>OU611952.1:20000000-22542353 GCA_914767545.1 Sesia apiformis
AAATAAAAAGAACAACTTTATGACTTTATGTTAAAAATCAGATGTTAGAGCATCTAACCGTAACTGTAACCAGCCCACTGTTGGACACGGACTGCCTCGTGGAGATTGACTTGCGCATGAGTGATGCGTGGCCTCAGCACGCCACGCTTGCTAAACGGTTGACAAGTCCACTCTTCAGAGCTCTTCAGAGTATGCAGTAGCGGGTTTTGTTATAAGTTGCTATTCTAAAGCCGGCCATCACCACACGCGCCTTAATATTAAAGAGAGAAAATGTAAAATACACTAAAGTATATTTTCCTCAAAATATCTGTACATATTTTCATTGTAAGTTTACCTTATGATACAATTATCATGCTTCCAGAAATTCTCGTATTGTGATGCTCTCTTGAATTCAGTTCAAATGGCTATTATATTTATTTTTAGAAAGAGCCTTTGTATCCTTAAAAATATCTATTGCATTATTAACATTATATGGAAAAAATATAAATTATATAGATATTGTAGATTCCAAAGGGAAATGGGATAAGAATTTTATAAAAAAAATCAAATTATAAAAAGCTAATTATTATAGGTATATTAGCCCATACATACCATATTAGCCGAATCAGACGGCCAATTAGCCCAATTGACAGTGACCCTGCCCGCTGTGCAAAAAAGTCCCGGGTCCAATCTCTGGAATGACAATCATTTGTTTAAAGACAGGTATTTGTTCAGCTCTGGTTGTTGCATGTGTTGTGTTCGTCTTTGTATGTGTCTCTGGACACGCGACACAGGGAATTCTAGTGTGGGTCATTGGTATGGCGTTATTTATATTTATTTTTTAAAATAATTTATTTAAAGTTTGTTGTTTTGCAGTTGGAGTCGCCTGCGCCATACCAAGTCTGGAGCTCTTCATGGAACTAGTTGGTGCCGTCTGCCTCTCTGTACTTGGTCTACTACTTCCTGCCATCGTTGAGACTGTCTGGAGGTGGGGCAAAGACCTTGGACCATGCCACTACGTCGTCGGAAAGAATGCTATCATTTGTCTCTTTGCTTTAGTAGCCATGGTCTCAGGAGTAGCGTATTCTGTTATATCTATCATAGATCATTTATAAATATTAAAGTGTTTTGTGTATATAAGGTGCCAGTGAGAATCTTGACTATGAATCTGACTTTATTAAAAACATGTGCATTTTTTTATATTAAAAAAGACATGAGAGTATTTAAAGATAGAAGTCTGAGACTATACAATATAGTCCGATTGTTCTACCATAGCCCCGTCTCTAGGGACGGGGCCCGGGGTTGGTCTAGCTAGCAGCTAGACCCATTGGTCTAGCTGCTAGCTAGACCAACCCCGGGCCCCGTATTGCTGTAAATTAAAAAAAAAACATTTACACTAATTACGTTCTAAAAGCTTCGAGAATCTTCCCTTTATATGTTAAGTGTTCCGTACAAAACGCTAATAATTTTCTATAGCTAATAATAAGAGTGTTGATATCTCGGACCTACGTAATGCAATAAACTTCTATAGCCTGTACGTTATACCATACCATCAGCCTGTGTTTCTCGACTGCTGGATATGAGCCTCTCCCAAAGCTCGCCACCACGCACGATCCTCGACCCTTCTCATTCAACCACCATCGACGTATTTCTTTAAGTAGTCGGTGCACCTGGTTTCAGCATTTTTATTTAAATTTAACTGAGAATAACATAAAATAGTTTATAACTTTTTACATTTTAGCTTCACCTGGATCAATAAACAAATTTTTATATATTGTTGTAAACTTTCTTTGCTATAAAATGTAAATTTGCTGTAAATTTCTGTAGCTGAGAGGTAAAGGATAATAAGTGCAGTTTTTTAAATTAAGATTTCTACAATTATGATTTATAATAAGCCTATTTTACGTTTTAGCCTTTATGCTGCCATAAGACATAACACTTTATATAATAGTTTTAAATATATCGCTTATAAAAGTAAATCGCATTCCAGCCTTTTAAATCTAGCTTGATTACAATGACAGATGTCAAAGTGCCTCAAATGGAGCCGGGACAACAATGATCAAATCGAGGTAATTTGTTTATTTATCGACTGAGTGTTATGCGCAAAATAGAAAAATACGTGTGTATACTCATGGCAAATACCTTCTGTGATTTTTAGGTTTTTATACGAGTAGAATAATTATTTTTATAAAGCACTATTCGAGGCACTTTGACAGCGGTTCTAATCAAGCTAGATTTAAAAGACACGAAAAGACATGAGACTTTAAAGACAATTAAAAAGACACAAGGGTTGCTTACCGATTATTAATTTTTAATCTCCGTGTAAATTTTATTTTTGTTGCTCGATGTTCTTTGCCTTCCGGCTACAAATTTATTAACTTCGGTGTGGGAGGATCAACAATGTTATATTTATAAAATGTTAATAGAAGTTGAGAACTCAGCTACAATATGACTTGTGCGTAGGCCTTTATTACGATATAACGTAAACATTTGTAAACATAACAAAATGTAAGTTCGGTTTAGGGTCGCTATTACAAGTGCGCTATAAGCATTCACCACAAGCGCGACCAGGACGATGGATTTATCAGTTTTTCAAACACAAAGCATGCGCTCAGTAGGTTTTTTCTTTATACGAAGATGGCGGCAAACGAGCATACGTTCACCTGTTTGTAAGTGGATACGCAGACATCCAACATACATGCCAACATCAAGTACAGAATGACGAACTCTGACACGCCTTCGGAGCTCTGACAGCTTCGGAACGCTGTCTTTGGAGATTTAGGGATAGATTTAGAGAAGGGGTTGGCAAAATGAGGGGTATTCGCAACGCAACACAACATGTAGTGGTGTCTGTTGTGTAGAATAGCTACACACGGTACACGGTGGAGGGCTGACCTGTAATTTTCTATAAGACAGATGTACATTATTTTTGACTTAGTTTTAGACGAGTGTTATGATTTAAAATAATTTTAAGGAAAAAAATAAATGAATTTTCCTAACAATTTCTTCTGCTTTATTGTATTGCATCGATTAACAATTCTGATACTCGAAGAGAGAAAAGTTTGTTCTTAATTTTTACACAGAAACAGTCAATTTTTTTTACATAACAAAGCTGCAAGCAAGTTCACATTTCTGTTAACAAGCATTCATCCTTTTTTTATTTTTTGGAAATAACTGGCACATAATGCATTAAAATATATTTTTTTATAGTATGTAATTTTGATGTTATATTTTATGCAGAGTTTTATATGACGCGAAATGGTAACTGTCGTAAACGACAGTACCACAGACGACTGGAAATATGAATTGACAAGTTACATTTGCAAGCGAAAAATCTCCCTTACATTGAGATTTTTCTTAAATTGAATCTCAGCTTTAAAATATTCAACATTATCATTGGCTGACTGTACGTGAATTGTAATTACACATGTTTACACAATTAATTATTAGCTATGAGAAGGAAACACAATAATTTAATAAGGGCAATGACATTCCATAACAGACTTGTAGCGGACCCCGAAGCGATAATTAAATTATCAGGTTACAGTTAACAATGAAATAACAGTAAAACTGAAACTGAATTCTCGGAAGAAAATGATAGTATAAAATATTATCTATAGTATTGGCCAACCAGACGTTCGAATGATTATAAAGGCTCACTATACACTATACACAAGTGAAAAAGTCTCCATATACGGGAGCCAAAAAATGCCGACTGCAAAGAGCGGTCGGCCAGTGTGATTGACTACACCATAATGCAGTTCAGACGACCACATCCTGCGATAATGTCAACGCGACTTTATTCCCTTCCATTTCTGTAGCTGGTGATCTAATTCAACAATACAGCACTTGCTGTCGTCGTGGGGTCTTGTGGTTTAAATGTGGTCAATGCGTACGCACGATTTTGATGGCGGTGGTCTATTATAGAACGCTGTATACAACGCTCGTGTAAAAGTTTTGTGGTCGAGTTAACCGCACACTATAGTTCAAATATTGCTCATGTATAAGGTCTCCAATCCAATGTGCTGTACACAATCTAATGTGTCGTTGTCGATGTATTCAAATGTACTGCTACGTAACGCCAACGGCAAAAACAACATTTTAGTACCATAGTGGAGTGTAGGCTTTCCCGGCCGGTGTCCATATTAATTGAATCTTTCGGGCTACTTGGCCGAGGTCTTCTGGAATCTCTTCTCTTTTTTCCAAACGTTTCGTCAACAACTGCGGTTGACATCTTCATCTCATTTCTCCGAAAGAGAACACAGTCGCCACTGAAGATGTCAACCGGCCAAGTAGCCCGGAGGATTCAATTAATATTTTAGTACCATCTTATTTTTCCAGTTTATAACACCGCACATAAACTGTAGGCATGTTAGGTAAGTACTTTTTGAATCGCAACAAATATTGTTTGATCAAACACTTGTTTAGTCCAATTTCCGACACCTTTTTTTAAAGAAAAAAGTTGTCGATAAGCATACAGTCCACCTGGTGGTAAGTGGATACTGTCATCCATAGACATCCGCGAAAATGCCCACATCAGTTATAATGATATTATATTATATTATATAATCAGTTATATTATATAATCATCATCAATAATTATATATGAGTCATTATTGATGATGATTATATAATATAGGCACGTTTGTCATTATTAATGACAAACGTTGTCACTGCCTACCTTTGCAGATTAAGGAAAGGGTTGAGTAAATGATATGGCATGGGAATGGGCTCTGGCATATCTCACTACCAAAACACCCTAATCAGCCCTATTATCGTACTTTGCTGAACACCGTGACTCGTGTCCAGCAAGTGTTCCTGAGGAGGCTCCTCGTGTAAATTGCCTTAAAGACCCTCTCTTGAAGAGCATCATGCCGTAACTTAACCAAAAAGTGTCTTCTTCTTCTTCTTCTTCTTCTCAGCCCTTGGACGTCCACTGCTGGACATAGGCCTCCCCCATTGTCCGCCATTTAGACCTATCGGCAGCGACCTGCATCCAGCGGGTGCCCGCAACCTTTATGAGGTCGTCTGTCCACCTAGCAGATGGACGTCCTCGGCTTCGTCCGCCGGTGCGTGGTCTCCATTCGAGAACCCGTCTGCCCCATCGGCCATCGGTTCTTCGAGTTATGTGCCCTGCCCACTGCCACTATTGGTAATTCAATCCACAAATTTCGGTATAAAGTATTATGAAGATCGAACTGTAGGCAGCAACTATTAAATAACAAAAATGAGATCATTTACCGTTAGTTTTGTTCGCAATGGTGTAGATAAGTTTGTCGAAGGTACATACAGTAAGCAACATGCTAACGTACCCAAAACCGTTCGATTCTATTATTTATTTTATTACAAGCACATTAAGGTGTACATTACCTTGTTGCTGACTGTACATAGCTGACATTCCTGATAATTATGTCAAAGAATGAAAATTACGTTACGAATAAAGATCTGTATAGTCATTACTGTATTCATTACGAATGATACAAAGTCGAAAACAACAATTTCTGGTATTATTTACGTTTGACTATCTATCTGGCAACCGCACAAATATACCGAAGGTATGTTACTAAAACTTAATAAAGATATAGTTTTTAGTTCTAGATTAACATATCTCGACTTTATGTACCTACATTTATCCCAACTGTTACAAGCTTTCTTTCTTTTCTTTGCAAAAAAAAAGGTGGCAGACGAGCATACAGTCCACCAGATTGTAAGTAGATACTGCCGTCTATGGACATCCGCAATACATGCCGACATCAGTCCAGAATGACAAATGTTGGCATGCCCACCTTTGGAGATATATGAATAGGTTAGGAAAATGGGGAGGGATAGGATGGGATGGGAATGGGCTCTGGCATATCTCACTTACTTAGGTAAATTTCATAGGAAATTTCAAGGTGGTCTTCTATGAGAAAGAGGTAATGTGGACTGTCGAGTACGCACAGCGGCTGTGGGAATGCAGCATGCAGTTTCTCCCTTCAATAACACGAGAGATGTCATAGTAAATATAAAGTATAAGTATAGGGGGTACCTCGTAAGCCATCAGGCGCGCCCAACTCGACTACAGACAAACAAGACAAATGAGCCCTCACCTGCGCGGTAGAAGGGGTGAAGTGGTAGAGATGCGACGGACCTGCCGCGCAGTCGCGCATTTCCCGCGTTGCCCCTCGTCACCTAAGACCCTCGTCACCCTCGTGCACGCAGGCGAAGATTCACTTATCTTGTTGGTCTAGAGCTTACATATTTTATGTGTCCATTATTATAATGACACAATAAACTGAGTACATATTTTTTAAAGTTCACTCGAAGCAAGTCGCACGCACAACTAGTGTTTACATAAGTAAACCACTATAACATTCTAAGTTAAGTTCTTTAATAATAATAAAAAAAATAAACGTAAGTATCAACATTCCCTACATAATACTATTTATTCACAAGTTACAAGTGTAATAAGTACAATCCCTTTTTTCTATCTATCTTTTGAAGTGACACTTGCTCCAATAAAGTCATTAGGGTCTTGTAAAATAAAAGCTGAGACTGGAAAAACGTGGAAAACTCAAAAAGAGTTTATAGGTTAGCAATAAAAATAGTTGGAACAATAATTATGGAACTTGAATTCATTAAATTAACCTACCATTGAATTCAAGAATCAAAATATTTTTTCCAACTATGTTTAATGGGTAACCTGTTATTTTTTTAGAATTTTCCGCCCTGTTAATCTCAACTTTGATTTGTCAAACTATTATATTAGAAAACGGTAACTAAAATGTTTAAGGTCGTATCAATTGCTTGATGGCTACATGATACAATAATATCGAAATACTGTAAGTATCTGTGTGGTTTTATATGAAACATTGGGAGAGTCCTAGGTAGTGATATTATGTGATCTAATGATATATATATATATATATATATATATTTACACTTCATTGCACAATATCGTACAAAAGGCGAGCTTAATGCTTTAAGGCATTCTCTACCAGCCAACCTTTGGGTTGGTCGGAGAATTACAATTAGGAGGTACATGAAAGACACAATTTAGATGGTGTGGTAAAATAAATATAATACATTATTACATATACATACATACAAACATACATATATACATAAGAATAAATATAACACATACAAGGTATATATAATCAATAAATACATAATGAATTGTAGATAAGTTATATTAAGAGAAACAAAAAAACATGTTGCTAACAAAAGGAAAATAAAAATGAAAGAAAAGATAAAGCAAAAGGCGCTGACTGAGCCACCAGCGATGACAAATGGAGAGGTAATGTTCCCGAAGCATATTTTTAAAATAGATTTTATTATGTGATATTATGACACGTTAATCTGTAATTTTGTAGTAGTACCAAGAATGAAATATCTATGAACTCTCGAAATAACTATTAACTTTTGAAATATCTATAAACTCTCGAAATATCTATAAACATTCGAAATATCTATAAACACTCGAAATATCTATAAACTCTTGAAATATCTATAAACTCTCGAAATATCTATAAACATTCGAAATATCTATAAACACTCGAAATATCTATAAACTCTTGAAATATCTATAAACTCTTGAAATATCTATAAACTCTTGAAATATCTATAAACAACACAAATGGTTAATAATATTGAAAATTATATTGGACGATATATTATTACGAACCTATCCAGGTTCGTAAATAAGAATATAACATGTCTGAAGAGCTGAAGTCTGAAGGGCTCTTCAGATAGTATAAGCCAGACATATTAAATTCCTATTTCTCATTAGCGCTGTAGGTACAATTGAAAATATTCACGAAAATATAAATAACTCATAAGAAAATACTTTACTACGTTAAATGTACCTAATAGTTAATTTAAAACAGGAGTGTAATAAACAATTTTTTTATCAAAATCAGTTCAGTACTTATGGAAATAATCAGATTTTGTAACACATAGTCATTCAATTGTACAATTTCCCGCACGAAAATAGAATGATTCCAAGTGAACAAGCCTGCAAACAAATACTAGTCTAATGATATATTAAAAGTAATTAAATATGTTAAACTATAGCATTAAACTATATGTTAAACTCTATATCGGAAGTTTGGTCGTCAGTCGTCACCATTTGTAGGGGGAGAGTGCACGCTGCATTCCCAAAGTCGCTGAGCGCACTCGACTGAGCACGTTAACTCTCTCCCACAGAAGGCTACCTAGAAATATACTGCATTTCCTACTTTATCGTATTTCCCCAATGGACGTAGGTACATGTTTCGGTAGTGACTGAGATATGCTACATCCCATTCCCGTTCCATCCTATCCTATCACTCCCTATTTTCTCAACTGTAACAGTTAATAAAAGAGATAGATAAAAAGCAACAGATAATAAAAAGCAACAGACAATAAAAAGCAGCAGATCATAAAAAGCAGCAGATCATAGAAAGCAGCAGATCATAGAAAACAGCAGATCAAAAAAGCAGCAGATCATAAAAAGCAGCAGATCATAAAAAGCAACAGATAATAAAAAGCAGCAGATCATAAAAAGCAACAGATAATAAAAAGCAGCAGATAATAAAAAGCAGCAGATCATAAAAAGCAACAGATAATAAAAAGCAGCAAATCATAAAAAGCAGCAGATCATAGAAAGCAGCAGATCAAAAAAGCAGCAGATCATAAAAAGTAGCAGATCATAAAAAGCATCAGATCATAAAAGCAACAGATAATGAAAAGCAACAGATAATAAAAAGCAGCAGATCATAAAAAGCAGCAGATTATAGAAAGCAGCAGATCATAGAAAGCAGCAGATCATAGAAAGCAGCAGATCATAAAAAGCAGCAGATCATAGAAAGCAGCAGATCATAAAAAGCAGCAGATCATAAAAAGCAGCAGATCAAAAAAGCAGCAGATCATAAAAAGCAGCAGATCATAGAAAGCAGCAGATCATAGAAAGCAGTAGATCATAGAAAGCAGCAGATCAAAAAAGCAGCAGATCATAAAAAGCAGCAGATCATAAAAAGCAGCAGATCATAAAAAGCAGCAGATCATAGAAAGCAGCAGATAATAAAAGCAGCAGATCATAATCAAGGAAACCAGCTATTTTTGAATAACTGAAGAAAAAATTTTTAAGTTACTCTGTCACCACCAAGTCGACGGATTCTAAGTCCTATTTCTATATTGTCAACAGGGAATCTAAACCTAACCCATCTTTATATTCATAGATTTGTTGCTCATTCAGTGTTTTCTGTTGCTCAAATAATTATTATTTCTCATAAAAAAGTAACCAAAATAAGATCGACTTTTTGTTTAAATCGTATGATCACATTTTTGTCAAGGTCCCTCCACAGATAACTACACATTTGGTAATTCACTGGACCGCGACAATAATTACGAATGTTGACAAACAGGTATTGTATAAATGAATGCAGAAAAGTTCTACAACTAATAGCTTATGATTGGTATTTGCAGCGATGCGATTACATGACATGACTCATGAGTTACATTTCAATGTAAGAGTTAGGGAAGTGTATTGGAATGAGGAATACTTATCATCTGTAATATTCTTTGTTCCTCTTTAATACGTTTTCAGTTAAACATTTTATACGTTATTGATGTATTTGTTGTTATAAATTTTTCTTTTAAATCATTTTACTCATTCCCAATCATAGAAGGATACCCCAGCGACATTTATATAATTGCTAATAAATATATATCTATATTTCATATCTACGGTTTCATTAGTACTTATTACACTATATTTATTTATTTTATTAACATACAAAAAACACTCATTTTATCAAATGGAAATTGGGTCCAAAAAACCGGTTGGTTTGTCTTCTGGACGCAGAATCAACATTGTTTATCGGTACATTTAAGTGGATATCTTTATGTGACGTTACATTCCTTAGTACTCATAGGATACTCCACTTGTTATATCAATATTATTGTTATTGTTGCTATTTAGTGAACTTATAATGAATTGTTACAATAAGACATTACAATAATACCTACCATAAGTACAAAGACGGACTTATTCGTGGAAGGAATCTCTTCCAGCCGACCTATATTATATAAACTGTAGTGTAGTGGGTAACTGTAGTGGGTGTAGTAGGGCCTTATTGGACCAAGCCTCGCTTGTCTGTTCAAAATGATGTAATCCCAAGAAGAATCCTAACGTGGGTATTTCTTGGCCATCATCCTCCTAGAAAAAAAAAATCCTCATTACTATTCTGTTCAGTTACTACAAAACCACTCACATTACAAGACTTTTTTTAACCACTTTGCCTCTTCAATGAAAAAAACTTGGCTCATCATGACTAGACTCCTACCGTCCTTCGATTAAAATTCCAAACATCCTGTATAAGGTACAATTAGGTACCATTAAACCGGTCGATAGCTAAACGACAGTTTGCAATTAGATGTATCTTTGCTATATCATCGTTGTTTTTTTTTCACCGTCACTGTTGACCCATAACCGTTTCTGCATTACCAGGATCTTTGCGACACAAGACCGGGACTCCAGGCCTCTCTGACTAGTTGAAAACGTGTCATTTGACAGTTGGCCTAATTCTCTTGCTAATGGTGAATGTGCTATGATTTTAATTTTCGTTCGTACGTTGTATTAATCTTTGAAAAAAAATGGTGTCAACGATGTCGTGACAAATTCAATTATGATGCTATCTTTGTATTGACTCTAATTACAGAACAAGCTGGAGAAAATGCATAAAATAATAGTCAACAGTTTCGAACACATGCAATTTATTCTTTTTTTTTATTAAACTAGTTATAATATATATAATAATATGTTGATATTAAGTTTATATTTTAATATTGATTTATATGGTATATATGTTATATATATATACAGTAATTCGTTTTTCTTCCTTCTATTTAGGTTACATTTATTTACAAGTATTTATTAAGTGAATAAATAATTTCCCTTAACATATGCATGTTTATTTACTTTAACATTGTTATCAAAAAGGATTATTGTTATTAAATGCAGAATAGTGAAGAAATAGTTAAAAAAAACAGTGAAATATGTTTCTACTTTTGGAGGTAATCGACGTAGTTAAAACAGGGGAATGGTATGTGGACGGGAATAAATTAAATACGAACAATGTTTGAAATTCGCCTATTCGTCGATTCATGAATGAAAATTAGTTGAAAATTGCAAAAAATATCACTTGAATCACACAAAATTGAAAAATGTATCCTTGGCCCTTAGAACATGTTTACTACATATTTATTAGACAAACCTCAAACATATTTGAGGGGGAGACCTCAAACAACTCTTCCTTCAATAACATAATTAATAATTTCACTGAATTTCAACATTTCCAGTTAAATGTTACGACAGTCATCAAATTTTGATTAGAACGTTTTCTGTAATACAATAAACTTTATTATTCTGTATACAAATTACGAAATTAATGTTATTACGATCCGATAACATCTTCGTTCATCTACGTTTGTCATCATTCGAATTTAGATAACAAAATAAAGTTTGATTGTTCTGATTGGATTTATTGTTTACTAGCTGTGCTCGCGACTTCGTACGCGTGCAATTTTAGTTTGATTTATAAAGCTTTGTATACAGCATCTTTTCTTCCCGTCAGCCGATTTCGATGAAACAATTCCAAGCGCCAAACTAAACTTAATTAACCTGTAGAAACCTCATGAAAATCCTTTCAGTGGTTTTGGAGATTAGCGTGTTCGAACAGACAAACAGACAAAAAAAATTAAAATCGTCTTTTTGTATTCTGATACTCTTCCTTCATCGTCTTCAATCAGTTTTTGGTTAATATATTCGATGTAGAGACACGCTGGTTCTACAGTTTTATTATATGTATAGATAAAATAGGAATTGCAGGCTACACGGTATGATATGCGAGGCAGATGACATAACTGTTATTATCAAATCCACTATTATCCCCTTATTCTCTCTCCTGTATATACGGTTCACATATGAATACGCCCTATTTCGGATGCGCTGGATATTCGGATCATGAGATGGCTCGGAAAGTGGACTCAGGCAACTGCCACTCACTCCTCAAACACGTTTGTACATTTGATGGCACGAAAATCCATAAGATTGGTTCTAGATTCCCAAAAATTACCCGGTGTTTTTTCAGAAAAATCATTCTTATTGGAGCCCGGAAATCTAATTGTCACGTTCCATGGCGTCTTCTTTATCTCGGTTCAGATAAAATTGGAAGAGTCCCAGACATTTTTACTGCTAAAGGAACTGTTATTATTAACAATACTGAATTAATAATAAAATAATAAATAAGGGCTTTCAATAAAATTTGCCGTCTCCCTGTTAAAGATGTTGACGATGAACCCCCAAAGGATGTCTTGAAAGCAGAAGCTTTCAAGGGAGGCCATGATGTTAAGGGCGCAACATTATAAAGGGTGACGGCGGTGAAGAGCCGTGGACGCAGGGAGATGACGCGCCAAAACAGTTAGTTGGATACAATTATGCATAACTGGTCCGATTATGGTCCAGGCGCCAAATTTGAAATTTTTGTTTTTTGCGTCATCCGACTTAACTTAGAGGACGGATAACTTAGAGAATTTGATAACGGACGGCGCGTCATCGAAAAGAGTAAAAAAAATCATGCTACTGAACACTCGTTTGCTACCTACTATACATAATACGTATGTACTGTACACCCGAGCATTAATAAATACCATTGTTCAAGTTCAATTTGTTTCAATATACTATCCTGTACACCCCCCAACTAAAATACATAAAATACATACTTAATAAAATACTCATACATCGGTTCAGTACCACCGGGCCAGTGAAAGTATCCATCACGAAAATTGGTCTCAAAAGGCAAGCAATTTGTGTAAAAGTTTGTTAATAATGCTAACACTCGTCGAGTCCGTCATTAATCCAATAAAATATATAATATCACATAGCATAAGGTCATCAAGCAGTTTTATCTGTAACAATTAAGGGTATTTTTCCACATGATCTTGATGAAAATTCTCTATAGAATGGCCATTTAGACTAGGGCGTGGTGCTAATGTAAACGTTTTTTTTTACGGAATAGGCAATGTTGCATACTCCTTGACTGTTAAAAATATAAGTATTATGAGTCCGATTGTCATTTTCCTAAAATAAATAATTGAATTATATTTCTATTTGCACGTAAAGAAATATTTATTACAAAACAAAACATTTAAATATACAATTATGTAACATAAACTCTTTTTTTTTTTCGGAATGGCTAAATTCTCGTGGCCTTAATGGCCTTTAAAGAGTCACCGGACATGTATAGTTTAGGGCAAGCGCAGAAGGCGCTCAGCCAGGAGCAAAGAGTGTGTGCAGTAAGGAGCCTACGGGCTCCCCAGCCGGTAAACTGGCGGAAGGAACGGACCTAAACTTAAGGGCGTTACTTTGGGGGGATACCACGGGATTGCCAGTCGGTGAGAAGCATATTCAAGATATCTTAATTCGTCAAATTTATTGTGCTTGACCTTCTGAAACACGCTATATCAAATTAAATGTTCCATTGACCTTTGGTATGTCCATTTAGAGTTCAATTAGTAGGTATATAGGCATCCGCGTTTCTAAGAAACTGGACTGGTTAAGAAGCGGAAGTCATAATTAGTTTTGTTCCATTCCGTTATTCTGTTTCTTAGTTGAAATAAATGAAATACTCATTGGGAACTCGTGATGAATACAAAATTCGTGGGAACGGGTTAATAAAATATTCTTTTCATGTAGGATAGGACGATGTATAAGCCTCTTTATATGAAATTTTGTCACATGTACGCAGTACGCAACAGAGGGATTTTTTTTATGGAAGAAGCAGAGCAGCATACAGTGCACCTGATGGTAAGTGAATACTGTGGCCCATAGACATCCGCGATACATGTCAACATTCGTCCATAATGACAAACGTTGCCACGCCCTCAGATACGCTGCCTACCTTTGGAGATATGTATTTATGTAGGAATGTATTTGAAGAATGGATAAACGACAGAATTTTAAAGTAAACTTGAAATTAGAAACATATAAAAATCTGTTTCACTTATGGTTCAAACAGAAACCATATTAGCAAAGTTTCCATATCCGACCGTTTTGTTCAATCGTCCCTCTCAGGATATCGAAAAAAAAAACGACGATTAATTGAATTGAATTTTTTTGTACACCAATAATATGTATTCACTAGTAATTCCAGGAAAATGCAAAAGCTTCTTATTTTTAAACTTGTTCTAAATACGACGACATCAAATATAATAAATATCAAGAGTATCAAAAGATGCGTTTTGATAAACCGATTCGAAAAATCATATTAATATATTTAAATAATTAATGGTGAAAAGCATACAAATTGAAAGAAGTCATGTTGACTTTACTGAAGAAAACTGTTGAGTCGGAAATTAATGCATGAAAAAAATCCAAAAATATTAAGAAGCATAAAAATAGTTTTATTTGTACAATATTAGTTCGTTACTTATGATCGCTTACTTACTTTAGTTGTGGATATCTCACTATGTTAACAAGCCTTTGTTGTTTCTTGTTC
Organism: Sesia apiformis; assembly: GCA_914767545.1. Classification (NCBI taxonomy): domain Eukaryota; kingdom Metazoa; phylum Arthropoda; class Insecta; order Lepidoptera; family Sesiidae; genus Sesia; species Sesia apiformis. Next base: position 20,014,499 of record OU611952.1, read on the forward strand.
CAGCAATAATTAATTGTTTATGTAAACATAAAGTTATCTATACCGGCCTTCATTCGGAATAGAAACATGAATTTCGTTAAACATCAAAGTCATATCAAAGTCAATAGTATTTGTTTAAACCATAATGAAATGCGTACAATCATAGAGAAATTGGAGACATAAATAATATATATGTATATTGTGGATATATAAACATAGCAACTAATAGTTTTTGATAAAGAAGCTCGTCATGTTATGTTAACATGCTGGTTCTCTCTTAGGAATCGTATACGGAATGTAGAAATCAGATTTAGTGTTGACAAAAGTTACAAATATCAACAGACATTAACGAATATTATACATTTGTTGAAACCGGAAGAGGTCCAACAACAAGAGGTGAAGCCATCCTGTGATACCGGCGGTCCATAGACATTGATAGCAAACGTAAGTGTAATAAAAAAATAGGTTTTTTTATTGTTTATCATGGGTATTACCAGTGAGGTCCTAAAGTTTCTGGCCTGACATATTTCTAGATGTCTAAAAAACACAAATTATACGCCATTGTAATTGTCATTTATCTGAGAGATGTATAATTTTGAGAGTTCAACCCTTGTTGGTTTTGATTGCTCGACTCTTACTCGTAGTACAACAGGAAGTCGCAAAACCTTTAAAATATTTAAACTGGTAGGTATATAATTCAGTGATTAAATTCCTTACAAAGGAAGCCCAACCGATATCGAACAAAGATTGGATACTGTGTAAGGGGATCTAGTCTAAGTTCGATAGTGAAGGACAGGATTTGACAGGTCTTTTGACGAATCGTAACTTTCGTTTCCTCGCCGCCCTCGTTGGGTAGCAAGGGGATTCGGGAAGACTGCGGGAGAATCTGGAGTGTCGGGATGGCGCCACTCCCTGTCCTTCTCTATCCGCAACTTTATGTTTCTGTCTCTTTCTAATAAAACACATAGCAGACGTAGTTTTCATTTTCCTTAGACTATTCTTATGACCTAACTTATAACCTAGACATACACAAACGCAAATATGGAAAGCTAAAAGGTAAATAAAAACAATAAACAAAAATAAAACATAATACAAATACGAAACAAGGAAAACCTCTTTTTCCTTTTTCTTTATCAGGCCGGAAACTTTTGGACCTCCCCCTCATAGGCAACAGACGAGCGGGCGGTCCACATGATAATAAGTGGTCACCGCCATCCTTGGACACCACAATACGAGTAGAACAGCAATTATCACAGTGATACGAGACTTTATTAGCTCCCAGAGATTCTAGTGCGGAATTTAAAAAACTATAAGTAGAGACAGATAAGACACGTGGTTAGACGATTAATATTAGGGCCTATCTGTTCATAGTGGCCATTTTGAAATTAGTAATCTTGCTTTTGGCTTGGAATTCCAAATTCAAATTAACTTCAATTTAAAGTTATGACATTCTGTTTCAAAATCAGTTATTCAATTGGTTTTCCGTCAAACGACTTTTTGTTTAGATATCGTTGTGTTTGCGACCATGGAAAAGTTGAAATAGGGGTGTAAGAGGCTCACCTACCATCTTTGGAGCCTAAGCCAACCTCACCTGCTTGTGGTGCACCCTGCTGTTAACTGACGAGGCAATGGCGTTCCCTTTTTTGCGGTGGGAGGGTTACTCCGTCGGCATTGCTACCACCCTTCCGTCGGAGTCCGCCGCCATAATGGTGCCTTATAAGCCGCGAGGCCCGCATCGTGTTCCGGCGGTGAGCGGAAGAAGCCGTCCCGAGAGAGAGATTGTTGCGTGTGGAAATGAGGACCGGCGGTTGCGGGGAATTACAGACGCGCATGGGCGTGACATGGTGGCGCGGGGATCAGGGAGACCCGGTGAAACGGTTGTCCGCTGACCGCCCGCGGGTTGTTGGGGACCCGAACCCGGGGATCTTACTTTAATCTCCACCCCAGGAGGCTGCCCCGCCGCACGCGAAAAATCCCTTGGGGTAGCAGTTGTGCCGGAGGAGACCGGAGTGGAACCCGACTGCTGCCCCCGGGGGGGGACCGGGGGCCCTTCCGTACCCCGCGCCAGCAAGTCACACAACCTCTGTGACCTGATTTTTTCTCCGCCCCGTGCTTTGTCCTTTGATCCACATGCGACCATTTCTCTCTCCGTCCCCCCTCTTCTTATTTTTCCTATTCACACTCACAATGGCCAGGAACAAGAAAATGTATAATGTGCACTCAGCAGCCCATCCTGTAAGTTCCACATTTAAAGTGGACTTTTGCAACATTAGAGGGATGCATAGTAACATCGACGCCGTCCACTACCACCTTGAGACGGCAAAGCCGGCCTTACTTTTCTTCACGGAGACACAGATTTCCTGCCCGGCCGATACATCATATCTTCATTACCCCGGTTACAAACTGGAGCACTGTTTTGTGCGACGTGCCGGGGTATGCATGTACGTCCGGGAGGATGTTTGTTGCCGCCGCCTCAGCCATTTTGAAGACGGGGACCTGTCGATTATCTGGGCGCGTATTGACTATGGACGTTCCACTAAAGTCTACGCTTGCCTTTACAGGTCCCACAGCGGTGATACGGAGACGACTCGTTTTTTTGAGCGTCTACAAGAAACGACTGACAGAGTGCTCGAGCAGTTCCCTTGCGCGGAAGTGGTGATCCTTGGTGATTTCAACGCTCACCACGAAGAGTGGTTGGGATCCCGAACTACCGACCGCGCAGGGAGAGCAGCCTATAACTTTGCCCTGGCCTATGGTTTCTCGCAGTTGGTGTCCTCACCTACGAGGATACCTGATATCGAGAGCCATACTCCCTCCTTACTGGACCTCCTGCTGACTACGCGGCCGAATGACTACAATGTTGTTGTTGATGCCCCGTTAGGATCATCCGACCATTGTATCATTCGAACTGCTGTGCCAGCCAAGCAATCCGTGCGGACCCATTCACAGGGAACGCGCAAAGTCTGGCACTACAAGTCAGCAGATTGGGATGGGTTGCGCGAATTTTACGCCTCTTATCCCTGGGGGCAGCTTTGTTTCTCGTCGGGAGATCCGGATACCTGTGCATACTCCGTTACCGACGTGGTGTTGCGGGGCATGGAATGTTATATTCCTTGCACCGCGATACCGGTAGGCGGACGGAGCCAACCATGGTTCAATCAGTCCTGCAGAGAGGCCCGTCGTAATAAACGGGCCGCATACAGGGCCTGGGCCAGAGCACAGGTGTCCGAAGATCCGAATACCTTGAGGAATTACTTGAGGAAGAAATTTAACGCTACCTCGAAGTGCAGTAAGAAGATCATTGTCAGAGCAAAGAATGAGCACATCCGCAGAATTGGCGACCGACTAGCTAGCTATCCTTCTGGAAGCCGGGCTTTCTGGTCGCTCGCTAAGGCTGCTGAAGGTAACTTCTGTCAGTCGTCACTCCCTCCACTGCGGAAACTCGATGAGTCACTGGCCCATGGGGCGAAGGAGAAAGCCGATCTCTTGGGCTATCTCTTTGCCTCAAACTCGACACTGGACGATAGAGGTGCCTCACCACAGTCTATCTCAAGGTGCACAAGCTCCATGCCGGAAATCTGTTTCACACAGCGTGTAGTCCGGCGAGCTCTAGCATCTCTTGATGTCCGAAAATCGAATGGGCCTGATGGTATTCCTGCAGTGGTGCTTAAATTTTGCGCTCCCGAGTTGTCCCCGGTGCTTACGCGACTCTTTAGGCTCTCATACTCTACAAAAAGCTTCCCGTTAACATGAAAGGTAGCTCATGTTCACCCTTTACCTAAAAAGGGTGACCGCACAGACCCGGCCAACTACAGGCCAATAGCGATCACCTCCCTCCTCTCCAAGGTGATGGAGCGTGTCATAAACACACAGCTCCTTGGGTACCTAGAGGATCACCAGCTGATTAGCGACCGTCAATATGGATTTCGCCATAATCGCTCGGCTGGTGATCTTTTAGCGTATTTAACACACCGCTGGGCTGACGCCATTGAGAGTAGAGGCGAGGCTCTGGCTGTAGGCCTAGACATTGCGAAAGCTTTTGACCGGGTATGGCACAAATCGCTGCTTTCCAAGTTACCATCTTTCGGGATACCCGAGGGATTATGCGAATGGGTTGCCAGTTTCCTGACTGGACGGAGCATCAGAGTCGTTATCGATGGTAGCTGCTCCGACACCATGTCTATTAACGCTGGCGTCCCTCAAGGCTCCGTGCTGTCTCCAACTCTGTTCCTTCTGCATATCAACGACCTGTTGCAAATTGGTGACATACGTTGCTATGCAGATGACAGTACTGGAGACGCCTTGTACAGGGGCCGCGCCAACATCCCTCGGGTCGAAGTGGAAGAGAGTCGCGCCAGGCTTGTGTCTGAAATCGAAGACTCTTTAGATCTAGTCTCGATTTGGGGTTCTCTGAACCTAGTGGATTTCAACCCCAGTAAGACGCAAGTCTGTGCATTCACCGCTAAAAAAACCCCTTTTGTTGTAGCACCTCGCTTTCAGAGCATACCTCTTAAGATCTTGGAGAGTATCGGGATCCTTGGTATCGACATCTCCAGCAAAGTCGAATTTAGGGGTCATCTGGAAAATAAGGCCAAAATGGCCTCCAAAAAACTCAGTGTGCTGAACAGAGCGAAGCGGTACTTCAAACCTGGGCAACTCCTTATGCTTTACAAAGCTCAGGTGAGGCCCCATATGGAGTACTGCTCTCATCTCTGGGCCGGCGCACCGAAATACCAATTGGACCCATTTGACTCCATCCAACGACGTGCTGTTCGTATTGTCGACGATCCCACTCTCACGGGCGGTTTAGAATCCCTCAGCATTCGGAGAGACGTTGCGTCTCTCTGTGTGTTCTACCGCCTGTACAATGGGGAATGCTCTGAAGAATTGTTTAATATAATTCCCACCTCGGGTTTCTACAACCGCACCTCCCGTCACAGAAGTGCGGTCCATCCGCATTTCCTCGATACGGAGGTGTCGCGCACTGTTCGGTCCAAAAATTATTTTATACCGCGAATCCGTAGGTTGTGGAACGAACTGCCTCAAGAGGTCTTTCCATTGAGCTACGATATGGGGTTCTTCATGAGAGCTGTGAATAGGATTTTGCAAGGTCGGCGGCGCACCCGCATACCCCCTGGTGTTGCAGGTGCCCATGGGCGGCGGTAACACTTACCACCACGTGGGACCGCTTGCTCGTCCGCCCACTAATATGTAAAAAAAAAAAAAAAAAAAACTGCGTTATTTTCAAATATGGGTTCCATCGTGGCAGCAACGCAGCACAGACGGCACGCACTATCAACGATGTATACTGACCAAACACCGCAAACGAATGCACAGTGCGTTTCCCTTCTGGAAATTTCGACCTCAAGAACAAGATCCGTGGACGACCGGAGACTAAAGTCGATAACATCGAATTGAAAGCTATAGTGGAAGCGGATTCATCTCGAACCACGTCTGAGTTAGCAGCAGCCTTTGACGTAAGTGACAAAACGATATTGATTCATTGAGTCAGAGAAAAACGCCTTAAAAGATTCCATCGATTCCCTTCTCTAGGAGATCTATAGCAGACGCATCAATCAACTAACTTCAATTAAAATGGCAAAAGTGCATTGATTCCATTAATTAAATATATAATTTCCATACAAAAAAGTATATGTGATTTTTCCCATATATTGCGGCGATTCCTTAGGTATATGCGTATGCATAAAGTGACCAGTTCAAACAAGGCTATAGATAATACATAAATATATTACTACCACAACATCAGCCTGTGTCTCTCCATTGGTTGATATAGGCCTCTCCTAAGGCCCGCCAACTACTCGCAGCTCTTGACGTAGTTGTCCAGTACTGAACCCAGTGGCAACTCAGCCCAAATATCGAATAAAATGGATAAGTAAACTCATTTAACATCGTTTAATAATATATGTGCAAAACGCAAAAATCTTAAACTTTACATTGGTATGCAATGCAACCAGCCTTTTCAGTAACCACAGCGGGACATGGCAATCCTCATGCACATTGTCTCGTGCATGAGGGATGTATGGCCAAGCGGGTTGGCGAGTACACTCTTTTAGAGGTTGTGCACTTCGCCACTTTGTTATTCCGTAGTCACCTTTTACGACACACCCTTCTACCGCCTTCTATAGCCGGCCGACACTACATATGTTTATATAGAACAGACTTATATAAAAAAATAAAAGATATATGTTTGTTTGAAATACATTTCAAACAACGTATTTCAAAAACGTATTAAATCCATCAACGGATGAATGAATTGAGGTTAAGTGTTGTATAATCCTTCTTGGGAACCCGATAACGACATAAGCTACAAAATCACTGTTCTCATGGAATAGTGATCACGCGAGCAGGTATAAAACTTAATCTAGGTAACATAAATACAAAAACAAACGTTATTCAAAAGAAAGACAACAATAAATGTCGTTCCTCGCCTACAAATAGACCATACCCTAATGCATGTATTGTGGGTAATTATGCATGACATTGGCGAGTCGCGGGTAAATAATACCTATTCAGTTCTCGACAATACAACTCGCAGTCCGGTACTAACTGACCAATTTTTTTTTTTGGCTATTATTGGCACATATTTTTGACACATTATACTTACAGGATAGGACTTCGCGTCAGATCGATATAGCAATTCAAGATCGTGTCGCTGTAACTTTTAAGACGATAGTTGGTTGAACGCGCGGTTTTTGGCCTGTTTGTGAACAAATTTGTTCAAACAAAACTATAAAACAAATATAATTGAATATATCCATCGAACGTAAGTCATTTTACTTCTGTTTCATATTAAATAAGCGTTTCTTTCCCGGACTAATTTTATATTGAATTTTGTAATACTTAATTTTTTTTATTTTATTTTGCATAACAAACCAAGATGACATAAGCATACACAATTTAATTAAGTATACAGTACTATTTAATCCAATTGACATCTCAATGATGTGACGACAGCATGAATTGTTTTTTTAATATAAAATTTAATTGTAAATTGGCGAGTGGTTAAAAGTAAATAAAAAAGTAAAATGATTGAGCGCAAAGTAAAGGGAGACCTTATTATGGCGCTCTGTAGTCAAAGCGCGGTCGACTTTGTAATACTTATTATTTGTATGTTTTTACAATAACGGTCTTAATGCTAGGCAACATTTTCAACCAGTTAACCTTAGGGCGATTGGATAGTCTTCGCTGGGTGTAAATAATATAAATATCAAGGTGTAGAATATAAGAACGGACTAGTCATACATATGTGTATATAACACATATGCATATAAAGGATTTAAAGTTGTTACATTCAATCTGCTGCTCGCGGGTCACAAGTGGCTCGTCGAGTTAATAATCGCAGCCCATTTGTCGAAATATCAAAAGTCACATTAAAGTTTGGTCACGTTAATATTTATTTTTATGATTATTATAATAGGTCGGGAAGAAAGTCTTTTTGTATTTTGTATGTATGAAGTTGTGATCCAATATCTTTGATTGAACTGTTTGTATCTGGCTGGTTATGATACCATTAAAAAGGTAACATTTAAAAAAAAGAAATGAAACAATAAAAAACTGTTTCCCGCCATTTTTCAATTGTTTTTCTGTCCAAGAAAATAAGTGAATCTAACGAAGACATTCGATACATTTTAATGTTTTTTTACAAAAAAGGGAAAAATGCGACACAAGCCGCGAAAACTATTTGTGCCGTTTATGGACATGTCATGCAGTGTCAGAAGGAGTAGTACAAAGTTGGTTTAAGCGTTTTCAGTCAGGAAATCTTAATGTTAAAGATGCAGTTCGCTCCGGTCGCCCTGTTACCGATAAAGTTGATTCCATTTGTGAAAAAGTGCAGCAAGATCGGCATATAAGTAGTTACGACATTTCTGATGAACTGGACATTGACCACAAAACAGTTTTGACTCATTTGAAAAAGTCTTGAATCACAAAAAAGCTTTATATTTGGGTGCCACACGAGCTCACTGAAAGAAACCTAATGAACCGTGTACTCGTTTGCAATTCTCTATTAAAACGCAATGAAGCCGAACCATTTTTAAAAAGATTGATCACTGGTGATGAGAAGTGGATCACTTACGACAAAAACGTGCGGAAAAGATCATGGTCTAAGTGCGGCCAGTCTCCACAGACTGTGGCGAAACCCGGACTAACGCTCAATAAGGTGATGTTGTGTGTATGGTGAGATTGGAAGAGCATCGTTCATTATGAGCTTTTACCGCCCAGCAAAACCATCGATTCGGATATCTACTGCCAACAGCTGATGAGACTAAAGCAAGAAATTGAGAAAAAACACCCGGAACAGAAAGGGTGTAGTCTTTCATCATGATAACGACAGACCACACACATCTTTGGCCACTCAGCAAAAATTGAGAGAGCTTGGTTGGGAAGTGTTGATGTACCCACCATATAGCCCTGACCTTGCGCCCTCAGATTTCCATTTGTTTCTGTCTCTTCAGAATTCTTTAGGTAGTGTAAGGTTAACATCAAGAGAGGACTGTCAAAACTACTTGTCGCAGTTTTTTGACCAAAAATCCCAAAATTTCTACAGCAACGGGATCATGTCACTACCTACAAGATGACAACAAGTTATAGAACAAAACGGCACATATATATTGTAATTAAATGTAATTAAACTTTTAAAAAAAATGTCTTGAATTTGTATATAAAATACGAAGAAACTTTCTCCCCGACTTTATATGACTAGTAATCCTAGAATCAGCATACAATGAATCACTTCAACATACTGATTATGGGGTAGACGAGTCCTCGAATAGAGACCATGAACCGGAGAACGCAGTACAGAGCGCCCTTAAACCAGATGAACTGACCACTTGAAGAAGTTCGATTATTTACGATTAATAATACCGTTAATATAATTAAAATTAAATACCGATGATAAATATGATATAATAATTATAAATTACATAAAAAAATTAAAGAACAATGTCATTGACCCTAATGAATAAAAAAACAAATATTTACATTGCCATTTTTTAAAGATCTATTTACGATAAGGCAAAAGCAAAGAGTCTGCCAAGGCACATAAAAAAATTTATTACGAAAGCTGCTATAAAACTCTTATCGGTATGATGTCCGAGTTCTAACTCCATGTTTCGCATACTTGCAATCGCCCGCGGATTTACCTGCACTTAGAGAAATTCTAACCAAAATCTTGTATCTTACAACCAGAATTTTAATTTTACTCGTATTAAAGACAATTAGACTTGGAATTAAAATTACAAGTTATCTTGTTTCTTTCTATTAATAAGTGGAGCTTATTATTATTGCAGAGGCGAGGCCAATTTATCTCAGTGCGTATTATAATAAATTATGCTTACAAAGGTACCGTCCGGTTAATATATTCGTAAATAAAACGTTAGGCGAACGGCCGAAGATCAGTGGAAGTTTCCTTAAAATCGCTTTAATAGTACCTGGGATATTTCAACCGACATAATGTAAGGAGGCATTTCTTTAACGACTGTCATCGAGCAAATAACAAAATTAAAAGACTAAGTATAAGTTTATTCCTTTCTTCACTAAGCATTTTAAGTAGTACCTAAGTAATTTTGTTATTTTTAGTAGGTAAACTTGTCTACTTCTTTGGCTGTCCGTGAGCATATATGTACACAGGTGCTGGCAGAATATCAGTGCTGTGGATTATCCGCAGCGTTTGCTGAGACAGTTCCATTTTGTTGTCGCGACACACAATATATTTACATACGTAATTGTGGTGTTGTGATAACGAATAAATATATTTTCTTTCTTTCTTACTTTATTAAATTTCTTTTTTTTTTGTAATTATAGGGTGGCTATGAATGTTTTTTCTTTCAAAATACTTATTGTGATAAAAGAAATCCGCTAATTTATATATGTGTCAGAGCAAAGCTAATGTTCTCATAAATTTGATTAAAACCGTTCATATGTTTTCGCAACGCTGCAAACAAAAAATTTATTTTAAACAAAAAATATCGGGCGTAATTTAAGTATTTCGAAGCCTCCATTTGGTTTTGAAGGTGTAATTATTAATACTATCTACTACAGTATCATGGAGATGGTGACTTTTCGAAGAATTCGTTAACATAATTTACATTTATTATAGTAATCTCATGGTAAAATCCTGGATGGTAAGATAATATCAATAAAGATGTCTTTTAAATAATTCATGTTTGCATTTAATTCTGCGATGACACTAATTAAACACACATTCCGTTACACTCTACGTATTATCGGTCAATTACATTGAAACCGACATTAAAATTTTACATAATTAAGCGAAGCAAATCCAACCCAGAAAACTTATCAAATTGTGTCATATGAATAGGCACAATCTACTTGAATATACAGGTCAAATTTTACACAACACTAAAGTTTTCTTTAGTGATGTAGTGATTAAAAAGCTGATAATTGATTGTTCTGTATCGAGAGTCGAATCTATTCTGCCAGATTTTTATTGTTCATTTCTAGTAGATCTTTCATTTTACGCGCAGTTGCATTATAATGTACTGAGTAATGAGTGCTATAAACGTTTTAGATAAAACAACAAAACTTTACGTGTTTACAACTTTTGATTCTTGTTTTTTTATGTCAGTGTCTTTCGTTCTCTGAAGAATCTCTTCGTTCTGGATCTTATACCGCCTAAAAACAACCAGTTTCCGACATGATAATTAATTTCCAAATAAGTTATCTGCTGTTATTTTCATAATATTAGAAATAGCATTTAATGGAGCCACTATTTAACAGTGGTAAGAAATGAATTCCCAGCAGCATTTGTATATTGCTTTCAATAAAGTATATGCAACTTCTTTACATTTACCTATAATACACTAGATTGTCCCCCGGTTTCACTCGCATTTATGACATCTGTAAAAACACCGACATGATGGATTTCACGAATGAAAATCCATCCGGTAGTTTTGAGTAATTCTATTAAGTCATTTTATTCCTTGTGTCATATGACGACGGCACATATACCAGTTTACCTTCTGGATATACAATAGTGAAAACCCGATTGAAATCCGCTCAGTATTTTTTACGTCAAGGTCAAACAGACATACAGACTGACATCAAATACATCAAAAACCACGCTTTTGGATTCTGTAGCTTTTAAAAAAACCCATTTTAACCAAAAAAAATATTTTAAAATTAACTTATCCCTTTTACTGCTTCATTATAATACGTGTATATAGATTTTGCAACTATTCGCACGCATTTACATAAAACCATAAATCATAATTAGTTGTAGAGGAAAAGACTAGCTTCTGTCTACGCCTTCGCTTGCTTTAGCGATTGATTTAGCGTAAATAAAAGTAGTTAGAATTTTAAGAACATGTTAAAGAAGGTTTCTATATCTATCAGTTCAGTAATCTGTAATCTAGAGCAAACAAACAAACATGTTATTATAGCATTCCAGTATCAGCCAATCAGCGTTTGATCAAAAACAAACTCATTTGCAGTTTATTACCAACTTATTTAATACGTGTCTAGGTGGCGCCAACGGCAAAAAAACGTAAAACGAATGTAGTTCATTAATTTATAACAACGAATATGAACTTTAAAGTCACAGTAATAATTCGTTTAAGAGTACGAAAACAAAAAAATAATTATAAGTGTATAATCTGGTGGTTGACTGGTAAAAAATGTCTCATGGCCTTAAGTCCGAATTTTGAATATATTATTATCATAGTGCAATGAAGTTTAAATAAAAATAGTAATAATAAACCGCGTACTTCACTAATAAAAAGTCTCCAATCTTCAGGAACCTAGCGGTACGTTTGACGCGAAAGTCAATTTTACATCACAGTACCAATTTACTTAATAAACACGTAAATGTTAATATGACATGTGTACGAAATTGTCTAACATAAGCACATTGTAGTCCGCCCTCGTTCGGGGTCAAAGTCAGTCACATTTTACCACGTTTTTATGTTTACGTGCGTCAGTTAGTGCCGGACTGGCAAGTTAGTCGCGTTTAGAAAAAAAAAACAAGGAAAATGCAACTACATCTTAATCAGCCAAGGAAAAATAATCGGTTGTAAGTTGCCAGTGATAACGCTGCACGCACTCTGTGCTTGTTCGTATAAAATTTAAATTTCGATTACTTTTTCGAATTCAAACTTTTTGAATTTCGAATTGGACAGTGTTGTATTGATTTAAAATGAGCTAAATTGAACAGTGTATTTCAAAGTTCTAAAATTAAATTTTAAATAATTATTTATGTGTTATATCATTATTGTTATTAATTGTTGTTAAATAATTAAATATGTTGGGGAAACGGGCAAAGGTATATTTTGCAATTTCCGTGGGAGTTCTAATTGGCGCTATCATACTGGCAGCGTGGGGTTTTCCTAAGATCGTGAGCAAACAGATTCAAAAGGTAAGTTGTAAGATTTTCTCTTTTTAATAATTATGAGTAAATTTATTCAGTATAGTAAGGGCAGCTTCTCGACGTACTTGAGGTATTAATGACTTGAGGTATTAAGTTCGAACCCGAGCATATACGGTGGGCCCATAAAAATGTTAAAAAATTTCACGTTCGATTCGTGTGAAAGAACATACAATGTTAAAATTCCAAATATAAATTGACAAGATAATTTGCAAGCGAAAATTGTCCTTATATTTTAGAAATGTCAAATTGAAACCCAACATTGAAGTGCTCAACATAATCATTGGCCCACTATGCCACTAAGTTTTCGCTATTTCAATTATCACTACTTTGATATTATGGGAAAACTATATACCAGACGATTGAAAAAAACTAGGGCATGCATAGTATCGATAAATCCTCATTAGGATCACACGGGCGTGATCCTAATGAGTTTCGTGATTAAGACCCGAAACTCCCCCGCAACTACTAGGACAGATTTGTATCCAGAGTATCTGTATTAGGAATAGAGAAATCTAGACAAGAAATAAGAAAAAAATGTATTAGCTGTAATTAGTTTAATATAATTCCCACCTCGGGTTTCTACAACCGCACCTCCCGTCACAGAAGTGCGGTCCATCCGCACTTCCTCGATACGGAAGTGTCGCGTACTGTTCGGTCCAAAAACAATTTTATACCACGAACCCGTAGGCTGTGGAATGAACTGCCTCAAAAGGTCTTTCCATTACGCTACGATATGGGGTTCTTCATGAAAACTGTGAATAGGATTTTGCAAGGTCGGCGGCGTACCTCCTGATGTTGCTAAAGCCCATGGGCGGGGTAGCTACTTACCATCATGTGTTCTCTTTTCCTCGTGCTGCTCGTGCGGTTTGTTAGGGAAAGTAGTAAGAGGATGGTAAGTGATAAATTATTAACTGAATTCAGAGACAGAAGTTACGAATGTTTCTGTTGCTGAAATCTAAGTACAGAAAACCAGACAAGAAATAGAGGAGCGATTTTCATAAGTTTTAAAGGACACCATTATATCTGGCATCATTTTTTTTGGATGCGGCCAGCAATATAATTTGGATGATCGATAGACTTATTCTATTCTTATATGAAACTTATTCTAATGGTATACAAATATTTTTTTTACTTTACGTAATATAATAGTTACATCCATTTCTTTGGGCATACGTATATGACTTCGTTGGAGAGTTACATCGATACTTATAAACAAGTATAAAGGACTGTACATAGGAGTATGATTTTGGAATAATTAAATAACCGGCCAAAGGTGTATCAGGGACGCATTAATAGGGTTCCATGGCCTTCTATGAAATTTATTTAGAGCTAATTACGAGTTACAAGTTGGTAGCCGGTATCTCTTTATTTTACTGCAAAAAGTCAGTGAACATTATCATTATCATATCATTATCATACCTATTTTAACTTTATCTTTTATACTATTCATGCGTCTACAATAAAAAATGTAAAACTATTACGTAACTACTTTACTATAATAAAAAAATAACAAAACTAAAACTAATTGGTTTTTAATCAATATAATTCCTATTATACCTGAAATAAAAAAATCGTTTGTATACTTTTGGAATATGGTAGGTTTTACGTAGTCTTTCAATCCTCCAAATATAATTGCTGGCCGCATCCAAAAAAAAAAAATTGATGCCAGACTTGTATGGAGAAATAATGATGTCCTTTGTTTGCTTGTGAAATAGATATTTTGTTTAAAGTACATAATTTGCTTACTGGTATGTACAACGAGGGATGTATAGCATTAAAACGGCACGCTGGTCAATCGGGTTGGCGAGTCCACTCTTATAGAGGTGGTGTAGTTCCTCAGCGTTTATGGTATCGGTTTATGGTATCGGTTTAGTTACCCTTAGTCGCCATTTACGACACCCACAGAAAGAGATGGGGTGGCGGTGCTTTTCTGAAGCTAGCCAACACCAGACGGTCGACCATACATCCTCATATACAGGACAATGTGCACGAGGAGGCCCATGATCCAGCAGTGGACGATAAAAGGGCCGGTTACGATGTCGGATCGATATCGTATCGCCTAATATAAATCCGCCCAATAAGTTGCGAACAATCGACCATAAATAAGTGTGTGTGACTGTTCCCAACTATTGAGACAAGTGTGTAATTATGCACAATTTCCAAGTATTCTTCGACCTCCACTCCACTGTGCAACTGTTCAAACAATGTATTTAATACGTATTGAGTAAAGTACTTCGAAGACTTATAAACGTGTTTAACCTAGAGAATGCAAATCGTACCAAAAAATAAGGCCGCATTTATGGTATTCGCGGTTTCATCCACGGAGATAAATTGAGAGTTTATTTTAATCACTTAATTATAAGCTGTAATAGTCACCTATATAGTACAATATTTAAGAATTTTTTTCAAATATATTTATCTATTTAAATGGGTCACAACGTGTATTATTACCTTATTTATTTCACTCGACATTTCCGTTGGGTTGCACCAACCATGGTCACAAGCTGACTAAAGAGGCGGGTAGTCCACATCGAGAACCTTCATAGTACCTAACCAAATACTGTCGCCCTTAACAGACACTCCGGGCAAAATTTGCTGATATTGCCAAATGAACTGTAGTCAGTTCCTTTTTTTTTTGCTGCAAGAACATAGGTAGCATAATATGGAAGTTACATTATAACATTTCAGATATTTCCCGTTATGTTCTGCCTCAACCGGCGGCGTGCGTAGAATAATTTAATAATTAAATACCTAATCTAGCCATAAATTTTGTTTACAAAGAAAACGTTCTTTTTTTTCACCCTAACCGTGTGCCCGATGAGAAATCTCGTCGGCAACATCTCAGGAACGTTTACACCCTTAGGGGATGAATTTTCAAAAATACTATTTTAGTGCTCACCTACGTTATATAAGGAACTGCTGTGCAAAATTTCATGCTTCTAGACCCACCGGTTGAGGCTGTGCGTTGTCTGTCAGTCAGTGTTAGATTTTTATTAGGTAGATTATCACTTTATTAGAAGAATTTATGTTATTTTAGAAATGAATAGGTAAGTATTTTAAAAATATAACGTTTATTCGATACGGTCACCATTTGCTTTTATACAATTTTTCAAACGTTGTGGCCAGTTTTCAATTGAAATACACCCTTTCCATGGGAATATTGGCAACTGTCATCCTTATGGAATGTTTTAGCAATTTAATATTAACATGGCGTTTTTAGAGCATGCCATGCTCTCTAAAATAGACCATAAATCGTAATCTAGCAGATTAAGATCGGGACTAGATAACGGCCAGTCTTCAGCTCTAATGAAGTTGGAAATATTCCTTTCTAGCTACGTTTGTGTCGAGCAAGCCTTTTGATCTGATGCTGAGTCTTGCTGAAAGGAGTACTCTTGGTTATGGAACAGGGTGTTGTTAAGAGGCTTTACGATCTTCTCAATAATCGTATCTTGATATACTTGAACCGACGTTTTAATATCTTTTTCACAAAAAAATGGTTGTCACTCCTTGATAGCTAACACCCCACCAAACCATCACTGAAGTCGGATAATGGCCACGTTGCACCCTATTGACTAATCGAGCAGCTTCTCTAGAGTTATGAGCATAAACTAGATCATTTGCTTGTTAAAATGTTCCTCAATGGTGAACATTTTCTTGTCCGTAAGATAAGATTTGTTGCTGAGCTACCTTTGCGTGCCGCCGGGGAAATTGAAGGGTTTTGATTTGTCAACCCCATTTTTTTTTAAATTATCAGTTAAGAATTGACCAGTACGTCTTTTGAAACAGCAAGTCTTAAATCATCTTTTGAAATGGGTGACATGGTCCTGGGTGATATACGAGTATTCAACTCTCGGGATAAAATCTTTTCCTTCCTCCTTTACAGCTTTAATCGTCTATTTAGTACGAATAGTCCTAGGACGGCCAGATATTTTTCTGTCACAAACAGAGGACGTTTCAATGTGCCTACAAAAACATTGGCTAATACCAAGCGGTTGGAGAGTTTTGAAAATTGCATTTGGCTCCATGCCTACTTTGTGTAATGCAATCACAGCAATACGGTTATTGTTATCTCCCCACTCCATTTTAATATTAGTGCAATATTAATTAATAACGATTGGCGCAAAATGAGAAAAAACATTTATTTTTCGCGTGAGAATGACAGATTCCAAATTCAAATGTAATTTATTTAGTTTTCGTCATTGTAACGGTATTTATGGCCAGACTAAGTATAATGCTAATTAACTCACACAATATTGTTCAGAATAATAAATTAATAAAAATTACTGAATGTCAAAAGATCAGATTAGATTTGAGGGGGAGAGTGCACGCTGCAATCCAATAGTTGCTGGGCGAGCTCGACTGGCCACGTTACCCCTCTCACACAGAAGACTACCTTGAAATGTACTGCATTTCCCACTTTATCTTATTTCCCTAATGTACGTACGTGTTTCGGTAGTGAGTGAGATGTGCCAGAGCCCATTCCCATCTCATTCCTCCCCATTTTCTCAACCCTTTCTTCAAATCCATTCCTATATCTACAAAGGTAGGCAGGCAGCGCATCCGGGGGCGTGCCAATATTTGCCATTTTGGACTAATGTTGGCATGTATCGCGAATGTTTCAGTATCCAGGTATACTGTAAGCACGTATGCTGTCTTCGTCCATAAAAAAAATTAAGATGTTTTATTTTATTATTCATTCTATAACTCATCAACAGTGTAATAAATAGCATTTCTCAATCGGGTATTTGAAAAGATGTTTCTTAAATATATTTCAGTTAGAACCGATAGTGTCAGTTGGTTTATTGTACTCGTAAATTCCATACGATTTTTAATTGTTTATTGCGAATAATTTCTCAAATTTTTGTTAATGTGTGACTACATATTAGATTAGTTAAACAAACAGATTAATTCTTAAACAAACTGATCCATATTTTTATATGTTTGTAAAGACTTTCCGCATTGCGTCTGACTCTATTTTGTCGTGTCAATTTGAAGAATGTTGCCTTTGTAATAATAGAACATAGCCTTCAAATCAAACAGCCAAGTAATATTAATTAATTTTAGTAACCCTAAAATAGCTAAAGTAATGAAAAGTATTTTTCAATTAAGAAGTGAGGTTGTAGTAAACAATCCGCTGATGGCAAATGGTTACTGTCGCCCATGGACATATTTTCTTGTATTTTCTTAATGTTCGTGATTTTCTTTTGTTTTTCTAATTGTCCACATTGATTTTTTTTTCGTTTGATCATTGTCATGTTATATTTGTTGTGTGTTGGTGTATGTCGGAATAATGTTTTGTCACTTTGTATACATATAATCTATATACATATTATAACATAGCCTAGAAATGTACATAAGATATATAAAAATATATATATAATGTGTATTATAGGAAAGCCCAAATTTACAATATAAATATAACAAAGCTCCATATAACAAGATCTAGGAATGAATAACCACATCTCGTAGGGCACACCCCAGGCTGTTATAATTCATACTACAAACTTCCGATTCTCAGTAGATTGACCGCACAATGCGAAGTGAACCTTTAGAAGTTAGCAAAAAATGCAGTGGAATGTTAGAAGTGACCAAAAATGTTCCGGAATGATTCGATATGGGATGTTTCGATATCAAATTATAACATCCCACCGCAGGCCACAAACCTCCCCTTACAATCACAAAGTGTTTTATAATCCACTACGACGCACAAACCTACCTTTGCGATCTTGAGGGAGTTTCGTGTCATAATAGACCACACTAGAGATTGGTGGATATTATTTACACACACTTCCACATCTATATTTTTAGTAAATGCTTAAGTAAAGACTTGGTATATTATTTAAAGCAAGGTAACGATTAAATTTTCTCACCCCAATTCTAGATGTCACTAACTAGATATTTTACACTAAATTGTGAATAAAAAACCGTTGTAGAAACCGGAGGTGGGAGTCATATCGAGCATTCCAAGCATTCCAAGTTATACAAACGGTGGAACACGCAGAGGGACGCAACGTCTCTGCCAACGCTGAGTGGTTACGAACCGCCGGTGAGAGTGGGATCGTCGACAATTCGAACAGCGCGTCGTTGGATGGAATCAAGTGGATCCAACAGATACTTCGATGCACCGGCCCAAAGATGTGAAATCTTTACTTATTACATACCAAGGTTTGATGTAGAAATGTCACCGTCTCTACTGTGGACAGTCCGTGGTCACCGGTGCGGCTCCAACTGAATATAAGCGTCACAGCTGACGCTGTGATATATGCTGACTTGGCGCCGATTTTCACAATAATCAATGCTCATATAATTACTTTTCAATACATATTGTCTCATTATACAATACATTCATACATACAAATAAACAACTTTGCTCACAATGGTAGTATTTAGCGTTGCTGTCATATGCATAAAACCAACGCGATTTTGTCCCATTGAAAATTCTGTTCAGAATGTTTCCGCGCAAGATTGAAATATCATTTCTTATTACGTAAAACGTTCTTGGCGGACATAAAAAATATACTGAGCATTAGTCTTCGTGTAACGAAATAATGCGCGTTTACCGCGTGCAATGATATCTGGATAAGGTTGGGCGTGCACAAGGGGAATATTTTTCTAAATTCACAGTCTGTTAATTCTAATTCTAAATGTTAATGTTAATTCTAAATTCATTTCATTCATATTAATCATAATTTGATCATAGGATGATAATTAAATTTATCGCTGCATGTTGACAGTAGCTAAGTTAATAAGGGAGGCCTTTGGCCTGTAGTCTGTACTGATATCGATAGTTGGTGCAATAAATGCAGAATTATTTGCTAACCGTAAATATACACATATACAAAGGTATACACATAACCGAGAAAGAGTTCGAACCAACTGTCAAATGGTACATGATTTCAACTATAACTTTAACTATAAAGGCTGTTAAATTGTATCGTAAAAGTCTTGGTAATGCAAAAACGGTCATAGTACAAAAGTTACAGTAAGAAACAATGATGATATTGCAAAAAAACCGTAATTACTAATTATCGTTTAGCTATCGACAGATTAAATGGTAACTAATTGTACCTTATACAGAATATTTGGAATTTTAATCTAAGGTGTTATTGCGTTTCAACAGACGCTTTGACGCACAACTTAAGTAGACAACATTTTTTTCCACGTCAAAATTGGGTCTATAAAAAAAATAAAAAATGTAAAAAGTATAAAAATTCGTAAATGTCTAGAAAACTTTTTGGCGGGAACTCAAGAAGTCAATCTGACCGAAATATCGAATAAAATAAAATTAGCCGTGTAACATAAATAAACTTTACTTATTTAAATATGTCTTTTCCATTGTCTACACACGGCCTTCTTTTTCAGAATGTCCAAATTGACAACTCATCGGCCATGTTTGAAAAGTGGCGGAAGTTGCCGATGCCGCTCACGTTCAAGATATATTTGTTCAATGTCACCAACGTCGAAGAGATAAACAGCGGTGAAAAGCCGAAACTGAATGAAATTGGACCCTTTGTCTATAAGTAAGAACTTCCATGAATATTTTTAAAGTTTTTTGAGGCTGTACACTGTCAAGTTAGCAAAGTTTGATTTTAGCACATTTTAAAACAGCTAAATCTTTTGCTTTTGTTAAAACGAACGAAAAATAGTGAAGTATATTTATTTATTTATTTATTTCTGGCAACTAAGATCCTTACAATATAATATACCTACCTATTAGGTTTCATGTAATGAGAACAGAACAACAAAGCAGCCTAGAGCGGGCAATTAAACTCAGATTAAGAGACATACGTATTTATCGGTTACGTGAACTTTATATGTACGATAAACAAACGTTACCAGCCCTTTTATCGTGCATATACCATCTCTTTAATGATATGATATTTTCCGTGCCCTTGGAAATGCACAGCAGTTGCCTTCTTATTGTGAAGCCGACATAATTAGAACCAGCAGTGATTTGTGCTCTGTGGGTACCCGCATGAACAGGCTCTCAACTGACCTATGAGGATCATCACTTTAACGAAGGCTTTTCTTGCTCCTTAGGGGGCATGAGTTTACAATATACCTAATAGTATAATCCCATAAATATTCCATAATAATCCTACTAAATGTTTTCAATATAGCATATTAATTATAGAATTACTAGATGTTTCCGTCGGCCTCACTCGCATGGAATTAGGATTAAAAACTATTGTATAAGTTAATCCGTCCCACGAACTGTCGTACCATATCATTAGCCAATATCTCTCCACTGCTACACTCTCCACAATCTCACACAGGATCTCATCGACGACACAAAAAGTTTACCCGCACTGGCTGAATGAGCAGAGCCCTAGCTGGATTGCTGGATATAGAGGCCTCTCCTAAGGCTCGCCACCTACATGTTTTCTCAATTTAAAACCTACAAACTAACTTCTCATTTATAACATTATACAGGATAATAATATAGTATAAGATTGAATAATAATTTAATTGATTTAATCTAACGGTCGAGGTTTTATCGGATAATTTTCCATCTGTGAGTGGGTTTCTCAAGACCGGTTCTTAAAGATTGTTTTCATGAATAACTCCTAACCATGACACAATTATTATAACATTATTGCAACTGTTACTTGCAACTGTGTACCAGTGCTGAGCAATTGCGTCTCCTGTCCTATTCGACCCCTATATAGGGCTAAATAAAAAGTACCTGTACTCTCTACAAGCTGAATTTATATCGAGAAAATTAACAAATTTTGTTCTAATACTTCACAGCACACAAATAACTTGCACGCTTGTACCGCGTGGGTACTCTCGCACCGATTTACACAACAGGTATCCAATAGTAGCGGTTCGATTAGCAGCTGTTTACGAATGGACTGTGCGGCGTTGCCGTTCCTGGCAGCGTATAGCGAGTAGTACAGAGTAACAAAATCAGAGACTGTTACTCATTATCAGAGGCCACGTGATGTGATTGATATATGTCATAACTGGCAGGACGTAGGACGAAGACGTTCTACTTCAAATCTCTCATTGGTCACGGCATCAGACAATTTAGAATTACTGACTATTTTAAATCTAATTCCGTTTACGAATATTTATAGCCTTCTCGAATTTCGATCTTTCATTATACTATTTTCGGAATTGTAAAAGGGAAGTAAGTAGTAGCGATAAACTTGTAACTTGTAAGTTACTTACAAATCGTGCCCCGAGGACATTGTCTAAAGAAGTTCCAGTTAAAACCCTCATGGAACTTTGCGAACTGTCCTGAGTATTTTACATTTTGCTCTCAGCTCTCAAATCGAAATTCGTCGCGTTGCTGTTCGGGTTTTTATTAATAGGGGCTATAAAATGGAAAATATACAAACACAGCTACAAAGCACCTTAATTAAGTTATAGAGGTTGTTTCTCCTTTGTTTGAGAGCAATTTCATATTTCATTTTAGGGAAGACTCGAATTAGTAATGAGTCAATACAAAGATTATAGTCTGACTTTTAATAAGTACTTAAAACGGCTAGTATGACCTACCCATTGCCACTTCCATGCCGATTCTATGAGCTATGTCGGTGACCTTAGTTCTTTGGCGAATGCCCTCGTTTGCGGATCCTATCCCGCAAATAGACTCCGACCATTACCCTCTCCATAGCTCGCTGACGGATCTTGAACTTATGGATCAGGCGTACCGTCAGAGGTCACGTTTCGGCACTATAGGTGATAATGCCTCAAGACTTTCGTCTGCTAATGGAGAACTATGGAGCTTATCCAATAATTACTCTCGAAATTTAGAAGATATAACTACATTATATCCACGTAAAATGCACTCTTTGCATATTGAAAGTTCTGATCGGCAACATACATAAATGATTT
This sequence comes from Sesia apiformis, assembly GCA_914767545.1. Classification (NCBI taxonomy): domain Eukaryota; kingdom Metazoa; phylum Arthropoda; class Insecta; order Lepidoptera; family Sesiidae; genus Sesia; species Sesia apiformis. The sequence continues at coordinate 20,036,724 of OU611952.1, forward strand.
ATGACGTGGCAACATAAGTTTTATGACATACGTATGGATACGAAAGATTTTTAGAAATATTACTTGGTAAACGGGGGAGAAGTTTTTTTTATGCAATGCCCTGTATCTCAAGAACTATTCTAGTTAGAGACATGAAATTTAGTATATAGACTTCTCATTTAAAATAATTAAACACGTATGTCGGCGTTTTTTATATGTGATTTAGAATGGGACATAGGGAGAGGTTTTCGACGCAAAATCTATATCTCAAAAACTTTTAAGTTGAGGACTTGAAATTTGGTATAAAGATTATTGCTTAATACTGCATAATAAAGATTATTGCATATAATTAAACACATATGTCAGCGTTTTTAATATATGACTTGAAGGAAATATTTTAATCTTCGATTTGGAAATCCAAGAAAATTATATTATAAATCCTAGAGTGTGTTTGTTGGTCTGTTTGTTTCTTATGTCTTCATGGCTAAATTACTACACTGATTTTAATGAAATTTTGACAAAGAGGTAGCTTAAACTCCGGAAAAGGACATGCACACTTTTTATTCCGTATTTTTTTCCAGGGGAGACCATTACTTTTAAAATGAAATCCACGTTGGCGAAGCCGTGCGCAAAAAATCTAGTGAAATACCTGTATATAATTTCAATAATCCTCCACTTAGGACCACTTATTTATTAAAATTGACACCGAATTAAACCCCTGTTGTTTCAGAGAGTATCGTGAAAGGTCGATATTGGGGTATGGAGACAACGACACAGTTAAATATATGTTGAAGAAAACATTCTACTTCGATCAAGAAGAGTCCGGGAAACTGACGCAAGATGATGAAGTCATTGTCATCAACTTCTCTTATATGGTTAGTTTATTTTTTTCTAGCGGTGCCAGCGACTTCGTTCGCGTGAACTTGCGATTCCCGTGGGAACTTTATAATCGATCTGAATAAAAATTACGCTAAATTTTAACCCAGTACATTTTTTTTATAGAAGTGGGCGACGAGCAAGCGGTCCCACGTGATAATAAGTGTTACCGCCGCCCATAGACACCTACAACACCAGGGGGTATGCGGGCGCACCGCCGACCTTGCAAAATCCTATTCACAGCTCTCTTGAAGAACCCCATATTGTAGCATAATGGAAAGACCTCTTGAGGCAGTTCGATCCACAACCTACGGGTTCGCGATATAAAATAATTTTTGGACTGAACGGTGCGCGACACCTCCGTATCGAGAAAATGCGGATGGACCGCACTTCTGTGACGGGAGGTGCGGTTGTAGAAACCCGAGGTGGGAATTATATTAAACAATTCTTCAGAGCATTCCCCATTGTACAGGCGGTGGAACACACAAAGAGACGCAACGCCTCTCCGAATGCTGAGGAGTTTTAAACCGCCCGTGACAGTGGGATCGTCGACAATACGAACAACACGTCGTTGGATGGAGTCAAATGGGTCCAATTGGTATTTCGGTGCGCCGGCCCAGAGATGAGAGCAATACTCCATATGAGGCCTCACCTAAGCTTTGTAAAGCATAAGGAGTTGCCCAGGGGTGAAGTATAGCTTCGCTCTGTTCAGCACACCAAGCTTTTTGGAGGCCATTTTGGCCTTATTTTCCAGATGACCCTTAAACTCGACTTTGCTGGAGATGTCGACACCAAGGATCCCGATACTCTCAGAGATCTTAAGAGGTATGCTCCGAAAGCGAGGTGCTACGACAAAAGGGCTTTTTGTTGTTATAAGATTTTGTTTTTAAGATACTTTATCTAAGTTAAGATTAAGGATTATATTAAGGTTAAAGTTATTAAAAATACGTTGTTAACCTTGCCCGTGTGATATCAGCCGGGTTTACAAAACTACCACCCCTTCTCTTACCATGTGTGTCGTAACCCTGATACCACAAACCCCGAGGAACAACACCACCTCTAAAAGAATGGACTCGCCAACCCGTTTACCTAACGTGGCGTTTTAAGGTCATGCACCCCTCATGCACGAGATAATGATAAAAAGGCTTAAAGCGATGACGGTGTCATTTAAACAAAGGTACCTTCTCTTTGCTTATATAACGTTTTAAATAACAACTACAATTGGTTGCAGGCGGCAATATTAACAGTTCACGAAATGATGCCCACCATGGTCAGCATGATCAACCAAGGGCTGGAACTGTTCTTCCCAAACCTGAACGATGCGTTTATGACTGTCAAAGTGAGGGATTTATTCTTTGATGGGATTTTCCTCAATTGCGCTGGGAATCATTCATCTTTAGGTAAGTAAATTACTTTGACATATTGATTGACATTTGACATAATTCCATATTTCACTGAAATTGATTGACAGTTATAAATCTTATTAATCTATGGAAATATGTCACTCATTAAATCAGTATGTAATCATGTAGTGAAATATGGAGTGATTGAACGAGAAAATTAATCGAATGAATCTATGTGTGTACTGTATATAGGTATATGAAGATATATGTATCTTAAATGTATAACGTTCATTTTGCGTTTAAAGAGATAAACATATCTCTGTCGTTGTTCAACGCAGGTCGACCGCGTTCGCGCGTCGTAAGCGAGCACTGTACGGCGATTACATGACTTATTCAAAACTTATTTACATGACTAAACGATATCCCGCCGGGTATTTTGTATGAGTATCGCCAAGTCACGCGAATTCGCCAGTCTGGCACGCGTTGTACCGCTTGGGTAAGCGATACTGATAGCAATGGGCCTCGACCGCTATATGCGGTATATCGCTAGCCGAAGCGGTTCTCGAATATCGCCTAAGTCTGAACGAAGGAATTATCGCGTTCCCACGCGAATATCGTTGCCGCAGGCGGCAGCGAATATCGCTTATATCTGAACCTTTACATTGTCTTTTGAATGGTGAGTGAGTTTGTTGATATACGGATATAGTAAGAGCGACGGTGAGCTAGATAAATATTGATATTCAAGACACGAGTTTGCTCATTTTTACCTCTCACTCGACTGGCCACGTTTCACCTGTCTCACAGAAGACTACCTTAAAATGTACCACATTTCCCATTTTATCCTATTCCCGCGATGTAAGTACCTCTCTTGAATGCCAATGAGATATGCCAATGGCATTCCCATCCCGTCCTATATCTCCATATTTTCCCAGCCTTTTTTCCAATCCAATCCATTCTTAAATTTTCAAAGGTAGTCAGCGCATGAGGGGGCTTGCCAGCATTTGTTGTTCTGGACTGATGTTGGCATGTACGCGGATGTCCATGTACGACAGTATCCACTTACTATGAGGTGGACTGTCTGTTCGTCTGCCATTTTCTTTCTATGTAAAAAAAAAACTAGTTTAAAAATTTTACTGCTTTCGTGTCTTCATTGTTTTCTACATACATTGGAATTATTCAATGTATAAAAGCCGACACCAATATATTGTTTGTTCCACCTTGATATAAAGATGTTCACCCAACCCATTTGCGCGAGCCCGTTTCATGCACTACAGTTATGGCATGTAATATTGGCATCTTTCGCCTCAAAAAGTCAAAATCCGAAATGTATACAAATAAAAATCCGCCTCTGTACTTATTTATCTGTACCTACTTTAAACATGAAGTCTTGATAACATATTTCAAAGGGCATATGTTAAACGATGTTAAGGCTCTAACTATTTGCTTTTTGATCCCAGTTTCATATTACACTTAGTACTAGAGAGGCGGAAAATTGTAAACCTATATTATTTAATCTAAATTTACAAAAAAAAATTATATAACTAAATAGTTAATTTCTTGTTTTAGGCCTTTTGTGTGGCTCGATCAAAGCGAAACCGCCGCCCACCATGAGGCCTGCCGACGACGGAACCGGATTTTATTTTTCAATGTTTAATTATGTAAGTATAAATGGAGATTTTGCTTTATTACATGAAGCTATAATATCTGAGAATAGGGTCATTTATTGTTGCGTCTAGTTTGCTAAATACTGAAGTCCTAAAAGTAAATTTATTATTTTTTAAAGATTTCTAAAGCTTTTAGAAGATTTTTAAAGCTCTAGATGTTAATTAAAGATAAAATAAATTTATTATTTTTTAAAGATTTCTTTATCTTTAATTAACATCTAGAGCTTTCTCAACATTTTTGGTGCCTCAACCCCCCGAAAAGGCCATAAATAACCTTACTACCCCCTTCCTAATAGGTAATTAGGTAGCAACTATGTTTGAGAAAAAATAGCAGCAGAAAACACTGAATGCACTGCAAATCGATAGCAGCAAATTTGAAGATGGGTTAAGTTTAGGTATTCTGGTTGCAATATAGAATTAGGATATTCTTATCTACCCATCCGTCGATCCATCTACCCATGTACCCAACAATCCATCAACCCGTCAATCATTTAATCCGTCAATCCATCCATCAATCCATCAAATATCATCTATATATCCATCAATCCATCAAACACTTATCCATCAATTCGTCAATCATTAAATACATCAGTCGATCAATTCGTCATACAGTCAATCCATCTATCCATCAATCCATCGATCCATTTATCAATCGGTTTACCTATCGACTAATCCATCGACAAATCTGTCGACCAATCCGTCGTCCAATCTGTAGGCCGCATGGTGTTACACATATACATCAGTTACAAAATAAAAAAATAAAATATTATATTCTTATATTTTGCACAATGAACACAACATAGACAGAGATAATTTATAATTAAGTACAAATTAATTAATTAATTAAGTAATTTTAATTAAGTAAGGCATACAAATAAAATGTACCTACCTACTTGTGAAGTAGATTTACAATAAGTTATTATATTTGTGTTGTAATTATAATTTTATATTTGTAAAAATCTTATTGTACAAGAGTTTGTTGGCGATTAATATATAATATTAAATAATTATTTAAAATATTACTTAATAATATAGATTTAAGTTTTATACTTAATAATGTATTTATTATTTTATTAGCGCCTACTAAAATTTCATAGCAACATTAGTTGCTTTCTATACATGTGTGTTTACTTGTATTAGGGTAGGGTTCTATCATTTCTTCTTCAACATTACCAACTATTGATAGACTTTCATTTCCTGACCTTTCATTTTTGTTTGATAACCCGTTCCCGTCTACAGAATTTAATTTCAGTTTTATTCAAATGAATTTAATTCCAGACTATGTTTCCCATACTTCATCTTATCAAATAATATTTCTAAATCCCAATAGCAGGTAGCGTGTCCACCGACGTGTTAGTACGTTAATCATTGTGCCTGATATTGACATGTATTACAGATTTCTACTAAGCAATAGAAACCGCTAACAATTAGACGGACTGTTTGCTCGTCGGCCGTCAGGCTAATATTACATGTCTTCTAGATGAACACATCAGAATCCGGTCCCTACGAAATGGTGCGAGGACGAGAGAACATACAAGAGTTGGGGCACATAGTTTCATACAAAGAACAGAGCGCCATGTCGAGCTGGGGCGACCAGTACTGCAACATGCTGAATGGCTCAGACTCCTCGATATTTCCGCCGATAGACGAGAGCCACGTGCCGGAGAGGATTTATACCTTCGAACCGGACATCTGTCGGTATGGTTTTTTAATAACTCTTCACTTTTATTTATTTTATTATACGTGGGTGACACTGAAAGTTTTTGAAATCTCAAAAATGAAATCAGATATAAAGATGGAAGTTGTTTTATTGCTTTTCGAAGTATTCTCCGCGACAATCAATAACACTTTTTCATGCGATGAAACCATTGTGTGAAGCATTCTGCCCACTCTTCTTTAGATACCTCTTCAACAGCCGTTTGGAAGGCCGCTACCGCCTCTTCTACATTCATAAATGTATTCCTCTGAGTTTATCCTTAATTCTAGAGAATAAATAAAAATCACAGAGCCGGGACTATATGGCGGATGACGCATTAACTCTATATTTACAGAGTAGGTACTCAAATATTGCTTCGTTTGTCTGGCGGAGTGAGAAAAAACAAAAAATAAAAAACAAATGCCAGCTTTGAAAATTTAATGGCGTTTGACAAGCAAAGAGTTCTTTATTCTATTGTATTGTACAGTAGCCAGTTCTAAGACTTTTAGTTTGACCTATCGTATAGGCTCACTAAACTCGAACCACAAAATATGTTTACTCCAACTACAAAATTCGGCCGACCAATATCCTCTGTAGTGGTCATTGTGGTCGTTGTGTGGATCAGGCGACCACATCCTGCAGTTGTATCGAAGTGACTTTACGTCCTTTTATTTTTGTTGCTATTGTAACAGTGTATAAATAATATGGTCGACCCGTCCGCACGATTTGAACCACAGGGTAACCTCGTGTAAAAGTCAATATTATTTTCCTATATGAACGTGCGGCGACCACATGTTGTGGTTCAAATGTGGCTCATAGCTCAAAGCTATTTAAAATTTGCATGCGCCAATAATAATAATACGCGAGGGCCCTATATAAGACTAATTGTGTTACGTAGAATCTTCGATTTTGTTGTTAGTGTTTTGTCGTAAATCAGAACGTACGGTAAAAGCAATTTTTTCAAGGTCATAATACCAAATGGCCCGATATAAGACTAATTGTGTTACGTAGAATATGCGATTTTGTTGTCAGTGTTTTGTCGTAAATCAGAACGTACGGTAAAAGCAATTTTTTCAAGGTCATAATACCAAATGGCCCGATATAAGACTAATTGTGTTACGTAGAATCTGCGATTTTGTTGTCAGTGTTTTGTCGTAAATCAGAACGTACGGTAAAAGCAATTTTTTCGAGGTCTTAATACCAAATTCAATTTCCTTTCTAAAAACAAGTCTCAACAACCCTCTCGTCTTTTAAACATTATCCAATCTTTTGTGAAAACAGTCTAAATGTATTTTTTCGCGGTTTATCCAATTTATTACCATTTCTTAAGAATCCACTCAGCGTTTCTACTTTAATTTGTGTGAAAGCCGCTTAAATACAGCAACTCTTCGAATTTTGTAAAAAAAAATATATATTTCGAAGGCAGACCCTAAAATTACAATCAGTCACGAAATTGAAGTATACTCGTGGGTAATTTTATAGAGAAATGAAATTCTGCGCAACAACATAAAACAAAGTGCATTTTTATAACATTTTAATTAATTTTAAATCAACTTTTGGAGTTTCTACTTTTGTTTTAGATTTTCTTTGGAGTTTCGGATAATATAATTAAAAACATATTATAATAATACATTGTTGCTTTGCTTTTATATTTAATTTCCGAATATTATGTTACTTATGCTTTCTTTTAAAATGTTAATTTTTTTCTTCTTAATCGGGCAGTATATCATCTCAGTTAAGTTCATAGATGGCTCAAATTAGTTCAGTGGCTCCAAAATTACGAAGGTTCAAACTTTCAAAAAATAACATTTCTACAAATTTACAATTAAAATTCAAATTGTAATTAATACAATTCCTCCACCTTCCCATGATCCTAGCAAATTCGCGGTTATTCGAACAGAATCGTTTGAAGGGCGCATTGTACACTTTCCGACTCTTGGCGTTCTCCTTGACCATATGCTTTTTTACTTAATCCATTCAGGTTTCACGACAGTCATTTTAGACAGTACCATCCTCCTCCCATGGCCCCATCAACCTTATGGTTACGATCCAAGCAGCACACAAGCTGTTTAATCAAGGAAACATATAACCACTTATACCTCAACGTCAAAAATTTGCATTTTAAAGGTTTTAAAACCTACAGAATCTTGTATAAATGGGTATTCCTTACTTACTTAAACAGCTTGTGGTGCTATAATATTTTCTTAGGTTTTCGCGATTACTATACATAGCAATTAAACAACTTTGAACGGTTTAAATCGCGTATATTTAACATTATTTATATCCCGACGTTTCGAACACTTTGCAGTGGACGTGGTCACGGGGTGACTGACTGTGGTGTCACGGGGTATTACCCCGTGACCACGATATACGCGATTTAAACCGTTCAAAGTTGTTTAATTGCTAAGCTTGTGGTGCTGCTTGGAAAGGACCGAATTGTGGTAGAAGCGCACCGTACTTGCGTGGGCTCTTTCCGGCACGAACTTTCTTGACTAAAAATGTCTTCCATCTCGCTCCATTTAACACTTCTCCCTTTTGTGTGTGACATACAACACAGATTCGTCGCAGATCAGTTTGGACAATAGCTAAATATATTTTTGCCAATGCCATGTGCCATCGAAATTATTTTATCAAACTTCTATTTCGCTTTCAGATCGCTTTATGCCAGCCTCGTCGGCAAGAGCAGCTGGGCGAACATGTCCGCGTACTACTACGAGATATCGGAGACAGCGCTCGCGTCAAAGAGCGCCAACCCGAACAACAAATGTTTCTGTAAGAGGTCAGTCGTTTTAACTAAGTCGCATAAAGAGACAGGGGCTTGAACGTGCACGCTGCAATCTCACAACCGCTTAGCGCACAAAATAAAAACAAATTTAAAAAATAGGAAATTAAAATAAAATTTGATCACATAGTACACACAATACAAGATGATAGATATATCATGCCTAAAATATTGTAGTAACCTCATATATTACATACTCATATATTACTCATATGAGGTAGTAACCTCATACTCATATATAGGGTTTTTGAGTGATTTATGAGCGTCGCGTGATGCACTTGGTTTCAAGGAAGATTTGAAACGGAAGATTTTGAGATTTGCATTGTTTCCCGCCTATAAAATTTTATCAAAAATATTTTTTTCTAAATTCGTTCCTTGATATGGAAGAGCCGTATTAACTCGTATTCCACGTATAAACACTTGTAAAATCAGAAATTAGAATTCAATATAGATCAAATGATTTTGGTTCTCCAGATCATGTCGGAAAAAATATCATTACGTGATATCACTACAGTTTCAGCATACAAAACTTTGTATTACCATTTAAAGAAAGCCTTTGAACTGGATAAAGTGTTCACTGATCAATCACTGATTTGAATTATCATATATCTGAATACATCTTATACAATTATATGTATTGTACACTCAATCGTCATGTATTTGCCTAAAATATGAGTAATATTTTAATAAACTTGCTCGAGAAATATTATTAAACTTCCGTTATCAATTGCGAGAGAAAGGATATTAATATTTTAAGAGGGAGAGGGTGCGTGCCTCAATCTCGCAGCCGCTGACTGCTCCAGACTGATCAAGTTACCACACTTACAGAAAACTACCGTAAATCCATTTCCCATCCCTATTACTAGCTCTGAATTACAGATCATGAAATTCTATTGGAAAACGATTTGTTGACACGAATTTTCTATTACCGAAATCATCCATTTTCGAGAAGAAAATCACCCCACAGACCTCTGATTATAATATTTATCTAGAGCATTCGGTCATAAAGAACATTTGATTGTTTAGGTTAGCCGAGCAAACACAAATAATATAAGAAATTTATTTATTTTTCGACAATATTTTCCTTAGTAACTCAACCCATTTGCTAAGCTTTGCCTTGACATGTTTATCATCTTCAATCTCGGAATAAAACGTGTTATGTGTCCGTAAATACGTGTACCTACGTGTAACAGATCCGCATCGTAATATAAAAAAAGTATAAAATATTAGTACATAATGTCTTCGATGTTTTCATAAAAATTATACCAACTCCCCGTCTGCTAGCTATGAAATATAACTTTATGAAATTTGTTCTTGTTCTTCAAATATTATATTAATACTATAGGGGATCTTTATCAACAATCTTTTTGCAAGAAAGAAGATTATTCTTGAGAAATCAAATGAAAAATTTGGAGCTCGATAATTGACAGTGATATAAAATAATTTTCTTATTGATGAAGAAATCTATAAGTTGTTTCTCAACAAATACATTGAACATACGAGTATATTAGGGTTATGCACCTATGAAATTGCTGTTTGATCATAGTGGCCACTTTAAACTTGGTTATCTCGCGTTTGGCTTGGAATTCCAAATTCAAATTAATTACAATTTAAAGCTAAAACATTCTTTTTCAAAATCAGTCATTCGTTTGTTTTCCGTCAAACGACTTTTGTTTAGATATCGTTGTGTTATTTTTGAATATGGGTTCCGTCGTGGCAGCAACGCAGCACAGACGGCACGCAATATCAACAATGTGTACGGACCAAACACCGCAAACGAACGCACGGTGCGTCTTTGGTTTAATAGTTTCCATTCTGGAAATTTCACCCTCAAGAACAAGCCCCGTGGCGACTACTACTACTACTACTACCACTACTACTACTACTACTAGCACCACCACTACTACTACCATTACTACTACCACCACCACCACCACTACTACCACCACTATCACCACCACTACTACTACTACTACCATTACTACTACTAGCACCACCACTACTACTACTACTACTACTACTATCATTACTACTACTACTACTATCATTACTACTACTACCACTACTACTACTATTACCACTACTACTACTACCACCACTACTACTACTACTACCATTACTACTACTACCACTACTACTACTACTATTACTACTACTACCACCACTACTAATACTACTACTACCATTACTACTACTAGCACCACCACTACTACTACTACTACTATCATTACTACTACTACTACTACTACCACTACTACTACTATTACCACTACTACTACTACCACCGCTACTACTACTACTACTACCATTACTACTACTACCACTACTACTACTATTACTACTACTACCACCACTACCACCACTACTAATACTACTACTACCATTACTACTACCACCACCACCACCACTACTACTACTATCATTACTACTACTACTACTACCACCACTACTACTACTACTACTACTACTACTACCACCACTACCACTACTACTACCACCACCACCACTACTACTACTACTTTAAACAAACACTACTAAGCATAACCCGACTTCGTGAGATGAATGAATTGTATGTATGGAATGTATAAAAAAATATAGCTATTCATTGTAGTGTTCTTGTAAAAAAAACTTTCACCTGTATAGTTTTGTTTATGCCATCTCTTATGGAAACAATCTATACCTTCAATATTTATTTAACTAAGTACTAAATGAGAATAAACATTCTAGGTCCATTTCCACGAAGGGCAAGTCATAAATCATAAATGTCATAATCGATGATCGAATTAATTTTCCACAAAATATTATTTTTTACAGAAAAAAGGCGGCAGACGAGCATACAGTCCACCTGACGGAAAGTGGATAACGTAGCCCATGGACGGATGTCCATGGGCGATACATGCCAACTTCAGTCCAGAATGACAAACATTGGCACGCCCCCGGATGCTCTGCCTACCTTTGCGGATTACGGAATGGATTGCGAGAAAGAGTTGGGAAAATGGGGAGGGATAGGATAGGATGGGAGGGGAATGGGCTCAGTCATATCTCACTCACTACCGAAACACATACCGTAACATTGGGGAAATACGATAAAGTAGGAAGTGCAGTACGTTTCAAGGCAGTTTTCTGTGAGAGAGGGGTAACGTGGCCAGTTGAGAGCGCGCCCAGTAACTGTGGGAATGCAGCGTGCACTCTCCCCCCTCAAAGAACAAGATTGAACTATACATTTTGGAGGGATTAGGAAGGTGTGGGAAATGTAGTACATTATTCGGTAGTGTTCTGTGAGAGCGGGGTAACTTGGCCAATCGAGTGTGCCCAGCGGCTGTGGCTTTGCAACGTGCACCCTTCAATCACTGGAGGAAACCCTCCAAATGTCTCCAAATATCCCAAAATGTATTTGTAAGGAGAGAGCCCCTTATAAATACATTTTGGAAATAATTAAATGAGCAGCAGAAATACTGAAAGTGACAGTCGATGGGAGTTTTTTTTTTTAAAGTTGGGTTAGATTTAGATTTCCTGGTGACAGTAATAAGGTAATAAGGTATAGGTATAGGACCTATACCTTATTACCTTATGCTGCTCGTTTTGTAATTAAGTACAAATTAAGTACAAGTCGTTTTGTAATTTGTTTAGTAAACTTTTGTAATTATAGAAATTGGAGCGCGAAACACGATGGTTGTCTACTGATGGGCGTGTTCAATCTGATGCCTTGCCAAGGGGCTCCGGCAATCGCCTCCCTGCCTCACTTCTACCTCGCTTCTGAGGAACTCCTCGAATATTTCGAGTCAGGCGTCAGCCCTGATAAGGAGAAACACAACACATATGTTTATATGGAACCGGTAAGTTTTATATAATTGTGTGGGAGTAGTATAGTGATTGTAAAAAGAGTAAATAAATAAATCGATAAGGATCTCTCGCGATCCTCTATCACTAATATTCACCAACTAAAATAATTCTATAATTGCTGAAAACCCATTGTGATAGTACCTAAAACGATAATGAAAACAATATTCAAACGTTAAACTGCTTCATTTTACCAAGTGTATATCCTAACTGACAAAATCAACATAAACAGACGACAAATAATTAAATTTAAACATCAATATTGTTTGGGAACAACCCTCCGTTTATTCTCAATTATCGACGCACGAGTAATTCGGTGATTTTCTCAAATGGCGTATTTACAATTGCATACAAACGACAGAAATATATATAATACAAACAGTTTGACAGTGGACAAGTTCGCCGTTTTTTTATTTGTTAGCTATAAATATTTGATAAATTACACATATATTTCGTGAAAAACATTTTACGATACCTACCTTTAAAAATTTCAAGTTTCAAAGTTTACAGACAAACTTTACATACAAAGTTATATCATTGAACAGTGTTTATGAAACTCTACGTTTGTCTAAATGTTTTGAAATGGATTTTGATTTATTAAATGTACTCTAAATATATTATGTCACTTACATCACTAGAATTTCTTAGCAAAATATGACGCCATCGTTATTCCAACATTTGTACGCCATTTGGCAAAAGAACTGAATGCGTGCTTGTTTGTAACATCATTATACCTATGTTTACAAATAAATAAATAACTAGGCCGCAATTCGCAAATTTAAGGTTGTCTATAAGACATTGCTATAAAGTGATAAGATCATCTATGTTCGCGCCGCTTTATTGTTTTATCCACATTCTTGAAAGCGGCCTTTTTAGTCCATGACAGATGACGACTGACGCTGTCACCGGGAGAAAATTCGCACATCACTATCACCTCTCTTCGTCGCGTTTCGTTTTGTTTGCAATCATTCGCGACCATGAAAATAAAGTGCAAATTATAAAGACAATTAAGAGGGTCGCGACCCCAGCGCAGTGGTTATAAAGTGAGTGACAATGTCTTCGCCGGCTGGTGGATGTGCTGCGCACGGAATCTGCCGGATATGTACCAATGACATTTTCTGTAATCACTTTGGTATTTGTTCCCCCAATCATTTATGCCCCCTTCGCACCACGCCCACATTTAGTAGTTCACCTCTCTTTATTTCACACCGCGCATCACAGACACATTTAGTAATTTCTCTTAGTTTTCACATCCCGTAGGTCCTTCACCCGCTGATCGATAGGATACATTTAGTGGTTTCCTGTGGATACATCCCCGCGCACACAACCTGGTTGTATTCTGTATATATTGTTTTAAATTTTTGTCTTAGGTAAGGTCTTAGGTCTTAGGTAGAAGGAGCGGGTAAGAATAGTTGGAATAGCTGCTGCTACAATATATGTAGTTATTTTACAGATTACAGGCGTTGTGCTGAAAGGTGTGAAAAGATTGCAGTTCAATGTGGAATTAAGAAGTATGGAAGGCGTGCCGCAGCTGGAGAACGTGCCAACTGGCTTGTTCCCCTTGCTATGGATTGAAGAGGTATTTTAATGCATTATTAAAAGTCTGCCGTATGTAGCTGTTCTCGATTGGAGGCCACATACTGGGAAACGCAGTGTGAGACAGCCTTAGGCCAGGTGGACCGATGCGTTGAAGAAGTTCGCCGATATTGATTAGATGAGATGAGCAGAGGATCGTGTGTGATGGCGAACTGCGGGAGAAGCATATATCCAGCAGTGGAGAGATGGTATGGAATGGTAGTCTGTTCATAGATTTCATGGGCTGAATTACATCGTAAGCCAAATAGTAAAAGCGGTTTTACAACTAGTTTCTATTGCAAATCTTCTGTCCTTAAATTTTACGATCAACTCGTTGCCACAGTTTAGTTACAGCATTTTCCTATTTAAACTTGCGGACTTGAAACCCGATTTTTTTTTCAAATATGGGATTTTACAATCAACGATTGGAATTTTACTGAATACTTAATGTAGATAAATCCGGACGTTATCGAAAATCCCGCTCGGACGCTCCCCGGACGTCTTCTAAACTTGGACAAATTCAAGGAAAAAGATGGATGGCAGCCGTAGGTAGGCCAGACGAATATTTTAGTTGTTTATTGAATGTAATAAATATTTAATCATTTCAATCAAATCAAGCCTACAGTCCACCTGATGGTAAGTGGATACTGTCGTCCATAGACATCCGCGATACATGCCAACATCAGCCCAGAATGACAAACGTTGGCACGCCCCCGGATGCGCTACCTGTCTTTGCAGATTAAGGAATGGAGTGGAAAAACGGGGAGGGATAGGACGGGATGTGAATGGGCTCTGGCATATCTCACTCACTACCGAAACACGTAGTTACATTAGGGAAATATGATAAAATATGTGTGTGTACCTATATCATATTATGTAATGTTTTATTTTGACAATAAACAAAAAAATGATTTTATATTTCTCAGGGCGCAGAAATCCCCGATTCCATACTAGAAGAGCTCCGACACTCCCACAAACTCCTCGGTTACGTGGAAGTAGTCCGCTGGGCGATACTCGCCATCGCAATCATCGTGACGGTCGTGAGCGCGGTGGCGGTCGCGAGGGCGAGCTCCCTGCCGGTGTGGCCTAACAACTCTGTCACGTTCATACTCAGGCCGGGGAACAGTATAGACCTTAATAAACATTAAAAGTATTTTAATGTGTGTTTTATTGATCCCCTTTTATAGGAACTGCTCCTCGGGTATATGGAAGTTGTCTGCTTAGCGATGCTTGCAATCGCGCCGTGGCGGTCGCGTGTGACTCAGGCCTGGGAATAATATGGACTTTAATAAACATTGGGGGTTGTTTGAAATGTGTTTTATTTGTCCTCAATTCCCTTTTATAGGAACTAGTGTAGTTAAAACTAGCGCTGGTCTAGTTTTAACTTTGAACCTTAACAGTCTTAGATTCTAGCTTTTAACTAGAAGGATTTAAGACCAGCAAACATTAAACATTTGAACTATAACTATCACTTGCGTTTAACGCTATAGACGAGTTCATTATCGCTCATTTTTACAACACTCCACATGTTCCTCAGTGGCAGTGGAATGGAAGTGGTCCGCTGGGCGATACTCGCCATCGCAATCATTGTGATGATCGTGAGCGCGGTGGCGGACTGGCTCTCTGCTGCCAGTGTGGCCGAATAACTTTGTCAGATTTATACTCAGACCGGGGAATAATATAAACATTAAGATTAATTTAAAAAGTGTTTTACTGATCCTTGGTTCTCTTTTATAGGAACTCTGGCAGGTCCATATGTTTCTCGGCTACGTTAAAGTTATTCACTGTGCAATACTTGCCATCGCAATAGCGATAGTGAGGCGGGCGGTCGCAAGGGCTAACTCGCTGCTGGTGTGGCCGAAAGTCGATATTTTACGAAATGATCATTTCTGGAATTAGTCATTAACAGTCATTAAAAATAATATATTATGAATATGAAAATAAATAACGGGGATTATGGCATGAGATATTTTTTTTGTATTTTGTAACTGTATTTTTCATAATGTGAACACGTGGTCACCACAATGTTAAATAGACCTTGACGTTTGATGAATTAGGTAATAATCTATACCTACTCTATACGATAAAAAGATAAGATAACCATCCGTATGTGTATTCTTATGTCGATGATATTTATTGATTTACAAATTGAATAAAGATTCAGATCCGTCTCAATAAAATACTTCATGATTGTAAGGCTGTAACTACGTAATAAAATACTATGGCTGATTAGCAGAGGTCGGAATTAGGTAGTGTGATTTATGTACTTGCAACGAAATGTTGATATGAACATGGACATTTCTGGTATTTTCTGAACAATAATCCCGGGAACCGTAATTTATTGCCAATAGTATATTTATTTACTATCTTAAGGTACCGTGGTGGTTTTTGGGATTGTATCGATATCTCAGAGATAAGATAAATGAAACAAAATTATTCAATAGTACTTAATATATTAATGATTTACACACGTTAACATTTGGTTCCAGTTTTTTTATTTACAAACATTAACCTACAATTCTATTTAATCTAAATATAGGTAGCATAAAACGCTTTAAACTGAAATCCCGGGATTTGAGAAATATCCATATTATTCTTTTGCTCCACATTAAATCACAATACCTAATTCCCACCTCTGCTGATTAGTTCTTTAGTTAGGATAATTTCCCTTTTTTGTTAATCGCATTTGTATTTTATATTAATTTCGTATGCCCACAGGGCGGGACATAGCCAAACATAATTTTATATTCATTGCACTTAACGACGAAATAGATATATCTGAATCTGAAAGTCTGTGCCTATCCAGATTCAAACGAGTTTTTTTTTTATATTAAACAGATAGTAGGTACATAACCAGACGTTCCACATGATGATAAGCCGATTACTGTTATTTTGTACATCTAAAATCATGAGAGCATCAGTCAAATATGATTTGATAAGCAAATAGATATAGTGCCTATTTAATCTTTAAATACTCGTACGAGTGTAATAAGAGCCGTGTTTGTACATTAACATATATTTTTGAATTTTTTTTTTTTATGGACGAAGGCGGCAGACGAGCATACAGTCCACCTGATGGTAAGTGGATGCTGTAGCCCATAGACGTCCTTGATACATGCCAACATTAGTCCAAAATGTCAAACGTTGGCACGCCCCCAGATACTCTGCCTACCTTTGGAGATATAGGAATGGATTTGGAGAAAGGGTTTTGGAACTGGGGGGGGGGGGGTATAGGATGGGAATGGGCTCTGGCACATCTCACTCACTACCGAAACACGTACGTACATTAGGGAAATAAGATAAAGTGGGAAATGCATTACATTTCAAGGTAGTCTTCTGTGTGAGAGGGGTAACGTGGCCAGTCGAGTGCGCCCAGTGGCTGTTGGATTGCAGCGTGCACTATCCCCCTCTTTAAACTTAATTACATTAAATTGTACATTCAAAATAATTGCGGTGTATACTATAATGACATAGAGCCCGAAATAAGCTTTTGAAATTTTTGTATGTCCATCTGTCCGCGCATCACGCAAAAACCACGGAACAAATTTTAATGAACCTTGGCATAAAGCTTATGTGCCGGGTTATCATTTAGGGTAGTCTTTATCCAGATCCATTATAGAGTTCCCACGGGAATGAAACTATATATCTACGCGCACGAAGTCGCGGGAATCACCAGTATAGAATAAGTTTTCCTTACCATCTTGTAATGTCTACTATTATTACATTTTGTTTTTAGTTTTGCAGAAAGTAGGATACAGACGGGTACAGTCGACTTGGTACCACCATACGGATATTATCTTCCATGGACACGCACGATGCATGTCAACACGAGTCAAAATGTATTATTTTTTTCAGAATTTTTTATATATATATTCAATTGTTCGGTTATCAATTCTAAATCACCCTTCAGGGGTCCCTTAATTTATGGATACCTGTAGTAAGTACGTAGAGATGTACTGCTCGCATAACATTCCACATCGTAGCGCTCACGACCCTGACCTATAGGTTCCATTACAAATTTCTATCTCAAAATTCCAGACTTAACCAGGTGAGAGCATAGCTGTCTGTAGGTTCTAAGTAAATATGAGAAATATTACGCAAATATTTCCATTGATTCCAGTAGGTGGAAGTCCAATTTATTGTACCTATTCGTATTCTCGTAAAGCATGTTTTAGTAATGAAATAATTTTATAGAATTACGAACGTGTACGCAGATACGAATTCAAAATACGAATATCAAATATCTTGCGGAACCATCACACATTTGCGATTAATTGTGTTGCGACTTGCGACTTTTTACACGTCTAGTCACAGAATTTAATACATCACTTTTTACGTCAATAACACTTGTAATACGCCGTATTACAAATAAAAGCTATTGACTTTCAGGTTCGATTGGAGTTTAATCGTCAAAATTGAGTAACTTGCCCTGAAAATTTGTACAGACCATTCTCAATACACGATAGTTTTCATTGAAATAAAGATATTTTAATATAACTTAGTTAAAGTAATAGAACTAAAGATGAAAGGAACTTAAGATGAAATTTTGAAAGCAAATTCAAAGGTGGGTTTACTTTGAATTTGCTTTCAAAATTTCATCTAACTAAAGTTTATTAAGAAACCGCACGAAACAACAATTTCGTAATATTGGCAAGGGCTTATATTATTAATTATTAGATTAATAGTTGCTTATTTTACTAATATAATGTTAACATTTTATGAATCTTTATTCACATAAGAATAAAGATTTATTCTCGCACGAATCACTCCCATAAGTTCACTTAATAAAAGATAATAAAATAACAAAGCTAAATAACTTTAATTGGAGAAATAATTGAATGAGCACTTTAAAAAAATTGAATTGGCAGCTATTTCCGACTTCATTGGAGTTAAATACTGGCCGTCATCTAGTCCCGATCTTAATCCGCTCAATTATGATTTATGGTCTGTTTCAAAGAGCATAGTATCTCTCTCAACGCCATGGTAATATTGAATAGGTACCCAAAACATTCCATAAGGGTGGCAGTTGCCAATTTTCACATGGAAAGGGTGTATGTTTCTATCGAAAACTGGCCACAACGTTTGAACGATTGTATTAAAGCAAATGGTGACCATTTCGAATAAACGTTATATTTTTAAAATGCTTACCTATTTATTTTTAAAATAACACAAGTTCTTCTAATAAAATGATATATTTATGGCTAGTCTATATTATATCTGCCGTAACCTATACATCTATCTATCTTTTATTGGATTTTTTTTAAAACAGTTTATTTTTACCTTTTAAAATTGGTAAATTCTATAATTCAATTCTTTTAATTAAATTGTTCCATGGTTTATGTCTTAATTTCAACCATTTCAAAATTTTATTATTCAATCCGTGCATTTGCAAACCTACCATATATTGCCCTAATGAGATATACAAGATAAAAGTAAACTCATAGAGTAAATTTATTTATTTTTTAAGTTTATTTCTCTCATAATATAATATTGTATAGTACCTACCTAACAAAAACTTTGTATCCACCCTAAAAGCAGCGCTGAAACATATAAGCTTTATGTGCAGATGGTGAGGCATTCCTTATGTCATCATTTAGTTAGATAAAATATGTTAAGTATTTAAATTTAGATTAATTAAAAAGACTAATATTTGACCATTCTATTTGCTTTCATATATGAGTACTGTATAAAACACTATTTAGCTTTGTAATCTCGTAGCTATGTATTTACTGTTTCTACTAAATATACAATGTATCTAGATTTATGATGTATATATTATGTATTACATATTAAGTAATTATGTATACTATACCCCCCCTTGCTACGCCTTGCTGTGACACTTAGATTTTTAGCGACTGGAGATTCTTTCAAAAGCCTTCATTACTTATTTAAGATTTCTCATCAAGTTATATCATTGATCGTGCCGGAAGTATGTAAAGCGCTATGCGAGGCATTGAGTTCTCTTGTAAAGGTAAGTATTTTTTTCTATGTTTTGTAAAATAAAACCATTAATTAATAAAGAATGACTCATTGGAACAAACGTTACAACTTCAAAGTAACTTATATCAAAGATTCCTGTGTTTCCTCCAAAATTTAGATTTTTAGGCCTTTTTAATTGGACTGTATAGTCTATATGTTTTTCAGATCATCTACATCTCTACCAAATTTTATCTTAAGCTGTTCAGCCGTTCAGGCGTGAAACAGTAACAAACATCCAAGCAAACAAACTGTCACATTTATAATATTACTAGAAAGTAAAAAATATATGTTTTCTTCAGTCTCTATGGACAGCTTAATCACGAGTAAGCGACTGCACATTTGGGGCGCCACAGTGAGATCTTGCATCACCTCAAAAACTTGCTACCGCCCCTGCTCGCTTAGCATTAGATGAGCGCATGGCCTGTGTATACGCAATTACTATACTCACTCGCTTGTGTAATACGGCTCTAAAAAAGATGGGCAAGCTGAGTTAACATTTATAACAGTAATAATATAACCTTAAAAAAAAAACAATGTTATTGCTAATTCATTGCGATAGCGATATCTTATGCTGTATCGGTGTCTAATCAATATTACCATACATTATCATGCATCTTATCAGATGCATACCGAAAACTGATTGTCGTGTTACTACTAAGAGCTAACTAAAAAGGGGATAAACTACTCGTACTTGGAAGGAAAGAGGTAAGTTATTTGTTCCAATAGCTTCTATTATTATTAAAAAAACAACCTAATACAAAATTTGAGAACAATTACATAAAAAAAAGAATCCACGATTAAGTGTCAGTGGAGGAAAAGTGTTCGTTTCCTAGACTGGAATCACGAAAAACTCATGTTTGATCAGCAGGAGAAGACTGTGCCCAGCAGGCACCGGCCCACGAGCGGCGGGGCAGAATTGCCGGCAGTCGGCAAAAGGGGGCCGGCACGGGCAAGGCGGCGCCGGCGCGTAGCGGTGTTAACCAGCAGCTGCGACGTCAATTCAACGCGACGAGGTCCGCCGGGAGTGACAGAGCAGAGGTGGCAGAGGTAAATAGGAGTCTTTGGACTCAACCGACGACTGACTGACTAGTCCCGGAGCCCTCCTCATAGACGGTTGTCAGAATCCGGGCGGTCCGTTATAAATTTTAAAATTTATAACAAGAAGTCGTTTGGCCAGAATTTTTCATCAGTATAGAGTTCAGAATCTTGAGTTTAAATATAAAAAAGGCCATATTAAGAATAATCACATTCAAATTATGAAAATATCCGGCAATCCTAACAAGAAAATAAAACACGATCAGTACAAATCTTGCTTTGCCGTGTCAACATCTCTGTTATTTTAGTTGTCACTGTGAGATTTTATAAGTTTCTACTATTATTAGTGTGTAAATCTTATGATGGAACGCCGGATTTACATAAGAGAATATAAAAATACAATTATTAAGTTTAAATACTAAGATATAAGTGAACTATCGCCCGTAATAAGGGAGATACAAGGATTAGTGAATAAATTTAAATAGTGAAATATTTACATAAGTTAATAAATGAAATAAAACGGGAAATAGACAAATTTAAATATTTTTTTTTTTATGTACGAAGGCGGCAGTCGAGCATACAGTCCACCTGATGGTAAGTGGATACTGTCGCCCATAGACATCCGCGATAGTAGCTCAACATTAGTCCAAAATGACAAATGTTGGCGCGCCCCCGGATGCGCTGCCTACCTTTGGAGATATAGGAATGGATTTGGAGTAAGGGTTGGGAAAATGAGGAGGGATAGGATGGGAATGGGCTCTGGTACTCGTATAGTAAAAATTATCTGATAAGTTATATCTACGAGTGAATACAAGGATTATAAAAGGTGAGCTATTGGAACAAATATTACAAGATCTATTAATTAGGATCTATTATATCTAACGTCGAGTAAATTAATGAAAGATAAACATACTCGTTTACGAATCGTTTATTAAATAAATATTATTCCTATTAATATTTATGTAAGGTATAATAAAATGCACATACAACATTCTAAGGAGCTGCTGTCTACGTAATATATCTCCTAGTCTGGCAATAAATACCGATACAATGAAGAAAAAAAAATACATTTTAATTTGGAATCTGTCATTCTCACGTTTTTATTTACATTTTGGCGCCAATCATTATTAAATATTGCACTGATATTAAAATGGAGTGGTGTGATAACGAAAACCGTATTGCTGTAATTGCATTACATAAAGTAGGCATGGAGACAAACGCATTTTTTAAAACTCTCCATCCACTTGGTATTAGTTGTATATCGGACTATTGATACGTAGGTACATTGAAATGTCCTCTGTTTGTGACAGAAAAAGGTCTAGCCGTCCACGCACTATTCGTACTAAACACACGATTAAAGCTGTAAAAGAGAGACTCAAAAGAAATACCGTCCGGAAGCAAAAGATTTTATCCAGAGAGATGAATATAGCACCCAGTACCGTGTTACCTATTTTAAAAGATGATTTAAAACTAGCTGCTTCAAAAGCCGTACTTGTCATTGCTTAACTAATAATTTAAAGAGAAAGACAGTTGACAAATCAAAACAACTTCTTCAGCGATACGCAAAGGGAGCTCACTGACAAATCTTATCTTATGAACGAGAAAATGTTCACCATTGAGGAACATTTTATCAAGCACAGTGATCAAGCAGAGTTTATAATCATAACTCTAGAGAAGCTGCTCAGTTGCTCAATAGGGTGAAATGTAGCCATGAAACGTTTAAACTAGAATATTGTTCAGTGATTAAGTTCCTCACAAAGGAAGGTGTTAGCCCGACCGATATCAAACAAAGGTTGGATAATGTGGACGGGGAATGTTCTCTATCATTTTCTACTGTCAAAGATTGGTGTAAGCAATTTTGTTCAGGACGAGAGTCCATCGAAGATGAACCTCGCTCGGGTCAACCCGCTGAGACACTCACTAAAAACAACATCAAGAAGAACATCAATTAGTGGAAGAAGAAGTTCTGAACGACTGATTCCTAAAGACGAAAGAAATAGCAGCAAGGACAGGTCTTTCAAAAACGTCTTTCAGAAGCGAATGGTGCTTAGTATTCTTCTTGAACATCTTCATATGAATATATTTAGTTAGTGTGAGGTGGGTGCCAAAACGTCTTTCAAGTGTGCAGCAAAGTGAACGAGTAGCGTGCTCTGAGAAACTTTTGGAGGCCTTTCAGAGAAACGGTAACGATTTTTTACTGAACTATTTTATTTTACTTTACTTAGGAGTCAATTGTTACTGGGGATGAAACTATGGTTCTTTACTATGATCCCCTTTCCAAAAGGGAATCGATGGAGTGGCGTCGTTCTGGTGAAGCACCGCCTAGAACGGCAAAGGTGACTTAGTCCACCAAAAAGATTATGACTTCGATAATCGGGGATTGTCAAGGAATATTGCTTACAGGCATAAAGAAACGCAATATTACGGTGACTGGAAGCTGTTATGGTAACCTTAGTGAGCAATTACGAGAAGCAATTAAGCAGAAACGTCGTGGAAAGCTAAGCAAAGGTATACGGCTTCTCCATGGCAATACACCTGTCCACGCCGCCGCAGTTGCGAAAGCTGCTGTTTCAAAGTGTGGCTTCACGGAAATTCGCTACCCACCCTATAGTTCTGACTTGGCTCCCAGTGATTACTATTTGTTCTCAAAACTCAAGGCGGACTTAAAGGATAGAAGATTTTCCCGTGATGATGAAGTGACCATTTGAATTTTGACTAATTTTCTACTGGGATAGAAATGCTAATTAAACGATCCGAAAAGTATGTTCAAATATACGGAGACTATATTGAAAAATAAAAATAGTTTCATGAACCCGTGTACTTTTTTTTGTCAGGCCGGAAACTTTTGAACCTACCCTCGTATGTATATGGTGTTTAAATGGTAGAGGATGCCGTAAGGCATTTGTACACGTCAAATACTTTTCTAATAGTTGCTTTGCATTGCATACTTTATTGTACACGCAGTTACGCAGTTGCATGATCAATTCGTTGATTTGTAATTGGGCAACCCGTTAGGGTTGGACAATAATAAAATAGTTACAAATACGTACAAATGGCGGCGTTGACCTTTGAGCAATGAAATGGTCAGACATTGATATGGGCTTATTGTTTTTTAGGATTTTTTGTAATTTATTTTGAAACAACTGATAAATAAGTAGACTCCATGATAAAATCCAATTTACTATGAAGTCTGAGGTCAATAAATCCTTAGCTTTCCTTGACATTCTAGTCATCAGAAATCCTGACAACTCTCTTGGTCATACTGTGTATAGGAAACCCACCCATACAGAGAAATATCTCAATGGTAACTCCCATCACCATCCATGTCAGTTGGCTACCGTAGCCAAATCTTTGTTACAGAGAGCACACGGCATCTGTGACACTGACCACCTCGAGGAAGAGCTTCTGCATGTGGAACAAGTACTGCGAAGCAACAATCAAAAACTCCCACGAATGCGTCACAGAAGCCGCCCCAAGCCTCCTACAGTTGAGCAACAACCTGCCATCTTACCATACATCAAGGGCATCACTGACAAAATTGGCAATATCTTAAGACGAGCTTCAATTAAAACTTACTTCAAGCCGCACAAGAAGATTAGCCAATTTTTAAGACCGGTCTAGAGCAATATCCCCCTACAAGACGCAGGTGTTTACAAGCTTGATTGTGAATGCGGGTTATCATACATTGGGCAAACAAAGAGGAGCATCGGTATCCGGATAAAAGAACACATAGCTGACATGAAGAACAGACGCTCGACCAAGTCTACAGTTTGTGAACATGTTCTGGACAAACCCAACCATTACATTCGATTTGATAATCCACAAATCCTCGCTAGAGAGACCCGGTTCATGCCAAGAATGTTACGCGAGGCTATTGAAATCAAGAAACACCCAAATTTCAATAGAGAAGATGGTTGGCAAGTACCACCGGCTTGGGATCCAGTCATTAAATTAATTAAATCCCAAGGCCAACGCAATACTGCAAGACCTCTGGACACCGTGAGCGAATACTGCGTGCATAGGGAATGTTATGATTAAAAAATTTCAGACGGTAGTTCAAAAAAATTTTCAGACGGTAGTTCAAATAATATCTTAATAACTCAAGTGACAAATAAAATCAATTAGTCACCCCGTGACCACGTCCACTGGTGTTCGAAACGTCGGGATATAAATAATGTTAAATATACGCGATTTAAACCGTTCAAAGTTGTTTAATTGCTACTTAAAGCTACTTGTATGATAATTTCAAATAATTAAATTATCTATAATTATAATGATATATTATCTAGGATTGATTATTTACGTACAGATAATAATTGTCGTCATCCTTGATTATAGATAATTACTAGCTGTTTCCCGCGGCTTCGCTCGCATATATTCAATTGGCTTTAATTGTCGTGTGATACCTTGTTGGCACTGAAAAAAATCATGTGACGAAATAAAAAACATGTGGATTCATTTGTCTGGTCAACTGATAAAATTAATATACCGAGGTATCGGCGATACTAATCCATACGAAGCCGCTAACCAGAAACCCTGAGGAACTGCACCATTTCTTAAAGTGGACTTGCTAACTCGCTTGGTCAGCGTGGCGTTTTAGGGCCATAGGTATATATCCCATGCACAAGGCAAAGCGAATGGCGATTGACCGACCGATTGGCGCAGTTGGTAGTGGCCCAGTTTGCTGTGCAAAAGGTCCCGGGTTCGGTCCCTGGTCGGACATACAATTGTTTAATAAAAAAAAAGACAAATGTATGTTCGGGTCTGGGTTTGTCTTTGTATGTGTCTCTGGACCCACGACACAGAGAATCCTAGTGTGGGTCATTGAATGTGGCGTTATTTATTTATTTATAATGAGGAGGCCCATATCCAGCAGTGGGCGATAACAAGGCTAGTTAGGGTTCGCTTATACAATATTTGACACTACATTTCCTGACAAAAATTAAAAAAAAAAACTGTAAAACAAGTGTCAAATTAGTCACACTGTACAATATTTATAGCATTTTTTAAATTAATAGGGCATTCCCTTAATTTTTTTCGTGCAGTTTGTCACCACATGTCACCCCTTTAAGAGTTGAATTTCGATAAATCGCGCCTTGAAGTCTGTCGCGGGCAATAGAGATTTATTTCAAGTTTCTAGCATTGTCGCTTTCGGCTCGACGGTGACTAATCAGTCAGTCAGGATATTTCCCTTTATATGTAAAAATTTCATTGTGGCTTGTCACGACGAAGAATTAAATATTTTGCAATATTATCAGATAAAAAATTACACAAACAGAAATACTATCAAAACTCGATACACTCGCTGTTATCTAGTTCACCAATTATATATAATCCTGGGTACATAGAAAAAACCTATCACTGTACACTATCACCAAAATGTGGCGACGAAAGCATACGTACATAACAATATCAGTAATAGTATTAATATTAGCACTCGTATTAACACTCACGTTAGTTTTTACACTAGGAGCATCAGAAGAAACAATAGCAGATCCTTTAGTGCATACTAACGTAGGAACAATAAGAGGTTTAAGAGCAAGTGATGGTGATTATTCCATGTTCATGGGCATACCATATGCAAAAGTTGACGAAGCAAATCCATTTGGCGTAAGTATTTTTTTTAAGTTGCTTTAAGTGTTAAGTTTTTGTCATAGGAAGTGTGTAAAAAATAATGTCTACCAGATTTTATTAAGTATGTAATACATAATTTAGAATTTCACTCGAATAGACCCGCTAGTGATCTGGATCGGTAGTTTCCTTATTAAGTACGGACTTTTCAATTATCTACCGATATTCAATGAGTCGTTTTATATTATTTTTAATTTCAGCTGTCGACACCATATCCCACATTTGACGATGTATTCGTAGCGCACGATGACTCCGCTATATGTCCGCAAATTGAAGAATTTAATAACACAATAGTAGGAACCCTTGACTGCCTTCATTTAAATATTTACGTGCCGGATTCTACCAGTTCAACAAACCTACCTGTCCTAGTTTGGATTTACGGGGGTGGTTTCACAATTGGTTTCGCTGGTAGATTCGTACATGGACCGAGCTACTTAGTCAGACATGATGTCATTTTAGTGACGCTGAATTATCGTGTAGGACCTTACGGATTTATGTGCCTCGACACACCCGCAGTTCCAGGTAACCAAGGTATTAAAGATCAACTTTTGGCTCTAAGATGGATTAAAGACAACATAGAAGCTTTTGGGGGAGATGCCGATCAAATAACTATATTTGGCGAGAGCGCCGGCGGGATGTCTGTCGATTTGCATGTAAAATATAGTGACGAGAATCTCTTCAACAAAGCTATATTACAAAGCGGTACTTCGTTACTTACTTTATTGGGTGACTCTGATCCAACATTACCTATAAGAATAGCTGAACGTCTTGGAGTTGTAACAGACGATTTAGACGAAGCTCTATCCTATCTTGCTACAGTAGATCCAAAAACAGTCATCGGTGCCCAAGTTCCTGGTGGTATCGGAGTTTGCGTTGAAAAAGAATTCGACGGTGTAGAAGCTTATGTATGGGATTATCCAGTCAATGTTAGAGTAACCAACAATAATCTTGCAATTCTTATTGGATATAACGATAAAGAGACTCTTACCTTTTTTGGACACCAAAATACAGATTTCTTTACAAATACCGCAACCATTTATAATAATTTAAATGGTTATTTTAATTTTGAAGAGGAACGTCTCAACAAAATGTATGAAGTCACGCGACATTTTTATTTCGGTGACGTAGTGATAAATGATCAATTAATGTGGAACTACATCGATTACACATCTGATTTTATGTTTGTTAATCCCTCAACAAGGAGTACTGAAATGTATATAGAAGATGGAATAGAATCGGTTTTCCAATACGTATTTTCTTATGATGGAGACAGAAATTTCGTAAAACAAAGATTAAATATGACGCTTGAAGGAGCAGGGCATGCTGATGAAATAAGTTATCTGTTTGATGTATCCTACCTAGAGGATCCTACCCCTGAAGATCAGCTAACTATTGACCGTATGACTACTATGTGGACAAATTTTGCTAAATACGGGTACGTAGAACAAACACATAGGTCACACTGAAATTTTCCGGAACTGGTCACTTAAATAAACAATTTTCTAAAAATAATTACAGTATTTGAAAATGAAACTCTATGGCTGTAGAACGAACTTGTTCCATCTAACAGTCATTTGTTTTCTCATTGTAGCGTCATTTGTGTGTCTGCATTAAGATGGATTTAACTCGTGAAAATTTTCGCTGTATGATTTTCTACGATTTTAAGTGTAATTTGACAGCTCAGCAGAGAATCACTCGGTTTCAAACTGCTTTTGGCGATGAAGCACCAAGCAAGAAGACAATTTATAGCTGATTTACAGAATTCAAGCGCGGTCGTGTCAATCTCAGTGACGAAATTCGTGAAGGTCGCCTGTCCACCGCTGTCAACAACAAAAACATTGATGCTGTGCGCATATGATCGAAACAGATAGACATGTGACCTACCATGAGATTCGGGCATCCTTAGGCATGAGCACGAGTCGTATACAATCAATCTTACACAAACATTTGGATTTGCGAAAGCTGTGCTCGCGGAGGATCCCACACAATTTGACTGAGGCTCAAAAAACGGAACGAGTCACTTCGTGCAATGCCATGCTTACCAGATCCAACGAAGGGGCGTCAAATTTGGTGTGGAACTTAATAACAGGTGACGAAACATAGATTTACAGCTACGACCCCGAAACAAAGCAACAATCGACCATTTGAGTCTTTCAAGATGAGCCGAACTCCACCAAAGTGCCACGAAGCAGATGATCGCTTCTTTTTTTAGAAAAACTGGACACGTAGCTACTGTTGCTCTGGAGAATAGTTGTATCGTGAATTCTGATTGGTACACGATCATTTGCTTGCCGGAAATTATTGACGAACTCCGTAAAACAACCGTAAACGCGGCATAATCTTGCATCATGACAATGTCAGCTCTCACACGGCCAAACAGACAAACCACTTTTTGAAGGTGAAAAACGTAGAACTCATGAGCCATCATCCATACAGTCCCGACTGGCACCTTGTGACTTCTTCTTGTTTCCAAAATTAAGAACCAATTACGCGGTTAACGATTTTCATCGCCAGAAGAGGCTGTCGAATAGTATGAAAAACATGTTTCCGAGGTCACCACGGAGAAGTGGAATAAATGTTAGGGAAATTGGTTTATTCGTATGAAAAAGTGTATTGACACTCACGGAGAATATTCATTCCGGAAACATTCAGTGTGGCCCTTGTATATGCAAATAACCTTTAACAAAAACTGCGTAATATACTTAATCCTTTATAATATCTACGAATTATTTCATTCTTTTTTATTTTTAGGAATGAATTTCTGTTTACATGTTTTTTTCACATTTATCGGGACAATTCATTTACCTTTTCTTCGTGTTTTATAGTGACCCAACGCCAGAGACCAGTGATCTATTGCCAGTAAAATGGAGACCAATAAACAACGAGTCATTCTACTACTTAGACATAGGCTCTGAACTCCGTCTGGACACTAGACCGTTCAATAAAAGAATGGCCTATTGGAAACTGTTCTTCCACTTGAACGGCAAACTTCAGAAGGGCTACAGAGATGACACCGCAGATGTAATTTTTTCGAACTATCGAACAAAGACAAGGAAATAATATATCTTGTATACCTGATTTAGTTACTTTTCCTTCGAATCATTCACATACACATCAGTTCCTTTCAAAAAAGAGTTATAATAACATTTGAGATTTTCGTGTTTTTCACACATATTTATATATTTAAATTTTTAACCACGGCGCTATCGTATTAAATGATATCCCGAGGTCAGCAGACAACGGACATTTATGTAGTACGTTAAAGGAGTGGCGGACAAAGTTGGAACAATATTAAGAAAATACTCCATTAAGACTCCAAAGTAGCGGACAACCTATTAAACACCCTATCAGATGTCAGGTGTCTGCAGCTGTGGTAGTTCGTACATAGGCCAATCAAAGCGCAGCGTAGCAGAAAGGGTCAAAGGACATATCGTAGCTGTGAAGAATCGCCAGACGAATAAATTGGCGCTTCTGGAAATCTTTTCCACAGATCGCCACTATTTCTCCAGGAGTGTACGTCTTCACAAAAATCAAAAACATAGAAATTTCAATGTAGAGGATGGATACAAATTGTCCTCGAGATGGAATCCAATGATTAATTAATTTAATAAAATTATACCTCGTGATTTTTCACTATTTCGTCTGACGCTACTTCTGATATTGCGAGTGTTGTGCGCCGCTATTTTCCGGACTATAAAGCCTGCATTTAGCCTAGTTGATGAAACTGCTCGCAACTCTGACGTGAACTACCTTCACGTGACGTGAGTGAGTGACTCTGACGTGAGCCCTTTCAGTCAGCTCGTGACCATGGTTGGTATAACCCAACCGAAACGTCGAGTAAAATAAGATAAACATTCGCGAGAAGACCCTTTTAAATAGATAAATAGGAGTTATATTATTATGAATATAAAAACTAAAACCCGACTTCGCAAGTTTCAAATGCACTTTAGGTCTGTTACATATGGCGTAGTCGCACGTGAGTACAATACTATTTCAGTTTGTAAAGGTGCGACTACGCCATATGTAACAGGCGGGGCTTCCTTCTAAAGAATCTAAAACTTATTTGAAACAAGTAGTCTTAATTTTTGGAACTAAATTTTTATTGAATGCTTTTCAAGTTATTTACGTCGATTATAAGGAAAATTTTTATTATTCATTTATATTTATTTATAGAAACTGTCTGCACGCCTGTGGTAGACAGTTTCGATAAAATTTGGTACTTTATTTTACTATTTGGTACCTTATGCCTAGATGCGTACTATTTCCCTACGGTAATGAAGATTTTTTTCATTCTACTCCCCATTCGAAAGAATGAGACGGAAGTACTGGTTATAATGGATATATCATATTATTCGATGAGATGACATGATCTGAAATATGTGCTCTAACAATCCACACTCTCTCCCGAAAAACGTTGCGCGTCTGTACATTTGATGTCAATTTTCTGTGACAATGGAACGACTCGGCCAGTAGGGTGTGTCCAGACACACCAAAAGATATATTCTAACAATTATTTTCCACAGATGTTATAATAAAACATTTTAATGGAAACTTTTTAAAAATAAATATCTTACACTAACTTAAAAGGAGTATTTTCATGTGCGAAGATGTGCGAATATTATCGTTCTAGCACAGTTCTGCGAGCGAGATTCATTCAATCAATTATCTGGGTCAGTCGCTCTATATCACTGAGCTAGATGAGTGATATATATCCTTCGATCAAAAAGATTCATCTCTCTTTTCGTTTTAGTAATACATATATTGTTCACATTTCTAAGGGGCCATCCATAAATTACGTCACACGAATTTCATGATTTTTGGAGTCCCCCCCCCCCCCCGTCCTTCTCACAGGTGGTCACATTTATGTGACCCCGGCCAGGGAGGGGGCCTTGGTGTGACGTCACATTATGCAATTTTAAATTTAGAAATTATTAAATTAAAACAACCTTATAATAATATTGATAGAGTTGGTAATATTTTAGTTTTTCGTTAGACTTGAATTAAGTTTTAATACTTTAGATTTATACATGTGACGTCACGAAGCTTGACTCGTCCCCCCGTCCCCTCCTTGTCACACTTTGTTGACCCCCTCCCTCCCCCTTGACGTGTGACGTAATTTATGGATGACTCCTAATAACTAGTTCCATCATGGGATGGAAGTAGTGAGAATCATCCGTAATTGAGAAATGTCACAATAGATTTTTAGGGCTTGAATTTAAACGAGCAGGAAAATATGTAGTAAGGAGCTGCATCGTGCAAGTTGCAGGCCATTTTTAATACATTTTTATTAAGTATATTTTATTAAAACTCCCAAATTTCTAGCTTGATTCTAAATTAATTGTAATGAAATGAAATTAACGAAAATTTCACCAATTTCTTTTTGCATTTTTCTCGACTGTTAACAATTTTTTTTTTCTAAGGATGGCAGAATAAATAAAACAATTTTATTTAAGAAAATGTATATTAGAATTATTAAACATTTAGTCACTATCAGAGCACGTTCCCCGACCACTGGAACTATCCGCATCCATTTCCGCTTCCTGTTTAGACGTCATCTCGCCTACTGTTTTTATACACCTTATTGTGTATTTGTTGAAATCACATCTGAAAAAACACATCTGTATTTTTATCAAACGAATGACAGGGAGTCAAACAGCCTAGGCTTCCGGATACCATATCTAGTATTTTAAAAATGAAGTATTGGAGATTACAAAAAATCGGTTTAGTAGCAAAATGTGCAAATTATTTAAATGGTAAGTTCTCAAAACGGCAATTTCTCATAACAGCAGCAAAACAGTTATTTTTGGAAGTGATTTCAGTACGAATACACAAAAAATCATGTTTTTCTAAGTATCCATAGTGAATAACTGTTTTCGAAAAATAATTGTTTTGTTGCCAATTTGAGAATTGCACATTTTGCTACTAAACCGAAAAATCTACCTAATGCAGAGATCACGACCTCTGAATTTCGGAATAAAAATAATTTAATCTCTACTGATGGTCACCAACAGGCTCCAAACCCGTGGTGCCCAAACGGGGTGGGGTCCGCCCCCTATGGGCGTTGCAATCACCCGAGAGACGATGAATGAACATTTTCACCCCGCTGATTTCCTTAGTACGTCATAAATATTGTAGTTATTGTAAAAAAGGAAAACTATCAATAATAATTCTAGGTAATGACAGACTGATTTTTTTTTCTAATCTAACATGTTTGTCGTAAATTATAAGGATAACAATCTCTAATTTTTTGCTGTATTTCATACACTTTTTACTTTTAATAAGTATCACTAATTGAGTATATTTTTATTTTGAGGTAAGCTTGTCTTCTGGTTCTTTGGCTGTCCGTGAGCATTTATGTATACAGGTGCTGGCAGAATATCAGTGCTGTGGATTATCCGCAGCGTTTGCTGAGACAGTTCCATTCTGTTGCAGCGACACACAATATACTTATACTTGCCGACCATCTTCCCACCACCGGCTTGGGATCCAGTCATTAAATTAATTAAATCCCAAGGCCAACGCCATACTGCAAGACCTCTGGACACCGTGAGTGAATACTGCGTGCATAGGGAATGTTATGATTAAAAAATCCAGACGGTAGTTCAAAAAATTTCTTAATAACTCAAGTGACAAATAAAATCAATTAGTCACCCCGTGACCACGTCCACTGCAAAGTGTTCGAAACGTCGGGATATAAATAATGTTAAATATACGCGATTTAAACCGTTCAAAGTTGTTTAATTGCTATGTATAGTAATCGCGAAAACTTAAGAAAATATTATTTTATATCTTTTTTTTATATTAATAATTTTTTTTTTTTTATATTTTATAAAAAAATTTATATTAACTTTTATATTAATAACTTTTTTATATTAATTAATTAATTTTATATGGCAAACGGGCAAGCAACCCACATGATGATAAGTGGCTACCGCCGCCCATGGATACCAACAACACCGAGAGGTATGCGGGTCGGCCTTGCAGAATCCCATTCACAGCTTCATTTAATGTATTCACAGCTTTATTTAATGTGTCACTATACATACGTTTTTCTTTCTTGAATTAACAGTAGATAAATTTGATCGCTTTGCAAATGTTATGGTTTTAGGGTGGCAATGCTACCACCTTTGTATATAGGTTGATCGATGATTTATGATCACTAATTTATGATCGATGATTTTGGTTGATGATCATGACATTGATAGGTAGGTAGGTTACTTACATTTTACTCAACTGCGAATATTTCACAGTGAGCACTTTCTCTAAAGCCAGTAGCACACTAAGCGGGAACCGTCTATTCTTTACTGTCACTATGGCCTTCGTCCACAGAAGAAGATGCTCTAAATGTCTGCTTTCTTCTAGAAGATGGGCTATTGAGTCGAGAAGACGGTCTGTGTAGTCGTCTTCTAGACCTGTCACTGTTAGCTCGACTGGAAAGAAACAATATGATTTTAAAATCTTATACCAACTATACATATTTGTAGTTGTATCGGCGTATAACGTCCCATTGCAGGGCACAGGCCTCCCCTAGTAAATCACTGGGGCGTTTCGATCCGTAATCCACCGCGCGCACCGCGGTCGCAGTGCCAATTGATGGATCACATTTTCTTATTGCTGGAGCACGCGGGATTTCCCGCGATGAACTCACCGCCGAGCTAGTGATAATTTTTTAAATAAGTGACGAGTTAGATAACATAATTACGTAAGTATTACTGTTTGTTTAAAAAAAAGCACACATTTTTGAACAGCTTAAAAATAGGTACAATACCCTTAAAAGGGAAGAAAGAGTCCTCGTATGACATACAATTAACTAAAATATTCATTTAAATAATTAAAGAGTCCTCGTATGACATACAATTAACTAAAATATTCATTTATATAATTAAAGAGTCCTCGTATGACATACAATTAACTAAAATATTCATTTAAATAATTAAAGAGTCCTCGTATGACATACAATTAACTAAAATATTCATTTATATAATTAAAGAGTCCTCGTATGACATACAATTAACTAAAATATTCATTTAAATAATTAAAGAGTCCTCGTATGACATACAATTAACTAAAATATTCATTTAAATAATTAACACAAAGTTGACAGTATTATTTCTTTATTGTACAATTTTAGTTTTAGTATGTAAAAATTCAAAAATTATATTTCAATTCTAAAAATTCAAATGTATTTCTTTTGCATAATCATTAATCATACAATTTTATGCACATGGTGGGGATTTCCTTTTAAGTATAACAAAACACCTGGGTCAGGAAATGGCGCTCTTCCAAAACAAGTTACATCGTTAAAATATTACACATGATTATGAGATGACTATTTAGATAAAAATACAAAAAATAAATTTAAGTAACAATGCCGAGGTGTGTGTGAAGGTGTGTCTATGCAGGGCCGTCTTTACCAGGGGGTGCAAGGGGTGCGGTGCACCCCGGGCGCTCACCTTTTAAAGGTAATGAAAAAATATAACGCTATAGTAAACAATTACACAATAGGATATTTGACTGTCATAGGATACACAATAGGATATTTGACTGTCATAGGATACACAATAGGATATTTGACTGTCATAGGATACACAATAGGATGTTTGACTGTCTTAGGATACACTCCCGCACCCCGGCGCAGAATAGACTTAAGACGGCCCTGTGTCTATGTTTGTGTGCCAGTCTGTGTCTCTGTGTGAAGGTGTGTGTGAATAATGTAACTTACTGTCAGCAGGTGGGACGGCTTCCACACACTCCTGTATGGTGGTGTGTTCGTTTAATTGTAAAGCGGCGACTAGTGCGTCGCCCCACGACTTCTCTTGCAAATGGTTCTTTACTGTTAGCGGTGTTGAACCGGCTTCTAGACGATATGGTCTGTAATCAAGAGATATTTATTTATTTTTTTATTTAGAGGGTCCAAATTCAAATATTAACTTGTAACTAAATTCACTTTTTTTTTCTTTAGATATATGGTGCAATTAGCACATTGTGCCAGTGTCAAGTTTCCGTTGTAATAGATAATTTCAGTCTAAAACGTATCCTGTCAATGTCCAGTCCCGTCGGAGGAAGTCAGGAGTCGCTCAGTATAGTGATAGTAGGTTTACTGCAGACAGAAGACAATTCCTTGGTAGCACACGAAAAACGCAGTCCAATGCTTAATAAACTATCACTATTAAACTACAAAACGCCCAATACACAATTTTTATAATAATGAAACAAAAACTCAGTTTCACTTCTCGAGTTCCCGCCAAAAAGTTAACAAACTCACTTAAATATCGAGACAAAAACTCCTCGACAGAGACAGCCGGTCAACTAACTGTGTGAAAGAGGTGGATGCATATACTGAGTGGGTGAGAGCGGTGATAGCCTAGGGGTAGCTATACTCGACTCACATTCGTGTGATAGTGACTTCAAATCCGCAACCCGTGCCACTGAATTTATACCTAAATACGGATTTTTAAAAATTGTCACTAGCTAGGCGATGAGGGAAAACATCGTGAGGAAAACCGCTCCAGAAATTAAAAAATCTGGAGTATGTGGTACACCCATCGGCACCGGGCCCGCATGGTGGACTACGGCCCGAAACCCCCCAGTGATAAGGGAAGCCTGTGTTACTAAGTGGCACGATATACGCTGATACACATGCTGCGTAGTGAGCTATGAAGAGAGCTTTGCTAGGAGTTTCTTTGCGGGATAGGATCGGAAACGAAGGCATTCGCCAAAGAACTAAAGTCATCGATATAGCTCATAGAATCGACATGTTGAAGTGGCAATTGGGCAGGTCATATTTGCCGCAGGACTGATGGTCGTTGAGGTTGACCGTGTCCTCGAATGGAGGTCACACGTCGTCACGTGGCCGCGCATTGTGGGACGCCCCCTCCGACCAGGTGGACCGATGACTTTAAAGAAATTCGCCGGTGATGGTAGGATGAGAAGAGCGGAGGATGTGTGGTGGTGAACTTTGGGAGAGGCCTATATCCAGCAGTAGAGAGACCTAAGTATGGTAATGGTATGGTATGATATGCTACGTAGCGCTTTACGAGAGACAGCAGTGTTGAGGAAGCTATTTATTTACAAATATTTACAAAAGATAAAAGAGGTATTGCTACAAACTATAAATTCAACTTAAATTTCCGACTCTACCCTTATGATTCATTATCCATTGATTTTTCAAAAGAATTAGTCATGTACAGCATAATGTACGAGATTTTCTTTTTTTTGACATACAAGGAAACCATAGCGAAAAATGTTAAATATAGGCGATGACGTCACAGCTACGGCTGTATCAATTGCTACTTTTGTCATAATTATTAAAAAAATAATGCCACTGCAGATCAAAATAAACTTCACTGTCACCTGTCATCGAGCTAAACAAACAAAAGCATAACCTCTATTTGCGGCAATGATCTCTTTGCTGTGAACTGACTGCGGTTTGTTTTCTCTCTTTCTGACCTTGAATTTCTAGTTATTTGCGACAATATTACATTTGAAACTGCACAATAAATGTTGCTGCACAATAAATAATTATTGGTCTACTCTATATAAAAATACACAAAAATCAGGGTGTTAGAACAATAATTGCAGCATGCCAGCCTCCAGAGTAATAGAATGTAACCTCTAGACAAATAAGTCTGTTTCACCAAAGATTGACTGGCAGAGAATGCCACTAGGCATTAAATCCGCCTTTTGATCCGCTTTTAAGATCCGCCTATTTTTCCGCAATGTTTTTTTGTGCACTAAAGTTTAAATAAAAGAAAATAGTGTCCTCGGCTCATTTGAATAATGAATTGACTCTAAGATATCGCAAGTAGCCAGTTGTTAAGGCGGTGGTAGACTTACGAGTAGTGGCGAACTTTGGGACAATCTTGTATCCAGCAGTGGCACGACTCAGACTGTTGACATGTTACAACACATTATTAAAATAATTTAAAAAAAACATACCTAAAAGTGCCATCGAAGCCCGCATTCTGGGTGTATACGAATAATCCTTCTGTAGCCGCTACGGCGAAGCTTTCGCCGGTCGGTGAGAATCTGATGCAGTGCACACGAACCTGTTAAATAAATAACATTCATTTTAAAACAAAGGTCAAAGCGGGTAGATGTGCTCATTGATCCATTGTACAACGGAAGTCCGACACGCAGTTGTGCGGAGACTGTTTGATAGACAAAACATTTGACTGATACGATCGATGAACGCCATACGAGTAACACTACACCGTACACTACTTTGAGAACGTGAAAAAGCCATGGTGTAATGAAACAAGACATCAGTCTCTTCGTTTATTCACGAACGTATACGTATTT
The DNA here is from genome assembly GCA_914767545.1 of Sesia apiformis. Lineage (NCBI taxonomy): Eukaryota > Metazoa > Arthropoda > Insecta > Lepidoptera > Sesiidae > Sesia > Sesia apiformis. The sequence continues at coordinate 20,074,425 of OU611952.1, forward strand.
CGATCAAATAGCCTTCGCACAACTGTGTCGGACTTCTGTTGTACAATCTCATAAATTGATGAAGTGCAGGTTGATGGTCTTATGGTCTTTCTTCTCCCACTATCTTCTGCTCATAGTCTTCTGAAAGATCGATGAAGTTCAGAAAATAAACATTTGAGAACTTATATACTAAACGGGTTTTAATGCCTTAATCAGACATGTACCCAAGGAAGAGGAGGTAAATTTGACCAAACATCATGAAAAGATTTGAATTGAAGGTTTGAATTTGGTTTCGCGGGGGGAAGGGAGTCAAAGACACAAGCTATCCAAAATCGTCTGCTGGTCTTAAACCAGCAAAAATGATGTATTTGTATCAGTTTTTAATGTCCCACTGCAGGGCTCAGGCCTCGCCCAGTATATCACTGGAGATTTAGAGCCGTAATCCAGCACGCGGGCCCAGCTAGCGGATTGGTGGCTACAGATTTCTTTTATTTCTCGAGCATGTCGGTTTCTTCGGTATGTGTTCCTTCACCGCCGAGCTAGTGACAGTTTTTATCAATCCGTACTTAAGTAGAAAGTCAGTACAGATTTTGAAACAAAAAATGTTATTGATGGTGTCTCTGCTCGTGCCGAACAAGTTATGATCTATGACCTTCAAGGTATCAAGTACTTCAAGTACTGTTAGGCCAAGTGCTTGACTAGTCGAAAGACAATCTTATCACGGAACAAATCTGATCAGTATTCTGAATGATCGTAAACTTTCAGAAAAGAAAAATTTGTCAGCATACTTTTGGCAACCTAAGGAGAACGATAAAAATCAATTGAGAGATATCCGAAAAAGTTCATCTGCTAGTCTTACACCAGCTAAAATAGTTTCGTCACTTTCAAAAATAGTCAAAAAAAACTCGTTTCTTTTGAATAATTGCAAAATATTTAGTTGCAAAATACAAAACAAGTAAGCAGAAATATTATCATAATTTTAAGAAAGTAAGTAGAAATCATTTAAAGCCCTTACTTCCGGTTTCACTCTCCTATCGGCCATATCTCCAACTTTGACTCCGGGCAATCGTATGGAAACATCGCCGCCTTCAAATTCCGTCCTTTCTTCAACAAGAGCCATATTACCAAATTCCGTCAGCAAACGACGATTTATAACGTCCTGCAAAATAATGTATTACTTTTGTCATATATCAGACAACAAAAAAGTAATTTTACCTTTTTATCTTACAGAGCGAATGTGTCAAAATAATATAAGAAATAAAGAAACGTAAATCCCATTTATTTATCACAACACGACACACAAAATACAGAAACTAGAAATAATAAAGTAAGTGTATTAATAAAAAAATATGTGCAAGACAAAAGGCAATCTAGTACAATACAAGATATATAATATACAACAATAGGCTTTTGGCCGCTGCGTCTCACACGTGCTCAATATCCGACGGGAACGTTAGCTTTGTAGCTTAATGGCTATTCGTTAAGCTTAGCTATTTAGCTATTTTAAGCCCTCGGGGACCACGAAAAGGATCTCGTGGTCCGCAAGGGCTTAACAAAATTTCAGCCCGATTCGTCTATTCGTTGATAAGTGAAAGCGTTTCAAATAAACAAACATTGTTTCATTTTCATATGCATTACTATTGTGGGCTAACTAAACTATAACTATGGAAAAGTGCACTAGTTTCGAAATTTGCTGACTTTTCGTACTTAAATGAAAGTATACGATTAAATTTCCGTATTGTGAAACACTTTTTGAAATCAGTTTGTAAATGACCGAGAAATAGCCATTCAAAGTTTCAAACGCGCTACTAGCGATGATGGCGACATAATAATACACAATCCTTAAAAAGCCGTGTTTTACAATCCTTAAAAGGGAGAATTAGCCAATTGCTATATTTTTTTTTTAAATGTTTAGACATGTGTTATATAAAGTTTCGTGAACACTATTAATCGATATATCACTTGTAAGTGTATCGTATCGTAACACGCTAGACAGATAATACAAATAAGTGTGTATAATGCTCTCACATTGACAGCATCCAGCGATTTATTCTTCGTGATGACGTATTTCTTGATCAGTATAGATTCCTTAACGCTATACAAACACACGTGCTTCGAGTTGCCAGCGCCCAAAATATACGAACCGTCCGCTGAATAACAAATTGTTGTAAATGCCCTGAAATATTTGGAAAAAATCATTATCATCTCCTGGACATGGGCCTCCTCGTGTATATTATCCTGTGGATGAGGGATATATGGCCTAAAAACGCTACGCTGGTCAAGCGGATGTCGACTCCACTCTGGTGGAGGTGGTGTAGTAGTTCATCAGCGCTTGTGGTAGCGGCTTTGTTATGCCTTAGTCGCTATTTACGACACCCACGGAAATAAATGGGGTGGAGTTATTTTAAAGCCGACCGACAACACACGGCCTCAAGTAGTTAGAGCCTTGAGTACTAATTAAATAATGCCATTCTTCTTGGCCAAATGGAAGCTTTGAATGCTTTTTTTCTCTGCTCCTTTCCCTTCGTTGACTAATATAATGCAGTCTAGGGAGGTACTGGGTATATTTTTTCTGAACGTGAGCGGTAAGTAAAATAATAGAATATATGCTTTAAGCTCTCTTTATACTGGTACGTCGTGTGTGGCGGGGCGCGGAATGCGAATTCCTACGCATGATTTCGGTAATGAACCTTCGCAAACTGACGCGAACTCCCGCTAAGCATAAAATAATCAAGTCATGAAATACTTTGAATAGTGATTCTCTAGAAACATAGATATACCTATTTTACTAAGCATACTATTATTTTACTTTTTACGTGGTGCAAAAAACACATATTACACCAATGGAGGAATTCACTCAATTTTACTAATAATAAGCCCGACTCCCAAACTAGAACAAAACATACTAACTGTTAAGTTAGTACGTTTTTGTTGGAGTGTCAAGTCAGTTTGTAAATAGGATTATTTATATATCAAAGAACATAAGAATTTATATTAATAATTCTACCGAAAACTGCATTATGTAGGGTCCCGTAACAAATACGCATTCATTGCGTGTCTGACACGACTAGTCGCATCAAAGTGAACAAGTTAAAATATGCACGCTTACAAATTTCATGCGAATGAAATCGCATCCAGCACCCCGCCAAGCAGTTGTGCCAGTTTAAAGAATGCTTTATATGGAAAATGATTAATACGATACTTACTTGGTTTTGAGCATTTTCTCAGCAGTAATTAGGTCTGTATCGGACCTGCCGGAACCGAGATCGTTTCTGCCCTCAATACTGCCAGTCTGATCGGATGTGGTTGTGTCGAAGAAATTTATATTGCCGTCTAACGTTGATACTGCTATCTGTAATAGGATATCTGTCTGTCAAGAGACTAATGCAATATACGGTCCTACAAAGATAGTGTGAAATACGTTAATATGTCAATCAGTATCTACATTCAATCAAATGATATCTAAAAAAAAATTAACATGTGTATCATGATTTTTTTATTACATTAAAAATAAATAATAGGTGATGAATTCCCTCGTATGTGCTAACATGTTACATAGTTGATACCTACTGACGCGTACTTACAAGGTCAAAGGTCAATGAGCTGAGCGAGCGAAATTTCGAGTGTTATATGGCACATACAAGTAAATTCATCACCAATTATTTATTTTCAATGTAGTCTTTTTTTAGTTAAATATAATAGTTTTAGCGTATTGATCGACATACATATTACGATACTTGTGACATACATATATGTCATTCACGTGAACTTGTGATTCCCGTGGGAATTCTATAATAGATCTGGATAGAAAATATTCTAAATGTTAACCCGACACATAAGCTATAATTATGGCAAGTTTCATTAAAATCCGCCCAGTGGTTTCTGCGTGACGCGCGTTCAGGCAGACAGACAACAATTCCAAAAATTGTTGATATTAAATGATATTACAGAGCTCAAAGGCTCTACATATTACGCATATTACGGCGGGAATCGTTTGCCAGCCGTATTTATGAGCCGTTGTAATGCGCTGCGACGTGGCCCGCCTTTATGTGCATTGAACGGCCGAGGTTAACGGACGTTATTCAATGTGCGATGACGTGAAGAACTGAATGTCAACAGCTAACTGACTTAAATTTTTGTGTTGAGCTGCGGCCCAGCGCGTCTGTAATGTGTCTGTTTAATAAACTATCACGTCTGTAATGTGTCTGTTTAATAAACTATCACTAATAAAACGTACCAATACACAATTTTTATAAGAATCAAACAAAAACTAAACTTCACTTCTCGAGTTCCAGCTAAAAAGTCCTTGCCTTTAATTTACAGCTACTTACCTCTTTCCCATCAGGTCTGAACACCACTTGCAATGCATCAGAAGTGAGTTGTATGGTTTCACACTCGGAGCTAGTCTCGATACAATTCCACAGTTTCACCGTCTTATCCCAGCTGGAAGAAGCCAGCCGAGAACTGCCTAAGTTTGAGCTGAAGGAGAGACAGGACACAGGTGCTTCGTGTCCACCTAAAACCTGGGAGAAAAATATAGTTTGAGATGAAGTTGTTACAACTACTATTCGTTTACTTGTTTTGTGCTAATGAACCTCAAAAAGCTTCCCTCATGTGATGTGGCCGATCAATTTTTTTTTTAAAATAAAGTTTAATATAGCATGCGAACGAGAATTCGAACTATGCACGGTCTTAATTAGCGAAAAAGAGTCGCGACCAATTAGCATAGTAGAACACTTTATTTTGCCACTTCAACACAAATACAAACAAATCACATATGTATACAACATGACATCAAAATAAAGCAAAACATTAAACATGTCAACCAGTTTAAAATATATGGAAACTTTCTAGCGAAAAATAAAAGTACTTTAGGAAACAAATCAAAAGTTACAAACATGTTAGCGGCCGAGGCGCTTAGGTTGCAATTGCACGTAGAATAATTGATATGATAGGTAATAAATATGAAAAATAAGCTATAAAAAAACCTATTGTAAAAAGTGATATGTATGAACGTGTGTGTATTATTAAACTTGCCTCCAAAAGCTTTCCAAACTTGATAGTCCATACAAATATTTCAAAAACATCCTGTCCGCCCGCAGCACACAATTCGCTGTTGGAGTCTAGGGCTACGCAGCTGAACTGGACCAGGCTTGGTGAGGTTAGTGTGCGGAAATTACGGTACCTAGAAAGTTTAAGGAACATAATGTACTCATACATAATATAAAGGTCATCTTATACTAAGTATTATGTATGATGGAGCATTTTTAAGTGCATTTAATGTAGTGTAGTGCAGTGTAATTATTAGGTGCAGTTTTAAATTAGAGAACAGATAACACAAAAAAATATTTATACGTATAATAAAGTAACACATACAAACAACAACAAATAAATATACATACATATATATATATATATTGCAGTTATGAATATCTATATCAATATATATATATTTAGGTATATATCAATATATATATGTATATATATATTTAAATGTCGATACATTTTTGGCGAGCTTTCATAATGCAACGGCGATGAATGTTCACGTATTATTTACTACATACTTATTTATGTCAGAAACTGATTTAAACATGTTTTAAGCGATATTCTATTTTTAGGACTTTATATTTTTTTGGAGAATTTCAGATGTCAAACCTATTAAACGATACTTTTAACGTCCTCGTATATTGTGCGTATTCTTGAATCCATTGCAGAGTAAAAAATACCACCGTCACCTGCACTGTTTTGAACTCCCTTGCCCAATTTTCGTGACACCCATTTTATATTGCCCAATTTTCGTCCATTAAATTTGTATTTATAAACATGCATTTCTTTTTCATTTGTGCTTTATTACTTTCAAAAAATGTGTTTCATTATAGCAAAATAATTTTAGTATAATATTATTTCGATTACTTGTAAATGCAAATAATTTATTTGTTTTAACTACCGTGTAAATTTTTAATTTACTGGCATCCCATAAATCACGTGATCGTTTCACTCCGCTTGCTCCTTATTATATGTCTGGGTCAATGACTTCTATCTATTCTTAGAAGTCATTGGTCGAGGTATGTATTTTTATTATTATTACAAGTTTCTATTTAACTTCACAGGCTTGTTTGTTTAGGTCATATCTTGCAAGTTGATTTTAACCCACTTCCACGTGTACAATACAACAATCTGATGACCTTGACCTGATGTTGCAGCCTGAAAGGCCAGCACACTGTGGAACTCTTCAACGGCGAACAGTAGACACGTTATGTTAGGACTCGTTTTGATGACAAAAAGTTAGGAACATGAGGTTGAGTGTCTGGTTCGACGAGATGGGCGTCGTTAGCATTGCTCTGTAACCTGTCTAGGATAAGGAAAACTCTACAACTCAGAACAATAAAAAGGAGTAAATAAATATATAACTAAATAACATATGTTAATGTTTTTTATGTGATTTAAAAGCTTGTCGGGAGATTTTCGTACCAATTTAATTTATTAGAAATACAATCATTTCATATGACAAATCTCGCGACAAGCTATTAAATCGCATAAAAACATTAACGTATGTTTTTTTTTTCTTCATTTTAGTGCATTTTAATAAAATGCTTTTTAAAAGGTTTTTTTACGCATAATTTTAGTCTAAGGCTTCCTTATACCGATATGAAGAATACTACCGAAAAATCAATATTTTTTCACGATTGTCTGCAGTACGGAGATATTGCTGAGGGCTATTAATCTAAATGATTTACAAATAAAGATTTTAATAAAGATATGTTGGCATAATATTGGTAGGATCATGAAGATCACCATAACTAAGCCCTAATTATACAATGAAGTATAATATAATATAAATTTGAATCATATTTTAAGGGAATGACTTGTTGTTCTCTTTTGTATCAATGGTCCTATTGACTAATAACGGCTAATAATATAAAACAAGCGCAATGCCTTGTCGCTCTTTTGTTTCAGTGGCATTATTAGTCAATAATAGTTGTACCTTGTCATTCTATTTTGTATCTGTAACCCTATTGGCGGTTAATAATGACTAATAATCTAAAACAAGCAAAATACCTTGTTGTTCTCTTTTGTATCAGTAGCCCTATTGGGCTAATGCGCGCTTGACTAGTCAATAAATAGAATAATAAAATAAAGAAAGTGAATTATAGAAACTCACCTATTAAGATCGTAGCACCTCACCGTCCCATCAAGCGAAGATGACACTAAGAATTTCTTGTTAGCACTAAACACTATACTAGTAACACTAGACTTATGTTCACTGAATGTCACAATACAGAACCCTGAGGTTGTGTTCCACACTTTCACTTTACCGTCATAACCACCTGTAGAGAGAAAAACAGGGTTAATTGCATATTCGCCATAATGAAAATCCGTTTGAAAACTTTGATTAAATCAAAAGGAGGAAGATACGTTATTCACTTACCGCGCGTGGGCCTGCAAAATGAGTCCAATGAGACTGCTTCGTTTAGTCACCGATAGAACAGCGACTTGCTTGCACGTGATACGCTCACACGGTGAACACAGTTTTGCAGTGGTAAATACATTTAAAATGCCTTCCTGTGCATTTATTCAGTGCACAAATCACCCAAGGAGCAAAAACAAGACACATTGAATCACTTTTCACGCGTAAGTACACCAAAAAGTAATAATTTGTAGAAGTTTTTTTAAATCCTTAGTTTAGATTCGGCCATTAATGAGTGAGCAAGATAAAACTAAACATGACATGCCTAAAGGGCCGCATGGCCATGAGGCGCGCGACCGGGAAGTAGTGCTGGTCTCGCTCATGCTGCTATCCAAGCTCATCGCTCTATCTCTGTCGTTCAGTGTCGTACAGCGTGATTTCATTTATAGTGGAACTACATGGAAACAAACTCGTACAGAGTTTGTTTCCATGTAGTTATGCATCAGAGCCAATTTTCAGTTCACGCAATGTGTAAGAACGTACCATATCTTCCCCTTTTTGCTTTGAACTAAGTTTGAAAATCATACTTTTCTCTATCTACTGTTTGTTCGCGTTAAGAATACTGTGACTCATCACTAGTAAAGGCTCGTTCACATTGATTTCCAATATTTAAAAATAACAAGATGAAATCTATATTTATTGGCATAGAAAAAACAAGTTCATATTGATTTCCAATATTTAAAAATAACAAGATGAAATTTATTGGCATAGAAAAAACCAACTTAAAAGGAGACGAGGTATTTCTGTAATAATACTAATAATATAATATTACTAATATATGAAATTATTATTACAAAATTATTATTATGAAATTATTATTTAGTTTATAAAACATTTTAGTGTTTATATAAACAGTTATATAAACACTAAAATGTTTTATAAACTAAAACACTAAAATTGTATAAAGAAAATCAAAAATAATAATCTGAATTATCATCATTTAGATCAGAATAATGAATGTATAAATCTAAAGTATTAAACCTCTAAACTTCAACTCTAACGTAAAACTTTAAAATATTATAATTTTGGAAGTGGTTTTATTATTTTTTATTTTTTTATAGATTAGTGGGCGGACGAGCAAGCGGTCCCACGTTTAATAATTTCTAAATTTAAAATTGCAAAATATGTGAGGTCACACCAGGGGTCACATAAATGTGACCACCTGTGACAAGGACGGGGGGGGGGGGACTCCAATCATGAAATTCATGTGACGTAATTTATGGATGGCCCCTTATTGATCCACTTTCATTTTTAAGAATAACCAAAAGTAGAATTGTTCATTTTAAAATCAACATAAAACGGTATAAATGGTATTTTACGAGCAATAGACACGTCCGATCCGCACCAAGTATCGAGTGAGACCGAGTTGTGTATTTTACTGTGAAACAGACCTAGGAATCCTAAGAAACACTATTGGCGAAGAAAGGTAACGCCTATTGTCTTGAACGCTAAGTCACTGCAATCTTAATGCGAACAGAATATACTAATATTAGAAAGAGAGAATGTAGCCAAAAACTACTGCACCAATTTTGAAAGTTCTTTCCTTTTTCAGAAGCTAAACTCCATGCAAGGTCGGCAGCGCACCCGCAAGCCCCCTGGTATTCCAAGTGTCCATGGGGGACGGTGAGCACTTACCATCATGTGTCCCGACCGCTTGTCTGGCATCCTTTGTATATTAAAAAAAAATTGGACAAACATGGTTATGTTAGGCTATTTAAGAACTCGAATTAATTGCAATTTTTCGAAGAAAAAAATCGCGGTATGCGTTTATTATGTCAGCTGAGCGAAGGCAGGAGGGTCGCTAGTCTAATAAATGTAAAAAAATAAAAAATACCTGTGATAATATATAGGCCATCTGGAGAATAGGCCAGGCAAGTCATATCTAGAGAATGGCCTTGTTGCTTCATTACATATTGTTCGCCTGTGAAACGCAAAATAATTGCTTTATTTATTAATATAAGGTGTATTAAAATTAGCCTGCCTAAGGCTACTGTAAACTTAATAAAAATACATAGGTTAATTTGCGTAGTGTGATCCTTGTGGTTACGGTCATTTGAATCTAAAATTTTAAATGTATTTTTTTGTTGTATATTGAGGACATTAATTAACTAATTTGTTACTATATATATTTGAAGACAAACTATTGTCATTATTTAACATATTTACGATATTTTCACCATATTAATATTTAGGCAGATTATTATTTTTAATTATAATGAATGAATTTTGTATCACGCGATTTTGCAGAGAAACTTTATTATGCAATATCTAATACGGTTCCGATTGCTGGACATTAAAAATGCCAAAAACTAACAACACATGAAATGTCACTTTAGTCTCCGGGATTAAAAAACGAACTTTTAGGTATAAACACTATGAGAATCTCGTTTTAAATATAAGAAATATCCATTGTAACTTCATAACATTGCTAAATTACACGATGAAGAGACTTTGTGTTGTATTCTAAGTAAATAGTTATATGCTGTAATCTAAGTAATCTATCTAACTATTAATCTAAGTAATAGTTAATATATACATTATACAAACTTTAAATGAAATAAAAAAACAAAATATCTACTTACTCTGCCACTCCCAAACAAGCAGTTGTCCAATATGTGGACATCCGAAAGCAATCCAATCCCCGTGCGGTGAGATAGCTATACTGCTGATTCGATGCTCAGATATACTTAAAGTATGAATTAAGTTTACATCTGGCATCTCGTGCAGGAAGAATATACCGTTGGAAAAACCTGAAATGAAAAATAATTAAATGTTGAAACCGCGGAGTAAACGAAGTTTTATGTAGAGCCAGTCTCTCCACTGGTCAGACTGAACGAGAAGGAAGTGTGATGGAATGTGGACAGGTCTTTCACCCCTGTTTAAATAAAAGTTTTCTTCGGACAAAAATCTTTTTATTCTTCATTACAAGCCATGCAGGGAAAGTCCGACACATGACATTGACATTTGCACTTATAGAGAATGCCAACAATCCCATTATACTTCCTACTAACCATCCCATCCCACCGTGTACCTGTGCGCTAGTCTCTGTATGTGTGCCTGTGTATTTATGAGTGTATGGAGGAACTTTTACAAGCAAACGTGACCTCATGCTTCTCAGGCAATTGGCAATTTAATTGTTTGTAGGATGCAGAAATTACATCACCTGCCGTAGTGGGGCAAAAGATAGCTGGCACCAGTGGCTACAAATCGATGGACAGATTAAAGAAGTATTTTATAGTAGTATGTTATTCTGCTTCTTCTTTGTCCGCTTGCGTCTGTCCACTGAACTCCACTGCTGGATATATGCAGAGGCATATATCCTGGGAGAGCCCAAGGTACGCCAAAACGATCTATCGTTTGACTTCCACATCCAGCCGCCACCTGCTACCTTTTTCAGATCATTGGCCCTTTGAAAAAAGAAATCTGTATGCTTCTTTAAAAATATATTCCTTAAAATAAACTCAAATTCTAACCTGTAACCAACAACTTGGTCTCCTTATGGTATTGAACAGCAGATAACTTCACTTTATAGTCCCTCCTCAAGGAGTCGCCGATGTAATGGCGGCCTAATTTCTTGTACAATAGTTTCTTGTCGTTGTACGTTTTTATTTCTAATTTACAATTTTCCTTTTCATTGTCACTCTCCTGTAAATTAAATTATACGATTAACGATTTAAATGATAGAATCACAACTTCATACACTAAGATTTCTGAAAACAAATTATATTAACAACTAGCTGACCGGACACGTTGTCCTGTCCAAATTTCAATAATACAATAATTTCAATAAGTTCATACAAAAATCCCATAGAAAAAGCACTTTTAGTTTTTTCCGAATTTTCCGGGCAATTTTTCTTTCCCTAAAAACCTTATTCGGACTATTACGAAGATTTAAAAAAAAATAGCCAAATTGGTCCAGCCCTTCTCAAGTGATACGCTTACCAACGAACAGCATTTAATTTTTATTTATATAGATATAACGTGTACAGAAATAACGCAAAACCCGAAACACTACAACTTATTTAAAATATATTGTATAAAACCATTCTCTAGTTAAAAATAAAATTATTCTAGGAAATAAATCAAAAGTTATGTATGTAATTTAGTTTTGTTGTCCTATCTAAAACGTTTGCAGCGCTCACTACTCAGTACTGGGTAGTTACCGGGCGCAGTGGATGGTAGTTAAAATGAGTGTACTACATATGTTTTGCGTAATTGCCCACAAAATAAAAGATACACTAGAAATGAACAATCTATATACTATATATCAAAATGAAAGTTTCTTTGTTTGTCCCGTATGCGTTCCTATACCAAGCATCCGATTGCAATGAAACTTTGGTGAATTGTTGTGCGCCCGCTCGCGAAGGTTTCTGAATTAGTACCACCATTTTACAATAGGTGGCGCGCGATAAATTGGAGACCACGCGAACGAAGTCGCGGACAACGGCTAGTAACTTATAAAAAAATAAAACTTATTGTAAAAACTGGTAGTAACAGATACTCTCTAATCTCTCTAGTCTCTACTGAAGCTCACTACTATTTTCAACTATTGCGTTATATATCAGTGACACCATATGATAAATTATATGATAAATTATATTAGCTGTATAAACGTGGAAATATTAATATTACATTATTATTGGCGAAGTATTATATCATAATATAGAAAAAAAAAAATTATATGCTGTTAGGTTTTCCAATTTAAAAAAATAAAAAATAAACACATTTAAAAACAAAATTACACAAAATCAAAAACTTACATATTCCTTATCCTTCTCAATAATCTTCTTCTCATCAACATCATCTTCGCTATCCTCCTCTTTTTGCAGCTTCCTTCTCTTTCTGTGAGAAATTTGTACCTCTGATGTCACTAAATCATCAGAGTCAATGCTGGCATTCCACAAACAGACCTGACCATTCCTACTAACCGTTATCAGATCTAGACTACTCCTTTCAAAGAAAGCCCCAACTACTTTATCAGTATGTCCACTAAGTGAGTACATATTAATATTGTCTAGATAGTCAACAGTATATATTTTTGTCGTGGTATCTTTAGAGCCAACTGCAAGGATTTTAGAACAAGATGACCAATCAAGGCAAGTGACTTCGTCGTGGGCTTTTTTGAAAACTCGCTTCATGACAAAGGAACGAAATTCGCCGGTGAAAACGCTTGGTGCTGTCATGATGAATACTGTAAGAGAACAGTTTCAAATTTAAAACAAAATTATTGTAATGGTGGCGGGTTGATAAATCCACTCTTTTAGACCCCTGTGCCATCAATCCGAAGAAGAAGAAGAAGAGTTGGTGTAATTCCTCAGGGTTTGTGGTAATGGTTTTGTTATCACTTAGTCTGCACGACACGACACCCACGGGAAAGAATGTGGTGGTGCTATTCTAAAGTCGGCCGACACTACACGGCCTTAACCAATTGAAATTATATTTGGCACAAAAACAGGTCTATATCTCGGTTAAGTATACATGCCAACATCAGTCCAGAATGACAAGCGTTGGCACGCCCCCAGATGCGCTGCCTTCCTTTGCAAATCAAGGAATGGATTGGGAAAATGGGGAGGGAGAAGATGGGATGGGAATGGGCCAGAGCCCATTCCCATGTTATTAGATATGCCAGAGCATATCTCACTCATTACCGAAATACGTACGTGATTGGGGAAATACGATAAAATGGAAATGCAGTACATTTCAAGGTAGTCTTCTGTGAGAGGGGTAATGTGGCTAATCGAATGCACTCAGTGACTGTGGGAATGCAGCATGCACTCTCCCCCTACCAAAGTGATTTAAAGCAAATTGATTCAGTAGTTCTAATTTACATGAATTTTTAAAAAAAGTGTAACGGTAAGACGTTTTTTTATCTCATTATACTCTCAACTCGAAAGTAATCCCCTAGATAGGATGAGATGGGAAAAGGACTCTCACAGGAAACCAGATAATAAAAATTAAATAGATACCTGTACGATCACAACATGCAGCAAAATATTTTTCATCCGGACTGAATTTGACAGCATTCACTTGCTGTTTAAACTTGTATTTGTGTATCACTGTGCATGTTATTAGACTTATCATATGGGCTTCACCCTCTGAAAGAACACGTTATTTAATAATAATAATAAATACTCTTTATTGCATACAATTAGTTATACATGTCCACAAATAATTAATGACAGAATACAATAGGCGACCTTATACCTAAGGCGATCTCTTCCAGGCAACCTTAGGATAGAGAAAAATAAAAGGGATATAGGTAGTGCAAATTCACAGATGGATCGTGTTCAATATATACTTATCGATAATAAATACATATAATAATAAATAACTTAATAATATATAAATACATACATACATACACTACATCTACACTGCACCCAATATCAATTCCCAAATAAGATCAAAGTTGACAAGGAAAGAAAAATAAGAAGGAATTGAGGTCTCCACAGAATGAACAGGTTAGAAACAAAAACTTTTAATAATAATATTAAAAGAAATATATATTAGGTATATGTCAGTTCTACATGTCATATCCTTGACTCTAATAAAAAATCCGACTTTAGTCCAATAAGTTCGCGGTCTTTTTATGGTGAAAGTAATGAAGATTTGTTTTGTGTTACATTCGGATTACATCAATAATCCGTTCAATGTTTCGACATTTTTCTGGCAGAGCCATTGTCCCATCGCTATAATATTTTTGGGGTTTCTGAGCGATAAACTGATTTTAATGTTTATACAGGCTTCTATTGAATGTAATTGTACTCCGTTTAGAAGATTTTGTAAAGAGCGGAACAAATGATAATCCAAAGGTGCTATGTCTGGACTGTATGGAGGATGCATTAAAACTTCCCAGCCAAGGTCCACCAATTTTGGTTTAGTCATCAAACATGTATGCGGTTGAGCATTGTCGTAGTGGAAAACTACACCTTTTCTATTTATTAATTCTTCAAGTGCTTATTTCAATTTTACTAATTGCTGACAGAGACATCAGAATTAATTGTTTCGCCATACACATAACATAACTTTGTTTGGAGTGAGGTCTAACTTTAGAACTATTTGTGATGGGTCACCTCACTTAGACCAAGATCGTTTTAGAACATTGTTATCGTAGGTGATTCACTTCTCATGGCCTATTACCAATCTTTTTAGAAAGGGACAGATTTCATTTCATTTTAGCAACATCTTGGATATAGAAATTCTATTCACCAGTTTTTGTCATATAAATCATGTGGCATTGAAACATCTAGCTTTTTTTTACAAAATTCAGTTTATGCATGTTATCCAAAACTGTTGAGTGGTGAATGCTAAGCTCTTCTGCAATTTGATGACTGCTTGTGTGTCGATCTGGTTCATTTTTTTCAATGATAACATCAACATTTACCTTAATAGGATGACCACAGAGAGGATTACCAGACATCATTCACATTCACATCAAAATTACCAGACTTAAATCAACTGAACCATTTTTTACAGTAGTTTTTAGGGTTGCCAGATTTTTTTTCAGCCTATAAGGGGCAAATGCTTAAATAGGCAAAAAAATACGGGAATTTAGTTTTTTACCCGGGACAAATAAAAAACAAAATTATATAGTGACATTCTTTATTTTTTTTGATATTTCTCCGAGGAGCAAGTCAGTTTTAACATATTTTTATTGGTTTTAACATATTTATAAAAATCAATACAATTATAATCGTAATTAAAAACGGTCATCAACTCGCTTTTTATTAAATTAGGGGTACATTTATTTCTTACATCAGTCCACTTAAGTGCCATCTGTGAAAAAACCCTTTCCACGAAACAGTTTGAGCTAGGTATACTAAAAACGAAGAATAAAATTCGGAAAATGTTAGGGATTTCGGTATTGGAAAACCCTTTGATGACTTTCTTCCAAGTTTCAATCGCTCCCATACTCTTGCAATCAGAAGTTGTATTAACAATATTCAGGCTTTTTCTGATTATTTGGAATTCTTCATACAAGCAATCCATGTTTATTTCTTCTATCTTAAAATGTTCCACAGCTTCTTGAAAATTGTTGTAGTTTATTTCAGATTTAAAGTTTAAAAAGAGTACCTTGGAGAGAATATTATTTTCTGAAAAATCATATCGTGACAACAGATAGCCTGTAAAATTATTGTAGAACTGTAGAAAATCGTTTTTTAGTACTTTGTTTGCGTCAGCAGTTAATCCACGCATTATGTCTCTCGCTTGACTGCCAAAAAACTTGTCGTTTATTCTTTGCTCGATCTTCTCGCGAATCCCATGCATTTCAGTATGCATCTCAACAACTGACAGAGTATCTGATTCAATCTTCTTCATTGTTACTTCTACCGAAAACATAAAGTTATGGACAAACGACAAATATGCCAGTCTTTTTCTCTTCGTCTTCATTTGTGATTATTTTCTCTATTGAACGTAGACATTCATTGCGGAACTCCAGGAAATGAGATTTTGGGGCAGGCCATATTTTAATGATTCTTTCAACAGCAGGACCAAGAGATAAAAATCTCGTCGTGACATGTTTCATTATTTCTTCCCACTGCATCTCTTTCTCTTCAAATTGGAGTTCCAAGTCCGCTCTTCTTTTTGCAGATCTACTAAAGTGACCGAAAATTTTCAGTATCAAACTTTCAATGTCCACTTCCAATTTATTGGTACTATGTTTTGCAGCATTATGGAGAATATGGACGGAGCAACCAGCTTTAATAATGTTTTTATTTTTAGACAGCAAAAGTGTATAAATTGAATGGGTTTTGCCGAAGTTTACATTCGTATTATCAGCAGAAAATGCTGATATTCTATTTAAAGATAATCCATTTTTCTCCAGTGTGTCTAATAATAATTTAGTTACTTCATTCGCTGATTCGTGGTTGCATTCTACGAAATCGAGAAGACGATTTTGAATCCCTGTATCGTAGTCAAAGTATCGTATACAAATTGGAAACATTTTTCTGTTTTTTTTATTACTTGCATCTGTCGCGATCGAAAAGTATAGATTTTTCTCATGTGCGGTCTTTAAAATATTTTTAACAGATTCCTTGGCCAGTATTTCGCATATAATAGATTCTGCTTTTGTCCTGCCGCAGCTAAACTTCTGAGCAATTTTTGAATCACTACAGATATATGGTAACAATTTGTGTGAACAATCCATACTATTGTAGCTAAGGGAATGCCTTACCGTATGATAAACCGATGCGAGTTCTCCAGCAGCTATTTTTTCTTCCGTGTCCGAGGCAGACTTATCAGGTTTTGAAAAATATTGTGTTAAATTACTCGATGCTGTATTGCTAACAACAGTCATGTGAGATTTAGTAGATGCATGTTGTTTTACATCACTGAGACCACCATGAGCACAAGAAAAATCTTTATTGCATAAGCGACAAGATGCCTGGTACGGATTTTCTTTGACTTGTTTTAACCAGGAATAGCTATTTTCCCAGCTTTGATTATACTTTGTTAGCCTTTTAGCTTTCTTGGAAGGTATTACACTACTACTAGCCTTTTTACTACAGTCACTATCGCTATCACTCAAATCACTCATATTGTAAATTCTTCAATAAATTAATGAATGTCAACTCAAGAGTCGTTTTTAATAATATAAAATAACTGGCGTGTTTACGCAACGGCTGTCTCAAAACAATGACCGATCGATTAACGATTTCTCTCATTAGAAAGAAACAGTAAGAAAGTAAGATATATATTACGCATGAAACAAAAAGGGACAAATAGTTTCATTGTATTAGTGCGCCGAGCGGGAGGGGAAGCAATCAGTGGTCGGTGCGGGCGGCAATCCACTTTACACTACAGACGATCAGCCGAGTCAAAAATAATGTAAACACTACGATTAAAGGAAGTTCGAGCGAATTTATGGTTAAATTCGGTGAGATGTTTATAAAATTTTGATAAAATGTTCATTACTACAATTGAAAGTAGTGTGGAAATTTTGAAAATATGTTATCGAACATTTTTTAAAATTATTAACAATTAAAGTGAATAATTAAACCATAAATTCTCTCGAACTTCCTTAATCCGAGTTGATGTGTATGCGAAGTTGCGAACGTTGCGTGCGTGAGTATTTTTGTCTAGCGTAGATCGATCGATTTAATAATAAAAAACGAAGCACGGTTCGAATACCGGACAGAGTCAGTCCCGCCGGGACATTTTAAACTAAGCCTAAAATACGGGACGTCCCGGGAAATACGGGACGTCTGGCAACCCTAGTAGTTTTATATAAACCATCTTCTCCGTAAACACCACAAATCTCTTTTCAAGCACTACAAGCATTCATATCCTTATTGAAAAAAAAGTAAAAATATCTTATTTTCTCCTTATTAATTTCCATTTTGAAATTGTTAAAAATATGAGGAGATAAAACTTTTAACTTGTAATTTCAATTTGCCGCCATTACAAAAAGTCAGCTGTCAATCTTTCCCGCCAGTGATGTGTTGACAGAAATATAGCACACTAAAATCATACGTTCAAAAAGGGCGCGAACTTTTCCGACCACCTATTATATGACAAATTTTGCAACAATGCATAAAATATTAATTGAATCTTTCGGGCAACTTGACCGAGGTCTTCTGGAATCTCTTTTCTTTCTTCCAAACGTTTCGTCAACAACTGCGGTTGACATCTTCAGTGGCGACTGCGTTCACTTTCGGAGAGATGTTATCTCTTCGGTTTCTCGAGCGCAACTGACTCGACGACTGTGGCGCACCGTTATTTATAGTGGGCGACTGTTTTTGTCCCCCCCTCTCGTCTCTCTTCCCCGTGAGCTTGATGTCTTCGGAGTGCTGGATACCAGATATTACGGAGTTTTAGATTCTCTTCTTTTTTTGTTAAAATTGTTGGGATGCTTGTAGATTTCAATAGCTTCCCTATTGAGACGGGAATAATAATGATTCCCGGTTGACAAGATCTTTGTGTCCCTGAAGCAGATTTCGTGGTCCCTATCCGACAAGGCATGTTTAGCTACGACAAGGCATGTTTAGCTACGGCCGACTTCTCAGTCTCCCTTCTTCGACAATTGCCTTTATGTTCTTTAATGTGGGTATTGACACTCCGTTTTGTAGTGCCAATATACACTGACCCACAGGAGCATGGTATTTTATATACTCCAGTCGAGGACAACGGATCTCTGGGATCTTTGACTGATCTGATGATATTTCTGAGTTGGCTCATAGGCTTGAAAATGGTCTTCACGGTTTTCTCAACGTTCCATTGAAACAGTTTGTTTCAACAGTTGAACAGTTGAATTTTGTTGAAACAGGTTCGGAACACACAATCACAACTACCCTCGCCCACTATAACTACCGGTGCGCCACAGTCGTCGAGTCAGTTGCGCTCGAGAAGCCGAAGAGATAACATCTCTCGGCTAACTAGATAAAGTGAACGCAGTCGCCACTGAAGATGTCAACCGCAGTTGTTGACGAAGCGTTTGGAAGAAAGAGAAGAGATTCCAGAAGACCTCGGCCAAGTAGCCCGGTAGATTAAAATAATATGGACACCGACCGAGAAAGCCTACACTCCACTATAATGCATAAAAAATTATGAGATTTAACTCAGAACCTTGAATGAAAACTTGTCTTGAGGATATATGTGACACACTATAGAAGTCTGTCTGATCTAAGAATCTAAGACTAACAAACATATACCGTCTTAAAATGGAACAAGACAAATTTTAAATCTGAGACATAGAAAAGTGTAGATGTAGGTAGAATCTTAGTAGTAGATGTATGTAGAACCTTTTATCTCGTGAAAATATTGTCACTGAGATTTTTTAAAAAGAATCTTAATTAGCACATACTTTCATTTACAGCCAGTAATATTGTTCCATTTGGTGATATATCACATGCTGTATAGTTGTAGTGACTCTCAACTGGCAATGTATTACTCTTATTTCTGAAAGAAACATTAATAATGCATTAGAAAACACTGATAGTTGAAAAACTAATAATAGAGTGGTGATAGCCTAGGGCTATCTATACTAGACTCACATTTGAATGATCATGAGTTGATATCCTCAGCCTGTATCAGTAAGTTTCTACTTACCTGTGAATTTTTAAAATTATCACACTTCATTGATGAGGGGAAACATCGTAAGGAACACTGCATGCTCGACAAATATAAAAAAAAACTGGCATATGTGTATCTACCAATCAACACTGGGCCCATGTGGTGGATTATGGCCCCAAACTACCCAGTGACTTACTAGGAGAGGCCTGTGCTCTACAGTGGGATGTTATACGCTGATACAAGAAAAATAGTCGAAAGAGGTAAGAAGTTAGCTAATTCCTTAGTACCCCAAGGAACGGGTAACTACCCTAGAGCAGGGAGGCGAACCATTATTGATCTACATGCCATTTTTTCTAAAAAAATGTTTAATGAGGTCATACATGCCTCAAACAATCTTGACTTAGTGATTGATGGCAAAAAAAAAAACTAAATACTATCAACTTAAAACTCTTTACTTGCAACCAGAAATACACATTTTGTACAGCAATAGTAATGTTAACAGTTTTATGTTTATTTAAATGAAAGAAAATATTAGTGCGACTTCTGCTGTTGCCGTTCCAGCAGCGGTAGCCCTGTTCACAATGAACTTTGTTACTATGACCTCAAATGTAGAAGAAAAAATTAATTGTTTCAATTGGGTACCTAAATTCCTTAATTAATGCAGAACCCAAATAATTTTTTGTCACATGCCTTCAATGGCACGTGTGCCATGGGTTCACATCGCGGCCCTAGAGACAGTAAAAAAGAGATGAAAACAATACCAAAAATGGGATGTATGAGTTAAAGGTAATTGTAGAGGCCATTGCTTTTAATTCATATATCAGTAACATTCTGGAACTGAATCTAATAAACTTTACAAACTTCAAATGTTAAAGATGTTACTAAATAAAGGCTTAATTTATCTACACTAATATTATAAAAAAAGAATGTCAGTCCATTATTTTATTGTTTATGTAAAAGAATTGCTCTTTTTTTTGTACCCAAAAACTACTATACCAATTTTGAAAACTCTTTCACTTTAAATAAAACTAATGCAGATGGAAACACCAAAAATACATCTGGATTTTTGCTATTTTACTTACTGTTTAAGATTGTATACAGTCAATCTGTTACCTACAGGACTCATCACACAGTTCCCATCGTGGGAAAACAATATATCCCCTTTCCTGTACACAGTACCGAGCAAATTTTGAAACTGGAAAAGAGAAATTTATTAAATTGCTTAGTGTATGACAAAGTTAAAGTAGGTAGGTAGGTAAACTGATTATATGGCAAGCTGATAAGCTTGCTGATTGCAAGCTTATAAGATGCAATCCACTACTCTACACATTGCTATTACACACTAAATACACAAATATAGACAAGCAGAATGATTTATCACATTTTTTAATAAAGTATGCTAGTAATAAAGGTCCAGCAATTTTTTTCTGATATAATCTGACTAAAATCTGTACATACAATACTTTTTTAAAAAGTATTGTATACTATACAATACTAAAAAGTATCTAAAAGTATACAATACTTTTTTTTAAAAGTATTGTAATATGAAGTACGAATGATAGAGCCTAAAACAACTTTTTTTGGGAATGTTTCTCTGTGTGTCTGTCTGTCTGATCCACACAAAAAGTACTAGACGGATTTAATGAAACATGACAGAGTATATAAAGCTTAAACTCACTCACAACAAAGTATCAACTCACATTTAGGGTACTTTTTATCCAGATTCATTAATTTCCCACTGGAAATCACTCTAAAGTTCAAGCAAACGAAGTCGCGGGCACTAATAGTTTAAAAATATAGCACGTGTAGAAACGTAAACAGAAATATTTCATTCCTTAAATGTATCTACTCTACGTGTATCGGTTATATTTTTTCTAGTTATAAACGGTTTACCACCGGCTTATAAGCAGTACAATTTCATATAAAAGTCTACAATGAAGTAGTAAAAAGCAGACATTATAGTTATTTATAATATTATTTTGGTTACAAAATTACCATTGGGTAGGTTATAGTCTGTAACAGACAAGAGCCATACCTTATAATTGAACTTCATTTTTGAATTACACTTATTATTCTTTTCACACTTTCTCTTATTTATTTTCTATACTAAAACATTTGTCTAATAATTATATTATAACAAAACGTGAAGTATCACAAAACATAAATGACAGAAGTTTGACGTTTTAACATAGAGATTCGACGACATAACATTTGACAATCAAGCCTCTCTTCGGTGTGAACACTTTAAAAAATTCGTCCTTCCACATAAGGCTTTATCCTGCTAGCAGCGCGGGCGGGACGCATCTATATTCGTCCTAAATGGGCGTCGTGAACGCGCGATTGTCGTCAGTACTATTCGAATTATACTAGAATAAGCCTTAAAATTTGGCACTTTATTACTCAGCAATAACATTTCGTTATAGTAAGGGGCAAAATAAGTCTTAAACAAACGAGCGTCACGTGCATGCTAAACTGCTGAATGCTAAACGCATTGCTCACACAGAAGACACCTATGGGTAGCGAAGGCTTAATACTCGTATTTTCGCGACGTGACGCTTCACGCAACCTAGCGGAACTATGGTAGGAAGGGACGCCTTCTACCACAAAAAATAAAGTGTATACCTCAATGATATTATAAACAATTATAATTTATTTTTTACACTGTGGGATCATAAAAACCGTCATAAATCAATTTCGTCATAATAGAATATCCATTCTAGAAATTAATGTATTCTAAATTTTAATGTATCTAAGTAGGTACTTAATGTATTAATGTATAGAATAATAACTAAACAATAGACATGAACGATCGATGTTGGGGATATCTTATGTGATGAGCTTTAAACTCAATACAGGATAAAAAATACAAAATGTAAAGTGTAATCTTAATTTCTATAGCGAAGTTCCTTTGGGTTTTTTTTTATATAGAAGAAAAGGCGGCAGATGAGCATACAGTCCACCCGATGGTAAGTGGATACTGTCGTCCATAGACATCCGCGATACATACCAACATCAGTCCAGAATGACAAACGTCGGCACGCCCACAAACGCGCTGCATACCTTTGCAGATTAAGGAATGGATTGGGAGAAAGAGTTGGGAAAATGCGGAGGGATAGTATAGGATGAGAATGGGCTCTGGCATGTCTCACTCACTACCGAAACACGTACGTGCATTGGGAAAATACGATAAAGTAGGAAATGCAGTACATTTGAAGGTAAGTACATTCTGTGAGGGACAGATAACGTGAATTTTTATAACGTGAAATACCTATATCAAATGATTAATCAATGGGGAATGCTCAATGTGATGAATTGTGACTACATCTAATACTTCGGTTACCATGACTGCTTTCAAAATTTATAACTGCTTTATAGTCCTATTCTTCTGAAGAGCCTTATGTCATAGCATAAGTAACGAAAAATCTTATACTGGCAGTTTATTCCACAATTTTCGGCGTTTGCGATACCGCAACCGTCTTTATACAAAGACATCTTTTCAATCTCACTATACTCAGCAGTGGTGAGTCAGCACTACTTATATGCAGCGGCTCTGTCAAGGAAGTGCGGATGAACCGTTCGACAATGGTGGGCGGTGCAGTGGTAAACATTCGAATTTGACATCAAATTGAACAGTTCCCTAGAACATTACCTAAATCTTATCTTGTATTGTTTCATATAAATTACGTTATCCTATAAAACTCGACTGGGCCAATGGTGATAGAAAGAATTGTTCTCAAACTTTCGCACTTAAAATCCATGGAGTAGTTTGTCAGTAACAAACAGACATGCATTTCGGGAAAAATAAACTAAGATATTATATAGTCTAGATCATTTTTAATTTTATTTGCTGTCAACATTGTAATGTAATCATAACACATACTATTATATAAAAATTATTAAAGTGCTCAAAGTACAGTATACAGTTTTTCTTTTTGAACCTGAACATATTTTTTAACATTATTTACAATACTTGTTTACTTTTATAATAATAACAGAAGGATAAAGTAAATTATAAAAGTGCATCAACTGTAAAACAGTACATGCGCAGTACGAAATTGCTGGCCAGCGATCCACATCAATGTTGGACGTCATAACGCTAAGAAATCTTTAGCTCAGGATTGGTCGCGCATTTCGGAAGTTACGTTGCAAAGCCAATCACAAGTTAGGGCATATTGAGCTCTGCCTTGAACATCAATCGTCATATGACCCATTCTATCGAGTCTGTAAAGCTTGAGCCACATTTGTCTGTGCAAAAGTAGTTCCGTGCAGTGAGTGTGTGCAGATAGTCATCACAGTTTTTGGGACCTGTAAATACTCCCACACTTCAAATCAAAATGTCTGCTGAAAATCCTATCTATGGACCGTTCTTTGGAGTTATGGGGGCGGCGTCTGCCATCATCTTTAGCGGTATGAAATCTGTGTAGCTTATTCTTATTCAAATGGCTGTCTTGTAATATCGATCTGCCGAAATGGGTTACTTCCCTTGAGTGGTGTCATGAATGTCACGTCTTTCTGAACTTGTTTCTTGTAATTAACGTATGTGTTGATGCTCCAATTTATCATAACGCTGAATCTGGATTATGTTATTTTAGGCATCCTAATTATAGTAGTGGCCCGCCTTGTATCGAACATAAGCCCTACAGATATAATTATAACTAATGAGGTTTTATCGTATGTAGGAAATAAATGTTTCTGAAAATGTAAAAACCAGGAATAGACCTATATTGAAAGTCCTGCATAATGAATCATTCGTGACGTGATTGACAGCTTTTGTTTGCTAAGTTGGCAAGTTAAATACCAATGCATGTGAAATTGAACAAAGAATCCTTAATAAAATAACCCAACTAAGAATTCTGATAAAACATTTGTGATAGTAAGGATTCCGTATCACTTATGAGAGCCTAGTACTTTCATAAAACATCTTCAAAGTCTACAATGAAAAGTCATCCGTATCTGCACTGCTTTAGGTTGATAATCAAATGTTTTCAAAACCCTGATTGAAAACCTGGCGAGAGAGATATAAAAGCAAAACTTGTAATTGAAATAGATTGCCATTCATCAACACCGTGAAATGATTGCAGCATTTCCTAAAATGTAAAATGTCAATTGAGGATATTTGAAGGAAAAAATGACTATGCTATGGGTGGTACTTGTCACATGACATGACAGTTAAGTGTAATCATGTGACCAAGTCAATTGTTTACCTTTGCCTAACCTATGCTTATGAGATTTTGTATGTAATAATAAGTTATATTACTATAATCTCTCTATTTTACATAAAAAAAACTATCCCTAAACTCTAAAAAAAAATCAAAATTACTTAGGTTGATTTTGATATGATTACCTTCAAATCTTGTAGAATATCTATTAGCAGGAAATACAGTCTGAAAAATAAGTAGCTGCTATATTAGACATTAAAACAATGACCTATACTGTACATATTTCATTATAGATATAGAATTGTGTGAGACTTGATAAGAATCCTTGATAACAGGACATCATGTGATTTTAGTGTGAAGAGCACTTAGCTAACATTATACTCTCTGTCATTTAATCTTTTACTTTTATTTTATATTACAATTAACACTAGCTTAGAAACTACTTTAAAATAAGTTTTATAGAACTAATTTAGTTTGTGACATGCTTTAACATACAATTCTCACATGGAATTTTCCATCAGACATTTTAAACATGTCTACACTTAATATAGGATTAAACAAAAAGCAAAAAAGGGGTGTAACTGTTATGTAACAAATATTAACTAAACTATTCCTTTCATTCATGGCCGAACATGGACTTTCTCATGTGTATTGTCTTGTGCATGATGGATGTACAGCCTTAAAGCACCACACTGCCCAAGTGGGTTAACAAGTCCACTCTTAAAGGTCGAGTTGTTTCTCAGGGCTTGTTGTAGCTTTATCGCTTAGTCATCACGACACTACATTCATGGAAAGAGATGGCTTAGTGCTATTCTAAAGCCAGCTGACACCACATCCTTTTACTTAGTCTAATCCTATTTCTATATTATATACTAGCAACCCTTCCTGAGTTTTCTTACATACCACAAACTGATCCCACATCTGCATTAGTTTAGCTCCCTAAAGTTTGAAAGAATTTTGTATTTGGTCCAGTAGATTTTAAGCACTTATTACATACAAAAAATAAACTCATTTTCTGTATAATAAATAAGACAGTGTCTGGTCCTTAACCCTAATTATTAAATCTACAGTACTAATTTTCTTACATTTCCTTTGCTGAGTACAATATTTATCCCAGTAGGCTAAAAGGTACTTTTTATATCAAAATCAATCCAGTAGATTCCTTCAGACCACAGTCCCTTGAAAGGATAAATTCCGGTCATTTCTCTTGGTCAGACAGGATTGTCTGACTAGATTGATTGCATTGTTTATTTTCACTTGGTCCAATTGATCTGATACGAATTTATGATAATTTTTTATTGGTTTATCTTGATTAGACTGGGAAAAAAACGTAACCACTAACAATAATGTTTAATGAATGAAAGAACTGCATAGTTTGAGTACTTGGACAATCCTGTCTGATCAAGTGGAAATGACCTGTAAATTCTAGCCAAATATGTAACTCATTCTAAATTAACTTATCTCTATGTACAAATCAAATGCTAAATAATTGGAATTCTTGCTTTACTGTAATAGATATAATGGCATCAACTGCATGTGACATTTAAGATATTATGCAAAGATGATGATATAACATTGAGTCATTATAAATTTTATTTAGCTTTCAATCTGAAAATTAATAAGGTTTAGTTCAGTTAGTATTTGCATCCATGACTCAAAAAAAAAGATGAGTGAGTCATAATATTTTCTTAGGTTTTCGCGATTACTATACATTGCAATTAAACAACTTTTAACGGTTTAAATCGCGTATATTTGACATGATTTATATCCCGACGTAACTAAAACTAAAGAAATAATTAGTAAACACTCCGACACACTTGGTTTAGACGTCACGGCACTGGTACCTTCGTGTGTGAAACCACCAAAACTGTATGGATTACCGAAAATACACAAAAATGACGTCCCTTTGCGCCCAATTGTAAGCCAAATTGACTCGCCGACATACAAACTAGCTCAACATCTTGCTAAAATACTGTCTCCACTTCGTGGTCAAACGAGTGCGCATGTCAAGGATTCTTACCATTTTGTCAGCCAAATCAAACATCTACAATTGACTGATGATGAAATAATGGTCAGCTTTGATGTACAATCATTATTTACATGCTTACCTGTACATGATTGCATTGAAATTGTCAAGAGAAAACTAACTGAGCACGACCTACCCATAGAATATGCAGAACTACTAGAACACTGCCTAACATCTGGCTACCTATTCTGGGATAATAAATTCTACATACAGATCGATGGTGTAGCAATGGGCTCTCCAGTCTCCCCCGTTGTCGCCGATATTTTCATGGAAGACTTCGAGGAGAAGGCTTTCACCAGAGCTGTGGCTATGCCGAAGATCTACAAACGGTACGTAGACGATACTTTTGCCGTCCTCCCCAAAAATAATGTTTCTGCATTCCTAAATCATTTAAACTCATTACATGATAAAATCCAATTTACTATGGAGTCTGAGGTCAATAAATCCTTGGCTTTCCTTGACATTTCAGTCATCAGAAATCCTGACAACTCTCTTGGTCATACTGTGTATAGGAAACCCACCCATACAGATAAATATCTCAATGGTAACTCCCATCACCATCCATGTCAGTTGACTACCGTAGGCAAATCTTTGTTACAGAGAGCACACGGCATCTGTGACACTGACCACCTCGAGGAAGAGCTTCTGCATGTGAAACAAGTACTGCGAAGCAACAATCACAAACTCCCACGAATGCGTCACAGAAGCCGCCCCAAGCCTCCTACAGTTGAGCGACAACCTGCCATCTTACCATACATCAAGGGCATCACTGACAAAATTGGCAATATCTTAAGACGAGCTTCAATTAAAACTTACTTCAAGCCGCACAAGAAGATTAGCCAATTTTTAAGACCGGTCAAGAGCAATATCCCCCTACAAGATGCAGGTGTTTACAAGCTTGATTGTGAATGCGGGTTATCATACATTGGGCAAACAAAGAGGAGCATCGGTATCCGGATAAAAGAACACATAGCTGACATGAAGAACAGACGCTCGACCAAGTCTGCAGTTTGTGAACATGCTCTGGACAAACCCAACCATTACATTCGATTTGATAATCCACAAATCCTCGCTAGAGAGACCCGGTACATGCCAAGAATGTTACGCGAGGCTATTGAAATTAAGAAACACCCAAATTTCAATAGAGAAGATGGTTGGCAAGTACCACCAGCTTGGGATCCAGTCATTAAATTAATTAAATCACAAGGCCAACGCCATACTGCAAGACCTCTGGACACCGTGAGCGAATACTGCGTGCATAGGGAATGTTATGATTAAAAAATTTCAGACGGTAGTTCAAAAAATTTCAGACGGTAGTAATAATTTCTTAATAACTCAAGTGACAAATAAAATCAATTAGTCACCCCGTGACCACGTCCACTGCAAAGTGTTCGAAACGTCGGGATATAAATCATGTCAAATATACGCGATTTAAACCGTTAAAAGTTGTTTAATTGCAATGAGTGAGTCACTTTACCTCTTGCATCAGTTAACCATAAATCCTATTTAACCATAAAATTAGGCACACAAGATAACACAAAATGAAAATCTTTCTACATAACCAACTATACATTTCCATTAGCCTGCAAACATTATCATTGATACTATTTAACACTGATGATTCAGTTTCCATTTACAACTAAATGTCATTATGAGTATAACTCATTTTGGTATCATTAGTTTTAGTGATACATCTAGACAACATCCACAGTAATGTTCTATCAGAATAACTAGTCATTAATGAAAAAAGAGGTTTAATTAAATAATGCCAATGATTATGCGGAAATATACAATAAGACTTTCAAAAAGGGTCAAGTTAGAAGAATAAATCTATTTTGACATAACTTATCTTGTATCACATATAGAGAGGGTCCCAATAACTTATGTATGAAAAAATCTTGTATTAATTATTTATTGATTCAGAATCAAATGCTAAAAGGCTAGAAAAACATAATTAGGACCTAATTGTTAGTACTTGGCTATCCTGAGGTCATACTTACTTTTGACCTTTTTCTTGGGTTTGCACCACTAAAAAGTTTGAGGAAACAATGTTTGGGAATAATTTCGGGTACAGAGGCAACAGTTTATGCTGTCAAGGTCAATATTTCAATCATTTTTGTTTCAATGAACCTTCAATTCATCACATTTAGAACCAAGGGATCACCTTGGTTCTAAATCTGATGTGATACAACTTGAAATTCATCAGTAACTTTTGTTTCACAAGAGCATGCCAACATGATTACACAACCAACAAAACTACTGAAACATTTCATCTGTCCATTGCTTGTTGCTTGTATATTATTAATCCTTTTACTAGATTTTATATACTCATAGATGCCATGAAACATTAGTGTATTTTGGGAGTGTGTTGCCATTTCCCTTCCCATCCCCAGTGGTGGACTGTAAGATGTGGACATGCTAATGTTTGAAATTTTGCACTAATGTTTGGGTTTTCATAAATAACAGTATCCTCTATCAGGCAGACTATTTGTATGCCACATTTTCTTATTATATTACCTTTTTTATAATTTTTGTTTTGAGGAAGATCATTATTTATTACAATATTTTTTTCTAAGATACATTCCAGTCCTTTTGTACCCTATTCGTAATTTTTAGGAAAGTTATCTTATTGTAGCTCAGTAAAAAATATCAGGTTAAAATAAGATTGTTGTGATATTATTATTACAATTTAATAAAATGGCCTAAAAATACAAATAACGTAAGGCTATCTTATACTGACAACCACTGAGTTTTTTTTAAAAGTAATATGTAGATATTAAATAGTCAAATGGCTACTTTTCCATTAGAAGAATTGTATATAGCTTTTTATTTTTAAGTAAATAAAGCTTTATATTGCTAAAACTTTAAATTCGCAAAATGCTTAAAAAGAACTCCAATTAAGGTGTTGGTCAATATTAAGTATCTTTGTTAGTGTCCTCGCACCTCCCAAGTTATCTTTTTGTTTAACCAAATGTTAGCTGGTAGAGAATGCCTTTTAAGCTCGCCGTTTGTACCATAATGTGCAATATTTTTTTTAAAATAAAATGCATAAATAAATTAGTAGGTGAAAACTTACATAACTATAATATTAAATATTATTATATCATTTTGACCAATATAAAACATACTACTTTCTTCCCATTCCAGCCCTCGGAGCGGCGTACGGCACGGCCAAGTCAGGCACGGGTATCGCCGCCATGTCGGTAATGCGGCCCGAGCTGATCATGAAGTCCATCATTCCTGTGGTCATGGCGGGTATCATTGCCATCTATGGGCTGGTCGTAGCTGTGCTTATTGCCGGCTCGCTGGAGTCTCCTGCAACGTATCCCCTCTTCAGGTTATTATTATTTGATTATAGATGAGCAGCATTACTGCTGGTATGCCTATATCTTTTGTTAGCCTGGATTACAAGTTCCACCATATATGTATTTCTCTTCTCCTGGAAGCCATTTGTTAAGTCTGTTTTTGAAACTGTAGCTAAAATAGCATATTTGACTAGTATTAGATATTTTCTTAATTCAACTAACCTTTTGCCCCCGGCTTCGCTCATGTGATAGATACACTATAGTTGGGCCGTCGACAGATTACCGATTTGAAAGTTCAGTTTGGTTGAGATAACTTGGTTGAGTGGCGTACAAATTACGACAAAAATGTTTTCATCGTTAATATGCGCTCTCAAAACAAATTCACGCGAAAATTACAGTTAGGCACTTTACACTAAGCTTAATTGTTTGAAGCCTTAAATATTCTTTAATAACTACGAAAACTATTATATTTTCAATGTGAATTTACTAATTTACTTACTTTTATGTGATTTGATTATTAAGTCTAATATTAAACTGTGACAGAACCAGTAGGGTAATTTACGATTAATATCCTTAATTAAGATATTTAAAAATTGTATGACAATCATTAAATTATGCATTTTTTTTTAAATATTATCTTTAAAAATGGTATCACTGGACCTAACTATCTTCACCCCAACCTCCACTAGCACCACCATTTTGTCTGAAAAACAGTGTCAATCAGTAGTCCGTACGTACTCGTGCACACAGACTATGTTCCCACAGTATTTGTTTGCTGTGATGCTTTTTTTTCTGATCAGCTGCCTATCTTCTGTTCCCGTTTATTACATTGGTTTGTACTTTAAACGTGTTGTTTTAGTACATAATAATGGCGAAAATCGAACAAACTTTAAATAGCCAATGCTGCGAGCTTATAATTAAATTATATATTATAGTAATTATACGACCTTTGGTGCCTGCACCCAAGTACAAGAGTGCGTTTCTCAACATGCCTGCGTACAAGGGTGCTTGGGATACATATAAAAACACTTCAACATTGATAAAGAAATATTCAGCCCATCTGGAAGTGAGGAAAATGTGTTACGGGCACCAAAGAAAAAGAGAAGAACAAAGCCGGTGATGGACATTGACAATTTTGATGCAGACACTATCAGAAATAATATTTGCAATTATAATTCAAGAAATGCATTTCCAAATAGAATACAAGAAAACTGACAAGAGAAAAATTGTTATGGAAAGATTTGAAATAATACTGAAAAGAAACCAATTTTTAAGGGAAGCAAAGAAAATTATAAATTATGAAAATGTGGTGTTCATCAAGGAAGACATGGTTAAAATGCCAACCACACGCTTTCACGCTCGTGGATGGATGGCACAGAAACTTCCACATCTAAAGTGCCAATGGACAAAGGAACTCTACTAATTATCTGCCACGCCGGTTCAGCTGGATCCGGCTTCGTGAGAACGCGTTGCGGATTTTAGAGTCAAAGAGCACTTCTGACTGCCACCAGATGAGCCAAAATACGGCTTCCCCATTCAGCACTAATAAAATGTTGAACCTGCTAAAAGAAGCTTGTGAGAAGGTGACAAAAGACGACTGGCAGAAAGTAGTTGAAAAAACAGAAAAATAATTTTGCATGACTATGACTGCAATATTAGGATTGATTCCATAATTCATAATGAAATAATTATTCAGGTAACTGATAGTGACGACGATAGCAATAGTTCGCGTGATTCTGATTCAGGATAGAAATCCCCCCTCACCCGTTACAGTCGTCGTCCTCGACACGTGCTAGACTATCTCGACGACCCAATTACTGCTGCCAATGCGGTTCTTACACTACTTACAGCCATCACATATACACCGTCCCCGCCAGCGAAGACGAGGACGCCACCCTCGCTACACCGCCAACACACCGGCCTTCAGCCAACACTTTTAGCTGTTATCGGCACGTGCCTTGACGCTTCTTACCGACTCCCGATCCCGTGATACCCTCCCAAACAACGCCCCAAACTGAGGTCCGTTCCTTCCGCCAGTTAACCGCCTTAAATCTATTTCAGTCTGTAGGCAAACAAATTTCTAACCTCTTTTCTTATATTCTGTAAGGTTTTACTGCATTTTTTAATCATATCAGTCAAATACTCTAAGCTGATTTTGTGAAACAAGGTGATTAAATTTTTACAATTTCCCGATTGGAAATGGTTTCCAGGTGGGCGTTGTCATTTAGGGTCCAATTGTCAATAAGTCCGACTTCCACGGGCAAAATTAAAATAGATCTCTAGTTGGGTGTCCTACTTCTTAAAAGATCTGGAATTGTTGATGGATTTTGCAAGGTCGGCGGCGCGCCCGCATACCCCTGGTGTTGCAGGTGTCCATGGGCGACAGTAACACTTACTATCACGTGGGACCGCTTGCTCGTCCACCCTCTATAAAAAAAATAATAATAATAAAATTATCACCAGGACCCACAGTGGATTACAACCGGGAAATCCCTTAGGGTTGTAAGGGTCGGCCTGGACCCTAAAAAGGTCACTATAGAGTAAAAGTCAAGGCTCTAAGGACATTAACATCCTGTGAATAGTTTTCTATTTGGGAATTTTCAAACTTGTTTTATGGCGGTAACACATGGCAAAAATAAATTGTCGCTAACTAGCAATGTTATTTATATTAAATAACTACTTCTTTTGCATTACCAAAGATTCCAAAAGTTCATCTCACTTGCATATGATGGAATGTATGTACAAATGGTGTACAGGTAATTCTCCTTTACCAATATTGTTTTAGTTATAACCACTTAATAAACTATCTATTGTCACTTATGTAATGGAGTTTTCTTTCATTTTCAGAGGGTTCATCCACTTGGGCGCGGGTCTGGCCGTAGGTTTCTCCGGTCTGGCAGCTGGCTTTGCCATAGGCATCGTAGGCGACGCAGGCGTACGCGGTACCGCACAGCAGCCCAGATTATTCGTCGGCATGATCCTTATCCTCATTTTTGCCGAAGTGTTGGGTCTATACGGTCTAATTGTGGCCATTTATCTTTACACGAAACAGTAAATCTGCCGAGCACACTCTCATCGCGCGTGCTCCGAGAATCTATGCCACTACGAATCTGCAGTCAACGCGCAAACGAACGTCGTCGCCGGTAGCGAAAGCATAGGCTTTCGGAGCACTTTGTATAGTAAAAATCTTGTTGAGTACTTGACCTTATTATTATATTTTGTCGCATAGCTCCGCGTGACGTCGCCTTGATGCTGCGGCCGCGTCTCGCCCCGAGTTGCGATTTACATATATAAATCATTTTTCTAATCCAATTTTATAAATATCAAGTTAAACCATGGTCCCAAAGCTACTGCGCGATGACTACATAATTTATTATTAATTTATTCCCAGATGTTGCAACCAACATATCAATTTAGTTGCGCGTTTCCAACCCTCGCGAACGATTCACCATCTTACGATATCACTTTAGATTATTTTAGCGTTAAGGCGAAACTAATGTACAGTTAGAGTAGAAAATTAAGTCCAAACAAATTATGTTAATAATTTATGAACCCCATTGTTCCCCCAGGGTACTGTGTATCCCCACATGTAATTATGGAAAGTAAGGTTAAACCTGGCTTGGAACTATACATGCATAGCTTTGAGTGTTATAGTGGATATATGTATTGTATCCTTATTATTATGGCCTGTAATGTTATTTCAGTTCTATCTCTTCTGTGACCACTCGAGATTTCAGAAGCGAGTCACATATTGTATTGCCAGGAATCAGTAAATAAACATGATTTGTACATTCCATAATATTTTGTTTCTACTTAATTGTCTTATTGTGTTTTATTTTCCTTTTCGGTTCATTTTAATTTAAGCCAAATGAACAATATTTATTAGCAGGAATTATGTAGCTTTGCATCGCAAAATATATTATAAGATACATTTCAGACGACTTAAAAATATGTGAAATATTCAAATATATTCTGTATACCTCATAGTCGAAATGTTTGAATGATTATTGATTATGAATTGGTAAGTAAACTAGGTAAAAATTGTATTTTATTTTAGGTTTCATGTTAGAGAATGTTATATAATCTTTGGTGTTATTGAATGAATTGTGTTAATAAAATATTTTAAAACTAATGTAAATTATGAATCAAGTGTTTCTATTGATTCCAGTTTTTTTTAGTTTTGACACTGCTAACAATTCAGTCTGCGAGAATACAAAAAGTCAATTTAGTGAATGTTCGACCTACATTTCCGAGGTCTGCTTTTTGTGATTGCTCTTCAGTGGAGCGAATAAAATCGATACTCTTGTTATTGCAGTTAACACTACTAATATATCTAAGAGTAGCTGTACACCGACAATCGCTGGTTTGCCGTGTTTTCCATACAAGTTTTATAAAAGTGCATTCATATTTTGTTAGTTGAATTAGTACTGCCATTTATAACAAACGGCCTTTTTAGAAGAGCCATAGTTTTATCAAAATCTATTAATTTTTTTGCTTTCGACAAATGGCTAACCCGAAAAGGCCAATTCTCACAAAAGGTCTTGTTCTCGAAATGGCTAGTTTCATGAAATACTAGAAATGGTTCTTAAAAAGACCAATTCGCAAAATGTCAATCCTATAAAGGACTAAAATCGCTATCTGTTTATCTACTTAAACAAATACTTAAGGATTGATCATATATTAAAATTTTCATACTTTCATATTTTTACCTATACTTGTTAAACTAAAATGCAGATAAAAATTATTATACACATTACATTGGAAAATGATAACATTTCAATTCTTCATATCCAATTCCGGTCGGACTACTTTTTTAGTCAATAATTAATAATCTGCCCTTTTTTACATGGTAATCTCTACTAAGTTTATAGAAAATTTTAGGCATACCAATTGATAACAAGGGCGGGCGTTATTTCAATTCTGCTACAGCGTATCATGGGGAGGTAGGGATAAGTGAAAAAAAAATACACCTAGGAACTATAGGAGGAATAGCCGGATCAGAGTTCATCTCTGCTGGTAATCGGACCGTTTAATCCTAATATAAGTACAGTAGGGCCTCCATATCCGCTCCAGTTTGGTTCCGCCGTCTTCCGCGGATAGCTGAAACCGTACACATGTACAAACTGAAATTTACACATAAAATTAATACTAAACTAAAAGAAAAGAAAAATGTGCTTTATTACAATTTATTTTACATTAACATTAAATAAGTTAACATTAAACATATTATTTAATGTTAATTTTACATTAACATTACATAATATACTGTGACATAAATAAAATTTAACTAATTCAAAGTTAATTATTTCCTGGGCTCGGAAGTAAACCATGTGGACGGCTTTATATACGGATCGTCTATAGTTTTATTGACTTTTTCGGTAAACAGGTATTGGAAGTTGTCGTCTGGGGCAAAACCGCGGATACAGAGGCCCTACTGTAAATGCTAACAAATCAAATGAATGCCAGCACATTAATGTAGGTTGGGGATAAAACTACCTATACAATTTCCATAGATTAGGTACTCTTAAAAAAGCAGAGAAGCCTCCGGTCTCCACCATAAACAAAAATTATGGTGAAGGTGGCATGCGGTCCACGTGATAGTAAAACTGATTAGACATCGTGCCACAGATTGATATCTAGCCCAAAAATTATCGCTTGATGCTTGTTTGAAACGCTTGTCAGTTTACGTTTGAGTCCAATCTGTTCATTAGTGCTAATTTTTTGCTGACTGCTCAATGTTTTATACAACAATAAAATCAATCCGGTCGCAATAATATCCTGAGCTAGGACAATACGCAAATTTAGCTTATACGGATTGAAATGAGCAGTACACGGATTTGGACAATGAAGGCTTTCATTTTAAAAATCTTATTGATGCAATATAAACTTTCGAAAAAGAGTGGGCCGATGTTGCCATGCTATTTTCATTCTCCACAAAAACCCGCATTATCAAGCGATTTCAAAGTGTAAGGGTTGTCACATTTGAAGTAATTTTACTTGAATACCTGAATCAACTAATGTTTTGACATTTCGTAGATTGCACTATTTGCGTCGTTAGTAGGGGTAGGTATTGATACTAGGTAGGTACAATAGAAGTGTAAAATAAAACATTGTGTTTAAAGCTAATGATTATTAGTTTTATAAGTGTACTATCCTTACCTAGGTACAAAATTGAGATCCATGAACATTCTTAATAGGTAGATTGTAAATAAAATATAATAGTCTTAATAAATCAAAGAAATGCTAGCTAAATCTTCTAAACATGTATTGGCTGATTGAAGATTCTCAGGAGACGTAATTATTCAAAACGTGTGAATATATTTTAACATCTATGTTTCAGTAGAAATCCTAATATCCTAAATCTTCGCAAACGCAGACCACAGAACACGTCACGTCATACGTTTGTCACGTCATTTAGATGTCAATGTCAATTTTTCAATCATCTCTTTCCTTGGTGATTATAAAAAAATCAAATAATAAATTAAAACTATATACCTACTACAATGAAATACAAAATATTATTATGCCTTGTGATAGTTCTTGCTTACTACAAGGGGGATGCGCAACCGCGCGCTAAAGGGGTACAGTATCCTTAACATTTATATTATAACACCCGGCTTATTCTCGCTTTATTTATATATTTTTTTTTTTATATTTCCAGCTGGAAGATAAAGTGCAGACCTTAACAGACTTAACAGCAAAGAGGTCTATAATATCATTGAATCTGCCGAAGTTTAAGGAATTTGTCAAATCTCCGCCTAGAGATTATTCCTTCATAATAATGTTTACTGCGATGGCGGAATCTCGCAGGTGCGCGATATGCCAGCATGTGTATGACGAATACCTTATAGTATCCAATTCGTTCAAGTTCTCTTCAGGGAATAATAATAAGCTGTTCTTTGGCATGGTCGATTTTGATGAAGGCTCTGATATTTTCCAAATGGTAAGTTAGTAAACTAAAATCAAGATCAAGTCACAAAAATAAGTGATGCAAAAGTAGCTGTAGTTCTTACCTCTTAACATAGACAAAATAAGCAGTATGTTGTATGTTAATATAGACTATTTAATTCAATAGAACTGTTCAGAGTAAATATCCAGAAAGTAGTATCTACCTACTTACCATCAGGTGGACTGTCTGCTGTAGAATAGATATAAATACATAAAAAAAAAACCCTTACCTGACTAATATGTCCATATTTGTGTGTAACTAGACTTAATTTAATTTTACTAACAATAAATTAAAATCTGCAATCAGTCTGTAACTGAGCAGATATGTTTTAAGATTTTGGCACACAGCAGATTCATTAACTATTCTGCCTTCATTAATTGCTAGCAATAGCTTCATTAATAGCTATTGATTGGCGAGGTTTCAACAATTTCATATAAATCTCTTTACTGTGTGGCACTCACTCTAGATGTTGTCGGAACTGTATTCCTGTTGGTCTCTTGCATTTCTGAAGAAAACCATCAGTGGTTGAAAAGTAATTGTGTTTATTGGAACTTAGGTCCTATTTATATATAATTTCATTGCATCATAAATAGATATGTTCTTATCAATTGTATTTATACTAGTCAACATCTGTCCCATATAATTTTATTGGTTCCCAACTAGTTAATCAATCATATATAAAAATTCAGCCAACCAATGATCATTTTGTTCTACTCTTAAGTATATCCCGTGTGATCACACAGGATTACAGGATTGGAAAAGATACCAAAAAAAAATATTAATTCTCATTTCAGTTGCGTCTTGTCACAGCCCCAGTGATTATGCACTTCCCAGCCAAAGGGAAACCCAAGCCAGCAGACTCAATGGACTTTGAAAGGACTGGCGTTCATGCTGAGGCTATTGCAAAGTGGATACAAGAAAGAACTGATGTACAGGTCTGTATAACATGCTAATTGTAGAAAATATTTTTGTGAAGAATCTAGTGTCTGTAGCTGAGAGGTAAAGGGTAATATAATACTAATAAATCTAGTTTTTTAGATAGACATTTTTGCAGTTGTGAATTTCCCAGGGTTTGTTGATATATATTGAAATATATATATTGTATTGTCAATGATCCCACTCTCACAGCGTTCGGAGAGACGTTGCATCTCTCTGTGTGTTCTACCGCCTGTACAATGGGGAATGCTCTGAAGAATTGTTTAATATAATTCCCACCTCGGGTTTCTACAACCGCACCTCCCGTCACAGAAGTGCGGTCCATCCGCATTTCCTAGATACGGAGGTGTCGCGTACTGTTCGGTCCAAAAATTATTTTATATCGCGAATCCGTAGGCTGTGGAACGAACTGCCTCAGGAGGTCTTCCCATTAAGCTACGACATGGGGTTCTTCAAGAAAGCTGTGAATAGGATTTTGCAAGGTCGGCGGCGCGCCCGCACACCCCCTGGTGTTGCAGGTGTCCATGGGCGGCGGTAACACTTACCATCACGTGAGACCGCTTGCTCGTCCGCCCTCTTCTCTATAAAAAAAAAAAATATATATATATCAATTGATATTTATCTTCAAAACTAGAATTTTGGCAGATCCCACACTTTTAAATTGTTACATTGGAGGCACTAGCTAGTTATCAGCTGTTTATTTGTGATTACTAATTGCGTATAATTGATAACTAATTTTGTAGAATTAGGTAGTTATGTTATTTGCATTTAATAATTTGATAATAAAATGTTTGTAATTTGTATAATTGAAATATTGCTTAAATCTGGATGTTATAAATTGTCTATGCTATAATAAGTGTAACTAATGTAATGGGATGTAACTAATTACGTAATTACCTACCATCTAATGTATCCCTCACATTAATGCAAATAAATAATTATAATTTACAGATTAGAGTATTCCGTCCACCAAACTACTCAGCTGCTGTAGCATTCTCAGTATTATTCATGCTCATAACAGGATTCCTTTACATTAAACGGAATAACCTGCAATTTCTTTACAACAAACAAATGTGGGCCATTGCGGCTGTATTCTTCTGCTTTGCTATGGTATCGGGACAAATGTGGAATCAGATTAGAGGCCCACCATTCTTCCATAGGACAAAGAATGGCCCAGTTTATATAAATGGAGGTTCACACGGACAATTCGTGCTTGAAAGCTACATTGTGGCGATTTTGAGTATCCTTTTAAATGAAAATATGTGTTTTAAAGAAAAGTATAAGTGGTCATGATGCGTCAAATCGGATTGAAGTATAGCATTACATTTTAAATGACTTAAAACCGTTTTGTGACCCAGTTACCCAGTTCCCAGTTCCTCAGCAATCTCATAACTACTGATGTGTCGATCTTCTCCACTTTATCACGGCCGGTATTGACTTTATCTGTAATTGGACGACCAGTATGGTCGCAGACTGAACACATGCATTTTTCACGTTAAAATTTCCAGACTGAACACGCCTGAACCAACTTTGTGCTACTCTTACCGATATCGCATTAGATCCATAAACGCATTTTTTTGTACAGACTGGAAAACAATGGAAAAATGGCGGAACATATTTTTCTTTTAATATTCCTTTTAGAATGTCAACTTTTAATGGTATTACAACCAGCAAGGTACAAATAGTACAACCAAAGAGATTGGATTACATCTTCATACGTACAAAATACGAAAAGACTTTTTCCCTGACATATTATTTCAATAAATAAAATATAATTCTATTTATTTAGGTACTTATTTTGTAATCGATTCCCAACTAATTTGAGTCTCATACTGAAGTTGTCAAATAGTAGAGTAATTATAAAACAAAGCAAATCAACCACTTTTTTTTTCGGAATTGCTTAATTCTTCTGGCCCTACAAGCCTTTCAAGAGTCACCGTACATGTACGGTTTAAGGCGAGCGCAGAAGGCAGAAGCTCCATACTAACTTGGAGGGGATGAGATCCTAGATGTCA
This sequence comes from Sesia apiformis, assembly GCA_914767545.1. Taxonomy (NCBI): domain Eukaryota; kingdom Metazoa; phylum Arthropoda; class Insecta; order Lepidoptera; family Sesiidae; genus Sesia; species Sesia apiformis. Next base: position 20,114,277 of record OU611952.1, read on the forward strand.
AATCACAAAATCTCCAGGTGCTGGAAGTGCACCGCCTATACAAGGGGCGTGAGACCCGTAGGACAGGACAGTACGCGAAACGGAGATAAAATTACCATGCACAAGGTGTGCGCGGTAAGAGAAGAAAAATACCAGGTGCGCGGGGAGCCATGGTGGCGAGAAAAATCTACCACATCCACAAGGATGTGCGCTCGGGACGCACAGCGACGAGTAAAGGGCGGCGGCGGTATGCCACGGGGGCATGAGCGCGCGCGCGGAGAGCGGGAACGTTCGAGCGCTAGCGCGGTCGGAGGAAGACTGACTAATTTGTGTTTGCAGTAAATATGCAAACTTACTTTGTTCACGCCGCTTTATTGTTTTGGTCACATTTTCGAATGCAGCTTTCTTTTAGCTCATGACAGATGACGACTTACGCTGATACTGGGAGAAAATTATCATCACAACCTTTCTTCGCCCAGCGCCGCCGTATTTCTTCGGCACCCGTCCCGTAGTTTTTGCGTAATGCGAGTTCAGATAGACAGGCAGACAAAATAATCTAAAAATTGTGGTTTTGGGCTCTGTATCATTTGCACTTACTATTGAAATCACTTTCTTCAAAAAATATTTCATGTACAGACACTGTTTTGTGACGATTTTATTATACGTATAATGTTTGTTTAATTTCCTTAACACATAACTACCAGACGGCGCAGTAGTCGTCGGAATGATTCTTATGATAGAAGCGGCGGGTGGTGTTAGGAAGACGGACATATCGCGGTCTCAGCCGGACGGAAAGAGACGGCGACTGCAATCCGTCGTCGGCCTTGTTTTGGTGTGCGTTTTCTTCTCACTGCTACTGTCTGTGTTCAGAGCTAAAACACAGGGTTACCCGTACAGGTGAAGTTTTGAAAATACTACGTTTATGCGCGTCCACTACTTACCTACATATCCCAATTGATTTTTAGGTGCTCGTCAATTTCGTAACTACATTATGTAAATATACCGTGTGGTGTCGGCCAGCTATAGAATAGCACCACCCCATCTCTTCCCGCGGGTGTCGTAAAGGGCGACTAAGGGATAACAAAGCGGCTACCACAAGCCCAGAGGAACTACATCGCCTCTTAAAAGAGTGGACTCGCCAACGCGCTTGGTCAGCGTGGCATTTTCAGGCCTTACATCCCTCATGCACGAGTCAATGTGCATGCGGAGGCCCACGTCCAGCAATTGTCATCGACCCGTTGAGGCTCTCATTCCAAACAACATCAAATAAGTGGAAGAAGAAGTTCTGAGCGACCGACGGCTAAAGGCGAAAGAAATAGCAGCAAGGACAGGGCTTTCAAAAACTACAGTCTTAAGGATTCTTCAAGAACATCTTCATGTGAATAAATTTAGTGTGAGGTGGATGCCAAAACTTCTTTCAAATGTGGAGCGAAGTGAACGAGTAGCGTGCTTGCTCTAAGGAACTTTTGGAGCCCTTTCAGAGAAACGGAAACGATTTTTTGGAGTCAATTGTTACTGGGCATGAAACTATGGTTCTTTACTCTGATCCCCTTTCCAAAAGAAAGTCGATGGAGTGGCGTTGTTCTGGTGAAGCACCACCTAGAAAGGTAAAGGTGACTGAGTCCACCAAAAAGATTATGGCTTCGATATTCTGGGATTGTCAAGGTACATTGCTTATAGACATAAAAGAACTTGACTGTCCTTTTTCTTTGTCAGGCCGGTAACTTTTGGACCTCCCCTCGTACCTAGTCTGCTTCACAGAAAAAATCCCATCGACGCATCCCATCATTATTTATTTCTGACATGTCGCTTATCGTGGATGTCGCAGGCCGACAGTATCTACTTACCATACTTGGACAGTTTGCCCGTCTGACACCTTATTTACATAAAATAATAGAACTGTAAACTAAAAGATTTATATCTTTGCAATTAAATAACATTTTTTTTCTCTTTTCAGCTTCCTATTCAAATAAGTTCATCGAATAGTAGTAGTCTCTTTCTAGCTAAGGGCACATAGTGTGACGTCAAGAGTGTGTGCAATTTGTACTAATTTAAAATGAAATTTGAAATAAACGTTGAATATATTTTACAGTCTTTTATTAATTAGTAAAAACCCGTTGTACGGGATTGTCGGTAGACAAAATTAATTCCATTATCCCCACGTACATCAGTGGACGGAAATTAGTTTTGTTTGAATTTTCGTTGTCCCCACTACATTTGTTCAGAAATACCCTAAGGGCCAGAAATATAAAAATAATTAAATTTGACTGTTGTTGCAAGAAAGTTCAAATATTTGGCAAGCTGAGTAATATTTTAGGGGCGTTTCCGGAACGTGAACACTCGTATAAGGCTGCGGGCCGACCAACAACAAAGAACGAGCGATGAACTACTTTCTCGCTCAAGACACGTACAAATTCCACAAGACAACGATTGAAAGACAGTGATAATAAGAGAGAGAGAGAGAGAGAGAGATAATAAGCTTATCGGCCGGCGATAAGAGAGTCAAAAGAGCTCATTCAGTAACTTTGCTTTGCTCATTCCTCGCCTAGCGAGATATACGTCGCACAATTAGCTTTACTGATCGAACTGTGTACTCGTTTATAGTTGGACTAGCTGTGCCCGGCATGTCCTCTTCATCTAGTTGTTACTTATGTTATGAAACATGTCTATTGCGCTTTCATATTTCTAACTTTTGTTTCGGCTCGGCGTTGATGTCAGTCAGTTAGTCAGTAAGCAGGGTAGTCAGTTCGTCAGGACCACGGATATAGGGGGATGATGTCTACGATAGAAAAATATAATTGTGTACACGGTCAGGTCATTTCTCTTTATTTTAATGAAATATAAATTAGGTACCTGAAGGTTCTTTGTTCTCTAGAATCACTTTTAAAGCTGCAAGAATGTAATCTTTCATGTCTACGGTAATAAACAAGAAACGTATAAAACACAGTCGCACTACTGAACACAGAGGCAAACGCATAGAAATGACTGTAATAAAACTTGGATATTTCGAGTAATTGCAAAAAAATCCCACCAGAACCTCGGTAGGTAAAAATACAGTTTTTGTATAATTTGATAACGAATGTATAAGTTATTAATCAGAATACCGATAAAGATGATCACAAAAGTCATATTTAAAAATATTTTGAATGACAGTTAGCGATATCAGATATATGTTTATAATATTTTCTTAGGTTTTCGCGATTACTATACATTGCAATTAAACAACTTTTAACGGTTTAAATCGCGTGACCCCGTGACCCCGTCCACTGCAAAGTGTTCGAAACGTCGGGATATAAATCATGTCAAATATACGCGATTTAAACCGTTAAAAGTTGTTTAATTGCAATATATGTTTATAGTTTCCACAATATGTTTATAGCGAGGCACTGGCTTTTAAGATATGGATTTTGAATCTAGATTGAGTCAGGGTTCACTAAAAATCTGGTAAGTAGGTACTTATGTAAAAATTTAGCGAAATAAATACAACTTCACTTAGTTTGTCTTCCACAAATACCTATTATGACGCTAACACAACTAGACGCGTTCCTCAGATTATGTTAGCGCGCTTATATATGTATACGGCCATAGTTACTGTACCCACTCATGAGAATATCGAAAACGTAGGTAAATATTTACAGATAAAAATGTCGAAAGAAAAGTATCGTTACAAGATATCGATATCTACTTATCCTACATTTACTTAGTAAATTTTACTAGTAAACATACTTTTTACAACTACCCACGTCTCTTTATTCCATATCCATGTTTGCTACTACGTTTGTTCTATGAATTTCTATCCGTTAAAACTTTAACAAAAACAACGCATGTAAATAAATTTAATGCAAATCTTATAAAAACTTTTAGTTGTAAAAAGAATAAAAGAAGTGTTTAATTTAATTAATCAGCGTTTATATATAGATTAAGATAAAAAAACAATGTGGGAAAGGGAAGACAAGAAATGGTGAACCACCATTTAGTTGCATTCAAAAGGAGTTTTTGGAGTATTATATTAAAAACAGAAAACATCGATATCGATTACGAGTACAAAAGTATCGGTTGAAAGTTATAAGGACAGTGTTATTGAAATATACTAACGATATTATGAAATATTAATAATACACTATTACTTACAAATGGTGATTACATGTGCACATATCATTGAGTGACAATGGGTACAATAGCTTACCTTATAGGTAATGTGAAATAAATCTTCCGTAAATAAAAGTGATATTTTTTTATTTATGAAAAGTGATCGCTTATCTTCCACATATAAAAGTAATGCAAAATGAACGAAAAACATTTTCGTTTACATTCAACATTCCGCTTCTCAATTCTTACACTTCTACAATCACACGTTAGTAGACTGTATTTTGGTAAAAAAAAAACGAATTTGGATAAACAAGATTTTTTATTATAGGAAGGCGGCCGACGAACATTCTGTTCTGGTTGTAAGTGGTTATTATCGCACGTGGACGCATCTTCAATACACAATGACAAACGTTGGCACGCTCCCAGATGCGTTGCCTGCCTTTGAAGATGTTGGAATGGATTATGAATTAGGAAGAGTTAGGAAAATAGGGAGGGATGAGATAGGATGGGATGGGAATGAGCTCTGGCATACTCATTACACCACACACGTACATTGAGGAATAAGATAAAGTGGGAAATTTCAAGGTAATCTTCCGTGACTTCTGTGAGTGAATTTGTACAGTAACGAAATTGGTAAATGAAGAAATCATGGTAGTTTATGTGAAACTCGACCGGTCAGGTTCAGTCGGCTGCAGTGTGCAGAATAGTTATCATCGATTAATAAAAAATAAAAAACTTGATTCAGTTATTAATTTCCCATTTTAATTAACTAACTATACATACATCTCTTTCTTATTCTAAAATAAATAGTTTATATAACTATATGAAAAAATATGAATATGAATAAAAATAGCCTCATCCGTATCTAAGTCAGTCTTAGTTAACTAAACTTTTGTGTGAATACCAGTGGCAAAGGGTAAATATTTATTGTAAGGTAAGCCAATTAAAAATAGCACTGAACACTCATATTAATTTAGGTTTTCGAGAGGATTTTAGCGCATTATATATGCGTCCGCTTCCACGAGCGATTGCGCAATTGGTAGCGTCCCAGTAGGGACAAGTAGGACAGCTAATAAGCTGTCCCACTTGTTCAGGTCTGAGTGTGTGTTTGTCTTTGTGTGTCTGGACCCACGACAGTCCTAGTGTATTCCTAGTGGCGTTATTTAAAAGAAAAATCTAAGTTGAATTGATGCCATTGGGAGCAAAAGAACAATAAGGAGGAGCACAACTAAATGGTTCCTATTGTCCTCTTTTCACTTCCACTTTACCAGCCATCTTAAATACAGTCCATACTGTGGTAGATTGCCTTTGTGATAGTCCTGTGTAATACATGTACTTAAGTACTATTGAGAATTAATTCACAGCACTGTACTAGAACGAACTATTCCGCGAAAGCTTTCGGTCTTCGTTCATTTAGTACATTGGAACGAGTAACCTCGAGAACGACCCGCGGCGACGGCATGAACTATACTCCGTGCCATTTGGTATGCCCATAACCGTCATTGCCTCGACTTTCACATCGAATTAATGTACTCGTGTTTACGATACTGATATCGACTGTGGCTGCTACCACGATACGATGGGGATAGCAATTTTTACTCATTAGAAGCTATTCACGAGTACATTAGTGGGGGGGTGTGAATGCTCGCTAATGCCATGCTAAATGACACGAACTATAGACGCATAAGAATGAAACAAACGTGTGATGATTGCGCGGGAATCTTTACGATTTACGAACTAATTTAGCTTCAATCTCTCTACTCTACGAAATACGCACGGGAACGAACGAGAACCACATTACGTAGCCGTTTTTACTCAACTGCTTAAGTCAGTACATAAGACTAAGGGTAATTTTAATTAAACTTTATAAATAAAGTGATAATGGCTATTATTCCAAACAAAGTAATTGTAAAGAATCTATGTAATAGTACTAGAAGACTGAACATTGACATAAATTTGAAGGGTTCTACTAGTTCGGAGCGTTCTATTCAATGTCTGAGTAAGAACACGACTACTGTTCGTACCTCATAGGACAGATGTCCTTTGGTACACCGCAGATGTTTCTTTAGAAAAAATAACTTTTAATTTCCCACGTCGACAATAATAATGGATTGTAACATAAACTCTTCACCTCTGGTACATATAAAATAAAATAATTTCAGTCTTACAAGACGCCAGGCAATATGGCCACCCTGTTTTGTGGGTAATTTTTGAATGTCTCCTTGTACCAGTTTTGCGCCTGTATTGCTGTCTGGACCTGGAATTAAATGTTAAATTGAATTAATTTGTGTATGAATAAAAAGATTTACATTTATAAAATAGACATTGGATTTTTCTGCCTTTACCTGTCTGTCAAATTACAATTCAAATTCAAATATTTGTTTGAATAAAACATGGTTTAATAGATGATAGAAGCAGATAAATTACAATAATAGCTTCACATGTTATGACATGCAAATTTTAGGAGCTAACGTTATAATTTAAATGTTATTTTTGTGATAACCATTCTTATTTAATCAAATGTCTGTAATAAATATATTTAAAGTCATACAACTTAAAATGTAAATATGTAATACTTGCTATTTGCTACTTTGAAGAAACCACAATCAATATGTATCACAACCTAAGTATGGTTAGGGCAAGTCGTAATGCGTGTGATCGCTATATGCTATTGATGTTAAGAAGGCATCATTGGTCCAATATAGCATAAGCAGTGTTAACAAAAGCTGCTAACTTAGTACATAAATGATAATATTAAATGGTTAATCTAGGAACACCCCTAGTGTAATTGAATAATGAAAGAATGTCACCTCCCGTAAATGGACAATGCTACCTCACATAATAGATAATTTCGCATAGAAAGCATTGCCAACTGAGAGTTTACACAATTACAAACTTTTTTGTATTAGTAAAGAGTTATTACAGTAATTTTATATACTCGTAGTTTATATACTTATCTTTGTTTATGGTATAATTCAGTGTTAGTACATATTATATAATAATTATGTTATGTTGGCTGTTCTGGTATGTTACTCAAACCATGTTGTAGTTTAAATATTAAGTAAGTGGTATAAAATGAACATTCTGTTTGTGCAAGGTAGTAAATATAAGGTTGGCAACTAATTTCCCGCTGTTTTTTTAAATTTTAACATTTCGCTTTTAACATTTTAATTTTAACAGAATTGAGAGCTTGGTTGGATGAATTTTTTGAGTTGAAACCGGGTGATTTCTACCAATGAGGTATTGAAAATCTTGTTGAACGTTGGGAAGAAGTTGTTAAAAAAAAAAGGGAGAATACATTTTTGATTCATTAGTTGTTAATTTTTATTGAATTAAAAAAACGGCGGGAACTTAGTTGCCAACTCAATAAATAAATTTTAAAACTCATATTCCTAGCTGAACTGAATGTATAGGTTTGTTCTACAATGTTGTATTTGCTGTTGGTGCTACCTAACAGCTTATTGAATAAGTTGATAAGAAGCTGAAAAGGTGTTTGTATTTGTGTGAATGCTCAATTGGCCGATATTGTATATTATGTATGTATTACCTGGTTGCCCAAAACCCAGAGATAGATACAGAAGAATGTTCTAGTAGGTATCAAGATCAACAACACAGTATACATAATCACTTCGCATAGCCTGTGTGGACTCGATACTGTATCAAAAAGTCTTCCGTGAGGTATTCCATGGTCTTCTGTCACCACTTTGCCAGACCTCTTGTCTTTGCGCATGTTAGCAAAGATTAAGTTTGTTTGAAACTGCTCGAACCACGCCCAAAGGTACATTAGAATGCAAGGCGCGGAGTACAGTGAGGTTTCAGTGTTGGACCAAGTTACGGTGTCTCTGTTTTGGCTACCTGAAATGATAATTACAGAGTTAAAATAAAGTAAAATTGGTAATCTGAGAAAAGTATTCAAAATGCAAGATCTATAAACTATAGCTTTAATAATTGAGGAGCTTAGGATCAAAATGTGACATTTACAATTCCATTTTTAACAGAAATTATTACTACTATAACTATTAAAAATAGCTGTTGCCCGCGACTTCGTCCGCGTTGACTTTAGTCTATAAACATCGTCTTTAAATTGGTATAACTTTTTTATTTATGAACTGATTGAAATAAAACAAACACTAAATTTTAAGTGAAGCTTACCACAATACATTAGTGAAAACCGCACCCAAATCGGTTAAGCCGTTTCTAAGATTATCGCGCACAAACGCACAGACAAACAGACAAAAATTCTAACAATCATTGTTTTGGGTTCTATTGCGTTAATAAAGGCCCCCAATAATAGTTTTTCTCTTATATCTTCCATGTACAGACAGCGATCAGTTACATTTCTATTATATGTATAGACGATGTCACCTTTTGACACAAACTTGTACACAACACCTTTGTACAGCTTTAGATATTTTTTGATGCAAATAATTTCAGATATGGCTTATATTGAAGGATTGTAGTACAAATGTAGAAAAAAATGGAACCAAAAATTGCAAATGTTACCTTTTGATCCAAATATCCTCAATGAAGTTAAAAAAAGTACTTATAGCATTGGCCAATTTAGTATTAACACAATTAGAAACTTATTCATAAAGGAGTAATTATGGGGAATTTAATTTTAATTTAATTTTGCTCTAACTGAAAGTTCCACAATGGTATATTTGCTTTACAGTTGGTGTCACCACATGGCCTAGTGAATGAATTGATAATGAGCAGCAACTCTTTTTCCAAATGCTCACCAAAAGTCCTAGATGTCTTGATGTCATTAAAGTCTTAATGTGGACCCCCACCTCTTCAGTCAGCTTGTGACTATGGTTGGTATAACCCAATGAAACCTTCGCATGGCAAGTAAAATAAAACGGGTAAATAAATAATAAAGTTCTAATAGATAAATATGTGTGAAAAACGTGACAATCCCTTAGGGCAGGGGTGCTCAAACTTGAACTGCTGGCGATCTACCTCAATATTGTTAGACTACGATCGATCGAACTTGACAGGCTGCAAGTATGTGTGATGCAGGATTGTCGTCTAGGTAGGGTGTATCGTGGCATAGATATTAGTTTTCCGCACAATATGCAATTTTTTAGTCAAGGTCTGCTCTAAAATGTCAATGAAAAAAACTCATAATTATTCAAAATTGCGAGTTTATTGGTTCTTACAAAACAAACGAGTTCTAGTGTCTAAACTTAACTAAAGAGTGACTTTGGATGATGAAGCGTGGCACTGCATGTTCTCAGCATACTTTTCATAAGATGGTACGTAATTACCGAGTGCTAATCGCAAGCATGATGACATGTTCGTCAGTTAGTCGATTGCGATTGACTTAATTCTCTTCATTTCAGAAAATGCAGACTCGCACAAGTAAGTTGACCCAAACATTGCCGTCAGCTGAAGGGCGATTTGCCTTAGATTCGGATATTTATCAGCAGATATAAAACACCAGAATTTTATATCTGATGTTGTGGCTTTGAGATGTATATCTGATATAATCTGCACTAACTCATTTTCCACAGAACATGAGTCCATGTTAAACTGACTTGCTATTTCAGTAGCTAATTACTCAATGTTTTTACACGAAAAAGGATAACTCATAAATGATGCGATATTTGCCAATTTAATGATATCATAATAACGTATTTCGAATTGGCCCAAAATGTTTGATAATTCTGCCTCATGAATATCATAATTCAATTGAGGAATCCTTGCTTTCAAAGACGGAAAATGTTTCAGATCCTTTCTTTTCAGTTGATCTATCATAAGTTGCAATTTACTTTTGAATGCGTGCGTTTATTGCGCTAATCATCTCAATAATAGTTTTTCCTTTACCTTGTAGCTCCAAGTTAATGGTGTTTAAATGCATTGTGATGTCTGTCAAAAATGCCAAATCAGTCAGCCATTTTCCGTTTTTCAGCTTCTGAGTGTCATCACATCTTTCGTCCAGAAAAGCTGTTATTTCGGGCAATAATTCTTGAAACCTTTCTAGGAATTTTCCGCGAGTCAACCACCTGACGTCCGTGTGAAGAACTAAATCAGTGTGTTCAGCTGACTCACTATCTTCCAACTGCAATTTAAAGAGCGTCGTTGCAAGCTACGTGCACGGATGGAATTCACAATTTTTATTGCAATGCCCATAATCTCCTCCATGTTTAGAACTTTTGAACACAAAACTTGTTGATGTATAATGCAATGGAAGGAGAAAAATGAAGGGAAATCGTCATTAGCTCGACACAATGCCACAAAACCGTTTTTGTTTCCAGTCATTACTGGTGCTCCATCGGTTGTAATGCACACTAGTTTATATATCGGTAGCTTGTAGTTTGTTACAAAATTTAAGAAAATGTCATATATATCTTCGCCACAGGTCTTTCCTTTCAGAGGAATCATTGTCAAAAACTCTTCCTTAGCCAACATGTCATTGAATACCATTCGAATAAAAATACACAGCTGGGCAGTGTCTGTCATATCGGTGGATTCATTGAACTGTAACGAAAAGTATGTACATTTCATGATATCATGTTTTAGTTTATCTGCCATGTCCTGACTCATGACTTCAACACGCCTTGTGACAGTCGGACGAGATAACTGAAGTTCTCTAATAGCAGACATAATCTCTGTTTTATTTTTAAAATCTCCAAATAAAGTCTCACCCGCTTCAATAAATGCTTCCTTCACAACCGATCCATCTTCAAATGGTTTCTTGTGTTTCGCCAATATATGAGATATTTTAAATGACGCGATCGTTGCAGCTTTTGATTGTTTGGCTGGTCTTTTGAACATGGTCTGTTCTTTTTTCAAACAAGTTATCAAATCACGTACTTTTCGTTTTCTTAATTCACTCTGTGACGGAAAATCCTTTTCATAGTTTTTATGAACCGTTTTATGATGCCTAAGTTCTAAGTTCTCTAAGTTCCCACGCTTAGGTATTGCAACTGACGCACGGCAAATGAGACAAATGCACTTATCCTTTACCATACAAAAGAAAAATTCTTCCTCCCAATCGTTATTATAATGATACGTTTTACTTTTCTTCGCCGCACTCATTTTGTACTATATATTAATAAACTTTGTATCGACGAATCACCTTCAAGTTACAACTCAGACTGACTCCTATTCCTGCAGGCGCAACATTTATATCGGCGCGAACGAAGTCTCGAATGTTCCCGCCAAACACGCCGCCCGAAGTTTCTAGAAAAATCGGCGGGAATCAAAAACGCGGCTTCTCTTTGACAAGTACGCGCGTTCCTTTGGTAAAGCCGCCTTTTGCCTCTAGAAGGGGGTTATTACGATAAAAGAAAGTGATGAAGGGGTTATTCTGGCCTAATTGTGGATCGAATAAATTCTAGTTGTTTATTCATTACATTTTGTTTTAATTATCTACCTGCTAAAACAAAATCTGTGAATAGTTCTATATCGGATATTTTTTCTCTAGATCGACTCAAAAAGCACTCGCAATCGACTTGTCGGTCACGATCGACCATTTGAGCACCCCTTGATCGGTGTTGGGCTTTAGAAGGAGCAGAGCTCAGCTTAGGGTATTGCTTTGGAAGGAATGAACCTCAGTTTAGGGTATTGCTCTGGAAGGAGAGGACCTCAGCTGCTTAGGTTGATGCTTTGAAAGGAACAGACCTCAACTAAAGTAACACCCTAAGCTGGGGCTGTTGCTTCTAAAGCAACAGTTCTGGACAGTGCATATCTAGGAAAAGACAAAGAAGAGTAATATGACAAGTTTCTTACCACAAAACAGAGGAGCTTCACCAACTATCGCCACAACACATCCAAAGTAATGAAAGACACCAACCAGATAATGGCTTATATTCATTTTGCTGGTCTTAGCAAATACTTGCAAGTAGTGCGTCTCATAGAATCTTCTTATACACTGGACAGTGAGCAGTGACATGGCTATAAATGCTGCTGTTGCTGGCACTAGAAATGGAAGGAAAAAGTAACATAAATGATTTAAACACAAACAAATAGCTAAGACACTTCAATAATTTAAAATAAAATACCGATACATAAGCAGTCTATAACATTATCCATTAACTGAGTTGTGGACTTAAGAAAACATAGAATCGCCAAAGTTTAAACAGTTTGTGCATGAAGGATATATGGGCTTAAAACGCCACACTGGCCAATTGGGTTGGAAAGTTCACTCTTTTAGAGGTGGTGTAGTTGCTCAGGGCTTGTGGTAGGAGCTTTGTTATTCATTAGTCACCTTTTGCAACACCCACGGGAAGAGATGGGGTGGTGCTATTCTCTTTCTCCCACAAACAGACATTTACTTTCAGAAATACAAATTAGGTACCTGAAGGTTCGTTGCTTTGTAGAATTACTTTTAAGGCTGCAGGAATGTAAATACTCAGCCCAAAATTAAGATAATAAACCAGAAACATATAAAACATAGTTACACCACTGAACACAGAGGCAAACGAGTAGAAATGCCTGTAATAAGCCTTAGGTATTTCGAGTAATTGCACAAAATCCGCTCCAGAACCTCGGTAGGCAAAACTGCCGTATTTGTAGCCTTTGATAATGAAAACTGGAATGTATTTTTCGAAGTTATTAATCAGTATACCGGTGAAAGTGGCTACAAAAGCCATGTTCAAAAATATTATGTCTAAGATATTCAACATTTTGAATGAAAATTGGAGAAGTGAAACGTGAAGTTTGAATGTGTATCCTCCGCAAATACTAAGTTATTGTGTCGGATAAGTAATGTCTATACTGCGTATTTGGAATGTAAACTAACGGGATTTCTATCGGTAACTTTAAAACGAGGGCAACTTTCGCCATTTCGAAATTAACACATTAAGTTTATTTGACAACTAACAATGTGACTTTTTATATAATTTATTTGGACCGTGGTATAGCCATCGGTCCACCATACAATCAGCTTGTGTCTCTCCATTGCTGGATAATTAATTATCACAAACATTATACAGTAACACTAGGCACTTTGAAGTTTAATAAACTATCACTATTAAACCACAAATCCCACAATATATTTTTTTTACAATAATTAAACTTCAATAAGTCAAATTTATTTCATGGGGAGCCCAAAAAGTCCATAATAATGTCACTCTAAGGCCTGCGTTCCGCAACGAGCAAAATTCAATTTATTATATCGAGATGCAAAACGATGCACCAAAAAATCAGGAAAGAACGAATTCGACTATTGCTCTTCGACTATTCATCATAACTGTTCTATTCATTTTATTTTCCTATTTATCCTTCATATTACAGAAAAAGACGCAGTATGAATTATTGTTAAAGTGCTATTTTTGCACGTTTTGGATCTCAGCTTGAAACATCTATTGTCAAGTGACTTTTTTCATTTAAAAATGCCGCTTTTCATTTTTGTGCCTTGCAGCCCCTTCGATTGTTTTTCAATTTGTTATTGGAAGAATGTTTTTTTCAGCTATATTAATAGTTTTTGTAACTATTTCAGCATTAATTATATTAGTATGTATGGGCATCTATGATATGTATGTAAGGGAACTAAACCTTATCAAAATTGGTCAAACATAATTCACACATAAGTTTTAACAAATCATTTGTGTTACTATACCCGCTGTAACAAAAAGGAATCAATAGATTATAAAAATAGTCTAATACTCATGTAAGTCTAATAATTAGATGGTTAGGTATACCTATTTATATTATATTCGGGGTCATTATAAATTCTTATCAATGTCAAGTTTGGCGTGTGCGCGAATAGTCTGGTTCGATTTTCAGCTAATTAAATGTTTGTTGCAATTGAAATAATATGTTGTATTCGTGTATTTTGTACCTGTCGTGCCAAAGGTCCTTGGTTCGACTAACAATAGATATACCAAGTGTTTTTTGCGTATACCTAATGTACTTTTTAGACAACGTAGATAGGTACATCCACCTCGTGACGCAGTAGTAGCCCATATTGTCCATGGATAGCCATAACCACTTACTATCATGCTTGTTTTTCGATAAAAAAAGATGACATTTCGACTTTTTGTATGGGCCACGTTAGTGTTCGATAAATTTTATTCGATTATTATCATAAAATACAAACTCTTTTGCAGTTTATTATCGAGGTATTTATTAGACCGCATGTACAGCAAACTGGTTTTATTAGACCAACGAATATAAACATAATGAATATAAACACAAGGGAAAAAACTCCGCAATTCTTAAATTGTTCGATGTACGAGTACCTAATAGGGGTTAAAGTATGAAATTGCCGTTTTATAGTAATAGATAATTAGAATTGACATAAAACCTTCATGGTGTGAGATTTTCGAGTGAAACTTTTTTCACATGATACCTATGAGGTTCTTGTTTTAAAAAATGTGCAACATTCGATTTTCGACTTTCAATTGTTTTTTTTATTCAGCTTAGACGGGAAAGATGGATCGAAATCCGAAAATCCGAGTAATCTTTGAATACGAGTTCCGACGCGGAACTAACGCGGCAGAAACGGCTCGCAATATCAATGCTGCGTTTGGAGAGGAGACTGCTAATGAACGAACCGTGCGTTTTTGGTTTAAACGCTTTCGTAATGGAAACTTCGACTTGAAGAACGAACCACGTGGAAGACCGCCCACACGGGTGAATAACGCTGAATTGAAGGAGATGGTGGAAGCCGATCCGAGTCAAACTACCCAGGAATTAGCGGCATGGTTTAACGTTACCTTACCTACAATATTGACTCATTTGCATCAAATCAATAAGATAAAAAAATATGAAAAATGGGTGCCTCATGATTTGACTGATCTGCAGAAAGAAACGCGTCTTGAAACTTGCGTTGCCTTGTTGAATCGGTACAGAAATGAAGGAATATTGGATCGAATTGTGACATGTGACGAAAAGTGGATTCTTTACGATAACCGAACGCGAAAAATGCAATGGCTGACCCCAGGTCAAACGCCGCAACAGTGCCCTAAGGCAAAGCTTACCAATAAAAAGCTAATGGTAACTGTTTGGTGGTCTATTCATGGTGTTATTCACTATAGCTTTCTCAGGTCTGGTCAAGCAATAACAGCAGATGTTTACTGTGCCGAACTTCGAACAATGATGGCGAAACTAGCAGTGAAACAGCCCCGACTCGTGAATCGATCTTCACTATTATTGCTCCATGATAACGCAAGACCTCACACTGCACGAGAAACCGTTGTAACTCTACAGGAGCTGCAGTTAGAAACCATACGTCATCCTCCGTACTCGCCAGACCTTGCTCCAACGGACTACCATTTTTTTCGTGATTTGGACAATTTTCTACGTGGTAAAAAATTTTCTTTCCAAGAGGCAGTACAAAATGCTTTCACACAGTTTGTCGAATCTACATCCCCAGAGTTCTATCGCAAAGGCATAAATGAACTTCCGATTAGATGGCACCAATGTATAGATAATGAGGGTAAATATTTTGATTAAATAAATATGTTACATTTTAGAAAAAAACGAGTTTTAATTTTTCAGCACAAATCGGCAATTTCATACTTTAACCCCTAATATATGTATGTTATATTGTATAACGTAACGTATCCTAGATACGTCAGTCAATTTTTTTCTCCAACATTGATCGCACGGAGTACGGAGTTTAACAAATGAAGTGTTCACCAGCCAACGTGCTGTAGCGAGGGTACGTCACATCCAATGTTCCACTCCGTTTCATCTTATTTGACGGCTTAAGTGCGCGCCAGATTGGAGCCCGCGCCGCGATGTCGGCTGAGAAATGGGGGCGTCAGAATAATCGATGCACCTGATGAATCTGACTAAATTATGGAGTCCTCGTATGTTACATAAGGCTGGTGGTACACGAGCGAAAAAAGGAGACTGGTGTTGCAGGTGTCCATGAGCGACAGTAATTACTGTACGTCTGACCGAAACACTGACCGAAACACTGGTGGAAGACACCTGCCGTCTTCCCTCATTTCTATAAACATGTTGACCTGTTGGTGACTGCAACATCGATATGTAGACTAAATTTATTTCTGATAAAGGCAAATCCTCTGTTGCTTCTCTTCTTTATTTACCTACCTTGAAAATATGATATCTATGCCTATCTTTCCACCTTTAGATATCAGCCTATATTGTCCTACTGTAGCTCACAGGCCCCTCTAACAAATCACTAGGAGATTTTAGGCCGCAATTTATTTTGGGGGCCCAGTACGGATTGGTGTGTGTGTGTAAACATCAGATTTTGCTTCTATTATTTACTACGCCGGATTTGTCACAATCTTGCACTGACACTTATCGCTTTAGCGATAAGTCCACCTGTTGTAGGTACTTTTTATTTACTTAATTTGTCTTTTTGCTATCTATCTACAAGGTGTCTAGGAATATATCTATCTACTTCGTCATTAAATTTTTTCCATGCCCAATACAATACAATATGGTAAAATACGAACTAAATGGATGGAGCTTAATGGGCAACGCCAAACCTTGGGTGATGGTAAATAACTAGATACTTTCACTTGTCAGGTTAGTTACTACATATAAGTCTTAATAAAATAACCCCAAAAAAGTAGACTCGTCGATTTGCAATGGCCAGACCATCGTTTTAAGGCGTTTATATCTAAATGTGAAGTGATAAATCAAACACTTTTTAACAACCACAACACTCAAAACTTTTTTTTTATAAAAAAGTGGACAAACAAGTGAACGGGCCATATGATGGTAAGTGGTCACTGCTGTCCATGGTCACAAAAAACACCAGGGGGAATGCGGGGAATACCGATCATGCAGAATTCAGTCCTCAGCCCTCTGAAGAACCTCAAGTTAGCAGAAAAATCTTAGCTGGCAATTCATTCGATACCTCTCGGGTTCGCGGTATAAAGTGTCTTGATAAGCGCATGGAACGCAGCGCCTCTTTACCATGGAAGTGCGGATGCTTCCTGACAGTACTCAGGTTAATGAATAACAGCTTTATTATTTTAATTTTCTGCTATACTACCGCTACATCTTTAGAAATTTCCTGCAAAACATCTTCATGATCAATTTTCATACCTCATTAGGCGAAGTTGGCATTTGATTCCGACATGTTGTTGAATGATAATAAGGACCCTGTGAATTTCCCGAGACTATATAACGAGTCGATTGACATGTTACACCGCATTTGGGTTTCGTGTGTGGGTTTAGAAAGGAGAAAGGTGGAATTGCAAGGTAAGTCCTCAACTCTGTTATTCAGGTAATCTACCTATTTTTTTAGACCAGCATTTGATCCACACTAGTAAATAGATTTTTTTAGAAAAAGATGGCAAACGTGTAGGAAGTCCACATGGTGGTAAGTGAATATTGTCGCCCATGGACATCTAAGATACATGCTCATGTCAGAAGGATTACAAACATTGGCATCCGCCACAGATAAATCTTGTACGAGGGGAGCTCCAAAAGTTTCAGGCCTGATAATGAAAAAGGACACTCCTATTTTTATTTTTCAATATAGTCTCCGTTTATGTGAACACTTTTCGGATCGTTTAATTAGAAGTGTGTGAAGCCACACTTTCGCAACTGCGGCGGCGTGGACGGGTGCATTGTCATGGAGAAACCGCACACCTTTGTTTAATTTTCCACGAAGCTTCTGCTTTATTCTTGTAATTGCTTCTTATAATTGCTCTATACTTTAGCATAATAGCTTCCAGTCACGTAGTATTACGTTATTTTATGTATATAAGCAATATTCCTTGACAATCCCAGACTATCGAAGCCATATTTTTTTTGGTGAACTGGATGGACCTTTGCCTTTCTAGGCGGCGCTTCACCAGAACGACGCCACTCCATCGACTCCCTTTTGAAAAGAGGATCATAGAAAAGAACCATAGTTTCATCCCCAGTAACAAATGACTCCAAAATAATCGTTTACGTTTCTCTGAAACGCCTCCGAAAGTTCCTTAGAACACGCTACTCGTTCATTACGCTGCAAACTTGAAAGAAATTTTGGCACCCACCTCGTACTAACTTTATTCATATGAAAATGTTAATGAAGAATCCCAAGGGCTAATTAATTATTGAAAGACCTGTCCTTTCTACTATTTCTTTCGTCTTTAGCCGTCGTCGATCGTTCAGAACTTCTTTTTCCACTAATTTGATGTTGTTCGGAGCGAGTGTCTCAACGGGTCGACCGGAGCGAGGTTCATCGTCCTGAACAAAATAGTTTACGCCAATCTTTAACAGTAGAAAATGATGGAGAAGTACACATTATACAACCTTTATTTGATATCGGTCGGGCTGACACCTTCCTTTGTGAGGAACCATATCACAGAATAATATTCCAGTTTAAAAATTTTGCGATTTCTCGTTGTTCTAAGAGTCGAAGAATCAAAAATAAGGAGTGTTAAACTTTAAAAATTATACACGAATTAGCAGGATAAATGACAATTACAATGACGTATAATTTGGGGAATAGGTTGTAAAGTAGGATGAGTTTCACTCATCGTATTACACTCCCTACCTTTCCTGTGGGGTTACAATGGGGTAAATATAATAACGGAACTAGGAGTTTCCTTCATCCCATCATATTCTTCATTCGATGCAACCGGATGTGATGGAAAATTGTATGATTTTTTTTATTTCGAAGCAGTTATGTTCATTTTACGGTAATGTTCTTTGAGAGGTGGTAATTCAATTAGTAGGGTTCCGTGCTATTTCATTTTTGTTCTTTTTATTGTGCTATTTTCTTTCTTTTTATGCAAAAAAGGGAAGACAAGCACGCAGTCTACATTGTGCTATGTGGTTACCGACGTCCATCAACACTTGCAGCACCAATGAGGACGTGGGTGCGCGCTTACCTTTCAATACAATCAGCATAAACGAAAGCTAATAGTCAAATAGAATAGACTCCTTGTTATCCAGAATACTGAATTACCATACCATACCACCCGCCTGTCTCTCCACTGCTGAATATAGGCCTCTCCAAAGGAAACACGGTCTTCTGCACTTCTCATTTAGCCACTACCGGCGACTTTCTTCAAGTCGTCAGTTCAGCTGACCGGAGGGCATCTTACGCTACGTGGGACTATTCTCACAATATGTGGAATAATGATTATCGTTTCTATATTAATATGAGGCCGACAGCACGATGGCGTCCATCACTGTTGGTTCTCAATGTAAACAACTTGGTTAAATTGTATATTAATTCTTTTACTATTTCAAGATGAAGTTCTCACAGTGTGCTGTATCGCTTGCTCTTCTGCTGACTGTCTCTACATCAACTGGCTACATTAGCAATGATTTATTGGTCGAAGATCTGAATCCTCATTTCTACTGTGGCAGAAAACTAGCACGAGCTCTAGCCTTGCTTTGCTTCGATGAGGATTCTGCCGAGAAGAGATCCGACGGAACGATGTTCAGTATGTCATTATCTATAAATTAGGGTCAATATATTTAATACCATACCATAGCAGATAGCATCAGCCTTTGTCTCTCCACTGCTGAATATAGGCCTTTCCCAAGGAGCGCCATCAAACATGGTTTTCTGATCTTCTCATTCAGACACAACCGACGACTTTCTGAAAGTCGACGAAAATTAAAGTTGCCGACATTGCTCAAAGGATCAGCAAGCTGAAGTGGCAGTGGGCAGCCCATATACGAGTCTGCCGCAGGACCGATAACCGATGGGGAAGACGAGTCCTCGAATGTAGACCACGTACGGGGGAACGTAGCGTGGGCCTCCAGCTAGGTATTTTCAATGCAGAAGTTTAATTCAATAGTCTATAAAGTCTGTGAAAGATGGTGTGAAAAATCACCGAAGAAGCTGTCTGCATAGTAATATTCAAATTCCGCTTTGATTTTGTTTGAAATGGAACGATTTGGCATCAAGTTTTGATGAGTTCGGGGTGAAGGGGTAATTTTATATCCCAATTTCCTTATTTGGTTTGTTATGAGGTATTATCAGATTTTTTTTTTAATTTTTACGTACAGTTATTTTGTTTTTTTATTATTTACTTTATTGCAGTTATTACTTTACAACAAATCAATGAATTTCTATCAAATTGTAGATCAAATTAATCCTATCAAGCTATTAAATTGATGGGATAGTTTTTATCCCGGTCAATTAAGTCGTTTTTTCCGGAAAAAGTTCAACCTAATAAACAGCATACACTAATTGTAAGCTGCTTGCAAGACCTAGTTCATTATAAATCAATTGAGGTTATTGCTTTTCGCAGTATCATTCAATTTTACCTTAAACTTCGTGTAATCTCACTCCATATGAGGTGAGGTAATCGCTGGAGAATTATGCTGTTGTTGTGAACGCAAGACTCGTCGAAGCATAACTTTCTCATCTTCTATTTGCAGGGCCGTCTTAAGTCTATTCTGCGCCGGGGTGCGGGAGTGTATCCTAAGACAGTCAAACATCCTATTGTGTATCCTATGACAGTCAAATATCCTATTGTGTATCCTATGACAGTCAAATATCCTATTGTGTATCCTATGACAGTCAAATATCCTATTGTGTAATCGTTTACTATAGCGTTATATTTTTTCATTACCTTTAAAAGGTGAGCGCCCGGGGTGCACCGCACCCCTTGCACCCCCTGGTAAAGACGGCCCTGTCTATTTGTATACCTTTCTTATAGAGCAGTTTCTATTATACGGTAAGATGAATTTTATTTTTCTTGTAGACTCGATCTTGAGGACATATTACAAAGACCAGGAGGCTCATCAGTTCGGGTGGCCCTGGATACCTCATCACAAGGCTAGGGGAGTGGCAATGGTAAGAGGAAAACGTCTCGTCGCCAGCGAATGCTGCGAGAAAGCGTGCAGTGTTAGCGAGCTGATGATGTATTGCTAAACCTCATTTACTGACGTTAGATACTGACTTCACTTTAGATTTAGGTACACTGAATTTTGATTTTTTTTAAAGCGAAGAGCGTTATCGCACAGGAAAGAATTGTCGAAATATTAGTAGTTTTTTGTATTTATAAACAACATGATATAACTGTTGTTTTTGATACAAAGTCGCGGGAGAGGCCCGGGTGAATCTTATTCTATCAAGATCATCACGACCAAGACACTATCAAATTGTATACTTTTTTTTTGGAATAAATGTCCGCTTCTGTATTTATCTTTTAAAATTAATAATCGTGGGTTTATTTATTATATTTTTGTAACGCTAAGGAAGTATATATAATACTTTAGATTTCCAATCTCGTTAAGTTATTGAAATCAATGTTCCTATAGGAACATATTATAGAAATAATGCAAAAGCTGAAAATAGAGTTGTTCGGTATCGAGAATAGAATTGATTCTATCAGTTTAACTATTTTTTAGACTTCCACAAATGTTCTTGTTTCTGGAGCAAAATTCCTGTTACCGCAGCTACAGTCAGGGCACGATGTACGACTAAATTGTAACAGAATAATTATAAAATCCACCCCAGTTTTTTTTACATTTATGTGGTTTAATTTTGAATAACTAAAAAGTGTTAATAATCTCAAGTTCATTTGTTATTTTTTTGTTGTGTGGGTGTTGTAGTAATTTAAATTACATATTGTTATTTGTTAGTAGTTTTTAATAGTAGATTGTCTTTCGTCTAAATTATTACTTATAACAAAATAATTTTCGTAGGTAGGTACTTAAATATTTCTGCTGAATAAAAAATTATGTCTCGAAAATTAATTACTTATACCTACTTTTAAATTCGACGATGTAATCATACCTTGTAGGGGGAGAGTGCACGCTGTATTCCCACAGCCGCTGGGCTGCCACAGACGCTGCCACATTTTCCCTCTCTCACAGAAGACTACCTCGAAATGTACTGCATTTCCCACTTTATCTTATTTCCCTAATGTACGTACATGTTTCGGTAGTGAGTGAGATATGCCAGAGCCCGTTCCCATTCCATCCTATCCCTCCCAATTTTCCAAATCCATTCCTCTGCAAAGGTAGGCAGCGCATTCGGGGGCGTACCAACGTTTGTCATTCTGGACTGATGTTGGCATGTATCGCGAATGTCTATGGACGACTGTATCCACTTACTGTATCTGGACTGTATGCTCGTCAGCCCGCTGATTTCTATAAAAAAAAAGAACCGAAACGTTTAAAAATAAATAATAATAAATCGATGATTGTATTAATATCGGAGCCTGATTGTGGGATCCATGTGAACGGAGGCTTTAATACGAGTAGCTTTGGCTGTATGGTGTCGGCTGGCTTTAGAATAGCATAATCCTATCTCTTCTCGTGAGTGTTGTGTTGTAAGGTGACTAAGGTATAACAAAGCCGCCATTATAAGCGTTGAGGAACTACACCACTTCTACAAGAGAGGACTCGCCAATCCCCCAGCATAAAGTTTTATGGCCTAAGAGAGAGCTAGTGACGTATAACTTTGATAAGAATTTCGCTGGATGTTAAAAAAAACATGGTATAAATAAAAATCTTTTTAGCATCTTTGTCACTTTCCAATTTATCATAAGTAAAACAAAAATCCAACTATATTTATTCTGCTTCCAATATTGATTAACAATGGGCTTCTAGCAATAATACCTATTCACGTTGTTTACGCTCATTATGCGATAGGAATGCGGAATAGATCAACACCTTCACAACTGCACTTCTTTCTTTAACTTAAACATGAAGAATATCTCATTTCTTTATCCATTTCACCGTTAGCATTAAATGTGCTGAAAGCTAGTACCCGTTTACCATCAATGGACGTGAATGTAGCAAGAATCGTAGTTGGAATAGGTACAAATGCGGTTGCATAACAGTAAAACGCGGAGTCTACAGTGCATTTGTATGCCATTCCGTATTCAAGCCATGGCGCACTCTAGGCGTTTGCCACCAACAGCGAGTGAATTCTGTTTAGCATGGAGTTTCTTTTCCGTGTCTATTAAATGTAGACGGGCGGTAGAAACGAGCGTTTATATGTACTTATTTATTTATTTATTGGATATAAATGAAAAAGTGATAATAGACAGTATGTATATTAAAGTATAGGTGAGGTGTAGGTCGGACATGATATACCCACATATCACTCACTTCATAAGGGATAAAAATTATACTTGTATTGTGGGCTGTAGATGTGTTCGGTGGTATGTTTTGCTTCGGGTACCCGGGTGGGTACGGTGCAGGTGCGGGTGGATACGAGTCACCAAGCTGCTGGGCACCAAGTACCCGGTGTTTCTATTTTTATTTTTTGTGTGGAAGAGTGCACGCTGCAATCCAAAAGCTGCTGGGCGCGCTCGACTGGCCACGTTACCCCTCTCTCAGAGAAGACTACCTTGAAATGTACTGCATTTCCCACTTTATCTTATTTCCCTAATGTACGTAAATGTTTCGGTAGTGAGTGAGATATGCCAGAGCCCGTTCCCATTCCATCCTATCCGTCCCAATTTTCCAAATCCATTCCTCTGCAAAGGTAGACAGCGCATTCGGGGGCGTACCGACGTTTGTCATTCTGGACTGATGTTGGCATGTATCGCGAATGTCTATGGACGACTGTATCCACTTACTGTATCTGGACTGTATGCTCGTCTGCCCGCTGATTTCTATAAAAAAAAGAACCGAACCGTTTCAAAATAAACAATAATAAATCGATGATTGCATTAATATCGGAGCCTGATTGTTGGATCCATGTGAACGGAGGCTTTAATACGAGTAGCTTTGGCCGTATGTTGTCGGCTGGCTTTAGAATAGCATAATCCTATCTCTTCCCGTGAGTGTTGTGTTGTAAGGTGACTAAGGTATAACAAAGCCGCTATTATAAGCGTTGAGGAACTACACCACTTCTACAAGAGAGGACTCGCCAATCCCCCAGCATAAAGTTTTATGGCTTAAGAGAGAGCTAGTGACGAATAACTTTGATAAGAATTTCGCTGGATGTTAAAAAAACATGGTATAAATAAAAATCTTTTTAGCATCTTTGTCACTTTCCAATTTATCATAACTTAAAACAAAAATCCAACTATATTTATTCTGCTTCCAATATTGATTAACAATGGGCTTCTAGCAATAATACCTATTCACGTTGTTTACGCTCATTATGCGATAGGAATGCGGAATAGATCAACACCTTCACAACTGCACTTCTTTCTTTAACTTAAACATGAAGAATATCTCATTTCTTTATCCATTTCACCGTTAGCATTAAATGTGCTGAAAGCTAGTACCCGTTTACCATCAATGGACGTGAATGTAGCAAGAATCGTAGTTGGAATAGGTACAAATGCGGTTGCATAACAGTAAAACGCGGAGTCTACAGTGCATTTGTATGCCATTCCGTATTCAAGCCATGGCGCACTCTAGGCGTTTGCCACCAACAGCGAGTGAATTCTGTTTAGCATGGAGTTTCTTTTCCGTGTCTATTAAATGTAGACGGGCGGTAGAAACGAGCGTTTATATGTACTTATTTATTTATTTATTGGATATAAATGAAAAAGTGATAATAGACAGTATGTATATTAAAGTATAGGTGAGGTGTAGGTCGGACATGATATACCCACATATCACTCACTTCATAAGGGATAAAAATTATACTTGTATTGTGGGCTGTAGATGTGTCCGGTGGTATGTTTTGCTTCGGGTACCCGGGTGGGTACGGTGCAGGTGCGGGTGGATACGAGTCACCAAGCTGCTGGGCACCAAGTACCCGGTGTTTCTATTTTTATTTTTTGTGTGGAAGAGTGCACGCTGCAATCCAAAAGCTGCTGGGCGCGCTCGACTGGCCACGTTACCCCTCTCTCACAGAAGACTACCTTGAAATGTACTGCATTTCCCACTTTATCTTATTTCCCTAATGTACGTACGTGTTTCGGTAGTGAGTGAGATGTGCCAGAGCCCATTCCCATCCTATCGCTCCGCATTTTCCCAATCCTTTATTGAAATCCATTCCTATATATTTAAAGGTAGGCAGAGCATCCGGGGGCATGCTAACGTTTGTCATTTTGGACTAATGTTGGCATGTATCACGGATGTCAGTGTCAGGCAGTGTTAATAGTACGGTACTATCTATTTAAGTTTATGGAAGGGAATCCACAAAGAAAATTAATAAAAATGTGTCTTTGAAGATGATTAAATCATGTATTTTGAAAGCATATTCTGTTTTTTGGTTGCCAAACCTGTCTTTTTATCGATTCCAGGAACTAAGAAATGTCGTGGCACTGTCCACAAGGGAAGCGCCGTTATCAACAAAGTCAAAGGTTTTAGGTCTTAGTGATGTTTTTAAAATTGTTCAGCAGTTTAATAAGATTTTTTGATGAATTTAGCATGAGGTTTTTGCATTACTATTTTAATTTGTAGTTAGACTTTTTTTTAATTTAAATCGCGTTTATAAACCGCCCGCTGGTCACACAACAATAAGAAGGCGACGTATTATTCCTTTTTACAACTTTTTCAAGTTGTAAAGAGAGATGTCGTACTTACCATACAAATTAATGTTTACTTACGAGTAAATGGGACAGGCTTCTCCAGTAGACAAGGCATTATTTGTATTTTTCAAGTTGGTTTGCCTTTTCTATTCCTCTTCAATTTCTACAACTACTAGAATCTCTATTTCTTCTTCATATCCATATAAAAGGTAACATCTGTTTGTCTATTTGTTAGCGCAATGATAAAATATGATAAAAAAAAAAATATAAAAATGATAAAAAAATTATCAAAGATACTCAGTGCGTCGTTCAAAAGTGTTTTCATAGAAAGAGTGTCATCATATAGCATTGTCAGGGGCACTTACTTTTCAGTATTGACCAAGGGCGGACATTTTATATAAGCAGATAAGGAGAGCTTAACCAAGTCACGAGTGAGGTAGTCACAGAAAACTACCTTGAAATGTACTGCATTTCCAACTTAATCTTATTTCCCTAATGTACGTACGTGTTTCGGTAGTGAGTGAGATGTACCAGAGCCCATTCCCATCTTATCCCTTCCCATTTTCCCAACCCTTTCACCAAATCCATTCCTATATCTCCAAAGATATGGAGCACATCTAGGGTCGTGCTAACGTTTGTCATTTTAGACTAATGTTTACATGTATCGCGGATGTCTATGGACGACGGTATCCATTTACCATCAGGTGGACTGTATGCTCGTCTGCCGTCTTCGTACATAAAAAAAAGTCCCCCACATTTGCCTATTCATTTAAATAGGTACATGCATAAGGCCGCTACTTTCAAGTTTCAAAACCAACATATGCCACTGGTATTGTTATTTAAGAATAAACCATTTCAAAACATCTCAGTTTTCAGCAATGATTTTATTAGGTTGTCCTGAGTTGTTAACCAACAAAAAAATACAGATTTTCTTTGAATGAATGTAGCTAAGAGATAGATATAGCAAAAGTAAAAATAGAAAAATACACAGTCTATGAAACAGTTTTAACTGTATAGAAACATTACAAAATTAACACCCCGTTAAATAAAAGAAGACTTCTAAGTACCCAATATAAGAATATAAAATTCACATTCACAACACAACAAAGCTTTGATCTCGCACAAAGGAACCGGTCTTTTTGTACCAGTTTTCAAAAGAAACCAAAAGATTGCAACACTTTTGATCACCACTGAATGAAACAATCCAATAAAGTAGAAACAAGTTCTACTGTGGTAGGTGGTAGAGGGCAAATGCAATAAAACATTGGTAAGGCAATGAACAACTTGTAGTTGTGTTATGAAAAAAGTTGGCGATCGGAAGCCGCCAAGTTGTGGCGAAGACTATTACCGGCCAGTTTCATCGGATCCCTGAACGTTGTGGATAGTGTGCCATGTTCGTTTGACGTGCGTGAGTGAAGTTACAGGCGCACCTCTATTGTTATTACAGTTATTGGGGTAGGTGTACTGTAGCTTGTGTTCTTAAATGAAACCAACTATGTATTGTGTAGAAAATGGACAATTTTTTTTTAGGTATGGCTAAATTCTTGCGTGAAAAGCCATTTTCAAGAGTCGCTGGACATGTTTAGTTTAGGGCGAGTGCAGAAGGCGCTCAGCCAGGAGCAAAGAGTGTGTGCAGCAACGAGCCTAAGGGCTCCCCTGCCGGTAGACCAGCTGCAGCGGAAAGAACGGACCTCGGCTTAGAGCGTTGCTTTGGGAGGGTGCCGCGTGATCGCGAGTGGATGAGAAGCGCCCAGGCACGCGCCGATACCTGGTAAAAGTGTTGGTTGAAGGCTGGTGTGTGTTCACGATGTAGTGAGAGTGACGTCCTCGTCTCCGCCGGCGGGGACGGTGTATGTGTGTAGTCTGTGAGTGTAGTGTAAGAACCGTATTGGAAGTATTAATTGAGTCGTCGGAGTCGTTTAAGACATGCCGAGGACGACGACGGCAACGGGGAGGGTTATTCCTATCGGGGACTTAGGTTAGGCTGTCAATTATTAGGGGTTTTTTTTTTTATAGATTAATGGGCGGACGAGCAAGCGGTCCCACGTGATGGTAAGTGTTACCGCCGCCCATGGACACCTGCAACACCAGGGGGTATGCGGGCGCGCCGCCGACCTTGCAACCTTCCTATTCACTATAAGGGATGGTAAGGAACTCTGTCGTAGTAGCGTCGGGCGGAAGTAATGAGATTGTATGAAGCTGACCCACTATAACTTTCTATACAGCTTGTTGTGAGATTTACGGTCGGATCTGAGTTACAGGCAGTATATTGTTTTTATTAAAAAAAACGAACTTGGCTCTTGTTCAGACGCAATGCTCTGTAGAGCGGAACGTTTCGAACGGATTTTGGTAATTTATGCCCCAATCTGTTTCACGCTACATTGTACGCACAGTCGACAACAGGTCACCATATACTCTTTACCACTTTCAGGCGTTAAGAATAGAGGCTAAATATGAATGACTTTTGTTACATTAGCGTGTTTACGACTGTATACCACGTTTTCGGGATTAACAATTTTATACTGACTGAGTTATTTTGTAAAGGAGTGACTACCCATTTCTTCAATTCGGTACAGCATCTGCACGCTGTCCACTGTACGTGTCTTATAAATCCACAAAGAAATAACAAAGTTGTTATCATAAGCCATGAATTTAGACAATCTTATCTTTACAGACTGCTGGCCGGAACAAGTAGGTACGAGTAGGTATCTATTGCTCACCTTCAACTATTTCCGAATGATTTTTAATCAGGAAGTGCGTTTCCAGCCAGGTCTTCGGTTTCCTTTGATTTTTCCTTGCATAAAATGGAGAAGGTGGCATTCTGCCTTGAAAAATTATAATTAAATCAGCCGCAGAAAATACTGAAGCGGCAGCGAAACGATAGCAGTAAAATTGAATGTGGGTGAGGTCGACTTTGTGATGTGATTCTTAGTATTTCATTTAAAATTATTTGTATCACTTGTAATAATTTGTTTTGCTGATCATTTAGTATAGTTAGTAGGAGGAGAGTGCACGCTGCGTTCCCACAGCCGCTGAGCGCACTCGACTGGCCACGTTACCCCTCTCTCACAGAAGACTACCTTGAAATGTACTGCATTTCCTACTTTATCGTATTTCCCCAATGTACGTACGTGTTTCGGTAGTGAGTGAGATATGCCAGAGCCCATTCCCATCTCCCCATTTTCCCAACCCTTTCTCCCAATCCATTTCTTAATCTGCAAATGTGGGCAGCGCATCCGGGGCCGTGTCAACGTTTGTCCTTCTGGAGTGATATTGGCATGTACGCTGGCATAGACATCCCTATGGACGACAGTATCCACTTACCATCAGGTGGACTGTATGCTCATCTGCCGCCTTATTTTATATATAAAAAAGAATTTTTGATGCTCGTTTTCAGTACTCATGATATGATCGAAATACAAAAACTTAATCTCTACATTACCCACTTTTTCATTTCAAATTGCGTCGAATACATCAGTGGAAGTATTTGGCGATATATTTATGAAGGCATACTTTCCCCCAGACTCTCTTAAGAGCTAGCGTAGCACCTCTGAAGGAGTACACCGTGACTTATCTGTTGATTATTCTAGACACCAATTAGATATGGTAGACTTATCACAGACGAGTACTTATCGTAGGCAGAGCTTGTAGGGAACCTTTGTTGAACTTTGCCATTTTGCAATTTCTTTTTTAAGTGCATGTCATTCGCTATGCTATACAGAAAATAGTATAGGCAGGTACTGATCTTGCAAAATCGCGTTTGTCAAGCTTATAAAAAATGTTTTGTAGTAGTTGATACAATAACCTAAGACCCACTTCTTTAATTATATTATAATTAATTAAGATGCTATCTCTTTCTCTAATTGTCCCCCCATTTCATTTCACACAATGTTTTACGTTCCATTCCAATCCATGTCTCTCTACTGCTGCATATAGACCTCTTGCAAGGCTCGCTATCACTTTTCTCTTCCAGCCACTACTGGTGAACTTCCTAAAGTCATAGGTCCACTTGGCCGGAGCGATTCCCACACTGCGTTTCCCCCGCATGTGGTCTACATTCAAGGACCCTTCTACTCCATCGGTTATGGTCCTGCGGCAGATCAATGTGACCGTTTGTGCTATGTCGGTGACTTTCGTTCTTGTACAATTTTCCTTCGTGTAGGATCTTATGCCTTTCCATAGATCTCTCCATAGTTCGCTGAGCTACTTAAAATATATAACTCATAAATAGTCATCTATATATATATATATATATATAAATGGATGTTGGTAAGTATATCTGAGATTAATAGACTTCGACACCGTTTGACCGATCAATATGAACGTTGGAACATATATGTATTTTTTCATGTAAAAGTTTTGTATGCTATCCATTTTGTTGTAACTTGCCACTAGATGGCGCTGCAGCACATCAACTTCTATACCATTCAATCGATCACAAAAATCATATTGACGGCAAAACAGAATAATTTGTGATTTTATATACAGAAGTGAATAAATATACACAGGCAGAACAACGTCTGCTGGGTTTTGCTAGTAACGTATAATATTATAGAACAGTTTAATTCATAAATAAATATATAGAGGTACAATATAATGAAACAAATAAGTTTTTACAGTAATTGTAACTGCAAACTGACAATATGTATATGAATGCGCCTCACAATTAATTACCGAAACCAATTCGATTATGTCTCTTTTTCATAATATCACTATCTCCTACCGACAAAACTCAAACATATATCAGGACATACACAAACAATTTATTCACGCGAAATTTCATTTCCTCACAAGTCACAATAGAAATCTAAACGATACATCAAACAAATTGGTACATATAACAAAATCAGATCGAAACCAATGACTCATCAATATGATATTTAAATTCAATTTATAAACGTAAAGACTTGCCAGACATCGCCGATTCGATCTTGATATATTTGAGCCGAAGATCTGAAGGAATTCGCTGCATTCCTTATCCTAATCTGAAATCTAGATACATTAAGGTGCTACTACACGGGGCGTATCTTTTTGTCGTTTTAGATACGCTATCAAATAAAAGTGTTGTTATATTATGAAGAGAATGAATACGGTATATGGAATAGAGCCTCTTAAGTTATTAAGTTATATGACTTTTGATTTTCAATAATTATAGAGTAAAGGCCATATAGTAAGTAAATCATATATATAGCCAGGCTCTGTTAACTGTTTGGCTAAAGAGTTCTTGACTGGTTAAAACCATATATATCATGTCATAATCACATGAAAAATAGTGTATCATAACAGATGGACTTGGATAAAGGGTTGGGAAAACGGGGGAGGGATAGGATAGGATGGGATGGAAATGGGCTCTGGCATATTTACCTTGCTACCGAAACACCTATATACATTGGGGAACAGAATAAAATGGCAAATGCCGTATATTTTACTGCAGTTTTATAGTATTTATTATCTTAGTACCTATTATTTACTTATCCTGGATGAATTTAATGTAATATGCAGGATTTGGGCTCCCTATATTCTAGTTTAAATCTGCCACCAAATCGCCTTGTTTGCGCGCCTCAAGTGTTTAAACTATTTAAACAAGTTTAGAACATAGTTCTGTTTATAACGTGTGTCTACATGTTATAACATCTGATTTATAAGATAAAATAAAAAAAGCAATAACAAATTTAGTATTTTTTAAAGGCCTCACTAAAGTCTCTACATTTGGGAAACGATATGAGGGTCTCTTTCTCAGATAATCTATATGGATACAATATGAAGATAAGTTTCTTGTGGTAGCACCTTTATATTGAATTTTAGGAGATACGACACTTTTATGTGAATATATTTTCATTTTCAAAAGGACGTATCTACTATTTCTTTCTTTGAATATTTATAAAGACTGAGTCTGTGAAGTATGTGAACATACAATATTCTCGTTTTATTATATGTACATGTTTTTATCTTCATATCATTGTCCGTATGTCTCTAAAGCAGCTATACTCTAAGTGTGTTCCGCGGAACCCTAGGGTTCCGTGATACCTCTGTCGGGGTTCCGCAAGAATTTAGAAATAAAAAAATCAAAACACCTCTCTCTGGTCGCTCCGCGGCTGTGCGGACTCCGCGGCCGCGCGGAGACAAAACGCTATGAATGTTATTTATTTATTTATTTGTATTTGTATAAGCTTGTGTTACATTAGCTGGTACAATATCTCATAAGTTTGGTCTCAACAATTTTATACTTGTACAACGCGTTCGCTCTAAGTTTGCCGGTCTGTGGAATGCGCGTACCCTCCCCCACGTGACAACAAAACTTATAATGTGTCATAGTTTTACCCAAATATCTAACGTACACAATTTTTATTGTTACAATTAAATAAAAAATTTCGAACGTCATACACTCATACCTATCGCCAGCGGCAAACTTAAAACGAGCGGGTAGTATACTTGTAAGCGCTCAGTCTCTTTGATAAAAGCCGCCTCTGAATTAGACGCTATAGTTGTCAACTAGCGACTTTCGTCTCTAACTTCAAAGGATAAAGTCGATATTGTTTACAACGCTATTTTTAAATTTCTGTTTTTATTTTTGCTTTTTGTTTATCAAAGGTGCCGACTCGAGTATTTTCGAGAATATTTGAGATCGAGTCTAGGACTAAGTATAAAAGCGGCGATCGCGCGTTGGCGTCGTCAGTTGATGATTAGCGTTCGGAGCGATAAGTTACTACCTACTTACAAGCTCGCTAGCGAGAAACTAGTGTTCATTGTTTTACTGCCTGCTGTATTCTGTTGTCTCAGTTTTATACATTTCTTCCCTGTAGGTTCTAAATTTAGTCTCTTATACGCAGTAACGATTGTGCATTATTTAAACCCCACTATCCTGACTTGTAACATTATAAATAAAGAAGAATGGAACGTTGGCTTAAAGGTGTTAAACGTGTTCCAACAACATCTTCTAATGACGCTGAATGTTCAAAAGCAATGCGCGCGGAGAATTTAGCAATCACCGATCCAGAAGATGATGCCACGAGTGCCACGACGTCAAGCTCGACGGTTTCAAAGACGAAAAAAAGGAAGTATGATGAATCTTATATCAGTTTCGGATTTGTTGATTCCAACGGCTCACCTCTCTGCATGCTCTGTAGTAAACTGCTTCCTAATAGTTCCATGGCACCTGCCAAATTGCGTCGACATTTAGAAACCGTACACCCCGAGACTAAAGACAAGAATAAAGAATTTTTTGTTCGCAAAAAAGATCAGTTATTAGAAAGTCAAAAAAATATGATGCATGTAACACAAACTACCAACGAAAAGGCCACGGAGGCATCATACTTAGTTAGCTATCGCATTGCACAAGCAGGTGAAGCGCACACTATCGCTGAGAAATTAATAAAACCATGTGTATTAGACATAACAAAATGTATGCTTGATGAAAAATCTGCAAAGCATCTTTCTACTGTTCCGCTATCAAACGATACTGTTTCACGACGAATCCATGATCTGGCAAGCTACGTCAAACAAGAACTAGTTACACGTCTACAAAATACACGATTCGCTTTGCAAATGGACGAGTCGACTGATGTCGCTGGTTTGGCTATCCTGCTGGTTATTGTGAGATATCCATATAAAAGTTCTTTTGAAGAAGACATGCTTATGTGTTCATCGCTGCTTACAAACACTACCGGGGAAGAAATTTTTAATAAAATAAATATATTTTTTGAAGAACATAATCTCAGTTGGAACAATTGCATTGACATTTGTACAGATGGGGCCAAGGCGATGACAGGTAAAACAGCAGGAGCAGTGTCACGAATGAAAAATAAAGCGCCTAATTGTAGTTCCAGTCATTGTATTCTGCATAGACAAGCACTTGCGATGAAGCAAATGCCGTCTAATCTAAAATTAGTTATGGATGAAGCGGTAAAAATAATTAATTTTATCAAATCACGACCACTACAATCCCGATTGTTCTCATTATTGTGTGAAGATTATGGCAGCAAACATAAAACACTGCTGCTCCATACAGAAGTGCGATGGCTGTCTCGGGGAAAAACTTTAACAAGGCTATTTGAACTTAGAGCCGAGTTACAAATGTTTCTTTCAGCAGATACTTCTTTTAATTTGAAGGACCGTTTGTATGATAAAACTTGGTTGTTCCGATTGTCTTTTATGGCGGATATCTTTCAAAAACTTAACGAATTAAATTTATCGTTGCAAGGTAAACAGACAACAGTGTTTCAGGCCTATAATAAAATAACTGCTTTTAAAAGAAAATTAGATTTTTGGATCATTTGCATTGGTAAGAAAGAAATAGAAAGTTTTACGTTACTCAGTGAGTTTGTTAGCGAAAACGACTCAGAAATGTTTGAAGATAATGTGTTTGAAGAATTGGTCCAATATCTCAGTTCGATGCGCGCATCTTTTGAAAAGTATTTTCCCGAAGAACACAATACAAAAATTAAAGTGAACTCCTGGATTCATAATCCTTTTTTACCCAACTTGGAAAAGCCTGAAAACATGTCAAATGAGATATATGAATCTCTTTTAGAAATGTCATCAGACACAAGTATGGAGTCATTGTTCAAAACGACGCCTCTTAATGATTTTTGGTGCAGAATCCAAGATGAATATGCAATGCTTGGCCAAATGGCTCTGGATATTCTTCTCCCGTTCCCAACTACATATTTGTGCGAAACAGGATTCTCTACCTACGCAGCCACGAAAACAAAATATCGCAATAGACTGGACGCCGAAGCTGATATGAGACTCCAACTTTCTTCCATCAAACCTGATATCAAGCAATTGATGAAAAATAAAAAACAGTTTCATACCTCCCACTAGTTAGATTTTTTCTTTTTTAATGTTTTCTATTATTGTCCTTACCAAGTGGTGAAGTAAATAATAATTAGTAACTGATACATTGTACTTTTATTATGCTGATTAATATAGAATACACTTATAAAAATAATTGTTTTATTGTAGGGTTCCATCAAGTATTTTGCTTCCCAAAAGGGTTCCGTCATTTAAAAAGTTTGAGAACCACTGCTCTAAAGGTTTCAGTGTAAACTAGTGGTGTGGTCTACCCGCGGGAGTATTTTTATTGTGTTCCTTTATTACCCACGAGTCATGGCATATGTTTTCCTATTGTCGTAGATGCTACATCATATTGTATAATAAACAGTAAGATATCTTTGTTTACAATTCATGATTGATTCACTACGGGTCCAAGCATTTTATTTAAAAGGACATCAATCAAAAGTTCCTGGAGTTTATTAAAATAACTACCTGGCAACTGGACACTTCATTCCGTACCACGTTTTCACGAAAGAAAATTATCACTTCATTATCACAGTGTCTTAGGTTCCGTGAAAGAAAATGCACATTTCATTATTACTGTCTTAGGTTCCGTGAAAGAAAATGCACATTTGTTTATTATTGTCTTAGGTTCCGTGAAAGAAAATGCACATTTCATTATTACTGTCTTAGGTCCCGTGAAAGAAAATGATCGTTTCATTATTAATGTGTGTCTGTTTTTAAGACAGAAACTGGTCAATTCATTATTAATATGTTTCGGTTTTCACGACAGACGAATGATATTTGTATGGTTAAAGATGTCAAAGCTAAATTTTATATGCTCTTATACCTTCACACTCCTAATAACTAGATGGGATAAGATTATATGAGGACATCTACCTACATTTTATGAAGATTTTCTGTCGAGACTTCCGTGATTTTCAGCAAACTAGTACCGTAGTAACATCTTTTCTGTACACAACATATAATAAATCACTGTCAGCCGAGGCTCAGTTGCAGCACAACTGTCCATCTTCACGTCAGCCCTTTTTTCAGGGCTTGTTACTTAATTAATTTGAAGGGAGGACAATCTTGTCTTCTGACGTATGACCAGTATTTTGTTTTACTAAAATTGATTATTTCCTTGGAATTTATAAAGGGGTAAATTATATGAATATTACGTTATATAATATGAGACAAAAAACTCGTGGAATAGAATTCTATTTTAATGATATACAGTAATAATAATTGTAACATTAGAGCGATTCGATATCACATTTAAATCTTGGAGGTTTCTGTGACGCCTATATATAAATTAATAAATTGTTGATAAAGTAATGGTCAAAATATTAAAAAAAAGTCCGTGTTCACACAGTATAGGTGTTTTTTTATTGAATGACTGTAGGCTTAATAACATTCCTCATTCTGGCTCACCGAGGAAGAGACGAGATGGTTTAGAACCATATCTTAAATATATTTGTTTTATTATTATCTGGTTTAATTCAGATACAGTCTATAAATTCATGGACTCCATATCAACAGGGTCACAGCCAGTGACGTCATCCCGTTTTCAACCACGCGACATCTACAAAGATCACGTTTTTACAAATGACGTCAAGACTGGCCAAATTTTATATTCTCGAAACTAACAGACCCCAGTCATGGTGATGTGTCTAAATTGAAAATTTATACAGAAATCGACCTATGAAGCCGGGTTGGAATGGAAATCAGCCACGCAGGTGTTACGATATTGTTTCGAGAATATTGAATTTTGCTCAACTTATTTTACATCTGGAATTAGATAGCGTACCTTGTCGGCATTGTGTCGGGGAGCATAAATTTGAATATGTACCACAACGGTTACTGTATTGAAAACTATCTCGGGGCTGATACATATGCAAATGTATTGACGTTACCTATACCATAGATATAAATCTAGGTAGAACGGCACATAATATAAGTTATAACGCGTGTAATTACAGGGTGTGTAAGATATATTCTGAAACCATGGATTCCATTCATGTCGCAAAGCGACTCTACACGAGATAACACAACACAATACGATGCATTTAACAAAGGTATATTACATTGGTGGAAACATTGCTCTCTATGCCCTATGATTAGTTGTGTGGCGGCCTATGATTCTATGACAAGTGGACTGGGTTTAGTGGAAACGTAACACGGTTAGATATTGATATTGTCATGGTAATTCTACTTGATTTATTTCTGTGATTACTTCAGAAGTTAGAGCTGTCTACCGTTTAGCACGAGGCAAACAGACGGGTAGAACTAACTACTCCCGTGAGGTAGAAAATAAATTTATTTCAAGTGTAGATACCAGTTGGGAAAACCGAAATACGAAATTGAAGTAATATCATTTCATATGTAGTGGTAATCAAATTACCACCGGTGTCTATTTTGTTTGTTGGTCTAGCTAGGGGATATGTATTCTTATCTTCATATTCGTTAGATCGTAAGATCGAACTGCGTGAATTTTGATAAAGTACGGATTTTAATTATTACGAGCTCGTCAGTTTATGATCAAGAATCAAATAAGCCTCTAGAGTCTGTGTAGTATAGGAACACTAATTCACATTTATTTATTATTTATTTTCAGATCAGGCCGAACTGATAATTTTTTTGTTTTATTAATTGGTTATAGTTAAAATACATATAATTATTTATATATATAATTATTTATTTAGCCTTTATACCTTTATGTTTTGTCTTTGCATGTTGACGTTTGTTATAATTGAGCTGACACTTAGCCGTACATCCCTAGAATTGTAACTATTATATTATTTTATACCAGTGTTTTCTTCGTTCTTCGTTAATAAATAAGTCCAAAAGGTTCAGGCAATAATCGATGGGCAATAAAGTTTCTAAATCTTCGTTAATTCCTCACTAGATTAAATCTTCTTAGGCAATTTTAGAATAGGTCAATAAAGAAATAGTGCTAATAAAAATCTTAATCTACTCGAGAACCTTTCTTTCTGAAGTCGGTTTAAATTAAAATAGAACATTGTTATGAGCCTTTTTGTAATTAATGACGTCACATTAGGTACGCGTCGCACATATAGAATCTCATCCTTATGCTACGCTAAAATGAGCGAATCCACAGGATGAAACTAGCCATTTTATTCGATATGGTTACATTACGAAAATATACGTATCATTATTACATCTATTATTGCTTAGGTACATTATGAACTATGATTACAGCTCCTTTATAAAATCAGAGAGCTGAGCATTTAAGTACTTCATAAAACATTATTTAAATGTTGAGTTCATACAGAAAAACGCTCAATTTCTAAGAAATATTCTTCAGCATTGAAGATGAAAGAAATACCTATAATCTTTTCTTATAAGAGTATTTCTAATGAAAGGTAGAATCATTGAATCGTACATGTTTGATTGGCTGTATTGTTTCTTGATTATTATACTCGATCTGAAATATAAATTAAGAAATAAGGAATGTTTTTAACTACAAATATTAAATATAATACGTTGTTTATGAGAAAAATGTACAAACATCGCACTAATTAGTTATTTTGTTATGTCCTAAAGGCTAAGGCAACAACAGCTTTAGGCCTCAACCCTAAGGTGTTAAGACTAATCTTACCTAAGCTTTTTATGTTTTCTTGTATTTTAAAAACAAGAAGAACAATACAAGTGTGTTATTTAGTTTTACCATAAATCGTATTAATAATTTTGAGGCGATAACTCGGCAAATCAACATCTTTTTTTATTCGATATGGCAATACCATAGTGTAATTAACACACTGTGCCAGTATCAAGTTTTTTTCGTAATTAACAATCATTTTATGTCTCGTCGACGTAAGTTAGGAGTCGCATAGTAGTGATAGTAGGTTTACTGAGGATAGAAGAGTTGAAACTCTTTGAAAGCACACGAAAATCACTACTTTTATTTGATCAAACATTGAGACACACAATTGAGGGGGAAAGTGTTCGCTGCAATCCAATAGCCACTTGGCGCGCTCGACTGGCCACATCACCCCTTTCTCACAGAAGACTTTTTTTTTTTTTTTTTTTATAGATTAGTGGGCGGACGAGCAAGCGGTCCCACGTGGTGATAAGTGTTACCGCCGCCCATGGGCACCTGCAACACCAGGGGGTATGCGGGTGCGCCGCCGACCTTGCAAAATCCTATTCACAGCTCTCTTGAAGAACCCCATGTCGTAGCTCAATGGAAAGACCTCTTGAGGCAGTTCGTTCCACAACCTACGGGTTCGCGGTATAAAATAATTTTTGGACCGAACAGTGCGCGACACCTCCGTATCGAGGAAATGCGAATGGACCGCACTTCTGTGACGGGAGGTGCGGTTGTAGAAACCCGAGGTGGGAATTATATTAAACAATTCTTCAGAGCATTCCCCATTATAAAGGCGGTAGAACACACAGAGAGACGCAACGTCTCTCCGAATGCTGAGGGATTCTAAACCGCCCGTGAGAGTGGGATCGTCGACAATACGAACAGCACGTCGTTGGATGGAGTCAAATGGGTCCAATTGGTATTTCGGTGCGCCGGCCCAGAGATGAGAGCAGTACTCCATATGGGGCCTCACCTGAGCTTTGTAAAGCATAAGGAGTTGCCCAGGTTTGAAGCACCGCTTCGCTCTGTTCAGCACACCGAGCTTTTTGGAGGCCATTTTGGCCTTATTTTCCAGATGACCCCTAAATTCGACTTTGCTGGAGATGTCGATACCAAGGATCCCGATACTCTCCAAGATCTTAAGAGGTATGCTCTGAAAGCGAGGTGCTACAACAAAAGGGGTTTTTTTAGCGGTGAATGCACAGACTTGCGTCTTACTGGGGTTGAAATCCACTAGGTTTAGAGAACCCCAAATCGAGACTAGATCTAAAGAGTTTTCGATTTCAGACACAAGCCTGGCGCGACTCTCTTCCACTTCGACCCGAGGGATGTTGGCGCGGCCCCTGTACAAGGCGTCTCCAGTACTGTCATCTGCATAGCAACGTATGTCACCAATTTGCAACAGGTCGTTGATATGCAGAAGGAACAGAGTTGGAGACAGCACGGAGCCTTGCGGGACGCCAGCGTTAATAGACATGGTGTCGGAGCAGCTACCATCGATAACGACTCTGATGCTCCGTCCAGTCAAGAAACTGGCAACCCATTCGCATAATCCCTCGGGTATCCCGAAAGATGGTAACTTGGAAAGCAGCGATTTGTGCCATACCCGGTCGAAAGCTTTCGCAATGTCTAGGCCTACAGCCAGAGCCTCGCCTCTACTCTCAATGGCGTCAGCCCAGCGGTGTGTTAAATACGCTAAAAGATCACCAGCGGAGCGATTATGGCGAAATCCATATTGACGGTCGCTAATCAGCTGGTGATCCTCTAGGTACCCAAGGAGCTGTGTGTTTATGACACGCTCCATCACCTTGGAGAGGAGGGAGGTGATCGCTATTGGCCTGTAGTTGGCCGGGTCTGTGCGGTCACCCTTTTTAGGTAAAGGGTGAACATGAGCTACCTTCCATGTTGACGGGAAGCTTTTTGTAGAGTATGAGAGCCTAAAGAGTCGCGTAAGCACCGGGGACAACTCGGGAGCGCAAAATTTAAGCACCACTGCAGGAATACCATCAGGCCCACTCGATTTTCGGACATCAAGAGATGCTAGAGCTCGCCGGACTTCACGCTGTGTGAAACAGATTTCCGGCATGGAGCTTGTGCACCTTGAGATAGACTGTGGTGAGGCACCTCTATCGTCCAGTGTCGAGTTTGAGGCAAAGAGATAGCCCAAGAGATCGGCTTTCTCCTTCGCCCCATGGGCCAGTGACTCATCGAGTTTCCGCAGTGGAGGGAGTGACGACTGACAGAAGTTACTTTCAGCAGCCTTAGCGAGCGACCAGAAAGCCCGGCTTCCAGAAGGATAGCTAGCTCTGCTTTGCTCTAGCTTTGCTCTGACAATGATCTTCTTACTGCACCTCGAGGTAGCGTTAAATTTCTTCCTCAAGTCGGAGGTATTCGGATCTTCGGACACCTGTGCTCTGGCCCAGGCCCTGTATGTGGCCCGTTTATTACGACGGGCCTCTCTGCAGGACTGATTGAACCATGGTTGGCTCCGTCCGCCTACCGGTATCGCGGTGCAAGGAATATAACATTCCATGCCCTGCAACACCACGTCGGTAACGGAGTCTGCACAGGTATCCGGATCTCCCGACGAGAAACAAAGCTGCCCCCAGGGATAAGAGGCGTAAAATTCGCGCAACCCATCCCAATCTGCTGACTTGTAGTGCCAGACTTTGCGCGTTCCCTGTGAATGGGTCCGCACGGATTGCTTGGCTGGCACAGCAGTTCGAATGATACAATGGTCGGATGATCCTAACGGGGCATCAACAACAACATTGTAGTCATTCGGCCGCGTAGTCAGCAGGAGGTCCAGTAAGGAGGGAGTATGGCTCTCGATATCAGGTATCCTCGTAGGTGAGGACACCAACTGCGAGAAACCATAGGCCAGGGCAAAGTTATAGGCTGCTCTCCCTGCGCGGTCGGTAGTTCGGGATCCCAACCACTCTTCGTGGTGAGCGTTGAAATCACCAAGGATCACCACTTCCGCGCAAGGGAACTGCTCGAGCACTCTGTCAGTCGTTTCTTGTAGACGCTCAAAAAAACGAGTCGTCTCCGTATCACCGCTGTGGGACCTGTAAAGGCAAGCGTAGACTTTAGTGGAACGTCCGTAGTCAATACGCGCCCAGAGAATCGACAGGTCCCCGTCTTCAAAATGGCTGAGGCGGCGGCAACAAACATCCTCCCGGACGTACATGCATACCCCGGCACGTCGCACAAAACAGTGCTCCAGTTTGTAACCGGGGTAATGAAGATATGATGTACCGGCCGGGCAGGAAATCTGTGTCTCCGTCAAGAAAAGTAAGGCCGGCTTTGCCATCTCAAGGTGGTAGTGGACGGCGTCGATGTTACTATGCATCCCCCTAATGTTGCAAAAGTCCACTTTAAATGTGGAACTTACAGGATGGGCCGCTGAGTGCACATTATACATTTTCTTGTTCCTGGCCATTGTGAGTGTGAATAGGAAAAATAAGAAGAGGGGGGACGGAGAGAGAAATGGTCGCATGTGGATCAAAGGACAAAGCACGGGGCGGAGAAAAAATCAGGTCACAAAGGTTGTGTGACTTGCTGGCGCGGGGTACGGAAGGGCCCCCGGTCCCCCCCCGGGGGCAGCAGTCGGGTTCCACTCCGGTCTCCTCCGGCACAACTGCTACCCCAAGGGATTTTTCGCGTGCGGCGGGGCAGCCTCCTGGGGTGGAGGTTAAAGTAAGATCCCCGGGTTCGGGCCCCCAACAACCCGCGGGCGGTCAGCGGACAACCGTTTCACCGGGTCTCCCTGATCCCCGCGCCACCATGTCACGCCCATGCGCGTCTGTAATTCCCCGCAACCGCCGGTCCTCATTTCCACACGCAACAATCCCTCTCTCGGGACGGCTTCTTCCGCTCACCGCCGGAACACGATGCGGGCCTCGCGGCTTATAAGGCATCATTATGGCGGCGGACTCCGACGGAAGGGTGGTAGCAATGCCGACGGAGTAACCCTCCCACCGCAAAAAGGGAACGCCATTGCCTCGTCAGTTAACAGCAGGGTGCACCACAAGCAGGTGAGGTTGGCTTAGGCTCAAAAGATGGTAGGTGAGCCTCTTACACCCCTAAATGTACCTTGAAATGTACTGCAATTCCCACTTTATCTTATTTCCTTAATGTACGTATGTGTTTCGGTTGTGAGTGAGATGTGTCAGAGTCCATTTCCATCCTATATCTCCCCATTTTCCCAACCCTTTTTCCAAATTCATTCCTATAGCCTCAAAGGTAAGCAGGGCATCCGGGGGCGTGCCAACGTTTGTCATTTTGGACTGATGTTGGCATGTATCGCGGATGTCTATGGGCGATAGTATCCCCTTATCATCGGGTGGACTGTATGCTCGTCTGCCGCCTTCGTACATAAAAAAAAGAACATTGAGCACTTTGAAATTCAATATATTAATCACTATTAAACCACAAAACTCACAATATATATTTTTTATAATAATCAAACAAAAACTCAACCCCCAATTCTTTTTTTTTATTTTATTTCTATACAGATTTCTATTTATTTTATACAGAAACCCTCAAATAGCTATGTATAGTAATCGCGAAAACCTAAGGAAATAGAAACCCTCAAATTTTATATGTAGATGGCGAGTCGTTCTTGTTACTTACCTACGTAAATTAAATAAGATTTAAACCTACTATAAATTTTCCTAATTTTGTCTTCACTGGTGTATAGGTTCTGGAGTTCAGTTGACAGTTCGTTAAGTAAGTTGAAGGTAAGATTATTTCTATGCAAATATTGCAAATATATTGCTATTGTACTTAGGTTTCACACACAAATGTGTGCAGGAATTTAAGATCTCTTAAGTGCCCAAGTCAGTGTTATTTTTTAAAAGATGCTTATTTGCCATTCCATTAGTCAGTACTGAGAATTTAATTTAATTCTCAAGTTTTCGTCATTCATTACTGACCTCATCGACTTAAATAAGACTGTCCTAATCGTCGCCGAGAAATGCTAATAATTTTCTCTTATTTATTTGCATTGACGTGAGTTACAATGAGATGCTCTTTAATTAATTATGTTCTTAATGGGAGCAGTCGACTGTTGAACGATGATACGATGTACAAAATAAGATAGTATTTACGGATTTAAATCCTTTAACCGCGTACGTTAACCAGTCGAATGGAAGATGTAAATAAAAAAGGTAAAATATGACAGTTTCATTTTTTTTCATAAATGACAATGGTGTAATTAGCACATTCTGCCAATGTCAATATTTGCTTCGTAATTAACAATTTCAAAATCCTGTCAATGTCCAGTCCCGGCGAAGTAAGTCAGGACTCAGGAGTCGCTCAGTAAAGCGATAGTAGGTTTATTGAGGACTGAAGAGGTCTCCTTGGAAGCAAACGAAAAACGGAGTCATATGCTTTTATTTGATTATCACAAATATTACGGCAAAAAAAATACTTTGAAGTTTAATAAACTCTTATTATTAAATCACAAAACGCACGAATACATAATTTTTATATTAAATCCAACTCAATTTAAAACTACTTCACTTCCTGAGTTCCCGCCAAAAAGTTCTCGGGATGGACGATGTAAAAAAGGAGGTGGCACATGACAGTGATTACAAGCTGGTTCTAAAGATTTACAAAGGTCCCTATGTTTTTTTTATATTTTTATATGACAATAGCGCACTTAGTTCATTGTGCCAGCGTAGAGTTTACTTTGTTATTAAAAAATTTAAAGTCAGTACAAATGGTTGTATCTCGTCAATGTCCAGTATCGTCGAAGTTTGGAGTCGTTCAGTAAAGTGATAGTGGGTTTATTGGGGACAGAGATGGACTCTTTTTAAGCACACGAAATACGAAGTCTTAAGCTTTTATTTGTACTTTTAATTGTTACAATAAGAGGATACAATATTACCGTAAGTATATAGGCGGGCTTATTCCTAGAAAGAATCTTTTCCAGTCAGCCTTAGAATAACTGAGAGGAGTTATTAAAAAGCTGGCTTGTTATATGCGTTTAGGACTAGTCTACAATAAGTGATTTTAGCGCCAACAGCAAAATTATTATTCTTAGTTGAATGAAACGTCGAACGAAGCCGCGGACGACTGCTAGCTTCTTCTCTCCTCTTTTCCTTCCTCATAATTACTATTTACATAAAACAGTTGTAGCACTCACACCAAAAGCATGTTGATATTTGCGGAAAGTTCCCACTCGGCCTGTTTGTTGTGGTCGCCAGGAACTTTAGAATATTCCCAAACTAGTTGTGAGCTTTCATGTTTTCTCGGCCTTTATTCAAGTTATTACATTATGCCGCGGTTGGGACACGGGTATGTTTTATCGATTCGCGGTTTCGTGATGTAAAGAATTCCAAATTAATATAACATTATTCGCGATTCAAGTTGATTTTTGTTTATAAATTAATAATCTATATTAATTGAATCTTCCGGACTACTTGGCCGAGGTCTTCTGGAATCTCTTCTCTTTCTTCCAAACGTTTCGCCAACAACTATCATATCTCATAATTATCTCTCCGAAAGTGAACGCAGTCGCCACTGAAGATGTCAACCGCAGTTGTTGACGAAACGTTTGGAAGAAAGAGAAGAGATTCCAGAAGACCTCGGCCAAGTAGCCCGGAAGATTCAATTAATATGGACAC
Organism: Sesia apiformis; assembly: GCA_914767545.1. Taxonomy (NCBI): domain Eukaryota; kingdom Metazoa; phylum Arthropoda; class Insecta; order Lepidoptera; family Sesiidae; genus Sesia; species Sesia apiformis. Next base: position 20,158,643 of record OU611952.1, read on the forward strand.
CGGCCGAGAAAGTACACTCCACTTTAATAATCTATATTCTATCTATCTGCAGCTGAAAAGAGGATGTTTCATCCAGCCACTATAGGCAATTTCTTTCAGTGGCTGGTCCGGTTCGCGTTCCACGCGGCGCTTCCCGGTACGTGATCTCCATTGAAGGCGTTGTGTACCCCATCGATTGTCGGTCCTGCCAAGGGCGTAGTCAGGATTTTATCCAGGGTGTAGTAAAAGCAAACAATTTTCTTATAATTCAAATAGGTAGTGTAATGCAGAAAGTCTGTTACTTATTCTTCCCTATCCCGGGTTCGGCAAGCGCCCCAACCGTCCCACCGTGGCTACACCAATATGTCCTGCGAACTTCCATTGATACTCTTATCTTGTATATAAAAAACATCTACACACCCGTGAAAATGGACACCTTTTGTCCTACTTGAAAATTGAAATTATAAATGAATATTTTTTTTATAATATACCACTTTTTTCATACAAATCACTTACTAACACCGCTTAGGTATAGTCGCACCGATTTACATAGATATAGATATGTAGCGAATCGATTAGCAGCTGTTTACGAATGGAGAGCGCCGCGTTACCCTTTATTGTGAGTGATACAGAGTAACAAAATCAGTAAGCTCATTTGAAATATGTAACTTCTTTTAGGGAAAGTATCATGTTCAAAAAAGTCGTAGATTAAAAGTTTTAAGTTTAATGATCGGAAATCGGCGTTAACCTGTATACAATCACAGCGGGCAAAGTTGATGCATATCTCTTGTATTACGTAACGACATTAAGTCTTCCAATTATCTTAAGATAAACAAGAGGTGCCAGGCGTATCTCCAGAATCATCGGAGGGTCACGGAGACTGAAAGTGCAGTCATTAATCATAAACTTTAGACACGGAGTCAAGACAGTGGTTTCGGAGCACTTCAGGCTCTATTGTGATGAACAAGTCATGGTTGAGCACTTAGGGTGTGGCTGCGGTGGCAGCGAGAGCGGTAGCATGAGCTGATTTAATGAAGAGTTGACAGTTAAGGAGAATATTTTGTGCTGTACTGGATCAGCGGAAGACTATGTATGGTGGCGGGCGTTAGGAGAGGCTTTTATGGAGAGTGACACATAGACATACCTACGTTGATTGCGACTAGGTTATATCAACCACGGTCACAAGCTCCTTAACTGTCAACTCTTCATTAAATCAGCTCATGCTACCGCTCTCGCTGCCACCTGATAGTTAAAGACGAGAGCTGCGCCCAGTTATTTCAACCATTGAATTTGGTCTTCATAATCTGGAATGCTTTAAGTGCTAAGTCCAATACATTAACTGTTACGGCACACAACGTTTAAAGCATTGGGCAACCGACCGATCGTGCGATTACAAACTTTTAGCTTTTGTAAATGAGTGATTGCGGTAATTTTAAAGGATTTATATTAGTTATTCAAAATAAAACAACTTTATTTTGAATAACTGAAATAAATAAAATTATAAATTACCTTAGATCTTATAAATTTTGTTTTGATCTAAGAAAATTACCTAGAACATGATAACCAAGTCCCGCTTCACGGGACCCCTACATATACCTTCACCAGAGAACCTAGATTTAACCTATCTTAAATTTGCTACCATCGATTTGCTGCCCGACTCAGTATTTTTTTGCTGCACAATTAATTATTTCCAATTTTAAAGTTAATTTTCGTTGCTCTAACTAAATGAATAGGTTTGTTCTACAACGATATATGTATTGTTGGCGCGGTTGGCGTTTCCTAACTGCTTACTGAAAGAAATGAGAATGAGCTGCAAACAAGTTTGTATTTGTGCGAATGCCGATAATTTATAAGGTAGCTTCAAGAAAAAATAAATTAAGTAAATTGAAAAAAGTAAGTTTCGTATGAATTCCCAATCATATTTACCAGTGTTAGTTATGTTACCTCACCCAATTCCCCAATTTCCAGAATTTTAAACGTTGTTTTGTTCCGCATTACAGATTTGTGGGGCGAACAAAGACCACTCCACAACTGGGTTGAGAGAGTATTCATTAAATCAACGGGCCTGGCCTAAAGTGACCCTCCACCGCTGACCTATATTACCTGCTGTTAAAAATCAAGCGCATTTGAGACGGATTTTGACGGTTGTAGAGTAAAAAAGTAATTAAGGAAATAATTGAATTGTAAAGTAAGCACTTTACGTGAGGGGGAGATTGCACGCTGCAATCCAACAGTCGCTGGGCGCGTTCGACTGGCCCCGTTACCCCTCTCTCACAGAAGACTTGAATCCTATTTCCCCAATTTACGTCCGTGTTTCGGTAGTGAGTGAGATATGCCAGAGCTTTCCCAACCCTTTTTCCAAATACATTCCTATGTCTCCAAAGGTATGTAGAGCGTAAAGGTAGATGGAGCGTGTCAACGTTTGTCATTTCGGTCTAACATTGGCATGTATCACGGATGTCCATGGGCTACAGTATCCACTTACTATCAGGCCATTTAAGCTGGAAAGGATAAAGGGAGATGTGGTTATAATTACGTAAGCCGAAAATAAAGCGAATACAATTATTGAGCAAATGATCCAAATTGTTAAGATGATCTTAGTTGATGTTGGAACAAACAAAAAACATCGCATAATCAATTATGGGTGACACGAGTCTTTGTACCAACTAGGTTTAAGGTTCGGCGGAAGTTTTTGAAACAGTACAAATTGCGAAGGATGTTAGTAATTTTCCGACATACTTCAGTGGTATGAGGGATCCAGCCCAAAGAGTTATCGATGACCAAGCCTAGATCATTAACCTGCGAGGAATACGGTATAACCTTTTTGTTATGAAGAATGGGTGCAACAGTATTTTGATCAATTTTTACTAAGCGGCGAGAACTGCCAAGTATAATTGATTGACACTTAGCTGGATTAACTGCAACTCCAAACTTAGCTGACCTCTCAGAGATACGGCATCATAAGTCATAATTTAATTCATCCACTGCTCTGTTTATTTCATCGACTTCAGTTTTAGCGTAGAGCTATAAGTCATCTGCGTACAGATGGTAAGAGCATTTGAGATGTTTGATAATGAGGTTAATAAATACAGAAGAGGAGAGAGTATACCGCCTCGTAGTACGCCAGAGGCTAGATCACACCAGTCAAAAATGGGCCGATCATCACGAACCGCCTGTTAGCTACCACGAAGATAGGACGAGAACCAATACCGAGCCGACGAAAAAAATTCAAATTGAGCAAGAATACCACCAAGGAGGATGTCATGGTTTACTGTATTAAAAGCGTCTGAGAAATCTATCAGAACTAAAACAGTCAACCATGACCCATCCATGCCCTCCCTAAAGTCCATCAACTACTTTTAAAAGTACTGTAGTAGTGTTACGTCCAGGCCAAAAACCAGAGTGGAACATGCTGAGCAAGGAATTCGAATAGAAGTAGTTAGCGACCTGTTTATGAACAGCGGCTTCGAGAATTTTAGAAAGAAAAGGAAATCGCCGTTTATCTATAAAGGAGGTGTCGGAATTACCAACGGAGAATGTTTTATCCGCGATACGCGGAGTCAAAGTTAAGATGAAACCAAAAGTTCTGACCTTGTAACTCTGCTCACCCACTCTCGATATTCCTGGGGGCCCCCGGGACTGCTGAACAGGGATGCGCTTAATAGCGCCCTTGCAAGGTCGTCGTTACACTACACTGTTTCCACTGTTATACATCAACTCGCGTACCCCAAGGTCTCCCAAAAATGTGCAGCCTACTTGCACAACAACAGATTGCGATCGTACCGCACAAGGATCGATGGCCGACTCGAGTCGCCGAAGGGTCAAAGGCTAACTAACGGCCGATTCGCGCCCGCGCAGCACATGAATTCACCCCTCACCTCGCAGCCCCCGAACAATACCGAACAGAGAATGTCCATCTTCTTCTTCTTCTTCTCAGCCCTTGGACGTCCACTGCTGGACATAGGCCTCCCCCATTGTCCGCCATTTAGACCTATCGGCAGCGACCTGCATCCAGCGGGTGCCCGCAACCTTTATGAGGTCGTCTGTCCATCTAGCAGATGGACGTCCTCGGCTTCGTCCGCCGGTACGTGGTCTCCATTCGAGAACCCTTCTGCCCCATCGGCCATCGGTTCTTCGAGCTATGTGCCCTGCCCACTGCCACTTCAGCTTGCTAACCCGAGAGGCTATGTCGGTGACTTTAGTTCGTCTACGGATCTCCTCATTCCTGATTCGATCACGTAGGGAAACCCCGAGCATAGCCCTCTCCATAGCTCGCTGTGCGACAGTGAGCTTATTTATGAGGCCCATAGTCAGAGACCACGTCTCGGTGCCGTAGGTCATCACTGGCAACACACACTGGTCGAAGACCTTCGTCTTCAAGCACTGAGGTATTTTGGACGAGAAGACGCTGCGTATATATTGCGTATTGCGTACTGTATGTATATTCCTTGAATAAATAAATCCATGGTTCTAAATGTCAAGTGCCCTTTGTTGCTGATCCACTTTAATCATTGTTATCGAAAGACCAGTATAATTAAAGGTCACTTCGAGTCACTGAAGTCACTTCGGACAATCGTTAGTTACAAGGAACAGAGAGAGTCAGATAATTTCGATTACCGCAGTACTGTCCACAACTTGGAATGATAAATCAACTTTACGAAACAATAAGACGGATTTAGTTTGGGTAAAGATTGTCTTCCACTACAGACAAAAGCTATATTGTCCATTTAATTTGTAACGATAATACTTATAAAGAGAATTTTATTTATTACTTACACACGTATATTATATAGGTACTATGTGTTGATCCGAATTATAATGTACCCACAGCTTTGTCTGTCAATAGCAACACATTTTTCTCGCCATCGCAGTCTCTTCTTAACCATGGTTTATGTAACTGGACCGAAATATTGGCTATTGAACAAACAAACATTGTGAGGAATCTCATTTGGTCCTTATGGGTAAGCACCCTACATGCTGGAGGCATTGCCTTGCTGGATCACGAGGCTAATGTGTTGTACAATATCCGGTCTTAGAGGGTCGCAGATGCTGTCGACTCCATTTGTCTTTAAAACATTTTTTCTTTAAGAACGTTTCAAAGTAATTTGAAGAATTGTTTAATATAATTCACACCTCGGGTTTCTACAACTGCACCTTCCGTCACAGAAGTGCTGTCCATCCGCATTTCCACGATACGGAGGTGTCGCGTACTATTGGGTCCAAAAATCATTTTATACCGCAAACCCGTAGTCTGTGGAACGAACTGCCTCAAGAGGTCCCGTTCGCTACGATATGGGGTTTTTCAAGAAAACTGTGAATAGGAGGTCGCAAGGTCGGCGGCGCGCCCGCATACCCCCTGGTGTTGCAGGTGTCCATGGGCGGCGGTAACACTTACTATCACGTGGGACCGCTTGCTCGTTCGCCTACTTCCCTGTAAAAAAGAGTGGGTACTTTGACAGGTTCTTAAAGAAAAAAATGTCTATTATGTAAAAAATGTGCACAACAACTCCAGATATTATTTGAATTTACTGTTTTTATGGAAAAATGTTACAGACGAGCAGAGAGTAAACTGGATGACAGAAACCTGCTATAAGTGTGTAAAATTTCGAATTAAATGTGTACAATTGAGGTATCGCATGCCATATGGTGTCGGTCGACTTTAGAATAGCAACACCCCATCTCTTCCTGGGGGTATCGTAAAAGGCGACTAAGGGATAACAAGCCCAGAGGAATTACACCACCACTAAAAGAGTGAACTCGGCAACCCGCTTGGTCAGTGAGCCGTTTTAAAGCCAAACATCCGTCGTGCACGAGACAATGTACGTCCAGCAGTGTACTATAAAATGGCTGGGGATGAATCGAGGTATTAGGGACTCTCAATAGCTTCGCTCTCTCTATGTAACTAGCATAAAGAGGCCGACTCTTGTATCGGGATAAATTAATCAAATAGCTGGGAGTTATGACAAGCCACTGTCCCCCCAAGTCCGAGATTGATGGACCGGCGGGGATAGTTGGACCCAACTTAGCTGGACTTATTGTTGGGCGTATTGTTATGATTAATTAGATTCTTAATTGATTTACGGGGTGGTCAGCTGGGAATTTTGTGGAGCGGAAAAAGCCAAACCTTTTTATTCACTGGTTATTTTATAATGATTCGGTAACTTTGTAACGAATCTAGTCAAAATGTATTTTATACAAAGGCCCACTGAAATAATGCAAATTTGAAATACGTCAACTCATTTGAAATAATAAAAACTAGCTTTCTAGTGAATAATACATTTATTTTAGGTAATAATTCAAAATTGACAAACATGTAGTTTTGTTGTTCCGTTTAAAATGTTCATAGCGTTATTACTCAATACAGGGTACAGTGAAATCCATGAGACATGAGCTTTGCATCTGTGTGAGTGAGTGTCGAATTGTTCACTTCGATTGTCAAAATGGTTTGCACTGTACACTATCGGTGTGCACTCACAAAACTCAAAGCTTATGTTTTGTTGATTTCACTGTAAAATGTTTGCACTGTAGACTATCGGTGTGCACTCACACAAACGCAAAGCTCATGTCTTGTTGAATTCACTGTAACGACCGGGCGCTTACTTGGCGCAACGCGGGCGACGTGCGTAGATGGCAACTGCGCCTAAAATAAAACATTTTTGTTCATTTCTAGTACAGAAATGAACAAAAATGCGATTAAACTGATCGAACAAAAACTGATCGAGTCAATTCTAAATTCGATACTGAACAACCTATTATCAGCGTTATTTCACGTTATTTCAGTATATGAATTCAGGACATACATTATAATTTATATCCTGGATATAACTATGCTAAATTTCATTAAAATTCATGCAGTCGTTTTTGTAATCTTTCGTAACTCGTTACACAACGACTCCGCATAAAATATTTTATGTACAGACTTTACAATTTTATCTATACTTACCATACATACCATCAGCCCTACCATGTTTTTGTCTTTCCGCTGCTGGATATAGGTCTTTCCCAAGGCTCGCCACCATACATAGTCCTCGCTCTTTTCTACCAGCCTCTATCGGCAAGTCTTCAAGTCGTCATTCCAACTGGCCGGAAGGTGTACTACATTACGCTTCCCCTTGATAGAGATCAAGTGGAAGAGATAGAGATTGAAGCACTCGTGCACCCTATCGGTTGTCGGTCCTCCGGCAGATACGGCTTGCCCATTGCCACTTCAGCCTACTGATTCTGAAGTGGCAATGGACGGGTCATTTTTATAATCCAAGTCATAAATTGCATATTTTGTATCCCGAATCAAACTTTCCTAAGTTTCATTAAAATCAGCTCCGTGATTTTATATGATAATCCTCATTCGAAGTCTTAAATTTTCGTCCACGTCGCATTTTTGTATGGTGGGAACAAAAAAAAGTCGCACCGGACCAAATCTGGGCTATAGAGTGGATGGGGTAATAAATGAACGCCCGTAGTGGCTAAAAAGTCGATGGTTCCAGCGGCTATGTGAGCAGGAGGTGAAAGCCTTGGTGAAAAAGAATGCCACGAGCGCCGCTCCTTGGGCGGTCGTCATTCAACTCCTTTAAGGCTTGGAGCAGGGAAACTTCGCAATACTGTGATAATGTGAATTTTAACAAATAGATTAATTACTCTTCATCAAAATTGTTTAAACAGTATGTTTTGTGTATTAGGCTTTATTTTCATGAGTAGGGAACCACAATAAGCTAGTTTGGCACGAACGTGTGGTGTAAATATACCGGATGATATTGCAGACAAGATCGCAAGGGCTTTTTTTATCATTGAGCATTTTGAATATTTTAATTTGTTTTTTCAAGGTAATTTAAACGGGAAGCAAAAAAATATTAAATGGTTTGAGACACCTGACATTAATTCTATCCTTATCAAATTCCAATTGAAAATGCGTGTTAAGCTTTTACTGTACACGTTTTAGGACGCGGGTTTGCTTCATTTATTATTTTAATTTCATTGATTTAATTTGTTATACTATACGTAAATGTTGGACACAAAACGGTACAGATAGTATGTAGGTACGGTAGATACTTAGGTATAAGGTTAGGTAAGTGTCTTAGATTTAAATTACACAAGACAAATATTTGTCTTTGTACTAACGAAATCTTAATTTGAGCCATTGAATGTGGCTTTATTTAGTGGTCACGCCGAGACTAGGCTACTCCTATATCTCAAGAGCAAGGTCTTTTCATTACTTGCCAAGACCTTGTTGTGTGCACGAGAGCGGCGTTTTAGTGCGTATACTTAGAAAAGAAACCCGCAACTGCGTCTGCTTTGTAGCGGACACGTGTAAAATTGTATTCCATATGTGCAACGTACCCAATTTGCTAGTGTCACCGCCATCGCATGCAGTTGCCAGAAAACTTTTCGGGTATTCGACACTTGCGCTAAAATATCTGATGTTGAAACAACTAGAATGCGGCCAGAATGGTACTAAGAGTGTAATATGTTGCGAGTTGATCTCGCATGTGGCTGTTAATTGTTTTGTAGATGTTGAAGATTTGTTATTGTGATTCCTATCGACATAGTACGTATATATAGACATATCGACATCGATACTGTAGGGGGAGAGTGCATGCTGCATTCCCACAGCCGCTGGGCGCATTCGACTAGCCACGTTACCCCTCTCTTACAGAAGACTACATTAAATGTACTGCATCTCCTACTTTATCGTATTTCCCCAATGTACTTACGTGTTTCGGTAGTGAGTGAGGTATGCCAGAGTCCATTTCCATCCCATCCCATCCTCCCCATTTGCCCAATCCATTCCTTAATCTGCAAAGTCAGGTAGCACATTTGGGGGCGTGCCAACGTTTCACTCTGGACTGATGCTGGCATGTATCGCGGATGTCTATGGACGACAGTATCTACTTACCATCACGTGGACTGTTCGCTCGTCTGCCGCCTTTTTCTATAGAAAATAAATAAAAAAAACATACCTATTTATGTATTCACTAATAAGTACTTTAATTTCACTATTATTACTTTGAACAATATTCTAGGTTACTAATTAATAATCAAAATAATTAACGAAATTAAAAAATGGATGTCAAAACACTTCAACAATTACTAGATGTCGCACGAAATTATATAAACATTTTCATTTTCCTCTTCAACCTTGACTCTAATGTCTTGTTGACAATAATATTTAAAAAAAATATCCAAGAACCCGGAGCAGCCACAAGGACAAATAATCTTCATTCTAATAAAGCTACCTTTACCTTTCGCCTGGGGTGCGTTCCGGCGGCGTAACATGAAAGGGGCGTGGCTCCGTGTTCTGTAACCGTGTACCCTGAATAGCCCATTATCAACTCCCTACATGGCAAGAGATATTCAGCGCTGTAATTCCTGGTTACAGGGCCGCTGAGTAAGTTGAATGGAACTAGGTTATGGAATAAACGGTAGTGGTCGTATGCAGGTATCGGATAGTATGAATATTTTTTTTAATCGACTGGATAAAATGAGCACTAACAACTCTAGCGATCGCCCGTGACTTCGGCCGCGCTAGCGTAGATTTAGCGTAGATAAGTATTAGTTAAGGACTTGTATTTTGTATTATGATCTTGGTATTGTGTTATAGAGAACGATCATAGCATAGAGGTTCTAGTTATGATCGACTCCTTACACTACCACTGAGTTTCTTTTCAAAGGATTTTCCAATCATAGACTAAATTAAATAATAGATACATTTTTAATATCTCATACCGTTAAATTTTCTATTACTCATTCATCCCATCCAATCCCATATCATCCAATCTAATCTCATCGAGTATAGAATATACTCGCATTCGACTGGCCAAGTTACCCCTCCCTTCTTTCACAGAAGACCACTATGAAATATATTGCATTTCCCACTTTATCCTATTCCCCCAATGAACGTACGTGTTTCGGTAGTGAATGAGATATGCCAGAATCAATTCCCATCCTATCAATACATCCTAATCCTTTCTCCACATTAATTCCTAAATCTCCAAAGGAAGGCATGTTAAGGTCTGATTGTGGTATATATCGTGGACAGTATTTATTTACCAGCAGGTGGACTCTGCTTGTCCACCACATTCTTACTATAAAAAGAAAATTACCACCGGGTGGACTCTCTGTGTCATTTATCGGTTGCAATCCGATATACCGTAATACCTGACGATATGGGGCTATGGTAGGCACTGGGACGGTTAATCAACAAACACAATTGTTACCCTGTCACCGCTGAAATGGCCCCCAAGGGGCTCCGGCCACGACTGAAAACTCATTGAATTCACACATTCATACACAATATTCACATTTCGGAGATAAATTGATTATTCAGCGGGGAAAATTAACATATTTTTTAATTGAGAATTTGAATTGAGGTTATTTTTTTTATGGACTTCCCTGAATTTTCATCGGACCATAAAGGTTGGGGAAAATATAAATTTGTTTTTCGTTTTCACAATTGATATGGTATTCTGCAAATATTTCTGTTTGATCGTTGGAGTGAAGTGAGGGTATTTTTATATATGTATTTGGATGCCTCTCGTGCGTGGCGACTTATAAAACATTATCCCAGACCGGATTGTGCTTCGCGAGAAGTAACATTATTATGTGTTTGTAAGAGAATAAACCTTGTGGGGAATTAATTGTTTTTTTTTTATAGAAAAATAGGCGAACGAGCACGTGATGGTAAGTGGTTACCGCCGCCCATGGACACCTGCAACACAGTAGCAACTGCAACAGGTATGCGGGTACGCCGCCGACCTTGCAAAATCCTATTCACAGCTTATTTGAAGAACCCCATATAGAAAGAAAGAAAGAAAAATGGTTTATTTCTTGTCTACAGTGACATATTGTAGCGTAATGGAAAGAGCTGTTGAGGCAGTTTTACGTTCACCGGGGTCCACGGTATAAAATGATTTTTGAAGCGAAAAGTACGCGACATCTCCGTATCGAGGGAACACTTTTCGTAACAAGTTTTATAGCTGGATATTGCAAAAATACGTTTACATCCACTACGTCTCAAATAATGTTGATCAGTAGAAAACACATTTATTAAAAGATCGAATTAAAATTTGACACAAAACTAATAGGGGTTGGTTTAGTTGGTCACAAAAATCTCTAGTAAGTCAAAATTAAAAAAAAAAAATCGACAGTAAAAAACATCAATTCGAATTCATACAAACGATATGCTGTTGGATAAAGTTAGATAATCCCTTATAAAAGAAGATGAACAGAGCATGGCTAGTGGCGGACTTTTTAGCGGGAACTCGAGAAGTGAAGTTGAGTTTTTGTTTTATTAATTATTAAAATGTGTATTGTGCGTTTTGTGGTTGAATAACGATAGTTTACTAAACTTCAAAGTATTTTTTGTGTTTAATGTTCGCTATAGTCAAATAAAAGGACTTGGCGTGTTTCCAAGGAATCCTCTTTTGTCCTCAGTAAACTTACTATCATTTTACCGACTTACTTCGACGGGACTGGACATTGACAGGATACGTTTTAGACTTTGAAATTGTATATTACGAAGAAAACTTGACACCGGCAATAGTGCTATTTGCACTATTGCCATATACGATAAAAATGCCTAGTGCCATTCTCCGTCAGTGAATCTTTAGTTAAACAGAAATGAGGGTGGTGCAACGCAGTCTTCCTTTGAACAGAACATAAAGTAGTTATGTATACCTACATAAATGTATTATAAATACCCTGTGTAATGTACCCATGGGAAATTATATACAGAGCAAACTCTATATAGCGGACTTCTATTTAACGCAAAACTCCCTAAAACATGGAAATTACTAAGGTTTTTTGGTTTCATTGTTAGCCATACATTGAAACACTCTTAATTGACATTAACATCCAATGTTAATGTTATTTAACATTGGACCCCAATTAACATCGATTTCACTTAACTTCAAAAACAGTAATGGTCGTAAATATTTCGCACGTACAATGGAATTCTAAGAAATGTGTTATTTTGTTTGTTGTAATTGCCTAGCACGTGTTTACTTACTGTACTTACTTACCTACTGTCGTCTGATTGTTATGCCTTGTCTTTACGTTATTCTTAGTTGCTTTTAAACTGATTGATGATTTGTAAATTGTTTATAAAATGTTGATTTCAAAACTAAAATCGTGTACATAAAATTATACTGTTTTCTTCTAGTCTCCATTTAACGCAAATTCTTTATGACGCAATAAAATACCCGATCCTTTCAATTTCGCTATATACCTAGAGTTTACACTATATTTCTTTCTTTCTTATTTAAGTTAATATCGATCTTTTGATGTAAATATAGAAATATCTACAAGTGGAAAACAATACACGTTAATTAATTAAGTACCTAAGAGTAATACATTAATTTGATTCGAACGATCTTGTTACCGCGATCCCAACCCTTAATCGCGGATAAATCTCCATTATCCCAGCGGAAGTGACTGGAAGTGGGTGGACAAATGGTTAATTTTCGGATTGCTACCTATTATTCGTTCGACTCCTAATTTATTATTGACCTGTCAATGTCGGCGGATAAGCCTTTAGCCCCCTTGTTAAAGACACGCTTTTTCTACGGTACGGCGAGTTCACCGCGCCCTAGCCGTAGAGAAACATTAAATTATTATGCTTGTTCATGACACGGCGGCACGGCTAGCGTATTTTAGGTGCGGACTTCCTGTGTCATTTTTATTTATTTAGGCACGGCAACGATATATATGTATATATATCGTAACATGATTAGGAATATATAATTATAAGACTAAAAGTCCAGTATGTATAGAAACATATATATAATCTTATATAGGCTAAATTGCGACTTTATGACACAAAGTTAATTAAATTATTTAAAAAATAGAAAATATACAAATGAAATTTTTTGAAAGATATCTAGAAAATTAGAAAAAAAAAATTTTGAATGCTTAACTAAGACAAAATAATTAAAATAACACAAATCTTGAATCATCACGGGTAAGCGGTCACAAAATCGTGAAAAAGTCCGGTTAAGAAACTGCCATAGACTGTCACACAACATTGCTCGATCTCGGCGGAAAACCGTGTCGTTAACAACCGGCCTTCCCTTAAAATTCGAATTTAATGCTTACCTTATGTAAAATAGAGTAGGTAAGTAAATATAGTCGTTCGAGGTCCGTTTAATAAATACATATAAAAGGTGTAATCGAACTTCTCCCGAAGCGTTCATAATTCTCAGTTCCGTGTCATAAAAATCTTATGAATCTTATTTGCTATTTTAATGTTTACCAAATTTCCTAAATACCAGCTAAATACTAAATACCAGGATCCCAGTAAATTAATATTTTTGCTTCAAAATACGTAACGAATTATTTTATCTACCTAATTTCAACACAGGAACCAAACATCAGAAAGTCATCTGGAAATAATATAATTTTCCCCTTGAACAAGGTAAACATTTATGCGTTGGATATAACGTGACTGACAAAACAAATCCATATTAAGATGATATAATCTGTACTCATGAATTAATTTAGGTAAAAAAAAATATAAATTAAATTAATGTGGGCTGTAGATTGTTCAACACCGACAAATGATGCTTGATTGTATAAACAGTAAACAAAGTTATCATCAAGTAATCAATCACTCTTATCACTGGTTGTAGGCAAGATTTGTATGTAGTTTGGTCGCACACAAGAATCGTATACAATATTCTCTCCTGAACCGAGAAACTCTTTGTGTAAATACTTGAACAAATCTTAAAAAAAATATTAGTTTAGGGGCCATCCATAAATTACGTCACACGAATTTCATGATTGTTGGAGTCCCCCTCCCCCCCCGTCCTTGTCACAGGTGGTCACATTTGTGTGACTCCCCCACCCCTGGTGTGACGTCACATATTTTGCAATTTTAAATTTAGAAATTATTAAATTAAAACAACCATATAATAATATTGATATAGTTAGTAATATTTTAAAGTTTTTCGTCACAGTTGAAGTTTAGTTTTAATACTTTAGATTTATACATGTGACGTCACGAAGCTTATGACTCATCCTCCCCCCCCCCTTGTCACACTATGTCACATTTTGTTGACCCCCTACCTCCCCCTTAACGTGTGACGTAATTTATGGATGACCCCTTATAAACAAATATTTGTCTGACTGAGAACTGAACTCGGGATCTTTAAAATGGAAAACAACAACATCACTACCAACTGAACTGAACAAATGTGAACTTATCGTCGATCAACTAAACAGGTTGCTTGACAACTTTAGATACTACTGATTATATCTTCTCAAACGGACTGTACCTGGAGGAATATTTTAGCAATAGTTTCAATTTAAGCAACGGTTTAAATTCCAAGTTCTAGATTTAACTTCAGTGAAACTATAACAAAGGAAATTTGTCAGTATATTGAGTTCTTTAAGGGAAGAGAAACTCAGGCATTATTATTCAAGATTGTTGGTTCTAGATTCCTAGACACTGAAACTTTGATGAAAAAAGTTTTTTAATATTTTTTATTTTTATCCCTCTAATATTCGGGCTACCACGCGGTCCCAGTGTGGATTGGTAAATAAATATGGTCCAGATTTTCTTTAACTCTCAAACACGCCGATTTCTTCGCGGTGTTTTTCCTTATCGTCGTCGATCTAGTTATTTTATTGATAAAATCGTTTTTAATTGGAATGTTAATGGTACGGACTAGAATTTGAACTCACGACCTCACAAAATAATAAAAATAGTCGCAGTTACCTCACAGTTGGGAATATGATAACTTTGATAACCCTGATGCACCCTGATAAAACTTTATTTCATTGCAGTACCTAGATTTTAGATTCAAGATCATTATCTGTTATAAATACTATAATTTTAATATTAAAAGCATTTTATTATTATTGTCACAAATAAGGAATAAAAATCCAATTCCAGGTTTAAGATCGACATCCCCGGTAATAAATTACTATTAGTTTAATTAATTTGAATCTTCCCCGGAGGTAAACTCCCGGGGAATAGCGCGGCAACTTGCAACTGTTGCGGTAATTTGATACCGTTATGGTAATTTAAGCCTGCAACAGGGTTATGGGATTATTAAACCGATTATTTAGTTAATATTAGTAATTAATTAATATGCGTTTCTATTAATTAGTATAGTTTTACTTAATCTTACCTATTATTGTGCCTACCGCGCCATCTGTACATATCTCAAAGGTTGACTGGGAGATAATGCTTGTAGCATTAAGGGCGCCTTTTATCACTGTGCAATTAAGAATAAATAAATAAATAAATAATTACTGAATAATTCCTTAAAATATTTTGGTGGATACATGCTGACCGCCTTATCACAAAAATATCCTTTGTTCCTATTTAAACATATGTTTAACGAGTTTAATGTTTATGTCGTAAGATGCTAAGATGGGTCCTCGAATAGATCATGTTCCGTACAAACGTAGCATGGTACGCCCTACAGCCAGGCGTTAAAATCATGATATGGCATGAGCCAGGCGTTAATATCATGATATGTCATGAGCCAGGCGTTAATATCATGATATGGCATGAGCCAGACGTTAATATCATGATATGGCATGAGCCAGACGTTAATATCATGATATGGCATGATATTAATGCCTATTTGCTTAAGTATGCTTTTAAGGCGTAACCTTCCGTTAACATATCATTTTTCTTATCTCATAAATCATAATTCAATAAATAGATATAATTTAGCTTGCGCAAATAAGAGTGTAGACAAAAGACTATTTTCTGAAGGTGCAAATACGAGTATCATCCTGCTTCTCATTTGTAACTACTATTCTGTAATTACTTCCCAACCCTATTTTGGAAAACTTATGGTTAATCTACAAAGAAAGGACGCGTATTTGCAGATAAACCAATGTGTAACTTTTTAAACTTTCGCGTTTTGAACACATTTTGAACTATAAATCGGGTCTGATATACTCTATATCAACTAGTGACGAGACGGCTGGTTTAACCCGTGCCGCAAGGCCGTGTAGAAATAAAAGGTATACAAAAGACTTTAATTTTACTCGTTCAGTCACAAAAATCGCTTATTATCACATGGACTGTCCACCGCTACCGCTTTCCTTCAATACAGTAAGCCTGAAGACTTAATCTAGTTCGTCATGTTTAGCTTTTTCATTTACCTAACCTTCGCTGCACCTAGATCTTATCGCTCTAAAGAGTCATTTCGCACCAGGCACTTGCTTTGAAACGTTATTAAATCTAAAATGCAAATGTTACACATCCTTTCTGTAAGTAACAAGTTAATACAGAATTAGAGTTACGTGAAAAGTCAATTTAGTTTGTGATTCTACGAAAAATAGTCTGCCAATATTCATATATTGACTAATGCTGTCAACGACTTCGTTCACGTGAAATTTAAGAGTGATCCCTGTGAAAACTCTATAACGGATCGGGATAAAATGTAACCTAAATATTAATCCAAATCATAAGCCATAACTATGCCAAGTTTCGTTAAATTCTGTTCAGTGGTTTTTAGGTGATGCGTGTTCAAACAGACAGACAGACGGACAGACAGACAGACGGACTCTCTGGTGTTGCTAGTGTCCAGGGGCGGCAGGGAACACTTACTATTATGTGGCCCGCCTGCCATTAATTCCATAAGATAAACTATAACACTCGTGAGCGTTTAACGCTTGTCTTAAAGTTAATTATTTATTCGGTACAATGACATCTACAAGTATACAGAATACAAAGCTAATGATGATTTTTAAAAATCTCTACTTAAGTAGAGACTTACTGGTAGGGACGGGTAGAGAATATGAACTGTCGAGCTCAGGAAAGAGACTTAAGATATCCCTAAGCTATCATCACTCCCCAGTGGTATAATACCGTAACTGGCCTGAGGAACTACACCACCTCTAAAATGAACTCGCCAACCCGCTTAGCCAGCGCGCAGCGTGGCGTTTTACGGAAACATATCCCTCATGCATGAGGAGGCACATGATCCATGTCCAGCAGTGGATTATAAAAGGGCTGGTTACGGTATTACACCACTGGAGAGCGATGATAACTTAGGCATATCTATTTTAACTCTCTTTCCTGAGCTTGGCAGTTCAAATTCTCGACCAAGAACCAAGAACTTGCAAATTGCACTTCAGTAGCATTTCTAGTGCATCTAATTCAAGTCGCTGCACTCATTGTCTGTTCACTAGGGAACTAATCTACTAATGCATCCATACTGTTAACCATCGGTTCTATTTCAGTTACTGAAACTATTTCATTCCAATGAGAATTTCTGAGAGCAAAGTCTGGCCTAGAGTTCGTTAGTTTGGACAATTCGAAATTGATTTGAATGAAACTTGGTTTCGTTTGAAGTCTATTTTTGGTGTTTATTTGGGAATGGGGAAGGTAAAAGAGGTAGTTTAAACAATAACTTCGGTATTTTGTATCTATGACCAGATTTTGCCCAGAACTTTTTTGACAAGTGACAATATAATTTTTTATATCTACACATGTTTTTCAAATAAGACTTGCTATAAAAAAGTAATACCTAAAAATACTAAATGGATTTACGAAACTCTAGAACCTCACCGGATAAATTCACTTTGAAAATCGCAATTGAACGGAGTCAATTTTCCGATCTTAAAAGTCAGAAAAAAACAAGAAAGAAAAAACACCGACGCACAGAAAGGCAATCAGATTTTATTCTTTATTTATTAATAGAGATATCGTACATATTTATAGCGATTGATTGTCACTTGATTGCCATTCGGAGAATAATATCCTGCCCTTAGTTAAAATTAAATTTCGGTAATGATAATTTTAATTTCGGTAGTGAGTGAGATATTTTAGAACCCATTCCCATAGGAAGGGTACGAGGATAAGGGAATAAAGTCTTACTTCTCTAATCGTAATATACTCTCTATTGGATGGGATGGAATCTTGATAGCTGGATAGTTGGTATGTTTTACTGCAGGCTTCGGTAATGCCGGAGTAATTCGGCCAGTCGCTAGTCGGGTGCGACTATGGAATTATAGCGAACTCGTCCTTATTTTTTCTTTATGGATATAAGGTGGCAGCCGAGGATACAGTCACCTGGTGGTAAGTGGATACTGTCGTCCATGAACATCCGGAATGCATGCCACCATCAGTCCAGAATGACAAATGGTGGAAATATGGAAATGAATTTGGAGAATGGGTTGGGTAAATGGGGGGGGGATAGGATAGTATGGAATGGGAATGAGCTATGGGAATGAGCATATCTCACTCACAACCGAAACACGTAGGTACGTTGGGAAAATAGGAAAATGCAGTACATTTCAAGGCACTCTTCTATTAGAGAGAGATAACGTGGCCAGATGGCCCTTCCAATTAGGGTTTCAAATATAGATATAGACTAGCTACGCCCGCGACTTAGTACGGGTGGTATTGTAGTTTTTATACTCTAAATTGGGATATCTTTTCTTCCCGTCAGTCGATTTCGATGAAACGAAGCCTATTTGAAGCGCCAAGCTAAGTTTAATTAATCTGTGGAAACCCCATGAAAATCCGTTCAGTAGTTTTGGAGATTAGCGTGTTCGAACAGACAAACAGACACAGATAAAAATTTTCAAAATCGCCTTTTTGTTTTCTGATACTCTTCTTTCATCGCCCCCAATCAGTTTTTGGTAAATATATTCAATGTACAGACACGCTGGTTCTACAGTTTTATTATATGTATGATTATAGCGTAATTTTTGTGTTTTGTAACACCGACTTGCTAGTGACACGGGTCGAAATAGACTGAACAAGCAGCGCGAGAAGTAGGTGTTTACCGCCAATTTCGGCCACGCAGCGACGTACAGCTTGTGTTATCTGTCCCCCTATATCAGAGGTATCAAATGTTGAACAATAAAAGTCAGACTGTACATACGAGTACAGTTATGTATACCTGTGATATGAGAGTATCACAGGTTGCCAGTGCGTTTAATAATTCAAACGCTGTCCGCTTTCCTTTGTGTCGACTGGCGGCTGTTTGCTTTCAATTAGACGTGGCGAATGTGTTGACGTGGCGTGATACAATTGCATACACGAGCACTGCATTGTTTTAAATGTGTAAATGGGTGAATATTGCAAGTCAGAAGATGCAATTGTTCGTAGCGAATAAGTTATGTAAAAGGCACGCCCTGTTATAATAAGGCGCGAATTCAAAAAACGATTTTGTTAAAGTGACACAAGGTCTGACACAGTGGCATCTGGTGCGAGAGTTTAACTGACTCAAAATTACTGCTCTAAGACTGAAGTAAACTATTACTAGGTATATAATTCTATATAATTAAGTAGATTTATATATATATATATAGAGGAGTGGGCGGACGAGCAAGCGGTCCCATGTAATGGTAAGTGTTACCGCCGCCCATGAACAGTTGCAACACCATGGGGCACGCGGGTGCGTCGCCGACCTTGCAAAATCCTATTCACAGCCTTGCAAAAATCCCATATCGTAGCTGTTATATGTCGTAGGTTGAGTTATTAATAAAATCCATTATTTATTTAAAATCCAAAGATTTATTAATCTCACAGAAGACTAACTTGAAATGTACTGCATTTCCCACTTTACCTTATTTCCCTTTTGTTTCGGTAGTTAGTGAGATGTGCCAAAATCCATTCCCATCCTATCCCTCCCCATTTTCCCAATCCTTTCTCCAAATCCATTCCTATATTTCTAAAGGTAGGTAATACATCCGGGGGCGTGCCAACGTTTGTCATTTTGGACTAATGTTGGCATGTATCGCGGATGTCTATGAGCGACAGTATCCACTTACCATCAGGTGGACTGTATACTCGTCTGCCGCCTTCGTACATAAAGAAAAAAATAATGCCTGCTAATAAATTATATTGATAAATATTCTATTATATTCCAAAGTAATTTCAAATTTTTAATTGAAAGACTGGCTTCACCAGGAATTTATAAGATTTCTCAATTTCATTATTTACCGGACTGAAATTCCTAGGTTTTGATTAAACAAAACGGATTTTCTTATTAACCTGCTACTGAAACTATAAAAACTTGTCCCCTCACCCTGACCCATATATATCCGAAACAAATAGAATTTGACGGAGCTGTCGTACCCACTTCTATGTTCGCGGTATAACTTTTAATTGCGTTTGCCGTTCGTCAAAGTGTACTGTCTCTTGGGATTGTACCAGGACATAAATATCGAGAAGGTATAACGGGTCAGCTTCATAAGGATATCCACATGCTAATAATTATGAGGTTTCATCCAAACGCTACTTCTGCACGTAATTGCATTACAGTACGCAAGAAGATGTAAAATACATCATACATCGTCTACTTTCGTTTCTTTTTTGCAATTACACGGGTCGTACGGCCTTTGAGACAGTGTTGGAGTAGGTCGCGTTCAATTACGGATATTTATATAGAGCAGTTATAACCTAAATTACAAAATAATTATGGCACCATCAGATTTAAAAGAGAGGGAAAATTGATTCACATTTTTTTTCTTTTCTTTAATAAGGTCATGTTTCAAAAAGGTACCCGATCTCATCACGTACTATACTCCTAATTCGTCTATTTATCCCTCACGAACACATACAGAATGGAAATTCATGTTACAAATGATCAGAACTCATGATGACAAGAACGTGAGTCGAATATAGATACACTTAGGCTATCACCGCTCTCTTATTCCACATGTGTTAGAAACCGCAACTAACGGTAGCCATTAGTGGAATCAGGATTTTTTTCTTGTTGCTTGATTAATCAAAAAGACAGATCTTTTTGACGACCGATTGGCGTTGTTAGCGGTGGCACAGGGGTACGTTTGCTGTGCAGAAGGTGACGGGTTTAATTCCCGGTCGGATTTGTTTAACAACAAATAAACGACATGTGTGTTTGTCCCTGTCTCTGTGTGTGTTTTTGTACTCACGACACAGGGAATTCTAGTGTGGGCCAATGAGCTTGACGTTATTTATTATTATTAGATCTTTTTGCAACAGCCATGGAGATATATAAATTTAGCTATCATATTACATCCATCGTTGATACGGAACTTGCTAACCGCTCGGCGTTCATTGTAGCTCAACCTTTAGATTATACATGACATCAGTTCCCTGGGGCCAGTTAGATACGCGCACCAATAATACACGACGAAAATGTTTTTATTTTTGTTATGAACGGTTGGCACAATATTTGTCCACATTCGAAACTTGTTGCAGCATTTACAACAGCATTTAACGTATGAAGATCGCTGCATAAGCGTCGCCCTCAATAGTCGCATAACAACGGCACGTAATTTGTAATATTACAACTGTGGGACTCTGTATTGTGGATAAAAAGTACCTTAGTAACCCGACGCATCAGTTATAACTTATGCCACGTTTCATTAAAATCAGTCTAGTAGCTTCTGCGTGATGCGGATTCAAACAGACAGACAGTAAAAATTAAAAAAAAATTGTTTTGGGCTCTGTATCATTCGTACTTGGCAATTACTTTTTCGAGAAATATTTCATGTTTCCTCGGTTTCGATTATATGTAGTAAGTGGATACCTACTGTCATCTGTGGACATCCGTGGTACATGCCAACATCAGTCCAGAATAACATACATCGGCACACCCACGGATACGCTGCTTATCGTTGGAAATTCAGGAATGGACTTATAGAAAGGGTTGAGAAAATAAGAAGGGATAGGATGGGATGGGAATGAACTTTGGCATATCTTACTTACTGTCGAAACACGTACGTATATTAGGAGTAGGTTAATGAGGGTAATGTCGTACATTTCGCAGCAGTTTAATTGATTTGTCATTGATGGACTCGCAACTCTGTTTGTACGTATAATTAGGTGTCATTTTATGCTAACAGCAGTTCACAGTAGTACAGTTATTCAAGAAACTAAAATTTAATTCCATATGGAAAATGCAAAATAATCGTAAGTTGTACCCGATGTTTGGTGTGAACAGCTCTTAAACTTTAGGGGAACGGCTCCATTTATGCAAGTGTCAACAGAACGTAATATAACACAGTGTTGAGAAGGATCAGTGTGGAAGCGTACAGAAGTGAACTTGCATAGCATGAATATTTATCAGATGAGTAGATCTCTACAGTTGGGTAGTGACCATATCTAGTTGGTGTAACTCAATGGAAACGTTGATAAAATGAAATAGGTAAACATACGCGGATAACAAACTGCATAATACGAGCATATGATACCATTCTATCAGCTTGTTTCTATACTATCACTGCTGGGTATAGGCATCTCCAAAAGAGCACCACGAAACATGGTCTTCAGCTCTTCTGATCCAGCCACTCAGCGTCGGACTGGCCATATAGTCGAGGTGACGTTTGCCAGCCGGACCCCAGCCTGCGCGGGGCCCCCCACGGCCCTGGCTTGCGGGGCTTGCCGCAAGCCAGGCGGTAGGTAGGATAGGAAGCCCGTGCAGGCTAGGTCCCAGTTCTTACAACCTAAATGTAAACTAGATCAGATAGTTCGTTCATACAATTAGAGAGAAATGAAATAGATATTTTCCGATAGTATCCCATCTACCATTATCCACTCTCGGGCCCCGGGCGGAGCCACCCGGGCCCTTTCAGCCCAGTTCGACCCTGCAGCTACACCCAACGACTTTTTTCAAGTCGTTTAGGAACCTGGCCGGAGGGAGTCCCACGCGACGTTCTCGGCACGTGGTCTCTATTCGAGGACTCGTCTCTCTCATCGGTTATTGGTCCTGCAGCCTGTCCAATGCCACTTCAGTTTGCTGATACTTCATCTATGTTCACATTGATTTGTTTTGCGTGTAATGCAATTTGAAAGAAAACTACTGCTATTCGTTATTCTTGTATACTGTGACGAAGTTGCGGGAACACGAGTGGAATGTTTACGTTACAATGTAAATAAGCTGTAGCAGAGGTTGCTAACTCGATGACGCCATTAAAAGTTTGACGTAGAAAATATAGAGAAGGAGGAAAGTGTCAGAATGAGTGGAGAAACATGATAATAAATGAGTCTGCGTTTAGCTTTTAAACACCCATTACTGTTGCAGATTAGGCGACTAAATCTGGTAGCACTGCTGGACATGGGCCTCCTCAAGTACATTGTCTTGCACACGAGGGATTTATGGCCTTAAAACGGCACTCTGCTAAACGAGTTGGCGACTCCACTATTTTAGAGGCAGCGTAGTTTTTCTCAGGGCTTGTGATAGCTATGTTATTCTTTAATCGCCTTTAGACACCCACAAGAAGAGATTGGAAGATACTATTCTACAGGCGGCCGACACGACACGGGTCACCCAATATTCAGTATATTTTGATACAAATCGATACATCTTTTTGATCAAAATTGAAAACAGCTTATAACAAAATCGGTCAAGGTTCGGTCCGTGAGATAAGCACATGTGTAGGTAATGGCACGAACATTATTTAGATTTTTACAGTCTGCTGAACAAAATGTACATTCAACAAACAGACAAATTAATTAACATTCATCCATTATTTTTCTACTGAAACCCTTGAAACGAAGAAAAATAATTAGTCTATTTTTCTTTTGTTTTCGTCGAGACATATAGTCCTCTTCACAAAGGCTGGAGTATATGTGAAGGTCTTATGTTAATGGTTTTAAGTTATAAGGTTTCTAAATGGTGTCGCTAATGGTGTTTCTAATGGTGTTTACTAGACTATTGTATGCAGTGTCAGTGAAATAACGCAAAAGTTGAAAATGGGTTTTTCAGTATTGAGAATAGAATTGATTCTACTAGTTTTAATACATAAATTATTGTTCATATCTAAGTATATATTTTATTCTACGCACAGTTGCAATCTATGCGCGTCGCCCAAACCACACCGCCTAGGCGCCCGATTATTATCTTGCAGAGTAATGAACGCTATGAACGTTTCAGAATAACAAAATTTACATTTTTATAACTTTTAGGCTGAAATCACATTTGTCACCATCGATTCGCATTTAGCTGGGCGATATTGATCACATTTATACGCATCGTAAGGCAAAGGCTGCGATAGGTGGCTATAGCATGCTTTCAGTAGCTATAGCATGCTTTCAGTTCCTATAGCATGTTTTCAGCTTCATCCGTTTTCCATCCGTTTGTCTATCTGCGCTCGCAGCCGATCAGCTGCAATTAGCTGAGTTGACATGCTTTCGCATTCTTGAGCATCTGATCCCATGCGTTCGCTTGAATAAGTATCCTTTTTTATGCCTTGACGTCCGTTAGCATCCTTGCATTCGAATGCTTAAGCATCTGATCCCATACGTTCGCTTGATTAAGCATTCTTTCTTATACGTTAATGTGCGTAAGCATCCTTTAACATGTAAAATCGAGTACTACACTTATACGCAATATTAAATACAAAAATGCGGAAGCTGAATTGATGCGTACGCGTCTCCATACAAAACAGCCATTTTCAATAGATAAAATGTGAATCGATGCTGTTAAATGTTATTTTAATCTTAATTTATTCACTAAAATCATTTTACATTTCTCTAGAACGGAATTAGTTGACTTGTTTTAGGTTTTGAGTTATTTCAATCACACGCTGAATATCTTTTTCATTCCGAAACAACGTCGATCAAGGAAACGTTTGAACGACAGGACACCGGTCCGCATCTTGACAATTAAAATCAAAGAATTATGTTTCTTTACTTCTCGTTCTTTGTGTTTCTTGCTCAGCTGTAAAAGTTTAACAATAAAGCATTTTACTGAATTGAGATAATTACTCTTGTTTATTATCTTGAAATGATATCTTTGCAACGGTCGTGGGGTTTTGACGTAATTTTTTGTGAGTGCAAAGTTTAAGAGGGTTCTGCGCCAACTTAAATATTTGTTTCTATATAATTGCGTGTCTGTTGGGACTGAGGGTCGCTTACCCCCGGGTAAGACACTTACTGACATTTATTCCATTAAAAAAAATAACTTGTTTTAAACTTCGTTTGAGGTAGGTTTACTGCAGCTTGTGTTCTGAATTAAATCAATCGTTGTGTAGAGAAGGAATGATTTATTTACAAAATGGTCTGACTATATATGAAATCCCACCCCATTCCTTCCTGTGGGTGTCGTAAAAAGCGAATAAGTGACGACTAACCCGCTATCACACTCTGAGATACTAGACAATTTCTAAAAGTGTGTAGAGTCGACAACCAGTTTGGTCAGCGTGAAGTTTCAAGGTCATATTTCCGTCGTGCACAAATGCAATGTGTATGAGCAAGCCCGTGTCCAGTAGTGGAATAAATGAATATATAGAAGGGTCTGTAGGAACTTTGCCTACACTGCTATTAATTTAATTAGGCAAGTAAATCCGCCGGCCGATGCTAAATTTGCTTAAGGAATGCACGCGCGGCCGCTTGTAGAAGGCGCTTGCGCAGAGCGGAGCGAGCGGGCGCCGCACAGTCACTACCGATATCCGACGGCGAATGCATGCGCATTTTTTAGTTTCTGTTGATTATAAATTTTTATTCAATCTTGTTCTAGTCAATTTCTAATAATTCGTTATCATATCAGTGACATCCTATGTGTGAAATTCATGCTCTTTCTTCCAAAATCTAAATCGCTATTGTAAATCTTGACATATCTACGTGAATAAAGTGTGTCAAATAAAGTGTGGACTTTTACTAACCAAGAACCCTAGTTAGACACTTTAGGTCCTTATAACTTATAATAACACATTGCAGATGGTGAACTTGAATGAATTTCAATTCGTCCAGTCTCTTCCCGACACCCACGGGAACAGATGGGATGGTACTATCCCATAGCCGGCACTATTATGTTTATTAATGATTATTATATTATTTCATAATACATTTATTAGGAACAAGCCAATGAAATTTTGGAATAAACATTTACAAAATCGATAATAACTACAAAATAACATAATTTTTATTTTCAAATCCAATTACTCAGCTTCCGTGCTACTTGTATGCGAGGGTAGCTTTTGTTTTATCCCGTTCTTTAAGAATACGTTACTATCTCTTAACTTGCCAGAGTGAGCACTTTCCCTAACCCGGAACGGTCGTAAGTCACGCGGCAGGACAGTTATAGCGTGTTCGATTCAAAATGATCCTCTCTGTATCTATATGTCAAGATAATGCTATCAGAAATTAATCATTTCTGATAGCATTATCTTGACATTTCAAATGATACTTACATAAGTGTATGAGTAAATGAAACTGGACGGCGTGTTTACATTTCGGTTAAGTTCGCAGATGAGCCAAATTAATTCAGTAGTTTAATAATTCAGAAAGTGTAAATTTTCAAAATCTCCCAAAAAATTATCAGCACCTATAAATAAAAACGACATGTTGCTAAGGTTACAACCGATGAATCTCCGAAGTCTGAAACCATAGATTCCGTTCATGGTTCGGGTTTTACAAATATTTTTTGGCGATACCTCTGTTTTGCGTTTTTGCAAAAATCAACATAGCTAAACATACCTATTTGCTAAACACGAGTACCTACCTGCAGAGAACGAAAAAATATATTTTTAATTAAAAATTATGTAATACTTAATTTCAGTTAATTAAGAATTATAAGAAGAGAATTGCTCTGTTTGCTTACTATGTTGATTATTTTACCATGTACCTACCTATATTGTATTTTTATATTCCAATTATGACACTTTTTGAACTGACTGCGCTATACTGTGTAATATCATGAAATATACGTTACGCAATGCAGTATAAGGTGGACTTGACTATACCATTCCTTTGACATCTTATGTATAAATGAATTTTCAATAAAAACATTCGCATTAAATATTTCTATTTTATTTATTTTTATATTGCTGTCTAAATCGTTAAAGTTTATTAATGACCATAATATGATAGGAATTTGCAAGGTCGGCGGCGCGCCCGCATGCCCCCTGGTGTTGCAGGTGCCCATGGGCGGCGGTAACACTTACCATCGCGTGGGACCGCTTGCTCGTCCGCCCACTAGTATATATAAAAAAAAAAAAATTTTTGGACCTTTTTGAACCGAATGAGCTATAGTGTAATATCATGAAATATATAATACGCAATAACAGAATAGGTATTTAAATAATATTTATATTTAATATTATTTTTGGATTAATTTATATTAAATATAATTTAATGATGTCCGCCCGTCCGTTTAATGATGATGTGTATATAGACTTGTTATTTATGCACCAATATAAAAACAAGTGTTTTGCAGTTTTAATATGTTTTTAGATAATGTTATTAAGTCTTTTTGAACCGGCTGCGCTATAGTGTAATATCATGAAATATACATTACGCAATACAGTATAAGGTGGGCATGATTCGTGTACGCGTAAAATGTTGTTCTCCAACGACTTCATCCCTTCGCCGGAACTGGCTTCCATATTTTATTCAACAGTTTGTTCTCTTTGCGCTTTTGATTTTTTGATGGCATTCTCTTGTTCACGTTAAGCGGCTTCTTATTTGTTTAGCTGTTGTTGTTTTCAGTTGAGAATTGGTGTTGTGAATTGCATGGCTTTTCGAGTATAGAACAGTGTATTGTTTTTGTTCTGGGTTTTAAAAGCGTACATTAGGGTGTCCCTTATATGGGTGAAAAAAATTTTTTTTCGGATATCGAAATGCATACCCCCTAATTCTTTTTAAACTAACCAGACTTACTCAAATACAAAATTTTATCTTCCTACGTCAACATTAACCCGTGCCGACAGGGCTCTGAGGATTTTGAAAATTGCTCTTTTTAACCCTTTCCGTTATGTAGCTAAATCAATTGAAATATTTATATTTAATAAAAATAATCAAAAAGAAAGTTAGTAAATAGGTACTTATTTATTAAAAGAAGATAAAATTACAGATCAGCCAGGATATTTTCTTTAGAGGGTCTCTTTTTTACAGTCTGGATACAGATTTCTATGCTCTTGCACACAGCGTAGCAACAATTACTTTTCTTCTTCCTTTGCAGTGATCAAACCATGAAAATCTTGCATAAGTTTTACAGCTCTTTCAGCTGTATCATTAACTGCCCTTAAAGAAATAACCTTTCTTTTTGCCTCTAAATAGGCAACATCTTCTTCCCACGTAGAAACGGGTTTCTGGAGGAAGTTCTCATCAATTTTTAATCGAGAAAATAAATTTGTGCTCTTGACAGACACAAAATCACTTAATAATTTTCCTGCAACAATATATAAGGCAGTATTATTATCAGTTTAGTGAAAACAGTGTAAAAAATAATACTATGTATTCCCACTTACCATACAAATAATCAGACATATCGTCTTTCGATGGAATGTATCTCTTCCCAGAATCATACAAACTCTCTCTTTGTAAGTTCATTACAATGTTTCCCTTGGTTTGTTCATCAACTTCATCATCAAAGACGGCAATTTCTTATGACAAGTACCAAAGATTAAAACTTGACTAAATTGACTAAAATTAAGATTAAATTGACTAAACTTGCTCAGGGCTGCTTTGGAGATCAATTTGTCAACAGTTTCATATTCCTTAAGCCTCTTTAAAAAGCACAAATCTTGATTTGGTGCCTTCACCGCCAGACTACATCCAAGCCATGGTTTCACATATATAACCGCAATGAATAAACAAACGTCTTGAAGTGCTCGTTTATCCTTGTCGCTAATTTTGAGCTGGGATTGCAACAAACATATTTTTAAAGAGTAAATACCTCTAGCCATCCACCTTGCTTGATGCATCGCTCCAGGAGGTCTGATTTTAATTTTTTTCTCATTATCTCCTCCTAAGAAAATAATAGATAGTTCAATCAGTTCCCGATAATCGTCACGTACAATGGATTTTTGCAGTTCTTGATTATAAAATGTCAACAATTCTTCTATTGTTGTATTACAAAAATGTTGTGTGACGATATCGGTGCATGTTTCAATAGCAGCAGGATTAATAGTTTTCCAGTTGTCTCTAAACTTTTTGAACATCGGGATATCAGGGCTACTTGTGATTTGGTGGATTTTTGTTTCGAACACACATTTTAAAACCAGTTCGTAAACGTGATGGCGGCAAGCAAAGAGTACTAATTCTCTGTCTAATTTTTGTTCCAAAAGTACACAAGCTCCTTTCAATCGCCCTGTATTAGACGCAGTTATATCACAGCACATTATTTGTACTTTGTCATCGAGGTTCCAGTCATAAAGTGCGTTTAACACAGCTTTAGCTTGATCTTGACCAGAAGAGCTCTCCAGTTTGGGCACAGCCAGAAGTTGTTCCTTTTCTCCAAATGAAATAAGAATTGGCAGGCGTTCTTCTTTAGAACTTCTCACGTCCAGTCCAGGTAATAATTTCCCATCCCAGTGAACGGTCACCATTTCAGGCATATTATTCTGAAAATCTGATTTTATGGATTCCGCTCTATCTTTTCTACTCTGTGCGAATGCGTTGAATGGACGATTAGTTTATCGGGAAATCATCACAGCTAAGATCTAGTGCTTCTATTACAGCTTGAAGTATATAGACAGAATCCCTTATGCTTAATTGACATCTATCTAAAGCTGCAACTAACTTAGGCGTGATAAAGTTTTTCCTTCCTCTTTTTGTAGTAGTTCCAGAACTTACCGTTTGAGATGTCGATGGCAAGGGTTCCTCAAGGCTTTCATCAGAGCTGGTAGGTTGATCGTGATGTCCTTGCGTTTGTATAAAATCTTGTGTAGTAAGAGATGACGATAAACTCTGGGAACACATTTGCTCATGTCTTTTTTTCTCTTCTTTTAATTTTCTCTGTCTTGCCCTTTCTTCTTTCTCGGCTAACTTTTTGTCTACACCCGCTAAACATCCTGGACGCCCTGGTTCTCTTTGTTTTTGTAAAAAGATTTTATCTTCCTCTATTTTCATCCGTTCCAAAGCATCGGCGTGTGCTATATCAAATAAATTATCTAAATTGTTTTGAAAGTCCTCCTCACGGCGCTCGTAAACACCTTGTGTTTTTTTGGAATTTTTTTGCAACTCTCTCCAAGCATGGTGAAGATCCACAAGTTTTTTTACACAGTTAGGTATAGCTCTGGTAGGGATTCTAGCTTTTTCCCAAAATATAATACACTCTCGAATGACGAGATTTGCGCTTTCACTAGCAGTCATTTTAACTTCGCGAATGTTAAAAAAAAATACTGCAAGAACTTGACGTTTAGACGGTAACTTTGCGCCTGTTATTTGATAATTTACCTCACCAACTAAGAAAATACTTTTTTTATTGCTTCTTAATTCCACTGCCATCTTCTAAATGTAAAACAATGCGTGTTAATCACGAGAATAACTGAGAACAAATGACAAATACCGCCAGTACGCGCTGCTACTTCCGCGCAACTTGTATGAACATGATTCGATGCAAGTCGGCACGGGTTATCGTACTCCAAATAAGGTTAAAATTTATTTCCGAGTGTTTTAAAAGCAAGTGAACAAAACTAAGGCCTATGCGTTAGAAAATAAAAACTTTGAAAAATAAGGGACACCCTAGCGTACATGTATTGTATCTTTAGAAATTATTCTGTGTATTAAGTGAAAAAAACATCATTCATTTTATCGCAAAATACCTAAAATATACACACTCAAATTAAATGATGCCGACTGTACGCGCCAACTGAAAAGATAGATTTCCCTATTGTCCGTACGTTTTAGAAAAAAATGTCAATATCTGACAAAATTGACAAAAAGTATACTAAATAGTTTCACAATTTGTAGAGCATCACGAGCTGACTACATATCATTTGTAGATATCGTTATAATAATCTGGTCAAAAGTTATCTATTCTCTACTATCATTCGTAAGGTCGTGGATTCAAACCCCGGCCCGTCCAATCCGCACTGGGCCCCCGTGGTGGGGAAGGCTAATTGTTAGGGGACCTAAATAAGATAGTAACATTAGTGGCGTAACTCCATAGTAAGTGCTACGAACTTCATAGCGCGTAGCAATGCTTCAAGTAGTACTACGAGCTTAGCTACATATTATTCGGTTCTTATAAATATGCAATAAACATTATTTTTGTTCGCTTCAGCATATTATATATTTTAACGAGAACCAAGTGGTCCAGCACAGACTGGGTGTCTGTGATAATATACAGTTTGGCTATACGTCACCGGGTTAAATATATTCGCTTTAGAAGGGCAAATACAAACTTGTATCTCGGTCTTCCTGTAAAATTTTGCTTCAGTGTAGTCACTGCGCACTTAATCTGGACAGCCGAACTGTCAGGAACTATATATTTTTACTCTTGTATGGTCCTGGTCATTAGATATTCCGTAATGGAATTTGACTAGGATAATGCAATTTAGCTGAAACAGCGCACATTTTGAAATTTGTATTTAGTTACGAAATATGTAGTTTATAATTAGTTACAAACATTAAACAACGAAGTGTGAAATTGAATTTAACAAACGAACATTAAAGCAGATTAAGTGGTGTATTATAGTGTAATGTTGCCTTTGAACTATTTCTGCTTCGTTGAACTATCTTAACTCGATAGAGAATGTAATCTGTAATTCATAGGTTCAATATTCATCTATAATATCTCACTGTAGGGAGTAGACGATCGGTTGCGAAGAGGTTTCAGTCTAAAATCCACCACATGGTGGATTTTAGACTGAAACCGCTACTTGCTAAATAGCCCGCTACTTTTAGCCCAGCGCTACTTGCTAAATAAGCATAATGTGCACGACAGAATAGTGAATAGTGAAAGTGCGGTGCCTATATACCTATGTACATACGTAGAAGCAGTGCGCGTAATATGTACGTGCTAACATCGCACATTTCGGAGGAAAAAAGGGCCGTCTAAAAAGAGTTCCGCAAACAGTAAAGTTTAAACGGCGGAATTTTGGTCAAGAGTGAAATTCATGTGCCCTTCCTCAGAAATAATAAGATATTAACACGTACATTACCGTTATCATAAGATATCAATATTATGTGAAATGATTAGTTAAGATATTGATATTATGTAAAATGTTTAGTTAAGGTTAAATATGTGTTATATTATTGTTTCTTTACCTTTACATTTTATAATTTGTTTATGTACGATTTGCTTGTGTTTTATATGTCTTATTCTCGCTCTCCAAAGTGCTAGGATACCTAGGTTATAAGTCAGGGAATTAGAATAAGGTTTAAAATATAGACTACCGCCCGCAGTGTGTTTCATTTAGGATAAATTCTAGAACAAAAAGTTGCGGGCTAGGTGGCGTAGTTCCGGTATCGGCGCCACTGAAAAGCCGTACACCCTCGATCCTCCCACCCCCCTTGCTACTCAAAGAGGGAGGAAGGGAAGATAAGAAAAAGGAAATTAAAAGGGAAAATGCCTAAACTTCTCCACCGAAAATAGTCTTTATCCTCCGTGCAATAAGAGGACCGACCCAGATAAATAAGACTTGTAACCTAGATATTATGTACAAAGGTGGAGAGCGAATAGCAATAAATCTTCCTCAGGGAACGGGGGGATCGCTGGGGCAGCAAACTCCTATAAAAAGGGAAAGGCCTAACAGCCAGCAAGCCAGTTCGTCCTCAGCACTTGAATAGTAAGAAACATAAGAAGAAAAGTGAGCTTGCTGCCCGTTGCCTCTCCCTCCGCACCCCTGTGTTTTAATGTAAACCAGAGCAGCGTTTTATTTCCGTATTCACCCCAACACCTGATCTGCTGAGATCCCTGCACCAACATCAAGACCGGCAAAGCCTAAATCCCTACACCCCCCGTTAAAGCCACGACGCGTGACCTGCAACATTGGCCTTCGACAGCGATCGACGTGCAACTCTAACATCTGGTTCTTAGCCGGATTGCTGAGCTAACACGCTGGTCGCCAAATCGGCGTCCAGCTTTAACACATAACGAGCTCCTTTAACGTCCTCTGCTGGATACTGGCCTCCTAATGCATATTGTTTTCTACACGAGAGATAACCCTTACACGAGCCTTAAAACGCCACGCTGACCAAGTTGGTAAGTGAGTTCACCCCTTTAGACGTGGTGTAGTTCTTCGTGGCTTATGGTAACGGATTTGTTGTTCCTTAGTCGCCTTTTACAATACCCACGGGAACAGATCACAGGGTGCAAGGTCGGGACTGCATGGTGGATGAAACATTAACTCTATATTCATAGTAGGTACTCTAAAATTGCTTCGTTTGTCTGGCGGAGTGAACTGGGGCACTGTCGTGATGGAGGATCATTCTGCTTCGTTTGTCTAGTTTTTTTGACTTTTTCCAAAAAAAGGAGACAAGCAGCTGTTCACACATCAGACTGCAGTTACCGTCCTTTTATTTTCTAAACTCATAGTAGCAAAGTGGCCCGATCTGGCAAAAAATGAGGCAATCATCTTCTTTTCTCATCTCCCTCCTTTCTTGAGACCCCACTGTGCAGATTGGTTCTTGGTTTCAGGCTCATAGCAGTAGATCCAGGTTTCATCACCTGTTACTATATCTACAACAGTATTGGATTGACCATTGTCGATATTTTCAAGCATTTGGAGAGACCTCTACACGCGTCTGTGTTTTTGAGTTTCGCTCAAATTATGAGGAATCCATCCAGCACAAAGCTTGCTTACCCGTAGATGATCGTGTAAAATAGTTTGAAATCGGCTCATACTAATATCTAATGATGCCCGTATTGATGTTTTCCTCTGTCACTGCCGTCATAGGACGCCCTTCGTGGAGGACGTGGGTACGACCACGTTTAAATTCACTGAACCAGCTATAAACAGTGACACTGGATGGGGCTTCGTCACTAAATGCTAACTTAAGTCTTTCATAACTTTGTTTCTGGTTTAGACCGCAACGAAAGTCATAAAAAAACATTGAACTAAAATGTTGTCTTGTCAAATTCATTTTTCCGCGAACACTTAATTTTCAAATTGCCGCTGAAATAAAAAAACAGTTTTACAATAATAGTTCAAACCAGTAAGCTGAAGTGGCAGTGGGCGGGCCATCTATGTCGCAGGCCCGATAGCCGATGCGGGATACGAGTCCTCGTATGGAGACCATGTATGGGAAAATGTAGCGTGGGACGCCCTTCGCCCAGGTGAATTGACGACTTGAAGAAAGTCGCCATTAGTGGCTGGATGAGAAGAATTGAAGACCGTGGGTGGTGGCGGTCTTTAGGCGAGGCTTATATGCTGCAGTGGAGAGACACAGGCTGATGGTATGGTATCGAATGGTAATAGTTTTGAAAAATTAATGGAGTTTGACAAGCAAATTTAATTTTCAAAATTCGAAATTATTTCTTTTTTCTTACGTATTGTACATTAGCCAGTTCTAAGAACTTCTAGTTTCACCAATTTAATACCTATGTTACTAAATCTTATATTCTATGTGTGTATCTATATATATATATATATATATATTTATGTATGTCTTAATTTTCTATTTTGAGAGAACAACGAAAACATTTTCCTTACATTTTCCACTTCAAGCCAGAACCAATACTGTTAGGTAAACAATGAAAATAACTTATCAGACCATGAACATAAATAGCCTAGAGGACTTCCAACAGAAGCCTGCATAAGCCTTTTCTCGTTAAAGCATTATATTCAGTGCCCAGAGCGTCGTCACAGCCGGGTAACCGGAAATACGGTCTGGTTGGAGGTATTAAACACCGGACGCGCCGGGCACCGACCGGATGCCGGCGAAGGTAGGACGCCTAAACAAACATAAATATTTCAGAGTGGGGATTACCTGGTATCTAAGATTCATGCTTTAATAAATGGACAACGGAAAGATTATATATAGGTGATATAACTGTGATAGCGTAGGGATACTTTCATGGATTGCTGGTGTAACTTGATAAATCTCACGGGCTTCTCTAGATTTTCTCACGGGCGGTTTAGAATCCCTCAGCATTCGGAGAGACGTTGCGTCTCTCTGTGTGTTCTACCGCCTGTACAATGGGGAATGCTCTGAAGAATTGTTTAATATAATTCCCACCTCGGGATTCTACAACCGCACCTCCCGCCATAGAAGTGCGATCCATCCGCATTTCCTCGATACGGAGGTGTCGCATACTGTTTGGTCAAAAAATCATTTTACACCTCGAACCCATAGGCTGTGGAACAAACTGCCTCAAGAGGTTTTTCCATTGAGCTACGATATGGGGTTCTTCAAGAGAGCTGTGAATAGGATTTTGCAAGGTTGGCGGCGCGCCCACATACCCCCTGGTGTTGCAGGTGTCCATGGGCGGCGGTAATACTTACCATCACGTGGGACCGCTTCCTCGTCCGCCCACTAGTCTATATAAAAAAAAAAATCAATATCAACTGTTGTTGAAGGGCACAGTTTAAAAATTTAGTGTTTGCCTTTCTACTTTGAATATTCGATTTTGAAGGGGGAGGGAGATTGCACACACCCGCTGGGTGCTCTCGAATGGCCTCGTAACCCCTCTCTCACAGAAGACTACCTCGAAATGTGCTAAATTTACCACTTTATCCTATTCCCCAATGTACGTACGTATTTCGGTAGTGAGTGAGATATGCCAGTGTCCGTTCCTACATCTCCAGTACAGGTACAGGTATGTAGCGCATCCGGGGACGCACCGACATTTGTCATTCTGGACTGAAGTACCGCGGGTGTCTACGGGCGACAGTATCCACTTACCACCAGGTGGACTGTATGCTCCACTGCCGCCTTCTTGCTATAAAAATATATATCAAGTTATCACTTTAATGGTGACATCAATATCTCTGAAACTATAGCTGAACTATGAAACTGAAAGTATAGCTTGTTCGGTGGTGCAATTATCAAAATAAAAGGTTCCTTCCATTAAAATCTGATATATACCCACACAACTTAAAAAAAAACAAAATCTAATTTCAAAAACGCTGTAAAATTTAATCAAATCAAAATCAAATCAATTTATCTGGATATACGTGGGTGAGAAGATTTCGCAAAAGTGATTTGTGCCCACACATTTGCCATTTCCGCCGTGCAAAATAATTGAAAAAAAAAAAACAGCAATAATAATTAGGAAAATAAAGATAATGTCATAATAGGTCAGGTAGAAAGTCTTTACGTATTTGGTACCCATGAATATGTAATCAAATCTCTTTGGTTGTACTATTTGTACTTGGCTGGTTGTAACACCATTAAAAATGTCATTAAAAAAAAATCGTGCCATTTATGGATCTAATGTCTTGAATTTCTATAGGAAATACGAAGAAACTTTCCCCCTGACCTATACGTAACTAGAATGCCATAATTAATAAATACTGTATAGAATGTCATTTGGGTTAAGTCAAAAGATTACAAATTTTAATGTAAGATATTTATGGTCAAAATGAACATTTTAAAATGAATACACTATTTTTATAGTGGAGTGTAGGCTTTCTTGGCCGGTGTCCATATTAATTGAATCTTCCGGGCTACTTGGACGAGGTCTTCTGGAATCTCTTCTCTTTCTTCCAAACGTTTCGTGAACAACTGCGGTTGACATCTTCAGTGGCGACTGCGTTCATTTTCGGAGAGATGTTATCTCTTCGGCTTCTCGAGCGCAACTGACTCGACGATTGTGACGCACCGGTATTTATAGTGGGCGAGGGTAGTTGTGATTGCGTGTGTACTGACGTACCGATATTTATAGTGGGCGAGGGTACTTGTGATTGTGTGTGTACCGAGTCTGTTTTGCGCCACTCGCCATAACACATCGTTATGGCCATAACATAAAGCTTCGCCAATAACACAGCGTCGCTTGTCTTCGTCAGGCATCGAGGACAGTTTTATCAACTGATTTGTTTTACGTACGTTTCACGTAAACCAAGCCCTTCAAAGCAACGGATACACAGTCTCCGAAATCAAGAGAGTGCAAAAACCAAAAAGTGGAGCCAAAAAAGCTGACAATATCGACACCAACCCAGAGAGAAGCAGGGCGTTCTTACCTTACTTAAAAGGCGTAACAGATCGCATCAGCAAGATCTTACAAAAGAAAAACGTGAAGACCATTTTCAGGCTTACGAGCCAACTCAGAAATATTATCAGATCAGTCAAAGATCGCAGAGATCCGTTGTCCTCGACTGGAGTATATAAAATATCATGCTCCTGTGGGTCAGTGTATATTGGCACTACAAAACGGAGTGTCAATACCCGCATGAAAGAACATAAAGGCAATTGTCGAAGAGGAGAGACTGAGAAGTCGGCCGTAGCTAAACATGCCTTGTCGGATGGGGACCACGAAATCTGCTTCAGGGACACAAAGATCTTGTCAACCGGGAATCATTATTATTCCCATCTCAATAGGGAAGCTATTGAAATCTACAAGCATCCCAACAATTTTAACAAAAAAGAAGAGAATCTAAGTCTCCGTAATATCTGGTATCTAGCACTCCGAAGACATCAAGCTCACGGGGAAGAGAGACGAGAGGGCGAGGGGGGGACAAAAACAGACTCGGTACACACACAATCACAACTACCCTCGCCCACTATAAGTACTAGTGCGCCACAATCGTCGAGTCAGTTGCGCTCGAGAAGCCGAAGAGATAACATCTCTCCGAAAGTGAACGCAGTCGCCACTGAAGATGTCAACCGCAGTTGTTGACGAAACGTTTGGAAGAAAGAGAAGAGATTCCAGAAGACCTCGGCCAAGTAGCCCGGAAGATTCAATTAACACTATTTTTATACTTCGTATATCTGTATTACGACTTTTTAAAGTCGATGCCAAAAAACTACAACTTTAAAAAGTTAATCGTCGATTCCATATTTGAAGAGATTCCACAATAAGCTACCAAAGGAACACGTGTTTAAGAAGAGATTGCAAAAATACATAATTGTATAATATGGGTATATATCTCTAAGACTGCCTATTAGCTGTTGGTAAAGCCTATTATTAATGTAATTAATATATACTGCAACTTTATACTTCAAGAAATTATTGTCTAGACTTAACCGGACAAATATTAATTAATTTATATTAATTTAGGACAAATACGATAGTGGCTGTCAGTTAAATTAATTTTATTATATTATTTTGGAAATAAAATTCATAAATCTAATACAGTGATACGGATATTCGAATACATGTCCTCATGAATGTTAATTAAGGATAGATAGATGTCCATAAGTTATCATCATTTCAAGATACACAAAGTATTAAATTAGTTCCATCGCTGAGTTAAAAAAACAGTCTGACACTAGTATCCATAATACATACGTACCTACCACAATGCCTCCACTGTCGTAACAGCACGCTTGCATTTCCAATTTGTTTTCATTTGCCTCAAAGGAGCCTCAATAAAGTGTAAAAAAATACGTTCTTCAGACTCCATTTTCATTTTATTCTTCTTGTGCATTGAACAATATCAGGATCTCTTTGTGAATGAGTTTCTGGAGCACATACATTTTCCGCTTTTGTATGACTTTGAATTTACGAGCAAATATCTCTTTAGTGAGCTTCTGTTTAAAATAAGGTTGTTTTTAAGTGCAGGTTGTAATAACCAATAACTAGTAGTTTCGACGTTGGGAGGACATATATATTAAGATATTAAGACAATATAGCTGGTACAACTTGGCATGGGTAAGTCTATCTAGAAATACAGGAAAATGGAAACCTCTAGAAGATGCATATATCAAATGACAAACTGATGAAAAAGTAAACATTAACAGATTATTTTCTTAGGTTTTCGCGATTACTATACATAGCAATTAAACAACTTTAAACGGTTTAAATACCATGGGTGACTATGTGAGTCACATAGTCACCCCGTGACCACGTCCACTGCAAAGTGTTCGAAACGTCGGGATATAAATAATGTTAAATATACGCGATTTAAACCGTTTAAAGTTGTTTAATTGCTATTAACTGATTATTTTAATTTAAATAATCAGTTAATTCAACATCTACTTATTTAATGTTAATATATATATTTTTTTTGTATATTATGTTGATTCTGTATTTTACACTAGTAGTTCCACTAGGTGCTAGGTGCTATATCGTATTCACATAGTTAAAATAGTTCTTTCATAATTTTCATGTAGAAGGGGGTTACTCACGATTTATTATTTACTTATCGTGACTCGCCGGGTAACTGGACGAAATATCGGCTATCTATATAAATAAAAATTAAATGGTGTTCGTTGGTAAGCGCATCACTTGAGAACGGCTGGAGCGATTTGGCTAATTTTTGCTTAAAAAATGTTCTTAATAGTCCAGATAAGGTTTTTAGGGAAAGAAAAATTGGAAAAGTCGCCCAGAAAATTGGAAAATTTGGGAAAAACTGAAAGTGCTTTTTTTCTATGGGATTTTTGTATGAACTCAAGACCATAACTCACGATTCGAACGATGGATATGCGTAATTCTTTTTTGGTTGTTCGTTATGGTCCTGGAAAAGTTTTCATGAAAAAAAATATTTATTGAAATTTTAAATCATAGAATTTTTTTTTTATTGAATTTTATTGAAATTTGGACAGGGCAACGTCTGTCGGGTCAGCTGGTAATAAATAAATAATAAATCGTGAGTAACCCGTTTACACAACAATTTATTATGTTCAACCACGATAACAAAAGTTTAAATCTTATGTAAATAGTTCTTTCTTTGAACCGATAAATAATCAATATTTTTCCCTAAATTCACAATCCGATGCACTGAATGGCTATTGCAGAGACACAGTGACATAGATTGAACTGCGTTATAGCTGACTTAGATTACGTGGTCTGTGCCAGCAGCCTCCGGACCGCGAAACTGTAAACAGCTGTAATTCGTTTTAATAATACAATATTTCGGAGTCTATACTACCATTTTTTATTTCACACTAGCTGTGCTCGCGACTTCATACGCGTGGAATTTTAGTATAATTCTAAATTGGGATATCTTTTCTTACCGTCAGCCGATTTCGATGAAACAAGCCTATTCGAAGCTTAAATAACCTGTGGAAATCACATGCAAATACGTTCAGTAGTTTCGGAGAGTAGCGTGTTCGAACAGACAAACAGACAGACAGACAAAAAATTTCAAAATCATCTTTTTGAAACCCCAATCAGTTTTTGGTAAATATATGCAATGTACAGACACGCTGGTTCTACAGTTTTATTATATGTATAGATAGTCGAGAGAACAAGCACGACCATCATAAAGGCTAATCAATCATCCCAACGCCATCTACACTACTCCACTCTATTTTGTAATGTTGACATTGGAATTGCGTAACCAACGCCGAATCCGTATAATTAATTACCTTGAAAACTTTATAGATCAACGTATCAGGTAAACATAGTTTAAGGTACACAAGGGGCATCTGTTTACATTCGATTATGCCGACAATGTGGTGGCACAATATATGGTGGAAACAGTGGCTATACTCTGCGTAATTTTGAAAGTTACCATTCTTAACGAACACACACCTGACCAACAAAGGTGTACGGACTCCTATCGATAGTAGTAATTGTTGTATCTCTAATTTAGTTAAATAAAAGAAACATTATAATAATACATTTTTATTATGTACTTCCAATGTGAATGACATAAGATCATAGATAATCTAGACAGTAGCATAGAGTGTATAAAAGTAGTGATGTGACATACATCACATTACAACACCTCCCTCCCTAGAATTGGAACACGGCTAAATATCTAGGACTTGTCTAGGTTTAACAGTTCTACCACTTCTAGTCATATAGGGTACATTAATATTTGTGGGGAAACTCTGTTCAGTTACATGAGTTTTGTTTTTCCTATCCACTGTCTCATTGTAATCATCAACATCAATCATTAGGTTAGCATTATCATTCACTGTAGTAAATGATTTCTTCATTTGTGATGTATTGCGCCTTAAGGGCTTACAATCATTTTGTTTCATTATAATGTAGGAGCGAGGCTCCTTGGACTTACATATGATCTTAGCTTTATTCCACATCTTTCCTTCCCTAAAAACTACATTGTCTCCAGGCACATAATCTGTGACCTTCATTCTTGCTGTCTTATCAAAAGTATTCTTATACAAAGATTGTCTTAAAACTAGTTTATTAAATGCATCATTCTGCACTTTAGGTCTTAGTACATCACTATTACAGGGTAATATTCTTAACCTCCTGCTGTTTAACATCTGTGAGGGTGTTATATCTAGACCAGACAGTGGTGTGTTATTATAGTGCAATATACCTTCTCTATAATCAGAGCCATCCTCTTTACATTTTTTTAAAATCTGTTTGCAGATGTGCACTGCTTTTTCTGCCAAACCGTTACTCTTAGGGTATCTTGGGGTTGAGGTTGACAAAACAATATCTTTAGATTTAAAGTAGCATTTACATTCATATGAAGAAAATGGTACATTATCAGCAATTAGCTCTACCGGATAACCAAAACGAGTAAAGGCTTCTTGCATGGCACTAATTACAGATTTAGTAGACTTGTCTCTCAGTGGCAAAAGCTCTATCCAGTGTGAGAAGTAGTCAATAATCACTAAAAAGCATTTTCCATTAAAGTCTAGTATATCACAGCCTACTTTAGTATAGCGTTCTTTAGGTATTTTATGGGGTAACAATGGTTCATTATAGTTTTTGGAACTATACTTCTCACACGGTCTACATTTTTGTACATAGTTATGTATATCAGTTCGCATATTTGGCCAATAAAATAAAGGCTTAGCTTTGGAGATACATTTGGAAATACCACAATGACCTTTATGTAGAATATCAAGGACATAGATCTTCAGTGACATAGGTACTATGAGCCTATTTCCTACAAATAATAAACCATCCTGCATGTACATGTCATCTCTAAATTTTTCATAAATTTTGAGCTCAGCTGGTAAAGACTTTGGCCAACCATGATAGTAAAATTCTGCAATTTTGTTCAGGACTGGATCACGATTTGATTCTTTTCTAAAAATTTCTTTACGCTCATCAGACATTGGTAGATATTTTGACACCGAATGAACCATTTGCAGCATCTCACTATCATGTTCTGTTACTTTCAAACTGTTTCTCGATAACATATCAGCAAAATGAACTTCTTTGCCTGGTACATAATATACATTTAAATTATATATTAATAATTTAAGTCTAAGTCTCCTAAGCCGTGGTGATCCCACCTTGCTTATGTGCTTTGGCATTATAGCCATTATGGGCTTATGGTCAGACTGCACATCTACATCAACACCGTATATATATTTATGAAATTTTTTACATCCAAAGTAAATGGCTAAGAGTTCCTTCTCCGTTTGTCCATAATTCTGCTCTGTGCTGTTCATGGTGCGTGATGCACATGCGACAAGTCTTGGTATACCTTTGTCATCTTTTTGAAACAAACAACAACCAAGACCATTTTTTGATGCATCACACTGTAATACGATTTTCTTATTAGGGTCAAACGGCGACAGAGCTGGGGCTGAACTAACCTTAATTTTCAGTTTTTTGAAAGCCTCCTCATGGATTGGCAACCATGTAAAGTCAACATCCTTTTTGAGAACTTTGCATAATGGGGACATTAGTTCCCCCATATCTGGTACATAACGCCTTATATAACTGAAAGAACCAATAATACTTTTTAGTTGATCTTTGTTAGTTGGAGGTTCCAGATTAATTAAAGATTCAGCTCTGGATTTATCAATTGACATGCCATTAGCATTAAATGTTTGACCAACATATTTGACCTCAGTTTGCCGATATTGTAGTTTATCTTTATTGAAGACAATACCTAGTTCTTTTGCTTTCTTCATTACATTATTAAGAGAAGCATCATGCTCTTCTATTGTGCTTCCCATAACCAAGATGTCATCAGCCCAGACCATGACATTAGGAAAGCTTCCAAAATGAGTCTCCAGTACTTCTTGGAAGAGTTCAGGTGCATTCATTAGACCATATGGTAACACTAGATACCTGTATACTCCAAACGGTGTGGCAAAACAGCATTTCCAAGAAGACTCTTCACTCAGCATTAAATGATGAAAGCCTTCAGATAAATCAAGCACTGAAAAAAACTTTTTATTTTTTAGTTTAATGGCCATGTCATCTAAGGTTGGTAACA
Source organism: Sesia apiformis (assembly GCA_914767545.1). Classification (NCBI taxonomy): domain Eukaryota; kingdom Metazoa; phylum Arthropoda; class Insecta; order Lepidoptera; family Sesiidae; genus Sesia; species Sesia apiformis. Next base: position 20,201,444 of record OU611952.1, read on the forward strand.
TCTTGGGTTTTTTTACAATGATTTTGTTCAAGTCAGATGGGTCCAAACATAATCTAATTTTCTTATTTGGCCGCTCAACTAATACAATTCTGTTTACACATGCTTTGTTACTTATATTCTCTACTTTTACAATAGCTTCTCTCTTTTCCAGTCTATCTAATTCAGTTCTTAACGGCTCCAACATGGAGTGTGGGATTCTAGGCGAAGGATAACAAATTGGATCTAAAGAACATCTGGTGGGAATTTCAAAAACACCAGGCACCTTGCCAATCCCCTTAAATACTTCAACATTTTCTTGAATAAAATTTTCTTTATTGACATCAGGTACAGTTGCCTGTACATTATGCACCCTTTTTATCAACTTTAGGCTGACACAACCAGGCAAACCCAGCAGCATGGATTTACAGTCAACAATTATAAAATTCTCTAGACATTTATTGTCTCTGTATTTACACTGCAAACTGATCATGCCTAACGGTCTAACCTGGCTGCCCTCAAACGACTCAAGTTTTATATTTGTTGGCAGTAGCTTTAATTTTAAATTTTTATTAATTTTGTTAAATAAATTAACAGGCATTATACTGACATCGGCACCCGTGTCAAGCTTACATTTTATTGTGGTGTCCTCAATAATGATAACTTCAAACCACTCAGATTTTAAGCTATTTATACTTTTAGCTTCCTTGCAGTGAACAGTTTCACAATCACTATCAGAATTTGACTCTTTATTTACTTCACGCACTTTTTTATGACTGCTGACCCTGCAACTCACTGCAAAATGATTTAACAAGCCACATTTCACACACTTTTTACCAAATGCGGGACATGAACGTGGACCATGCTCCGTTTGGCACCTCTTGCACTTGAATATATTAGAAGGTTTCTTATTGATTCTTGCGGCTTCAATGGACACAGGATTCATCGCTGATACTTGTCTTGACGCCTGCTCTTTGGTCTGGCAAAATTTTATTGCCTTATCTAGTGTAAGCTCATCAACTCTGAGTAAGGCTTCCTGTGTTCCTTTGTCATAGACAGTTTGAACTATGTGATCCCTCATCAGTTCGGTTTCCATAGTTTTATATTCACACGATTTTATCAAATGTCTGCAGTCCGTCATATATGCATCAAACGGTTCGCCCTCTTGTTGTTTGCGTTCATTAAATTTGAAGCGCTCGAAAACAATATTTGTTCGAGGATTTATATGCGCAGTGATTGCACTGACAACATTTTCATAGGTCAACTCGGTTTCAGCGATAGGGATTGTTGACACGACTCTAGCGGCTTCCGGCCCCATCATGTTTCGCAACAAGGATAATTTTACCGCATCTGGGCTTTTATTTTTACCCGTAACGACCAAGTAATCTTCAAAACTGCACAACCAGAACTTCCATTCTGAAGCTGCATTTTCTCTTGAAATATCTAAGTTTGGTGGCAGTTTAACCGAGACATTTTCTAATTGGGATGCACATTTGCCGGCGTCCATCTTGATATTTTGATCTTGATTTTCGTAAAAATTTTTTGTTGCAAACTTGTAAACTTAAGTTTGTGTCGAAACTTTATAAAATTCACGGTTCAATGTTTAGTTTGGGATGCACATTTGCCGGCGTCCATCTTGATATTTTGATCTTGATTTTCGTAAAAATTTTTTTGTTGCAAACTTGTAAACTTAAGTTTGTGTCGAAACTTTATAAAATTCACGGTTCAATGTTTAGTTTTATCGGCTGCGCCATGTTGTATCTCTAATTTAGTTAAATAAAAGAAACATTATAATAATACATTTTTATTATGTACTTCCAATGTGAATGACATAAGATCATAGATAATCTAGACAGTAGCATAGAGTGTATAAAAGTAGTGATGTGACATACATCACATTACAACAGTAATATTCCTTTACGGGCGACACGGACCACTATTTTTATTTACCATTCATAATGAATACTGAAGAAATAAAATCACGCATGAATGAAATTATAAAATTCACTGAAATGCATAAGATAGACTAGAGCTAAATCCCACATAAGGAGTGGTTTGCTCAAGCGATCAATCCTATGTTAATAAATAAACTCAACATTAATTTATTTAACATACAAAATGGTTGAAAATGTAATAACTACTGCTACTACATACCACTACTTATTAAAAGAGCTAAATTTCAGTTTACACCTTCGTATTGGTCGCTTCACTGCCACTCCGTATACAAAAAATGACTGTTAACGGAAATGCAGCTTAGTTTATCATTAACCCTAGAAGTTATTATACAATGATATTGCTTAAACATTTCTGGAAGTTATATGAAAAGATACAAGTAGTTCTCATGAGCTTAATTTGTAGACATTATGGTTACGGTGTAAACTGTGCGAATGCGATCGCACAAATTTCTTCCGTACCCGCTGCATCTGTGTGCGTTAGCAGCATTTATATCATTTGTTCGAAGATAAACCACTGATATACGGTTATGTTATGGTTGCTCTCGCCACCGGCAAGTTGCATACATAATTCAAACTCGCACCCTCTTTATCAAATGTTTATAGTTTCGAGACTATTAAGCAGTTATTTTCGATGTATAAACACTAATATTTCCTACGCTAGAAGCGTTGTTTAGTCTATGTTTTGTTTGTGTAAAGTATTAAGTGTCAATGTACGAGCATTCTCTTGCTTCGCAAGTATATGGCTTTAGTGTTTCGTAGTGCTATAAAAAAGAATGGCGATAAGAGTTGTGAAAGGTGACAACTAGCAGATTCCTTATATAGTACAATGTTATAATATAAAAAAAAAACTTAAGTACCATTTCCGTAGTTACTTCTGATTTAACAGTACAGTAATTTAACAGTTTATTATATTATTATTTTATTATAATACTTTACAAGAACGAAAATAGGCAAATGTTTACGAAGTGCCAGGCACCGTACACTCATATGTATTTAAATACATGGTCTTCTTGTTAAAGTGCCTATCCAGTTATCTTTGCATGAATTGCGTGAAATTTAGCCAAACGAAACAGATCTTCCATACTAATTACTTACCCTCTTATATTTCAGAACTAAGAGTTTCCACTTCTTCCAATGTTTATTTCATCTTAATCTTTGCTATCATAACGACTTAGGGAAGATGGTATGGGTTGTGCCTAAGTGCATGTCCAAAGTAAGCCATCTTCTTTCTTTTGGCGACAGTCATGAGTTTTCTCGATCGAATTACGTAAGACATTCATCATAAAGAATTAAATAACATCTATTGATCAAACGCTACCTTTGTTAGAGGAATAAATTTAGGGAAAGGGTTGGGAAAATGAGGAGGGCTAGGAAGGGATGGGAATGGGCTCTGCCATATCTCATTCACTACCGAAACACGTATGTACGGTGATACGAGTATATTATTAAAGACAATATTTATCAAACAAAGTTATTTAAGAGAATGTTATGAAATATTAGTGTTTTCAAACATATACGACTACAGGTATAAACTGTAGTCTCTGCATATTAAAGCAAGAAGTTACACATACTCCAACATTGTTTAGTAGCCAAACATCAGCAAACCATGTCGGATAAGTGATCGGACAAACACCTCAGCCACACCGCAACGCGCTTCGGATACCTACGCCGGCAATTTGAACATTTGCATAAACCATCCGCAGCCAGATTCTGTTGTTACAGATTCGAATAGTTTTAGTAACAGATTTGAAGAGTTCTACTAAAGATGGTTCTGTGTATTTTGAAGTCAAATCTAGGGGTACAGGATTGCCCACACTAAGAGTCGCCGCAGTACCGGACACAACACACTTTTGTGAAGCAACTACTCCGCAGTTTTTCACCGTAAAACACACATGGCTCTAAATGGTACCTGAAAAGAAAATTATTTGATTGAAGAAGAGTAGAGAAAAAGAAAAAAGTGGAAATGTAAACAAAAGTACTCTTAAGGAGAACTGAGAGAGAATCGAGTATTTAGAGCGCGGGTTGGCTCAGTCGTAAATACATTAGTTTCTTTACAGACTCCTTTTCAAGAAAATGAAAGAAATGATAGCGCCCACGATGGAAACATGATGGATTGGCTCAACTCATTATCCGTGTTATGAGAAATAAATGATTTTTCTTTCTTCCTGTCGCTACGAGTTTTTTTGGAAAAGTTGATTTAATCGCCTTTGACAAAAATTTGGTATGAAAAAAATATATGGTTGTGTCCACGATGAACTAATTCCATATACTCATAAAGTTTCATTCTTTATAAAGAGTCCGGGTACGCAAAGTATTTCGTAAGCGATAGTTTATCATCAATTCAAGGAAGATATTCAGTAATTTGGGAGAGGAAGAGTCTACTGGGGATTGGAGATGCTCTGGGGACGGCGAAGGTGTAAATTGCAATCCCACATCCATTAAGTGCAACCGACAGGCCAACTTACCCCTCTTTCACTATATTTCTTGTCCGTATTCTATTTCCCGGATGTATGTAGGTGATTTGGTAGTGAGTGAGATATACGCCTGAGCAAATTTCTCATCGCACCGCATCCTATTCCCTCCGATCCCATCGAATGGGGAGTGTAATGCAATAAAAGAAACTCCTTATTATTATCTTAACTCTATTTCATCGCATTCCTCCCAAAGAGGATTGGGAGGTGTAAGGGGATGAGGTAAACTCCTCGTTTCATTATAACTCCAATTCCCTTTTGTGTCAATCCATTCCTAAATCTACAAAGATAGGCAGTGCATCCGGGGGCGTGCCAACGTTTGTTATTGTGGAGTGATGATGGCACGTATCACGCGTGTAGCAGGGCGATAGTATCCACTTGTCACCAGAAGTACTGTCTGTTCGGGATCAACTTATTTATATGAAAAAAGATCTCGAGTTTATTCACTAATGGGAAACATACAGTAATGTAGGTAGTCGTAAACGCATCCGAATATATCCGGCATCCGCTGGGAGGGTGCAATACGTCAGCGCTATGCATTTAATAAATCATGAAAATCGTCCGTCGGTCTGTCATCGCCGCCGATGACAAATTGCGAATACGAACGCCGGGCCCATGTGGTGCTCGATTGATGATTTTTCTCGTTCTACCGTATAATTTGACTTGGTTGCGTTTTTATTAATCGAATAGTTTCTGACCATGGTTTTCCTTGAGTGGATTTATTGGTAAAGTTAGTGTTGGGGATATGTACCTTATAGCAAAGAGGCCGGAGGATTGAAGGTTATTATTAACCTTCAATCCTCCGGCAATGGTCCTGTTTGGGACGCCCCTCGATCTAATCGTCTATCCATAGATTGTTCGTCGCCGTGTCTGCTCTCGAACGCGACGGCGCACGGCGACGTATCCCAGTAGTTTTACCAATTAATATTATTAGTAAGACAGTTGGGAATTTTCATTCCAGTAGTCTTCTGGCGCAGAATCCACCACACCTGAAATCACTTAGTTATTACATTGTTTACACGTTTTCAACCCTGCTACAGTCACCTCCACCGCTACCCGGCCAGCTGACGGTCCATTCATTATTCAATCACGTGAAAACAATCAAATAAAAAATATAAATAACATTTATTAGATTGTTTTTCAAATGACTAAGTATTTTGTCCATCGCCTCCCGTATTGTACGACAACTGAGCGTCCTCAAGTTTACGCACACTAAAACAATGTACATACATGTACGAGCACAACCACTTTTAAACGTAACACGCCTTCGTGATAACTATACGTGTGTAGGTCTGTATATACACGGTAATATCACCTCTCTGCCTGCCTGTGACAAATACCACGTGACACGGTGTTTGTGGACCGCAGTAATGCGTCACATATCGACCGACTCCTGACACCATAACTCAACGGAGCTGAGCAGTAAATCTCTTCGACAGTATTAGTTACCGCTGTGACACTCGAGTCACCGTCATGGAGTAATGACGGTCGTTCATTTTGGATTATGAGCGGTGATAGGGTTTGTTTTGAGATGATTAATAAATGTTTTTACGTAGGGAAGTGCACTTAACTACATGCCACCTAAGGCCAGGTAAGTCTGCAGTTGCCTGTTACACATTTTTAAAAGGGAAGTGGTGATAGGTGTATTTTAGGCAACTTGATTAAAAGTAATTCTTACTTGCCGAAGTTATACATAATGTCACTGAAATTACGCAAAGGCTATAAAATGGTTGTTCAGAATCTAATACAATATTATTACAATAGGCTTTTTTCATGACTTATAAGTACGATTCTAATATATCTTTTAATCTACGCGCATCGACCGATCCCCGTCGCGCGCGCCGCCCGGTCTATGTAATGAGCACTACGAACGTTTAGACAGGACATCGATACATGTTTGTAACTTTTAATTTATTCCTTAAATTGATTTTATTTAACGCTAGAATGGTTTTATATACTTTAAACTAGTTGAGATTTTATAGCAATTAAAGAACTTTGAACTGTTTAAATCGTGTATATTTAACATTATTTATATCCCGACGTTTCGAACACTTTGCAGTGGACGTGGTCACGGGGTGACTGTCACCCCGAGTCACCCCGTGACCCGGATATAAATAATGTTAAATATACGCGATTTAAACAGTTCAAAGTTCTTTAATTGCTATGTATAGCAATCGCGAAAACCTAAGAAAATAGTTGAGATTTTGTTCAGTTGTTCATTTTGTTTTGTTCAAATGTTTCAGATTTTGTGGTATTAAGGTGACACGTATATTTGGAACTGTCAGGGTTTTTGTTTATCTATAGAATATAGGAGACGAGCAGGCATAATCTCTTGGCAAATGGATACTGTTGTCTATGGATGTCAGCGATAAGTGCCAAGCGATGTTTGAGGCTTTTAAATCACGTCGTCTCGTGACTACAAAGGGCACTACCTGTGACTACCAGTGTCCTGCAGTGGGACTGTATTAGCTGATATCGATTGATTGAAATACACCAAAAATATGATCACAATAATATTAAGATAATAAATAGACTTACTTAACATTGGCCAAGGTGAACATATCAGGTATGTACTGCATTCGCAGATACAATTTTAATATAGATACCCACGCAAGACTTTAAATTTCAATTGAACATATAAATTAAAAACGAGATAATAACTATTAAATCTAAATTTAACAAAAATGAAGTTTTCAAAAGTTAGCAAGAAATTTGAAGATAGGTATCGTGGCAATGCGTTACAAAAAATGTCAATACTATGATACTTTTTGATAAACTGCCGTAAACGAGTAGTGATGAAGCAAGTGTGCCTCAACACCTCCCCCCATCTCAGCGACTGTTGTTACCTTGCCCGTACTTGCGGTGATCTACCGCTGCGGTCGCAACGATGTAAAGGTTAGGTTACACTGTGAAATTGGAACTGTTAATTTTATATGACTTCAAACTTTTATATGGCCAGCTTTATAAAAACTCCACCTCATCTCTTAGCCGTGGGTTTTGTAAATGGCGATTAAGGGATAACAGAGCGACTATCTCAAGCAATGAAGAACTTCACCATCTCTAGAAGAATGCACTCGAAAACTCGCTTGACCAGCGTGTCGGTTTACAGCCATATATTTCTCTAGCTTGTGCATGAGATTCACGTCCAGCAGTAGCCTATGAATGGGCTCTTTGTGGTAACCGTGGTTCCCTACACTGCTGGACATAGGCCTCTCCTAAGGTACGAACTTCAGCTCTTTCCATCCAGCCACCACCGACGAATTTCTTCACGTCATTGTCGTCGGTCCATCTACACTTCCATTCCACACTAAGCTGCTCGATCCTAATAGATCCTACCTTTATATTGACTTTAATATCATTTCTTTTTTATAGATAGAAGTGTCAGATGAGCCGACAGTCCACCTGGTGCTAAGTGGATACTGGTCGCCTATGTATAACCCGCGACACATGCCAATATCAGGTCGGAATAGAAAACGTTGGTGAGCCCTCGGATGCTCTGTCTACCTTTGACGATTTAGGAATGGATTTGGAGAAAGGATTGTGAAAATGCGGAGGTATTGCATTTGTTGGGATGGCAATGAGATCTGGCATATCTCATTCGCAATCGTGACACGTACCTATAATGGAGAAGTTCACTGGGTTCAGAACTAGCGTATTTCTCGTATTTAAATAAAAACATACACTAATGTATTATGTATGGTGAAAAAAAAATTGGAAAATGACCAATATATCGGTATTCAAAGTTGTAATGCACTACTCGCGACGACGTCACAATATATGGTAGGTATGTAACAATTATTAAATCCTCGTAAAAGGCCTTATTTGACAATTTTCATCGGGAGGATTTTAATCTTTACAGGAGAGTTTCAGTTATTTTCCATAGATTTTAGATAACATATGTTTAGAGAAAGGCCGTAGTTTCATATATAGTGTGTATGCTAGTTTGTATTGTGACGTCATAAGCTTCTTCGTCAATTTAAAACGTTGAAAAACTATATATTCGTCATTTTAAAGATATCATACTATTTTTTTTGTGATTTTTACAAAACTTTTTTTAGGTAAGTATTTGTCTATTCATGTACGTATAATAAATAATTAATTATATATATTAATTCAAGTCAAAATTCGTATTAAAATTCGTGTGCACCCTGCTTTACCCAGTCTACATTTCAAGCGCACTCAAGGTGTTTACCGTACATTTGTTACGCGTTACCCCGCTGAGGTGCATATTGTACCTTAAGTGCTTGTTTACCCCTTCCCCCACCTCTCGCCCTTACAAATGAATTCGCTTCTCCGCTTGACGGCTACTTAATATGTTCCAAGACGTTCTGTTACTGTAGAGATGATTTTTTGGCTTGGTTAAACCCATAGGTTGTGGATAGATCTTCATTATATAGTTATTACGTTATACTGCGACTTTTCCAAATAATTTCCTTTCTCTACTATTTTGCTTCTATTTGCTCTAAGCCAAATTTTCATTCCTCGTCAATTAATTCTTCCTTACAGATTAATACTGAATGCAGATGTAGATATATACGTATTATTATAAGCATGTATTGTACTATACTTATTACTTACATAATTAGATTCATAAATTTCAATCGTTGTCTAGAACATTCCATTTTTCGAACATTCCCGACGTACTACAGAATCGAGATAGCTCCAGTAACACCCAGAACGCATTATTGTACCTTCAACTGCAGAGCGTTTTTAATGATTAGGACTTTAAAGTATAAATTGCCTATAAACAGCTGTATACAGGACATAATTCCGTCGGTAAACGAGAAGTTTGCAGTGTTCAGTGATTCAATGCCCAGTAAACAAAACAGTTGGCCGCCGAGGCGTGTCGCCATGATTCTGTATTACAAGGAGATTTAGCAACTTCGCGCTGCAGCCAATCGTCTGTGAAACTATGTCACTGTGTAGTGTTATTCAGGATTACAACAGTGGCTTTGGTAGTCCCAACTAAAACCTGCAAGCATGTTAAGGCGGTTCTATTAACTTGCTGAGTTGCTGACGTATTTTTTTTTTATAGAAGTAGAAAGAAGGTTCCAAAGATTTAGACAGTCCGTAACTGTAAACAGTCCTATTAACGTCGTCTGCTGACATTGGCCTTGTCATTCACATTGCTTTGTGCATGAGGGATGTAAATAACACTGGACGAGCGGGTTGAGGAGTCTACTCTTTTAGAGGTTTGTGGTAGCGGCTCTGTTATACCTCAATTGCCTTTTACGACAATTGAGGTGCTATTCACAACTTGCCGCTGGCCGACACTACACAGCGGACAACTTGCTGATTCCGGTTTAAATCTAGCGTTTTTTTTATAGAACGAAGCTGGCAGGCAAACGGGAAGTTGACCTTGTGGTAAATGGATAATGTCGCCCATGCACGCAACACATGCCAATATCAGTCAAAAATGACAGACGATGGCATGCCCACGAATGTGCCGCCTACATTTTGAGTTTTAGGAGTGAGAATTAGGAATAAATATAGAAAGGATGGAAAATAGGAGAAATATACGCAATGAGAAGTTTTATTATCATTACACTCACATTTATCTATGTGAGTAAGGTGGGTGTGAAGCGTCGAGCGGCCTTTCAGAGGTCATTTCTTTATGATTATGAATTCTTTATGGTTTTTCAGGGTCGAATGTCTTAAGTGAGAATGTAAGAACGTCAGCAGCGATTCATCCAAGTCACTCGGCGATAGTGTAGTATTGACATACAGGATGGACGCAGTGTCCTTGTTAAGAGTTTCTACGTAACTTCTTAGTTAACTTTTTACGCTGTGGTCCCTACCAATAGTTATGTAAGGGGAAAGGCTCGTATATTTTTCTATTTCACAAACTAAGCTAACGATAAACAGGGTCTAAACACGAACTATATCCAGCGACGTGTTCCGTGGAGTCCGCGATTCTCTAGAGAGCGCGCACGTTCTGCCCGGATGCTCGGCTAAAACGGTCGCGAGAGGGGAATCGCTATAGCCTATTTATCTTTATTTACTTATACGCTCGTTAGAGATCGCTCTACAATTTATAATAAGCGGGCGGCACAGCCGTAAGTGGCTAATTTTGCGTATTTTAATATTTTCGAGATCGTTGGATACGAATGTAATAAGTGCAAAAGTTACACAAAGTCCTTTACATGTCCGGTGACTCTTGATAGGCCATTAGGACCATAAGAGTTTAGCCATTCCGAAAAAAAAACACACACAAAGCCCAATCATACATCATCTCGATGTACAAACACATAATATTTCAGGAATGGCGGTACTTATCGATGTGATACAGCCATCTGGTGTTAGCCCCAAACAACTACTGAGTTCGTTCGAAAGGGTACAACAATTAATCAAGTGTAAAAAAGTTATAGGGAATATTCGACCGCACGCACGTCGCATCGACAAACAATTGTGCTTCTAGGGTTAAATAAATAAAATGTGCGCTTGCTCTTCGTCTCCAAGAACCATTTTAGTCGAGGTGAAACTCGTAAATTCGCTTATAGCGGTACTAAGACGTAGAACAACTCTAGGGACCTACGTGACGCGAACAAATAAAAACTACTTGTTCAACTTTGATAGCAGGAAATTGTTTTAAGCAACGTAAAGTGAAGATTTTGTGCGCGTTCTTGGACATCCTCAAGGTGCAGCAGCTCTTTTAAAGTTCCCGTTAATCCAAACAGAGGAATGCCTTTGCGGTGTTTGCTAAGTTTTAAAAAGTAAGCGAGTTGAGAGTGCACTCGAGGACACAAACATTTATTCTGTTTACTTCAGAAATAGAACTTGATTTTAAGATTTTTGCCTTTGGGCATCGGGCACACAGCGTCCCGTGGCGTGTTCGCGCGACCACATGATGATGTGTGAACACTTTCAAGCCATCCATACAGTTTTTTTCGAACTATTACACGCCTTTATAGAAACCAGGTGACAGACTAGCGGACAGTCCACCTGTGTCGTCCAGACAACCGTGATAGTTCTTGTGCCGCCACAAGTGCTTTATAACAAGGATCAACAACTAAATAGCAGAATGAGTCAAAGCACAAGTATTTAATGTTTGGACCGGATTTGAATTTACATTTGTATTAAAGGTCAGTAAGGGTTCTTAGGAATTTAGTAGCAAGAAGTTCAGTAAAGGGCATACTCAAGAGCGTTGTTACAACCACCGGTGGTGAAGTCTTTGTGAAATTATCGGTAACCGTGCTTAAGAAGGGGAGGCAAGCCCCACACAGTAGAACGATGAGATCGTTGCGGAGGTCGAATTTGTTAATCCTCACCAAGATTCTTGTTCAATATTTTTCAATACAGCTTATTGCGAAGTCTACCCTAAAGTTGCACGTGGCTACTGATAGAAAAAATATATTTTTATAAGACACCGTGCATTCGAAAACAGACATTTTTATTATGTACGAATAGTGGCATGATATTAGATTTATAATGGTAGCATGTATTCATGTCACTCGACAATCCAATTTCCTTCGAACGTGAACATTTTTCGTATGATACTAGCATTGACATTGTCACAGCGTGGTAGGTAAGAAATGCGATATTTAGTTTTATATTGTTAAGACTAGCCTTTAGCTCACGGCTGCGATCACGTGGTACATATTTTCCATTACAAAATCTTCTGGAAGAAATAACGTACACGATAGTGAAACCGCATCAAAATCCGTCCAGTAGAACCCAAGTTACGAGTATAAGCGGGACACGAGTACAGACAGACGTTGCGATTACTGCGATTTTAATCTTTTCACTGCTGATCAACCATACACGTCTTCGACTCGTCTCATGTATATAGTAATGAACGCTATCGAATACAGCTATTTACAATTAAAACAATAAACATCAAACGATTTTGATTTTTCATGAAAACTGTTTTGTTGTTAAAATAACATCAAAACAATTTTGATGTTATTTTAACATGATTAAAACAGCAAACAGGAACTCAATATTGCTAAAGAAATCTATTCGTAAAGTTTCAGTGTTGCTAACGTGAATAAAATTATATAAAGTTATTTTAGTCAATATCCTATTGATAAAATGTCTTAAATGAATATCTGTTTCTATGGCGCATACTGTTTTCTATAAATGAATAACTGAGATGGTTTTAAATTCTCTCAAAGTGCCCTCGTACCAACGTTTCATTGGATTTACGTATAATTAAATTAATTAATAAGCACTTTAAAAGGTTCCCATTAGGTAATTCGTAAGCAATTTCAAGGGTGAAGGTTCACTTAATTAAAGGTTCCAGGGAAATTTTTAATTATCTCTAATACCTTTCACAATAAAGTGTTTGCGTAGCTTTGGACGTTTAAAATATGTTCGCATTTTTAGAAGCCAAAAAGATCATGTTTTATCGAAAAGATATGCAAACGACCCGTCTAATGGTAACTAGGTTATTAAAATTATACTGCCAATTAGATCTATAATCTCTAAAAAATCTAGTCAGTGTCTACTGACTAGATTTTTTTTCTTCATATATGGCAATGGTGCAATTAGCACATACTGCCAGTGACAAGTTTTTTTTGTAATAAACAGTTCCAAAATCTAAAACTTATTCTGCCAATATCCAATCGCTCAGTAAAGCGATAGTAGGTTTAATGACAATGGACAGTGTGTATTGCATTCAAACGAATGCAATACACACCATTCAATAATATTGTGTAATGACATTATTGTATAGTTTTACTATAGGTTTAAGGGCCGGGCCGCCTTATGTATATGTATTTGATATGAAACTCCTCGTATCGGTGGTTACAAATAAAATTCGTGGTGTGTCCATGGCATAACGAGTTGTTCGGCACTTGAAAAAAAACCACATGTTTTAGTTATTTGATATTAGCGTATTTACCATGCTAAAACAAAAAAAAAACAAAAACAACAAAACAAAAACACTTTAGGTTTAGATAAATGAAGCTACTCGAATACTCGTCCCATCCACTATTTTTAGTGACATCAGAAATGCGTGGAAAATCGAGAAAAATATCTGGGTTTTCACTGCGTTTTCCGATTCAGTTCGTGAAACGTATTTTTCTGTTTGATCTTTCCGCATGAGATGTTTTGGTGTGAAAACATTATGTTTGTGGTACGAGAAGAAGAATTACGAGTGTATTGTGTTGTTAGTGACCGTGTGCTGTCGGCCATCTTCTGCATCTTCTCCCGTGGGTGTTGTAAAAGACGACTGAGGAATAACGAAGCAGCACCTCTAAAATAGTGGAGTCGCCAACCCGCTTGGTCAATGTGGCGTTTTAAGGAGGGCTCCGTGTCCAGAGTGAACGAAAAAAGGGGGCCGGTTACGGTTACATTATCATGTTGGATTCTTTCACATATCAATTCTAAGTAATTTTAAGGATGTGATTAAACTATTTACAATATTTTCATATGTAGTTCAATTCGATATCGATGTAATCATGTCCTGACAGACTACTACTGCTTGTACTATCAGCCTGTGTCTCTTAGGATAGGTCGTGACGATGCAGACGTTGGACTCGAACCGTGGATTTTTTTTTTATAGAGAAGAAGGCGGACGAGCAAGCTGTCTCACGTGATGGTAAGTGTTACCGCTGCCCATGGACACCTGCAACACCAGGGGGTATGCGGGCGCGCCGCCGACCTTGCAAAATCCTATTCACAGCTTTCTTGAAGAACCCCATGTCGTAGTTTAATGGGAAGACCTCTTGAGGCAGTTCATTCCACAGCCTACGGGTTCGCTAAATCTGGATCCTTTCAATTGTGATCCACATCTCACACCTCCAGGCTATCAATGCTTACATGAAATATCAAATATTTCTAGCTAAAAAGGACTACATTACTCGTACATTACCCTATAATACACCGACCGGAACGTATCCACTGGCATATTTATTAACCCCCCCTATGTAGGAGGTAGTAAATCGAATGTTTTGGAACTCTGCCCACCGTTCCTGCCCGATAACTCTCGTTACATTTGCCTTAGCGTTATATTATTATTGTCATTATCTCGAGTCCGTGATGAGTTATTAGTGGGAAAAGATGTATCAACTGAACAGTTCGTTGCTCGTAAATATAAAGGCGTAAGACTTTTCGACTAGTACAAATTATTTGTTAGAATACGGAGAGTTGTTTTTTGTAGAATTATCGACTACCCTTGGATATAAGAACCATTCAAAAACATTGTCTTCAAAAACAAATTGAGGCAGTCAGTACCGCATTATCGATATAGGCAATGTAGGCAACTGCCTATGGACCCGGTGCCGCCTAGGGGCCCCGCGGCCCGTGAGAAAAATAAGTAGTTAGCAAGATATAAATCATTGTTATAATTTTACAATAATCACCATTTGCAAGTATTGCATAAATTGAATTATATTACATCACCTATAAATAGTTTTGTTTTAATAAATGACATACATTCATTAGTGTCGAGATATTAAAATTTGGTGTTGGTATAAGGTTTAAATACTACCTATCTACATAAGGGACGAGGGGCCCCGAGACTTGCATTGCCTAGGGATTAAGCCTCTACATGGCTTAATCCGGCCCTGGAGGCAGTTCTTGTTCCATGCGTGCTTTTATAGCATTGATGAATTCTGTGACCATTCCGATTTGAAGAAAAAATTTATCGTAAAAAAGCTTTTTAAAAGAAGCTGTTATTAAAAAGCACTATAATGAAGAAACTAGACTTAATGTTTTATGTGATTTAAAAACTTGTGGCGAGATTTACAAATTGAAATAATTATAGTTCTACGAAAATCGGTACGAAAATCTTATATGGCGACAAGCTTTTAAATCATATAAAACATTAACATAACTGTGCTTAATTACATCTATTGGTAATGCTTATTTTCTATTATTATTGTAATGTTTATTTTCTTTATTTTACGAGTAGTGCGTTTTAATACATCGCAGACAAATCGACATTCGGTTTTGTGATGTGTTTATCCAAATATAAAATGTCAAATATTAATACTAGAAATAAAAAAATAAAATATAGCCTTATTTTTATAATGTTATTTCATATGCATTTTCAGTTACGCATATAATTCGTTTGATTTTGGAGCTTCCCTTGTCCTAGGCAGGTTACAGACCAATGCTATCGATGCCCATCTCGCCAAAACAGACGGTTCGGCTCATATCACTAACTTTTTGTCATTAAAATTGCGAACCCATCAAGACGAGCCCAAACACGGTGTGTCTACTGTTCGGCGTTGAGAAGGTCTACAGTATGCTGGTATTCATGGCTGCAGCATCAGGTCATGGTGACCAGATTATTGTCGTGTCATCGGTTTTATATACATGTGTGAAATTTCAAGGCAATAGTACAAGTGGAAGTGGATTAAAATCGACTTGCAAAATTTTACTTAAACAAACAAACTAACAAACATGTGAAGTTGTATAAAAGCTTGTAATGATCTGTGACATACAAATTACTATTTATATTACTTTTTTACACATTTAATTGATTTTTATTAGTATAATAATATCTTATGTATTACATTAGTTTTCATACAGAATTATTATAAAATTGTAGTCGAGTAAATAAAATGAAGGTGAAATTTCATGGAAATTCAACTACACGAACAGCAACAAAATCAAATTATCCTTGACGGAACAATAATTGCTCCTATACAATTGAACTTTAATTAAGGATGATTCGTTAGAAATCTAAAACATAGTATAAACATTTTATCATTTCAATTTTTTTATTTATTTACTTGGCAGTGGTTCTCAAACATTTTCGGCTCCCGGCGCCCTTGCTGAATCCAGATTTTCGAAGGCGCCTGATGTTAAATTTTATCAAATACACTTTGAAAAATAACCAATTTTTCTTCCAGGGTTAGGTAAATATATATGATTAAGTGATTTGCACCAGCTTCACTAGATGTCGCTTCCATGAAAGTGAATTTTAAATGACAGTAATATTTTGTACATTGAGTAATATTTTGTAGCGCCACTGTAAGAAAATCGCGGCTCCCCAAGGCGCCAAGGTACTTACGTACTTTGGGAACCACTGGCATACGGATTATTTCACACAGGGTGACTGGTTGCGGCGACGAAATCTTTTTTCTCAATACATGTCTTGATATTGTAACGGTAAATTCAATGACGTTATTATGATAAATCACTGATAGCCAGAAAAACGTGTTGAAATTATAAGTTTTTTTTTTTATAGAAAGAAGGCGTCAGACGAGCATACAGCCCACCTGGTGGTAAGTGGATACTGTTGCCCATGGACAAACCTTGGCACGCCCCCGGATGCGCTGTCTTACTTTGAACGAGATAGTTTCTGGGTCTGTAGCAGATAAACGAATGAAAGTACAAACGAACATAATAAAATTATATTTTTTTTGGCATGGAAGAGTGCACGCTGAATTCCACAGCCGCTGGGCACATTCGACTAAAAACATTACCCCTCTCCCACAGAAGACCTGAAATGTACTGTACATCTCACACACGTTCGTGTTTCGGTACGACGTATGTTTTTCGGTAGTGAGTGAGATCTGCGAGAGCCCATTGCCACCCACCTCATCTTATCCTAACCCAAGCGTTCCACCAAATCTAATTCTTTAAATTTACAAGGGATATCTGCTCGATTGCCGCCTTCTTTCCATAAAAAGTATGGGTTTCTTAGATTCATTGAACCCCAAAAATCAAACTAATTGATCGTGCGCTTCACCTCAAATTCTACAAACTTAAACAAAACCAATTATCTAGAAACAAAAGCAATAAACAAAGTGCGACACAAACAGATTTAATTACAAAGAAGTTGGACTCGGTAAACATGTCTATCGCGACATTAAAAATCCATTTATAATAACTAAGGAACAATTTCTTATCTTAATGGTCTAAGTTCTCGGCCGTGCCTTATGTGTAATAGGTGTGTTAAGACACGCGTCTATATCAAAAGCGAGGCTATACGATATTTAGTGGTGTTTCTGTCCAAGCAATACAGTTTTATAGTAAATATTTTAGATGATTTATGATAGTCCTAGATGATGAGAATTAGTAAGAAGTGTAACGGGTCAAGCAAGGAGTTATACAGGCGTGTAATAATTCATAAATAAATATATACAATAGGTCTAGCCATAAATATTGCTACAAAGAAATCATTGTTTTAGTCATCATCTCTGTACCAGCCCCCATACAATATTAACTGTTAATAAGGAAGACCATTAAAGACTGGATTTGTAGTCGAATCGTGAATTAAAGAGTAGTCTGTAGACTATGTCAAGTCAAGCATAATATTGAGTTCCTCAATTATGAGGCGACTCACATGAGTAATGCGATACGGTTTCTGTTGAGTAAAAATACAAGGAGATTATTTTCGTTAGTACACATTTTAAGCGTGCCGTATTTGTATACATAATTAACATAGGATCTCACTTTAGTCTCATATATGTCGTGTCGCTCTGTTTCATCAATTCCGTGCAGTTGTCAAACAAAAACGATACAAAAACAACAAAAGCAAGCTCTGACTTGTTGGTTAACTTCATGATTGCGAGGCGACACACATGTGTGGCGGTGAAAATCTGTTACTTTACCGCTTCCTAAATATTTATTTTTTACCGTGTTATTTATGTTATAGTTATTATGTAATCCTAGAGATAATGGAAGATCAAGAGGCAAACCAAGGAAGATATGGATGGACGACAGAAAACAGAAGGTGCCACGTGGGGAAGGAAAACAGAAAATTAAAAGGAATGGGAAAAGTTGGGGGAGGCCTTTTGCTCAATACTGGGCTACCGAAAAATAAACATTTAATAACATTTTTGGTTATTGTAATACTAGGTAGATAAAATAAAGGCTCTTTTTATTTTATAATTATGTTATAGAGGAAATAAAGTAATGATTAGCCTATAGATATCTACTCTCTATTCACAATCGTGAGGTGAGTTGACACTTTCTCTATGGCTGAGTTTCCACTTAAGTACAAACTTCTGAAAATTATCACTAGCTCCGTGATGGAGGATAACATTGTGACGAATATTTTTTGTTTAGCATGTACTTGTTGTATATATCTACCATTCCGTACTAGTCCTGCGTTGTAAATTATGTCCCGACACCCCCTCGTGGTGTTACTAGGACAGGCCTGTGCCCTGCAATGGGATATTATCGGTTGATATTTGTAGTCGACGTTTCGGTCGGCTTTATCTTAAACTGACTGATACCGATAGACTGATTTGGTTATAATTCAAACTGGTACACATTTATGACCCGTTTTATGTTTAAACATGCACATGCAAAACGCTACAATCTGAAAAGTTATGTCATAAAAAACGGCTGCGTACTGAAGGAATCAGCTCCAGAAATGAATTGTTTGGTTCCAACAATTTTATCGTCACATATGACGACCTCACATGTGACTCGTATACTTCAATACAGGGAGCCTTGAGGTATACGAGTCACGCGAGTCATTTACTCTCCGAAACTCGATACTACACGCTCGGAAAATTAGCAGGTTCCCGCGCAGTCCCGTCACGCGCCCAATCAAGCAACTTTCTCCAAGTTTGATGGAGTTACCGCGGAATGGTGTAAATTACTTTGATATGGCGACGTGACCCGACTTGTCTGCACCCGGTCTTAGCGTGACGTCATTGCCTCACACATACTGAGTTTAATTATCTGCGAATATTGCGCTCGCTAGAATTATCTAAATGAGTAATTGATCATCTGTTTCTCATAAACATGCAAAACATTTTGGTACACAATGTGATCCCTAGAGTGTACGATATGCCATAGGTGCTGTACAGAATTATGTTGCGTATAGCAAAAATCCGCAAAAATGCAAAAGAACAATTGTTAATATATATATTTTAATTAATTTAAAATCGAAATTACACAATATTTTATTAAATTCACAGCTACGTTACAAAAGAAATCCAGAGTCATTTAAAAGTTAACACATAAATACTGCATGTGAATTAGTTATGTCAAAATACAAATATTTCTTGCTCTTCTAAAAGTAGTTAACTGTACCGTATCCCACTTTTATTTCAAGTCCGCGCAACTTTGATTTCTCGCAGCCTCTCACAAGTTCTAAGCGCAGATAAGTTAAATTGGAAAAGCGATCATCTTCCCCGCTCCTGTTCTCGGCTAGTTAAAGTAAAATACTCGAAGAAGTAATGAGAACTAAAATTGAAGTACAATTGAACCATGTTTTTATTCTGGGGGGATTTGTTTTAATGAAGCGAACTTACCAGCAGCATGGATTTTTAGACAGAAAAGTCTTATTGTATACCTAAATGCAGTTTATTACGAACAGCAAACGTGCACTCTTTTACGTGCGGTCACAGAGTAACTAATAGCACAAGTACAGAAGACTCACTCTCCAAAAAACGCTCCCAAAAAACCTACCAAATCACAAAACCTACAAAATAAAACTTCATTCAGAGCGAGCCAAATTGAATGCTAGGCGCATCGGAGAAAGGCGATATTACACTGAACCGCTGAAGGTCACGCACACAAACAAGGACACTAAGTGCGTAAATCGCAAAGGTTTTTTTTTATATAAAAAAGTGGGCGTTCGAGCAAGCGGTCCCACGTGATGGTAAGTGTAACCGCCGCCCATGGACACCTGTAAAACCAGGGGTATGCGGGCGCGCCGCCGACCTTGCAAAATCCTATTCACAATTTTCTTGAAGAACCTCCTGTCGTAGTATAATGGAAAGACCTCTTGAGACAGTTCGTTCCACAGCCTACGGGTTCGCGATATAAAATAATTTTTGGACCGAACAGTGCGCGACACCTCCGTATCGAGGAAATGCGGATGGACCGCACTTCTGTGACGGGAGGTGCGGTTGTAGAAACCCGAAGTGGGCATTATATTAAACAATTCTTCAGAGCATTCCCCATTGTACAGGCGGTACAGGTCACATACACAAGGACACTAAGTGCGTAAATCTCAAAGACTGTCACTCATAATTAGAAGATAACTGATTATATTAGTTTTATTAGTTTTAAAGCACAATTTTAAATTTATTTTAAAATAAAAAGTATTATACCTACTTCTACAATATGATGGTAGTTTTTAAAAGCTTTTATTTGCGGGTGCGTTACAAAGAGCTCGCGGCAACCGACTGAAATGAACCCTTGCGCAGGGGCGCGCTGTCGTACGCATACATATATGTTTTCGTACCTAAAGTGCGCAGTAAGCCAGCCCGATTAAAAGTATTAAAAGTAAAAAGACGTTGCACGGATTTGAGGTTGTGAATATCATATTATAATTTGGCTTGTTAAACAAGCAGCAACGATTACTAAATACTAAATTACTAATCTAGATGAACGAAGCAATAAAGACTTCTTTATTGTCACCGTGCGACGTTTGCTCGGGCGGTAGAAGGGTTCTTAGGAAATAAATGACATCCAGTCTTCACTCCAACAATATATTTATCATTAAAAGTATTAAAATAATAATAAAAAAAAAACACGGGAACAAATGAAAGGCATTTAAGAATCTGATCTTATAAAAGTAAACTGTATATGTAAAAATGAACCTTTAAAAAGTACTTACTGTAATGAGGTTTGTTACAAATATATTGGTATATTTTTTGGAGCTGAATTTAGATTTTTCATTAGTGGCCAGTTGTTATAATTTAGTAGCAAGAAGTTCGGAAAGAGACAATACTCGAAAGAGTATTGTTACAGTCAGAGAACTTAAACTTAACCCACCTTTAAATTTGCTACCATCGATTTGCTGCCATTTTCAGTATTGCCATTCTGCCCATTTTATTGATTTTCGTATTTTTTTTTCTGTTCGTTCAATTCTTCTCTTATATTTTGCCAGTAGTAAAATTACGCTGTGAACTGTACGTGTATCTGTTCACTTGCCACTTCTCCACAAAAATATAGGCTTTACGTGTAGAATACAAAATCTAACTTTCAAATGTGACAGTATTCTATGAAAAAATAACTATTCAGATCGCACCATTACAATAGCCGCGACAGCTGGGAAATATCCAGACTTTTTTGACACATTTTCACTATACGATGCTGGTAAAAAAGTACAATTTTATAGCAAAATTGTCCCTACGCAGCTGAAAATAAGATTGTTACAACATGTTCTCGAATAAATATTTGATATTGGTACATGGGACACTGAAAACCATTTGGTAGGTTCTATAAAAATGACCAGTGCATGTTTTCGAATGAAAAAAAAAGTGTAAGGGAAAAATAAATGTGTGCGATTTTTTGGGATTTTTGTCGTGTGCCGTTTGAATAGACGTAGCTGTTCGAAAGGTTTGCGGGTATCTGATCTTTTATAGATTTTCATAACTTTTTATTTTATTGTAAAAATTGTGAAAAAATGTGATTAGGTATATGTAATTGGATATGCATTTGCAACTGCGCCTGTCTAAATAAGTAAATGAAAACAATAATTAGAAAGTGTTTTATTAATAATCGTAACCGTAAACCATCACCAATCCTTTTATCGCCCACTGCTGCTCGTGGGCACTTGATAGATAGATATATAAAAAAAATCTAAAATGCCTTATACGTACATAGACGACAGCAAACAAAAAAATAAAATTAAGTCGTCTCGCTCAAGAAGTACGTATAGTGTACAACAGGTGGCCTTATCTCCAAAGTGATCTCTTCCACACAACCTTTGGGTGGTAAGTAACAGATAACAATATTAAATAAAGGTAGACAGTGCAATTTTACATAAAGTAAACATGTTTATGAGGGGGAGAGTCCACGCTGCAATCCAATAGCCGCTGGCCACGTTACCCCTCTCTCACAGAAGACTACCTTGAAATGTACTGCATTTTCCACTTTATCTTATTTCCCTAATGTACGTATGTGTTTCGGTAATGAGTGAAATGTGTCAGAGATCATTCCCATCCTATCGCTCCCCATTTTCCCAACCCTTTCTCCAAATTCAATCCTATATCTCCAAAGGTAGGCAGCGCATCCGGGGGCGTGCCAACCTTTGTCATTTTGGACTAATATTGGCATGTATCGCGAATGTTTATGGGCGATAGTATCCACTTACCATTAGGTGGACTGTATGCTCACCTGCCGCCTTCGTACATAAAAAAAACATAATATAACTGAAATAAATTATTATATACATATAATACACTTACTTGAGATGCATACAGTACACAAAGACATAGATGCAAACAGTTGAAATAGATACACCTATAATATTTATACAGTTCGTACTAAATACAAAATGTCATCTGAAAGTTACAGTAACTATTACTTAGTGCTATCCGGGAAAACCGGGATTAATAGTTACCGGATAGCATTATAAATTTAATATTGAAATCGGAATTGGCATTAGAGAGTTGAAGCCCCGGGGACAACTTACAAATAGCCGGAAATTCAATCCATAGAGAAATTTATGCGTTTGATACAGCTTGGCGACTGATATATTAAATTGGAATGGTTTTCGTGTCGGTGCGACATGGATGGAAGACCGCAGAAGAGTACAAGAAAAGCATCCGCTCATTCAGTCTTATCGAACTAATCATTAGATGTTTTAATTGACATTTGAGAAACCTAAATACAATAACGTATATGGAACGATATCATGCAAATACATTGTTTGTAGTGCATTGTCATTAGTATTTTACTGTTGTTTATTATGCATATTACTTTTTCTAACTGCACGCCCCCAAGTTAAAAGAGTGTGACCGCCACTAGTCTCTAAAAATGTTGCGAAAAAAACTGCGTGGTCGTGGACTCTGTCCACGGCTGTACACTAGTGAGTTTGTGTGACCTGCTGGTCGTGTACCGGTTCGAGGTTCATACCGTTGGTCTACCTAGCCAGAGAGCGTCCAAAGCTGCGCTTCCCGATACGTGGTGAGATTCAAGGACTTGTCTATCTCATCAATTGTCCGTTCTGTGGTTCATTTATTTTAAATGGATCATTTATTTTTAAACACTTTATTTAGAAACACAAATAATTAATTAATATCATTTATTTACAAAAGAAATACACACTAAAGGCGTATTTATCACCTTACGATATTTCTACCAGCCAACCTGGGAGACCGATAGGTGAGCAATGAAATGATTATACGAGTAGATATACTTGTATGTGTGTATTAATCAATTATACTTCACTACATTAGGATACCTTATTTGAAATACTGTTAATCTTCCGTCCCATCACTTTTGACCTTAAAGTTTGTTCATTAGGCCTTTAATCATGAATACAGCATACAAGTTGAGTTGAAGGTATTTTAATGTGTCGTGAACTGTACACACTTAATTTGTTTACTTCCAACATTAGGTCGTGATGTTTGTGAAATATTCGCTCGAAGGTATCTCTAATATTTATACTGTATAGTACCGCAATTAGCCTCCAAATAGCCGTCAAAGGACGAGTAGGTGACCATGACGAGGTGACAACTTGTTTTCTTGTGGAAATGATAGCTTTTGTATCATAGATAAAGGATCGATATGAGCTGTTTCGATTTAAGAGAGGGAAGGGGGTAAATTACACCATAAAACTCCCCGCTTATTCATTCTCGTGGATTTTATCTGTCTATTCTCCCCCTATATAAATACTGCCCCTATGTTCGCAAAATACCAGATTCTCAAAATATCAAATTCTCGAATCAACAGATTTCAAAATAACAAATATGTACAAAGTGCGATTTTACTAATAATAATTTCAACTGATCACGTACTTTAGAGGATATTTTTTTAAATTAACGGACACGTGTTCCGATGTTTTCCTTCACCATTGAATCAATGATAATTGGAAAATTCATACTTAAAGTTCGAACACACCACTTCATGGAAGATAAAGCTGTTATCTCTCAAAGCTGAGCGATGAACTATACTAAAAACTTTCGGGTTATCAACTTGTCTTGTTAAAAGAGCATCAGACAATACTACTAATAACTTAAAACGGAATCGATATACGGTCGCACTTCTTTGTGAATTCACATACACATGTGAAACTTCATCACAGTATTGAGGGAAACTGGTATTAAACCTTCATATATTTTTTTATTTATCTTAGGTAACAATTAAATATGTGCGAGTCTAAGAACTTTCATTTATTTAAACTAGTTCTTTTTTCTAGCCCAAAGGTTGACTGTTACATAAAGCATTAAGTCTGCCTTTTGTAATAATTTACAACAAAAAAAAGAATAAATTAATAAATATATTACACAATCATTTTTCAATATGTTTTGCCCTAGCTCTCCTAAACTCAAGTCTTCAAGATATTTGCGATTTAATTACGGACGTTTGTAAAGGAATACGACATTTTTATCTGTAACCCCATATGCTTATTAAGGAATTTATTTAGTAGTAACATACCTAGTAGCCGAAATAAAAAAATACTAGCTGTTGCCCGCGGCTTATCATGCGTGGGTTTAGGGAGCCAAATACAGTCTGTATTTTAACCCCTAACACGATCTTCGTAAAAGGCAAAACAAATATATAATCATTTGTATTGTATTGTAGAATATTTCATCTCTTCAGGGGTACGAATTTCAAGAGATTCCTCTTAGTGAGTTTTTAGACAATGGACAACACTTTATTCCGACATATACCAACACACATAAAATAAAACACATAATTGAAAGCCACTGTCCAAATTTCTTGTTTTAGGTTCAGCGATTTCGGCGTTGATGAATCTGTCAATCAGTCAGTCTGGACATTTCTCTTTGTATGTATAGATTATTATTTTACGCGGCCGTTGTCTGTATTATCATTTTAGAAATTATCAGCAGAATCCAATACTGACTTCTCGTTATACTGCGGAATTTACAGCATGTAGTACTGCTGCATTTTAAATTTTGGATGTGCAATAGAAATATCCTATTTCAAGAGGGTAAAGGTGCACTTAAGACGCGTGGGTAGTTTATAAATATTTAGAAGAATCGAATGGGTTCGCTCGTGTCACTATGAGAAGTCGAACTAGAAAGTAAAATGTTATTTACAAATTTAGTTCCAAGTTATTTACACATTCAAATAACTTGGAAGAATAAATAAAAGTAGATTTTTATTATACATCGAAGTTCGTAATTTTCCAATTATTATAGTTGCGATATTTTAGTGTCTTCTTACGTAGGTCGTGTTATGTTGCGGCCATTCTGAATTAAAAAAATATTATTGTTATATGAAAATATTAACTCAATTATTATCATTTCTATTAAAATATGAAATTTCTATTTAGGCGGAACCTTTAACACCCGTTTAAACCGGTTAACCGGTTTAACGCTTAAAACTTTACAGTCAACGTCAACATAACGGAGTAGTAAGTACTTAGAGTAGTAAGTAGAAAGTACTTTGAAGTGGCTGGTCTAGACATGGAAACATCTGAAATTCGAAGTTACAGAGTTACACAGAATTCTTAAAAAGGTCGGTAAAGGAAAACAAGACACAGGTGTAGAATCGATGCTGGACTTATCGCTAAAATAATTAATTAATTATTTATAATTATTACTAAAATAATTATTAGGAATCTAATAATATATAGTCTAATATAATCTAATAGATACGTTTAATAGCTCTACGCTATCATCACCTGCCTATCTAGGTTATCACCAGTGGTTCGATTGCCTATCACTTATTCTTCAAGAGGGTGCTGCAATTTCTTCTGACCTCCAAAAAGGCGCAAAGCTTGCAAACTGAACCCATTCCGTGCTGGTCACGTCCACTGAATATCGAAAGACTTATGGACAATGACGACCACCGAATGGGCTCCGCGAAATGGCGAAAGACATTGTGCGATATATATTTAAACTTCATTAGTTCATCACACAAGTATTTGACATGTACATTTTCTACCCATCAAGCACCAGATCAAACAAAAAAGAACGCTTGTGCAATTTTAATAAATATATATATACAAATATATACTCAAAAGACCAGCCGTCAAAGGCACTGAACCGATTGGTGTGAATATAAACGCAAAGCCGGTTGTTAACGTTGTCAACCAGATGGTTGTCTACGGTATTTTTGACAATGACAAATGACAACCAATATGGATGGTTGAAAATGGTTGATGAAAAGAAAAAAAAATATCAAACCAGAATTATGAGTTATGTAAGGTTATAACGCGGCAATACGAACCACATACCGTAGCTCCTCCTAGCGCAACCGCACATATGAGCGTTCCTAACTCGGACAACAACTTTTGAATATTTGTAGTCTTTTTTTTAACTCGCAGTTGGGTAAGCAACTTTATTGCAGTTGTTTATGCGTTGGCAACTAAAGATTTCTCGTTTAAAAACCGTTTAATAATCTTGGCAAAAAAAGATTTCTTTTGTCAATACCGATGATTTACAACTATTTGGCGTGAAGGAAATCTAAACCGATCTTTGTCCAGCAATGGGACATAAAGGTTATCAAAATAAATTCCTATTGGCTTTCCTCATTGTTATTCTATACATAATCAAATTGTTCATCAACTAAACCAATTTGCGTTAATTTGATACGATAGCTGTTATGATTGATTACTTTAGTAAAATTAAGTTTGGCTCGTATTAACAGATGGGGAAAATCATTGCATTAGAGCTTTTTCGTATTAGGCACGCCACAAATGCTTCTTCGTAACGCCGATATTTGTTAACATAACGTATATTTTGTTTACGTCGTTTTACCTATTGCATAATTCTTCCATGACTATTTCTCCTCAAACAAGACACACACAAATATATTTCGAAAAATCTTTTATATCCTATTGATTAATCCCGTAATCATTTTTTAATCATGCCCGGATCCACACAGGGTACATAAGCGGCAGATTTTTTAAAATTCCGGAATATGTGGATTAGTCACTTTATAACAGCACTAGCGACCCGCCATGGCTTCGCTTCGGATTATAAATTTCTTTTTCAAAATTTTAAAATAAAATATAGCCTATATTAGACATGGATAATGTAGCTTCCTATTTGTTTTTCAAATCAGTTCAGTACTTCCAGAGATTACCTCAATATACCCACAAACAAACACACAATATTACCTCTATATATATTTATATTATATATATAGATATATAGATGTTGGTATAATTAGGATTTAAATATTAAACAATGTTTTAATATCACTAGTATTAATAATGTTTTTATTGTTGTTTCAATTCTCAGATTTTTTGTTCGGATATATTCGCTCACATTAAAAATAATTAATTATACATTATACATTAATTATACAATAAGCCTATCTCTCCACTGCTAAACATAGGCCACTTCCAAGACTTGCCGTTGAAGTCGTTTCAATCTCTCAAAGCAAAATATTTAATTATAAATTGTAGCAATAAAATTTCAAGTGTTATTTCTACAAAGTTTAAGCACACTTATTTTTCAGTCTGAGGACTTCGGTGAAGTGAAGTCTAATTTTGCTTTCCAACTAAAATAACCTACTTAGCCTGGACCCGGGATGTTGTTAAGGCAACGTACACAATATAACATATTTCAGATAGATTTTGTGCTGTTTTCAGTCTTTGTCTTATAGTGGGTAGGTACACATTGGTTTGTTTGTTGTCGGTTTGCACACATTGAACTTTACAAGATTACGAAATAACGCAAAACCTGCAACATGTCAATCAATTTGAAATATATGAAACCGTTCTTCTGAAAAATAAAAACATATTTTAAAGAATAAAAATTTTAAGTTACAAATATTTATGTAAGTTTTCGTTGTCCTGTCTAAAACGTTCGTGTTACTCACTACTCAGACCGGACTAGGCTATGCGGGCAGCGCAGCCCCGGTGACGTGCGTAGAATAAAAGTTATTACTAGAATTGTCCTATAAATCATTAGAAAAAACTATTGTAAAAACTTGTAGAATTGATTCTACTCTCGATAACGAGCAACCAATTTTCAGTTTTTGCGTTATTTCATTAGCAGGTTCTATAGATATATGTATAAATACCTATATAGATAGATACCGACTATTTATAGAGATAGATACAGAGTATGCAGATACAGAGAATATAGATACAGAATATACAGATACAGAGTATTTAGATACAGAGTATATTGAAACAGAGTACATGAATACATAGTTAAATAAAAATACCCAGACCTTTTTAATATTGCATTTCTGTCGTGAAAACTAATAATTTCTGTTTTACGAATTTTTAAAATTCAACACGTTTTCACATAAACCTCAGTCACTCGCACCGCGTCGGTGCTCGCAGAGATTATCATAAATATCAGTGTTTCATATTAGCACAAAACAAAACAATTTTTGAAGAACTGAAATAAACAAGTTTTAATTTAAACAAGAATGTCAAGCGCAGAAAAGTTGCGCATTTGGGTCACGTTACGATGGGCGAGATTGCCGGAAAGAGGCGTATTGGTCGCAGGAAAAAGTCATAGGAACGTAATACGGCAGTGGACTGGCGTCGCGAGTGCCGCCGAACCGTTTGCCTCGCGAGACACACGGCATAATATTGGGAGCTGATTGCCAACTTCCACTAGTTGGAGGGGCACCACAAGAAGAAGAGAAGAAGAATGTCAACAAAAAGTCAACGGAGTCCTATGTCACCAGAGTACCTTAACCTAACTCACCTTAAAATTTGCTGCTGTCGATTTGCTGCCTGCCACTTTCAATATTTCTGCGGTACATTTAATTTTTCCTTTTTAAATTATTTACTTCAGTTATTAAAAAAACTGGTTGTTTTGTTGATCTTAATGATGTAGTATTTTTGCTGCTCTTTTAAATACGGTCAGCAACACTGTAATGTACCTAAAACCATTCAAAACTGGCCCTTATTAGTAGCGCATTACGGTACCCATGGGTATAGGTTGATCTGTTGCTGACTGTACTATAGAAACTTTTTAAATTATTTCAATTACTTCTGAAAGATAAATAGAATGTAATTGGTGGACTGCAATGCAGTGCGCTGTATGTGCATACTGCACTCAACTTATTTTACTTATTTTTACTTATTTTACTTTAATGCACTCAACTGCAACTTTTAAAATAAGATAATGAAATATCTGAGAGCCATCTTTGCCGGTCTCAGGTGCAGTATTCATTTTACATTTTTCAAAACATCTTACTTTTAAATGTCAAATTTAAATGTTTATGTTTCTTTAAGTTTTCTTTTTGCTACGAAGTCTCCACTTCGCTGTTGAAGTTAATAAAGTACGTGAATGAGGTCTCGGATTTCGTATGAATGTAAGACTCTTTATTTTTTTCCAGCATTTTCAAGGATTCCCCTAGTAGGTCAGTCTGGGGTTCGCAAAAGATCAATTTTAAGAGTCGACGTAAATAAAAAATCTCGATTGATATACACTATTTAAGTTCACATTACGTCCAATAGGTAGCATTGAGTTTTCTAATATAGCGAAAAAAATGAAAAAATCAAAATGCACCCATTTAATTAATATTATAACAAACAAAATATCAAGTTCAAATCTCGCGTAAACACAGCAGTTATAAACCTCATAATAATTGTTAACGCGTGTAAATATTTCACAGGATCAAACAACTGTTTGTTGGGGAACCCGCTTTGTTCGTAACAACAGTATTACGGTAATCGAACTTATTATAAACACGATAAATGCGGCTCACGCACACAGACGTAGAAACAGTTTCGCCCCTGTTAGGATACTTAGGAGTACGCGACAAGTATCTCACTACATTACACATACGACGCAGTGAGAGATCAGAATGTGTATTTTTGAGAGAATCAGTCGTTATGCGAACAAAGCCATTGAATTTGAATGTGCATTAATAATATCACATTAATACAATAATGTTGATGTGTTTATAATTAAAAAAATTATGTTATAAATGTTATTAGAAAAGTAAAATAAAATTTTTACTTCTCCAAATAAGTTGTCGTTGTCATAAATGTGAAATATTGGCTCCTATTCCCTAATGTTATCCGAGATCTGTACATACGTATATACCTACCTATGTAATTGGAAAATACTGGTAATTGTAGAAATTAAAAGGTACCCGTTTCAAGCCTTAATTCAGAATATCAACGCTGTGGTTCATTTGCTTATGCTCAGCTAGGTTGCCTATTTGTCGCCGCGATACACATTTGCATAATAATTGACTTATTATTTCATTATAATTATAGTTTCTGTTTTTGTTGTGTTGTGAAAAATATTTTTTTTTCATTCCTTCTTTAGTCGTAGATAGGAGAATATATTTTCTTTGCAATTTTCAAATGGCTCTTAAGTTAGCTTACTGCTCGTAACTTTATTGTGGTAATAATGTTTAAAATGTTAATGCGGCCCTTCAGCGGCCGGCCGCGCGTTTTTTATTTCGACCATAAAATAAAATGAACTTTAAATTATTAATAGCCAGCAACGGAATGCTTGGGGAGTGCGTGCGTCTATTTACATTTCACGATTTTAAATTGAATAAAGATTCACCAAAGAACTAAAGTTATCGATATAGCTCGTAGAATCAGTTTACTGAAGTGGCAGTGGGCAGGTCATATTTGCCGTACAATCGATAACCTATTGGGTGGACTAGTCCTCGAATGGAGGCCATATGTACTGAGAAACGTCGCGTGGGACGCGCTCCGATCTGTTGGATTAACAACTTAAAGAACTTTGCCGATGGTGATTGGATGAGAAGAGTCGAAGACCGTGTGTGGACGCCAGCTGCGAGAGGCCAGCTATATCCAGCACTGGAGAAATATGCCATGATGAGCATATGAGGCTGATGATATAGTATGGTAAAAATATCTGAAATATTCTTTTCTTGCTTAATATTTGCGTGACGGGAATTGAAGAGAATTTTCATAGAATTTAGTAATGCAAACACTATTACTTAATAATTTTATGAACGAAATACATTAAAATGAGAGTTTTTAATCTTAACCAAGTATTAGACAAACTTTTTTTCGTTCCAAATTGTATTTTTCTGTTCCTGTATCTATAGTTACGAGTATTTCTCATCGCTTATGCTACAGATGACTTTTTCTATAGTATAAATGATACTGTGCTATATAAATTATATAGTATACTGTACTCTTAGATCTCTTTGAGTTTTGTTATTTCGTCAAAGAAATCCTTCAATTACTATGATTTATATACGATGTCAGCCGATAACGTATCACTGTAGGGCAGTGGCTTCCCCTAGTAAAGCACTAGCTGGATTTGGGCCATAATCCAGCACGGGGATCCAGTGCCGATTGGTGGATAGACAGACATACATAAGATTTTTTAAATTCTCAAGCATGCGAATCCATATACTAAAATTTATACAGGGTGTCCAGGAAAGAATGGATAAGCCTGAAACACCTCACAGTAGAGCTATTGGGCGCTCAAAATAAAATTAAAAAAAAATCTATCCCAAGTAGTATCTAAAATATCTAATCTCGTATTTACATTAGATAAAAGGATATATTATACCATTTTGAAATCTGTATTAAACATGCATTTTTTTGAAATAGGTGGCCACTTAGGTCCTCATACATTTTTTTTACACCCAAGACGCTTAAACTTTTATAAACAAAAATATTTACCACATTTCATGCTGAAAATTGAACTTCAGTTTTTATTTTCCAAAAAGGTGCAACAGCTACTCATACTATTTACTGCATATCTATTGGTATAGTCCATGAAGAATATTATAATACGAAAAAACCGACAGATTTCATTTATTTGTAGCCGTGGTGTAGAGATACGTAAAATAACGTGAGAGAAACGACTTTTTTAAAAAAACATGAAATATTTTAGATTCTACTTGGGATAGATTTTTTTTTGTATTTTATTTTGAGCGCCCAATAGCTCTACTGTGAGGTGTTTCAGGCTTATCCATTCTTTCCTGGACACCCTGTATATGTGTATATATTAAGAAGATGTATATACTAAAATTTATATCCGTTTCATGTTATAAAAAATGAAAAATGTACTTCCATGTGTACCAATCGTAGATTCTAAAAAGCTTCCATTAGGGTTGGCATATGTACCTACTAGTCGTTAGCTGCGTCGGGGATCTCGAACCCGATTCGTAGGTACGAATTTGGGGCCACGTAACGAGTGTACGGTACAGGCGGTGAAATTTAATTACGGACTATACTGATAAGACACGTACGAAATATTTTGTTTTCACAAGATAAACCTGACCGGTAATTGAGGAATGTCAGAAATGGGATGCAACCGAAGAGATCGGTGGACTTAAAGGCTTATTTGTTGAATGCAAAATCTATTTTTAGGGAGATGTAGATGAAAAAAATGCAATACGATGCAATCCTTTTCAGTATCCACTGCTCCACGTGGGATATATTGCGGTGCCTCTTCTAGAAAACACACGAAATATAATTAGTTATTACTCCATTAGTTATACGTCAACGCGTGTATGATACGCTCTCGTAAACAAATGTAAAAAGTGTGGTGCAAGTGTTTGTTTTTGGAGGCGGATTGTCCTAATCCATACCGGATTCGATGTGCTTGTAATTTAAACAAAAATCTCCGATCCAGAACCTTTATAAATACTTTAAAACCAGTGTTAAACTTCAATTGTGATTCAAGATTGTTTCAAGAATACCCTCCAATTAGTGACAAATATGGTAACAACAAAATTCCTAAACTTTACTAGTCAGCTGTTACCTATCAAAGTGGCTGATCATCATACACTAATAGGGTCACCATTTTTTTTAAATTAATACCCCCAAAATTAATAGTATAGAAATAAAATACATTTCTATTTCTCTGCATAATAATAATATATGTCTACCCGCGAAGTTCGACTAACACTTATGTGTTGAGAAGCGACTCCACCGATAACCGATAACCCGGTGTTGAATGTTTTATCGAATTACATTATGGTGGGTCAATGTGGTGGCTGTAAGGGGACTGTCCTGGTCACTCAAAAGAGAATAAAGTGCTCTAACTGTCAGCATTTCTTCCACACTGAATGTGTCAACTACTCTCCGGCGGCACATAGGTCACACTGGAGATGTCCAAATTGTGTTGCTGCTCTTCCAAGACGAGGTGATAACAATAACACACCTGTGCGTGGTACAAAGAATCCGCAGCAACTAACTTCGTGTAGCTCCTTAGCGTTACAAGGTGACGTTGCGGAACAAGTTCTAGAGGCGGACGGCTCCACCTCCACCTCTGAGGTACCAACAGTCAGTATTACACCTTCCTCCCAGAGCGAAACCGAATCTGCTGCCCAGTCGAATCTGCTAAATCAATTCGAAACATTACTGGATGGCAAGTTGAGAGTGATGAAGGATGAAATTATAAATGAACTCAAATCAGCCATAACGACGGAGCTGAAAAGGGAAATCAGCCGTCTTTCTGATAGTGTCAAGCATATGCAGGATGCACACCTCCAATTGCACTCTAACTACGACAAATTGAAAGCTGAGTTCGAAATACTTCAAAGAGGCGCCGCTGAATCCGATAACACGATATCTGACCTTCGCGATCAAATATCGAAACAGCAACAGTGGGCGAGACTCACAAATTTAGAAATCGTTGGCCTTCCGGAAACAGCAGCTGCAACCCCTGTGGATCTTGTCGTAAAGATAGCGAAACACGTAGGGGTCAACATAAACCCAGAGGCTGTAGATTTCGCAAGTCGTGTACAGCCCATGCGTAACCGACCTGGTCACCCGAAAGCAATAGTCGCTAAACTTAAGAATCGTATTATCAAGGATCAGATTCTGTCCGGAATACGTAAAATCAAAGGCATCTCTACGACAGATCTTGGACTGGGCGGACCTCCTCGAAGATTCTTTGTCAACGAGCACCTCACTCCAGAGAATAAGCAATTGTTGAAGGAAGTAAAGTCTCGTGCACGTGACAAGGCTTTCAAATACGTCTGGATTCGCAATTGTAGTATTTTTGTAAGAAGAAACGAAGAATCCCCAGTCATAACTATAAGATCTTCTAAGGACCTTGATAGATTGATTTAGTTGAGTTGGTTTAGATTGATCTCTTTAACTTTTATTGCACTATTTTAACACATACCACATTACACATACACACATATACAACCACATACATAAATTCATACATAACTCCCTAAGTAACTCCCCATATATCCTTGTCATTAAAATATATTACATATTTTTGAATATCTGATGCCAAAATCCTTGCAACTTTTTTACCAAAATGTACGAGGTCTGCGAACAAAGACAAATATTTTACGACAAAACATTCTATTAAATAACTATGATATTATTCTACTATCTGAAACATGGCTGAACGATAGTATTTACAGGGGTGAAGTCTGTGACAGTAGGTATGATTCTTTCCGCTGTGACCGCAGTGGGTCCACATCTTCCAAGAAAATTGGTGGCGGTGTCATGATCTGTGCTTCGCTTTCTCTTCGTGCACGGGAAAGAGTCGATTGGGCTTGTAGTAATGTCGAGTGTGTTTGGATAACCATTTCTTCACGGTCTTTAAACGCAAAAGCTAATTTGCACATAGGAATCGTCTATATTCCCCCAGATTCTCTTCAACTGACTCGTTTGCAAACCTGGACTTGCACTGTTGCGGCGATTGTGACGTCACACCCGGACGACCATTTTATATTGGTGGGTGACTTTAACCTTGCTCTAATTGACTGGACGCCATCGGGACCTATTTATTTAAAACAGGGTACAATTGATTTGCAAAATACTGCGGTTGATTTTGTCAATACATGTAGCTTAGTGGGTCTCACGCAACATAACACAATAGCAAATGCTAGTAATAATGTTTTAGATCTAATTTTCAGTGACCTCTCGTTGGATATATGTCGTGGTGAACGGGGACTTGTGCAAAAAGATATATATCACCCCCCCTTGCTAATTGACGCGTCTGATGTGATGATACCTACTATTAATCAGAAACCAATTGCTAACTATAATTTTTATAGGGGTGACTACGGAAGGATTAATGCCTATTTGGGAAATGTAGACTGGGTGACGACATTAGTGGGCGTATCTATAGATGATTTAGTTAATAAATTTTACTCAAAGGTTAATGAGGTTATTCATCAGCTAATTCCAATTAAAACTAAACAAAAAGATACATTATTTCCTGATTCGTATTCTAAATCTTTAATACATGTTGTACGCGATAAATTTCTTGCTCATCGTCGGTGGAAAAAATATAAAAATCCAAGGGATTACGACGAATTCTCGATTTTACGCGCTAGACAAAAAATGTTACAGCAAAAATGCTACTAAAACCATATTGACAAAATTCAAACCTCATTGAAAAAGAACCCAAAATATTTATGGTCCTATCTAAAAACTTTGCGTAAAAATGATACCGGTTATCCAAATATTATGACACTCGGGAACGAAACATACAATAATATAGATGGAATTTGTTCCGGATTTAATAGTTTCTTTGAAAGCGTGTTCATGAAGTCGGATCCCTCACGTACTAGGGTGAATTTGCCTGATGTTAACCACCCAGATACTACACATGATTTAATTATATCTGAATCTATAGTATATAAATTTCTGATCCAACTAGATCCCAACAAGGGTCCTGGGAGTGACAAAATCCCAGCATTTTTTTATAAAAATTGCGCTTCCAGCCTCGCTAAGCCTCTTTCAATAATATTTAACAAATCAATCAATACTCATCAAGCATTCCCTTCTATTTGGAAAGAAGCTTTAATTGTTCCTATACATAAAAATGGATCTAAAAGTAGAATGGAGCATTATCGTCTCATATCAATCCTTAATGTTCCAGCCAAAGTTTTTGAAAAAATAATTAAGACGAGTGTGTATCCCTTAATAGCTAGGTCAATACCAGATCAACAACATGGTTTCATGAAGGGACGTTCGACGGTAACCAATTTAGCGCTGTTTACAAACTATATTTATCAAAACATGGATGGGGGTCATCAGGTCGATGCGATCTACACGGATTTCGAGAAGGCATTTGATCGAGTGGATCACATTATATTGCTCCAAAAGCTTCATGTTCTTGGAATTCGCGGAAACCTGCATCGATGGTTCTTATCCTACGTCACTAATAGAAGACAGGCGGTTAGGATCGGGAGCTCATGTAGTGATTATGTTCATGTATCCTCAGGAGTTCCACAGGGTTCAATTTTAGGACCTCTTCTCTATAATGCCTACCTTTTCGATATATATACCTGCTTTGAATATTCCAAGTTTCTGATGTTCGCCGATGATAAAAAGATTTATTTAAATATCAAAACGATCAATGACTGCTTATTAATACAAAATGATCTAGATAACCTAGCAAAGTACTATGAAATAAATAGAATAACTGTGAACGTTAAGAAATGTGTCCAAGTAAGTTTTACACGGAAAACTAAACCTATTTCTTATCAATATAAAATAAACAACACAGTCATTGAATCCGTTAATTCTATTAGGGATCTCGGTGTTCGTTTGGATTCCAAGATGAAATTGGCAGAGCATATTAATTTAATTTGTAATAAAGCATACAAGCAGCTACGGTTTGTCAAACGTGTCTGTAAACCCTTTAGGGACCTTGACTGCATAAAGGCACTTTATTTCACTTATGTGCGTACTACACTTGAGTATGCTTGTAGCATTTGGTCACCTCAATATTTAACCTATATAGACTCAGTAGAACATGTTCAAAAACAATTTATAAAATTCTTATGTTTTAAAGATAATAAATCAGTTGATTGTTATCTAACTAACTGTAAATTCTTCCATGTTGACCCATTGGAGCTTAGGCGTCGTCAACATGGAATTTTGCTTTTGCGCGCTTTATGGTCAGGCGAAGTCGACTGTCCCCAGCTACTGACCGAAGTGTCCTTACGGGCGCCAACTAGCCGTACTAGGCACACCGAGTTGTTTGATGTTCCTCTGGTCAAAACAAGGTACGCCCAAAATTCAGTCCTTTCTCGCATTCTGCAGAATTACAATACATATTACGCAGACCTTGATATATTTTTATTAAGTAAGAAAAAATTAAAAACGGAAATCATAAAAAAACATCGAAATCATTATAATACCTCCTGAAACCCATTTCCTCACAAATATTTTAAAGTTCATCTTAATCAAATACACACACACACTACACACCCTCACACTGGGTACAAACTCACACACAGCACACACAAACGGACACACCAACGCAAACATTATTAATAATAAAGAATCATCCTTTACTTGCCCACAATCTACTAAATACTGTACTTAATGTCAGTGTAATCTGTATTGGCCATTAGCATTGGCAACATAATTGTTAAACAACATAAGTTACATAAAAGGCTGTAGATTACATAAATAAATAAATAAATAAAATAAATAAATAATATTACAATAGAATTTACTATTATTTATTCAACCGTCTTTCCGCATCTTCTTATTTATAGCTCTGTTTTCCATTTTCTCCTTTACAACCATTTATAACAATAATTTTTAACAATGAATCCAGATTTGACTATGATATAATAGTTAAATGAATTAATTACACTTCCTTTCTATTATTTCGATAACTTATAACAATTGGGTTTTTGAAAAAAAAATTTTTTTATCATTAATGGAAAGATCATATACACATTTTATAACAAAACTATTTTTAGTTTTTTTTTTCGCTTTAATTAAAAAGTTATATTTAATTACAAATCAATTTTTGAATCCAGTACCGAAAACACGCGGACAGTTCCCGAACAAACCCGAGCGCGTGTGACGTCACAATGTTAATTTCTACTCATTGTAGCACACAGCTGATACAGTATTTTGACTATTAATCGATTAAATCTTGTTATTATCGTCAATATATTAATAAATATATCGAAAATGTCTAACCTTAAAAGTTATCGTGCTTGCTTCGTACCATTATGTACGAATACTACAAAAACAACTCTTGAAAAAATGTTTTTAAATGTTCCACAAAATGTTAAACGTCGAAATAAATGGTTCCAAGCAGTGCGACGACCTAATTCCAAAACAACATCAAATTATATTTAATGACGAATAAATCATTTAATATTTTAATTTACAATATTATTTTTTTATAAACTTACCTTGATGCTTTAGCACCTCGAACTTCAGCTGAATTAAACCGAATATCATTTTTAAGAAAATCTGTTATCATAAATATATCCACATCAGGTATATTATCGGAATTAGCCTTTATAAATCCTTTATCACACATAACTAAATAAAAGTAGTTAATATAAATATTTTTTTAAACTAAATGTCGGATATTTGTCGTCAATTTACATGTAGAAGCCTGTGATACTGTACTATCGAGAAATCCTTTTAACATTATGACGTCACAAACATGACGACCAATCGTAGCGCG
This sequence comes from Sesia apiformis, assembly GCA_914767545.1. Taxonomy (NCBI): domain Eukaryota; kingdom Metazoa; phylum Arthropoda; class Insecta; order Lepidoptera; family Sesiidae; genus Sesia; species Sesia apiformis. The sequence goes on from OU611952.1 coordinate 20,239,967, forward strand.
TTTGTAGTCACGTGATTCTTTTTAAAATTTTATCAATTTTAAATTGTTTATAATAAATTAAATAAACATTTTTTAAGAGTATTTCGCATCGATTATTAATATAATTTATGATAAAGTTTTAAAATACATAAAAAAAATTGATAATTTTTTTTTCAAAAACCCAATTGAATTAAAATCCAGAAAGCTAATCCAAGAAAGATATTTACAACGTTGTTAAAATATTTATCTTTTCCAACAGCAAGGATACAGAATATATACAATTCTGTATCCTTGCTGCACAGTTATATGGGGCCCGATCTAGCTATTTAGCCGCTCAGGGCAAAAATATTTGCCGCCCTTAAACACCATATAAGTCATGACCATGTTATTCTATAGATGGTGCAATTTTTAGACATGTTTTCCTTGCAGGTTAAATGAATGAAAGAAAATGACACAAGAAATGTTTTTTAAAGAATTTTATTCAAATAAAAAAATCACAGCACCTCTTTTAGTAAAAATAAACAATAATAGGTGCTTATTATGTACAAATTAATTATCTACATATCTAGCACATACTTATTTGGAGTCGGTTCCAAGCAATTATCAATTCAAAAAGCTGTTCAAGTTCTTTTCAAATTTTTTGGAGGCACCGACTCCAAATATATGCTAGATATGTAGATGATTAATTTGTACATAATAAACACCTATTATTATTTATTGTTTGTGTTTAATACTTTGTGTGTAGGTTCATAACAACTGTGAATCTGCGTTATGGAGTTATTTTTCACTTTTTAGTGCCTTTATTGTTATCTATTGATGTCGGTTTCATTTTTTTTTAATTTGTTTATTTTCCATTTTTAGTGTAGGCATAGTAGCGATTGTAGGTCAAGAAAGCTATTTTAATATAGCAATATATTAAAATTATTATAACAATTTAAGTTAGCTTATTAGTTAAGTTTATTTTTAGCGTCATGGGTAGACCAACTAAAAGTGAAGGCAAATAGGAATAGGCAGGGCCGTCTTTACCAGGGGGTGCAAGGGGTGCGGTGCACCCCGGGCGCTCAACTTTTAAAGGTAATGAAAAAATATAACGCTATAGTAAACGATTACACAATAGGATATTTGACTGTCATAGGATACACAATAGGATATTTGACTGTCATAGGATACACAATAGGATATTTGACTGTCATAGGATACACAATAGGATGTTTGACTGTCTTAGGATACACTCCCGCACCCCGGCGCAGAATAGACTTAAGACGGCCCTGGGAATAGGGAATGTAATAGGGGTTAAAGTATGAAATTGCCGTTTTATAGTAATATATACTTTGAATTGACATAAAACCTTCATGGTGTGAGATTCTCGAGTGAAACTTTTTCACATGATACCTATGAGGTTCTTATTTTAAAAAATGTGCAACATTCGATTTTCGACTTTCAATTGTTTTTTTTATTCAGCTTAGACGGGAAAGATGGATACTTCGAAAATCCAAGTAATCTTTGAATACGAGTTCCAACGCGGAACTAACGCGGCAGAAACGGCTCGCAATATCAATGCTGCGTTTGGAGAGGAGACTGCTAATGAACGAACCGTGCGTTTTTGGTTTAAACGCTTTCGTAATGGAAACTTCGACTTGAAGAACGAACCACGCGGAAGACCGCCCACACAGGTGAATAACGCTGAATTGAAGGAGATGGTGGAAGCCGATCCGAGTCAAACTACCCAGGAATTAGCGGCATGGTTTAACGTTACCTTACCTACAATATTGACTCATTTGCATCAAATCAATAAGATAAAAAAATATAAAAAATGGGTGCCTCATGATTTGACTGGTCTGCAGAAAGAAACGCGTGTTGAAACTTGCGTTGCCTTGTTGAATCGGTACAGAAATGAAGGAATATTGGATCGAATTGTGACATGTGACGAAAAGTGGATTCTTTACGATAACCGAAAGCGAAAAATGCAATAGCTGACCCCATTGCATTTTTCGCTTTCGGTTATCGTAAAGAATCCACTTTTCGTCACATGTCACAATTCGACCCTAAGGCCTAAACAGTACCCTAAGGCAAAGCTTACCAATAAAAAGGTAATGGTAACAATAAAAAGGTAAGGTCGCTTTCTCAGGTCTGGTCAAGCAATAACAACAGATGTTTCCTGTGCCGAACTTAGAACAATGATGACGAAAACTAGCAGTGAAACAGCCCCGATTCGTGAATCGATCTTCACCATTATTGCTCCATGATAACGCAAGACCTCTCATTGCACGAGAAACCGTTGTAACTCTACAGGAGCTGCAGTTAGAAACCATACGTCATCCTCCGTACTCGCCAGACCTTGCTCCAACGGACTACCATTTTTTTCGTGAATTGGACAATTTTCTACGTGGTAAAAAATTTTCTTCCCAAGAGGCAGTACAAAATGCTTTCACACAGTTTGTAGAATTTACATCCCCAGAGTTCTATCGCAAAGCCATAAATGAACTTCCGATTAGATGGCAACAATGTATAGATAATGAGGGTAAATATTTTGATTAAATAAATATGTTACATTTTAGAAAAAAACGAGTTTTAATTTTTCAGTACAAATTGGATATTTCATACTTTAACCCCTAATATTAAAAATATGTTTTTTTGCGATTTCCTGAAAAACGGTATGTGTCACATCATAAAAAATATGTGGGGCCACCTCGGAATCTAGATTAGTAGCTTACGGTTTAAACGATTCAAATCGCTTAAGCCGTTTCCGAGAAATCGGTGAACATACATAAAAACATGTTTTTTTCCGATTTTCTGAAAAACGGTATGTGTCACATCATTAAAAATTAAATGGGACCATCTCGAAATGTAGCTTAATAGAATACAGTTTAAACTATGCAAATTGGTTAAGCCGTTTCCGAGAAATCGGTGAACATACATAAATAAAAACATACGCGATGAATATAGAACCTCCTCCTTTTTTGAAGTCAGTTAAAAATAGTAAAAACTCTTTTGTATTACATAAATATTTATTGAACAGAATATTGTCCGATTAATTCAACCTACTTATACCACCTACCTAGTTTAAACAGTTTCAAAAACAAGATTAATATATGTATCTACATTTTACGATCCGTGCGTCACAACCAGTCACATCATTTTTTTAAATGTAGGCCATATCGATGCAGAAACAACACCTACTGTGCGTTCATAAGCTTTGTTCGCGGTAAGGATTCAGAACTGATTCGGGACTAGTACTGAACCAATTTGGAATCGTAGTAGAGCGCATGCTCGATTATAAACCGATTCGTGATTTTTATTTACAGCAAACGATTTCGGAACCAAACTGCGTACGATCTACTGTCATCGTTCATACGTCAATTTCTAAATTTTCTAACCTATATGTTTTTTGGTTATTGTTGCTGTATTTGTTTATGTATTTATATATTTTTAGAAATGAGTGAAAGTAAGTACTTACCACCTTATTTGGTTATAAAAACTATTTGTACAAATAATATTTTTAAATAAAGTTGCTGAAAGTATGTATTTTTTAACGTCTTTGGGTGAATTTTTGGTATTTACTGAAAAGGGCAATCTACCTGAAGATATATTTAAGTGGACCCACCAAAACACATTACTCTTATTAGAGTATTATATAAACTTATTTATATAAACAACGAACAAAACTAACCATGACCAATGAAGAAAATATAGGTTAGTTTATTAGTTTCGAACCAACTGAATATAGCCGCAGCAAGTATGTCAAATGTCGTTAGGTAAAAACTGCGCATGTCTGGAACTACGATTCTTTCCAAAGTCATAGAACTGATAGGACTAATTCTGAATCGATCTTGAATCGAGTTCGACGGTTCCGCGAACACAGAACTGTAACTATAATTTTATCGGAATTTTAATTCGATTCCAGATTTGACAATTTCAGTGTTGCAACGTTATGACAAGTACTAAATAGTAACGTTGCGAAATTATTCGATACGGAAATGGAATATTTCCGGATCGATTCTTCTCGTTTATAATTTTATTCTCATAAACTAAGTATATCAGGAAATTAAATATTTGTGAACGGATAATTTAGTTATGACGATTAATTTTATTACGGATCTGAGAGTTTTCTTTAATAATTGTGTGTGAAATAAATAAATAAATGTGATCATGAAGGAACATGAGAAATAAAACAAATAGATGTATTATGGTAATATTTTATTTTATAAATCGTCGCCGTCATCGCTATCGCTATCGCTGTCACTTTCTGTAACATTTATTATAAATGTGTCTGTGATATTGTCAATTAACATATCTAGCCTACTCATTTTTTCCTCTTCTTTGACAACATGGGATACGCATTTAGACCATTCGGTGGCCGTAATTTTTTGAATGCCTTCCTCAAATAAATTTCTCACGTCTGTCAATTTGAAGGTTTTATTATTTTGAGCTACATGCCCCTTTACCTGAGCCCATATCAATTCGATAGGGTTCAGCTCGCAATGGTAAGGGGGCAGTCTTAAAACCGTGATCCCATGTTGTGCTGCCATTTCGTCTACAGCGTACTTATTAAAAGACTCGTTATGTGGAATCAGTTCTAAAAGCGTAGCTTTAACCATATCTGGTTCGTAATGAATATTTTTATTTAAAAGCCAGTCTTGAATGGCAGCTTTTTTCCAGCTCATTTTTGGTGCCGTTTCCAATTTTCGGGAGTGGTAAGGTGCATTATCCATCACCACAATTGAGTTTGGTCTTAATTTTGGTAAGACTCCAGCGAACCACTCCTCAAAACAAACTGCATTCATCTCATCATGGTAATCTTCACAATTTTTCTTTGCTTCAAAAATCATGAGCCCCTCTTCCAGGAAGCCTTCTTCACTACCTATATGGCTAATTATGAGACGTTTGCCTTTTCCAGATGGGTTTTCTAATCCAGTGGTCAGTCCCTGCAAAAACGCTTGCCGAGATGATGTGACTTGCTTGTCCACCCAAGTTTTTTTTACAGTATGACCTTAAATCACATATAGTACATGAACATTCAATATTACTATTAAATTTAATGTAAATGTATATTAATTCAAAATGTTAGCCTTACCTGCGTTAACCCAAGTTTCATCTTGATAATATATATGTCTCCCTTCTCGTCGAAACTGACATATAGATCGCAAGTAACGCTGGCGCCATGTTATTATATCATTTCGATCAATAAGTGTGCTCTTGCGTGACCGTGCAACAAATTTAAAATTAAGATGCTTCAAAATTTTTCTGAGGGTGTCTTTGGAAACCTTGGGCATTTCTGGATCATCGTTCATCACTTGTAAAATCTGAAATAGTAAATTTTATAATAGTTTGGAATCATTACTTATATATAAAAGATGTAGGTATAAAATAATACTGTCTGACTGATTGACTAACCTTTGCAATGGTTGGAGGTTCATTTCGGTAAAAGAACTGATGAACTATTCGTCGTATTGCGGAGAATGTAAATTCATCAATTTTATCTTTGAAACTTCGCTTTGGTCCAGTTTTTTTAGGGGGAGTTGGCGGCGCACCTTTATTTACTTCCTTCAAAACGTTACAAACAGAGCGTGAGGTTATTCCCAATATGTGAGCAACTTTGTTCATACATTCATTTTCTTCCACAACTTCAAAGGCCTCCAATTGCGCAGAAGTTTCATTTTTCACGTACTTATATGCGTTGCGGATCATTACTTTTTCAGTAACAGTGAAAGCTTTTCGTGGACGTTTTTTTCTTGGAGACAAGAAAACATCCACGTCTTTTTGTGATGTACTTGGCGGAGGATCCATTTTGATGGAAAACCAAAACAAATAGATTCACTCAAAGTTCACAAAAAACTATAAACGTAACAACAAACACAACGTAACAAAACTTTAACAAAAACCCAACAAAATAACAAAATATCGATTCGCAATGAAACGAGATATTCGTGCAGTCAGACTAGGAGAATGAAGCCGAATGACAAGATAAACAAAATGGCGATAGCTGCACGAGCGCGCACGGGTTGCCAATACAGAAAACTATCTAGGCTCTTTTATTATAAGTTTTGTTTTTAATATAAAAAAAAACAAAAATATTAACTTTTTATAAAATAAAGCAGCGGTTACTAATTAATAAATAATTGTTATGAATAATTATGTATTTATTTAAATAAAAATCAATAATTTAGTCTTTAATTGGCACACCAATATTATGATTACATAAACATAAATCGCGATTGTTTATCGATTTTTGTGTTCATCACTACACTATTATATGTGGTATCATTATTTTACAAAATGACAGTAGCTAATGTCAAATGTGGAATCGAATTATAATTCCGACTTTTAAATTAGAAATTCTGAATTGTGTGTTCCGCGAACGGCATTATTTGAACTGCGCATGCTAATAGTCCCGAATCAGTTCTGAATCCTTACCGCGAACAAAGCTATAGTTATTTACCTCTGACATTTGTCTTCGTCTCTGCCTTAGGTTGGCGTTACTTGCTGTCAAGTCAAGTAGGACCGTCTCGGAATTATTGCATTGTATCGTTGATATTAATCTCTAATCATGTCAAAAATAATAGGAAGCAGTGGTAGAAAAATTTTGCTAACAGTGCGTAATTTTTGTGAAAGAGAAAAAGCAAATAAAGGCCCCATAATTCCATTAAATAATACCTTAACAATCGTCATTAAAATTTTCTGCATAAAATTGTAGGTGTACCTATACGCCAAAAAATGTGCTAGATCATTATTGTTTAAATGCTAGACTACACATTAAAAAAAAGTTTCTTTCTGAAGTTGCCTTTTAGGCTTATGGCCGCCACACACGTTTAGTTAAAAGTAAAACTGTCAGTCTCCACCGAACGTTTCAACTGACAGTTAAAACTGACAGTTTTGACTGATCGTGAGATCTATACAAGGCTATAAACAAATTTTTTGTTTATTAAAATATATTGCTGTGATTTTAGGTATTCATATAATTTTAACCACGAACCCTTTGTCAGTGCTGTCTTCTGCAGTATCTTTATACATTATAACTTAGAACGGAACGTTCTGGTTGCGGACGTTTAACTGTTTGCGGACGTTAAACTGTTTGGTGCCCGGCAAATTAATAAAAGAAGTACATCAATAAAACAGTGGGTTTCATCTTGCTGCCCAATTTATGAAATAGGACCACAACAATACCCTTATCAGACGCGTCACTAAGGGTAAGTTAGATGACTTACCTTTGTGCCAATGTATCCTTGAATGTTAAAATATTCTTCAATGTGTTTATGATATATTGATATCAGCTTTTGTCCAATTCCACTTATTATCTTTATTTTGTAAACTTCTTTTATTAATTTGTCTGACACTAAACAGTTAATAATCCCTTGACAACCAGGACATTCCGTTCTAAGCTACAAACACTTATACCACATCTTTCTCCACTGTTTTCCTGTAGTTACCTCTGAACTTTTTTGTTTTCATATTTTATGCTTTCCCACATTTTTGAATCTTAAATATATCACCCCACCTTTCCCTGAGGCCACCTTTTGAACTTTTCTACTGCAATTTTATGTAGTTTTCACCTTCCTGCTACAGAATCTTATTTTTGTTTAATTTGATATGATAAAATTAACACCCATTGGCAGGTAGCTAAAAAATAAATATATTTACCTACTAAAGTTAACTCATACTTTTAAGTACTAAGTATACTTTTAACTCAAATAAATACTAAAATAAAACTTAAAGAAAGTCTTCCTTTATGAACAATTGAAGAATGTAAATCTATAATGTATAACTGTGAATAAAGCTGAGATGAATATACTATGTTCTGATGTATAAATGTAATAAATCAATGTAGCCAATGCAATGTCTCCATAAAGGATCTTAGGAGCATTTAAAAATACACATGCATCTTAATATTCCTTTCATTTTTTGACAGGTATGTGGCAATATGGAGTCGGCAGGAGATTGGTGCTTGATTGAAAGTGATCCAGAAGTTTTTACTCTACTTATAAGAACAGTGGGTAAGTGACAAAAATATAAAAAAAATCAAACCATTTTTTATGGGTACATAAATAAACTATTTTATTTGGTATTTTGCTTTGTGAATACTCTGTAGAGAGTCTACTGTTAGTATTGCGACCTCAAAAAACAGTCAAACTATCGATAATATCAATATGTAACTATGAAATTAATGCTATCAATAGTGTTTATAGCACAAAATGACCAATTATCAATAATATTGATATTATTATTGAATTTTGATGAATGTTGATGATAATAAACTAAAGAGATAGATACAGAATCTGCAATCACCCTAACAGTGTAGTCAAATGTCTCATGTCTAAAATATATTTAAACCGTAGACTAATAAAAATGGCTACTGCAAGATATTGTACTGAGTTGGACCAACCAATATAAGCAATGATCAGCATGGTCCTAACCTATGTCCTTTGATCCATGACAGTTGCTAAATTTTAATTAGCTCAGTGAAATAGACTGAATGAATGTTATAATAGATTGAATGAATGTTTTTCATACAGAACTAGGTAGATAATGCTCGCAGATCTTACTATCAATTTACATTTAATATTTTACCAACATGTAGTCAATGTATAATTCTTTGCTAGTCATGGGCGAGAGTGATATAGTGAATACATTACATTGTCTTGTTAGTGACTGAACTAGATGACATAATATGGAATATGGATAGAGCAAGAAGACAGTGAGCTAGATAAAGATTAATTCACAAGAAGCTAGCTCATATTTATCTTTCACTCGTGAACTATTTTCTTACAGAAACAACTCTGTTTTGAAATGTATCTGTAAATAACATTGGTGTCAGTTGATTTTTCTTCTAACCTGTTATACCAAAGTGATGACTATTATGACTTATGACTACCAACTACTTACCAACTTATGACTATGTGTCTCAATATAAGGTTTTAAACTTTTGTTATTCTGGTTGAACATAATAATTGTTATGTAAATGGTTTACTTCACAATTTAAAATTTAGTTTTGTTACAGAGCTGATATTTCAGTCCTCTTACATGAACTGTGGTCGCGGAAAGAGTGCGAAGGCGGGTGAAGGTGTTGTTGCTATTGACATACAAATCTGTCTACCCTCCATTGTGTTCGTTTTGATTTCGTGTTTAGGGAAATTACATTTGGTTTGTGTAATTCAATCCAAGGATTGGTTCCTTCCTGCCTTTAATAGATGCTCTGCTATTGTCGACTAGTGTGGGTTATTATTTTTCATGACAGTTATGTGTACCTTTACACGGCTTGGTTTGGCCAATGTATGAGCTTCCACAGCTACAGTTCACTTTATACACTCCAAGGCATGATAGGGCAAGTTATCCTTAGGAGAATGCACACAGCTTGCTACTTTTTGACAAGGAAAAAATACAGTTATTAAACATACATATCTATTACTAAACATATTGAGGTGACGGTGAAAATGCTATATCAAAGAATATTTTGCGAACGGATATTGTTTGCTAGCTTTTGATATGACACCTGATTTCACCTGAGATGTCACTCACTGAACTGACCTGCATTAAAACCTTTTGATCTATCAAACATTTTTTAAGCATCAGTCAATCAAAACTTAAAATCAGGGTGGTTCAATTCAGATGTCCTACTTAATGGCTAATTTTGTCAATTCTGTAATATACATTTTACAGAATTGAAAAGAATAGCCATGTATTGCGAATATGGGGCCTTATCTATGAATATATTAGGGCCTCATGTATGAAATTGCTGTTTGTTCATAGTGGCCACCTTAAACTTTGTTATCTTGCGTTTGGCTTGGAATTCTAAATTCAAATTAATTTCAATTCTTCTTCTATGACTATGACATTCTTTTTCAAAATCAGTTCTTCATTTCTTTTTCTGTCAAACAACTTTGATGCTTACATAACGCTGTGTCGCAAGACCATGGAAATATTAAAAATCGCGTTATTTTCGAATATGAGATCCGTCCTGGCAGCAACGCAGCAGATTTTATATTCTAAATCGGGTCTGAACGCGTATAATAAAAAGGTATTTGACGTTTTATTGCTACTCGACGTTTCGGCACGGGTTACACCAACCGTGGTCACGAGTTGACTGAAGAGGCGGGTTGTCCACGATGGGAGCTGCGAGCAACTATTATATCAACTACCCACATTTGATCTTCACATTCGGAAAGGTTGCGACACTACAAATTCCTCGTGCTTTATGACGTAGAACTTTATGCGGTTGTTGTGTGGACCATATTAATTTGTTACTATATGTTTTCTATGCTGCAGGTGCTAAAGGAGTAAAAGTTGAGGAATTATGGTCACTTGAAGACGACATCTTCGATAATTTAAGGTACCTAAGAGAAAAAGCGAATTAAAAATGTAAATGTTGATTTGGTTCGTATTGATTTATTAATACCTCTGGTGACAACAGGTCAGGCAACACTTATGATAAGATAGTTCAGACCTTTTATTTAATGTGTAATAGAGATTTTCCTTGCCTATGCACAGAGATGAACTTGTTAATTGTTTAAAGTAAAAATAGATGAAATTTAATAGTTCTTTGCTAAAGTGTGCCCTCTCCCCCGAGCCGTATCAAGCACAACAGTTGTTTATTTTCAAGATAAATTCGATATTGTGTTATTCATAACATCTACATAACAAAATATATATACACAGATACTTTAAGAGGGTTTTTCTCGGTGGTCCGATCGATCGTCCGATCAATCTGTACAGTGGGAAGGTTTAATCTCGTTTGTCACACCAGTCGTACGAAATCCCATTCATCCTTCCAATATTAAAAAATGTACAGTCACCATTAAAATTAATATTATGAAAATTTATATTTCACAGTTACGTTTTTGGTAAATTATATTATTAACCTTTTGTCTGAATTAACATGGATATAAAAGAAAACTGAATTCAATTGTAACTCGGATTCATACACACGTGAAGTTATAATGTGGGTATAAAAGAAAACTAAATTTTAACTCGGTTTCATACAAGCGTGAACTTAACATGGATATAAAGAAAAATATTTTTTTTCTTATTTCATCTATCATTTTACTGCATTATAGTAAACGTGCACAAGTGTGTTTAGAATTTCTGTATGTAACTGTACAATATGAATCGAGGGTCAGTCGGACAAACGGGATTAAACGGTCAGATTGATCGGGCAATCGATCGGACGACCAGGAAAAACCCCTTTTAGGGATACGTGAATTTCGCTTGTAGACTAATATTTTGCTTTTCAGACCTGTACATGGACTCATATTTCTATTCAAGTTCGAACATAATGAAGAGCCCTCGGGTCCAGTGGTCACCGATGACCGTTTATCGACAATTTACTTTGCCAAACAGGTCTGTATTTTTTTGTATTCAAGTCTTTTTTATAGTGACTATTGCTGCGCAGTATTTACAACGAGAAGTGGGGTCTATAGAGCTCGGTTTTATAATTTCAATTCAGTCCTGACGTCATTGTAGTGGAAACGATCTCAGCTCATCCCGAAGGATTACCATACCACTTACCCACAGCTGGTTATAAGCCTTTCCTAAGGCTCGCCATCACATATATTTTTTTAGCTCTTGTCAACCAGCCTCATACTCGAAAACAATTTATATACACATGGCTGAATACAGAAATAGGTCTATAGTTCTTAAGTATGGCCCTGTCTCCCTTCTTGAAGATTTGGTGAAACTGCTACACCACGCCTAAGGTGTTATGCCACTATATAAGACAGCATTAAAAAGGCGTTGAAGCTCTCGTAAGACGGGAAATCCTCCGACTTTCAAAAGCTCTGATGGTATACCGTCTTTACTGGCGGCTTTATCGTTATTAAGCTGTTCGAGGACAGTACTAATTTCACTCAGATTGGAGTCCGCGAAAATTGTTGATAGTGGCGAGTAAGCTTGCACGACATTACTTAATCTCGTGAGAAGCTTCGGTGCGTGTATGGTGTAGAGTTTCTAATAAAACTAATCTCGGTGCGGATCTTTCGATCGCGTAAAGGATTAGGGGGGCGTATTGAGTCCTCACTCAATACGTCCATACTTTCCTCTTAAAACGAAAAGGCATTAGTAACATTTTACGACAGCATTAGTAACATTACATTTTTATTCTCTTTGTTTATTTTTAATCTATACATATAATAAAAATGTAACTGATCGCTGTCTGTACATGGAAGATATATGAGAAAAAATATTATTGGGGGCCTTTATCAACGCAATAGAACCCAAAACAATGATTGTTAAAATTCTTGTCTGTTTGTCTGTGCGTTTGTGCGCGCTAATCTTAGAAACGGCTTAACCGATTTGGGTGCGGTTTTCACTAATGTATTGTGGTAAGCTTCCCTTAAAATTTAGTGTTTGTTTTATTTCAATCAGTTCATAAATAAAAAAGTTATATCAATTTAAAGAATCACGTCGAATAAAGACGGTGTTTATAAAATAAAGTCCACGCGGACGAAGTCGTGGGCAACAACTAGTTAAAAATAAACAAAGAGAATAAAAATTGATTATTTCTGTTTTATTCAAAACTCCCAAGTTTCTAATTTGTACATTGTTTTTAAATTAATGAAAATTTTACCATTTTTGTCGAATGTCATGTAAATGCACTTGAGCATTTTTTTTAAGGAGGGCAGCATAGCCCACGTAGTGTGTTAATATTTCGTTGTGACTAGGTTACCATATGTAATACTGAAAAATCCTGCCATAAAGCCTGATTTCCATAAGAAAGTCCTGACATTTTTGTCGCAAACGCACGTGACGATTACGTCAGCGAGTAATAACGTTGCATTGTTTAAAATACATATTTTGTTTTCTGTTAGGCCGCGGGGCGGGCGTTCTCGAATCTATACAAATCTAGCGTGTTCTACCAAAATCTTACAATTTTGTCAGCATCAATGACAGTATAAGAAAAATTTCACGAGTTTTTTTACCGATTTTAACATTTCCAAACGTAGGCACCCTTTTCGTTTGTTACACGACGTGTGACTATTAAAACTAGGATGTTTGGGCGTCGAGATCACTTGCCAGGATACTCAAATCGAAGAGTGACTCGAGGTCAGTCCTGAGCAGTTCTCTATTGGGGGGCAAGTAAACAGATGCCAGTACTAGCATTATATTTATTTGATGATTTCTGAGGAAATCATGAATCGGGATGCGTTGGTAGCGTATGCCGTCAGCGTTGAAAAACGCGACGGACAAGGTGGAGGGTAAAAGACGTTTGGGTGTGTCGCCTGTAAAGAATATAGAAATATTAAGGGGACGCCTTGAACAGGCCAAGAGGCAAGTACGGGCTCCTACATGGCGACTAGGTCTAGATGGGCCATAGGGTAAGCACCTGTTATCGCTACTATATCATAGTCATCTTGTAAACAGATGTAATGAGGCAATTAAACAACTTTAAACGGTTTAAATCGCGTATATTTAACATTATTTATATCCCGACGTTTCGAACACTGCAGTGGACGTGGTCACGGGGTGACTAATTGTTTGTTGAAATAATGTTAAATATACGCAATTTAAACCGTTCAAAGTTGTTTAATTGCTATGTATAGTAATCGCGAAAACCTAAGAAAATAAGATGTAATGAGGAATATATGTGCCTACGATGATTCCGAATGTGTTAATAATTTATTTTATTTATGACGTGTTATTAATATAACTGTTAATAGGTACTATCTCATTAATATAAAGTCATTAATACAATAATTGATTGACGCGTTTGGAAATCATGAGCACGTATATTTCTGATATCTGTAACATGCTTTAAATTTTATGGGTAATGCAAAGATTGTATTTGGCTATTAATCTCTACCGAGTCCTATCCCGTTCACTGAACACGTATCGGGAGTTACTTTTCAATAAAAATCGGAATTCTGTTACATTATATATTTGATAACCGACAAGTGGTCGGCGCTAATGCGCTACAGTAACTAACTCTTATATTATAATCTAGGGCCAGGTCATACACTCACATCTAGGGCCAGGTCATACACTCACATCTAGGGCCAGGTCATACACTCACATCTAGGGCCAGGTCATACACTCACATCTAGGGCCAGGTCATACACTCACATCTAGGGCCAGGTCATACACTCACATCTAGGGCCAGGTCATACACTCACATCTAGGGCCAGGTCATACACTCACGCGCACGCGCAATCGCTTGTGCGTGTGTACTCCTTGTACATATTAATAATGTACATATTGTGTTCCTACAGGTAATAAATAATGCATGCGCTACGCAAGTTGCTATTAGTCTTCTGATGAATTGCAACCACCTAGATGTGGACATCGGACCAGAACTCACCATGCTCAAGGAGTTCAGCATGCCATTTGATCCGATAATGAGGGGGCTTACACTTAGCAATTCACATACTATACGAAGTGCTCACAACTCCATGTCACAACAGGCACATTTTCAGTTTGATCGAAGAGCTGCTACAAAGGTGTATATAACATATTTTTTCTATAATCTTCACAATAAACTAGCTTTTGCCCCTGGCTTCGCCCATGTGGATGTTGTTTTAAAAACTTGAAGCTGTTGAAGCCTTTCGGCCATTTTAAAAAAATTCGATTTTGCAGTTCGCTAACGAAACCTAAATAAATTGATAGAAGATATCAAAATAAACAGAAAAATGCTCTTAGGTAAAGACTCCCTGAACCTCGCTGAACTGAGATAATCAAAGTTAAAGTTGTAACTATTGATATTAATTATTTCGGTTTCTAGTCATTTAAAACCTAAGAACATTTGCTGGTGTATGTGCTGGTGACGAAATATTTTCTATGCCTAAATTAGATGTAATAAATCAATAGAAGACCTCAAAATAAACAAAAAACTGTTCTAAAGTAAATATTTCTAAAACGTCTAGAAAACGAGACAGTATTGAAAGTTATTACTTTGACCTTGATTATGTCAGTTTCTAGACGTTTTAGGAGATACGAGGGGCGTATGAAAAGTAAGGTCTCCATTTTTTTTTCACATAGTAAATGCAATTTATTGTCAATGTATAATACATGGATGGAAAGCTTACATAGTCAGAGCTATTTTTCTATGTAGTCGCCTTCGCGCTCGATGATGTTCCGCATCCGGGAGACGAACTTCTGTATCCCCTCCTCGAACCAGCTTCCCGCCGCCTCGCTTAGGAAGGTGAGAACCGCTTGTTGAACTTCTTCATCGTTCGCGAATTTTCGCCCTCCCAAGTTTTTTTTTGAGGGCAGGAAAGAGGTAAAAATCACTGGGTGCGACGTCGCGCCTGTAAGGTGGGTGATCAATCACCTCCCATCCAAATTCCTCGATGAGTGACGTTGTTTTGCGGGCCACATGGGGACGCGCGTTATCCTGGTGCAATCGAACGCCTTTTGTCAACATGCCGCGTCGTTTGTTCTGGATAGCCCTTCGAAGTTTACATAGGGTCTCGCACTACCTGTCGGCGTTGATTGTTGTGCCCTTAGGCATGAAATCGACCAGCAGAACACCTTTTCGATCCCAAAAGACAGTGGCCATAACCTTGCCAGCTGATTGTTCTTGTTTGAACTTTTTGGGTTTTGGTGAGTGCGAATGTCGCCATTGTGGATCGTATACTTCTTCCAATGATGAATTTCAATCAGAGCAACCTTCTTCGCGTGCAAAAACTTGATGACAGACCGCAACTCGCACCTGGCGGGAGCGACAATCGGAACGTCCATCGCGAATGGCTGCTGCACTGCTGCACAGGAGCGTGCTAGCGAGGTTCTGTTTGTGCCTCGGAGTGGGGGAAGGACAAAGAAACACGACAGTGTTGCCAGATTTCGCCTAACGTAGCGTGCGGCGACGCGCGGGTCTTGGAGACCTTACTTTTCATACGCTCCTCGTACCTACCTAAGGTAATTTTTTGTTTGTTTTGACATCTTGTATGTATTGATTTATTGAGGTTTAGCTTAACGGACGCAAAATCGAGAATTTTTCAAAATGGCGGAAAGTAGGTATGCCAGACTCCATACAAAAATGTCCCAACTCCTTTTGCATTTATAATATTAGTATAGGATAGTGTGAATTATTTTGCTAAAATTTATTGCTGTCTTCTACTAAAATATTTTTAAAAATGTATGAATATCTAAACATAGCTAGTGTTCATAAATAAGCATTAGTTATAAAAATATGTGTTTCAGGATAACGTCGCATATCATTTTATAGGCTACATGCCAATAGATGGACGGCTGTATGAATTGGATGGTCTTCGCGAAGGGCCCATAGACCACGGTCCAATTCTGCCTGATCAGGATTGGTTGTCTATTGTGAAACCCATTATTATGAAAAGGATTGACATGTATGCATTTGTCTATATAATATGTATTCATGTATCGTCGTTGCGCTTGCTAAATTTGATATGTGTATTTTTTTTTATTTTCCATTTTTTTACTAGATATAGCAGTCAGTTTATATAGCCGCTTTCCCTTAAAGTCATTACTACAAATTTCCTATAATTTTTTTAGTAGATTTTATAGAGCTGGCAAACGCAACGATGGTATTTCCCTTTTTTGTATGTATTTAGAAAATCAACAGCGCCAACAAGAATTAAAAGCAGAATAATAAAAAATAACAAAAATAATAAATATTAAATAAAATATTTCCTCTGTAAAATAATAAAGAATTTTTAACAATGGTATGAAAAGAAGAAGGACAGCTATGATGTGTGTGTGGGTGCGTGCGCGGGCGCGAGTGTGTAAGTATATGACAGTGTATGTGTGTTCAATAAATTCGAAGAATAAAAAAAAATCGGTCTTGGGATAAGGCTAATTGTTAGATCTATCAAAACTAAGTTTAAACAAAGTCTCTATTCCGATTATATATTTTATTGATAAATATATTATAACATATTAGGGGTCATCCATAAATTACGTCACACGTTAAGGGGGTGGGAGGGGGTCAACAAAGTGTGACATCGTGTGACAAGGGGGGGGGGGAGACGAGTCATAAGCTTCGTGACGTCACATGTATAAATTTAAAGTATTAAAACTAAACTTCAACTAACGAAAAACTCTATCAATATTATTATAAGGTTGTTTTAATTTAATAATTTCTAAATTTAAAATTGCAAAATATGTGACGTCACACCGGGGGGGGGGGGGGGGTCACACTCCCCTGCATCATCATGAAATTCCAAAAACCAAACATCCTCCAAAAATGGGACTCCAAAACTTACATTTATTTCAGATGCAGTGAAAGCGAAATCCATTTCAACTTAATGGCACTAGTGTCTGACAAGAAAATGATATATGAACGTGAACTTCAACAAATTCTCAGTGAAGCGAAATTGAGGAATGGCCCAAAAATCGCGGAGGATAGTATTGATGGAGTGTCCAATTTGAAAATGTTGATTGACTACGAAAATCATAAAATAACGAGACATCAGCAAGAACTGGTGCGAAGGAGGCATAATTATATGCCATTCATTATCACTTTCCTCAAGATATTAACGGAAAAGAAGAAGTTGACTCCAATTATTGAAAAGGCTCGTAAGCGCGCTGAAAGGCACGGGCCAAAGGGGTCGAAGATGTAGCGGAGACTGTTTCCGAAGCTGGCTCCTCGTTTCGTCAAATCGTTTTTAGTCAAAAGCGCGTTTGGTCATAAACCTCGTGAGAAATTAATCTCCTTTTTATTCATAGATTTGTTTCATCATCAAGAAAAGGTTAGGCAGTTCAAGTTTTTGTGGTTCTTGTTTATTTTAATGGAAATATGTGAAAATAATAACTTTATTTTGTCGAAACACAATTTTGAAGAACAGCAAGGTTGGACGTTTTGACAAATAGAGTATTTTGTCAAAAAGCACTATTGGCTAAAATTACCATAAATATTACCTGATGTATATTCCATAATAGACAATGGAAAGTCTTATGAAGCGTTTTCAAATGTTTTTTAACGTGTTTAATACCAACTCGGTGTCGATTTTAAATTTTTCTTTATCAATTATCAGTTTTAACAATTGATAGTAACAGATTTTGATTTTCTTGACTGTAATTTGGCTTGTATTTAAACGGGCAGCAAATCATGATCAACGAAAATGAAGCTCGGCATCTACAAAACCTACGTGAGATCCCGCTTCATTTACGCTGCGCCGGCATGGTACGCCCTAACCAGCGAGACAAACAAGAAGCTGCTGAGAGCTCAGCAACACAGCCCTGCGTACCATAGTGGACGCACACTGGTGTGTGAGGAACGCCACTATCATGAGGGACTTGAACATCGAGAGCCTGGACGAATTCATCGGTCGCCTTACCACGAACCTGTTCCAGCGTGCGGACAAATCTCGCCTCCCGCACATCAAGGGACTGGCATGCAGGCTGCATGAGCGCATTCGCGCTCACCAGATGACAGGGCCTTTTCGCGCGACCTGGTCACATCCAAATAGGGTGCGTCTTCACGTGGGACTTTAAAAACACTGGACTCGACACCTAAGTCGCCCCCTGCTCCTGGGCTTGATTGCGTGGCCGGCGTGAACAAACTAAACATCTACCAGCGGCAACCGGGAAGCCACCTCAAGGACCATTAGCATTAGCGGGCAGCGAAGAAACTTCCGTCACTGGCCAAATAGCCCAGGAGCGGAACTCTACCCCTCGTGAGGGGTTGAGAGACGAAGCGACGAAGCGTTGAGAGGCCAGCGAAAAAAACTATTTTGGACTAAACGAGTTTTAATTACTAATCATGTCAACACAAAGTCGACGGAGCCCTATGTCCTGTGTCACCAGAGAACCTAACGCACCTTTCAATTTGCTGCCACTTTTAAGTATTTCTGCAGCTGGTTTCATTATTTCCCTTTTTTCAATAAATACTTATATTTTGTTATAAACACATGTATTTCATTTATTTAATAGTACCTTAATAGTATCTAATATTTATTAGTATTTAATAGTATTAGGTCTGCACCTAATACTTGTTATAAAATGAATATTTTAAGGGCATTTCTCTCCTTAATTTAACATATAAAGAAGGTAGGTCCACTTGCTGGTAAGTATATGTATATTTTTACAATGAAAGTAACAGACTGGTAACTTTATATGAAGGTAACACTTACTGATAAGTGTACTCATATATATATCTCCAAAGAGGTCACCGTACTTTATAGATAATTCTTTATCCTCTTCAATTCCCAGCTGAATAGAAGTTGTTAATAATAAATTGCATTTTTATTGTTTTACATAAAATGCGTAGCTATCGTATCATTACTTTCGCCGCCTGCACAAATGTGTGGATTAAAATGGCATAGAAATACATAATTACATTTGGATTCAGAAATTGGTGGATTGAAGTGGCATAAAAACATGTTATATATTCGAATTCCTAATTTGATGGATCGAAGAGGAGGAAAAAATATTCATGGATCCACCGGTGGAGCCTGATTGTGGATCCATGTGAACGGAGGCGTCTTGTTGAGCCAAAACTGCGCTACCCACTTCTTTTAAGTTCTCCATTTTGTAGGTTCTTAATGGTTGTTCACGTATCACTGAACTCTGCCCTAACTTGTTTTTATTGTTAGAAATGCATAAACACGATTTGTTACTAAATTTAAAAAAAAATGGATAAAGCAAATGACTACACTTGCTGGTTCTTCAAATTATTTACATATTAAATGTAAAAAAAAAACTGTTTAAAAACAAGCTTTTATATTAAAAACAAATGCACACAAATGAAGAAAATAAACGGAAACATTGGCGAGCTGTGTAAGCTATCATACATAAAAAAAAATGTACTTACCTAAATGTTTTAAAATACTACCATAATATTTCTACCTCTTTTTTTATGGAATAAATGTGGCAGACAAGCATATGGCACCTGATGGTGAGCGGATACTGTCGTTCATGACATCCGCAATACATGCCAACATAGGTCCAGACTGGCTAATCTAATTACATCTAATAGTGCCTACATTTTTTTATAGAAGGACGGTGACAAACGAGCAGGCAGTTCACGTAACAGTAAGTGAATACTTTCGTTCATGGACAAGCCACGAAAAGGCCCAGCACTAGTCCAGAATAACAAATATTGCCACGCTCTTGGAAGTTCTGCCTGCCTCTGGAGATTTAAATGTGGGTCTGAAAAAAGATTTGGAAAGATAGGAAATACCGAAGTACTATAACAAAATGAGGAATGTCGCTTATCTCACTACACATTTGTATTCTCCCTGGGTTTACAGGATGTAGTGTTTGGGTAGCAAAGGATAATGGAATTTATTCTATTGCACTTGCATTATCTTGTTTTTAGAAAAAAATAGGATGGAACGGGATGATCTTTGGCATATCTCACTCACTACCGAAACACGTGTAGATGTATTACGAAAACATTGCCTATTAACATAATCTGGAAACATCCGAACCAGTCATCCACGTCTATGACTTACCTGGATGACGTTCCGCCCGACGCTACTACGACAGAGTCGTTTAGCTGTTGCCAGCGTAACCTAAGTCCCCGATAATAATGACCCTCCCCGTTACCGTCGTCTTCCTCCCCACGTCCTAACCGACCCCGATGACCAAATTACTGCTGCCAATGCGATTTTTACACTACACTCGCAGCCTACACGTATACATTGTCCTCACCGGTGGAGACGAGATCCCGCGATACCCTCCCAAAGCAACGCCCTAAACCTACGTTCGTTCCTTCCGCCGGTCTACCGGCGAGGGAGCCCTTAGGCTTATTGCTGCAATCTCCTCCTGGCTGAGCGCCTTCTGCACTCGCCCTAAACCATACATGTCCGTTGACTTTCGAAAGGCCATTAGGGCCTTTCCTTTATCTTTCTATATGTACCTATATGTATTAATGACTGTAGGTATCTATATATTTCTGTATGTATGTATATACATACATTATTTCCTTCTTGAACCATCTACCTCTATTTCGTCTATTGGCTTCTCTTCACCACTCCAAAGGTTGCCTGGAAGTAATCGCTTTAGCCATAAGGCCGCCGGTTGTACATCTAATAACTTGTACTAGGTACTCTTTTTTTTTATGGACGAAGGCGGCAGCCGAGCATACAGTCCACCTGATGGAAAGCGGATACTGTCGCCCATAGACATCCGCGATACATGCCAACATTAGTCCAAAATGACAAACGTTGGCACGCCCCCGGATGCGCTGCCTGCCTTTGGAGATATAGGAATGGATTGGGAAAATGAGGAGGGATAGGATCGGGTGGGAATGGGCTCTGGCATATCTCACTCACTACCGAAACACGTGCGTACATTAGGGAAATAAAATAAAGTGGGATATGCAGTACATTTCATGGTAGTCTTCTGCGAGAGAGGGGTAACGTCGACCCCCGCCTCGACCGCGCCTAACAGCTGTTGGATTGCAGCGTGCACTCTGGTACTCTATCACGGTTACGCTCGAAAATGAGTCAAATCGATTCAGTAGTGCTGAAATCATGACGGTACTTTAAACTTTAAATCATGTTGTGTGTGTGGGAATATTTTAAAATGATTAATTTTAATGCTGCGATAAATTGGGCTTGTTATCGTAGAAAAGAACAAAAATCTTTATTTTCCAAATATATCTAACAGATTGTTTTGGTATCTACTTATAAAATGTTTCTAACGTGCTGAACTACGAATAAACTTACCGAAACAAGTGGTTTTCATGCAACGTGTTTAATGAATAATTTGATTTAGAATCGCGTTTTAGCATACTAACAGCTTAGCTACTAAGGTTTCCCAAACTCATTTAAGTTTCGATATTATTAGAATTGAACAGAATAATAATGTCATTTATTGTAAAAAACAACTTACGCATTTATGTAATTATTATATTATACTTAATTCTAAGGAATTAAGTACAATAATTTATTTCCTCTCTACCCCAAAGGAGAGTGCACGCTGCATTCCCACAGTTGCTGTACGCACTCGAGCCAGTGAGCGTTGGCAGAGATCGCCTTTAGCAATAAGACCGCCTTTTGTGCATTTTGTGTCTACAATGTCTGTCATCTATTATTACATTTTCTGTTGGTGGGCAATAAAGAGTTTTGAGACATGTTCTGATCGAAGCGATATTCGCTGCCGCCTGCGGTAACTATAATGTCTAGGCGCTATCCCGTCGGGTATTTTGTACGAGTACCGCAAGTCGCGCAAATTCACCGGGGGGAGCGAATATCGCCTAGGCACACGCGTTTTACCGCTTGTGTAAGCGATACTGTTAATACTGGGCCTAGGCTATACGAGGTATATCGCTAGCAGTTAGCGAATACCGCCGAAGGAAATATTTCTGAACGAAGTAATTATAGTGTACCCACGCGAATATTCCTACCGCAGGTAGCAGCGCATATAGCTTATATATGAACAGGCTTATATCTATAACAAAACAGTGATGACAGCGGTTGGAAGAGATATTTCACTAATTTCCAAACGTTATAAAAATAAATGTTTAGACAAAGCTGTAGAGTTTTACTAGCCCTATTCAACGACATAGAACCAAACTATTTTTCTGCCTTTCCGCTGGTGACCCTTAGTCTAGATTGTAGTACCCACAAAACATTTGCTTTCTTCTCTATGGAAGATGTCTCTTCCGTGTTCCGTAGTAACACTCATCGGTCGGCAAATCGCCATTCTCAGCACAAACATTTGTTCATACCTGGACCAAGCCAAGCAGTAGTTAACGCTCAGCAAACTCATTATGCATATGGGTTAGAGCGGACGTTGTTTTTGTTACGTGATTGTAAAATGAGTTTTTAAGTGAATTATTGTTTAGCCATAACCTTTTATCGTCCACTGTTGGATACGGGCCTCCTCGTGGACATTGATAGCCAAAAAAAGCTACGCTCTGGTCAACTGGTTTGGCGAGTCCGCTCTTTTAGACGTGGTGCAGTTCCTCAGAGCTTGTGGTAGTCGCTTGCTTATCCCTTAGTCGCCTTTTACGAGATCCACGGTAAGTGATGAAGTGGTACGTGTGATGCCGGCCGAGACCACACGGCGCAAGCGGAAAAATAAATAAAATCAGTTTGTCATTTACGACATACTAGATACAGCGCCGAGTACCGTCGAATTCCATTTTGCTTTAATACATAGCCAATGTTAACATCGAGGAATGTTCGCTTAACCACATCAATGTCGGTATGAAATAGCTTGATACTGAACGAGGCTCGTTTAGAAACCACTTTTTAGTTCATAATTCGCAAATGTTTTGATATGTGGTCCAAAACTGAGATATCTGTTCAACGTCAGCCTATGTATATTTGTACTGATTTTGTGGTCAGAATGGTATAAAGAAGAACGGTATAGGACCATCGCAAACAGAGAAATTAGAGATCTGTTTTCAAACATGAAACTGGATGAAATGATACACAGCTTATCCGGTGATGTGCCAATGTTAGTCATTCTTGAATGATTTTGTCATGTGTAATGGATGTCCATTGGCAACGGTATCCACTTACCACTTCTATTTTAGTGTGCATAAGTGTGATTGTTTATATTTTAGTGCGACCTGTTAGGAGTTTACGTAAAGTTTTATTACATAATGTTGGATAGTTGACTATATATTGGGGTTAAAGTATGAAATTGCCGATTTGTACTGCAAAATTAAAACTCGTTTTTTTCTAAAATGTAACATATTTATTTAATCAAAATATTTACCCTCATTATCATTACATTGTTGCCATCTAATCGGAAGTTCATTTATGCCTTTGCGATAGAACTCTGGGGATGCAGATTCGACAAACTGTGTGAAAGGATTTTGAACTGCCTCTTGGGAAGAAAATTTTTTACCACGTAGAAAATTGTCCAAATCACGAAAAAATGGTAGTCCGTTGGAGCAAGGTCTGACGAGTACGGAGGATGACGTATGGTTTCTAACTGCAGCTCCTGTAGAGTTACAACGGTTTCTTGTGCAGTGTGAGCAATAATGGTGAAGATCGATTCACGAGTTCACAGCTGTTATTGGAAATTCAGCTGTTTCACTGCTAGTTTCGCCATCATTGTTCGAAGTTCGGCACAGTAAACATCTGCTGTTATTGCTTGACCAGACCTGAGAAAGCTATAGTGAATAACACCATGAATAGACCACCAAACAGTTAGCATTACCTTTTTATTGGTAAGCTTTGCCTTAGGGCACTGTTGCGCCGTTTGACCTGAGGTCAGCCATTGCATTTTTCGCTTTCGGTTATCCACTTGATGAATGATGAAGACGCTGATGGACCGGGCGAAACGAATCTGCGAACCGATACATCTACAATCGGAAGTGATACATTTAAACCAAACCTTTCAAAGCAACGGATGCACGGTCTCCGAAATCAAGAGGGTGCAAAAACCAAAAAGAGGAGCCAAAAAAACTGACAATATCGACACCAACCCAGAGAGAAGCAGGGCGTTCTTACCTTACTTAAAAGGCGTAACAGATCGCATCAGCAAGATCTTGACGTGAAGACCATTTTCAAGCCTACGAGCCAACTCAGAAATATCATCAGATCAGTCAAAGATCCCAGAGATCCGTTGTCCTCGACTGGAGTATATAAAATACCATGCTCCTGTGGGTCAGTGTACATTGGCACTACAAAACGGAGTGTCAATACCCGCATTAAAGAACATAAAGGCAATTGTCGAAGAGGAGAGACTGAGAAGTCGGCCGTAGCTAAACATGCCTTGTCGGATGGGGATCACGAAATCTGCTTCAGGGACACAAAGATCTTGTCAACCGGGAATCATTATTATTCCCGTTTCAATAGGGAAGCTATTGATATCTACAAGCAACCCAACAACTTTAACAAAAAAGAAGAGAATCTAAGACTCCGTAATATCTGGTATCCAGCACTCCGAAGACATCAAGCTCACGGGGAAGAGAGACGAGAGGGCGAGGGGGGGACAAAAACAGACTCGGTACACACACAATCACAACTACCCTCGCCCACTATAAATACCGGTGCGCCACAGTCGTCGAGTCAGTTGCGCTCGAGAAGCCGAAGAGATAACATCTCTCCGAAAGTGAACGCAGTCGCCACTGAAGATGTCAACCGCAGTTTGACGAAACGTTTGGAAGAAAGAAAGGAGATTCCCGAAAACCTGGGCCAAGTAGCCCGGATGGTTTTGTAAATATCCAACATATATTGGATCAAAAAAATAAATATTCTAAATAAATTTGGATATTTAAAAAATCATTACATCATCCTTAAAAATTACTGAGATTAAAAGTTTACATGTCAAAAATTAATAAAGAAAGAGAAAAAAAAAACAGATTTTTTGTTTACAGAAAAATGGCTTTTTTCTTCTCGCGTATTAACATTGTCGTAATAATCATTAATGAGATGAGTGATACTCGTATCAGTAACACGTCGGCATTTCAAATATTCTCAACCTGATACATCCCGTCGGAAAAATATTCGTGTGGACTTTTACGGAATATCCCCGTTAGTACCGTTGCCAACGCAACGCCAATTATGTGACAAGTCCCCAGATATTTCTGAGGGGTTGTATCTGCGTATATTTAATTTAAAATAATGAATTAAAGAAAAACTTTTTAATACAATTCTTTCGTCTTAAGTTGTTCAATAAGCCATAATATCCATTTCAAGAACAGTCGATTACCGTACTACGCGTGTACTGTGTAGTTTGTTAGCGGTCAACAATGATTTTAATAATTAACCACTCCACATAACAGTTTTGCCGCTAAACTGTGCAGTTTGTTTGATTTGCTTGCAAATCAACACAATACATTAGTTTAATTGAAATTTAAACAATGGATAATTTTAATAATTATTCTGACCAATTAATAATTTCAATAAATTATGCGGTTGATGAGGTACGAACGAAGGTTTTGATAATAAATTAGATATACATTTTTACCTGTTTAATATCAGTAAAGAAACACAGAAGACCATCGAAATAGATAGATACACTTTATTTTACACAAAAACAAGTATAACACACACAATAAAAAAAACAAAAACAATACACAACAAGTACAACCCGCGTCCTTTTCGCTAGATGGTAGACGAGTAGGCCCACCATATGATGGTAAATGGTCACCGTCGCCCATTACCACCAGTTCTACAAGCAATAATCAGCTATAAGCAATAAGATTATTGAAGAAAGAAAAACGGGAATGTTAACAGCACTCTTCACTGAGTGAATTCACAAACATTAAATAGACTTCTGCCTTAATAAGACCAATTCATCTTCGAAAGTCAACAATTACTAGATGTAAGATTAAGATCCGACTCGTAATTTATGAGCGAAATCTCTATTTTAATCAGTGCCTTGGATTTCAGACGGAGCGATGACAAGTGCTTAAGTACGGCAATAAAGTATAATGCTTCGTATCGATTCTACAGTTCCCTGCATTGATGAAATCTTCGCATGAAGGATTAGTACATGGAACTACGAATCGTAATGGAAAAAACTTAATGACACCTACTTGCCAAAAGGATTGTTTGCAAATTTTAGAAAATATGCCTTAAAATTTAATTCAAGACCTAATCTTTATTTTTATTAGCTATCTAAAAGAAACTGAGTCCACAAAACCGGTTGGTTTTTTGGATACCAATAAACGGTCCAATAACACCGTTGATTCAACGGTACGCACAATTCTATTTTTATACATTTAAAAATATTGTAGTATATAATAACTTAATAACTAATAACAATAACTTGTTATCAATACTTACGGAAGTTGAATATAGGAAGACTATGTCTTCCTGTATCGTATCTGTATCTGTATTTCCTGTATACATGTATCGCGAGTGTCTATGGGCGACAGTATCCACTTACCGCCAGGTGGATTGTACGCTCGTCTGTCGCCTTTTTTCCATAAATTCTTTTATACTATACTTTTAATATGTGAGCTTTGGAATCCTTTTGTGATTGTTTTAAAATTTAAACAGTTTTAACCGTTTTCAACAATTACATTTTACTTATATTCTGTCAAAACGCTACTGTGTGAAGATTTTTTTAAAGTATTCAAAATGCGGATTGTTTAAATTCACGCGGTCTATCCCATGAACATTGTTACTTGTTACGTCATGTCTCATGATCACACTTATCATTCTCAGCAGCGTCTAACTTCTTTATTTATTTACTCATGATGTACATAGTCTCATGTAGTACTAATTATACAGAGTAATCCTCTTGATGAAGTCGTATACACATGTATAAAGTCGTATACTCAAAACTTTTTATTGAAATATATTCCAATTTTTCTTAGCTCCACGTCACAGAGCACTGAGCGAACATTGATTTGGTTTTATTAAAGCGACATCTGTTCCGCCTCGCGAGTTTTACGAGTGTACGTCAAACTTGCCCAAATTAAATACGTGGACTCGGGACTTTATCGCGAACGCGGGCGCAAATCACTCGGGACGTGGCGGAGTATCAGACAAATAAATGTTTTTGAAAAAAGACCAGGATTTTCTTTGCATAACTTATGTGTGCTAACGTAAAGAACATCGGTTTCCTGTTTTTAAGTAGTCGAATGTACTGAAGTATCTATCTATTTTTTCTTATTACTTATATATTCTATTGTCCATACTAATGATAAAAATAGTTACAAAAGAAAATGCTCGGGACAAGCTCAGGAGATTACTACCAGCGAACCAGGGAGAGCAATAGGTGAGCAATGAAATGGGCAGACATAGTGCGTTCTTTACTACTTTTATAATACGATTAATACATATTAATATATTATTATACGTATACAAACATATATATATATATATATAATATATATATATATATATATATATATATATATATAAATTTCTAACTAATTTTTTCTTACAAATTGTTAAAACTGCTTTGCAGAAGCTATAATAATATATTTGTATTTCATCCACTTCTTACTTTCAATATTTTGAGTAAGGGTGGCCTGCTTCTCAGGCTGTCCGTGAGCATATAGGTGCTGGCAGAATAACAGTGCTATGTATTATCTACAGCGTTTGCTGAGCCGGTACCCTTTTCATTATCGCAGCACACAATATACTTAGATATAAGTGTAAGTATTTAATGTATGCATATATTTTCTATTTTTCCAAATGGTTCCAATGAAACCGATTTCTATTCCACTGTATTGCGTCACCTATCTTTCAACTGCTTTAAAAATGTCGTGTTGTTACGTGTCTAAATGTCTCGTTGTTGTTCTATAATGTACTTACAATGAATTGTTACAAGAAGACATTACAATAATGCCATAATCTCTTCTTAATCTCCACCAGTCAACCTTAGAATATTTGAAAGGAGTTATGTCATTAAAAAGCGGGCTGTAACATATAATAAGAAATAGGAGACATGTTGAATATATGTATGTGTGTCAGTGTGTTTGTTTCCTTGGATGGGAGGAACCGATGAACCCGTGTAGTGACGAACCTTGAGAGAAGTCTATATTGAGCGATAGAGAGACATAGGCTGATAGCATACTAAAATATGCTACGTTATGGCACCCCTGCATCGTTCTCTTTATATGTAACTCTTAGTGTCCAGTAACTGTAGCTCGACTGAAGGTCTTATCTATCTATCTTTTTTGTATAGAAAAGGTAGCAGACGAGCGAGCAGTGCACTAAATGGTAAGTGGTTACCACCGCCCAGTATATCTAAGGCAAGCGTTTGCACGATCACAAACATTTTTTGCGTTCGTAATCGAGTTATCGCACATCGAGTTTCAAGGTAGTCACAGAAGACTACCTTGAAATGTACTGCATTTACCACTTTATCTTATTTCCCTAATGTACGTACGTGTTTCGGTAGTGAGTGAGATGTGCCAGAGCCCATTCCCATCCTATCCCTCCCCATTTCCCCAACCCTGTCTCCAAATCCATTCGTATATCCAAAGGTAGGCAGCGCATCCGGGGACGTGCCAATGTTTGTCATTTTGGACTAATGTTGGCATGTATCACGGATGTCTATGGGCTACAGTATCCATTTACCACCAGGTGGACTGTATGCTCGTCTGCCACCTTCGTACATAAAAAAAAAAAAATCGCAGTTTTTAAAGTACACATTCGTTGATTTACCTGAACGGATAGGTTTGTTTTCTAGCGTTATAATTGCAGTTGACGTTACCTAACCGCTTATTAAATAAGTTAATAATGATACCGCATAACAGCAGCGCGCTCGCTCGCGAGAACACTGTGTGCCCGACGACGAACATCGGGTGCGTCATCTGCCTGTCAGCTAACTTTAATATAAAAAAGACAGACATACAGACAAATTTTGTCCTTTAAGTAGAAAAAGTCCTACAGTGCCTACATAATTCAACCTAAGAGAATTTATCACTTCAAGCTGTATAAAACGGAGTCATAAAATATTAATGCGTTTGTAGGCGCCATATTTTTACATTACAGCACGAAACGCGACCTCCGGGAAGCAACGGCAACTATTCATATGCATTTCGTTATAAATAATAAATCATGATATATGGACGGAGTGGTCGGGACATGGGATTAAATTGTCCCCTAAATGTGACTAGAGTGTACACGATTTGCAGTTTGCGGTCGGTTCTGAATGGGACTATCAATTTTTACAGGCGTGAAAAGACTTCATGTGTGGTTGGGGTGTGATATTGAGTAATCTACGTCTTCTGAGGGTAGGGGTGAGAGATATTAAAAATGTTTATACGAGATTTACTTTCACTTCTATTAGGGAAAGGAATGTGAAAGCAGGATGATCATCATTATTCATTTATACTTCTAGAATCTTTGAAATTTTAAGAATTACGACTTGGATGACTGTGTAGAGTGTAGACCGTTTTCAGGATACTTAAAAGAAGAATATGTTTTTAATAGCTTCTAGGAGGCATAGTTTTTAATTCAAATTCTTTATTTGAACAATGCGAATACAATAGGTGGTATTAGTAGGTACATTCCCCTGCCCCTCCTTGGCGACGCCCTTGTGGCATGGCATGATAATTAATTGTCACTCATGATGTTCGTTCTGAAAATTCTCTGTCCAACTTTGCCTTTTTGCTTGCGTTAAACTCTGTGACTATTGGGCAGACTTCGTTTTATTTGCATATTCACTTACTTTTGCGTTTATTTTAAAAAGTTTATATATTTTTTTATCAAAATCGGTCGTAACTTTGTAGGGGGAGAGTGCATTTTGCATTTCCACAGCCGCTGGGCGCACTCGACTGGCCACGTTACCCCTCTCTCACAGAAGACTACCTTGAAGTGTACTGCATTTCCTACTTTATCGTATGTCCTCAATGTACGTACGTGTTTCGGTAGTGAGTGAGATATGCCAGAGCTCATTCCCACCCCATCCTATCCCTCCGCATTTTCCCAATCTATTCCTATATCTCCAAAGGTAGGCAGCGCGTCCGAAGGTCATTTGTCATTTGTCAACATTTGTCATTCTGGACAGATGTATTGCAGATATCCATGAGACGACAGTATCCACTCACCATCGGGTGGACTGTACGCTCGTCTGCCACGTTTTTTCTACAAAGAAAAAAAAACGTGATTTGTTTCTGCGAAAGTAACCTGAATAATAAAATAACAATTTGTAATTCGCCTTAAACTAACATTGCTAACTAACATTGTAATTCAAACAGTAGAGTAAGAATGTTAAATACCCGAACTCACCCTAAAATTTCTTCTGAAAGTTCCCAAAAAAGGCGTCATTAAAATGTAAAACTCGGCGCGGCAATGTAAATAAACTGTTGGCCCGTCGTCGGTCGACCCTCTGCTGTTAGGAGTGGGCCATAGTGAGACTGTAGCGGTAGGCGAGAGCGTGGTGCGGCTTTCGTATTTGGTACCGCAAAAGCTGCTGCCACGAGCCCAGAGGAACTACACGCCCTCTAAAAGTGTGGACACGCCAACCCGCTTGGTCAGCGTAGTATTTTAAAGCCAGTAGTATTTTAATCAATCATGTCCATATTTATGTAATTTGGTGCATACCTACTGTTGTAAAGACAAACGAGGACTCGGTGCTTGAGCGCTGAGTTAACGCTAAAGCAGTTTTATGACTCTTAGCGTTGAAGACTAGCGATCGTTAGAATCCATTTTTTTTATATTCCATGGACATAAACTCTATAGTTTTTTAACTTTAAACGCGAGCTTTTGCTCGCGTTTAAAACGGTTAAGGTTATCATTTAATAGCATTAACATTACGTGCCAGCGTTCAGCTCTCGTTTTAGCAAAACTATGCATACATATATACAATATATACAAGTATACATGTATACTATTTTTGTATGTATCTAATTATCTGTCAAAGATTCATTTTATAGTTATTTTTTCTTCTTATATGGCAATGGGGCAATTAGCACATTCTGCCAATGTCAATATTTTCTTCGTAATTAATAATTTCAAAGTCCTGTCAATGTTCAGTCCTGTAGAAGTAAGTCAAGAGTCGCTTAGTAAAGCGACAGTAGGTTTGGTTTGGACAGTAGACCAAAGAGGACTTTTTGGATGCACACGAAAAACGCAGTCCCTAGCGTTTATTTGATTATCACCATGCACGAAAAACACTTTGAAGTTTAATACGTAAACTATCAGTATTAAACCACAAAACGCCTAATACACAATTTTTACAATAATCAACCAAGAACTCAACTTCACTTCTCCACCTCCCGCCAAAAAGTCCCCATTTAATAGTTATCTAACAAAATTATTATATTTCACAGCATGTCGGTTGCGTCCAACACATAAGGGGAGGTAGGTGGGTTGCCCCTAATCGGGAGTAACCTTCTCTCCAGTGGGAATGTCTAGTGAGTAGGTTAGTACGAGACGCCCGCATTCATGAATCGCGACCGAGTGTCACATTAAAGTGCCATTTGAACTATTTGGCGGGAACTTGAGAAGTGAAGTTGGGTTTTGTTTGATTATTACGAAAATTGTGCATTGCCCAATTTATGGTTTAATAATGATAGCTTATTAAACTTCAAAGTATTTTTGTGCGTAATGTTTTTAATAATCAGTTAAAAGCATAGGACTGCGTTTTCGTGTGCTACGGAGGAGTCCTTTTATTGATCAACTCCTGACTTACTATAACAGGACTGGACATTGACAGAATACGTTATAGACTTTGAAATTGTCGATTACGATATAACCTTGACACTGGCACAATGTGCTAATTGCAACATTGCCATATAGGAAAAGTAAAAAAAAACGAGACATTACCCGCGCGTCGCAGACACTTGTCACTTGGAATCACTTCACGGAGGGTGAAGCCTTAAAGGCCAAATCTAATTCTTTAATTATAAAATGCAAATTCTACCAAATCTGTGACGGCAATCAATGCCTCCCGCAAGACGTTTATGGGGTGGAAAGTTGATAGAACCACTGAAATCGTTTGAGTAAACTGCTGGAGGAATTAGTCGAGGACTTGTACGTGGATTGGGCAGTGATGTTTTTTGTAGAATTAAACTTTGGAATGAGTATCCGAATAGCTAGTGCTACGAGGATTTTAATAGAAAAATGCAAGTAACTTTAAAAGGGATTTGCGGTGTTTACACACTGTTGGAAATAAAAAGGATTAATACAATACGATTATTTGTAACTATTAGGGGAAATACGTACAAAATGACATATGGTTTTATTTTTGGGACATAACTCTTAATTGGTAATACACAGCATAGTCATATTCTACACCAATCATCTTTGGTTCTTTATTTATTGAAACTAACAAACATTTACCATATAGGGTAAAAATATCAGAAAAATATATAATATATTCTTAGTTTAACTGAGATCAGCCAAAATCCATTTTGTCCATATGCTATGGACAAAATGACATACACGTAAACACTATACAATTATTGACAAAGTTCACAAATGAAACGCTTGGTTCTTCTAGGAACGTCAGCTCAAGAAGCGTGCGCCCAATGTGAACAATTTAAGCACCGCAACCAGTCTTCCCCGGGCTTAGATCGTGAAAAAAGATCATTGCAATATATGCATGGACAGTCCTCTTCATCATCTTGAGGTTTATTAGGAAAATTTTCTTCTTCAACGTCGTCTTCAAATAACTTTTTAGTGACGTTTCGTCTCCTCTTTGCTGGGGGAGCTTTGTACTCATTTTCGATTTAATTTCTCTCATTTTAGGAGTAGAAGTTAAAACTAAAGAGATCTGCCGAGCCTTTGGTTTACGTTTCCCTTGTCCACTAATAAAATGTCCTTTTGGGGCTGGAGAAATCTCCTCAATGTGGACAGCAAGAATAGAGGACGATGGATCGTCTTCTTGCTGTGTATATGGCCCAGCAATGGAAACATGACCAGGAGTTGTTTGCTGGTGAGTTCGCTCGTTGGAGGTATCTTCCAGCGGTATGTTTGTAGTCCCCTCAGGTTCGTACATATAATCGGGAAATATTTCAGGATTTAGAGGCCAAATACCAGTGCTTTTAAATCCGTGACAACCATTTTGCAGTGTGGCTGCCTTGCCGTATGCTTCGTTCAACAGGCCGGCAATCTGAAATTGTGTAACAACACGCCCAGCATGTGCTTTCAGCCACTTGGATATTTCTTGGTTAAAGTAAGTTTTCAAGGGCGCGAAAAAAACAACATCAAGAGGTTGCATGCGATGAGTGCAGTGTGGAGGCAGACAAATAACATGAATACCGTTTTGTTTCGCATATTCTAAAGTTTCAATCCCTTTATGACTTGCATGACCGTCGACAATCAAAATTACCTTATCATCAATACTTGCTTTTACAAAACTTTGGAAATGCTTCATCCATTTCAGAAATATTTCAGCTGTCATCCACCCTGATTGTTGAGCTACACCTAAAGTGCCAGGAGGAGCTTCGTCGACAAGTTCATTTTTCATATTTTTCCTCGGAAATATCAATAACGGCGGGACAAACGTACCAACAGCATTAACACAACAAACAACAGTGGTGTTTGTTCCACGCTCTGCACTGGTTATAACGCCAACTTGCTTCCTGCCAGTAGTAGCCAAAATCTTTTGAGGTTTTTGTACAGTAGATAGGTCTGATTCATCGGCATTATACGACATTCAAGGAATTTCAAATGCTGAACTAATTGCCTTTCCACATCAGATGGAAAGGTAGATTTCCAACATCCGAGACCTTTCGAATTGGACTCCAAAGTTTTGTTACTATCCAAAGCATGCCTTCGGAGCGTTGCTTGAGGGATACCAAATGTTTTTGATGGCAATAACCAGCCCATTTCATTACTTCGAACTGCCTCTATAGATTTCTGCATTGAGTTTGCACTCCAGGATTGGGAATCAGTCGTGCGCTTATAATCACGTGGCATTTTGGCATATCTGTAAAGAAATTAACAGCTAAATTAAGTTGAACTACTTGACTGAGCTCTTATGGACAAAATGACATACTTATGTCATTGTGTCCGTTGTCTATATGTGTCGTTTTGTCCATACCACATTTTAAAAAACAAAATTCAAAAATAAATACACAGTGGATTTTTTTTTTGGAAGAAGTTATTTGAGGGCAACAACAAATCCTTGAGGGATAAAATAAATGCTACACAAGTAGGCACAATAGCCGAAAACTTACCATTTATACAAAAAAACTTGTCGTAAAGAAAAAACTCTTAACGTACAAATACCTCTCGTCGGCCAGGACACCGGGACGAATGAAAGGGGCGCGTTCACGTTTTGACAGTTCAGTAAAAGCCATTCGGGTCACATGATGCCGTTGTCACTTGCTCGCTAGAGTCCGCCTAATTCGAATTATACCACCTATGTCATTTTGTACGTATATGACATTTTGTACGTATTTCCCCTACAATTAATTAATAATAGGACAAGATTAACACAAGATGGAAAGGACCTTATCGTCGACTCTACTTTTCCAGATAGAAAAGACTAATGAAATCATAAAAAACTAACATTATTTATTGCTTTATTTAAAAATCAGATGTTAGAGCATGTTTTCATTTAAGCACAACGTTGAAACAACGAAATTTTAACTTAGAAAATCTTAACCTAAGTTAATAAGTCCGTATCGATAATAAGGTTCCTTTGATCAGGAGACGTCAAATTATACTCGTTTTAGAGCCTTATGTAATTGCCGTTTGTTCATAATGAAGTTTATAAGTTCACTTAGAAACTTAGTTATATTGCGTTTGGCTTGGAATTCCAAATTCAAATTAATTTGATTTAATTTGTGCAAATCAGTTATTCATTATTTTTCAAAATTCATTTGTTTTGCCGTCAAACGACTTTTTGCTTAGATATCGTTGTATTTGCGACCAGGGAAAAGTTAAAAATTCGCGTCATAATGGAATATGAGTTCTAACGTGTCAGCAACGCAGCACATCAACACGGCACGCAATATCAACAATGTGTACGGACCAAACACCGCAAACAAACGCACGATCTGTTTTTGGTTTCATAGCTTCCGTTGAGGAAATTTCAACCTCAAGAGCAAGCCCCGTGGACTACCGGAGACTGAAGTCGATAATGACGATTTGAAAGCAATAGTGGAAGCGAATTCATCTCAAACCACGTCTGTGAATGGCAAATTGATATTGTTTAATTTGTGTCAAATCGGGAAAGAGAAGAAGCTCGGAAAGTCGGTACCGTATGAGCTTAATGAAATGAAAGTCAGCTTCAAACATGCGTAGAAGCTTGCCTTACTTTGCTGAACGGGCACAGAAATGAAGGGATTCTTAATCGTATTGTTACTTGTGATGAGAAGTGGATCCTGTATGATAATTGTTGATATGATATGATAATAACTGTATGATATCATAGTTGAACCCAGGAGACACAGCCAAACAATGTTCCAAACATAGTCAAAAGAAGCTCACGGGTGAAGAAAGGTGAAGAACTGTAAACGATGAATTACAAGCTCGTTATCAAACAACCGAGTCTGGTCAATCGCTCTAGTTCACTATTTCTCCATGATAACGCTGATTTCCATTTCTTTCGAAATTTTGATAACTTTTTACAGGGGAAAAAATTCAAGTTCTGTAAGTTTCCAATGCGGGCCAGAATCAATCATTGGGAACTCGCAGGAGACTGGTATATAATTACAAGTATATATGTTTTTATTGATGGATCAGCGGTTATTTAGATAGATGTATATTAGGTTCGTTTTCTGGTTATTCATTTATATACAGATTATTATTATCGACTGTATATTATTGCGATTCATCAATTTGTTTAACGTCTGACATTTCTCTTTGAATCTACACACCTACGCGATGAAACGTCAAAGAAATTAATATAATTTTGTAGACTAAAGCTTACTTTGGGAACCGATTGATGTTTAATATGCGTAATTTTTTTCTCTTCTTTGGTTCATTTGATATAAAAGTTTACCATTACTGTTTTTATGTAAATCTTTATTTTTAAATATGGAGCGTGTTCCACTGCGTTAGTTTGGAATTTATTTTATTTGAGGAACTTTATTGCACACTATAGTACAAAAGGCCAGCTTAGTGCCTTAAGGTATTTTCTACGAGCTTTTGGGTTAAACAGATAGTATAACTATATAACATAATTTAACTTTTTAATCCGTTGCACATAGAATTCTGAAAAGCACTTTCTTATTTATTAAAAATAAATATTGCACTTAATCGCACAAAAGGCGAGCGTGATGCGTTTAGACATTCCCTTCCAGCCAACCTTTTGATTAAACAGAGAACCACTTTGCCAGGTGCAATGAAAAGTATATATACAATTTCCTAGTGGGTGACCTGCTTTTTTAATAGATATACATACTAACATCAAGAAAAAACCTTTGCCTTTGGTGGCAATTGGATGATTTGTTATAATTATTAGGTAACAAAAATTTTTCTAGTTAGGATAATAAATAATATATTGTAATAAACTAGCGGTGACTGCGACTTTGTTCGCATGAACACGTGGTTCCACGTGTTATAATGAGTCTGGATAAAAAAGTACTTTAAATGTTAACCCGACAGGGAAGCTATAACTATCCTGGTTACATTAAATCCGTCCAGTAGTTTATGCGCGCTAAAAAATTTTCATTTTTCTTCATAGGAAAAAGGCTGCAGACGGACTTACAGTCCACTTAATGTTAAATGAATACTGTCGTTTATAGACATTCGGGATACATGCCAACTTCTATCCAGAATGACAAACGTCGGCATGCCCCTGAATGTGTTGCCTACCTTTGGATCTGGATCGGGTTGGGAAAATGGGATGGGGATAGGAAAGGGTGGGATGCTGAATTTTAAAAAGTCGTATAACAAAATTTGACAATTTTGCGCAAAAGAAATTCGGTGTTAAGCGAATGTAGGTATTTTTATTTAGTTTTGTATAGTCCAGGCAAAGTCGCGGGCACCGCTACCTAAAATATAGCTTCAATCTCTCGGTAATCTCATAAACGAAAAAGAAATCAACTTTACTATTGTTAATTTCCGTTTCTATAACGTCCCGTTTAAAAGATGTCCCATTAAAATGATTACCGCTAACATAATTAAAATGCAAATCGTCACTGATCTACCCTCGTTTTACTAGGTGGTGACTTAGGGGAGTATTGGGCTGTAATGGATAGCGTAGGGGAAATTTTCACAATATCAAATGAGTGGACTAACCTTGAATATTAATTAACTAAATCATTGTAGTAAATAAGCAACATGATTGATTTACTTATTTATTTCTACACTAAAATCAGTTCCGTTGTTCTTTCAGTGAGTTTTGCCTCTATTTTTATAGAAATAAAGTGGCAGATGAGTGGACAGTCCAGCTGGTGGTAAGTGGAAACTGTCGCCATCGAAAAAGTCGGCGAAGAACAGTATATACTACTAATTAAATAATGTCATTCTAATCAAAAACAATAACATGACGAGTAAAAAAGAAATAAATAAGCAAACACAACAAAACTTCAGAGTTTATGTTAATTATAACCTCTCCATGTTATATACATCTGGCAGCGTTCGGCCATAGCCGGAAATACGAAGATGGCCAACCGGCATTATTTAATTAGTAGTACTGCATAAGCAGTGTGTCTTGGCAGCCGGCTATACAATAGCACTACCATATTTCTTCCAGTTGGTATCTTAAAAGGCGATTAAGGCATGATAAAGCCCAGGTGAACCACACCATCTCTAAAAGAGTGGATTCGACAACCCGTTTGGGCAGTATGACTTTTTAAGAACATGGCCTTAAAGTTTTAAAGAATGTAATCACGATAACATCCCTCGTGCATAAGACAATGTGCATGAGGAGGCTCATATCCAGCAGTAGATGATTAAAGGGCTGGTTACGCTTACGATATACTTACGCAACAGCCGCATTAGTCAGTTTAGAGTTCTTTTTATTGTATAATATTTGGTTTCTCGCATAGCCATTGGTCCATACACATATAGTTGGATTTTTTATTCGAGTCAGGGACATGTACAACTGTCAATAAAGTGTCATCTCCGTACAAATTTCACTCTGTTTGATAGTTCTACATGTCACATCCCTGACTCGAATAAAAAATCCCACTTTTACTAAGGTGGGATTTTTTATTTTTTTTAATATTTTATTTTTTTATAATTTTTAACTTTATTTAAGCAATAAAGCACAATTATTTTTTTCACGTCATTGTCCAGTCCTGTCGAAGTAGGCGTCGCTCAGTAAAGTAATAGTAGGTTTATTGAGCACAGAGTTGGACTTGGCAGAATACGAAAAATGTAGTGTCATGCTTTTATTTAATTTGGTAGGGGACAGTGCATGCTGCATTCCCACAGCCGTTGTGCGCACTCGACTGGCAACGTTACCCCTCTCTCACAGAAGACTACCTTGAAATGTACTGCATTTCCCACTTTATCGTATTTCCCCAATGTACGTACGTGTTTCGGTAGTGAGTGAGATATGCCAGAGGCCATTCTCATCCCATCCTCTCCCTCCCCATTTCCGTTCCTTAATCTGCAAAGGTAGGCAGCGCATCCGGTGGCGTGCCAACGTTTATCATTCTGGACTGATGTTGGCATGTATCGCGGATGTCTATGGACGACAGTATCGACTTACCATCAGATGGGCTGTATGCTCATCTGCCGCCTTTTTTCCTATAAAAAAAAACCACAAATATTATGCAATAATAATGATAGTTTATTAAACTTCAAAGTGCCTAGCTTTATAGTTTAATAAACTGTCACTATTAAACTATAAATCCTACAATACACATTTTTTACAATAATAAATAAAAATCAATTTTTCATGTTTCCTACAAAAAGTCCCCCATTTGAGAGTTATCAGCGCGTGCGTTACTTTGAACTCAACTACACCAACTGATTTGATGAAAAAGGTCCCGCTGCCGGATGGAATCAATTTCAACAGTCATATTTTCTTACCTAAAAGTAAGACCCAAACACTGAGTTATGAGTGACTGTGAGGTTTTCTGTAAGGTACGTCTATACATTTAATATTAATGAAAAACAGGGAAGGTCACGGACAATTTTGATTTGGGGTGAAAATAGGACGAGGGAGTGAATGGTACAAATCATTGACTGCTGATTAAAATCTACACGTGCTTTGAAGGGAGCCTGTTTCGTGATAAAATTGCAACACAGGGACCCTTCTGAGGGAACATCTAGGGACTAATAATGTTGAGTACCGGTAGTACCAGTGCAAAGGGTATAAGGTAGAAATTTATAATGTATTGTGATCTTTTGTTTACGTAGTTGATTGTGCCCTTGCTTCATGTGCGTGGTATCGAGTTTGAATCTCGAACAGACAGAAATTTCTTTAAAGACAAACTTTTGTCTCGAAATAAACATTTGTTTTAATACACGCATTTGTTTTAAATCAAACTTTTTTTTAAAGATAAACCCGTGTTTCAAGACGCAAATTTGTTTTAAGTCAAATATATGTTTAAAGTAACTTCGTTTTGGCATAAACACTTGTAGAAAATACAAAAATGTTTTGCAACAGACTTTTATTTTAAGAAAAACATTTGTTCAAAGACCAATGTTAAGTTAAAGATAAAAGTTTATTTAATGATAGACATTTTAAGTGTTCTAAGATAAAACATATGTTGTTTAGGACAAATGTTTATTTCGAATAAGAGTTGTTTGTATTCGTCTTAAGCTGGATGCACTATATAGCATGAGTCACCTATTTAAAATATGTATATTTAAAGTGTGACACCTATTTAAAAAAAATGAAATTATGGAGAAGTATAAGAAAATAATTCTTGGAAATAATTCAAGTGCTGTAAGCAATTACAAAGAATCGCGTATACATTGCTTGACAAATAACTAACGAACTTAAGTATTGAAGACATGATCCAAATTGCCTTATCGGTTCCTTCAAAAGTAGACTTCATATTCTACTTAATAGTCTACATAGTTTTATAAATCTACCTCACTGTAGAGTCACAAGCGTAAGTTACGTTGGTCACTTAAAATCTATATCTCAGTAGGTACCCGAGCCCAATTAAATTTTGACACAAATACCTCTTGAAGATCTGATTTTACAATAATTAAACAAAAGCCTATATGAAACTTTTGCATTGTTTCCTAGAATTAATTAATAACACAGGGGACCGTTCACAGTTTCAACTTAAATTTAATATTATCTTTATCTTATTAAATAGCTGTATTAATTTTAATTAATTTATATTTAGATAACTTTACCAATAGACCTTTATCTAAATTACTACCAAAAATAACATAAAGATCATTAAACAAATTTCTCTCTTTATAATAGGTAGTCGGAAAAGTTCGAGGTCTTTTTGAACGTATGATTTTAGCGTGCTATATTTCTGGCAACACCGAACACTGGCGGGAAAGTGATATACCGCCTGTTAGCTGATTTTTTTTTGTAATGGCGGCAAACTGATATTTCAAGTTAAAAGATTTATCTTTTCATATTTTTAACAATTTCAAAATGGAAGTTAATAATGAGAAAATTCGATATATTTTATTATTTTTTTTCGACAATGCTTCTAGTGCTTGAAAAGAGATTTGTGGTGTTTACAGAGAAGTTGCTTTATATAAAACTATTACAAAAAAATTGTTCAGTCGGTTCATGTCTGGTATTTTCTTTTTTATATAAATGGAGGCAGACAGGCAAGCGGCCCACACGATGGTAAGTGGCTATCTACCTCCGTCCAGAAAATAAACGAAAATATAGGACATATAGAAAATAATAGGACAAATAAATGTCCAGTCGACATGCGGATGCGCTGCCGGCCTTGCAGAATTCTATATCTCATTCTTTTTTATTTTGATGTGAATGATGTTCCTCGTTCTGGTCGTCCTATTATGGTAAATACTGATGTTATCATTGAAAAAATTTAAGGAGATCGACACATAAGCAGTCTTTAAATTGTAGAAGAGCTTAGCATTCACCACTCGAGTTTTGCATAAACTTGCATGATTTAAATGACAGAAATTTATTTGGTGAATAGAATTTCCATTTGCGAGATGTTGCTAAACGAAATGAAATCGATCCATTGCTAAAGAGATTGGTAACAGGCGATGAGAAGTGGATCACCTATGATAACAATACAAATGTTCGAAAACGAAGTTGTTGTAAACGAAATAGTCAAATAGTCCCAAACCCAGGCCTCACTCCGAAAAAAGTCATGTTATGTGTATGGTGGGACTGGAAAGGCATTGTGTATTACGAGCTTTTGCCACATGGCCAAACGATTAATTCTGATGTCTACGGTCAGCAATTAGTAAAATTGAACAAGCACTTGAAGAGAAACGCCCAGAAATAATGAATAGAATAGAAATGAATGAATAGATTAATGAATTAATGAATAGTTTTCCATCACGACAATGCTCGACCGCATACATATCTATTTGATGACTAACCCAAAATTGATGGACCTTGGCTGGGAAGTTTTAATGCATCCTCCAAACAGTGAAGACATAGCACCTTTGAATTATCATTTATTCCGCTCTTAACAAAATTCTCTAAATGGACTAAAAAAATTACATTCAAGAGACGCCTGTATAAATAATTTTCATTACTCATACTCTGAAAGTAGGTCCGAAGTTGCCTGTGGAGCGAAGTGAAAATAGCCCAATACACCCTAGGGTGAGCGTTATTCACCCAAGAATCCCTGGATACTGTGGAAACTCAAGTATCCCAGAAAATATCAAATATGAAAATACCCGGAAAAAACATTTCACTAACTATAAATAATTGCTCTAATATCACCATAAACTTTAAATAAATATCTCACCAAAGTTGTTGATTTATGAAATAAAATTCATTCATTTTTTATTTTACTAATTAGTAGTTTTATTTTTACTTTCCTTGTATTCGTAATGAAAAGCACAGTGTTTACCTAGGGGTTCAGGACTTATTTAGTCCCTCGACCTATTGGCGCCCTCGCTGCGCTCGGGCACCAAACCCAGTCTCGGGACTGAAATAAGTCACTTTCACCCCTACGGTAACAATGTACTATTAAATCAGTTTTTCGCTCAGAAACCCCAAAAATTTTATAGCGATGGGATAATGACTCTGCCAGAAAAATGGCGAAAGATAGTCGAATTAAATGGACAATATTCCGTTCAATAAATATTTATGTAATACAAAAAAAAAACTTTTATTATTTTCAAGGTCTGGCGAGTACGGAGGATGACGTATGGTTTCTAACTGCAGCTCCTGTAGAGTTACAACGGTTTCTCGTGCAGTGTGAGGTCTTGCGTTATCATGGAGCAATAATGGTAAAGATCGATTCACGAGTCGGAGCTGTTTCACTGCTAGTTTCGCCATCATTGTTCGAAGTTCGGCACAGTAAACATCTGCTGTTATTGCTTGACCAGACCTGAGAAAGCTATAGTGAATAACACCATGAATAGACCACCAAACAGTTACCATTACCTTTTTATTGGTAAGCTTTGCCTTAGGGCACTGTTGCGGCGTTTGACCTGGGGTCAGCCATTGCATTTTTCGCTTTCGGTTATCGTAAAGAATCCACATTTCGTCACATGTCACAATTCGATCCAATATTCCTTCATTTCTGTACCGATTCAACAACGCAACGCAAGTTTCAACACGCGTTTCTTTCTGCAGATCAGTCAAATCATGAAGCACCCATTTTTCGTATTTTTTTATCTTATTGATTTGATGCAAATGAGTCAATATTGTAGTTAAGGTAACGTTAAACCATGCCGCTAATTCCTGGGTAGTTTGACTCGGATCGGCTTCCACCATCTCCTTCAATTCAGCGTTATTCACCTGTGTGGGCGGTCTTCCACGTGGTTCGTTCTTCAAGTCGAAGTTTCCATTACGAAAGCGTTTAAACTTGATATTGCGAGCCGTTTCTGCCGCGTTAGTTCCGCGTCAGAACTCGTATTCAAAGATTACTCGGATTTTCAAAGTATCCATCTTTCCCGTCTAAGCTGAATAAAAAAAACAATTGAAAGTCGAAAATCGAATGTTGCACATTTTTTAAAACAAGAACCTCATAGGTATCATATGAAAAAAGTTTCACTCGAAAATCTCACACCATGAAGGTTTTATGTCAATTCAAAGTATCTATTACTATAAAACGGCAATTTCATACTTTAACTCCTATTATAATAAAGAGGTAAAATTGTGTGTTTGTAGGTACGTTGGGGGTAATCTCTGGAACTGCTGAACCGATTACAAAAATTCTTTCACAAATAGGAAGCTACATTATCCGTGTCTAATATAGGCTATATCTTATTTTGAAATTATGAAAAAAAAAACTTATAAACCGAAGCGAAGCGAGGGTGGGTCGCTAGTGAAATATTAAATAGGAAACATACATAGTTATATAAATAAAAGCATTGAGATATCTGGGTATATAAAATGGGATATCTAAAATAATATATTTTGAAATAAGATAGATAAATTTAAATAAACTGTGTGTAACTATGAGTTGTAGGAGAGTTTCATTATTTTACATCTAAAGCGACCAAAATTCTGCTCTAATAAATCAATGGAAGACTCTTAGCTAACATTAACAGCTTCGTTGAAAAATCGACGCATAGGATTGAAATAGGAAGTGTTGTTCCTGTGCGTTGAGGGTAGGTTTAACATAAAATATATAGTGTGGGTTGAGGGTATCTAAATGGATAATGCAAGGTGATTACAGTTCAATAAACGACAGTCATCACGTACACCTTGTTTAACATGGACCCTTACACTACTACACTGTGTATGCCGAGATTCTACACTCGACTACTATACTCGAATTTCTGTGTTAAAATAAAGATGTTCGAGAAGCTGGGGATAGTCCACAGTCCCCCTGATGTTGCCGGTGTCCATGGGCGGCGGTGACCACTTACTAGCATGTGGCCCGCCCGCTCGTCTGCCATCTATTCTATAAAAAAAGGTGCCGCGTCGGCAAATGTATTAAAGATAAGGGTTATGAAATGGGGCACAGAAACTTACCCATAGATAAAAAGTTACAGATTGGACTTCAGAATAGAAAGACCCGATCTCTTCACATGGGTGTCGCTAATGGCGACTAAGGAATAGCCGCTACCACCCCGAGGAAGTACATCACCTCTAAAACCGCTTGGGATTTTAAGGTCATACACTCCTTATGCACAAGACAATGTGTATGCGAAGACATGGGTCTTATGAGTGTGTATGTGTATGTCCATGGACATTACTGGATATGGGTAAAATAGGGACAGTAGTGGACAAAAAAAATAGGGCTGTTACGGTTTATTACGGTTGTCCCACGTGCTGATTGTATGTCATTTTGCCCTGTTTAACATCTAGTTAGTTATTTGCGCAAACATCCGCCCACAAACTGTCTATGCAGTTTGGCGGAACATTTTTCGTATTATGTAGAAGATTAAATAACTATAAAAATAATGAAATAATAAAATGTAAATTCAACCGTAAATTCTCTTCTTTAAATTCAATAAAGAGTCCAGAGAAAAATTGTTATAACGAGAGCAGCACTTGAAATATATTTACGAAATGGGAAAAGGTCAATATTTCACTTTATATTCCGTTTCGTTGT
Source organism: Sesia apiformis (assembly GCA_914767545.1). Lineage (NCBI taxonomy): Eukaryota > Metazoa > Arthropoda > Insecta > Lepidoptera > Sesiidae > Sesia > Sesia apiformis. The sequence continues at coordinate 20,284,710 of OU611952.1, forward strand.
TATTTAAATTTGAAGTATGCACCGACATCGTCAAGTGGAGGTAAAATGAATATACGTTTTTATTGAATGCGATTGAATATCATTTTGTCAAAGGTGAAATTTTTTAAATTTTTTTCTGTTGAGGGTGGCGAACAGGCATGCGGGCCACGTGATGGAAAGTGGCTACCGACGCCCATGTATACCTGCAACACCATAGGGTATGCGGGTGCGCTACCGCCCTTGTACTCGTACAATCCTGTTCACAGCTTCTTTGAATAAACAATCGATATGGGGTTCTTCAAGAGAGCTGTGAATAGGATTTTGCAAGGTCGGCGGCGCGCCCGCATACCCCCTGGTGTTGGCGGGGTAACACATGGGCGGCGGTAATACTTACCATCACGTGGACCCGCTTGCTCGTCCGCCCACCAGTCTATAAAAAAAAACAAAAAAATATGGGAATAGACTAGATGACACATACGTCATTATGAAAGAAACCTGGTTGACAATATCTACGGGTAGGGGGGGGGGGGGGGTGAGACAGATGAGGAGGGGTTAAAAGTCAAATATGAAACTTAAGCACTACGTAATAAGAGCTACTCGAAATTCGAAATTCGAGAGCTACTGAACATAGAACACTCTATTAGACTCTAACGTGGCTGTCCTACAGTGCTTGTATAACATATCTAGTATGTGTTCTCAAATTGATGGAAGATTCGATGGAAAACCTCATATGCTATTGTGCTCACATACGTCAAAATAGTGAAAATATACTTTGTAGTACGTATTTTCTGATCCTGAGGTTTTTTTTTTTCAAAATAGTTTTTTCACTAGAATGTATGAGCCACAAAATTAAAAAAAACTATTGATTCTTTAACTATTTGGCGTACAACGCACAACATAGACATGTCATATCGCCATGAATAAGATAATAAGAGTACAAGACATTATAAATGAATTTTGTGGTGGAGTTGCCATTCGTAGTAGCATATTATTATGGTAGTACTACTGACCAGTATAGTAACCGTATGGTAGAGTATATTTCGGATATTGTATACTTTTTTACCGGTATCGGTTACAGATACGGATATGAAAATATTTCGGATATGGTTTCGGATACGGTTTCGGGTACGGGTATGTTCATCAATTAACTTTTTGAGAAATACATGTATTACTAAGTGAAAGCAAAGAAAAATAAAACCAAATAGGGAATAATTGGTTGCAATTTACTTTAGTTGCAATTGGTTTTAGTGGCAAAGCAATTTACTCTCGTAAAGAACGAACGAAATACCTATCAAACTCGCAATGAATGAATAAAATTATTTGTAATAATAATAGCATACGAATCTTTTATTTTGGATTCGGTTACGAATATTTTTTTAATTCGGATGTCCGAGAGTTTCGGTTACGGTTATGGATCCCCATAACAAATTAAATTGAATTCTAAATTAAATACGGAGCTCAATCTGGGACACCCAAAATAAAAAAAGGTATCACCGCTTTCACGCTTAAATCACACAACTGAAATATTTCAGTTTTAATTAATTACAACAGTCAAGAAAACGGATCAAATAAAGATACCCAAAGATTTGCAATAAATCTCCAACTGTATCGACGAAGTAAATCTCAATTAGCGTAAGAGACATTATTCTCCTCTATCTTTCTGCGTATTTAAAATTTTAAACTGACTTTTAAATGTAAATCCCACCCTGTAGTTTTATAACAGCGGTTTATACGGCAATATTATAGCTAATGAGACGGTTGTTTTAATTTTTTTAGTGCTAAAATGTCCCGTTTTGTCCCTTTTGTGATTTTACACCGTCGAAAATAGTATGCTACAGCCAGGTGTTTAGAGTCACTTACGGATAATCAGATGGATGTAAAGTAGTCAGCTAAAAAGGTTGAACGTAATAACAACAGATCAACAAGAAAAGTATTTAAATAAAAAAAAATGCATTACACAAATCGCGTCTATAATAATACAGTAATAGATGTTAAAAGACTTGTTGTTAAAATTTTAATCCCAAAGTTGCAGAGACTTGTATAAACTGACAAGGGTCTCGACAAGCACCCAAACTTTTTCGAAATTCGTCTCACACACACCCTTAATGTATTCTATCAAACTAAGACGTCTCAAGGAGATGCGTCAAGTTTATGAATTTGTTATTGATAATTGAATAAAATGATAGCTGTATCGATCTTAATGTATTTTTGTTAACGACGTAGGTGGTAGTGTCAATAAAGAGTCATAGTGTTTTATAATAATAAAAAGTATGTCTTGTTAGCTGTTATGTAAAATAAAATACTTGAACTACACAACATCAACTACTTAGAAAGGTCATTTGCATCCATACAAAGTTTCATGCGTCTAAACCAATTTTGAAAAAATTTTTACCACTCTTCCTCGGGTACCTCTTTCGCAGTCTCCTCAAACGTAGCCAGCGCGTCTTCCGACAACAAAAACTTCTTCCTTTTAATTATTTTTAATTGGGATTTAAATTTTGAAAATAAAAAAGTTACAAGATCCTAAGTCGGGACTGTAAGGACGATGGACTAAAACTTAAACCGGGGCCAGTCCCAAAAGTCCCTTGTTTTAAGCGCTGAGTGAGTGACTGCTGCTGCACCACGACAATGTACCCTGTCGTGGTGCAGCAGCAGTCCGCGGAGACCTGTGTTTGCACTGTTGTTACTCACTGCAATAAAAACGTTTGGCAAGCCTGTGGCTACGTACCATTCTGTGTTAATGCTGCTTTGGTATCATATATGGTAGGTACAGAACAGATATCAGGTAGTCAGTCAAAGTTAAAAATCTTGAAATTAAAATTTTTCCAGCGCTTCTTGCTCTTTTTACTTTGGTAGGCGTTGGCTCTCTTTGATACACACTCATTTCATACATACTCTCCGATCCGATCTACAATCTTTCCTGAATCTCCTCGTATGTAATTAGGCTCTTTTCACGAATTAAATTTTTCACTGCCTCCACGCTTTCTACCGTAACAGCCGTTAAATGGCGCTTTTTTCTTCGTCAGCCAAACTTAGTCGACCACGCTTGAAATCACTGTACCAACCATACACTTGGCTGCAAACGTCATTTGAAGTCTATTAGAAGAATCTTCAGGTTTTAAAGAACATCTAAAATCATACAAAATCATAACGAGGAAATGTTCCCGTTTTAATGTAATATCAATCAATATCAATGTTTTAATGAGATATGATATTTTTGATTCAGCTCGTTAAAAAATATGAATTTGGAGTGTTTTCTTTTTACGTTATAGGTACCTAGTCATAGTTTTAATTAACATCAAAACCAGTTAGTGTTCCATAGATAAAACCACTGTCGCAAAACTTTCTGAGTAACCTGAAATCGAGAAATGGTAGGTATATGTTTACATGGAATCGTATCTAAAGGTAATCGACATTTCCTAATAAGATTCCGAATCTCCCATAAATGCTGCATTCCTTTCATGCTTAGCCTTCATTAAACAGCTTTTATTAATCCCTTCAGTAAGCATTAGCAATGAATAGCCACCGAGCTCCAGTTAATAGGCAAACACCTGCCATTCATTCAGCCATTCATTAAAAGCTCCACTTCAAAGTCGAGCAAAGCAGTTCACCTGAAGCGACATGTGCCCCAACTTTCTTTAAACCTACTCACTGGAACATAATAACAATACATGTGACCATTTTAATAATACATTCATGTTTAGTCTTAAGTTAAAACAGTAGGGTTGAAAATTTAGCGTTTGGATTGAAAGAAGAAATGGCTGATTGCAAGATGCTATGAGAGCGCTAGTTGCACGACGCATGCGCTGTTGTCAATGCAGCTTGGCAGTCTCCACACGCTGTGTTGACTGTTCAGTCGATAGGCTGTCGTTGTGGGAAGTGGTCGTGCGCGAATCCACTCCTTGATATCGTAAAAACAAAATACGAAGAACGTAAACGTGTCCCTAGGCTTTCTGAATGTGACTCCTCAATTAGACCTTAATCTAGAGCGCTAAAATGTAGCTGTATGTGATTTGGGATTTTGCAAGAAGTGACGTGAAAGACAGGTTAGTATTTTACATTTCTTTTTTGTTATAAACAGGGATTATGTAGGCAAAGGAAAAATTTTGGGAGTTGGGAGGTCTCCCTGAGGGGTTTCGTTTCCATTGCTGGAAAGTATTGTAGTCAAGTTTCTTTTAATCTTACTGACATTTTATTTGATCTTGTAACGGTTTCTTGCAAAGTTAGGGCGGAGTGGTTTTTCGAATTGTTTGACTCTTGGCCAAATGAAGCGTGCGTAGTTTACGTACCATGGTATATTTCGGCGGTCCCACAACAAAACTTAGTAAGTATTTTTTTAACAAATTTTACAGGACGGCCCAAAAGCATTCAAGTTCAAACATAGAAGTTGACACAAAAATTTGATCGTTATTTTACACACAATACATAATATTAGGATACAATTATAAGCTCATAGTCTGCTAGATGGACAGACGACCTCATAAAGGTTGCGGGCACCCGCTGGATGCAGGTCGCTGCTGATAGGTCTAAATGGCGGACAATGGGGGAGGCCTATGTCCAGCAGTGGACGTCCAAGGGCTGAAAGAAGAAGAAGAAGAAGAAGAATTATGAATAACTAGTCCAAGCGCCAAATTTTTTGATATTTTTGTTTTTTTTGCGCCATTTGAGTCAATTGAACATGCCTAATCTACAATCCTTGTAACATAAACCAGTACAAATACAAAATCCTCTTTCCTGTACCTCTTTCTTTTTGTCCCTTGGACCAGTTTTGCAGAACGGCATCCTAGATACATCATGCCCAAAATATTATTGCTTACCTATAATTATTGGTTCTATAATCTATAATTATTACATGTTTTATTGGTTTTTTGATAATTTATGGGCATCACGTGATATTTCCTATTAATTTTCGAGGTATTCATATCTCCATAAATAGGAAAGGTTTTATTATGGGCCTTTGTATGGTTTGGAGACTAACTTTGTAAATCAAATTATGTCAAAAAATATTCTTGCCAACTTTAAATCTTTCATTTCGGTGAAATAAAAATATTTATTCCATATTCAAAGTTTTAGGCGAATAAAGTTACAATTACAGATTATGATCGTCAATATTTTCTGCAAAATTCATTCTTACTAAAAACCATTTCTAAACTCTTAATTATTTTCTTTTCATTCCGATAACATCTGTGATGTGATACATAGATAAAACTCTTCATTGCACACCAAAACAAAGTAATAGACATTGTAACATATGAAATTGCACAAAAGGCGGGTACAGAGGAAATAAATACTTTAATCACAGGTAGACGGTGTACATTATGTATAATTACATGTCATGTGATGACATAAGAGGTGATCTCTTGCAATTTTTATGACCGTATTCTATAAGGTATAATACAATCGTATCAAAGCAGTGTAAAATACGAATAATACAGATCTCAGATAAATAGTTTTTTTTTTTGTAATTTTTGTCTGTCTGTGTGTCTGCCTGAACGCGCATCACGCAATAACTACTGGACAGAATTTAATGAAACTTAGCTTAGTTATGACTTATGACTTCAGCTTATGACTTCGGTCAACATTTAGGATATATTTTATCCCGATTTGTTATAAACTTCCCGAGGTTCGCATTTACAATATCAGTCGTCATACCCACTAAACTAAATAGTTTAAACACATTCAAGTTGAATAGCTCACGCGTGCGAAATCGCGAGCACTGTTCGTAGATAATAAATCTGTATAATATAATAAATGTCAATCTCAATATTTTAACTATACCATCGGCCCGTGTCTTTCCACTGCTGGGTATGGGCCTCTCCCAAGGACCGCCACCACACACGGTCGTCAGCTCTTCTCATTCACCCACTATTGGCGACATTCTTTAAGTCGTCAGTCCACCTGGTTGGAGTCTAGTGGAGTCTCCCGGTACGTAGTCTCCATTCGGGGACTCGGTTATCAGTCTTGCGACATGTATATAGAGTAGTACCGCTTAAGTATAATTGAACGTTCTGTTGAGATGGATTACAGTGATTGTAACATTATTATCGTCATTAAAATATTTAGTGTCATTTAGTATCTCACCCACTAATGTTTAAGAACCTTCTTCATTTAAAAATATTTCTTCAAGTCTTACTTCTCTTTCATCCCAAATCCTTCCTTTTTATCTATTCAAATGGAAACTCTAAAATGTATGTTTATTTCAAAGGGTAATTTTGTATAATTAGTTTACTTTGGATATTTAGGACGTAGAAAATTGTTTACCCCGTATTTGTGTACTAACATTTCCCGCGGTTTTGTCATATGTGTAGGTGCTGTGTGGTTTTATCTATCGTCTTCAAATTGTCTTCTGGTAAACCGTAGCCAGCCCTATCATCCGCTTCTGAGCACGGGCCTCATCCAAGTTGTCTTGTGCATGACGAATGTACGGCGAGTTTGCGAGTCCACGGTAGCCCCCTTCTACGATACCCACGTTTTTACATCATATTTATCAAAACACATTTAAATTAGCCCCCTCACTTCCTAAATTAACACCCTTGTAATTACCGTCTCACCTTAACAGTTAATTTGCGGAACCGAAGCTAAGTTCAACCCGGTGGAAAATCCGGTGCGCATAATTCAAGAAATTGGGTTACCACGAGTTAGGCAAAATTTAGCGCCACGTAACATGATTAGTTCGTGACTTACTTATTACTTTATTTGCCATTTCTACCCTTCATCTAGAACCTAGATAATTGAATAGCTCCTAATCTAGCTCCATCTAGCTCCTAATGTATTGAAATGTCGTATCCCTGATGTATCTTTGACATCCGTATCTTTGACATCTAGATTCTAGATAGTATTTTATATCAATGTGATTCAGTAACTGCATACTAAGAGCCATGCCCTGCAATAAGAGCGATGTAACAAATATATAAAAATAAGTAAGATTAAAACCAAGAGACAGTTGTTCTAAAAGATATTCTTCCCTTATAAGAATAGAGAGCATTAGTAACATTTTTAACGAAAGCGTAATTATTATTATGTTCACAAATAAAAAAATAACAATGGCTATTCTTTTACTTTATCCAAAACTCCAAGTTTTTAACTTGAACTGTAGGATTTGTTTCGAATGTTACCAAACTGCATTTTTTTTTCTTGGGGGCATTATACTTTTTAAATTTTCGCGTTTATTATTAAGGTATTATTGCCGTCTAACAAAAGTTTAATAAACAACACAATAAAACCATAAAGCAATTTCTGCAGCGCCACGAAAATGACTTTAAAATTTCTATTACACTCTTGTTTAGGAACATTCACGCTAGCAGGGTAGGTACAGTTAACAAAATAATAAAATTAAGACAAGATATTTTTTTTAAGATTTCTTAGTAATTCACAAATTTAAAATCTAAAACGTATTCTGTTAATGTCCAGTCTCGTAGAATAAGTCAGGAGTCGCTCAGTAAATTGACACCTAGTAGGTTTACTGAGGACAGAAGAGGAGCGAGCATTGGAAGCACACGAAAAACGTAGTTCTACGCTTGCTTATTTGATTATTTAAACATTACGCACAAAAAACACTTTGAAGTTTAATAAACTGTCACCATTATACCATAAAACGCACAATACACACTTTTTATACTAATCAAACAAAAGCTGTACTACCCTTCTCGAGCATCCTTTTCTGTACCATGATATACGAGTATACCTACTACGGTGGGCCTATGCCAAATTATGAACAATTTCGTGTTCGATTTGTTTAAAAGAACATACCGTTTTAAAATTCCAAATACAAATTGACAAGTTGCAAACCTATGTAAGCGAAACTCGTTCTATGTTGTAGAAATGTCAAATTGGAACTCAATTTTGAAATTCGTATAGTAAAGTTACAGTAAGAAATCGTACTTATAGTAAGTTGACACACGTACGATAAAACTTATATGAGAACTTAGTGCTACAAAGTTTTACAAAATATTTTGCCTTAATAGCTTGGACAAAAATAGCTCCATAATTAAATCTTCCGGACTATCTTAATTTGTTGTTCTATGGAAACGTTCCCCGTGTCTATTAATTGGACTGAAATAATTAAATATAATAACAGTATTATATAGAATAGGGAATATTTATATAGTGTAGATAAATATTTCATTTTATATATGTATGATATACTGCATCCAGCGGGTGCCCGCAACCTTTATGAGGTCGTCTGTCCATCTAGCAGATGGACGTCCTCGGCTTCGTCCGCCGGTACGTGGTCTCCATTCGAGAACCCTTCTGCCCCATCGGCCATCGGTTCTTCGAGCTATGTGCCCTGCCCACTGCCACTTCAGCTTGCTAACCCGAGAGGCTATGTCGGTGACTTTAGTGACTTTACTTTAACCCGCTGGATGCAGGTCGCTGCCGATAGGTCTAAATGGCGGACAATGAGGGAGGCCTATGTCCAGCAGTGGACGTCCAAGGGCTGAGAAGAAGAAGAAGAAGAAGATGATATACTACTAAGTATATGTATATTACTTACATAATTAAATACGTATGTAAATGGACATCTCAGTCAGTAAATTATTTACCTCCAAAACGTGTGTGAATATTTCGTGGCTGAGAGCGTTATCTGACACCGTAATACCCCACTCTCAACCTCTTATCTATAAGCAGTTTATCTTGTGAAAACAGAACATACTATATATAAATATATATATATATATATATTTACAAAAGTTCTGTTATTTATATTAAGAATTCAGATTTATTTGGCAGATTTCTTTATGTGCGAGTAAAATTACAATAGGTCGTTTTTTAACTGGACAGGTCTTGGTGTTTTATATCAAAGCACCAAATGCTGGATATAGACAGCTGCCCTTATTCAAAAGTTGAAAGACATAAGCGACGATAATAAGGCGATACATAAGGTTTTTCTCTTTATTCTTTATGGAAACAGGTGACAGACGACCATACAGTCCACCTGATGGTAAGTGGATACTATCGTCCATGGACAACCGCCATACACATGTATTGGTATGGATTTGGAGAATGGGTTGGAAAGTGGATAACGATAGGATGGGATGGGAGTGGGCTCTGGCATATCTCACTCACACCCGAAACACGTACGTACATTTTGAAAATAGGATAAAGTGGGAAATGCAGTATTTCACATTTCAAGTAGGTATGTTTTTGTTGTTGCTTTTTATTATATCTACTTATATTTAATTGTTACAATAAGACATTACTGTGCTTCGCTCGCGTAGTCTACATGAATAGTAGCCCATATGTTGATCCGGATAACAATCTACCTACCTGCTAAGTTTCAATGAAATCGGTTCAGCAGTTTCGACGTGATGAAGTAACAAAGATCCAAACATTTAAACATTCAAACTTTCGTGTTTATAATATTAGTAGGATATTAGTGTAAGTACAAAGACGGACTTATTCCTGGAAGGAATCTTTTCCTAGAAGGGAACAGAGACATTTCACATTTTCGACGTGCTATTTACATCGCCAAGTATAATGACGCTATTTATATCGTGAAAAAACAATGTCTCGATATGGAAATAGACTATAACTACACATCATACGTTCTTATCAAAGAAACCTGGTTGGCAACTTCTAGAGGGGTGAAGCAGAGTAGTAGGGGTTCGAAATAATAATGATCCATTTTCAAAACGCATATGAATTAAAGAATTCGAGAGCTACTTATCTGAACATTGAACATTATTAGACTGGAACGTGTCTGCCCTAGAGTGCTTGTATAACATATCTAGTATGTATTCTCAAATCGATGTCGCTGATTAACAGTTTTCTACGACCAACACCTTTATTTCATCTTAATTATTATTCTTTACCTTTATATGTATATGTCTATGCATATACATTCGTCTACAAACTTCTCCTCACCACCCAAAGGTTGCCTGGAAGGAATAGCTTTAGCGATAAGGCCGCTGGTTGTACTTATAATTATTTGTATTTTTGGGATTCTCTTTTGTACATTTCATTTATTTATTTATTTCAGGCAACTAAGGCCTATCCAATATACACCTTAACCTAGAATACATATAATAAACTTACCTAGTAATAGGGATTATACAAAGCGACGCTTCTCTAAAGCTCTTTACCCCTTTTGACCAAAATGTTGGTGTACAATAAAGTATCTATCTATCTGTCTATAGTAATAGTAGACTGTAACCTACTATTGAACCTACTTATCCCTAATTTATCCTTTAGATAAATTTAATGGAGTAAAGGAAAGAGAATTTAAAAGCTGTTAGCGTAAGAACGCGGATTATACTAAGAAAGCTGCCTAATCCCCGGGCCGGGCCGTGGGACACGCCCGATTTGTTTAATTAAGTATTTGAGTACCTCCCGATCAGACGTTGAATGGGTATTGACGCCTTTGAAAAAACGTCTTGAAAGAACCTCAATATTTCTCGCTAAAGTATTTGACGCCGAGTAAGGGTTAGAAGAAGGCGGGATTATTATGAAGTTTCTCTAAATAACGTCATCGCCAATGACCTATTCTAGAATTCTATGTCGTGCTATACTTGTATTCATTATATTAGGGGTTATGGTATGAAATTGCCGATTTGTACTGAAAAATTAAAACTCGTTTTTTTCTAAAATGTAACATTTATTTAATCAAAATATTTTCCCTCATTATCTATACATTGTTGCCATCTAATCGGAAGTTCATTTATGCCTTTGCGATAGAACTCTGGGGATGTAGATTCGACAAACTGTGTGAAAGCATTTTGTACTGCCTCTTGGGAAGAAAATTTTTTACCACGTAGAAAATTGTCCAAATCACGAAAAAAATGGTAGTCCGTGGGAGCAAGGTCTGGCGAGTACGGAGGATGACGTATGGTTTCTAACTGCAGCTCCTGTAGAGTTACAACGGTTTCTCGTGCAGTGTGAGATCTTGCGTTATCATGGAGCAATAATGGTGAAGATCGATTCACGAGTCGGGGCTGTATCACTGCTAGTTTCGCCATCATTGTTCGAAGTTCGGCACAGTAAACATCTGCTGTTATTGCTTGACCAGACCTGAGAAAGCTATAGTGAATAACACCATGAATAGACCACCAAACAGTTACAATTACCTTTTTATTGGTAAGCTTTGCCTTAGGGCACTGTTGCGGCGTTTGACCTGGGGTCAGCCATGGCATTTTTCGCTTTCGGTTATCGTAAAGAATCCATTTTTCGTCACATGTCACAATTCGATCCAATATTCCTTCATTTCTGTACCGATTCAACAAGGCAACGCAAGTTTCAACACGCGTTTCTTTCTGCAGATCAGTCAAATCATGAGGCACCCATTTTTCATATTTTTTTATCTTATTGATTTGATGCAAATGAGTCAATATTGTAGGTAAGGTAACGTTAATGCCGTTAATGCGTTATGCCGCTAATTCCTGGGTAGTTTGACTCGGATCGGCTTCCACCATCTCCTTCAATTCAGCATTATTCACCTGTGTGGGCGGTCTTCCACGTGGTTCGTTCTTCAAGTCGAAGTTTCCATTACGAAAGCGTTTAAACCAAAAACGCACGGTTCGTTCATTAGCAGTCTCCTCTCCAAACGCAGCATTGATATTGCGAGGCGTTTCTGCCGCGTTAGTTCCGCGTCAGAACTTGTATTCAAAGATTACTCGGATTTTCGAAGTATCCATCTTTCCCGTCTAAGCTGAAAAAAAAAAACAATTGAAAGTCGAAAATCGAATGATGCACATTTTTTAAAACAAGAACCTCATAGGTATCATGTGAAAAAAGTTTCACTCGAAAATCTCACACCATGAAGGTTTTATGTCAATTCAAAGTATCTATTACTATAAAACGGCAATTTCATACTTTAACCCCTATTATTATTATACTTGGAATAAAGTTGAATTCTAAGAATTGAATTACTGAATTCTTTGGACAGAAGATTAAATACGTCGCCAACGCGATGATAATGCCGCTCGCTTTTCTAGGATAAACCATTAAAGGAGGTTTATGCAATATTCGCAAATTTGTTTCGTTTCAAAAGTTCAAAAGTAACCTTTAGTACCTATTTAGCAAAAAAACTATTTTTTTGATTGCCAAACACAAAGCCCAAAAACTAGCTATTGTTACAACCATTTATATAATAATGAACTCAAATGATGGGCAGAATCCATGGTTTCTGGCTTCGGGACGGTTTCTCTTCCCTTATATAGTGTAGGTATACCTACTCTTTTACTACTCACATTCTTTATAAGTGAAAATTCGAAATTTCGATAGGTTACGGGCGAAATGAGAGATGATTTTACTGTCAAGTAGAGATTTCGTTTTCGACGTGATGCATTTTGAATTATTTTGACTCTATAATTGTTAACTACGAAGGAAAATTGACACTGGCAGAATGTGCTAATTGTGCTATTGCCAAAAAAAGAGAAAAATATCTGTGACATTCTACTGACACATTGTTACAGTTTTCTTTACATTTATAATGTTGAACTTACGTTTTTTTTATAATGAAGTAGGCTGACGAGCAAGCGGTCCCACGTGATGGTTAGTGTTACCACCGCCCATGGACACGTGCAACACCAGGAGATATGCGGGTACGCCGCTGACCTTGCAAAATCCTATTCACAGCTTTCTTGAAGAACCCCATATCGAAGCGTAATCGAAAGATCTCTGGAGGCAGTTCGTTCCACAGCCTACGGGTTCGCGATAGAAAATGGTTTTGCAGTGATGCGTTTACGAAGACAATTTTAAGAATTTAATCGTTTATTTAACGTCAGGAAGAAAGAGGCAGATGTGTAGCCGACATCTGTGACAACAGTGTCGCCTTTGTTTTTAAATGAAGTGTTAGGACTTTTTGCCTGAAACTTTTAGACTTTAAAATTGTTTACCTATTATTAAGAAAATCGTAACACTGGCAGAATGTGCTAATTGTACCATTGCCATATATGAAAAAAAAAGAAAATACTTTTGTCCCAAGAAATTATCCATTTCCTTATTTTGGTTGATCGATATAAGGAACTTAACCATCCGAATACAAAGGAGGAATGGATGATGAAACGGATTTCTTGTTTGCCTTAAAACCAAATACTTGTTAAAAACACCCACCAGTTTCTTCTGAAACTTTTAGCAATAGCTATCCTATTCTCGTTCCGGCACAATGGAGGTGAAAAAAACGTTCTCGACGAATATTTTCGTAACACAACTTTTATAAAAAAAAAAATTTTTGCTCATTCTTTCTACCTTATAATCTGTATTTTGAATATTTCAATGGTGTGGAGTATAAAAATCTTTTTATTACTGACGACTTATGGATTAGGCGAGCCCAATCAAAATTTATTGATGGTGTTTTATTTTTCTTTTTGATTTTTTTTAATTGTCAAACATTTTAGTCTAAAATGTATAAATTTTGTTTTTCGTTAATAAATTATTTTTAAATTATAATAACCCTTTCAATTATAATATTTTTATATAATACATAGTATAGGATAATGATAATTATTATAAAATATAAGAAATAATTAATTCTGGAGCAGAAAATAGTGAATGGGCAGCAAATCGATGGTAGCAAATTTAAGGGTGGGTTAGTTTACGTTCTTTGCTGACAATAAAGAATTAAGAGTTGCCATGGTAATGACATTCTTAGTAATCTTAAAATTCTTTTTAATTTATATTTTTATATATTCTTTTAATTCTTAAAATTATTCACGTTAGTTATTCAAAAATAAGTTGTTTTGTTAATCATAATTTGCTTTTTTTTTATAGAAAAAGGGCGGCAGACAAGCATACAGTCCACCTGATGGTAAGTGGATACTGTGATCCATGGACATTCGCGGTACATGCCAACATCAGTCCACAGCGACAAACGTTGGCGCGCTCTCGGATGCGCTGCTTACTTTTGCAGATTAAGGAACAGATTGGGAGAAAGAGTTGGGAAAATGGAGATAGGATAGGATGGGATGATAATGGGCTTTGGCATATTTCACTCACTACAGAAACACGTACGTATATTGGGGAAATACGATAAAGTAGGAAATGCAGTACATTTCAAGGTAGTCTTCTGTGAGAGAGGGGCAACGTGGCCAGTCGGGTGCGAACAGCGGCTGTGGGAATGCAGCGTGTACTCTCCCCCTAAAGGTCATTTAAATACAATTTATTGTATATTATGTTGAAATATCTATCTTATACATATAAAAATGAATGTTTCTTTGTTTGTCCCGTATGCGTTCCTATACCATTCATCCGATTGCGATGAAACTTTGGTGAGTTCTTGTGCGCACGCGCGCGAACGTCTGAATTAATACTTGAAGACCATGCGAACGAAGTCGCGGGCAACAGCAAGTATTGTTATAAATACGAGTACAATATAAAATATTTTTTTACAAATAAACTTTTAATGTACCTCGTGTTCATACAGAGTGGCTCATGTGAAATAAACATCGTCCATTGTATAACTGTGATTTATGTAGTGTTTAAATCAATTATATTCTATTCTACTGTTACAAACTCGATCATTGATTACAAAAAAAGGGTGTCCATTTCCAAAATGAGCCAATAAAATTATTCTGACGGACATTTGTTGCTTTCAAAGGCGCGATAAAATCACGTAGATGCCGTGATAATATAAATTGTATAGATTAGTTTAAGCGGGCCAGCCAACAAAGAGGTGCATTAGCCTAACAATGAAACTTGTTTCACGCGCACCTCGAAATATCGCCTGTATTCTTCAAAAAATACATCCTCTTTTTTTAACAATGAACTGTTTACTTTCAATAAATGGGATCTCTTTTAGTGGCTGAAAATTTCCTTCCCTAATATCTATGTTTATTTTACGTTTGGAAGTTAATTTTGTTTTTCTTTTTCTCCCAAATCCGCTTTATTCCGGTAAGTGCTTTGCTCGGTTCTTCGTAAATAAATTAGGCCAGCATTGAGAAAATGAAGATACTATATTTGGTAGCTAATGATTTTACCTTGAGGAATTACCGACGAGTACTTATAATAAAAAATAATAATAATATAATCTTTAAAATTCAATAATCGTCTCGACGGACTTCGCGTACTTCGCATGAATTCTAATAACGTGTTACTTAGAGAACTAGATATTATTACTTGTACCAACCAGCCTTTACTCGTATTCAATTTCACATTGGTTAGTTTGTTTAGGTCAAATCTTGCAAATCGATTTCAACCCACTTCCACTTGTACAAATTTTACGCATATATTATATAAAACCGATGACTTGACCTGATGCTGCAGCCAAGAAGGCGAACACACTGTGGAACTCTTCAACGGCAAACGGTAGAAATGTCGTGTTTGGCTCATAATTTTAATGACAAAACCTTAGTGTCGTGACCTTAACCTGATACTGCAGCTAGCAAGGCCAGCACACCGTGGAACTCCTCCACGTACCAATTAAACCAATTTAATTAATTAGAAGTACAATCAGTTAAAGTTACATATCTCTCTACAAGCTTTTAAATCACATTAGATAATAATAATAACTTTTATGCTTATTTTCTTCATATTAGTGCATTTTAATATAAGCTTGTTTTTAAAAGATAATTTTACGTTTAATTATAAAAGATCTGGCAGACGGGCTGCTGGCCTACAGATGGTTAAATAGTCTTTGCCGCCCACGGACACCTGCTAACCCATGGGGTTGCTAGTGTATCGACGACTTTGCTTTGAAACCTATTCACAGTTTTCTAGAAAAACTTCACGTTTCACGTTCGCGGTGTAGTGTCTTGAAGATCGTGTGCAGTAAACGGCATATTTTTAAAACGCTTTGTCGACATCAGAAACGCTAACCTTTCCTGGACAAATTTGAGTTCAACGCAAGTATTCATAGTGTCCGAACAAAGTAGACTGTGGTTCTTAATAGAATCTTAATAAGGTATTGAAAACGATGTTACATATAACATCGATAATGTTACATATACATATATAGCCACGAAAATATCTTTACTAGTTATAATTAATGTGCAAGTTATCAAAGTGTGTTACAGATTTTTTTTTACATAGGGCACAGATTTCCACTCAGGCGAAATTAGTGAAGCCATAATTAACTGTTAGTAGATATATAAAATTAGTGAAGCCATAGTTAACTGTTAGTATATATATAAATACTAAGCGTATAAATAATGTACGACAATTTGCAATTTACATTACTTCAAGATTTTGAATGCAAAACACAAAATAAAAATAAATGTTTAAAGCGACAGCTGAGAATAACAGAGGGACACTTAAGAGAGGAACAATCTGTAGGGGATTACACCCCTCTAAAAATAAAATACGCCAATGAAATAACGAGTGATAATGTCACGGCAAGCGTTAGAAGTGTATGATGCATGAAAATATAACTTTTTAAACTTTCGCGATTTGTAGTGCATCTTACATTCAGTCAACACGTGACTGCGGCTGGTGTAACACGTGTCGAAACGTCGAGTAGAAATAGAAGGTGAACAAAAGCCTTTAATTTTACGCGTTTAAACCCGATTTTTACAATATAAAATAAATTAAATTGTCAATAAATACCGCATTACTAATTATTTATAAGCCTTTTCCCTGTACTAGTTCCAGTACTGTGCTCCAGTACTGTACTGTGTTCTAGATTATAACTGAGATATAAAAGAATAAATACGATCTTGTCCAGCCTCTAGTGGCAAAAAAAGATTGAAGAAAAAGCCGAAACTCGAAAGTCTAATTCGTCAAAAATTTGCGAGGATTTCAAGTAATTTTGTATGGAAAGGCAGATATTTCTGTACATTTTTATAAATCTTTTTTTAAAGTTATGAAAGCTATGCTTGTTTATAGGGGATATATATTAATTTATGGGGTCCTGATAAAGTGTACACATTGAAATTGTATTAAATTTAAATTAATTTATTCGCTCAGAATAAAAAGAACATTTATAATTTGTAAAGTTTAATCTGAAACAATCAATAACAATGTACAATGTAAAATATTAACTTTTATTATTAAGAATAATAATTGATATCAAAAATGAAAGAAACATAGGCTTACAGTGTCATGATTCTTTATCGGCAAACGTATCCATTTCAAAGCGAATTATCCAAAAACACCGGCACAAAGATAATCTGTTGTATATTTATGTGTGGTCGACCGTCAAAGCGAACCACTCTTACTCCATTCTTACCCTGTTCTCCTCGAATTTCAAATTGTAATCAAATATGCCAAGGGTTGCTACCGTCTGTGTCAACAAGATAAACCCCGATGTGTGGGCGTGTAAACGTGTAATTCCCGGCTTTGACAACCCTATATGTATGTGGCGTAACTGAAATTCGGGAGCGATTTTTAACTTTGTAGTAGTAGTTTGTAGTTTAGTAGCAAACGTGTTTTATTGAAATTATAAATTAAAGATAATTTCATTCCCTTAATTTAGCGCGGCGTGGGACTTTTTGGCGGGAACTCTAGAAGTGCAGTTGAGTTTTGTTTGATTATTCTAATAAATGTGTATTAGCTGTTTTGTGGTTTAATGGTGATAGTTCAATTAAGTTAAAAGTTTTATTCGTACGTGGAGTTTGTGATAATCAAATAAAAGCGTGGGCTGCGTTTTTTGTGTGCTTCCAAGGAGTCCAACACTGTCCTCAGTGAAACTACTATCGCTTTACTGAGCGACTCCTGACTTACACCGACGGGACTGGACATTGTTTATTACAAAGAAAGCTTGATACTGGCAGAATGTGGTAATTGCACCAGTGCCATATATGAAGAAAAAAAATACAATGTACGTGACGGCGTCTAAGTATCTTAGTCGCTTCGTAATACACATTTAGATAGGACTCAGGTCCCCCCCGAATTGCTATAAACGCTATAATGCTATAAACGAATTGCTATAATGCCATCTGATCTGATTACTTCTCGTTTATTATAGTAAGGATTGATTTCTCGCTCATATGCTTTGTTGATCATAGATAGGGGTTAGCAGAAATTTATTTCTCTCGTATTTATAACCTCATCTTGGGTACATATACAAGAATTACATATTATGCAGCACGGTTATTTGCGTAAACGTGGCATTCTCCCGCCTTTTTTGCTGGTTTGAATTCAGCCAAATCTAGGAACTATCGCTTTTGAATTAAACCACTAATAAAGATTATCAGGTAATTGGCTTTTCTTGATGCTTGTTTAAATAAATAACGTTATGAAGTTATTTTTTACGATCTATATATTATTAAAAGCGGCTTATTTTGATGAGATTAAAGCCAGAACCATTTAATAAAGAGGCTTATCATAAATATTGTAATGCTATAATTTTTTTTTTCATGTGACTTTGGTGCAATAAACACATTCTGCCAGTATCAAGTTTTGAGTCGCTGGTAAAATAATAGTATGTTTACCGAGGACAGTGTTGGACTCCTTGAAAGCACATGAAAAATACAGTCCCATGCTTTTATTTGATTATCACAAACACTAGGCACTTTGAAGTTTAATAAACTATTACTTTTAAACCATAAAACCCACACTATATATTGTTCACATCAATCAAACAAAAACTCAACTTTGACTTCTCGAGTTCCCGCCAAAAAGTCAACGGTATAATTTATATTCTTTAATAAAAAAGGCAGATGGCAGCGCTAGTCGGAAGCGATATTTAAATTACTTAATTATCAGAAAGTAATTACGAAATGAAGGAAATTACTTTAATAAATTCAGAATTTGGTAAAACTATCCACGGATAATCATTTTTTTTATCCAATAAATGTATTACGTTATTATGTTGTTATTCAGTCTATTAAGTTATTATAAAGTATTAGTTAAATATCAAGTTATTAATAACAATTTTGTCTAAACTTCCCAATTCTATCTAAATTATATCTAATTTTATTTTTTACATAGAAAATAGGCGGCAGTCGAGCATACAGTCCACCCGATGGTAACTGCCTATCTTTACAGATTAAGGAATGTATTGGGAGGAAGGGTTGGGAAAATGGGGAGGGATAGGGTAGGATGGGATGGGAACGGGCTCTGGCATATTTCACTAATAACCGAAACACGTACGTACATTAAGGAAATATGATAAAGTAGGAAATGCAGTACGTTTCGAGGTAGTCTTCCGTGAGAGAGGGGTAACGTGGACAGTCGATTGCGCCCAGCGGCTGTGGGCATGCTGCTTGTACACTCCCCCTACCGAAAGCTCTACCTACCTCAAGAGGTCCGTCCATTACGCTACGAAGAACCCATATGTTCTTCATGAAAGTTGTGAATAGGATTGTGCAAGGTCGGCGGCGCACCCGCATACCTCCTGGTGTTGCAGGTGTCCATGGGCGACGGTAACACTTACCAGCACGTGGAACCGCATGTTCGTGCGCGTACTTCCCTATACAAAAAAAAAACACTTTTAATCAAACCCTATTTTGTGTCCTGAATTGTTTATAACAGAAAATCAAAACAAGATCAAATCAATCCTTTATAATCCACTTTAAACCGTACTTCTACCCAGCAATCCTACCCCGGTACGTTCCAACTGTCTTTTCATTGGTTGAGCAGTGGCTAAGGAAAATTTATGGGTTCATCTCGGTATTTAGTCCGGTGGTAGGGGTCAAGCCTGGGATTAAGTAGAGCCCTACAACTTACAAGTAAAGCATTGATCAACCAAGCGTTCACTATATTTCTACGTTCCCAATTTTGTTGTTGTTGTTGTCCTTTATTGTACTTATAATGAATTGATACTCGTACAATAAGACAGGGGTGCTCAAACGGTCGATCGCGATCGACCGACTTACCTTGACTAAAAAAATGCATATTTTGCGGAAAACTAATATCTATGCCACGATACACCCTACCTAGACGACAATCCTGCATCACACATACTTGCAGCCTCTCAGAGTCGATCGACCGTAGTCTA
Source organism: Sesia apiformis (assembly GCA_914767545.1). Lineage (NCBI taxonomy): Eukaryota > Metazoa > Arthropoda > Insecta > Lepidoptera > Sesiidae > Sesia > Sesia apiformis. The sequence continues at coordinate 20,304,499 of OU611952.1, forward strand.
ACAATATTGAGGTAGATCGCCAACAGTTCAAGTTTGAGCACCCCTGCAATAAGACATTACAATAATACCATAAGTACGAAGGCCTACTTACCTAGAAGTAATCTTTTCCAGTCAACCTTAGAATTTTGTTTGACATTTGTTATTTCGTCCCATGGAAAAACCTGACGGCATCATTTGAGAAAATCTCAATTTTAAAATTTGGCGATGAGTCAAGTGAGTGCTTTAAGAATTATTTCGACACCATTAATTGTTTAAACTGAATACAGTGTTAAAAATAAATGAAATACTTGAGATTGAAGGAAAAACAGAGGAAAATATTTGAATATTCATAGGATTTTCTGTCCCAATATCTTCAAAACGAATCACGGCAGCGGAAAAAGAAAATACCAGTAGAAAAAGTAGAAAAGCTGAATCTTTTGGTATAATTAACAAATTTTTAGCAAAACTGTAATCGATCAGATAATTGGTTTTGCCTCTAAGCATTTATTTATTATACTGATCTTAAACTTCGGATGAGTTACACCAACCGCGGTCTCGAGCTGAAAAGTGGGGTGAGAAGTGAGAAAAACTGAGACGAACGTTTTTTTTTATTCTCAATTGTAATCGGTGTCTTTTGTTCTCATCGAGTTGCCATGACAGTCACATCGTACCCTATGCTAAGTACATTACTAAATCATATAGCATCCTAGCTTCACCTGAGAATGATTGGGTTAAGATGCTTTGGAAAATACTACTATCGAAAATGTTGATGTTAAATTTACTTAATAGCAATATAATTTTATGCCTGTTCCTATCACATTCCCCTATCGAATGTTGAACATCCTCTATCTTCCCACAAATCTCACAATTAGGCGATATGAATGAATGAATGAATAATTTCTTAACTTAATAACAACAGACGACTCATAGTTGTCATAGTTGCAGTTGTATTATTATTGATTCTAATGGTTGCATTAAAATCAATAATAATACGAATTACAAGTAGTTATTACTATGTCAAAAGGCCGCAACTCGACATACGGGTATGCTACAACAAAAGTCGCAACGCTGATTTTCAGTTGCGGCCGCATCGATGACTCAGATATGACCTTTTTCATCAAATAAAGGAATTTGTTCAAGAGCACGTGACCGGACCGAAGCCTATGGGCAGTCTGCTCGAACCAAGGCACTCGAGGAGGCTGCGAGCCTTGCATGGTTGTAAAACAAATATTGGTTAGTTTTAATGATGGAAACTCAGTATTTCGTGTATTTTTATTCAACCATATACAACACAATGACATGTACATTTGCGTGTGTAGAACTTGGTCACATTAAGTGGCATAAAAGACAGACACATTAACGATTCCGGGCGGCGAGGAACGCGATGTTATCGTTCGGTCAAGGGAGCCAATGAAATAATGATTGATTTAGCCCGTCCCAATGTGAAGTACAATAGAGAGTTGTTTAAATAACGCGATAATATAAATATGTATATCTCAGAGGTCAGCAAAGGAAATTACTTACGTACTTATATGCATGTTATGTATTCGTTGGATGTATTTAAGGAAATTATACTGTTGTCGTTTAAGTTATTATATATTTATAATACTTCCCGCACCTCCCAATGCATGTTTCGCAGACATGGATTTGAATGACATTTTAGGCAAGTACGTAGAACAATAATTTATATGTATAAATAAAACAAAACACATTCAATTGTTGTAAGGATTGTGTGGGTCAATGATACGAAACTCAAATGTTTTCGCGTTTAATCTTGTATCTTCAACAGTACCTCTCGTAGCAGTCAGTAGTTGTTCGTAGCACTTCGTAGCTCGTAGCCGGTCGTAGCAAGTTGCTACGCTAGGCACGTAGCATTTCTACTGTTAAATAAGCTTCACATGAAACTTTGCTTTATTGTAGTTATCGCGTGTAAGTAGACAGAGTAAAAGATAAATTTATATAAAAAAATGTATTTATAAAAGGTGAAATAAAATAGTGATAAATAAATAAATCTAATAGGAGCGGTACGATCAGCAGCTGTTTGTAAATGGTGTGTACGGTGCTGTCATTTATAGCAGCGTATAGTGGTAATACAGAGTAACAATGTTAGAGTTATTTTTTTTTTAAAATAACGTTTTGGGAAATTACTAAGATTAGAAAATAGTTTTAATGACAAAAATTCCGCGAACAGAGGTGGGGGGGGGGGGGGGGGGGCAGTTATTTTTTATTTAACTCTGTATAATATAACTTGACTTGTTTCTCTTCGCGATGTTTTAGGAACTACAGTATGTATAAAGTACTTTGTCTATTTGTATGTATAAATTATAAATTTTGATTTATATATTTGTATACTTTGCTTCATATCAATATATTGCCATTTTGTACCATATTGTGCAATAACGTTTTTACAATTGTTTTGAGCACTGTATAATTCACACATTGAGAAATATTATTCATATATTCATACTGCCAATATTTTCCCTTTCAAAAAATATTTTATATACTGATATGACTTTGTTACAGTTTTATTATATGCAATGCAATGAAACCAGCCCTTTCAGTACCCATTGCTGGACATGGGCCTACTTTTGCACTTTCTCTCGTGCAAGAGGGATGTAAGGCCTGAAAACGCCACCCTGGTCAAGCAGGTTGGCGAGTCCACTCTTTTACAGGTGGTGTAGTTGGTCAGCGCTTGGTGGTAGTCGCTTTGTTATCCCTTAGTCGCCTTTTGCGACACCAACAGGAATAGATGGGGTGGTGTTATTCCTAAGAGATGGGGTGGTGTTATTCCTAAGAGATGGGGTGGTGTTATTCCCAAGAGATGGGGTGGTGTTATTCCCAAGAGATGGGGTGGTGTTATTCTCAAGAGATGGGGTGGTGCTATTCCCAAGAGATGGGGTGGTGTTATTCCCAAGAGATGGGGTGGTGTTATTCCCAAGAGATGGGGTGGTGTTATTCCCAAGAGATGAGGTGGTGCTATTCCCAAGAGATGGGGTGGTGTTATTACCAAGAGATGGGGTGGTGTTATTACCAAGAGATGGGGTGGTGCTATTCCCAAGAGATGGGGTGGTGTTATTACCAAGAGATGGGGTGGTGTTATTACCAAGAGATGGGGTGGTGCTATTCCCAAGAGATGGGGTGGTGTTATTACCAAGAGATGGGGTGGTGTTATTACCAAGAGATGGGGTGGTGTTATTACCAAGAGATGGGGTGGTGTTATTCCCAAGCCGGCCCACACCACATTGATTTTATAATATGCTCTACACTTACATACATTACAGACGTGGGCAATCTTGTCTATATGAGTGAATTCTCGATTCAAAGGTAGAAAACATAATATATTTCGAAACTTCAACTTTAAACACATAATTAAGATAAATGCTGTGAAAACTTCTCAAGTCCTTGTAAGTCCTTAAGTCTGTCTCGCTGAATAAGGCATAAATCTCTGAGCTTTACGTTTTACATTGATAGATTTCAAAGAAAATACACAAATGACTTACATGAAGAAACATCTTTACATTTTTTTTTGTAAAATATCGTTGGAAATCTATCGTATAATTATATTGTGGCGACAGCAATATAGTTCTTAGGTGCCTTTGTTATCGGTGCATAGCATCTGCACCAGCCAGTCACTAATAGTCCTCACCGAGAACGGACGTGTGAATAAATCGTCAGTCCATAGATAGTTTCCATTTACGCCCTCTTCGGACCCAACAATATCAACATCGCGGTCAAAAACAACGAACGTTGGCTCATCCACGAATGCTCTACTTACACTAAAGGACTTAGCAATCAGGATTTGCAAAAAAAATAGGCTTGATTGGGAACAGAGGGTAGACGAAAACAATTGATGTACTCAAAATCACATACCCTAATGTACTAAAACAATAAAATTCTAACACTAAATTAATAGCGCATTAAGATTGACTATAGGTTAAGTGGTGTGGTGTCAGCGGGCTTTAGAATAGGGATAACAAAGCCGCTTCCATAAGCTCTGAGCAACTACATCAACTCTACTAAAGTAGACTTGCTCACGTAGCTCTAGCGTGCCGTTTTAAGGCCATACATCCCTCATGCACAAGATAATCCAGCAGAGGACGATAAAACGGCTGGTGAAGGTGATAGATTGACCTGATACCGACGGTAAGTCGGATCTTCAGGACGTTAATAAAAGACTTCAAAAGATGTGTTTCAAACAATCAATTTATAAAAGGAATATTCTTTACAAAGTTCTTAATTGCTCCCTCCCCATGTGTTATAAAGTAACTAGGAAGAAAAGATAAGGAAAGATAAAAATAACAATGCCATCGTTATCGCTAATAAGACGTTGCTGCTCTTAAATGGGGTTCTTTTAAGGAATTAGAGTAAGTTAAATTAGACTTTTAGTAATAATGTTAAGGCCTAATTTTGTTTAACACGGCATGCATAAAATCAAAGCGAGGTATAAATCTGTTTGTTCTGTGAAAATCGGTACATCTCGAGAAATGCAACTGTTTGGAATTGGCGCGAGCATCTTTGCATACCCGCATACCTTGATTATTTGAAGCAACATTTTTTTGTCCCCGCCATATTTAAGGCGGTTTGAGAATTTGATATTTTTAGTAGTAACACGCGCTCGGCGGCGAGCAGAGTTAAATTGAGATAAATTCACACCGCGGCTTCGGACAGTTGTTATTTGTTATTCGCGCCTATTGATTGGATTTGCACGCGGATATCCTTGTGCCACGCGAGTGTCTTGCTTGGAATTGGTTGGATTTGTTGTGATTGTGCTTGTGTATTGGAAGTGATATCTCGAGGTGATTTTGCTGCCGTGTGTGAGTTGCCGAACTATAGCGGCCACCGGCTCACCACGGAACGAGACTTGGATTACTACACAAGTATCTATTGTGAATGTATGTATATATTCAATCACACTAAGATAGGTCACGTCTAGTAGGGACTAGCGTAGGTACACTTTCCAGATTTGTGTGTGGGCAAAACCACCTGGGGTAAGTGAGACCTCTAAATTGTATAAATTGTTCTTTATTGTGCTTACCCGCCATTTTGGTGGATATATTGAGTAAGATTACATTTGGGCCCGAGTGCACATTCCTCGGGCTGCTTTCGCGTAACGCGAGGCAGGTGCGCGCCTAGTGTGCGCATCGTAAACAGCAACTTTTCAGGAAAGAATAAGAATGAGATTTTTTTACTAAAAATACATGTGATGGGATTCATCTATTATCTTATTACAATATTTCAAAATTATTCTCTATATTGTAAGTAATGTGCATGATACATAGAAATGTGATACATTCTATGTGATACATCCTATATCGTATATTATTTTACACGAAAGAAAATTCATTCGTCTAAATGTTACTGTAACACATATGTTACATCTAGTCAGCATTTTGATTTTTTTTAATTGGCTCTTGATAAAGTTGAGAACAGTGTGAAATTCTATATTAAAAAGCACAATATTTTATAACATATATTTTACGTGTAAAACAATATTACATAAGAAGTATTTTTTACACATGCATATTTTGAAAATGTATGATAATTTCTTTGGGATGAGTTTAATTGTATCGTTTTACACGTAGAGTTTATACGAAAAGTGTTTATTTCGAGTAGTTGTATAATTTGGCACAAACTGTATCCCAGGATCTATAGCTTCAATAACTTCTTCAATAAATCTATTTTTTTTCTGAGTATGATGCACTTACAAAAAAATAAAGGTCGAGTCGAGTTGTACCGGTTTTCACAGGACACAGAATGATATAGGCCTTTGCGAGGGTGGTAAAGGATTATTATGAAATTAAACTTCTCGTAAGAAGTTTCTCTATTTTAAGTTTTTAGATAAGGCATGAATGATATATTTATTCTTATAGACCATTCTGTTATAATTGATGACTTAGGGAGACACAACATGGCACTGAGATAATGTGAATCCTGAAAGATGTTGATTAATTTAAAATACATAAAACTGTTCAAGCGAAAAATAAAATTATTTTAAGGAAGAAATCACAAGTTACACATATGTAAAACTTTGTTGTTCTATCTTTCGTAGCGCTCATTACTCCCAATAGGGTAATGACCGGACAGCTACGCGACGTGCGGAGCGGTCGGCGCGTGAAAGATCGCAACTACACGTAGAACGAAAGATATACTAAAAATTAACTACCAGTTTTAAGAAAACCTGCATTGTAAAAGTTATAAAAAACATGGGTTAATTCAGTGACACGTTGTCTCTACTTATATTAGTTAGATCTTGTGTTTGTATGTGTCTATGGTACCTAAGGATCTATACACAATTACGGACTTTTTAATAATCTTTAGCTCTGCGGTGTTGGATAGAAGTTTTCTTTTATAATTACGATGAGGCGTCGGGTGGCAATCCATTCTACATTATAAGAATTCTACATCCTCTTTATACAGGATATGTTCCATCCGTGATGGTGAGTTCGTTGACATGAAAATATTACGAATTTTGTCTTCCAAAAAATAATTATGAGATTTTTGCGTTTGTTATATATATTTATCTATTGAAACGGGTCTGAATAATTTTAACCTTTTTTTATTTCAATTGATGTTTCGGCTGGGTTACACAAAGAGCCTTTTTGAGTTTCTACCAAATGCTTCGTGAAATATAATAGTTTTACAAAGAAAAATACATAATACCAGTATTATAAAAAAAAACAATTGAAAAAGATACTATTATATGTTAATATATTAACAAGCCATGATTTCAGGCCGTGGGAAACGTTTGAACACAGCTTTTTTTTTTATAGAATAGAAGGCGGACGAGCAAGCGGTCCCACGTGAAGGTAAGTGTTACCGCCGCCCATGGACATCTGCAACACCAGGGGGTATGCGGGCGCGCCACCGACCTTGCAAAATCCTATTCACAGCTCTCTTGAAGAACCCCATATCGTAGCTTAATGGAAAAACCTCTTCAGGCAGTTCGTTCCACAGCCTACGGCTTCGCGGTATAAAATATTTTTTGGACCGAACAGTGCGCGACACCTCCGTATCTAGGAAATGCAGATGGACCCAACTTCTGTAACGGGAGGTGCGGTTGTAGAAACCCGAGGTGGGAATTATATTAAACAGTTCTTCAGAGCATTCCCCATTGTACAGGCGGTAGAACACACAGAGAGACGCAACGTCTCTCCGAATGCTGAGGGATTCTAAACCGCCCGTGAGAGTGGGATCGTCGACAATACGAACAGCACGTCGTTGGATGGAGTCAAGTGGGTCCAATTGGTATTTCGGTGCGCCGGCCTAGAGATGAGAGCAATACTCCATATGGGGCCTCACCTGAGCTTTGTAAAGCAATAGGAGTTGCCCAGGGGTGAAGTACCGCTTCGCTCTGTTTAGTACACCGAGCTTTTTGGAGGCCATTTTGGCCTTATTTTCCAAATGACCCCTAAATACGACTTTGCTGGAGATGTCGACACCAAGGATCCCGACACTCTCCGAGATCTTAAGAGGTATGCTCTGAAAGCGAGGTGCTTCAACAAAAGGGGTTTTGTTAGCGGTGAATGCACAGACTTGCGTCTTACTGGGGTTGAAATCCACTAGGTTCAGAGAACCCCAAATCGAGACTAGATCTAAAGAGTCTTCGATTTCAGACACAAGCCTGGCGCGACTCTCTTCCACTTCGACCCGAGGGATGTTGGCGCGGCCCCTGTACAAGGCGTCTCCAGTACTGTCATCTCCATAGCAACGTATGTCACCAATTTGCAACAGGTCGTTGATATGCAGAAGGAACAGAGTTGGGGACGGCACGGAGCCTTGCAGGACGTCAGCGTTAATAGCTTGTATATATTCCTCTCTTGCAGTGTGACGTTACAGGCTGATATCGAATAATATATCAAAGCAACACTAAACATAAGGCAATAAACTCCATACATCAAAGAAGATTAATTTCCAATTTTTCAAAGTTAATGTAAATATCATACGAGTGAACGCCAAATGGCAGTGGCATGGAGAAAAAATGACTATCGGCTTTCAGTTGGCAAGTCATAAATTAGTGAAACAGGAAAAGTTCGCGTTATTATATCACAGTGAGTAAATCGAACAGTAGCGCAACTTATTGATTTTGATAACCGAGTAATATGACCTTCTTTATGATACCAGACTATAACGTCCCAATGCAGGAAACAGGCTTCCCCAAGTAAATCACTAGGAGAGGATTTTTGGTCATAATCCTCCACGCGGGCCCAGTTGCAGTGTGGATTGGTGAATACACATATTCAGATTTGATTTTTATATCTCGAGCATACTGGCTTTCTCACAATGTATTCCCTCACCGTTGAGCTGGTGATAATTGCCCCTAGGCTATCATCGCTCAGTATTGTCATTTTATTGTCGAGTGTTCTATTAGTGAATTTATTAAGAATATCTTTTTGGGAGAATGCAGAAGGATAGCACAGAATGGGATGGGAAAAGGCTCTGATATATATCACTCACTACCGAAGTATGTACATTGGGGAAACAGAGTAATAGGATAAAGTGTGAGATAGGTTCTTTGAGAGAGGGGTCACGGGGTCCCCCTCCAGACTATATTAATGTCTTAAGATTGTATATCTGACTATACCTATATAGTCATGATCCTTATATATAGAAAACACAAAACAAGGGTGTTTGATGGACGCTGAAGTGAAAAAGTATTACACTGGCAACATCGCTATGTCATACGCCCGCAAGGTAGATCCAAAAGGAGATAGTGCGATGATATAATTAGTATAAATGGCGATAGATACTCGTAGATGCATGTTCCAAACAGACAATTTAAGTAAGTAACACGAAAAGTACAACAGGTGGCTTTATCGCCAAAGCCATCGCTTCCAGGCCACCTTTTGCTGGTAAGGAAGAAGACAGATAACAATGTCAAATAAAGTTTGATGGTGCCATTTTGCATAATATCAATAATATAACATAATAATAATATTTTATACATATGCACTTACTTGAGATGAATACAATACATAGAAGGAGTTACATGAACAAGATTGGCAATGCAGAGGAAAGAATGGCAATGGATGGGGGCAAGTATGCAGATTGTAGACATGTTACTTGATCATTTGTAATGTTTGCTTGACACGACCATCAAACGGCTTAATCGTCTCGGAAGCCGTTGAAAGATTCTAAATAGATGCCTAGTACTCGTATGTGTAGCTCAGTCGTGCGCCTGTGTGCGTAAGCCGCATTTCGAGTGTTAATATGAAGATTAATTACCGTTTTGTTTATGTGATTACTGTGGGTATAAGAAATTTCTTTATAAGAACAAAGGGGTTGAGATCATTTGTCACGTTTCTTTCTTTCATACAATATACGCAGGGGTTGCTTACTTTATTACTGTATTTTCGGCCTTTTTTCTTCTACAATCGAATAACAAAAACATGTTATACCTTTTTAAGATACTACGTCACGTCAAAATAATATACAATTCATCATAATTTTTGAATAAAAAATATTTCAATAAATATTGCATGAAGCTGTGTGATGGCGTTAATTCAAGGCCAGACAAAGCCTCTCAGTATCGGCTAATCGAGTGCTCGCACATATACAAACTCCTTTGCGGGTCAGTATCAACTTATTCAATGAGCGATCAGGTAGCGCCTACCGCAAATATAACGTTGCCGAACATTGTGAGGAAGCCTGTATGTTCCAGAATTAAAAACAGAAATCTGGAGCACGCCCCCTCGCGGTGAATTATGACCCGAAATCCCCTAGTGTGTTACTAACGGAGTTACTAACATTTAGAAGCCTGACATCATCATCATCATCATCGGATTCTGACGATGTGGTGTATATAGTATTTCCCCATCTCTACTCGCGGGTGTCGTAAAAGGCGACTAAAGTATAACAAAGCCGGCTGACACAAGTCTTGAGCAACTACATCACCTCTAAAAGAATGGACTCGCCAACTCGTTTAGCCAGCGTGGCGTCTAGGTGCCATACATCTCCCATGCACAAGACAATGTGCTTATAATCCAGCAGTGAACGACAAAATGACATGTTACGGTATAGTCGACCGCGCATCGTGTAAATTTCCTTTATGTGCGTCACGCTGGCCCGGCCCCTCGACAAGATCTGTGCCCTAATCGAATGTACTCCTCTTGAGGAGCATATGTGCCGCTTTCATTTTCAATCTAACTCTCGATGTTTATAATACTTTATCTAATCTTAATCTATATACTTGAATGTAATAAAAAGGTATATTCAGCACCTTCTTTTTTATATAATGTAATATTTAAAAAAATATAAACGACCAAAACATTTAGATGCCTTTAATTTCTATATTAGAAATGAAGGCGGTACATATGCTTGTCGAAAGAAGTGCTTTTGATTAAGGCACATCTCAATACCTCTAGCTGAGGGACTGGACTAGCCTGAGGCACGTAAGTTAATTCAGCCCGGCCCTCTATTTATGTCAATATCTCACAAGATATTAAGTTACAACATTAAAGAACGGTGCATATTGCGTATTTATGGAATACATTCGTTCTGTACTAGCATAGTCTCAGTACATAATGTAGTTATCGAGTTTATTGAAACTCGCCTATTGAGGCGCCGGCCTGAAAACGTCAGGCTGACCCGGCCCTCTTTAGATGCCTTAAATTTCTATACCAAAGAGATAAAATTTACCAAAGAGAAAATGAAAGCAGTACATATGCTTCTCAAGCGGAGTACATTCAATTTAGACACAGCTCAATAGTTCTAGTCGAGGGCTCGAGTCAGCCTGACGCACGTCTTTCTTTTCATTTATTCACTGAAATACTTCTCGTTTTTATTGTGTTCCACTGTACTTCACTAATGATACAGAGTTATTTGGTTTATAGGTGGCAATTTATTGAATAAAATATGAAGTGGCCTTGTGTGTGTAGACAGATAATATCGAAGCTTATTCGATATGAAGGTTAGATTTTTTTATAATTTAAAAATCTATTCTTAATATGACAGCCGAGTGGTTATCTTAATACTTATAATTGACCGAAACATAAATCGATAACATTAGTTGTTAACATCGATAAATTATCCATTTGTATCTACGGCCGCAATATTGGTTCACTCCAATGTGTAGTACCTACTATTAATGTTCCCTTAATCATTAAGCGCTAAAAGCGCTGACTCTCTTATATAAGGTGTAATCGAACAATTGAACCTTTCCCAAAGGCTAAAACCATGGTTTTTGTTTATAATTCTGAGTTAATTGGCATACAATATAATGTTAAGATTTTTTTCGTAAAAACATCATTTTTTTTATGTCACATTTTGAATAACGTTTCCTTCAGCCCTAGAAATGCCTAAATTTTAAATTTAGTACCACGGGTAAGTAAATATATGTCACTAACGGAACGGGTAACAAAATAGTTTATGACGATTGATTATTTTAAATTACAATTTACACTGCGTGCAGTGCAAATGACGCACAGGTTGCATGTCAGGTGTCGTTGTAGCGTTTTAGTGAAATGCACTTTATCATTATGCAGTCATTCATTAATGCGCTTTTAATGCACAGTGAGGGCGACTTTATTTGAATATCTGCTTAAGTTTAAAACGGAGAATAATTTTGTGTTTAATCGTAATTATTACTAATAATAATTGTAATACAAATGCAATAGATTGTTCGTTTATTACATAATAACTCTGTAAGAAATAAAAAAAATCACTGCCAAATCTTGTAGGTGCACCTGTTGTAGTTTCCGAGACTGACCAAAATAATTAGGGGAGCATTTTATTAGGATATTAATAAATAACTCAGTAGCTCTTTAATTATCATTTCACGGATGGATTTTAATTAATTTAAGATACTTACGATTGATTTTTAAGTTATTTATTTACATAAGATTTTAAAAATTTGTTATCGTGGTTGAACATAATAATTCTTGTGTAAACGGGTTACTCACGATTTATTATTTATTTATTATAGCCGATATTTCGGTCCAGTTACACGAGCCGTGGTCGCGGCGAGACTGCGTTGTCAGGTGAAAGTGTTGCTATCGTCAGACAAATCTGTCTACCCTCTGTCGTGTTCGTTTTTGATTCACCTGCCCACACTGAACTTATTTTTCTTGATTAAATTCCTTGCACACTATACTAACAATATCACTACACACACGCGAGTTTGAAAACGCATCTACATTTCTGGGTTTGCAAGGTTCAATCACTGGATCCCATGTACATACCAACTTAAATCCATCCTCGCGATTAAAATTTCGGCATTTTTTAATTTTTATTGCTTCTCGGACCAAACGCGATAAACCAAAACGGTTGTGTAATTCAATCCAATGATTGGTTCCCGCCTCTAATAGGTGCTCTGCTATTGCCGACTTGTGTGACTTATTATTTTTCACGGCGGTTATGTGTTCCTTTACACAACAATTATGATTTATTTACATAACAATTATGATTTATTTACATAACAATTATGATTTATTTACATAAAAAATATTATTTAGTTACATAACCGTAACCAGCACTTTTATCGTCCACTGCTGTACATGGATCTCCTCGTGCACATTGTTTTGTGCGCAAGCGACATATGCCCTTAATACATGCTGAACAAACGCGTTGGCAATTCCTTTCTTTTATAGGTGTACTTCCTCTGAGCTTATGGTAGGGGCTTTGTCATCCCTTACTCACCTTTTATAACACCCCGGGTAAGAAATGGGGTGGTGCTATTTATTTTTATAATTATATAAAATCAAATACCCTATTCAATATTGTTGTGTGCCGCAACTTTCCGGACTGTGAATACCAAATGCGGGTAGTTGATAAAACTGCTTGCAACTCTCGCGAGCAGTTCGTCAATTACCCGCCTCTGCAGTCACATCGTGACAATGGTTGGTGCAACCCCACCAAAATGTCGAGTAAAATAAATAAGGTAAATATTTAGCAATTAAACAACTTTGAACGGTTTAAATCGCGTATATTTGACATTATTTATATCCCGACGTTTCGAACACTTTGCAGTGGACGTGGTCACGGGGTGACTAATTGATTTTATTTGTCACTTGAGTTATTAAGAAATTATTTGGACTACCGTCTGAAATTTTTTGAACTACCGTCTGGATTTTTTAATCATAAGGTAAATATTCGTGTTAAGACCCGTTCAAATAGATAATTACGGAAAATGTTAAATGTTCTATTGAATATAGAACAAAAATTACATAATAAGTACATGACCTTCTAACTTTTACCTTTTTCTCAGCGGAACCGCTCCACGCCGGTGGCTCCATAATAACTTGAAAGTGGAATTTGAAAGCGCGTTCCGAAGTTTCGCACGACGGGGACCGGGGGGCAGGGGGGAGCGGTTACGAAGTTGCGAAGTTTCCGTAATTATTGCTCGCCCGACGATTGTTAGTGTCATGGTCATTGTTTTAAAATTGCCGCCTCACGGTTGAAATTGTTTTAAGTTTACACTGCCATACTAGAATTATTTGTGGTGTGTTGTTATGTGTGTACTAGATGTTATTAGTAAAATAAAATATGCATTTTATTTTACTTATAGAGTTTATTTAGGTTTACTTCTTTTAGAGCACACACTAAAGACAGTTCGCTATCCGCCATGACACCAGAGAGACAGACAGTGTTGCCAGACATAGCCTTACATATACCATTCTATCTTTACTTATCACATTGTACTTATACTAACAACAGGTAAAGATGAATATAAACGACTTAGACTCTTAACAGGATTGTGCAACTTCTCGGACTACGCGTAGTTTCTTTACTTATTAAAACATATTTTTAGCAACTGTATGTTTGTTTTTCAGTTTAGAGTGCAAAGAGATATCAAGAGAAACCAATAAACCCTGATCGTAAAACCCTTCTGATCAGATCAGTTGGACCAATTGGGAAATGAACTACGCTAATCCGACTGGTCGGACAATCATGTTGGACCAAGTGAAATGACCGAACAACAACTTTATCTCTATATTTATAAAATGCAATTATATTTATTTATATTTTTTTTTCTATTATTTCCTTCTGTCTTCTGGCTTATAACTTGAATTCTACTGGACGTATTTTTATTCCGTTTTCGTATAGGATTTTTCTGGAAGGTTTTAGTGTACATAACAATATTAATATTAGGAGTGGGTGCACGTTGCAGTCTCATGGTCGCTGGCCGCACTCGATTAATTCTCTCACAGAACACTATCATAAGGTGTACAGCATTTACCACACAATCCTATTCTCCGAATGTAAATATGTATTTCGGTAGTGAGTGAGATATGCTAGAGTCCAATTCCATAGTAACTTATCCCTTCCTATTTTCACAACTTTTTCTTCAACGTCTGTCATTCTGGACTGTTGTTGGCATGTATCGCGAATGTCCACGGGCGGATGACCATGAAACCTCTAAATAAATAAATTAAACCAAGAGCTCTGTAATTTAATAACTTTGCTTCCGTGACAAATGTCTCTTTTGTATTATTTTTCAACATAGATGATAGATTGTACTAGAATTGGAAATATATTTATTTGATTACCTACTAATGTTTCGTAGTGGATATAGGAGCATAACCATCGTATATACAGGCATATACACGACTGAGTCCGGCTTTGACGGGCGGCTACACTGTATACCGTCCCGTCCGACGGTAATTGGCAAATTGTTTTGACCACACAAGTGCTTCCGTTCAGTTACTGCGGAAATACTTCGCTTGTAACAATTGATAACACTTTTTAACAGGCTGGGTTAACTGTTTATGGGATGATTATTGAAACCTGAAATTATGGATTCATTGATATTTTTATCTCTGTTTTCAATTCTAGGTTTAAGCATTTTACTGTAAAATGTAAATGTAAGAGCGGATGATTCAATGTAATTGTTTGGATTATACAAATCTTTGATAATTAATAGAAGCAATTAAGCTTTTATGTGGCTAGGTGATTTGTTATAATGGCTGTTTAAAGAGCGTTGATAGCCTATACACGACCGACATTTCTGTGGTCGTGAGTTCAAATCCTCGGCCCTGAACGAAGTCCTCCATCACGGTACTGAATTTCTTCTTAAGTACGGATTTTTTTAATTACACTATCTGGGCTGTAAAGGAAAACATCGTGAGGAAACCTTTATGCTAGAGAAATTAAGTAAATCTTTAGTAAGTGTATCCGCCAACCCGCACTCGATCAGCGTGGTGGATTATGGCCCGAAACCCCGCAGTGATTTACTATGATACTAATGCAGTGGGACGTTATAGACTGATATCAATCAATCAATCAAAACTCTAAAATGAATGATTACCTACGTCAATAGAGTAAAAATACCCAACTCGGAGCTGAAAGTATAATCTATTCAATTTAACTTTGAACATTATTACAGATAGAATCATATACACTACAGATAGTAATCGCTAAACAAAATATCCGAAAGGAAAAGCGATTTTAAACTCATTATGAACGGAGGGCAGATCGAAAATTGCGTGCCGACAATCGTATTGACGGCATGAATAATAAACGGTTCTGTAAGGCCCGCTGCACACGTGCGGCTGTAACATAAAATGCGAACGTGAGCGCAGTAATCGCTCCACAGGATCGTGTTTGCGCTAAGCAAATACCGTTAGCAGAAGAGTGATGAAATATAAAAATGACGGGTTGGTAGTGATTTAAGTTTGTGTTGAAAGTTGAGTTATATTACGTGTTTTATATTACGTTTCGTTTATTTTATTTATTTGCTTATCGTAACTTATTTACTTTTATACTGGTTATTAATTTCTTTCAAATAAATTGTGAATGAATGATTACTAATCATTGATTAGCTAGTGGTAGCCTAAGAGTCTGGGCTCACATTCGCAAGGTTTCGAGTTCAAAACCTAGCCCATACCATTAAGTTTCCTTTTAGTAGTCCGGTTAATTATCACTATGATCACTATGGTTAATTATTAATTATCACTATGGTTAATTATCACTATGATCACTATGGTTAATTATTAATTATCACTATGGTTAATTATCACTATGATCACTATGGTTAATTATTAATTATCACTATGGTTAATTATCACTATGATCACTATGGTTAATTATTAATTATCACTATGGTTAATTATCACAATGATCACTTTCTATAAATTATCACTGTCTTATATGCGAAGGGACGCCACGTTGACTATTGCGAGTTAGACAATTCACTCTTTTGAGGTGGTAGCTGACTCACGGCTGGTGTAACCCGTAACAAAACGTCAGAGTAGAGATAAAAGGTATACAAAAACCTTTGATTTTACACGTTCAGACCCGATTTACTATATAAAATGTGTACAAAATACAAAACTTTAAAAACTAAACCGAAATTAAACGAAATAAAAAAGAAGAAAATATGTCTTTACTTAGTTTGAACTTTATTTATTTTGTCTTAATTTAATTATTTTACTTTGAGCGTTGAAGCCGACATCTGATCGATATCTGACATCTGATGAACACGACTTTGCAAGAGTTTACAGGTCCGTTTCTCACAAACAGTTACTTAAAGATATTTGCGAGTGATCTCGGTTACTTGACTGAGAACAAACGTTGGAAATCAAACAGAAAGAAAAATAGTTAATCTGTCGATGTATATTTTTGCATTTCACGTTTTTCCTGACCGTACTTCCGTATGTACTAATGTAGGGAATCGGAAATGATTTCGCTCCAACTGTTAATGCTCATAAGTTTTATGTCATCGCAATAAAGGCTAAGTTGGCATTGAAGAGTTACACTCGGGCTTCGATTGAACGATTTTATATGATTGGTATCATTATCTAACCCTCGCAAGCAATTTTACTTTTCAACGGTCATTTTCTTTAATAAATTTGATAAGTTATAATTTTGTTCGTCTGAATTGTCCGTGTGCGACAATTCATAGTTGCAATATACAATAAAAAATAATTAGAGCTGGGCTGTCATCCAACCGAACCCTTTAATTATTTACTGCCAGACATGAGCTTCTTCATGCACATTGTCTTGTGCATAAGGGATGTACCTGTGGCCTTAAAACTGCACACTGGCCAAACGTGCTGGCTAGTTCACTCATTTACAGGCCTTGTAGATCCTCAGAGCTTCTGGTAGCCGCTTTGTTGTTCCTTAGTCGCCTTTTCGGGCAGCCACGGAAAGTGATGGAGTGGTGCTAATCTCAAGCTGGTAGACACCATAAGGGGCTTATACTCAGCAGTGAGTAGAATCAAGTTATACATGATGGTGACGCTGCATTCCCCAGTTTTGCACTTTTAACTCACCAAGCTTGTGAAATGGCACGTCTAATACTTAGTAATTGCTTCTAAACATTGCGAGAAATTCAATGCGCAGTAACTTACAGAATTTCATATACAATAACGCTATTCCCCTTGTCTAATTCCTAACCGTGGCATTTGAATACTCGTATGTTACGGAATACATCTCGCATAAAGATACGTCAGCGAATACATCTCGCGCTATACATTACCACGCGGAATGTGTAATGCAGAACGGAACAATCCAATCGCACGACGGCTACATTGTATGAGACATTTATTATTCGTGTTGTTATATAAATTTTGTAGGTTACAGGGTTTTGTTTTATAACGATATCTAGAAAGGTAACAATAAAATATTATGAGTTGTTTATTGGGCAGTGGAAGTAATTAATAACGAAATCATATATAGGTACATAGAATTACACATAGGTTCATAGAAGGTACGGAGGTATATGGATTTTTTTAATAACTGAAAAGATCAACACAGGGTGAGAGCGATGTTGTAGAAATGGGTTGAGGATATCTCCTCTTCTCGTCATACTTCCTATTTCAATTTATCCTAAATTAATTCCAAAATCTTCAATTTCATCTTCAATTCGAAGGCGTGACAACGTTTGTCATTCTGCGCTTATGTTGGCATGTTTGATGGACGTCAATAATTAGAATAGAAACAACATAGAACAATAGCCTCAACATCAAACTGTTACTTATAGCTGATAGAAACAACAAGACTCATCATCAAACTGTTATTTATAGCTCATAGAAAAAACAAGACTCAATATCAAACTGTTATTTATAGCTGATAGAAACAACGAGACTCAACATCAAATTGTTATTTATAGCTCATAGAAAAAACAAGACTCAATATCAAACTGTTATTTATAGCTGATAGAAACAACGAGACTCAACATCAAATTGTTATTTATAGCTGATAGAAACAACACGACTCAACATCAAATTGTTATTTATAGCTGATAGAAACAACACGACTCAATATCAAACTGTTATTTATAGCTGATAGAAACAACGAGACTCAACATCAAATTGTTATTTATAGCTCATAGAAAAAACAAGACTCAATATCAAACTGTTATTTATAGCTGATAGAAACAACACGACTCAACAACATACTGTTATTAATAGCTGATAGAAACAACAAAACTCAATATCAAACTGTTATTTTAAACAAAAACCAACCGCAGTATCATCCCTTAAATAATAAAACCACGACCATAACAGATTCATAACCGTCTCTTGAGTACAAATGTAATTAATACTTTGGAGGTCCCTTAACTTTTGCACTTTAACATTCGTAAATAATTGTCGAATGAGCCCTAATTGAGTAATTTTGACCGAAGGGTTCGCGACCACTGCCCTTTAACTTGACGAAATGTAGATTTGACACGCCATTTTGGTGGTGTGGCTAAAAGGTCGCCTGTTTCATATTAAAAACTATTGTTTCATAGTTTGTTATAGAGGTTTGATGGAGCTTTGTAGCGGTTGTAATAATGCTAGTGGAACAGTTAGTGTCACATTAATTTTATTCGACTATTTGTGGCATTAATGTGATCTAAGGAATTTAGATTCACTTGTAGACTTCTCTGGTGTTATCCGTCTTTAGAATAGCTCACTCCATCCCTTCCCGTGGGTGTATTAAACGGCGATTGAGGTATAACAAAGTGGGTACTATAATACAAAGTGGCTACAAAGTGGCTACTATAATACAAAGTGGCTACCAATCCGCTTGTTCAGTGTAAAGTTTTAAGGCGCTGGTTACGGTTAATATGATAGAGAAACGACAATTATTTCCACAAATTTATTTTCCTATCGCATTGGCTTGTGATATGAGAGAACAATTTAATTACGCAAGTTTTCAAAAGTCCAATTAATTCAGCTACTAAGGAATTTAATATGATGTTCAATAATTTTCATAGCTGTTTTAGGGTAAAATTACAGCGTTTAATTTCAACTGTTGTTTATTTTTATTTATATGCAATCAGCGCTTTCAGTACAGCTTCACTGCTGGACGTGAGCCTCAGTATGCATGTTGTCTCGTGTATGAGGGATGTATGGCCTTAAAACGTCACGCTGGCCAAGCGGGTTGGCGAGTCCACAGTTTTAGAGGTTTTTAGATGGCTATGGCTTTGTCGCATTTTACGTCATCCGCGGAAAGAGATGAGGCGATGGTATTCTAAAGTCATCCGACACCACACGGCCAATATTTATTAATTTAATAAACTTTATTGCACATTATCGTACAAAAGGCCTTTAGGCATTCTCTACCGGCTACCGATTTGATAAAACAGCGAGATACGATTGAGTGGTGCTTATAATAAGTGATACGATGCCAACACCTTTGACATTTATATCGTACAAAACGTTTTGAAAATCCAATAATTTTTATTAGAGGAAAACAACTGACAATGAAAATAATGTCACTGGTAATTAACTATAAATATTATAGCCTAGGCATATATATCTATCTATACTCCTATCGTATATTCGTTCAAATCCTCGGCCCGTACCACTGAGTTTCTACTTAGGTACGTACGGATTTTTTTTATAAATTGTCACTAGCTCGACGTAGAGAGGAAAACACCGCACGGAAACTAACATGCTCAAGAAATAAAAAAAAAATTGAAACCCCGTAGTTATTTACTAGGGGAGGTCCTGTGCTCTGCATTGAACATTGATGTCTGATACAAGATTATAGAATTTAATTTCGCTTCTAATTAATGAAATTAATTATTGTAATGTATGTTTGTACTAAACAAACATACATTACAATAATTAATTTCATGGAATACTAAAATAATATTCGTATGTATTATAATCTTTAAGTACTGTATTATAATTTAAGTATGTATTATAGTATTTAGGTATCTTTATGATTGTGTTACACTAGCCCAAAGTGTGCGCATATTCATGTTGGCTTCCTATGAAATAGATAAATATTTTTTTTGGGAGAAGTGCACGCTGCTATCCAACAGCCGCTGGTTTGTGCTCAACCGCACCCCTGTGGTTTGTGGTCACCCTAGGGTGCTGCTGAACAGGACGTTGTGCTGATTTTTCTCGTTTCCGGTGGTTCACATCCAAGGGACCCGTAGAGTGGCGGACCAGCAACTTGGCTCGATGTAGGTCTTGAAATAATTTGAAATATGTGCAACGATGTTTAAATAAGTAATACGTTTAATATATAACTTAAACGACAAGAATATATATATAATCTTCTTAAATACACCTATTATTGTTACAGATTCCGATGCGTCACGCTGTGCGGGGTCATTTTTAATAAATAAACTGTAAGTACATTTTGTTTGCTCTTTGAGAACGCAGGTTAACGTTCGCATTTGGCTATCTGCCCGGAATAGGACACTGCCTGTTCGCAATTACTTTAAACTAGGCTGTGAAATAGGGCTTGGCACTGCTTCTGGAATTACCGGAAAAAACCGATGAACATAGGAACCAGAAAAGACAATTGTTTACGAGAAATATTGTAATTAAAAGGGCAGCAAAACGATGGTTACAAAAAAATGGTTCAGTGGGTTTTTAAAGTTTTCTGGCAACAACAAAGAAATAAGAGTCCCTCGGGAGTTTACTGAAGTCGTCATGTTTGTTTAAATGTTGGATAAATTGGATTGGATAAACCAGATTACTTAATGAAATTTAATATCGG
Organism: Sesia apiformis; assembly: GCA_914767545.1. Taxonomy (NCBI): domain Eukaryota; kingdom Metazoa; phylum Arthropoda; class Insecta; order Lepidoptera; family Sesiidae; genus Sesia; species Sesia apiformis. The sequence goes on from OU611952.1 coordinate 20,325,358, forward strand.
AATATAACAAAGGTTATGTTCGGAACGAAATCAACTTGAAAATATTTCATAAACCTCAATTATCCGGTTTATGCCAGTCGAGAAGGCGACATTGGCATCGCTTTGATGTGCCGTCCCCATAAAGTAAGTCAAGCAAGTTGATGAGCACATCAAAGTAAGAGATTAACTCTAAATCGATGTGCTGTATGCGTTCCAGAAAATTTTCTATGACAAAATCATTTAATTACTGTTTTTTTACGAGAGGAACAAAACGTCCATATGTACTTAGGCTAAAATCGGATTATAAAACGCGGGTTCCAAGCCTTAAATTAAACATAGGCATAATAGAAAACGGCAGCTCCTTGTTTGCTTCATTGTCCATTTAAAAAATAAAACAGTAGGTAATTCCTTGGTTTTTGTTTTAACGGAAACGAATTAATGAGAAACCAATGTTCATAACAGACGTTCATTCAAATAATTTGTTTGCCCATTTTTTGAGGTATTACAAAATTTGACGACAGCTTTACGGCAATAAGTGTCGTCCATTACGTAAATGAGAAAACGCTACAATATCGAGCGTTGTTGTCGGAAAATACCGGAGAAAGAGTAAACGGTAGTGTAAATTAAAAAAAAGATTCTTATTTTGTTATAGTGGGAACTAATTGGTTTATGCATAAACTATTTGGGTCTTAATAATGTCTTAGCTTTAAAATTGTTGTTATATTTATAATAAATACATATACTCCTTGGATGCATGCGGAGTCCATTAACTACGTTGTGCATTTAATTTTTTTTACATACTTGTGGGAATGTGTGTAATATTAGTGTAACAACTGAATGTGAACCATATAATAAAATAGATTTAGCGTTATTTTATGAAATAACTAACGTGTGGTAGATATTGTATATTCCGAGTGTCATTAAAATTCGTCCAGCGGTTTATGCGTGATACGCGCTCAGCCAGACAGACAGACGATTTAAAATTCCAATTAAATAGTTATGTTAGACTCTGTATCATTCGTACTTTGCAATGCAATATTTTTTTCAATATTAACTGTACAGAGGCGGCTTTTTACGACTTTGTTACGTAGTTGCATGAACTGGATTATGAGTTTTTTTTATTTATTTGGATATAACAAAGAATAAATACATTAATGTTGCCGACTTTGTGCCTACCTAGAAGGTTCGTGCAGCCACTGCACATTCGTATATAAACTTAATTACTAAAATATGAATAGTCATATTTTAGTAATTAAGTTTATATACGAATGTGCAGTGGCTTTCTGCACTCAGTGGGTGCAGTGCAGTACATTACTGGTTTGTTATTTTAAAAAAATGAGTACATTTCACGCAACAAATCAGTCACAATAATGAAGCCACCAATAGTACAGAGAAGCCGGTTCCCCATGGTCGTCGATACTGGCAGCTCCAGCGTTATTTTTTTTATTTTTTTTTTATAGAGAAGAGGGCGGACGAGCAAGCGGTCTCACGTGATGGTAAGTGTTACCGCCGCCCATGGACACCTGCAACACCAGGGCGTATGCGGGCGCGCCGCCGACCTTGCAAAATCCTATTCACAGCTTTTTTGAAGAACCCCATGTCGTAGTTTAATGGGAAGACCTCTTGAGGCAATTCATATTTGTTATTATTTATTCACTTATTATTTATTAAGACTTTATGTATTTTATTATTCAATTTCCATTTGTTTTAAATATTAGTTTTTTGTATTTATAAATATGTAGTTTAAATATTATGTAGTTCTTAATTTTGTGATATAAGTAAATATGAATATTGTGTTATGGTTATAATTATGTACATATTATATATATAGTAAAAAATAACTTATATTTCAATACTTAATAATTTACTACTAGTTTATTCATATAATATTCTATTAATTTTCGTCTATTTTTTTTTTCATTTAGAGATTCTCTCCATTGAATTGGTATACTGTTCATAATACAAGGTATCCTCAAAGATGTTGTATGTTTTCCATGGAAATTGCGTGACTGCGGTACTGGTAGTATCTTTTTAGGCGGTTTGTCTTGTATTATAATTTGTATGTGGCGGGTATTTCCACATCATTTAGCTTATAATGTTCCGTAAACAATTGCACGTTTATTTTGTTATAAATTGGGAGTACTTTACAGTATTTGAATAATACTTCGTGATTATTATGAAATTTCGTTTCAATGTTTATAGGAACTATCATTTTTAAAATTCTAACCTTGTAAATTATAAATTTATGTAAGGTAACTTTTAAACGTGCGCCCATTCGATGTGATCATCGATTAATCGTGAACTAGGCCCGTTAACTTTCAAGTGTTACGGGACCTATTACTGGTCTCTTTATGTACTGTGTGCAGGGCGCGGCGGGATTCGCTGTAATCGATGGGCAAATATTTGCCGAACAATTCAATCGGACACCGTGGGTGTCGTTTCTAATTCCATATCCATCTTGCTTTACTTATTTCTGGCCAGCCCACCATAAATATTTGTGTTCGGTTTTAGTGGAATTATCGAAGTTTACGGATGATATTACTCCGCCGATGACGTTCGTTGTCATTTTTAACAGATGTTTTCCAAAGATGAGACTTGTCGTAACAGTCAAAAGTTAGTTAGTATAAATAACTGTTATCAACATATTTTGATAACTGTTATCCCTGTTATCAACATATTCTGATCACTGTTATCCCTGTTATCACCATATTCTGATCACTGTTATCCCTGTTATCAACATATTCTGATCACTGTTATCCCTGTTATCAACATATTCTGATCACTGTTATCTCTGTTATCAACATATTCTGATCACTGTTATCCCTGTAATCAACATATTCTGATTACTGTTATCCCTGTTATTATCTAGTTTTTATCATTATGTAAACAGTTGTAGGCAAGAATTGTATGTACTTTGGTCTCATACGAGAATCATATAAAGTATTCGAGCTTTTTCAAGTTAATTACTTCAAATCTTTTGTCATTATTTAACGAGTTAAAAATTCTAATTTTTAGAAAAGATAAAGTCATTTTAAGCGATGATTATATTTAAGCAGTGTTTATGATTGAGTAAGGGGTTTTGTTTCTTTTTTTGTAGAGCTATATATATATATATATATAGAGTATTTATAATAAATCACCAGCATGTTTATAAAATAATTAGCTATCTCTCCACTACTGGTACCTCCGAGGATCTTAAAAATATATATTCTAAAAATCATCATCGCATTCGAACTTCGACACTTCTTATTTATTCTGCAAACTTCTTCATGTTGTCGGTACACATAGGATCCACAACTTACATAGTTACATAATCCCTATACGGCTCCCGTAGTCCTATATATTGGTTATCGGTCCTATGCCAGGCATGGTCACTTTGCCACTTCAGCATTTTGATTGTATAAGCTATGACTTTCGTTCTATAGCGTATCTCTTTGTTTCGGACATTATCCCGCAGACACTGAGCATAGCTCGCTGAACGACCTTGAACTTATGGATCATGTCTTTTATTATATAGGATTATTATATAATACTAACAAAACCCGGCAGACGTTGTCCTGTCTGTGTATATTGTGTCTGTATATAAAATCACAAATTATTCTGTTTTGCCGTCGATATTATTTTTGCGATCGATTGAACGGTATAGAAGTTGATGTACTGCAGCGCCATCTATTGGCGAGTTACAACAAAGTGGATAGCATAAAAATCTTCTCCGTGAAAAAATACATATATGTGCGAACTTTCATGGTGATCGGTCAAACGGTGTCGAAGTCAATTAATCTCAGATATACCAACATTCATTTATAACTGAAGATGACTGAAGTTGAAGAAGATGAAGAAGATGACTTTCGTTCTTCAGCGAATCTCTTCGTTTCGAATATTATCCCGCAATGAAACTCTGAGCATAGTTCGCCCAACGACTTTGAACTTATGGATTATGTCATGTCATGTCTATTATTGTATGGATATTTATTATATAATATTAATAACTTTATAACAATGGTTTCAGAAATTTAAACTTCTATCTTGTACAACATCTATAGAGAAAAGTCCCTACTGACTGACAGATTGACTCATCAACGCCGAGCCGAATTTGCTGAAGCTAGAAACATGAAATTTGACTCAATACAGACTCAATAATAAGGTTTCTGGAAATTCAATCCCTAAAGGGGTAAAACGGAGTGGCAAAGTTTGTTTGAAAACCAATTTAATAGTCCCAGTAATTTGAAACTTCGTACAAATATTGTACAATAAAAATAATTGAACATGTGTTTTACTATTTTTCAAAATCGTGGTCAAAATGTTTATCGTAAAATTTTGTATGGAATCTCAATTAAATCCACGCGAGCGAAACTGCGGACAACAGTTAGTTCTTGTATATTTGTAAGTTTCGACATTCTTGTATATTTGTTACAAGAACGAATGACAATATCTAAGCGATTTGAACTCGGCAGATACTTTGATACAAAATGTCATGCATTCCTGTTTCTACAAGACAACTGAGAGTTTTCAACGTAGTGTTCTTGAATTATGAGGGACATATAAACTATACTAAGGACTCATATGAAGCTAAAAAGTAAGTAATAAAAGTAGGTCACAGAGGTAAAGATGACCGGGAATTGAACATAGAACTTTCCACACTTTATCCATATTTATTGTCATTTTCATATTGTATATATTTATATTTGCAATAGTCGGTTGAAGCTTAGCATTGGCTTGAACTAAAAGTGATACGACTTCTGCTGTGGACAGTCCGTGGTCACCTGTGCGGCTTCAACTGACAATCAGCATCGCAGCTCACTCAGCCGTTGGTGCCTATTGACAAAACATATATTAACTTTTTAATCGCCTTTTATTTTAATTTGCAGCAGGTATATGTTGATCTATTTATTTACTCTTTGTAATAAATTATTACAAAAGGCGGACTTTAATGCCTTACATCATTATGTCCCAGTCAAACTTAGGACATAGTGGTTGGGGAATAAATAATATACGAGTACATGTAAAAAATATGGAAGATAAAAAAACTAGTGTAAATAAATATTAAAATATAAACATAATATAGTATCTATATACTCGTATATTACTATATATATATATATATGTATTATTAATATATACCCACTAATATCTACATAAATTACATAAAATTATACATATAAAGATGTATATCTTAGGAATAATATGATACATGTATCGGTATTGCGGCGAGTTTTGGAGGGGGCATTTCCGTGCCCCCTGGTATATTTATGCATAAAGAAACATACCACACAAAAGAAGGTTAAACAGTGTCTGTTCCAAGAAGTTGTTTTTTAAGCAGTCTCTTGAAAATAGCTCGGGAAGACAATGTTGATGTCAATAAAACATTTTTTTTTTCCTTTCATTTTGCGAACAGATCATTTGGAAAGCTCATTCATGTAAACCATTCGCCCATTAATTAATACATGAACTTAGTTTCCACCGCTAACTTACCTCAACTTGAGATAGACGCTGACCGCGCGTCCAACTTGTGCTTAGTTCTAACTTAGTCCTGAATCGTGTAAGTTCAATGAGTGAAGAGAAAAACTAAGAGAACACCGGAGAATTTGTAATTTAACTACCCTTTGTTCGCGACTTAGTTATACTGTACTTAGTTATATTGAAGTGTAATCTGAATCCCACGCCGCTGGTCGCTCTCGGCCGACCGCGTTACCCTTCTCTCACAGAATCTTTAAATGTACTGCAATTTCCATTTTAATCAACTTCCCCATCACAAGTACGTGTTTCGGTAGTGAGTGAGCTATGCCAAAGCCCATTTCCACCACATTTCCTCAACCCTTCCTCCAAATCCATTCCACTAAATCTCCAAAGGTAAGCGGTGCATCCTGGGGCGCGAATACGTTTGTCAGTCTGGACTGATGGTCGCATATATCACGGATCCACACACTGGATACTGGGCGACGGTATGCACTTATCAACAGGTGGACTATCAGCCCATCTGCCGCCTTCTTACCATAAATAAATAAAAAAAACTAAGTTAACTATATTTTTGAATGACAAATAAAGAAAGAAAAAACATATATTATATACATATTTATTGGTTGTTATCACCACAGTACATACATTAAATAAAGATATATTTATCTAAGTACATATATTGTGTGGCGCGACAATAAAATGGAAGTGACTCAGCAAACGCTGTAGATAATCCACAGCACTGATATTCTGTCTGTACCTAAAAATGCACACGAATAATTTTTTTAAAGCCAAATTCAATAACTTATGAGAAAATTAACAATTAATTGTGCAACAACTGGTGAAATTGTGGTAAAGATTACCCTTTAGTCTTCTGGGATAAATGCCTCATACAATAGAGAAAATTGTGAAATTGTAAGAATTGTCCATTATTTGCCACACAGATAAACTAAAGAGGTTGCGGGATCTATTTTACTTGATGAATTTTTTAAAGCTATATTTTTTAACACCACACTCAAACTATTAACAATTATTTTAACACTACAGTCAAACTATTAACAATTATTTGAATACTACAATCAAACTACTAACAATTTTATTATAACACTACAGTCAAACTATTAACAATTATTTTATCGCTACAGTCAAACTATTAACAATTATTTATTTTAACGCTACAGTCAAACTATTAACAATTATTTATTTTAACGCTACAGTCAAACTATTAACATTTTTTTTACGCTACAGTCAAACTATTAACAATTATTTTAACGCTACAGTCAAACTATTAACAATTATTTTAACGCTACAGTTAAACTATTAACAATTAATTCTAAAACAACTTCTGAAGTAATTTGGATCAAAATTGTTCTTTAATCTTCTGGGATAAATAGCTTATTTATACAGTTAATGACCAAATATACAGCAACTGAATTAGGACTGAGCTGAATGTGTTTGCCGCATGCAATCAGATAAGAGGATAAGGATTTCTACCAGGTTTAGGTGTTCCAGCATCTGAGATTATTCATCACCAGTCCTTTTATTATCCACTGCTGAATATGGGCCTCCTCATGCTCATTGTCTTGTCCATGATCTATCTATAGACCACGTCTGGCCTAAAGTCTGACCAAGCGGGTTGGCGAGTCCACTCTTTAAGACGTTATGTAGTTGCTCTTTTTTGATAGTAAGAAGGCGGCTGATGAGCATACAGTCAACCTGGTGTTAAGTGGATCAGTACCCACTTAACACCAGTGGACCTCGCCCATGGACACTCGCGGTATATGCCAACATCAGTCCAGAATGGCAAACGCTGGCACGCCCTCGAATGCCCTGCCTACCATTTGAGATGTAGGATTTGATTCGAAGAGAGGGTTGGGAAAATGTGAAGGGATAGGATAGAATAAAATGTAGTAATCGGATCTCATAGAGGTGGTGTAGTAATTGAGAAATTGAGGCAGGTGGCTCTTTCACATTACTCAAGGCCACACAAAAAAGTTTTTAAACGCTACACCAATTACAGTTAATAATGATACCTACGCCCAATTTGAAGGTAATTACTTTATGATAATTAAAAATATATTAGATACATAAATTTTACGATCAGGTCTCGAGGAAAATCTCCTCCGATCTCATTCATTAAAAATACCTATTCTTTTGAGCCCCACTCAATAGAGCCCCGATAAGGCAAACGATCTTGAATATAATAGACGCTTAATCCTTGGCACGGCGAAGTAATTTAAAGAAAAATAACATTAGCAATTCAGATTACGCCTCTGTTGGAGCCTTTATTAACTGTCAAACTGGGAAAAGTGAGAGGCAAGGCAAATTGACTTTTTAGAAGGTCGCCCTTGATCGTAAAACGCGATCTGAACTTTGTGTCATATTTTTTGGAACCCTTTAGACCAGTGGTTCTTAACCTTTTGGAAATGAGCGACTATTTGACCCATTTCTTTTCTCATGATTGACTATAATATACATAGTTTGGTGAGAAGGAAATAAAACTTAGGTACTTATGAATGGAGACCACACACCGGGAAGCGCAGTGTGGGACGCCCTCCGCCCTTAAAGAAATTCGCCAGTGGTGGTTGGATGGGAAGAGCCGAGGATCGTGTGCGGTGGCGAACCTTGGGAGAGGTCTATATCCGGCAGTGGAGAGACATAGGCTGATGGTATGATATCTTTTACACATAATAAAATAGAATCGTAACAAAGCCGTGTCTGTACATTTAATGATTTTTGAAGTACTTAGTAGAGTTTGAAGTACAAGTGATACAGAGCTCTAAACAACAGATTTTTTTAATTTCGTCTCTCTGTGTGATGGCGCATCGTTGCAAAAACCATTTAACTGTGCCAGGTTTCATTAAAATACATGGATGTATTTTAATGAAACCTGGCATAGTTATGTGCCGGGTCAACATTTAGACTACTTTTTATCCATATCCATAACAATTATAAAGTTCCCACGGGAATAAAGCTAACCACACATACTCTAACGTCTACGCGTACGAGGTCGCGGGCCATAAGTCAATAAATAAAGTATTTATACGTCTCAATAAGAAGTAAGTAAATTCAGTGTTTTATTACTCAAATATTGAACACAGCAAGGTTAAAAATTAAATTACACTAATGTGTTTGTTTTTGTCTTACTAACTGCTGGATTCCCAGTTCGATATCGAATATCAAACATGCCATTTATTAAGTCATTTTCTATATATATTCTTGGTTAAGTGACTTAAAAACTTCGCGGACCACTCCTAGAGTCTTGACGGACCACCAGTAGTCCGCGGACCATCGGTTAAGAACCACTGCTTTAGATCTTTGTCTTTAGGCAAGGACTTTAGGCATGTACGTAAGGACTTTTTGACGGTAAGTCCAGAAGTGAAGTTGAATTTTTGTTTGATTATTATAAAAATTGTGCATTGTGCGTTTAGTGGTTTAACAGTTTAACAGTGGTTTTACAGTTTAACAGTGGTTTAACAGTTTAACAGTGGTTTAACAGTTTAACAGTGGTTTAACGTTTAGTGCTTTAATTTATTAAATTTCAAAGTGCCTTTTGTGCTTAATATTTGTGATTATTAAATAAAAGCATAGGACTCCGTTCTTCGTGTGCTTTCAAGGATTCTCCTCTGTCCTCAGTAAACCTTCTACCATTTTACTGGGTGACTCCTGATTTAATTCGACGGTTGATTTAATTTAATCGACTGAACTTTGATAGGATTCGTTTTAGATTTTGAAATTGTTTATTACGAAGAAAATTTGACACTGGCAGAATGTGCTAATTGCATCATTGCCATATATGAAAAGAAAAAAAGTGTAGTTCAATAGGAAATCGGATAGGTAAGATTAATTAGTTATGCGGCAGTAAACAATGTTCCGAACAAAAGCTTATAAATCAAGAAATAAAGAACTATGATTAAAGAAAAGCGTCTTGACGTTTAACAAATGACTATTAAATCCATTGAACAACCTTTTATGGAAAAGCCTAGATTTTTATTGTAATAGTGGCTACTACTAAAATACCTAGGCATTTTAGTACCTAGGTATTTTAGTAGTAGGCTAGTATTTCGATTTCGATTCATATTTATTTTTTAGATAAATAAAACATTTATTCAGAAAACCGTTATAAGACACTATAGTTATAAAACAAAATACAAACTCACATATTTAACCACAACAACAGACAAATTTTAGGAAAATGTAAATAGCTTAGTCTAGTATCCGTGTGTCCTGTGGCTGCCCGAAATGGCCGTCCAGCTCAGCTTTAGCTGTGTGTCTGTAATGACACATAACGCTGATTTTTAGCTGGGACCCGTGATGATATCGGGACGCGATGGACCTATTTTTAATTACATTTAAATTTTTCATTCATTAATATGAGTATGCTATACTCGTGTGTACGGATATATACACGAATACGCAAACTAAAATTTATCTTCATGATATACAAATAATTATTATATATTTATTTATATTATTCATTTATTGGAACGAAAATCCTTTACGCGGCTTGCGGTAGGTGTGATTTGAGAGAAAATGTAACGTCACGTAACATTTTACCCCCACCATACGCCTTTCTCTCTCTCTGTGTGCGTGCGAGTATCGAGAGCAAGACTCAAGCAGAATAACAGACGTGCAGACTAAGTGCGTGGCCGGTTGTAGAACCTAAATTTTTGATTTTTGATTTTATTCCTTATTTTAAATTATTTGCATTGAAAATATGATACAAAATAAAAAAAAATACATGAACTATACAGATTTTATTTCGAATTACATGCGGAGTTTAAAAAAAAAATGCGTGAGGATCTTCGTTCCTGACGGGGGTTCCCTGACCGCACTATTTTTTTTTTTAATTTAATACCAAATAGAAATATTGTCCAATACGCGACCTTAATGCCGAGTGTCGCTCTTCGCCATAACGGGCAGATAACATTTCTAGATCACAATATTACTAACTCGCCTTCGTGAGAAGAGAGAACTATGGCACATCATTACAAACAATACAATAAATAGCACACATACAGTATCTACGCATAGTATATGTATAAATATACTTATATATAAATATGTATAAATATACTTATATAATTAGGCGAGGGGAGGGAGGATCGAACGGATGGGATAGCTCCCATTAGGAGGATGCTGTTTAATGGTAGTGATTTATCACACACAACACTAATTTATCACAATAAATTAAATTAGATTTAATTATTGCATGATATTCAATAGATTTTGAGTTCAAGTCTCATAATATCCACTAATCCGCCCTGGGCCCTCGTGATCGCAAGGTGGCTTGCAGTGGGATGTTGTATTGTTCTAGTCGGAACTAGTTCTGAAGTGAAGTAGTCCTAATTTCCCGCAATTTGCATTTTCACAGTAATTATGGTCTTTATAAATGAGAATGTTGCAGGAATTCTTTGAAATGAGCGAATGAAGTTTCAATCGATCTGAATGGTTCCTACGCTTCCAAGTGATATGTTTTCACAAAAGTTTTTCACGTTATACGAATACATAAATCTGTTTTTAAATCCGTATGTATTAGCAATAATGTGTTCGAAATTTATGTGATTAATTTCATTAAAATGCGGTTATAAGTTTACGCTTCTCTTCTGCTGGGAGGCTTCTCTTCTTCTAAGTTGGGAGAGCCCGATGTGCGGGAGCGTGTGAGACAGCCCAAGGCTCATCACCACATACGATTTTGCACTCTTCCCCGATGAGAAGAGAAGAAGTTTTCCTGGATAGCCCCTACAGGTAAACTTCTTCAAGACATCGGTCCATTGAACGGTGACTAGGGGCCGTCGTGCAATTGTCCTTGCCATGAGAGGTTTAAAATACCCTAAAACGCCACGCTGGTCATTGCAATTCGCGAATTCACTCAGTTTAGAGTTATTTAGACTCCACGTGGTAGACGCCCTGCAAGCCAATGGGTCGAATTATCGCCACCCGATTCTCGGCCTTGTGCTCTTTGTTTCTCGCGGCCGCGTAGTGTCGACTAGTTTTAGAATAGCACAAACTTATTTGTGCTATGTAGTACACTTGTATTAATTGTAATTGTAATTGTAGTAGTAAGTGTCGTACACTTGTAATTGTAGTAGTAAGTGTCGTGGAACATGACTTAGAGATAACAAAGCCGCTACCACACGCCCTGAGGAACAATAATCACTTCTAAAAAGTAGACTCGCCAGCACGCTTGGTCCAGCGTGGCATTTTAAGGCGATACATCCTTCCTGCACTGGACAATGTCCATTGGTCTCCTCAAAGCCATGTTTAATAGTGGACGATAAAAGGGTTAGTGACGTTGACGGCTATTTTAGACCCCTGTAGGGTGCCGAGAGGTAACTCCTACAGACACGAGCATTAATTGCTTCCCTAGCAACATTTTTTTTACTTGATATCAGTCTACAACGTTCCGCTGCAGGGCACAGGCCTCCTCTAGCAAATCACCGAGCCATAATTCATCATGCGGGCCCAGTGTGTATTGGTGGAGATGCATACACCAGATATTTTTAATCGTCGATCATGCGGGTTTGCTCGCTCGAAATCCGTACTTAAGTAGAAATTCAGCAGTACGGGCCGAGGATTTGAACTGATTTGATTTGAGGAATGTCAGTCGAGTATGGATACTCCTAGGCTATCAACGCTCTTTAGGCAACATTAGGCATCATTATCACAGATCACCTAGCTACATTAAAGCAAGTATAATTGCTTCTATTTATTATGAAAGATTTGTATAATCCAAACAATTCCATTGAATCCAACGATTATCGCCCCAAAGCGCTTAACATTCCCGACAATGTGTACGACTTTATTGCTTCAGCGTATAAATGTCACGTCTCGCGTACACAAGTTACAAGATTTTATCTGAGCATCATAAACCCGTGAAGATGTTAATAAAGCAGTTCTAGAGTTAATTTGTAGCGGCGCGGATAATGGTGTGTTGGAAGTGAGATTGCGGCTTTATGTGGCCGTAAATTAGGCGAGGGGAGGGGGGATCGAACGGATGGGATAGCTCCCATTAGGAGGATGCTGTTTAATGGTAGTGATAACTAACGCTGTAACCTTTAACCAACACCGAAGTACTCGTTATAGTTTCATGTTTCGTTCCTTTGCGAGTTTTTGATATGTGAGCGAGTACTTCTTACCTTAACGATTAAATAATTCATGTAAATTGGCCTTCTACTACAGAGGTTATATCCTTGTGGAATCTACCTATTCTCAATACTGATTCGTGAGTCCGAACACCGGTTCGTATTGCTGAGTTTCTATATAAGTACAGATTTTTAATTATTGCTAACTCGACTGTGAAAGGAAACATTGCAATGAAACTTGCGAGCCCTATCATTAAAACATTCTGATTATTTCTGATATATATACTTGTAGTACTCGTATATATATATATATATATATATATATATATATATTCATCGATCGTCTCTGGGTCCTCGTGATTGCTGGGGGAGGCTTTTATCAATCATAGGCTAGTTATCATGGTTATAGGCTGATATCAATCAATCAATCGCCGACTACGACATGAGCGAATGTAGTAGTTTACCAGCAAATTTCAGATAATTAAGATACTTGAAGGAGTTTCCCGGTAGTAGCTGGATGAGATGAGCGGAAGCCCATGTTTAGTGGCTGGCTTTGGAGGAGGCCTATATTTAGCCCTAGAGAGATATAAAATGATGGCGATATGAGATATTTAATTTAATAAGCTGTTTAAGAATTGGTGTAGTTTTCAAGTCATACAGGCGATGGTGTCGCCGAGGTATGAATGACTGCAGAGAAATTGTGTGGGGAATGATAAAAAGGGTCAATGTAAATTATGTTTCATTTTAATTGTAATCATTTATTTGTTTTTAACTTTAATTGTATTTATTTTAATTAAATGTTGCACTAATAGTCTTATACTAACCCAAGTGGCCCTTTTTTGTTGTCAATATTTTTTTTATAGAAAAAGGAGGCAGACGAGTATACTGTTCACCTGATGGTAAGTGCACCTCCCGTCACAGAAGTGCGGTCCATCCGCATTTCCTCGATACGGAGGTGTCGCGCACTGTTCGGTTCAAAAATCATTTTATACCGTGAACCCGTAGGCTGTGGAACGAACTGCCTCAAGAGGTCTTTCCATTAAGCTACGATATGGGGTTCTTCAAGAGAGCTGTGAATAGGATTTTGCAAGGTCGGCGGCGCGCCCGCATGTTGTTGCGCCCTGGTGTTGCAGGTGTCCACGGGCGGCGGTAACACTTATTATCACGTGGACCGCTTGCTCGTCCGCCCGCTTCCATATAAAAGAAAACATTTTTCAAAATTTTAATAGTCTGTTTATGAAAACAGCAAGACACCAATGGCGACTGTTCACGATGTATGGAAAACGATGGAAATATATCTGTCATATTGTTTTCGGTAGAATACGTGCGTAGTAGGTCTATGAAATATTACAGTGTTAACGTAGTAAAATAAATATATAGGAAGCGGTATCTAGCTGGCGACACGATTCGCCGCGCGGGTTGGTCCACTTCAGAAGGAAATTGGTCAAGAAGAAGATGAAGTGGAAGGTTAAACCCAGAAGTTGGTCAGTGCCCACGCGTTCACCGTCACCCGCACCCCCAGAGTCAAATCAATATACTTAATCAATATCAGTATAGCAAATCAAAATCGACATGATTTATTACTTTTTTTCCTATCTATTACACGTTAATATCAGTATATTAAATTCATTTATGCGACCTGTAAGCTAGTCGATAAATAACTCTGGGAATAAATGTCCAATAATAATCAAGGAAGGAATTAATATAATATCCGAAGGGGTATTTCGCCAAGTCAACATCGTTGTTGGAAAAAATATGAGTGTGTTGAGTGGAATGGACGTGCCGGAATCCCTTACGTGTAGGGGTGTATTATGTAAATCGATCGCTATGAATTTTATTATAAATCGGGTCTCCGATGCGTGCAATTATTTTTACTTTCAAATATATTTATTTTTTTATTATGTTTATACACTTCACTGCACGTAATCGTACAAAAGGCGTGCTTTATACTTTTCACACTCTCTACCAGACAACGTTTTTCTATATGTACTCGTACATATTTTATGGAAAAATATGACAGATAGTCCATCTGATGGTAAGTGGATACTGTCTTCCATCGACATCCTAGATATCTTCCAAGATTTATCTTGAATGAAAAACGTAACGCTACGCATCTTTGAAGATTTACGTTCGTCGCTCGAGAGTTATTAAGATATCCAGTCCGTGCGCCATAAATCATAATTGGACAAAGCGCATTTGTAGTATTGCCCACGGTGTTAGTGTTAATTTGAACTTTATTTCGGACTAGCATTGCCCACGACTTCGCGCATGTCAACGTTAGAGTATGTTTGGTTAGCTTGTTTCCCGTGGGAACTGTATAATTGATCAGGAAAAAAGTAACCTAAATGTTAACCTGGCACAAGGGCAGTGACAGGAATTAAAAAAAAATAGATGTACTGACACGGCAGTGTTGCCTATATTATTTGTAAGTTATAGATTATTATATATATGTATAGATGTATTTATCCTGTAGATATGTCTTTATATTGTATTCATTTTTGATAAAGTACATACCTATTTTCTTTGAAATATTTGTTACCTTTACACACAGGAATATTTTATTATTATTATGGCACGATGACATGTATGTACATGACATGTAATTACTTAATTACCGATAATGTTATTATTACTTAATTAGTTTTGACCGACAAGTGAATAGTGAATACGTGAATAGCAACGGGAGTGAATAGTTGTTATTATGTAAATATTTAAAAAAAACGATAATTTTTTTGTTATTCCACACTTTTATTTTCAAAGTAAATGATTGAAAATGCAATTTATCCTCCGCATAAAACAACACAGGGAATCACAAACAAAACGACTCCCTTGACTCGGTTCACCGATTTTGATGAATTTTTACAATTGAGTATAGCGTAATTACTCATTTTTGTGTTTTATTGCAACGACTTGCTGGCGATACGAGCCTGAGAAGACTGAACGAGCGGCGCAAAAGTAGGAGCTTAGCGCCAACTTCGGGCACGTAGCAACGGAAAACTTACCTTTTCTATTCCTCCAATGTTCTATGATAAAGACAGAACCTAATAATGTATTTTTACAAGAAGAAACTATTGAGGTATATAAATCACGTTTTAACATCCATATTTTACTGAAACCAACAATAAAATACTCATATATTATGTCGTTTTTTTAACATTCCTTTATTACCAAGATAATGTCTTTATATCTTCAGATCTCCTTATTTTAGGTCATAAATATGATTACCGAGATAAATCTTTGTATTCTCTAACAAAATGTATTGGGGGTAAAATAAATTATTTTAGTCTAGACTTCTACGGATACCATCTCGTTGGATAAAAAGCTACAGTAAATTCTGCGTAAAAATTGCCCGGGGCTAACCTTCTTTAAAAATTGTATACATATAAAGAGAAATGTTCTGACTGACTGAGTAAAGGAGTGACTCATTTACCATCTGACTCATCACAATGAAGCCAAGCCGAAACCGCTGAAGCTACTCGTAGAAACATGAAATTTGGACAATATCTTCCTTTTATTATGTGTAGACTTTCAAAAGAAAGGATTTTTCGAAATTCAACGCCTTAAAGGATGAAATGGAGTGCTAAAATTTACACGGAAAACATATTTCAAGGTCTTATAAACTGGTATAGTTATTCCTAAATCTTTTTTTTTTATAGACTAGTGGGCGGACGAGCAAGCGGTCCCACGGGATGGTAAGTGTTACCGCCGCCCATGGACACCTGCAACACCAAGGGGTATGCGGACACGCCGCCGACCTTGCAAAATCCTATTCACAGCTCTCTTGAGGAACCCCATATCGTAGCATAATGGAAAGACCTCTTGAGGCAGTTCGTTCCACAGCTGCCAACTTCTTATTATAAAAGAAAATCTACAATACTACAATACAATCGTTTCACTGGTGCTAAAATACACTGTAAAATTTTATAAGAATACACAATTAAACGCAATTAAATCAACACAAGCGAAGCCGCGTGCAACAGTTAGTAAAGTATAAGTTAATTGCGTATTGTCTGTGTCAATTCAGGATTTTCTACCCACGCATGGTCTTATGAAATTATTTCTGTCGATTATATTGACACGTGGGACTGAAATATAGATGAAAACGTATTGTTATTCACCGTTTCTTTACTGAATAAAATTAAAATATGAACCACCACCACCCATGACTCTGCCAACCCTGTTATAATGACCGAATCGTGGGAAGTGCGCGCCGAACTTGGCCTCTTTCTACCACGCACTTTCTAAACCACCTACAAATTTCTTTCATCTCTCTTCATTTAACGTTTCTCCTCTTTCTGGGTCGTATACGACTCACAACACAGGTTCGCCGCCGGACAGTTCTAACAGCCGTCTCTTTCGATGCCAGGAGTGCCCG
Source organism: Sesia apiformis (assembly GCA_914767545.1). Classification (NCBI taxonomy): domain Eukaryota; kingdom Metazoa; phylum Arthropoda; class Insecta; order Lepidoptera; family Sesiidae; genus Sesia; species Sesia apiformis. The sequence continues at coordinate 20,342,251 of OU611952.1, forward strand.
AATTCTAACAGCCATGCGAAGTTCGCCTCCGATGATACCAAGTCCGCATAATAATGTGGCCCCGCTTCATTCTACCGCGTTCTTGCTCATACAGCCCACAGTGCTATAGCACTGAATGTGAATTAAATTGGACCTTTTGGTGGTAACTAGAGAAGTGATGTTGAGTTTCTGTTTGATTATTATACAATAAAAATGTATTGTGTCTGTTTTGTGGTTTAATGGTGATAGTTTATTAAACTTCAAAGTGTTTTTGTGCGTAATGTTTGTGATAATCAAATAAAAGCATAGGACTGTGTTTTTGTGTGCTTCCAAGGAGTCCTCTTCTGTCCTCAGTAAACCTACCATCGCTTTACTGAACGACTCCTGACTCACTTCGACGGGACTGGACATTGACAGGGTGCGTTTTAGACTTTAAAATTGTTTTTTACGAAAAAAACTAGACACTGGCAGAGTGTGCTAATACGCTATCGCCGTACATAAAAAAAAGTATTAAATTTGTCTTTGGGTTATACACGGTATTGTAGAAACACTTGATCTTTTTACGTTACCCACCCATCTTGTTTCCGGCCGACTGAAACTCCCCGTTATTTATATTCGCCTTACCCGTTTTCTCCACCATTTATTCAAACGCTCCCAACACGGGTATTAGTAATACTAAAACCACGTATCCTGTACCCTATCTGTAGTTATACATGGCTACATATTAGTTAATCCGCTCAAACTTCCGGTCTATCTCGACCCTCACAGTAACGAGCGGAGGACGAACTATCGCCTTTTTATGTGTCTCGATAAATGACTTGGTGGCTTTAAGTACGGTGAGGATAGCTCCCGCACTATAATATTTTATAGATTTTAACAATATTTTTTTTTATATATGGCTTCCTTTAGCTCTTTATATCGTTGTTTAATTTTTTTTTAAGGTAATGTTCTCACGGTTACTTTCATTCTTTCTGTTCGACGCTTCTTTGTGGTGAATAACGTACCTATATGTAACCGTAACCTGTTTATACTTGTAGTTCACTGCACATGGAGCCCTCATGCACATGATAACGTACCCTTGAAACGTCTTGGTCACGTTGGGTTGGCGAGTCTCTTCTAGAGGTCGTGTAAGCTCCTCAGGGGCTTGTGATAGCGGCTTTGTTATCCTAACTCGTCTTTTACCTTTATATTATTAATTAATAAATATTTTATTGTAAAATAAATGAATCTTGTTCGTTTATACTATTTCTCCAAAGCCAATTATAATTATAAACACTGAAGGTACAGTCGGCCGTAGTAGTAACTGTCCGTTCTTATAAGCACGTCGGATTTCACTGGAACGTAACAAGGTCAAGCCGAGCGCCGCGCGCCGGGTCGCGGCGGAGTCGAAACAATAATTTTACGGTTCGTTTGCACTTCGGAGTTTACTGTAAATCACAAATATTTCTTTTATAATACACTTCGTATTTTCTTGCAACAGATTCTGAGTCAGCTTGAATTGATAAATAAAAACCATCTGCACCGCCCTTAACACAGATTACTTACTATCATTAAAATTAACAACTTCTACCATTAAAAATAACGCAGTCTCTGACTTTGTTACTATGTACTACTCACTATACGCTGGTGCTACAAATGGCAACGTCGCACACTGCACAAACAGCCCCCAATCGAACCACTACTATCAGATACCTATATCTACGTTAATCGGTGCGAGTGGGTATGTGGTTTGTGGGAAGCAAGTGCTAAATTTTAAAAAGTTGTTGTACAGATGTCCTGAAGATGTCATGTCATTGCTGTCAAGAAAGGAACTCGGTATTAAGAGCTGATAGGTACTTTATATTTATTCATTGCTATCATGTACACAGGCAGGAACTTAAACTAAGTACATAGCCCTGCCAGGACATTGCAATTTTATAAATTCTGACTAATAATAATAATAACTTCTGAAATTCATATTATATCACAATATATATAATATTTCATATTATACTCACATTCATTGTCATATTAATATTTCATTATTCATTGTTACCAAAATTTAATCATAATTAACAAAACTAAAATATAACTTAAACATCCATTTCATTTCATATTTATAGTATATCAACCTAACGCTGTATATTAGGGCCTTACCTATGAAATTGCTGTTTGTTCAATGTGGCCATTTTAAACTTATTGTTAGAGTTATCTTGCGTTTGGCTTGGAATTCCAAATTCAATTTAAAAAGCTATGACAATTATCTTTCAAAACCAGTATAAATATCCAGTATAAAAGTATAAAGCCTATAAATAGAACATAAATATCAAAATATCGGATCTTTTGATATGAGTATTTATTATACATATCGGATTTTTATGAATCCTGATTTTAATATTAGCAACATTTTTACTACGCACATAATTGTTAAATGCTTCACATAAAAAAATGACAAACCTCCGTGGATTTTTGAATGTTTATGATTGTATTCGTGAATTTTTCAACTAATTTGGTAATAAATAATTTAAAAAGTACAATCGGACACATTAATCTAACTATTAACTGTAAGTAATAGCCCGTCTTCGTAAACACGCCTGTAGATTCCGATGAGACGTAATAAGGTCAAGGGTGAGTCGGGTCTTGGTGAAGTCAGAACAATAATTATATGGTTCATTTGCCCTTATAGCTTATTTTATAGGCTTGTAAAGTGTTTATCTTTTTATTATACACTCGTATTAGCATCAACCCGTAGCTTAGTCCGCTCGGAACAGGTGTTTCACATAATTCTAGGCCTCTTCTCAACTAGTCAAAACATGTGCCATTTGACCATTAGTTTTGCTACTGACTCTTTTACGGTGAATACGTATTATGTTTTAAATTGCCTTGTATTTAATTGATTACCAGAATTATGCCTATAATGTTGGCAAAAAATTCCATATACATATCCCGGCCGAAACTATATAATTATAATATTAGTAATTTGTTTATGTTTATTTTGGTAGGGGGAGAGTGCATGCTGTATTTCCACAGCCGGTGGCCACTCGACTGGCCTCGTTACCCCTCTCTCACAGAAGACTACTTTGAAATGTACTTTTTTCTACTTTGCATTTTCTACTTTATTATATGCCAGAACTCATTCCCATCCTCTCCTCTCCCTCCCAATTTACATCCCCTTCTCTCCCTCCCCATTTTCCCAATCCATTCCTTAATCTGCAAAGGTGGGCATCGCATCCGGGGGCGTGCCAGCGTTTGTCATTCTGGACTGATGTAGGCATGTATTGCGGATGTCTATGGACAACAGTATCCACTTATCATCAGGTGGACTGTATGCTCGTCTGCCGCTTTTTTGCTATGAAAAAAAAAATATATATTTGTTTATTATTGTTTGTTGTGTTATTATTTATTTATGCATGAGTGATTAAATTATTTATTGTGGTAACGAAAAATAATTTAAACTCGAAAACGTGTATTTTTGTATGCTAGCAACACAAAAATACCTACACTTTTTCGGGTTTCAATATAAGACAGTGTTGCTTTATAACGTGCGCGCGTTCTCCATGCAGGAAACGCTGGCTCACGCCTCAATAAGAGAGCGAGAACAGAGTATACGGTTTGCAGCGTATATTATTTTTTTACAAGAGAGAGCATACTCGTAACAAATTGGTCAGCTTAAAAACTATGTGATCATTATGGACCCTGTAAGGCACAGCAATTAGGAGTGTGGAAGACTTAAAACATATACAAATAGTTATCATAATCATATCTATATTGGAGTCATACATTTGGGATGTAGTTAATATCTATCAATATTTTGTATACAATTTAATTATTCATTCTAATCATTCTCCTTGCATCCTTGTCCTCATGGCTGAGGCTCGTGACCACGTCCATGGAATACTTTTTCAATCATGATGGGTCCTCGACGGCACTCGTGGCATCATGGATGTTGGTGTTGAGAGTGGTGCGTATCCGATCAGCCCAACGCATCGGATTCACAATTATTAATAATTTCATTATAATGTATCATTATTTTAATAATTCACAAATAGTATAGTAGGTAGCATTTAGTAAGCAACAATTGTTTCAATTATTTTGTAAAATCTTTTTCGTTAGTTAATTAATATTCATTGAAGTGTTAAATAATTTAATTTGTAACGTAAGCAACATTTCTTAACGAATAATCCCAACTGGAGAGTGTGAAAAACAGTTCTGCCCAAATTTTTCCGTTCCCCTAAAAGACTACGGTCGTTCGCCACGTCATTACCTACCCCCATTTGCGGCGAGTCAAGTGGCTGGCCGTAATCTGGAGCCGTTCATTTCCGTTCCTTTCCCTTCAGTCCATTCGACGTTTAGTCGCAAATTACCGCGTGTGAAAGGCCGTTGTCGAAGTGTGTGTTTAGCGGTCAGAGTAATGGGGGATCGACTGTACCTCGTTTGTTTGAAACTTGTTAGTGGAATCGCCATGTTTGTCACAGTGGGCAGTGTGAATGCATATGAATACGTCAGTTCTTGGTTATATGGGCATATGTTTTAAAGAAATTTTAGATCTAGATACATAGATATAAGTAACTCGTTATTGCACACCAAAAACAAAACAATAATGGATATTAATATTTTCTTAGGTTTTCGCGATTACTATACATAGCAATTAAACAACTTTGAACGGTTTAAATCGCGTATATTTGACATTATTTATATCCCGACGTTTCGAACACTTTGCAGTGGACAGTCACCCCGTGACCACGTCCACTGCAAAGTGTTCGAAACGTCGGGATATAAGTATACGCGATATAAACCGTTCAAAGTTGTTTAATTGCTAAATAATGGATATTGTAACCACAGAATGCACAAAAGGGTGGTCTTATCGCTAAAACCGATCTCTGCTAGACAACCTTAGATCTATTAGGGCGACTTCAAAATTAGGGAATAAGACCTACTGCATAGTTTTCAAATTTTAATAAATTTGAAATGTCCACTTTGTGTTATAAATTGAATTTAAAATAATGTAATGTACATTAATCGAATTACGCAATGTAAATAAATTTCTTAACCGATTGAATTGTAGGTAAATTTGGCACAAAAATAATTTACGTCTCTATCCTGGTAAGTTTGTGAATGGATCAATTGATCATAATTTTGAAACTACTAATAGTTTTAAAATTGTGACGATGAAATAAAGAAATAAATTTCTTGTATATATGTACATACAAACGATATGTCATTGGACATGGCACATGAAGCTCTGCAAATTTTCTCCAAATAGTTATTTCTAAAGCGTACAAAAAATACAAGTCCACCTGACACAATCACAGTAAAATAACACACGGTGATTTTAAATAATTGAATTTACAACAAATATTTTTCAATTATCAGTAATCAGAACAAGAACTTCGTAAGGAACTGTTAATTAATGCTTCAAATTGCCTTGCCTTGGTCTACCAAATAAGTTTGATTTGTTCCACATATTCCAACATGTACGATCCTTACGAATATTCCAAACTCAAGAATCAACTTAGGTTAGGTATTATATGGCCATGCGCAGGATCTATAGACCATATAATTCTTTATCTAAGCGTTCTGATTTGGATGTGGGCTGTAATACAAACACTTCAAACATACAAATTTAATTTATACAAATTAATAAAGTAATTTTTCTTTTAGAGTTGTTGTAAGAACAGTCATGGTAATCAATTTGTACACTTTTGTTGTACATGCAGTGTTGTTATTTTTCCATTTATGCATGTTGTGATCTTGTCTAATTGAGAGGACACTTTGTTGTTAATATATTTCTTAGTTTTAAGTGATTAGCCGGTCGTGTGTCGTATCTCTTTGGAGTTCCTTTTCACAAATATAAATAAGGAAATTTATACGTTAAAGATAATATTAAATATATAATTTCTCCGTTAAATATTTATTTGCATTAGCTCTCTCTCTCTCTCTCTCTCTCTCTCTTTCTCAAGGTAGTCTGGAAAAGATTGCTACAAAATAATAGAATTGCTACATAGAAGAAAATAAGTATTTTCTTCTATAAACATTGGTGTATTTTTGTTTTATATAATAAAAATAATTCTGTACATCCATTCAATTTTTAATGCTTAAAATTAAAAAGTAATAATCGTTTATAATATCCAAAATCATGTTTTACGCCCACGTGGTAGATTACGACCGAGACTTTATTCGTGACTGTAATCACGAGTGAGTTCCTTTAAAGACCATTAAATCTCTAAAAAATGGGCCCTAACGATTACCGCTACCGTTTAGAGGTAATTTTTAGAACACTCAATAAATGCATTGAGGTTGCTTGCAATCTCAAGCAACCTGCCTCTGCTCTGACGCTGACACTTATGTATGTGTGTAGACGTAATATCTGCTACTATTAGGTTATCACTGCTCTTTTTCGGTTTGCTAACTTATGTAAAGTTCGTACGTAGGTACTATTTTGATAACGTTACACTGTATTCGACTGTTGAGCAATTAGCCCTCAAGACCAAGCTCCCGGTATAGTGGACGGATGAGCTCATCACACATCGAGATTTTTCCTCTAGTCATCCTGCGAGATTTTCTGTCTGGTATTCGTTTTGGGATATCCATTGAGTAGTATTTTTATCCAACCTTTTATGTACTTAACACATAAATTGATTCTTTTAATATTTTTATGGACAATATATACTGGCCAATACAGACCTAGTAAATCTGTTCGTATTAATAAACTTTATTGACCAAAAAGTAATAAAAATAATGTCATAATTCACTGATGACGTTCAAAACCTTCTAAAATAAACATCCTTATAGGCCAGGAACTAGCCGACATTTTGAAGGCATGAAAAAAATGTAGTACGAGACGTAAATGTTGATTAGAAAGTACCTATAGAAAAAAATAAACAGTATTGAATATATAGTTATATGTAAAATAAAAAGACAATGTGTTAAGCCCATGTATTAATTCGAATTACAATTTACCTATTTATAACGTTTCAACTAAATCAGTTCATTCATTGTGTAACAAACATTCAAACTTTCGCATTTATAAATTAAGTGAGATAACCGTTATTCGTTAGGTTAGGTACAGTTAGGTACAGGCACTCTGGTCACAACGAGACTGCGACGGAGGGTGAAGGTGTTATTGCTATTGGCAGACAAACCTACCTACCCTCTGTCTTGTAGCGCATATTCAGTTTGTCTGCTAACAAATTAATTCGTAAAAGTCAAAATCGAACATGCATTACACACGGACCGTTTTGTTCTTACAGTGCACTCACATCGAGTGGACACGCTCCTTACTTTTTCTATCTTATCTATATAATATTTGTTTTGTATGTTTTTATTGTAAACGCATTATAATCTTTTCTACATTAACTTGCCTCCATCTTATACAGTTATCACCATTCCCTAGATCGTATTAGTTTTTGCTCACACTGAATTTATTTTTGTTCACGGCACACTATACACACACACACAATCGCCGATTTAAAAATGCACTGGCTTGTACCCGCTTCGATTACCTTTTCGTGACATTGGTTATGTTCAGCTACGATAAATAAAAAAATAAAAAATTCCAATGAAGTTTTAGAATGGCAAAAACAAGATTCCATTATCATAAATGTCCGTCATCTCTCGGTCTATATTGAAAAATGGAAAATAAAAAACTCATTACTATTCTGAAGCGCCGTCGGAAGTAATCACAGGGAAATGTAATTGTAAAACAAAATAACATCAGTTGAGGCTAATTTATTCATTCGTGATTCGTGTTTAACTCCTACCAAGTATTGCGATGTTTGTGAAGGAGAGACTTAATTTTTGGGTCACGGTAATTTCGACACTCAAGACTTGTTGACACGAGGCGTGAATATTAGATTATTTTAATGCAATTGATGATCGATTTAATCACATTCTGGTAGACGATTTTTATTCACAATTTTTATCAAAGCAATGTAACGTGTATTTAAATCTATTGTTACTTTTAGAATCAAACTCACAAAGATGCTACTCGATGAATAAAAAACAGTAGTGGGTGGCAGCGACTTATTCTTTTGTACCATTAATACCTTTTTACATATTTATACTCATAATTATGCAAGAAATAGTTTCAATTACCAAAAAATACAACTACATAATCTTCAGGCACCCTAAAAGTGAAGCCAAACGTCTCATATCTAAAACATTTGTATTTTTTTATGGACGAATGTGGCAGACGAGCATATACAGTCCACCTGATGGTAAGTGGATCTTGTCCCCCATAGACATCCGCGATATAATGTTGGCACATTAGTCCAAAATGAAAAACGTTGGCATGAACCCGGATGCGCGGCCTATCTTTGGAGATATAGGAATGAATTTGGAAAAAGGGTTGGGAAAATGGGGAGGGGTAGGAAGGGAATGGGCTCTGGCACATCTCATTCACTACCGAAACATCTACGTACATTAGGGAAATAAGATAAAGTGGGAAATGCAGTAGATTTCAAGGTAGTCTTCTGTGAGAGAGGGGTAACGTGGCCAGTCGAGCGCGCCCACTATATACTGGGATTGTTTTAACATATTAATTACTATTTATATTTGCACGCCTAACAGCCAGATAGGGTTTTTTTCTTTCTTGCAAAGTAATTACTTAGGTATGTATGTCTATGTTCTACAAATAAATTAATTTGAATCTTAGACAAAAAGGCCATTAAGGCAAGACATATCACTGAGTAGAATCAACCTGTAACAGTGATCAGGAATCATCACTGGTAGTCTTAGCCTACGTCATTTCTAATCACACAGTTGCTAAATGTTCTTAAATGTGACACATTGCAACTCCAGAAGGAAGCTAAAGAAAAAAAAATTAAAATGTTTGTAGTAGGGGCAGTCCCTTTGTAACGACAAGCAAATCGTTAAGGCAATGTATAATTTGATTATGGAGGGTAATCTAATAGCGAATGTTTACTCGGACCGATGGCCTTGTGTAGAAGTACGGGTGGATTGATAAAGTAAATTAGATTTACTTATCTATTTAAACGGGTCTCGACGCGTATGTTTACCTTATATATTTTGCTCGACGTTTCGGTCACACCCGACCAATGAGTCCCTAAAAAAATGAGCGACTGTACAGTCAGAAGACGAAACGGTACTAAAGGATACGGTAATTAATTAATCAACTGAATTGTTGGACGAACCTTCGCTCGATGTATGGCAAAAGGTATGGATTTCGCTTTAACACCTAAGCACATTCTGTATGAGAAAATTATCAGCAGTGTTGAAGAATGTATCATACATAAGTACCACCCAGCAAATATACGACAGGACGTAGCAACCATATTACGTAGATCGATGGTCTCTTACCACAGAACCAAAGTAACGACAGAGGAGCGTCAAGCACTGAAGTGAGGACATTTTAGTTCTTAAGGCCGATAAGGGAAACGCTACTGTGGTGAGTTGATGATTAACATCGCGATTTTGATAAAAAGATACTTATCTCGCTGACAGACACAAATGTACACAAGCAGGTGTTATATAACCTGACAGCCAGAATGACGCGCCGCATACGGGGTTTAATAAAAAATCACCAGGACCGATCGGCCATCTTCGTATTTCCGAACGCTTCGGTCAGGGTCTACACGCTTGGCAATTGGTTTTATCTGTTTTGCTATAGATTCATGTTTAAAAATAAATAAACGCCTAGAGATAAAAAATAACAAACTCCACACACAAAATCTTGTATTTATATTTTTGCATTCTTTTAGTAATATTTTAAGTAATTTAGAGGTGAAACATAAAACAGTTTAGCCTGTTTTTAACTAGTCAAGAATTGTTGTTTATTTTGATACAACTATTATGAGCTATTTCAACTAAAACGGGACCCCAAAATATATTTCTCTTCTACAGTAATACAGTACGTGACTCTGTTTATGTGTACCGGAAAAGGTAGGGGTTGGCCGACAGGAAATAAAACTATTTAACTTGGGCTATTTAACTTTTGGCAGTAAATTTAACCTTAGAGTGTAAAGACGAAGTTAAAAGGCGAGCCATTTCTATTTATGGAACGTTATTTTTTGTGACGTATAGCGAAAGATTTGATTCAATTATTTTGCAATTGTAAATATCAGTATATACAATGTGTCCGAACCCGAAACTATGTATTCTGCTCATGGAGTTAATTGACATGTGATTACTTGTAAAAGTATCAATATTGTCAGTTACGTATTTTGCAAATTTATATGTAAAATTTGGTAAAAACTGAAAATTATATATATTTTTTTTGCAAAATGTAATTCCTGAAATTTTCGTGTTAATGATCTTGAATCAGGAAAGGTTCGTACACAGCCCTGTGTAGTTAGATCGTCTAATTTATCATTTATTGCGGTGCAAATTAAACATGAACTTATACATGGAACGGAATACTTTATATACACTTCTGTTGCTTTTATATTTTCATGTTGGTAATTTTACCTTTGTAAATGCACAAATAAACAATAAATTTTAGATTAACATAGTGTCGCTATTTGGATACTGTCAATACCAATGGGACTCATTTGACTCCATCCAACGACGTGCTGTTCGTATTGTCGACGATTCCACTCTCACGGGCGGCTTAGAATCCCTCAGCATTCGGAGAGACGTTGCGTCTCTCTGTGTGTTCCACCGCCTGTACAGTGGGGAATGCTCTGAAGAATTGTTTAATATAATTCCCACCTCGGGTTTCTACAACCGCACCTCCCGTCACAGAAGTGCGGTCCATCCGCATTTCCTCGATACGAAGGTATCACGCACTGTCAGGTCCAAACTTTATTTTATACCGCGAACCCATAGGCTGTGGAACGAACTGCCTCAAGAGGTCTTTCCACTAAGCTACGATATGGGGTTCTTCAAGAGAGCTGTGAATAGGAATTTTCAAGGACGGCGGCGCGCCCGCATACGCCCTGGTGTTGCAGGTGTCCATGGGCGGCGGTAACACTTACCATCAAGTGGGACTGCTTGCTCGTCCGCCCACTCGTCTATAAAAAAAAAGTGACGTAAAGGTTTTCTTTTTTCTACATATGTAACCGTCAACTGTTACCAGCGCTCGCTTTTATCGTCCACTGATGAATAAGAGCCTCCTCATGGACATTGTCATGTGTATGAGGGATGTACGGCCTTAAAAACGCCACGCCGACCAAGCGGTTGGCGAGTCCACTCTTTTCGAGGTGGTGTAATTCCAGGGCAAAGTCGGCCGACACCACACGGCACACATTACTATGTATGTGCGTATAGAAATTCCAACACAAAACACGAATTCTAAACAAGTAATGGAGTATTCAGCTCTTAAATTGAAAATTATACAGGAAAGACTGTTGTTCGTTCAAACGTTGGAGATGAAACGATTTTGAAATTCAATTCGACGAACAAAAGTTCAACTCGAAAATCCATCACAAAAGTCTATACAGTTTTGAATCATGACGTCACATGACGTCATCATGTATGAAAACGGAAACAGTGCCATTGTTTTAAATTCCCCGAAGAAACTGAATGACTACTGTTTACAAGATATACGAGTCTTTCATTCAGAGAATGGGAGGCGGATGCCCCTGACGTTCCATTGTGAAGTTGGACAATGTATGGGCGACTTGAACGCTTTTTTGTTCACCACTACCCACCTATTTATATTTTCTGATAAGACTTCCCTTTTATGTGTGAACTAAAATGTATTTTTTTTATATTAAAAGGAGGCGGATTCAACTCGCCTGATGGTAAATGGTTTTGCATCATACAAGAGCACTGGACTCTAGTGTTATTATTATGATATTTTTTTACAGAGAGCAAAAAATAAATGTTTGACAGCTTAATAAACAGTCCATCTGGCGGTAAGTGGATACTGTCGCGATACATGCCAAAATTGGTTCGGAATATCAAATGTTGGCACGCAAGGTGCCGTATACCTTTGGAGATTTAGACGTGGGTTTCGAGAAACGGTTAGAAAAACGGGAAGAGTTAGGATTGGATGGGATGGAAATGAGCTCTGGCATATCTCACTCACTACCGAAACTCTTAAGTACATTGCGGGACTAGGATAACATTTTATGGTAGTCTTCTGCGAGTAACCAGTTATAGTAACGTTACAATTTTAATCTGTACATATATTAAAACAGTAAAAGGATTGAGTCTGTTCATTGACTTAATTTGAAAAAAATGGGGTCTCTTTAGAAGCCACAGAACCAAAAAGAGTGGTTTTTAATTTTTTTGTCTGTATGTCTGTTTATTGGAGTATCACGTCAAAACTACTGAACAGATTTCGATCAGGTTTTCAGTAATGTATAGCTAAGTATCCAGAAGGAAAACTGGTATATGTGTCATCTTCAAATAACGCAAGGAAATTTAGTTACAGAAGGATAATAAAAAAATACTTTTAATAGATTTACTCAAAACTCACCGGGTGGATTTTTATCCGTGAAATTCATCATGTTGGTCTTTTAATGTGTTAAAAATCTTTTACAGCTGCTTAGACCACGCGATCGAGCCGCGGGTAGAAGTAATAAATAAATCAATATTTGTTTTATTTAATTATCAACATACAGAACAAGATTACCTTAACGTTAGAACCGAAATAACTAGACGGTTAGGTAAAACATTTGGAGCGGTCCTTTAAAATGTCGTTGAAACAATGTCAACGGCAAATTAACTTTGTGCCGCGTTAAAGACTAACAAATTCATGCATACCAGTGGCCGAGGCAATTCATAACATATTTACAAAGGGGCTCTGGACGACCAGTCTACTCTGTATCCCAAATATTTCCAGCTGTGCTGACGCAGAAGACGCGGTAACTGACAATGAAAATGTATATAATGGTATAATAATGATATTGTATATAAAATAAGTATATATGTAATATACCTATACCTAAAATTGTTTAGGACACCCATCCTATCAGTAGTTCCCCAGGGTTCACTTCTGGGGCCTTTATTGTTCGTTATTTTTATTGACGATATTAATACGCGTTTCGATGATATGAAGATTCTGAAACTGATTCTGAAAGCTGTGTTTAGGATGTTTTGGACCTTCAGGATGATCTAGCGAAATTTGAAAGATACTGTATTACTAATAGACTACATTCAAATGTTAGTAAATGTTTTTATACGTCATTTTATCGCAAAATTAACACTATAGAATCTAATTACAAATTCCACGGAGGCTAAATAAAAAAAGTAATCACAATTAAGGATCTAGGAGTAATCATGAGTAATCACTCCTAGATCCTTAATTGTGTTTACTCAAAATTTATTCTTGGTGAACACGTTGGTACCGTAATAAACAAATCTTCCAATGACATTATAAGACCTATTGAGCTCTTATATACATATAGTCATAGTTCTATGTGCGTAGTCACCTGGAGTACGCTTCACTAGTGTGGAATACTCGGGGATTCCACCCGATATGATATTTATAATAATAGAAGGTATACAAAAAAATATTTTACACTTTCTTGATTATAAGGCGCGACATGATTCACCAGATGTAAACGTTATCGTATCTTACCATTAGTGGAACGACGTGAAATAGCGGGTATCTGATACTTAATGACCATAGTTAACGATTCGATGAATCGAAGCTCAGAGCTACTATCGAAAATAAAATTTCATATTCCGCAAATCAATCTTAGGCAGCCCTTATTTTTTTTTTTTTTTTTATAGAGAAGAGGGCGGACGAGCAAGCGGTCTCACGTGATAGTAAGTGTTACCGCCGCCCATGGACACTTGCAACACCAGGGGGTATGCGGGCGCGCCGCCGACCTTGCAAAAAAAATTAAATGTGCCGTCCTCAAAAACGAATTACAAGCAGAATACATTTATTGCTAAAGCCAGTAAAGGTATAAACAAATATACATATTGTTTTTTTTCTCTTAAACTTCCTTTACATGTTGTTTTTTATTATTGTTATAACGTTTAGGCCTTTTATATATAATTAAATGCATATTTGTGGAGATTTTAAATGACATGTCTATTAATTTCTTTTTCTAGTTTCAGTCAATTTCTAGTTTCAATATTGTTTCAACAATATTTTTAACATGTCTGTTTAATAAATAAATATTTCAATATGTATCAGCCTCTAACGTCCCACAGCAGGGCACAGGCCTAGTAAATCACTGCGGAGTTTCGGGCTGTAATGCACAACGCGGGCCCAGTGCGGATTGGCGGATCACATACTCTAGATTTTTTTTATTTCTGGATCATGCGATTTTCTTAATGATGTTTTACCTCACCGGCGAGCAAGTGACAAATACACAAATTGTATGTACAGTTTGTATAATAAACGCCCATTAAATTATTAATATTTATTTTAAAGTTAATTATACATTTCATCCCCAGTACTGTCATTTGCATAACAACGTAAGTTACTAATTTACAACAGATCGTTGATATGCAGAATTAACAGTGTTGGGGATAGCACGGAGCCTTGCCGAACTCCAGCATTAAGAGACATAGTGTCGCAGCAGCTTTTATGAGGGGGAGAGTGCACGCTGCAATCCAACAGCCGCTGGGCGCACTCGACTGGCCACGTTACCCCTCTCTCATAGAAGATTACCTTGAAATGTACTGCATTTCCCACTTAATCTTATTTCCCTAATGTACGTACGTGTTTCGGTAGTGAGTGAGATGTGTCAGAGCCCATTCCCATCCTATCCCTCCCCATTTTCCCAACCCTTTCTCCAAATCCAGTCCTATATCCAAAGGTAGGCAGCGCATCCCGGGGCGTGCCAACGTTTGTCATTTTGGACTAATGTTGGCATGTATCACGAATGTTTATGGGCTACAGTATCCACTTACCATCAGGTGGACTGTATGCTCGTCTGCCATCTTCGTCCATAAAAAAAAAAAGCTACCGTCGATAACGACTTTCATGCTCCGCCCACTCAGGAAGCTGGCAACCCATTCGCATAACCCCTCAAGTAAGACGGTGCTTAGAATACCAGCGCTTTGTGCCATACCTTTTCAAAGGCTTTTTCGTGTTTTTGTTTTCGTGAAATAAAAATTATTATTTTTTGATTATGTTATATTGAAACGAAATTAATTGTTGGTATGTCATAAATAACTGCGGTAATAATATAAATTTAGCGCGGTGATGAACAAAAATTAATAATAAAAAATATAATTTGTGAAAATTAAGATAAGGGAAAGAATGAAGTTATCTATCAATAGCCACCTATAACGTCCAAGAGCTATAATACACCACCCAGCTCCAGTGTGGATTGGTGGATTAGTGCATATGCCCCGGAAATGTTTTACAATAAAAATAATAAAAAACGAGTATTTTTTTCTTGGCCACGCATGAAAATATAATTGGTGATACGGTGGTACGGGTCGGGATTTTAACTTACGAATCAAAGGCTTGGT
The DNA here is from genome assembly GCA_914767545.1 of Sesia apiformis. Lineage (NCBI taxonomy): Eukaryota > Metazoa > Arthropoda > Insecta > Lepidoptera > Sesiidae > Sesia > Sesia apiformis. Next base: position 20,357,551 of record OU611952.1, read on the forward strand.
TCAATTTTTGACTGCGCTATAACAAGATAAAGTATACACCGATGACATTGTGTCCGCCCTCCTCTTCCTCTCTACGCCTCTATTTTATGGTAAAATATGCGTGTTTTTTATTTTATAGTATAGGTGGTAGCCGAGCGGGCGGGCTACATGATGGTAATTGGTCACCGCCGTCCATGGACACATGCAACTAGAGGAGGCTTGCATGTGCGCTGCTACCTTGCAAAATCCCGTTCACAGCTCGCTTGAAGAGCCCTATGTCGTAGTGGAAATACCTGGCACTTCATTCCACAACCTCAGGGTTCGTAGTTTATAGTGACTTTTCGACCGCACTGTACGCAGCGACTCTATGTCACGGAAGTGCGGATGAACCGCACGACGACGACGAGCGGTGCGATAATAAAAACCCGAAGTTGGCATCAAATTGAACAGCTCTTTAGGTTGTTTGTGTATTTCTGTGGTATCTGTTGTTGTATATAGGTTATAAAGTATGACCTGTCAGTCGACAGGTCTTGTGATGACAAAAGTTACCAAAAAAACAAATAAGAAAAAATAATTCACGAGTTCTGGGTTATCAACTGTCAACAAAAAATTATATAATCAAGTAACCTTACTTTTGGCGCGTTTTATATTGTCAACAGAAATATATCGTAACGCCGTTTGTTACTTTAAGAAACGTAATAGCAGTACAATTTAATTTGCCTTTCAAATTGGTCAACAAAAACAGGGACAGTATCATCTCAAGCATTAGTAAGTCTAAATTTATACATTAAGCGGACATTCTGACAACTGTAATTTATTATAAGGTTTCGTTACTTGTAACAAGTCAAAGACGCTTGTAACAATAAATAAATGTATTATATATTTATGTATTGTAAACATTTCAAATAAGTGAATATGTATAAATTTATTTATTTCAATTATATTATTTTGCATTATGTAACATTGCGCCATCTACCTTATCATATAAAAGTTGCCTGGAAGACATTTCTTTGGCGATAAAGCCGCCCGTTGTACTTTTCATTTTACATTCTTGTCTTTTGCAACATGTGTTGGTCTACAATAAAGAACTTATTTATCTATTTAACCCATATTTTTTATATTCCATATAGGTAGGAAGCTCTTGTAATTTCATAATCTACCTTAAATTCAATATCCCATTGGCAGGACCTTTTTACCTGGAAGCCCAAATATTAACCGTCAGAAATAAAAAGCTTTATTCAAATTCCTTATTTGCACAATGTGAGTACAAGAAGTGTTATTGGCCCATTTGATCGTCACATTACCATTCATGGCATGCAAATATTTAATATTGCATATATAATGTAACATACTCTGTTTTACATTTGTCCAATACACGAGCCTACGGTCTTTCGGCATCCCAGAGTATGCGAGTCACGTTATGTGTATAAAGCTTCTAAATTAAATTCATGAAGCCAGTGTTATGGGGAGTTCTCGGTACAACAGGGGGCTCAAAATTACGGGAGAATTTAAATTTTACAAACAATTTAGTTTTTATTTTATAATTTTATTATGATAATGCTTATTTCGATTTTATGATTTATTTCGATACCAATTATTAAGAGCATTGATAAGTTCACACGTGTAAGCTCGTGATGTCGAATCCTGGCCGTCACTTTTAATTATTCATTAGGCGTGTCACACACGATTACGATACGATTACATTATCGTATCGTAATAGTATCGTATCGTCTCGTAATAAAAAAAAATTTCTTCGATATCCGCAAAATTAGCATATGTTCTTGACGTCGCGTATTCATAATTTTAAAATTAAATATCAGTACGTTAATATAAAACTCCAGTCCGCTAGATATCCTTTTCTAGTGGAAAAGGTTTGTATTAGTGGCTAGTAGTGACACTTAGTGCCACCCCATCTCTCCCCATGGGTATATGGGTGCCGTGACAGGCGACTGAGGGATAACAAAGCTGCCACCACAAGCCCCGAGGAACTACCACACTTCTAAACGAGTGGATTCGCCAACTCGCTTGGCCAGCGTGGCGTTTTAAGGCCAACAGTATCCAACAGTGAATACTAAAAGGGCTGGTTACAAGGATACTTAGTAGCAAGAAGTTCGGAAAATTACAATACTCAAAAGAGTATTTTTACAGTATCGCGGTCCTTGGGAGAAGTCTATATCCAATAATGAAGAGACAGTTTGGTTGTGAGGTAACGCATGGTATTGTGAGGTGGGATGTACTGTGATGTGATGTTGTCTGGCTTAATGTCGATAAAATTCTCCAATTGTCATCGATTCTGTACACAATTTATTAAATAAAAAATAAATGGTTTTAAGCGATTCATTATTTGTTGTTTCATTTATATTTTAACAAGTTCGTTCATTAAATCTTCTTTTGTTCTCGGAATGCGATCTGAAATTTAATTTTAGGAACGGTTAATTTGCATTTCTATTTTTGTACATAAACGATGAAATTGTAATAATGTTTATGAAATTTGTAGAATTTAGTGAATTTCTACAAAAAAATTTTTCGCTTAAATTACATGTCTTAATTCCATTTTGAATATATAAGACACTACTTATCTACGGATTCGTTCGAAAGTTGACCTTCGGTCGGACACTGACAGTTGGTTTTACAGTTTGTAGAATAAATTAAATGTCCTGTTATGTCAAAATGTAATAATCTATTACTGTTTGTTTTCCCAAATAAAATAAAACACATTTTAACCCGGCACATTGGTTGTAACCATGCCAAGTTTCATTAAAATCTGCCCAGCTTTTTAATCCTAATTCCACACGGGCGAAGCCGCGGGAAACATTTATTATTTTATAAAAATTACATTAAAATTTTGAAAATCATCACTCTACTCGTAGTGATTGAGTTTCCAAATAAAACATCTGTGAGAGCACAAATATTTAATCATTTAGCAAGCAATATCGACATCAAGTTTCAGGTGAATATATTTATTTGTAAGTCAGATTTAACAATTCTATTCCCTTTTCGCTTTTATGTCGTGTTACATTCCACGAATGACTTCTGTACACGAGTCTCGTGTAATCTGTAATCTGTTGTACATTAATTTTATAGTGTAATTAATATGTTAATGTACACAACATGTCATGAAGTCGTGCATGTGTGTAAGGTAAAGTTAATGGAGGTGTTATTCACACGTACTCGTACCACTGTTACATCCTCCGTTTTACCATTTCGTGGTATCTTTCTTCATAGTAAGAAGGTGGCGGACGGGCCGCCACCTTCTTACTTCCACTTACTTCTTACATCTACTTACCGCCAGATGGAACCGGTGGTAAGTGGATACTAACGACCACGGACATCCGCGATACGTGCCAACATCAGAGTAATTGACGTTGGCATGCCCCAGGGTGCGTTGCTTACCTTTGGAAATTTATAAATATTCCGTTTTATAATATTCCATCCTATCCCTCCCCCATTTTCTCAACCCTCTCTCCAAATTCATTCCTACACCTCTAAAGGTAAGCAGCGCATCCAGGGACGAGCCAATATTTGTCATTCTCCACTGAAGTTGGCATGTTCCGCGGATGTTCATGGATGACAGTATACACTACCACCGTGTGGACTGGATGAACGTCTGCCGCCTTCTTGATATATAAAAAAATGATTTGGAGAAAGGGTTGGGAAAATTGGGAGGAACAGGATAGGTTGAGATGGGAATCGGCTCTGGTATACTCATGGGCATAATTTTTTCCTATACGAACTTCGAATCCCTATTTCACCCCTTTAGGGCTTGAATTTTAAAAAGACTCAGCAATGTAACTTAACTGCAACCCATTGGTGCAACCCAACCCAAACGCTGAATAAAATAAATAAGGTGAACATTCGCGTTAAGACCCGTTTAAATAGATAAATGAGACTCAGTCACATCTTTAGCTCCAGGGGTTTTGACTCGACGTTGATGAATCTGTCAGTCAGTCAGTCAGGACATTGAGTATTGTCATCCAGTACTCCGAAACCGGTTTGTCTGAGTGCAGCCTTACCATACAACATTATACGATTACGCAAAGTTAATTATTAAACGTAATGGGCTAGATAGAAACCGTGCAAAGGGCTCGGGACATCAAATTAAGTGTAGATTGAAGCTACTGAACAAATTTTATGATCAAGTATGTATGACCTTCACCAATCTCTTTTTTACACTCTATTAAGTTAATTTTGCATTATGTTAAGAGTGGTGATAGCATAGGCCGGCCTATACTAGCGTATCTATACTCGACTCACATTCGTCCGAACGTGAATTCAAATCTTTGGCCTCGTACTACTGAAGTTCTTAGTACAGATTTAAAAAAAAAATTGTCACTTCCTCGCCGGTGAGTGAAAAAATCACGATGCTCCAGAACTAGAAAAAAGTTGCAGCATGTAATCCACCAATCCGCACTGGGTCGGCGTGGTGCATTACGGCCCGAAAGCTCCCATTGATTATAGGCTGATCTTCTTTACATTCTATAATTTTTATTTCAGCTAATTTTGCATTATCTACTCTATCTGCAATACTCTTTTAGAGGTGGTAGAGTTTGTTATCCCTTAGTCGCCTTTTACGATGTCCACGGGAGGAGATGGAGTGGTGCTATTGTATAGCTGGGCGACAATAAATACAATACAATAAATGTAATTTACAACATTTGGTACAATAAGATTGTTACATTGGCGGCACATTCGGGGTTGTGCCAAAACTTTTGTCATTCTGTAGAAATGTTGGCATGTATCGCGCACGTCCATAGACGATTTTTACAGCAGTTACGACCAAATGGAATGTCTGTTCGTCTGATACCTTCTTGCCATAAAAGAAATATAAATGATAGCCTTACCCGAATCGAAACATTTCCTTATGTTATTATCGCTGACTGTTCCACTTCACCTCCAAAAAACTGGATCCCCATTATTTTGCTAGCAAACACGCGGGCGGTAACTCAATAATGATGTTTGCGGAAACAACGAGCTGGGACGTGTCAGCGCGGCTAACGAGGAGTATCGATCAATGGGTGCTGGAAATTGGGACCTTGAAGATACGAGTAACACGTATTTTTATGAGACAGTCTTCAGTAGACGACTTGGCGCGTCCAACTGGCCGAGTTACTCCACTCGTAATGTCAGGCATCCATCCGAACGACATATCACAACCTCAGTGGAATAAAGACTTTTTATGCAAATAAGGCGACAGTCTACTTGATGGTAAGTGGATACTGTCGCACATAGACAACCGCGGTACATGCCAACATCAGTCCACAATGACAAACGTTGGCACGACCCCGCATGCACTGCCTATGTTTAGAGATGTAGGAACGGATTTGGAGAGTGTTTGGAAAATGGGAAGGGATAGGATGGGATGGATATGGGCTCTGGCATATCTCACTCACTACCGATACACGTATGTACATTAGGGAATAGGATAAACTAGGAAATGCAGTACATTTTAAGGCGATAGTGTGAGTGTCTTCTGTGAGAGAGGGGTAACGAGGCTAGTCGAGTGCACCCAGCGGCTGTTGAATCACAGCGTGCACCCCCCCCCCCCCCCCCCCTCCACAGGAACGATAAGTTTTAGTACAGTAAATAAATTGTAAAATGTTGGATAACTGTTTATTATTTTCCCTACGATCTTTTACGTATTATATTTTACGTACATTATAATCTATATCATGTATATCTTTTAAGTATATCATTATAATAATGAAATCCTAATCATTATTACTGTAGCTAAAGTGACATTTTTATGATTAATACTTTTACAGACTTCTATTTAAGAAGAAAACAATGTTATTTTTTCAAATATGGTGATAAAATTACGAAAAAAATTTACTATGTATAGTTTAAAGTGCTGTTTTAAATAATTGTAAAATCTAATATTCGACATAATACGACTTCGGCTTTATTAAACTGAGGGTGCGATATGTTGATGTCTCGTTTTAATAGTCTCTCTGTTAAAAAATAATGTCTCTAGCAACCTTAAAACCTTTATACAATAGTCAAGGGCTAATCCCAATAACTCAATTAGACTCGACTCACTATGCACTTATTTATACACGTTCAAAAACACATATCTGCCCACATAGCTAATCTAACTATGAAAAGCTAACATATATATAATACTTTATATATTACTGAAATAAATTGCTCATCTCGTGTAATTTACAAATATAATTTTAGGCATAGGTAGATGTTCAGCATCTAGAGATGAGGTACAAACAGGGCCGGATAAAGGGCTGGGCAAGCTGGGCGATCGCCCAGGGCGCCAAATAATCGATGGGCACCGCGTCGCAAGCGGAAAATCTGATTTCTTATCTCATTTTGTGACTCATCTGATCCCGTCAGATTTTTAATATAAAAATAAACAGAGTATGCTTCCAAGATACACATTAAAAATGTTAGAACTACTTTTTATACGCGCGAAAAAAGGGGCGCTGTAGATTTTCAACCAAGGGCGCTAGACACGCTTGATCCGGCCTTGGGTAAGAATATATCCTGAATGCGTGAAGCATCTTTACTTTGGGAGACACATCATACATTCCAGAACGCGTGTACGGCAAATGCATTGCCAATCAGGACGCACGTCTTCGGAGATGTCATAAATAAAACATTTCAATCTCATCGAGACCGAGGCACCATGAATGTTAAAGAGGATGACATTCCTTTACAGCACACTGATAACAAACAGCCCAGGAGGTAAGGATCATTTAAGTCTAGGAGGTAATTATCATTTAATTGCTGACTATGTTTTTCTAAATATCGGTATGATAATTTACTTGCTAAAATTAATGAATTTGATTTAATTAATAAATGTAGATACCTAAAATGAATATGTCTATTAGCCCTAAAATTGTGGTGCCCTAATAGGGTTCATTTTGAATGTATCTATACATATAATAAAACTGTAGAACCAGCGTGTCTGTACAGAAACTGATTGGGGGCGATGAAGGAAGAGTATCAGAATACATAAAGACGATTTTGAAAATTTTTGTCCGTCTGTCTGTTTGAGCATGCTAATCTCCAAAACTAATCACCGGATTTTCACGGGGTTTCCACGGGTTAATTAAGCTTAGTTTGGCGTTTCGAATAGGCTTCTCGTTTCATCGAAATCAGCTGACGGGAAGAAAATAAATCCCAATTTATAGTTTGAAAACTAAAATTCTACACGTACGAAGTCGCGGGCACAGCTGGTATTTGATAATAATATAGTTTTAAAATCTGTATGTTAACAACATAAGAGCAATAAAGAATTTAATTGAATTTACACAAGGAGAGTTTCTCCAACGCGTGCAGGAGAGAAAATCAATCAAGAATATGCTTGTCTAGTATACACAAACGTTTTCATCGTGTGATCACTATTATCGTCGAGTTTTTATCATCATGAACAATTGCAGAGAGAATCGTATGAAGTTTGTTCTCGCCATATTCCTGCCCGAACCGTTCGAAAGACACTGCTTGTGTGCTCGTCTGTATTTGTGCCTCGTAGGTACTTATGATATAGGTAATCTTTGTGGCGGACAGTGAAAAGTGAAACATGTTTTCCTTTGTGTGTAAAGGTGAAGACGATAGTCTTTAAACGGACAGTTTACTCAGACAATTTGACTCAAGGCTAATAATTTTACCCAGACAATGGAAAACTTGAAATGCTGAAAGAAATTGTTTAGTAAACAGCTTTTTGACAAGACGCCCCGAAGAGCATTTTCTAAAAATAAATTAAGCAGCTTATGGAGGAATGATTTTGTTATGAAAGATCTCGTTGTTATATCTCGTTATATTTTAAGTTGTAATTTTCCCACTCTTAAAACATTGAGATTGAAAGAAGCATTGAAAGACATGTTCTGTAAATAATAATGCTTCTATTTTACTCATTTATTTGTCAAAGGTTCTGAATATAATCTGCTAGAATATTCCAGTGAGGATACATTTGATCTGGTATGATTTAGCCTGTATATCATAATATAATAGTAATCGCACTATAAAATTGTTGGTTTTCGGCTTGGTCGCGCCTCCGTTAATGCTAAAGATTCTTATCATTGCACCTTTCGTCGTCTAAGGACCGTGCATCCTCATTTCCTTGAAAAAGAGCTACTGTCTACAGTACGGTCTTCAAGACGCTTTATACCGCGAGCTCGAAAGTTGTGGCATATTAAAGGTTTTTACACTAAGCTACCACACGGGGCTGTTCAAAAAAACTGTGAGTTTCTACAAGGTTGGCATCGCGTCCCGCTGATATTACAGGTGTCCACGGGTTTATGTTAGCTCTAATCGGATAAATATTCAATAGCGCTCATCATATAATCGGCTAAAACTATATACCCAGAAGTATTTTCTATTCTATTCATTTAATTTATTTGCTTAAACATAACAAAATCTACATTACAATTTATAAAAAACCAATGCGTCTTTATAACGATTTGTCTAAGAATTCCATAGCACACCTGCTCATAACTCGCTCATTTGAGAAGAAGACACGCCTTGCTAACATTTATACTAGCGATGACTATGGTATACACTAAGAATTCCTAAAATCTTAAATATTCACGCTGTACAACGATTATGAAGACCTTTTTTGTTTTTGTTATTTCTTCTTCCGAGTTTCCGTGTTTATATTATCCACAACAGAACACGCTTGAGACCCTAGATTGGTAGCTCTCTATAGTTTTATTTATTTGCCGGAGATAAATTTTAACTTTACGAAGCGAGAATACTACTAGTAGTAACTGACCGTTTGAACTTAGTTTCTTGAGTTTACCAAGTGGATCTCCACCGCTGTCGTATAAGTCTTTGCCATCTATAAATGTTAATTAAAAGTATTTTACCTTTAATATCAGTATCTAACATTGGATCATATATTTATTTCACTATCAGGAGTATACCCATGAAGGTTTATTCGGGGTTTGAAGTTTAAGGTTTGAATATGAACCAATAGAATATGAACCAATGAACCAATAGTCCTTAATAGAATATGAACATTCGTTCATATTCTATTCCTCGTTCTCCCTTTCCCACGTTCTGAAGGTACTCTCTTATTTGTCTCTTATTTGACTGAACAGAAGACTACCTTGAAATATACTGCATTTCCTACTTCATCGTATTTCTCCAATGTATCGGTAGTGAGTGAGATATGTCAGAGCCCATTCCCATCCCATCCTATCCCTTTCCCAACCCATTTTCCAAATCCATTACTATGTCTCCAAAGCAACGCATCCGGGGGTGTGCCAACGTTTGTCATTCTGGACTGATGTTGGCATGTATCGCGGATTTCAATGGGCGACAATATCCACTTACCATCAGATGGACTGTATGCACGTCTGCGGCCTTTTTCAATAAAAAAAAACACATAGTAAAATAAATAAGTCCCGTGATAAACGATCTTCTAGGAATTTTAATCAATACGATTCTGCCTGTATAATGTATTTCTGAAAGATTTTTTTTGCATTACCTAATGTCCGATCCACTAGCAAACAGCGGACTTATCCCGAAGCCAATAATATAGCGAGTCGCCACGTACGCAGCACCACAGCTCGCAAATTCGAATTATTTGTATTTTGTTCGCTTCTTTTTCCCAACGGTTATATATTTTGGGCACGTACCACGGTTCTGAGTAGGCTAGACGAAAAATTCATAACGGACGATATTGGCGGCCATATTGAAAAATAGTTATTTAGATTAGAGACTAGGCTTTTTGGTCCCCGTGCAGAAACATGCTTGGGAGTTGATGTGCTTTATATGATATTGGATAAATTTGTAAGGTAAGTAGATACTTAGATTATTATTGTTATATGTTTATATACTATGTAAGTATGTTTATATAGTTGTTATATATATATGTTATTGTTATACGTTTATATAACAATTATAACTCACGTTTTATTACTCACGATTTATTATTTACTAGCTGTCCTCGCGGCTTTGAACGGGTGGAATTTTAGTTTTTAAAATCTAAATTGGGACATCTTTCCTTTCCGTCAGTTGATTTTGATGAAACAAAGCATATTCGAAGCGCCAAGCTAAGATTAATTAACCTGTGGAAACCCCATGAAAATCTTTTTAGTAGTTTTGGAGATGTTCAAACAGACAAACAGCCAGAGAGACAAAAAATTTCAAAATCGTCTTTTTGTATTCTGATACTCTTCCTTCATCGTCCCCAATCAGTTTTTGGTAAATATATTCAATGTACAGATACGCTGGTTCTACAGTTTTATTATATGTATTTATTTTTATATATGTACGTATAGATTTATTATAGCCGATATTTATTATAGTTACATGAGTGGTGGTCGCGGCGAGACTGCATTGGCGCGGTGAGACTGCTGCATTGTTGCTATTGACCAACAAATCTGTCTACCCTCCGTCGTGTTCGTTTTTGATTCACCTACCCCCCACACTGAACTTGCTTTTGTTGATTGAGTTTCTTGTACACTATATTAACAATATCACCACACACACGCGAGTTTGAAAACGCATCTACTTGTCGTGCTGCTTGTCAAGGAAATAATCACTTTATTCTACTTATCCAATATGCGTCCGTGTTTCGATAGTGATTGAAATATGCTTGAGCCCTTTTCCATCCCATCCTATCTCAATCCTCGCTCTTGCCCAACTATTTCTCCAAATCTAGTCCTAAATCTCAAAAGGTAGGCAGTGGCATCTGAGAACGTGCCAACGTTTGTCATTCTGGACTGACATTGGCATGCATTGCGTATGTTTATGGACGACAATATCCATTTACTATCAGGTAGACTGTCTGCTCGTCTGCCGCCATAAAAAGGAAAGACGTTACGTCGTTTTAAATATACCAATATAAAGACTCCATTTATGTATTCCCGGTGAATGAGACGGTTGGAATTTGGAATATTTTATTAAAGGTCCGAGAGCAATATTCCACGGTTTGGAGCCCTGAACAAGGTATAAATATTCAATAAATCAACACAATACTTCGGTGAATAATATCGTCGAAGCTAGTGAAAAATTCTAGTTTGGAAAATGCCTTCATCAACCGCCTAACAATATTTTTTGGGTTATATTTACAATTATTTCACGTGGCACGAAAGTGGCACGGACAGAATCTTAAAAAGCATTTTACATATATAAATTATGCGATTATTTTTTAAATAATTTTACTTTTGTTAATTAAATATAATTAGGTATCATTGAATTATAATTTAAGATTACCATACCAGTCTGATAAAATCTTGTCAGACTTCAATTATTTTATAATAGCAATATTTATTTACCACTGAGTAGTAGTGAGTGGTAGTAGATTAAAGAAATGTTTACTAAAAAAAAACTTACATACGTAATAATCGAACTTTTTATGTTATCGCTGATCATAGCCGATTTAATGAGCAGTTGCCTCATCAATTCAGTTAAACAAACATCATTTTAAAAAAGAATGCGATTTCATAGGGTTTTACAGATCCATACTTCAATGCATAGCAACGTAATAAATAAAACGTAATGTAATTTAATACCATTACAATAAAATATTACTTATTTGAAAATAGTGCAATTATTGATTGCTAAGTATTTTATCATTATACCTATCAGCCCTCAACTCCAGGTACTCTTCAAATAAACTATCCATAAACATAACCAGCTCTTTTGTCATACACGTTGTCCTGTGCATGAGAGATGTCATTGTGTGGCCTTAAACGTCGCGCTGGCCAAGTGGGTTGTCGAATCCACTCTATTGCAGATGATGCAATATCTCAGCGCTCGTGGCAGCGGCTTTGATATCCCTTAATCGTCTTTTACTCTCTTTCTGTGGGTGTCCACGGAAACAGATGGAGTGGTACCTATTCTAAAGACACATTAATAAATTACACAAATAAATGAAATGAACTGAACCTAGTTCTAATTTGTTGCAGGTGTACCATCACCGACTTCACCAAATGTGCAGATGTAGGAATGTGACATTGCGCGCGAGAACCAGTCCGAGAATGAAGCGAAGATCGCTCACCACAGTGCGGGAAGAAACCCGTGCAAAATATTTTTGTAACAGTGATCTTGCTATATATTTCATGGTGACTGCGACAGCTGTGCTTAGTTATGTGAACAGTTTAAATGGGGAGTTTGTACATGATGATATACCGGCGATAGTGACGAACGGTGATGTGGTCGGAACTAATTCGTTGAAGCAGCTACTCCTGAATGACTTCTGGGGGACGCCCATGGCTGATATCAACAGCCACAAGTCATATAGGCCATTGACAACGCTGTCATTTAGGTAAGTCTTTTTTTCTATATTATCTATATATGTGTGGAAAATTGTACATTTGATGTAAAAAATATTTAATTGTTTATTGTATTGTAGAAAATACATTTTTAGAAAATACACAACGGTGCGAAATTAGGACAAGCGCTATATTTTTTTCTTATTACCAAAAATGTATTACCAATACAATTATTGGTAATACATTATTATTGTATTATTGGTAGAAAATACATTTATAGAAGGATTTTAGAGAATACATAACCGAGCGAAATTAGGACAAGAAAAGCATTTTTTTTTCTTATTACCAATATAATTTCATAAGGCAATGATACCTACTCTTATTTCTTTGAAGTAATGTTTGTTGATATTCAGTATACTTTATCCATTTAAGATTTCATGGAAGGCAGAAGATATTTAAACATTATTAACATTATAACGAGTATATAACTGGAAAAGATTATGTTGTGTTATTACCGAAAATATTATGAAAATTATTTACGAATACTGAGTTCGTAATAATCGATAAATTCGTACTTAAGTATTTCTAATTGTGGTATATGTCAGGGTGAAGTAATTGCAATTTGCAGGCCACATCTGTCACAGGAGTATATAGACTAGACGAGACTCGAAAAAAGACTAAATAGATAGATCTAAATAGATTAGAACTACCTAAAGTACACAAAACTAAATTTTACTTAAAAGGTTTTTATGCCTTGCTGTTCAACAAAATTCCTAATGATCTATAAGAGGCTCCATTAAGATCATTGTATAGACGTCTGCTTGATAATTGCTATTACTCTACTAATGAATTCATGAAGCACAAATAAGTTTATGTAGATTGTAGACAGAATTAATACATAATCTGACGTTTATAATAATATGCTTGTAGTGTTTGTATTAAAATATGATAGGGTGTTAATTCTGAAAATGTTTATAATTTCACAAACTTTTTAATTATGTACCATACTCGGTGAATAATAATAATGATTGATAATTTTATTTAATTTTGTTACTTGTAAATATAATAATAATTGGGATAAGTTGTAAATTTGTATGCCGGAGGCGGTTAAGTACGTAAACGATGCATATTTATGTTCTATTCCGTTCCGTTCTGTTCTCTTCTGCTCTCTTCTCTGCTGCCCTGTTCACTCCTCTCCTCTTCTCTCCTCTCCTCACCTCTATTCTGTTCTCCTCCTGTCCTTTTCTGTTTCCTTTTGTTCTGTTCCATTCCGTTCTGTTCCGTGGTGATTGAGGTGGTTTGAATGAGGTGGTTGCTTAAAAAAGATTCATAATAATAATAAATTGTTCATTTGGTATAATGCATAAGTACCTATGGCAAAATAAAGTATGGGTCAATCGAACATTCACACAAATACAAAGTTCTTTGCAGCTCATTATCAACTTATTAAGAAGCGGTTATCTAGCGCCAACCGTAAATATAACGTTCTAGTACAAACCTATTCATTCAGTTACGGCAACGAAAAAGAACTTTATAATCACCATAATAAATAGTTTACGAACGCAAAAAGTTTGTAATGGCGTGAACGCTCGATAGCCCAATGACTTAGATAAGTTTGCAGGCAACTGGCCTTGCTCACTACGTACAATAACATATGCACACATACGACGTTAACAGATTCCCTGAATGTGTAACAAATGTTTACTGACGGCTCTTACAGCTTGCGTAGAGCGTCTAACTAATCTGTGAGCAAAGTTTATTGCATGCAAACTTATCTATTTTACCGTTTGTGCAATGCCACTTCACAAGTTTAAAGTAACAAACAAGTTATATAATTCGTAACGACGTAATCTTGTGATAAGGCCGACCCAAACCAAGAGCGACCCGGCTCACGTACGTATCATAAGAAGAAGCCATCACGAAAGATGGTGATTAGAGTGTATTATCAAAATTATAAAGTAATCTAATCTATTTGGAAGTAGGTAACAATTGTTGTTTTTTGTTTTCACACGTAGACATTCTGATAAACTTTACCGTGGGCATAAGAATAGAATAAGAATATTATTTATTCTTATGCCGTGGGTTCATCTGAACAGGTCTCGACAGTTTCTCAAGATAACTCAACTGTGCATTCGAATGTCGATTGATCGACAATACCAGAAAACCAATGAAGTGAATGAACAATCGACGCGTCCATAATAGACAGAATCATAATGTTTATTTGCAGGAATACAGGTAGTTTATACATTTACGTTGGATTTATTATTTACATGTCCATTTTGTATTCTGCTAAATTACTAGCATGCAAATTTTATACTTTTAAAACATTATATAAACAATCAAAATTGATTTACAAATTATGTGTATTTTTAGTTTCGATTAATCGACGCGGCCTCGATTAATCGACTCGTTTCATTCATTCGCTACAGTGCATTTGAATAATTTCAAAAATCGAATAATTCAATTATTTGCATTCGCATAGAGACCCTGACGTCGCGTTCTAAATGGAGCCAAAACATACTAATATTTTTAAAGTTTCTATACAAGGAGAAGTGACATTATTACTGTGGGTCCATTTTCCATCACAGTTCCTTTTATGTAATATTTTTCAAAAGCATTTTATTATGAACGTGTCCAACCCCTTTCATGATGGTTCAAGACAATCTTCCGACCCCACGATATGTCAACTTCACAGTTTACGCACATAAGGTAGGGTTGCTACATATCATTTCAGCATCATCCAAAGATTAGAAATTTACAAAGTTTTTCTACGGTTCGCAAACACCGTATCTAAAGTGATTAAAGTTTGTATTTGATGATAAGACTGAAAAAATAAGATTGTACTGCAACGCTCTTTTTACGGTTGGTGTCACGTAGCCGTTTATTGAATAAATTGATAACGAGCAATTAAACAACTTTGAACGGTTTAAATCGCGTATATTTGACATTATTTATATCCCGACGTTTCGAACACTTTGCAGTGGACGTGGTCACGGGGTGACTAATTGATTTTATTTGTCACTTGAGTTATTAAGAAATTATCTGGACTACCGTCTGAAATTTTTTGAACTATTTTCAGAATAAAATTTTTTGATTAAAAATTTCAGACGGTAGTCCAAATAATTTCTTAATAACTCAAGTGACAAATAAAATCAATTAGTCACCCCGTGACCACGTCCACTGCAAAGTGTTCGAAACGTCGGGATATAAATAATGTCAAATATACGCGATTTAAACCGTTCAAAGTTGTGTAATTGCTATGTATAGTAATCGCGAAAACCTAAGAAAATACTAAATTGATAACGAGTTTCAAAAAGATTAATGTCTGATTTGCCGTAAAACTTTGTTATACTATTTTTTTTTCGAATGTTTCCTTACGCAGGCGAGCTAGTGATATAATTAAAAATGCTTAAGTAAGCGGTTTAGTTCACTAGACACTTTTATTACTAAAATATGCCTAAAAAATACTTGCCTCGTAGATTTAAACGACTTGCGTAGTCTATTCTATTTCACTGAAATCTGTACGAAGTGACGAACTCCGCTGAAATGTGAGCGCTCTCCGCTGACTTTTAGATTGGAATTAGCTCGGTTCGAGCAACGACTCGTTATTCTGGGCATTTTTGCAGGCGTGTTTTTGTTGGTATATTTTTATAATTCATAAATTGTAGACATATTTTTAAGCATTTGAAGTTTTTTTTAGTGAATAGCTTCCCGTTACAACCATTAGCTATTCTGTGACGTAAATAAAAACTGTCACTTGGGTTGTAATCGTAATTTCATGCTAGTGAATTAATATTTCGAATCGATGATGTTTCTTCGTCCTTGCCGCCAATAGTGGAACGGAAAATCGAGGTAGTCACCCCTGCTATTACACATTGCTAGATAACCTCACATGGGACAGGCAGTGCTAATAAATTATGATATCGCGCGACATTTTGCGTTCACCTACAAAGAGTACAGCTTATCTCCCTCGCCGAATTCGCACTCTTGTGAAATATGTATTTATGGCGTGTTTTTTAACCCACGTACAGGTGGATCGTCATTCTAGACGGCTGAGTATATATAAATAGTCATACTTTTGATAGAAAGTTGTGCCTGATTCCGCTCATAAGAATGCCAAATTCAGCGCGCTCACAAGCATTCGCGTATTTTGTAACATGATCTCTCTTTATACCGTAAAAACCTGCCCTACCGACCACTGCTTTACTCAAGCCTCGTCACGCACGTTGTATTGTGTATGTGGGATGTATGTAGGGCGGGTTGACGAGTCTACTCTTCTAAGGAGATGTAGTTCGTCAGGGCTTGTGGTAGCGCCTATGTTATCCCTTAATTACCTTATACAGAAAAAATGAGGTGATGCTTATCTTAACATTATTTAATGCTTATAATACGAGTATATATTATATTTTTTTATTAGGAAGTAGGTGGACGAGCAAGCGGTCCCACGTGATGGTAAGTGTAACCGCCACCCATGGACGCGTGCAATACCAGGGGGTATGCGCGTGAGCCGCCGACCTTGCAAAATCCTATTCACAGCTTTCTTGAAGAACCCCATATCGTAGCGTAATTGAAAAGACCTCTTTTGGCAGTTCATTACACAGCCTACGGGTTCGCGGTATAAAATGATTTATGGACCGAACAGGACGCGTCGCATCGAATTTCTCCGTAGCGAAGAAATGCGGATGGACCACACTTTTGTGACGTGAGATGCGGTTGTAGAAACCTGAGGTGGGAATTATGTTGAACAATTCTTCAGAGCATTCCCCATTGTACAGGCGGTAGAACCGTTTCGTTCTGTTCAGTACACCGAGCTTTTTGAAGACAATTTTGGCTTTATTTTCCAGATGATCCCTAAATTCGACTTTGCGGGAAATGTCGACACCAAGGATCCCGATACTCTCCGAGATCTTATGAGGTATGCTCTGAAAGCGAGGTGCTACGACAAAAATAAAGAGCTATCTATGTACAAAGAGCAGAAATAGCCGAAAAGTACCTAACTGTTCTCTATTCACATTCGTGAAAACTCGAGTTCGAACCTCAGGTGGGATTATTAAGTACAGAATTTCTATTTAAATAACAATATTTCACTTGCCACTAGCTCAGCGGTGAAGTTAAACATCGTGAGGAAACCCACATAACTGGAAAAAATACAATAAAAATCTGGAACATGTCTAAAATATCCATGAATCTGCACTGGGTTTACGTGGCGGATTATGACAAGGTTTCGACACAAGGATGTTTACACAAAAAAAAAATTGTATAAAGACATTAAGCAAAAAATTTCATTAACACTCTAGTGAAAATTTGGGTCAAACCTTCATATGAAGCGAAAAATGCCAACGTATCTTCAAAGAATATGGAAACAAACATAGGAAGAACTAAATCCGATTATAGAGGGTGTTCTAACAAAACCAATAGCGGGTTGAAGCGACATTGAGACGGAAGGTCGGGCCTCTAATCTTGTTTTTGTAGTATACGACCCTTTGTGGAGAGATTCTAGGAGAGTACTATGGTGCTATATTAAGTAGTGTAGTCGTGTGATGTCAGCCATCTTTAGAATAACACCACTCCATTTCCTGTCGTGGGTGTCGTAAAAGGCGACTAAGCGATACTGAGCCACTACTGAGGAACAACACCAACTTTAAAGGAGTGGACTCGCCAATTCGCTTCACCAATCTGGCGTTTTAAGGCCACACATGTGTATGAGATAGTCCGTAACCAGCGGTAAACGATTAAGGAGTGGCTATAAAATTGCATTCCCACAGCTACTGCTCCACAAGGCTTACAGGAGTTTCATCAATCAACTGCCCGTGAGGTCGTGAATGTGTGTAGATATGAGGGGGAGAGTGCACGCTGCAATCCAACAGCCGCTGGGCGCACTCGCCTGGCCACGTTACCCCTCTCTCCCAGAAGACTACCTTGAAATGTACTGCATTTCCCACTTTATATTATTTCCCTAATGTACGTAGGTACGTGTTTCGGTAGTGAGTGAGATGTGCCAGAGCCCATTCCCATCCTATCCCTCCCCATTTCCCCAACCCTTTCTCCAAATCCATTCCTATATCCAAAGGTAGGCAGCGCATCCGTGCCAACGTTTGTCCTTTTGGACTAATGTTGGCATGTATCACGGATGTCTATGGGCATCCGTATCCACTTACCATCAGGTGGACTGTATCCTCGTCTGCCGCCTTCGTCCATAAAAAAAAGATAATATGGGTCAATATATCGACAAACAAAACAATAAAAATATAACATCATTTCATAGGTAAGCACCTAATTTTATATTAGGGGGTTAAAGTATGAAATTGCCAAAAAATTAAAACTCGTTTTTTTCTAAAATGTAACATATTTATTTAATCAAAATATTTACCCTCATTATCTATACATTGTTGAAAATTGTAACACGTAGAAAAAATACACGTAGAAAATTGTCCAAATCACGAATAAAATGGTAGTCCGTTGGAGCTAGGTCTGGCGAGTACGGAGGATGACGTATGGTTTCTAACTGCAGCTCCTGTAAAGTTACAACGGTTTCTCGTGCAGTGTGAGGTCTTGCGTTATCATAGAGCAATAATGGTGAAGATCGATTCACGAGTCAGGACTGTTTCACTGCTAGTTTCGCCATCATTGTTCGAAGTTCGGCACAGTAAACATCTGCTGTTATTGCTTGACCAGACCTGAGAAAGCTATAGTGAATAACACCATGAATAGACCACCAAACAGTTACCATTACCTTTTTATTGGTAAGCTTTGCCTTAGGGCACTGTTGCGGCGTTTGACCTGGGGTCAGCCATTGCATTTTTCGATTTCGGTTATCGTAAAGAATCCACTTTTCGTCACATGTCACAATTCGATCCAATATTCCTTCATTTCTGTACCGATTCAACAAGGCAACGCAAGTTTCAACACGCGTTTCTTTCTGCAGATCAGTCAAATCATGAGGCACCCATTTTTCATATGTTTTTATCTTATTGATTTGATGCAAATGAGTTAATATTGTAGGTAAGGTAACGTTAAACCATGCCGCTAATTCCTGGGTAGTTTGACTCGGATCGGCTTCCACCATCTCCTTCAATTCAGCGTTATTCAACTGTGTGGGAGGTCTTCCACGTGGTTCGTTCTTCAAGTCGAAGTTTCCATTACGAAAGCGTTCATTACGGTTCGTTCATTAGCAGTCTCCTCTCCAAACGCAGCATTGATATTGCGAGCCGTTTCTGCCGCGTTAGTTCCGCGTCGGAACTCGTATTCAAAGATTACTCGGATTTTCGAAGTATCCATCTTTCCCGTCTAAGCTGAATAAAAAAAACAATTGAAAGTCGAAAAACGAATGTTGCACATTTTTAAAACAAGAACCTCATCGCTATCATGTGAAAAAAGTTTCACTCGAAAATCTCACACCATGAAGGTTTTATGTCAATTCAAATTATCTATTACTATAAAACGGCAATTTCATACTTTAACCCCTATTATTAAATGTACAGATATTGCTGTTTCACTATTTTATTATACCTATGTAAATAGAAATATAGACAAAAAATATATTTGGTAGGTGTTAATTTTTAAACTGTATTTTTCTCGAAATCCAGTGTAATACAATGAAACGTACAATTTGTTTCATGTAATCAAAGTAAAATCTACCAAAGCCAACAGAACGCTGCGATATTGTCTATTGTTCTTTTTTTATTTTCGCTCTCACGTTCTGGATCGAATCCAAACTAACACGATGCACTACAAATAACCTCGTGCACTAACAGCGCTAAAAGCTTTCTTTGTCCAGTATACGGATATTTATTTGCTAGATTATCCGACAGGTTATGGGTAATTTTATCTTTATTTTTTATACAATAAAGATTGTAGTCGAGCACACAGTCCACCTGCTGGTAAGTGGATACTCACACGTTGGTAACAGATAAACGTATCCGTACAGTTTAATATCTACATACTAAAATAAAATACTAAAGTAAACATAATAAAATCGTAATGGAGCTGTGTCTTTTCATAAAATGATATAGTGCCCAAAACAACAATTTTTGGAATTTTTGTCTATCTGTCCTATCGCGCACCAAGCAAAATCTAGTGGACAGATTTTAATCAAACTTGGTATAGTTAAAGCCTATGTTAACATTCAGGTAATTTTTCAATCTATTTATCGATTCCCAAGGCAATCGCAAATTCACGCTAACGAAGTCGCAGTCACCGCTGGTTATTAAACAAGTACACGAGATGGTGGGTTTCTTTTGACATACCATTTTAAATCATAGAGATCCCCACCGATCGTTTAGTCTTTGGTCGCCACCGATCAGTGGTCTTTTTTTGTCTTTTTCTCACTGGTCCGTTCAGTGAGTCGTCGAAGACGAAGCGATATTTCTTTGAAATGTCCCTATAACGGAGAGGTCTGAGTCTTTTAGCAAAAACTCTCAGTTACATTTCTTTTATTTTTTATTGTGTACTGTTTACTGCTGTCTTGGAATAAAGTGATGTCTCTGTATATGTCTCAAAGCTCATTAACTTAATGAATTAAGTTAATGAGTACTCGCGATTCATGAATTCATACTTCCTTCATTCATACTTCCTTCATTCATACTTCCTTCATTCATACTTCCCTCATTCATACTTCCTTCATTCATACTTCCTTCATTCATACTTCCCTCATTCATACTTCCTTCATTCATACTTCCTTCATTCATACTTCCATACTTAGATTTCATACTTACATTCATTCATACATAATTTTATTCATACTTCCACGCGATCATGAAGAAGAGATGTGCCTCGCTGATGGCATGGGTAAGCTCCAAAGGCATTCGAAACACATTGTTACATCCGGTGGAAATCCCCTCTCTTGCGGCTACATATTCGGAAGAAGTATGCTTGGAAGTGTTCACACAGCGTTGCATTGTCGCGCGATTTAAAATATTAAACTTAATTTAAAATTTTATATATCGTTGTTGTAAAAATATTTAAAAAAAAAAATATTTTCATTTTATTATGAAAATTTAAATCAATACAAGATGTAGATTATAATTAAGAATATAATAGATTACAATAAAAAAAATTTTAGATGTTAATTTGGAATTATTTTCTTCCTTAATCAATGAAGAAAATGACTTAGAAAAGAATAGGTTCTTGAAAATAATATTTTATTTTTGAAATTCATTCATACAGTTACGATTAACACCGAATTTCGTTTCTCTTATCAAGATGCCGCGCAATTCATCACGGTTGAAGTTTATGGAGTATTAAGTGACAAAGATTAATATCACCAATTTATACGGTCGGTACGGTGGGCGGTGGGCTCTTTAATTTGGCCGATGTGGCTGGCTGCCGGGCGTCGCGTCTTCCCTTCTATTTATCACCAGGGGTGAATAAAGCGAACGGTAGTTACATTCAACACGATTACTAAAAGAAAATTAAAAAAACAGGCTGTTAAAGACCATAAAATATTAAAAATCACTCAATGTAGGAATTATGTAATCTTACAATGACAGTGAGATAAAACTAAATGGATCTTGATCATATTTATATTAGTACTATAAAGAATAAGGTATCTATCAAGTATATGCGCTTATATTGGTTCAATGGTCGTGCTATCTAATGACGTCATAATTTTTGTTTTGTTATAGAAACAAGGCGGCAGACCGCATACAGTCCACCTGGTGGTAAATGGACATTGCCATGGACATCCGACAGCATGCCAACTTCAGTTCAGAATAAAAAAAGTTGTATGTGCTGCCTACCTTTGAGAAATTGGGGAGGAATAGGACAAAATGGGATTGGAATGGCCTCTGGCATATCTCATTCACTGCCGAAACACGTGCGTACATTGAGGAATAGGGTAAAGTGGGAAATGCAGTACATTTCAAAGTAGTCTTCTGTGAGAGACGGGTAACGAGACTAGTGGAGTGCGCCCAGCGGCTGTTGGATTGCAGCGTGCACCCTCCCGCTCAAAGTTGTTGGCTCTAATTAATTAACGTACATAACCTAAGCATGTGACGTCCGTTGATCAAACTTTTCGCCGTTTTCGTACGTTTAATTAATTTAATATTTTCAGGTACGGTACTCTACAGTGTATTGTGTTCAAAGCTCCTGTTGTCATGTGTAAGTAAATTGGGTTTTCGCGCTATTTCTTTACTGACTGACCATCCGTCTAGAAAGAAACATGACTGGATGAAAATTGTAATAACTGACACAGTAACCCGGTCTTTATTTTCAATAGAGCGGGAATTTTGGAAGATCTCTTTCAAATAATACTTCTGGATGAACTCTTCCTTCATTCCTTCATTCCGAATGTCAAAGGAACGTCTTGGAATCGTTTGACTACCGCTCGTTAAGATTACGTCAGTCTTTTGAGCTGTACATATTCATATATGTACAGGAAAATATACTTATGACTATATGTACACAGTCCTTGCAACATAAAAAGATCTAACCGCTTTGATGTCACGCTGAGATTTTCTTTAATCCTTTTATGACTATTTGTAATTCTACGAACATGGCACATGAAAAATTAGCATGACGTTAAACATGGCATTTCTATGAGTATTTAACTTTTCTCATTTATTACTTTTATTTTATAGATTTTTATAAAAGCTTTTATAAAGTTGAAATTTATGAAATATGCGACAGCTGGACAATCAAAGAACTTAACTTGCTTAACTGATCAATCAAAAAATGCCCCCTCGGGTAATTTTTCATTATCTATGTCCAGTGACTTCACTTTTAACTTCCGCAAAGTAAATCTAAATTTTATTTAAATGTCTGCAAAAATATTTTTTTTTTTTACTTTTCTCATACATTTTTGAAAAATCTATAAAATGATTTTCGTATTCCATTTCCATTATAAGCATATTGTCAGTTTTTTACACTTGCAGTTTGTGGACTAAATATAAGTACGCGAGGGGTATACAACGTTCTGTGAGTCAAATATAACAATGCGTTCATAGTATTGATGAGGTTGCTGTGGTTGTGCAACTCGTCGGGCATATTAGTGGAGGCGCGCACAAACCACTTCCACGCGCGATCATGAAGAAGAGATGTGCCTCGCTGATGGCATGGGTAAGCTCCAAAGGCATTCGAAACACATTGTTACATCTGGTGGAAATCCCCTCTCTTGCGGCTACATATTCGGAAGAAGTATGCTTGGAAGTGTTCACACAGCGTTGCATTGTCGCGCGATTGGAAGCTTATCACCAATTTTTAAACTATATCCACCCGACGTCTAAAATAACAATTAACTTTCTATTTTAGAAGTTTTAGGTTAAATTTTGCAGCATCTTTATTCGAAAATTAGTCTGAATTGACTCACGGAAGTTTTACTGTAACATTTGAAATATCAGCCCTCGTTGATTGACAGGATAAAACAAGAATGTTCGATTTTGAGGTCTTTCAGTGGACAGCTTAAATATTAATACAGCGCAGTACAGCTTGAGTTTATTGCATTACCAATGTATTATCGTGCTTATAAGAAACATAATTTTAATAATTTTCTATAAAGTTTATCCAATACCTTAGCTGTGCTTGCCAATGCTTACCAATATGAAAGTACACCCGACACAGTTATTTTCATCCTTGCATCAAAGGCAGCAATGAAAACATTTTAGCGGGCAACCACAGGGCCGTATTGTGGGTTTATTATACTTACATAAACCTCGCAATAATACAAACGTTCTTTGGGAAAATATTTTATTTAGTGGGTCGCCTTTGCTTTCTAAGCGGGGTCGGGATAGCAATAAAAATATTATATACCTAAGTGCTCTGCGATCTGGGCCTGTGTGGACCATGTGTCAAGTGAAATGCGAAAGACATTTTTACATAATTCCTAAATTATTTACTTGCGATTGTTAATAATCCATGTGGCCGGTCACCGGTTAGAACGACCAACGATGGTGGTAAACCTTAGGGAAACCTATATTTAACAGTCGAAAGCCATGGGGATTGATGCAGGTAATCGTAAATATATGTGATGTACCGAATCATAAACCGAAAATAAAAAATCAAACTATGTATGGAAAAAATCGAAATCGAAAATGACTATAAATAGATTTGAAGTAGCAAAGAAGTCTCTACTGCACTTTCTTCATTTTGTCTAATTGCCTGTTGTACGGAGGCCTACTTATTGGCTTTAATGTCGTCTATTACATTGTTGGCAACATTGGGCATTATGGCCTAATGTTGCCAAAAATATAATAGACGTTTGAATATTCAAACTATACTTGATTTGGCTAAGAAAAAAGTGACGTTATCCCTTTTATGCAATGTAAAGCGGCGTTAATTGGTCAATTATGGAACGCCCCCTTTCTTAATTTGTCAATCAAGAAACGCCCTCTCGCGTGATTGCATGCTTGTCATTATGTAACTGATAACGATGAGTATCTATTTTCTTAATCCACGAAATGGTATCTAACAACGACATCTTATCTTAATCTGACCACTGAGTTTTTTTAACCGATTTCTCTTTAAAAGGTCACTCTAATGGTCTTTAAAGATTTCTTAAGCTCAATTTTTAACAGTTATTGTTGTCCTCATTCAGTAGATATATTGTCAGTCCCCTTGTACCCTGTGTTAATTGGATATAGCTTCCTAAGTAAATTAAGCTGTAGCTGTATTTTCCAATTAAAAAATAACCATTAAAAACGCATTAATTAAAATAAATAATTTTGCTTTATAGAAAATATTTTTACCGTTTCCGCTCTCGCTCGTCCCTTGCGTCCCCTGACTCAGCTACACTGGCTACGCCTTTATCCCTTATACTGGGCATACGTTCTCTGTTTACGTTTCCCCCGGTTTTATTACGGGAAGGTAAATCCTATCCTTAATTTATGTAAGATGCAACATCTGTTGCCGCATTACACTAAAAATAATAACCGAATTGAGTTTGTATTGAGGTCTTGGAATTGAGTTGAAGATAAAAACAATTCCGTGAAATAGTGAAAAACACGGGATGGACTCAAAAAGGATGGTGCTGACAGTTTATTGGAAAAACTGGATCACAAAAGGGCTTTCAAAAAAAGACCGGGACATGTACCAATAAGTGGACCCAGTACTGAACCAATGTGGGCAATCATGTGGGCGATGAATATGGACTAGAGTATTTCAGTAATGTTTAATTTTGTAAGGAATATTGTAACTTCATTGTTACATTTTTATTAAATAGTTAAAAAAATACAAAACCTTGAATGCCTAAAAGAGGAAAAAGAAAAAATTTATTAGAGGAAGGGTGTACCCTGCAATCCAATAGCCGCTGGGCTGGGCTTCGTTACCCCCTTTCTCACTTCAAATGCTTTTCCCTTGCGTTTCCCACTTTATCCTATTCCCCAATGTACATACGTGTTTCGGTAGTGAGTGAGATATGCCAGAACCCATTCCCATCCCATCCCTCCTCATTTTCTTAACCCTCCACCCTTTCTTAAAATTCATTTCTACATCTCCAACGGTAGGCAGTATAACCGCGGACGTGCCAACTTTTGTCATTATGACCTATCACTTGTGTCGCGGATGTCAATGAGCGACATTATCCACTTACCACCGGGTGGACTGTAAGCTCGTTTGCCGCCTTCTTCCTGTAAAAAAATGGAAAATAACGGAACAGCTCTCTGTCACAGGTTGTCTGAAACAGATTTTACAATACCATAAGTCCTCTATATTTAATTCGTTATTTTTATTTAATTTTGTGAGAGCAATTTAAATGCCGCGCACGGGGTGTAGTCTGATCACGCTGTCAAGTCGACTGACAGAGCTGTTCGCGCAATTGTGCGACTCTGCTGTGTGAACACTATCAAGTGCCTCTATACAACAGTTTTTGAGTTATTGGTCGCATAGTAGTGGGTTTGCTTCGTACTATGCGACAATGTGGGTCCTTATTTTTCTATTATTTTTTCAATTACGAATTTTCGGATTATATCTGGTTATTCGTGGGTTCCGCAAAGTGTCCTTTCATTACTATATTATTAATTATTATACGTTCAAGCACGGCTCACTTTGACCAGCTTTTCGCTTAGCTTATCTTGGCATCACATATATCTTATCACAGATATCTATAGACGGTATTACCACTTATTCACTTTTATAATAACTTCCCACCAAGCCAACCGACTGTTCATTTGTCGACTTCTATACACGAGTAGAAAGATTGTATTAAAAAAAAAAACTTGAATAATGAAAGCCCAATAAATAATGATGTTTCGTGAAGGCTCGTGTAATTTATAAAGTTTTGATTAATTTCATAACGTCAGATTTACATTTCGAAAGATAAATCTACGACGAACATTTTTAGCATTTCAAGGGAACGTAGAATCTCAAATGTCAGTCTCTTTAATTTCGGTCTGTACAGCAGGTCTAACTTCTACTGAAGAGAAGCGGAGGGCAAAGCGCAAACAAACTTGTTTTAGGGAGATTTCAAGGAGTTCCAATATAATTTACAAATTATGATAGTGTAAAGTTTCAAATAGGCTAGAATAGGATATAGAATATTCTCACCCCCATATATCACACCATCTGTTCCTATGGGTGTCGTAGAAGAGTGGACTCGCTAACCCGTTTGACCATGAAGGTAAGGTTATACATGTACATGAAGTGACCCATGTCCAGCACAGGATACTGAAAGGGCTTGACTGCAAAAAATGACACTTATACGCAAACTATATATCAAGCCTTATAATTTTTTCTAATCGTATTAACTCGTTATTCTCGTCTAATCTCGTTATTAACTTTTTTTTCTTTTCTTGTATGGCAATAACGCAATTAGCACATACTGCCAGTATCATGTCTTCTTCGTAATAAACAATTTCAAAGTCTAGAGCGTATTCTGTCAATGTCCAGTCCCGTCGGAGTAAGTCAGGAGTCGCTCAGTAAAGCGATAGTAGGTTTACTGAGGACAGAAGAGGACTCCTTGGAAGCACACGAACAATGCAGTCTCACTCTTTTATTTGATTATCCGAAACACCATGCACGAAAAACACTTTGTAAACTATCACTATTCAACCACAAAACGCCTTATACACATTATTTGCAATAATCAAACGAAAACTCAACTTCACTTCTCGAGATCCCGCTAAATATTTCTCGATTTTTCTTCGTAATTAACAATTTTAAAGTCAAAACAGTTCAAGATGCATCTCGTCAATATATAGTCTCGACGAATTAAGTTAGGAGTCGCTCAGTCAAGTGAAAATAGGTTTACTGAGGAGAGAAGGGTTGGACGCTTTGGAAGCACACGAAAAAATGCAATCTTATGATTTTATTTGATTATCACACACATTACGTCTAAAAACATTTTAAAGTTAAAGTATCACTATTAAACCCCAAAACCAAACAAAACTCGACGTCAATTCTCGAGTTCCCGCCAAAAACTCCATAAACCTTATTTCAACAGTAACTTGAATTTAAAAATATTGAGTTACATTTATGTCGGGTCATAAAGTCAGTGATCCAGCCGTATTCTCGTAGGATTGTGTTATGTGCAATAAAATAAGGAATGGATTTTGTGATCTTGAAATAGAGGTTCCATTTATTCATTCATTTATTTATTAATCATATGATCAGACAACATTTTATTTTTACGACGTTAGTATGTCAACGTAAGCCATTCTTAAACCTTGTTGACATGGATCTCAGATGTCCACGGGCGACAATATCCCCTTATAATCAGGTTTACTGTCTGCTAGTGTTTTTCCGTCTGTTACCTACTTTTTACAAAAAAAACGGCGGAAAATAGAACGAAGTTAAAATAAAAGTGTTAGTTAAAAAATTGTAATAAATATACTGTTTTACAATCTTGCTCCAACTAAGCAATTGCTCTCCCCTTGTTATTTTGTTGCCACGGTAGCGAGCTGTCTTTGGAAGGTGCACGTTTGTGTTGGAAGGAGGTTCGAAAGTTACATGCTACACAGTAGAGAAACTCAAGCAGGAGAAACGACATAACTCATAGAAAGGCTACGCGGAAAAAGGTCCCCTGAAACGCATCTTGCGACCTAAAGCGTTGTATATTCATTAAGTGGCTTCAATCAACTACAGATCCAGAGTTATGCGGTGTGACAGCAGTAGCAGGCCGCAAAGGTTCGGCTGAGGCAGAGGGAACCGAGGAACGAGCTGCAGGCGTACATAAAACTTCATCGTTGGTGATTAACACAGGTTTGACCCTGTCTAAGCTGACCAACACCCTTTATTCCCGATGGTAATCCGAAGAGTTTTATACTTTCTCGACACGATTTTGTATAGAACCGTATACGGGAAACCAATGCACCCCTGATCGTAGCATTACGTAAAGACGCGTGTGATACGGTCGAGGCATCCTTTGGGACAAACCTAGTGTCGGGAAGCAGGTGAACGTCTGAGTTCGGACTTGTGGTTGCTCAACTGCGTGGTGAAGCTTGAAATATCCGCCATGTGTTCTGGCGCAGCGGGAGAACCTATAAACTCGCCCGGTAGGTTCACCATAGACCAGTTTGGCACCAGAAGTTCCAAGGTACTATTTCAAAGCCGCGCTCATGCCTAGAAGATCTTGTGATAACGCTTGAACCCACGACTCACCATGAGATATTAAAGCGGCCTTTAACTGGCGATGGAGCCGTTCCACCATCCAGTTAGGGCATGGATGGTAGCTCGTTCCAGAAGGCTTTGAAAGAGAGACTACTCAAACTTGAACACTACAAACTAATAAAATTATTAATTTATCTATATGTATGTGCTGCCTTATAATAAATCCAAAATTTCTCTGTTTTTTAATATATTTCCAGTACCTTTTAATGGCGACAACTTTACACCTACTTGTTAACATTTTTATCTCATTCAATCATGTATTCTAATAGAACTCGTCAGTCTAAATGATATTTATTTCCCTTAACTAATAGATGTGTAGTTTAACTGGTACCTAACCATAAATGACTGCATACTTTCTGTCAAACAGTCCATGTTGCAACGAATGTATATGCAGATAGTGTGCTGTCCTTTTAACGGAATGCTACTGTGGGTATTAGAGCGCAGCCTGTAAACTTGATGTAGCGCCGCTACGCGTGGCGTAGCGCGGCTACAACGTAGTAAGTACTACGAGCGTGCTACTGCTTTAAGTGGCAAATACGCATCCGTATCAAAATCAATGCGACCGCATCATTTTCAACTTTGTGTCGAGTTTATAGTGTTACGTTTGATTTAGTTCGTGATATTAATCAAATACTCAAATTAATACTTATAGTATTGAAGCCGGTTTGTAAATAGAAACCTTCAGCAGCTCGAATAGCGGGAAGACATTCACTGAGCAGCCGCTTCGAATCAAGGGGCCTTTCGATGTCGCCATCACAGGTGCAGTTCATCACCCAGATCTTACACGAAACTAACTCAAGAGAAAACATTGTATGAAATGTTTTTTCTTGATGACGTTTTACTTTTTTGTAAGAAGAGTTCAAGATGCTTGAAGAGTTAGAAGAGGTCGATCATATTATTTGATCTGACGTTTCAAGCGATCCATACGTTTATCCATACAATAAAAGAACGTTCAAACTTGTAAAAATTGCGGAAAATTTCGAGGGTCGTACTTCACGGATAAACAGTTTATTTAATTTAATAATAAAATCATTCCAACTAATGATCAAGATGTGCTCTAAAACTTATCTCTGATTAGACGTTTCACTGCCTGCAGTATTCCTCCAAAGAAACGATGCAATAAAATGGTATTATTATCCTATGCTGCAATAAAACTATAACCTGTCACATGTCTTTTATGGCTCCAGATAAAACAAGTAATATGAAATCCGTAACCGGATTACATGTAGGACCATTGGCTTGTATTTGTTTCTAGATAGATTTTAAGGAACGAAGTTTTAAAAAGGTTTTAAAAACGACAGCTATAAGGCTTGTTAGATATTCGGATTTGATCATCAATATGGGAATAGACTAGATATGGGGTGACTGTGAATAGGACTTTGCAAGGTCGGCGGCGCGCCCGCACACCCCCTGGTGTTGCAGGTGTCCATGGGCGGCGGTAACATTTACCATCACGTGGGACCGCATGCTCGTCCGCCCACTAGACTATAAAAATTAAAAAAGATAATACATCATACGTTCTTCTCAAAGAAACCTGGTTGGCAGCATCTAGTTGCTGACGGTAACTGCAAGGCTCTTCTGCATATCAACGACCTATTACAAGCCAGTAACACGCGTTGTTATGCTGACGACAGTACTGGGGAAGCTTTGTTATAAGGGCCGTGAATATTCCTCGGGCCGAGGTGAAAGAGAGTCGCGTAAGGCTTGTGTCCGAAATCGAGAACTCTTTAGACCGAGTCTCGAATTGGGATAAACTCAACTTGATCCAATTTAACCCCAGCAAGACACAAGCCTGTGCATTCGCCGCTAAGAACCCCATTTGTCTTGGCACCTCGATTTCAGTACATTCCTCTCAAGATGTCGGAGAGTTTTGGGATTCTTGGCGTCGATATTTCGAACAAAGTTGAATTTCGGAGTCATCTCGGGAACAAGACAAAACTTGCTAGTAAAAAGCTCGGTGTACGAAATATAGCAAACCAGTATTTCACTCTGGGCAACTCTTGTCGCTTTATAAAGCTCAAGTTAGACATGGAGTACTGCTCACACCTTTGGACCGAAGTACCAACTGAACCCTCTTGACTCAGTCCAACGACGCGCTATCCGAATTATAGACGATCCCACTTACACGGGTGGTTTAGAATCGCTCAGCATCCGTAGAGATGTTGCATCTCTCTACGTTTTCTAACGCCTTTATAATGGGGAATGTTCTGAAGAGCTGTTCAATTTGATGTCAACTTCGGGTCCAACAACAACCATCGCACTGCTCAAAATCGTAGTACGGTTCATCGGCACTTATTTAACATAGAGTCGCTGCGTACTGTGTGGTCGAAAAGACACTTTATACCGCGAACCCGAAGGTTGTGGAATGAACTGCCAGCTGAGGTATATCCGTTACGCTACGATATGGGGCTCTTCAAAAGAGCTGTGAACAGGATTCTGCAATTCTGAACCCACCTGAGCGTTCTCAAGTTTACGCACAATAAAATAATGTACAATTGTACATGTATGTACACAACCACTATTAAGCGTAACCCGCCTTTGTGAGATGAAATAACTATACCAGACATTGTAATACAAAAAAAAATTACCGGGCCTAGAGTTCGGATATACAACCTCAAGAATTTGAGTTTAGCGTAGAGATGCCCTTTATTAAGTAAAACAAGTCATATTGACAAATTATAATGAGTAGAAGACAGGTAAAATGTTAAGATACAGATTTAAATAATAATTATTTCATCAGATTATTTGTGTTTAATAATGAGATATAATTTGGTCTATACTAGTTTTATCTAATTTCGTCCCTCTTAACATATTTTATCTTATGTCGTCCAGTTTTATTTAATTTAAATGAAAATTTTTATATAGAAGGGTGTAGCTGATTAGTGAAGACGATGAAGAAAAATGTGAAGAGGAATCCGTATATTTAATTTCCCACTTTATCCTGTTCTCCCAATGTACACACGTGTTTTTTTTTTATTAATGAAGTCTGAAGACGAGCATATGGTTCAGGTGGTAAGTGGATACTGTCGCCCACCCACATCTCGTGATTCATGCCAACGTGAGTACAAAATGGCAAACATTATCACTCCCCCGGATACGCGGCCTGCCTTTGTTTCCGTAATGAGTGAGATGTGAGATATGCCAGAGCATCTTTTTCCCCATTTTCGCAACCCTTTCTTCCAAATTTATTCCTAAACCTCCAAAGGTAGGCAGCGCATCTGGGGGTGAGGTAAAGTCTGTCATTCTGTGCTGATGTTCGTATGTATCGCAGATGTCTGTGGGCGACAGTATCCACTTACCACCACATGGACTGTCTGCTGGTCGGCCATCTACTTTTTTATAAGAAAAAGAAAATTCGCGTAACCGGGCATACCTAAGTAGGTAGTCATAGATTTTTTTTTCTTTTGACTTTCTTTTCTTTTTTTTGTAGGTAGATTTTTTGACTTTTGACAGTCATATGGCTACTTTATTATTTTTCTATTGGTCTATCGCACAGTTTAGACAAGTATTCGTTATTGAGACAGCAAAGTGAGAGTTACTTCAAGTGAGAGTTACTTCAAGTGAGAGTTACTTCAAGTGAGAGATACTTCAAGTGAGAGTTATTTCAAGTGGGAGTTACTTCAAGTGAGAGTGATTCCAGTGATTACTTCTTTTGTCTCAAAATCACTGCAAGAACGTGTTTTGATCACCCGTGTGTATGAAGGGCTCTCGCGTGTGTATTCTGTGAGGTTAACCTTGACATTAGGACTTTTTCAGCATGAAATAAAGTAACACTCGAAAAACAACTTTCCTCTACCTACTTATTAAAGCAAGAAATTTATAGCTGCCAACTATAATAATTTGGTGGATAATGTATGAAATTCCTCCTTAAGTTAACTCGTCGCAATCGCATGTCAATACGCAATTTGTTGTAGGGTTTCGTAAATTTCGGGTAAGCATAGATGTAAAAGGTAACTGGAAGTGACCGATAACTAAGCTATTCATGGAAGTTAACTAAAAATAAACAATAAATTTACATTGTTTTATTATAAATAAGTTAATGAATTAGAATAGTAGCGAAAAAATATTCTTTTCCTTATTTTTTTTTATCATTTATAAAAATCTCATTTCTGTCTCGTTTGTAAAATTACTAATAACTCTAACAAATAAATATAATCTGATTCATAGAACATTTCGAATATGTGTTAAAACAATAAACGAAGAGTTGAAGTAATTAAGGTACTTATCACAGACACCACCAAATTCCTAAACGTCATGCATGACATATCTAGCTGCGCTATATCTATATAAAAAGATTTATGGCATCAAAATGGTTAGGTACCAAGTGGTACGGACGCTTTCATACCCATGAAAATAATTATATTAGTATACGGTGAACTTTACGATTTGTTTATACCCTTCTCAAATCGTCATTGTCAATGCTTACATTACTCATGGTGTTGTCGTGAGACCCGTGAGTGGAATGGATTCCACTATGCATTTATAAACGAAACGTTCAGGTAAACATTGGGCGTTCTGTCAGTTACAAACTTTTGTTTCTGAGATAAATAATACTACCAAGCAATGTATCCTCCTCCAAGCGGTCCCACGTGATGATAAGTGTTACCGCCGCCCATGGACACCTGCAACACCAGGGGGTATGCGGGTGCACCGCCGACCTTGCAAAATTCTATTCACAGCTTTCTTGAAGAACCCCATATCGTAGCTTAATGGAAAGACCTCTTGAGGCAGTTCGTTCCACAGCCTACGGGTTTTATTTTCGTTGATTTTGAACACATATTTTAATCATTTTTAAACACGTTTAAAATACAACTTTTTGGCGGACGAGCAAGCGGTCCCACGTGATGGTAACTTAGGTAATTTCCCCTTTATTGGGGATTTCCCGGATTGAATACAAAAACTCAACTGTTTGTAAATTAGGGGACTAACTTTATAACAAAATGAGTTGCCGAATTGATTCAGGCGATTCCCCCAATTCAATACAATGCAAAGTAGAGAATATGGAATAGCGCAGCCTGATGTTTTCTTTATAACTTAATCGCTATTTCGTATTGGACGTGTCGTAGAACTAAAAATAAGATTTAGCAGTTTAAGAAAGAAAACTTTATTTAATTTAAAATTCACATAATGAAAAGCCTGCTATTAATATATTAAACAGAGTAGTAATCGTAAACACACATACCTAAATGATAAAATCTATACACTATAATTTCAAATATGTTTCATTTAGATTGTGTTTTGAACAGTGCGTAAAACACGTGCTTTAAAACACTTCGTTTTAAACATGCCAATTCTGGGCGTGGGCGACACGCGTACAATGTAACTGCGCGTAGAATAAACGACTTATTAGAAATTAACAATGTGTTAAGAACCCTCAATACCGAATAACCGATTTTCAGTTTTTTCGTTATCTTAGTGACATGTTGTATAAGTAAGTTCTTTCAGTACATCACTATCTTTCACCCTTAGAAAGTGCCACTTCTGTCCACTTGTAACTACACAAAGGGAGACCTATTAACGATAAATTGAGGGGCTATTATCATCGATATGTAGTAACAGTACAAGTATGTCATTCGATATAATAAATACCACCATCGTTCACTTCCTTTGTGACGATACACGTGTCCAAAAATACAGTCAAAAACAAAATTACACATCGGTCGTCGGTTGAATTGAATAATTAGGTCATTTTCGCCCGAAATAAATAATCGATACAGATAAATATAGTTGAAGTGTAACCATTTATTAGTATATTCTTTGATTTTTTTCTGTCTGCTGCGTGAAATGTTTCAAGTAAAATACTTGATCTGATACAATTTGTTTGTAAAATTGTACAAGTCACTTTTTAAGTCAAATAATTGAATAAGCCCATTTTTTTTCATATATGGCAATGGTGCAATTAGCACGTTCTGCCAGTGTCAAATTCTTCTTCGTAATAAACAATTTCAAAGTCTAAAACGTATTATGTCAATGTCCAGCAAGTGATAGCAGGTTTACTGAATTCAGAAGAGAACTCCTTGGAAGCACACGAAAAACGCAGACCCACGCTTTTTTTGTTTATCAAAAACACTTTGCAGTTTATTAAACGACAAAACGCCAAATACACAATTTTTACAATAAATACACAAAAACTCAACTTCACTACTCGAGTTCCCGCCGAAAAGTCCGGCAGCACATTTAAAGGGAGGTTAGGTATAGGTTCTTTGATGACAATCAAAAATAGGAGTTCGCACTTCCCGTCACCGAATTACGATGCACCCGCATTTCCTCGGGAAGAGGGTGTCACGAAGCCGTAGGTTATTAAATGAGCTGCCCCAAGAAGTCTTTCCGTTATGCCTCGACATGTTTTTTTTTTAAGAAAAGCTGTGTTTAGGAAGAATCCGCGTACGCATAGGTTGATAGTCCATCGATACCCACGAGAAGGTTGTGGTGGCGCTATTTTAAATCACCACCACATGTTTATGACACCACATGTTTGACAAATCAAAAATGTATAATTAACTAGAATGCCTATGCGACATAACGTGACATGACTACAGCACAATAATGTAAGGTCGTCTTAAGTTAAGACCAATAGATAAAAAAGATAGTAAAAATAATGTGTTTTCTATAAATATCTGGTAAACCTATCATCAAAAGGCGCGTACCTGATAATTTATAGTCAATGTGCACCGTGAATAATACTCCAGGGAGTCATTAGGCCGTCAGGGGGTTTTCCCACCTTTCCTCGGGGCTCCTGAACTCAGGGGGTTATAAGGGGGTTTCATTAAAATAATAACGAGTCTAGTCTTCTTAACTGTTTAAAACATCTGGCGACTTCTCATTGAGGGAAGAAATGTAAAAATCCATTCAAATGTTTACGAGTACTGACATTAGGAGTTCCATTTTTCTAACGGTTTTTTTTTAAATGCACACATTATAAAACCAACCGTCATCAAGGTCGTTAAAGCTGACTCCACATTTGTATCATTTCACCGTTGTGTATCAACGTATCGTATCTTAAGCCCCCCGCTCATTAGGCGCCCGGGCCGCGCGGCCATTGACGCAGCGGCCAGTTGCACGCGGGCGGCTCGTCTGGCGGCCAGATACGTCAGTGAGTGGCCGCGTGTATGTCGCGATGTTTCTTGCTGTCCGCTCGGCCAGAATGTGGCCCTGGCCGCTGATCGCATAATGTGCGCACTTGTGTAGGTATATCGTGGAAGAACTAACTGGCCGCTGCGATCTGGCCGCGCGGCCTGGCTGCCTAATGCACGGGGGGCTTTAAAGTCGTATCAAGGACGCACTTTTTGCCCCCATATTAGTACCACGTGTCATCGTGTTATTTCGCCGCCATTTCATTGACACTCCGGATACCATTGACAGTTCATTCCATGTTCAGTTCTTCATATTTCTATTGTGATATTTTTTGTTACTCAGATGTCACAGAACTTCCTTGGCCCCGATACATATCGATAAGCTTGATCACTTTCTTGATATCCCACTGCATTTCGCCGAATCCATATGAATGTACGCATAGACGATTAGATCCTACGACGGATTCCTCTGAACGGGTCAAAAAAACTGACTCACAACGAATCGACTCTTTCGTATCTGTATCCAGGCTGCGTATCTCGTAACTGCGTATCAAAACACGTCCATACCTACGTTCATGCAATTCATTGCGGATATGATTCGGTGAAACTCACGGGTGAAATGATACAAATGTGGACTCTGTTTAAGCCGTACACTTGCATTGGGCATGGCGTGTACAGCGCCGAAACGAATTTTGTATTGCAAAACAGAGGGATGGAGAGCTCGCTAAAGAGCCGAAAGCCTAAACTCAGATGGCATAAAACAGGATGCGAAAGCAATTGCATACGCAACCTGGAAGGAGAAGGCAACCAGTAGGCGCGAATTGAAGAGGATACTCGAAAAGGAACACATAGAGCCAAGAGCGTACATAGAGCGTACCTACATTACTTATACAAAGAGTGCACGCTATGAGTGCATATGAGAGCGAGAGTGCACGTTGCAATCCAACAGCCGTTGGGCGCACTCGACTGGCCACGTTACCCCTCTCTCACAGAAGACTACCTTGAAATGTACTGCATTTCCCACTTTATCTTATTTCCCTAATGTACTTACGTGTTTCTGTAGTGAGTGAGATGTGCCAGAGCCCATTCCCAGAATCCATCCCCATTTCTTCAACCCTTTCTCCAAATCCATTCCTATATCTTCAAAGGTAGGCAGCACATCCGGGGGCGTGCCAACGTTTATCATTTTGGACTAATGTTGGCATGTATCACGGATGTCTATGGGCTACAGTATCCACTTACTATCAGGTAGACTGTATGCTCTTCCTCCATAAAAAATTAAAAAATATATAGCTATAGCCGGGAGTAATTTATTCTCGATACACATTTGACATTGTAAAGTTTAAACCCCGGCTATCACAGATATTTAAATTAGTGGTAGGCGTGCTAGATTTTGTCATTCTGAAACGATGTTGACGTATGTCGCAGTGGACTGTCTGCTGGCCACCTTCCTTTCATAGAAAAAATAACCCTCACCTCACTTGCTACAGTTACATGAACTGCGTACAGTGCGAACATCAAGACGCTTTATGTCGCAAACCTGAAAGTTGTAGAATCAACTGCCGGTTGAGATTTTTCCTCTATGCTACGATATGGAGCTATTCAAGAGAGCTGTGAACAGGATTCTGCAGTCGGCAGCGAACACGCATGGCCTGGCGTTGCATGTGTCCATGGGCGACTACTTACCATCATGTGGCCCGCCCGCTTGTCTGCCATCCTTTCTATAAAAAGAGAACTGTGTATAAGTGTGTATATATAGTATTAAGTTGACGTATGGAATCATGCAGTGCCCTAGTAAGTCTCAAAATGGGTAATTCCATATAGTCGAAACCCATCCATTATTATCATTCAGAAGCAAACCGTGCCGAGGTCGTGTCGTCGTCGTTTCACGTCTTTCGCTTTCTTTTCACGCACTAAATTAATGGTAGAACTCACGCGAGCGCTTTTTTATTTAAATTTTATAGTCCAAGTGGTAAGTGGAAAGCGGATAATGCTATAATTGTATTTATTGATAATTCTAT
The DNA here is from genome assembly GCA_914767545.1 of Sesia apiformis. Taxonomy (NCBI): domain Eukaryota; kingdom Metazoa; phylum Arthropoda; class Insecta; order Lepidoptera; family Sesiidae; genus Sesia; species Sesia apiformis. The sequence goes on from OU611952.1 coordinate 20,395,333, forward strand.
AATCTGCTTTCCACTTATATTTATTGAGTGGTATCTATCTACCACTCAATAAATATACCAAATCGATACAGGGTTGTAATATTCCTAAATTTTAGTAAAGTACTAGAGAGTTTCATGCCATATTCCACCATGCGAGCCCAGTGTGAATTGATGAATACACATGCTACAGATTTTTATTAGTTCTAGAGCTACCTCACGATGTTTTCCTTCAACACTGAACTAGTGCTATTTGAAAAATCCGCACTTAAGTAGAACGGTACTACAGCGAGCAAGTGACAGTCTAAACCAAATGTCTGTATTCATTGTAACACCTTCGAAATTACTCGATATTTATTCTAACAAGTTTAATTAATACTTCCGAATACTATCTTTTTATTGAATTAAATGAAAATGTTAAGTACAGGAAATAAATCCATATAAATAGTAACATAAACAGTTGTTTATGTAATAACAACATAAAGTCTGATAAATTAAATGTGGAAGCGGAATGAATGCGGCAAATTTAATTTTTTTGGATAGTCCTCTTGAATTCGCGATTGACACAAAATGTAAGCTGCAGTTCTGTTTTAAGAATTATATTCGTTTTTTTACGTTTCTTTATTTCAGTTTAGCAGTTGTAATGGAACGGTGTTTCTCAGCCGTTGCAATCTGCAAAATCAATATCTCATCGCATTTAGTCAATTTGTTTATTTACTTTCGTGGTCGCTACCTCTCCTCATTTGCGCCGCGTCCTCAAACGAGCTGATTTTGTCATGCCTGCTTTTCCTTGATTTAATGTCGTGTGCCATTCTGTGACAGTCACAGAAATTATTTTGATGAAATATTTTGCTTTGTATTTAGAGTTCAGCTTCGTATTTATCTTTCAGAAAATTAATTAATGCACGAACGTGCTTAAAAACATTTAGAAAGTTCTGCAACTATACAGAGTCGATTTAAACAATGTTACTGAAAGTTGTTAACTTATATATTGTTAAGAGTTTTACATGTAGTTTTTATTTGAAACTTTTGCTATGTATTTTTTATTCAATTTTGTTTTATTGAATGTACCCAAATACCTAAATCGATTACGGTTTTATGAAGGGAACGATGGATGCTGTAATCTAAATGTGTATTATAAATGTATTAAATGTAACTCTAAATCATTCTGCACTGATGTCGACATGTATCGTGGATGTTTATGGCATTTCTATAAAATGGAAAAGAAAATTCTATAAATATCTATCCTCTATATCTATGTTGTTTCTATAAAAAGGAAACTCGCAACCCGAGTGTTTTAGGTATCCATGGACGACATACCATCTGGTGGGCCGTTTGCCCGAATGTCGATTTCACAAAAAAAAATCTATGTATTCATCTCAAGTAAGTGTATGTGTGTTTGCGTAAAATATTTTTTTACCTGGAAGAGATCGCTTTGGCGATATGGCCGTCTGTTTTACATGTCGTTACTGTTACTTATTCACTTAATTGTTTCATTGTTTAATTATTTTTTTTTTTTTTGCATTAATTGTTAATTGCTTTAATTGTTTTTTTGCAACACTTGTTGTTGCACAATAAAGAGTTTATCTTTCTATCTATCTTTCTATGTATCTTTCTATGTATCTTTCTATCTATCTTCCTATCTATCTTCCTATCTATCTTCCTAGCTATCTTCCTATCTATCTTCCTATCTATCTTCCTATCTATCTTTCTATCTATCTATCTATCTTTCTATCTATCTATGATATTTCAAGCACCAAATTTTTCAAAACACAGTTACCATACACCAACGATATGGAAATAGACTAGATGACACATATACCTTCTTGTCAAGGAAACCTGGCTTTGTGAGCAGATGAGGAGGGGTGAACACCTAAAAAAGTCTACGTAAGTAAATTTGAAACTTAAGTACCTACTACGTAATAAGAATGTTCCATTTTCAAAACACATGAATTTAATAATTCGAGAGCTACTGAACATAGAACACTACTAGACCGTAACGTGGCTGCCCTACAGTGCTTGTATAACATATCTAGTATGTATTCTCCTAATACAATAAGACTGTTTACCCGCTATTTCACCTTACTTGTTCATGAAACTGTCACAGTGCCGTTCCGTGCCATGCAGTCTTTCACTATTAAGCATTTAAGCGCTTTTCACACGAAACAAGGAACGACAAAGCCTAGTTGAATACCCCAAAATGTTGCTTTATTACTGTGAATTTTGAATGCCTCCCTTTTAATGTACAGTTGTAATGGTGAATTGCATTCGTTTCTAACACAAAGACATCGTTTTATATGAATTTAGTGAAATAAGACTCACCTAATTTGTGACGTTATCTGTTCAACGTAAAAGACGTTTAGGCACGTTTGGGCAATTAACAAAATGTGTTTCAAAGGTAGGTGTAATTTATTGAGATTATTCATCTTTTAACCTTTCTATGGATGCAAACAAACTGTATTATATTCTGTTTATCGTATTTAAACAGCAAACAAATTCTAAATCAGCAGCAAAGTAAATGATTTACTACTAAAGGCTTGGGCACATTACAGCAGCAGCGCGCCACAGTAGGTCTCACTGCAAAAGTGCGACAATGCTCATTACAGACGCGACGGGCCGCAGCTTAACGCAATAATTTAAGCCAGTTAGCTGTTGAAATTCATTTCTTCACGTCGTTGCACAGCAAATAACTCTCTAATTACCACGCGTCCAACGCACATTGAGGCGGGCCGCGTCGCATAAATACGGCTAGCGAGTGATTCGCCAGTGCACTGCTCTGCGGCCCGCCTGAAGTGTGTCATCGTTTTGATACAGAATGCACGAAATTGATTCAGGAGGATGTTTGCAATGTTATACGCTGCGATGCGGCCCTTCGCTAGCCTTTAGAATTTCATCATCAAGTTGAATCATCCATCATCAGCATCCCGGGACTGTCATTTAGTGTTGTCTGTTCCTCATTAAATTATTTCTTGTATTCTTTTTTATTTAAGATTTAATTTATTCTTGAATGGTAGATGGAATTTACTGGGATTATTCATGTTTTAAAAATCTCTAAGAATCCCAAGACACTGTATTAAATTTTCCCTGTTTATAGTCTTTATGTCCTGACTTAGTAAACACATTACCGTGAATAATAATTAATACTAACATAATAATTATTAACATTTCTTCCATTTTTCTACGAAACAAAACACTAATTTTTTTTATGCGTTCTCATTACCATTAAATTTTAGAGTTTCATGATTATTGTATTATATTATTATGTGATATTAGTTACAATTATATTTAGCATTATCAGTTGGTGCAAGAAGGACTTTATTTTCAGACACAATTTACAATAATGCCTAATAAACTTTTCGTCGAGAACATTAGAGGCTATTAAAAGAATGTACCTATACTAGGCCTGGCTCACTCAGCACTTTTGATATGAAAATATGTCTACAGCCGCTGGCCTCTCCGCAGGTGTTTATTTCAATCGGTTGCCGCGAGCTCTTTGTAGCGCACACACAAATAAAAGCGTTTAAAAACTACCATCATATTGTTATTATAATTATTATATTGTTATTATTGTTATTATATGTCATTTATAAGAAGGCATAATACTTTTTCTTTTGGACCAAATTTAAAATTGTGTTTTAAAACGAATGAAACTACTATAATTAGTTACATTATTTTTATTTTTATGTTTTTGTAGGTTTTATGAAGCATTCCTAGGAAGTGAGTCTTCTATACTTGTACTATTATTCTGTGCCTGTACATACTTACATACCGCTACCGATATATCTCGGCAATATAGGTCGTTTTTTTTATTTATTTATTTTGGAACATAAAATAATTGTACATCAAATACTTAAAAATAACTAACATAAAGGTTTTACTAGTTGTATAAGTTACGCCAATGTTCACATATTTGATGTGGCAAAACCACATCAAAATATAATTCTGGCTTAACCCTACAGCATTTTCTTTACCGCATCATCACCCCTCAAATTCAAAGAGCTAAACACCCGCACAGGCGGGTTCTATTTCCCCATTCAGTGGTCTCGAGATTTCGTAATAAATGGCGCAAGTTGGGTTAACGGGCCACCTCTGGGCTCTATTCAACAATGAACGCTTTGTTTCATGCCAACGCTTTAAGGCGACGATAAAATATGAAATATTGGGTTTTATTTACTTGTAATAAGATTACTATTAATTTGCAAATAATAAAATTTGATAATATAATATTTATTATGGTTTGTAGTATAATGTAGTATAATGTACTTTCTATTATGAATTGTGTATGTATGGTTTTCATAGTCCTACATTTTTCAACGCAACTAAAAACTGGCATATATTGTAAAATCTACATACTGAAGTGGCATTTTAGGCTGCTCATATTTATCGCAGGATCGATAGTCGATTGTGTAGACGAATCGTCGAACGGACACCACGTTGGTACCGGAAAGCGCAGTGTGGGACGCCAGGTGGACCGACGAATTTAATAGGACAGTGGACGGTCAGGCCCACCTAAATGGATTACCGTGCTTAAATATTTAATTCTACAATTAAATATGGCCGAGAATCTTCGAGTGTCATCTGTGATGAATGTTCAGGGTACCGGTCAAAGGGTTACGGGTGTTCATAATAAATTAAGGTAGGTAAACTCTGTTATTTTGTTAACCGGTTAAGCGGTGGTCTTAGTAGAACGATTAGAGGGACCGCTATAATCCCAATTCGCGTCGCTGGAGTATAAAATGAGACGTTCACGAAATATTGGACGACCGATCGGCGCAGTTAGTAGTAACCCAAACGGCTGTGCTAAAAGCTCCCGGGTTCGATTCCCGGTCAGACAATTGAGCTTTTATTGTTTCCTTTTGTTTAAACTTTTACTTACCGGTACAAAATACTTTTACTTTAGCTACAAAACGTTTGCGTTCTTGACCAAGTAATTATCCTAAATTGAGCTCATTTTTTTTTTGTCAAAGTTTATGTCGTTTTAAAATTTTCTTTTCTTATGTAGCGTATATTTGTTTTATTTACATAAACATAAACTATACCGTTTTATTCGTACCAGACAAACAGAATGTTATCTACAGACAAGCTCTACTGGCGTTAGTAGATTATAGATCATATTATGTAATGTTTTAGCAACTAATAAAATTAAAACTTATGACGTTTATTTTTAAAGTTAATTCTCTTTGTTCTAACTGACTGTATAAGCTTGTATTACAACGTTGTATTTACAGTTTACGCTGTCTAATCGCTTCCTAAATAAGTTGATAATGAGCTGCAAAGCGAACGATCGATTGAGCGAAACTTAATGTGTCACCATTTTACTAGTTATTCTACTCAGGACGCACTGAAAGTTTTGCGTATCTGGCCAACCACAAATATCTGAATATGGAATTAGGTAAAATAAAAAAATACAGGTTTTCAAAAATAGAACACAATTTAAATTGGTGGGAAATTATTCAGTTGTTTTCAATATCAATTTGAAGTCTCATTCAAAATGGAATTGGAGCGAAAAGATTTTCGAGCCATGATTTTTTACGATTTTAAATGTTCATTAAATGCGAATGAGTGTTGTTCTCGACTTCAAAGTGCTTTTGGTCTTGAAGCACCACATGTGAGCACCGTGAGACGTTGGTACGACGAGTTCAAACGAGGGCGTGTTTCACTCATGGACGAGATTCGGGAAGGCTGTCCATCAACGGCAGTCACCGAAGAGAAAGTGGCTACCATCAAGCATCTGATTGAGGAGAATCGGCGTCAACTGGGGATCGGTATGAGTCAAATTGAAAAGATCCTGCATGAACATCTAAGGGCCAGGAAGGTTTGTTGTCGATGGATCCCTCGTGAACTCACTACAGAGCAAAAGCGGGCGCGTGTGGTCTGGTGCCAGGATATGCTCCGAAAATTCAACCACGGTTGTTCAAATTCCGTCTATAATATCGTGACCGGTGACGAATCTTGGATCTATTGCTATGAGCCAAAAAGAAAGCAACAATCTTGCGAATGGGTCTTCGAAAGAGAGAACATTCCAACCAAATCTCGACAGACGAAAAGTGTTGGAAAACAAATGATCGCCTGTTTCTTTTCCAAGTCTGGTCACGTGGATACTGTTCCACTTCAAGAACAAAATACTGTTAATTCGGAATGGTACACAAGCGTTTGTCTGTCAAGTGTTCTGGAAAAAATTCGCGTGAGACGCCCGAAAAGCCATATCACTCTTCATCACGACAACGCGGCTCCTCACACCGCGAAGAAAACAAACGCCTTTTTGTGTACGAAGAGAGTCGAGCTTATGACTCATCCGCCATACAGTCCAGACCTGGCACCATGCGACTTCTTCCTATTCCCGAAAATCAAGGGTTCGATGCGCGGTTTAAATTTTACGGACGCAAACGAGGCGGTGGTGGCGTTCAACAAGCACGTAAATGACATGCCCTCTGATGTGTGGGCCTCCTGCTTCCAGAAGTGGTTCAAGCGTATGAAAAAGTGTGTCAAACTCAAGGGTGAATACTTCGAGAAACAATAAACATCTTACTTGTACAATAAACCATTTTTTATTCTAGTTACGCAAAACTTTTAGTGTGCCCCACATAAGCCAATTATATATGTGTGTATGTATGAATATGTAAGTGTTTATATATATGTATATAATTAGATTATATATATATATAAACACTTACATATATAATTTAGTATTTTGTACATATTTTATCGAACCATCTCATTTGAGTCTTTCTCGCACCTCCTACTTAAAATCGTTGATAGAAATAGTGATTGTTACGATAGAATCATCATTTTAAATCCCAACAACCTCCAAAAAAAAATTAAACAATATACTAGTATTGTTGACATAAAATAAAATGAATAAATCGTTATAAATAAAGATTTGTTCTTTATAATATTAGTTCGTAATTAGCGTATACCTTTTGTGAAACTACTCGCAGAAGATTACCATGAAATGTACTGCATTTCTTCTTTTATCCCATTTTCCCAATGTAGTCACGTGTTTCCGTAGTGAGTAAGATACGGCAGAGTCCATTCCCACCCCATCCTATCCCTCCCTATTTTCCCAACCCATTCTCCAAATCAATTCCTATAGGTACCTCCTAAGGTAGGTGGCGCATATGGGGGCATGCCAACATTTGTCATTTTGGACTGACGTTGGCATGTATTGCGGATGTCCATGGACAACAGTATCCACTTGACATGAAGTGGACCTTATTTCCATAAAGAAGAAAAAATACTCTGCTTAAATTGTAGCCGTTACACTTAAACTTCGTAAATGAAGGAAATTTAAAAAAAAAATTAAATAAATAACATCTGATTTATAATTTGAAAAATTACGGAATATATTATTTTCTTTAACATTCCATGAAAGGCTCAATATCTGAAATACTATAATCGAAAATGAGGTCTCTTAGCTTCAGACGACGTTACAAGTACCGTACGAGTGTGACGTCATAATATTCATATGACATTACAATATTCAATCCTTAGGAACTCGTCAAACTGTAAACACGCGCTATAATTATGTAAATATCATGTATGTAGTTTCAGAACTGTTGTACAGACAGTAGCATACTAGCGTAGGCATATTAGACCTCATTGGATCGGCATAAAGGTGGAGATTGATTGAAACCTGTACTGTAAATAGAGAATTGTTGTGCGAAACTTGCGGTTCGCAAATACTGGGTACGGCTTGCTTTCATTTACTTTGGAATAATGTAACTGTAGTTAATTTCTGTATGTCTCTTAATATTAATATAGTTTTATTTAATTTAAAACTGCATTTGTATAACAATATAATAAAACTGCATTTCTAAATATAATTAGAGGTCATCTTTTTGGAACGAAGTTCCTTTACGCGGCTTACGGTAGCTGTGATTCGAGAGAAAATGTAACGTCACGTAAGATTTTTACCTCCTCCATACGCCTTTCTCTTTCTCTCTGTGTATGTGCGTGCGAGTATCGAGAGCGAATCAAGCAGAATAACAGACGTGCAGACTAGTGCGTGGCCGGTTGTATAACCTAAATTTTTGATTTGATTCCTTATATTAAATTATTTGCATTGAAAATATGATACAAAATAAAAAAAAATACATGAACTATACAGATTTTATTTCAAATTACATTCGGAGTTTAAAAAAAATGCGTGAGGATCCTCATTCCTGATCCCCTGACCGCACACGTATTTTTTTTGTATTTTTACATTAAAAATCTATTCCCAAATACATATGTCAACGTTCCATTTTTGAATAAGGTGACAGTTTGTAAGTAACGCAACATTTTGTTAATAGCATTGTTTCTAGTTACTTAGTTACTTACTCTTGTTTCAGCGTGTCTTATTGGCTCTACTAAAAAAAAATATGGAAACAGATTTGGATGTATGGACAGATAGATGCATGGGATGTATTTGAAGTTAGATGTTTGTAATTAGATTAAAACCTTTTCCTAACCATTCCATTTTAAATCTCCAAAGGTAGGATAGGTTGAGATGAGAATACATATCTCACTAACTACCGAAATACTTACGTACATTGGGGGAATAGGATAAACTAGGAAATGCAGTATATGCAGGATGGGGGGTGCGAATTCGCTCGCATGATTTTAGAGGCGAACATTTTCAAACTGACGCGAATTCCCGCTAAAAACATAGAAACGTATTGCCCGCTAGTCACCCTTTTTATAAAAAAATGACGGATTTATAATAGGGATTTTTATTAAAAATATCCTTTACTTTATTGTGTATTTACTGAGGATACAGAATGGAAGAGTTACAGAATATTTGAAATGACCAATTGAAGAATAAAACATTTACAAAAAGTATTTTCAGAGAAGAGAAATGCTATCGACAATTTAGCACCAAAGATAACAGTTAATGTTGCATCGTGGAGCGTACTGCCAGTAATTCAATTCTCGCAAGACAATACTTTTGCTGGCAGTCCGTGAATTATGTACCTAAACGACCTTTTTTCGATTGCACTTTAAATTCCACCATTCCTTAAGCAAGAGCATTGATCCCATAGTTGCTACAATTAAAAGTACCATTGGCCTGTGTCTCTCCACTGTTGGATATAGGCTTCTCCCGCTGATTGACACAACACACGGTCTTCTGGTCATCCATCTACTACCAGCGACTTTCTTGAAGTCGTCAGTCTACCTGGCTGGAGAGCGTACCAGGCTACGTTTCCCAAAATGTGAAAGAAATAAAAGATTGGTGTTAGAATTTTTTTTTGTGGTCTCCCCTCTTGTTAAATATTTCTTCTAAAGACTCAGTATAGGAAATTAGAACATTATTATTATTATTTTATTATAATATAAAACAGAAGTAGTAATAAACTACATAATAAATTAAATTATAAATTATACATCGTGCATGGACAGAATACTTTAGACTTTTTTATATTTGATTAAGGTTACTCTGACAATTTTTATCTATTACGACATAAATATATTTTTGTATTGATATCATTACCACCACCACATCTCCTCCCGTCGGTGTCGTGGCGACTAAGGGATAACGAAGCCGCTACCACAAACGCTGAGAAAATAAAGGAGAGTGGACTCGCCCAACTCACTTGGCCAGCGTGCAGCGTAGCGTTTTAAGGCCATACATCCCTCATGCACAAGACAAACTGCACGAGCCTCCTCACGCACATGATAAAACGATCTACGATCTACGATATGTTACGACGATCTACGATAATGATCTACGATAAAAGGTCTGGCTGCGGTTTCTGTATTAATTTCTATTCCATTCCCATTTGTTATGTTCGTAACTAAACTGACGCATTCTCCAAACAGACAGCTGCATTTCTAAATCCTCGTATTAATTTTCTGGTCTAAAGGAGACGTGTTGTTTATGAAAAATGAACCCTGTTTATATGAAATATGAACATGCATCCATGTCACAATTTCACATGCTGTTTGCATGTTTACCATATTTGTATTATTTCGGACCCTTTCCTTTTAAAATAATTGCGATATTTGTGTTGTTTAATTTCCATATTTTATTTCGATTTGCTTTTGTTTCATTGTCTGTGAGTCGTTTATTTTGAATATATTGAAATGTCTATCATGTCTATCAATAAAATGTCAGTTAGTCAAACCTGTATTAGTTTATCTAAACTGTATTAGTTTTAGATTAGCTCATACATCTAACACAACTTTTAGAGAAGTGGACTAGTAGGAGCTTTCTCGTTTCATAAAGCTTCTATCTATATTACATATTAGCGATGCTCGCGACTTCTTTCGCTTGCACTTGTGATTCCTGTGGGAACTTCATAATTAATCTGGATAAAAAGTACACTAAATGTTAATCCGCCACTTAAGCTATAACTATACTACATATACTATATCATTAAAATCCGTCCAGTAGATTTAGACAATAAATCTAAAAATGGTTGTTTTGGGTTCTGTGTCGTTCTTTTTTCAACTACGATTTTGTCCAAAAAATATTTAATGTACAGACAGACACGGCTTCGTTACGTTTGTATTATGTCTATATGTATATATATAGATAGAAGATAATAAAATCGTAACGGAGCCGTATTGTGACATGAAATATTTTTCGAAAAAACCGTTTGCAATATAAAGTAATAGGTAACTAGTAATAGGTACGGATGATATAGAGTTCAAAACCACTGGATGGAGATTTAATGAAACCTGGCACAGTTATAACTTAAATGTTAACATTAACATTTAGAGTACATACTTTTTATCCAGATTAATTGTGAAGTTCCCGCGGGATTCACAAGTTCACGCGAACGAAGTCGCTGGCACGACTATTTAATATTTAACAACTTAACAAAGGAAGTAACTAATCATAGCATCTACATCACATAAATTTTAACATTTATTTTTTAGACAAGAGAACAGTCATGATTAACACCTTTCTAAAGGATGAGTTTAACAGTCGTCCAAAAAAAACCCTTGCCCTTAGTGTTGTGTTAATAGGTGGCCAGCTAGACCAAGGTATGTGCTTGGGTTCACTATTAAAAGTCGTCCAAATTGAAAATGTTTAAACTACGCTGTTCTACTTCCAAATTGAAATATGCTTCAAATATGCAAATATGCTTCAATTATCTTAGCTTATGTTAGAAACCTCTGACGTTCTGGTTTAAGAATCATTCATTTCTTACGTATAAGAAATATATTCACTTAAATGAGAAAAGAAAGTGTTATATAACATAATTTTACGACTAAATAGTGTACCTACAGGAAGCTATAAGACAATAAATAAATCGGAAGGTAGGCCCTAATAAACAAACTGTGAAGTGGGTTAAAATCGACTGACAAGATTGAACGACGTAAACAAACTAACAAACATCGTCGCTCTTCTGACTAACTGACGTAACTAACATTTAGTAAATTTTACAGGGCAAGCTTTTTTCGGTTTTGCGCTGAACGCGTTCTAATGTACTGCTCTTAAATAAAATTATATTGAAAAATAAAATACACAATTATATTCTACAGGTCAATATCTTTCTAAAAATATGCATTTAATATTTCGGAAATATTTATTTATTTATTTATTTATGTTTAAAACAGATACGCCACTCTGTAAGAACTTTGTTTTCTTATTGTACGACTTTTACTAACAGATACGACTATTACTTTTTTTTATAAAATTAAGTAAATAAAATACATTAGTTTGAAAATCAACTTGCGTTTACTGTGACATCCTTAGCAATAACGTCATAAATTTAAAAATATCAGTCTCAAACATTTAGAGCAATTGGAATGCAATTGAATTGAGATCTTCTTAATGTTATTCTCTAAAGTATGCTTTGTCATATAATACTTAAGAACAATATCTTAAAAAAAAAATACAATCATTAAAGTTCTCAACACAGCCTTTGCCTTCTGCAAGAAACAACTTTCTATTACAAGTAATATTATTTGAATACAAGTACAATAAACAAATTAATTGAATAGGTTTTAAAAAGGTAAGACAATGAATTATAAAGGACTAAAGGTGAATACGTAGGTACCTAATTAGGAAATTAGAAATCTTTTTTATTATTTAGTTGTATTATTGCTTTATTAGTTGGTCGTCAAATTTGTTACTCGTCTAATTTCGGGACACGTCTAATTTGTTGGTCATCTAATTTGGCATTCGACAAACACGTTATTCGTACCTACAGTTAATCAAAAAAGTCAAATTGTGCTCTTTATGCACATGCGATATTTTATAATTATGTTGTAGCGACTGCAACGAACCCTCATAATTAATGAAAATAAGTAGCGAGTGAACAACAAGATTTTCAAAGAATTTAATATCGCGTTTAAGTTTATTTTTTAATTTCCCAAGCACGTGAAGGTTTACTCAAAATTATAAGTAATGTAAAAAAGATATTGGTGACTGTACAAACTTTAGACAAGTCTGGATGCAGACGACCAAGGAATTAGACTAGTCCCGAAACTAGTTGAGTAACTAATTTTACTGGTTACGAATTTGACGACCACCTAAAAAAGTATTATTATTGTCTTATTATTTTTTTCCAATAATCAACAAAAACAAAAAAAATCAATAAAAGGGGCACTAACTTAGTAAAGTTAGTGTTCCTTCCCTTCTCACATTGTTCAATCATTTTGCTAATGAATTTATTGAGTAAAATGAATCAACATGGAATCAATGTGGAAGTAACTTGTAAAAGTCCACATGTTCACCTAATCTAATATTGGTGTATCGCCAGTTGTTAATGAGATTAGGTCTTCATACTTTTCTTTCGAGATTTTGGGACATGTCTTATTCAGAGGATTGATTTCAGACTGCAGAGAAGAAGAAACCTGATTTTTCAATGTTAATGACCGGTATGTTTTCTCAGCGTGACTTGTCCTAAAGAAAAGTGTCGTAGGTTTAGTTTTAAAGACTGCAAATTCGGTCATCTCTGTCTAGTTAACTTTTAATCCATTGTCATCTTCTCGCATTGAGAGAAACCGTAAATCAGTGGATAGTTTTTTAAAATTTAGAAAATCTGAGTAGCCGTGAGCAATAACATGGTATGGTTTGTTCCTTCGTGCTAGTTTAAATATGGGGATAAGTTGAGACGGCACATAAATATCTCCACATTTCTTTATGGCATAACTAATGGCACTGTGGGCAGAATCCCCTTCACTTTGACCATGACTTGGCACGGAAAAACGAAAGATAATTTCCTCAATATATTTTGTAGAATTATTGTTGATAACGTACATCAGAGTCCATGCCATAATTGAATTGCGGTTTTGTCCACTGCAACCATCGGCGAACAAATAAATTCGTTTTAGTCCTCTATCGTCACTCCTCTTTAAAAACATATATAAAGCTGTGGAAATTTCTGAGGATCCTCTTTTTCTCTGTCCCTCATGCCATGTAAAGCAGTAACAATTTCCTGTAGTCATGTCATAAACTGTGAAATTATAAGCTGACAGACGTCTCTTATAGAAAACTGCGCTTTCGTTACTGATCGGTAAATTAATAACTTGCTGAAGATCAAAAGTAGCACATTGCACAGTTAACGGATTTCTTTTTGATTCTTCTTTGCACTCTGCTCTTTTGTCGCGAAATACTTTCTTTTCTTCCTGATGTTTTCCATATTTTTCCAAAAGTTCAGATTTTATATTTTCCTTGCTTTCACGATACGTTAAGCATAAACTACATTGATCCTTTTTAGGACGATGAAAAGACAATTTTTTTGATTTAAAGACTGCGGTATGTAGAAAAGCTAGGCTTTACTGAAATATCCTCCAAATCTTTCAAGAACATATCGTACATTTTTTTTATTGTCAAATCTGAGTGCAGGTATTCAAGAGAGCTACTTTCGCGGCAGTAGTGAGACTCAACCTTTGGAAATCGATCTATATGTTTCTCAACCAAATTGCGAGCTATTTCGTCAATTTCTTGACATTTCTGAGGACGGCCTCCACGTTTATCTTTTTCGACAGTTCCGATGTCTGTGAGTTCTTTTACTGCAGTTCTAAGTGTACGTTCACTAATACTTAACGTATGTAGGAAAAAATAGCGACACACATTCAACTGAACTCCACCCAGTGTCAAAAAATATTTGAATGTTCTTTGTCTTCTCGATTCTGATCCAACAGTCTTACGTTTAGTTGTCATTTTTTCAACATGTCTAGCTATAAATTCACGCTGACTATACAGGTTGCCTTGGACCCAAAAATTGTCAAATATATTCTGACGGGATTCTTCAGTGAACTTGTGACACTCGCGATTTTGTTTCTTGCATTGTTCAATATTACACAAAGAGCCCAGTTTCCATTCAGGCACTGTTTTTTTTTCAACTTGTGTCGTATACTCTTTTCCAAGATCTTTCATGAGTTTATTAAGTTTCTTCTTATCAAACCTTTTTTTCTTTTCACTTGTTACTTCTTTAGAAGCGCCTTCTACTTCAAAAGATTCCGGAACCATCTTATGTGAACTTTCATCATAGTCGTTAACTACCAATATACTTGGAGATTGCAGTTTGTGTCGACCATGATCTTTACATGAAACATCATTTAAAAAGTGATCCCAACATTGTAAAATCAGGCATCTAACGCCAGTACTAAAAACTACCCCGCTGCATCCAATTACTTCACAAGATTGTTCACGACGGTCATTGCTTTCTGTTTCTAGAATTGTGGAAGATTGTGGAAGTGTTGACTGGATAGCTAGTTGGGAGACTGTGATTTCGACATCTTGACACATATTCATGCCTTCAATACAAATAGTTGCGTCGCTTGATATGGAATTCGTTCTGGGTCTTATTGACGGTAAAACAAAATCTGGATCATTTGGCTCTTCAATGTCGAAATTACTAAAAGGGTCATCCTCTACATCAAGCAATATTCTATTCTGTCGCTTAACTACATTTAATAGAAGTTCGTCATCTGATGAAAACTCAGTGTTGCTGTTTTCAATTTTTTCTGGGGTTTCTTGACTATTGTGGTCAGTCATTATCACTGTTCCAAAATACCACCCTTTTTTGAAGTACATTTTTACCTGAGTACCTAAGCGATTAATATTGTCTCCTTTGATGACACTTTTTAATTCTTTGATTGATACGCAATTTTGAGTACCATCTCGCCACTTTACTATAACATCGGGGTTTTGGTCCATTATCATAAACCTGAAGCAAAAAATAAATGACTGCAATTCCATGCCATCAATTATAACACACAAAGCTACAGCTAGATACTAATAAGATAATAAGATATACACTTCCTTTTTCACCAAAAACATATAGAGAGATACAAAGTACAAGTTAATTAGAAGTACAACCAGCGGCTAAAGCGATCTCTTCCAGACAACCTGGATGGTAAGGAGAAGTCTGTAGACAAAATAGAGGTACATGGTACGGTACATACATACATTCAGACCTATTATATGCCATATCATATCTGGGTGTCAACGGGTTAAACAAGGTATAGAAACAAAGAAAAAACATTACAGTACGTACTTACTAACGCACGAATGACAAGTCCCAACACGCAAAAGTTACTATTTTGTCACGTACCGTCGCTCGCCCGCCGTATAGGGTATATCTTTTCGCGCCGGCCGGTCGGTCACTGATTTTAAAGTAGCGTCAAGCGTGATCTACGATGCACAACCCCCCCCCCCCCCCCCCACTGCCCCAAGATTACTGCACATGATAAATTCTATCTCTTAACCCATTAGGTTTAAATTGTCATCTTCACCGAGTCCATACTACGACGTACCTAAGTGCGAAAATAATTTTAAAAACTATGTATACGTGTAATATTTTGGTTCTCACTAAGAGACATATTTCACTTACGACAAGTTACAACACAAAATCCTACAGTTTGAAAATTTCACTAATAGTCGTAAATGAAATACGCCTATTAGTGTAATTCCTTTTCCTCAGATACGCAGATACGTCTAATATATTTTTAATGTTTTCTAAGCAACGGTAGCAGATATCGATACAACAATTAGATAGATCGATCGGGCTTTGAAATACTTTAAGGAGGTGTTAATAAACGAATTTCGCCAAAAATGTCAGTTACGTCAGTTAGTCAGAAGAGCGACGACATGTGAAGTTGAGCTTGTAATAAAATCGCATCAAAGCAAGTTCATTGGATCTACTTTCATGCTGACTTTGATGAAACCCACTTGCTAAACTTCCCCAGATAAAACAATTATCTTTAGCTCTGGATACATTAAAATTTATTTAGTGATACTGTAATTAATCCGCTATAAACATATTCGTATACAGGACAATGTCAGTTTTGTCCTCGATGCAAACTAACATCGATATTGAATGTATGTGCAATCGACTCTTATGCAGTGTAATTCAAATATTAGGTCCTACAAAAATAATGCTAAATATTCTAGTATGTCATTCAGTGGAATAAAGTGATCATACTCGTGAAAAAAAAAAACAGCTTAAACCTGGAAAAAGAAATCTCGTGATTAAAATTATCTTATAAATGAATCGAGGAATACTAAAACATCCTATGTATGTAAGATATGTATGTCCTATGTATGTATGTAATTTCACAAGGTACGGTACATACTGCAAAAACGTTGCAAATTTGAAATATTCTTCAAATAAGCAAATATGCTTCAATAATGTTAGCTTACGTTAGAAACCTTTGACGTTCATTCGATTACCATTATATAAAATTTTAAAAAGGATCACAGATTACTTTAGATAACACATCTGCATATTAAAGCGGCATCTGCTTTTAGAGGACACTGAGGTAGGTGGGGTAGTTTTAAAATATTTATGAAGTAAATGGAGACAGTATAGGACGAGGTAATTTGCATATGTTTCTAGAAAATAGACTATACCGTTTTTAAGATTTCTTTTGTGTTTATTTTTACGTTTAAAGAAACATATATAAATTCAAAATTTAAAGTCCAAATTATGTTTTCTTGAAGAGATACCAAGGATCGTTCTTCTGGTCGTTCTTTATACTTGTACTTGTTTGTACTCGTTTCTTCCTCAGCGTCATAATGCAATGCAATTCAGTTTCTACTGCTGGACATGGGCCTCCAAATGTACATTGTCTTGTGCATGTGGGTTTAATGGTCTTAAAAGGCCACGTTGGCCAAATGGGTTGGCGAGTCCACTCTTTTAAAGGTGGTGTAATTCCTCAGCGCTAGTGGTAGCGGCTTTGTTGTGTCCCTCACTCGTCTTTTACCACATCCACGGGATGGGATGGTGCTATTCTATAGCGTCATAATGACATGTACTCAATTACTCCCTAATGACCTAATGTCTCCAATGGCCCTGATTGACTGCAATAGTAAACTTAACATCAGGATTTAGTAACACCAACAATAGTGAAATTAGTTTCATTCATTGGATCCAACCACGACAATACTCATGTGACGATGTAAGTACCTTGTCGATCGTGTGAATAATGTTCGCTTGCCGTGAATGGAACAACTTTGTTCAACGGCGGCGACGCGCGAAATTGTAGCACAATACGTATTGGAAACGTCTCCGTCTCAACGCTTACTGTCTGGTATTGAAACATCTGTTGCATCATTTATTTATTTAACAAACTTTATTGCAGAAATAGTACAAAAGGCGATTTTAATGTTTAGACTGGTTAACTAGAGGGCGGACGAGCAAGCGGTCCCACGTGATGGTAACTGTTACCGCCGCCCATGGACACCTGCAACACCAAGGGGTATACGGGCGCGCTGTCGACCTTGCAAAATCCTATTCACAGCTCTCTTGAAGAACCCCATATCGTAGCTTAATGGAAAGACCTCTTGAGGCAGTTCGTTCCACAGCCTACGGGTTCGCGGTATAAAATAAGCAAAGAGATATATTGGGAGATGCGATAAGAGGTAGGTGCAGTGAAATCAACGAGACATGAGCTTTGCGTTTGAGTGTACAATGCGAACCATTTCGACAATCGGATTGGGCAATTCAGCACCCACTCACACCGATGCAAAGCTCATATCTCGTTGATTTCACTATATCATTGTAATCAATCAGCGCAGTAGGAAGCTAGATTTATCTAGGGTACCTACTTATTGTAAATATCACGTTTAAATTTTGAAAAATAAGAGTAATATAGGTAGTATTTCTTTAAATCACCACCTATATATATCTCGACTAAGGGTGACCAGTAAATCTGCAATCAATTCAAAAGTTTGCAATTCAAAAATTTGAACATGATTTGGCCATTCCATCTTTTCCTATGGGTATCGTAAACGGCGATTAAAGTATCACAAAGCCATTACCATAAGCTCTGAGGAACTACACCACCTCTAAATGAGTGAACTAGCCAACCCGCATAGCCAGTGTGGCGTGTATGAGGAAAGTTTAGCCATACTTCGCTCATACATAAGACAACATCCCACCTCCACCCATGGTCCTACGAACCTTTTGGTTATACGGACCAAATCGTCGGGAGGTACGCGCCGTTCGCCTGCTAGGGCTATGTTGCGGCGCGTATCTGCTCTGCCTCCCTACAAGTATTCTCTTTTGCCTGTGTCCCATAAGCACTCTCCCCTTTCTGGGGCTGTTTTACTCCACAAGACGACGTACTTCAGTGCCGAACAGCTCTTTCGGGCTCCTTTTTCTGTGCCATCGGTGTGCAAACTCTCTGAGCCCGCGGAAGTTCGCTTCGGAGGAGACGAGGTCGCAGTAGTATGCCGGTCCCTCCTCCCGCCGTACAATCCTCTCTAGCATGCTCCGTCGATATTCCTCGTATAGAGGACAGGACCATAGAACATGGTGCAAGTCCTCCTCTGCCATGCCACACTCACACTGACTACTCTCACACAGCTTCATATCATGCAGTCGCTTTCGAAAGCAGCCATGCCCAATGAGTATCTGGGCAATAAGACAACATCCATTAGAGGCCCAGTCCAGAAGTGGATACTGAAAGAGCTGGTTACAGATAATGTCCACAACGGAATTGTTTCGAAAATAGGACCGCGTCATCACATAGTATAAGCCTAAACAATCATTAACATCACTACCCTAGAGCACTAAAATTGCCAAATGTAAAAAACTAAAAAAAAAACCTCACACTTTGTACTCACGTTTCGGGCCGTCCACAGACCACAAGCGTACCGCAAAATTGCACGGAACTGCCATTTGAACAATGGACATTACAGTAGTTTAGTTAACGACTAAATCCCGCTCGAATGATGCCTCAAATATTTTACGGCAGTCAGACGGTGCCCTAAATGGTTGTACTTAAAACTGCGCTAGTTTTCGTGTACCATTACCTAACTTTTTGCGAATTTGAGCTTCAAATAGTTACGTAGTTAGTCATTGTCTGAGAACACGTTAGGGTTGATATAAATGGGTTATTCTATGATGTGGTTAGTAGCAGAGTCCTTGAATGTAAACCGTGTACTGGGAAGCGTAAAGTAATAAGGCCACACTCAATGGCTCAAACTAGGATTCTCTGTGTCGTAAAACTTAACATAATTGTCGTGCCAGAGATAATTTAAGGTTGACCTGCTCACAAAGTACGTATTTTTGGGAAAATCTCGCTTTCTGTGGCTCGGAGGTTAATGTAGGTTATTATAAAAATTATAGATCAGATCGATATCGGTGTACACAGGGCAAAATTGATAAGTTTGCATGCAATAGATTTTGTTCACGGAGTAGACTAACTGGACTACGGATGCTATGAGAGTCGTCAGAACATTTTTGTTAAACAATTAATGAATCAGTACTTGGCTCAAAATGGCTGTGAACCCGTAATAACCTTTATCGCCTTTTATTTTTAACCGGTTTTAAGCTTTTTGTATTTTGTAGATTTAAGTTTTGTAGATATGAGAGACAAAGTAAGGAACGAAATTGTATTACAACGAATGAGTAAATCGCTTGAAATTCTCACCACGATAAAAAAGAGAAAGCTCGAATATCTCGGCCATATCATGCGAAGTCCTAAATATGAGCTACTACAGCTAATCATCCAAGGAAAGATTCAAGGCAAAAGAAGTGTGGGAAGACGAAGGATATCGTGGCTGAAAAACCTACGCCAATGGTTCAACACCAGCACTCGATCACTATTCAGATCTGCTGTATCGAAGGTTAAAATCGCTATAATGATTGCCAAACTGCGCGAGCGGACGGCACCATAAGAAAAAAGAGTAGTATTTTTATATTGTGACTCGGGTCTTAAAAGCGTACAATTAACGGCTTTTGCTTACTCTTTGTTTCTTAAATCACTTATTATTGGGTTAGTCGGTCGCTTCACTGCTACCTATTCCATCATAAAATACCCACGGTTACTTATGAGAAAGTGTATGTATTACTCCTGTTGTCCTGAACACAAAACTAATCAAATACATATAACATTTTCAGTCATAATGCACCAGCTATTGCACGAGGAAACCGCCCGGAAAGATTGGAACTCCTATACGTTTTTATTTTTGATTTACAGTTATTGTCGGCCGGCCGCCTACACATTTGTTACCGCGCCTAATATTTGTTGCCAGACGATTGGGCTGGCTCTACAGGCGTCTAGTTGTTGGAAAAGTAACTTGCCTGAGCGGATCAAAATATGAGTCAAAGTTTAAAGTACGTAAAACTGAGTTGATCATTTTTTTTGAGTAAACTTTGAACGATCTTCATGGCAGTAAGTTATTATTTTAATCTCCTTTTCATAGTAAGTAGAGGTGGCGGACAGGCGGCCCACGAGATAGCAAGTGGTTATCGCGGCCCACGGCGACTACACCAGGGGCGACACCTCTTCACCTTTCCTATTTATCCTGTCCTCTTTGGTGAGTTATGGAACAAGTAAATGTTTTTAAAAAAAGTCAAATGTGATTGAAAATACCTTATGATTCTTTACTTACGTCGGTCGATTAATTAAGTAATGGCAGCTAAGTAAATAAGTAATGGTTGTGTAAAAGTCTGGAATTTTCATTTATATCCTACTTTTTACTTTTGGTATAGAATAGACTTCAGTAAATTAGTGCTATTGATTTTTTAAATTCATATTTTATCAAAGTATGCCTATGTCTGTCCATTTCATTGCTCACCTATCGCTCTCCCAGGTTTGCTGGTAGAAATCTCCCAATTTTTCAAATTATTTTAATCATTTGTGTGTACAATGAAGTATATAAATAAAATATTGTATTTGCATATCTTTTTTTAAAAATTATATGAAATACTAAATTTAGTTAGATAAATTAGTTATTTTAAAATACTACAAATAGATCTGCGAAATAAAAATGCGAAATCAATCTGCGAAAGTAAAAAAATGTCATGAGAAATGATTGACTTAGAATTTGGAAAAAAATACAGGATATTTAATGGTGCAAGTGACTAACCTCGTCTGCAGGCGCCTTAATTCGTTTCAGTCCGGTATTATTTGTTACACGGAGGCTTTGTTGGTCGATGATTGTGCAATTCCCGCCCGTTGATTATTATCAGTATTGTTCCAAACACCCGCTTATAAAATTGGGCTTATTACGTTTTAAATTAAGTAAACGTTATGATGACTTTTGGGGAAATAAAACATATATGTATATATTTTTGTAGTTAGCTTTGTAGCTAGTTAGCAGTGCCCACAGTGCCCACGACTTGTTCACGTGGACTTTAAAATATGTGTGGTTAGACTGATTTCCATGGGCACCTATTATATAATTGATCTGGATAAAAGTATCTATGCTAAGTTTTACTAAAATCCGTTCAGTGGTTTTTGCGTGATGCGCGATCACAGACAGACAAGACGACGGACAGACAGATAAAAAATCGAAAATTGTTGTTTTGCATCAAAAAATCTGTATCACACGTATCTTAAACTGCAATTCTCTCTCTCTCTCCTCAGCCCTTGGACGTCCACTGCTGGACATAGGCCTCCCCCATCGTCCGCCATTTAGACCTATCGGCAGCGACCTGCATCCTTACTTTTTCAAAAAAATAGTAGAAGTACCGACACGGCTCTATTCTGATTTTCTTATATGTGTATATATATTTATTTTAATTTCTCGAAATTATGTATCTTGTAGTTTCTACAACGTTTTTTAAAGCAATATCTTTGGAATGGATATTTATTTTCTTTTTGTCGGTGACAACAAGATGGCGCCTGCGATAACTCACTTTTGTCTAGCGTAGGTATTTCGTACGGAATTCGACGCCGCGCTTAAGATTTCCGTTAACTAGATGACACGTTTTAAGACAAGTCGTAAAACTGGATTTTCCATGACACCATTGCATTGTGAGGTTTGAGCGAGAATGCTTAAGGAAATAGAAACCATTTAAAATGGCCGAGAATTTTGCTTATGTACAATAGAAGAAACACCGTTACTACTTAATGATAATAATAAAAGTAGAAATCTGACGTGATTTATCTAATCTATATAGGTAATCTCTAATATATATAAAAATGGATGTTAATCTGAAATTAATAGACTTCTATACCTACCCTACAATCCATAGCCATGAAAATTGGTATACATAGGTATTTTCGATCTATCGACTTTGTTGTAACTCGCTACTAGATGGCGCTGCAGCACATTCAACTGTTCAACTATACCGTTCAACTGATCGCAAAAATTATATCGACGGCAAAACAGAATAATTTGTAATTAAATAAATATAAATATACACAGGCAGGACAAAGTCTGCCGTGTTTTGCTAGTATGTAATATAAATGTAGGATTTGAATAAAAGTTATTAATACTTTTAAACTATTTTATAAATATTGTACTAGTTATATAAATACATATTTATCACACAAAATATGTGTATATTTTGGGGGCATATAATACACAATTACATAAGTGATAGAAAACTCAGAGAGATGTGTCTCTTCAGACGCTGAGCGATTCCTTAACTCTGAAGATGGGATCATCGACAATTCGAACAGCACGCCGTTGGGCGGATTCAAATCAGCTATCAAGCTATAAATCAGCAGTCACCCCTGCTGATGAATTTGTGCTTGTGTTGTATGGCTTAGAACTATCCAATGTCCCCATGCCCCATTAACGTAAAAGGTATCAACCAATCAATCGAATAGAAATGTCGCCGTCAACAGGTACTACCTACATTTGAATTCCGAAGAAAGAAGCTTGGCAATTTCCCCCGTCCTGTCAGTTAGATTTATATGTGCTTACGTGAGCCACTCGGGCGAACGCGAGTTACATAGTCTTCAGCGATAAGGGCTCGGGATGAAAAGTTAGTGAAGGTTCCATGACGAATGTGCGACTCGTTACACGCGAAAATGACGGTAGTTTATCACTGGGAATGTTTTATTCGTGTGACGTAAAGCGTGTTCGGTTCAGTTCGATCTTGTTCGGACGAGTTGAGTAATGGTTTGACGTGATTTTACTAACGTGTCGGTTAGTACGTAATTCTGAAGATATAAGTACGAGTAGAATTTGGTGAGTTCTAATGTTTTTAAAAATCGTGTCAACGTTTGTATTAACGCCACTTCATAATCAACTATTGTTTTCAATACACTATAGTCATTATTTTATATTGTAAATCGGGTCTGAAAGCGAATAATTAAATATATTCGTTTACCTTTTACCGGTTAATGTAGTGTGACGCAGTCTTTCCGTATGTGAAGATAAAATGTGGGTAGTTGATAAAACTGCTCGCCTCTTCAGTTAATTCGTGACCACGGCTAGTGTAACCCGTGCCGAAACGTCGAGTAGAAATGAAAGCTAAACAATTACCTTTAATTATTCGCATTGAGAACGGATTTACAATATAAAATGTGTACGAAACGCGTAAGTTTAAAAAGTTACACTATAGTCCAATCGATGTAAAGCGGAAAAAGCTTCAGAATGGACAAATCGACATAGGGGCAATTTTTTTTTAGAACAACAGTTAAAAATTAAATATACGATAATTAAATCTCTATGTTCAATATTAAAATAGCTTCTCAGTACTAGAATAGCTTTTTCTTAATTTATAAAAATAACGAGTATCAACTTTTTTTTGTATCAATTTTTTGTTATTTTTTGTATCAGTATCAATTATTATGAGCGTATTTTTACGCTAAAATTTACATTATAAAATGTGTACAAAACGCGAAAGTTTAAAAAGTTGTTAAACTAAATAATGTTCCCATACTGCGCAAGTCTGCATAGTGATATATTTGATTGTCATATACAGTAATCCCCCTATAACACGGTACTCTTATAACGCATTTTCATATTACGCGATTTCAATCCCCCGTATAACACGGGTATTCCCCCATATAACGCGGGGATTTCCCACATTATATTTCTGTACTGTGAAATTTATAATGATTTGTACAGTTCATAATGTAATAAAACTGTTAATTTATTTGAAATTAACTGTTTTTTTAGTTCATATGCATAAGTTTTTTATTTAAAATGGTTTTAGTTTAGTTTGATTCTAATAAAACGTACATATTTCGTTCATAATATAGTTTTTTCTTAATATTCGATTTAAACCCCCTTTAGCGAGAAAAGTTAAACGTGAATAATTTATACGTAACGCGTTATACGGGAATACTCCTACAACACGTTTTCCTATAACGCGGAACCAATCTACCGTGTTATGGATTACTATATTTAACTATTTTCAGCAAAACAAAAATTGCCTCTATGTCGTTTAGCCATACTATTTGGTTGGTCGACTATTATTAGGTTAAACTACTATATTGTTATGTTGGATATGGTAAGAGCATTGTAAAAACACTCTTTCGAGTTTTGACCCTTTTCAAATTTCTTGCTACTAAATTGTAACAACTGGCCGCTAATGAAAAGCCTAAAGTCAAATTTGCTCTTAACTCTTTGATTCGATTGCTTTATGATTCATTCTGCTGTCTAATTTTCGACCCATAAAGGGGTGCATATTACACTACGGAAAAGTCTTCAGTGCAGTCCCGTTTGTATCGAAACGCTCGGTTCCGCATGTCACTGATGTTGCATGTCGCATGTTTATTGCATGTTTTTTTTTATTTATACCGCATTTAATCGAAATAAATTTGCTGGAGTGAGGACTGGTCGTATTCATTCCTCGGAACCCCTCCACCGTCTCAGCTAACGTCGTAGCCTGAGATCTTGAAACAACACATTTTAGGTATCATAATTAAATTCAAAGATGGGTCAAATCCCTCAACGCACTGTATTCACAGTTTGATATTATTATTAGATATGTTAGAAAAGAACAAATCTGTAAGCAGTCTTTATTTTCAAGCCTTTATGAGTAAGGCGGGTGGTATCTACTAATAGGTAATAATAGTACGTCTAATGAAAGGTTACTTTATGCATTAAAATCATAACCATAAGTTTTAACTAACTTTTTACACTATAACTGGAAAAAGGCGACCAAGTAGCACATCAATCAACATGTGCACCTTAACGGCCAACTATTAAAGTTTAAAATTGAATGTGCACTTTGATGTTCCGCCATTTGCAGGATCGTACTTTCTAATTTTTCTGCAATCTCACGAGAAATGAGTGCACGTGCCGGCAGTGAATTGCAGTGGAATGTTGGCTTGTTTCTCTTTTTAGATAGATTTCCCTATTGCAGAAATCATGACATTCGAATTTTGGAAAAAATTCAATACATCTTCAATAATAACAGTATCGGCAGCAAACGTTTGGGCGACTCTCCTAAACTATGCATAAATCCCTGACTTACGTAAAATTAGCTTTTAAATAACGGTAAATTAATTATTTTTTCAGACAGATTAATTAGATAATGTCTTATAACAGTGCTTGTTACTTCTAAAATATTTGTATGTTTTTTTTTTATAATATAACTAACACCTGAAGTTTTTTTTATAGAAGAGTTGGCAGATGAGCGGGCGGATCACATGATGACACAGAATAGTTAATAGCACAAGTACAGAAGACACTTCCTAAGAACGCTTCATTAAATCTACAAAAATATACCTACAAAATAAAATTTCGTTCAGCGCGAGCCAAATTCAATAGTACGCGCATCGGAGAAAGGCGATATTACACTGAACCGCTGAAGGTTACGCACACAATGACACTCCATACGTGAATCGCACCCATAATTATAATTAGAAGTATTATTCGTTTTAAAACATAATTTTAAATTTATTCTAAAATAAAATTAATAAAAGTATTATACCCAATAAAAGTAATAAATGAGCTCGCGGCAACCGACTGAAATAAACCCCTGCGCAGGGGCCCGCCGCTCTAGACATATTTACGTATCTAAAGTGCGGAGTGGGCCAGGCCTGATGATGGTAAGTGGACACAGTCGCCCATGGACACCTGCTACACGAGGCGGCATGCGGTTGCGCCCCCCGTTCACAGCTCTCTTGAAGGTCCCTATATCGTAGTATAGCGGAAAAATCTCAGCTGATAGTTCGTTCCACAACTTTCGGGTTCGCGGTAAAAAGTGTCTTGATGACCGCAAAATACTCGTTATAATGACTCGTTATTGCACAAGTTACAAACTTGAACGTTATATATTCAACAAATTTATTGGATAGATACAATTGGCGACCTTATGGTTAAAGCGATTTTGTCGAGACAACCGTAGGATAGAGAGATAAATGAAAGAATAAAGGTGGGGCAAACAGTTACATAACAGTTAATAGTTATAGTAATAAAATAAATAGATGAATATATTTTTATTGTTTTCCTTTGTTTAATTTGTCACCGGTGGCTACAAAACGACGGACGGACTAATTATATGACGGACAGACTAACTATATGATTTAGAAAAATACAATCTTAAACTAAGCAAAGATTGTGTGTAACTTAATCTGAGGCAAACTGTACTTCGCTGGAGGCTTGTGTGAGTAATTACGCACGTACGCTTTGTGAGCCGGAACTCTTTGCGCTATAAAGCGCTATTACGCGCTGCTTCTTGCTTAATAGCGCAGTTAACTAAGAACTCATTTCGTTGTTACATATTAGTAAATATAGTTTACAAAGAAGGATTATTTAATTTCGTCAAATAAATTAGAATTCACAGAAGATTATATATAGGTGATCAGTGTGGTGTTGCAAGCTGTCTTGTAGCGGGAGAGTGCACGTTGCTATCCTACAGCTGCTGGGCGCACTCTACTGACCACGTCACCTACCCCTCTCTTACAGAAAACTTTCTTGAAACGTACTGCATTTCCTACTTCATCGTAATTCCCTAATGTACATACGTGTTTCGGTAGTGTGCGAGATATGCGAGAGCCCATTCCCATCCCGTCCTATCCCTCCCCATTTTCCCAATCCATTTCTTAATCTGCAAACGTAGGCAGCGCATTCGGGAACGTGCTAGCGTTTTCCATTCTGGACTGATGTTGGCATGTATCACGGACGACAATATCCATTTATCATCAGGTGGACTGTATGCTCGTCTGCCGCCTTTTTTCTATAAAAAAAAGCTTAAATAAGCACGCAGCGCTGATTGAAACTTGTAGGAGAGGAGGAATTATAATGAGTCTTATAATGGAGGCATTTTCTATGAATTACGTTTTTTTTTCCTTTATAATTAGCAACGATTTGTTTGTAATTTCACCCTACACATGAAAATGTAACTACTAACAATAAACATCTCAATATTACGCTCTAGAAATGCCGATACGTCTAATAAATCAACATGCCTCACTTCGCTCCAAGAATCAATCTCAAACCAGCAAAAAGCCTGGAAGGCATTATGCACGAAGTCACCAATCTTTGCCGTCGCTTGTCACTGTTATAGATCATTTGTCAGCTGGTAAAAAGTCTCCAAAACACGTTCGTGCCTCAATGGTAATAGTCCAGGAGGCGACCGTCGGAAATGTTAGAAAATAAATGTATTTGCAAGCATAATTTAGTACTCACCTAGACAAAAACTAGTCATCTTATTTTAAAAAGAATGGGATTAATTGAAGGATGCAATTAAGTGAGCTGCTTTAATTTATTTTTATTGTTTCATTGACTAAAAAAGGAATGGCATTTGTATGAATTCCTTTTTGTATGACTAAAAATAAATTGATTGTTATGATCGAATTTTATTGTTATGTCTGCCTGGGGTCTGCAGTGTCATGATAGGTTGTAGACAGTTGTATAAGTAAATTATTGTTTATTTATTTAAGGTAATTTATTTATCGTGATTTAAGATAACCTAAGTAAATTTCATATTAAAGTTACGAATTCGTAAGAATGACATTAAAAACCTAATTAAGTTTGCCCTAATGCCATTTCCCCATATTACTCATTAAATATGTTTTCTAACCTTATTATAGTATACCAAAGAAAGTTCTTTGCTAGCACAGCCAGTATAAGTATACTAGCTGTGTCGCTGATTTCCCCCTCGTGCAATTAGACAATATATTGTATATATTTATACATAGACAATATATTTATTACTGCAAGGTTTTTAGATAAAAATATTAGCAAGAATAAATAAAATCTGCAAATTTCTACGGTCGTCCCTCCCGCTATAACATTTACGTGCGCCATGCTTACCTCGAGTTGAAAAATTGTTTTCTGTGTGCCGTGATGTTTACATTTTCATAGACTTGGGAAGTACGCTGTTGTATTTGTGTGTCTCACACTGAGTGTGTTGGATATGTGTGTGTCTGCTTTATCATTGCAAGTTTGTGGGTTAATTAGTAACAATCTCTTTGCCTTAATTAGTAGCAGACAGTTTTCAAGCTCTAGATTTTAGTCGCCGTGTTTGTGCTGGGAGTTACAATTTACTTTTGTTACAAGTTCCTGTTTAATAAGAAGGAAGGAGTTCCAAAAGGTCCTATGTTCAGTTAAGAATTGTCGTTTGAGAAATTTTGGAAATATAAACCCGTTGTTTAGCTTACTAATGTGTTACGTGAAAATTGACTACATGTATTTGTAAATATTTGCATTTATTGTACAAATACAGTGTTTATAAATGTCATTTCACGACAGATGATAAAGATGTGGTAACATAGTGTACGAGTATATGTAAAAAAATAAAGAAAAATTGGGATACTTACCATACCATCAGCTTATTTGATTTGTTGTATTTCTTCAGTACTGGATATAGGCCTCCCCCAACGCTCGCAATCAGACATGACCTTCCTCTCTTCTCATACAGTCACCACAGACAAACTTCTTCAAGTCGTTTATTTATTTGTACATAACAGAATGTATATATTACAGTTATAAAAACCAATACATACATTCTTTATAACGATTGCTATAAGAATTACACAGTATACCTGTTCAGAATTCGCTCATTTGAGATTAAAACATTTATGTCACTACGCCTCGCCAACATTTTATTAATATAACGTATAAGCACGCGACACTGGTGCATTATATTGGAGGTTAGTACGAGATGAAACCTCCTCCAGTAAGTGAGCGGAGTGTTTCGCACATTGCGTTTCCTGTCACGCTTGACATCAACTGCCTTAATATTTTTTTTAAATAACACAGCTCTAAATGTCTCACACTAGAATTTCCTGTGTTATGAATCCGAGAAACATACATTGACGGACATATCACAGGAAAAAAATGTGTCATTAAACTGTACGGGAATCGAACATGGAACCTTTTACATTGCAGACACCAACTAGGCTGATTGGGTCGTTGAAACTTTAAAGATAAAATAACAGTTTCATTAACAAAAACATTAAACATTTCTTTTTATTACTTAACAAATGGTGGTGTTTTTTATACCAACTAGGATTAGATTTTGTATTATAATAGATATCGAATTTCCCCCTATTGAAATTAATTCACTTTTATTTGATTTATGTGCTTGAAAAACTTTGCCGTTCGTACGAATTCAGGTGGTTCGATTGGATGTGTGGACTTAGCTTAAAATGCTCGCAACCCTTCCGATGTAACGTCAGCTTTGTACATAGCGTATAAAGTGCCGTCGGCGTCCGGGGGCGTTCCATTTGTCAAAGATGTCGGAAAAAAGTACGGAGTGACTGTCATAGTCACGACCTGGCGGTTCAATGTTAATGGGCCACACCGTTTCGTGGTAATGCGGTTTTATTACGGCGTCTGTATTAGAGAGCTTGTACACGCTCAGAAATTGAAGCGAAAAATATGGTCAATCTGGTCATTGCTTATTGTTTATACAGAAAGATGAAAAACGCAGACCCACCTTGTTGTTTCTTGGCGCGTCCTGTTTGCCACAGACCCGCCTAATTTTCTTAGCGTGTATAAACGCCCTTAGACGGGCGATCCATTGCCGGGGTCCTGTTGGGGTATACCTAAAGTGACCATTTATATTTTTCGTCAGAGCGGGACACCTGCGGAATTTTTAACAAAACAAGAACTAATTGCTGTTTTAACTGCTTTTTATTTACTAATAATAAGCTAATAACATAATAATTATAACATAATTACTAATAATAATAATAACATACTTATAGCATGCATTCATTTAGCCTAAAGCTAAAGCGGGACATTTTTGCTCTTACTGGGGACAGCGGGACAGACAGTGTGAAAGCGGGACTGTCCCGCCCAAAGCGGGACGTATGGTCACGTTAGGTATACCTTAAACATTGGCTATAATATCTTTAGCGATTTTTATACTCGTGGTAACTTTAAAGTATAAGGAACATTTTACACAGTAAATAAAGGCGTTACCGGCTAAATGGTCATCAAACTCAATCATTACCTATTTAAAGTCCGCTACAATCCAAATCAATGAAATACTCGTATCTCAACATTGAGCTGTAAATCTAGAGCAAATTTGAAGTCTGGGTGAATCAAATTATGATAATTGTGTAATTGTGTTAAAGGCTGATTTAAAGTCGATTACCTACCTCAGGCCGTCACGTTTGTTTACATTTTGGACAAATTGGATTGGAATAGGTTATACGTACGGTTGCATCGCGCCAAACAACATCTGCGTTTCTAAAACAATACCAATGCAATTTTATTTCAAAAAATTAAAAAAACAGAAGATTATTTTTTCTATTTCCGAGTTTTTTTGCCAGATGAGTGTTTTCATATGTGATGTATTTTATTACTGGTTTTCTAGTTTCCAATATCCTAAACACAATACCATGTCGGGCACAGTTATGTGAAAAGCCAATCAGTGAAGGCAATAATCTATGTTTCAATAAACTATTGGCACTACTTATTACTTCAAATTCATAAGCTTTGTTATCGTGGTTGAATATAAATATAATGTAAACAAATTACCATACCATACCATTAGCCTATGACACCTCCATGGCTCGTCACCACACACCATCTACATCCAACCACCACCAACGCGAACTTCTTCAAGTGGTAGCTCCACTTGAAGGCGAGAGAGCCGGAGGGCGTCCCACACTGCGCTTCCCGGTACGTGACCTCTATTCGAGGACTCGTCTACTTCATCGGATATCGGTCCTGCGGCAAATAAGATCTGATATTGCCATTGCCAACAGGGATTTCTAGGTATCTCGGTCCAGTTATCTGTCGAATCTGTCTACCTTTCGTCGAGCTAGTTTATGATTCTGAACCCTGAACATGTGTGTTCACTCATAGAGCAAGGTATCCTTCGGAACATGCAGGCTATTTTTGTAAGCGTTGTAAGCGTACAGAACACTATACGGAGTACTAACAATACCCGTCCGTGCGAAATTTAAAACGCCTTTATTTGAATTTATAAAATTCAGTGACTAGGTTCCAAGTACGCGATAAGTTGGAATCATTTTTGCGATTGGAAATTCTGCGTTTTTGAATTACACTGTATAATTATTCCGACCGTTGATTATCAAAAAACATCCAGTAAAACAATAAAGCGTGCTTCGGTTAAAACCTTTCGTACAGCTTTCAAGATTTCATCATTTCCATTGTAATATCGCCGACAAGAGGATTCTAGTTTCATCGTTCTGCTGCCGACGCAATATTGGTTGGTAAAGCTTAATTCACACCGACCGCACGGAACAGAGACAATATAGAAAGTAGTTCGTACATTTTAAAAGGGAACTTTATTTTCAAAGTACATAAAATCTGCATAACGCTGCGACTTCATCGGGCGGTTGTCCAACGGCGACGTGCCGTGCCGGTGTAGTCTGGATTCCGACAAAGACGAACGGCGATGTGCGATTCCGATGTATCCGTTATAATTTCGTGCACATCAAGGCACCGTAATAAATGTAGGTTGTTCAGTGAATAAGTATGTATATATTAGGGTGATCCGGATACAGATACGGATATATTGTATAGTCTTTTAGCGGTTTCGGTTGCATATATGGATATGAAATTATTTTGGATACGGTTTCGATTACAGATATGTTGTTAATGAACTTTTTAAGTAATGTATTATTAAATGAAAGTAAAGAAAAATAATACCAAATAGGGAATAATTGCAACTTCACTCTTATAAAGAACAAACGAAGAATCTATCAAATCAAATGTAAGCAGCAATGAAAATAACAATGAATGAAAAGCAGCAATGAGCAATGAAAATCAAATGCCAGCAGCAATGAAAATAACAATGAATGAAAAGCAGCAATGAGCAATGAAAATCAAATGCAAGCAGCGAGAACTTCTCAAGACTCGCCTCGTTTAAATTCCGCCTCTAACAGCAATGAATAAAATTATTTGTAATAAAATAATATTCGAATCTTTTATTTCGGATTCGGTTACGATTTTGAATACTTTTTAATTCGGATATCGGATACGGTTACGGAGCTCTATAACATCCCTAGTATATGTAAGTAGTATGCTTTGGAGTCAGCTTATTCGTGCATTTCATTTTCGCGTTTAGTTAGTGACCGTGATGATTAGCCGAATTGGTGTCCAGCTACAGATCCGGACCGTCTGGCCTTCACCAATGACAATATTCTGAATTGGTGTCCAAACTCTGGGTCGATCTTTCAGGCCTTCACTAGGCCCAATGAAGCTTTCGGCGTTACGTCATCATACAATGTGCCACTGAAATGACACAACAGCTGAAAATTCGGTATCGAAAGTAAAATCGAATTCTACTAATTTTTACATAACTTGTTCATTTGTTTTTTTATTCTACGCGAAGCTAGCTAATATTGCGGACTCCCGGTGATTGCCCTGTAATGAACGCTACGAACGTTTTAGATAGAAAAACAAAATTTTACATGCTACAAACTTTTGATTTAATTCCTAAAATAATTTTATTTCTCGCTAGGATGGTTTTATATATTTTAACTTAGTTGACGTGTTCTAGATTTTGCCTGATTGCATTGACACGTTGTACCATATAAGTTACGAATCGATGGGTATTTTATCTACCAAACTTGCCTTAGTGTGAGATCTATAGGTAAATCTCAGTTTAATAAGTACAACATAAAATAGTTATAATGTTTATAGTTAGGAAGCTATGTACCTACTGTAAATTGAGTTGTGTCAAATAAAAATGAAAAAAAAAAAAGAAATATTTATTAAATATTTTGTGAAAATAAAAATAAACCACATTTAGTGGCAAAGTGTGTTTCTTTATTAACAGTTCTTTTGCACACAGTTTTCTTATGACAGCTCTAACGGCATGCACCTATCGGAATCCCTGGGATCCTTACCGCGTTATTTCCTTTTCGTATAGTAGGTGTAAAATAGGCCTAAGCGGATCAACAAAACTGCAGGCCATTAGTTTATTGATAGTTTTCTGTGGTATGCGCTTTGAGTTTCATTTTTTGAGGTGAGCTTTGTTTCATTGAATCATTCGAGGTAAAATTCTCGATAGAACGATTTGATTGGTAGATCGTTCAGCGTTATTTCGGCTTTGTCCAATCCTTTGTACCTATATTTTGGCATATAGGTTTTTTTTTATAGTGAAGTGGGCCGACGAGCAAGCGGTCCCACGTGATGGTAAGTGTTAACGCCGCTCATGGACACCTGCAACACCAGGGGGTATGCGGGTGCGTTGCCGACCTTGCAAAATCCTATTCACAGCTTTCTTGAAGAACCGCATATAGTAGCTTAATGGAAAGACCTCTTGGGGCAGTTTGTTCCACAGCCTATGGGTTCGAGGTATAAAATGATTTTTTGAACAAACAGTATGCGACACCTCCGGATCGAGGAAATGCGGATGGACCGCACTTCCGTGACGGGAGGTGCGGTTGTAGAAACCCGAGGTGGGAATTATATTGAACAATTCTTCAGAGCATTCCGCATTGTACAGGCGGTAGAACACACAGAGAGACGCAACGTATCTCCGAATGCTGAGGCGTTCTACCGCCCGTGAGAGTGGGATCGTCGACAATTCTAATAGCACGTCGTTGGATGGATCCAACAAATGGGTCCAATTGATATTTGTTGATTGATATTGATACATTTGTACTGTAAATTTCGTCGGAACACCTATAATTAAAGACTTGAATACCTTTTATTTCTATTCGAGGTTTCGGCACGGGTTACACCGGCCGTAGTCACGAATAGACTGAAGAAGCGGGTGATCCAGGATAAGACCTGCGAGCAGTTTTATCAACTACCCACGTTTGATATTCACATTCGGAAAGACTGCGACACTAATAATATCCGCGGACGTACACGACGATAAATTGCAAGGTTTAGTTTTTTAGATTTACAATATAAAATGCATACAATACGTGAAAGTTTAAAAGTTATATAAATACAGTTCCTTGTAAACATTTATTTATTTAATAGCGCCTGCGCACGTTATAAGTCAGGTTCCCGATGTGGCAATATCCAATCGGTCCATCTGAACGGGTGCGTCCCACACACCTGTTCTCGTTCTGCGGTTTCCATTTGAGAACTTGTGAACGAGGATTTCTACTGAATTTCCACTTGGTTGCTAATTCTCTGCCAGATGTGACCTGCCCACGGTGACAGTTCAGCTTAATATTTCTTTGACGTATATCTATGCATGGTTATTTACAAATTTCTTCCTAAACATATGTAATAATAATAACTTACTCAAACAAAATATTGTTTTTTTATTGCGCTGACACATGAATAATGCATCCAATCCAAATTAATTCCATACTTCTCGTCAACTATTTTAAAGCCCCCGAAAAGGCATCCAGTAATTTAACAAAAGTTTTAAACCATTTCCACCTTACCTTCCGTAATGAAGTTTCAACCGCATCCAACACACCTTTAATCACAGTAGAGGTATACAAGCGGTAGGTAATCTAAGCACTGTTTGTTAATTATATTTATTCAGTTAATCATTTCTTGAATAGGCTTTTGTTGAAGACTAATTAGTTATCTACTTATTTGTCTTCTTAAGTCGCTGTATAACGCGATAGTTTATTATACTCGTACTTCATATTTATATTCTTTACTTTTAACCGGTTTATAACTAAACTAAATGCCGGTTTCTTATTTCAATTTATAACAGAAATAAACAAATAATTATATAAGATTAAAATGATTGGCGACGAAAATGCAAGAAAACAACTTTTCATTTACGTTTTTAGTTATCTAACGGCACTACGAACGTTTTAAATAAACTTAATGGTTATTTGGATTTTGCTCTAAAAATGGACAAACCGATTATTAAAATAAACCGGTTTTGATACCCTGGCTATTATAAGTTTGATTTCCTTGTAGATATATCGGCACCGCACGCCGTGTGAACAACATGTTGCATTTCTGATTTCTACATAGTTTTACTTTTCTATTCGTTACCTAAATTGATCTTTAATTAACCAAACATTTCGGAGTCACTGAAAGTTTGATGGCTTTAAGAACTCGCGTGTAGGTATTCATATTTCCTAGCACTGACGCCTCTGCACTCCGCTACTTCATAGATTTCATTTTACTCTTCACGTGTAGTTAACTTTAGTGTAGTGTAGGTGCGATGATAAAACCCGAAGTTGAACAGCTCTTCCACAACATTTCGAGTCACAGAGGCGCCAGTCATTTAGATCGAGTACAAATCTCTCAGTTGAAATTTACAAAGGTATTATGGATTTTTGCATCTGATTTAAGAGTCCATTCTAATAAGTTTTGTTCGTTTTTAGGGTTTCGTGGACACCCATTTAATTATTTACTTATATATATTACACATAATTATATGACATGGATATTTTTAGATTTTATAGCTTATGTACGACGCTTATGGATTTAATGTTTCTACTGAGAAAACATATTACTAGACTTTAAGTGTAGTAAAAATATATATTTTTTTGGACAAAAGAACGAGAAGTATGTAAAATTCCGCACAATAAAATTCCGACTATTAAAAACCATTTTTTGTAAACTTGCAAAATTATTTTTAGAAAATAAATGTTATTTAAAACACTATAAGTCAATCTATCAAATAGGAATTAAAATATCTTGAAAAATGTCTAAAATTTAGAAGTATTTTAGACAGTCACAGTTAAAAAATTATCGCAATATAGAAACTGTGGGGTCGTTATGAAGAATAGATTCTCTACGGAGATGATACTTTATTAACAGTTCGTGAGCTAAAGTTAATGAGACTGCTTGTGGCGCACTGGCGCGTGGGAAATTGGAATGCAGTGTCGCCCGTCGCCGGCGCAGAGCAGCGGGCGCGGTGACGTCAGAGCTCAAGTGCGGGTTCACTTTAGCTCCGTCCGTCACGTCACTCCTCGGAACAATTGGGTCATTGTTTTATTATTAAAGAGATTATTATTATTGTTCAGTAGTGTCTTAAGTGTATCACGCGATTCATGCTTACTCGTACATCAGTCAAGAACGACAATTACTCGCTCGTCCCGCAAGTCTATGTCACTAACTTCAATCCTACTGAATCCATCCATTTGAATGATTGATTCAATGTGTCCGTTATTGTCATTTAACCAAAATAATTCAAATGCATGCATTAGCACGCGGCTAATTTTATTATGCAATATGAATGCCTCCATATGCAATGAGGCTATAAAATATATTATTGGATAGTATTTTTTTTTTTTTTTATAGAGAAGAGGGCGGACGAGCAAGCGGTCTCACGTGATGGTAAGTGTTACCGCCGCCCATGGACACCTGCAACACCAGGGGGTACGCGGGCGCGCCGCCGACCTTGCAAAATCCTATTCACAGCTTTCTTGAAGAACCCCATGTCGTAGTTTAATGGGAAGACCTCTTGAGGCAGTTCATTCCACAACCTACGGGTTCGCGATATGAAATATTTTTTGGACCGAACAGTACGCGACACCTCCGTATCTAGGAAATGCGGATGGACCGCACTTCTGTGACGGGAGGTGCGGTTGTAGAAACCCGAGGTGGGAATTATATTGAACAATTCTTCAGAGCATTCCCCATTGTACAGGCGGTAGAACACACAGAGAGATGCAACGTCTCTCCGAACGCTGAGGGGTTCTAAACTGCCCGTGAGAGTGGGATCGTTGACAATACGAACAGCACGTCGTTGGATGGAGTCAAATGGGTCTAATTGGTATTTCGGTGCGCCGGCCCA
Organism: Sesia apiformis; assembly: GCA_914767545.1. Classification (NCBI taxonomy): domain Eukaryota; kingdom Metazoa; phylum Arthropoda; class Insecta; order Lepidoptera; family Sesiidae; genus Sesia; species Sesia apiformis. The sequence goes on from OU611952.1 coordinate 20,432,493, forward strand.
GAGATGTGAGCAATAGTACTATATAATGTAGCTACTCTAAAGCAATTATGTGCATAAACTAATGTTTATTATACCTACCATACCTACAGCATCCTTCACACAATCTGCCGCTCTTCTAGTTCACCCACTACCGATAATTTTCTTTTAATACGTATTATAATTAGGTATTCTAATAATTTCTCGCCGCCGGTGTGGGTCACTCGCTTGTGGAGTATATCGCTACCCGTAAGGAGAGGGTTTATAGAAGAAATACCCAGTGCTGGTTGATGGATACACATACTGAAGATTTATTTTTCAATTCCTGAGCATGCGGGTTTCCTCACGCCTCCTTCCTTTATCACCGAGGTAGGGATAATTCAAAAATCTCTTCTTAAATAGAAACTCTTGCGGTACGACTCGAGGACGTTAACTTACGACTTTTTGAATTAGAGTCGAGTCGAGTTGAATTTGAATTAGTATCACCGTTCTCTCGTAAAGTATCTATCGTATTCGGTTGAAGTATGCTCAGTAGATTTGAATAAGTACACTCATTCCCAACGTATATATAAAAACACGGTACGTAGATCTCAGGTAACGAAGCGTCCACTTGATTACTTTTTAATAGCCGATATCACCCCAGATATTGCTTTGCAGAACGATCGGTGTCCACACTTCTCTTTTTGTGGAACGTGATCGGGTTTCCTATTACACTTTTTCATTAGTTTTTTTGCCGTCCCACTTTTACTGGACGTTTTGAACGAGTGATCTCGTGTCGTGTTGTGGAACACACTTGTTGATGAAATTGTGACCTGTGAAAGATTAGGTATAATATATATTTTTAAAATCAAAGTCGCTCGGCGCGCTATGGAGAGAGTTATGCTTGGAGTTTTTTTGCGGTATAAGATCTAAAAAGAAAAGATTCACTAAGGAACGAAACTCGCTGACATTGCCCCCGGAATTAATAAGTTGAAGTGGCAATGTGCAAACTATATCTTTTTTATGGAAAAAGGTGGCAGATGAACATACAGTCCACCTGATTGTAAGTAGATACTATCCAAAATGACAAACGTTGGCAAGACCCCGGATGCGCTAGCCAAAAACCGATAATATAGACGAGTCCTTGAATGGAGTGCACGTACCGGCTAGCGCAGCGTGGTACGCCAGGTGGATCTACGTTCCTTGAAGAAGTTCGCTGGTGGTGGCTGGATGAGAAGAGCAAAAGATTCTGTGTGATGGTGAGCTTTGGGAGAGGCCTATATCTAGCAGTGGAGATACATAGACTGATGGTGGTGGCTATCCAATTCAAAGCTCAATATTACGTAGAATCAAATTTAAAGAAAATAAAGAAAAAAATTATTTAACCTTCAAAATATCGGCTTAATATGCTAATAAAAATAAAATGACAGATTTTCAACAATCGTACGAAACAAACGCTTTGTAATTTAAATGCGTTGCATGATGCAGGCAACAGTCATGATGTGGCGTGTTCCTAACTGCTTTATAATGACTGGGGCTAAAATTACTCTGTTTATTGTCTTTGGGGCGTTTTAAACCTCTCGTTGTTGTTAATGGTTGTGACGCTTAATGTGCGCTATTATTTGAGTCCAGTTAAAGTAACAGCTGTGAAGAGTTTTCTTCTCCGCCATTTCAGGAGAAATGTTTTTTTTTTAACAGAGTGCAATTATAAAGATAGCGAAGTGAGAATGGTATATTTTTGCAGAAGCGGTTTTAGATTCTGTTCTGATACTCGTACAACGCAAGTTTGTGAAATTGTCTGGGAATCGAATGAGTTCTTTCTTTCTATTTTTTGGTGATGGATACCCATTCACCGAAGAAACGAAACATCTCCCCTTCTTTACTCATTTCACCACTTTTGACGAATTTTGACAATTAATTATAGCGCAATTAGGCATTTTAACGATTTGCCAGCGATATGTATCGCAAACAGCCCGAAAAAACAACGCGAGAATTAAGAGTTTAACGTTAACTTCGAACTTCGGGCACCCAGCGATGGTACGCTTGCGTTATATCTATATATTTATATCTCTGTAAAAATCAATGCACATCACAGCCATCATTACTTTTCCCATGTTCATGTCAAAGTACAGATAACATAGATACAAATCTGGCTATGTCCATAATTGTCATGTCATTATCGACCGTCAGTCAAACACGCTTTATTATTTGTTTTATGGCAAATAATGGGGTTGAAACGCTGTTGTCATGAATTTCACATTACTAAGCTAAAGTGCATTTCATTACGTAAGTCATTTAGTTGGGCTGTGTCCATTTGGTCACGTGGCGATTTGACACAAAACTTTTATTATTTTTTGTTCTTATTCGCCACTTACCATATTTTCAGCCTGTGTCTCACCACTGCTGGATACAGGCATCTCCCAAGGACCACCACCGCCAGGGTCCTCAGCCCTTCTCATCCAACCACTACCGGCGACTTTCTTCATGTGGTCAGTCCACCTGGCCAGAGAGCGTCCCAAGCTACGTTTACCGGCACTTGGTCTCCGTTCGTGAACTCGTTTCCCTCACCGGTTATCGACATATATGGCTTGATGACTGCCACTTAAGCTTGCTGAGTTTTTGAGATATCTCGGCAACTGCCTCAAGAGGTCTTTCCGTTTTGCTACGATATAGGGTTCTTCAAGAGAGCTGTGAATAGGATTTTGCAAGGTCGGCGGCGCGCCTGCATACCCTCTGGTGTTGCAGGTATCCATGGGCGGCGGTAACACTTACCATCACGTGGGACCGCTTGCTTGTCCGCCCACTAGTCTACAAAAAAAAAATACTGAATAACAAGTAAGTACAAAGTTAAGTAATAATAACAGTCATATTTCTGGCTTAGCAGCCTAGCTATTCGACCACTGGTTCTTACTAAAGCCGATAACAAAGCAGCTACCACAACTATAAAAGAGTACCGGCTTGGCCATCGTAGCGTTTTAAGGCCATATATTCTTCATGCACAAGACAATTTGCATGAGGATGCCCATGTCCTCATGCACTGCTGGGCAGTGGACGATAAAGGAGCTGCAAACTATTAGCCTAATGTAAAAGTGGAACTAAATCTCAATCATAATTATATTAACTTCGTAAAAGTGATTCGATCAAGCAACGCTCCGCCAAAATCACACGTAATCCCTAATTTTTTCGGGATCAGAAGAATACAATACAATCAACTTTTACGTGGGTTATGATATTACCATACATAAATTTCTTCGATATAAAGCAATATCTAGTTAGATGTTGCATTTGATGTTATCGGTGCAAAGCGACCTTACTGTCGGTATGTACTTATTCGGGTTAAGATTTTGTGACTTAAAATATCCTTGTTAACTAAATAAACGAATGGAAATAGAGTTAAAAAACTAATACACGACTGCGATTTAAAATGCCCTTTGAATTAAAAAGTTGTAAACAGAACTTCAATCAGTGGGAAGTTTAAATTTATATATCCGACAAATTTTCTTTGATTTTTATCAAACCGGTTTATACATATACTATTTTATATGTATGATAGAGTACTTTATGATTTTTTCATTCGACTACACTTGAATTACTTCAGACTAACGGAAGTTAAGCTAAAAGTTTAGAAACACATTTTTACGTCAAAGGCGTGGCTACATTGTTACTGTACAGAGGTGTGTTATTATAAGCTTTCCCTTAGCGACTTAATGACTTGAATGCTACTTAATCATCGTTTGCTGAATAGTGTTTTCAGTAAATGATTTAGTAATAAGTGATGTGGGAAATTGCAAGTGTTGTAAATTTCTGTAAATACTGAAAACGCTTATTCAGTATACTAGCAGTGCTCGCGACTTTATTCGCGTAGTCTTTAGAGTACGTGAGGTAAAAATTAAACTAAAATTCATCCAGTATTTTCACGTGATGCTCGTTCAGACAGACAGATAGATACAATTTTTGGCTCAATATTTTTCGTATTTTAATAAAATATTCATTACAGACTCGGCTTTGATAAGATTTCATTATATTTACAGATTTCCGGATATCTTAATGTTACTTATTAATATACTTTTGTTAAAAATGTTACTAATGCTTTTTTGTCGGAATGGCTAAATTCTTGTGGCCCTAATGGCCTTTCAAGAGTCACCGGACATGTATGGTTTAGGGCGAGCGCAGAAGGCGTTCAGCCAGGAGCAGAAAGTGTGTGTTGCGACAAGCCTAAGGGCTCCCTTGCCGATAGACCGACGGAAGGAACGGACCTCGGCTTTGGGTGTTGCTTTGGGAGGGTACCGCGGGATCGCGGGTCGGTGAGAAGCGCCCAGACACGTGCTTATACCTGGTAAAAGTGTTGGCTGAAGGCCGGTGTATATTCACAGTGTAGCGGAGGGGACGTCATCGGCAGTAATGGGGGACTAAGAGGGCAGTATTAAACTACAGGTATATTCCTAAGTATATAGTAGGTATATAGCTAATCGCTTTAGCGATAAGGCCGCCGCTTGTACTTTGTATTTGAATGAATCAGAGGTTTATTTGGTATAAAGCGACATACACAACTTTTAAACATTTAGTTTGAAGCGACAAAAAAAATATATTGTGCCGTGGCGTTAAAATTTTCATGCGTTTACGCTTATTTCTCTGTATATTGTTTCTGGTGTACAATAAAGTATATATATATATATCTATCTATCTATATTCTCTGTATCGAACTATATAACATAATTTGCTAAATATTATTTTTGTTTGCTGCAGATTAAACTACGCACTCGCCGGGCTTCGGCCGTGGTGGTGGCACGCGTGTAACGTAGCGCTACATGCAGCGTGCTGTGCGCTAGTCGCGCGTGCTTGCGTGACCATTGCGCGACTGCAGCGACCGTTTGCAGCGCTCGCTGCGCTGCTTTTCGCTGTCCACCCTGTACATACAGAAGCGGTAAGTGTTCATTTTTACAAAAAGAAGATGGCAGATGGTAAGTACGAGTAAATTATAAACTGTACTATACACATATGACATGAGTAAACTGTGTCTTGTGGGCGGCTGTTGTTTTCACTCCATAAGTCACTCTATCGCGTTGTTGTTTAATCATTAAAATAACTATTTTAATTGTATTTTATGTACCTCTCTATGTTTTGTGTAAAGTATAGGTACTACTTCCATATACTCGTATATAGGTATTATATATTTTTCGTTTATATGTATCTGTCCCGAATCAGTGATCTAGACAAACCCGAGTAGTTTTTTGAATACTCATAAATGAGTTTAATATGAGTGATAATGATGAGCCAATGCCCGAGAGGCTATTGTTAAAATACGAATAGTTCCGTTAAACTAGAATAGCTAATAACAGTTTATTTTTTGCAAAAACTTCGTCGCAATTTTGTAGAGCTACTTTAAGTACTGCCATTGCAAATTTAAAAATCAACTTTTCATGTCCGTGTCACAAGAAAATGGCGCATTATGCCCTCAAAATGTCTCCAGCGATGTCAAATCGCGGCTTCGAATGGCACGGAATTGAACGTAATAACCCCAAGTCCACAACTTGTCTGGGTGACACGACCGGATTCTAAAATTATCTATCAATGATTTGCGGGTTGCTATGACAACGCTAATATTGTATGAGATTTTTAAATATTAAATCATTTTTAGTTCCTTACATCTTTCTATATGTATGCATGTATGCCTGTAGGTATATATACACACACACACACACACACACACACACATATATATATATATATATATATATATATATATATATGTGTGTGTGTGTGTGTATTTATTAATGTATACACGGACATTATTACTTAATTGTAACCTTTACCTCTATCTCGTCTACAGAATTCTCCTCACTACCCAAATATTGCCTGGAAGAAATCACTTTAGCGATAAGCCGCCGGTTGTACTTCTAATTACTTGTACTTTATATTTCTCTGTATGTTATTGGTATACAATCTATCTATCTATTGAAGTAGACGAGTCCTCGAATGTGGGCTACGTACAGGGAAGTGCAGTGCGGGTTTCCCTACGCCCAGGTGGACCGATGATTTAAAGAAGTTCGCTGGTGGTGGCTGGATCGAAGATAGTGTGTGTTGGCGAGCCTTGGGAGAAGCCTATATTCAGCAGTGGAGAGACATAAGCTGATGGTTAAATTTGGCTAATTTGACTGATGGCTCATTAAATTTAAATAAATGACAAAACCATCAAGGGTATTGAAATCATCCTGGCTTCAGAAGAATACGCTCCCTATGGAGCCGTCACAGCAACCTTTTCGTAAAACTTAAATATATCCCATTGGTATACATCCCCGGAATCACTTTCATACGATACAAAGCGACAGTCCATTAAAAAATCGAAGGAAAAATTGTTTTTTAAAATTTTACTGCATCCCACGGGGTGCAGTACCGCTTTATCCAATCTAATTAAAAAATAGTGTTTTTTAACATTGTGTTTTCCTCAATAGGTGGCCGGAGTGGTGGGCAGGGCCGATGTGCTAGCTTGTATATTTTTCCTATCTTCGTTATTAATTTATCATAGGTAAGTAAATATGGGATAATACGTTTATTTACTTCCTTCTTAGTATAAATAGGTAGAAAAATGGTTCCCCCTAACCATGCTATGCTGCATTCCCACAGCCGCTGGGCGCACTCAACTGGCCACGTTACCCCTCTCTCACAGAAGACTACCTTGAAATGTACTGCATTTCACCTTATCGTATTTTTCCAACGTACATACGTGTTTCGGTAGTGAGTGAGATATGCTATAGCCCATTCCCATCCCATCCTATCCCTCCCCATTTTCCTAATCCAATCCTTAATCTGCAAAGGTAGGCAGCGCATCCGGGGGCGTGCCAACGTTTATCATTCTGGACTGATGTTGGCATGTATCGCGGATGTCCATGGACGACAGTATCCACTTACTATCAGGTGGACTGTATGTTCGTCTGCCGCCTTTTTTCTATAAAAAAATGATGACTTTCACTTGGTGTTCAATTATGTAAAGTTTCTTAGAGCCAAGACTGCTTAAAATCGGTCATTTTTTTTAGATTAAACTTTTGAGTGGCCTTTGGATGGTAAATTCGCGTTTTCTAGTGTTATGAGTTTTATAAGCCGCTTACTATCATTAATTATCACATATCACCAACCACCTACTCGTTAAAAATTTAGAAACAGGTGAAAAACCAGCCAGCTGAAAAAGAAAATCGCTTCACCCAAGTATTCAATCAATTTTTTTCTTCTAGACCTACAAGTACCAAGAAATGTGTATGGTTGAGCATAGTCCTTGGCGCTTTGAGCATGTTGGCCAAAGAGACTGGAGTCACGATACTCATGCTCAATCTGCTCATCGACTTCTACAGATGCTGGCCATTTGTTAAAAGGTAACTTTATTGCATATAGTTACGATAATTATGTATTGCCATATTGATCCATATTAACATATCCCATATGGTCCATATTGCTAACTCTGTTGTATTTTGAAATGAAATTGAGAACGTTTGGAAACAGAATTTTTAAAAGCACGAGCATTGACATGTGTCATGTATCACGACAGTTTTTTTTTAACTAAATTGGCAACTTGGGAATTTGGGATTTCTCTAAACTCTAAAGCATCTTCTTTTGGTGACCACTAAGTAAATGGTGATCAGAGAGTGGTTAGTGGCTTGTTATATCCAAAATATTTTTTCAGTCCCTCTATCTTGTTTCTTGTTTAGTTAACAGTAACGGTGATATATGTATAGTAAAGATTAATATTTGCTAAAGCGCGCGCCACGAGCAGGAAGAATTTCAGTCATTGGCATGAGGTCAGCCAAGACTGGACGGTAAAGAGATTTGTATGAAATCGTCGATCAGCGACAAGTTTACTATACCCCTCATATTAAGGTTCAAAATGTAATGTTACTGTTGCTGTACGGTATCCTCAATCATAACACTGTTATCATGTTTGTCTTTAAAGACACGATCAACATCAAGGCAACTCAGGTTAAATAGTCCCGAGGACTAGGTAAGTAATTGTATATTTTTATTCACCAGGTCAATATGCTCATTGAAAATTGAGAAGAAATGCACAGGCCTGTCAATACGAACCATCAAAGTGATTTTGTCTCTGGCCCTTCTCATATGTCTAAGGCTGGCGTTATTGCAAGGAACGCTGCCCACATTCTCGCCGCAAGACAATCCGGCTGCCTTTCACACTAGTTCTTTTGTCAGGTAATTTGACAACATTTTTCGGTCGGGTTGCACTAACCACAGTCACGAGCTGACTGATCATGGTTGGTGCAACGCAACCGAAACCTCCAGTAAAATAAATAAGGTATACGTGTCGAGACCCATTTGGATAGATAAAAATTTTATTTGATATTTCGCTAGATGACAAAAATAAGCTGTGATGCATCCATATTTGGATTCGGGAATACTGACCTAATAAATCAGAAAATTGATACTGATTTGATAAACATAATTCTTGCATGTTGACCACACCCGAATTATTTACATGTTATTTTTTTATATATAAATACGGGGGCCTATAACGACCATTTTATATTATATTAATCTATAATGTTCTACTCCACACAAGCTTCCTCTTGCAATCACCAGAAGTTTGGCCTATATGGTTTTGTCAAAATCACTAACACAAAATTAATATTTACACTGCAAGTGTTTCATCAAAAACGTATGCCTATGCCAAATACAATTGTCAAATGGCATAATAAAGAGCATCATCTTCCATAAATTCTAGTCTATCATTTTTATTCATGAACATAAAATCAAAAGATTTAAGATAGAACTGGTATCACCCTATATGGTCTCACTGCGGGGCACAGGCCTCTCCTAGTAAATTACTAAGGGGTTTCGGGCCATAATCCACCACGTGGGTGCGAACATATACATATACTTCAGATTCTTTCATTTCTCAAACATGCGGGATTTCTCACGATGTTTTCCCTCATCGTCGAGCTAGTGACATTTTCTTTTTTAAATCCGTACTTAAGTTGAAATTCAGTGGTTCGCGCCGAGGATTTGATCTTACCATCACACGCATGTAAGTCGAGTATAGATACTCGTAGCCTATCCCGGTTTAGAACACTAATCGGGAGTTTTGTGTTAGAACGCTAACATTTTTGCCAATTTCAGACTGATGACCTTCTGCTACCTGGCGGCGTTCAACTGGTGGTTGCTCCTTTGCCCGTGGACGCTCAGCCACGATTGGCAGATGGGTTCGGTGCCTCTCATCACCAGCGGCTGGGATCCGAGGAATCTACTCACATGTGCTGCCTTTGGAGCATTGTTGCTTCTGTGTTATAGGTGTTTTGCTGATTTGGAGGTTAGTAAAAAAATGTTTATCTTTAAGTAAATTTTAGTAATTATCCATGACGCCAAAGATAACAATACATGGAGGACGATCGTCGACAGGCTTCGTCGGCAGAGTCACGATCCTCAACATTGAGGGAACAACTATACAGAGAAAAAGATAAATTATAGTAGCTCTTCTGGACTCTCTCTGCTCTTCCAGTAGTCCGATCACAAGATCCAATAAATCTACATATGTTTCCAACTTTTCATTATTCAAGTATCATATTCCAAATACATCTGTGCATTAATTGTATAGTGTTATTAGTTCCAAATTTGCTCGACACAAATATAGTATTTTGAAATATAGTACTCGTATTTGGCTGATAATTTGCAAACACCGAAAGTCACTTTGTACCATTAACAGTCGGATTCAATCAAGTTAAAAAATACCGGGAATTAAACTAGTTTCAAGTCTTCAGATGTTCAAGATGTTATTTTTTCAACAGGTTCAAAGGCACACGCCAGCGGTCATTGGGCTGCTACTCCTCGTTATACCATTTGTGCCCGCTAGCAATCTCCTTGTCACCGTTGGTTTTGTGATCGCAGAACGAGTGCTGTACATTCCCAGGTACGATAGGTCAAACTAAAAGTGCTTACAATTGGCTACTGTACAATACGATAGAATAAAATCAAATTCGTATTTTGAAAATAGAACTCTTTGGTTGTCAAACGCCGTTAAATTTTCAAAGCTGTCATTTGTTTTTATTTCTGGCGGCAATTTGAAAATGAAGTGTTTCCGGAAAAATTAATTTAACAAGAGAACTTTCAAGAGAGAAATTTAACAAGAAAGAGAGCTTTCATTCTATATTTTTTTATGACTTTTGTTGAGGACTAAACCAGAAACAAAGTTCAAAAAGGCTTAAGTTAGCATTCAGCGCCACTGTTCCATCCAGTGCCACTGTTTATAACTGGTTCAGTGAATTTAAACGAAACAATACCCATCTCAGTGACGATGTTAGAGAAGGGCGTCCTGCAACGGCGGTGACAGAGGAAAAAATCAAAACTGTGCAGCTCCATGATTGAAGCAGACAAACAAACGACATATCAGCAAATACGGGCATTATTAGGTATTAGTATGAGTCAAATTCAAACTATTTTACACAATCACCTACGAGTAAGGAAGCTTTGTACTAAATGGATTCCTCACAACTTAAGCAAAGCTTAAAAAGCAAGCATTTGGAGACACCATTACACTCACCAATGTGGAATGGTGTCTCCAAATGCTTGAAAAATTCGGCAATTGTCAATCAAATGCTGTTTTTGATGTAGTAACAGGCGATGAAAGCTGGATCTTCTGCTATGAGCTTGAAACTAAGATACAATCTGCGCAGTGGGTCTTTCCTTTCGAAGAGTTGCCGACGAAAGTGAAGAAAGGTGCTGCAAAGAAGACGATTGTCTTCTTCTTTGGCAGATCGAGCCACTTTGCTACTACAACTTTTGAAAATAAAAGAACAGTAAATTCGCACTGGATTGTGAACAGCTGCTTGCCTTCTGATTAAGAAAAAGTCAAATAACGACGTCCATGAAGCTGAATGGTCCTCCGTGACGATAATGCCCCAGCTCACTTCGCCAGACAAACGAAGCAATTTTTGAGTACTGTAAATGTAGAGTTAATGGGTCATCCGCCATACAGTCCCGACCTTGCGTCCTGTGATTTTTATTTATTCCCTAAAATGAAGGATAAATTAAGAGGAATACGTTTTATGAATGCAGAAGAGGCAGTAACGGCCTTCTAAACGGCTGTTGAAGAGGTGCCTAAAGAAGGGTGGACTGAATGCTTCACACAATGGTTTCATAGCATGAAAAAGTGTATCGATTGTCGCGGAGAATACTTCGAAAAGCAATAAAACAATTTCAATCTTTATATCTGATTTCATTTTTGAGATTCTAAAAACTTTCAATGTCACCCACGTATGTATATACTTATACAGCTCTTGATAATTCACACCTTGGCTTCTATTTACTTGTACCTTTAATGATACTTATTCCTTTTAAAGAAATAAGGCTTAAGAATGAAGCGATCTATCATGAGAGGCTTACCGCCTCTTGCAATTGCAAATGTTCTAACAACTTGTGATATTAATGCGATAAGAACTAAGAATTTTTGCTCATATACACGCTGATATCAGGCCGCTTACATATTGTGTGAGATTAAACCTTGATGTCTTGATGATAGCCTAAAAGTTGATAGCCTAGCACTATGAGCTTATAGCGTGCTTTCATTTCAAAGGCGATGATGGCATTCCTATGTTATCAACTTGATAGTTCAAATTGTTGACCTCACAACTCCGTTTCTGCATTAGTATGAATTTCACAACTATCACCAGCTCACTCTTGCAAATTATAATGCATTGTGAGAGAACCCGCGTGTCCGAGAATAAATCTGGGGAATTTATCTGAGGCAAAGATCTGCGGTTTTTATTTTTATGAACGATAATCTTCCACATCGCATTGGCTTTATGGATGTATTCCTACGTGATTTTCGGTGTACATATAGTGAACTTCAGAAGGTGCGATAAATAACTTCCATTGTCCTCCATACTAATTTATTAAATGTTCACAAAGAATTAATTAAACGTACACATCTTGTTGGCGTGCGGAAGACGACTGGCGAGAACAGTATGGACAGCGATTCTATACTGCAAATTACTGACATTTAAAACACCATGCCCGTTTTGCGTGCACTGTGTCAATACTGTGTTCCCACAGCTTAGCCTCTTGTCTTGCAGAGAGACCTTACAAGGTGATCTTATGTATTGTTTGTTTATACATCGTTTCTCATTCTTACATTTTTTTATTGTGTCTGGCAAAATTATTTTGTTTCGTCTGGAGCATCTTGTGTTATCTTTGCGTTATATATAAACGAAACGAGATATCGAAATCAATCTCCGGTATCGCGGTTGTGTTGCATGTTTTTCAATAAAGTCTCAACACCAAATCGTTAAAGTAAGAAATGTCACGTGTAAAGTCACGAAAGGTTTGTTTTACGAAAACACGAGTTCTATATTGAATTATAGATTTCTTTCGAGTAGTTCAGCCACGTAGTCTAACAGCTGAACTTTTTTTCATTATTTCAACTTTTTGTTTTGTATTAACCGTTCAAGTAATATGACTTCCAACTTGTTATTATCTTCATATCATTGATTTCTCTCTAATAATTTAACGTAGTTTAACACTTATTGTAGTGGAATTATTTCTCTTTAGTTGTTATAACTTTTTGTTTTTGTACCCTCAATAACAAAATATTGTTGTTGATTAAGTTGGAACAAAACATAGTCCCACTTTCTTTTTGATTGTAAGTACGTGTGCCTAGTTGAACATTACGGGTAACTGAAAGTGATTTATGTTTGTTTTACGAGCTGTGACAGCCTGTGTACCTATTCGCGATACTCATTTATGAAGGCGTGAGTTCAAATCCTCAGCTTGTACCACTATATTTTTAAGACAATTTGTGGGTATGGTACGGCCAACCTCTGGGTAAATTTAGGCAGAGTGACGAGAAGCAACACGGTCGGTTACAATCTCATTTATTCTATTATAATATATCTATATATACACTACAAACACGCACACACTAATTAAATTTATAATAAGATTACTATTATTTACATGTGGGAATAGCTCAGTTCAAACCATTGTTTTTGGGACGGTGCTGAGCTGACGCTTCAATTTTGCTACTTGCATGTTGAACTCGTTGTAATAGGTAATCAATTCATTTATCTGGCACACAATTTGGTATTTATTAGCTGATCTAACCCATTATTTAATCAGTGTTATAATTCCAATTACTCCTAACAGCTCTTTTAATCAGCATTATAACTTCAAGTAGGTACTCCTAATAGCTGTTTTATTCAGCATTATAACTTCAAGTACTCCTAACAGCTGTTTTAATCAAGGTTATAATTTCAAGTACTCCTAACAGCTGTTTTAATCAAGGTTATAATTTCAAGTACTCCTAACAGCTATTTTAATCAGCGTTATAATTTCAAGTACTCCTAACAGCTGTTTTAATCGGCGTTATAATATCAAGTACTCCTAACAGCTATTTTAATCAGCGTTATAATTTCAAGTACTACTAACAGCTGTTTTAATCAGCGTTATAATTTCAAGTACTACTAACAGCTGTTTTAATCAGCGTTATAATATCGAGTACTCCTAACAGCTATTTTAATCAGCGTTATAATTTCAAGTGCTCCTAATAGCTTTTCTTCAATAGTATCGGCAGCGTTATAATAACAGCCTACGGCGTCCAACTAATGTGGTACTCCAAGCCTGGTACAAAAGCCTTCCTGGTGGTGGGCCTGGCGGTGCTGGCAGCTAGTGGCGTGGCGAGGACCCATCGAAGGAACGCTGACTGGAGGGATAGAGCTACACTTTTGAGGTTTGTATAAAATTTCCTTCGTCAAAGATACAACTAACAAGATACGTATATACAACGTGTGATTAAAATGACACAAAACCCGAAACACGACAACTAAATTAAAATAAAATCGAAAAATAAAATTATTCAAGATAATGCCACTGCAATAAATAATAATGCTTAAATAAAATAAAATAATTTAAGATAATACAACTGCCGGGCGTGCCACGCCCTGTTTGCAATGAGTTGCAATGAGTGTTTTTGTTTTGGACAACTACGCGTAAAATAGAAGATATACTAAAAATGAACCATAAATGGTGAAATACAAACCGGTAGAATCTATTCTATTCTTGATACTGACAAACCTTTTATATACTGATGTTTTATATATCAAAGAGGATGTTGATATATCTGATGTTAATAGACTTTGACACCGTTTCACCGATCACCATGAAAGTTGGCACCTATATGTATCTTTTCATGGAGAAGGTTTGTATGCTATCGACTTTGTTGTAACTCGCCACTAGATGACGCTGCAGCACATCAACTTCTATGGCAGGACAACGTCTGCGGGGTTTTGCTAGTAAGGTATAATAAAATAACGCAATTACAACTAATTTTTAATTCCTCGTTTTTAATGTAAAAACAATTTAATCTCGCCATCGCACAGCAGTTCTCAATAATAATTGTGAGTGGTCGTAAAATTCTGAAATTGGTCATAATTCGATATGTTCACACATAATGTCATGTCAAATGGCCGCTTTTACGTGTTAGTTTTATCGTTAATTCTCTTTATTATAAATTGAAAATTCTCAATATGCCGAGGTGGGGTGGCATGTTGACTATTTACTGTGCAAAATACTGACCGATCGTGGGCCGACACTGTTATGATAGTTTTCAACACCAGCAGAAAATCGTGGACCAGTATAAAAAAGCGTTGGCTGATGCAGTCTTGAGATGTTTTACCAGTGAAGACGCTTTCGTGGAGTAAGATGCGACGGCTTATATGGACTCCATCTTGAATTGATCTTAAAGCATGAATTAATATAATTTTTTATGTAAAATTCATGGTTTTTTACAAATTTTCTCCTATAATTAGTGACTAAATCTTAATATTATCAGCAAAGTCCATGCGCATGGTCACAGTCAGATAAATACAGATTAATAAGACAAATCTTGGCAATAGTCGTGTACTGTTACAAGTACCATTATTGAGTCCTTGCCTTACCATATAAAACTGCAATAAAAAAATCCAACTACGGTTGGCCCATTCCACATAAATCACATCCAAATGTGTTTTGTTTACAGAGCGGATTTAGTGACTTTGCCGCAGAACGCCAAACTACACTACAACTTCGCCAACTTCCTGCGAGAAGCGGAGCAGCAAGACTCCGCTATAAAGCATTACAAAGAAGCTTTGAGGTAAAGACGGTTGCTATAACGCGAGCGCTATGACTTTAAAGGAGATTCATCGCATTTGTAAAGATACTAACACACTAGATTTTTCTTAACCTTTGTAAACTTTTTTTCTTAACATTAAGAATCGTTTCTATAATATTTTGAATCATTTAGCCCCAAATGTTGATTTGCGCAACCATTTTTAAATATTAAGTAACATTTCAAAGCGTTTTAAAGGTTAAAATGTTACTTAACATTTAGGTAACATTTGAAAGCCTTCGCATCGGTTTGTAAATATTAATTAACATTTAAAAACGGTTTTTAAAATATTAAACGTTATTCAACTTTGAAAAACATTTTAAAATATTTTTTTTGATAAACATTTGATAAACTTAAAGTTATGAAGTTTCTGAAACTCTAAATTGTCAAGACGAATCACAAAGTTTTGGTTTGGAGAATTACCTTGTAAGAAACTGTATTGATTTTCTATAAAGTAATACGTACAAAGTAAGGCTAATGTAACTAAGAACATTTATTTTAGCCCTCAGTGATTGACACAGATTGTTATTAACCGTCTATAAGATTTACTCTCTATACGACCTGCTGTACTCTCTATGTCTACATTACGAAGGGGACCTATACCATAAGAATAATAAATAATAGGAGTATAGAAGGGAATCTCCTTTGCGCGTGTCCCAAAAAACCGCAATATATCAACCTACCTCTCTAGCGTCACTTATTTAATAATTTATTTTATTCTTTTACCTATTAGGTTACTCATTTAAACTGTATAGTTATTAAAAAGTTAAATTAATCATAAAAAAACGTGAAATCGTTTTCTGTCATGCCTTTTCTCTCGCACAAGCGTAGACCCACTTTAGGAGTGAGTGCGAAAGTGTGAAAGCGGACGCCATTTTTGGTTATAGTCCTGTATTATTTTGGAGTTACCCAATATGACACCTATCCTTATAAAAGCCGAATTCAAAATGGTTCGTGTATGCGCCATAGGTAGTTCACGGTTTTACTATACACGTTTTAGCACCCGGGTTTGCTTGAATTATTGATTTGCTTTCATTGATTTAATTTTTAAACTACATAAGTTGCACACAAAGATAATAAACGCTACAGATAATAAGTAGGTACGTTAGCTACTTAGGTATAAGTTTAGGTACAAAGTAATAAGTATCTTATATTTTAATTACACTAGGTTAAGTACCTATTTAGTTTTAAGTTATAATAACCAAATACTAAGGGATCAGGCGGCGCGGCGTGGCCCTGACTGGCGGTTTTTAGGATACGATATGAAACTGTAGGTTATTATCGCGACCTTACGAGTAAACGCGTCCGGCGCGCGATTTTACAGTTTTTAACCGAGTCTTTCGGTTAAAGTAATAAATACAAATCACGTAGTAGGTGTACGTACTTGTTAATGAAACGCAAAACAAATTTGTAATTGATTACTCTGCTAGTTAATGTTTTAGATACCATTAAACAAATGCATTTCACAGGTTATGGCCGTCCTACGCGAGTGCACATAACAATGTAGGCACTCTAGTCACTGGGACAGACAACGCTGAGTACCATTTCTTACAGGCCATAAAGTTCAACAAGCACCATGTGAATGCACACTACAACCTTGGCAAACTTTACAAGTAAGTAGAAATTAGAATTATCAAAGTAAAATTACGAGAGTATTAGAAATAACAGCGCTGACAGCCTACGGATATTTAATCTATTTTGTGGTTAAGAAACTTATTTCTAAAAATAACATTACATTGTTCAAGTTGAGGAAGTATGAAAAAAATATAGATGGATAAGATGAGAATTTATTTAAACATTACATTACATTATTAGGTACAGTTTTACAAAAACAAAGTAAGCCCTAGCCCTCACATTAACATTCCCTGGGTCGTGAGGACTAATTTATTCCACTCTAACATTATGTGTGTTGAAAAAATGAAAATTAAATAATATTAAATAGAACTTTCCATTCAATTTTTGATTTATCTACGAGAATTATAACGTATGTATATGGGTATGTGAGAGTGATTGTATGTGTGAGCATGAGTGTTTGTGTTTCGCGAGTGTGTGTGTGAGAGAGAGTGTATGCATATGTGTAGGTTTAGAAGAGCATATTTTATTTATTGTACTATATTCACGATGTTTTCAGTGCCATTGTGGTTGTTTTTTTTTAAATGCGTCAACTGTTTATCATCAGTATAACAGTATGTATAGTATAGAAAACACTGGATCAGACATAATTATTACCATTTATACACTCTAGCGTTCGGGAAGCTACGCAGCGTCTTCTCGTCCAAAATACCTCAGTGCTTGAAGACGAAGGTCTTCGACCAGTGTGTGTTGCCAGTGATGACCTACGGCACCGAGACGTGGTCTCTGACTATGGGCCTCATAAATAAGCTCACTGTCGCACAGCGAGCTATGGAGAGGGCTATGCTCGGGGTTTCCCTACGTGATCGAATCAGGAATGAGGAGATCCGTAGACGAACTAAAGTCACCGACATAGCCTCTCGGGTTAGCAAGCTGAAGTGGCAGTGGGCAGGGCACATAGCTCGAAGAACCGATGGCCGATGGGGCAGAAGGGTTCTCGAATGGAGACCACGTACCGGCGGACGAAGCCGAGGACGTCCATCTGCTAGATGGACAGACGACCTCATAAAGGTGGCGGGCACCCGCTGGATGCAGGTCGCTGCCGATAGGTCTAAATGGCGGACAATGGGGGAGGCCTATGTCCAGCAGTGGACGTCTAAAGGCTGAGATGATGATGATGATGATGATACACTCTTCATCTACGTTTTTGGAAGACTTTATGGATGTACATGTAATTATTTAGTCCGAAAGGTTATTTATTATTCATATAATTGTGTCCCTCAAACTGTATGCGACGTTTGCCACAGTTTATTCTCGGCGTAGACAGATTTAAAAAAAAATGTAATGTTGTATGTAGATCTACATTCTTTGTGAATTGTATTTAAAAATATATTACTAGTTTATTAAACATTTATGTAGTTGAGGAATATTTATTATTTTGGTTTCTTTGTACAATTTGTTTGTTGTATCATCCTTTTAAAGAGGAATGGGAAGAAAAACTCCTTATTCTGTTATAATTATTTCCTATTCCCCATCCTTGCCGATTCTTTTTCCCAAACCTCCAATGTAGACAGTGTATCCAGCGACGACGTACCAATGTTTGTCATCTTGACTGATATAGGCATATATTGTGGATGTCGCAGAGTCCTACGGGTGAGCTGTCTGTTTGTCTGCCACTTTCTTGCTATGTATTATCTATTTTTAAAGTAGGGACTGAGAGACTGGCACACGCATAGCACCTATGCCGAGCGCATATGCAAAACGCTTGAATGCGGCGCACTAATTGTTTTGTTTCTTCTGTCCTTTAACATTATGTAATAGCAACAATTATCTACAGGAAAAACGGACGGACAACGCAAGCGATCACCATGTTTGAGAAATGCATATGGCTACAGCCGCGCTTCGCTCAAGCTAACGTGGAACTTTTGTCTTTGAAGCCGGAGACAGAGAAGCTGAAGATAATGACGAAGCTGGTGGAGTTGGAGCCAAATAATTGGGAACATTACGTGTTGTTTGGAAACTGGTGGAGAGATAAAGGTATAATATAGCTGCGGTCAGTTTGTCTATCGACTCTTTAACGAAGACTGTTTAACCACTGATATAAAACGTGTAGTTTTTGTCTATGAAACTCTTTAACTCGGGACACAAATTAAAAATCCTTAATTTTTGTCCAGAGTAAATGTCATTTCCCTCCGACATATAATAATATATTATATACAACAATATCTAAATTATATATTATGTGTGAATGTTGTAGTGCTCTGTTTGTATATGTCAAATTTTAGATCAAAGTAAAGAGGGAAGATACGATACGTTCTTACATTGCGTCAACTGAAAATAGGCTCCAATGCACAACTACATGCACACAAACTCATAATTGAAGTCACGTTGCACGACACCGAAGGACAGAGATAGAGCGATGAGCTTGGACAGTAGCGAGAGCGAGACAAGCTAAACTTATCGCCCGCACACATTTCGTATAGTTTTATCTCGCTCACTCATGAATGGCCGAATGTAAACTAATAATTTAAAAAAACTTTTACAAATTATTACTTTTTGGTATACTTCCGCGTGAAAAGTGATTCAATGTGTCTTGTTTTTACTCCTCATGTGATTTGAGCTCTGAATAAAGGGTACAGGAAGGCATTTTTCAATGTATTTTCCACTACAAAACTGTGTTCACCATGAGAGCGTATCACGTACAAGCAAGTCGCTGTTCTATCGGTGACTGATCGAAGCAGGTCCGTTGGACTCGGTTTTGTAGGACCACGTGCGGTAAGTGAGCAACGTATCTTCCTACTTTTGATTCGATCTAAGTGTCAAATAAAGTTTTCATTAATTTATTCTATGACACTTATAATTTGTTGAATTGGTTGCGATAAACAAATTATCAGGTTAATTAAACAGGTTGAGTTTATAATGTGGCTGACTATGCCCATTTTCAAATGAATTATCACTCATATATTATCAGATTATCCCAGTCACAGAAAATGTAAATGCTCGTCTTTATGAAGAGTCTCAATCAGGTCAAATTTCAGGTCTGCCGGCAACCGCCGCTAAATTCTACTTGGAAGCCGTAAGACTGAGCTTTAAAACCCGAAACGTGGAGAGACCGCTCCGGGCAGATCTGATTTCATACAGGTCAACTGCTCTGATGTATCGATCTTTGGGGCAGAAATCGAGGACGTTACAGTTGTTGACCAGGTAATGGAAAATTGTATCAAACTTTACATTGTTTTAATACAAATTCTACTAAAGATTAATGCTCGGTAGTGAAACTTTATTTTTCTAGGAATAACTAGTTGATTACACGTCAGCATGGCCGAAATTATTATATTCTTGTGTGGCTGTTACTATTAGCTCATTAATAATTATTAAAGTGCCTATAGGTTGAACTGTTGCGGTTCCTACCAGTATTTTAATTTTAAGTAGGTATACAATATTTTACTATAATACCCAATCTTGCTTTTGAAGAACCCAGGAAATCATATGTTTTATTACATCTTCACAACGGAATTTTCATATGAACTGTTAATTCCATAAAAATCCTTCGTGTTGTGTTGTATATAAATGCCTTTATTGTCTTTGTCACTCCACCAATGGTTCGCCAAACATTAAACTTTAAAGATTTTGTATTGTATTAAATCGCGCGAGTAGGAAGAATTTCAGAAATTGAACCTTAATATAAGGGGTTTAGTAACGTGGTCGGTGAACGACAATTTTATACAAATCTACTTTTACGTCCAGTCGTTGCTAATCTCATGTCAATGACCTAAATTCTCCCAGCTAGTGGCGCGCTCTTTAGATGCAGAATGGGATCGTGCAGAGTTTATCCTTCTCCAAGCCCAACATACTCGTAACATAGTAACATAAATGGTAGTACCGATTGGCGCCAACTAGTAACTAGTGGCGACGTGTAGTGACCCTGCGTGCTATGCGAGAGGTCCCGGTTTCGTTTCCCGGTCGGACATTCATTTGTTTAAAATAGTTCGGGTCTGGGTGTGTGTCTTTGGACCCACGACACAGGAAATCTTAGTGTGGTCCACTGAGTGTGACTTTAATTATTGTATTTGTTTAAAATCTAGGTGGCATACATGGAGACGAGGGTGGCCTAGCGCAGCAGCGGCCCACATGTACTTGAGAGACTGGCGGCTCAAGATGGAGTTAGAAGGTCGGGTGCAGATCTATTCCAAAGCTGTTAACCCTGCTGTAAGTATGACTATTTATATATATATATATATATATATATATATATATATATATATAATGTGCTTTATCAAGCACGAGACAAATCTCGGAATCAAAACTAAATTGTGTTGCTCTGAAAAGAGATTGTTTTTATTAAATCTAAGGTGGCAATACATTTGACATCAATTTATAAGTAGTACAAATCTTACCTGAAAAGAGAAACAACATTTAAAGCTATTGATTCTCTCTATCTATCTATCTATGAAGTCTACTTCCACATTAGTAAACAAATATTAAACAGTAACACCTGTACAACAGTAACATTTAACAGTTAGTAAACTTGTAAACACTTCCAATAATATTATATTTAAAAAGCCCACCCTTCTGTCAAACCTCCATTGCCTCAACCATAGAGTAACTCCAGACTTGCACAAACTCCATAGAGCCACCACCATAGTGCATTCGGAATGAAGTGCACAGATCTTCATTTACATATATATATATATGTGTATGTATATCTATTGCAGGTATGTGTGTATATATGTATATAAATATATATTCATGTGTATATGTACAGATATATCTCCTATTCCTTATTATATGTTGTTGTCTGCTAACGAAAGACACCAATGTCACGTGTTATACGTTATATTAATAAAGTAATTAGACCAGGTTGCGTTAAAGTAATTATTAATTCAAAAGGATTATCACTGATAGGATTGAATTATCTTTTACTTATTACATATTTTCATCAGCTACACTCTTAATAGAAACTATAATAGGATATTTTATTGTCCATTTGAGAAGAGATAATTGTATTGTCGGTAGTCATTTGTACAGACTCGGCAGTTACGAGACACATTCCATTAGTAGAATAGTAATAACATCTCAAAGAGAAATACGTCATACTATAGAAATACAATTAAGTCGACTTGTATTCCATGCTCTCCCGTCATTCATAGACAGATGCATTATGAATTACAATCTACCCGATTTCAATTTTTAAATTAACATCTCAAGTTTTGATTTAACTTTTTGTTCATTTTGTAAATTTGTAGTCAATGCAAATTCAATCTTCCATATTGTCCATATTGTTGACTTCCCTCTTTTTGTTTGTAATTTAATTTCTTGTCATTTTTTTACCATTATAGAAATGTAATTCTAATATATCAATGTATTTTTTTTTTGTACAGAAATCGACGCGATGCTTCGATCATAGCCAGTTATCAGTCGAGGCTGCTAAGTCAGAAGACAGTAGTTCAAGCCACGAAGACGTCCACGCGAAACCAGTGGACACAAAAACAGTGAATTCTAATAGTGAAAGTGACAGTGTTATCAAAACATGTGGGACCAAAAAACGTAACGTATCCGTGTCGTCACAAATAAAAACTACACACAACAAATCAGAGATCGGTCATAAAGAAAAGAAGTGTACTCTACATAGAAAAGACAAAACAGTGAAAAAAGATGTGATACCCAAAATTGGGGCGCCGCTCGCAGAACACATTCTTATGAAAACTTTCTAAGGCTTTTTTTTTATTAATTTGAAGTGTGATAAAAATGTGATTGTTCAAGCTAAACATGTGGCAAAATTCACGCTTGTGATTGTATTCGAACTTTGTTTTCAATTAGACTTACATACGGCGACAATATCGCAACGTTAATATAGTTTAAGACGAAGAAGATCGTTCTTAGAAATTTCATTAGCATTTGAAAACTTTTTCTATTAAAGAAGCCGATGTTCGTGTACTCAATTCTAGAAAGTCTCTGAAGTAGATTTATGTTGAAGTTAAAATGAAGCCTATAATAAATGTCGTATAATTTCTCAGGAATAACAAAGTGGAAAAGATACAGAACAATATTGTTAATAACATTCTTGTGCTTGCTTACAATATAATTATTTTATTACAAGATGGACGTTAAATTCGATTTAAAATTAGATGTTAATCCCCTTTGTGTAGAAACAACTTAGTTACCTTATATTCAAGTTTCAATAAATTTCAAGTGTTTATTTCTTCAATTTTTGAAATAAGTCATCTGCTTCTGAAATTTCTAAGTTCTCTCCAATTAGATAGAAAACTAATTTAACAAACGATTTGTAGAAATAATGGATGAAAATTATATTTTTGTCAGAAGTTCGGTGGACTGGTTTTAATGTGCACAAAATTTTTACGCTAGCCTTAGGATGCAGATGTGAGTGATTGACTATTGAAAAAGGCTTCTTGTCATTAAAAGACAAGTTTTCTACACACTAACGTGATTTATTATAATTTCTTTTTCAACTTTGTCTTTTTCAACATAATTTTAAAAACTATCTACGAGATTAATTTATGTAATAACTTCCATTTTTAGATTTTTTTTCTGTTGGTTCTTAACGTGTCATTTTAATGGGATATGTGGCCTTGTAGTCTATCTCGTGATTAGCCTGTAAATTATACAGAATTGACTCGTAAAATCGATTTCATTTGTCCCATGATTATCAGTGCGTTGACTCCGAAATAAATGATACAGATATCATTACGAATTTTCCTATAGGTACTTTGTGCACGATATCCTAATGAATACATAACATATAGCCGAATTATTACTTTGCTATATATGTCAGAGCCTATTCCCATCCCATATTTTCCTATCCTTCCTCATTTTCCCAAGCTTTTCTCCATATCTATTCCTAAATCTCCAAGACATCGTAACCGTACGCAGCGTAGCCGAAAGCGCGCCAACGTTTGTCATTCTGGACTGATGTTGTCATGTATTGTTGTTGTCTGTGGGCGAGTATCCATTTACCACCAGATTGTTGTTGTCTGTGGGCGAGTATCCATTTACCACCAGGGTTATATGCTGTCCTCGATTAGCAGTGAAAGTGCATCGCAATATCAATTGCAAATGTTCCGTATGATTCTATGTGATTATTTTAATGATTTATGGATTTCTGTGTTTGATCACGACGCGGACACAAACAAATCGTGATTTGTGCGTTTTATGAATATAAACTACCTTATTTTTTACTATGGTGCTGCGTTGTATACATATTTACGTGTACGCATACGTAATAAACAAATAAGGAACTTAAAATACAAATTATAAAGTGTACCAATTAACTGTATTCGCAAATGTACAGAGGTGAACTTATAGTGTTGCACAACCATCGATAGTTGTGCAACACGACTTCGAAATGTTACAAACAATAACGATATTGTTAGTGAGAATAAAAAAAACCAAAAAGAATAACCATTATAACATTTGTAATTTTCGCGTTTTTCGCTCATATTTATCTATTTAAACGGGTCTTACGCGAATGTTTACGGTTGGTGCAACCCAACCGAAAAGTCGAGTAAAATCAATAAGGTAAACATACGCGTTGAGACCCGTTTAAATAGATAAATAAGAATTATTTATGTTATTCTCTTATTGTTTATTGTTACTTTTTCTTGTTTATTTTTAATTTCCGAATATGTAATGTTATGAGGGCAGTATTTATTCAAGTTTCCAAATCTGCTTGGAGCCATGGCTCCAATAATAATCCGTATCAAGATTATTTTTAGTTGAATGTCAACATTTATCTGTATGTTTACTGTATACTGTGTTCGCTTCTGTACACGAACTTTAATTGCCAATGAAATGTGCAATATCTTTTGTGTGTATGTTTTCTGAAAAATAAAACCACATTTTGTATTTAAATACGTCACAGTGCTTTAAGTTCATTTGTATTTTCATCTCGTTATTTAATTACTTTGAAAGCTTCAGCATTATTTACAATCATCAACGTAAAATTTTATAACAAACTTTTCAAGAATTTCCATTTTTGCTGCTCGAATTTCGCAACTGTATTTTCAAGATTGTTGAAATATTTATGAAGCCGACTGTGTCCTACAGCTAAAGCTCAGACAAACCATTAGAGCCTCAACTACGGAAGCTCCTTCGAAGCTTATTATGAGACCTAAAGCCGGTATTTCACTAAAGATATTTAATAATTCACAATTTAATAATTCACTTTAATTTAATTCACTTTAATTTAATTTTAATAATTCACATTTTAATAATTTAATATTTCACATTGCCTGTCCAGGTCAGTGCGGTGATAGCTTGGGGATATCTATTCGTGAGGTCGCGAGTTAAAATCCTCGGCACGTACAACTGATCTATAATTTAACTACGGATTTTTAAAACATATCGCTAGCTGACTAGCTCGGGAGTGAATGAAAGTGTTATGAGGAAACCCACAAGTTAAGAATTGTAAAAAAAAATCGTACTGGGCTCACGGGGTCGATTATGGTCCGAAATCTCCTAATATTTTTTAATACAAAAGACAGCCGATTAAACGGTCCACTCAGTGGTAAGTGCATACTGTCGTCCAAGCGATAATTGCCGACATCAGTCCATAACAAACGTTGGTACTTACGCCTGCGGATGCGCTGCCTTCCTTTGAAGATTTAGGAATGGATTTGGAGAAAGGATTGGGAAAATGGACAGAAATAGGATGCATGTGTGTGCCACATCGTTCGGACCTAATTGGTATAATAGCACTACAATCTTTATATGTTTGTGCATTTCTCTTTGTAGCCCTCATATCTCGGAGTTATGTATCCAAGTCGTCCATTCTTCATTATGATTCGTGGATTCATAATTGAATTCATATGGAGCTTTTTCAGAAGCCACTGTTCACGTTTTGGTACCCAAGTTGAACACGAACATCTCTATTTCAATGTTTTTACCTGACACCATGTGCAGCCCTCATGACTTGTTATTAAAGCACTTCTTACGATTTTAAATAGTCACTTATTCGAATGCCGTAATTACTCTGAAACAAAACCATTTCTTCAAAATGACTTCTTATGTGCTTAACTTGGCGGGAAAACATACTGTCAGCATGACAGTTATCCTAGACGTATCATCATAGACCATAGTTCCCGACACAGAATCTGGGGAGGGATAGGATAGGATGGGAACGGGCTCTGGTATGCCTCACTCACTGCCGAAATACGTACGTATATTGGGGAATAGGATAAAGTCTAAAATGCATTTTACGGTAGTCTTCCCTTCTGTGAGAGAGGGGTGACGAGCGCCCGGCGGCTGTGGGATTGCAGCGTCGGATAAGACTAGACTTTAGTGGAATCTTAGAAAGATAACATTTATTTTATTGCTTTGTCATAAAAATCAAATGTTAGAACATTTATTTAAAAATAATCTTGTGACTGAAATTTTCAGTTATAAAATATTAATCAAAGCACAAATTATATTATGACGACAATTTGTAAATCCATGCCATAAATAAGGTTCCTGTGTTGAGATAACTTCAATATTGTAAATGAGAACAAAAAGACGGGCAGTTTCCGCGCGGTTAAAATGGTGCGTCTGAGTGAAGCCTAATGGCCTGGTCAGATATAAGCGATATTAGCTACCGCCTGCGGCAATGTTCGTGTGGGTACGCGATAATTCCTTCGTTCAGACATAAGCGCTATTTGCTAACCGCTTAAGGGAAGCGATATACCGCGTATAGCGGCCTAGGCCTAGTGTTAACAGTATCGGTTGCCTAGGCGATATTCGTTCCCCCTGATGAATTCGCGCGACTGGCGGTACTCGAATATCGCTTATATCTGAATAGGTCTTAAAGAATGTGCTGCAGTTAGCGATAAATCGCTTTACCTTACAAGCCTTTATAATAATTACCGCTTGATTTATTTTATTTATAAATCAACATATGAAGCGTTTCAACAGGTCTCCACATTACTTCCAAAACAATGTCTAATCTTATATACATAATGTGAAAGAGTACTTACTACGGGGACTCACACGCTAGTTTTCATACTTTTTTTCTTATAAATACGGTCAGCATCAATGTATAGGTTACTTAGATGACACATTACTGGCGATATACAACTTACGAGTATCATTGAAATAACGCAAAAATGGCAATTAATTGAAAACATATAAAATCGTTCTAGTGAAAAACGAAATAATTTTAGGGAATAAATTAAAAGTTACGAACATGAAGGCTTTATTGTTTTATCTATCGTTCGTGGCGCTCATTACTCAGTACAAGGTTATTTGTGCGTAGTATAAAAGATATGCTAGAAATTAATTTTTAGAAAAAAACCTATTTATTGTAAACACTGGTAAAATCAATTCTACTCTCAATACTGACCAAGCTTTGTATTCATTACTTTTGCGTTATTTCAGTGACTCGTATGTGTGACTCGTCGTATGACACGTATGACACGTTTCAGTGACGGTACGTCGTAAATGAGAGAGACGATCAGTTATTGTTGGTTTTATAGAACGACTTTTACAGCATTCGCCGTCACCTGAAACCTTATTCAGTTCATCGAGTACGTATGGAGGCTTTTTAGCGGGAACGCGAGAAGTGAAGTTGAGTTTATGTTTTGATTATTGTAAAAAATGTGTATTAGGTGTTTTGTGGTTTAATAGTGATAGTTTATTAAACTTCAAAGTGTTCTTCGTGCGTGGCATTTGTGATAATCGAATAAAAGCGTGGGAGTGCGTTTTTCGAGTGCTTCCAAGGAGTCTTTAACTTTAATGAGCGACTCATGACTTACTTCGACGGGACTGTACATTGACAGGATACGTTTTAGATTTTGAAATTGTTTATTACGAAGAAAACTTAACACTGGCAGAATGTGCTAATTGTACCATTGCCATATATGAAAAAAGAATACGTTTCCATCTAGTGTCATGTGCAGATGCATGCAGTTATATTATATAATGATGTGCATTATATATCGCCGAGTGCTGTTTTATCCAAGTAATGTGAATTATCAGAGTAAAATCGAACTGCAGGTGCGAACATGAATGATAAAGATTATTTTAATAACTTTATTCAAATCAAAAGTGGGAGCAATTAAAAGATACAGTTTTTATACAGGTTTAAATAAAAAATACCTGTACTTTCTTTAACAATGAATTTCTTTAATTAAAGCTAACAGTTTTTTTTCCACGATTTTTTTTCTGAACTTGATATTTTCCAAAAAAGGTTTAAATGAAGTCTCCCTCTGTTACTCTGTACTTACTCATTATTGTACGCTACTACGAACGAAGGGCGGTAATGGCCTAAGGGTATCAATACTTGACTCACATTCGTGTGACTGTGAGTGATTGTGTCTGTCTGCTTAAGTACGGATTTAAAAAAAAATCACTAGCTCGGCGGTGAGGGAATTCCCTCACCGCTGAGCTAGTGATCGTGAAAAAAAATTCCGCATGCTTCATAAATAATAAAAAAATTGTAGTATGTGTATCCACCAATCCACAATTCGGAAATATATTGAACCCCAAGTTATTTACTGGGAGAGGCCTGGGTCCTGCAGTGGGATGTTATAGGCTGATACACTGATACCAGTTACCTGACACTAGATACCTACATCTATGTAAAGAGGTGCGAGAAAATGAATAATGGTACGTGAAAAGAAAACCGCTGAATTTAAAAAAGCCCTAGAACAAAAATTATAGTTTTCACGAAAGAAATTCAATGTAAATAGGGTGCAGGTATATGTTTTATTTAGCCCTGAAGTAAAAGGGTGTCAACCTAGAATTAACTTGTATACCATACCATCAGCCTGCTCTCCACTGCGGGATATAGGCCTCTCCAGCAGCTCTCCACCGCACACGATCCTCGGCTCTTTTCATCCTACCAGCACCAGCGAATTTCTTTAAGTCATCGGTCCACATGACCGTAGGACGTCCCACATTGCGCTTCCCGGTATGTGGCCTCCACTCGAGGACTCGTCTAGCCCATCAGTTATCGGCCATGCGGCAAATATGGCCTGCCCATTTAATATGCCGATTTAACGTCACTTGTATAACATATTTCATCTTACTTGCTTCGAACGCCGTGCTCGCGAGTTGACTGAGGAGCTGTGAACAATTTTTGATACCGGTTTAATAGATAAATACGAGTAAAATAGCAATTAAACAACTTTGAACGGTTTAAATCGCGTATATTTGACATTATTTATATCCCGACGTTTCGAACACTTTGCAGTGGACGTGGTCACGGGGTGACTGACCACGTCCACTGC
This sequence comes from Sesia apiformis, assembly GCA_914767545.1. Lineage (NCBI taxonomy): Eukaryota > Metazoa > Arthropoda > Insecta > Lepidoptera > Sesiidae > Sesia > Sesia apiformis. Next base: position 20,461,377 of record OU611952.1, read on the forward strand.
AAAGTGTTCGAAACGTCGGGATATAAATAATGTCAAATATACGCGATTTAAACCGTTCAAAGTTGTTTAATTGCTTAATCGCGAAAACCTAAGAAAATATTACGAGTAAAATACTTTGAATATATGTTGTACTTTTTGTATATTAGATGTTTCTGTATAATCTAAAAGTTTCGCTACAATAAATCACCTTCGTCTAAATAAACTTGGAAGAAATATTGTTTATCTAGTTTCAAAGTTAAGTAAAACCTTTTTAAGGTGGATAAAAAAAATGCTCAATAATTATTTCTACAATTACATTTTTGAATATTCCTAGATACTATTTTTTTTGCTTTATATAATCTTAAAAAAAAGTCGGGACTAGTTAACTTCCCATCTGTTTTGTAAGTAGTAAACTGGTTCACTCTTTAAAGCCGGGCCAGTTGACCATCGGCATTTTCAAAAAGTGGTAAACTCGCCCGCGGTCCAGTTTTTAAGCGGGCCAGTTGCCACCTAAGCTAATTTCATAGGGCATAAAAAGTGAAAGTAGCGTGTGAAGTCCCGCCCTAAAGTTACACCAATACAGTAAGATGTACATAATATTTTTAGGAATAGATCTAAAGGCACATGACAATGCTTTGAATGTACTGGGAATAAACAATTTAATTACTTCATTGAGTTTTCTTTCTACCCTTAAATACAATTTTAGCCCTTCTTACCGGTGGTACCACCGGTTGTACTACTGGTCATACATACCACGGGTAAGTTTCTATGCCCGTGTTAGGTACTACTGACCAACTTGGTAGTATCACGGGAGATTTATTATAACCCTGTTACCACTGAAACATTCAAAATTTTAATAACGATTCCAAGTAATTAAATATTTACTATGTATTTAGGGGATTCCCCATTAATCAATACATAAAAAACATGACAATATTAGATGCATGCAAATGCAACTCATAAGAGATGAGATTACATTAGAACTGGCAATAGCAAAATTGCATTGATTCAGTTGAGATTTTTTTTTTCAATTGGACCTCAATTAAACCGAGACCTTGTTACTTTGAATATTAAAGAAACTCTAGTTTTTTTAAAGCATGAGTACAGAATAAATATTTGATCAATTTAATATTTTTAATATTTTGGATGTTTTCAGTAGTAACAGGGGTAAAATAAATCTCCCGTGATACTACGAGGCTGGTCGGTAGTAAAGCTAGCAAAAAAATACCCGTGGTACTATCAGTAGTACCACGCGTAAGGGGCGAATTTTAGTTACTTATTCGAAGAGTCTGGAGATATTTTTATTTATACTGATTAATAGCTTTAGCGTTTATGGATAGCAATTCCCATGACGAATAACAACGTCCCTTTTAACAATCCAATCCTTAGAATATACAACTACGATGTTCGTATAAGTTTAGATACTTGTCATAAACAATTGGAACTCATTTAAAGCCTATGTAAGAAGTTTGCCGCAGCTAACTTATGCATACAGTTAAAGTTTTAATTATCAACCAACTTATACATTGATCACTTTAACTGTTGAAGTAACTATAACTTTGTCTTTAATTTTACAAATGCTGTGCAAAATTGTCATCAATGTCCAAAATCATTGTTATTTTATGTAAGATTTTAAAGTACATTTTAATTTGTTCATTTTTACTGTGACTAATGAAGTAAAAGATAAAATAAAATCCATAATATGAAAAAAAAAGAGGAAAAAATAAATTAATTACCTTATCTGTTCAAAGAGTGTTCTAGACAACTGAACGTCAGATGTCAACTGAAACGTCAGTACATCAGTCTAAATAAATAGTAAACTTTTCATTAACAGCATTAAACTGAGCACAGTAAAACAGTGGAATGTATTGTAGTAAAGTTTTCACACATCCGTAGAAGGTGAATCCTATGCACTCACCCACTCTGCATTATTCATAACTCCAAAACTAAGTAAAAACTAAATAAATAAACACCAGTAGGTAGGTAACTTGTAGGGGAGAGTGCACGCTGCATTACCACAGCCGCGAGGTTCACTCGACTGGCCACATCACCCCTCTCTCACAGAAGACTACCGTGAAATGTACCTTACTTTATCTTATTTCCCCAATGTACGTACGTGTTTTCGGTAGTGAGTGAGATGTGCCGGAGTCCATTCCCATCCCTCCCCATGTACCCAACCCTTTCTCCCAATACATGCCTTAATTTGCAAAGGTAGGCAGAACATCTAGGGGCGTGCCAACGTTGCCAGACGACAAAGGTTTTTTTATAGAAAAAAGGCGGCAGACGAGCATACACTCCACCTGATGGTAAGTGGATACTGTCGTCCATAGACATCCGCGATACATGCCAACATCATATTCGTCCAGAGTGGAAATTGACCCTTTGGAAATTTAAGAACGAATTTTGAGAAAGGATTGGGAAAATAAGAAGGGATGGGAATAGCCCGTGGTAAATTTAATAATAGTAGGTAAATTCAAAGTTAAAATTACTAGTCACTTCCAAACTGCTCTCGTCAAACTCTTAAGCCGTATTACTGCGCCACACATTTTACCTTCAATTCACTAGCTTGCCATCTGCGGAGTAATTCCTTGAGGAATGTGGCGATGCACTTGGACAGGGACTGAGGGGTAACAGGGGTGGGAGGGAGAGGGGGGTCGATGTAGGAACACAAAGGCTTCTCCGACAATCGCCTTACGCAAACAGAAGCGTTTTATTTCGCGTTGGAGCCGCAGCTACATTCCAGTGATGTGCTGAATGCAAGTTATTTTATTGTTACTCGTTTCTGAGGGAGCTGTTAATATTATTATAAGGCTTTATCCTTTAAGACTGCGCGTTGTGATGCGTTGCTTTGAGCATTGCGGTGCGGTGCGTCGCGTCGCGGACGCGTTGTCCTACATAGGAGTACGCCGTCAGTAGTATTCAAATTTTAATATGACAACATATAATAATTTGTCGCTTATTACTCAGTGAAAATATTTACTTAAAGTATGTATGTTTAGAAAAGTAGAGAGCAAAGTAAGTTGGAGCAAAGCAAAGTACACGCGTCGGACGCGCGTCCCAGCCCGCAACGTTGGAGTCACAGTTCATGTATACACTGTATTCAATGTATTCATGTATTCAATGTTTGATACTTTCGCAACGCAACACGCGATGCGATGTTTCGCGTCCTTTCACACCATCCAGCAGGACATAGGGTAGGGGTATCATAAAAGAGATAGAATCTGGCGGAATGTCTATAGAAAATAATTGAACTTGTAATTATTTAAAATTAAAGTGTTTCCTTTATATAGGAAAAAATCAAGTCCTATCAGGTCCCACTTAATTTTCGAGACAAGTTTTTTTTTCTCGTGGTAAAATTATTATGATTTCAATTAATTCATGAGAATCATGAGGTAAAGAACGAAAGGCAATATATGGAATAAAAAAATATATTTCCTCAAACCATTTTGGGGTTTAGTTCAATTTGACTAAAGAATCGGGTAGATTACTTAAATATCATAGTGATTATACGATGATTTCTGACATTAATATAATTTGTAAAATATGTTTACGTATATATGTATATTTTACTCAAGACTAACTTATTCTTGTACTTATTCTTATTATAACTTTTAAATTAAATTAAATATATTATGTTAAAAATTATATTTCATATAAATTACATTCAAAATATTTATATTTTTGTTTAATTGTTTAATCTGTGTTTATGTTTTAATTATGTCAAAATGGAGGAAAACTTCAGTACTTGATATCAGCATAGCAAAAATGTCAGCATTTATGCAATTAAAATTAATGAAATTAATAAATGAAAATAACGTGAATATACGAGGCAAATAATTTTGCAAAAATGTGTCGCAACACTATCCAGCGACGCGGAATTTCATGCAAATGTGTTTTCAAAATGCAGCCTCTTTTATTTCTGACATGCATACCGTCTCGATTTCTGTTACATTACATATACTCGTTAATCTATTATCTTAGCATTGTTCAAAGCAGATATTACTATAATCGAAAATTGTACGCTCTCATTGTGGTAGTAGCAAAATTTGTAGCCAATCGCCTTGCGGTTTGCTTACAAATTTTGTTATATCCCATATGAATGATTGTATAGTTTATTTGTTATAAAACGACAAACAAAGTAATTAAACATCGAGGAAATTCTAACAAAAATCAATTTCTGAGTGTTTACAGTAAATAACTACTTAACAAAGTTATAAAATGTAATAATATATATCAGTATGAAATGATGTATGTCGCAATAACAAAATGGACACCTAGGTGTGCAGCATATTGTTGCGACCTGTGCGGCTGGCCGCAACGTTGACACTGTGCTAGAGCCACCGGTCACGTGACACGGACGTACGGACAGGGAATTGATACGCAAAAGGCAAACGCACATGTAAAAAGTGTATACATATACATCAACGTCACTGAAATTATACAAGTACTGTGTGCGTCTCTCTGTGTGTTCTACCGCCTGTACAATGGGGAATGCTCTGAAGAATTGTTCAATATAATTCCCACCTCAGGTTTCTACAACCGCAGCTCCCGTCACAGAAGTGCGGTCCATCCGCATTTCCTAGATACGGAGGTGTCGCGTACTGTTCGGTTCAAAAATTATTTTATATCGCGAACCCGTAGGCTGTGGATCGAACTACCTCAAGAGGTCTTCCCATTAAACTACGACATGGGGTTCTTCAAGAGAGCTGTGAATAGGATTTTGCAAGGTCGGCGGCGCGCCCGCATACGCCCTGGTGTTGCAGGTGTCCATGGGTGGCGGTAACACTTACCATCACGTGAGACCGCTTGCTCGTCCGCCCTCTTCTCTATAAAAAAAAAAAGTACAAATTATACAAGTCACTGAAATAACGCAAAAGGTGAAAACAAGTTCTTCAATATCTAGAGTAGAACTGATCCAACCAGTTGTTATAATAGTTTATTTTTTTAAATTTATTTTATTCACTTTTAGGCCGACCCGCGGTTGCGCTACGCTACGGGTATTCCACGCGGGTCGGCCGCCCGGTCAGTACTCCGTAATAAGCGCTACGAAAGTTTTAGACAGGACAACAAAACCTTACATGCTTGTAACTTTTGATTTATCGCCTAAGATAATTTTATTTTTCGCTAGATCGCGAGCGGTTTTATATGCTTTAAATTATTTGACGTGTTTCGCGTTTTGCGTTAATTTGGTGTCACATTGTATAAACCTGGAAACTGTTTTGGTGTTTGGGAATCAGCTGGCGACCTTCGATATTCGAAAGTCGTGATCTCCCCAATAGGTAGATTTTTTGAAATCTCTCTAAAAATACTATGTTTCGTTTTACTCGATTAAGGAAAATTCATAAAGGACTCCGCGTGCACAACACTAACTACAATTCAATGCAACGAGCCCTTTCAGTGTTCATTGAGTACAAGGGCCTCCTGATGCCTATTGTCTTGGCCCTAGAACGGTACGCTGGCCAAGCAGGTTGGTGAGTTCACTCTTTTTGAGGTCCTCAGAGCTTGTGGTAGCGGCTTCGATATACCTTAGGTCTGGCGCAGACCAGGCTACGAGCAGCGTAGCGCGGTTATCATTAACAAACTACAATCGACTTTTTCGTCATTTGAATAAAATCAAAAATTAACCAACGCACCTACCGCCTACGTCGGCTCTAACGCGCTCGAAGACTGGTGAATGATATTAATCCAATATTGATAAAGTTGATTGTTATTTGTTAACGATCACCGCGCTCCGCCTGGCCTGCGTCAAGCCCTTAGTCGCTTTTTACAACACACACGGGAAGAGATCGGGTGGTATTACTCTATAGCCGGCCAACACCAAACAGTAGTAACTATTATAAATTAATAAATAATCAACTCTACAAAGAAAAACAAAGTCCAAATAATTAAACCTTATTATACGTATTTATTCAACTTATTCTAAGCTTCAAATAAGTATGAGCCAATTGAAAATAAATTAATGCCCCTAATTAGTTGAAAATGTTATCACATTAATAGGCTTGAAATAATAAAATTAACATTGCATAAATTTTGATCTGATTAAATTATTGTTAATTTAATCCTCTACTGTGGTCATGGTTTCTGAATATCAATTATTTTAATAAATTATAGTTTGTTTTTAATATAGCAACGTATTAATTAATATGTATACGTGTATATGTATTTATTTTTAATATGATTATATGTGTGTATGTTATACGTAATATAACGTGTCAGCGAAATGACGCAAAATAATATAAAACCGATTTACGAAAATTAAAATTATTTTCGAGATTTCAGTTTTGTTGTTCTGTCTAAAACGTTCGCAGAGTGCACGCTGCAATCCAACATTCGCTGGGCACACTCGACTGGCCAATTTAGCCCTCTCTCACAGAAGAATACCTTGAAATGTACGGCATTTCCCACTTTATTTTATTTCCCTCATGTATGTGCGTGTTTCGGTTCATGTATGTGCCCATTCCCATCCTATCGCTCCCCATTTTCCCAAGCCTTCCTCCGAATCTATTCGTATATCTACAAAGGTAGTCAGCGCAATCAGGGGCCTGCCAATGTTTGTCATTTTTGTGACTATTTTATTTTTATGTTTATGACTAATGTTGGCATGTATCGCGGATGTCTATGGGCGACAGTATCCACTTACCATCAGATGGACTGTATGCTCCTCCACCGCCTTCGTCCACAAAAAGAAAATACAATATACGTAATAGACATACATCACGCAACTAATAAGGAAAATCCGGGAGCACGTCAGTATCACGCATCGCAGTTTCGTAGTTAAACTACATCACGACAAGCAGTCGAGCAAAGGAACAGTTTAACAAGTTATAATGGCAGTTAGCGAATTGGCTTCGTCACGCAACGGAAGGATAAATGAGAAGATTAATGACTGGAGTCACAATTAATGACTAGAGTCACTATTTCGGTCACTAATTGTCGTAATTAAGATACCAATTTGCGAGGGAACTACAATTTTACAGTGTTCAAATGAAGGTTCTTTATAAAATAATTATGGAGATCAGTATTGAAATTGCTGGTGACGGCCGGCTTTAGAATAGCGCCATCGCGTCTTTTCCCGTGGATGCCGTAAAAGGGCGACTGAGGTATAAGAAAGCCTCTAACACAAGCCCGAGGAACTACACCCCCTCTAAAAGAGTGGACTCGCCAATTGGCATGCCAGCGTGGCGTTTTTTTTATTTCAAATACACACAGAAAACATTTATATTATACATATCTTGGTGCCGTAAAAATTGATAGACCTTGTCCTGGTACAGCACATTCGCAATGTAACAGAAATTCGGTAGGTACCTATACAATATCTGCATGATAAATTAAAGTAATTATGTAAACATGTAATTATTGAGGGGGAGAGTGCACGGTGCAATCCAACGGCCGCTGGGCGCGTTTCACTGGCCAGGTTACCTCTCTCTCACAGAAGACTACACAGAAGAAATGTACTGCATTTCCCACTTTATCTTATTTCCCTAATGCACGTACGTGTTTTGGTAGTGAGTGAGATGTGCCAGAGCCCATTCCCATCCTATCCCTCCCCATTTTCCCAACCCTTTTTCCAAATCCATTCCTATATTTCCAAAGGTAGGCAGCGCATCCGGGGGCGTGCCAACGTTTGTAATTTTAGACTAATGTTGGCATGTATTGCGGATGTCTGTGGGCGACAGTATCCACTTACCATCAGGTGGACTGTATGTTCGTCTGTCACCTTCGTCTATAAAAAAAACATTAATTGAAATAAATCCATTATTAATAACTTTGATAATATTTCGCATGACTTGGAAAATATCGTTCCAGTAGACAAAATGACAACGTTGCATGCTTCTACGCCATAACCCGCCGACCGCTGTTTTCACAGTAAACGGAAGTTATATATTATTAAAATTGTGTTTTAATTTTCTATTTGGTAGTGTATACCACGTTTCATAGAACTTCAATCAATTTTGATTAAGTTAGAAAAAAATAAGAACGAAGATTATAAAAAAAAAGCATCTAAATCAACATAATATCTCACCAATATTTTATAGTTCATTTTAATACACACACCGTCACGCACGCGCATTCTCACGCACACAGGTACACCAAAGCAAACATAAATGTCATATTACATATCGACAATCTATTACATACTGTTTTTAAATGTCAATGTAAGTAATCTGTATTTGGTCATTATCACTAGCAATATATTTGTTATATGGTCAAATACAGATTACACCTGCCTTTACTTAAAAGGTAACGATACTTAAAAGGCCTTTTAAGTATCTGTTCGCGCCAATAACATTGATGCTTTTATTTTGTAGGGTAATATTATATTTTATTACCCACATTTTTAAATAATCACTTCCACCGATTATTTTATATCGCTGCACCTTTTGCGTACCCTACAGTCTAGCGATCGAACCCTCCCATCGCCGGTCGATTGTGAATCTAACATATTTGGATGGTCTCCTGAACCCCGGAATTGGCACACGCTGTGCCTTTTCCATACCGCGCGTGTATCTGCTCTAAGCTGCATCGCTGTTTAGTACCGAAGGACGCTTAAACCAAGTGGAAAGTCAAGAAGAAGCCGAGAAGTAGCGCTACCGGGCTGGGAAGAATACAAGGCTACCGTAAGTTTGGTCGGAAGGCAGCTATTCTCGGCATATAAGGTGAGGCTTTCTATTTCGATATTTTAATCAGTATTAAACCTATGGATCCGCACGTGGATTAGCGTACGGCTATATTGCTTAGCTGTCGCGTTCACAGTATCTTTACTTAAAAGGCTGTAGATTATATAAATAAATAAATATTAGACCATTAACTGTGTATAAGTCTCTCATTGTAGTTATAAAGAGACACAAAATTGACCAAAAAATAACGGTAGTAGCTGGCGCTACTATAACTGTCACGGCAGACGAGCATACAGTCCATCTGATGGTAAGTGGATACTGTAGTCCATGGGATGTCCATGGCAGTTCATGCCAATATTAGTCCAAAGTGACAAACGTTAGCACGCCCCCGGATGCGCTGCCTACCTTTAGCGATATAGGAATATATTTGGAGAAAGAGTTGGGAAAATGGAGAGAGATGGAGTTCTGACATATTTCACTCACTACCGAAACACGTACATACGTACGTACGTATACTAATATGTACCTACCTATGGTATTCAGTTTTGAAACTTCCTAAACAGAACTGAGATATTACAAGGCACCAAAATATTTTCCGGCCAAATTTCATTTCAATCTGTTAAGAAATACAGGACGCAGTTTGTTTATAAATTTCGTTTTATTCCATAGTCATTATAGTATCCACTGCTGGATACCGACCTCCTCGTGCATATCGTCTCGTGTTCTCGAGTTTACTGTTTGAGAAGACGGTGTATTTCCTCAGCGCTTCTGGTAGTAGATCTGTTATCCTTTAGTCGCATTTTACGACACGCAAGGAAAGAGATGGAGCTATTCTTTAGCCGGCCGACACTAGATATTTAAAGGCAATCTTTAAAATACACTGAACCGATAATCGACATAGGATTATTGCAGTAAAGTCACTTCGATACGAGCGTGATAAAAAGATAAACATCTAATTTCGATTCATACAGTTTCTCGCATTGTCTGTCGATGCAATCGAAGGTGCGTATTTGAAGTTCGTATTCGAAATTTGTTTTTTTTTTATTATGCATACTAACGACTGTCTGCAATTTAACCTGATTATCTATTAGTAAAATACAATATCAGATATGTAAATACTCTTAAAATTAAATATTGCTCAAAGTTTTGAATCTGAGCAACTATATAACTCAAATTATGTGGTTATAAACAAGTCAAACGTATCAATTTTAACAACTACCCACAGGCGAATATGCTGTGCCATAATAAACTGAGATCCGTGATAAACCATCATGATAAACTTAAAGAGAGAGTGAGGAGAGTGCATGCTGCATTCCCACAGCCGGTGGGCGCACTCGATTGGCTGGGTTACCCCTCTCTCATACAAGACTACCTTGAAATGTACTGCATTTCCTACTTTCTCGTATTTCCCCAATGTACGTACCTATCTGTTACGGTAGTGAGTGAGACATGCCAGAGCTCATTATCATCCCATCCTATCCTATCCCTCTCCATTTTACCAACCTTTTCTCCCAATCGCATTCCTTAATCTGCAATTTAGGCAGTGTATCCGGGAGTGTGCCAACGTTTGTCATTCTGGACTGATGTTGGCATGTATCGCGGATGTTTATCCACTTACCATCAGGTGGACTGTATGCTCGTCTGCCGCCTTTTTATATACTATATATAAAAAAATACAGTTATCATGGCCTCAAGAAATTCACCTTTATGCACCTTTATTATTAAATAAGAAATCTGTGTTTAGCCGTCAGTTTACCATCAACCTATGGCTTTACTATTTAGACCTCTCTCAAAGCTCACCATCACACACGCTTCTCATCTTCTCATCCAGCCACTACCGGTGACTTTCTTTAAGTCGTCAATCCACCTGACCAGAGGGTGTATCACGGTACGTAGTCTATGGACTCCACGTACCTCGAATGGTCCAGGACAATTCTCCCACATGGGATATCGATCCTGCAGCATATATGGCCTACCCACAACCATTGTGATGTAGTATGGTAAATAATGTAATAGACCTTTTATACATTGCCGGAATCCTTTACAAGCTGTCAACAACGACAAAAATATGTCCATAATTGTCATTGAAATGTCGAATTGGAAGTCGCAACATGTCATTAGAGTTACAGAGCTGTAAAAAGAAATCTCCGGCTTCGGTCCATAGGGGAATGGAAATGCCGTTAATGCATACGTAATCGAATTATGCCGGCGCAACTCTGGCGACTGTCTGTCACAAGGTAGTGTAATTTTAGTAGGTACTTACATTTTTTGTAGATGAATTGATAGATACCCGCCTACCTAAAATAACAGGTATACGGGTGGGCCACATGATAGTAAGTGGTTACTGCCGCTAATAGACATCTACAACACCACGGAGCACACAGGTGCGCTGTGAACCTTATGAAATCCTGTTCACAACTCCCTTTAAGAGACCTACGTCATAAAAACATAACAGAGTATAAAAACCTCTGTTGACACTGCCATCAACTGCCGAAACTTCACCATCGGCTGCGGTAACCACTGTAGGTACTAGTGAGGTCCAAAAGTTTCTGGCCTGACATATTTCTAGATGTCTAAAGAAACAAGTTAAACGTCATTCTAATTGTCATTTATCTTGCTAATTTGTGTATAATTTTTAAAGTTCAACCCTTGTTAGTTTTGATTCCTCGGCCAACAAGACGGAAAATCTCTAAACTGTTTAAACTGGAATATCGTTTCGTCATTAAGTTCCTTACAACGGACGGTGAACACCGTCCTTTGTAAGAGGTCTAACGACCAACCGATATCAAACAAAGGTCGGATTCTTCTCCATTATTTTCCACCGTCAATGGTTGGTGTAAGCAATTTCGTTTAGTACGAGAGTCCATCGACGATGAACCTCGCTCCGGTCGACCCGTTGAGGTACTTACTCACTACAAACAACATCAAATTAGTGCAAGAAGAAGTTCCGAGCGAAGGACGGTAAAGACGAAAAAAATAGCAGTCAAAGTCGAATAAAAGTCAAACTGACAATCACACTCGAGACCGATAGCATTTAGGGCACCAATTGGGACATTCGACCGTCAAGATATATTCAAGAAGTTAATACTAAATTTATAACATACGTACATAACTAATATTGAAACGTAAAGCCGTAACCAGCCCTTTTATCGTTCACTGGTGGACGTGGGCCTCCTTATGCACACTGTCTCATGCGTGAGGGATGAATGCCCTCCAAACATCACGCTGGCCAAACGTTTTTTTTTTGTCGGAAGGGCTAAATTCTTGTGGCTCTAGTGGCCTTTCAAGAGTCACCGATCGTGTTTAATTTAAGGCGAACACAGAAGGCGCTCAGCGAGGAACAAAATGTGTGTTCCAACGAGCCTAAGGGCTCCCTCGCCGGTTCACCGGCGAAAGGCACGGACCTTGGCTTAGGGCGTTGCATTGGGGGGATACCGTGGGAGTCGCGAGTCGGTGAGAAGCGCCCAGGCAAGTGCCGATACCTGGTAAAAGTGTTGGCTGAGGGTCGGTGTATGTTGACGGTGTGTGTGTGCAGTATTTGTGTGCAGTGCAACTGGCCAAACGGGTTCACGAGTTCACTTTTTTAGAGGTGGTCTAGAGGGGTTTTGCGGTAGAGGCGCTTGCGGTAGAGGACTTGTTATCCCTTAGTCGCCTTTTACGACACCCACGAAATTCTAAAGCCTATTCTAAAGCCTAGCCAATTCTTATTCTAAAGCCAGCTGACACCACACCGTCAAATACTTAAGTACATAATCAGATTGGTGTGTAGTCTAATAGGAGTGTAGTAACTGCTGAGCTTATAAGAAAATGCATTTAGATTTTGTTGTTTTAGCTTTTATTATGGTTCGTTACTCATAAAAGTTTGTTCCGGTTAAGTTCATTCACAGCTTGCTTACGGCTGTAATCTGGGGCGTATTAAGAATGTCAACAGCCGTGTTGAGTGATTAACACCCGCAGAGTTTCCATTTTTTTTTTATATTTACCATTCTTTTCATTTCCATTTACAGTGGAAATGCAGTGGTTACGTCAACGTGGGAGATATTTAGGCCGCGAGCGTTTCGAGGTATTTTGTTTCGAAATTTTTATTTTTCTTTTACTTAAACATCATTCGCTTATTTTTATTTTAATCATTATTTATACAAACTTCATTGCATGGCCATAATACACTAAATGCGTATTTTGTACTAATACACTAATTAGGTCAATTAATGCCATATCGTATTTTGTACCAGTCAACCTTTAATCTATTCTTGATATTTTCACTTATTAAACAATTAAGGTGATTGTTTATTATTAATATTCTAATAACTAAAATTATTAAAGAGATAGTGGTCTATTAGCATCTATTTTACATACCTGTGTTTGTATTTTGTTAATGAGGAGATATCCCAGAGCCCATTCCATCCTCTCCTTTCTCCAAATCCATTGTTAAATCTTCAAAGCTAGGCAGAGCATCCGCGTGCGTGGCTACGTTTGTCATGAACTGATGTTGGTATGTATCACGGATGTCCATGAGCGACAGTAATTACTTACCACCTTTCAACTGCAACTGCTGGTGGACTATATGCACCTTTCACCTCATTTTTTCATGTTGGACCTCACCTCACCTCATTTGGCCAAGCAAGCTGGTTGGTGAGTCCATTCTTTTTGGATGTGATGCAGTTCCTCGGGGCTTGCGGTAGCGGCTTTGTTGTCTCTTAGTCGCCTTTTACGGCACCCGTGGTAAGAGATGGAGTAGTACTGTTCTGCAAGACACGGCTCAAATGTTCACATGTTTCACACTCAACTTTTCCATGAAAACGCGAGGGAGCGGCGTGCGTTTTACGATTCCCAAACTTGACATGATTTATGTATCAAACAAAACAAAAGTTTTACACACTTTAGCAGTTTTTATTTGCTCGACATTTGCGAGGTAAACGATCGAGAATTTATTGTTACTGTGTAATAAAACACACGTGCACGTTACATTACGTTTTACACATTTTTTTTCAAAATTTGGCTTGCGACCAAGATTGCTTAATAAAATTTTATACAGGCCGATTAACTCGTTACCTAATACACCTATATAATATACCTAATTATTGTTTATAACATTCCCTTTCCTCGTGTTCCTTCACTTTCACTCAGAGATCGGTGACCAACAAATTAGTCGCGTAATAAATAGCACAGACCACAAGTTTATTTGGACTGCTATTACAATTACACCGGGTATAGCTTTGAACCAGTATTTAGCTAGCACTACATAAATAAATGAAATAAATACTCAAGTCCTTTCAAAGAACTTCAAGGCTTACAAAGTTCCTTCAATGAACTTAGCGAACTTTTCTGACATAGTTTTATGTCAACTGCTTAAGTCTTTTCCTGGTAGAAGGAAATTAACTTATTGCGAACTCTTTTGATGAGACGACTGGTGACTTAAAACAACTCAATTAGAGCGGGGAAACTATAAAAAAACTGACCGCCAGGAAAGTAATTATATTAAGAATCTTATGGTGACAAATTATTGTGCACACATTTGAATATTATCAAATTATTTAAATATATTGTATTGCACAATGATATGTACAAAGAGCTATAAGGTACAATTATATTTCACACTGATATGTACAAAAGGCAATAAGGTACAATTGTATTACACAATGATATGTACAAAAGGCAATATAGTATAATTGTATTGCACAATGATATATACAAATTCACATAAGGTAGAATTGTATTGCACAATGATATGTACAAAAGGCAATAAGGTACAATTGTATTGCACAATGATATATTTTTTTATAGAAAAAAGGCGGCAGACTAGCATACAGTCCACCTGGTAGATGGTAAGTGGATACTGTCGTACATAGATATCCGATATACATGCCAACATCAGTCCAGAATGACAAATGTTGGCACGCCCCCGGATGCGCTGCCTACCTTTGCAGATTAAGGAATGGATTGGGAAAATGGGGAGGGAGAGGATGGGATGAGAATGGGTTCTGGCATATCTCACTTACTACCTAAACACGTACGTACATTGGCGAAGTACGATAAAGTAGGAAATTCAGTACATTTCAAGGTAGTCTTCTGTGAGAGAGGGGTAACGTGGCCAGTCGAGTGCGCCCAGCGGCTGTGGGAATGCAGCATGCACTCTCCCCCTACCAAAAGTATATGTACAAAAGGCCATAAGGTTTTGCCAGTCAATCACCAGTTATATAGAAAAATTATCGCTGGTGCGGTTTTGAATAAAAAATAGAAACTACAAAGAAATAAACGTAATACATACGCATACAAATAATTATACAATACATACATGTATATTTACACATACGTATAAATGCAAAAATACATACATCATATATACACCCATAAATACAACTTAATATATACATAAAAATGAATAAAAAACTAAAAGTATCATAGTAGAAAAGGCGAACTGAGAAAATAAACCATTAATTGAATTAAATAAAGTTCCGGAAGCAAATTTTTAAAAATTGTTTTTATTGCGAGCTTTCTTGATTTCTTACTATGATTTTGTTAAAACTGCAATCTAAACTCAGTTGCTAAATGGAAATCACTGCTTCAAAAAAAAAAAGCAAATTTGCAGAAGGAGCAAAATTTTTAAACTGGTACATTTGCATATTTATTTGATTATACAAATCGTCACGAGAGGGTAGACGAATATTTTACGATTTTTCTCTTCAGGTTTTCGGGCGTCCTCGACTTTACGCTCTTCATTTCACTTCTGGAAATATGCAGTTGAACTACGGTGCAGTTATTCAAATAATTTATTGTAATATTTTCACAAATTTTCGCAACTAGTGGTATCCGCGAATTCGTTCGCTTGAACTTTTGTGTGATTCCCGCGGGAACCTCTACAAAGGATCTGGATAAAAAGTACCCAAAATAATAACCCGACACATAAAACTATAACCACGCGCTTTCAGATAGACATAGAGATAGATGGACAAACAAACAGATGGACAGACAGATAAGAATTTGTAAAGTAGTTCGTCCGAAAAAGAAAATGAGTAAGGAGGGCCGTGTCCGTCAGGTGCAACATTTTCGCGTGCAGGTCTCGCAGGTGTAGTGGATCCCCTGGACGGATGTCCATTATTAGACACATTATTTAGAGCTTTCTGTCAGTCTCTCTACATTTGTCAACTTTGGGTTAACTACCTTAAAAGGTCGCACAGCAGCATGAGGATACAATATAATAATGCATTGCATGTCGGCCATAGCCGCTGAGGCACGGATGCGCTATTTTTCCATTATTAGGACGCGCGAAGTATCTTTCTGGAATAGACTACCGGACGACTGAAAATGCCATCCTAAAAGCCGTGAGTGGCCACTTGACTGGCAGAATTTTTAAACATTGGTTATTTGTCCATTCCTTTTGACACCGAAGTTATTGTTATAAGTATATACCTAGTTAAAATTATTGAATTTTTAAGTGCATTTATTTACTGTCTGTATTTAATCTAGTTTATTGTATATAGCGTTTCTATGCCTATAATAAAGAAATTATATTTGGCTATATATCTAACATTCGTGATTACGAATGAAAAAAAAAAAGAAAAAAGTAATTTTGAAAAAGCTTTTGAAACCTTTGAAAGAAGTGATTACTTTTTTCAAGAGATATTCATGTAGAGACACAGCTCTGTTATTTTTTTATTATATGTATACACTTTCGCAATAGAGTCGTGATAGCCAGTATCTATTCTCAAATCTCAGTAAGGAACACGCGAGTTAAAATTCCAACATTTTTAAAATTATCACTAGCTTGGCGGTGAAGGAAAATATTCTAAGGAAATTCGTATACTCGAGTATTAAAAAAAAACTGAAGCTGCACATGTATCGATCAATCCGCACTGAGCCGTCGCGGCGTGGTAGATTATGGCCCGGAATGTCCTCGTGATTTACTAGGGGAGGCCTGTGCCCTGCAACGAGACGTTATAAGCTGATATCGAATTTTCGCAACAGTTTGGAATAGCAACAGCAAAATTGTACCAATGTTGATCTTCTAAATGACATCATAACTTCTTTATTAATGACGAATGAAGTCTTTAATTAATGACTATTTAAAAACATCGGTGTCACACGCACCATTTTTATCTTGTCATCTCATGAAATATCACGCCACGTCATTTTTTTACGAAAAAATTAAATATACAACTGAATTAAAAATTACAAATAAAGAGCAAACCAAAAGAATGCGGCTTTACAATTAGACGCCGGCATCGCAAACCGTCCGATTTTTCCATTGAGGCGACGAATTTTCACAACACACCGTCCGACTGCATATATTTCCATAAAATTTTACATTTTTGATGAACTAAAAAAAGTGAAAATCGTTGCTCATTTTTCCGTTGCGCTTTTGAGCGCCACTTTTGTTTGTAGTGAGCCTAATAGTTTCTGGTACTTTAAAGTACATACGAGTAGGTATATTTTTTTTCAAAATGTTGTAAACGCCTTTGACACGAAACTGACGGTTTATTTAATTATGCGTTTTATTTATCTGAAGAAATCCTTATTACATACCATACCAAGACACTATATAAACAACTATATAACTATATAAAATATATAAACAACACACAAGACAATATACATATTTTTTTATAGAAAAAAGTCACAGACGAGCATACAGTCCACCTGATGGTAAGTGGATACTGTCGTCCATAGACATCCGCGATACATGCTGATATCAGTCCAGAATGAGAAACGTTAGCACGCCCCCGGATGCGTCGCCTAACTTTGTGGATTAAGGAATGGATTGGGAAAATGGGGAAGGATAGGATAGGATGGCATGGAAATGGGCTTTGGCATATCTCACTCACTACCGAAACACGTACGTACATTGGGGAAATACAATAAAGTAGAAAATGCAGTACATTTCAAGGTGGGTTCTGTGAGAGACGGGTCCAGCGGCTATGGGAATGCAACATGTGCTCTCCCCATCCTCTATCACTCCTATGAAGAGAGTTTATACCGCGAACCCGAAAGTTGTGGAAAGAACTGGTAGCCGACGTTATCCATTACGCTACGACATGGGGCTCTTCGAGAGCTGTGAGCAGGATTCTGCAAGGTCGGCTCACACTCGCAAGCCCCCGGTATTGCAGGTGTCCATGAGCGGCGGTGACCACTTACCATCACGTAGCCCGCCAGCTCATCTGTCATCTAGTCTACCTTTTGTCGTCCACTGCTGGACATGGATCCCCTCATGCTCATTGTATGAGGGTATGGCCTCAGTGAGTCACACTGGCCAAGCAAGTTGGCGAGTCCACGCTTCTAGGTTTCATGTAGTTCCTCAGTGCTTATGGTAGCCGCGTTATTATTTCTTAGTCGCCTTTTAGGACCTCCACGGGAAGAAATGGTATGGTGCTATTCTGAACCCGAACGATACTAGACGAGACTATTGAGTCATAATGTAATAAAGTGCGTCAATTCACTTTTTCAGCCGACTTGAAATATCTTGCACAAATATATTGAAAATTAGAAGCTGACACTTCTCTTGTTGCTTCGTAGTCCACATTTGACTTTAATCAACAACTGAAAAAATAACTCCAGATGATTTATACAACAGAAGATAAAAAAACGCTACGACTACTATTAATATTAATTGTACAGAATGAAGGTGGATTATCGTCGTATTTTTGCATAAAAACAAAAATTTATGGAAACTTTGCTGGGACTTTGCTAAAGTTAGAGCTACTTAAGTTAAACTTCCTACTTGACCCGTTAAATTCACCGCTGTTTCCTTTCCCTTCACATGCGACCAAGATTAACAAACATTACGACATAAAACATCTGACAGTTCGTCAAATCAAGCACACTGTTACAAGATGGCTTTTAACACTTGACAACACAGCTACAGAAATTACACTCGTGGGTATTTCAAAAACAGCGGCACCGTACCAAATGCATATTCCATGAAATACTTAATTTTATTCACATATTTTATCACTTTATTGAATATTTATAAATATGATAAGGATTGTAATCTACGATCAATATTTGTAATTGTTTGTGTGATTCGCAACCTGGCGCTTGCTATCCTAGTGTCGGGCTCAATAGCAACTCTGTGCACCAAGTATATACGGATTTTTGGCCAATAAAATACTTACATAGGTATTGGTAAGATGTTATCAGCGGGTATATATCCGATATATATCCAATAACAGATATTTATTATAAATATCGGATTTTTACGAACCTTGATATTAAGTAACTAAATAGTTTTATAGTGAGAAAATTTAATAAAGTAATGTACCACATTAACATACACAATATATGATTAAGGACATAAATCGTAGAAAAAAATATATTAAGGAATGTGACCGAACAACATAATTTACTATTTTCCAATAAACAATTTATTCATTTTCACATTTGAGCGTATTCAAATATAGGAATTTCATCTCACACATTGTACACTGAGCGTTCTCAAGTTTATGTACAGTAAAACAATGCACATGTACGGGCACGATCACTACTAAGCGTAATCGGACTTCGTGAGATGAAAGAATTATACTAGTGTCAGATGTCCCCTACAATAGGCAGAGACTTTACGGTGGATACAGTTTTACGTTTACGTTTCAGTAACATACACACATACACCAGCAACAGCTTAATTTATTGATATACCAAACAGTTAAAATTATAAGCAATAGATGGCGGTGCAGTAAGTATTAGTAGGTCTTTACCTACTAATATTGCTGTTTTATATGAAAAAAAAAACAATTTGTTTGTTGTATGAAAATTATATATTTACTTAATCGAAGTATTGTACATTATTATCAGTGCACTTTTGCCATTTTAATGGAAGTTGATTGATGCCTCTGCTATAGAACTCTTGGGGATGGGAATCAATGAATTCTCTGAAGGCGTTTTTCACTGTCTTATGGCAGTTGTCTCATTGATACCATTGTCTCATTGAATTTTTCCCCTGTAAAAAGATATCGAAATTCCGAAAAAAATGGAAATCGGTAGAGGCAAGGTCTAGCGAGTACAATGGGTGACGTAGAGTTTCCAGTCGAAGCTCCTGTAACTTTGAGACTGTCTGTCCTGCAGTGTGAGGGCGGGCGTTATCATGGAGAAGCAGTGGTCTAGAGCGATTGACCAGAGTCGGTTATTTGATAGTGAGCTTGTCCATCATCGTCTGCAGTTCTTCACAGTACACATCTGTATTAATTGTTATGCTAGATCTCAAAAAACTCTAGTGGATAATAAAAGCACAGGACCACCACACAGTCCCCACGAGTAAATTTTAACTCAGTTTACGTTCGGGACATTATTTGATTGTGTCTCCTGGGTTCAACCATTGTGACGAACATTTAGACATACAGGATCACAAGTGACAATACAATTTGGAATTCCTTCATTTTTGTGCCGGTTCAGCAAAGTAAGGCAAGCTTCGACGCACGTTTGCAGCTAAATTATACGGTACCCACTTTACGAGCTTCTTCAATTTCCCGATTTGAAGCAAATAAATCAAAAAGCACTAGACCACCATACAGTCCCCACGAGTAAATTTTAACTCAGTTTACGTTTGGGACATTATTTGACTGTATCTCCTGGGTTCAACCATTGTGACGAACATTTAGACATACAGGATCACAAGTGACAATACAATTTGGAATACCTTCATTTTTGTGCCGGTTCAGCAAAGTAAGGCAAGCTTCGACGCACGTTTGCAGCTAAATTATACGGTACCCACTTTACGAGCTTCTTCAATTTCCCGATTTGAAGCAAATAAATCAATATCGTTTTGTCCCTCAGAAGTGGTTTGAGATGAATCCGCTTCCACTATTGCTTTTAGTTCATCATTATTGACTTTAGTCTCCGGTCGCGTACGGGGCTTGTTCTTGAGGTCGAAATTTCCAGAATGGAAAGGTTGAAATCAAAAACGCACCGTGCGTTCGTTTGCGGTGTTTGGTCCGTACACATCGTTGATATTACGCGCCGTCCGTGCTGTGCTGCGTTGCTCAACTCACGACGGAACTCATATTAGAAAATAACGCGAATTTTTAACTGTTCCATGGTCGCAAACACAACGATAACTGAGCAAAAAGTCGTTCGATGGAAAAACAAACGAATAGCTGATTTTAAAAAAGAATGTCGTAGCTTTAAACTGAAATACATTTGAATTTGGAATTCCAAGCCAACCGCAAGATAACTAAGTTCAAAGTGGCCACTGTGAACAGACGGCAATTTCGGACCATAAAATTTTATTACTTATTTTTATGATTTCAGTGCATTCACCATTCATCTGCTGCTAAATGAAATAATCGTATTTTTTAAATTTTGATTGTCAATTACAGTGGATAGGTAGGGACAAAATTGTAATCAAATAACCACAAAATATACTCAAATCTGATTTCAATATTTGCAATTCGCATTATTTAAGATAATAAACTCGAAATACGTATAAAATGAAAATCATAATCTATTTTCCTTTTGTGGTTTAATTTGAGAGACAAATAATGTGAACGTGTTTAGAATTTTTATTATAATTAAGGAGGTCCAATAAAAATGTTTTCGGAATCCGTCATTCTGAGTAGACGTTTATTAAATTGACAAATTTCACTGAAATTATTACGCTGGAGCACGAAATATTGCGAAAATAAAATCGCAATAACTTCACAGCCTTTATAAATAAAGTTAACTTTATTCACTTCAATGTCACCTTTAAGTATATATTTGCTACACACAGAGAGAGAAAATTTTTAAGTAGACTTATTGCACACTTATTAGGCCAGCCTTATTAGTCCATCTGGAATAATGTAACTGTCAAATGGTGAAAGAATTTTTCAAATAGGTGCAGTGGTTCCGGAGATTACCCTCCACATACACACAAACTCACAAAATTCGCACTCTCGCTTTCTTATATTAGTATAGATTTATACGTTTATAAATTCACTTAGAGTTATTCACAACTTTAGGTAGGTATAATCATGCAGAATAGGTATCTATAATAAACCTATCTACATATAATATATTTAAAAGGAAAATATATATATATATACAAAGCTATTTTAGATAGCTGGAAGGAATTGATTTAGCGATCCAAGTCGATTTTTTGTATAGCGTGTCCCAGATTGAGCGCCGGATTTAAATTTCGAACCAATTTTTTTTTGGCGGCTGACAAACTACACCATCCGTAAAAGACTGGAATCGCCAACCCGCTTGGCCAGCGGGGCGTTTTTCAGGCCATACATCCCTCATGCACAACGCAATGTGCATGAGGATGCTTATGTCCAACAGTGGATACTAAAAGGGCTAGTTGCATTGCAGGTATTATTCATTTAACCCTGTCTAGTGAACAAATCAACAAATGCCATTAAGTGAGTAAACGTACAATCGTCAATGACATAGTGAGGATTTCACAGGAGTTATCTGGCTTAGCGCCAACCTGCAGGGGCGCAATTAGCCTTGCAGCAACCGTCGCATACCGAATCGTGGAACAAAGAGACAGATGAGAAAAAGTTATCGTGACTTGTGCTCGATTCGCCTGTTAATAGGTAACTAACAGTACTAATACTAAGCACGTTACCTACTAAAAAACGTTTTTAGTAAAAGAACAAAAAAACAAAGTGATAGTTGGGAACTTGCGAAGTTGCTCTGACTTGTGCTCGAGTTGCTTGATGACGTAATGAGTAATATTTGCACTCACCGACAAATAAACAATAGGCGCGTACACGAGTGTTTGCGGTGTACTTGTATGTGTGCGTTCGTGTGCTTATTTTGTGAATGCAACAAGGAGAACACAGGAAATAACGAATGAAGAAATATTTAAATTAAGCATCTTACTTAACCTTTGGGAAGGGGAAGGGTGCACGCTTTAATTTCACAGTCGCTAAGCGCACTGGATGGCCCTCTCTCTCTCTCACTCTCTCACAGAAGACTGCGGCAAAGTATACTGCATTTCCTATTTTATCCTATTTCCCCAATGTACGTTAGGGCTTCCCAAAAAGTTCAAAGTATTTTTTTAACGCATACACCCTTCCCTTTGTTTTGTCTTATCTCAAAACCCACGTAAATCAAATTTCATGACCTTTGAACTACGGGAAACCGGGCCGACTTGCATCGAAACATGTCAGTATTTGCATTCTTAGGCGAGCGTGCGCTTACGCGTCGACGTGCAAGTGATTTCCTTTTGTATCGTCGGTAAACTTATTGATTTTAGTCAATAAGCATGTCAGTGGAATTGCCCACTTCTAAATACGGTATATTTTTAGTAGGGGATGTAAAACATCAAATAACGGGGTCAAAACTTCCCTCCAATGGACTTATCCACTCGCAGTTTTATTTTATAACATCCGTAAAGTGAAATTAACTATTGATGAAAACGCAAATCTCGCTATTCGCGAGTGTGTTACATTGTGGGAAAAGGCACGAATACCTACCAAATCGTTATCGAACTGTGTGAAAAAAATTGTGAACTTATATTAAGTTTGACGAGATTTACAAAAAGAAATGCAAAGAAAACACAAGACATGTTCAAGAGGCGTAAACAAGAATTTACAAGCAATTTGGATAAATTGTTTTGATATTGCACACGCCGATGCACTTCAATTAATAAAAATAGGGGAAGATAAGATCTTTTGCAGCGTCAGAGAAATCCAGGTTAACCCGGTAACTTGACTGGAGTGCACAAAAAACTGGCTGAAAAAGAAGATAGGCCGCGACTAAGGGCTATTGATGAAGAAAACCGACAAATGAAATATCTTTTTGCGTCAACTTCTTCGGCATCGTAGGAACCTGTACAGGACGATTCAGCTTCCAGTTCTAGTGCAAATACGGATTCACAAAATGATCTGCCAACTGTGATCGGATCACATAACCTGGGACTGAGACTTTATTGGTGTTTTATTTTCCAATCCTACATGAATTCTTAAGCCAATTCATAGAACTCCAGTACAAATTCTTAACAATTTCTTAATTCTTCTTGTAAGTTTGACATCAAGTCGGCACGGGTTGTCGTTATCCTAAGACAATAATATTTCATAATCGTGTAATTAGGACCAAATGAAAAAAAATAGAGGGTATACGTTTCTGATTTAGCAAACAAAAATCACCCCTTATATCATGGGACACCCTAATGTACGTTTCAGTAAGTAAATGAGATATGCCAGTGCCCATCTTCATACCTCCCTATTTTATCAACTCTTTCTCCAAATTCATCCCTACATTTCCAAGGTAGGCAGCGCAACCGTTAGTGTGCCAACGTTTGTCATTCTGGACTCTCTTTGGCGTGTATCGCGGATGTCCATGGATGATAGTTTCCACTTACAACCAGTTGACTATCTGCTCGTCTGCTCTCTTCTATGTATAAAAAATGCGTGTGTGCTCCAGAGTGTGTCTGTGCGTCGGTGTGAGTGTGTGTTAAATTTAAAAAGCCCAATACTGTTTTACACCTCTATTGTGCCTATTATTGTCTACGTTTTGTCGATTGAGGGGAATGTCAATTGCTGCAGAGCCTTTTACAGGATTCGAAAAAACATTAAACGGCTCCGTGATGGTGCAGCGTAATTGTGAAAGTAAACTGGTTTATTTTTTAAACCTAAGCCTTGGTAGTGAGAAAATCAGATGTTTTACAAATTGAATAAAAATGGTTTTCCGAAATCAAATAGAGTATATTTATCGAAGATAAGTCGCCGGTAGTGGCGACAGAGAAGAGCAAAAGACCGTGTGTGGTGGCGGTGTTTAGGAGAGGCTTTTATCCAGCAGTAATGAGACGCAGGCTAATCGTATGTTATGATATGGCACGGCACGGCATGGCATAGCACGGCACGGCATGGCATGGCACGGTATGGTATCAAAGATGTTTTAGCATGGGATGCACATTCTTCTCAAAGGGATGTACAAAATGTTAACCCTTTTAGAATATTTGTAAGTCCTCCGGGGCTTGTGGTAGCCGCTTTGTTATCTCAACGCTGTTTACGACATCCACTGGAAGAGAGGTGGTGGTGCTGGTATTATTCCACAGACGACAGACACCGCACGAGAGTAACATATAAATTTCAAACTCAATCACCCACGGTTTTGCTAATAGCAACGTGCTCAATTAAACACAAAATTCCAGTAACGAGCCAATAAAAAATACACAACACGCCGTTTGTACAAACCTCAATCGAGATGATTAAGCAAATAAATTTTCATGGTTAAATTAAATTAAAATACGAGTAGCAAAGTAGACTCGTTGATAAAATACGTTCAGTGTGAGTCGCGCGTTACAGAACACTGGCAGGATGCCAAACGATATAGATTTTTTTTTTAAATTTGGCAACACTATTCACAGAGGCTTATAATTTAATCGGACAGCGAATAAGCTGGCTTGCCAGTGACTATGATCCCGTAACAACAAATGTTGAATTTTAAATGAGAGAATTAAAACTATTTTTTTTATTTTATTTGGGAACACGAAAGGTAATACAATACATTTTAATATAATATAGGTACATCTCAATTATTGTAGGCGCTAAATGTAAAACCACCTACGTTATCCATTACTATACTATATATTACTATATGTCATTCTCTTTAGGGTTTTCATTCACTTTAGGTGTTTAACTGATCTAAGTCAGTGGACTTAGATCAGTTAAACACCTCGATAATATGTCTTCGCTCTTCATTTTCTTCGCGCAGCCGAGAATTCTGTTCTTCAACTCTCTTCCATCAAACTCACCGGGTTTCTATCAAACTCTATCGCTGCGCAGGTAGTCAACCTTTGGAACGCGATCCCCACTGACATTAGAAAGATTTCGAACAATAATACTTTTAAACGGAGGCTCCGGGGACATTACCATATATCATTACAGATTTAGCGCTTTTGTATGTATGTACGTCATGTATATTTATTTATAGGTGAATTATTTATTCTGTTGGTCGTTTAAGTTATATATTTATACCTCTCATCTCATCTCCCAATGTATTTATGTGATCAACCCTAAAGGTTAGCTGATAGAGAATGCCTTATGACGTTAAGCTCGCTCTTTGAAAGATAATGGTGCAATAAAGTTTTTCAAATAAATAATATGCTTCATATACCCAAACTCGGACAACGCAAATATGTCAACACCCTGAAAAGGGTATTTCTTTTTATTTTTCAATTTATTACTATTTATTTATCCTTTATTGCACCCTCCCTTAAATCAAACTGACCATCAAAACGTTATCTAGTGTTAGAAAGTATCTGACGTTGGGTACACGATGTCACATGGATACGGTGATCTGAGATCAGGTGACCAATAGTTCAAAAGAAGTTTGTGGTCATTTGAAAATGTTCATATAGCAAATTTAATAGCTGGTCGCGGTTGTCCGCATAAGCAACTGGTCACACGTTAATAATTAAACATTTAAAATACCGTTAAACTGAAAATTGTTAAACTTAAATTAAAGTAACTTAAAAATGTCTCTAATTACTTCGTTTTTTAAATGTTGACGTATGAAAGTACGGATAATTACGGGACTAAGGTCTCGTCTGAAATCGTTTTTAAATATTAAAATTAGCTTCCTAAAAGTTTATATTTTTAAATTAGTACAATATGAGTAGTTTTTGAATTTAACTCTTAGGTACATGCAACGCAATGTTGGTTGCATGGTCTTTTGCTTGCTGGCCTATTCAGTGTCCACAGCTGGACATGAACTTGTGTCTTGTGCATGAGGGATGTATGACTTTAAAACACCAGGATGGCCAGGTGAGTTGGCGAGTCCACTCTTAGAGGTGTAGTGAAAGCGCTTGTGAAAGCGACTTAAGTTATCACTTACTATAGTCGCTTTTTACGACACGCACAGGAACAGGTGGGGTGGTACTGTTCTATAGCCGGCCGACAACACATTTGGTGATATGAATTTATTTAATTTTTTCCCGAATAAACATTTATTAAACCAAGTGAAAAAAAAAAGACTGTAAATATATTTCGGGTGATCTTGACTCGAGCGTTTGTTCTATTTTTATTAGAATTAAAATCAAGAGCCTATCGGTCACGCATGTTGTAGGATTCCGTAGTAGTATCGGAACAAATATTAAACAAAAATTACGGTGCCCCTACAGGGTTCACGTTGAACAAATATATAATACTAGCAAAACCCCGCAGACGTTGTCCTGCCATGGAAGTTGATGTGCTGCAGCGCCATCTAGTGGCGAGTTATAACAAAGTCGATAACTCGAAAATATTCTTCGTGCTCAAATACCCTATGTTTACCAATTTTCATGGCGATCGGTTGAACGGTATAGAAGTTGATGTGCTGCAGCGCCATCTAGTGGCAAGTTACAACAAAGTGGATAGCATAAAAATCTTCTCCATGAAAAAATACATATATGTGCCAACTTTCATGGTGATCGGTCAAACGGTGTCGAAGTCTATTAACATCAGATATACCAACATTCATTTTTACATATATTTTTAAAATCTTATATCTTAACAACATAAGTGCAACAAAAAAATTAATTGATTTAAATTTAATTAAATTAGTTGTAATACTAATTTTATTAGAGTGATGTGTATCTTAATAATTGCAAATACAACAATGGATGTATAATTTTGTAGATGTATGTTTGTGATGTAGATCTACAATACACTGTAGATATTTGTGGATGTATTTTGTATATATATTGTGTATTTCCCCTCAATGTGCGTTATAATATATTAGATAGATATACTTTATTGTACACAAAAACATACAGAGAAACACAAAATAATTACTTCATTAGAAGTACGACCGGCGCGGCGGTGTTATCGCTAAAGCTACTTCTTCTAGGCAACCTTTGGGTGGTAAGAAGTCTGTAGACGAATAGAGGTAGATGGTACATACATATATACTTAAATACATAGATATATGCATATCGTTAGCGACCCGTAGTTGGCTACGGAACCCTAAAAAGGGGTAAAACACAAAAACTCTTGTTAAAAACAGGAAAGGGTGCGAAAATGGTCACTGAACTTTCATATATCACTTCATCGCTTCTTGGGCGTGGGTAACAAATGTATGAGAAAACAAAAGAGACTTCTTCTAATTAACCGAAAACCAGCCTTATTTCTCTACAATAAGAGTTATAGTCACTGAAAATTTAATGCTGTTCTTTCCGAATAAACTATACTTAAAATATTAGCTAAAGGACACTCTAAAATGGACTTTATGGCTTAGAGATAAGGTTGCGGGGAAGTTCATCACTTTGTTCCGGGTAACGGATTCAACTCTTAGAACAATTTATGTGTTTGTCTAAGGCAAAGTTTTACGGTGATTATTTTATTTAGTGTAAGATACTTTGGCATGAGATAGTTGGTTGTTGAAATTTAAAAAAAGAATAGGGGAATGTTATTAATGCGCGACAAGTCTGTGAAAACCATCCACACTAATTACGTTTCACTGCTGTTCGCGGGGCTTCACGACTTGAGTGTAGAGCCGGCATTAGGTGGTTTAATAGGAATAGTTTATTAAACTTCGAAATGTTTAGTGTTTGTCCATAGTGTTTGTGATAATCAAATAAAAGCATAAGACAGCAATTTTCGTGACCTTCCACGGAGTGACTGACTGACTTGTATCGACGTGACTGGACATTATCAAGATGTGTTTTAAATTGTTTTAACTTTAATTACGAAGAAAGCTAGAAAACTTGACTTTTATATTAACTTTATTTTGTCGATACTGGCATCACTTAATACTTAAAGAAAAATGGAAAAGTCAAGAACCATGTAGTAAAAATAACTTTTAATAAGTTTCTTTAAACCTCTTAGCTTAAGAGATTAATAAAATCGGTAGGTAAGGAATCATTGTTAGGGAACTTATACATCCAAATCCCAGTCTGTCTATGTCTGTCTAGTCGTGTAGTGTCGGCCGGTTTTATGAAAACAACGCCATAGTCCTGAGAAACTATACCAACGCAAATAGAAAGGACACGCCAGCCCCCATGCACAAGACATTAGGGACACCCATATGCAGCAGGGTTAGATTAATAACATGATAGACTGGATATCACGAGAATATAGTGTTCATTATGTTGTTTTTTCCCTTATTTTTCCCGAAGCCTAAAAATTCATAGACATAATAATAGGTATTTTTTAAATAAAAATATAAATTTTTTGGACTAACTATTTACCAATTTTTTTATTGCCCCACGGATCAACTATTTCGTCTTTGATTTGTCGGTCAGAAAGAGAAAAATTTGGTAAAAACTTTAGGAGGTAGTTTGTGTGTTTGTATATGGGTGGTTCTACAAAAAATGGGTAACTCAATGTCATCAGTCAATAGATACGAAGTGTTATTATATTTTGTTAATATTTCATTTTACCTTGAAACAATTAAAAGTCTTCTATTTGGTCACCCAATTTCAGCTATTTATTTTAAATACAAGTTTGTAAAAAACCACAATATATTCTCAAAACGTCAGTTCTTTGGCATGTCACAATCCCAAAAACGCGCAATCAAGTGGCTGTGTATTAAATATTACCTTTAATTTAAGAAAACTTACTGTTTCACGACAATCTGTAATGTACTTAATAATGTAATATTCACGACTTTCATAATATAATATTCTCACCGTGTTGTAAAAATAATAAGAAACTTTGTGTTCAGTTTTATTCGTCAGTCCGTTGTGTGATGTTCGAATTTGAAATTCCCGCTAAATATTACCGACTCAAGATCAAATCCCTGTTAAATTTCAACGTTGGTAGTAAAGTTACCTGCAGACCGCGCCATTTGACGGCCGCCATTATTGTGTCAGTGCTAGAATTGTGTTTACCATGTAAACGCGTGCCGATCCAGCCAAAATTTCAGTACTGTGGTGAGTCGTTATTTCCTTGTAAACCTGTGTTATATTTTAATGTATACATAGTTAACTATGATTTGTTAAAATGTAGCTTGTTGATATTCGAAAATACCAAAAGAAACATTAGTTCTATTTATAACCTCAAATTCATGTCTTTTTCGTCAGTCCGTTGGCGTCAGTTCTTTGTCTGATATTGCGCCAGAGGACTGACGTGTTTCCAGGGTACTGATGTTTTTTGTTTTAGATCACTTTCATCTCAACTGTTAGCGTGTGTAAACATTTTTTTTTACTTATTTCAGTTTAGAACATCATGCCGCCTCCTAAAGAAAAACAAAATTTGACTCGGGAAGATATATTAAAAAAGAAAAGAGAAGCCGAAAAAGGCTCGCTTAGCTAGAATTAAAAGTGACCCCATTAAATTAGCTGAATACAAAGAGAAACAAAGATTGCAGTACTTAAAAAAAAAGGAGAAAGGGCAAAGAAAAAATGTTAAAGAAATGACACCTCGGGAGCAACGATTAACTAGAAAAAAATGGAAAAAATATTCATCAAACTACAGGCTAAAAAAACAACTATTCAACTACAGGCTTCAACTACTGACGATGTAGTATAACCAATAGTTGGTGAAGAAATGAGATCTATTATTAACGAAGACCAAAGAGCAAAAGAAGCAAAAAAGAGAAGCGAAAGACAAAGAAAGTCTAGAAATAAGCAATTAAAAAAGATGGAAGCAATAGTTTCAAAACTCAGAACTAAACTGAATACTCAGCGTCAAAAATATAAACGAGTTAAAAAGCAGTTAAAGAAAGTTATAAAATCTGTTGAAAAAAGTCCAAAAACCAGAATTGAAGAAATGAGTGAAGATATAACTAAAAAGAAAGAATTAGTGAAGAAGGTCCTTTTCGGTGAAGTTATTAAAAGTCAATTAGAAGAAAACTACACTAAAATAAAGAGCCGTGAAGATAAAAAAAAGTTCAAACAAGCTATATCTGGAAATCTAGTAGACAAATACAAATTATGGAGAATACAAAAAAAACAAAGCAGTGACTTATAAAAAAACTGGACATAACCTTCCAAACAAAAAAATAATTAACAGCAAAATTAAAGTGCAAAGTTTAGTTCAGCAATTTTTAGAACATGATTCTAACAGCCGTCAAGCAGCAGGAAAGAAAGAATTTGTGTCTCGTAAACAAATTAAAAAACAGAAGGGATATTTACTTGATAGTATGAATAATCTTCATAAGAAGTTTTTGAAAACCATTCCATTTATAATCAGTTATTCCCTATTTACCCGACTCCGACCATTTTGGGTGGTACCCCCTACATTGATTTCTTAGAAAATGTACACTACAAAATAAAACTGAATTAAAGTAAGATAAGTTAAGCAATAAAACGTGATAATTGAAGACTGAGATAGTTTACTTTTCATAGTATTACATACCTAGTAATTGTTATTAATTCCATGTTAATTGGTACCTTTAAGACAGAGATAGTCATATTTTTGTTTCAATTGTTTGTTGATTACTTAGAAAATGTATACTGTTAAGCTAAACTACCTCAAAATAGTATAAGTTATAATGTAATGTTATTAAAAATGATAAAAAGCTGTTTTGAAGGCGGAGATAGTTCTTTCTCACAGTATTACATATTAATATTTTTTTTAATAGTTACTTAAGTGATTTAATACTTAAAAGATATGTACCATTATTAGATTCTAAGAGATTTGTTCCAAGTTTAAATAAATTTCATACATTTCTTATGAAGTTGTGTATTTTATCAGTACTATGTTACCCCCCGTCAGTCCCCTGGCAGTCAAATTCAGAAAAATCAAGATATCTCAGAATCTACTTTAAAAAGTGACTGGCCCGATCACGAGCAATATATTCATTGCATTAGCTATCTCAAATACCCGAATTTGTAGAAATTTGATTTAAAAACTATAGTAAACAAAATATCCCTAAAAGTTACCCAACTTTTGTATATTCACCCATATTTTATTTTATATCCTCCAAATATTCTATTTTACGTGATCAATGACTAGGAGACGACTGAAGGTGAGTAACAAAACACTGTGTCTAACATTTGACACCGTGTCGACACAGTGTCCCTTACAAAACTAAAAAATAGACTTTTACAAATTTGAGATTTGCGACTTTTTCATGCGAATTAATTCCAAATGAACGGACGGACTCTATATATAATAATAACTATAATAATAAAATAATTTTATGTGGATACGAATTTCGTTTTTTTTATAATACATAACTATAATAATATTAAAAGCGGTGTAAAAACGTGTTTAAAAATAAAACTACATTCCATACCATACATACCATCAGTCTGTGACTCTTCACTGCTCTCCCAAGGATCTACATTCATTAAATTTAATTCTTCACCTGTGTATGATTTTAAACATGTTTGCAGTTTACGCGTAAAACTGTACTCTGAAAGTCATGCAAACGATTCCTTTCATTCGTTTTAAATGGAGTGCATATATTTTCTTCCTGAAGCTTTTGCTCTAATAACGTAGGTTTTCTTAGTAATTAAAAATATGAGCGTGTGGTACAAATTGGAGAGATAAGCGAGTTGCAGCATTTGCTATACAAAAACGTTTTTTTTTGGAAAAAAATGAAATAATGCTTACGTTCACTTAAAAAGTTCGTGGTGTCTCTATATTGGTAAGAACGATAGGGAACGAAATCCAAATATTAAATAACACGTGTCATGGAAATAACGCAAAAACAGAAACACGTCAAGTAATTTCAAATATTCAAAATCGTTCTAGTGAAAAATAAAATTATTTTATGGAACGAATCAAAAGTTACAAACTTGTAGTTTTGTTGTTCTATCTAAAACGTTCGTAGCGCTCAGTTTAATGTAATAACCGGACGCTGCGCGTAGGTCGTGCATTGAGTGTAACTGCGCGTAGGATGAAAGATATACTAGAAATGAACAATAAATTATGAAAAAAAAAAAACCTTCATATAAAAAGTAAATATAATTAAGTTACAGGACGCATAAGATTATGTGCTAATTTGTCACTTATTGGTCGAAGATCGGTGACAGCCTAGGGGTATCTATACTCGACTCACAATAAAAATAAAATAAAACAAAAATAAAATAAATATAAAATAAAAATAAAATTAAAATAAAAGTAAAATAAAATTAAAAATAAAATAAAATTAAAATAAAATAAAAATAAAAATAAAATAAAAATAAAATAAAATAAAATAAAAATAAAATAAAATAAAAATATAAAAATATAAAAATAAAATAAAAATAAAATAAAAATAAAATAAAAATAAAAATAAAAATAAAAATAAAAATAAAAATAAAAATAAAAATAAAAATAAAAATAAAAATAAAAATAAAAATAAAAATAAAAATAAAATATAAATAAAATAAAAATAAAATAAAATAAAAATAAAGTATGTGATCCACCAATCCGCACTGGGTCCGAGTGGTGGATTACGGCCCGGAACCCCCCAGTAATTTACTAGAGGAGGCCTGTGTCCTGCAGTGGGACGTTATTGACTGATACAATGAATGATTTATTGGCCGGCTGTAGAATATATATCTAAAGCCGTCTATTCACTTGGATCTCGTAAAAGGCGATTAAAGGATAGCAAAGTTGCTACCACGAGTTCTGAGAAAGTACACCAAGAGTGGACTAGCCAACCCGCTTCGAGGGCGTGGCGTTTTAAGACAATACATACTTGATGCATAAGACAATGTGCGTGAGGACGCCCGTGTCCAGCAAAGGGCGAATGAAAGGGCAGATGATAGATTGTAAGCACAACATTGTATTCAAAGCACCACGCCACACGTTATCGCTTAGACTTTAGACCATACCCTAACAGTAATAAGTGAGGAGGGTTGAGTCTATTTACATGTGGTTTCAAGTCATATTTTTTATGAGGATAAAGTAAATTTCGTCATAATTTCCTTTAAACAAATTATACTCGTATTTAGTACTATTTAGTCTGTACTAGCTAGCGGCTTTGTTCACGGCTTTGGACTTTAGGATATTAAGTATCGTTAGGTCATTCTATTCCAACTCTATTTCACGTCACACCATGCGTATTCTATCCTTTCAAACTCATCCTTGAGGCGTCATCGTTAACACATCCCATCCAAGTAGGCTGAAGCGGATGAACAACAACTGAAGCAGAAGTTATAATTGTATCGGTAAAAACATTTACATATATATATGTAAAGAAAATCACCTCACTCGTGTGCTTTTCACCAATTTGAATTTGCCGCGTCACCGCTTATTGGTCGACAAGAATATTGGCTATCGACAAAGATGCCACAACTGACAGTAGTGACATTTAATTTTTATAACTACTCATTGAGAGGAGAATTTTTCCGTATTTGTTAAAATATAAAGAGACCTGAATTAAAGGCATTAAATGTTGTTTTATAATGGATACTTTTGTCTTTACAGAGAAACGCAGTTTTGTCTTTATTTTCTATTCAAAGACCATAATATCCACATTATTAAATATGAAATAAATTTCAATGAACACTTAAACTCAGATGAATTTGAAATGTTAGTAAACCATCTAGATTCATATCAACAATCTAAAATAGAGAAGTTGATAGAAATGTATAAACCAGTCTTCGCTAAGGTTAAATATGATATCGGTACTGTACGAGATTATGAAGCTCATATTGACTTAATGGTGGATAAATACTGTTATAAACGCCCATACAGATGCACAATTGAAGATAGAAGAGAAATAGAAAATCAAATTTCAAAACTACTGAAGAAGAATTTGATTGAGGAATCTTATAGCCCTTTTGCTGCTCCAGTAACTATGGCATATAAAAAAGAAGATGAAAAGAAAACAAGGTTATGTATAGATTTCAGGGAATTGAACAAAATCGTTGTCCCACAATCACAACCTTTCCCGTTGATTGAGGATTTAATGATAAAAACTGTAAACTGTAAGTATTTTTCTACTTTTGATATAAACTCAGCATTTTGGTCAATTCCATTGAAAATAGAAGATAGATATAAAACAGCATTTGTTACACAAGAAGGCCATTATCAATGGACGTGTCTCCCATTTGGACTAAAGACTGCTCCAGCCATTTTTCAAAGAATACTGAGCAACATTATAAGAAAACACAATCTGTCTAGTTTTGCAGTAAATTTCATAGACGACATCTTAATTTTCTCGAAAACTTTTGAAGAACATATACTACATCTATCAAGATTACTGGAGGCAATACAAAAAGAAGGATTTAGACTAAAATTTTCGAAATATGCATTTGCAAATAAACATGCCAAATATTTAGGCCACATAATAGAAAACAATTCAATCAGACCTTTGAAAGATTATTTAACCGCTGTTAAAAAATTTCCAGTACCAGAAACAAGAAAAAATATAAGACAATTCCTGGGAAAAATAAACTTTCATCATAAATTTCTACCTCACAGTGCAATTATCCTGGACCCGTTACATAACCTATTACGGAAAGATGTGAAATTCATATGGACTGCGGAATGTCAGGAATCATTTGATAAAATTAAAGCATTGCTATGTTCAGAACCATTACTGAATATCTTTAACCCAGAACTACCAATAAACATATACACGGATGCAAGTATCAAAGGAGTGGGTGCAGTGTTGAAACAAGAAGATGAACATGGAAACAGTAAGCCAGTTGCTTATTTTTCAAAAAAACTCACTGACGCACAAAAAAAGAAAAAGGCAATATATCTAGAATGCCTGGCAATAAAAGAAGCAGTGAAATATTGGCAGCATTGGCTAATAGGAAAAGAATTTGTGGTATACTCAGATCATAAACCATTAGAAAATATGAATATCAAGGCAAGAACTGATGAAGAGCTAGGAGATTTGATGTATTATTTATCCCAATATAATTTCACAATCAAATATAACCCAGGAAAAACAAACCAAGAAGCAGACTGTTTAAGCAGAAACCCAGTTCTAGAACCGTATGATAATACTGAAGATTTTTTAAAAGTAGTAAATTTAATAAGCCTAAAAGATATAAAAGAAGACCAACACACAAATACAGATGTTCAAAATAAAAAACATATATTAGAGAATGAAATTTACTATAAAAAAAATAATAGAAGAAAAAAAATCATACTGTCAGAAAAATTATGCAAATCTTTAATCAAAGATGTCCACGATACCTACTGCCACATTGGGAGAACCCAGATGATAAATAAAATAACACCATTCTACACAGCAAAGAATATTATTGGAAACATTAAACAAATAACTGATGGATGTGAAATTTGTTTAAAAAACAAATCAAGGCGGTATTCAAAATATGGCCTAATGTCACATTTAGGTCCGGCAACACGCCCATTTGAAATCATATCTATTGATACCATTGGAGGGTTTGGAGGATCACGGTCAACAAAAAGATACTTACATCTACTGGTTGATCACTTTACAAGATATGCTTATATTCTCACATCCAAAAATCAAAGCTCCAGTGATTTCATTAAACTAATAAAAAATGTGACACAGAGTTACAATATTGGTATGGTATTAACAGACCAATACCCTGGCATAAATTCCAAAGAATTTAAAGAATACCTGAAGAATGAAAACATAAAAATGATTTTCACTGCTGTGGATACACCATTTTCAAACGGACTTAATGAAAGGCTAAACCAAACTTTTGTCAATAAGATAAGATGTAAAATAAATGAAAGCGATAAAAAGACAGCATGGACTACTATTGCACAGAAATGTGTAGAAAAATATAACGAAACAGAACATACAGTGACAAAGTTTGCTCCAAAATATCTTTTAGAAGGCGAAAATGTGAATATTCTACCAATAGAATTGAAAACCAAATGTACAAAAGAAGATCTGAAAAGAGATAGAAAACTAGCTCTTGAAAACACAAAAACATCTCACTATTATAATAAAAAAAAAACTATTCGATCTGCACAGAGAAGACTATAAATTGAAAGTAGGAGATAGAGTCTATGTTGAAAACGGAAACCGACTAAATAGAAAGAAAATGGATGAATTAAGGATTGGACCATACAAAATTGTGAAGAAGATTTCAAATTCAATCTATAAAGTTGATACTGGACACAAAAAAGCAGAATCAAACCTCTACCACATTACAAAACTGTCTCCAGTGTTTGTTACTAAATGAACAATTACGTACTTAACCACTTGTAATTGTTGTCTTTTAGGGGGGGAGATGTAAAGAAAATCACCTCACTCGTGTGCTTTTCACCAATTTGAATTTGCCGCGTCACCGCTTATTGGTCGACAAGAATATTGGCTATCGACAAAGATGCCACAACTGACAGTAGTGACATTTAATTTTTATAACTACTCATTGAGAGGAGAATTTTTCCGTATTTGTTAAAATATAAAGTGACCTGAATTAAAGGCATTAAATGTTGTTTTATAATGGATACTTTTGTCTTTACAGAGAAACGCAGTTTTGTCTTTATTTTCTATTCAAAGACCATAATATCCATTATATATATATAGGTACATAATATATTATATTATGTATGCGGGACAGCTCCGAAATAAGAACACTTTTTTGATTACTTAAACATTTTGTTACCATTAAATATCAAATTACTTTACAGAGCACACACCGTTTACCATCGTTTACCATATTCTCTCCACATTCCCTGTCTCTCTTGCACACTCAACTTCTCACTCACACCGTTAAACTTATATCTTTAGATCAAACTGTTTTTACTTAATTATAATAATGTTAAAAATTACCATTTACTTAGCTTTTAGATTATTAGGTGTTTTAATTTCAAGTTGAAGTTCCCTATAATTGAGGTGACACTAGGCTGTACGCCTCTAGAATTGTGACTTT
This sequence comes from Sesia apiformis, assembly GCA_914767545.1. NCBI lineage: Eukaryota > Metazoa > Arthropoda > Insecta > Lepidoptera > Sesiidae > Sesia > Sesia apiformis. The sequence goes on from OU611952.1 coordinate 20,498,580, forward strand.
TATATCAGTGTTTTCTATGGTATAGCAAACTATTTATATAAATACCATGCCAACAGCCTGTGTCCCTCCAATGCTGGATATAGGCCTCTCCCAAGGACCGGCACCACACACGGTCGTCGGCTCTTCTTATCCAGCCACTACTAGCGACTTTCTTCAAGTCGTCAGTCCACCTGGCCACAGGGCGTCCCACGCTAGGTTCCTCGGTACGTGGTCACGCCACGCCTCCCCCCTATCGGTTGACGATCCTGCGGCATATATGGCCTGCCCGCTGCCGCAAAAAAATAAAAACAATTATTTAATTAATTAAATAAATTAAAAGCTAATAAATATTAACACGAAAGGCAAACGACTTTTGCAATCTACTCATTTTGTTACCTGGTATTTTTATTACGTAGTCGTCTAGCGACCAAGTCATTCTGATACATAGTCTTCTTTATATCTAGTCAATATATTTTTTGATAACGCGACTTTGAGATCTAGACTTCATGCTCCCGACCCATATGTTTCGTTCTTCAAAAGTTTCAGTATCAATCAAAGCAGGTTTTTTAGGAGCAAAGCGGCAGACGAGGATACAGTCGACCTGGTGATAAGTGGATACTGTAGCCAATCGACATCCGTGGAACATGCCAACTTCAGTCCAAAATGACAAACGTTGGCACGGCCCCGGATGCTCTGCCGACCTTTGTATGCAACTACTTTATAGTTAATTCAACTACAACACTGTGAACAAAGTTAGACAGTTAATGGCCACGAATATGCCTCGCCCGGAAAATTGAATCCAGAACTTAACCCACCTTAACTCTTTAACATCTAAGTTGAGCATTTTGCGTGATGAATGGATAGTAGTTCAAATTTGAACCAGTGGCTTAATTTGTGACGATCGATGGCGATGTAGGGATGAAGTATGACACGGCCCACCGGGTCAAGTTCCACACAGTAAATTAGAAGACTAGTCAATCACTGCTATTGTGAGAAAACTCGTTTGCTCCAGAAATAAAAAAAAAATTGGAATATGAATGTCCACCAAGCCACACGCGGACCCGCGCGATGGAATACGGCCCGAAACCGCCCAGTGATTTAATAAGCGAGGCCTGTGCTCTGCAATGTGACATTAAAGGCTTAATAACTTAAGTTTAGATTCTGTATAACGTTTAATCCATTCTATAAATAAAATTACCCATTTAGACTACACCCAATTTTCTCGCCGACAATTGAAACTCCAGTTGGCACCGATTGACACAAATTGCCTAAGTAATATTACGACCATTACTGTTAGGTCATTAGAGGTAAATCACTTGGTCAAAATAGCTCCATCAAAGTGGCACGAACTACAATTATTGTGGACACAGTACTAGTTAAGTAGGTTTTGAACATAATGACTGGATTTTTATAGACCAAATACGCATTCAAATGATTATCAACCCCTTCGCACTAGAACATTTGTTTTCAATTTATTCTGTCCTTTTAATTAAATGTTTCTGTTCAGTTATACATGATGTATATATGTTTATCTATATTAATGCGATCTATGTATGTGTGTATACGAAATGTCACTGAAATAATTCAAAACTTGAAACACGTGAACTAATTTAAAATATATAAACCTGTCCTAGCAGAACATAAACTGAATTAGGGAATAAATCAAAGTGACAAACATACAATTTTGTTGTTCTATCTAAACCGTTCGTAGCGCTCATTACTTATTGTACAGGGTAATGACTTGACGCCGGCAGTGCGGCGCGGCTGATGCGGCAGAATGCAACTGCGCGTAGAATAAAAGATAATCTAGAAATAAACAATAAGTTATGGAAAAAAAGACTGTTGTCAAAACTAGTAGAGTTGATCATCTCTACTAGTTCTTCTACTATCAATTCTTCTCTCGATACTGAAAATCCTATTGTCAACATTTACTTTATTTCAGTGACATGTTGTATATGCTTGTATTTACAATATTAAATATGTTATTATTTTTATATTTATATATAAGTATTAATCTACAGTGAAATCAATGAGACATGAGCTTTGCATCTGTGTGAGTGGCTGTCGAATTGTCCAATACGATTGTCGAAGTAGTTCGTAATGTACACTATCGGTGTGCACTCACACAAACGTAAAGCTCATGTCTCTTTGATTTCTCTATAATTTACTATCAATACTAAAACTGTACCCGCGTTTTATTTTCTGTTTGATCTGATGATTGACTGGTAGAGAATGCTGCAAGGTATTAAGTCCGCCTCTTGTGCACGTTAAGTACCCACTTGTGCAATGAAGTTTAAATAAAGAAATAAAAAATATTAAACATCAATTTTATTCAATACATGTGTAGGTAAGGTCACCTTGACAACTCGTTTACAAACCGCATAAAGAGTTGGTAGTTGACGGTTCGATGTTTAATTTAACGGTCTGCTTATCTTGAGTTTGGATTGGGTAGCGTTGGGGGTCATATCGACCTATACAGACACATAATTTCAGATATTTACTCTTTTTGGATCACGGACCTATTAGATGAAAAATATATAAACGATTTATCGATTAAAATGAAGAATCATTATTTATTAAATAACCTTTAATTGAAAAAGATAATTTTTTAGGAGATTTTGATGTGTAGTTTGATGATTAGAGGAAGGTAACAAACAATTTTGATAAATACCAGCCGTTAGATAATAAATAATAGCCGCTAAATAATGGCCGCAAGTAGCGTGCGCTCCGCGTCGCGGGTAAGTCTTGACTGGCGGTGACCTTCACCTGACTGAGGTGGCCGGTGCGCCTGCGCCGCGGCGACTGATGTCGGCGAATGTACCGATAGGTCGATAACAGATATCGATTCTGGACATCGACCCATTGGCAATTATCGTATGATATATATTATATGTACCGTGTAGGAAAGTAGCCTACAATTTAATGGAGAAAAAAGAAAATGAATCTATCAAAATGTCTAAAAAATTCCGTTAGGCCATTCAAGGTATTTCTCCGAATACACTTCCAAACTTTCAAACATAATGGCGCGTCGGGACCGTGCAAACATTTGCAATTCTTGACTGACGTTGGGAATTATTACGAACGTCTATTAGCGACAGTATTCACTTACCACCTTCTTGGATTGTCTGTTCGTCTGCCGCATCTCTTTCTATAAAAAGACCTGATCCATATATGTAAAATTACTCAACGAACTATGGAGACTATGCTCTGCTCGGAATTAATTTAAGAACTAGGACTTAATTACGATACAATTATAACAAAAACAATATCACCTAACAACTAATGTAACCGGAATTACACATAGCATCAACCTTCTTTCCTTAAAAAATATTCACACACTAGCTGTGCCCCCGACTTCGTACGCATGGAATTTTAGTTTTCAAACTCTAAATTAGGATATATTTTGTTCCCGTCCGCCAATTTCGATGAAACAAAGCCCATTCAAAGCGCCAAGCTAAGGTTATTTAACTCGTGGAAACCCCATGGAAATCCGTTCCGTAGTTCTGGAGATTAGCGTGTTTGAACAGACAAACAGAGAGAAAAAATTAAAATCGTCTTTTTGTATTCTGATACTCTTCCTTCATCGCCCCCAATCAGCTTTTTGTAAATATATTCAATGTACAGACACGCTAGTTCTACATTTTTATTATATGTATAGATAAGCAAAAAGTCAGCAGCTTGTTGTTAGTAAGCAAACTGTGAGTCACTTCGCAGGCTTATTGGTTCCAGTGAGCCTGCAAACTGTGAGTCACTTCTCAGACTTATTGGTTCCAGTGAGCCTGCAAACTGTGAGTCACTTCGCAGGCTTATTGGTTTCAGTGAGCCTGCAAACTGTGAGTCACTTCTCAGACTTATTGGTTCCAGTGAGCCTGCAAACTGTGAGTCACTTCTCAGACTTATTGGTTCCAGTGAGCCTGCAAACTGTGAGTCACTTCGCAGGATTATTGGTTTCAGTGAGCCTGCAAACTGTGAGTCACTTCTCAGACTTATTGGTTCCAGTGAGCCTGCAAACTGTGAGTCACTTCGCAGGCTTATTGGTTTCAGTGAGCCTGCAAACTGTGAGTCACTTCGCAGGCTTATTGGTTTCAGTGAGCCTGCAAACTGTGAGTCACTTCTCAGACTTATTGGTTCCAATGAGCCTGCAAACTGTGAGTCACTTCGCAGGCTTATTGGTTTCAGTGAGCCTGCAAACTGTGAGTCACTTCTCAGACTTATTGGTTCCAGTGAGCCTGCAAACTGTGAGTCACTTCGCAGGCTTATTGGTTTCAGTAAGCGACTTACTGTAAACCACTTCACTGGCTCATTAACCATAAAATTCTGCACATTGACGGCTAATTGCGCTAACTATAAGGGCAGTGAGATGAGTAGTGAGCCCTAATCACTACATTTTTAATTTAGTCTTTTTAGTTAATAACATGTAACAATAATAATTTCCTTAAATGGATCATCAGAACAATCTCTAAGAGGAAAGAGGCAAGTGCATTGGAAAGAGGATTGCGAAGGATGGGGTATAGGGTATCCCATATTATCTACCCCACTCACCTCAATTTCCCTAACCCACCGGAAAGCAGGGACACGGGCTTCGACAGCTTTTACTAACTTCCGAAACACATTTATATACAGCATGCTCTGTGATTGAGAAAATTTGTCCAATCAGACACGCACAGTCAGCTGATGAATATAGGCATCACCCTTCCATATTAGAACTGTTAATCGAACCAAAAGTTAGACCAAACACGGTAGTTCTATGGTCAAATTTAAATTTCACCTTGGACCCCAGTATCCGAGTGTGACGGTTATGTGTAAAGTGTATCTTTTTTACTATTAACCGCATAATTTCGAATTCGAATAAATGTTTTAATTTTGAAATTATAATTATGTTGGTACATGCAAGTCTTCTGTGAGAATTTGTGGCTGTGGGCTCCAGCATTATTCTCCTCTATGTATTAAAACTGTTCATTGGCCCAATACAACTCTAAAAAATAAGACCAAACACCATGGTTATACCATCAAACTTCAAGGATCTTCGGCTTCAGCATCAAGTGCTGATGGTTATGTGTTAAATATATGAATGACCCCTTAACTATTCACTACAGAAAGACGCATGCGTGTAAGTAGATTTCATTTAGTAATTATAAAGTATTACAACTTTTAACTTGGTACGTATCAAATAATATGTATCTCAAAAAAACACCCCCTGGTGAGTTAGAACCACAAGACCCACGCTCAAACATGCTCTAAGGTATGATTAATCGTTTACAAAAAAACCCACAAAATCGGGTCCAGTCAAACATACATACATTACCTTACCCCAAATGCATATACCATCTCATCTAGGTTATCTCTTACTTGCGTAAGCACCATAGACGTAGGACGTCAAACAGATATGGCAAAATGTCAATTTTGACGTGGCACTGAAAATATCTTATTTTCATCGTATCTTGTGCTCGATTTGTGTATTATACACGTTTTTGCCGAGACTTAGAGCCTCTCCAACTAGTTGAATAAATTTGCCATTTGACAGTTCTTGCTAATATTGAAAGCTGTGTTGATCTTTGAGGTTAGCCTACCTTCATTTCGATAGTTCCTTGCGAGCGAGGCTGCGGGCGTAACCTAGTATTTCAAGGGTTGAATCAATGTCCTTCACACCAACCCCTCGACACATTCAGCCCTCACTCTGTCCCTTCGACAATGTTTTGTTTCCTTGCTAAATCCACATAAATCGCAACTCGGGAGCCGTTTAACACCCATTTTCAATTTATTTGCTACGTTCTTAGCAAGAAACCATGTCCACTCTACCTTGATCTGTGCTTTTAGGGTATATGTCACGTAGGTGGGTCAAGTTACGCTGGCCAGATAAGTTAATAATTTATTAATCGACTCTAACTTTTAGGCAGTTTGTGTGTGCCCAGGACAGACACGGCATAGGTAAACAAGCAGCAGAGAAACACAGTACTTTTCTTGAAATAAATTAGTAACGCCACGATTAATGACTCATGTTGTTTTGTGGTCCCAGAGACAGACACAAAGATGAATACAACCCAAACAAACACGTCGACTTTGTTGTCGAATTTTTTCATTTCAATTTATGTTCAATAAATTCACACAATTCAATATTTATATTTCAATACAGATTAGCACTATTGAACAATTAATTACCATCGAATGATAATTTTACAATTATTATCATTAGCGGTGAAGGAAAACATTGTGATGAAACCCGCGTGCCTGAAAATAAAAAGAAAAATTTGGTGCATGTATATCCTCCAATCCGCCCTGGATCCACGTGGTGGACTATATGGCCCGAAACCTTTGTTGAGGGAGGTCTGTGTACCGCAGGAGGATGTTATTGTCTGAAATCGATTGTTGATCATGGATTGTCACTTGTTGTCATAAACTGATCCAATATTACAACATAAAACCAACGTTTTCTTTATGACCACATTGCTTCTTCCTGTGGTTTAGCTTCGCTCAAGTGTCATAACAATATAACCTATTCATTATTTCAGCTTCCTAATAATGACTTTTCACATCTTTCGAATCATTTTGAATTGAACTTTTACATATACATGTATACAAAGAAAGAAACAAGCTAAGTCTAAGTTAATAAAAGTATATATCAACTGCATGTTTTTGACGTTTTTAAGAAGTCTTTTACTGCATCTTATTTATACTGCGACGTAGGCGTGTTTGGTCCCTTCGGGCAGGGATATTTATTATCGCTCATGTAGGTACCGCAAAGTGAAAAGGCTCCGGGATAGATGATGATTTATACCTTTTACATTACCATAATGAACACTGAGTATACACACTGCTGAAATTAAACATTAAGTCAATGTTTTTGCTAATAAGGATTGCGGAACATATCCTTGTTGGAAAAGTTTTATGGGTAATTTAATAGCGCAGAGTTTGCTTTATTTTTATTGAATTATTTTTTTAAAGACATGCGTGGAAATTTCCACCATCAACCTGGGAGAGCGACAGGTGATCATTGAAATGTATATATATATATATATATTCTGTACACTTATATACTTACCGTACCATACCATCAGCCTGATCAGGCGATCTTCACCACATTTGCCGATATGCGGTCTCAATTCTAGAGATTCGTCCAACCCACCGGTTATCGGTTCTGCTACAGATACTTCAGGTCATGCTACAGATGTGGCCTACCCTCTGTCACTTCTGTTTGCTAATTCTTTAAACTATTCCAAGTATTTCACCTTGATTGTTACTGTCAAGGTGAAACTGAAATATAAATCTGCTATATTTTTTTTTTATGTACGAAGGCGGCAGACTAGCATACAGTCCACCTGATGGTAAGTGGATACTGTCACCCTGCCTACCATTGGAGATATAGGAATGGATTTGGAGAAAGGATTGGGAAAATAGGGGGGAATATGATGGGAATGGGCTCTGGCAAATCTCATTCACTACCGAAACACGTACGTACATTAGGGAAATAAGATAAAGTCAAAAATGCAGTACATTTCAAGGTAGTTTTCTGTGAGAGAGGGGTAACGTGGCCAGTCGAGTGCGCCCAGTGGCTGTTGGATTGCAGCGTGCTCTCTCCCCCTGACAAATATTTATTGGAGAAAAAACAGATAACTGCTTAACACTTTACAATCAAATAAAAAAATGTTATTAAATCCGAATTATAATTTTTCACTGACCTTTCTGTAGACATTACATATATCTGTATAGGCGACATTATAGTATGTTCCACGGCACAAACACAAATTAATAAACATTCATAGCACAAACATTCAGATAAATTAAAGCCTTTTATAATGTCAGTTAATCAATTATCGTTACCAGGCTAAGCTTTCTGACAAATGTGTCATTACAACGCTCGTTTGAAATATATCCGGGCCCGGACGAAAGGGTCCGAAAGCATATGAATTTATAATAAATTGTATGCTAAGCCTTCCACCCGGGGGCTTCACCACTGAATTTATTCTGAAATGCCACGGGCACAAGAATCAGAGAAATAAAGACATGGAAATGGACAAATAAATATTTCGTATTAACTAGGAGCTATGCTGTGTGGTGTCTGCCGACTAAAGAATCGCATCACCGCATTTCTTTCCGTGGATGTGGTAAAAGGCTACTGAAGGATAGATAACAAAGCTACCATAAGCGCCGAGGAACTGCACCACCTCTTTAGGAGTGGACTCGTCAACCCGCTTGGCCAACGTGACATTTTCAAGGTCATACATCCCTCATGCACAACGCAATGTGCATGAGGACGCCCATGTCCAGCAGTGGATACTTAAAGGGCTGGTTGCATTGCAACTACGAACTACAACGTAGTGCATGTCAGTCACATGACTGATTTTCATTGGAATCATCAGAGACGCACAGACAAAAGTATATTTGGCGGGGCAGTATATTGCGTAAAATACATTTGTTTGCGCAGATATATATTTATATTAATTGAATCTTCCGGGCTACTTGGCCGAGGTCTCCTGGAATGTCTTCTCTTTCTTCCAAACGTTTCATCAACAACTGCAGTTGACATCTTCAGTGGCGACTGCGTTCACTTTCGGAGAGATGTTATCTCTTCGGCTTCTCGAGCGCAACAGTTGACGAAACGTTTGGAAAAAAGAGAAGAGATTCCAGAAGACCTCGGCCAAATAGCCCGGAAGATTCAATTAATATGGACACCGGCCAAGAAAGCCTACACTCCACTAGAAATATATTCACTCTGGACAAATCTCCGTGGTTTTTGGAGTGTCTATATTGTGTATTTTTTTGGATAGATAATTTGATAATTAAAAAAAAAGTAGGCACCGAAAACAATATAAAAGGGCGAAACGGTGCAATGACAGTGCCTATTTTCCTTTCGGCCATGTAGGTGACTTTCCTAGAAGGTCACTTTCTGTGAACGTCCTAATTAGGTGTCTGAGTCAGAAAAAATTAAAACGGAATACATCTGTGATGTTACAGTGGATGAAAAACGAAAAAGGCCTATTTTACCTAACTTTTAGAAAAAATGTGTTTAGATAAAAGTTGGAAATCTTTACAAGTTCCATACAACGACATAATTTTTGGAATGTTCTTGCAAAATTCACACCGTCTAATTTTTAGAATTACTTTAATCGATTTGGTTTGACTCCTCGAATTTAAACGACATATTTATTTCAAATTTTATTTCAATCTATTAAGTAATGCGTCTTGCATTTCATCTAAAATATTCGTTATACGTAATATAAATATTAAAACTCGAAATTGATTGATGTTTTGGACTCGCTCGGTGACCCTTATTTTTTCCGAAATTCGAAAATTTCGTGATCTCCGCAATGAAAAATACTTTTTGCTGTGTTGTACTCACAAAAACAACCTTTAACAATCGTCTTTCCAAAAATCTACATTTGTACCAAACTCACGTAAACTCTACAAAAATCTGTTTCTCTTCTCTAAATCCTAACATTTATTAACTCATATTGGTAAATATTAAAATTTATACGTTAGATTTATTATTAACCACTTTTTAAGCTTTTATAGTACCATAATATACGGTAATACAGAAGCGGTGTTTGTAATACTTCAGGTACGCGCTATGTCTGCTTATTCATTGCTCACCGATCGCACTAAAAGGTTTGCTGGTAGAGTTCTCATAAGATACCCTTTTGTACGTATTTTCTTTAGTAGCTATTTTTATCATTTTTATGTATAATAAAGTATATAAATAAATACTATATACGGCTAAACGGAATATTTACCCCATTGTGAAATAGAACCACAAGTTGTTTTTAATCTGAACACTTTTCAAAAGAATTAAATAAAGGTTGAAAAGAGTACTTTGAATTGGACGCATCAAAACGCAGTAATCCTAACTGAATGCAGCGGCAGACGGAATAAAAAACCCGTATTTAGTCAGACGGATTCAACCACTAAAGTTTAAGAGTTCATTAGAGTTTGGAGTGTTCTTTTAAAATATTTCACTTTAGTCAAATAGAATTGAAGTAGTAATGCCAAGAATTGAACGGATGTTTTTTTTAATGACATAAGGTGGCAGATGAGCACACAAACGCTTAGTGGGTTACTTTGATTAGTATATAAGATAACAATTGATATGTAAACGGTTTACTCACGATTTATTATTTATTTATTGTAGTCGGTTGTTTGGTCCATTTACATGAGCAGTTACATGGCGAGTCTGCCGAGGCGGGTGAAGGTGTTGATGCTATTGACAGACAAATCTGTCTACCGTCCGTCGTGTTCGTTTTTGATTCAACTACCCACACTGAACTTATTTGTGTTGATTAAGTTCCTCGCACACACGCGAGTTTGAAAACGCATCTACTTTTCTGGGTTTGCGAAGTTCAATCACTAGGTCCCATGTACGTGCCAGCTTAAGTGCATCCTGAGTTCATGTAATTGGACCGAAATATCGGCTAAATTAGATAAACAAATAATACATCGTGGGTAACTCGTTTACATAACAATTATTATGTTCAACCACGATAAGAAAAGTTTAAAAACTTAGTATATAAGATATTTTAACCATGACAGACGACTACCGGCAGGAAAAAAAAAGAAAAAGCGCCGTGTGGCATTGTTCAATTGTCATCGAGCTTGGACTCGCTTCAAACATATAAATTAATCCAAGCAAAATTAATTAACCAGTTCGCGACCTAATAACAGTGATTCGTACTATGGTGCCCTTATAGGTAACGAAACGCTGGCCATGCAGGTTGGCTCCACTCTTTTAGAGGTGGTATAGTCCTCGGGGCTTGCGGTAGCGGCTTTGATATCCCTTAATCACGGGGTGGCACTAGTCTTAGACCGACACCACACTGATCATTAACTAATTTTATCTAATCGGGTAGACTCAGGTAATCTAATCGTATAGTCGTTTCTAGTAGGTATAGTTCGGTGGCCCGCCAACACATTCGTTAACGAGGAAACAATGGCGGTAGTATTGCTCGTAAAATTAGTGTTCCACTTACGACGGTGTTATCGAAAAGTCTATTATATCGTCCAACTAATAGAAAGCTATGATAGCCCGCCCTTTTCTGTACTCAATCCCAGTTGGGACCCGCACTAATGACTTTTCGGTTAGTTGTTTGTTGATAGGGAAACCGTTATTTATATTATATTTATAGGATATATATTTACCGTTTCCGGAGTATGCTTCGAGTTTGTTTGCGGGATACGATCCGAATTGAAGAGGTTCGCCAAAGAACTAATGTCATCGACATAACTCGTAGTATCAGCATGTTAAAGTGACAATGAGCAGGCCATATTTGCCGCGGGAGAGATTACTGATGGAGTAGACTTGTCCTCGAATGGAGGCCTCGTAGGTGGACCGACGACTTGATGAATATCGCCGGTGGCAGCTTCAAGATTCTTTATACTGCGAACCCGAAAGTAGTGAAATGGACTGTCTACTGAGGTGTTTCCATTAAGCTTCCGCATGGAGCTCTTCAAGAGTACTATGAACAGGATTCTGCAAAGTCGGCAGCGCAATTCGCAGGAAACCTGGTGTTGCAGTGTTCCATCGGTGGCGGTGACCACTTGATAGATGAATAAACCTTTATTATACACCAACACATGTTGCAAAAAGATATTCTAAGTGAGTAACACAAAAAGTACAACAGACGACCTTCTCGCCAAAGCGATCTCTTCCAGACAACCTTTGGGTTTTAAGGACAGAAGAGATAGCACTTGCTGGTTGGTAATAAATAACACATCTGGTGGATCACTTACTCATCAGCTACCTCTTACATATACTTTATAAGAATGGTAGTCAAACTTTTCTGGTCAAGAGACAATGACGGATGGCACCTCGGGCCGCAAACATCCTTATCGTTGCTAACGTATGAAAATGAAACGATATCTTTTTGTTTATTTGTTGGAAAAGCTTTCACACATCAACAGGAGGACGAATCATGCTGAAAATGATGAACCAACCTTCCTGGTGACTACGAAAATGACATAGGCACCCGGTAAAATAAACGGTTTCTGCTACGGAAACGAAAATCCACGATCTATACTCAATGTCGTATTCAAAATCAATTTATGTAGCTAGGTTGGCAAGGCAGGTGTTATAAAGTACGGCCGAGGGCCGTACGTATAATTGATTTGGGCCACAGTTTGACGACCACATCTCTATACCTTCTGTATCTAATTTTATTTTATATGGCGTTGTGTCATTTATTCACTATCATACCATTATTATATAGCCCAAAGGTTGACTAGGAGAAAATGTTTTATAGCCTTAAGTCCGCCTTTTCTTAAACCTTCTGTACCTTCTTCTATATCTCTTTTACCTATGGTACTACAAAAAGCTATTCTCAGTTTCCACTTCAAAACCTTGTATATTAGTCATGAAACCGTGCACCGTCACTGAGCTGGTATAAAATATGCGGCATGCGTCATTTGTGCCCTTTCAGTCGGTGTCTTAATGCTGCCCTGACAAATGACGTCGCTGAATGAACCAGTATTACCTGCGGAGGTACTCTTGGTTCGCTTCCGGCTGCGTGTGAATAGGTTCGTCGATTCTGTCGTTTGTTACCAACGACACTACTGAACCACAACGCTGTACACACTTGTGTGCACCACCTGGTGTGATGACGAATTGTCTTATATCAATCCAGCGACATTCCCAACGACACCACCAGTGGTGTAGTTAGTATTGTCGTTGGTTTTTTATGATACTCTATGGTAGTCGGTACTTTACGGTGGACTTCTGTGAGAGAGGGCTAACGTGGTGACGTGGTCAACAGAACGACACTACACACGTGCAGCGTTGTGGTTCAGTGGTATCGCCAGTGGTGTCGTTGGTAACAAACGGAGTCTGCTTCAAATCAGGGTACCTATATTTTACACAAATGTTTACCAAATAATTTATAAAAGAATATTATTATTAAATAACTGACGTGAAGTTGCAAATATTTGAAATGGAAATCCTTCGTCGTCTGTGTCACACAAGCATAGTTATAATGTCGACGCAGTGTTAGTGTTATTAAGTCGTTTATATAACTCATTTTTCCAGATATTTTGATTATACAAATCGATTGGTGATACCACGCACGCACCTACATACCATACATACAAATCATCCTCCTTCATTATGTGATACTCCGTTTCTATCCATGTTAATTTTAAATACACTTTGTTTGCTTCGTAAAATGAAAATCCATAATAGGCAATATATTTTTTAAATTGTTTACAGGAAGTTCTATAGAAATTAAATGCTGTGGTTTTATTTTTTTTATTGTAGATAAATAAACTCATATAAAACAAACTCGAATGAGTATCTATTTGTACAGAGAAAAAAATATTTGTACCAGAAGAGGACATCATTAATTTGTATTAATGATGTCGATTCCCGGTCGGATATTCATTTGTGTCTCTGGACCCACAGTGCGGGGAATTCTAGTTGAGTGTCACTTTATTTGTTAAAAAAAACTAATGAAAAATGTAACAAACCTTAATAGTAATTGTTATTAGAGTACTAATAAATACGATTATCTTCAAGCTAGGAATTCGTGTTTCTTGCAGATATTAAAAGCGAGTTAAAATGGTAACACACCAAGGCTTTCAACGTTCTGTGCCGTTGAGCGTATAATACATTCGGGTATTTACTCCTAAGACAAGGGCCCGCGTTACATTTTTATTAAAAATATGACATACCCCTTGACGTGATATATTGTTATGTAGGACATACTGCAAAATTAGGGGTGAGTGGGGGGTATACCAGTCAGCCCCCTCTCCAACAATATATTTAAACGTAATGTAAATACAATGACCAATTCGGCGGTAATAGGTTTCCTGTAGCCGAACACACATGATTGTGTGGAACTAATTGAGTTCCAAGGGCAAGCAAGCGATCTATCTATGTGTCGCGAAGTAAGAAAATTAATTAAATAGATATTTGGACTCAAGTTATATATTTGGACACAATATCGATAACATTATCACAATAGTCTATTAAGCAGAATAATGAACGTAAACTGGTGAGTAAATATCTTTATGTTAAAGAATGGTTACATGGAGAGATAAGGCATTTCAATTATTATACTGAAACAAATATAATGCACAATGATACAGTTTTATCGGAGTTATTGAGAAGTTATTGACTAGAAGGGGTGACGTTGGACGTCTACCGGGGACCAGCGTGAGATTCTCAACGCGGCCGAATTACGATGCGTCGTGGTTTTTAAAAATATTAGTGCTTAGTGAGAAATTAAGAATGCCTTATCTCTCGACCAACAGAATGGTACTTTATAACAAAATACACTGAAGTTTATTTTACCTATGCCTGTACATAAACCAATAAAAGTACACCTGGCGGCGACACTATTCAATGAATTTATTTGCATAAATTACATGATATTTTATATTATAAAATGATTGAAGTCCGCCACGTTTTCACCATACTGGCATGCAAATTTTGATGCTTTTAATGCAGAACGTACCACTCGCAAAATGTCACGCTCAAAAACAAACGACATATTCGCAGTGTGTGAACTCGCATCACACAAAAACCACTACACGGATTTTAATTAAACATTCTTGAGGTTCCATTGAGAGACATTGCTGTCCACTGATATTTATTTTTCCGTTTCATAGATTAAATATTTTTTAAATCGTTCTAGAACAATGTAAAGATTTATATATTAAAAGAGTAAATTTGTTTTTCACCTTAATATTTGCTCGTTTTCCTATTATAATATTTAAATTATCTAGTTACAGAGAAATCAACGAGACGTGAGCTTTGCGTTTGTGTGAGTGTGAGTACACACCGATAGCGTACAGTGCGAACCATTTCGACAATCGGATAGCGCAATTCGGCACCCACTCAGACAGGTGCAAAGGTTGATTCGTGGTCTCGTTTTTTTCACGGTAACGCATGTTGTAGGAGAACCCAGCGATCTCTTTTGATTCAACGCATCCGTTCCATATATTATCGGTCTATTCCATAGAACCAGTTCTTCTTTCTTTACAAATATCTTCAGACTTATCACAGAGGTTTGTATGAAATCGTCGCATACCGACCACTTCACTAGACCCCTTATATTATTGAACCTTAATGTGAGGGGTCTACTAAAGTGGTCCGTTTGCGATGATTTCATACAAATCTCTTTGCGTCCAGTCTTGGTTGACCTCATGTCAATAATCGAAATCGTAATTCTAATAATTATTCTTGTTTTAGAATGATTCCAGTGGGAACTTTATAACTGATATGCATAATAATTACCCTAACATGTCAAAACGCACGAAATCGCGGACTTTGCTAGTCCTATATAAGATTTAGAGTAATAGAATCTTAGACGACTTTCTACGCTGCCCTTATAGGGCTTATTAACAATCATAAGCCCTGCTCAAAGAACCCTTAAGGAAGCCATAAATACCAACCTTACTGCCTATTAACTTCCATAAAGGCAACATATAAGCTAGTGAATTTCTCGTATAATTAATTTTCATATCAATTTCATGGGTCACCGTGCTCGCTGCTTGCGATAAGTGGATTTTACCCTTAATATGGGATATTAAGTGGATCAAGTTTAAGCCCAGATTCCTTTAGAACTGCTTGGGTCATAACTAGGTGATAAAATTAACATAACCCTTATGGAAGGTAATTCTCTTAAGATTGTATATTAAAGCGTAATATTTCTCCCTGTGTTATTAATTTAAGTAATATATTTATAATAGCTATCTCAATAATAACTTGAAATTCGAATGGCGCGCCATTTTCAATTGTCAAATGTTTTGTCAGCCATATTTTTTACTTTGTTAAGTGAAACGTAGACATTTTTAAAAACGCCGCGTTACAGTTTGAAAGAACGTTTATTAATAGAGAAAACCCATTACAGAAATGGAGAAAATTTTACAGCAACAATTCGGTACAGTAACATTTTACAGGAGGTAGCCCTGTAACTGTAATTGCGAACCTCTTGGGGTCCCGATACTCAGGTTGAGAAGCGATGCTTTAAATAAACGTTTGTACACTATGTTGTCGTTGGCGCCAGATAAGACAAATTGTCGATGTCGTTTACACATTAAAACTCGTCTAATTTCTTAGCGTATACAAGCGCTATAATGGTCTATAAAACGTCCACAGTCCATCCGACATCAATTTTTCACTGAAAAATTAAGAAATATTAAATTTAACTTAATTGTTAATTTACTAAACATTACACATCCTATATCATAACACGTCACAGATATTGTATTTTTTATTTTTATCCATACGTGTACCGCTTGACCTCTTCCAATGAATAAAACATTTGGCCTCGTATCGTCGGCCTCGGATCACAAAGAATATTGAAAAAGACAAAAAGTAATGCAGATGTGGAAGGAACGCAAGGGATTTTTTCTTGCCGCCATATTGGATACAGACGGAGTAAACGCAAGTCATGAATAAAATATTCCAAAATATGCCTATTATTATAATGATATAGCTGGCTTTTGATTTGATGATGGATAAGCTATGGCAAAAGTCACGGACGTATTTCTGTTTCTTTTCCTTATTCATGTATCCTGTCTCTCGTTTGATAAAAAAGATGCTATAATGCAGAGATTAATGACACATCCTCGTACCTAGTCTTATATGGTAACGAATTTAATATGTAAGTATTCGAAAAGAATTGTAAATTTTGTCTTGTTAAAGAAATGTCTTTTTATATGAAAGGAAACGACGGCCGAGCGACCCATGTGATGGTAAATGGCTACCGCAGCCCATGGACATCTGCAATACCCCGGTGTACCTCCCGAGGTAGATAAAAATAAAATAAAAATAAAAGATTACAATACAACTTAAAATAGGTATTTGTTGTAAAAATCTCAGAATTATATATTGAGCATGTTGTACAAATTTAATCCCTAGGGCAAGGTATTCAGCATGCTGGCGACATCACGTCGCTAGATGGCAAGGCTGATGCGTTACGCGAAATAATGGCCAGCCCTAGGTTTGCCAGTGCTGTCGACCATCGAATGGCAAGGCTCATGCGTTGCGTGAGATACTGGCCAGCCTTAGCGTTGCCAGTGCTGTCATCAGGAGCTTTATAAGATCTTTGTATAACGAAAGCGCGCCATGACCTCACGGACTTAGGATCTTGACACTGCTAAAATAAATGTCTTTACATTCTATAAGATTAAATAATCAGATGTAATAATCAAATAATCATGACTATTACTTTTTCCCAAATGGAATTTGATTAATGCTGTAACAATTACAGCTGAAACCATTTAAACTTCCTAACATAACTGGTGTTCTCTCTAAAAAACACCTAGAAAACTATATCGTTTTACATTTTGAATTAGAATAAAAGGAATACAACTTGAAAGACTAAGGTAAACGCGACTTCTCACGTTTGTACCGCCATTTCTATTCTGCCTCAGGCTGTATGTGTCTGCCAGCTGAACTTTACTGCTACTCAGAGTGAAATGTAATTCTTATCACATTAGATTTAGGTCTATATTTGTTTGTGTTGTGGTTTGTGGAGGTGTAGATAGTAAATTTTAATGCACCGACTTTAGCATTCCGTTTGGATCGCTTCAGAGGAGTCTTGAAGCGTCGTCGTGTTGTTCGAAACCTTTTTATAATGAAATTGGTATTATTTTGTGTTGTCTCATAGTGATTTCATTGACACTCTTTGTTTGAGATGGCTTTATTTCAGATAGAGAAAAATATTGAAATGTTTAAATAAAGTAGTGATGGCATGCGGCAGTTGAAAAGCATATTTTGACAATTTTTGTAGGTTTTGTTGCTGTTGTTGCTTTTTATTGAGGATTATCTTTATTTACTTATAATAAATTGCTACAATACGACACAACAGTATTACCATAAGTACAATGACGGGCTATTATAGACATTTTATTATAGAAAGAAATGTCTATTCGTCGTCTACCTATATATTATATACATTGAAATACCCAGTATTATTTAGGTAAGTGTATAGACGTTGCCCATTTTTTTGGATTATTTAAATCGTATATACCATCGTTTATGAAACCGGGGGTCAACTCAATCTCAACCCAGGGGGGTCGCCATCACATAAACACAGTTGGTCAGGAAAACTTACACACTTATCTACGAACAAACCCTTTTATTAATTAACTAATGATTTATAATTAAATGTTAAAAACATAATTAGGATCTGATTAAACGCAGTTTATTAGTTTATTACTATGAGTTATTATGAGTTTATTAGTAAGGGGGTCCTGAGGTTATTTACTTTATTTTTCACCTTATCAGGGTTCGCGCCCCTAAAAAGGTTGAGAAACAATGCTTTATTTATACCATTGTGATTGTGAAACAACTGAACCGATTTGCGAATCCACAAACTTAATCTAGACATTGAGCCAAAAACGTTTTTCTGCCAAATTTCATTTCAATTCGTTAAGAAATGCGACCTGCAATTTATCTACAAAATGATTAGTATTTCGGATTCATTCATCCTTAGTCGAAATTTCCAAATTGGAAAGTCGTGATCAACGCAATTGGTAGATTTCTCCGAAATCTCTCTAAAAGGTTATGAAACCGATCAATATAAAATGCTCGTTCTTCCTAAGCTACTCCAAAAAAGCTTTTGAAAAGTAGAGTTAATCCATAACTTCAATATCACTTAGTGAAGTACATATGTACACAGCTACGTATGCCGGAGTTGATGCCGGAATGACACGGACATTGTTGATAGAATCAGCATGCTAAACTGGCAATGGGTCGGGGAGAGTGCATGCTGCACTCCCACAGTCGCTGGGCGCATTCAACTGGCCACGTTACTTCTATCTCACAGAAGACTACCTTGAAGTATGCATGGAAATGCATGCATGCATGGAACTTTATCGTATTTCCCCAATGTACGTACGTGTTTCGCTAGTGAGTGAAATATGCCAGAGCTCATTCCCATATCATCCTATACTATTTCCCGCATTTTCCCAACCCTTTCTCCCAATCCATTTCTTAATCTGCAAAGGTAGGCAGCGCATCTGGGGGCGTTCCGACATTTGTTTATTCTGGACTGATGTTGGATTGTATCGTGGATGTCTATGGACGACAGTATCCACTTACCATCAGGTGGATGTATGCGCGTCTGCCGTCTTTTTTGTATAAAAAAATCTGATGGGTAAAAGAGTCCTTCAATAGATACCGCGTGTTCGGTAGCATAGTGTGCTAAGTGATCCGGCCAAGTGATCGACCACTTGATGAAATTTGCCGGTAGTGATTAAATGGGAAAAACGGAAGACAGTGCGCAGTGAAGATATACGAGTATACGCTGGGATTATGGTATGGTATAATTATGTAATGTTTCAATAATTATTATTTTTCCACGTATTTGTAATAATTGCATTACAATTATATTTGATTTTGAGTGCAAACATATTCTAAAGAAGCTGTGAAATTAGTTTGAGCTAAATTTTACAGTTGTGAACGGAATAAAATGGAGCAAGTAACCATTAAGTTCAGCTTTTCAGCTGCGAAGCAAACTGCGTTTACCAAAGTATTTCCTTTCGCCTCGTGCTCCCTTGTAACGTCTTCAGTTACTTGACCAAGTGAACTAGCATGATTTTTTTGTAAGTATTTCTGGTCACTCGCCCTAAATTATTCTGGATAAATTTCATGTCTTATTGATTATCACAAGTATTTAATTAAGATCGTTGCAGGTATTATGTAATTATGACTACACGTTTTAATTAAATATCAATTGTGTGATTTTTTTAAATCACCATGATGTAGTGATCTTCTTTCTCCAGTTTATATTATTGTTCCGCAGTATGAGTAATTTGGTCCCAATTTGGTTGTCGTTACACACAGGATGCGTGAGTGAAAGCATGAGTTTCCGAGCTTCTGCGTATAAAACGTACATATAAAATATGTATTACATTATAAAATGTTCTAGATCTATATATGACGATCAATCATATTAAGTTCTATCAGAAATTCTAAATCATAATATATATATAAGTCATATTATTGTATATAATAATTTATTGGTGGCTGTCAATATTTTTTTACCTCAGAATAAACTAAACTTATACATGTATTACACAACGGATTTGATTATTATTAAAATAAATCCATTTGAATTAATGAATGAATAAAACTTTATTTGAGGTACACACAAGTACAGCATTGAAACATTTACAGAACACATTTACATAGAGTACATTACATTTACATAATTTAAAATATTAAATATAAGTACTCGTACATACAAATTGTAGTAAAATGAAAGCTTCAGCGCTGCAGTGTGATGTCAAAAGGTAGCTCCACTCAGCATTTATGCCACAGCAGAAGGCTAAGACACTGGTTTTCAGTGGAGCCCCATGTGAATCGTTGTCATTTCACTTCGTTGTGAATGTATTTGAAATCGTTTTCGTTGCTGTAAATTAATTTAATAATCAAAATCATGCTACATTGTTGTCTCTTGGTTTGCTATGTACCACTAAAAGTTGTACATATTGGACTACACCCTATTACTACTGCTATGACAACAAAAACACATTACCTGGTTTTCTTTCAAGTTACTTGAATGATGTAAATGGTGCTTTACGCGGGTGTTGCGTTTACATACTATTTCCTCCACTCTGTCTGACTTTATTCCTGTCAGGAATTCTACACCAGTTTTACGATCTCGCACTTTTATATCTTCTGCCGCTTCTACATGTTGTTTTATAGTCTACTATTAATATAGAACGGTAGGTACATTTTATTAAATTCAAGATAATTAAATTTGATTTAATTGGTTTTAAACTTTAATTACTAATCTAATTTTGTGGCGTGTCAGTCTAGTGCAGATGAAATTTTAGTAGGAATTATTAAATTAGACTACAAAAAAATGAGTTGGATGCTCTCCATTGAAAATTAATTCACTTTAAACACGATAATAAAATTATAGGTATAAGTCGCTGCAAGTTCAGAACGCTCACTGTGAAAAAAGTACTGCCAACATCTTATAATAAACTTAGGCAACTTAACGAAAACGCGAGGGTTATACCGTCCGCCCGCACCGTGCAGCGCTGTTCACTAGCGCTGTTCACTAGCGCTGTTCACTAGCGCTGTTCACTAGCGCTGTTCACTAGCGCTGTCTTAGCTGCGGCGGCGCTAGGAAAAGCCGAAACGCTAGGAAGTATGTGGTTCATTATGCCGCGTTATAATTTTTAATTTATTCACGTTTTGCATACATACATACCTATTTATATACTAAACGGGTCTTATACGCATATGTTACAATGTTAGCTCAATGGGTAGGGTCCCAGCAATGATAATTGTACGTTAGTCATCATCTACTTTTGTAATTCTAAATTGGATCAAACAATTACATATACAATTGAGTGAATGTAGACATATCATACAAATCAATATTTATCTTTACCTATCTATGTATCATAGCAATTCACTATTATATCAGCACATTCAATTGGAAGCGAAACCGCTGTTGTACATTATATAAATATTAACGGATCGTGCCTTTTAATACAGCTATTATGAGTGGCGATAAATTAAGCACGGAACGCTCAGAGATATACGTTACGCTGGAAAAAATTGGAGATTTTTCTTTTCACATAAACTACGTTTACACTGTGAATGGTTATTATAATTTCTGCGGTGATTTCAGTTGGTAAGAGGGTTCCGAAAAAGGTTTTTCTACTTTTCTCAAGTCGGTACATGAGCAAATTTAAAAAAATAAAATTGTTGCTTTTAGATCTTTTGAGATGCTTCAGAACCCAAAATACAAGTTCTTAGAATTATTGTCTGTATGTCTGTTTGTTTTAGTATCACGTAAAAACTATTGAACGGAGCTAATACCCAAGAAGGAAAACTGGTGTATTTGTCATCTTCATATGACACAAGGAGTTATAGACGAAAATAAAAAAAACGACTCTTTATAGAACTAATTACTCAAAAACTTCCGGATGGATTTTAACGAGGGTTTCCCTGTCGTGTTGCTCAATATATAGTTGAATAACAGCACCCGCGAACCCGTGGGTAAAAGCTAGTTATGGATAAGTTACACTTGAGTATTTATTTAATGACTTTTTGTTCTGTTTACTGTAGCCTATATCTTCTAGTTTCACACCTTAGACGTAAATATATATATGGATGTAATGAATTTTGTTGACAATTAGGGGGTACATTTCTTACTGGATTGAAATAAAAGACCATAATAGTTAGCCTTCTCGATTTAGTAAATAGACCATACCTGTTTAGTTGTTAAAAAAAATGACGGTTTAAATTTTTCTTCAAACGATAAAGGGACTAGTTACTGAACGGTATTATAGTAGAAACGAAATTACCCCACGCTGGCTTGAACATATGGAAAAAATGGCAGAGGGACATTTTTTTTTTATAGACTAGTGGGCGGACGAGCAAGCGGTCCCACGTGATGGTAAGTGTTACCGCCGCCCATGGACACCTACAACACCAGGGGGTATGCGGGCGCGCCGCCGACCTTGCAAAATCCTATTCACAGCCTTCTATTCACATGTGGTGAAACAAGCGCACGAGGGTGAACCAGTCAGTTGTAGACTGGTTGTAATTAGTTGTAGTTGTAAACGGCTACCTTCAGCTAGATAGACGAGATCTAAAAGACTTGTGTGAACTTCGATTGCAATTTAGACAGTTCTTACCGCTTCCATCGAATCAGACTCCTCGGCCGTAGAAGCGCATTCGAATCCATTTGCATGGGCCACTCGGAATATTTCGGTTACAGTCGGCAGCCGTTTATCACGCGCGACGTTTCCCCATTAAATGCGCCACGCAAAATTGTAAAATATTATGCTAGAATTTTTTGACCAAAATGCAACGTTTCTGATTGTTGTGCCAATGTGCCGACGCAGATGCATTGGATATGGGGAAAATAATGGTTATTTGTGGTGATTTAAAAAGACATGATAACGAAATGTTTGTTCATTAATTTAGTAAGTAAGTAAATAAGTAAGCATACTTTATTGTACTATAAAGAATACATGAAATTGACACAAAGGTTTAAATAAATGGTAAACAAAATGAGACCTTAACACAGGTAGGCCAGGCCTTATTGCTAAAGCGTATTGGTTGATCATTATGACAATTGAAATATTACCTACTCCCCGGGTTCCATGGTTCGTCTGTGCCAGCCTCACCAGGGACGTACTTGTTGCAGCTTTTAAATTGACGTCTTAAACTGGTATGTCCCTTTATAATTTTTATCACATGATGGGTACGAAGTCTTCCCCATTGCGCAGTTTTTGTAACACAACGAAGTGTAGTCACATAAATAAAGTTTGAGATAGAACCTTGTCTCAAAACATTTATTGCATCGGGGTAATTAATGTAATCCTCAATCAGCCCTTGTCTGAGGAAGCGGTGAAACTATATAAATGTCTCATACATGCCCTCAGATTGAGGGTTGACTGCGGGAAGTAAGTGAGCGTCCCTATGAGGCTGACATAGTCGGACAAACCGCCTGAAGCCTCAAATATAAAATGGTAGATAAAAAAAATTACTGACATTTGCCATAGAGAGAGAAGGTGCAAATTGCAATCTCGCAGAAGTTGGGCACACACGACTGGTCAAGTTACCTAGCACTCGCAGAAGACTCAGACTAAACGCTTTTAGAGAGTATTTAACACTTCATCCTCTTCTCCTAATGTACTACGTACGCGTTTCGGTAGTGGGTGAGATATGAGTCCACTCTAATCCCATCCTATTCTATCCCTTCCAATTTTACCAAACCTTCGTTGGAATCAATTCCTAAATATCTAAATGTAGCCAGCGCATACAAAGGCGTGCCAACGTTTGTCATTCTGGTCTGATGTTGGCACGTACCGCAGATGTCCATGGGAGACAGTATTCACTTACCACCAGGTGGACTGTATGCTCGTCTGCTGCTTTCTTCCAATAAAAAAATAAATTTATTTTATAATATTAATACGTATATACTTAAGATATGGGTTATTTTTCATAGAATAAATAATATCTCTTAAACCATTGTCTGATAGAACTTTGTAACTTTGTTTTCAAAATGAAAACGTGAATACTCTTACCATATGTTTGTCTGTAGTTAAAGAAAATATTTCCATTGTTTGCTTAACGAACAAGATACACATTGGTACAAATATTTGGTCGGAGTGAACTGGTGTGTATCCTCCCATAGATATTTGTGGAAAACTTTTACAGAGGAATGAAAAGAAAACAATTAAAATATAGATATATCAAACATATACTCCATGCAGCCCTTTTTTCGTCGACTGACTGACCAAGAGTCGACTCTGGTCTAGCGGGATAGCGAGTCCACTCTTTAAGAGGTGATGCAGTTCATCAGGGTTTGTGGTAACCGTTCTGTCAACCCTTAATCGTCTTGTACGACACCCTCCGGGAAGAGTTGGGGTGGCGAAATAGTTGGAAATTTTTATTCCAACCAATTTATTTTATTCCAATGTATCCTAAATAAAAACCGGTTCAACTTAAAAGTGTCGATAATTTTGAAACCGGTTTCGAAGCTTACTGAAGATTCAAAATCTTGTGGAAGGCCGACAGCTGCTCTCTATTTAAACGAAGAATGAGAATTTAACTGCGAAGATGCACTTTAGCGATGTTTCCCGACGTCTTACCCCCCCCCCCCCCCCGGCTTTGTTGACACCGCTGAGGAATGAAAATGTTTTATTCATTCATATTATCGTCTCACTTCTCCAATTACGTAATGGGCGAAGTGCGGTTTTTCGTTTAGTTGATTCGAGCAATGACGAGTAACAAACAGACTGGGTTTACAGTGTCGACCAATGAAGCCTTTGAAGATATAAATACAAGTTTGTTTGCAGTTTATTATTAGCATATTCAATTGGCTCCAGCAGTAATAAAAACGTTGTACAATAATCCTGTACTTTGACATGCTTATAATTAAATCATTAATAGATAGATAAAACTCTTTCTTGCACACCAAAACAAAACACGGCAGAGGTCACTAGAAGCGATAAGACTGCCTTTTGTGCATTTCATGTGTTACAATGTCTAGACATTGTAACACTAGACAAACTTTGGGTAGAGAGTATATAAAATAAATTATATCTGCTATGAATTTCTCGAAAATATGTCGTCTTATACTATTTAACCCCCTGCACAGCAAGTTATATGGATACATGTACGCTACTTATGCTTTCTGGACACCTTTTCAAAGGTAAAACTAAATCACTTAAGAAAACTTTCACTTTGACTTTGCGTATCAGTTTCTTATATTAAAAACAATAAACAAATCGAACCATTAGTGTTCGGAGAACAAAATAAAATATCCAGCGGTTCGGAAACAGTATCGCATTACTTTCCTCTTAACGTCCCTATAACTTAAACTGTCAGCTTGTTTCATCTAAAAAAATATCGAGCCGCGAATCTCGTGGACGAAAAATTACTACACAAGGATAAAACCATTAGCATAAGTCTTTCCACACTTTATACATTTTTACACGAGTTGACTCGTGACCACGGGTGGTGTAACCCGTGCCCAAATGTCAACCAATACAAAGGTGAATAAATACTTTTATCATACACATTCGGACCCGATTTAGAATATAAAATGTGTACAAAACGGGAAATTTTGAAAAGTTATCAAGTCTTTCCACTCCTGAATATAGGTCCTTCCAACAGTCTTGATTGAACATCAAGCGACATATTAATCTCGAAATGAACTTGGACAAAACAAAATTCCAATTGAAAATTTGCTTCGCAGTTATGAATTCACTAAAATTGTAGTTCGTTTTCGATATTGTAGTGGATAAAAGAAAATAAAACCCCAGTATGGATATGTCGATAAAATGTACATTTAGTGAAACTCTTTTTGGTTTTTGTATAGATGTGTGGAAAGTTCGAGCAACTTCACCTCCAGCAAAGACTTAAGACGAAACAAAAAGCTTTGAGAGATCGAGAACTTTCCACAGTAAGGAATCTATTCTTTCTTTTGACGTCGTTTAATTAAATTTGATTTAGATTTTTGTGGGCGGCGAGTTTTGTATTCTGTTTTTTTAGTGAAATTTTCAACTGCTTCCATGAACTTTTTATTCCGTCCGTAGTTTTGCAGCCGCAGGTGATAAATTAAACAAAAGAAAACTATAAAAGGTCAAAGGTCAGCTGTCTGAAATTTTAATACGTTTATCGATAGCTCGATACTCTTCACATCCAGAAGAAACGAAATCGCTTTTTCAGAAGAACGTCAGACTGTGTGTGTCGGTAGCCCTTAGAGAGGCCTATATCCTATAGAATCTCTATATACACAGGGTGATTGTAAGTTATTATACCCGTATAACTTATTAATGTAAAGAAAATAAAAAAAAAATAACTTGAAAAAATGAAAGTAATTTTTGTTGTAATATACTAGTAAACCATACTAATATGACAGCATGTATACCTATTGTTAAACTCGTATCCAATCCGAGGGTCCGACCAATAAAACCATGAGTATGGTTGATGTAAATTCCACTTTATTGGTAACACACGGACGAAGTGAAAATTCTCCATTTAAGATGTTTATACAGAAACGAAACCATACCGCGATGCAGAAACGATACAGCGACATCTGTTGGTCTTGACACGAACTAAACCATCACTCCAAAACTAAAACTATCGCAGATCGCAGTCTGGCTGACCTAACATGGACATTACCTAATGGTAATACCGTGTTGAACACCTATAATAGTATAAAAGATTGGGAATAGGAATAGGGAATTTAATACTACTAATGTGTTGTCTGGTGTTGGCCAACTTTAGAATAACACCATATCATCTCTTCCCGTGGTCGTAAAAGGCGACGAAGGGATATGAAAGCGGCTATCACAAGAGCTGAGGAACTACACCAGCTCTAAAAGAGTGGACTCATCAACCGGCTTGGTCAGCGTGGCGGTTTACGGCTATACATCCCCCAAGCACAAGACAATGTCTGTGAGGAGGCCCATGTCCAACAGTGGACACTAATGGGGCTGGTGGCAGTATCCTAGTACCGTATATAGCTGGACATGGGCCCTCTTATGTTCAATGTCTTGTGCACGAAGAATGTATGGCTGTACCACGATGGCCAAGCGGGTTGACGTGTCCACTCTTTTACAAGTGGTATAGGCTTCGGTAGCGGCTTCGTTATCCCTCAGTCGCCATCTACGACATCCACGGGAGAAGATGGGGTGGTCTTATTATAAGGCCGTCTGGTTCTACACGGTCAATAGTTGTAATGGTCACCTCGATTAAAATATAACTCTCAAATAGTCTACTCGTATTTCACGCTTCCGAAATTTCGGGCTTCCGAAGTTCGAACGAACAAAGTGCTATATCCCAACTCTGACTTTCTTTCGTTCGGAGCTCTATACATCGGGTATCTACGATTATTTAAAAGGTGAGATATTGTTGTTCTGAAAGACGTACGATCCCCAAGTATCTCTTGTCAAAATCTATTGTCTTGTCAAGTCTCAAATTTCAAATGAACTTCTTTCGGGCCGATATATCTTAGTGGGAACGTTTACGTGATTTAGTCTTTAGTTTACCAAACGCCAGTTTCCTGATTAACGCATGCAAACTAAGAAGAAAAGTGTGAAATAACAACAAAATTTGACTGTTACCGACCGGTCCGAAACGAGACTAGTATTTTTCATTATGCAACCTTTCTCATTGGGGCCATGAAGTAAGCGATTTGTTGATAAAAGAATTTGACATATGTTTTTTTTTTCTAAATTTGATATTAAAGCGGATATTAATGTCACATTTTAAAAACACATTTTTATAGACTTTTAACATTTACTATCTCATAATGTCAGAAATTTCCAACGGGTTATTCTTGGTTATATATTTATTACCCTCCTTACGTTGGAAAAATAAATATCATCTTCGCTTATTGGGGTTTTTCTCCACCATTTTAATGGCCCCACGCTAAGTGCGATACTGTCGCAGATGTTTTATTGTTTAGCACCGCAGCGGCTTAACACTCTTGTTATTGTTGCGAGTTACTGTACTGGTCCTTTCCGTAACGGTTTACAATTTGTGGGTTTTGTTTCCGATTGTTACCGTACTTTTTTTGTGTAATTTCATAAACCTCCTTTCGGCTGGTAATGCGAATATGATTGTACAGTACCCGACTATGTATCATATACATAGTTGTAAATGAAAAAGGATCAATCGATTTTCGTTTTTATACGTTTCCGTAACTTATAAAAACTTTTCCGTAATTCACAGTCGTCCGAGCCCTCGTCAGTTATTTTAAACGTAGTGTCGTCTTCCAAAGGAGTATAAGTATTTGTGATCTCTTTTTCATTGAAGAAGAGTCATGTATGTCGCAGGATGCTGTATTTATTATTGAAAATGAAATAATTACGTAATAATTAGTGAATAATTATCTAATTTATCCAGTCACTCTAGTTCTTCCATATCATAGTATTCATTACAGAGTGCAAAGGTCTTGTAATCAGAAAGTATTTGGTAGGATTTTATGGAAAAAATATCTCCACTTTCTTGATGGTTACGCAGTGTAACAAGTTGAAATACGACGACGTCTACCACTGCGACTGCGACAGCTGCCACTAGCGCGACTGCCACCACCGCTATGACAGGAGCTGGGGTTGAGGGAGGAATAGGTACGCCCCAATGCAAAACGGCTAAACCACTTGACAACATTCCAAATTTAGTCATTGTAAATTATATTCTAATCACCTTCTACTGTACATTTCTAAATTTAGTCAAAAAAGAACATTTCACACACAATTGGAAGTTGCGAGAAGAAAACGAGGCGAGAATCATTTAACATTCCTTTTCATTTTAATAAACGCCTTTTATTACATGCTGTTCTTGATTTTCGGGCCATAACCATTGGGTTATAGACATTATACTATAACTTTATGGTTATCGAATGGGTTATAACCATAACGGGTATTAACTATGTGGGTCCAATGTAGATTTTTAATTCTTACACATGTTTATTCAGTAGTAATTTTTCTTTACTCGTCCATACACTCACGTCAAGTTAGTGATAGGTATCCAAGAAGGCCAAGTCCGAGATAAGTCCAAGAAAATGATAAAGGTAATCGCAAATCTGTGGATAAAACCGTACTTAAAAACTAGTCGTAAATTCTGTAGAAGCTTAGTAGTACAAATAAGAAAAATATTCATCGTTCGGGATAAGGAAAAGGAAAAATAATAATAATTTCCCCAAAGGAGGAAATGCATCGTCGACTGCGCAAATAAAGGATGCACAATTTCCTCCGTAAATAATACTTGATAGAAATATATTTTAAAAGGTTTTTGTGTAGTTGCGTTCTGATTAGAGACACACTTGGAAATAGATAAACGTAAGATAATTTTTAGAATTGTAAAAATCAATTTTGGCCTTTGTTAAAGGAAATTCCTCTGCGTCCAGTTTCGTTCAAGAAGATCTAGGCGAAGGTGATGAGACGACCTCGATACTTTCCGTGAAGGATAACCGAAGGTGGCTGCAGACCGAAGAGCTTAGAGGAGAATAGGGGAAGCCTTTGCCCAGCAGTGGGATACTATATAGACTATTTATTACAAAAACGAAATTAAGAAATTATAATTATTGGAAAAGTGTCTCTCAATGTTTTTAGTGGGTCACTAAGAGTATAACAACTATATTTTTTTTTTATATAAAGGAAGTGGCAAGCGAGCACACAGTCGACTTGATGGTAAGTAGATACCGTCACCCATGGACAGCCGCGGTACATGCCTGTACCTCGGGACCGACGCGACGAGTTTTAAGATAACCATTTTAAAGCTAAAGTAATGACAACTTTAATGTATGAATCTCACTGTTGTAAATGCAACAACTATGAACATAGTGAACTTAGTATAGAAGTTCACTATGTTCATAGTTATTCACATTATTCACTAAGGGAGTATAGAAGTAAACTGATAACCTTTAGATAGATAAGACCGATGCTAACTGATACAAAATATATCATAAAGTGAACACTTGTCATAATTTTCATGAACTACTCACATTTTAAAAATATAATTATGGGCATTGCCTCCTTATACCATGCCACAGTGTGCGACGGAAGGATCGGACCTCGGCTTAGGGCGTTGCTTTGGGAGGATACCGCGGGATCGCGAGTCGATGAGAGATTATAATATCATTATTAACGAATCTGATGAAAATTTTCACAATTAATAAGAATCTAAAATACCCGCTTAAGATCTTACATAGTAATTGTGGTTCTAATACTCGTCGTAGATAATAATGCATTATGCGCATTAGATCGCTATCCCAGCTATGACGTATAATCGGAACCAACGATCACTTCCCTCAACGCATTGTGCTGTAAAGATGTGCTCGTTGTAACGAGAGAAGCGATTGAATGGCTTTATTTGTGTGGGTATAGTATAAATTAACTTTCAGTATAATGTAGAAATAGTCATTTTATACTCCCCATGTCTTTTGTGTTGTATGTGTCATTAGTATTATATAAGCCGTAAGAAATAATTCCTACAATTCGACTCTTTATATTACAATTCTTGATTGCCTCGGTTTATTGGTTTCCATTTTTTTATTGAAACAAATTTCTTTTGGCGACATAATAACTAACTTCGATTGGTTGAAATATATATAATAATAATAATAAATACTCTTTATTACATACAAATAGTATTCAGTCTAAATATGAATAATTCAGTCTAGTTAGACATTTAATAATTTTTGTATACAGGTAAAATTTGGCTCAAACATCTGACACTAAAGTGCGTTCCTTATAAAGGTGAATGAGAAACTCTGGTTCCATTCGATCTCAAGACATCAAGGACATCAACAAGAAGTATTTACACACGTAAGCGCGATTCTCGCATTTACACGCTCTCACACATGCCAGACGCGTACTCTCTCTCTCTCTCTCTCGCACATATTCACAGACCTATATACATTCATCATATA
Source organism: Sesia apiformis (assembly GCA_914767545.1). Lineage (NCBI taxonomy): Eukaryota > Metazoa > Arthropoda > Insecta > Lepidoptera > Sesiidae > Sesia > Sesia apiformis. The sequence continues at coordinate 20,529,407 of OU611952.1, forward strand.
ATGGTACTCACCATCAGCTTCCACGTACTTACCGGTGTATTATTCGCGTATCTACCGGTCACTGCGACACAGGCATGCCTAGTGCGGGGACTGGGGCACCACTCATTTTCTAGCCTAGCGAGTACTTGTTCTGTTTACCTTAATAATTGTAAAATTAACCTATTAGGTCGCCTTTCTTTGTTATTGTATCAATAATAAATATTTTCTTTGAATCTAAGTGCGATATCCTAGAGGTATCTCGACTCGTAAGATCTTGAGTTCAAATTCTCACACACTGAGTATTCGTCACGCTCCGCTTGTGGCCTAAAAGCATAGGCTTAATATTTCATTGTTACACTGCGGAAACTTAATACCGAGATCAGGAGACCATTGTTAGGGGCTCATCATAGGGATATTACGGTAGGGAACATAGATTATGCTATGTTGATAATATGTTAATGATGTCAACAGAAATGTTCAAGGGCGGAATCGAATGGAATATATATATCATCATTGTTTAATGCAATGCAACTAGCCCTTTCAGTATTAACTACTGGACGTGGGCCTCCTTATGCGCCTTGAAACGACACGCTAGCTAAGAGAGTTGGCGAGTCCACACTTTTGGAGGTGGTGTAATTCCTCAGCATTTGTGGCAGCGTCTTTGTTATTCCTTAGTAGCCTTTCGCCTTTCCTTTCGCCGGGAAGTGATGATTATACAATATTTTTGGGAAAAATAATAGTGACATTTTATAATTAATTATTCTACATAGGACGGTTTCGAGGCGATCGTTATGTATAATATATATCTGTTATATATAATTCTGTATACTGTACACTATCTACCTGATATTTATTAATATTTATTCTCTCTCTAAACAAAGGTAGTCTGGCAGAGATAGTTTTTAGCGATAAGACCGTCTTGTGGACAGTTAATGTGTTTACAATATGTTTTACTGTCTTATTTTGTTTGTGGGTGCTAGAGTTTTTTTTTTATAAAAGAGTTAACAGATGAGCCGTATGATGGTAAGTGGTCACCAGCGCCTATGGACACCTGCAACAACCTGTTGCCCCTGGGGCATGCGGGTGTGCTGCGGACTTTCCCGAATCCTGTTCACAGCTCTCTTAAAGAGTCCTATGTCGTAGCATCGCTGATAAATCTCAGATGCCAGTTCCTACCAAAACTTTCGTAGTTCCTTAAAGCAAAGTAATTTTTTTAAATGAAAGCCATTAAAATTATTTTTTTAAATGGCTTTATTTCAAAAAATACACATTTTATCTTACAGAAAAATGCAGTGGAACATATGGTAAAGAACAACCAGAACAAACAAACAAACAACAAAAAGTTATTTTTTTTTTATGTACGAAGGCGGCAGTCGAGCATACAGTCCACCTGATGGTAAGTGGATACTGTCGCCCATAGACATCCGCGATACATGCCAACATGACATGTCCAAAATGATAAACGGTCTACCTTTAGAGATATAGGAATGGATTTGGAGAAAAGGTTGGGAAAATTGGGAGGGATAGGATGGGAATGGGCTCTAGCACATCTCGCTCACTACCGAAACACGTACGTACATTGGGGAAATAAGATAATTCTATGAGACAGGGGTAACGTGGCCAATCGAGTGCGCCCAGTGGCTGTTAGCTTGCAGCGTGTATTCTCCCCCTCAAAAACAGCAGTTTAGTTTTCACAAAATAAATCCAGCGTTAAGAGGATGCAGGTATTTTTTATATATTTACTTTTTATTTCTAATATTTGAAATTTTATATTCGGATAATCGCACCATAAAATCGAATGTCGATTTGTGTGCGATATGGTTACATATATTTTAATCTACGTTAATTTTGTGTAAATCTATACAATTCATAATCTTTAATGAAACATTGCTGACGATTCACTAATTAAATCAATATGGGAATAGACTAGATGACACAACATATGTTCGTAACAAAGAAACCTGGTGGGTAACTTCAAGGGGGTAGTGAAGTAGATGAGGAGGGCTTCATTATACAGCTAATTTTGAAGCTTAAGTAATAAGAATGGTCGGGTTTTAAACACATATGAATTAAAGAATTCAAGAGCTTCTGAACATATAACGGTGTTAGGCTCTAACGTATTCTAAAATAGATGACTACACATCATTCTTTATAATAAACTATGAGTATGAAAGCAACATAACGACGCGGGGGCGCGGGGGCGCGGGCGCGGCAACACCGGCTTCGCGAGTGAGCGGGTAAGCATTTTTATAATTTGTCTATTAAATACTATCTTTGTTTTCTTTTATATTTTTGGGGTATTTTTATATTTGTAACGTCGTATATGAAAAAATAAAGAAAAAACATAGTTATAAAACATTTCTCGAGCAAAATTTACTGAAGTGTTATTAGATGAACTAGAACTAAGAAACTAGGTCATTTATAAAAGCTTCTTGAAAATTCTATTAGTAACAAAGGAGAGGAGAAGGCATTTAATTCAGCAAACTGATCGGACGACATGCCATGAAAGGAAGCGGACACTATGTCTATTATATCTGCCTAGCTGTTTGAGCACACAGATCTTTAATAGCTGTAGGGGATTAGTTCCACGTTGTGAGATGTTACATGTAATTTTATGTTTGTTGGGATCTTAAGAAACTGCATCCGAAGTATCCAGTTCAGGAGCGTGGATGTCCAATAAAACGGCCCATGTTGAGTGCCAGTGCAATTCTACATTTATTTCAGATATATGAAGTTTAAAATACAAATTGCACACGTTACGCGTCAACAAATTTAGCCATTTAGGTCATACTAGCTGTTGCCCGCGACTTCGTCTGCGTGGACTTTAGTTTATAAACACCGTCTTTAAATTGATATATTTTTTTTATTTATGAACTGATTGAAATAAAACAAACACTAAATTTTAAGTGAAGCCGTTTCTAAGATTAGCGCGCACAAACGCACAGACAAACAGATAAACACACAAAAATTCTAACAATCATTGTTTTGGGTTCTATTGCGTTGATAAAGGCCCCCAATAATAGTTTTTCTCATATATCTTCCATGTACAGACAGCGATCAGTTACATTTTTATTATATGTATTATTATATGTATTATTATTATATGTATAGATATATATTTGCCGCAGGACCTTTAACCGAGGAGTCCTCGAGTGGAAGTCACGTACCGGGAAGCGCAATGTGAGACGCTCTCCGGCCACATGGAGCGATGATTTGAAGAAGTTCGTCCTTGGTGGTTGGACGAGAAGAGCCGAGGATCTTACTTCGTATGTGTGGCAAGCTTTGAGAGCGACCTATATCGAGCAGTGGAGAGATGGTATGGTATGACATATTTAGATTACAAACGGTGTCCCAGTGGAATATTTAAGAAAACAAAGAACTAAAGTCATGACACAGCTCACAGAAACTGCCAAACAAACAACTGTCTGCCAAACAAACGATAGGGTAGACAAGTGCCTAAATGACGATCATGTGCCCGGGCAGTGCAGTGCAAAAAAAAGGTTTTTTATAACTTAAAACATTATTATCAATCTATATTAATCTTTACCATAGCGCGTGCCACGAGCAGGAAGAATTTCGGTCATTGACATGAAGTCAACTTTGTAGGAATTGTATTGTATGATGTTTACGATGCGCACACTAGGCGCGCACCTGCCTCGCGTTACGCGAAAGCAGCCCGAGGAATGTGCACTCGGGCCCAAATGTAGTAAACTTACTCAATATATCCACCAAAATGGTGGGTAAGCAAATAATCAACAATTTATACAATTTAGAGGTCTCACTTACCCCAGGTGGTTTTGCCCACACACAAATCTGGAAAGTGTACCTACGCTAGTCCCTACTAGACGTGACCTATCTTAGTGTGATTGAATATATACATACATTCACAATAGATACTTGTGTAGTAATCCAAGTCTCGTTCCGTGGTGAGCCGGTGGCCGCTACAGTTCGGCAACTCACACCCGGCAGCAAATCACCTCGAGACTCACTTCCAAACCACAAGCACAATCACAACAAATCCAACCAAAACACTCGCGTGGCACAGGATATCAGCGAACAAGACCTATTACTAGGCGCTAATAACAAATATCGACTGTCCGAGCCCGCGGTGTGAATTTATCTCAATCTAACTCTGCTCGCCGCCGAGCGCGTGTTACTACTCAAAAATATCAAATTCTCAAACCGCCTTCAATATGGCGGGGACAAAAAAAATGTTGCTTCAAATAATCAATGAATGCGGGTATGCAAAGATGCTCGCGCCAATTCCAAACAATCCCCCGTCCCGAGCCGAAGTATTCGGGTCGCTAATCAATGGGTAAGCGGGATAATGTCGCGACGGCCCGCTTCAAAATAGAATCGCCCACCAAGACCTCGGCTAACCTGGGAACACCATCAGAGCCCGGAAAAAGGTTAACAATGCGCCCCCGGCGCCAACACAAGGGCGGTAGGTTAGCATCTTTAACCAACACGAGGTCGCCAACCTTCGGCGGATTCGTTTTGTCCGTCCACTTGACGCGCTGCTGCAGAGTGTGCAAATATTCAAGGTGCCAGCGTTTCCAGAAACTCTGAGTGAGTTGCTGGAGCAATTGAAAACGCGACAAACGAGAACTGGGCACATCAGTCCAAGGGTACTCTGGCAGAGCGACGAGTGGCTGACCAATCAAAAAATGGCCCGGCGTTAGGGCTTCCAAATCATTCGGATCCGACGAAAGTGGGCATAGCGGTCGAGAGTTGAGGACGGCCTCAACTTTCGCAAACACGGTCGCGAGTTCCTCAAATGTGAGAATCGTCTCACCAATAACGCGCCTCAAATGGGTCTTTGCCGATTTAACTACGGCCTCAAAAATTCCACCCCAGTGCGGACAAACTGGCGGATCGAAGCGCCAGGTTATCCCACGGAGGGCCATCTCACGACCCAAATTCATTTTCTGCTCTTCAAGAAACTCACACACATCCCTTAAGTAGTTATTGGCCCCATGAAAATTAGTTCCGTTGTCGGACCTAATCAAGGTAGGAAGTCCCCTACGAGATACAAATCGGCTGAGGGCCGCTACGAAGGCTTCTGTGGAGAGAGCAGACACAACTTCCAAGTGTGTGGCCTTAGTAGACAGGCACACAAAAACACACAAATATGCCTTTACGGATTTGGCATTACGAAGCTGAGATGACTTCACCAAAAAAGGACCAGCAAAATCCGTACCAACTGTGGCAAAGGGTCTAGACTCAGAGACTCGGTCCGCGGGCAAATCGCCCATCTGGGGTTGCATGGTAGAAGCTTTAGTTCGGTAACAAGACATGCAACGAAAAATGACTCCCCGGACGAGTCGTCTAGCCGACAAAATCCAAAATTCGCGTTGCAAAATCGCCAACAGTGCGTTACAGCCTGCATGGGAGTTCTTGATGTGTCGATCAATCGCCAGCAACCGCACCAAATGTCCATCTTTCGGCAAGAGAAGAGGGTGGCGGACACCATGAGGCAAATTGGCATGTCTAAGCCGACCTCCCACGCGCAGTAGACCCGAAGGATCCACAAAGGGATTCAATCGCACAATAGCGCCTTTCAATTTAGCGGGACCTTCCTTCATAGTTTTTAACTCTGAAGCGAAGCTAACAGACTGGACTACGCGAATCCAACTCAATAGCGCTTCATGTCGTTCCTCAGACGAGATGAAGGCTGACAACAATTTATTTTGTGGGTTTTTAACATTGTGACGCCAACGTCTAACCCAAGATGTCACATTCAAAAGTTTATCCAGTGAGCTGTACCTGGCCAGCAAAACATCGGGATCACATGATGATTCCGCTGCTTGGCTGCTCCCGGCACCATCGGCCACTGGTAAACTTACAAAGCCTATCGCAGGCTGAACTAGAGTGATCCGTGAGGCCGGCCAAATTGACACTGGTCCCTTCAACCAGTCCGGACCCCACCACAACGGATGTCCAATAATCTCTAGCGCTGAGCATCCACGTGATGCACAATCAGCTGGGTTTATATCGCCAGGGACATGTCGCCAAATCAATCTAGCTTGCGACGCCTGGATCTGGGAAACACGGTTCGCCACAAACACCTCCAAGGTGTGAACAGAAGCTCGCAACCAACAAAGCACAATTTGACTGTCTGTCCATGCAAAGACGTCTACTAACTCTACGGAACGCCCTAGAGTAGCGACGACATGATTCAAGAGACGAGTCAAGAGAGTGGCGCCTGACAATTCTAGCTTCGGTATTGTCATACGCGAGCGAATAGGCGCAACCTTGCTCTTTGCTAGAACCGGCGATACCAAAACATGTCCAGCAGCATCCACTGTGCGTAGATAAACAACCGCTGCATACCCTCGCTCGGAAGCATCACAAAAGCCATGAAGGCTGGCTCTATATTTTCCAGACGGAAGGAAACGTCTGGGCAAGGAAACCCGATTAAGAGCTGGGAGGGATGACACAAACTCTAGCCATTCCAACAATAACTCTCCATGAAGAGGCTCATCCCACGACAATTCAGCAGCCCATAATTTCTGCAAAAAACATTTCGCCCAAAAAATGACTGGACTGATCCAACCATTCGGATCATAAGTCCGAGCGACAGTGGACAACACTGATCGCTTCGACCAAGACTTCGGGGACTGTAGGTCCACATGATAAGTGAAGACATCCTGGACTGGTCTATACTGGACACCAAGGACAGCCAACATGTCAGGATTGTCTACATTCTGGAAGATGTGGGGATTCTGCTGGTGCTCCTCCGGCAAATCGGCAAGGAGCCGAGGTGAATTCGACAGCCACTTTCGCAATTCATAGCCACCAGCTTTCATGAGGTCAATCAATTCGTCCCGCAAGACGAGAGCCTCTTCTACAGTTGCTGCCCCACTACAGCAGTCGTCAACATAAATATCCTCTTTCAAAATGGCAGCCGCGCGAGGAAACCTTATCCGCTCTCGTTCAGCTAGCTCCAAGAGCGAGCGGATCGCAATGAAGGGACTAGAACGCAAACCATAGGTGTTGACACGAAGTTCATAGACAACCATGGGATCGTCAGGATGCTCTCGCCACAAAATCAGCTGGAATCGCCGGTCATCGCGATGAATTACCGTCTGTCTAAACATCTGACGTATGTCAGCGACGAACACAATTGCATGACGACGAAACCCAGTGAGGATATCTCCAATGTCTCGATGTAGCTTAGGTCCGGCATGGAGACACTGATTCAAAGATACACCAGAAGTAGTAGGCGCTGACCCATCAAAAACTACACGTATCTTGCCACCTGGCGTCTTCAAAACGGCATGATGAGGAAGGAAGTAATGCTCCACTGAGCGCCAATCAATATTCGACACAGACATGTGTCCCAAGTCCTCATATTCTCGCATGAACTCAATATATTTCCGGCGAAGCTCCGGATCCCGCTTCATGCGACGTTCCATCGAGACCAATCTTCGTTCAGCCAACTGCCGAGACTCGCCAAGCGGAGGCCTGTTCGCCAAAAAGGGAAGACGGGTGACAAGCTGACCAGAGGCGAGGCGACCTGTGTTGCTCTGGTAGAAGCTTTCACACTCTTCGTCCTCTGGACACAATCTAGGCATAGAGGGAGGTTTCTCCACTTCCCAAAACTTCTGAACGGCGTCAGAAAGCGTGGATCCCACACGTAGCCCATCCTCAGCAAGAAACACGGTCGAAACCGGAAGGATAGGGCCCAACAATGCCGAACCAAAAATCGTGGGGACCACTACCAAACCACCAGGCTGCAAAGCTCTCCAATTCCCCGAACAAACCTGTCCCAAAATATTACTCCCCAACAATAGGTCAACAGGACCTGGAGTATGAAACATGGGGTCAGCTAAAACCAAACCCTTTGTCAAAGCTATGACAGGTGGAGGAAGCTTTATACGCGGGTGGTGACTCAATATATTCTCCAGCACAATAACCGGAATCTTGGTTTTCCTGGTTCCAAGTGGTACTGGAGAAAATTCGACAAAGGTGTGACCAACTCTATTGGTCACCTTAACGTTTCCTACTCCGTAGACTGGGAAAGGAGAAGGACCGACACAGAGGTCCAATTGGCTCACCAACCAAGCTGAGACTATACAACCCTGGGCACCCGAGTCCAAAAGGGCACGAACAACAATCGAGTTGCCCTTCGGGTCCCATACCCGCACAGAGACCGTAGGCAAGAGGATGGTCTCTGGGTTCTCAGCGTGGTGAGCTGCGAGTCCCTAGCGGGAAAAGTTACGGAGAGGGGGCTCCCTCCACGAGTGCGGCAGGGGACGATAACTGTCTACCCTGCCCTCACCGCGACGACCCTGCACAACATGTGCGGATGAGAGGGGGGCTGCAGCCTGCCCTCCCAGGCGAGGCGGACGCCGCTCCAACCCCGGTCGCTTCAACAGCGGGGGGGGAGAATCTCCGGTTGCGGTAGACTGTGGAGTACTCCGCAAACCCAACAGCGCCTCTAGGGGGTGGCAAACGCCTACCCCCGCCCGTAAGGGCTCGATCCTGGGCGCTGGACCTGGCAGGACTGTCACCACCAGCGTGAGCACCCGAATGTCGCTCAGCATCGCGAACACCAGCACCCTCCTGGTTGCGGTTCGCACACAAAATGACGTGGTGAGCACCACCACATTGTCCACATGGACGAGGCTGAGGACACTCTCGCTGGAAGTGACCCTCCAGACAATGATAACACAATCGCCTCTCCTTGGCGATGTGTCGACGCGCTGCTACGCGCAAAGCCACAAATTTGTGACAAGCAGTCATCCGGTGGCCGGAGCGCTTGCAGAATCTGCAAGCCATGGACTCCTCTTGGGAGACCCCATATCTCGGCCGTGACTGCTTATTCACCGGCGGACCCTGCGGTCGGGCCAGTGGTCGCTCTCGGCGAACGCTAGTCTGCGGCATCAAGAGAGTGGAACCCTCCACGGTATCCACCCTGCGACACTCGTCTTCGAGGAACCTTTCGAGTTCCTCATAGGAAGGCAAGTGAGTGGAGCTGTCCCCACCATATTGTCGCTCAAAGCGCAGCCGCATCTCCAAAGGCAGTTTCGCCAACACAATATGGAGCAGCAAAAAGGACCACTGGTCCACAGGTAAATCCAATCGCCTTAAGGCGTTAACCGCCACCAAAACCGGGTTTACAATGTCAGTCCGTAAGGCTGACGCACGGGCAACCTTAGGCAGATTCAAAATTTGCCCCACATGGGTGTCAGCCAAAAGGCGCACGTTGTGGTAACGGCGCTTTAACAAGTCCATGGCTGTCGAGTAGGTGCCGTCATCGACCTTCAGGTGCTGTACCAGGCCTAGAGCCTCTCCCTGTAAGGAGGCCAACAGGTACGCCATTTTTTGAGCAGCTGACAGGTCGGTATGGGAGTCCACCAAACTGTTGAACATCCCATAGTAGCTCAACCACTGGTCCAAATCACCGTCAAAGGTGGGAAGGTTGAGCGTGGGGAGACGACCCAACAAGGCGTGGGGTGCAACAAGTGAATCCCCACCAGAGGGAGCTGAGATGTGGGAGACCGCCTCATTAATTGCGTCCACAAAATCGTAAATCTGGCCAAAGTCCGCTTCATAACGCTGCTTCTGCTCGTCCGGTACAGGCGTTTCCAAATTCGCCATAAATGTCAAGCCCTCAGCATAACTCCTATCTAACGCCACCAAACGGGCCGGCATTTCACTCGCCCGGGCGAGTAAGGCTTGCTTCCGGTCCGGCCGGTTGACCATTGCAACCGCAGAAGAAAACCATCTCAACTGAGCAGTCATTGCGGACTGATGTGTAGAAAAGGTCACCTTGACAGACATGTCTACACCTCAGGACGCACGCAATACAAAACAAAAACCAAAAATAAAAAACAAAAATAAAAGTAAAAAAAAACAATAATAACAAAAAAAATAACAAAATAAAAAAAAAACAAAAAATGCAGTGGAGGCACAATAAAAAACAAAAGGGGTGCGTATGTGTCTTCAAGAAGGTATAACCGTCCAAAATATTAATTAAGACTACCTGACAAAACAACAACAAAAAAAAACAAATTAAAATAAACGCAATCAAAAATGTACACGAGCGTGGACTCAAGAAAACCGCAATGTCCAGCTATCAAAACAAACGTGAAGCGTTATATCCAAAATAAATTATTAACGCGTGTGGGTAACTAGTCAGCTACTAAACGTCGCACGCGTGGATACAAAATATCCTCAGAATAAAAATTATACTTAGGGCCTAGCCTTCAAACCGTGAACGTAAAATATAAAATCAAAACAAACTATTTAATTCAAATTACCAATATACAAACAATACAAAAGGTCATCAATATTAACTACCTAACGGTATTATCAATATCATCAATATCACGTAACGGTATCAAACCACGCTCTGCTACCAGATGTTTACGATGTAGCAGGAGCGTGGACCCAATATACGCAAGGCCCTTAACACGGGAAGTTACAATTATCAAGTTGATGAATAATGACAAAACAAAAAAAACAAAAAAAAATGGTTGATGACGGTATCAACCACGCTCTGCTACCAGATGTTTACGATGCGCACACTAGGCGCGCACCTGCCTCGCGTTACGCGAAAGCAGCCCGAGGAATGTGCACTCGGGCCCAAATGTATTAAACTTACTCAATATATCCACCAAAATGGTGGGTAAGCAAATAATCAACAATTTATACAATTTAGAGGTCTCACTTACCCCAGGTGGTTTTGCCCACACACAAATCTGGAAAGTGTACCTACGCTAGTCCCTACTAGACGTGACCTATCTTAGTGTGATTGAATATATACATACATTCACAATAGATACTTGTGTAGTAATCCAAGTCTCGTTCCGTGGTGAGCCGGTGGCCGCTACAGTTCGGCAACTCACACCCGGCAGCAAATCACCTCGAGACTCACTTCCAAACCACAAGCACAATCACAACAAATCCAACCAAAACACTCGCGTGGCACAGGATATCAGCGAACAAGACCTATTACTAGGCGCTAATAACAAATATCGACTGTCCGAGCCCGCGGTGTGAATTTATCTCAATCTAACTCTGCTCGCCGCCGAGCGCGTGTTACTACTCAAAAATATCAAATTCTCAAACCGCCTTCAATATGGCGGGGACAAAAAAAATGTTGCTTCAAATAATCAATGAATGCGGGTATGCAAAGATGCTCGCGCCAATTCCAAACATATGACATGATTTGTATGAAATCGGCCACTTTACTACACCTCTTGTAATATTGAACTTTAATGACCGAAATTCTTAATGCTCTTGGCGCGCGCTTTAGTACCGATTTTCACGTTTATAACAAAGGTAATTTATAATATTTATTATAAAAATACCGACTTTGAAACCGCTTGAAGTGTTAGTGTGGACACTAATATTAGTATGAAAATTATATTTACTTCTCGTTGTACCGATTCAATAAAGTCTGCGTCCGTGAATGGCAAATAACTGTCGTGATTGAAAACTGGGAGCACAATGATTCCAAAAGCCATTGTTACATTACAAATACTATCTATGAAACCTTTTGTTAAAGCTCTGCTGACATCGTGCTTTGGCCTGACTTCCTTGACTTTATAATTTGTGGCTGGATTTTTTTTATAGATGACAGACGAGTAGATAGTCCATCAGGTTTTTAAGGAAAAATAATAAAATGACAATATTGTTTGACATTAAGAAAATATTGTAACTGTGGGATTAGCAGTTTAAAGCAAAATTACCTTTTTTTATTGGTTCAAATCTTTGCTATTCTTTGACCACTATGCTATTTTCTCGATGACAGAACGGTTTGCCTTCATGTCCAAATTGCCTTCATAACGATTACCGAATCGATTATCGATACAATTCTAGTACAATTTGCATACGCTTTTATGGATACGATTTATTGAAAATATTTGTATTAAGTAATTGATTTATTAATCGTAATTATGTATTTAATACAAAATCAATTTAATAAATCGATTGTATTATTATTAACAATAAAATTATAAGTAATAAAATCGTAATAAAATGCACATTTTTTTTCTAGCAACACTGGCTATGGCTAATAATAAATAACTATAACACATTACTTTATTTATTTGATACGCAAATAAGTACCTACTCAAATTAGTATTATACGAAATCGATTTAATAAATCGATTGTATTATATGTAAAGAATAAAATCATAAGTAATAAAATCGTAACGAAATGCACATTTTTTATTCTAGCAACACTGGCTGTGGCTAATAATAAATAACTGTAACACACTACTTTAGTTACTTTAGTTATTTGATTTGCTAATAAGTACCTACCTAACATTTTTTCTTTTAAATATACTTTAATTTCAAAACTATTATTCCCGTTTCATTTTACGTGTGATAGCTAATGGTCTGTGGTATGATTCTGAGAACGTCACTATTTTTTTGCCCGCAATAATTGTTTGAGCAATAATTTAATAAATAATAGGTACACTTGACTGTCAAGAACTACGGAACTTGATAGGTGTACAAAGGTCAAAAAATAATCTAGTGGACGGAGTATAATGATCACAAAACGTTCACCAATTCACAATGATCTCATCAACAATTCTAAATGATAATAATAACATCCCGTAATGTCATTGCACAATTACCATTTAGAAATGCAGGATGCATATTTGCAGCGTTACACGCACATATTGAAAATTTAACACGATTTTTCCATTTGGCACCCGTTATTTAGGTATTTGGATGTCGTGCATTGTATCAGTGTCACACGGTAGACTATGTGATTACACGAAATAGAATTAACAGTAGGACAACAGTCTTATATCAAGCAAAACTTATGCCCCCTAAGGTCCAGACCCTATGAACTGTGATGCTGGATTTAATAAATGTTTCACTGTAAATCTTTCAATGTAATTGTAACAGTAATCAGTCCTCTTTTTCTTTATTCCTTCATCATCATGTAGACCGTCCGCTCATCTGCCACCTTTTTCTATATAAAAGTGTACAATAGGAATTTGGAATGGGGAGAGTGTACGCTGCAATTTCACCAGCGCTGGGCGCACTGTACTGGCTGAGTTACTACATTTCTCACTTTGTCCTCCCTACGTACGTGTTTCGATAGTGAAAGAGATATTCCAGATTCCATTCCTATCCCATGTTGACCTAACTATCCCCGTTTTCCCAAACTTTTCTCCAAATTCATTCCTTAATCTCCTTAAGTAGGGAGTGGCATCTTTGGGCGCGCCAGCGTTTGTTATTTTGAACTGATGTTGGCATGTATCGCGGATGTCCACGGGCGACAGTGTCCACTTACCATCAGATGGGCTATCTACTCGTCTGCCACCTTTTTTCTATACAAAAATATCCTCAAACATAAGTCTAGACGTTACTATTCGCATTATGTATCGCTTTGTGTTTAGTGGTCAGATCGCCGGTCATTGTATGCAGTTGTAAGAGCTTTGCGGCCCGAACTTCCAACGGCATTCAACAGGAGGCGGTGAAAGTAATAAGAGAGCACAGTATTCTTACTTGTATATATGATTATGTGCTTCGGAGCTCTAGACTTTTTTATCAGTTTAGTGTACATCGAGGTACAGGAGCTGCCCTACTGACTGGTCCTAATTTATAGTAGTCAGTTTAGACTGAGGTATATAAACGGATAGTTGTAAGATTGATTTACATGAGCAATGAGCTTTTCTATACTGTTGATTCTTTGCCCTCACCATATGTATACGAGTCCATATGAATGGATAAGTACATACACTTTATGAAGATATATTTAATTAAACTATTTATGTAATTTTATAAGGCCCTAGCAGAATATCAGCGCTGTCGTTAATTTCTTTTTGTACCACAACTTTATATTGACTTAGGCATCCTTTATCGCGCCGCTTGAAAGTATCTCCTGTGTTCTGTGTGGTATATAAATAATTTCTCATTTTATCGGCAAATGACGAAATTTGGAAACATTAGACGATTTAGAAATCAAGATTTAGACTTTACTTAGCTCGGTCGAGTGTATGTCTATTGACCTAACAGTTTGTACTTGCTTTTGAAACCGCTTCCATCTTTTAAACAACACCACGTCTCCAGTTACCGACGAGACGGCCACAGAGATCCGATATCCCTTTATACATGAAATATGTCGGAGGAACGTTTGTCAGAGAGCAAGAATGCCGCCACTGCATGAGACACTAGTTGGATATTTCGATAAATAAAGATTTTATATTGTATCTTCAAGTGCTGTAACGTTACACCCTTTCCTAATAATAAGACTTTATTTGCGACAAACATGATAGTATTCAAGTGTTATTAATTGTTATAATTAATTTGATATGTTTACGTAATACTTTTTTTATATATTATGTTTTTATATATATGTTTACCTAGTCGCCTATGGACGCCTGCAATACCAGGAGGATTACAGACTCGCTGCCTACCCTGCAAATGTTTATACAAATTTATTTTTAAAAGCTCTACATACCTCCAAAACGTCATAACTGTAATAATACTGGCAAAATTACATCATTGCAGCTCAAAACAAAATATCGGTGAAAATAATATTAAAACTATAAGTATTTCTCGTTCATAATACCTACGTGTAAAATATATCTATACTCCTATATTAAATATACCACCGTAACTACTATTTATATACTGAAAATACTTTACAAAAAATCCACAAAGCTTCTAATTAGTGTATCCTTCTTTACGAAAAAGATGCCACGGGTAAACATCGAATCGTAAAAATTTATTTGTTGGAAATTATTACAAAAGGCTGACATGGGGTTCTTCAAGAAAGCTGTGAATAGGATTTTGCAAGGTCGGCGGCGCGCCCGCATACCCCCTGGTGCTGCAGGTGTCCATGGGCGGCGGTAACATTTACCATCACGTGTGACCGCTTGCTCGTCCGCCCTCTTCACTATAAAAAAAAAAAAAAGTTTTAATGTCTTACAGAATTATCTTCCAGTCGAAATTTGGACTGCTCTGGACATGAAGCGGTAGGGAAATAAATATATGTAACAAATATAAAAAATAGATCGGAGATAGAGCATCATAGAGCAAAGATTCGCATATAACGTCAGCTACATTTATGTCACATGCGTACTCGGTCCGGTGAGCACTTCGTACTAATTTGCTGGGGAATATTCCATGTTTCATGCTGCAGACACAGAATATACGTCTGGACGGTTTGATATACTTGTACAGGTCAGTAAATATAACAACATTTCACAATACAGTTACAATGAAATACTGTAAATACAGAGGCGTTGCTCGTTATATTTTTTTAGACTTTCTCGATTTACACACAATTGTACCAGAGTTGTGCGTGAAGCGATTGAAATTAAGAAATATAAAAATTTCAATCGGTACGACGAATATAAACTGTCGTCGACATGGAATGCAACGATTAATAAATTTAAACATAGCGATTTATCGTCGAACACGTGAAGATCGAATGTGGGTAGTTGATAAAACTGCTCGCAGCTTCCATCCTGGATTAGTAGCTTCTTCAGTCAACTCGTGACTAAGTCCCGAAACGTGGAGTAGTAATAAAAGGAAAACAAACACCTTTAAGGCTCCGTAGGCACTTGCGGATAACCGCCTTTGCTTAGATCATGCTCACTGCTTGCGGCTGACCGCCTTTTGCCCTGCGACCTTGTACCCACTTTTGCCGCTAGCCGCAAAGGCAGTTAACCGCAAGTGCGTACGTAGCCTAATTGTACACGTTTGGACCCGATTTACAATATAAAATCATTGCTCGTTATTTGCTAAGTAATAAGCTTATTGGAGGATCATATATGGTCTGATTATATGGTACTGGCTTCATATGAGGCTTGGTTTTATGGGATTGGAAAATAATATTTCCTATTCCTCACCTTTGGCAACTTTGGCAATCTGAACAGTCTCTTCCTCATAAGATGACAAGGAGCTCGTAAATCTTTTGAAAGACGCTTCTTTCATATTATGACGAATGGACAAACCACAGATATAGAGAGATAAATAAGAAGAGTTGTCCATCGCTGCGTGCGCGAACTTCTACTTCTCGCGCTACTCTTTCAGTCAGTTCCAACCCGAGTCGCTAGCAAATCGTTGTAAGCAACAAAACATAAAAATGACAGATTGCGCTATAATTAATTGTAAAAATTCGTCAAAAGCGGGTGAATGTTTCGTTTCATCAGTGAGTGGATTCCCATCACTACAATTTATTCGCGATGTGCCACGCTTGGATTCCATACAATTTCAGCAACTTGCGTTGTCTTTTTAAGTCTTTGAGGCAAACGGACAAATAGAAGTACTGTCAACTACAGAGAAAAATTAAATATGTTGTATAATATAAAGATGTATAGTGGTGTAAATACATATTTTGTGTAATATATGTGTAATGATATTTTCTAATTACTTGGATCGACACTGCTAATCAAAACACAATTGAGTTTCTCTGTGAATAAAAGAATTTATTACGTTATATATTTTTTATAGGTAATTACAATATGTTAACATGCCTTATAACGAAACTTTACCTGTGAATAAAAGAAACGACATTTAATGTTATTAATCGCAATGTCGATTCTTATTTCTAATATTACAATATAACTATTAGTTTTAATAATTTGTTCACGTTAAACGTCAAAGTATAAACGTCAATCATAGTTTTCAAAAATATAAATCTATGTTCGCGGTCCACCATGACGGCGCTTTGTAGCGCGGCAAATTAAAAATAAAGAAAATTATATTTTTCTTTACATATGTATGTGTAAATATATGGAGAAATTTTAGTACGCGTATTCGTGTAGATGTGTGTACATATATGTGTAATATGAATATGCTGTATAAATAATAAAAAAGGTCCCGCGGCGTCCCGACTTCGCCGCAGGTCCCAGCTGAAAATCAGCGCTGTGTATCTGAGCTACACACAGCTAAAGCTGAGCTGGACGCCCATTCCGGCCAGTCACAGAGCACAAGGACCTCAGACTATGCTATTTCTTTTAATTTTACGAAAAATTCTCTGTTGTTTTGTGCTTAAATATGTGAGTTTGTTTTTCCTTTTGTAACTGCAGTGTCATGTAGTAGTTTTCCGAATAAATGTTTTATCTATCTATGTATAATATGGCTAATATGTGGTTTTAGCTAGTACTAACATGTTCTCAATGAGCCGTTATGGCAAGGACAGTATTAATTTAAAAGCGAACTGAAAAATTATATTATCTGACCTATAAGTTACAACAAACATTATCCTACAAATATCTCATATCAACATGAACATGAATTTCTCTAGCGCCGACGGAAACGGCCCTTATCGTCCTCTCCAGGGTTTGCGGGTGCATAAATCACTTCTGTGCAGTTGATACATGGCGTCCATTTGCTCGCTCTCAATGTTGCGAGATTGAATCTTCAATGGAACCTAAAAAGAGGGTCCAATGAGTACTTTTATCAACAGCAAGTCCCAGATTCGCTCTGATAGCATAACGATTTCCTAGTGAACATAGAAGACACAATAAAGAACTTAGCATGGGCATGTCATGTCTAGAAGAAGCCGTGTACCAAGATATTTCCAGACTGACTGCTGCTAAGGCCCGTTTGCCTTCTCTAATTCCTGTTCTTCTTAATTCATATCTCACTGGGCCTACATAGTGGATAATGTCCCAAACTATTTTAGTGATTTACTATGCTACAACATAGTATAGTTTGTTTGTAACATAAAGAAAGTACTAAAGCACTATAGAAAACCGTATCAACGTCCAGAAGCTTGTCAGATAGCTAAGTGAATGTTAAACTTGCAGTAACCCGCACCTATTTTCAACTTTCTCTATTACAACTACCTCGTGCGTCGTGTCGTGTCACCGACTATAAAAGGCGATTTTGTCGGTAATCCATCATCTCCTTTTCGACAGGGCATACTTAGAAATCAGTATGGAGTCTTCATATAAATATCTGAAAAAGGAGTATTACGCAAATCAGTCGCAACGTTGTTCGTAATAATCTGCAGGTAAATAATAATACCGGTAATAAACTTCGTAGCAAAAAATACTTTTATTAGACAGTTCAATATAGCAACTTGCTCTTTGAAGAATCCTTCCGTAAAATGTACTGCATTTTCCACCATGTCTTATTCTCACGAGGTACGTACGTGTTTCGGTAGTGAGTGAGATGCGCCGGAACCCATTTCCACCCCATTCCATCGCATCCTATCCTTTTCAGTCCCATCCCATCGAACGAGGAGTATCATGAAATAAAAGTAACTCGTTATTCCACTATACTTTTCCCAACCCTTTCCCCAAAACTATTCCTAAATCTTAAAAGAAAGTAGCGCATTCGGAGGCGTGCCAACGTTTATCATTCTGGACTGATATTGGCCTGTATTGCGGTTCCACTACTTACCACCCACTCACCACCAGGTGGACAGTCTGCTCGTCTGAAAATTCTTTCTATAAATAAAACCAAGCAACGGTAACCGTTTACTTTGTGAACTACTTTGTTCTTCTCCCTACAAAAAAAATCCTATAGGTTAAATATCAACAAATATTGTGTTACAACTTCTGGAAACACGTTAGCCTGAATTATATACATATATATATATATATATATATATATATAAATAATTGTAAGTTCATTAACTCCATTCAAAAGCGGGTAAATATGCAGCAGTACGGAAATATAGAAACCATTGATAATCTTAAGCGACGAGTATTTTATTACTGGTCATAAATAAAAAAAAAACTAATTATTTCGTATTAATTTTTACGAGCTATGGAGAGAGCTGTGCTCGGCGTTTCTTTGCGGGATAAGATCCGATACGAAGATATTCACCAAAGAATTAAAGTCACCGCCATAGCTCACAGAATCTGAAGTGGCAATAGGCAGGTTATATTTGATGTAGGACCAATAACTGATAGGGTAGACGCGTACTTGAATGGAAGTCATGCACCGGGAAATCCACCGTAGAACGCTATCCGGTCAGGTGGACCGACGACTTCAAGATAGTCGTCGGCGGTGGTTGGACGAGAGGAGCATAAGATCGTATGCGGTGTCGAGCTTCGGCAGAGGATCCTATGCAGCAGTGGATTTACTGATTGTCATGCACAAAAATCATAGATATAAATGTTTTCTACTCTAAAGACTGCATAATGGTTAGTTATTATTGTTAATTAGTTATTATAGATTAGCTAATTACAATTTATGTTAATAATATTAAACATGTATATAGTTATTAGTTTGTAATAGGCGTTGTAGTCTGACAAACATGTTCCTTGTTATGTTAGTTTAGCCTAGGCGTTGACACTGGGTTTTAAACTTATGTATATTATTATATTAATAAAGACATTTTAAAAACAAAAAAAAAACTGATTGTCATTTCAATATTAATTCTCATTGCAATACTGATTGTCATAACGAATTAGGCGTTCAAAAATAAACAATGAGAGAAGTAGTTATGAGAAAAATTTCGTTTCGTCGCCGCTTTTCTGCTAAGAATCGATAAGATGCATTACCGTTGTTTAACTATAATATGACCTCATATAGAAAACTCCTACTCAAATGTGCGCGTTTACTCGCGTCTTTTAGCTTCGCGTTTTACACGTACAGGGTGATTTCTTAACTCAGTCACGTCAATAAATCACTCGGAGTTGATTCACAGAGTGTTCTTAGTTATTAATCATGTGTCTGTCAGCCGGCGAAACGTCTTAATGTCTTTTACGAACATATTTTTCATGTTTCACGTGTTATTCCCTCAAATGAGTCATGGAGTTGAAGGTGAGTTCTGGCGTCTTTTGTATACGCTGACAAATCTCGGAAAGATCATTTAAAAGAGACTTTAAAAGAAGAAGCAACAGAAGGAACTATCGGAGATATTTTTGAAATGTGAGCCTATTTACTGTCAGATCTAGACCTTATATTATTAAACAGCAATAAATGCATCCTCGTGGTTATCATCACACGTTAGACAGCCCGGAATAAAGACTTGGTGCTTACCCCAAACCATTACTCAATATTTCTGAGCCGCGTGTACCTCATCGATATAGGAATAGACTAGATGACACATCATACGTTCTTATCAAAGAAATCTGGTTGGCAACTTCCATTGAAGCAGATGAGGAGGTGTTCATCATGAGTAAGAAGTCAAATTTGAAACTTAAGTACTACGTAATAAGAATGTTTCATTTTCAAAACACATATGAATTAAAGAGCGCTGCTTTGAGAGCTGCTGAACATGGAACATTATTAGACTTCAACGTGCCTGCCTTAGAGTGGTTGTATAACATATCCAGTATGTATTCTCAAATCGATGATCTCACTCCAAATTAGAAGTTCCAAACGATAGTACCCAATTCATGTTCAGAACGTCAGTATTTCAAAGGAATATTAACTAACTACTTGAACAATGATCTTGACCCGAAGAGCTACACATTGATGGGGATTATGAGATAAGATATCAGTGATAGATATTTTTTGAAAAGTTGCCATTACTTTATCGCCAGATACACATTACACAGATACGATTACTTGCACAAATCCATTTCTATAAACACTTGATAATCTGTATATAAGATATAAAACATCTGGGCGCATTGAAACATCAGTCATTTTACATGTAAATCCTTAAGATGTGGCGGTCAAAATTTTCACATACAACTATATTCATACTGGTGTTACTTTTCAAAGCAGAGGCATTAGTCAGAATAGATCCTTTAGTAGTTACTAATGTAGGAACTATAAAAGGTTTAAGTGCAACTGATGGTGATTATTCCATGTTCATGGGCATACCATTTGCGAAAGTTGATGAAGCAAATCCATTTGGTGTAAGTATTTTATTTAATAGTTGCTGTTTGGTTTCCCTTCTTTGACCAGCGGATTGTGTAAATTAGTTAATTTTCACCAGCCTTAAGTATTACCCACGATGGAACGGAGACGGTATATGCATTTGGGGTAAGAAAATGTATGTATGTATGTTTGTGTACCATTTGTTATATCTTTTCTCTGAAACGGCGGGACCGATTTTGAAGCGGTTTTTTGTACACGTTTAATTTTTACATTAGAGATTTTCGCGTTTTTCACACATATTTATCTATTTAAACGGGTCCTGTTTAAATGTTTACCTTATTTATTTTACTCGACGTTTCATTTGTGTTGCACCAACCGTGGTCACGAGTTGACTGAAGAGACGGACAGTCCACGTCGAAAGTTGCGAACAGTTTCATCAACTATCCGCATTTGGACTTCATATTCAGGAAAATTGTGGCACACAACACTCACAATATCAGAAGTAGCGGCAGACAAACAATCGCGTGCTTTAATTTTATTAAATTTATTAATCACTGGATTCCATGTCGAGGACAATTTGTATCTATCTTCTCGATTGAAATTTCTATATTTTTCAATTTTTCATTTCAATTGCTTCACATACAATCTTGGAGAAATGGTGGCGATCACTGGAGAGGATTTTTCGACTATGGAGTTCTATCCAGTGATTGATCGCGGCATTGAGTACATGTTCCGCTATCGTTGATTTATTCGTCTAGAGACTCTTCATATCTACGATATGTTCTTTGTCTCTTTCTGCTACGGTGCGCTTTGTTTGGTCTATGTAGGAACTACTACAGCTGCAGTCTATCTTATAGACAGCTGGCTATAAGATAGCAGACAGCTGATAGGGTATTACGAGTAAACAAAATAAACATCGAGTAAAATAAATAAGGTAAACATTCGCGTTTAGACCCGTTTAAATAGATAAATAAATACCTTGGAGCGTATTTGAGGATGGGTGTTGGTGATACTAACTCACCAGAGGGTGCTGCTGTACCAAGTTAAAAGTTGTAATGCTTTAATTAATGATTTATTAACACAAATTTACAGCGAAGCCAATTAAAACCAAACTTACTAAACTATACTAAACTATTATATAAACTATTCTTATCGCCACATGGGATTTCACTGTGGATACATATTATATAAATAAACTTAGGTAGGTTCAAGACTCTAATGTAAGACATAACTTTATAATTTCTAAACGAATGTACTCATTTGAATGCGTCATTCTGAAGAGAATAGTTAAAGAGGTGTAGGTATATTGTACACATAACCGTCAGCATCTGACGCTGAAGCCGAAATGGGATAAGAGAACTCCTTAAAATTTGACGGTACAATGATTGTATTTAGACTTGTGTTTTGGAGCTGTTTGGTTCAATTAACATTTAAAGAGCAGCCAGATTGCGTGCTAAGGATCAATTTCTACACCAAGTATCTAAAATTTTTAGTCTCCTCTTGAAGTATAAATAATGGTAACACCAAATAATTCAATTATACTTCAGTAGAGTAAACTCATTCTGTAGTTGCCGGGAATGCTGATAGATATTCATAAGCTATCAGCTGCCCATCAAAAATGAAAGTCAATGCCTTACAGTGACATGTTACAAGATCTATTCATTCATATTAAACTAATCACTATTCATAATTTCAGCCATCAACACCTTATCCTGAATTTGACGATGTATTCGAAGCGTATGATGACTCTGTTATATGTCCTCAAATTGAAGATTTTAACAACACAAATGTTGGAGCCATCGATTGTCTCAATTTGAATATTTACGTACCAAACTCTGCTAGTTCAAGAAACCGTATACCTGTCCTAGTTTGGATTTACGGAGGCGGCTACCGAAATGGTTTCGCTTCAAGATACGTAAATGGACCAAGCTACTTAGTCAGACATGATGTCATATTAGTAACGCTAAATTATCGGATAGGACCGTACGGCTTTTTATGTCTTGATATACCCGAAGTTCCTGGTAATCAAGGACTAAAAGATCAACTTCTAGCATTAAGATGGATTAGAGACAACATAGAATCATTTGGAGGAGATGCCAAACAAATAACTGTATTTGGCGAGAGCGCTGGCAGCATATCCGTTGATTTTCATCTGCGCTACACCAACGAAAATCTCTTCAGTAAGGCTATATTACAGAGTGGTACTACGTTAACTCCGGAATTTATATTGGATTCTGATCGAACGATACCTATAAAGATAGCTGAGCGTCTCGGATTTGTAACGGATGATTTTGAAGAAGCGCTGTCATTTATTTCTACAGCAGATACAAAATTAGTCATCGCTGCCGCAAATGAAGTTCCTTGTGAATACAGAGCTTGTGTTGAAAAAGACTTCGAGGATGTTGAAAAGTTTATATGGGATCATCCTCTCAACGTAAAAGTAGCCAATAATAAAATTCCAATTCTTATTGGAGTTTGTGAGAAAGAGACCCTTAGCTTTAATGGAACCGAAGACACAGATTTTTTTAAAGATACCTCGATTATTTATAATGATTTAAAGAGTTATTTTTATTTTGATGATGATTATCTCAATGAAATGTATGAAATCACTAGGCATTTTTACTTTGGTGACGGAGAAGCAAGCGACCAATTATTTTGGAATTACATTGATTACTCGTCAGATTTTATGTTTATCATTCCAACAACGAGGAGCATTGGAATGTATATAGAAGATGGAATAGAATCGATTTTTCAATATGTATTTACCTATGATGGCCAAAGGAATATTATTAAGAAGAGATTAAATTTGACAGTTGGCGGAGCGGCACATGCTGATGAAATAGGATATTTGTTTGATGTATCTTACCTTGGCACCAACACCCCTGAAGATCAATTAACTATTGATCGCATGACTACTATGTGGGCCAATTTTGCAAAATACGGGTATGTAGAACAAATATTGATTTTTATATGCCGTTGCATGCTTCACGTTGTACAAAAATATAAAATAGTATTCATATTTGATTTAATTTTCGAAATTATTTATGTAACAAATAATTAACATACAATGTAACCAATTTTTTTTGTATACTATTTGTACTTGAAATTCGTAATTTCACTAAGTTTATTCCCTGATCGTGAATGACATATTTTTATTTTATTTTAGTGATCCTACGCCAGAAATCAATGATCTGTTGCCAGTAAAATGGAGACCCGTAAACACCGAGTCGTACTACTACATGGATATAGGCTCTGAACTTAGTCTAGGCACCAGACCTTTCAATAAAAGAATGGCCTTTTGGGAACTGTTCTTCAATTTAAACGGGAAGCTTCAGAGGGGCTATAAAGAAGTCGTTAATTAATTATTTTTTGGTATTAAACAACAAAACTTGTGTATCGAAATGTAAACACTTTTTTTTTCAAGTTGTTCCTGCATTATCACTTGAATTAATATCGAGATAATGGCAAGCCTTCATACATAGACAACCATTTAGCGCAGTTCATCATGCTCCTACTTGCTGTACAAATAATTCCCGGTTCGATTCACGGTCGGACATTCATTTGTTTAAACTTATTGAATGTGGCTTATTTATCTATACATATAATAAAACAGTGAAAGGGTTGAGTTTGTATTTTGAGTGAATTAAAAGAAAATGAGAGATCTTTCTAGATGCTACAGAACCCGAAACAGATATTTTTAATATTTGTTCTGAATATTTGTCATTTTATCTGTATGTCTGTTTGTTTTGAGTATCGCGTAAAGTACCAATAAAGGGATTTTGATTGGGTTTTCACTAATGTATAACTAAGTGTTCAGAAGGAAAACTAGTATATGTGTCAACTTCATATGACACAAGAAAGTTAAGTTATAGAGGAAAATTATGAAATCACTTTTAATAGAATTACTTAAAAACTACTGGATGGATTTTAACGAAGTTTCAACTGTCGTGTAGCTTATTGTGTGGTCTAATAACGGCGCCAATATCTTATCCTTAAATACGTTATATCAAGAGTGGATTGAAATTTCTTTGTCCAAAGACTAGTGCACGTATAAATAGCCGAACTCTCACAGAAGACTACCTTGAAATGTTCTGCATTTCCTCTATCGTATTGCCCCCAATGTATGTACGTGTTTCGGTAGTGAGTGAGATATGCCAGAGCCCATTCCCATCCCATTTTATCCTATCCCTCCCCATTTTCCCAATCCTTTCTTTAATCCGCAAAGGTAGGCAGCGCTTCTTGCACTTTTTTGACAAGATGTCGTCAGGTACGATGCGGTATACGAAACCATTTATATCACGAAACTACAGGTTGTGGAAAGAACAACCTGGACATTTTCAAGTGTTTCTTAAATCAGTAAAGAACATGAGCAACTTTTGAAAAATACCCCATAGCGATAGGATACTTTCCTCGCGTGCTTACTCGGACATTAATATTTCTGAATGCAGTATTTCTGATGGGGTTGAACAGCATTCGACATATAGTCCAGGAGAATATGAATATATGTGGGGAACTCAAAAAGTTTTGCGAAAAAGAAAAAAATGCTCTACGGGTTCCATTTTTTTTATTACATTTTTTCAAAGTACTCTCCTCTTGCTTTTTTCACTTTGATATGCATTGGTTCACTTTGAAACAGCCAAGCAGTACATTGATGTTTAGTTTCTGTGAAAATGTCGTAAACGCGCCCAGACGATCCTGCTTCAAATTTTGTTATTGTTTTGAACTTGAACTTGTTTTGAACGATAGTGATACTGTCCTCCTACCTCGTAGATGGCCATGTAAGTGTATATGTAACCAGGGAGTGTATATGTAAATATACACTCCCTGGTTACATATACACTTACATGGCTGAAATCTGCTGAATCTCTCCTGAACCTCCTCGTATGTAATTCACCTGTTTTCACAAATTAAATTTTCAGTGCCACCACGTTTTCCACCGTAACAGAAATTAAATGGCGACCGCTTCTTTGTTCGTCAGCCAAACTTAGTTGACCGCGCTTAAATTCATTACTCCAACGATACACGATTGCTTTAGAAGGGCACTTGTCTTCAAATGCCATTTTAACTCTATTAAAAGAAACTTTATGTTTTAAAAAACGTTTAAAATCATAAAAAATCATAGCGCGGAAATGTTTCCGCCGGATAACCATTTTTTTTTATGAGACACAATATTTTGATTCAGTATGCAATATGCAAGTATGTAAAAATATGCAGGGAAATATGATTTCGTAATGTTTTGTTTTTATACAATATTATAGATAGTCAATTAAAACTATGACTTCATGTCAATTAGGGCGGAAGTCAGTTTTTATAAATCTTCAAGACTTTTAAAGTACATTGCATATTGTTTTTCATAACATATTACAAGTTAACTTTCGCTAGTAGCATCTGAATTTGCACAAGCTGTTCTCCTCCAATTGATTTTACGCAATTTATGTATGTAATAAATCTGTAAAACAAAGGGACATCTTGAAATATCTGTAATTTTGACAATGTCAGCACTTGATAAACAATATACCTAATAATATTTTTCCTTATGGACGAAGACAGCATACAGCACCTGATGGTAAGTGGATACTGTAGCCCATGGACATCCGCGATACATGCCAACATTAGTCCAAAGTGACAAACGTTGGCACGCCCCTGAACGCGTTGACTACCTTTTGGAGTTATAGAAAGGGATTTGGAGAAAGGGTTGGGAAAATGGGGAGGGATAGGATGGGATGGGAATGGGCTCTGGCATATCTCACTCACTACCGAAACAATGCAGTACGTACAAACGATAAAGTGGGAAATGTAGTAGTCTTCTGCGTGAGAGGGGTAAAGCATTGCAGTAACAAAAAGATTTATTCAAAACTGTGATCGAAATGTCGACATATCGATAGATCCGGTCAACCAAAATATGTATATGGCTGATCGATGTTCAAACGCTATTATACTTCAAAGATTTATTCAGATTTTACGAGCAGATGTAGTTGTCAAGACATGCTACTCAGATCTTGTCAAATTGCCGCAACGCTATACTCATACTTATCTGTAGTAAGTATACTATAAACTGCCTTAACTGCCTTATTTACTATAAACACTAAACGCTAAAATGTCCGACAGTACGTGTAGTATCGTAATATGTAAAAAATTATACCATACCCATACTTTCAGAATTTTAGAATATCATCAGTTTTCAGAATTAAGAAAAATCTATTGTATAAATTATTAAATAATTATCTATAATTATTAAATCTAAGTATAAATTTAATATAGTAAAATCCATAATTTACATAGAATAAAAATATTGCAGGATATAAGAAATAATTGCATTTTATTTTGGACTTTTATTACCTAAGGAGAAACAAACGTAGGCAATTCAACGCGAGTGCGATCTACAGACAACCTTCAGGCTTTAACCGAAATTTTCTGGTGGCCTAGATGGCTTTTTCATAAGAGATTACAAAGCGGTACTACTTTTAATACCATTTTTAATACTATAATATGGATTAGTGAGTATCCGGAAATATGCAGAGTTATGCCTGTATTTAAATTTGGCAGGAAATACGACGTCGGGAACTACAGGTCTATAGCTGTACCCTTTTGGGAAATTAATTGAAACTGTCGTATATAATAGCATTCTTACCTTTGCTTACTGATTCTCAGCATGGGTTTTTAAAAGGTAGATTCACTGGAACCATATTGTTAACTTTTTAAATTATACCGCAGAAGTAGATACACGAGGGCACGTGGTATACTTAGACTTCAAAAAGACATTCGACAAGGTAGATAATGACGTATTACTGGAGAAGATGGCTGTATTCGGACTCTCATCCAAGTTATAAGGAAGCAATACGTTCATTATGGAAGTAACAAATCCTATGTCTTTATACAAGGTTGGGAATAAGTCAGGGTAGTAATTTAGGACCTTTGGACTATTGTAATATTTATTCACGATCTCCTTCATGTGGTTAAGGACTGCACGGCTCTCCAGTTTTGCTGATGACGTTAAACTCATTACTTTTATAAAGATTATTATTATTTTTTTTTTTATAGAGTAGAGGGCGGACGAGCAAGCGGTCTCACGTGATGGTAAGTGTTACCGCCGCCCATGGACACCTGCAACACCAGGGGGTATGCGGGCGCGCCGCCGACCTTACAAAATCCTATTCACAGCTCTCTTGAAGAACCATCAAGAGGACTGCGTTCGTTTTCAGGAGAGCATTACACTGTATTTCAGTGGAGTATTGTCGATAAATTAGAGCTTACCGTAAGTAAATGCTCGCGTGATGGGTTTCCCTCGCTCGTTATCACTCGTCAGGCACCAGTACACCGTGGCGCAATCTCAGCTCACTCGACTAACAGATACGGATATAAAAGAAATAACCCAAAAAGCTGGTCAAAATTGGGGTTGAGTACTTAGGCTCGCTACTTGAAGAATAAGCTTAAGATATAACTACTGAATAATGATTATGTTCGTAGCAGATTGAAATCTAATGCAATCGTCTGGAATCCGCATGAAAGTACATATACTCTCATGTTGGAAACAGCTCAAAGGTTGTTCCTCAGGTGCATGTATAGGAAAACGTACGGTTCTTATCCATATACATATCCATCATTGTTTGTGTTAGGAATGTGGTAGTTGAGTATAATACATTAGAACTTCGACGTAACTTTTCTTTTATAATGTTTTTAATTGAACTTTTGAGGGGCAAGCTCCCTATACTCTCCTTGTTGAGTGGTATGTGTCGCTCTTAGACATGGATCGGCATATCAGCGCGCATACTGATTACTTACTGGAGGAGGTTCCATATCGTACTTAAATGTTTTCTTCTCAAATGAGCGGGTTATGAGCAGTTATGCTGTGAAATCGTTAGATAAAGAATGTACGCATTGGTCTTTATAAACTGCAATGTACCCTTTAATTTAAATAAATAAATAAAACTGCCTTTAGAATAAACCTCATCTTCACTTAACGCCCGAACGCATACATAACACTGTGTTCAATTTTTCCATGTGTAACTTATATTCCTATGTCTCTAGAAAATTTAATATGTATGACAGCGCTTAAACATACGTGCTTATGTATTCTTTAATATTTTCATACAGTAATTTCTTGTGATACAGTAATAACATACAGTAATACATACAGTTACATACAATTAAACATACAGTAATACAGTAGTCCTTTTGGGGTCATCTCCTAACGGAGGTTGACGATCAGCAGGCTTATCCTCACGCGAGAGACTATTTCCCGGAATAAAGACTTCGTGCTCATCCTAACCCATTTACGAAGTCCTGTATCTCACCCTAAATTACAAATTGTAGAAGATGTAAAATATGACCAAAATATGTTTTTTATTTTTATTTTGACGCCTTTGATACTTCCAAATCCTTATTCATTACAGAATGAATAAGAGTTTAAAATTAGACAGGTGAGAATGGAGACTGATTTACAGAGGGTAATCCATCTTCTTTCTCACCCGACTAATTTCACACATTTATTATCAATTATATATATAAATGAAAATTTACTTCATATTCCACTACTCAGTACTTTAAAAGAAGAGAGATTACTTGGACAATGGCTTTGGCCCGAAGAAATACTCTCTGATACGTTTATGAGATATAATGTCAAAGTGTCAGATATTTTTTATGAGATTGCATTATTATCAGATAAACGGTGAACAGATTACTTGCAAAAACTTATACCTATAAACACTTCAACTTATCTGTTTAGGTGATATAAAACATTTCGGGGCATTAAAGAGTCAGTCATTGTACACATATGGTACATCATCAAAATGTGCAAAAAGTTATCATACGTAATAATATTTGTGCTCGTATTTTTTTACAACACAGAAGCAATAGATCCTTTAGTGATTACTAATGTAGGAATAATAAGAGGTTTGCGACCAACTGACGGTGAATACACTATGTTCATGGGCATACCGTTTGGGAAAGTAAATGAATCAAATCCATTCGGCGTAAGTATTAGATGTAAGTAATCTTCATTGGCTCCACTGGTGCGCTGTGGTATGTCCGCGGCATATTATGTTGAGTTGGAGACCATTTCCGTCGCGCGTCTCAATGCACATATTACCCAAAGAAAAAGTCTTCTTATCGTGTTTTTTATGTTCGTTCTTTCTTTATGTGTGATCCTACCTTTTAATGTGTGCTGTCGTGTCAGAATAAAGTTATGTCTATGTTTATAATAATTGCTGTTTGGTTTCGCTTTATTGGCCAACGGACTGTGTGAATTAATTAGTTTTCACCAGTTTAGCTCCAAATTGTATCATAATATTTGTATCTCTTATAAAACTAGTACTCCACTTATTCTTATTCACTCGTAATTTGTAGTATATTATTTAAATTTGTGTATTTCCCATTTTATTTCACTTATTAACATCTTACTAATTGATGTTAAACATTTCACCATTTAAATTTGTTTATTAATCTTTATTGGCAGCTTAATAAATGGTCATAATGAACTTATCTATATCTTAGTATTAAAACTTCACTATTATATTTTTATATTCTACTAGCAAAACTCCATAGACGTTGTCCTGGCATGAAATTGATGTGCTGCAGCGTCATCTAGTGGCGAGTTATAACAAAGTCGATAGCTCGAAAATATTCTCCGTGCTTAAATACCTATGTATTTTATGGCGATCGGTTGAACGGTATAGAAGTTGATGTGCTGCAGCGCCATCTAGTGGCGAGTTACAACAAAGTCGATAGCATAAAAATCTTCTGCCTGAAAAAATATATATATGTGCAAACTTTCATGGTGATCGGTCAAACGCTGTCGAAATCTATGAACATCCATTCATTTTTTTATACATATATAGATTATGTAAAATCCCGCGTTCCTTCACAAGATTCACACGCTAAAATGCAGAAACAGAAAATCTAACAATGACAACTAAAATAACAGAGATGTTGACATCGCAAAATCTAGATTTGAACTGATTTGAATCTAGATATATGTAGATTGTTTTCATGTTGAAACGCCGGATATTTTCAAAATTTGGGCGTTATTTATTCTTAATATTAAATATTTGAAATTTGGAGAGCCGCATTCCGACAGCCGTCTATATTAAGGAGAAGGCTCGTGGACACTTCAGTCAGTTGTCGATCGAGTCTCAGGATTCCTAGTTAAGTAACAAGGCCTTATCACAGGGCCGTGTAAGCCCTTTATATCATCTCGGCCATCGCGCAAAACTATGCCGCCTCTATTCTACCACTCCTGGTTGACGTAGCTGGCGACGCCTCTCTCCTGGCTGACGCCGACGCTCTGGGCTAACGTCGCAGCTGCTGGTTGACGTTGCAGTTGCTCGAAGACGCCGCCACTCTTGGCTGGGGTCGTCGCCCCTGTCTAAAAGCCGCTGCACTTATCGGGGGTGCCGCCTTACTGGTTCCGCCGCCCCTTTCCACGCACCGCCGCTCTTACCGGCTGCCGCCGCTTCTGACTTAAGCACAAAACACACAGAAATGGCGTCTGGCGCTGGCGAAGTTCGGGCGTCTTGCCATTCATTCTCATTTCATACAAAATATATGGAAGCGGAACGATTTAAAACATACTTAAATGGCGTGGCGCGGGCGGCTACATGGCATCCATGCCATGTCTGCACCACGCCCGAGCCACGCCAGCGCCAGACGCCATTTCTATGTGTTTTGTGCCTTAGTGCCTTAGCTTCTCCGCCGCTCTGAGAAGCTGCCTTCGCCCCTACTGGACATCGCCTCTCCTACCGACCACCCGTGAGTTCTGCGAGCCGTGCCTTGTTCTACGAACACTTTTCTTCACTTAAATTTATTTAAGAACACTTTAGTAAATAACGTTAAATTCCACCGATTCTGTGTTAGGATTTTTCGGGATAATATAACTCTATTGGAATAACTAACCTCTTTCCTTTCTAGTAGTTTTTGTTCTGTACCTAGGCTATAAGAGTACGTCAAAATGTAGATCGCAAAGTCAATTCTCACAATACGCGTGAATTCGTTTTCTGTTTGTTTTATCCTTTGAAATTTAAAGATACACAAGTTATTTTTTTTTATACATATCGTAATCGCTTGCTGTGATTTAACACTTCATGAACAGTCTAGAAAGTTTATGGAGTACTGTCAGATAGCCTGCCAAGAATTATTTCTTTCACCAAATATCAAAACCCTTTTGCTTTTTCCTAAATGCAAATAAGCTTTATTTGAAAGTAATGCCAATACCAGGTATGAAATCGAGAATAAATTTCCTAGGCTATCACCCGCGCATCAAAAAAGAAAGTCAATGCCTTCAATGTGTCAATGCACATCAGAGGATCGATCTATCTATACTTATACTATAATAAAGAGGTAAAATTTTGTGTTTATATGTTGGGGGTAATCTCTGGAACTACTAAACCGATTTCAAAAATTCTTTCACAAGTAGGAAGCTACATTAACCGTTTAATATAGCCTATATTTTTTATTGGAAATTAAAAAAAAAAATGAAGAAAAAAACCTATAAACCGAAGCTAAGCGAATTCGATCTATTATTAATATATTGTTTCCGATTTCAGCCATCAACGCCATATCCTAACTTTGACGATGTATTTGAAGCGTATGATGACTCTGTTATGTGTCCCCAAATTGAAAATATCAATAACACCAATGTTGGAACCATTGACTGTCTCAATTTGAATATTCACGTACCCAACTCCGCTAGTTCAAGAAACCGTCTACCTGTTCTAGTTTGGATTTATGGAGGTGGCTTCCGAAATGGATTCGCTTCAAGATACGAAAATGGACCAAGCTATTTAGTTAGACATGATGTCATATTAGTAACGCTGAACTATCGGTTAGGACCATACGGCTTTTTGTGCCTGGATATACCCGAAGTTTCTGGTAACCAAGGACTTAAAGATCAACTTTTAGCTTTAAGATGGATCAGAGACAACATAGAATCATTTGGAGGAGATGCCAAACAAATAACTGTATTTGGCGAGAGCGCTGGCAGCATATCCGTTGATTTTCATCTGCGATACACCAACGAAAATCTCTTCAGTAAGGCTATATTACAGAGTGGTACTAGGTTAACTTCGGTATTTATAATGGACTCCGATCGAACGATACCTATTAATATAGCTGAGCGTCTCGGATTTGTAACTGACGATTTTGAACAAGCGCTGTCGTTTATTTCTACAGCAGATACAAAATTAGTCATTGCTGCCGCAAATGAAATTCCTAATGAAGCTCGAGGTTGCATTGAAAAAGATTTTGATGGTGTGGAAAAGTATATATGGGATCACCCTCTCAACGTAAAAGTAGCTAATAATAAAATTCCAATTCTTATTGGATTTTGCGACAAAGAGACCCTTTCCATATATGGAACCGAAGACACAGATTTTTATAAAGATACGACGATTATTTACAATGACCTAAAGAATTATTTTGATTTTGAAGATGATTACCTCATTGAAATGTATGAAATCATACGACATTTTTACTTTGGTGACGGAGAGGTAAGCGATCAATTATTTTGGAACTATATTGATTACAGCACAGATTTTATGTTTGTCAGTCCGACAACGAGAAGTATTGGAATGTATATAGAAGATGGAATAGAATCGATTTTCCAATACCTATTTTCCTACGATGGCCAAAGAAATATCCTTAAGAAGAGATTAAATTTGACAGTGGCAGGAGCAGCACATGCTGACGAAATAGGATATCTATTTGATATATCTTACTTAGGGACTAACAACACACCGGAAGACCAACTAACTGTTGATCGTATGACTACTATGTGGGCTAATTTTGCAAAATACGGGTATGTGGAAATAATATTAATTTTTACTATGTTGGTTTCTGTTAAAGAAACGTAAACTAGTTTTAATGTTTTATTTAATTTATGATTTTTTTTTAAAGAATGAGCCAGCGGGCGAGGATACGGTCCACCTGATGGTAAGTGGATACTGTCGCCCATAGACATCCGCGATACATGCCAACATCAGTCCGGAATGACAAACGTTGCCGCGCCCCCGGGATGCGCTGCCCACCTTTGCAGATTAAGGAATGGATTGGGAGAAAGGTTTGGGAAAATGGGGAGGGATAGGGTGGGATGGGATGGGAATGGACTATGACATATCTCACTCACTACCGAAATACGTGAATACATTGGGGAAATGCGATAAAGTAGGAAATGCAAGTACATTTCAAGGTAATTTTCTGTGAGAGAGGGGCAACGTGACCAATCGAGTGCGCCCAGCGGCTGTGGGAATGCAGCGTGCACTCTCCCCCTACCAGTATTAGTAGGGCCATCGACCCTACCGGTCATGTTGAAATTGTTGTAACAAGCATCGTATGTAATTTTATTTTGTATTTCAAAATTTTAAACAAACGTATTCACTAGGTTTGTTCCATAGTTATGAATAATAATTATGTTTTTTTGTATGTTTGTTTTAGTGATCCTACACCAGAAATCAATGATCTACTGCCAATTAAATGGAGACCTGTAAATACCGACTCATACTACTACTTGGACATAGGCTCTGAACTCACCCTAGGCTCAAGACCGTTCAATGAAAGATCAGCCTTTTGGGATCTTTTCTTTAGTTTAAACCGGAAGCTTCAAAAGGGCTATAGAGATGATGTTAATTAATACATTTTTGTTTTATATAGCAAAGTTTGTGTATCGAAACCCAATAACTTTTTTTCTAAGTTGTCCCTGCATTATCACTTGAATTAACATAGAAAAAATGCCAAACCTTCATGCATAGACAACTGATTAGGGCAATTCATAATGCCTTCTTCCTGCCGTGCAGACGTTAATTTATATAAAAATAGTGAATGTGGCGTATCTATTATTTATTTCTAACAAGTCTTCAAAAACACCGAAGAACAGTGATACTGGACTTTCAAAGTTATTTTTCGTCATTTTCATTATAAATACCTGCACTGAATAAATGGCCGTGGTCGTATTCAAAATTAACGTATATTCTTATGTTGGAAATAGTTAACAGACTGTTTCTCGGGTGCATGTGAAAAAGTTAACACACTGTTTCTCGGGTTTGTCTTAAGAATGGTTGGACATTAGAACTTCAGCCTAATTTTTCTTTTATAATGCTTTTATTCAACTTTTGCTTTGTAATCTGTTATTGTTGAACGGTGTGTCACTGTTTGTCCCCGAGGCGTATATCGGCGTGTATACTCTTCACTTACTGAAGAAAGTTCCGTTTTTTACTAACCTCATGTGCCGCGTCATGTGCTTAAAAACGTTTAATTAAAGGCAATTGAATAATATGAATAACGGAATATTGAATAATTGAATATTGACTTTTGAATAACGATATGTATTAGACGATCCGAATTCGTCGCCACGCATTATGTTCAATACGTATATTGTTCAATTACGGTAATGTTCAGTACGCAAAACGTGTTGAACATTTTGGGTATTGAATATTTTAGAAGTTGCAGTATCTTGAACATTATACACGCCGGCAATACTAGCCATAAATTATAAATCATTCTTTACTAACACATGGATTGTAATGTAACGTACTTCCCGAACTGTTTTTATATTACTAACCTTAATCAAACATCAATGATCAGGCTATTTCATTCAAAAGCTGCCGATCAAACAAAATATTAGGTTGAGTTATGTTTAAAAGCTATTTGATTTCAAACACTCATTTCACAAGCACATGTAATCTATTAGACATTCCATTCCACTCAAAATTTATCAAAATACCGCATACTATAAAAATAATAAAATATAATAAAAATACTATACTCGTACTTATCTGTAATAAGTATTTAAAATCGGTCTTGCCTGTATGTAAAATTACCGACAATACGTGAAGTACATACATGGTAGTATTATAAATGTATACCATACCATATCATCAGCCTGTATCTCCACTGCTGCCTATCCAAAGACGGCCACTACACGCGACCTTCTTCAAATCATCAGTCCAGAAAGACGATCAGCAGATCAGTCAAGCATCAACAGATCAAGACTTGATTTGAGACAGCAGGCTATCTAAGAGGAATATAAATTAATTTGGATTAATTAAACAGGGCAAACAGGTCTTCCTCGTATATACGAGGAAGACGGGTACCGCCGAAAGAAACGCTTCACCTCAATGACCCACACTAGAGTTCCCTGTGTCGTGGATCCAGAGACACACACAAAGACACACCCAGACCCGAACAAACAGTTGTCTTTAAACAAATTAATGTCCGACCGGGAATCAATCCCGGGACCTTTCATGTTTCATACTTTATGTTTGATATATATACCTACTCTTTAAATAAAATTGGATAACTGATCAGTTGTTTTCTTTTTCCATATTATATGTATAGATACAATGTCGACACAATGGACGCATAACGTGGAATGTGTATTGCAATATTACTAACTAGCTGTGCCTGTAGTTTCGCCCGTGTGGAATGCGGTTATCGCGGTAAATACCCTAAGTCCGTTCCTGGAGAGTACCCCATGTCCGACCCTGGGTTTCGGTCTATCTCCGTACCAAATTTCATCAAAATCGGTTCAGTGGTTTAACCGTGAAAAGGTAACAGACAGAGTTACTTTTTCGCATTTATAATATTAGTATAGATTTGTAGAACCCAGTGATTTGTGTACTTTTACCAAATTTATGTGTTCAATCAATATCATTATTTCAATATAATTATATTGATTGAACAATCTTCTGATAAGAGGCTCTTCACATTTCGTTCTCAATGAATATGTCATGTCTATTGCTTTAATTACAACCAGTTTTTTTAAGGGGGAGTGCGCACACTGCAATTCAACAGCCGCTGGGCGCGCTCGACTGGCTACGTTACCCTTCTCTAACAGAAGACTACCTTGAAGTGTACTGCATTTCCCACTTTATCTTATTTCCCCAATGTACGTACGTGTTTCGGTAGTCGGTGAGATGTGCTAGAGCTTATTCCCACCCGTCCCTTCCCATTCTCCCAACCCTTTCTCCAAATCCATTCCTATATCTCCAAAGATAGGCAGTGCATCCGGGGGGCGTACTAACGTTTGTCATTTTGGACTAATGTTGGCATGTATCGCGTATGTCTATGGGCGACAGTATCCACTTACCATCAGGTGGACTGTATGCTCGTCTGCCGCATTCGCACATTAAAAATAAAAGTTAATTTTAACTATGAAGAGCTAGTCTGATCGCTTATACGTGATAATGATGTCAAAGTATTTGATATTTTCTGAAGACATGCGATTGCAATCCCATAAGATAAACAATAGAGAGACGCGATTACTTGCATATCTCCATCACTATAAACACTTGACATAATCTTTCTAACACTTATAAAACTTCTTGAGCCATACAAAAACTAGTCATTGTATACTGGTACATAGATGATCGATATGTGGCAACCAATCTTGTTATTAATAACTATATTCATACTCGTGTTACATAATAATGCAGAAGTATTAGTCAGAATAGATCCTTTAGTGATTACTAATGTAGGAACTATAAGAGGTTTAAGAGCGAGTGATGGTGATTATTCCATGTTCATGGGAATACCATATGCCAATGTTGATGAAGCAAATCCATTCGGCGTAAGTACATCATTTAATCAATCAATCAATATTATACGAGTAACATCCCATTGCAGGGATCTCCCTTTACAATTATAAGGCGGTTTCGGGTCATCGCGTAATCATCACGGTCATCACGGGTCATCCAGCATGCTGACAAAATGACTCACTGGATATATTTTTAATTTAATATTACCATACCCTACTATCAGCTTGTAGCTCTCCACTGCTGTATATAGGACTCTCCTAAAGAGCCCAACCAGCGTGGACACACGGTCTTTTGCTCATAAAGCCACTACTATATTTAACAGATATTTATTTATTTTATTATATTATTGGTTTTATATTTCAACATTATTCCACTTAATCCTTTTCTCCCAGTACGTGTTTCTGTAGAGAATGAGATGTGCCAGAGCCGGTTGCTATTCCATCTACCCCATCCCTCCTCGTTTTCCGAGCCTTCTCTCCAAATCCATTCCTAAATATTTAAAGGTAGGCAGCGCTTTGTTTTTGTTATACTGGATTGATGTAGCCATGAATCGGGAATGTCCATTGGCGACAGTATCTTCATACCACGAAGCGGACCGTCAGCTCGTCCGCTATCTTCTTTCTAGGAAAAAAAATATAGGTATTAATATTTCCATTTTCATCTCAAAGTCGTTAAGTAGAGGAAGGTACCCATATTTTGGATGGTGCCTTAATTTCGGATAGCGTCTTTATTCATAACCTGTGCACTAGGCGGCGCTGCTAATAATAGTCAAGGGGAGCGGTCGCCTCCATATTGAATCTGTGTTGTCGCCGCCATCGTCAGAACTTCGTGTACGGAACAAAAAATAAATTCAAAATATTGCAAAAACATAGTTTTTGAAGATGTCAACTTCGAACACAGCTGCAGGGCAAGTGGTAAGTTCTAATACTTTGTTTTAAAGTATAATATGAAGGTGATAAAATGTAGTTTAAGTGTCAAATTGATTTGACGTGAATAGTTTTGAGGTTATTTTACACAAGTGGATTCAAAAGTATTTTTTATAAGGCCCTAATTCCGGATAGGCAATAGTGCCTAATTTTGGTTATCCGAAATTAGGGTATCCGAAATTGGGTATTGTTTTGATTGAAAAGAGTTATGTGTTTTAATTCAAATTATCGGTTTATAATGTTTTTTTATTCCTTTAAGGTCAAGAAGCGAAGAAAGTGGAATCCAGAAGACATGAAAAAAGCAGTGGAAGCGGTGCATAATAAAAAAATGGGATATCTTAAGGCTCATAAAGTGTTCGGAGTGCCCAAGTCTACGTTAGAAGACTACGTCAAAAACAAAGACGGTAAGAGTGTTGACGATCTGGTGAAAGCCAAAATTGGGAGAAAACCCATATTTCCTGATGAACTGGAGAGTTTGCTCGTTCAATATTTATTAGATATGGAGAAACGATTCTTTGGTTTACGCGCACGAGACGTAACGCAAATGGCTTTTCAGCTGGCTTTACAAAATAATCTGCGGCATCCATTTAGAAATAGTACTGGTCGGGCAGGTAAAAAATGGTTGAGATTGTTTATGCAACGCCATCGTGAATTATCATTTCGAACCCCTCAGGCAATATCAGCGGCCAGAGTAAGAGGCTTCACAAAACACAATGTGGAAGAATTTTTTGATATTTATGAAAAACAATTAGAAAAAGTGGGATCTTCTCCGCAGAAAATTTTCAA
The DNA here is from genome assembly GCA_914767545.1 of Sesia apiformis. Lineage (NCBI taxonomy): Eukaryota > Metazoa > Arthropoda > Insecta > Lepidoptera > Sesiidae > Sesia > Sesia apiformis. The sequence goes on from OU611952.1 coordinate 20,568,333, forward strand.
TGTTGACGAGACTGGAGTCAGCATTGTTCAACATAAAACATGCAAGGTTATTGGTTTAAAAGGAAAAAAGCAAATCGCTAGCATTTCGTCTGCCGAACGTGGATCACTAGTAACGCTTGTTACCTGCATGAGTGCTGCGGGGCAATTTATCCCGCCTCTGTTCGTTTTCCCAAGGAAGAACATGAAGCCTGAACTCATGAATGGAGCTCCCCCGGGATCTATTTCATCATGTCATGTATCAGGGTGGATTCAAGGAGATAGTTTCACGAAGTGGTTACATCATTTCATAGCAATCACAAAACCTTCAGTTGAAAATCCTGTGATCCTCATTCTCGACGGCCATTATTCGCATACACGTAACATAGATGTTATCAATGTTGGAAGGGAAAATGGAGTCATCATCGTCTGTCTACCCCCTCATTCAACTCATAAAATGCAAGCGCTTGATGTGGCTTTTATAAGCCCGTTCAAAACTTATTATGCTCAAGAAATAGAGACATGGTTAAGAAACAATTCTGGGAGAGTAGTGACTGCATATCAAATAGCTGAATTAGTATGTAGAGCCTATGCTCGTGCTGCAACCATTCAGACAGCGATTAATGGTTTTAAAAAAACCGGTCTCTTTCCTTGTAACAGAAACGTCTTTGATGAACATGAGTTTGCCATAGAAAACCCAAATGTTGAAGTTTATGAAAAAGAAAGAACAGCAGACAGCGATTTCGAACCTGTGCTATCCGAAAATATTCCTCCTAGCTCACAAAATTTAATCAACCCAAATCAGAAACAATCAACTCTGTCCACGAAGGCAAACACATCTGTGTCTCAATTTATAAAACCGACTGATGTAAGTCCTTTACCCTCCTTCAAGAATCGTAAAAATGTAGCTAGTGAGAACGCAGGGGAAAAACAAATAGAAGGTAAAAAGGGAAAAGCAGTTCTGATTACTGGATCCCCTTACAAAGTAGCCCTTGAAGGATCTCTGGAAAATATTGCAAAAAAGAAAAAGCCCGTCTTAAACACTTTATCACAGAATTCTAAAAAAAGCAAATATAAAATAATTGACGAACCACAACCATCGACATCTGGAGCCAAAAAGGTAATTAGAAAAAGAACAAAGCCTGCAAAAAAGCAGAAAACTCATGACAGCTCTTCAAGTTCCTCAGCTGAAGAGCTCATTTTAACGGATGAATCAGATGAGCATACGGCAGATGCTGACGATGCCGAGTGCATGGTATGCCTAGGATTGTTTTCAGAAGACACACATGGCGAGGAGTGGGCAAGATGTAGTAAATGTTTCAAGTGGGGTCACGAGAAGTGTACGGGATTTAAAAAGAAGGCTAAATTTATTTGCGCCGAATGTCTTGAATGAATAGATTATGATTTTTAATTTTAATTTAATTTCTTTTCATTTTTTATTTTAATTTTAATTATTTTTTATACAATATTAATTATTTTAAAATTTGATTTTTAGTCCTTTAAATGTCATTTGAGTTTTCTACAAATAAATATTTTCTATATTGCATAGTTTTATTATATTTTTAACATTATTATCCTAAAATTTTTATGTATCCGAAATTAAGACTCCTTTTTCTTTACTCCAAAAACATCATGATTTTGCAAAAACAATATTATTTTCTTTTTCTTTACATCAGGATATTTGACGTTTTGGGATCCTAAAGTACACTATTTATAGTAAGAAATAATGTCACATCCTTAGCCAAAGGTTCAATATTTTTAATTTTACACATTAAAAACAAAATGGTATCCGAAATATAGCCACCTTCCTCTACTAAGCTATTGTAGCAATGAGTTTCTGAGTAAGTATGGTTCGGTGGTGATAGAACCTATATCGAATAAGCACGCATATCCGGTTAAAAAGAAAGATGGCAGGCGTCAGTTACTTGTAGGGGGAGAGTGTATGCTACACTCCCACAGCCGCTGGGCGCACTCGACTGGCCACGTTACCCTTCTCTCACAGAAGACTACCTTCCCCAATGTACCTACGCGCTTCGGTAGAGAGTGAGATATGCGAGAGCCCATTCCCATCCCATCCTATCGCTCCCCATTTTCCCAATCCATTCCTTAATCTGCAATGTTAAGCAACGCATCCGGGTACGTGCCAACGTTTGTCATTCTGGACTGATGTTGGCATGCATCGCGGATGTCTATGGACGACAGTATATCCTTACCATCAGGTGCTCGTCTGCCGACTTTTTTCTATAAAAAAAACTATTCTCTTCTTCTTCTTCTTCTTCTCAGCCCTTGGACGTCCACTGCTGGACATAGGCCTCCCCCATTGTCCGCCATTTAGACCTATCGGCAGCGACCTGCATCCAGCGGGTGCCCGCAACCTTTATGAGGTCGAATTTTAAAATATTATTTAACTATTATTAGTTTATTAGTTATTAGTTAGCTATTATATTATTTATTAGCTATTATTTATTAGTTTATTAGCTATTATATTATTAGTTAAATTTTATTTAACTATTCTCTAATTTTATTTAAATATATATGTAAAAAAAATAAAAAAAATAAGGTATGGTACCTATATAATCGGTATGTATGGTCATTGATTTTTTTTTTAATTATTTTGTGTGACAATAAAGAAATATTTACAACTTCGTAACTTTGGAACTACTGAACCGACTGAATTCAGAAAATGCTTATCTTCAAACTGCTTATCTTCAAATTTGACTGGGACACCTAAATAATATTTGCGCGAAATCTCATGTCAGTAGGTTAAGAAATACATCCTTATCTCCAACTTCCTCAAATCCCATATCCATATGTGTATGTATAAATGTACACTTCGAAACTAATTCTTGATTTGGATTCACCGGTCACCCTTGGTCGAAATACAGTGATTTTTTTGATTCGAAATTCGAAAATTCGAAAGCTGTGATCTCTGCAATAGTTTCCGTAGAAATTTCCCTTAAAAAGTTAAAAGTAATGATGAGCCGTGAGGGGTTGTTGTCTGAAATCTCCTAGCGAATACAGAGGGAGAAATCTGTGGCTTGCAACAAAACCTTCTAAGAAGACACTTTGTGTCAGATTTGATCAATCGATTAATGTCAAACATCATTACATTATTTACAATTTTTTCATTGTATTTCAGCCGTCGACACCATATCCTAAATTTGACGAAGTATTCGAAGCGTATGATGACTCCTCTATATGTCCGCAAATAGAAGAATATAATAATACAATTGTTGGAACTCTTGACTGCCTTCATTTGAATATTTACGTACCAAATTCTGCTAGTTCAAGAAACCGTCTACCTGTTCTAGTTTGGATTTATGGCGGTGGCTACGAAATTGGTTTTTCTGGCAGATTTCTATATGGACCAAGCTACTTAGTCAGACACGATGTCATTTTAGTAACACTGAATTATCGAGTAGGACCATATGGCTTCATGTGTCTAGACACACCCGAAGTTCCTGGTAACCAAGGACTTAAAGATCAACTTTTAGCTTTAAGGTGGATTAGAGACAACATAGAAGCGTTTGGAGGAGATACGAACCAAATAACCGTCTTTGGCGAGAGCGCTGGTAGTATATCTGTTGATTTCCACCTACGATATACTAACGAAAATCTGTTCAGTAAAGTTATATTACAGAGTGGTACTACGTTAACTCCGATATTTGTTAAGGATTCTGATCGAACTATACCTATAAAGATAGCTGACCGTCTCGGATTTATAACGGATGATTTTCAAGAAGCGCTGTCGTTTCTAGCTACAGTGGACCCAAATTTAGTCATTGCTGCCACATCAGACGTTACTTATGAATCTCGAGGTTGCATCGAAAAAGATTTTGAGGGTGTCGAAAAGTTCGTGTGGGATCATCCTCTTAATGTAAAAGTAAGCAACAATAAAATTCCAATTCTTATTGGAGTTAATGAAAAAGAAACACTTACATTTTACGGAACCGAGGATACAGATTTTTATAAAGATACGTTGGTCATTTATAATCATTTAAAAAATTATTTTGATTTTGAAGATGATTACCTCAATGAAATGTATGATATCACTCGTCATTTCTACTTTGGTGATGGTGAAGTTAGCGACCAAATAACCTGGAACTATATCGATTTCACATCAGATTTTATGTTCGTCAGCCCGACAACAAGGAGTATTGGCATGTTTATAGAAGATGGAATAGAATCAATTTTCCAATACGTATTTACCTATGACGGCAAAAGAAATTTCGTTAAGCAACGACTAAATTTGACAGTCGAAGGAGCTGCACATGCTGATGAAGTTGGATATCTATTTGATATATCTTACCTAGGAGACAACACCCCTGAGGATCAATTAACTGTTGATCGTATGACTGCTATGTGGACTAATTTTGTTAAATACGGGTATGTAAAGGGAGTAATTATTGTTTTATGTCTACGTGCATATTATATAATCACAATCCAAAGTAGTATTGATATATAATTTATTTTGCCGAATATTTCGTGTAAATGTAATTATGCAATATAAAAACGTCCATAGCATTTTTCCACTTTTATTTTTATTTTCTTAGTTAGTTACATTTATTTTCTAGAATTCACCGTTGTATTTATTTCTCTATCGTTCTCACCACTAATATTCTTTTTCTTGGTTTCAGTGACCCAACGCCGGAAACCAGTGATTTACTACCAGTGAAATGGAAATCTGTAAATGCTGAGACATATTACTACTTAGATATAGGGTCCGAACTTATTCTGGGCACTAGACCGTTCAATAAGAGAATGGCATATTGGGAACTGTTCTTTAATTTAAACAGAAAACTTCAGAAAGGCTATAGAGAAGACTAAACTAAACAGTTTACTTAATTTTATCTTTTATTGTACAACATAATGTGAATGTGTGTCGGTGTGATGATATAAACATATCTTAGTTGTTCTGTTCTATATTACTAGGAACATCGAAAGTACATGTCACCAACAATGCAATATCAAAAACTCGTTCGATACTTTAAGTAATATTCAAAACCATTCAATTCCATTCTGTTTTTTCTTATTACTAGGAATGTCCTATAATGACATCTCTTATTACTATAAATGCCCTATAATGACATGTCTTATTACTATAAATGTCCTATAATGGCATGTCTTATTACTAGAAAAACTAAACTCGAAAATTACCGATATTTCGTGAAATATTGTAAAAAACATGTTAATACAAATTTATAGGAACCCATTATATTTTCCGCCCTGTGGGATAAACAAGAAGTTGAGATTTATAGAAGAGTTTGGCAGTTGAAAATGTCCCTTATATTCAATGTGGACAAATAGAGCGATACATTCCGAATCCGATACATTTTACGACACCTGCAGGATTAGATGGAGTAGTGCTACTCTAAACCTGGCCGACGCCATACGGACCCAACATATCTGGTGGGGATGCCAGGGACTGAGTATAAGGAATAAGCAAAATCGGCATAAATATAAATAAACAGGACATAAACATGTGAGAAAGATAGAGACCACCAAACACTTTCATGTATGTCGAACTCTTCAAATAAAATTGAACAAATGTTGATATGTGTTATTTTTGTATTATTAGTAAGGATGTGAAACTGACAACTAGTAATAAAATTAAATTCATATAAAATAATTTTTTTTTTTTTTTGTAAATGTTAAATTGTAATAATTTTATGAAGTGATATATATACAGGTAGTTAATCTATTGCTGTCCGATATATGACAATTTTGTCCATTTTCTGCAATTCAATTGTAATTGTGTCGTTGCAATGACACAGTTATTATAATACAACGATATTCTTCTTTTTTGTTTTAGCTTTCCTCGATCAGGACCCTGGTGTATATGAAGGAAACAAGTGGCTAACCAACTTTCCTAAAAACTTTCTTCACTTGTTTCCTTATTGTGGTTGGTTAGGGTTCAGTTCCTGCCCATCACTCTGTTATTATTGTCCTTGTACCACAGTTGCAGTCTCCCTATAGGTTTTTTCTTGTCTTGTAATATCCAGTCTAGCATTTTTCTTCACCATGCTAAGGCTTTAGAGCTACATGTCCCTCCTGTTTCCATTTAAGCTTGACCACCCTTTGCACTACATTTGAAACGTTAATGTGGTCACAAATATACTTACCATTATATTTTTTTTAGGATATAATGAATTCCATCAATCACAGATTTTGCTAAATGGGAGGTGCGTTGGGTTGTCAGCAATTTGAGGTACAGCATTTATCCGATTTTTTCTCTCCACACACGCGCCTTACTATTAGTAAATTCATGTATTTATTAATTTAAATATATCTATAGTATTAAATAACTTTCTGATAAGATAATATATACAATGCATGTACACCAAACACGCTTAAAGTCCATTTCCTCTAATTTACAATCTTGATACACCTTGATTATTATACCAGCTACTCTTGCAACATGTCGATGTTGCAACAGTTGAAGTCGATATGCATTATCAAAAGAATAAAGACGAATAAATTTTTCCAATATCCCGTGTGAGAATGTTGTTTTAATGATTTAGTGTTAGATTATCAATTTAAAGATGCTAGGCACAACTACAATAGATGGAATTGTGACACGTTGTTACCCGGATGCCAGTCTTATGGACTTATGGTAGACATTCTTATGGTAAGTATATTTATGATTATTCTTAAATATATCCCTAAAGAAGAAGCAGTTGGTGAGTCGATAGCAACACCTCACTTAATTACCTTTTATGGTATCAAACTGTAATATATCTGGAAACTGTGTTGAAGTTTCAATTTAGAATCACTTCGAAAAAAGAATTAAATTTATCTATATAAGGACGATGTGTTTAAAAGTGTCCTAAAAAAATCAACATGTACCAACACACTTGAGATATACTCGTACCCTAAATGTATCAACACACTTGAGATATACCTCAAATGAAACCTTTTATTTCATACATCGATTAATGTTAATGTCAGAACAGTGGGCGAACCACCATATAAACCGGATTTCTATTCTTATCATTTGTTTGTTACAATCTTTTACATATTTTATAGTAAAAAAAACACCGCTTTAGCAGTAACAATTGCTTGTAACGTTTATGATACGTACACACACTGTCACTAATTTTATGTTTTTTTATGGGTTGGAACAACATCTATTCATTTTTCTCATCATCCTTTGTAAAATTAGATTATTCAATTTATATGAAGTGAAAAGTCACTTCACATTACAACGCACAGTTATTTTCAACTACAAGTACTTGCATAGCGATAACCTAAATAGCAACTATTACGATCGCTTGTAGGTACATATGACAAGATTATATTCTCAAAATATACGTATGAGGAGGTATTCTTTGAAAACAAACCGATTCAAACGTGTCATAAAATATTATCAGATAAATGATAAACACACGCGATAACTTGCATAAACCTATACATATAATTAATTAACATTATCCATTTACGAATTATAATACTTCTGGAAGCATAGAAAACACTAGCATAGAAATATAGTGACTGCACTGTGCATACAATTCATCAATACAATGTGGCAACCGCAGTTTTCGTACATAACGATATTCCTATTGGTGTTACTTTACAACGCAGAAGCATTTGTCAGAACAGATCCTTTAGTAATTACTAACGTAGGAACAATAAAAGGTTTAAGTGCAAGTGATGGTGATTATTCCATGTTTATGGGCATACCATATGCGGAAGTTGATGAAGCGAATCCATTCGGCGTAAGTATTTTAATTATTGCTTACATTAAATCTTCTTATTTTGATCATATTTGACATATGAAATTAATTTCTATTGGCTTTTCAACAGCTCAAAGTTTAGACCGTATAATGGCAACAGCTAAAATATTTAACTCAAATTATATCTGTACTTAACTCAAAGTCGCTTCTAAGCTTCGACCCAGTGACTTTTTTGATGAGTACGGATATTTAAGAATTATTTTTTAGCAATTTGTAAGAATTAATTGTAAATAAACAAGAATGTCAGAGTAAAAATCCTTATTGGACCGACGCTATGGATTATTCACTAAAATCGGAACAAGGACGTTTTAGGCTGATATTGATTAACCAGATACTTATAACTATAATTATTAGGCGGTACTTCACCTCTGGGCAACTCCTAAAGCTCTACAAAGCTCCGGTTGCCCCAAGCGCACCCGCATGCCCCCCGGTGTTGCAGGTGTCTATGGGCGGCGGTAACACTTACTATCACATGGGAATGCATGCTCAATCGCCTACTTCACTATAAAAAAAAATCATACGGATTATTTAATATTATTTTTAATTTCAGCCTTCGACACCATATCCTAAATTTGACGAAGTATTCGAAGCGTATGATGACTCCTCTATATGTCCACAAATAGAAGAATTTAATAATACAATTGTTGGAACTCTTGACTGCCTTCACTTAAATGTTTACGTACCAAATTCTGTTAGTTCAACAAACCCTCTACCTATCCTAGTTTGGATTCACGGAGGTGCCTTCGAAACTGGATTTTCTGGTAGAGTCATATATGGACCAAGCTACTTAGTGAAACATGATGTCATTTTAGTGACGCTGAATTATCGAGTGGGACCATATGGCTTCATGTGTCTAGACACATCCGAAGTTCCTGGTAACCAAGGACTTAAAGATCAACTGTTAGCTTTGAGGTGGATTAGAGATAATATAGAAGCCTTTGGAGGAGATGCTAAACAAATAACTGTATTTGGCGAGAGCGCTGGTAGCATATCTGTTGATTTTCATCTGCGATTCACTGACGAAAACCTCTTTAGTAAAGCTATATTACAGAGTGGTACTACGTTAACTCCGATATTTGTTACTGATTCTAATCGAACAGTACCTATAAAAATAGCTGAACGTCTTGGATTTTTAACGGATGATTTTAAAGAAGCGCTGTCGTTTCTTGCCACAGTGGATACAAATTTAGTTATTGCTGCCGCGTCAGAAATTAATTATGAATTCCGAGGTTGCGTTGAGAAGGATTTTGACGGTGTAGAAAGTTTTGTATGGGATCATCCTCTAAACGTAAAAGTAGCCGACAATAACATTCCAATCCTTATAGGGGTCTGTGATAAAGAAACACTTATGTTTTTCGGAAGCCAAGATACAGATTTTTACAAAGATACGTCAGTCATTTATAATCAGTTGAAGAATTATTTTAATTTTGATGATGAACTTCTCAATGAAATGTATGAAATTACTCGACATTTTTACTTTGGTGATGTAGAAGTAAGCGAACAATTATTTTGGAACTACATTGATTACACGTCAGATTTTATGTTTATCAGTCCGACAACAAGAAGTATTGGAATGTATATAGAAGATGGAATAGAATCCATTTTCCAGTACGTATTCACCTACGATGGCAAAAGAAATTTCGCTAAACAACTACTAAATTTGACAGTTGAAGGAGCTTCGCATGCTGATGAATTAGGATATCTGTTTGATATATCTTACCTAGACAATAACAACACTCCCGAAGACCAACTTACTATAGATCGAATGACTACTATGTGGACCAATTTTGCAAAATACGGGTATGTAGAACAAAATAAGAGTATAATTTTTTAAATGCGGTTTTATATCTTAGTGTCCACCGACTATGATAATTAGTTGTATGTACACTGGTTATTGTTGTTTAATTTTATAAATTTTAATACACAGAGCACTTATTGTGATTACCGCCCGAATGTATAAGAAAGTGAGTGAGTGAGCTACATGATTTTCTTTTACGGAGAAAAAGGCGGCAAACAAGCATACAGTCCACCTGGTGGTAAGTGGATACTGTCGTCCATAGACATCCGCGATACATGCCAACATCAGTCCAGAATGACAAACGTTGGCACACCCCCGGATGCGCTGCCCACCTTTGCAGATCAAGGAATGGATTGGAACGGTGGGAAAATGGGGAGGGATAGGATGGGATGGGAATGATCTCTGGCATATCTCACTCACTACCGAAAAACGTACGTACGTACATTGGGGAAATACGATAAAGTAGGAAATGCAGTACATTTCAAAGTAGTCTTCTGTGAGAGAGGGGTAACATAGCTATGTTACCTCTCTCTCTATAGAGGAATGCGGCCGGCGGCTATAGGAATGCAGAAATTTTAAAACAAAAATGTCCATGAAAAATATTGCATACTTATAAATAAAATATACAATACAATCAGCCAACGTCGTTTCACTGCTACATATAGGCCTCTCCCGAAGCTCGCTACCACATATGATCCTCGGCTCTTCTCATCAACCACCACCGGCGAACCCCTTCGAGTGGTCGGTGGACCTGGCAGGAGGGTGCCTCACAGTGCGCTTCCCGGTACGTGCCCTCCATTCGAGGACTCGTATATCCTATCGGTTATCGGTCCTGCGGCAAATATAATTTGCCCATTGCAACTTCAGCATGTTGATTCTGTGAGCCACGAGTATGTCGGTGACTTTAATTCTTTGGTGAATCTCTTCATTTCCTACCTTATCCCGCGAAGAAACTCCGAGCATAGCTCTCTCCATAGCTCGCTGAGCCACTTTAAACTTATGGATCGGGCCCACCGTCAGAGGCCTATATTTATATTTATTATAAATATTATTTTTTTATTTTAGTGATCCAACGCCAGAAATCAATGATCTGCTGCCAGTAAAATGGAGACCCGTAAATCTCGACTCATTCTACTACTTGGACATAGGCTCTGAACTTAGTTTAGGCACTAGACCGTTCAATGACAGAATGGCCTTTTGGGAACTGTTCTTCATTATCAACGGGGAGCTTCAAAAGGCCTAAAAAAGTAGACGTTAATTAATATTTTTTGTATTATACAATAAAAGTTGTATACGGAAAAATAGTTTCTACACTTTCACTTGAATTAACACCGGACGTCTTCAAGAATAATTTTGCACTGCAGTGGAAAATGTCCCGGATTCGATTCCTGGTCAGGCATTCATTTGATTAAAGACAAATGTTTATTCTGGTCAAGGTGGTTCTTTATATGTGACCTGGACCCACGACACGCGGAATCCTAGCGCCGAAAAAAACCCGAAGAAAAGTGAAGCTGGAATTTCAAAAAACACTGCACATTGTTTTTGACAACACATTGTCACACAATAATTGTTATGTAAACTGGTTACTCCCGATTTATTATTTATTTATTATAGTCGATATTTGGATCTGCGGAGGCGGCTGAAGGTGTTGTTGCTATGTCAAATATGTCTTTTATACAACCACATAACCACATTTTAACCACATAACAAAAATAATTATACAATATCTTAATATCTGCCAAACTGCAGAATGGTTTGTATCGTGACAAATGCTGTAATATTATGTTACAAACGATGTTAACACTTTTGTTTATGCACTAATATTATATAAACTTTGATTTATTTTTTAACTGTATTAAAGTCTGTCTACTGTTACTGTATATACTGTGTACTGTATACCCTCCGTCGCGTTCGTTTTTGATTCACCTGACCACATTGAATTTGTTTTTGTTGATTAAGTTCCTTGTACACTATACCGACACACACGTGAGTTTGAATACGGATCCACTTTTGTTGGGTTTTTTTTTTTTCTATAGAGAAGAGGGCGGACGAGCAAGCGGTCTCACGTGATGGTAAGTGTCACCGCCGCCCATGGACACCTGCAACACCAGGGGGTATGCTGCGGGCGCGCCGCCGACCTTGCAAAGTTCATTGTCACATAGCTGTGAAAAGGGGACATTGAATAAGGATATATAGAATTTTCCGTAAATAGTGGCCAAGCTTGATACTGTCGAAAGGCCAGTTTATGACCTATCGGATGACCGCAATTAATCTTAGCGAAAATTCGTATCGAGATATTACCCTTTATTTGATTTAAAAAAAAATACACCCTTGTTCAGTCATTTGCGTGCTGCAGCTACAAATGAAGCACAATTCACATTCCGCTTCGTGTCGAAACGTTGTTCTGTTAAACGTTCATTTACTGTTATGGTGTCTTCGAGAAGTTTAAGTTTCTCTCAAGTTAAGGTTTCATCCTTCGTCTACTAATTTGAAATTGACTTTCAGTTACCGAATTTTCATTGAGTTTAATTACGGTCATATCGACAGTTTCAAGTTTGGCCACAATTAACTGGACAACCTGTATATATTGTAATTAGTACCAGACCGGGGGCGTATAAAAAAAGAAGGCGGTTGGTCAGATTTCATTTCGCAATTATGGCACTCCCGGCACTCGACGAGATGGTATAGCCAGGCGAAAGTAATTAAATAAAGTCAGATTTAAAATTGAGTTGGATAACTGTTGTGTTTTCTTTTCTATATTAAATGCAAGTATATAATGTCGACACTGTCAGTGCATTGTACATCCTGTTCCATACAGTCGCTTCTCAGCTGTTTTGTGTACTTATAGCAAATTTATGTGTTCAACCAATATAATTATTTGAACGACATTAAGAGTGGGTATGAAAACCTCTGTATGTATTAAACCTCTGATATGAAACACTATAATTTTCATTCAGACCGAATAGAAACGCCCAAACCACATTTCCCCCAATTTACAATAGTTAATTACTTGATTACTAGTTTACGAGAGCGAGAGTTGAACTGACTAATATAATTACTTGCTAATATAATAATCAAATTATATCAACTTCTGTTGCTACAAGTACGAGTAACCCCCGGTACACACGAGCCGTTTTGCCCGGTCCGGTAACATTAGTATGGACCCTGAAGGTAAGAATTCAATACAAAACGCACCACGCACACGTCCGGTCCGGTTCGGTAAGAAAGGCAGTAGCAAGTCCGGTAGCCCCGATAAGAAAGAGACAGGGCTTACATAGTTATATTTTAAATATCCATTTTAAAGGTGATGACTTTCAGAAAATTTAGGTTTACAACTAGGACACTATATTCTGAATACAAACTGCTTACTGTACGTCAACTTTACTTACTGAATTCTCTTCTTCATCTCCACAGTACTCTTCCTTTCGGTACTAAAGTACAGTGTAACAAACGCAGAATCGATATTGTGTGCAAGCGATGTTTCCTTGTTATTATACAATAAAATTAATGGACAGTTGCGGATTAATTAAAACCTGACTAGATATCAAACTAAAAACAAAATCAAGAACTGGCTATAAAATAAAACCGGTGATGTATGTGATAAGAGTAACTATAGACCAATCTCGCTGGCCACGATTGTTGCCAAAGTGCTTGACAGTCTGCTTGATTCACAACTGGACAAATATCTGAAATTACACGATAACCAGTTCGGTTTCAGACCGGGACTCTCTACAGAAACTGCCATCTTGTGTTTAAAGCGGACTGTCAGGTACTATACTGACAGAAAAACGTCTATTTATGCCTGTTTTTTCGATTTATCGAAGGTATTTGACCTGGTTTGTTATGACATCTTGTGGCAGAAACTGGAAAGTATCAAGTGGCCAACAGAATTGAATAATATTTTTAAATACTGGTATAGGAGCCATGTCAATGTCGTGAAATGGTCGAGTGCGTTTTCTGAGCCGTATGGGTTGGAGTGTGGGGTAAGACAGGGGGGTTTGACCTCACCTAAGCTCTTCAACTTGTACGTAAACGCACTTATAGAGGAGCTCAGCAGTGCTCGTGTCGGCTGCCATATTGACAATGTGTGTGTGAATAATATTACCTACGCGGACGACATGGTGCTGCTGAGTGCTTCTGTCTGTGGCCTTAGTAAATTGCTAGGCATCTGTGAAAAATATGCTGCTAGTCATGGATTAAAATATAACGAAAGCAAAAGTGAATGTATGGTCTTTCGGGCGAGAAACAAAGGTCCACACGATGTTCCACCTATTAAACTGAAGGGAACCCCACTAAAGAGAGTAGAACAATTTAAGTATCTCGGACATTTGGTAACCTCTGACCTGGGGGACAATGCAGACATTGAAAGGGAACGCAGGGCGTTGTCTGTGAGAGCCAACATGATAGCTCGCAGGTTTGCTCGTTGCTCCACTGAAGTCAAGATCACTCTTTTTAGAGCTTTTTGTACATCCTTTTACACGAGCAGCCTGTGGGTTAATTACACTCAAAAACAGTATAGCGCCCTCCGCGTGCAATACAACAACGCATTCAGGATGCTGATGGGGTTGCCCCGATTCTGTAGCGCATCGGGGATGTTTGCCGAAGCGCGGGTAGATTGTTTTTACGCGATCATGCGCAAACGGTGTGCATCCCTGATGCGCAGGGTCCGGGCCAGCGCCAACGGTATCCTGGAAATGTTTTCGAACAAGTTCGACTGTCAGTACATGAAGCGTTGTTGTATGCTACATGTGCTGACAAATAAATTACTGTGACCCACCTATTACTATGCATTTCATTCGGATGTTGATAAATTAAAATAACACTTGATTAACATCCGAGCTGAAGGGTCACTTTATTCATTTTAAGTTAATATACTTTAATTCGTAGCACTAACATAGTTTTATAAGTCTTTTTCTTTAATTATTTTATTATACTAACACTTGCTATGGATCTGTGTTATCCGATAAAATAGAATAAAATAAATAAAAAAAAATTAAACCATGATTATAATGACACCGAATCCTTACACCAATGTGCTAAATTATTCTTAACAACCTAAATATATTTAACATTTTTAGCATCTGTAACTCTTATTCACACACACACTCATACATCAACTCACACTCAATTACTTACATTATTGACTCTATGCTGTATTTTTCTAAAATAGGGTATCTAAAACCACACTCCCACACATTCATATACAGACATACACACATAAAAGACACACGACGTACATGTTATACACAATGATTACCATCTGAATAAACTGTTTTTATAACCGTCACTATATAGTATAATATAACTTACAGAACTAAGAATAGATCTAAGGGAAACCGCTGACAGATGTAAAACAGATTATCTAGTATAGATGTCAGCACACATTGTCCTTGTGTATATCTACTTGTAAATTTGATCTTTTTTGTAAATTACATTATAATTGAAAACATGTAAAGTACTCACTTGACTTGTAAACATGTGAGTAAGTTCTTGAGAACTGAAGCTGGAACAACTGCAAGTTGACGATGCATTTCAGAACAAAACAAAACTTTCACCTCAAGGGCTTCGTTAACAAGCAAAATTCCCGTATCTGAGGACCAGAAAATCCTCATGATTCACATGTGCTTCTAATGCACCCCCAAAAAGTGACAATTTGGTGTGCCATGTGGGCAGAACTATACTTTTTGAAAATGAGGTAGGTGTTGACTGTCAACGGCGATCGTTATCGTGGCATGTTGACAAAGATTTTTTTGGCAAAAATTGGATAAAATGGACATAACTGCTATGTGATTTCAGCAGGATGCTTCCACTTGTCACGCTGCGTGCGAAACAACGATGTTGTTACAAACCAAGTTCCCAGGCCGTGACATCTCTCGATTTAAATTACTTCGATTTATTTTTATAGAGTTTTTTGAAAAGGAAGATGTATATAAACCAACCACCCTGAGA
Source organism: Sesia apiformis (assembly GCA_914767545.1). Taxonomy (NCBI): domain Eukaryota; kingdom Metazoa; phylum Arthropoda; class Insecta; order Lepidoptera; family Sesiidae; genus Sesia; species Sesia apiformis. Next base: position 20,583,789 of record OU611952.1, read on the forward strand.
AGATTGGAGAACTCAAAGACGAAACTGAACGCCAAATTACAGAATCCCGCGGTGTTCATTCGATAAGGTATTCCGATATTTCGTCGAAAGGTCCATGATTGCGATTGTCATTTGACCTACAGTTTATTTCATGTGTAATGTGAATAATTGATCTGTTTATATAAATAAAAATTTCTACGAAATTCATTCAAATATGGTGTTTTTCCATTTATTCTAAATTCATGTTCGTGTTGAGACACCTGTTACTTGTTATGGTAACGATAGCATGGTAATAACATAGTGTTGATAACATGATATGATTACTAGCGCGGTCGTTTTACCCATGACAAGATTATTTTTTCAATGTGTAAGATATTTTATGAAGAGATGAGATTCAATAGCGTCATAAAATATTATCAGATAAACAATAGGCAGATTCGATTACTTATGTAACTCTATATCTGTAAATACATGACATTATCTATTCACAACTTATAAAACTTCTTGAAGCAAATAAAAATATTCATTGTTCACATAAATTATCAAAATGTGGCAACCGCAGTTTTCATACATAAAAATATTCATACTAATGTTAGTTTACAATGTGGAAGCATTAGTCAGAATAGATCCTTTAGTGATTACTAATGTAGGAACTATAAGAGGTTTAAGAGCGAGCGATGGTGATTATTCCATGTTCATGGGAATACCATATGCGAAGGTTGATGAAGCAAATCCATTCGGTGTAAGTATTTTAATTAACACTACCATTAAGTTTTCTTATTGTGAACACAAATTAATTTCTACTAGCTTCTTAAAAGATCAGAGTAGGGCGTATAGCAGATGTCCCCAATCGGAACTCAAACTGATAAAGTCTTACTTTCGTACTTTTGCCTGAACTAGCCGTGAGTTTATTAATAATTATGTACATTTCAATCACGAGCATTATAATATCGGTGATGTACGAGTAATAATGCTTGTGAATAAACAAGCATGTTCTACAGAGGTCTCCAACCTTTTTGGGCTGACTGACTGACTCACTGACTGTTCCACAAAGTCCCAAGGGACAAGACGAAAAAACTGTCTCTCCGGGACGTCAAATGGAAATGATTAATTTGCACTGCAGGGATATTTAAGAAAAATATCAAAATGTATCTTTGCTTGAATTTTACAAGTCTTCCACTCACACAGTTTGATCAGTTGCATAAAGCTCGTGGCTTCTTTCCGCTTTCTGTGTGTGTAAAAAACATTCTACGAAATGAAATACATACACAAAAAAATCTACAAATTCAAGTTAACAAACTGATGACCATCGTAAGTTGCTTTTGATAATTGCCACTAGTAGACTTGATCCACAACTGTAAACAATTGTCTGTGAAAAATCACAGCTACATAATGAATCTCATTAAAATTATTATTAAAATGTTTAATATTACACTTTAATACTAGATTATGTATGAGAGCGGTACACTAATATTGTTTTGTTTCATTATAAAATAAAGTTAAGTGTGGTGGGCCGGATGCCAGGCATGTCCAGCTCGTTGTCGCGGGCCGGTCTTGGCCCGCGGGCCGTAGTTTGGAGACCCCTGTCCTAGAATAAAAAATATACACCGATTTACACTAGGTCTATGAAAAGGATTATTGTTGAAAACGTCAAGAGGGACATTTTCGACTGATGTCGATCAATATCAAACAGATCTCTGTTATACTACTTTTAATTCCAGCCATCGACACCATATCCCATATTTGATGATGTATTCGAAGCGTATGATGACTCCGCTATATGTCCGCAAATAGAAGAATATAATAACACAATTGTTGGAACTCTAGACTGCCTTCATTTGAATATTTACGTACCAAACTTTGCTAGTTCCAGAAATCGTCTACCAGTCTTAGTTTGGATCCATGGAGGAGCCTACGAAACTGGGTTTTCAGGTAGATTCACATATGGACCAAGCTACTTAGTCAAACGTGATGTCATTTTAGTGACGTTAAATTACCGACTGGGACCATATGGCTTCATGTGTCTAGACACTCCCGAAGTTCCTGGTAACCAAGGACTTAAAGATCAACTGTTAGCTTTGAGGTGGATTAGAGATAATATAGAAGCCTTTGGAGGAGATGCTAAACAAATAACTATATTTGGTGAGAGCGCTGGCAGCATATCTGTTGATTTTCATCTGCGATTCACTGACGAAAACCTCTTTAGTAAAGCTATATTACAGAGTGGTACTACGTTAACCCCGATATTTGTTACCGATTCTGATCGAACAGTACCTATAAAGATAGCTGAGCGTCTCGGAGTTTTAACGGATGACTTTGAAGAAGCGCTGTTGTTTCTTGCTACAGTGGATACAAAATTAGTCATCGCTGCCGCGTCAGAAGTTACTTATGAATTCCGAGGTTGCGTTGAAAAAGATTTTGACGGAGTCGAAAAGTTTGTTTGGGATTATCCTATCAACGTAAAAGTAACCAACAATAAAATTCCAATCCTTATCGGATTTTGTGATAAAGAGACATTTACCTTTTACGGAAGCGAAGATATAGATTTTTACAAAGACACGAGAGTAATTTATAATGACTTAAAGAATAATTTTGATTTTGAAGATGAATACCTCAATGAAATGTATGACATCACGCGACATTTTTACTTTGGTGATGGAGTAGTAAACGAACAATTATTTTGGAACTACATTGATTACACATCAGATTTTATGTTTGTCAATCCGACAACGAGAAGCATTGGACTGTATATAGAAGATGGAATAGAATCAATTTTCCAGTATGTATTCACCTACGATGGTAAAAGAAATATCGCTAAACAACTACTAAATTTGACATATGAAGGAGCAGCACATGCTGATGAATTAGGATATCTGTTTGATGTATCTTACCTAGGGGATAACACGCCTGAAGATCAACTTACTGTTGATCGTATGACTACTATGTGGACTAATTTTGCTAAATACGGGTATGTATATCAACAATTTAATTTTATCTGTCTACACATATTTACACAAATACAAAGTAATTTACAATTTTTTTTTCCGAATGTGTTGTGTATATATAATTGTGTCGTACAATTTTTTTAACATAAATAATTGTTTTATTTTTCTTATTTGGTTACATTTTTGTCGTCTTCTAGAAGACACCATAACAGACAAGCGAAGTTATCGTTTTATTTTTTATTTGTTCATCTCGTGTCTAATATTTTTCGTGTTTTCAGTGATCCAACGCCAGAAATCAGTGATCTATTGCCAGTAAAATGGAGACCTGTGAACACCGAGACATATTACTACTTGGAGATAGGCTCAGAACTTAGTCTAGGCACCAGACCTTTCAATAAACGAATGGCCTTTTGGGAGCTGTTCTTCAATATAAACGGGAAACTTCAGAAGGGCTATAGAGAAGACTTTAATTAATTTATGGATCGAAAAACAAACACTTTTTTAAGTTATTCCTGCACTACCACTTGAATTAGCATCATAAAGTGTCAAACCATAGACAACCGATTAGCTCAGTCGGTAGTACCCCTACCCACTATGTAAAGTTCTCCATTCCCAGTTGGATATTCATTTGTTTAAATATATTGTTCGGACCTGGGTGGTGTAATCGTCTCTGTATATGTTTTTTTTTATAGAAAAAAATCGACAGATAAGCATACAGTCCATCTGATGGAAAGTGGATACTGTCGTCCATAGACATCCGCGATACATGCAGAATACATCAGTCCAGAATGAGAATCGTTGGCACGCCCACGAATGTGCTGCCTACATTTGCAGATTAAGGAATGGATTGGGAGAAAGGGTTGGGAAAATGGGAAGGGATAGGATAGGATGGGACGGGAATGGGCTCTGACATATCTCACTCACTACCGAAACACGTACGTACATTGGGGAAATACGATAAAGTGGGAAATGCAGCACATTTTAAGGTTCTGTGAGAGAGGGGTAACGTGGCCAGTAGAGTGCGCCCAGCGACTGTGGGAATGCAGCGTGGACTCACCCCCTGCAACTCCTTGTCTCTAGCCCAACGACACCAGGAATCTTAGCGTGAGATATTTATTGATTCTGGCGTTAAGTAAAAAAAGTCACTTTAATTAAAGCCGAGACGCCAAGCCTTCAAGCATAGACTATCGATCAGTGCAATTATGAAACACTTTTGACTATCAAGGAAACCTTTATACGAGTCTGTTAGACAGAGAGCGAGAAGAAAGGGTTATACATATGTTTGGATTAATTAAATAGGGCTTTAATGTGTGAGAAAGACAGGGACTGTCGACTCCTTTCTTATTCGGTATGAACTCTTTACTTATTATTCGTAAATAAAATTGGATAACTGTTGACTTCTGTTATTTTTCATATTAAATGTAGGGGGGGATATAAATTCGACACAATTCACGCAGAATGTGGAATGTCTCTTGCATTGTCAGTGATAAGTAGAGCCCATGCCCATCCTATCCTATTCCTTACTATTTTCCCAACTTTTCTTCAAATCTATTCCTAAATCACTGAAAGTAAGCAGCGAGGGCGTTTCGTCATTCTGGACTGATGTTGGCATGTATCCTAGATGTCCATGGACGACAGTATCCACTTACCACCAGGTGGACTGTATGCTTGTCTGCCTCTTTTCAATAAATAAAATTAGCTACCATTAGCTGATGTTGACATGGACGGCAGTCTTTGACAAGCAAGATACAGAATTATCACTAAAATTGCGATATCAAAGATACTAGTTCCATACTTCAGGTAATAATGAAAATAGAAAATCAAACCTGAATGCCTTCTTGTTATAAAAAGTAAACGCGAATATTACCGATAGCTCGTGAAATATATTATACGAGTACATTATGAAACGTCACACAATATTTTTTTTTTTATAGATTAGTGGGCGGACGAGCAAGCGGTCCCACTTGATGGTAAGTTTTACAGCCGCCCATGGACACCTGCAACACCAGGTGGTATGCGGGTGCGCCGCCGGCCTTGCAAAATTCTATTCACAGCTCTCTTGAAGAACCCCATATCGTAGCATAATGGAAAGACCTCTTGAGGCAGAATATAGAATTTAGAAAAATACAAAGTCTCTTGGTATATAGAAAAAAATACTTTCTGGTTTTGTTGTGGGCAAAAATAAGAAGTTAAGACGGACACAGGAGTTCGATAATTGAATGTGGCCGTTATGTCAATATGGACAAAGAGCGGTGACACTCATACCTCTGGTACGGATACATTCCGAATACTACCAACAACATTCACGATGACAATAATAATAATATAACCAGACAGAAGAAATGCTCGTACGCCGGCGGTGGGCCCCTTTGGAGCTTAAAGGAGGAATAGATCATAAACATAATGAGGAAGATAAAGAGAAGAAAAAAAAGAAGATTATTTTTTATCTTCGGATTAAGGCCTCTTTTATATAAAAATGAACAACAGTGTGTGTTTTAGTGACAAAAAGGCGCTAACTAGCAATATAATTGGTCCTATAAAAGAAATATATGTTTACAATACGATAATTATGTTATTAAGTGTCATTTTCTTTATAACTGCAATTATAGGACATTGCTTTAAGTCTGATATTGAATTTTCAAAATATTAGAGTAATTTATAACATAAAACCGATTGCAGTAATGAATCTGTAATGTAATGCACTGTAATGAATTGCAGTAATGATTGCAGTGATGATGAACCGATGCAAACTTACTTATTTCCCTAATTATAGTTTATTTCAATATACGTTTTCATATAGGAGTTATACGCAGGCGGATTTTTGTTCGTTTCAAATTATTGGAACGAAGATCCTTTACGCGACTTGCGGTAGGTGTGATTCGAGAGAAAATGTAACATCACGTAAGGTTTTTACCCCTCCATACGCCTTTCTCTTTCTCTGTGTGTGTGTGTGCGTGCGAGTATCTAGAGCAAGACTCAAGCAGAACAACATGATATTGACGCTAGGGAATGAAATACCAGGATACCGGGATCCCGAAATGCCGGGATCACGCATGCAATATGCAGGAATAATCTCGCTCGTAAATTGAGCGGGATCCGACGGGATTTGCGGAATTGAGGAGAAACGAAGTTCATGCGTGTTACTCTGCTCGCGGGCACGCGTGACTTGATGAAGCAGCATCAGCAGCACCAATGTCACTTCAAGACGAACTCGAACTGACCTTGACCAGTTTGAACACTTCTGGAACACCCCAACCTAGCAATAGCAGACTTCAATAGCAAAATTCAAGACTGCTACGTATCAGTGCGTTGTACAGACATAATAAACCTTATTATGTCTGTATAACGCACTGATACGTAGCAGTCTTGAATGCAGAATCAATATGGAGTCCATTCTATAAAGTCCATTCTGACACGATTGAACGTATCCAGCGTGCGTTCACCAGGTTTCTTGAGTACAAGGACTGCCAATGCCCATATCGTTCTAATTACTATACACGACTCTCTCATTTCGGATTACCAACGTTAGTAGTAACCAAGCGGTTTCCTGCTTGGTTTTGTTGCACAAAATATTAAATAGCGCCTTGTTAATACCTAAGGTGGTAAACCAAATTCGCTTTGTTGTTCCTTGCTCTATCCCAAGTTATCTTTTAAGCAAGCAATTAGTACCGTTACCTTCTAAAACAAACCTGGGTACATTCTCACCATTAAATCGTCTTCTGAATACTTGTAACGAGTTGAATTCTCATGACATCGACATCTTTAATGATTCTTTGGCAAGTTTTAAATGCAAAATTTCACGTAAATTGTAGTCGGGCACTTTTGATTTTGTATTTTTTTCATTTGTTTATTTAAATAGTATAGTAAATTGTAATTTAACCTTATTTAATCGGATTTATGTACATCCACATTTAAATTTATTTTTTTGGATTATGCTCCTATTGTATCATACTCGCATGATACCTCTTTGTTGAACTTGTATGCACCTATTAAAGTATTGCACGCGGTATTTTGAATTTATGAGTTTTTATCATTTGTATTTTTTCGTGTAAATGCTGTTGGTGTATCTTGAAAATAAATAAATAACAGACGTGCAGACTAGTGCGTGGCCGATTGTATACTCTAAATTTTTTATTTTTGATTTCATTCCTTATTTTAAATTATTTGCATTGAAAATATGATACAAAATAAAATATACATATATGAACTATACAGATTTTATTTCGAATTACTAAGATGTAAGAAACTAAGATCCTCACGCATGGATCTTCGTTCCTGACGGGGGGGGGGGGGGGTCTCCTGATCGCAGATTTACGCAGATTGAGTTACTTTTACATTTCTATGAAATTATAAAAAAATACGGAGCTCTTTAAGAGTCACTTAATATCACAACGATCAGTTATTTTTAATTACAAACAATTGCTGCTGTGTTGAAGATAATCTGAAAAATTTGAAAAGCTACTAGCAAAATTGCTTAGTAGTTTTGAGACAAACAAAAATTAGGGTACAGAATATTATGATTTTAATTACGTTTTTTCAAAATACTCTCCATCATGCTCTATACACATTTCCATTCGCTTAAATCGACCCTGAAAACATTTATGCCAGTCTTCCTACGACCGGTCAAAAATCGCTACTTTGTAGGCTGCTACCGGTTCCTAGGGGCTCGAAAAACAAAATTCTTTTATTTTTTCCCTGACTACAGGGAACAAAAAGAAATCACAGGGAGCTAAGTCAGGACTGTGAGGTGGATGAGACAGGGTTCGACACCAGATTCTTGAATAAACGTGCTTGTTCTTAGAGAAGTATGCGAAATGGGGACTTAGTTGGGGACGCTAATTTTAAGCGTTCCAAACTTAACTCTTCAGTTAACCCAAATTTAAAATCATAAAAGATCATAACTTAAATAATGTAAATATGTTCACGTTTTAACTCCATACTTGCAACGAATAAACTCGGCTAGTGCTATCCAAAATACGAAAAAACACGTTTAGTTTTTTAATTCAGAGTAAATGTCCATTTGTGTTCTATTTTCAAATAAATTTACTATTAAAATAGATGTTGCAGATGTGTTCCATTTTTAAATTTCGAGTATCTCAAAACTTATATAGTCACCTTCGTACGTATGACAAGATTATAATGTCAAAGTATAGATACTATTCAATCGTGTCATGAAATAATAACAGTTACCATGAACTATTACAGTAGGCAGACGTGATTATTTCATAATTTTATATCAATAAATACTTGATATTACCTATTCATGATTTATAAAACTTCTGGATGCATAGAATAATTAATAAACTAATCATAAATCATCAAAATGCGCCAAAAAAAGTTGTTATATATAACATTCATACTCGTTTTATTGCAAAACGTTGAAGCAATAGCCAAAATAGATCCTTTAGTGATTACTAATGTAGGAAATATAAGAGGTTTAAAATCAAGTGACGGTGAATACTCTTTGTTCATGGGCATACCGTATGCGAAGGTTGATGAAGTAAATCCATTCGGTGTAAGTACATATTTTACTTAACATCACTTTCAAGTTTTCTTATTTTCATCAGACGACAGCGTAAGATGTTAATTACTACTAGCCTTTCAACAAATCTAAATTTGGATCGTAAAACAGCTTACACAGCTCCCAAGCTCAGAACACTACCCTTAACAATAAGTATGTTTTCATAAGTATGGGTTTTTCAATTGTCATGAGTTCGACAGTAAAAGAAATCATTATAAACAAACGCTTGTTTATTTACGTTAGACATTTATTAGACTTAAAATTACACCAATTAAGCCTGCCACAGGGATAATGATCCAATCGACTGAAATCGCTAGTAGGACGTTATAAACTGATACCGGTCGATTAATCAGATCACTTTAATATTACTTTTAATTTCAGCCATCAAAACAATATCCTAAATTTGATGATGTATTTGAAGTGTATGATGACACCGCTATATGTCCGCAAATTGAGAATGTTAATAACACAATAGTTGGAAACATGGATTGTCTTCATTTGAATGTTTATGTACCAAATTCCGCTGGTTCAAGAAACCGTCTGCCTGTCCTATTTGTATAGTTTGGAGCCGGCTACGAAACTGGATTCGCTGGTAGATTTCTATATGGACCAAGCTACTTGGTGAGACATAATATTATATTAGTGACGCTGAATTATCGATTGGGACCATACGGTTTCATGTGTCTAGACACACCCTAAGTTCCTGGTAACCAAGGTCTTAAAGATCGACTTTTAGCTTTAAGGTGGATTAGAGACAACATAGAAGCGTTTGGAGGAGATGCTAAACAAATAACTGTATTCGGAGAGAGCGCTGGCAGCATATCTGTTGATTTTCATCTACGATTCACAAACGAAAATCTCTTCAGTAGAGCTATATTGCAGAGTGGTACTATGTTAACTCCACAGTTTATAACTGATTCTGATAGAATAATACCAATAAAAATAGCTGAGAATCTCGGAGTCGTAAGCGATGATTTTGAAGAAGCCGTTTCGTTTCTTGCTACAGTAGATACAAAATTAGTTATCGCTACCGCATCAAAAGTTAACTATGAATTCCGAGGTTGCGTTGAAAAAGATTTTGACGGAGTCGAAAAGTTTGTTTGGGATTATCCTATCAATGTAAAAGTAGCCAATAATCAAATTCCAATTCTTTTAGGAGTTTGTGAAAAAAAAACCTTTACCTTTTACGGAAGTGAAGATATAGATTTTTATAAAGATACAACCATTATTTATAATGACCTAAACAATTATTTTAATTTTGAAGATGATTATCTCAATGAAATGTACGAAATCCTACGATATTTTTACTTTGGTGACGGAGAAGTAAGCGATCAATTATTTTGGAACTACATTGATTACACGTCAGATTTCATGTTTGTCAATCCGACAACGAGAAGTATTGGCATGTATATAGATGACGGAATAGAAACAATTTTCCAATACGTATTCACCTATGATGGCAAAAGAAATTTCGTTAAACAACGACTAAATTTGACAATTGAAGGAGCTGCACATGCTGATGAAGTTGGATATCTGTTTGACATATCTTATCTAGGTATAAATATCCCTGAGGATCAGCTAACTGTTGATCGTATGACTACTATGTGGGCTAATTTTTCCAAATACCGGTATGTAGAAGGCATACTTATTTTATGTGCGCATACTGCTGTCGGAGAATTAACAATTTATAATTTTGCTATACGAGAACTTACAATGTCATGTTTGTTTTAAATTTATTTTTTGTTTAATCTTTTTCGTGTTTTCAGTGATCCAACGCCAGAAATCAGTGATCTATTGCCAGTGAAATGGAAACCACTAAATGACGAATCATTTTCTTACTTAGAAATAGGGTCTGAACTCAGTTTGGGAACAAGACCTTATAAAGAAAGAATGGCATTTTGGGAACTGTTCTTCAAGTTAAACGGAGAATTTCAGAAAGGTTATAGGAATGACTGAAGAGAGACAGAAAATAAATTTGGTTATTCCTTATTTCGTTTTATTTTTGTTGTTGCTGGGCGCACTCGACTGACCACGTTACCCCTCACAGAAGACTATCTTGAAATGTACTGCATTCTCACTATATCCTATTTCCCAATGTACCTACATGTTTCGGTAGTCAGTGAGATATACCAGAGCCCATTCCCATCCCAATCTATCCTTCGCCATTTTCCCAACTCTTTCTCCCAATTCCTTCCTTAATCTGTAAAGGTAGGCAGCGCATCCGTGGGCGTGCAACGTTCGTTTGCGACCTGCACATGACGCACAAAAAGATATATTCTGAAAAATCTATGTTATAAAAACTCATGTAACCCTTAATTGGGCCTGGGTTATTAGAGTTGTTTAGAGTTTTATAAAGATTACTGAAAATTCTTAAAAGAGTATTAGATAAAAACGCAGTATTTAGTTTTCAAATATATATTTATTAAATATAAAAAAAAACATGTGGGAAATATCCACCTTCAGATCAGATGGGCATTTTTAATTTCCCAATGTGTGGGAAATAATTTTCATTTATTTGGAAAGTCTAGTGCAAATGATAATTTTCAAAACATGGAGCAGCGCATAGAGGAACTAGACACGTTGAGCAAAAATATTTGGAGCGCTGCTCTTTTGCACGTGTGCTACAAAGCCTACATCTCCTATATTTACCAGATTTTGGCATATGAATTCCAACATTTGATAGGCGAGTTTCATCTGGTACTCCATACAGACCTCCCTTTTTTGTTTTGAAAATGGGTGCACGTCTTTCCCTGCTGCAATAATTATCAACAAGCCCACGCCCTAAACGTAAACGAAACTCGCGATGGGTGTTCCTACGGCTGGAGTGGCTAGTCATATATATTATGTATGAGTTTATAACTGCAGCTTCAAATAGAAACCAGAACAGCCTGTGCCAATTTTTCCTAGACTTCTTTCCTATGGGATATGAAGATCTAAAATGATCAAAGAGATCAACTCCTCCCATGTACTCTGTATATTTTTTTATAGCTAATGGACAAAATATCTCTTTTTTTGTGCCGTCCCTTTGAGTCCTTTTTATTACTGTGACTTCAGTTGGTTTGAATGCAGTAGTACAAATTAGTACGTCCTTTGTGTCTTTCCATTTCAAGGCAGAGAGAGGCTTATAATATTGATAAATAAATTCACCAGTAATTAATGCAGTGTCCTTTGATTTTTTGGTAATTATATCTGGCAAACCTTTTCTGTTGAAACGGAGAGTGCCAACTGCAAATATTTTTTTCTCATAAAGAGCTGTCATCAACCCTAAACTTGTAAAAAAATTATCAAATACTAACAGAGTATTTTCTGGGACATCTTCTGATAAATCCAGCACCACTCTATATCCCAAATTTTCTTCTGCTGAGGGACCAATTTTACCAGTATAAAACTGAAATTGATATAAAAAACCAGTTTTCGAGTCGCATCTAGCCCAGCATTTATATCCTCTCTTTATTGGTTTTTTAGGCATATATTGCTTCATAGAACTCTTGCCTTTGAATTTTATCATCGACTCATCTATAGATTGGGTTTGTGATGCTGTACAGATTTGACCAAAGGTCTCATTCAATATTTGGACAAGTGGTTTTATTTTACATAATTTGTCATAATTTGGCGATGATTTTGGTAATTCCATCCTTACATCAGATATATGTAGGTTTTCAGTGATTTTTTTAAACCTTTTTAGAGTCATAACTTCGCTTATGACAGGATTTTTGTAAAATATGTCAGTGGACCAATAAAGCTGGCTATCAGTAATGGGATTTATGGACATCAGTATCATTAAACCCAAGTAAGCTTTTAATTCCTCTTGTGTGATGTCTTTCCACCCGTGAGACTTTTTTTCATGTGCATAAATGTTTGTGTTTGATACTATCATGTCTATTATGGAACTCGGGAACAAGTCTGCAAAGTAGTCCTTTGGAGTGCTTCTATTGCTATAAATCTTTTTTACTTGTAAGCACTTATCAAATGTAGGAAAATTTGAATCTTGTATCATTGTTGTCCATAACCGCTGTTTATTTTGCATATCCAAATAACTTGGTCTAGGCGTCAAATTTGGTCTGCCTGCATTAGAAGTAGATGGAAGGTTTCTATCTTCAGGACCAAGTACATCCAAAGAGGGCTGTAGCATATGGGTGTTACTACTGCTAGCTATCGGTTCGTCTGTAGCACAAGGGGTCATTTCTTCACCTGCAAAATATTGTCAATATAAAATTTGTAACTGTCTTTCATTTTTGAAAAAACAATGTAACCATTCATTATTACTTACAGCTCAATATATCAAGTAAGTTTTCATTAGTAACACTTGGATTTTGTATTTGGTCTAAGATTGTATTTGTCTTAGATTCGTCATCAAATTTCGGATGCTCAGTACTGTCATCTGATTCATCATCATCTGAAGAAAACAGCATTGCTAATGCCATCTCTACGTCTTCTTGTTTTGACAAGTTAAACAGCTTTTTCTGCAAGCATTAACAAAATTAATCATTAGTAACAATACATTAAAATATGTAATGAAAACTATTTCCCACATTAGATAATATTATGATCTCCTTGCAGTCTGAAGTAATATATTTCCCACATACTTTAAACTATAAAATTACTCATATATATTACTGCAAACTCGAAAATAACACACAAAGTCATTAAAACAACTCTTAAATTATGGATAATACAACTTAAAATTAACTTACCGTATTTTTCTGCGACATAATGATTTTTTAATTAAAACCAACAATGAAAACCGTTACAAATTCAATGAACGAAATGAGCTTGACACTTTGATAGCCCACAGAATAAATAAAACTAAAAGTTCCGTTTGACGTTTAACTCCAAAACGTAGACTATATTAGTATAATTTTATATTTGACATATTGTGGGAACTAGGCTACTTGTGATTAGTTACAGCACACAAAATAAAAGGTGGGAAATATGCTCCTTTAGTCCAATTAAGGGGTAACATAATGAAGACTGTACACAGATCAGCACTTCACTAGTATTTAACTTGCAGCGACAGATAATGGATACCGAAGTGTAGTGTCGTTAGTGTTAGCTGTAATGATTTTTGAGATTTTCGCTTTTTCACACATCTCAACGTATATGCTTACCTTTTCTCGACGGAGTAAACCATCCAAAACGCAGAGTTAAGTATCTCGACAAGGCTAGTTACTCCAACCACAATCAGGAGGTGACTGAAGAGACGGGTAGTCCACGTTTAGCACTGCCAGAGCTTTTTTCATGTGTGAAGGCTGTGAATATTTCCCTACTATGAAGATCAAATCTCTCCACTCATCTCTCTCCACTGCTGAATGTAATTAATACCGGTACTATAGTTAAAATTTTAAGGCATAAATACATACGCCTTTTGTTTGTCTTTTCTAGACTAATATGTTGGTTTTGCCTATAAGTGAGGAGACATACATACATTTATGAATTGTATTTAAATTTGTAATTGAATTTTAAAAACACTGCATGTTTGGCGTGAAGTATTCCCCGTGTCATCTTTCATACGCGTTATGAGATGCGATGTCAAATTATCAGATATTTGTATCAATACATGCGATTGCAATATAACTATCACTAGATAAAAGATACATAGTTACGATAGCTTGCTTAAATGACTCCTCCACCTTCAAAAGATTGGTATTATCTGTCACAAGATATAAAACTTCCGAAGACAATGAAAAACCAGTCATTGCATACGAAAATCACAATATGTGGCATTTAAAATTTTCATACTTAACAATATTCATACTTGTATTACTTAATAACATACAAGCATTAGTCCGAATAGATCCTTTGGTGGTTACTAATGTCGGAACAATAAGAGGTTTAAAAGCAAGTGACGGTGATTATTCCATGTTCATGGGCATACCATATGCAAAAGTTAATGAAACAAATCCATTTGGCGTAAGTATTATCTGCTTAAGTATTTTAATTGTTACTCATAAGTTTCACATTTTAAGTAACGATGTGTATAAATAAATTAAGTTCCATTAGATTTTCTGTAGCTAACTACATATTAAATTTTTCAAAGGTTTTCCAGTTTTGACTAACGGGAAAGAAATAAATTAACAAGTTTTGCAGCAACTAAACGTATCTATGGTGATAGTAACTTAGATAAGGCTGTTTTCAGCTCACCTTCACCCAGTAGACCCAGGTACTGCTCAAATTTGCACCTCGAGGAGGCTACACTAGAATTCGGGGGAGGGGGAGTATTCTGGAGGGTATGGGACATAAACTGAACACCGGAGTACACAAGTAAAACTCAATTCGTTAGAGGTTAGAATTTAGTAGTTTAGACAAATAAATTCAAAATTACATATCCGTTTCATTACACGAAATGTGATGGGTACGCTTTCCAGACAATTTAAATATAAATACTCGTATAAAGGTTTATTCTTTAGTTTTGTTATTGCAAATAAATTAAAATCTATTAATTATTATTCATTATTCCAAATAGTGTCATTTATTTATTATTGAAGTATCAATATATTATATCTAAATTCATTCTTACGTTTACATTGAAGTTCCGATACGGCATGGACGATGGCGCTAAAAGTCAATAACATACCAACAGCAGCGTGACTTAATTAATTTAAGCGAAGTCTAGAAGATATTACAAACTAATATTGATGGATCAATAAATCAGTAATAGATGCATCTCATGTAATTTTTATTTTACAGCCATCGACACAATACCCTAAATTTGACGATGTGTTTGAAGCGTACGATGATTCTATTGTGTGTCCTCAAATCGAAGAATTTAATAACACAATAGTTGGAACTATTAACTGTCTTCATTTAAATATTTTTGTACCAAGCTCTGCTAGTTCCAGAAACCGTCTACCTGTCCTAGTTTGGATTCACGGAGGCGCCTTTGAAATTGGATTTTCTAGTAGGTTCATATATGGGCCCAGTTACTTAGTCAGACATGATATAATTTTAGTTACGCTGAACTATCGATTGGGACCATATGGATTTATGTGCCTTGATACACCCGAAGTTCCTGGTAACCAAGGACTGAAAGACCAACTTTTAGCTCTAAGATGGATTAGAGACAATATAGAAGCTTTTGGAGGAGACGCCAAACAAATAACAATATTTGGCGAGAGCGCAGGTAGTAGATCTGTTGATTTTCATCTAAGATATACTAACGAAACTCTCTTCAGTAAAGCTATATTACAGAGTGGTACTAGATTAAGTCCAAATTTTATATCTAATTCTGGTCGGATACTGCCTATAAATATAGCTGAGCAACTTGGAGTTGTAACGAATGATTTTGAAGAAGCGCTGTCATTTCTTACAACAGTAGATCCAAAACTAGTCATCGCGGCAGTATCAGAACTTAAAGATAATATCCGAGGTTGCGTTGAAAAAGATTTTGATGATGTGGAAAAGTTTATATGGGATTATCCTCTCAACGTAAAAATAGCAAACAATAAAATTCCTATTCTTATTGGATTCTGTAATGAAGAAACGTTTTCCTTTTATGGAAACGAAGATATATATTTTTTCAACGATACTACAATCATTATTGATGATTTAAGGAGTTATTTTGATTTCGAAGATGAACACCTAGATGAAATGTATGGTATTATTCGACAGTTCTACTTTGGTGACGACAACATAAGCAATCAATTAATGCGGAACTATATTGATTACACATCAGATTTTGCGTACGTAAATCCGACAACGAGGAGTATTGAAATGTATACAGAAGAAGGGGTAGAATCGATTTTTCAATACGTATTCACCTACGACGGCAAAAGAAATTTCGCAAAGCAACGATTCAATATGACATTCGAAGGTGCAGGTCACGAGGATGAAATAGGATATTTGTTTGATATATTTTACCTAGGAGACAACACACCTGAAGATCAACTAACTGTTGATCGTATGACTACTATGTGGGCCAATTTTGCTAAATATGGGTATGTAGAACGAATATCATTTTATGTACGTGTATGTATGTGATAGACGCTATTAGCTGGGCTGGGCAGCCGAGATTTATGAAAATTTCGTCGGCTCATCTCGTCACCTATACCACAATGCACGAAGACGAAAGTTTTCAATCAGTGCTGAAATGCGGCCTGTGATGGTGGGCCTGATCCATAAGTTTAAAGTTGCTGAACGAGTTACGGAGAGAGCTATGCTTGGACCTTTTTTGCGGGATAAGATCCGTAACGAAGAGATTCACCAAAGACTCCAACATAGCTCACAGAATCAGTATGCTGAATTGGCAATGGGTAAGCCATTGCCACAAGACCGATAACTGATGAAATAGGCGTGACTTCGAATGCAGGCCACGTACCGGGAAATACAACCCTTTGGCCAGGTGGGCTGACGACTTGAGGAAGTCTGCCAGTGATGGTAGGATAGAAAAGCCTTAAATCTTGTGTGGTAGAGAGTTTTTGGGAGAGTTTATATCCAACAGTGGAGAGACATAGGTTGATCGTATGGAATTATATGTATATACAATACACTAATTAAGAGAATTAGGGTTATTCCCTTTTATGTATATAATATAATGTATTTAATAATATTCTTTTTGTGCTTCTAGTGATCCAACACCAGAAACCAGTGATCTATTACCAGTAAAATGGAAACCTGTAAACGACCAGTCATTTTACTACTTAAACATAGGGTCTGAACTCAGTTTAGGAACTAGACCGTACAACGAAAGAATGGCATTTTGGAAACTATTCTTCAAGTTGAACGGAAAACTTCAGAAGGGTTATAGAGAAGATTGAATTAAACTAAAGACAGTGTAATAAAAAATATTATACCTGATTTAATTCTATTTTTATTTGTTTACATTCATTTACAAGAATAAAATCGGAAGAATAAGTCGGAATTTATTCCTCCCCAAACCATTATGGAACCTTCGTTAAAACCCACTATATATATATATATATATATAAAAACTAAATGTGTGTATATTACCTAAGTATCAGGCCGCCACCATGGTAGCAGACTTTTGAGATTCTAATAGAAATTTAATGAATTTAGACTAAAACGATTAAAGGAATTTTACTTCTCGAATCGGAGGATGTATGTCGTTCCAGCACTTGGTGGCGGCAAATTTGAAACAACCTCTAAATGTTGCAGTTTTACGAGTATACGGGGTTTTCTTCTTTCGTATTTGTGGTATTCATTAGACTAATCAAGTCTCTCATAAAGGTATGATGGTTGACATGTCGTAATGACTCCAAACAAGAATGTGTCAAGATGTAATTTCCTTCTTGATAGTATTTTTAAAAAGTTGGCTGTCTAAAGTAGGGAGTCACATGTGGTCGTGGGGGAATATTCATGCAGAAACGCGCACAAGCATTCTAAACTCGTTGAACCAAACGTTTACTTTAGCCACAAAGACGAGCAAAGGATTATCTTGAGAAACTCGTAGTCGGCACACCAAGGATCTTGAGGGTGATCTTCAAGTAATTCAAGTAATGGTCAGATCTCAAATACGCGACTTGACCGGTTTAACGATTACCGCTGCACTACCAAAGAGAAATAAAGACCAACTGTGTAAAAAGGCTCTATAATAAAGACGACCAGCAGAAAAGAAAATACAACTAGGAAGAAGGAGAAAACTTATGTATATATAATATAAGCATCTATAATAAACAGTTTAAAGAACCGCATAATTATAAGAAAGGATAGGATAATCATTTCATGTGACAACGCCCAGAGAATACAATATATTGCTATTATGACCTTGGCCTGAAGAATTACTCTTGTGATTTTCGATATCATGTCAGTGTATCAGATAATTTTTGAACAGATACGATTTCAATACTAGTAACACCAGATAAAAATATAGTAACATGATTGTTTAGATAACTCCAAAGATTTGAGTTTATCTTTCCACAAGATATATAACTTTCAGAGGTATTGAAAAAACAGTCATTGTACATATAAATCATCAAGATGTGGCAATCGAAATATTCATACACAACAATATTCATACTAGTGTTACTTTATAATGCAGAAGCATTAGTTAGAATAGATCCTTTAGTGATTACTAATGTAGGAACTATAAGAGGTTTAAGAGCGAGTGATGGTGATTATTCCATGTTCATGGGAATACCATATGGGAAAGTTGATGAAGCAAATCCATTCGGCGTAAGTATTTTATTTACTGTTTACATTAAATCTTCTTATTTTGATCAGAGGGCTATCTAAGAATTTACTTTCTATTAGCTTTTTTTTCAAGAGCTCTTCATTTTTATTCAGTTTTCTGAATTTGGCCAACGGAGACTGAAGAAATTTCTTTACTTTGAATATTAATAGTGTATGAAAATTAAGATAGATGTGCCTTTCCTCAATTCACACGCGGAAGTTGTAGACCTAAGTTATATAAGTTACAGTTTCCGTCAGTATCGATGAGTTTCTTTAGAACTAGAGATTTTTAACTATAAAAAGTAGGACGCTGAAACAAACCATTATAAGGAAACAATAATATTTAATAATTTATGAAGGATTTGTGTAATCAATCTATTCCACCCGATAATCTGTGTAATCAGTGTGCATCCAGTGCGTCTGCGGGATTAATTGTGGCCTAAAACTTTTACGTGAATACAATGGGTTGTTACCCTGCAGTGGGACTAGGCTGATATCAATCGGTCTATGAATGGATATTAAATGCATTTCATATTATTTTTAATTTCAGCCATCGACACCATATCCAAAATTTGACGATGTATTCGAAGCATATGATGACTCCGCTATATGTCCGCAAATTGAAGATTTCAATAATACCATAGTAGGATCCATTGACTGTCTCCACTTAAATATATACGTACCAAACTCTGCTAGTTCGACAAACCGTCTACCTGTCCTAGCTTGGATTTACGGAGGCAGCTTCGAAACTGGCTTTGCCGGTAGGCTCCTTTATGGACCAAGCTTTTTGGTCAGACACGATGTCATTTTAGTGACGTTGAATTATCGTGTGGGGCCATACGGATTTATGTGCCTTGACACACCCGAAGTTCCTGGTAACCAAGGGCTAAAAGATCAACTTTTAGCCTTGAGATGGATTAGAGACAATATAGAAGCTTTTGGGGGAGATGCCAAACAAATAACTATATTTGGAGAGAGCGCTGGCAGCAGGTCTGTTGATTTTCATCTAAGATATACTACGAAAATCTCTTCAGTAAAGCTATATTGCAAAGTGGTACTACATTGGGTCCAAATTTTATGTTTAATTCTGGTCGATCACTGCCTATAAACATCGCTGAACGTCTTGGACTTGCGACGGATGATTTTGAAGAAGCGCTGTCGTTTCTTAATACTGTAGATCCTAAATTAGTAATTGGAGTCGTATCAGAACTTACTGATGACATCAGGGGTTGTATTGAAAAAGATTTTGACGGTGTAGAAAAGTACATATGGGATTATCCTATAAATGTAAAAATAGCAAACAATAAAATTCCAATTCTTATTGGTGTTTGTGATAAAGAGACTCTTAGCTTTTACGGAACAGAAGATATAGATTTTTTCAAAGATACAACAGTTATCTATAATGATTTAAAAAATCATTTTGATTTTGACGATGAACACCTTACAGAAATGTATAGAATTATGCGACATTTTTACTTTGGTGACGAAGAGGTAAGCGATAAAATGTTCTGGAACTATATTGATTACACATCAGACTTTAGATATATCAACCCAACAACGAGGAATATTGAATCTTATATAAAAGAAGGAGTAGAATCGATTTTTCAATACGTGTTCACTTACGATGGCGAAAGAAATTTCGTTAAACAGCGATTAAATTTGACATACGAAGGAGCAGCGCATGCTGATGAAATAGGTTATCTGTTTGATATATCTTATATGGGAAACAACACTCCTGAGGACCAAATAACTATCGACCGTATGACTGTTCTGTGGGCCAATTTTGCTAAATACGGGTATGTTAAACAATTATTAATTTTATATGAGTGTGATTAAATACTAAATAGTATAAAATAAATAATAAACTTAATTCAATTTGTATATTACATCAATATATACGTGTATACGAGTATATGTATATGTGTATTAATTTTTCAATGTATGTATCAATGTATGTGTAGGTATAGCTAGTATAACAATCGTCAATAATTCAATTACGTTTTAGATGTTTCTATTTAAATATGATTTGAATTTGTTTAGATATGATTTCATTTTAAATACTTATTCTCGTGTTTTCAAGAGAAATGTATTCATATATTTACTTTTTTTTTCGTGATTTCAGAGACCCAACGCCGGAAACCAGCGAACTACTGCCAGTGAAATGGAAACCTGTGAATGAGGAGTCATTTTATTATTTAGACATAGGCTCTGAACTCAGTCTAGGAACTAGACCGTTCAACAAAAGAATGGCATTTTGGGAGTTGTTCTACAAATTAAATAGAAAACTAGAGACAGGTTATAGAGATGACTGAATCAAAGAGAAGAAAATAATAAATTGTATTATAGCTAAATTAGTTTTTTTTTATTTCACTACTTGCGTGCGGAAGTGTACAACAATTATTTGTATTGAAAGATAGATAAAAAGGCTGTTATTTATTTTTCATGATAGATCACCTATATGTGAAAGTTTTCATATTTCTGTCAATTACATTTATATATTATACAGTAGGTAATTCACAGAATCTATTGTTAAATGTTATTTGACTAGTTACCATACTAATAATCTATCTCTCCACTGCTTCGTCTTACCCGAGCTCTTCTAAGACCTTTAATTGTTCTCTTTTATACTAAAGATCCTGTTGGGTCATAACTCGCTTGACTGGTCACGCTCTGAAACATAGAGTTGAGCCGGAAAGCGTCCCACGTCATATTTCCCAAATAATAGGGGCGGTCAAAAAGTTCGAAGAATGGAGGGAATGTAAAGCGGTAGGGGAGTTCATTTTCACAGTATTAGTTGAGTGACTCATAATTAGTATATATACCAAGTTTTAGCCACATTGTGTCATTAACCTTTGAGATATCGCCGAGTAAGCAAGTTAATCTGGAGAAGAGATCGTCAAAAATGGAGAAAATTTAATATCGCGCAGTCATTAAATTCCTTACGAAACAAAAAAAAAACCTCTGAGTATTTTAGAACAGATGTCAATGGTTTATGGGAACTCTTGCCCTGGAAAAACAACGGTTACAAATGACATGGTCTTTTCAAGCAAGGCTGAGTCTCGATTGAAGACGACCCCCGCCCGGCCACTACCGATGAGATTGTCCAAAAAGTCGCAAAACTTGTACTGGAGGATGCCCGTCTGAAAAATAAACAACTCGCATTCCCACAACCGCTGGGCGCACTCGACTGGCCACGTTACCCCTCACAGAAGACTATCTTGAAATGTACTGCATTCTCACTATATCCTATTTCCCAATGTACCTACGTGTTTCGGTAGTCAG
Organism: Sesia apiformis; assembly: GCA_914767545.1. Lineage (NCBI taxonomy): Eukaryota > Metazoa > Arthropoda > Insecta > Lepidoptera > Sesiidae > Sesia > Sesia apiformis. The sequence goes on from OU611952.1 coordinate 20,605,641, forward strand.
TGAGATATACCAGAGCCCATTCCCATCCCAATCTATCCTTCGCCATTTTCCCAACTCTTTCTCCCAATTCCTTCCTTAATCTGTAAAGGTAGGCAGCGCATCCGTGGGCGTGCAACGTTCGTTTGCGACCTGCACATGACGCACAAAAAGATATATTCTGAAAAATCTATGTTATAAAAACTCATGTAACATAATGAAGACTGTACACAGATCAGCACTTCAATAGTATTTAACTTGCAGCGACAGATAATGGATACCGAAGTGGAATGTCGTTAGTGTTAGCTGTAATGATTTTTGAGATTTTCGCTTTTTCACACATCTCAACGTATATGCTTACCTTTTCTGGACGGAGTAAACCATCCAAAACGCAGAGTTAAGTATCTCGACAAGGCTAGTTACTCCAACCACATTCAGGAGGTTACTGACGGGTGGTCCACGTTTAGCACTGCCAGAGCTTTTTTCATGTGTGAAGGCTGTGAATATTTCCCGACTATGAAGATCAAATCTCTCCACTCATCTCTCTCCACTGCTGAATGTAATTAATACGGGTACTATAGTTAAAATTTTAAGGCATAAATACATACGCCGTTTGTTTGTCTTTTCTAGACTAATATGTTGGTTTTGCCTATAAGTGAGGAGACATACATACATTTATGAATTGTATTTAAATTTATAATTGAATTTTAAAAACACTGCATGTTTGGCGTGAAGTATTACCCGTGTCATCTTTCATACGCGTTATGAGATGCGATGTCAAATTATCAGATATTTGTATCAATACATGCGATTGCAATATAACTATCACTAGATAAAAGATACATAGTTACGATAGCTTGCTTAAATGACTCCTCCACCTTCAAAAGATTGGTATTATCTGTCACAAGATATAAAACTTCCGAAGACAATGAAAAACCAGTCATTGCATACGTAAATCACAAGATGTGGCATTTAAAATTTTCATACTTAACAATATTCATACTTGTATTACTTAATAACATAAAAGCATTAGTCCGAATAGATCTTTTGGTGGTTACTAATGTCGGAACAATAAGAGGTTTAAAAGCAAGTGACGGTGATTATTCCATGTTCATGGGCATACCATATGCAAAAGTTAATGAAACAAATCCATTTGGCGTAAGTATTATCTGCTTAAGTATTTTAATTGTTACTCATAAGTTTCACATTTTAAGTAACGATGTGTATAAAGAAATTAAGTTCCATTAGATTTTCTGTAGCTAACTACATATTAAATTTTTCAAAGGTTTTCCAGTTTTGACTAACGGGAAAGAAATAAATTAACAACAGTTTTGCAGCAACTAAACGTATCTATGGTGATAGTAGCTTAGATAAGACTGTTTTCACCTCACCTTCACCCAGTAGACCCAGGTACTGCTCAAATCTACACCTCTAGGAGGCCACACTAGAATTCGGGGGGAGGGGGTATTCTGGGGGGTATGGGACATAAACTGAACACCGGAGTACACAAGTAAAACTCAATTCGTTAGAGGTTAAAATTTAGTAGTTTAGACAAATAAATTCAAAATTACATATCCGTTTCATTACACGAAATGTGATGGGTACGCTTTCCAGACAATTTTAATATAAATATAAAGGTTTATTCTTTAGTTATGTTATTACAAATAAATTAAAATCTATTAATTATTATTGATTATTCCAAATAGTGTCATTTATTTATTATTGAAGCATCAATATATTATATCTAAATTCATTGTTACGTTTACATTGAAGTTTCGATACGGCATGGACGATGGCGCTAAAAGTCAATAACATACCAACAGCAGCGTGACTTAATTAATTTAAGCGAAGTCTATAAGATATTACAAACTAATATTGATGGATCAATAAATCAGTAATAGATGCATCTCATGTAATTTTTAATTTACAGCCATCAACACAATACCCTAAATTTGACGATGTGTTTGAAGCGTACGATGATTCTATTGTGTGTCCTCAAATCGAAGAATTTAATAACACAATAGTTGGAACTATTAACTGTCTTCATTTAAATATTTTTGTACCAAGCTCTGCTAGTTCCAGAAACTGTCTACCTGTCCTAGTTTGGATTCATGGAGGCGCCTTTGAAATTGGATTTTCTAGTAGGTTCATATATGGGCCCAGTTACTTAGTCAGACATGATATAATTTTAGTTACGCTGAACTATCGATTGGGACCATATGGATTTATGTGCCTCGATACACCCGAAGTTCCTGGTAACCAAGGACTGAAAGACCAACTTTTAGCTCTAAGATGGATTAGAGACAATATAGAAGCTTTTGGAGGAGACGCCAAACAAATAACAATATTTGGCGAGAGCGCAGGTAGTAGATCTGTTGATTTTCATCTAAGATATACTAACGAAACTATCTTCAGTAAAGCTATATTACAGAGTGGTACTAGATTAAGTCCAAATTTTATATCTAATTCTGGTCGGATACTGCCTATAAATATAGCTGAGCAACTTGGAGTTGTAACGAATGATTTTGAAGAAGCGCTGTCATTTCTTACAACAGTAGATCCAAAACTAGTCATCGCGGCAGTATCAGAACTTAAAGATAATATCCGAGGTTGCGTTGAAAAAGATTTTGATGATGTGGAAAAATTTATATGGGATTATCCTCTCAACGTAAAAATAGCAAACAATAAAATTCCTATTCTTATTGGATTCTGTAATAACGAAACGTTTTCCTTTTATGGAAACGAAGATATAGATTTTTTCAACGATACTACAATCATTATTGATGATTTAAGGAGTTATTTTGATTTCGAAGATGAACACCTCGATGAAATGTATGGTATTATTCGACAGTTCTACTTTGGTGACGACAACACAAGCAATCAATTAATGCGGAACTATATTGATTACACATCAGATTTTGCGTACGTCAATCCGACAACGAGGAGTATTGAAATGTATACAGAAGAAGGGGTAGAATCGATTTTTCAATACGTATTCACCTACGACGGCAAAAGAAATTTCGCAAAGCAACGATTCAATATGACATTCGAAGGTGCAGGTCACGAGGATGAAATAGGATATTTGTTTGATATATTTTACCTAGGAGACAACACACCCGAAGATCAACTAACTGTTGATCGTATGACTACTATGTGGGCCAATTTTGCTAAATATGGGTATGTAGAACGAATATCATTTTATGTACGTGTATGTATGAGATAGACGCTATTAGCTGGGCTGGGCAGCCGAGATTTATGAAAATTTCGTCGGCTCATCTCGTCACCTATACCACAATTCACGAAGACGAAAGTTTTCAATCAGTGCTGAAATGCGGCCTTTGATGGTGGGCCTGATCCATAAGTTTAAAGTTGCTCAACGAGTTACGGAGAGAGCTATGCTTGGATTTTTTTTGCGGAATAAGATTCGAAACGAAGAGATTCACGAAAGACTCCAACATAGCTCACAGAATCAGTATGCTGAATTGGCAATGGGTAAGCCATTGCCACAAGACCGATAACTGATGAAATAGGCGTGACTTCGAATGCAGGCCACGTACCGGGAAGTACAACCATTTGGTCAGGTGGACTGACGACTTGAGGAAGTCTGCCAGTGGTGGTAGGATAGAAGAGCCTTAAATCTTGGGTGGTAGAGAGTTTTTGGGAGAGTTTATATCCAACAGTGGAGAGACATAGGTTGATCGTATGGAATTATATGTATATACAATACACTAATTAAGAGAATTAGGGTTATTCCCTTTTATGTATATAATATAATGTATTTAATAATATTCTTTTTGTGCTTCTAGTGACCCAACACCAGAAACCAGTGATCTATTACCAGTAAAATGGAAACCTGTAAACGACCAGTCATTTTACTACTTAAACATAGGGTCTGAACTCAGTTTAGGAACTAGACCGTACAACGAAAGAATGGCATTTTGGAAACTATTCTTCAAGTTGAACGGAAAACTTCAGAAGGGTTATAGAGAAGATTGAATTAAACTGAAAACAGTGTAATAAAAAATATTATACCTGATTTAATTCTATTTTTATTTGTTTACACTCATTTACAAGAATAAGATCGGAAGAATAAGTCGGAATTTATTCCTCCCCAAACCACTATGGAACCTACGTGAAAACCCACTATATATACATATATATATATATATATAAACTAAATGTGTGTGTATATTACCTAAGTGTCAGGCCGCCACCATGGTAGCAGACTTTTGAGATTCTAAAAGAAATTTAATGAATTTAGACTAAAACGATTAAAGGAATTTTACTTCTCGAATCGGAGGATATATGTCGTTCCAGCACTTGGTGGCGGCAAATTTGAAACAACCTCTAAATGTTGCAGTTTTACGAGTATACGGGGTTTTCTTCTTTCATATTTGTGGTGTTCATTAGACTAATCAAGTCTCTCATAAAGGTATGATGGTTGACATGTCGTAATGACTCCAAACAAGAATGTGTCAAGATGTAATTTCATTCTCGATAGTATTTTTAAAAAGTTGGCTGTCTAAAGTAGGGAGTCACATGTGGTCGTGGGGGAATATTCATGCAGAAACGCGCACAAGCATTCTGAACTCGTTGAACCAAACGTTTACTTTAGCCACAAAGACGAGCAAAGGATTATCTTGAGAAACTCGTAGTCGGCACACCAAGGATCTTGAGGGTGATCTTCAAGTAATTCAAGCAATGGTCAGATCTCAAATACGCGACTTGACCGGTTTAACGATTACCGCTGCACTACCATAAAGAGAAATAAAGACCAACTGTGTAAAAAGGCTCTATAATAAAGACGACCAGCAGAAAAGAAAATACAACTAGGAAGAAGGAGAAAACTTATGTATATATGTATAATATAAGCATCTATAATAAACAGTTTAAATAAACGCATAATTATAAGAAAGGAAAGGAAAATCATTTCATGTGACAACGCCCAGAGAATACAATATATTGCTATTATGACCTTGGCCCGAAGAATTACTCTTGTGATTTTCGATATCATGTCAGAGTATCAGATAATTTTTGAACAGATACGATTTCAATACTAGTAACACCAGATAAAAATATAGTAACATGATTGTTTAGATAACTCCAAAGATTTGACTTTATCTTTCCACAAGATATATAACTTTCAGAGGTATTGAAAAAACAGTCATTGTACATATAAATCATCAAGATGTGGCAATCGAAATATTCATACACAACAATATTCATACTAGTGTTACTTTATAATGCAGAAGCATTAGTTAGAATAGATCCTTTAGTGATTACTAATGTAGGAACTATAAGAGGTTTAAGCGCGAGTGATGGTGATTATTCCATGTTCATGGGAATACCATATGGGAAAGTTGATGAAGCAAATCCATTCGGCGTAAGTATTTTATTTACTGTTTACATTAAATCTTCTTATTTTGATCAGAGGGCTATCTAAGAATTTACTTTCTATTAGCTTTTTTTTCAACAGCTCTTCATTTTTCTTCAGTTTTCCGAATTTGGCCAACGGAGACTGAAGAAATTTCTTTACTTTAAAAATTAATAGTGTATGAAAGTTAAGGTAAATGTGCCTTTCCTCAATTCACACGCGGAAGTTGTAGACCTAAGTTATATAAGTTACAGTTTCCGTCAGTATCGATGAGTTTCTTTAGAATTAGAGATTTTTAACTATAAAAAGTAGGACGCTGAAACAAACCATTATAAGGAAACAATAATATTTAATAATTTATGAAGGATTTGTGTAATCAATCTATTCCACCCGATAATCTGTGTAATCAGTGTGCATCCAGTGCGTCTGCGGGATTAATTGTGGCCTAAAACTTTCACGTGAATACAATGGGTTGTTTACCCTGCAGTGGGACTAGGCTGATATCAATCGGTCTATGAATGGATATTAAATGCATTTCATATTATTTTTAATTTCAGCCATCGACACCATATTCAAAATTTGACGATGTATTCGAAGCATATGATGACTCCGCTATATGTCCGCAAATTGAAGATTTCAATAATACCATAGTAGGATCCATTGACTGTCTCCACTTAAATATATACGTACCAAACTCTGCTAGTTCGACAAACCGTCTACCTGTCCTAGCTTGGATTTACGGAGGCAGCTTCGAAACTGGTTTTGCCGGTAGGCTCCTTTATGGACCAAGCTTTTTGGTCAGACACGATGTCATTTTAGTGACGTTGAATTATCGTGTGGGACCATACGGATTTATGTGCCTTGACACACCCGAAGTTCCTGGTAACCAAGGGCTAAAAGATCAACTTTTAGCCTTAAGATGGATTAGAGACAATATAGAAGCTTTTGGAGGAGATGCCAAACAAATAACTATATTTGGAGAGAGCGCTGGCAGCAGGTCTGTTGATTTTCATCTAAGATATACTAACGAAAATCTCTTCAGTAAAGCTATATTGCAAAGTGGTACTACATTGGGTCCAAATTTTATGTTTAATTCTGGTCGATCACTGCCTATAAACATCGCTGAACGTCTTGGACTTGCGACGGATGATTTTGAAGAAGCGCTGTCGTTTCTTAATACTGTAGATCCTAAATTAGTAATTGGAGTCGTATCAGAACTTACTGATGACATTAGGGGTTGTATTGAAAAAGATTTTGACGGTGTAGAAAAGTACATATGGGATTATCCTATAAATGTAAAAATAGCAAACAATAAAATTCCAATTCTTATTGGTGTTTGTGATAAAGAGACTCTTAGCTTTTACGGAACAGAAGATATAGATTTTTTCAAAGATACAACAGTTATCTATAATGATTTAAAAAATCATTTTGATTTTGACGATGAACACCTTACAGAAATGTATAGAATTATGCGACATTTTTACTTTGGTGACGAAGAGGTAAGCGATAAAATGTTCTGGAACTATATTGATTACACATCAGACTTTAGATATATCAACCCAACAACGAGGAATATTGAATCTTATATAAAAGAAGGAGTAGAATCGATTTTTCAATACGTGTTCACTTACGATGGCAAAAGAAATTTCGTTAAACAGCGATTAAATTTGACATACGAAGGAGCAGCGCATGCTGATGAAATAGGTTATCTGTTTGATATATCTTATATGGGAAACAACACTCCTGAGGACCAAATAACTATCGACCGTATGACTGTTCTGTGGGCCAATTTTGCTAAATACGGGTATGTTAAACAATTATTAATTTTATATGAGTGTGATTAAATACTAAATAGTATAAAATAAATAATAAACTTAATTCAATTTGTACATTACATCAATGTATACGTGTATATATGTATATGTGTATATGTATGTATGTATCAATGTATGTGTAGGTATAGCTAGTATAACAATCGTCAATAATTCAATTACGTTTTAGATGTTTCTATTTAAATATGATTTGAATTTGGTTAGATATGATTTCATTTTAAATACTTATTCTCGTGTTTTCAAGAAAAAAGTATTCATATATTTTTTTTTTTTCGTGATTTCAGAGACCCAACGCCGGAAACCAGCGAACTACTGCCAGTGAAATGGAAACCTGTGAATGAGGAGTCATTTTATTATTTAGACATAGGCTCTGAACTCAGTCTAGGAACTAGACCGTTCAACAAAAGAATGGCATTTTGGGAGTTGTTCTACAAATTAAATGGGAAACTAGAGACAGGTTATAGAGATGACTGAACCAAAGAGAAGAAAATAATAAATTGTATGATAGCTGAATTAGTTTTTTTTTATTTCACTACTTGCGTGCGGAAGTGTACAACAATTATTTGTATTGAAAGATAGATAAAAAGGCTGTTATTTATTTTTCATGATAGATCACCTATATGTGAAAGTTTTCATATTTCTGTCAATTACATTTATTTATATATTATACAGTAGGTAATTCACAGAATCTATTGTTAAATGTTATTTGACTAATTACCATACTAATAATCTATCTCTCCACTGCTTCGACTCACCCGAGCTCTTCTAAGACCTTTAATTGTTGTCTTTTATACTAAAGATCCTGTTGGGTCATAACTCGCTTGACTGGTCACGTTCTGAAACATAGAGTTGAGCTGGAAAGCGTCCCACGTCATATTTCCCAAATAATAGGGGCGGTCAAAAAGTTCGAAGAATGGAGGGAATGTAAAGCGGTAGGGGAGTTCATTTTCACAGTATTAGTTGAGTGACTCATAATTAGTATATATACCAAGTTTTAGCCACATTGTGTCATTAACCTTTGAGATATCGCCGAGTAAGCAAGTTAATCTGGAGAAGAAATCGTCAAAAATGGAGAATATTTAATATCGCGCAGTCATTAAATTCCTTACGAAACAAAAAAAAAACTGAGTATTTTAGAACAGATGTCAGTGGTTTATGGGAACTCTTGCCCTGGAAAAGCAACGGTTACAAATGGCATGGTCTTTTCAAGCAAGGCTGAGTCTCGATTGAAGACGACCCCCACCCGGCCACTATCGATGAAATTGTCCAAAAAGTCGCAAAACTTGTACTGGAGGATGCCCGTCTGAAAAATAAACAACTCGCATTCCCACAACCGCTGGACGCACTCGACTGGCCACGTTACCGCTCCCTCACTACCTTGAAATGTACTGCATTTCCTACTTTATCTCATTTCCCCAATGTACGTACGTGTTTCGGTAGCGAGTGAGATATGCCAGAGCCCATTTCCATGCTACCCTATCCCTCCCATTTCCCTAACCTTTTCTCCCAATCTGTTCCTTAATCTGCAAAGGTAGGCAGCGCAGCGCATCAGGGGGCGTGCCAACGTTGGCATGTATCACGGATGTCTATGGACGACAATATCCACTTACTATCAGGTGGACTGTATGTATGCTCGTCTGCGTGCATGTGTTAAAAGGCGAATAGGGGCGAAATAGGCGAAAATAAAGCCCCTACAATAAACAACTGTACTACCTCTGAAGGAGTGGACTCACCAACCCACTTGGCGAGCGTGCCGTTTTAAGGTCATACATCCCTCATGCACTGGCCAATGTTATTTAAAATTATTTTATATCGCGAACCCGTAGGCTGTAGTTTAGGATGTTTAGATGGTGGTGTGCGTCGAGGGACGAGTAATAAACAACTTTGTTATATAGGTACGTATATTAGGAACAATAGACGTGAATAATAATTGTGAATCATCGCCGCGAGTTGCGTGCACTCCGCGTCGCGAGTAAGTTTTGACTGGCGCTGACTTTCACCTGACCAAGGTGGTCCGGTGCGCTTGCGCCGCGGCGATTAGTGCTGCGGTACAGGTCGATAAGAGATATCGATTCAGGACATCGACCAGCTGGCAATTATTGTGTGATGTACTGTGTAGGAAAGTAGCCTACAGTTGAACGAACTGCCTCAAGAGGTCTTCCCATTAAGCTACGTCATGGGGTTCTTCAAGAAAGCTGCTAATAGGATTTTGCAAGGTCGGCGGCGCGCCCGCGTGCCCCCTGGTGTTGCAGGTGTCCATGGGCGGCGGTAACACTTACCATCACGTGGGACCGCCTTGCTCGTCCACCCTGTTGTCTATAAAAAAAAAATTGCACGAGCAGTCCAGCAGTGAATATTGAAAGGGCTGGTTGCAGTGTCGATTATGTTCACTTACACAAAACGTGTGTCACTTGAGAATTAATAAATTGAAATGTTAGATAATGCGTTAGGTAATGCGTGACGATTAACGTTCTCGCTTCTACTACATGCATATTTATAGTACATTTACGTTATACATAGTTTTGTAATTAACCTATTTATTAATAGATAATAATAAATAAGTTAATATATCGCTCCCTAAATACTGGTTTAGGGGATAACGGTGCTGATTGTACAATTAGATTACTTACCGTACTATGTGTTATTAATAGATTAAGTGAAGTTTTATCGTACGAGTTCAATTGTTTGTTATCGTAAATAAAATAAAAATAAACATCAAATAAACTACTTCCTTCTCAGAAAATACATATAATGATATAGGGTAAAGAGATCAAATCTACACTTTGCCAGTCGCCCATGGAACTTCATGGAGTTGCCATAACGAGGGTACTGCACTAAAAATGTCTTTGATCATATATTTAAAAAGATGTGTGCGCCTAAGTTCCGCGGTCAAAGGGAATCCTAAATGTCCCCAAGATATTTTTACTTAAGAAGTCACAGAGATTATGTAAATGTTTCGGAAAAATAGTTTTAAATATATAGAAAGCCCTCTACAGTGATAGATTTATTTTCCTGTGAGACAATAACTAATTTTCTTGTAACATGGAATGAATGAATGGGAAGAAATGACCTCATTAACACTTATTTGATGCCAGCATTAAGGGCTGTAATCGGAGCCTTAAAGTGTTACCTATAATATGGTAGAATATAACAGTGGGTTATTTTCATCAAACGCAGCTGTGACGGTTTGCTTGTGTGTGCGCCGTGTCCTTACACACAACTACACGCAATTTCGTCAAACATACGCTCCATACGAATACACCGCAGTTGTCTTGGCGCCGCTCTTCACTGAGTTGATAAGTGATAAGTGGAAGATGGGCCGACCCGTAGCTTAGTGTGAATTAATAAAATAACTACACTGCACAATTCATATATAAAATCATATCAATTGTTATATATAATACTAGCAAAACCCGGCAGACGTTGTCCTGCCATAAAAGTTGATGTACTACTGCAGCGCCATCTAGTGACGAGTTACAACAAAGTTGATAGCTCGATAATATTATCCGTGCTCAAATACCTATGTATACCAATTTTCATGGCGATCCGTTGAACGGTATAGAAGTTGATGTGCTGCAGCGCCATCTAGTGTAGAGTTACAACAAAGTCGATAGCATAAAACCTTCTCCATAAAAAATACATACATATGCCAACTTTCATGGTGATCGGTCAAACGGTGTCGAGGTCTATTAACATCAGATATCGCAACATCCATTTTTATGTATATAGATCATACATATCATATAATGATACCAATTATTACATATATAATAATTATACAATTATAGGTATAATTCATGACACGTACATTTAAGCATCCAATTTAATTACCCCTAATATAACGCGCGTTTCTCCCCCGTATTTTATCAGTTATTTGTCCGTGACACGTCACCTGTGGCCCTAGCAGATTATCAGCGTTGCGGCCTACCTCAGAGGTCACAACAATATGCTGAGCTAGGTGTCCATTTTGTTATTGCGACACACAGAATTTTATACTTTTATCTTTTACTCTTTATAAGTCCATGAAAATTTTAGCGCCTCGGCGCATTAATTTTTTATTTTTGTTACTTCAAACCAAATGTTTAAATGCTTTATAACAAATAGCGACCCGCTCTCGCTTCGCTTCAGTTCATCGTCATAACTTTAGCTAATTTGCACATCATATACATAATATATAGCCTATGTCCATATGGAATAATGTAGCTTTCAAATGGTGAAAGAATTTTTCAAATCAGTGTAGTGGTTCCGGAGATTACCCTCCAGATACACACAAACTCACAAAATTGGCACTCTCTCTTTATTATATTAGTATAGATAAACCATTTATACATTCATATCAATTCATATATCAACAACGTGTCACTGAATTAAACTGAAAACAGGATGTTGAGTAACGAGAGAACTATCGATTCTACCAGTTTTTACAATATGTTTTTTTTTTATTTATGCGCGCCGCCGCCTAGGTGCCCAGTCTAAGTAATGAACACTACGAACATTTTAGACAGGACAACAAAACCTTAAATGTGGGTAACTTTGAATTTATTAATTAAAATAATTATATTTTTCGCTAAAACGGTTCTATATATTTTAAATTGGTTGACACGTTTTAGGCTTTGCGGTATATCAGTGCCACGTCATAAATTCACATATCAATTCTCTTATTTTTAAAAGTATGTCGTTACCTTTCTATCTGAGGTTATTACAAAAAACATCATGACGTCATTAAAAGTACATATCGGGGACAGAAAAATGCGTTAGCAAAATCACCGAGCGTCACATCAAAGTTCTCATATCTCACGTTAAAAAACGGGGTGTTAGTAAAAAATGGCTGATTTGACATCGCTTAAAACCATATCAATCAATGACTGTGACAGTCTCCGCCTCAGCCAAACATTATCAGGCAAGACTTGGACGGTTTCCATGTGAGCGAGGTGCAGAAGGGTGTTCATACATTACGATTCATCGTAGACTGGATATGAGAACATAATAGTCTCAGTAATCTCACCTAAAACGGTGTTTAGTAATTTTAATGACATCTCCAAGAAATTTACCTATTGTAGTCACTTTCGTAGTTTATATATCAATGGATCGTACGTATAAAAGCTGGTGTCACTCTAGCGTTTTTGCCGATTTTTTTGTTTTCACAACATATAAAATAAAAATAAAAAATACATTTTAGGGTATTTTAGGGAAGTATAAATGTTTATTTGACTTTTATTAGCTGTTTTGCAAAGTCAGGAATTTCAAATGGGAATAACAAAATTTGTGGACAACGTATTTCTTCACAGATTGAAATCAAATTCAGCACAAAATAGTTTGCATCTACAGCACAAATAGTTTAAAAGGCTGATTAGAATGAATGATTAGAACTTAGAATGTGAAAAAGCGAACTCGCTTGTAATACAAATCAGGAGCTTCTCCGGAACTGAGGTCTGTAAAATGGACTCGTTCAGAGGAGGAAAGCCCGAACCTACACACCAGTAAGGCTCCCAAATTAGCGATGGCGAGAGTGGAACCTACATTCAGGGGTTCGTGTAGCATCGGGATTTGTAACTGAAATCGATGACAGACGAGCAGATGTATATGATGTGGCTGGCTATCCATTAATCTGACCGTTTCTAAAATGATAGTTAAGGGATCGGGACTAGAATTCCTTAGATGTTTCTCCGAACTCTGCTGCTCACCTGAGAGAATCAGCGGAGTCGGGAATGGGTGGGATAAACGATAGGCAGTGCGAGGTCCTGGTCTTGTTATCAGCTCACTAAAATAAGTGAAAAGAAGCTACTCAAACCAGCGGTGGGTTCTGTATACGTACCGATCACGGAGGTGGAAGGGATTGAGCGTTCTACGCAACCAAAACGATGGCCTGAACACCGATCTGCTCAACACTAGAAATAATTAAATAATAATTAAGGGTCTATTCTTGATCTTCTCTATCGACGACTGTACTCTGGAGGCACTGCGCAGATTTGAGTAAGGGTACCCCTAGGTATATGAAAACTCCGCTTTAAATTTCGGGGAGCTAAAACTTCCCCAGCAAACACTACGTTGGAGGAACTAAAGCTGTCGATGTCAAAAAAGCCTTCTACCACTGCGAGAAGTGCGCCGACGTCTTCCGCCACTGGGGGGGCGTCAAGCGATAGTAGCCCGGTGTCATGAGGTTCTGCACCGACGACCTGGTAGTTGTCTACATTAATCACAAGGGATGGAATGGGTCGAAATTAATTGTTTGTTCGGCCTATCTCCCCAGTGAGAAACGACAGTGAGAACAGCAAAGCTGGAGCAGGTCGTTGAATAAGCCCAAAGAACGAAATCGGAGTTTCTCGTTTAATTTGACGCCAACACCCACAACACCATCGGGGAGAGTTCGGTTATCAACAGTAGAAGTGAGTTACTTTATGACTTTCTCACTACCAAAACCATCCCTGAGAGTCGGGCATTTCACTTCTGGTTCTTAAGCTCTTTCCAACACCAAGTATTTGTACAGACTTAACCAAGCAACCAAAATCCTCCACCAAGAGATCGCCCTGAAATACAATCTGTTAGAACACAGATTGCCTTACTACAAGTATACACCAGAGCCGATGCTAGAATACTACCGTGCAAAGCTCTACTGGAGCCGGACCATTATCACGGAATAAGACCATTATCACGAATAAGCCCGATATCGTGCTGATGGACCAGGCACAGTCTCGGGTGTTTTTAGTAGGCCTGCATGACGAGGGTCTTGTGAAAGCCGAAAACGAGAAAAGAAGAAAATATCTCGACCTGGCGCACAAGATCACTAACATGTGGGGCGTGACCGTCGACTGAAATGTCCCAGTCGTCTTGTCCGTAAATGGGTTAATCCCCATCAACCTGAAGACTGCCCTCAGGCGGTCGGGCTTCCGTGGTGGCTGACTCTAAGCGAAGATGCAGAAGGCGATGCTGCTCGATACCGCGCGTATCGTCCGTCGGTTTCTCTCCCTGTGGTCCTGAACCCCGGCCGACTATGCTTCCGCCGGGGATTATATCGTCTCCCCTTCATTTTGGCTCACTCAGGGAGAGACGAATTGGTTTAGATCCATATTCAAAACAATAATAATGTACCTACTAATGAGTATTCTCGTACACACTCATGTAGTGCTCATGAAAACAAAAAAAAACATTCAATAAGTAGAATGGCCTAATTGCTTCTCTACTCATGTATGCCATCTCTCCTGACCTACTATACAAAAACAAGCCTCGTGAATTATTTATAATAAAGATTTCGTTTTTGCGGAACGAGATGTGTCTTTTCTAAGGTTCAAGATGATGGATGAATAAACCCATGATCCATCAAAAGCTATTTATTTAAAGGTATCAAATCTTGTACCAAGTTCGAAAACTCGGAAGTTTATTTATTCGGGCCGTGTAGCGAAGTTTGGATATTTAAAATGCTTTTACAACTTCGTGCGGCAACATTATTTTGTAGGATTATTGGAACGATCTTCCGGGTCAAACAGTGTTTTACTTTCAGAAAAAAAGTTAGTTTATGATAAAACATAAAAATTTCACAAACACGCAGGGTAATAATAACTAGAATAGTTGTTAAAAACACAAATAGACAACAGCTAGACTTAAATAGCTAACTTTAGCTCTTATTACTAGCTGTTTAAGGCATCCATGATTATAGATTGACTTGTAGCTAAGCGTATAATGTTCGTTAATTAATTGTTTGAAATTCATCCCTAAATGACGATCAATTTGTCACAAAACAATCTTTATCTGATATTTTATTAGTAACAAATGCCTTTGTAGTATGCATTTCCTGAACGCAAGTTAAATTTTTTTACCATTTTCTAAGCGAGGGTTCGAAGCCAACTCGATTTTTGCAAATGTCTTTAAACGACTTACAACTCAAATGCAACAAGCAGCGCTAAAGATTTTTTCAAAATGCCAAAACCGAAACATCCAATACTCAAAAATCCAATAGAGAAGCACTTTGACGATATCACTAGATACCATTACTATTTCTTCTTTCTTTTATTCCTCAGTAAACTACCTATTTTCTGGCATGTACTAAATTTAATATTCCTGACACCTCCTATGGACTTTTACTGTGTGAAAGGAACAAAGAACACAAATGAAACAATGAATGTATGCCCCTGTGAAGATCCAAAGTGGGAGAAAACAGTTTTCACGGAAACAATGCAGACAAAATTCAGTATTTACTGTGGCAATGAGTGGTTGATTAGTTTTTCTCAAAGTATGTCTTATTCTGGATTGTTAATTGGAGCTTTTGTGGTTGGTTTCTTATCTGACAGGTAACTAAAACCATAATTAAAACAATGTACCTATTAGGTGGTCGTGTGGTGTAGGCCAGCTTTAGCATAGCACTACCCATACCATATTAAGGTATAACAAAGCTACTAACACAAGCCCTGAGGAACTACATTACTTTTAGTCGAGGAGGCTCACCAACCCTCTTGACTAGCGTTGTGTTTTAAGGTCATCGTTCCCTCATTTACGATACAATGTGCATGAGAAGACTCTTATCCAGCAATGGACGATGAAAAGGCTGGTTACGGTTTTACGGTAGTGGGTATTCGTGTAACCATATGTGACGACGAGCCTTAGGAAAGACCTATATCCAGTAATTAAGTCATGTTTTTTTTTATAAAAAGAAAATCTTAGATAAGTAGTAATTCGCCTGATAATAAGAGAATATTGTAGCTCAAAAACATCTGTGATAATTGTCAACATCATTTGATAATTGTGCGCTGTTTACCTTTGAGGATTTAGGAATCAGTATTTTAAATGAAGCAAACTTGCATCTGTATAAAAAAGCATTTCTTTTTCTATTAATCTGGATGTCTTACTGCCAAACTGAACTGGTTTGCTGGACAAACAAAAGGTTCGCTGTTTGACAATAAAACTAACTATTTAGTAAATTATATGCCTCGATCATCCACTTTCTTGTTTCTTTTCACCTTGTTTTAGGTACGGTCGTCTTATAATGTTCGTACTTTGCGGTCTAATACTGGCCGTAGCAGGATGCCTCGTCAGCGTAATGCCGAATTCCACGTCTTTCATCGTCATGAGATTTATCGAAGGTATTGGTGCTGGAGGAGCCATAGTTTCATCCTACGTACTCTGCATAGAGTACTGCGGTCTTGGGTATAGAGATACTGTCGCAGCCCTATATCATATACCTATAAACTTTGGTCAAATGAGTCTAGCAGGAATCTCGTACTTACTGCGAGACTGCGATCAATTCCAAATAGCTATTTCGATACCAGTATTTCTGTTTGTGGGGTACAAATGGCTGGTGATGGAGTCGCCGAAATGGTTGATGGATAATGGTCGTTTGAGCGAAGCAACAGCAGTCATGGAGAAATTTTGTCGATAGTAAGTATATGTCTTTTAATCTGTATACACATCAGAGAAGACTAAACAGAATTTTACCCCTGAAAGGAATATGTGGTCCATATAATTATTATTCATGCCTTGTTTCAGCAATAAGAAACCATGTGAAAATATCAAAGAAGAAATCGAAACATTCCATGCTGCCCACAGTAAAAGGTCTTTGAATAAATTAAAATTCTGGCAACTGTTTTGCCACAAAAAGTTATCCTTGGAGCTCGGCTGCATCGCGGGCATATATTTTGTATGCGGCATCGGCTACTACGGGGTGGCTCAATACATTGGCAAAATGAGTGGTGATATTCACCTAAACGTTGCCATAGCCGGAGCATTACTCATGCCAGGAACCATTGCTGCTGTGTTCCTCCTGAATGTGTTAGCACGTCGAACGTTCTTGATGGGGACCAACTTACTGTCCGGACTGTTTATAATAATCGTCGTAACTATCCCAAAGAGCTTTTCTTTCACAAGAGTTACATTCGCCTGTATTTGCAACAGTTTCTTTTTCATGTCCTTTATCATTGTATTCCTATATAGCGTTGAATTGTTTCCTACATCAGTTAGGAACTCTGTGTTAGGCTTTCTATCGGTTTTGTCGCGAATTGGCCAGGTGATTGCTCCTCAATTAAATTCCCTATCTGAAATTCCTGCGGGCATTATATTTGCAGTTATTGCTGTATTAGGAGCAGTTCTTTGCTATCCTCTGCCAGAAACTAAGAATAAGGAGCTGCCGTCATCTTTGGAAGATTCTAAAAACCTATTTTCTAAAAGGTTACATTTAGAAGATATACAAAATAGTGAAAAGGGAGAACTGTCTCAAGAATCACAAGTTAAATGACCGTGTAGTTGGAACATTATTTATTGTAAAGTACATTTGTATCTAGATATTGAAATAACTACCTATCTAATTATTTACATTTATTTATATCAACCTTTTGCAATTCATCTGTAAACGCTCGTATTTTATTTGCTCTGTTAAGCGCGCCTTTTTATACTTTATTAATTTAAAAGGGTCTGTTCATAATTTCTGTTCGTATTTGATGAGGCACGTTTAACGGTAACTAATTGTGTATTCACGTGGACAGACCCAATAAAAGAGGTAATGAATACAGTTTGCTAAATGCCGATTAATGCTAAATACCGAAACGCGTGTGACTCGCCTATCATTAGACGAACGTAATTAACTCATCTCCTTCATAGAAATGTTTTGGTTAAATTGGATGAAAATATAATTGTAAACTTATATTATCCAAATACAAGATAGATGAATTAGGAATAAAAACGAAGCCGCTTCATGACTTCACTGTTGTGAATAAAAGAAATTTAATAAATTAATAAAGAAATAAATTAAGAAAAATACAATAGGGGAAACAAATTATTTTTTACGTCATTTTGTCATCTTTCTAACGTAGGTCTATATATATATATATATATCTGGGCAATTTGATGAAGTAGAATTAGAGGAACTTTTTGAATATTGTCAGCGTTAATTTTGCCTTTGATATATAGTAGATCTAAAATTTTGACGCTTCACATTTTGAGCCGTAACTCTATGTCGTGATTTTTTTACCACACTTATTATTTTTGAAACTAAAAGTGACATATTAGTTTTACATGTTCTTTATGGCAATAATTAGTATGTCGTAACCTCTACACATTTTGTTTAACTTATAACGATGAAATGTGTGCATTTTATTCCATCTGTACAAAAATTCCACTAGTCTTGGTATAGTCTAATCGATACCGTTGATATCCGCTAAAAATCCAGTTACCAATTACTTAAATCTTCTACTATTATCAGTGGTCTTCTAGTTGCGAGTTAAAATATTTTCCACCTCCAGTTCTAAATTCAATTCGCAAATTGGTGCAACATCCACCCACACAAACATTCGAAGAAGACACCGGAAATATGCTGGAAAATATCCAGCATATGAGCATGCTGGATATTTTCTTAGGTTTTCGCGATTACTATACATTGCAATTAAACAACTTTTAACGGTTTAAATCGCGTATATTTGACATGATTTATATCCCGACGTTTCGAACACTTTGCAGTGGACGTGGTCACGGGGTGATCCACCCCGTGACCACGTCCACTGCAAAGTGTTTCGAAATTTTACGAAGCAACTACGAAGACGAGCGTTCTCCGGTATCCAGGGCAAGTAATTTACAATAAAACAAAAGCCTTTGCGACATTGTTATTTTCAATAAGCCCTTATATACACGGGATAATGAAAAAAGTTTTTATTACCCACAGTCCCGCCGCACCCGGGTAAGTGGCGAGGAGGTATAATGTCGGAAGCGTTTCCTGCAAATTTATCTTGTAACACGGCCTCTTTGTGTATATCTTTCTCAAATTAACCTAGAATGTTATAATATTTTTTCAAACAGTTTTAATGCCCTCTGCAAAATATGTTTTAGCTGGAATGGACTGCCATCTGACGCTTTTTCCATTAAGACACGACCTGGTACTATGAACGGAAGCCGTGAATAAGATTCTGCAAGGTTTTCTCCTAGTGATACAGATGTTCATGGATGGCGGCGACCCTTTGCTATCTTATGAACCGCACGACCGTCCCTTCTATAAAGTAAAGGTCCGTGAGAATGAACAGCGTTTGTAGCTGGATGAAAAAAGGGCTTAAAGTGCCTCCGCGTCCGTGGTCCACCTGGGTGAATAAACCTGGAAAAGTAAATCTGGTAAATCCCTAAACCTGGCACTGGCAACTTTTTTACCCCTGGACCGCGGTGACAAGGTGAACGACTTATTGCAAAATTTATTGTACATAAATCATTTGGTAAGTTTTCGAATACCCGATCACGTTTGGTTTCCACGTTTTATAAGTTTTATTTAAATATTTAAATTCCACGAAAAAATGGTTTTTTTTTCTTATTAAGTACTCGTAATATGCTTATTCCAGGAACATAAAATACGTAATCTACTTTAAAAACGAAACCCTAATTTGCATTAACTCCAACAGTATTGTGATAATTAATATGAACATTTGAACCTCTCATATTATCTTCATTTTTTATATAAATGTATTTCCTTTTTGATATTTTATAATAACGACTTGGACAACGGGAAAAATTAATTACTTTGTTTCACCTGGATGGATCGGATGGTCAGTCCACGGAGGGCTTAAACTCAATAGATATTGTTTCTCATAATTTCTGTGCAGCAATATCCGGTACCCTCGTAATAAAGGAGCCGGGCAGTAATCCACTGCGAGAACATTACATGTCGCCCCGGGGGGCTGGGCTGTAAATTATCTGAAGCTGACCCGACTTGATAACAGATGGCGCTGTACCACACCCCGTCATTACCGCAGTCGTAAAATATACCTGTGTTTAGGTTTCCTAAACACAGAATTAAAATGAAAATGTGAGATTAAATTCCCTTTGTAGTTCCCGATTACAGCTGATTTAAATTAGGAATACAAGTCTTGAGCCGGCTGGAGATTAAAATCTTGTTACGGATACGTAACGAAAACATTGGCCATCGGCTAATCCGGAAACAGCCGAATTCGTCATCCACGTCTATAAATTACCGTACCTCTAATTGCATACTTTATTACTGCGATATATTTTGTTACTTTATTGTTTAGACGTAGATGACGCATTCGATGTTACCGGATTAGCCGATGGCCAATGTTTTCGTTATGTATCTGCATCTATTTGTACCTACTTATAATCTTTTTTATGACTTCACTCAAATGTTTAAAGGGTTAATTCACTCGTATATGTAGGGTTTTATATGTTCCTGGTTTGCCCACGAAAGAATACTAAAGCATTTAATATTTCATTATATCAACTTAAAAGGACAATTTCATGAATTTGAATTCTATACAAAGATTTTTGTAACCGTTCATATTTATTTCTTCCAAAAACTGGGAAAACTTGGACGTTGATGTGTGAAATTAGTTGAAATTAGCTGAAAACTATGAAATTATTGTTGTAATAACCAGTATTTATTAAGTATATTTTACGTTTTCAGGAATCCTTCACCTGAAAATCCTGAAGCAATTACGACAGATGCTGCCGCTGATGTAGAAGCTGAAGCAATGGATATGGATGTGATAAATAATTTTATTATTAATAAATTTAAATTATAAAGACTGTATGTCCGTCGCTCCCACTTTTTCGTTTCATTCGCCTTTACAAAATATTTCTTTTCTGTTCCTTTTTCTTATAGCTTTTTAACTAACTTCAAAAAGAGGAGTTTCTCAATTCAACGCCTAAGTATACAGGTTTGTATGTTTGTCCGGGAATTTCTCCATAATTACTATTTCGGTTTTAATGAATTTTTCTGTGTTAGATTAAGAATTCTATAAATTAGTGAATAGACCCTAGTCTACTACTAGTCTAATATTTTGACATCTCCTAGACCTATCTAGGAGATGTCAAAATATTGTCAGTAGTTTCAGAATTATGACAACATGTTTGTAAAAGTTGTTGTTGTCAAATATCTCGAGTTATATTTCAGCGATTTGTATGAAATTTTTTGCATCATACTTCCCATCATCTGTACTTTAAAATTGGTGCTTTTAATTTTCGAAATCGGTTCAGTGGTTTTATGTAAACGTTTTTTATATAAATGCTCATTTAGATGTAACTTTTGATAGAATGTATGCTATTTAGTTTTCTTCTAGTTCAAATTTCTAGTTCTAAATCATAGTTAAAAAAATTAAAAATAAATGTAAAAACAATTAAAAAAAAATTAAACAGTCTTTAGTGCCACTAAAAAGCAATAAATAACGAAAATTTGATCTGTATTGCATCTTGAAAAGATTGATGTTGGTGCCAAATTAATAAGAATTTGATTAGAGTAGGTAGCTATTCTAAAAACCAGGGTCACGATTTTTGACACCAACTGCCAATTTTTTAACATGAAAATCAGATCAAATTTTCTTATTTAACACGTTTTAATCCTTTTTTTCAATTTCTTTTGTTTATATTTCCTTTTTTTCTTACAAGGCAATGAAGAGCAAACTTTTATTCTTTCATGGAAGCGAATGGTGGATTTTTTAAATGTATCAGCAAATTTTTGTTATAAGTTGCCACGGTTAGTTGTTTGGCTGTAGTTTTTTCTGTATTGTGTTTGAAGCCGAAAAGCGAACAGGGCTGCACTCAAAATTGTTTTTTAAGTGTGATATGTGTAATGAGGAGTTTACTATGGTGACATTTCTTCTGTCGTCTGATAGAGCAAACATAAATCAGAAAGTGGTTTCAGGAATTATATTTTTGGGTTGTGGTTTTACGCATTTAAATATAGCTGTTTAGATGGGTTTGTTTAGATGTTGCTTCACTAATTTTGAGTGTGTATCGTCTGTTTTGTTTGAGTGTTGAGTTCATGACACAGTTTGCTCGCGGTGGAAGCCGGCAGCAGAGCACACCATGTCACAGGCGACGAAACAAGAAGCGGATAATTTCAAGGGTACTGGTATTACTGCCTTGAATTCACCGCAAATGGGCCAGTAGTCTAATCCCCTTTACTGGTAATCCTTAAACTTTGTAATTTTTGTTTTTCCTTATTTTATTCTATAAAAGACACAATCTCAGAGCGTAAGACAAATTAACAACAACAAAGACAAATTTTTAGAGCTTAATGGATTCACTAACCCATAGACTTTACTTTTCTATTATCTATGATACAAACGTAAAAATTGTATACACGTCATTTTTCACGTTATACCTTTAACCATGTTAACCTATAGGTGCACCATGAATACATATTTTCTTATTTACACAAACAATGCGGTTTTCTCCATCGTCACTGCGGTTAGTTCACATGTGACGGCATGCACTGACCGCAAGATCTAGGTTTGCATTGAACCATGTCAGGTTGACTACTGGAGATAGCTCAGTACTTGTTATAAAATAGATTACTGAATATTTTGATTAGCAAAATCAAATAATATTCTAATCTTAAATATTTAGGCGTTTCCAATGTAAAGTTTAATAACTGAAAAAAATGTCTAATCATATATTTTTTGACCATATTAGTTTCGAGACAAAACATTATTGTTTATAATGTGTTCAGTTCCCTAATTCATTATCATTTCACAATTTCAACAATTTTGTCGCGGTGAACACCTTGACATGGACTCTTCAGTACATTGCGACGCGACGTCCAGACAGCAACACGTTAATGTCCCCAAAATTATGGCGTATTCATGTACCATTTTCGTACCCATGGGTTATAGGTTTGATCTGTTGCTGACTGTACAATACGCGGCTGAATTATTAAAATGTTAAAATGGTTCTGAATTGACTCCCAGGTTCATATTTGTGCTCAATTTAGTTAAAAAAAAATGTATGATATATTAGTTATAAGAGAAATACACAGATTGATTTTCCAAATTATTTTATTACCAAATAAGTATACATATTTTATCGACATATTATGTTCTACACTGTGAACTATATAAATTGGTTTTCCATACAATAACATAAAGCCTTATAATGCAACAAATGGGGCGATAATGGCTGTTGTTGTCAGTCAACCCAATTTATATAATTCCATTTACAGACGAGATCGCTAACCTTTATTATAGTAATAAAATCTACAATGGAGTTATACCATATACCGTAGACACACTTACAAATCCTACGTGCAGTTTTGGCGTAAAATTGATAGCAAGCGACAATATCTATTTATCTATGAACACTGTCTATCTTGAAATATGGACCTTTTTATTAAATTTAAGTCGTTTATAAATTATTATGTCGTATGTTTAACTTTATTGTTTGGTTGTACAAGACATTGTTAACCGTCAACAAATATTGTAGATACCGACTAAAGCCGCTAGATGGCATTGTATTTTGTTGTCTTCGAAATATATAAGAAGTGTCAAGAGCTGCTCGTATTTACTCGTAGAATATCTATTAAGTAGTGGTGGTTGTATGGGAAGAGCCAAAGATCGTGTGTACTGACGAGATTTGGGAGATGCCTATATCTAGCAGTGAAGAGACATAGGCTGATGGCGATGATGGCAGAAGAGCAAAACCGTGGCATAACCTAATCGGCAAAACGTGATGATTGACATTGATATGACACTAGTGATGAGTGACTTTCGCAAACTTTTCCAAGCGATGAAAATATTTGTATAATATCACATAAGTAGATAATGGAAATAAAGGTAATTACTTTTCTGCAAATTTTAAAAGACTTCATTTTGAAGTTTTATTATATTCGGAATGTTGTTCCTTGTTAGTGTTGTAAAATAAACGTTGAGCGCTCGACCGCTAAGTCAGCTAATGAACATTAATCAGTTCTTTACCTTAACCATTTTGAAGACTTTACCTTAATTATGAAGAGTTTAAACGCCTAGAGTTTAAGACCATGGAACTTTAAAAAAGATAACTAAATCACCACCCTATCCTCATCCCGTGGTTGTCGTAAAAGAGAAACTACACCACGTCTAATAGTGGACTCGCCAACCCGCTTGACTAGCGTGGCGTTTTAAGGCCTTCCCTCATGCACGAGTCAATGACTAGCAGTGGATACTGAAAGAGCTGGTTGCTTTTTTTTTGTTCGGAATGGCTAAATTCTTGTGGCCCTAGTGGCCTTTCAAGAGTCACCGGTCGTGGGGCTGGTTGCATTGCATTGCTCACGAGTGGTTAACGCTCTATAGAGTCTTAAAAGTTCAATTAGCGCTCCTTCATTCAGTATTCGAGCCTCGAGCCTATATCGGGCCTTTCACGTAACCCCAAGTTTAATATAAATTGTATTATTAATATTAGTTAATTTACTAATAATAATTATTAGCAGGTTGGTTGTGATGATTTTAAAGATTCCTCCTATATATTTACTTGAAGAACACTAATGGAATTAAGGAACACCACAATATTCACTCATTGACAAATAAATTGTAAGGTCCAGTTACTTATACCAGATATATACAAGCATTGATTATGAATTACCCTCAAATTACATCTCAAAATAATGTTAGCAGAGTTGGTCAATGAACTGCTGATCAAGCTCCAAAAAAATACATGAATTACGACAAAGTTAAAGTATTAGGTACAAAAGAAACATTTTTTTAAACAATAAATATACAAGAATGGCTATATTATGAACTGCTTCGATACTACGTACGAGTAAACCCTGGAGATTATTGTAGAATCTACAATATATTAGAGAACTATTGTCAAAAATCTGCTCATGTTTAATATATAAACAAAAAGTGTGTACGTTATGTAACCAAGTAAACATTAGTGGCATTGTGCGGGTACCTAGATAAATTTATTATCAATTTAATAGAAAATGCCTGTAGTAATAACTTCACTAGCGATAGCGCGTGACTCGTTAACGATGTAGCGTAGATTTAGTAAGTAAATAGTAAGCCCTGTTTGTCTGCTTGTGATGCATGTCACAGCTACAACGAAAACCTATGCTCTTCAATATTTATGTGTAGTAAACTTATTTGAAAGTAGTAGACAGTTTCGAAAACGTTCGCTTATTATGCCAGAAGGATCAGCCGAGAGATTGGCCCTTAGTTCGTTGTCGTCGGAATAATAAACCTAAAGGGCTCTGTTTACGTGGATGTTGTAACATGGAAACTGAATAAGAGGTATGGGAGATAAAATCAAGAACGACCATGTGGGATGACCTGCATGCCTATTTCTCAGAAATGCCACATG
This sequence comes from Sesia apiformis, assembly GCA_914767545.1. Classification (NCBI taxonomy): domain Eukaryota; kingdom Metazoa; phylum Arthropoda; class Insecta; order Lepidoptera; family Sesiidae; genus Sesia; species Sesia apiformis. The sequence continues at coordinate 20,630,850 of OU611952.1, forward strand.
ATTGTAGAAATCACAGAGAAAGGCTTTTATTCTACAGCGCGACACCGCTTAGTTACAAACAGTATATAATTTATCGGGTTAGTAGGTCAGAAACGCAACTAGTCTAAAGATCAGAGGTTGGGGGGAGTGCATGCTGCATTCCCACAGTTGTTGGACGTACTCGACTGGCCACGTTACCTCTCTCCCGTAGAATGTATCGTATTTCCCTAATGTACGTACATGTTTCGGTAATGAGTGAAATATGCCAGAGCCAATTCCCATTCCCATCCTATTCCTCTCCACTTTCCCAATCCGTTCCTTAATCTGCATAGGTAGGCAGTGCACCCGGGGGCGTGCCAACGTTTGTCATTCTGCACGGACGTTAGCATGTGTTGCGGATGTCTATGGACGACAGCATCCACTTACCATCAGGTGGACTGATGCTCGTCTGCCGCCTCTTTTCTATAAAAAAAAAAATCAATTCGATCAATCTTATATTTATCAATTCTTGACGAGTTGCTTTTATGGAAACATATTCTGGCAAAAGTGGAATCTGGTGAACGTGGAATAAATATAAATCCTAGTTCGACAACGAAAATAGACGAACAATAAAACATACCAAAAGCTTTCTAGACTATCTGCAATCTATATAAATTGATAAACATAACATTAGATGATTCTTAGACAAGTTGCTATCATAGACCACTTACTTGCCTTTCTGATCACTTCATATTAACTCGATTCATCTTCTCGCGCTTCTCTTGTTTAGTTTATAAATACAAGGCATTTAATTGAGTATTTTACGGTGGTGTAAACACGAATATAATATCAAAAGAATCTTCAAAGTCATCTCAATCCACACTACGAAAATACATTATTTTGAACCAGAATCTTAGAAGGTTTGTCATTCTAAACTCTTATCGTATAAATTATTACACTAAATTGACACAAATGAAGATTTCTAGTCCGCTGTGATTAGGCCGCATTCCCGGACCACTTGCTCTGCTGATACTGGGTTTAGGAACACTGAAAGGTAATGATAATCGAAGTCAATCGTAAATCGTCTGATAAATACTTGTTCAATTTACACCTATCTGTACAGATCTGTACCTAACTTTCTTCAAGTTATCAGTCGACCTGACTGGAGGACTTCTCACGCTACGTTTTCTGGTGCATGTTCTTCATTCAAGGACTCGACTGGGGTCCGAATAATTTTGACAGGCGTTCGGCAGAATGACTCTAATGCATGTGCTACGACAAAAGCGATACAAAAAGCAAACACAAAAACAGGATTTGTTTTTTCAAAGATGGTCTTTTCATGACACCTAGTCAGTATTGCAGTATATACTTATTTACTATTTGTAGTGTGTCGTAAAATACTACTAATCGAGGCTTCTTTGAATGATAAGTCAATACCTATTCCAGAGGAAGACATTGATGCAACCACTTAGTACCTACATCTGACTGGGTAAGCTAACCCACTCCCATGGAAGATTGCCCATAAATATACTAATATGTTGCAGCGGGGTGAGACGATTGGGAGAAATGTTTCTCTTGCATCATCCTATTGTACTCTCTAATCCCCACTCATTTAATGTTTTGCAATTATTTCTTTTTAACTCCTCGAAGTTAGGCAATGCATTTATGAACGTTCCACGTTTGTGTTTAGCCACTAGTGACTAATGTTGGCTTTTAAAAAAGGAAGTTTCCACCAGCCAGTTTTTATTCTGAAGATTGTATTCTAATTCAACAGAATTAGTTAATTATTCAGCCCGTGTCTTTAGCGGCCTCAGCCACTTACCTGATTGTAAGCTACCATAATCTGCTGCTAAGTTATCAGGTGGGTTGTATATTACAACCTGCTTATGTCCTGTTAAATAACATTCACAATTTAATTTATGAACATTTAAATTAGCAGTGTGGTGAAACTGTTTCTTTTTAATAAGGTGTGTTTCAAATCAACAGATGTTTAATCTAGAAAATACTCACTTGTACTACCTGTAAATATATCTTGGTCAGGGATAATACTGGCAGCTGCGATGGCAGCCTCATCCAGAACGATCACCTGAAAATTATTTCCATTATCCATAAGCGTCGCTATTATTATTATTATTATAAGTTTTGCTATTAACCCAAGAATGTTATTGATAACTATAAATTTCTTGAACAACACACACACCACACTAAACATTGTTTATTACACACAGTCATAATTTTGTTTATCACACATAGTCATAATTTTGTTTACTACACATAGTCATAACTTTGTTTAGCACACATAGTCATGACTTTGTTTAGCACACATAGTCATGACTTCGTTTACAACACATAGTCATAACTTTGTTTACCATACTATTAATCTGTATTAATTTATAATATTTGTTTGTAATTGGCCTAAAACATAGTAACAATGTTAAACTATTCTTTCAATAAATTCTAGCCGTGAGCTTTGTAAATGAATAAATATAAATAAAAAAAATAAAAAATGATAAGTAAGTAGGGTAGTGTTACCTAGAAAGAAAACTTATGAAATATTGTTTCGAGTTGTTGGCATATAGAGGTATCGTCTCAGGAAAAATGTACAATAGTGAAGGTACGTGGGCGGATATTGATAAAAATTACTTTGTTTCCCAACAACAAGTTTTTTTAACGTTGTTTTTTAAAGTACCTACCGTCATTAGTCGACCTTAAATCTAAATTAGTCAAAAGTGTCATAACATTTTAGACTTCTATATTGTACACATTTCATATTGCAAATCGGATTTAAACGCGTAAAAGTCTAAGATTTTGTGCACCTTTCTATTTCTACTCGATATTACGCTAGCCGTGATTATTCAGGATGGGCGCTGCGTGAAGTTTTTTCAATTACCTACATGTCGAGTAAGGTAAGAAAAAAGGTAAGAAAAGACTATTTTCCGTGTTTACACCGGATATACAACATAAATTATTCAAAAATCTTACTCTATTATTGAATCGAGCCCATTTTCACGAAGACTACCACTGATTTCTGTTTACCTTACACCACGTACATTATACAAGAATTCGAGGGCAAATGTCTCTTCTTACATTTACAATTAATTTTTGCCTATTGGGGCAGAGCATCATTCTGTTCTACCCCAATAGGCCCCAATTTATAATTGACACCATTTTTGTTACCAATGTTTTTGCGAAACAAATTATTTGATTTCACTTGATTCTTATTCGAACATTTAATGACGTGTACCTTTTTAACAGTCTGACTAATTTCACATATCACAGAGGATGTTGATGTATATCACATCAATATCCACCAAAGACTACAGTTTTCCGATGCTAGTTGGGTTCATACATATTGGAGTATATATAATAACATCATAATAATGCTCTTACCTTCGGACACTCAATGATATGTGCCTCTTGTATCGTGTCCCCAGTCTTATCATCAATGTAAATGGCATTGTTTCTCAACGGAAGTAGGTCTATGGCATTAGCTGCTAAGGACCAGAGATGTCCAGCGCCATGTGAAGCCCTCGCTCCTTTCCTGAAGTGGGGGTTAATGGACAGGTTGTGTCGTACGGAATTTTTCCAACGCTCGTCGTTTGCTTTGTAGAAAGGGAAGCGGTCGCTGGAAGGAAATAACTTTTTTAAATAACGATTTTGGAACAGCACCAACCCATATCTTTCCGTGGGTACTGCAAGCCACTAATTGATAACAAAGCCGCTACAATGAAATCTACGAGACATGAGCTTTGCAACTGCGTGAGTGGGTGCCGCATTGTCCGATTCGATTGTGGAAATGATTCGCACTGTACACTATCAATGTGCACTCACACAACCGCAAAGCTCATGAGTCGTTCAGTTATCTGTACCGTAAGCCTTGAGGAGCTACATCACCTCTAAAATAATGGACTTGTCAACCCGCTTGGCCATCGTGGCGTTTTAATGTCATACATCCCTCATGCATAAAGTCAATGTCAGGAGGTCCATGTCCAGCAGTGGACGATAAAAAGCTGGTTACAGTGGGCAAACGACTTATTAACTAAATCGTCAACTATGCTTTTTGTTCAATAGGGAGGTTAGACGAATTTTGTTCAGACATAATTTTGTTCAAAACAGGTAGGTAAACTGTTCGTCTTTGTAATTCTGGCAAGATTCACGAACGCAAATAAATACAGACTGTTATCTGATGCGATTTTTATTTAAAAAAGCTTTTTATTTTTGTAATTTTATACATAGTATTTGCTAAAACACAAATAATTGATATTTTTACATTTATACAGGTTATGTTTATACAGGTAACATTTAATGTTAATGTAATTAAGATATTCGACGAAGAATCAAAGGTGCCGACATAACTCAAACAATCAGCAATCTGAAGTGCCAGTGGGAGAGCAATGTATGCCGCTCTGGACCGATGGGATAGACGAGTTCTCGAATGGAGACCACGTACCGGGAAACTTGGGGTGGGGAAACTATCCGGCCAAGTGGACTGACAACTTGCGGAAAGTCACTGGAAGTGGTTGGATGAGAAGAGCTGATGACCGTGTGTGGTGGAGGTCCTTGGGAGAGGCCTATTCAGTAGCGCAGAGACACAGGCTGAGGGTAGTAGCAGTGGTTAATTAACTCAGAATCATGAGCAGAGTCCATGACATGAGGTTTCAATTGATCGGATACATACTGTATAATCCTATCTTGAAACATTAAGAGAAATTACTGAAAAAAAATGTTCAATATCTCTGGAATATCATGTAACCCTTTGATCCATTCCACGTATTAGTACCCTTTACCCTGTAAACAAAATCTAGCCAACCTTGTATTTGATTTAAAGGAAATATTTTCTTACAAGCTTAGATATGAAAAAAACAGATATTTGTTGAGTTTATCGGTTGCTGGTATGGATTAGGATTTCTCTCCAATGAAATAGACGCTATTTTGTATGATTTTTAAAAGTATATATTTAGAATTCTAGCAGTTATCGGGACTTAGTGCATGTCGATGTTAGTATATGTGTGGTAAGCTTGATTCCCGTGGGAATTTTATATTTGATTTGGATATAAATAATACCCAGAATTTTAACTCAGCACATAAGGTACAACTACTTCAGGTTCCATTAAAAACCATGCAGTGGCTTTTGCGTGTTGCTCAAACCATGAATGATAAAAAAAAATAGATTTTTTGTTTTGGTCTCTGTATCATCGTGTTTTCCACTGCCTTTGTTTGGGTTTTACTACCTACATGTATACATAGAGTATCTAGTATGTATGTAGGTCTATCTAGTCGTACTAAACCATTTATTTAAAAATCGTTTTCTATAGCAAAACTCTAGTTCATGTTCCGAAATAGGCTATATTTCACTATCGCAAGGCCGAGACTCATCGTTAGATCAACAATAAATCTTGGTAATAACAAACAAACGCCGTAACAGGTAAGAACAGGAAGGTTAAATCGTTTGCAACCCAAAACAAACAGGGCTCGCAAATATGGTTGTTTGTTTACAACAATGGTGTTTACTGCGTGACATATCCTCGTAGATAGGGCGGGGGTCCCATCGCTGGCTGGCACGAGTGATCGATCGTTCAACCGCGACTGCATCGATACAACCCTATGACTGGATATCGATAGGGTCGTTAGCGATTTTGCTGGGCACCTGTTTGGGCACCTGTTTGGAGAACTATCCATTCATCCATAGGTACTTTATGTTGATGCGAGTTAACGGAGTCCCAATGTAACAATGACAACAAGTGTATTAAGAAAAAAATCCTAATTGCACTTTTCAGGTGTTTTTTAATTTTTTTCATCTACCAAAAACAATAGGTGAGATTTTTTGTACGCTGTGCCCTTAAACATGACTTATTTTTGGTATTTTGCACATTTGTACACAAACTATGTAGTTACAATTGATAAAATTATATTATTATATCAATACTTGTATAGTATGTAGTTTAATTTACCTACAACGAGATGTTCGACTTCGTTTTTCTTAAATATTTAGAAAAAAAGGAAGAAGGAAAATAAACTTATTTGTCACCACAGACAGCGCAGAGATTTAACAAAGTATCGATTAAAATAGTGATGTAGTACAAAGTGAGTGTACATGTGCACATGTTCCCAACTCAGCATATTGCTTTCCCAATCGAGGAGAAACGCTGATATTCAGTTGGGGCCTCTAATGAAACTGACGCTCGTTGAGTCAGCTACATTTAGTCTATTATAATAATTACTATATTTCATTTATTTCTCTATTTATTTAATAATTTGTTGTACACATCTGATGTAAATAAAAATCCCTTACTAAAGTATAAATTTGCAACCCATGAGCGGGCGTCAACATTGCATGTGTATAAACGTTTGTATTTATTAGTCTCTATGTTAAAACTCCATCTACGATCATTTTTCTGTGTAACCTGGTGGTTGACTGGTGGATGCCTTATGGCATTAAGTGCACCTGTTGTACATATCATTGTGCAATGAAATTTAAATAAATAAGTAACTTTCGCTTCAATATACTTAAAGGTATATTGTGAAGGACATATTAAGATCTCTTTTTACGCGTACGATCACTTCAATGCAGACGGGCGCTCATTAAGAACTATTAAGTTATGAATGAGAAACGTGCTGAAACCAGAATAATTAATTTTATTGTCATGACAGACATAAAAAATATAGTGTCATTATCTATGGATTCTCACGATTACATATCAGGAACAAATAAAGATAGCTCCCGCGTGTTCGGATTACAACTCTAATATGATCTAATGTGATAGTGATAAGTAAGTGGTAATATTTAATAACATGTCGCCCCCACGTTCGCGCTCTGATAAACATTTGATTTTCAATGTTACGGGTGTTGACAGTGTTCCAATGATAACATATTTAATCTAAACTAATTCTAGCAAACCCCGGCAGACGTTGTCCTGTCTGTGTATATTTATTTACCTCTGTATATAAAATCACAAGTTATTCCGTTTTGGGGTCGATATGATTTTTGCGATCGATTGAACGGCATAGAAGTTGATGTGCAGCAGCGCCATCTAGTGGCGAGTTATAACAAAGTCGATAGCTAGAAAATAATCTCCGTGCTCAAATATCTATGTATACCAAATTTGATGGCCGTCCATTGAACGGTATAGAAGTTGATGTGCTGCAGCGTCATCTAGTGGCGAGTTACAACAAAGTCGATAGCATAAAAACCTTCTCCATGAAAAAATACATACATGTGCCATCCTTCATGGTGATCGGTCAAACGGTGTCAAAGTCTATTAACATCAGATATACCAACATCCATTTTTATATACGAATATGTATGAAAAAATACATGTATGTGCCAACTTTCATGGTGATCGGTCAAACGGCCGTCGAAGTCTATTAACATCAGATATACCAACATCCATTTTTATATACGAATATGTATGAAAAAATACATGTATGTGCCAACTTTCATGGTGATCGGTCAAACGGCCGTCGAAGTCTATTAACATCAGATATACCAACATCCATTTTTATATACGAATATGTATGAAAAAATACATGTATGTGCCAACTTTCATGGTGATCGGTCAAACGGCCGTCGAAGTCTATTAACATCAGATATACCAACATCCATTTTTATATACGAATATGTATGAAAAAATACATGTATGTGCCAACTTTCATGGTGATCGGTCAAACGGCCGTCGAAGTCTATTAACATCAGATATACCAACATCCATTTTTATATACGAATATGTATGAAAAAATACATGTATGTGCCAACTTTCATGGTGATCGGTCAAACGGCCGTCGAAGTCTATTAACATCAGATATACCAACATCCATTTTTATATACGAATATGTATGAAAAAATACATGTATGTGCCAACTTTCATGGTGATCGGTCAAACGGCCGTCGAAGTCTATTAACATCAGATATACCAACATCCATTTTTATATACGAATATGTATGAAAAAATACATGTATGTGCCAACTTTCATGGTGATCGGTCAAACGGCCGTCGAAGTCTATTAACATCAGATATACCAACATCCATTTTTATATACGAATATGTATGAAAAAATACATGTATGTGCCAACTTTCATGGTGATCGGTCAAACGGCCGTCGAAGTCTATTAACATCAGATATACCAACATCCATTTTTATATACGAATATGTATGAAAAAATACATGTATGTGCCAACTTTCATGGTGATCGGTCAAACGGCCGTCGAAGTCTATTAACATCAGATATACCAACATCCATTTTTATATACGAATATGTATGAAAAAATACATGTATGTGCCAACTTTCATGGTGATCGGTCAAACGGCCGTCGAAGTCTATTAACATCAGATATACCAACATCCATTTTTATATATATGGATAGATGGATATAAGTATATATTCTATATTTTGTTCTACTTCTATTAAGAAGGATTACCACTAGATTAATTAACGAGACGAAGCTATGTTCCAAGTTATTGTAATCAAAGACTAACGTGTAACAACCTAACCCTTTTAACGCCGTAATCGGTCCAAACTTACATAATCATGCCACCCTTTTATAACTAGCTAATGGACCCACCTATTGTAGGTACCACAATACTTGGAAATTTCACGCATTAAGGGAACAAAGAAACCACCCGTGTTACCACACTAGGTACATTAAACTGGTTTTGTGTAGATAATTTAATAAGAAAATTGAATGGACCTTCTTATATAATAGTGCTCAATGGCCCACACTGGAATTCCCTGTGCAGTGAGTCTGGAAACACATTTTCAAGGTCAGTGGGGATTTCTGAACAAAACATGTGGCGGTGTGCAGATCGTATTTAGTTATTTATAAAGCACACATGGCAGAATTTAATCAATACACGTAACGTAAATCAAGTACCCACTAGCCAAAATTTCTAACGTAATACAAGCATAATTTTGCATACAAGTTATTTTAATAAAGTGTAATATAAATTAAAATTTTAGAAAATGATATCAAAGTAAGTGAAGTAATACAAAAATAATTAAAGCAGCGTTAAATAAATCACCCCCAATTATTATGAAAACTACAAAATTTTCTGGAGATTGCATTTGAATACACCCAATTACGGGTTAAATATATTGGGCATGTAGCGTCTCCCTGATACTTCATTGCAAGTGTGACACATTTTAATAATGAGATATAATAATAAAAGTTATTTTTTTCGACAACTATAGGTACATTCATTTTGGGTACGTCATGTCTGAATTTCTTCATACGCTTTTCTTACGAGTTAAGGGCCCGACGGTGGTCAAAACGGCTAAGATATCGTAGGACTAATACCCAATGTTTTAGACCAGGAGACAGGGATACTCAAACGGTCGATCACGATAGACCGTTTCACTTATTAAGCTCACGAGTCAAACACGCTTCCAGAGTTCATTGCGTTACGTGTTATATTTAGTATATATTTAGTTTAGTAGTTTCGTATACTTAATTAGTATTAGTACTGGCTCCCAAGATATAGATTTTTTTTCTAGTTTGGGAGTCAGGCTCATTACAAATAATAACATGTAAGTTTAATACAAATAAAGAATTTGAATTTAATAAGTCGGCGTTATTTAATTAGTAGAGTCTGGCAAATTAAAGGTTTTTTTTTTCATTATGGCAATGGTGCAATTAGTACATTCTACCAGTATCAAGTTTTCTTGGTAATTCAATTCAAAATAATTTAAACATATTTTGTCAATGTCCAGTCACGACGATGATTCAAGTAAGTTCTCACCTCTCGAGCTCCCGCCAAAAAGTCCCAAATGAAAGTGGGGCCAGGAAAAACGTGGCTTATTGAAAGAAAAGGGTTATCACTATATGGTTGGAAAAATAATCCGCGATACATGCCAATATCAGTCCAGAATGGCTAACGTTGGCACGCCCCCATTGCGCTGCCTCTCTTTGGAGTACCAATTAGGAATGAATTTGGAGAAAAGGTCGGGAAAATAGGGAGGGATAGGACAAATAGGGATGTATGTCCGTACGTATTTTACAATTTACGTACGTCCCAATTTACATACGTGACCGTACGTAAATTGGGGTAGTAGGATAATTACGTACGTACTTATCCGTACGTAATTAAGTGCCTGAAAGTTGAGTCCTTATTTTAATTTTGTGTAGTTATACTCATACTTAAAGCGCGCGCCACATTGCGGAAAAGATATGTATATGAAATCGTCAACCAAAAGACCACTTTATTAGGCCCCTCATATTATCGAACCTTAATGACACCTTAATAATCGAAAAGGTTAAATAAAATAAAATGGTAAATATATGTATTTGAAAGGAGAAATAATTAAATTAGCAACAGTAAATCATCATCATCATCATCATCTCAGCCTTTAGACGTCCACTGCTGGACATAGGCCTCCCCCATTGTCCGCCATTTAGACCTATCGGCAGCGACCTGCATCCAGCGGGTGCCCGCAACCTTTATGAGGTCGTCTGTCCATCTAGCAGATGGACGTCCTCGGCTTCGTCCGCCGGTACGTGGTCTCCATTCGAGAACCCTTCTGCCCCATCGGCCATCGGTTCTTCGAGCTATGTGCCCTGCCCACTGCCACTTCAGCTTGCTAACCCGAGAGGCTATGTCGGTGACTTTAGTTCGTCTACGGATCTCCTCATTCCTGATTCGATCACGTAGGGAAACCCCGAGCATAGCCCTCTCCATAGCTCGCTGTGCGACAGTGAGCTTATTTATGAGGCCCATAGTCAGAGACCACGTCTCGGTGCCGTAGGTCATCACTGGCAACACACACTGGTCACAACAGTAAATACTGAATGGCAAATCGATGGCAGAAAATTTAAAGTTAGATTTAGATTATCCAGCGACTATAAAGTAATAAGGTGACATGGTGACCTTGACATGGTGATGATATTCTTGGTCATTTAAAATTATTACCATACCTTACCATCAGTCCATGTCTCTCAACTGCCAGCAGTTGAGCCAGCGGCCAGTCAGCCTATATCCAGGATATAGGCCTCTCCGTCGGCTCGCCACCACACATAGGTCCTTATCATCCAATTACCAGCGGCAAATTTCTTTAGGTAGTGGATCCACCCGGCCGGATGGCGTGGCGTCCCACAGTTATTCAATAATAGTTTGTCTTGTTGATCGTGATTTACTGCTCATTCAGTATTTCTTTGCTGCTCGTTTAAATACAGGCCAAGCTGTTTAAATACAGGCCAAGCTATTTAAATACAAGCCAAGCTATTTAAAAGACCGTTAATATACAATTATGTTCAAAACTTGAAAATTTTATAAAGTCTATAAAAGCCTCTTATAATTTTGCAAGATCGTGTATTTGATAAATTGTTTTTTAAAGTCAGTCAATTTTCTTTTCAAAATGATGCTTTATCAAAAACGAAAAAATAATGGAAGAAATGGATAATCTTCGTAATCTTTTTACCCGACTGTCTATGGAGTAGAGATGATAAATATAACCATCAACCATTAAAATTAACTAATATTAAAAATCAACCATTCTGTTTAATAAACAAAATTAACGTTATTGAATAAAAATATCAACTTCAATCTGGGTTGATGACCTCACCTCACGCTTTGCCTGCCTCTGCATTTAAATTTCAACTTTAAAGTTTTATAGTTATGGAACATTTTTGTACGCTGACATATTTTACTTCCGTCCTTTTCCGACATGATAGTAGGTACAGGTGACCGGACTGAAGTTAGCCGTTGTGAAGAATATTTAAAAAGTTAAGTGCATTCAATTGCATGGCCTATCGCCCTTAAAATAAAGCACATTTTTTATTTATTCACTGATTTACTGTTGTCGATATTTTTATTCTAAACAAAGTGATGTGATATTTTTATCAAATACGTAGGTAATGTTATTGGTTATTGGTTGGTTAGTTGCGCGTCGTTGTTATTTTTATTTATTCACTGATTTACTGTTGTCGATATTTTTATTCTAAACAAAGTGATGTGATATTTTTATCAAATACGTAGGTAATGTTATTGGTTATTGGTTGGTTAGTTGCGCGTCGTTGTTATTTTTATTAGTTGGTCAGTGTTATTAAGTAAAAACAAAGTCGAGTCGTTGTTGTTTTTATTGGTTGGTTAGTTGTAATAAGTATCTTGAAAACAAAGTAGCGTCGTCGTTGTTGTGTTTCTCCTGAATGTGAAGTTTGTTTTACAAAATGCCGAGACGGAATAATGAGACTTGGAACCATTTTGATAAGTGTGTGGGAGTAGAAAAAGTCGCAACTTGCAAGTATTGTAAAAAAGACTTATCTTCTTAAAGGTTCTTAAATGAACCTTGTTCTTAAAGGAGACAGTTATTAACAGAAAACTTTGTCCCTTGACATGGTGGCGGACACACAAATGTATATATCCTGTACTATACAAAATTTTCAAAACCAAATGTAATATAATGGTATCATCGGTGCCCCGTGAGCGGGCATTTTCAAAGGCGGGATATATCGTAAATGATAGAAGAACCCGCCTCACCACATCACAAGAGTGGCCCAAATTATGTTATTAAATGTAAATAAAATCAAATGACCAACAAAAAAAAATTAAACTAAAAAATGAACAACACAAAAAAAATGTACAAAAACCATAAAAAAAATAAAAGTGTAGGTAAATACTAAAACAATGTACATAAAATCAATGAACTTTAAATACGCCTAGCTGTTCTTACGTGTTAAAATGTTTAAATATCTAACTAAGATAATGCTAGACAGTCCTAAGCCTGTTCAAGTATGAAGGAAAGTTCATTGAATTTAACATGCATAAGTAGAATATTCGACTTTATCATCATTAACATCAACATGTTTTAGGGGTACTTGAATAAGAATATTAACTAATATTTTCAACCAATAAAATTATCGATATTTTTTTTTTATCAATTAACTATTAACTAATAACCAATTTCAACCATTATTGCCATCTCTACTATGGAGGGATATGTCTTTCAACAGACTCGGTTTGTTTCATGAATAGGAATATCTGATCTCTCAGAATTTTTCGTATATAAAATAAATGTAACATTTTGATAATATCGTTTCTACGAATCCAGTGTTTACTGATGTAAGTATCTTTTTCTGAGAAAATATTAATGAATATCAGACTGGAATGAAACCTTCTAAAAATAATATAAATACTTTTTCTTGTTGTCAACAGCAGAAGCCTGTTAGTCCTAAGTCTAGAATTAAATATAGTGGGCGTACCTATATATATGTAAAGAAAAATCTATTTCTTTAATTTGAGTTTGCCGCGCATTCCGGGTTTCTCTATGTAAATAAGGGGATGTTCTATGTAATCTATGGTATATCACCGTAGGTAGTCTATGGTGACTTGAGGATGGCGTGATTGAATATAGAACTCGAGTGACAATACAGTTTTTAAAGTTTTTATTATTGTGAATTTGTGTGGTTTGTGATAGGGATTGTCATTGAAGAATAGACTTTAATGTCGTTTCTATTGTTACAGGTAGGATTTTTATTATAGAATAGAATACTGTGCTAAACCTTATGTAATGTACTATTGTAAATAGTTAGATGTGAAAAAATAATAAACGTATCTATTGTTACAGAAACTCAATATTGTTTATTTGATCGGGTCAATTCCCTAAAACACTATTATACACACTATGGATATGGATGGATGTTATAACATGGAACATGGAACACTATTATAAACACTATATGGATGTTGGTATATCTGAAATTAATAGACTTCTACACCGTTAGACCGATCACCATGAAAGTCGGCACATATATGTATTTTTTCATGGAGAAGGTTTCTATGTTGTACCATAGATGGTAACTTGCCACTAGATGGCGCTGCAGCATATCAATTTCTATACCGTTCGACCGATCGCAAAAATCATATCGACGGCGAAACAGAATAATTTGTGATTTTATATACAGAGGTAAATAAATATACACAGGCAGGATAACGTCTGCCGGGTCTGCTTATCTATTATAAGGTATTATGTAATATAATAGTTTGTATTAATTACTTATAGGATATCTCATTACATAAGTGTGAAATGGGGGCTACAGAAATAAAAAACTCCGATAACACTTATACGCACTTATGATAAAAGTTCTTAGAACTGACTACTGTACAATACTAAAATACGATAGAAAAAAATCTAATTTGAATTTTGAAAATGGAACTCTTTCCTTGTAAAACGTCATTAAATTTTCAAAGCTGTCATTTTTATTTCTATTTGTTTTATTTCTGGCGGCAATTTGGAAATTTAGTATTTCCAGAAAAATGAATTTAACAGGAGAACACTTTCGTTCAAATTAATTTTTATGACTTTCGTTGAGTTCTAAACCAGAAACAATGTTATGAAATACTTAAGTTAGCATTTAGTGATGAAGCCCCATCCAATGGCCATTATTTATAATTGGTTCAGAGAATTTAAACCTCAGGTTTTAAATTGTAACCTCAGTGACGACGTTAGAGAGAAGCATACCACGACGGCGGTGACGGAGGAAAACATCAAAACTGTGCGGCTCATGATTGAAGGAGAGAAGCGAGCGACATATCAGCAGATAAGGGCATCATTAGGTATTGGTATGGGCCTACCAAAATATCGATACCTAAAAAAATGGCCCTACGATACCGTCGAATCAAAAGCCGCGCATGCATGCATTTACGTTATCACAATTTTGTAACTATTAAACCGATTTGGCTCATCTTCGAACTTTATCGAAAATATAGACCCGATATATTTCTCTGACAAATTTGATTTCAATTCTTCAATGTTCCCCGCAATTTGTCCTACAAACTGCAAACTGATTGGTGTTTCTGATTCAGCCCGTCACTATTAAACTTAATACTCGATAATTTATGGCGTTCCATAATTGCTTATAAGTTGTTGAATTAAAAAATTATGAAATCATTACGGACCTCGCAGGGCACAACAATTACGAGAAAGGAGAACTTAAAAATTATCAAATAGTTATCATGATTTATATAATAATGATTTATATACTCAGAAGACTACCTTGAAATGTACTACATTTCCCACTTTATCTTATTTCCCTAATGTACGTACGTGTTTCGGTAGTGAGATTTGCCAGAGTCCATTCCCAATCCATCCTATTCTATCCCTGTCCATTTTCCCAACCGAAACCGAAAGTCCAAATCCATTCCTATTCTCCAAAGGTAGGCAGCGCATCCGCGGGTGTGCCAACGTTTGTCATTTTGGACTGATGTTGGCATAAATCGAAGGTTTCTATGGGCGACAGTATCCACTTACCATCAGGTGAACTGTATGCTCGTCTGCGGCCGTCATTCATAAAATATATATATATATATATATATATATATATATATATATATATATATAACTGGAATGTAGTTATTATTAATTATTATTAGTTGAAAAGTATCGACTGTTTTTTCAAATTTAAAAGTCATGATCTCCACAATATCAAATAAAGATCGAAAATAGCAAACATCACACAACATGGCCTACCGGATTACACAACCAACTGAAATCACTAAACATCTTTGAAAAACACTTACGAAATCCACTGGTATATCGCTGACACCGTCAGCTCCCCTTTCTCCCTTAGCGCCCTTTCTATCAGCTCTGGATACGTGTAGGGAGGTTTTTTTGGTGCAGGGGGCGTGTCTGGAACCTTTACTTTTGGCTCCTCAACCCTCGGCTGTGGGGCGTCATCATCCGGCACTTTGACATTCACAAACTCATCGAGGCGGAAACTGAGGAGCCAAGCGAGACTGGCGCAGTCGTTGTCGTCTTTATCTGGCGATTTGGAACACTTCCTTCGTCTCCATTTCGATCTGTCTACAGCTTTAGTCGACATCCCTGACAGTAATGACAGTCGCGACTGCACTGAGCGGTTTGAATTCGGTACGAGTTTGCTTGTTTCGTGCCAGTCCGCGCTATCTCCATGGTTGTAATCTATTTTTTTAATTTATAGTTCAGTCAGGTGCGGAGAAAGGAGGTTGGTTTGGGAAACGTTTTGAAGGGTGAACTATCGTTGTGTATGATAAAATATTAATTTCCCTTAGGTACAAGTAAAAATAAGGGTATATTATTATATATTTAAAAAATAAATTTTAGACCTTTATTGGTATGTTTAAAATATACCTCATTAAAAACCTTTAGATACCACATAAAGAGGAAGAGTGCACGCTACATTCCCACAGCCGCTGGGAGTACCCGACTGGCCAGGTTACTCTTCTCTCACAGAAGAATACCTTGAAATGTACTGCATTCCCTACTTTATCATATTTCCCTAATGTACGTACGTGTTTCGGTAGTGAGTGAGATATGCCAGAGCCCATTCCCATCCCATCCTATCCCTCCCAATTTTCCAAATTCATTCCTTAACCTGCAAAGGTAGGCATCGCATCCAGGGGCGTGCCAACATTTGTCATTCTGGACTGATGTTGGCATGTATCGCGGATGTCTATGGACGACAGTATCCACTTGCCATCAGGTGGACTGTATACTCGCCTGCCGCCTTTTTTTCTATATAAAAAAAAAACATTTTGTTATTATAATTTCGGAAGTATTGGACCTTTTTGGACTTATTGAACTGATCCTATAATATGCTAAATAAAAATAAAAATAAGAATAATAAAAAAAAAAACCTATGCGGTCAAAGGACGCATGTCACTCCTCACGCATGTTTTTTAAAACTCCGAATGTAATTCGAAATAAAATCTGTATAGTTCATGTATTTTATATTATTTTGTATCATATTTTCAATGCAAATAATTTAAAATAAGGAATCAAATAAAAAAATTAGGTTATACAACCGGCCACGCACTAGTCTGCACGTCTGTTATTCTGCTCGAGTCTCGCTCTCGATACTCGCACGCACACATATACAGAGAAAGAGAAAGGCGTATGGAGGGGGTAAAAATCTTACGTGACGTTACATTTTCACTCGAATCACACCTACCGCAAGCTGCGTAAAGGAACTTAGTTCCAAAAACAAAAAGAGGTAAAAATTACGCGTTAAGAACTGTTTAATACACAGACTTACCTACCAGAAATATTAGATCTGTGGCTTAATAGATATATAAAGCCGGACCAGAAACATAAAAAACTTGTTGTGGGGGCGCCACGTTTGCATTTTTCATAGCTGGTTGTGTTGTCAGTAGAAGATACTTGATCGGGCTATACATGTATTGTGTCAAATAACATTTTAATTTCTTAAGAAATGCGCCCTGTAGTTTGTTCATATTTCTTGTTATATATTAGCATGTTACTGACTGTATATATGTTAGCGTAAAAGCTCGAACTGTGGTGAATGTTAAAAGTCTTATATGCAAATCTTATCTATACGAGTTAGTGAATGTTAGGATTAAGAGAAAAGCAAACGATTTTTCGGGGTTTTACCATTTGGATTTGGTACAAGCCAAGATTTACTCATGGGAATAGCAAAACGTTGTTTTTGAGAATAAAACATGGTAAACAGGGAAAGTACTCGCATTTATTATTTATTGCTTGTTTTATGTTCTTAGCAATTTTCACTTTCTGTAGACATTTTACGTGGTACCTACCTATTACTGTTATTGGAACATAATGTAAACATGGCATAATGTTCGTTGCCTTTGCCCGTCTCTATTTGTAAACTACAAAAAGCGATCTGGCACTAATGTCCATTTGTCAATTCATTCTTTTTTTTCATATATGACAGTGGTGCAATTATCACATTCTGCCAGTGTCAAGTTTTCTTCGTATAATTTCAAAGTCTAAAACATATCATGTTAACGTCCAGACCCGTCGAAGTCAGATGTCGCTTAGTAAAGTGATAGTAGAAAAACGCAGTCTCACGCGTTTATTTGATTATCACAAAGATCACACACGAAAAACATTTTAAAGTTTAATAAACTATCACTATTAAACAACGAAACGTCTAATAAACAATTTTTCACAATAATCAAACAAACACTCAACCTCACTTCTCGAGTTCCCGCCAAAAAGTCAATCTTTCTCTTGCATAATATACCTATACCTTGCATCGAACACGGTTTTTCCTATTTCTAAATAATATTCTAAAATAATAACTTTTGTCAACTCTCTTTGAAGATAAAATTTATTGTCTATCGGTCTATTTGCTACAAACTAGTCCATTAATTAATGAAATGTATTTGTTTTTATAGGAGAGGTGGCAGACTTTCAGGTGGCCTACGAAATGGTAAATGCTTTTATTCGGTTTGGGGCAGATTCGTATTAGGGCAGATTCTTATTATGGCAGATTATTTTTAGGACAAATTCCGTATATTACAGACTCTGGAAAGGGCAGATTCTTGTTAGAGCAGATTCGCTAAAGGACAAAAGTACAGTAAAACATGTTTGCAAAAGGTTTATTTATGTCATACAAGTTTTAAATTCAATACAATTTATTCTGCACAACAGTTCTAAACATTCTAATACTGAAATTTCTTATTTCTGTGCACTTGTAATTATTTTGTCAAATTATAATATCTTTTTAAGTAATTTTACACTAAGCCGCCGTTTCACTTTGCAATACGTTTCAGTTCTTCGTAGATTACGGTCTTGATATTTAACTTCCTTCATGCTGGAACTGGTTGACTGAAAGAGAATCCTTAAAGGAATAAGTTCGCCTTTGTACTTATGGTACCTAATACTGTAATGTCTTATTGTAACAATTCATTATAAGTACAATAAAGAGCAACAACAACCGACAACAACTATCAATAATTGTGTGAACTGTTACAGTGCCGGCTTTATTGGTAATCTGTTTTCGAGCCAACTATGTCACCCTTCAATGAAAGCATTCTGTGTAATTAGTCTCATCCATTGTGTTAAGAAATATATAATTAAATGCAGTAGATTCTTTAGAATCATTCACCAATCCTTGGACGGTTCAGATACCTTCGGGTATCAAAATTGAAGGGAACAAAGCCAGTGGCTTATACTTATAGTTACATTACATGGTCCCCACCTTCCATCTAACTAATTACCTACTTTTTTAATTTTTTTCTACGTACGTAAGCACATACAGTGTTTACAGTACGTACATTTTTTTTTCTTTATATCTTGCATGCAAGTGATCGCATAACATGACGATTTCTTATTTTAGAAAGTCATTAAACAGATGTACATAACCAAACATAAAATAAAATTTAAACATTGCGATAAAACTGCATACCGCTATATACTGTAAAACGGTATACAGCGGTATACGTCAACAAAGTAACTTCTGTTGACGTACAATTTCTGTCCTTTAGTGAATCTGCCATAACAAGAATCTACCTTTTCTAGAATATGGTATATCATATACCGAACAAGGTAGGTCACCGTCGCTCATAGACACCAGTAATAGCTGGCAGGATGCGGGTGCACTGCAGATGTTAATTATGTTCAATTATAGGTAAGCATAAGTACCCATGCGTTATAAGTATGCATGGGGCCTCAATAACACGACTATATCACTAAATTACAAAAAAAAACTACGCCAAATCCTGCCTGTATAAACATGGATATGACTTTATGGAACCAATTTTTACTAGTTAGGGTGCAAGTCTAAACCGCCTGTGAGTAAGTAACTAGGTTTATTGTACATCAAATAATTATACATTAAATATATTGTTTACTAGCGACCGGCCCTCGCTTCGCTTCGGTTTATAAGCGTTTTTTTTTCAAAATTTCAAAATAAAATATAGCCTATATGTTATTCTGATGTATGAGCTATATAATTATAAAGTTTCATTAAAATCCATTGAGTAGTTTTTGCGTGAAAGAGTAACAAACATCCATCCTCACAAACTTTCGCGTTTATAATATTAAAAATAGGATAACAGGATTGTTCATTGTACATTAAATAGTGACACAAAAGTTTAAATAAATGATTTACAAGCGTTTATCCTTATCGCTAGAGCAATGTCTTTCAGGCAGGAAGGCAGAGTGAGATCATCGCCAATTCGAACAACACGCCGTTGGACGGAATCAAGTGCGTTCAGCTGGTATTTCGGCGCTCCGTCCCAGAGGTGTGAGCGGCACTCCATATGGGGGCTAATTAGGACTTTTAAAGCAACAAGAGTTGTCGAATTCGAAAGTCAGAGGATCTCTATAATAAAAATATCTATGCATTTCATATTGCTGCCTAACAAGAAAGAAACGTGAAAATCGTGACGGAATACGTATTGATAGGATTACGTTCAAGATAACGAAGGGTGGAACAATCACACGGTTTGTTTGATTTGAATTAACACTCCAAATTGAAAAGATTTGACATTCGCAGCACATCTTCAATCAGAGATCGGCGCTGTTAGGGGTGTCCACAAATTTACCGACGGGGAATCATCTTCAGCTGACTACGCATCACCACATCAATCGCAATAATAAAGCACTTTAGACCGATTTGTCTGTCGTGATTTGGTCCAGGATTCGATTACGTATCAAACATCTGTTAACAGACAACTGTTTGTTCGGGTGTGGGTGTGTCTTTGTCTTTGTGTGTGTCTCTGGACTGTCTTAGGACACCTTAGGGAATCCTAGTGTGGACCACTGGTCCGCTGTTGGCCACACGCTCAATTGTAATTATTTCAATCTTGAAAATTGCATTTTGACGTCTGTTGCATGTAGGTACATAATATGAACATTTCGTTTAAGAAAGGGCGAGTACGGTCGTGTGACGTCACGAAAAACGGTCAGTTGTAGATTTATTGAAAATCACCAGAGAGTTGAGCCTATACCTACGCGCGCGACACCGTGCGACCGTGATCCGCCGACATTATTTAAATCGACCGTTTTTAGTTTGTACAAGTCCAGTTCCCCACGTGAGTGAGTGTGGTGTTATTTACTTAATCTACTTCGATCGTGTGGTGTCCAGTCGGCTTAGTCACCTCATCTGTTTCCGCAGGTGTCTAAAAGACGACTAAGGAATGACAAAATAAAACTGCTACCACACGCCCCGAGGAACTAGACTACCTCTAAAAGAGTGGACTCACCAAGGTTGGCTTGGCCATTGTGGCGTTTTAAGGCCATGTAGACAAGAGAATAAGTTTAAGTAGGCCAATGTCCAGCAATAAACGATATAAGGGCTGCAGGTTATCGTTTTTCTTATTTATAGAAAAAGGCTGCAGTCGAGCATACAGGCCATATATACCAGCATCAGTCCAGATTGGCAGATTGGTCTTTTGCAAATTAAGGAATGGATTGGCAGAAAGGGTTGGGGAAATGGGGAGGGATAGGATGGGATGGGAATGGGCTCTAGCGTATCTCACTGACTACCGAAATACGTATGTACATTGTGGAAATATGTACGATAAAGTAAGAAATGCAGTACATTTCAAGGTAGTGTTCTTTGTGAGTGGGGTGTGATTACCGTTACGGTAATCAATTTTGCTAGATATATTTCGGGTAGGCATACTTCGGAAATAGGACGGGAGGGAAACTGTGCACGCTGCGACGGTGCGGGTATGGAATTACCATGTGCAAAAACAGAAAACCTCTAATAACACATTTGAAGATTTAACAAACGAAATAAACGGACTAAAAGGTCCTCCTTAATTATCATTAGGAAAAGTTCATCTCTTCCTTATCCCTTTGCACTTCTTTTTCTGATAAAACGGGATGGATGGGAAATAGCAGTCACCAATACTATACGTAGACTCAGAAGAAGAAAACATCACCTACCTAAATTTAAAAGTAGGTCAGAATGGTATACCATACCATCAGCCTGTGTCTCTCCATTGCTGGATATAGGCCTTTTCAAAGCTCGTCACCACACAAGATCCTCGGCTCTGCTCATCCAACCACCACTAGCGAAATCTTCAAATCGTCGGTCCACGTAGCCGGTGGGCGTCCCACACTGCGCGTGCGCTTCCCGGCACGTGACCTCCACTCGAGGACTCGTCTACCCCGTCGGTTATCGGTCCTGCGGCAAATATCACCCGCCCACTGCCACTTCAGCATGCTGATTCTCCCAACGGTATATAGAGCTTTATTTCCAACTTCCTGGTGGAAATTGAAATTCAAATCCAAACGACGAAAACACAAACAACATACTCTCTATTTACAGGCGAACACGAAATGTTTTATATTACAAAAAATCCTGTAAACCGCATCAAACCCGCTGGTCTATTCCCAACTCGACATTTTCTTCATTCTAAAAAAAAAAACATTTCTAAAAATCGTTACTACATTCTAAAAAATGTGAAACTATGCTGCTGTTCTTTTTATATAGATACTTAAAGCCGATTTTTTTTATTCAAGTCAGCGATATGACATGTAGAACTGTCAATAAAGTGTCATCTCCGTACAAAATTCACTCTATTTGATAGTTTTACATGTCATATCCTTGAATCGAATAAAAAAAACGACTTTAGATACTTTGTACCCATGCAGTGACGAATATGTCATCGATGCCATTCAATTTCATTCGATGTTGTTCGATCCGATTAAATTATATTCGAATTCAATTCGATTCGTTACATTCTTATTGCCAATAAAAGCTTCTTTTGGCACCATTTTTGTTAGGATTTAATTTTCCATTTTCCAATCCTATCCATATTTTCTAGACATGTTTCGAATAGTAAAAAAATACTGTTCGCGAATACAAATACCACTATTATTTTTCGTTATTAGCAAATAGTATCTGACCTATAACGCACGCACTTGTAATATTAGAAAGTAATTTATTGTTCGAAAAAGTAATTTACGAAAATGATTTTCAATATTTTGTTTTTCATATAGAGAATGGGTTTTACTTACTACTTACTTTGGGGTTGTTACTATTCAATTAGAATTCGAGTATTCATTCAGAAAATAGCGAAAATGAGTGGAAAATTGTCGAGTTTCGCCAAAATGAACACGAATATTCGAAACACCTCTAATATTCTCCTATTATTATTATTATTTATTTTACAAAAAACTACACCACGCAATCTTCATTGCACTTGAAGATTGCGTTGAACTGCAACTACACACAACTACACTTGAACTACACATCCCAATTTTCGGTCATTGCACTTGGTCCGACAATATTATCGGACTACGCCTAGGTTTTTCATTTATTAAAATATTATTGTTAGCGACTGCACGTTTTTTATGCAGTTTAACAAGCGGAACCAATGCAAAATTGTTGAAAATTCGTCGGTATCTAATCAGTTGTACCGAGTGTAAAATAAACTAATCGTAATCCGACTAGTCGGACGATCCCATCGAACCATGAGTAATGAAATTTAATTTTAGGAACGTATTGGGAAGTGTCGAGTTGAGAATTAGCCAGAGCCGCGCACTCGTTCCCTAAAATAATTGTTTTCTGATACATGTTTGTTCAACAATTCCCATTTTGAATCCTTCAAGCGGAACTTTCGGTATTCCCAATAATGTCTTCGTTGTTCGAACAATGGGTGTAAAGTAGAGTTGAAGTCGTTCGTTGAGAAATTCTTTCTAATTTATCTTCGATGTTACGGAACTTTGTTGTCTCGTTCTATTTCAAATAAACATTTTTTTTTTTGTTAATTCTTGTCGAGTTCTGACAGGTTGCGCTTTGTAATATGTAAGTTGCTTTCATTTTATTTTTAAAGTAGCAGACTAGCGGGATTTCTCCGCCATGAGAAGTCAATACGTGAACATCCGTGATAATAACATACCAACAACATTTGAACATTTCGAATAGCTCATCATTTCTTCCCGCGGGTGTCGTGTCGCGGCGACTAAGTGATAACAAAGCCGCTGCCACAGGCGCTGAGGAACTACACCTCTAGAGTGGACTCGCCAACTCACTTGGCTAGCGTGGCGGTTTAAGGCAATAAATACATCCCTCATGCGCAAGACAATGTGCATGGAGGGCCCATGTCCAGCAGTGGATAGTGAAAGGGGCCAGTTGCATCCCATTCCACTTCTTGTCATTGGACTCGATGGCGTAGGCTTTGATCCGGGTCAGATTTGTACTAACGATCTTATTAATCTGCGGCAAGTGTAGATATTCTAAGCTGTCACTGATCAAGTATTATTTCATAATTATATTGTTTGGATTCTAATCAATTTTATGTAGATTTCGAATATCCATTATTTCGGATAGAGTAATACGTTTATTAAACGCCAAAAAATTCAAAGGAAAAATACACTAGGTATATAATGTAGGACAGGATTCGTAAAGTTCTATAATATTTATATAGTTATTATAGGAAATGTATATATGTATAATAATTCAGGAATTTTATACATTTCCTAGGAAATTTATAAAATTCCAAGCTTATCAATATTTTAGTAAAGTTCATCAGTGCCAGTGATTTGATTCCCGTGGGAACTGTATAAATGATCTGGATCAATAAGTACCCTTAATGTTAACCCGACTCTTGAGCTATAATTATGATAGATTTCATTAAAATCCGTCCCGTAGTTTTTGCGTGATGCGCTTTCAAACAGACAGACAAACGGATAGACAGACAGACAAAAAATATAAAAATGGCTGTTTGTTCGTAGATTACGCTGCAATTCCTTTCAGTATCTGTGACAAATTGTTTACAGGTAGGAAGGATTTTT
Organism: Sesia apiformis; assembly: GCA_914767545.1. Lineage (NCBI taxonomy): Eukaryota > Metazoa > Arthropoda > Insecta > Lepidoptera > Sesiidae > Sesia > Sesia apiformis. The sequence continues at coordinate 20,655,289 of OU611952.1, forward strand.
GCGAAAACTAATAAATAACCACGAAAAGCGTAGCGGACATCTTCTAACTGAACCCAGTCGAATCGTTTCTGGGTAGGAACGAATGTAACACATTTCCGACTTCTTCGTAGGAAATGTGTCTACCATCAGCCCATGTCTTCCTACTGCTGGATATGAGCCGCACCCGAGGCTCACCACCACACTCTTCTCATATAACTAACCACCACCGTCGAATTTCGTTAATTCGACGGTTCACCTAACAGGAGGCCGTCCCACACTGCGCTTCCCGGTACGTGACCTCCATTCAAGGAGTCGTCTACCCCAACGGCTATCGGTTCTGCGGCAAATACGATGTACCCATTTCCATTTCTCTACATGCCGATTCTACGAGCTATGTATGTCGGCGACTTTAGTTCTTATGGAGCGGGCCTACCGTACATCATAACTAACAAGATGCACTGATTGAATGTGCCTAGTTAGGATTTTATGCATATCCTGACGACTTTAGATATTAGGTATACATTTCCTGGGATTTTTTATACAATGCCGTGTACAATACAATTCCGTTAACTGGTCATTTTTTGACATAGGAAGACGATATCTACATTTCCGATTGACAGGTGGCATCAGGTTTGTATGTTTTCAAATGGCTCATTTTAAACGGCAAAATATAAGCAAAATTTAGAAGTTTAAAGTGCCTGCTACTAACTAGTTCAACGATTTCTCAACTAAAATTACTAACTCCCTAGCTAAAACTTAGCTTATACATAACGTTCTCAGGCCATTAATTAATATTGTTAACGTCCTTGGAACACATCCCAAGGACAATATAGTAATATATCCTTCAATACCTATACCTATCTGTGTTAAGATATTTAAATCTTTATCATATTACAATAATGAGGAAAAACAAATCGATCCAAAAAAGTTACTTTGTGGGAAGTTGTGAAAGTTGTGGGTACAACTTTTATTTTCAAATCTGCCATTATGGGTACCGTTGCATTCAAAATAGTGTATAAACAGTAACAGGTCACTTATTATCACACTCGTTCTTTCTCATCTGTCCGTGCAAATTCAATATCCGTCACAGCAGTAGTGAAACTTGTTAAAATCGCTCAAAACTTTAGTCTCGCACACATGTAAAACTACTCCAAACTTTTTTATTGTTCAATCAATCGACTGATCAGCTTATATCACGACTCGACTAGGAGTTTTTAACTTGGAAACAGGAAAACTGATGTGCTTATGGATAAGACAAATCGGTGTAGTATTACCAAAATTATGTACCTAAATGTAAATATCACCATAGAGCAGTTGCCTAGGAGTATCTATACTCGATTCACATTCACGCAAATCCTGGGCCCGTACCATTGAGTTTCCAATTAAGTACGGACTTTTAAAAAATATCACAAGCTCAGCGGTGAGGGAACACATCGCCAGGACACCAACATGCACCAGAAATTAAAAAAAAATCTGATGTATGTGTATCCACCAATACACACTGTGCCCGCATGTGAATTATTAGGGGAGGCCTGTGCTTTGCAGTGGGATGTTACAAGAACAAACATTGAGTAACTAGAGTGTTTCGCAACACATTTCGTATTTGTTTTGTCTGTCGTAGCATTTGTCAAACATCTACATTTACCACTGCGCGGACAGAGAGAAAAATTCAGTCACTTCCATTCACATAATATCCGGATTTATAGAGAACTTCCATATATTAAAAGAAAATGTTTAGTCAAAAGTTGTAGACCTTCGTGAACACTATTTATCAAAGATATATCGTGTGTATGTAAATGGATCGTGACGTTACACGCTGCTCGGCCAACATCCAACTTTGAAAGGATATCCGAATAACTTCATTTTAAAGATATCGTAAAAAAAATCACAAGAATTATTGTGAGTTTACAGACCTTTATCAATAAAATAAATAGCTATAACATTCGAGATTTTCGCATTTTTCACATATATTTCACGTACCTATATTATTTAGCTATTTTTATTAGTCAGTTCGCGCCATGGTTGGTGCAACCCAACCGAAACGTCGCGTCGAGTATAATCAACAAGGTAGACATACGCGTTGAGACCCGTTTAAATACATAAATAAAATAAATATTATTATGAAGAATACATACTGTTTTTCAACTATACCTCTGTTGTCAGAGCGTACACATGTAAATTCAATTACTTTTTCCAATTTTCGCGCTCTGGCACGGATTTGGCGGATTTTTCGTAATAAATGCTACCGGATTGATTTGTTACGCGAACGATATGTAATCTGCTTAGGTAATATTATAGATATAGATTTATCAATGCGATTTTTCATGGCATCATTGGATAAGAATTATGAGGAAGGAGTGTGAATGAGTGTGATCACTGAGTATTCTCAGAAGTACGTGTCTTGATAAAGAATAATATTTAATGAAAGCAAAAATACTTAGATCCTGTTTGAGTAAATAAGTACCTACGGGTTTTTTTAATTAGAAGTGTGGGTGAACAGCGACATGCGTGTGGGTGGAGGAATAAATTAAAGATCATTGAAAATAATTAATTAAGTATAACTCTCTAATATATTAAAAGTATATATAAACATATCTAAGAGGCTCAATAGACTATCAATTGTATTGTGCAATTTTACGGATTGCACAATATTTTACACCGTATACGGAGTGTATAGAAAATCGTTAGGGTGCAAGGCGTGATTCAACAATGTTAGAATTATTAAACAGCTACATTCCCGTTAGAGTGATTCCCAGTGACGTATTTAACCTAGGGCCGTGGGGGCTAAAGTGTTGTTATTGTTCTTTATTAAAAGTCCACACTTTATATAAAATACTTTATTCGTACTTTATATGAATGACATTGCGCGTGCATTCGCCTATGGTTATCGGTAGTGACTGTCGGCGCCCGCTCGCTGCGCTCTGCGCAAGCGCCTTCTACAAGCGGCCGCGCATAACGGTCCAAAGCGACTTTAGCATCGGCCGGCGGGTTTGCTTGCCTGATTAAATTAATTAAGTGTAGGCAAGGTTCCTACAGGGCCATGGGGGCCATGGCCCGGGGCGGCAGGTCAGCTTTGGGCGCCTTTAATAATCGTTACCTATCTTTTATTTTATTGCTTTTTGACTTGACTTGCCTGAAGAAATTAAAAAAGCCTACCTAATTCCCATATAAGCGAAGAACGTTTGAACAGTATAGCCATCCTTAATATAGAAGCAGACTTAACAGTATCCGATAGTTATGACAGTGTCATTGACGAATTTGTCAAACCAATTTGTTCATCGCAAAAAAATGTAAATATTTAATAAATGGTGTTTAATCTTTTGTATGGCCTATTTCATTATTAAAAGATTTTTGCCTTTTTTTTTCGTTAATTTATGGGGCGGCAAACCTTATAGGCCCAGGGCGCCAAATCTTAAAATACGCCACTGGTGATTCCCGTGGGACTTTCATAATTAATGTGAATAAAAAGTACCTTAAATATTAACTCATCTCACAAGCTAGAACTGTGCCAAATTTCATTAAATTCTGTTTAGCGGTTTGAGATATATAGGAGTTTGTATTTTCTTTCGTATTTGTAGTGTCTTGTAACTGTTTTCTGAATAAATGTATTATCTATAGATATTATTGCAGGGGCTGACTTAAATAAATCTAAATTACTACTATTTGAAATTTGACATTGAATTTCGGCAAACACGTTTACATAATCACCGTCAATCGTTTTACCCTTATGTCAATTTGAAGAGATCACTCTTAGCCAAGTGTGTTTTCCATGTTTACAAGGAACTGAAACCATATGTAAAGCAATGCAATCAGCCCTTTTAGTATCCACTGCGGGACACAGGCCCTCATGCACATTGTCCTTTGCATGGGGGATGTGTGGCCTCAAACGCCACGCTGCGCTGGCCAAGCGGGTTGGAGAGTCCACTCTTTTAGAGGTCGTGTAGTTCCTGAGCGCTCGTGGTAGCGGCTTTAATTTCCATAAGTCACCTTTACGACACCCGCAGGTAGTGATGGGACTGGAACCATAATTAACAGTTAATTACCCCTTGTTATAAACTTAAAAAACGTAATAATCGCCAAAGCAATTAAGTGTCTTATTCGAGAAAAAAGTAATCGCATTAAAATTCGATTCCATCACGAGGTTCGCATTGAATCGCAATCGAATTTATGTCTAAAGTGTTTGGATTTAATTGGAGCATCGACTCGCTCGTATCCCGATGCAATTATTCACTATTTAATGGACGATTCCCGCAAACGGTATAATGAGTTACCAATAGCTGCAACTACGGCGTATACCTACCTGTACTTGTATCAGCCTATAACGTCCCATTGCAGGACACAAGACTCCCGTAGTAAATCACTGAGGGCTTCGGGCCGTAATTGACCACGGGGGCCCGGTGCTCCTAATCCTAGTGGATCGCATACTCCACATTTATTTTGGAGTATTTTTATCAAGATGTTTTCTCTCACCGCCGAGCTAGCGACAATTTTTAAAACTACGACTTATATCTACATATATTTAGATATAAATAATGTGCATACAATAATGGATAATAAGATTATTTATCGCACGTTATAGATAATGAATACACGAATGACATTAATTTCTGAACTCTATGTTTAATTATATAAAGTTGACATTGCAATGTTCCTTGTACGATAACTATAAACCTCTACTGTAACTGCAACAAAGTCCTTTGCAATTCATTATTAATTTATTAAAAAAGGCCGTAAACAGGGGGTTACTTTGATCAATTTTAAAGTTTCGAAGTCTGTAATTTACTAGTGAGAACGAAAAACATTGTGCAAAAAATATCTGATAATCGTCTTTTTAGTTCTATCGAAAATTGTATTATAAAAAAGATTCAATAGCTAATTTTTGAGAAAAATTCAAAAACTGCGTGATCAAAGTTAAACAGAAACTGGGGAAAACCCCCCATTTTTATTACAGAAATGCAAAGTAAACCTAGTCATAAAAATGTTAATTGTAATTCGTTTTTTGTGATTACCCAGTAGACCCCAGGAGGGGCTATTCTACTAATATAAAACGGACGTACGCAAGCTAAACTGCAGTGGAAACTGTACTAAATTATGTCATTTTCGTCTTGCACTATTTATAAATATTCATTTTCGATGTGGTTTCGATACCGTTGAAAAACTCTACTATTATCCACACATTCAATTTCACAGATCTAATTATTCTGCTACTGCTAGATATACAAAGCATTCGAGGGAGAATATAAACCAAAACACGTTCATCATAAGCGAGAAAGACTCAGCAGGTATTGTCAAATGAGTCACGACTATTGTGACTGTAAGACCTCAACACCCTGGTCACGACTATTGTGACTGTAAGACCTCAACACCCTGTCAAACTGAGTAAGTTGCATAGTAAACTATAATGGTATCGTGTTCTGTATATGATTGCAAAGTTACAGGATGTAGCAATCCAAATAAATACAGGTTTCGTGTGTCTTATTTTATATTTACCAGTGCAAATAGAAAATAGGACACTAAAATTTTCGTTCATATTTTTCCCTAATTAACTTACATTTTATACATCAAAGCAGTTGTCATTAAAGAATATCTATAGGTAGTTATTTCTATTGTTATAATAATTAATGTGACAGATTAATTAAACATTTTATAAATATGTGGGAATTATGCTTTGTTTACCACACGTGCATAATCCGTAAACAATTTATATCGTTAAAAATATCTAGGTGTATTTAGAGGAAATGCACTGTGAAGCTTATTTTAATAAACAAATTATAATGAATATCTTTTTAATGATTATTACGTTTCTTTTATGGTGAATGTGATAGTCGGGCATGCGGTCCACGTGACGGTATGTGGCTACCGACGCCCATGGACGCCTGCAATATCAAGGGATATGCGAGTGCGCTGTCGGCCTTATAGAATTATATTTACAGCGCAACCTCATTATAAAAAAACTTCAGCAGACAGTTCATTGCACAATCTTCGGGTGTGGTGCGACCGTGATCAGGAGTGCGATGGTAAAAACCCCAAGTTGGCATCAAACATTACCTAAATGCGAAATAAATGATTAATCATTATTATTGATTATATTATTAAACATGAACTGAAATCTTAAATAAAGACAACTGTAGTGGCTGTATAATATTATTTATTTATTATATTTTATTTATATATTGTACGCATCTCAAATTTATAGGTATGTATAAAGAGATTTCAGTTACGTGTCAACAATATGTAAAAATTGCATCATCTACTTCTACTTGTTACCATATGTATTTTCTCCTTATCACCCGCCCGAAAGAGATCGCTGTGACGATAAGGGCGCCTGTTGTAATTTCGTATTATTTAAAATATTTTTCATGTGTCACCGTATTGGTGTACAATAAAGAGTTTATTTATCTATATAGCTATTTATTACACTAACATATTGAATAAAAGGCATGAGGATACAATCAATGTGAACTAAATGTCATAATGAGTAAACTCCGTAAACAATTACTTGATGAAATATAGATACACTATATACATATTAAACATGACTGATTTGGAATAAATATGCACGCACTAGTAAGAATTATTTCATTGTTTACCCTATTATTCAATTACTTACCATATTAAGATATTTTTATATTCATATTTAAAATTACAGCGCAAATACAACAAACAACCTACGCACAATCAAGCGATTCAAAAGTTGTTGTGACATATACACAATGATTGAATAAACACATAATTATATTTTTTTTTGTAACAACATTATTATTTACATTATCAGTACATGCTGATAATGAAGCTATTGGCGGAGTGCAGTTGACACGTCTTCAGAGATCAAATGATAAATGTATAAAGAACCCTACTTATTTTATTTCATAATATATTTTTATACACAGCATACATATATGTATACTTCTGTAGGTATAGCATATATTATTTTATTGTTTATCTATGTATTTTATTTTATGTGAGTGTATAATATTACATGTAGGTATGTATTATTATTACTTTTATTTAAGTATAAAATACGCACGCCTGTTCTGTTCCATTATTTCACGGGTCTGCTGGAAGAGATCTCCATAGGAGATAAGCATGCCTTTCGAACATCTTGTCATATTTAATCATGTATAGCTATATTTTTTTGTGTGTACAATAAAATATATTACGAATAAATTAATAGCAAATGAGTCAGAAAGAGAGACATGCGATCAATATACGGTGCGAAAATAAAAAAAATATAAATGTAGAATTCGTTGATAATAATGTGAAATCAAATCACATAACTGTTTTTCGAAGGTGACATTAATGAACAGTAGCTCTGAGAAATTTATAAGCAAGGAGGGTAGAAAAAACCAATGCTCAGGAGGGTATTTTTAAACTGATATGGTATAAGAAAGAGAATTAGTTGCGATAGTCAAAACGTTTTTAGCGCTTATATTTTTTTATTATTTTTATCCATTAAACCATCGAGGCCCCGTCAATGTTTGTCATTCTTGACTGATGTTGACATGTACCGCAGAAATCTATTCGCGACAGTGTGAATTCCTCATCAGGTGGACTTATCTGCTAGTTTCTTTCCATTAAAATGTGAATCTTTTTCTGTCAAAGAACTATTAAATAATAGCTGTGTTTATATAAATACATGTCCGCTAATAGTATCCATCAAAAACTTATTCTATGTTTGGGACATTAATTCCACTTCAGTATTGTGATTACGAGCGCGAGGCAGTGCAGACGTGTCTCAAGATAAGTCCCAGTACTATTGTCTTCAAGTGGCCGTTCGTACCACGAATCCATTAGCGGCAGATACTGGGCAGAATTAATTTTCGACGCTCTCCAATATACGAGTAAAGGGTACGACGTACATATATCGATTGACAATAAATACCTACTGTGAATATTAACCGTGTTAGACAGACACAGTGTTAGACTATTTAGACAGATAAAAACTGTTTATTGCACACCAAAACAAAAACAAGACAGTAACACATGAAATGCGCATAAGGCAGTCTTATCGCTAACAAAGACATCTGCCAGATAACTTTTGGATAGAGAGGAACTAAATATTTTAATCACAGGTTACTATTTAATGTGCAGTTTCAGTTTTAGTACCTTATTTCGCTCAGGTGGCATAATGAGACTGCGGCCTCTTTTATTTGAAAAAAATATTGAGCAACAGAAAATACTCAATGAGCAGTCAATCGATGGAAGCAAATTTACAGATGGTTAGGTTGAAGTTCTCTGATGACAATCAACGGATTAAGAATCCGACATGTTACAATGGGACATTCTTACCTCCCACTATGCTTATGTCTCTCGACTGCTGAATCTTCTCGCAAGGCTCGCCACCACAAACGATCCTTGGCTCTTCTCATCCAACCACCACCAGCGAATTTCTTTAAGTCGTCGTTCCACCTGGTCAGAGGACGTCCCACACTGCGCTTGCTTGCACGTGGCCTCCATCGGAGAAGTCGTCTACTCGATCCGTTATCGGTCCAAATATGACAATCAAGTGGTAATAGGCAGGTCACATTTGCCGCAGGACGACATTCTTAGTAATTTATAATTATTATAATTTGCTGCCCATTTAGTATTAGTGATGAAACCCCATCCAGTGCCATGGTTTATTAAACGTGGTCGTATCCACCTTAGTGACGATGTTAGAGAAGGCCGTTCTGCGATGGCTGTGACCGAGGAAAACATTAAAACTGTACGGCTCATGACTGAAGCAGACAAACGAACGACATATCAGCAGATATGGACATCATTATGTTTTGGTATGAGTCAACTTCAAACCATTTTACACGATCACCGACGGGTAAAGAAGCTTTGCGCTAGACGGATTCCTCACAATTTGAGTGTAACTCAAAAACACTGCTGCGTGGAATGGTGTCTCCAAAAGCTTGAAAAAATCGACAATGGTCAAAGAAATGTTGTTTCTGATATAGTAACAGGTGATGAAAGCTGGATCTACTGCTACGAGCCTGAGACTAAAAGGCAATCTGCGCAGTGGATTTTTCTTTTCGAAGAGTTGCCTAAGATAGGGAAGAAAGGACGGAGTGCTGAAAAGATTATTGCCTCCTTCTTTAGCAGATCGGGCCATTTTGCTGCTATTACTTTAGAAAATCAAAGAACACTAATTGCAAACCTTACAAACGGCTGCTGAACAGATGCCTAAAGAAGGGTGGACTGAATGCTGTACACAATGATTATATCGCGTGGAAAAGTGTATCGTCGCGGAAAATATTTCGAAAAGCAATAAAACAAATTCCATCTTTATAATTGATTTCATTTTTGATTTTATAGTGTAACAGTGATATTTATTAAATTTCAAAGTGTTTTTTGGGAGTAATAAATAAATTACTAAGCGATATGTCATTAATCAAATAAAAGCAGTCCTCTTTTGTCCTCAGTTAACCTACTATCAATTTATTAAGCGACTCCTAACTTAGTTCGACGGTACTGCACATTGACAGTATACGTTTTGGACTATGAAATTGTTAATTACGAAGAAAATTTGACACTGGCAGAATGTACTAACTGTACCATTGCCATATATCTATATATAAAGGAAAAAAAGAAATGTATCAGTTGACGCAGCTATTTGCAGCGTGTAGGCGCTGAGTGCATTTTAATCTAATATTAGCGACAGTAGCACTCAAGTACGGAAGTAATATCGATTGCGATTGAGGAATGCTCACTTTAGTTTGACTATTTTCATGATCGTGATCTGTAATAAACTGTAATGGCGCCTGGCTTTAGAATAGAACCTTCCTTTCTCTACCCATGAAGAGAAGTGTGAACTACCAATGAAGACCCTCTCTGAAGAGCTACACCAATTCTAAAAGGGTGGAAAAGCCATCCCGGTTGAAAAGCGCGGCGTTTTATGGCCATGCCTTAAGCACAATTAAATATACATGAAGCGGCCCGTGTCCAGCACTGGACGTATAAGGGTTGGTTACGGTACGGAAAACACCGAAATGTCTTTTCTGACGGCGAAGGATTGTCTCACAGTTGACATAGCTATTTGCAGCGTAAAGGCGCAGAGTGCACTTAAATCTAATATTAGCGACAGTAGCACTCAGATGCTGCAGTAATATTACATTCCGGGGACCATTTGCCTGACGTCCGCTAAGTGTAAGCAGTTCTACGTCTCTGATGCGATCTATCGCCCACAGAGATTCAATTACATGCAGTGAGACACAAAGATGGATGGTGTTCAAGAAGTGGCAATCCAATTTCTTGGTGTTAAAGTACTCATTAATTAAAAGTAGTAGCTAATTTATTTATGTATTAAATGGATCTGCAAATGTTTACCTTATTTATTTTCTCCAACGTTTCGCATGAGTTGCACCAACTATAGTCGCGGGCTAACTGAAGAGGCTGACAGTTCACGTTGAGAGTTGCGAGCAGTATCATCAACTACCCGCATTTGGTCTTCATAGTCCGGAAAGTTGCGGCACACAACACTCACATTATCACAAGCAGCGTCAGATCAACTCTAGACGTGAACTATCCGCCTCTTCAGTCAGCTCGTGACCATGAATGGTGCAACCCAACCGAAACATCGAGTATAATAATGGTAAATATTGGTTAACACCCGTTTAAATAGATAAATACCTACGTGTGGAAAACGCTAATGTTATATTCTGTTAGAACTTGTTAGTTCAATCATTTATTACTTGTGACAGTGTACTTGTTACTTGTGACCGGTGTAGGGTAATAATACTCCGTGTTGTTATTTTTGTTTTAAAAAAGTAAATTTTCATACAGTTCAATTTCGATAAAAATAAAAGTGTGATCTAACAAAAAGAAACGTTCAAAGGATGTTAAAAATGGTATGTCCTGGCAGAACATGTCAGTTATTTTTGTTAAAGAAAGTTTGTTAAATGGTTTATAGAAATTTTAATGCACACTTCCAGTTTTATTAATCAATGTTAGTCGATAAACCTCAACGGATCTGTATATCTTATGTGTGGATTCATCTGTAGATCTGTCTAGAACACATGTAGCTGAAAGGGTCGAATTTGATATAATGCGATTATAAGTCTGTACATTACTCGTAAATGGAGTTATCATAGAGGTAATCCTAGACTATAATATTATTATCTTTAAAGACATCAAACTTCAAGCTAACCGTTTTATTTTATCGGCATATAAAATTTATTAAATAAATGTCATTTTATAGAAATGACCTTAATTAAGTCATAACATAATTCTTTAAACATAAAATTATATACATATTTTACAATGAATAAACCTTATATAGCAGATAAAGTAATAACAGATAAAATTGGCCGTATGGTGTCGAGTAGCTGTACAATACAAAGGTCCTACTAAGGGCTAACAAAGCCGAAATCACAACCGCTCAGGAACTAACAACCTTTAAAAGAGTGTATTCGCCAGCGTGCTCTTGGCCATACATCCCTTGAACTCGTTATTGCACACCGAAACAAAATAAGATAGTAACATACACGTAACCACATAAAATGCACAAAACGCATAAAAGAGATCTTTGCTAGACTACCTTTGGGTAAACAGAAAATAAATATTTTGATCACAAGTGTACTTTATACATAATTATAAATACATATCATAATCGTTTCAATGATATCCAATACACATTAAAAAAGTCAAATTAGTTAATTATAATACGAAAAAAAAATACGAATACCCATATAAGTGATGTTAAAATGGAACGAAGATAAATAAAGGAAAACTGTTTTGGATCACTAATAATTAATAAATCAGTGTAATAAGTTAATAATTCATAAGCATGTTCCTTTTGTTATGATAATTTGAAATTAACCATTTCAATTTATTTATAAAAACATACATTAATAATATATCTAACTTTTTATGGATATACAAGCTGTATTAATGTGGACGCTTTATTTGGCATTGTTTCTGGACCAAGTATTATATAGTAAAATGGAAAATTTGGTATGTGCCGTCTGGTCTTCATGTTTATGAATAAATGGCTTTGACAAACGCTACAAATAATTCTACACATGACGCCTTGTAAAATGCCACATAACATTACTACCAGACGTTTTTGGAGAGCTCTTACTAACCTCAGTCATTAGGTGAAAGGTGAGAGGGCGCGTATATTGCAAACACATTCGGAACACACGGATAATATTCCTTGTGGAAACAGGACTGGAATATTGATGGGTCCGCGTGACGAAGGTCCAACAACTCAAGGAAGTAAATGTATGTTTACTGTTCATCAAATTCTGGGAGGTTAAAGCCGGGCTGTTGCGATGCAAAAACCGTACAATTCTCCTACAGTCTTTTAAATCTAGCTTGATTAGAATGACAGCTGGCAAAGTGCCTCGAATAGTGCTCTATATAAATAATTAATCTATAAAAACATAAAATTCACAGAAGGTTATTGCCATAGGTACACGCACTTATATTTATTTGTAACGTTCAGTCGATAAATAAACACAACTACCTCGATTTTATCAGAAAGCTGTGTATAGGATTTTGCAAGGTCGGCGACGCATCCGCCGGCTGGTGTTGCGAGTGTCCATGGGCGGCGGTGACACGTACAGTGGGACGACACGTGGCACCGCTTGCTCGTCCGCCCACTTCGCTATAAAAAAAAAAATATTGGCCCAGTACTATTCCCGGCACTCTGACAGCTATCATTATAATCAAGATAGATTTAAAATATTGTAGTATACGAGATCGCGATCTTGAAATTTCAGAAAAATAGTAACCTTGTCGCGAATTGCTAATTGTGTTACAGACTTTTATTCAGAAACACACTTGTCACAATGTGTCAATCTCTATAGATATAATAATAATTATTTATATACATAATTATACATAATGGCATACTTTTAATTGGTATAAAATTTCATAATTTTATTAGTGTCATATCGTTACAATTATTTGTGTCATTAATTCTATATATATAAAGAGAAATGTCCCGATTGACTGACTGATCAACGCCGAACCTTATATGACGTAATAATAAAAAAAAGAGGAAAATTTGTCGCGTACAAAAGTGTTTGAGTAATCCTAGATAGATAAACAGACGCTTTATGATTTTTTAAAGAATAGATGGCAGACGAGCGGACGGGTCACATGGTGGTAAGTGGTCACCACCGCCCATGGACACCTGCAATACCAGTGGGCTTGCGGGTGCGCGCCGACCTTGCAGAATCCTGTTCATAGCTCCCTTGAAGAGCGGCAACGGAACTTCTCTTGAAACGGAATTACCTCATCGTTCCACAACATATGTACCGAAAAGATAAAAGTAAATAAAAATAGTCACAAAAATTGAGTAATAATAATAAATATATAAATAATAAGTAATATGTTACCTATTGAATTGAATACAAAAATTGAATACGATGAAAGCGATGCGCATTTGAAATTATTATCAATCCTACGCAGTTGTTAAACTGTACACAGACGAACATATCAGACATGAAACAAAAAAAAAAACAATAAATTCAAAAACACCTATTGTACGTTTTTCAGAATAGGACTCCGGCAAATGGATCTTCGGAATTTGGTTTACGTAGGTGTTTTGTTTGTCTTACGCCAAGATGAAACGTACACTAAACTGAGTGAGGTCTGCTACCTGATGTCGGACTTAAATGATTGCTTCAAATAAATGGTTGGGCATTATGTTTCAACATTTTTTCCTGTTAAAAGGATTAACTTATTTCATTTCTTTTATATACTTTCTCAATAAAGCTGAAAGATATCGACAAAAGATACTTACTCTTTAAAGTACAGGTCATGGTGCTATATTTCTTTTTCTTTAATATGTAGTTATTTATAGATAGCTATTCCTATGCCGGAAGTTCTTGAAGATCTCGATGACAATGAAGACCTTTGAAAAAATATTAAAAAACAAATTAACACCAATCTATACATATATATAATAATAAAATCATAACGGATCCGTGTGTGTATTCGTAAATGACATTTTTTTTTTAAAAGTGATTGCAATATAAAGTATGAATGATATACACCATTTTTTGGATTTTTTGTCTCTCTGAACTCGCATCACGCGGAAACCACTGGACGGAATTTAATGAGACTTACCATAATTATAGATTATTACTTGAGTTAATATTTACGCTTCATCTATTCTACATTTCCCACGGGAATCACTCTAAAGTTCATGCAAACGAAGTCGTTGACACCGCTAGACTATACATACGAGAATAATTAAATCGCAACAATATCAGCCGTTTCATAAAAAAACACTGAATGAGTTTGATTAAAACTAACTAATAATGATAGTTTATGTCATGGTTCAACTCATAGATATTTTTTATCCCGAACTATTATAAGTTCTTCGGGAATCATTATCGTGATAAGTCGCCTAATAAAATGTAATAGCAATATGTTAGTACAAGAAGGAATTATACACATAACAGGCGTCGTTGAGGTTTTAATTTTGGAACATTATATTTTAAATACAGTAGCGGGAGGGCACCGGTGAATTAAGTAAATATAAAATAATAATAATGTATATATAGTATCAACAAAAAATATTACTCGTGTAATAACAACAATTGAATACAACTGTGATGGTAGTGCCATTATCCTAAATAATATTTCTACCCTACCAATATTAATACTCTGCTGTACGTGTGTGTCATTTCTGTCAGTGTCCTGCCAGTCTGGCATGAATCTTATTAGAGTTACATACAAACACTGTTGCTACCGGCTAATAACCGTACTTTATGTTTCCCTGTGTTTTACAAAATTGTCATATCATCGGTGATTGCTTAAGAGTCGAAGGACTACGGACATCCATCTATCAGATGTGAGTATTGATCTAATAATAATAAATTAATTAACTAATCAGTAATCACAGAGTCGGAAAGTCCACTTGAACATAGTCGCGGGCGCAGCCAGTATTACAATAAAATTGTCATATCAAATAGTATCTACTTGAAGAAGTTGAGTAAATAAAACCAACAAACAAAACAGGTACAACAAAATGTATTATTTCACTTTGATCTAGCTTTACTTATAGATCTTTTGTAGCGCCCCATTTAACTTGAAGAATAATTTCCAAAATGTCATTCTTTTGTTGAAAGGTCTTGTTCCCAGACTGAGTTCAGAGTCTATGTTTTAGTAGTGAAATGACTCTTTGCTTAAACGTCTCACTTGTCTCACTGGTGTCGGGTCCCTAAATAACGGAAAAAAAAATGTTAGTTTATCTATGGAGTAATTTTGTGTATGTTTATGTTGCCTTGGAAATATGAACATAGAAGTTCTAGTTATAGTTAAATGCCCCATTCTATAAATAGACGTATATATTATACTACTATAATTTTTTGTGCAAACTTAGGGGTCACTTTAGTCACCATAAGTTTGTTAGGAAATATGACTTCTTCGTACAACCACGATTACAATTTATACTGATTGTATTTTCTTTGATAAATTTCCAATTAGTTAATATTTTAAAAAACTGTTAGTGGTGACATTAAGCAGATAATAATAAAAATATTATACTTGTATTGAAACTAATAGAGGAATTTAAACGATATTAATGTAATCTATATAGATGTATATACATCAATATAGATGAAAAAAATGTCTTTCTACTATCAAAAATTTGTGAAAATTAGTAAAGTAATAATAATGAAAGGGCGGTGATAGCCTAGGGTTACCCCTATATATTAAAAATAGGTATATATAAAAATATATTAAAATTTATTTTAAATAGGTTGCTTTGTTGATCATGATTTGCTGCCAAGTACGTTTGAGTACAAACCTTTCTATAATAACATAAAAGACAATGAATCTTTCTAAGAAATTGAAATAAGTACAATGAAAAGTATGCTCTATTTCAATGTAAATTTGCTTACATGATGAGGAAAGTGACTTCCTCAAATTGCTCAATTTGTGGGAAAATAGAACATTTTCTAACGGAGTGTGTCAAGAACGAAGTCACAAAAACCACTTTACTTGACACGTTTAGTACAAATGTCTTGACTATAGGTGTATGGCAAAGTATCCTGGCTGAACCTCAATCTGGTGTGGCTAGGATGTTGCGTAGTTTTAAATTAAAGTATTTTAAATATATATGCACAAACGTATACATATACCCACAATTCAATTAGTTTCATTAGTTAATAATGGTGTAGTATAGTTTTATTAGTTAAGTTTAGATGTAAGGTTTGATATTATAGGGTTCACATGAATCGTAATTCAAAGGCCTCCAATAAAGGAAACAAAAAACATGGTCGTTTACAAAAAGATAATACAAGTGCACTTCATTATACTTGTAGCAAGCTATAGGTACGTTGTCTAAGCACGGATTCATTTCCATCTGCTTCCCTGTTCGCCATGGGACGTTGCAAGACTTATGAATAATGAAAACTAATTATTTCTGCGACATTATGAATATGAATTGCCACAGGCCCGTTGTCTCCTTATTTTTCTCAGACGATAAACGACCGGCTCTTGGTGAAATGATCCCGAACAATATTGTCTGGAGAGATAATGAAAATAGATCTTTTCCTCTGAAGAGAGAACTAATTAGTTTTTTGCTGTTGTGGTGCGGAAAAAAAATGAGTTCGTTGTGATTTTTCATCGTTAAAGATAACGAATTTGGGAACATAGGGCATCGGCGTCGCTAGCGACCAAGACGCGTGATCACGTATGACCACAATCTATTGATAAGACCTTAAGAGGAGTTAGCTGTACTGGCATACGTCAATATTAAAAAAAATGCCTCTTGTGTTTATAGAGATTCGATCAGTTGCAACTGCAGCCCGCTAATCGCATCTAGTCGTGTCTAGTGGCTCGATACCGAACCAGCTGTGCGGTTTCTCGATAGCGCGTATAAACACTTTCAAGCCACCTATAGGTACAACTCTTTTTGAGCTACTCGCCTGGTCACCCGACAAGCGACAAGCTACAAGCGACACCGTTTTCCCGATGCTTAATACGAGTAATGTTTCAATTATATTGTCTGGCGACAGTAATCTCAGCTTAATCAACCGTAAATATAAATCTAATATTAATAGACAGAAATATTTAGAACTAAGTCCTCAATGGCATGTTGTATAAATGACCCTCAATTCAGCTGTAATTTAAATTATTTAATTAATCTATGTTTGCAATAATCTGCTATTTAATCCACTATCTCTGCCTTTATATCAACGACCGATAAGCCTAGTTTGAAGTATTTTTGCGCAAAAAGTATCTTGTTCAAATTCCAATCAGATAAAAACAAATTAAGGTGCAACCATACTGCAATCGATCGATGTGAATCGATATCAACGACCGTTCAGATCGAACTGATGTAGAGGCGTATAGCACCAGGGTCGACGTCGATTGATATTTTTTATTAGATGTTCATCGATTCATCCAAGTAATCCATTTCAAGATATACGAGTATAGCCGCAGATATCGATAGAAAATCGATAGATCTATGGACTCGTCCACCGTTCAGGGATCGACTGATCGCCATAGATCGATCGCAGTTTAGGTGCACTTTTAAATATATACGTTTGGGTTTGAGTAGCATGTGCTCGTCTTTCTATATATGTGTATACCTGGATCCACAGTGCAGGGAATTTTATTCTGGACCATTGAATGTGAAAAAAGCGAGCGATGGAAAGAGGTGAATCTCTTTTGGACAAAATCAGCAACGAAGAAATCCAAAGAAGAACCAGAGTTGCGGGCATAGAGTTAAATATATTATTGAAGATATTACTGCCAGATGGATAAAGAAAGTCGAAATGATGAAGTATGTTATGCCAAAATAGTATTAAACACAGTTTTGATCTGAATATCATTAAACTATTAGATATATAAAATATAAATTCTATTCTTTTATAAAATATAAAAGATATATAAGATATATAAAATTCTTTATTGCACACCAAAACAAGACAGTAACAGACATTTGAACAAATGAAATACAAAGGTCAGATAACCTTTAGGTAGGGAGCAATTAAATTGTTTAAACTTATATTTTTCATATTTTATTTATGAGGAATAAATATATGTATACCCAATGTACATACGTGTTTCGGTAGTGTGCGAGATATGCGAGAGCCCATTCCCATCCCGTCCTAACCCTCCCCGTTTTCCTAATCCATTCCTTAATCTGTAAATGTAGGCGCGCATCCGAGGGGTGCCAACGTTTGTCCATCTGGACTGGTGTTGGCATGTATCGCGAATGTTTCTGGACGACAGTATCCACTTATCATCAGGTGAACTGTAGCTCGTCGGCAGCCTCTTTTCTATAAAAAAAAAAAATTGTACGATAGAGGCAATTAGATTTATTTTTATATACATATTTAATTGTGCAGTGCCGACGCGTGCATTGCAATTTGCTTTTATCGTAGCTGCGTAATCAAAATGCGCATTTAAATTTTGTAAAATTAGTGTTCCATTAAAAGTTGATAAGACAATTATCGTTCTGCAGTTTTATTACGTACTCACGTGCATTGACAATTTTAAATATTTTAACTTTCTTTTTTCGGTCCTTCGAAAACGTTCTTTGATTATCCTTCGATTTTATGCATTCATTTGATATTGTATGGAAGTTTGTGACGTCGTGTGTGCAGTGCACCATTCATCCAGCCCAGCAGCTATTCAGATTTGTATCCTGCGTTTAAGACACATACCAACACAGTAGTTTAAGTAAGAGATCTTTCCTTTATTTCTAACTAGCTGTGCCCGGCCACGCGTTGCTGTGGCTGCCCAACAGATGGCGCTTACCCAGTTTTTTTCTATTTATTTAAATATATTTCTAGATTAATTTTTTCTTTTTTTTTTCCGTGAATTTTCAGATATTTTAATAGTTATTCTGCTATTCGGGCCCTAGACGAATCCAACAAATCAGAGATCATTAAAATCGGTCCCGCCGTTCTTGAGTTTACTCTTATTTACTCTTATTTATTAAGAGTAGAGTTTGATTTATTACTTGAGTTTGATTTATTATTTACTCTTATTTATTATTTTGTATTGTTTATTTACTCACTCTATTTACTTACTTCTTTTTTCTAAAATTACTACTACAGGCGGAGTTATCTCCAAGTAGAGGTTTGAGTTATGCAGGATATTAAAAATGGTAATTCTTCATTATTTCTAAACTTCTGGAAAACATGCTATTTTACACCAATTTCACAGAATTGCAGTAGTTACGGTATGCCAATTTTAAGGCGTTAAAAAGATTATTTAGTAATATTTGCATATTTTTTAAATTGACAGCCTATTTATTGCAAGGAAAATTAACCTGTAATTATTATGAAGAGTTTTTAATGTATTAACAACAATTTATAAGCTTGGAAAGGAAGTTTTTAAAATTAAACATATCCATTCAACAAAAACATGCAACGTCAAATTGCTACTTTTAATGGCAATTATACACAACGGCCTACATTCATAGACTTATATTCCGAAGCTATTTGTATAGAAGCCGATGAATGCAAGGCTTGTTTGACAAGATAACAACTCAAGGGCTATCCAAGTTCGTTAGGTACGCACGACGATAATGACAGATTTATATTAAACTATTGCAGATTATCAACAAGACTGATTTATGAGCTTATTATAACCTTTCGAAGTGTAATGAGAGCTTTTACGTTGGGGATTTTGTCAAAATGATTAATTCCATCTTTATTCTTCATTTAAGCAGTCCGCGCTAATATAATTACATCGCTTAAGAAATAACTAATATCTTTTAAAAGTATCTCAATAACAAAACTGATATATTTGTAAATATCCATTACATGTTTTAAATATATTTAAAATATACTTTCTAAGCGATAAAGGTAATAAGACCAATATCTTAAACATAATTTGTGACTGCAATTAAACAACTTTTAACGGTTTAAATCGCGTATATTTGACATGATTTATATCCCGACGTTTCGAACACTTTGCAGTGGACGTGGTCACGGGGTGACTAATTGATTTTATTTGTCACTTGAGTTATTAAGAAATTATTACTACCGTCTGAAATTTTTTGAACTACCGTCTGAAATTTTTTTAATCATAACATTCCCTATGCACGCAGTATTCGCTCACGGTGTCCAGAGGTCTTGCAGTATGGCGTTGGCCTTGTGATTTAATTAATTTAATGACTGGATCCCAAGCTGGTGGTACTTGCCAACCATCTTCTCTATTGAAATTTGGGTGTTTCTTAATTTCAATAGCCTCGCGTAACATTCTTGGCATGTACCGGGTCTCTCTAGCGAGGATTTGTGGATTATCAAATCGAATGTAATGGTTGGGTTTGTCCAGAGCATGTTCACAAACTGCAGACTTGGTCGAGCGTCTGTTCTTCATGTCAGCTATGTGTTCTTTTATCCGGATACCGATGCTCCTCTTTGTTTGCCCAATGTATGATAACCCGCATTCACAATCAAGCTTGTAAACACCTGCATCTTGTAGGGGGATATTGCTCTTGACCGGTCTTAAAGATTGGCTAATCTTCTTGTGCGGCTTGAAGTAAGTTTTAATTGAAGCTCGTCTTAAGATATTGCCAATTTTGTCAGTGATGCCCTTGATGTATGGTAAGATGGCAGGTTGTCGCTCAACTGTAGGAGGCTTGGGGCGGCTTCTGTGACGCATTCGTGGGAGTTTGTGATTGTTGCTTCGCAGTACTTGTTTCACATGCAGAAGCTCTTCCTCGAGGTGGTCAGTGTCACAGATGCCGTGTGCTCTCTGTAACAAAGATTTGCCTACGGTAGTCAACTGACATGGATGGTGATGGGAGTTACCATTGAGATATTTATCTGTATGGGTGGGTTTCCTATACACAGTATGACCAAGAGAGTTGTCAGGATTTCTGATGACTGAAATGTCAAGGAAAGCCAAGGATTTATTGACCTCAGACTCCATAGTAAATTGGATTTTATCATGTAACGAGTTTAAATGATTTAGGAATGCAGAAACATTATTTTTGGGGAGGACGGCAAAAGTATCGTCTACGTACCGTTTGTAGATCTTCGGCATAGCCACAGCTCTGGTGAAAGCCTTCTCCTCGAAGTCTTCCATGAAAATATCGGCGACAACGGGGGAGACTGGAGAGCCCATTGCTACACCATCGATCTGTATGTAGAATTTATTATCCCAGAATAGGTAGCCAGATGTTAGGCAGTGTTCTAGTAGTTCTGCATATTCTATGGGTAGGTCGTGCTCAGTTAGTTTTCTCTTGACAATTTCAATGCAATCATGTACAGGTAAGCATGTAAATAATGATTGTACATCAAAGCTGACCATTATTTCATCATCAGTCAATTGTAGATGTTTGATTTGGCTGACAAAATGGTAAGAATCCTTGACATGCGCACTCGTTTGACCACGAAGTGGAGACAGTATTTTAGCAAGATGTTGAGCTAGTTTGTATGTCGGCGAGTCAATTTGGCTTACAATTGGGCGCAAAGGGACGTCATTTTTGTGTATTTTCGGTAATCCATACAGTTTTGGTGGTTTCACACACGAAGGTACCAGTGCCGTGACGTCTAAACCAAGTGTGTCGGAGTGTTTACGGAGGTTCTACATACAGATCGATGGTGTAGCAATGGGCTCTCCAGTCTCCCCCGTTGTCGCCGATATTTTCATGGAAGACTTCGAGGAGAAGGCTTTCACCAGAGCTGTGGCTATGCCGAAGATCTACAAACGGTACGTAGACGATACTTTTGCCGTCCTCCCCAAAAATAATGTTTCTGCATTCCTAAATCATTTAAACTCGTTACATGATAAAATCCAATTTACTATGGAGTCTGAGGTCAATAAATCCTTGGCTTTCCTTGACATTTCAGTCATCAGAAATCCTGACAACTCTCTTGGTCATACTGTGTATAGGAAACCCACCCATACAGATAAATATCTCAATGGTAACTCCCATCACCATCCATGTCAGTTGACTACCGTAGGCAAATCTTTGTTACAGAGAGCACACGGCATCTGTGACACTGACCACCTCGAGGAAGAGCTTCTGCATGTGAAACAAGTACTGCGAAGCAACAATCACAAACTCCCACGAATGCGTCACAGAAGCCGCCCCAAGCCTCCTACAGTTGAGCGACAACCTGCCATCTTACCATACATCAAGGGCATCACTGACAAAATTGGCAATATCTTAAGACGAGCTTCAATTAAAACTTACTTCAAGCCGCACAAGAAGATTAGCCAATCTTTAAGACCGGTCAAGAGCAATATCCCCCTACAAGATGCAGGTGTTTACAAGCTTGATTGTGAATGCGGGTTATCATACATTGGGCAAACAAAGAGGAGCATCGGTATCCGGATAAAAGAACACATAGCTGACATGAAGAACAGACGCTCGACCAAGTCTGCAGTTTGTGAACATGCTCTGGACAAACCCAACCATTACATTCGATTTGATAATCCACAAATCCTCGCTAGAGAGACCCGGTACATGCCAAGAATGTTACGCGAGGCTATTGAAATTAAGAAACACCCAAATTTCAATAGAGAAGATGGTTGGCAAGTACCACCAGCTTGGGATCCAGTCATTAAATTAATTAAATCACAAGGCCAACGCCATACTGCAAGACCTCTGGACACCGTGAGCGAATACTGCGTGCATAGGGAATGTTATGATTAAAAAAATTTCAGACGGTAGTTCAAAAAATTTCAGACGGTAGTAATAATTTCTTAATAACTCAAGTGACAAATAAAATCAATTAGTCACCCCGTGACCACGTCCACTGCAAAGTGTTCGAAACGTCGGGATATAAATCATGTCAAATATACGCGATTTAAACCGTTAAAAGTTGTTTAATTGCAATGTATAGTAATCGCGAAAACCTAAGAAAATATTATAATTTGTGACTGAGAGCAAAATCATTTATTCTGTACATAAATGCAATACTTACTAAAAATAAATAAATAAATCGATATAAATTATTTTATATCGCGAACCCGTAGGCTGTGGAACGAACTACCTCAAGGGGTCTTCCCATTAAACTACGACATGGGGTTCTTCAAGAGAGCTGTGAATAGGATTTTGCAAGGTCGGCGGCGCGCCCGCATACCCCCTGGTGTTGCAGGTGTCCATGGGCGGCGGTAACACTTACCATCACGTGAGACCGCTTGCTCGTCCACCCTCTTCTCTATAAAAAAAAAAGATCAAGATTACAAATAACATGTTGAAGGGAAATTGTATAAAATGTAATAATTACGAGCGTAGATATTTCAATAATATTACTATGTGAATGTATATTAGTACCTGTTATTGGTGTTCATATAATCTCGAACTGTGTGTATTAATTTTATCTACAATGCATTTTTTTTATAGAAAAAAGGCGGCAAACGTGCATATAGTCCACTCGATGGTAGAAAGATACTGTCGTCCATAGACATCCGCGATACATGTCAACGTTTGTCCAGAATGACAAACGTTGACACACCCCGGATGCGCTGCCTACCATTGCAGATTATGGAATGGATTGGGAAAATGGGGAGGGATAGGACGGGATGGGAATGGGCTCAGGCATATCTCACTCACTACCGAAACACGTACGTACATTGGGGAAATATGATAAAGTAGGAAATGCAGTACATTTCAAGGTAGTCTTCTGTGAGAGAGGGGTAACGTGTCCCAGCGGCTGTGGGAATGCAGCGTGCAGTCTCTCTCTACAATTTTGCATTGTGATCATGTTTACAATGTTCCTTTAATAAATAAATACTTTAATTTTACACAACTTTGCCTATATAATGTCTTCGTCTTTGTCTGTGTACATATATTTACTATTTCATGAAAATTGTACTTAAAACGAGATACAAAAGCAATTAGAGTTCACTTAAATCGTTTGAACGTAGTTTTAAGCTTTTAACAGTTACAATGAACTGTAATGGAAGCACTCACAACTTAAATGTGACGATTAAATGACTCGACAATATTGTGATCGCGGACTTATTTTAAAAATTATAACCTAAATTATCAAATCACTTCTGAGAGATATAGTTTATAAATTTTATAATACACGAAATGAAATAAAGCACACTGCTTTTGAAACATTATTATTTTTCTGAAAGCTTACTACATTTAATTTTCAATTAATTACTTTTTACCTGAATTGTAGACAATTCGCGACCATTTAAATTAATAGTTTATTGTAAAATATAAACTGTATAATATGTTTGCAACTTTTTATAATTCATTTATTTATTTATTTATTTATTTGCAATCTAAGTGTACATTGTAGGTCTTAAAATCTATGAACATGCACTTACAACTTAGTGGCCCTTACCAGGCATTCTATGTATTCTATGTATGTTCAATTCTATGTATAATACAGTGTTTTATTGAGACCAGTCAGAACGGAAAAGTCTGAAACTATTAAAAATTGAGAACTTTGTTTTAAGGAACTAAGACGTCGATTTTAAAGTTATGAAAAAATGTATTGAGAGATTTTCAGAGAGCTCACACTCAATCGAGAACAAAAAGTTTTTATGAGTTTTTTTCCAAAGTTTTCACATACAAATACTTTTTAATAAAAGAAAAGCTCAACATTTTATATTTTTTTATTATATAATACGTCACTTGGGAATATTGACAGAATCGTTGGCTTCAGGCAACGGAAAGGTATGAACACAGCATGTATATTATTATTGTGTATTAAGAAATATTCAAAATCTCTTCACTGATTTTTTTCTCAGTGTCTCTTTCGTGTTGGCTTTACCTAGTGTGTTATGTCAAGCGCTACCACTTTGTTCTGTTTCCGTATAATTCAAAAATTGCATCCCAAAATGCTATCTGCCTGTGATTAAGTCGATTCTCCATATGCAGTCCTTCGTCTATAACAAGTGTTATCCGTGGGACAGGTTTCCAATTTATTGGCATCTCGTCGTTCGTCTCTGGAGTCGGGTCGCTGAAATGAGTTATTTTTTACTTTTTATTATTTTAGAATATATTCTTAAATAGCCGTTGCCTATCTAAGGCAAGAGGCCTCAAGAGGTCTTCCCATTAAACTACGACATGGGGTTCTTCAAGAAAGCTGTGAATAGGAATTTGCAAGGTCGGCGGCGCGCCCGCATACCCTCTGGTATTGCAGGTGTCCATGGGCGGCGGTAACACTTACCATCACGTGAGACCGCATGCTCGTCCGCCATCATCTCTATAAAAAAAAAAAAAATATTCGTTGATTTTTGTTATTTTGCGAGAATTTGCTTTTGCGGAGCGGCCGCCGATCAGTATAAGGACCACGTGCTATGCCATTGTGAGTTGTACAAGCAAGATCGAGGCGGAATGTTGGATGGTGTAGTGCGGGCAGAAGCGCGGCTAGTTTACCGTTAGGACTTGTTGACATCGGAGGCGAAATTCACACGGCTACTAGAATTTACGCACTCCTGACATTGAAAGAGACTGCTATTAGAACTGCTAGGCGACGAACCTTTGTTGTGTATCGTACACGCACCAGAAAGCGGACAAGTGTTAAATGGAGAGAGATGAAAGAAATTTGCAGTCAAGAAGCTGCGTTCCGGAAAGAGACTCGTTCTTTATAACCGTAAGGTTGGCATAGCCATGGGTGGTGGAGGATAATAAAAGATTTATTGTTATTAGTTAACTTTACATTAATATTAAAAGAATAATGTTATCTAAAAGAGAAGTGACTGTGATTTTATGTAATATATTTCAAAATTGCTGGATCGTTTTTTTAATTATTTTTATAATTAAAAAAAACAATTATTTTTTCACTTGTAGGAAACTATATATTAAGTTATGCACACTTTTTGTACTATATTGTACATAGGCAGACTTAATGCTTTAAGGCATTCTCTACCAGTTCACCGTTGGTTAATTCATGCAGACATTCATAGGACTTGACCTAGGAGGAGTTTGGGTTCCCCAACAAAATGTTATACCACTTGAGCAAAGTCAAGGCGGGTCGCTATCTGCTATACATACACATAATAAAACTGTAGAACCAGTGTGTCTGTACATTGAATATATTTACCAAAAACTGATTGGGGGCGATGAAGGAAGAGTATTAGAATGCAAAAAGACGATTTTGAAAATTTCTGTCTGTCTGTTCGAACACGCTAATCTCCAAAACTACGGAACGGATTTTCTTGGGGTTTCCACGGGTTAATTAAGCTTAGCTTGGCACTTTGAACAGGCTTTGTTTCATCGAAATTGGCTAACGGGAAGAAAAGCTATCCCAATTTAGAGTTTAAAAACTAAAATTCCACGCGTACGAACTCGCGGGCACAGCTAGTATGCTAATAAACTCGTGTGTAATACGAGTATTTAAATTCAATTCTTGATTGTGGCCGCACTTAGTTTGTAATAAAGATGAATCGATGCTGAAATATTAAAAAAATATTTAAAAACTTCAAAAAGCATTCAAAATAATACCAACTGTTTTTAAAGTTAATTTCTTTCTGTTTTAAATTTCATAATAACGATTTTTTTTTCATATAGCGAAATAGGCGGACTATCTAGCGGTACCACGTGATGGTAAATGTTACAGCCACCCATGGACACCTGCAACACCAAGGGGTGTGCGAGTGCGCCGTCGACTTTGCAAAATCCTATTCACAGCTATTAACAAATACATAATCATCGAATACTCAATCAGTATCGGCCAATCGCCAGCTCGCACAAAAACAAACTCGTTGCAGATCATCGTCAACTTGTTCAATAAGCGACTAGGTAGCGATAAAAGCAAATACAACTTTGTAGAACAAACCTACTCATTCAGTTAGAGCTCACGAATATGAACTTTATAATCACCGAAATAACTCGTTTATAAACCCAAAAACAGTTTGTAATCGTGCTAACACTCGACTGGCCAAACGTGCAATCATCAACACGCTAATGTACACAAAGCCATTCGATTTTAGTCCTTATTACTATCATTTTAAAATACAGATAGGTTAATGTTGACCTGTTGTTGACTGTACATTACTAACAATAATTACAAAACTTATACATACCCGTACTTGGCGAAATTGGTCCACATTGTAGTAATACGATCAACAACCACTTGGTCTTTCTGACTAATTGGTAGTGTGACGTAAGTTTGGTCAAATAAATATCCGATTTCATCACCGTGGCTCGCTCCTCTTTCTTTCGTTATATTTAATCTATATTTCATGTAATTGCGTTCGCCTTCATAACCGAACACATATTGGTATATATTAGTGTTTCTGAGCAAATGATACTTCATACTTCTCTCAATTGGATATACAAACGAGAAATCGGAGTCAAATTCAATCATTTCATGCACATTCTCTTCGACAAAATCATTATTTCCAATATAAAAACTTTGTACTAAATTTGCAGCCTTTTCAAACTCGACTTCTTCGAGATTAAAGTAGGACTTCATCTTTGCTTCAACTGTTTTCTGAGTTGATTCGAAATAGTTATCTGGAGACTCCTTGTAATAATAAATATCTTCCAATCTCTCTAAACTGGTATAACCAAGTATAATAGGTACAGAGTAATACGATCCATCTTTTAAGAGATTGCTTGGCTTATCTCTAATCATAGTTCGAATACCTTCAAATGGGTTTTCAACTATTGGCTTAAATAATTGCAAATAACCAATTGCTATGTTCGCTTCGATTACGTCCAGAGGGTTGGATTTAGCTAAGTAATTCACAGCTTCAATATTATCTTCAGTCGTGAAACCCATGAAATTAGCTAATTTGACTGATGAATTTACATCTGGTTCCGTCATAACCCAGTCACACAATGTCGAGCCACTTTGCATTATCGCCTTATGGAATAAGCCAACTGAATGTCCCGAAAACAGATGAAATTCTATGGACGCCGCGCCGGCACTATGGCCGAAAACTGTAATGTCTTCATCATTACCACCAAACGCTACTATGTTTTCTTTGATCCATTTCAACGCTGCCAATTGGTCTCTCAACCCTGCATTTCCAGGGACCTCTGATGTATTTAGTGTCATGAAACCATAAGGACCCAATCTGTAATTGAAAGTTACTAAGATAACATCGTGTTTGACTAGAAATTTTGGGCCATATGACTCCCTGTTGGACGACCATCTCCTGAAACCTCCTCCATGTATCCATACCATAACTGGGAGCTGATTTTGAGTAGATGCTGCATCAGGAACGTAAATGTTTACGTTTAAGCAGTTGAGTGTTCCAATAATGGAGAAGGTTATGTCTTCTCTTTGCGGACATACTGCCGAATCATTATTTGCGTTGAAAGGTTCTTCAAACCGTGGTACTTCTATGGTATGCTGAAATTTAACACATGGTTTTTTGTAATGAATAGTAATGACAAGTGAAATTTTGATCTACTTATGACTTACCTCTTATCATTCTAATCGATAAAAGAAATAGTCAAAATTTGCAATTTTTTAAATATATTCCCATCTATTAAATCTGAGAAATATATTAAATTTAAATGGCATGTACAGTAAAACTCCATGTATTTCGGGAGTGCGTGAAATTTAATCTGTTAATTCCATGCCTATTTTCTGTTAATTGCCTATTTTCCATCCCACTCCAACCTATAGAGTGGTATGTATTGTAAATAAAATAATAGGATGGGAGAGGTCTATCATACTATTAAACTCCCTACTCCCTACTTAAATCCGGGATAGGGATATCCCGTCCCCCTTCCATCACACACAATTCCATGAGTGCAATGGGATAATAGAAGCTTCCTTGCCCTATTATAATCTTTACTCCCTATTTTATTTCATCTACCCATCCATGAGGATGGGTAGATCTGTTTCTCATCCATCCCAATCTATTGTCCTTTTAAATTCTTAAAATTACAAAGATCGGTGACTCATACTCGGAGGCGTCAAACTTTGTTATTCTTGACTGATGTTGACTTGTATCACCAGATGCCACCATAGCTTGCTAATTCTATATTAATGACTTTAATTATTTGACATTTTTTGTATTGGGTTTTACCCAAAACCTTTTCTTGGCATTCACACCCAATCTTCCGCCCTACTCCTTCACACACTACCGGTAAACTACTTTAAGTCCTCGGCCTACCAGGCCTGAGGTAGTTCAATATTGTTCTTCCCCGTACGTGGTCTCGTCTACTCGTCTACCCTAACGGTCATCCACCCTGTGGCAGACACTCATATGACATTCCCATTGCCCCTTCAGCTTACTAATTCTGTATCGGTGGTTTTACTTCTTTGTTTTGGCTTTTATGCTCTAAAGAAAACTCTCCGGAATAAGAGCGAATATTCTCCGAGCTGCGCTCCGAGATGTCATGGAAAGCCATAGCTCGCTCCGTAACTTTAAACTTATAGCTATTGAATCCACTACACAGGAAATCCCAGTGTTCACAATAGAGTAAAAAAATATCGATCTTAGAAGAGGCCTGACATCCATTGGTATATACATGACGGTAATCAGTAAAAAATGCATACTTACTCCAAAAGGGTTATCCGGATTAACTTTAGCATATGGTACCCCCAAAAACATAGAATATTTGCCGTCTTCAACTGTCACTCCTCGCATCAATCCGTTATTGGTCAAAACTAATGGATCTATCGAAATCACATGATGTATTGTAATAAAAAAAATCACAGTGATGTATGTCATTGCTGCAATGTGAGAGTAAACTGAAGTGTTATTTTATTATTGATAACGGTTGTATGTACAGTCGCTAACATTATTTTTATGGGTAGCAAATTAATAAGTAGTGATTTAGTTTTAAAAAAAACGAATTCTAATATTTGAGCTTCTAACTAGCTCGTGTCTGTACATTTCTGACAGATGCGATATAGGTAAAATGTGTGTTTATTATACTCGTATTACAGTGTGATAAAGACTGGTATAGATAGCTATTTTCCTCAATCCTAATTGTGATCAGCCGGTTTTGAGAAAACTAGTTCTGTTAATTGCCCAACCAAAACGTGGTAAAACAGTATATTTAGTATTATTTACATGATATCTATACATATAATAAAACAGTAAAGGGTTAAGTCTGCACATTGAGTTAATTTAAAGAAAATAACGTTGATCGGTGTTTTTAGAAGCTACAGAACCAAAAACATAACAGCTAGTTAAATTATAAATTGTACATGTAGTGCACCTTAACTGTCTTGATACTTTCAATTTACTTATTTATTTTTGTAGCCATTGATTATTTATTTCAGACAAATTAGGTCCATTTTGATATATAATATACTTAACTACTAATAGCGTCGGAACACTACCTCTTCTGGCCAAAAGTGGGACTGAGGAACAGCTTCTGATGAATTGCAACAGCCCGGCGCTAAAAGGTCTTTAAATTACTAGACCTATAATTGGACTCTTGCTTAGCTGCCAATTATGTGACTCTATAAAATAAGAATCACATAATAAAAAACTTGAAAATGATGTAACCAGCCAGCTATTTTATCGCCCACCGCTGGATATACGCCTCCTCATGAACAACGTCTTGTGGATGAGGGTTGTATGGCCTTAAAACGCCACGCTGGCGACGGGCAGTGGGATAACGAGTCCACTCTTCAAGAGGTGGTGTAGTTGCTCAGGATTGGTGGTAGCGGCTTTGTTATCCAGTCGCGTTTTTCAACACCCACAGCAAGATGCTATTCAAAAGCCGCACAGTCATAACAGTATTGTATTGACTATGATGGAGAGCACAAGAATTTTTTAAAGCCGCTCTTTAAATACTAGATAGATAGCCGTGCTTGATACTTTATCTGATATTTCACTTTTCAATCAATAAATAACTTTCGTTATCAATCTTGCAGCTATAACGGTAGACGCCATTCTCATGATATGCACAGATTATAATAGTTTCTTCACAGTATTCAGATGTGCCCTCTCCATAGTAGCAGGTACCTAATTGCAATATACGATGGTACCGCATACCGCATTACCGCAATTAGGTGTCAGTGGAATGCACGAGTTGTCATCATTTGTCAGACACACTACCTCGGTCCGAAGCCGCAGTATTAACATCCCGATATTAAGCTGACCGCTGGCGCCATTCTGCTACAATATTTAAATTAATTTTGAAATCAATATTTAAATTACCTCGTCCACTGCTGCACGCTGTCTTGTTCATGAGGAATGTATGGCCTTAAAACGCCACGCTTGCCAGGCGAGATAGATAGATAGATAGAAATTTTGATTTCACTTATTATTTCAAAGTTTATTTATTTTTATTTTTTTCTCTTTTATTTTATTTTTATAGATAGCGAGTTCACTCTTTTAGAGGTGTTGAAGTTCCTTAGGCGTTGTGCTAGATAGCGGCTTTATTATACGACAACCACGGGAAGAGATGGTGTGATGCTCACACCATCTCACACCAATCACCTTCTATTTGTTTATTTTACTAGGGATTGAGTGAGAGTTGCCAAAGCCTACTTTCGAGGCCAAATAGTTGCCAGGGGGGACGGAAAGAGGATAAAAAGTATGGGAATTTTGTATTTTTTTAACACCCTGATTTTGGTGTATTTTATTTATAGAATAGACCAGTATAGATTGAACCACAAAGATGCAGTGTTAGGAAGATGATAAGCGCAGATTTATTACAGTTTAAATTCTTCATTTATTAAAAGTAGTGTTACGTCACAGTAACGGCTGCATGGATGGACTCGTTCGCCCAAAAAAAAAAGAAAAATGTCAAATTCCCAAAAGAAAACCAACAAAACATTTTACAGACGAGAACCAAAACTTGCGAGTTGCGAATCTATAAATAACCAGAAATTCAAGCTCAGAAAGTGGATAACATACCGCAGTTCCACTACAAAGAGATTATTGTCACAAATAGAGGTTATGTTTTTCTTTGTTTAGCTTGATGACAGGTGACAGTGAAGTATATTTTGATCTGTGTGGTGACATTACTTTTTTACACATTATGACAAAAGTAACTATTCATACAGCCATAAGTGTGACGTCATCGCCTGCATTTGTCATGTTTCGCTATAATTTCGAAATCCGTTGTCAAAAAAAAAACTCGTGTGACTCGTAAGCCTTTGTTGTACATGTTTAATTCATTCGAAAAATTAATAAAATTTGATCATTCAAAAAATTACACCATTGCCATTCTTATCCTCTTTACTCTATACACAATCGTCTTTACAGTCTTCTTTTCCGAAATCATTCCCTAATTCTGGAGCCAAATTCTCAGATAGGCAGTGATGCAGATACGATGATTAGTCAGGTGACTTACGGATGACTTAGATTCCATTCATTTTTCATTTCATAAACAAAGAAACTCAGCTAATCATCTTAAAGATCAGCCAATCTACAATTTCTCTAGGTTTCAGAATAACTCTGCTGGATTTACGACATTAATATAACGGTTATTAAATCTGTGGTAGTGCGTTTAATTGTACAACATAAATATTGTTGAGACCGACGCGCACCAAGATATTGCGTTGATTTCCGAAACTGTTAATGAATATTATTAATATTGCTTGAAAATGGAAATAAAGAAATAAAATTGCAGACTCTCAAACTCCATTCATGTCCGTAGCCGAGTCAAATTAGAGAAAAGAAATCTCCAAATCCATATCTAAATCTGCAAAGGTAGACTGCTCATTCGGCTCCCCAAGTCGAGTGCATTCAATTAAGGCACAGCTCCATAGCTCTAGCTAGTCGAAGGGCCAGGCCAGCCTGACGCACGTCCGGCTAGAGTGGCCCGTTTGGGTCATTACTTACATGTAGAGCAAGCCCCTATTTAAACAGAATCTTGAAACAACGAAATTTTAATCTTAACCAAAATCAATAAATCTATACCGACAATAAGGTTGTGGTATGGATTTATTTTAGGAAATAAATCAAAATCAAAAGTAAATGTAAAGCTTTATTGTTCTATCTAAAATATTCGTAGTGTACAGTCATAGAGTATTATACCCTATAGAGCGGTAATACTGGCCATCCAATTCCGAAACTGATCAGTGATTTGCCTATAATAAATATCAACTCTCACATGCACCAAAATAGTATGGCACCAGAAAGTGACCTGTGTGTACGTCTCTGTATAATTATAAAACACGAGATTTGCTGTTAAAATGTCTTCCTGTTCGATTCGTTGGTGTGGTAAAAATAGTAAAACATCGAACTCTAAAACAGACGGCATCACATTTCATCGGTAAGTAACAATAAATATAGAATTTTTCAATTCACATCCATTTTATTACGGCTCAAGCTAAACTGGTCACGCAAAATGAAACAATTGACAAGTATCTATGCGTCTTGTTTTTACCTAGTTACAACCTCGTTGCATCATCTCTTTCTATTTCTACGAACTTGTTACTAGTGTTGGACTAAGAAAATGAAATTATGTTTCGATATTTATGAGTAAAGTAGGTATATTTATTACATTTTATTTAAAAAAATAACTTTGCACTTATTTTTAATGTCCATTGTCGATCTAACGTCGTAGTGCTGGACATATTATGTTTATCGATTTTTTTAAGTATATCAGATCTTGATCGAAAAATACGGTCTATTAGGCAGTAGTGTAGATATGATTTTAGAAATAAGTAGGTGACGTTATTTGACAATATCGACACCTGAACGTTTGAGATTATCGTTTACTTTCTAGAATAAAAAAGTAATAGGAAAACCAAAACGATCTTAATATTTTGATGGAAACTGTCGAGCTTTCGCAGTTTTCAGAAAATGTAATAGAATACATAGCAGGATATGTGTCTAGCGAACTAGTTAAACGCATTAAATGTGGCACTTGTATAGAAGCGTTGGTATGTTTGACAGAAAACAAGAGAAGTCTAATTTATTACAGACATAAGGGTGGCTTAATATATCCTTCGGTTAGTGTGCAAAAAATCTGCCGTCGTTCTGAGCAATTTATAAAAAAAAATCATTAATAGCGTGGACAAAAGAAAATATACAAGCGACTTCTTAGTCCACAAGACTGTCAGTAGCTTTGTAGGAGAATTATTTTTTCCCGAATATCAGTACCACCAATACTACGCAGAAGAGACAGACCATTTAATTGATTTGGCTAAAAGCGTAATGAAAAAATATATAGATACAAATATATAGATATATAGATACATTCCTTAGCAAAAGGAGGCAATATAATGAGAAACAAGCTGTAAGAAGAATTTACACGAAATTAATTCATTTTAAAAACCAGTAACGCAATGTATAATAATTACCACTATACCGATTTAAATTGTTTTATTAAATGATAAGTACCTATTAAAATGTTGTTTTATCTTCACAACGTTATTTAATTAAATACAACTATTTAGGAAGTTTTCCTATCATCTAAATTTTCCATGTGCTCTGTATTCCGTAAACTATCAATTTTGTTCACTCTTGTTGGGTAGTATTTAATAGTTGGAATAATGCTATTTTAATTATTTTATTCATTTAATTTTAAATATTTACGTATACATTGTATCTCTATAAAAAAACAAGAGAGTGTTATTTACCATGCCGTCCCACTAAACAATTTCTTTCGATATCGATATTTGCGTGCCCAACACTAGAGTTTATGTTTGACCTTGGGTCGACCAATCAGAGCGCAGTTGTCACCGCGGTGATTTGACGGAAATATTTTCAAACAAAATGAGTAGCATTTCGTCTCTATTGGGTATGTACTCTATGTGTACAGTACAGGGTAATGACTGGGCGCGGCGTGGCCGGCGCTCGTGGAATGCAACGGCATGTATATTAAAAGATGTAAGTACTAGAAATGAACAATAAGTTATGAAAACAAAAGTTATTGTATAAACTGGTAGAACCCATTCTAATGTCGATACTGAACAAACTATTTTCAGCACTGCGTTATTTTAGTAACACGTGTACGTATAACAACCTATGTACATATATATATATATAGGGGGATCTGATACACAGGTTCAGGTGTCCAAATGGCAACTTTGCCGAACAAGCATCTATTACGAGAGATTTTAGGCTTATTGTCCTTGCGAATTAATGATCCCCCCCTTCCCACCCCCTCTCCACTTTTTGTTTGCATTTTATTAAGTAAGAAATTCAGAATTTATGTTAAGGATTTGTTTTGTAGAAAATTGTAATTTATTACGGTGTTTAAGCTGTTTAAATAATGATGTACGGTTGTCTTAATGTAATTATAATTTGATTTATGTGTTGTTTCACTAGCTGGGGTTCCGTGGAACCCTTAATAATATTACTATTGTACTTTAATTAGAAAGTCCATAACGTTATTACAAAGCCCACATTATTGCGAACTGTCTAGCTGAGTCTAGATTACTGTCTTAAATTTAAATTGTGTAAAGTACAGAATACATATTATGTTCAGACCCAAGAACTATGAAAATATTAATTAAAATTCTTGTTACGTCTTGCCAAATATATGAAGAATCGAGTTTCTAATAATTAATTCTATTACTCTGTAACCATTGTAATAAAATATATATACTGCATTTGGATTTGATATTATGGGTCATAGTAACAAGGTTCATTGTGAACGGGGCTACCCGTGCCGGAACGGCAACAGCACAAGTCGCACTAATTTTTTCTTTCATTTAAATAAACATAAAACTGTTAATGTTACTATTTCTGTACAAAATGTATATTTCTGGTTGCAAATAAAGAGTTTTAAGTTGATGGTATGTAAATACATACCATCAACTTCGCTTATTTTTTTCGCTCAAAGTTTTATTTTTTTCGCCATTAATCGCTAAATCAAGGTTGCATGACGACTCGTCACGGCCTCATTAAACATTTTTTTTTTAAAATGGCACGTAGATCAATAAGGGTTCGCCATCCCTGATTTAGTACCTTATTTTAAATAATAGTAATTGTATAAAAATGTGGGTACAATACAGGTGACAATTTTAATAACATGCTACACATTGTACTGGAAAACAACATGCAAATACTACCTACAATGTAAATAGAGATTTATTTATAATATATTTAAAAGTAATATTAAGCCATGCCCCTCTTCTGGAATACCAATATATTATTAATAATTATTATTATTGTGTTTAATCACATCATTTTGTAATATATTAAATTATGTGAATGTGTAATTTATTTGACTTTATAATGTATAAATTTGATGGATAAATGATTTAATTGATTGTATTATAATTAAATTAATTAAATCTCATTGTATTTAATTACATTGTGATTAAATTATGTTGTTGTATTGTACTTAAACATTATATTATCATAAATTCATAATTATGTGATGTATTTGTACGTCTTACGGCACTTACGGCATAATATAGGTAATATATAAATCATATACAAATAATATAATTAGACAATATAATAACACTTAATATATATAACACTTACCATCACGTGAGACCGCTTGCTCGTCCGCCCACTAGTCTATAAAAAAAAAATTATATCAATCAAGGATTGAATATCAATATAATTATTTTATTAATAGAAATGTCAATAATCATATATAATGTGACCATACATGTGCCGTTTTGAACGGGACCATCCCGTTTTCAGGTGATATATCTCTTTGTCCCCAACTTATGGTTCGGGATGCCAAATTGTCCCGTTTTCACAAGGAAGCAACTTGCTGCATTTATTTTAAAGTAAAGGCCGAGAATCAAATTCTTCCCACGGCATGGCGGGCCACAGCATATCCGTTCGATGTGTTCGGTGGCGGCAGCGCGATGTGTTCGGTGGCGGCAGCGCGATGTGTTCGGTGGCGGCATCGCGGCAGCGTGGTGCCACCAAACGGTGGCGTGCGTAAAAAATATAATTTGGAGCATTATTTTTCTGTTTAATATTTTTCGGCATTTCTTGATATTTTCAATTTAAATACTGTGATGATAACAATGTGTTTTTAATATTCCTACATTTATTTAACTAGGGCGAGTGTTCGTCCCGTTTTGTGGACACAAATAAATGGTCACATTAATCGTGTAGCAACATGTCAAATTATAATTGAATACCATTCTGCATAACTGATCCAAGCGACAAAAATTAAATTTTACAGGAAAGAAGATTTTGTATTTAGTGTTTACTACATAAATCGTGTAGATTATTTTAAAAAGCGCTACTGAAATATCCCCTAAAATAATAATTCAAAATTCAAAAACATTTTTAGGCTTGTAGATTACTGGAGTAGGGCGCTGATGGCCTATGGTCATCTATACTCGACGCACATTCGTGTGATGGTGAGTTCAAATCCTCGGCCTGTACCACTGAATTTCTACTTAAATAGGGATTTTCAAAAATTACCACTAGCTCTGTGATGAGAGGAAAACATAGTGAAGATACTCGCATGTTCCAGAAATAAATAAAACCTGGAGTATGTACCATATGTTCACCAATTTCCTAGGGGACGCCCGTGACTTGCAGTGGGACATTAAAAGTAGTACTCCTCGGAGTGTTTCGACTCACTTAATCCGGCTCGGCTCGCGGATTCCTCCTCTTAACGATTCCTTGACTCCTTTGGTTCACCTGCTTATATTTTATAAGAGTCTAAGAGCGACTCATTCGCTTTGCATCATGTTCTTTCATCTAACTCAGCAATCCCAAAACGAAAGTCCTCGGAGTCGATAACAGTTAGCCGGAATCATTAAGAGTTTCGGATCTTTTGATTCATTGAATTCGGAGGTCATCATCATCATCATCATCTCAGCCCTTGGACGTCCACTGCTGGACATAGGCCTCCCCCATTGTCCGCCATTTAGACCTATCAGCAGCGACCTGCATCCAGCGCTAATTAAAGCCGGTACAAGTACAAGTTGACTCTTGGACTAGTTGTTCATAATTGCATCCGATTATGCACCAACGATAGTATTGAATATAATATTCACTTCAATTAAAAATTGAACAATCTCCTAAGATTATTGTTTGGAATTGGCGCGAGCATCTTTGCATACCCGCATACCTTGATTATTTGAAGCAACATTTTTTTGTCCCCGCCATATTGAAGGCG
Source organism: Sesia apiformis (assembly GCA_914767545.1). Taxonomy (NCBI): domain Eukaryota; kingdom Metazoa; phylum Arthropoda; class Insecta; order Lepidoptera; family Sesiidae; genus Sesia; species Sesia apiformis. The sequence continues at coordinate 20,693,072 of OU611952.1, forward strand.
GTTTGAGAATTTGATATTTTTGAGTAGTAACACGCGCTCGGCGGCGAGCAGAGTTAAATTGAGATAAATTCACACCGCGGCCTCGGACAGTTGATTTTATTATTCGCGCCTATTGATTGGATTTGCACGCGGATATCCTTGTGCCACGCGAGTGTCTTGCTTGGAATTGGTTGGATTTGTTGTGATTGTGCTTGTGGTTTGGAAGTGATTCTCGAGGTGATTTTGCTGCCGGGTGTGAGTTGCCGAACGATAGCGGCCACCGGCTCACCACAGGACGAGACTTGGATTACTACACAAGTATTTATTGGGAATGTATATATTTATTCAATCACACTAAGATAGGTCACGTCTAGTAGGGACTAGCATAGGTACACTTTCCAGATTTGTGTGTGGGCAAAACCACCTGGGGTAAGTGAGACCTCTAAATTGTATAAATTGTTCTATATTGTGCTTACCCACCTCTGGTGGATATATTGAGTAAGTTTATTACATTTGGGCCCGAGTGCACATCCCTCGGGCTGCTTTCGCGTAACGCGAGGCAGGTGCGCGCCTAGTGTGCGCATCGTAAACATCTGGTAGCAGAGCGTGGTTTGGTTGATACCGTTGTCAACCATTCTTTTTTTTTTTGTTTTGTCATTATTCATCAACTTGATAATTGTAACTTCCCGTGGTAAGGGCCTCGCGTATATTGGGTCCACGCTCCTGCTACATCGTAAACAACTGGTAGCAGAGCGTGGTTTGATACCGTTCCTTGATATTGATGATATTGATAATACCGTTAGGTAGTAATATTGAAGACCTTTTGTCTTGTTTGTATATTGGTAATTTGGTTTAAATATTTGGTTTTATTTTACGTTCACGATTTGAAGGCTAGGCCCTACGTATATTTTGTATTCTGGGTATATTTTGAATCCACGCGTGCGACGTTTAGTAGCTGGCTAGTTACCCACACGCGTTAATAATTTTTTTGGATAACGCTTCACGTTTTTTTTTGATAGGTGGACATTGTGGTTTTATTGAGTCCACGCTCGTGTACATTTTTGGTTGCGTTTATTTTAATTTGATAATTTAATTTGTTTTTTTTTTTTTGCTGTTGTTTTGTCAGGTAGTCTTAATTAATATTTTGGATGGTTATACCTTCTTGAAGACACATACGCACCCCTTTTGTTTTTTATTGTGCCTCCACTGCATTTTTTGTTTTTTTTTATTTTGTTATTTTTTTGTTATTGTTGTTTTTTTTTTACTTTTATTTTTGTTTTTATTTTTGGTTTTTGTTTTGTATTGCGTGCGTCCTGAGGTGTAGACATGTCTGTCAAGGTGACCTTTTCCACACATCAGTCCGCAATGACTGCGCAGCTGAGATGGTTTTCTTCTGCGGTTGCAATGGTCAACCGCCCGGACCGGAAGCAAGCCTTACTCGCCCGGGCGAGTGAAATGCCAGCCCGTTTGGTGGCGTTAGATAGGAGTTATGCTGAGGGCTTGACATTTATGGCGAATTTGGAAACGCCTGTACCGGACGAGCAGAAGCAGCGTTATGAAGCGGACTTTGGCCAGATTTACGATTTTGTGGACGCAATTAATGAGGCGGTCTCCCACATCTCAGCTCCCTCTGGTGGGGATTCACTTGTTGCACCCCACGCCTTGTTGGGTCGTCTCCCCACGCTCAACCTTCCCACCTTTGACGGTGATTTGGACCAGTGGTTGAGCTACTATGGGATGTTCAACAGTTTGGTGGACTCCCATACCGACCTGTCAGCTGCTCAAAAAATGGCGTACCTGTTGGCCTCCTTACAGGGAGAGGCTCTAGGCCTGGTACAGCACCTGAAGGTCGATGACAGCACCTACTCGACAGCCATGGATTTGTTGAAGCGCCGTTACCACAACGTGCGACTTTTGGCTGACACCCATGTGGGGCAAATTTTGAACCTGCCTAAGGTTGCCTGTGCGTCAGCCTTACGGACAGATATTGTTAATCCGGTTTTGGTGGCTGTTAACGCCTTAAGGCGATTGGATTTACCTGTGGACCAGTGGTCCTTTTTGCTGCTCCATATTGTGTTGGCGAAACTGCCTTTGGAGATGCGGCTGCGCTTTGAGCGACAATATGGTGGGGACAGCTCCACCCACTTGCCTTCCTATGAGGAACTCGAAAGGTTCCTCGAAGACGAGTGTCGCAGAGTGGATACCGTGGAGGGTTCCACTCTCTTGATGCCGCAGACTAGCGTTCGCCGAGAGCGACCACTGGCCCGACCGCAGGGTCCGCCGGTGAATAAGCAGTCACGGCCGAGATATGGGGTCTCCCAAGAGGAGTCCGTGGCTTGCAGATTCTGCAAGCGCTCCGGCCACCGGATGACTGCTTGTCACAAATTTGTGGCTTTGCGCGTAGCAGCGCGTCGACACATCGCCAAGGAGAGGCGATTGTGTTACCACTGCCTGGAGGGTCACTTCCAGCGAGAGTGTCCTCAGCCTCGTCCATGTGGACAATGTGGTGGTGCTCACCACATTCTTTTGTGTGCGAACCGCAACCGGGAGGGTCCTGGTGTTCGCGATGCTGAGCGACATTTGGCTGCTCGCGCTGGTGGTGACAGTCCTGCCAGGTCCAGCGCCCAGGATCGAGCCCTTACGGGCGGGGGTAGGCGTTCGCCACCCCCTAGAGGCGCTGTTGGGTTTGCGGAGTACTCACCAGTCTACCGCAACCGGAGATTCTCCCCCCCCGCTGTTGGAGCGACCGAGGTTGGAACAGCGTCCACCCCGCCTAGGAAGGCAGGCTGCAGCCCCCCTCTCATCCGCACATGTTGTGCAGGGTCGTCGCGGTGAGGGCAGGGTAGACAGTTATCGTCCCCTGCCGCACTCGGGGAGGGAGCCCTCACTCCGTAACTTCTCCCGCTAGGGACTCGCAGCTCACCACGCTGAGAACCCAGAGACAATCCTCTTGCCTACGGTCTCTGTGCGGGTATGGGACCCGAAGGGCAACTCGATTGTTGTTCGTGCCCTTTTGGACTCGGGTGCCCAGGGTTGTATAGTCTCAGCTTGGTTGGTGAGCCAATTGGACCTCTGTGTCGGTCCTTCTCCTTTCCCAGTCTACGGAGTAGGAAACGTTAAGGTGACCAATAGAGTTGGTCACACCTTTGTGGAATTTTCTCCAGTACCACTTGGAACCAGGAAAACCAAGATTCCGGTTATTGTGCTGGAGAATATTTTGAGTAACCACCCGCGCATAAAGCTTCCTCCACCTGTCATAGCTTTGACAAAGGGTTTGGTTTTAGCTGACCCCATGTTTCATACTCCAGGTCCTGTTGACCTATTGTTGGGGAGTAATATTTTGGGACAGGTTTGTTCGGGGAGTTGGAGAGCTTTGCAGCCTGGTGGTTTGGTAGTGGTCCCCACGATTTTTGGTTCGGCATTGTTGGGCCCTATCCTTCCGGTTTCGACCGTGTTTTTTGCTGAGGATGGGCTACGTGTGGGATCCACGCTTTCTGACGCCGTTCAGAAGTTTTGGGAAGTGGAGGAACCTCCCTCTATGCCTAGATTGTGTCCAGAGGACGAAGAGTGTGAAAGCTTCTACCAGAGCAACACAGGTCGCCTCGCCTCTGGTCAGCTTGTCACCCGTCTTCCCTTTTTGGCGAATAGGCCTCCGCTTGGCGCGTCTCGGCAGTTGGCTGAACGAAGATTGGTCTCCATGGAACGTCGCATGAAGCGGGATCCGGAGCTTCGCCGGAAATATATTGAGTTCATGCGAGAATATGAGGACTTGGGACACATGTCTGTGTCGAATATTGGTTGGCGCTCAGTGGAGCATTACTTCCTTCCTCATCATGCCGTTTTGAAGACGCCAGGCGGCAAGATACGTGTAGTTTTTGATGGGTCAGCGCCTACTACTTCTGGTGCATCTTTGAATCAGTGTCTCCATGCCGGACCTAAGCTACATCGAGACATTGGAGATATCCTCACTGGGTTTCGTCGTCATGCAATTGTATTCGTCGCTGACATACGTCAGATGTTTAGACAGACGATAATTCATCGCGATGACCGGCGATTCCAGCTGATTTTGTGGCGAGAGCATCCTGACGATCCCATGGTTGTCTATGAACTTCGTGTCAACACCTATGGTTTGCGTTCTAGTCCCTTCATTGCGATCCGCTCGCTCTTGGAGCTAGCTGAACGAGAGCGGATAAGGTTTCCTCGCGCGGCTGCCATTTTGAAAGAGGATATTTATGTTGACGACTGCTGTAGTGGGGCAGCAACTGTAGAAGAGGCTCTCGTCTTGCGGGACGAATTGATTGACCTCATGAAAGCTGGTGGCTATGAATTGCGAAAGTGGCTGTCGAATTCACCTCGGCTCCTTGCCGATTTGCCGGAGGAGCACCAGCAGAATCCCCACATCTTCCAGAATGTAGACAATCCTGACATGTTGGCTGTCCTTGGTGTCCAGTATAGACCAGTCCAGGATGTCTTCACTTATCATGTGGACCTACAGTCCCCGAAGACTTGGTCGAAGCGATCAGTGTTGTCCACTGTCGCTCGGACTTATGATCCGAATGGTTGGATCAGTCCAGTCATTTTTTGGGCGAAATGTTTTTTGCAGAAATTATGGGTTGCTGAATTGTCGTGGGATGAGCCTCTTCATGGAGAGTTATTATTGGAATGGCTAGAGTTTGTGTCATCCCTCCCAGCTCTTAATCGGGTTTCCTTGCCCAGACGTTTCCTTCCGTCTGGAAAATATCGAGCTAGCCTTCATGGCTTTTGTGATGCTTCCGAGCGAGGATATGCAGCGGTTGTTTATCTACGCACAGTGGATGCTGCTGGACATGTTTTGGTCTCGCCGGTTCTAGCAAAGAGCAAGGTTGCGCCTATTCGCTCGCGTATGACAATACCGAAGCTAGAATTGTCAGGCGCCACTCTCTTGACTCGTCTCTTGAATCATGTCGTCGCTACTCTAGGGCGTTCCGTAGAGTTAGCAGACGTATTTGCATGGACAGACAGTCAAATTGTGCTTTGTTGGTTGCGAGCTTCTGTTCACACCTTGGAGGTGTTTGTGGCGAACCGTGTTTCCCAGATCCAGGCGTCGCAAGCTAGATTGATTTGGCGACATGTCCCTGGCGATATAAACCCAGCTGATTGTGCATCACGTGGATGCTCAGCGCTAGAGATTATTGGACATCCGTTGTGGTGGGGTCCGGACTGGCTGAAGGGACCAGTGTCAATTTGGCCGGCCTCACGGATCACTCTAGTTCAGCCTGCGATAGGCTTTGTAAGTTTACCAGTGGCCGATGGTGCCGGGAGCGGCCAAGCAGCGGAATCATCATGTGATCCCGATGTTTTGCTGGCCAGGTACAGCTCACTGGATAAACTTTTGAATGTGACAGCTTGGGTTAGACGTTGGCGTCACAATGTTAAAAACCCACAGAATAAATTGTTGTCAGCCTTCATCTCGTCTGAGGAACGACATGAAGCGCTATTGAGTTGGATTCGCGTAGTACAGTCTGTTAGCTTCGCTTCAGAGTTAAAATCTATGAAGGAAGGTCCCGCTAAATTGAAAGGCGCTATTGTGCGATTGAATCCCTTTGTGGATCCTTCGGGTCTACTGCGCGTGGGAGGTCGGCTTAGACATGCCAATTTGCCTCATGGTGTCCGCCATCCTCTTCTCTTGCCGAAAGATGGACATTTGGTGCGGTTGCTGGCGATTGATCGACACATCAAGAACTCCCATGCAGGCTGTAACGCACTGTTGGCGATTTTGCAACGCGAATTTTGGATTTTGTCGGCTAGACGACTCGTCCGGGGAGTCATTTTTCGTTGCATGTCTTGTTACCGAACTAAAGCTTCTACCATGCAACCCCAGATGGGCGATTTGCCCGCGGACCGAGTCTCTGAGTCTAGACCCTTTGCCACAGTTGGTACGGATTTTGCTGGTCCTTTTTTGGTGAAGTCATCTCAGCTTCGTAATGCCAAATCCGTAAAGGCATATTTGTGTGTTTTTGTGTGCCTGTCTACTAAGGCCACACACTTGGAAGTTGTGTCTGCTCTCTCCACAGAAGCCTTCGTAGCGGCCCTCAGCCGATTTGTATCTCGTAGGGGACTTCCTACCTTGATTAGGTCCGACAACGGAACTAATTTTCATGGGGCCAATAACTACTTAAGGGATGTGTATGAGTTTCTTGAAGAGCAGAAAATGAATTTGGGTCGTGAGATGGCCCTCCGTGGGATAACCTGGCGCTTCGATCCGCCAGTTTGTCCGCACTGGGGTGGAATTTTTGAGGCCGTAGTTAAATCGGCAAAGACCCATTTGAGGCGCGTTATTGGTGAGACGATTCTCACATTTGAGGAACTCGCGACCGTGTTTGCGAAAGTTGAGGCCGTCCTCAACTCTCGACCGCTATGCCCACTTTCGTCGGATCCGAATGATTTGGAAGCCCTAACGCCGGGCCATTTTTTGATTGGTCAGCCACTCGTCGCTCTGCCAGAGTACCCTTGGACTGATGTGCCCAGTTCTCGTTTGTCGCGTTTTCAATTGCTCCAGCAGCTCACTCAGAGTTTCTGGAAACGCTGGCACCTTGAATATTTGCACACTCTGCAGCAGCGCGTCAAGTGGACGGACAAAACGAATCCGCCGAAGGTTGGGGACCTCGTGTTGGTTAAAGATGCTAACCTACCGCCCTTGTGTTGGCGCCGGGGGCGCATTGTTAACCTTTTTCCGGGCTCTGATGGTGTTCCCAGGTTAGCCGAGGTCTTGGTGGGCGATTCTATTTTGAAGCGGGCCGTCGCGACATTATCCCGCTTACCCATTGATTAGCGACCCGAATACTTCGGCTCGGGACGGGGGATTGTTTGGAATTGGCGCGAGCATCTTTGCATACCCGCATACCTTGATTATTTGAAGCAACATTTTTTTGTCCCCGCCATATTGAAGGCGGTTTGAGAATTTGATATTTTTGAGTAGTAACACGCGCTCGGCGGCGAGCAGAGTTAAATTGAGATAAATTCACACCGCGGCCTCGGACAGTTGATTTTATTATTCGCGCCTATTGATTGGATTTGCACGCGGATATCCTTGTGCCACGCGAGTGTCTTGCTTGGAATTGGTTGGATTTGTTGTGATTGTGCTTGTGGTTTGGAAGTGATTCTCGAGGTGATTTTGCTGCCGGGTGTGAGTTGCCGAACGATAGCGGCCACCGGCTCACCACAGGACGAGACTTGGATTACTACACAAGTATTTATTGGGAATGTATATATTTATTCAATCACACTAAGATAGGTCACGTCTAGTAGGGACTAGCATAGGTACACTTTCCAGATTTGTGTGTGGGCAAAACCACCTGGGGTAAGTGAGACCTCTAAATTGTATAAATTGTTCTATATTGTGCTTACCCACCTCTGGTGGATATATTGAGTAAGTTTATTACATTTGGGCCCGAGTGCACATCCCTCGGGCTGCTTTCGCGTAACGCGAGGCAGGTGCGCGCCTAGTGTGCGCATCGTAAACAATTATTTTGCAAAAGAACATAGTTGAATCAAAATGACAGTGAGTCGTTAAAACATGCTTGAAATAACTGCACAAAAAAAACATAAAAAGTAATAAAATCCTTGTTTACTGCACAAGCTGGCGGTTGCAAATTAATGCATCAGTTAACTTGCGCTCATAACTAATTAGCATGGACTGGAGTAACATAGCAAGTTATAACCGGCTATACGAAACTGTGGTAAGTATTGAATTTTTTCTTGGATACGCACTAGTCTCGTTGGATTGTTTAACGCACTAGTCTCGAAAAATGCTGCCCTTCGCCATTTAGAATGTGTTTCGAGGTGAGTGTTTCAATCCTATTAATATTATAAACGCGAAAGTTTGTGAGGATGGATGTATGAATGTTTGTTACTCTTTCACGCAAATACTACTCAATGGATTTTAATGAAACTTTACAATAATATAGCTCATCATCAAAATAACACATGGGCTATATTTTATTTCGAAATTTAAAAAAAACTTATAAACGAAGCGAAGCGAGGGCGGGTCGCTAATAAATAATAAATCAAGGCGTTTAGAGTTGTATACGCAAAATTGTACACATATTAAAGAATTTGAGACAAGGAGAGTGTACGCTGAAATCCCACTGCCGCTGAGCGCACTCGACTTTCCACGTTATCCCTCTCTCTGTCTCATAGAAGACTACTGTACCGTATACTGTATTTCCCCACTTTATCTTATTATAAAAATGTACGTCCGTGTTTCGGTAGTGAGTTAGATATGCCATAGACCATCCTATCCTATCTTATCCCTACCGATGTTCAACTCTTGCTCCAAATCTATTCCTAAATTTCCAAAGATGGGCACCGCATTCGGGGGCGTACCAATATTTGTCACTCTGGAATGATTTTAGCATGTATCGTGGATGTCCATGGGCAACAGTATTCACTTATCATCAGGTGGACTGTCTGCTCGCCTGGAAGAGTAAGAGCCTTTATCACCACCTCCAGTTAATGTAACTATTAACAATCTGATAGATAAGTTATCTGCCAATTATCTTTCAATTAAATCTAGTATCAGGAGGTGTTGAAAGGCAATAAGCCTCATTAAATTGGTCACTTGTCTTCTCCCCTCCAACAGAACATAACACGCTGTTTGACAGAGAACAAATTGGTGATAAAAATGAGACCAGAAATTTTATCAAGCTTTATATCTTCTTGAATTATTTTTTATTAATTATTAAAAAAAATATTCTCCGTCGAACTCCTATATGAACACAATATTGAAATAAACTAAAATTTAAAAAAAAAATATTTACTACACGCACTTCTTTGGTTTGTTTGTTTTGTTCTACGAAATACTCTACTATTTTGACAATTCAGTGTCAGTCTTAAAGCAGTCGGCACCAAATTTATGTAATCGGGTCTCTTCCGTGCCACAGTCGGGTAAAAAAAGTTGCAGTCTTTTCATTTTATACTAAAATAATCTTCGTTCCGACGTCGCGTTTACCACACCCAGTGCGTACAAATCGCAAGCAACTACGTGACCCTCTACATTTCTGCTAAAACTGATTATACTGATTACCAACACTCCTGCGGGCACTCTGTATTCAACCGACGAACTGACAAATGCTGACTCGTGAACAACCAGCCTAAATGGTTTGGTTTGGGATTTTGTTGATGGTGTATGAGCGAAGTAAGGCGTTTGATGATACTACTACTCTGATGAGTTTCCTTCGTAAGGACCTTTATTATGTTGTCTAATTTACGTAAGTTCCTTCTCTAGATAACAGGGAAGAAAGGAACCGACGGAAAGGAAGAAAGGAAAGGAAGGAAGAAAGGAAAGGAAGGAAGAAAGGAAGGAAGAATGTAACCGATTGCAAAACTATCATCGCATACAATATCATGTTGTCGTTGTCTGTATATTAATGTTTGTCGTCTAAAATATATATTTATACCTCTCATAAAACTTCCCAATGTAGCATAAACTTCCCCTCTCTGTTTAATCCAAAGGTTAGCTGGTGGAGAATACCTTAAGCCTTTTGTACCATAACATACAATACAATACGAAAAAGAAATATTTGAAATGTTTCAGAAGATATATTTGAAAGTGATATTAATAAATGAATTAATTAATACACTGATATAAATTATTAAGATACCTATTACATCGTAATGTCCTGAGTCCAAAGTCACAAAGGCGACAATAATCAAATCAATATTTCGTGCAAATAAATATTTACCAATCAACCATATTTTTAGCTAATGCACTTTTTCTCTGAGACAATGATGTTGCGCATAAAAACAAATCACAAAATCACCTACCCTTTTGCCTCCTGCACTCCACAACCTTGACAGGGCCCTGTATCTTGTAAAATCACATTTGTCAGAATGATTACGTTTGTAGGTTATCGAGATAGCTAGCTAGCGCGGTGATACTCACTCCATTTTTTCTCTAGTAGTGTGGTACGAGGGAGGGGGTGACTAGTGACTGTCCATGCATAACAAAGTCGTTGTTTACGATGCGCACACTAGGCGCGCACCTGCCTCGCGTTACGCGAAAGCAGCCCGAGGAATGTGCACTCGGGCCCAAAAGTGTAGTAAACTTACTCAATATATCCACCAAAATGGTGGGTAAGCACAATGATCAACAATTTACACAATTTGGTCTCACTTACCCCAGGTGGTTTTGCCCACGCACAAATCTGGAAAGTGTACCTACGCTAGTCCCTACTAGACGTGACCTATCTTAGTGTGATTGAATAAATACATACATTCCCAATAGATACTTGTGTAGTAATCAAGTCTCGTTCTGTGGTGAGCCGGTGGCCGCTACAGTTCGGCAACTCACACACGGCAGCAAAATCACCTCGAGATACCACTTCCAATACAAGCACAATCACAATAAGCAAATCTAACCAAAACACTCGCGTGGCACAAGGATATCCGCGTGCAAATCCAATCAATAGGCGCGAATCACAAAATCAACTGTCCGAGCCCGCGGTGTGAATTTATCTCCCAAAACACTCGCGTGGCACAGGATATCAGCGAACAAGACCTATTACTAGGCGCTAATAACAAATAACAACTGTCCGAAGCCGCGGTGTGAATTTATCTCCATTTAACTCCTGCTCGCCGCCGAGCGCGTGTTACTACTCAAAAAATATCAAATTCTCAAACCGCCTTCAATATGGCGGGGACAAAAAAATGTTGCTTCAAATAATCAAGGTATGCGGGTATGCAAAGATGCTCGCGCCAATTCCAAACAATCCCCCGTCCCGAGCCGAAGTATTCGGGTCGCTAATCAATGGGTAGGCGGGATAATGTCGCGACGGCCCGCTTCAAAATAGAATCGCCCACCAAGACCTCGGCTAACCTGGGAACACCATCAGAGCCCGGAAAAAGGTTAACAATGCGCCCCCGGCGCCAACACAAGGGCGGTAGGTTAGCATCTTTAACCAACACGAGGTCGCCAACCTTCGGCGGATTCGTTTTGTCCGTCCACTTGACGCGCTGCTGCAGAGTGTGCAAATATTCAAGGTGCCAGCGTTTCCAGAAACTCTGAGTGAGTTGCTGGAGCAATTGAAAACGCGACAAACGAGAACTGGGCACATCAGTCCAAGGGTACTCTGGCAGAGCGACGAGTGGCTGACCAATCAAAAAATGGCCCGGCGTTAGGGCTTCCAAATCATTCGGATCCGACGAAAGTGGGCATAGCGGTCGAGAGTTGAGGACGGCCTCAACTTTCGCAAACACGGTCGCGAGTTCCTCAAATGTGAGAATCGTCTCACCAATAACGCGCCTCAAATGGGTCTTTGCCGATTTAACTACGGCCTCAAAAATTCCACCCCAGTGCGGACAAACTGGCGGATCGAAGCGCCAGGTTATCCCACGGAGGGCCATCTCACGACCCAAATTCATTTTCTGCTCTTCAAGAAACTCATACACATCCCTTAAGTAGTTATTGGCCCCATGAAAATTAGTTCCGTTGTCGGACCTAATCAAGGTAGGAAGTCCCCTACGAGATACAAATCGGCTGAGGGCCGCTACGAAGGCTTCTGTGGAGAGAGCAGACACAACTTCCAAGTGCGTGGCCTTAGTAGACAGGCACACAAAAACACACAAATATGCCTTTACGGATTTGGCATTACGAAGCTGAGATGACTTCACCAAAAAAGGACCAGCAAAATCCGTACCAACTGTGGCAAAGGGTCTAGACTCAGAGACTCGGTCCGCGGGCAAATCGCCCATCTGGGGTTGCATGGTAGAAGCTTTAGTTCGGTAACAAGACATGCAACGAAAAATGACTCCCCGGACGAGTCGTCTAGCCGACAAAATCCAAAATTCGCGTTGCAAAATCGCCAACAGTGCGTTACAGCCTGCATGGGAGTTCTTGATGTGTCGATCAATCGCCAGCAACCGCACCAAATGTCCATCTTTCGGCAAGAGAAGAGGATGGCGGACACCATGAGGCAAATTGGCATGTCTAAGCCGACCTCCCACGCGCAGTAGACCCGAAGGATCCACAAAGGGATTCAATCGCACAATAGCGCCTTTCAATTTAGCGGGACCTTCCTTCATAGATTTTAACTCTGAAGCGAAGCTAACAGACTGTACTACGCGAATCCAACTCAATAGCGCTTCATGTCGTTCCTCAGACGAGATGAAGGCTGACAACAATTTATTCTGTGGGTTTTTAACATTGTGACGCCAACGTCTAACCCAAGCTGTCACATTCAAAAGTTTATCCAGTGAGCTGTACCTGGCCAGCAAAACATCGGGATCACATGATGATTCCGCTGCTTGGCCGCTCCCGGCACCATCGGCCACTGGTAAACTTACAAAGCCTATCGCAGGCTGAACTAGAGTGATCCGTGAGGCCGGCCAAATTGACACTGGTCCCTTCAGCCAGTCCGGACCCCACCACAACGGATGTCCAATAATCTCTAGGGCTGAGCATCCACGTGAGGCACAATCAGCTGGGTTTATATCGCCAGGGACATGTCGCCAAATCAATCTAGCTTGCGACGCCTGGATCTGAGAAACACGGTTCGCCACAAACACCTCCAAGGTGTGAACAGAAGCTCGCAACCAACAAAGCACAATTTGACTGTCTGTCCATGCAAAGACGTCTACTAACTCTACGGAACGCCCTAGAGTAGCGACGACATGATTCAAGAGACGAGTCAAGAGAGTGGCGCCTGACAATTCTAGCTTCGGTATTGTCATACGCGAGCGAATAGGCGCAACCTTGCTCTTTGCTAGAACCGGCGAGACCAAAACATGTCCAGCAGCATCCACTGTGCGTAGATAAACAACCGCTGCATATCCTCGCTCGGAAGCATCACAAAAGCCATGAAGGCTAGCTCGATATTTTCCAGACGGAAGGAAACGTCTGGGCAAGGAAACCCGATTAAGAGCTGGGAGGGATGACACAAACTCTAGCCATTCCAATAATAACTCTCCATGAAGAGGCTCATCCCACGACAATTCAGCAGCCCATAATTTCTGCAAAAAACATTTCGCCCAAAAAATGACTGGGCTGATCCAACCATTCGGATCATAAGTCCGAGCGACAGTGGACAACACTGATCGCTTCGACCAAGACTTCGGGGACTGTAGGTCCACATGATAAGTGAAGACATCCTGGACTGGTCTATACTGGACACCAAGGACAGCCAACATATCAGGATTGTCTACATTGTGGAAGATGTGGGGATTCTGCTGGTGCTCCTCCGGCAAATCGGCAAGGAGCCGAGGTGAATTCGACAGCCACTCGCAATTCATAGCCACCAGCTTTCATGAGGTCAATCAATTCGTCCCGCAAGACGAGAGCCTCTTCTACAGTTGCTGCCCCACTACAGCAGTCGTCAACATAAATATCCTCATTCAAAATGGCAGCCGCGCGAGGAAACCTTATCCGCTCTCTTTCAGCTAGCTCCAAGAGCGAGCGGATCGCAATGAAGGGACTAGAACGCAAACCATAGGTGTTGACACGAAGTTCATAGACAACCATGGGATCGTCAGGATGCTCTCGCCACAAAATCAGCTGGAATCGTCGGTCATCGCGATGAATTACCGTCTGTCTAAACATCTGACGTATGTCAGCGACGAACACAATTGCATGACGACGAAACCCAGTGAGGATATCTCCAATGTCTCGATGTAGCTTAGGTCCGGCATGGAGACACTGATTCAAAGATACACCAGAAGTAGTAGGCGCTGACCCACCAAAAACTACACGTATCTTGCCACCTGGCGTCTTCAAAACGGCATGATGAGGAAGGAAGTAATGCTCCACTGAGCGCCAATCAATATTCGACACAGACATGTGTCCCAAGTCCTCATATTCTCGCATGAACTCAATATATTTCCGGCGAAGCTCCGGATCCCGCTTCATGCGACGTTCCATGGAGACCAATCTTCGTTCAGCCAACTGCCGAGACTCGCCAAGCGGAGGCCTATTCGCCAAAAAGGGAAGACGGGTGACAAGCTGACCAGAGGCGAGGCGACCTGTGTTGCTCTGGTAGAAGCTTTCACACTCTTCGTCCTCTGGACACAATCTAGGCATAGAGGGAGGTTCCTCCACTTCCCAAAACTTCTGAACGGCGTCAGAAAGCGTGGATCCCACACGTAGCCCATCCTCAGCAAAAAACACGGTCGAAACCGGAAGGATAGGGCCCAACAATGCCGAACCAAAAATCGTGGGGACCACTACCAAACCACCAGGCTGCAAAGCTCTCCAACTCCCCGAACAAACCTGTCCCAAAATATTACTCCCCAACAATAGGTCAACAGGACCTGGAGTATGAAACATGGGGTCAGCCAAAACCAAACCCTTTGTCAAAGCTATGACAGGTGGAGGAAGCTTTATACGCGGGTGGTTACTCAATATATTCTCCAGCACAATAACCGGAATCTTGGTTTTCCTGGTTCCAAGTGGTACTGGAGAAAATTCCACAAAGGTGTGACCAACTCTATTGGTCACCTTAACGTTTCCCACTCCGTAGACTGGAAAGGGAGAAGGACCGACACAGAGGTCCAATTGGCTCACCAACCAAGCTGAGACTATACAACCCTGGGCACCCGAGTCCAAAAGGGCACGAACAACAATCGAGTTGCCTTTCGGGTCCCATACCCGCACAGAGACCGTAGGCAAGAGGATGGTCTCTGGGTTCTCAGCGTGGTGAGCTGCGAGTCCCTAGCGGGAGAAGTTACGGAGTGAGGGCTCCCTCCCCGAGTGCGGCAGGGGACGATAACTGTCTACCCTGCCCTCACCGCGACGACCCTGCACAACATGTGCGGATGAGAGGGGGGCTGCAGCCTGCCTTCCTAGGCGGGGTGGACGCTGTTCCAACCTCGGTCGCTCCAACAGCGGGGGGGGAGAATCTCCGGTTGCGGTAGACTGGTGAGTACTCCGCAAACCCAACAGCGCCTCTAGGGGGTGGCGAACGCCTACCCCCGCCCGTAAGGGCTCGATCCTGGGCGCTGGACCTGGCAGGACTGTCACCACCAGCGCGAGCAGCCAAATGTCGCTCAGCATCGCGAACACCAGGACCCTCCCGGTTGCGGTTCGCACACAAAAGAATGTGGTGAGCACCACCACATTGTCCACATGAACGAGGCTGAGGACACTCTCGCTGGAAGTGACCCTCCAGGCAGTGGTAACACAATCGCCTCTCCTTGGCGATGTGTCGACGCGCTGCTACGCGCAAAGCCACAAATTTGTGACAAGCAGTCATCCGGTGGCCGGAGCGCTTGCAGAATCTGCAAGCCACGGACTCCTCTTGGGAGACCCCATATCTCGGCCGTGACTGCTTATTCACCGGCGGACCCTGCGGTCGGGCCAGTGGTCGCTCTCGGTGAACGCTAGTCTGCGGCATCAAGAGAGTGGAACCCTCCACGGTATCCACCCTGCGACACTCGTCTTCGAGGAACCTTTCGAGTTCCTCATAGGAAGGCAAGTGGGTGGAGCTGTCCCCACCATATTGTCGCTCAAAGCGCAGCCGCATCTCCAAAGGCAGTTTCGCCAACACAATATGGAGCAGCAAAAAGGACCACTGGTCCACAGGTAAATCCAATCGCCTTAAGGCGTTAACAGCCACCAAAACCGGGTTAACAATATCTGTCCGTAAGGCTGACGCACAGGCAACCTTAGGCAGGTTCAAAATTTGCCCCACATGGGTGTCAGCCAAAAGTCGCACGTTGTGGTAACGGCGCTTCAACAAGTCCATGGCTGTCGAGTAGGTGCTGTCATCGACCTTCAGGTGCTGTACCAGGCCTAGAGCCTCTCCCTGTAAGGAGGCCAACAGGTACGCCATTTTTTGAGCAGCTGACAGGTCGGAATGGGAGTCCACCAAACTGTTGAACATCCCATAGTAGCTCAACCACTGGTCCAAATCACCGTCAAAGGTGGGAAGGTTGAGCGTGGGGAGACGACCCAACAAGGCGTGGGGTGCAACAAGTGAATCCCCACCAGAGGGAGCTGAGATGTGGGAGACCGCCTCATTAATTGCGTCCACAAAATCGTAAATCTGGCCAAAGTCCGCTTCATAACGCTGCTTCTGCTCGTCCGGTACAGGCGTTTCCAAATTCGCCATAAATGTCAAGCCCTCAGCATAACTCCTATCTAACGCCACCAAACGGGCCGGCATTTCACTCGCCCGGGCGAGTAAGGCTTGCTTCCGGTCCGGGCGGTTGACCATTGCAACCGCAGAAGAAAACCATCTCAACTGAGCAGTCATTGCGGACTGATGTGTAGAAAAGGTCACCTTGACAGACATGTCTACACCTCAGGACGCACGCAATACAAAACAAAAACCAAAAATAAAAAACAAAAATAAAAGTAAAAAAAACAACAATAACAAAAAAAAAAATAACAAAATAAAAAAAACAACCAATGCAGTGGAGGCACAATAAAAAACAAAAGGGGTGCGTATGTGTCTTCAAGAAGGTATAACCGTCCAAAATATTAATTAAGACTACCTGACAAAACAACAATAAAAAAAAACAAATTAAATTATCAAATTAAAATAAACGCAACCAAAAATGTACACGAGCGTGGACTCAATAAAACCACAATGTCCAGCTATCAAAGAAAAACGTGAAGCGTTATATCCAAAAAATTATTAACGCGTTTGGGTTGGGTAACTAGCCAGCTACTAAACGTCGCACGCGTGGATTCAAAATATCTTGAGAATACAAATTATACGTAGGGCCTAGCCTTCAAACCGTAACGTAAAATCAAAATCAAAAACTAAATATTTAAACCAAATTACCAATATACAAACAAGACTAAAAAGGTCATCAATATTAACTACCTAACGGTATTATCAATATCATCAATATCAAGTAACGGTATCAAACCACGCTCTGCTACCAGATGTTTACGATGTAGCAGGAGCGTGGACCCAATATACGCAAGGCCCTTAACACGGGAAGTTACAATTATCAAGTTGATGAATAATGACAAAACAAAAAAAAACAAATAAAAGAATGGTTGATAACGGTATCAACCACGCTCTGCTACCAGATGTTTACGATGCGCACACTAGGCGCGCACCTGCCTCGCGTTACGCGAAAGCAGCCCGAGGAATGTGCACTCGGGCCCAAAAGTGTAGTAAACTTACTCAATATATCCACCAAAATGGTGGGTAAGCACAATGATCAACAATTTACACAATTTGGTCTCACTTACCCCAGGTGGTTTTGCCCACGCACAAATCTGGAAAGTGTACCTACGCTAGTCCCTACTAGACGTGACCTATCTTAGTGTGATTGAATAAATACATACATTCCCAATAGATACTTGTGTAGTAATCAAGTCTCGTTCTGTGGTGAGCCGGTGGCCGCTACAGTTCGGCAACTCACACACGGCAGCAAAATCACCTCGAGATACCACTTCCAATACAAGCACAATCACAATAAGCAAATCTAACCAAAACACTCGCGTGGCACAAGGATATCCGCGTGCAAATCCAATCAATAGGCGCGAATCACAAAATCAACTGTCCGAGCCCGCGGTGTGAATTTATCTCCCAAAACACTCGCGTGGCACAGGATATCAGCGAACAAGACCTATTACTAGGCGCTAATAACAAATAACAACTGTCCGAAGCCGCGGTGTGAATTTATCTCCATTTAACTCCTGCTCGCCGCCGAGCGCGTGTTACTACTCAAAAAATATCAAATTCTCAAACCGCCTTCAATATGGCGGGGACAAAAAAATGTTGCTTCAAATAATCAAGGTATGCGGGTATGCAAAGATGCTCGCGCCAATTCCAAACAGTCGTAGTCGATCGATTTACCCTCAGGTGCATGCATCCCTAATTATTACCATTTGCGCTAACAAATGAGGTGTTCCATTCTGCATAACTTCATATCCGTGGGCTATTTAAGATCTCACGCAGGAATTTTGTAAAGTGATAAACTTGGGGGAGGCCTATGTCCAGCAGTGGACGTCTAAAGGCTGAGATGATGATAAACTTGCGCTCATTTTACACCACGGTCCCATTCTATTATTTCCACCCGACCACGTCAGCTAAGATGTCAACTACACGAGCGAGTCTCTCGCGGTCATATTCTCGCCCGTGTCACTAATTTCAATAGTAACCAGTTCGACGATTTCATACAAGTCTCTATTTCGTTCAGTCTTGACTGAATCTCATGACAATCACCGAAATTTTTCCTACTCGTGGCGTGCGCTTCATATGAGCTATCGCCGAGCTGTAGATGGGCGATATCCGACTCGCTCGTGTAGTTGTCGCCTTAGGCTTTCTGATTTGGTCGCGCTAAATATAATCAGTGTCGGCATTCTCGTAATGCTCTCTGGGAAGCTATGCGGAGGGGTGATATTTTATTCTGGTCGACTATCTGTTCTATTTCATTTTCTCCATCTTCCATCTTTCATATGACGTCCATATAATTAATAATCGCCACCTACCTCATTTTATAATGACGACAGAATTTACGTAACCGTAATAAGTAGGTACAAGTATAGTTTCCTGAATCAGTAATAATCGTAGGTTATTTATTTTTCTTACCTTACCATATATAAAGAATAGCATCCGTTTGTTTGTCTGTTTGTTACGGCTAATAAATAATCTAATGAGCCGATTTTGTAGCGGTTTTCACTGCTGTGTAACTTGATTGTTTCGGAAAGTTATAGAACACGTTTTATCAAAATTGATCTAGTAATTTTAAAAATAGCCAATAGATGTCACTAATATCGACCTATCTGGATAACAGGCACAATGACGGGCACAATAAAAAAATGAAATCTGTATTCGTTTGTTAACGTATGTTCACTTCTGAAGTAGGAAAGGCTGATTTGAAAATGATGTGCCAAGCGGACAAAACCGAAAGCATATTCTAGTTGTTAATAAATTAATGAAGAAATAAATGTGCGAAGTAACCAAAATAAATGCCTTTCCCGCCAAAATAATTACCAACGAAATAGATATAAAACGGAATGCCCCCGGGTTGATATAATTAAATAAACAGCACAGTACAATGAACGATAATAAATGAGGATTAATTTATCCAAACAGTGAAATACATCTGACATAATTGAAGGTAATTTGTTAAGGTTATTTTCCAAGTGGATTGCTCCTCTGCCTTTGGTAATAAAATTGAATGAATCAAAGGCTGGAATTGTGCAAGAAACTCTGTGTACCTAAAATTACTCTACATAACTTTCTCTGTTGTTCTGCCTGTATTTATACCTAAACATCGTCTCACCCCTAGATTTTTATTTATTTACGAGAAAAAATCCACAGCAAAACAGTATATGAACTTATTATACCTATATACATATAAAGCTTATTGCCAAAAACGGATTTAACTTTGTATACGATGCAAAATAGATAATATTTGCGATGAGTCTATACATGAACTATCGCGTAAGACTCAGGTAAATTTATGTGTGTGTGTGTGTGTGTCTATGTGTGTGTGTGTGTGGGTGTAGATGTGTGTCAAGTTGTCGTAAATGATGTGTGATGCGACTTTTCCGGCTATAAAAATCCAATGCGGGTACGATATCATACCATACCATCAGCCTATGTCTCTTCACTGCTAGATGTAGGCTTTTCCTATGACTCAACACCACACACGATCGTGAACAAAGCTGTGACAAAATATTTCAGCAGAGAGAATAATAAATGTATACTATGTTTTTATCGACATTAGACCCATTTAACCTTCACAATTCTAGAACCACATACAATTTTGAACCAGTATCTTCACCAGACACTGGCCACCAGACCACCAGTTTGGTAATCGGGTCCCTTAGTGATACATATTCAAAATCCCAAGTCAGACACTAATATTCACTGGGCATGTGTCTCCTCAGGTACATTATCTTCTGCATGAGAGATGTATGGCTTTAAAATGCCACGCTGGCCAAGCGGGTTGGCGTGCCTACTCTTTCACATTACTCTGCTTGAACACTGTCTGGAAGGCAATTACTTCCTATAACAAGGTCAGTACTATCTACCGTTGTACCAGTTACTGCCAATATCTGGATGAAACATTTTGGAGAAAAAGCACTCAGCCTTGGACCAAACACTGTATGATTTTGAAAACGATATGTTGACGACATCTTCAGTATTATCAAAGGAAGTAGACAGGAAGTATAAAAATATATGCAACACCATCAAAAAATTTAATTCACATATGAAATGGAGAAAGACAGAGTTTTAGCTAGACGTTTAGAGACGTTAAAATAATGGTTAGAGAAGATGGTTCCTTGTCCCACACTGTGTATAGAAAATCAACGCATACCTGCATGCCTCCTCATATCACCACTCTCTACAACTGAAATCGGTAACTGTTTCTTTGGATACTAGACCACAAGATCTCCGTGACCCTGAACATTTAAACGACGTGTTGTTACATGTTCAGAAGGCAACCACGGCGCTATCGGAGGGAAAGACATCCTGAGGTCATCAGACAACGGGCGTTTACGCCGTACGTTAAAGGAGTGACGGACAAAGTTGGAACAGTATTAAGAAAATACTCCATTAAGACTGTATATACACCGTCCTCCGAAGTAGCGGAAAACCTACGCACACCCAAGGATGTAATAACCGATCAGATGTCAGGTGTCTATAAGATAGACCTACATTCCTACATAGGCCAAACAAAGCGCACCGTAGCAGAGAATATATCGCAGCTGTGTGTGAGTCTATCACTGAATAGAACTTCATAGTCCAAAAATCCTCCCCGTTGATCACCGCTATTTCTCCAGGAGTGTGCGTGAAGCAATTGAAATCAAAAACATGGAAATTTCAATCGAGAAGATGTCAGTCACCGACAAAAATTGATAAATTTAATAAAATTAAGCCTCGCGATTTTTCGTCTGACGCTACTTGTGATACTGTGAGTCTTGTATGCCGCAACTTTCCGGAGTATGAAGACCAAATGCGGGTAGTGTGAAACTGCTCGCAACTCTCGACGTGGACTACCCTCCTTTTCAGTCAGCTCGTGCCCATGGTCGGTGCAACTCAACTGAAATGTCGAGTAAAATAAATAAAGTAAAACATTCGCGTTAAGACCAGTTTAAAATGATCAAATGATTTATTACCTACCAGGATTATACCCTAAATACTTTCATAACAAAAACAATAACCGGGTCAAGACCCGTTTAAAAAGATCAAATAATTTATTAATACCAGGATTATACCCTAAACAATTTCATAACGAAAACAATAACCGGGTCATTGCAACTTCTTGTCCATTACACAAAGCAGTGTCAATTTACAATGGTATGATCCCAGTAATAACAATAAATCGCAATTTTATCGTCTCACCCGCGCGTCCTAAGTACACATCTCATGAAAAAAATATATAGAGCAATACAAAGGCCCGCCCAAACTGCCTAATGCCCGTCGCGAATTCAGTTTCAGTGGGGCATTGTGTACGTGTCATTACTTATTTATTTTGAGGGAATCAACTGGCGCTTAGAACGTACAGTCAGTAACACGCCAATGTTCCCATAACCATTCGATTCCAGTTCTTATTACAAACGCATTAATGTATCGATGGGTAAACGTTGACTTGTTGCTTAGTGTACCTGCTTATGACATCTGGTGGTCATACAAAAATAATATAATAAGTATAAAGCACTTTATTATTAAGTATAACTATGTAGCTGTGTCCACGACTTCGTACGCGTGGAATTTTAGTTCTTAAACTCTAAACTGGGATATCTTTTCTTCCCGTCAGCCGATTTCGATAAAAAAAAAGCCTATCCGAAGCGCCAAGCTATGTTTAATTAAACTGTGGAAACCCCACGAAAATCCGTTCCGTAGTTTTGGAGATTAACGTCTTCGAACAGACAAACAGACAGACAGACAAAAATTGTAAAAATCGTCTTTTTGTATTCTGATACTCTTCCTTCATCGCCCCCAATCAGTTTTTCGTAAATATATTCAATGTACAGACACGCTGATTCTACAGTTCTGATTCTATGTATAGATTATTTAATATAATATAATATTATATATAATATAATATAATATGCCCCTCACAAGTCTCACTCTACGTCCGTGCATGATCATCTTTGATCATGAGTGATGAACATTGGCAATTTTATTACTCGCCAATGAGCAACGGAGCAATAGCAACCATGAATAAACATGAGAAAACAATTAAGAAGTACACGTATAAGGCCGCTACCCGGGAGCGATCGGCAGGGCACATCCGGAGCTGACGCTGAGAGTGACAGCATGCAAACCGTCAGTGGTTCCCTGCTGAACGGGCGGTCAGGAGCCGGGGAAGCCAAAAATGCCACAGCCGGTGCATTGGAACCGATCATAAGTATTAATAAAGAAGATGCAAGAAGAAAGTGGTCCCAAGAAGAATTACACGAACTTTTGTTTTGCTACTTTAAAGCTAAATCAGCCATCCACACAATGACAATAGTTCAAAGGTTTCTAAGAAATTGGAAGAGCCTAACCTTCTCTTCCTTGAGGGACTCAGGGCGGAAGGAACAGAAAATAACGACCCAAGAGGTGGAGAAACGAAACTATATTGTAATATTATTTAGTGTGTAGTGATAATATCTATAATAAAGGTACTTATGTACCGTAGGTGCCGTAGGCTGTAGGTTATATAGGAGCTGTTATCAAACGTTTGGTAGCTAAGTATTTAGAGATTCGATAAGAAGTTAATTTGACAGTCCAAAGTCTGGAAAAGTGTGATGGAAAATTAGTATCAAAGTCAAGGTAAATTAAAAATTCAATATACTAAGTGAGGTTTCAAAGGTAAAAGACCTAAGTCAGTGAGTGTGGATAGTGTTATGCACATACCAAATTAATCACCAATTATTGAATTTTAACACAATTTTAATGCAATTTTATTATTTTTTTAAATAAGGAAACTGATTGATATATTAAATTAAAATATTTTACAGTATATTTGTAGGACCTTATACAAGTACTGGAATTGATAACAATTCTTGTCTACTCATGCCGCGTATCGTGAGCTGCTGACACTCTTCTATGGTACCTATAAAACACGGTGTACTACTGCGTCACCAAGATTCGCCATTATTCTAAATCTTTCTACTTTTTTTATTCAGTCACTAAAGTCGAGTTCCAACCATCTAACCGGATGGCGCCCTATGCTATCGGGATATATCATTGGCATGGACAGTCAATGGACGACAGTATCTGCGACACTAGGCGGACTGTTCGTTCGTCTGCATTTTTATTAAAAATGAAATTACTGTCTAAATGGTTTCGCAATGATTAATAATTAGAAGAGCAGCTAAGATATTTGAACGAGCAACAAATCGATTGTAGCAAATATAAAGATGGGTTACATTTAGGTTATGTGATGACAATAAAGAAATAGACACTTAGTCGATAGTCACCAAATATAATAGACATCAAGTTGAGATACACCAAAAAGACACCAAGTCGACATTCTTAGTGATGTAATATTATTTACTTCAGTTATTCAAAATAGACTGTTGATCATGATTTTCTGCTCATTTAGTATTTTATTGCTGCTCGTTTAAATACAAGCCTTTTACAATGCCATGTACAGAATAGCAGCGCAAGGACGCACGGGAGAGATTCACCCGCTCTCACCTCAAACCTCTTACGTTGTTTTATAGCTGCATTGGGTTGCCCTCTACGTTACCCTAGTAAAAAAGACAAGTAGGTTATCTTCATACGTAGCTGCACGAGTTACAGATATTGACGAAAGATATTTACAATAGAAATGTTGCTTAACGAAAGATTTCAAATAGCGATCGATTGCTTATCGAGACAGCAATTAAACAACTTTGAACGGTTTAAGGGTGTAGATTGTTGGCCTGAGATCTCGATTTCGAGCGACCGCAGCGCCAAAGTTTAATGTAACATCCGACGGGGCGGATGAATGACCTAGAGAGCGCGATTTTCAAAATGTTTTGCAACAAACGTTCCACGTTGAGAAATTGTTATTGAACTTGAATATTTACAGCATAACAATAACGTTGAATTTTTGGAAACTAGCTGTTGATTCTTTTTAATAGATTAATAAGAGTAGTTGAGACACAATTTTTATGTTTTTCTATCATTTGACATCTGACATTTTTGTATTCTACTTACCTAAAATTCCAACTATTTATTTATTTGTAATTTCACTACCAAAATTTATTCTAATTCGTAAAATATTCATTCAATAAAATAATTGCAAATTCAGTAGGAAGTGTGTTTATCTCTACGCAAGGAAATGTGCCTATTGCGTAAACTCAAATACTTACTTTTTGTTTACGATCACCTCGTCGATATCTAAAAAAAATCCTAGGGTTTTAAAAAAAATGTCAATAAATGAAACACAAGTATAAAAATGATTTATTTACTACACAATAACAAATATGAGTCGCCATTACTCGCTATCTCAAAAGCGTGCTAGGGTTGTACAAAAATTAGTAAATAATTCATTTATTTACTAATTTTAACAGAAGTTTGTAAATTATTAATATACTAATTAAAAGTATGTAATTAAACAATAACGAAATATGAGTTCAAAATTCTAATGGTTTTTCATTCGATTACGGATCAAGTTCTGATTTCTGCTAATTTGATGATAAAATCAATGGCTATCACAAAACCTATCAGAATGAAAACGTTACCAGCTGCCCGATTCACGTAAGTAATAAAAACCGTAGCGCAGTGACGTCACTTCGTTTTTTGCAAATTTAGCCCTTTTAACCGACTTAAAAAAAGGAGAATTCTCAATTCGCTGTATTTTTGAACCAATTTTTATGATTCTTTACACCAGGTAACTCAGAAATTGTATAGTAATTGAGCTATTGGAAGATTTATGACAATCCAAGACTAGATAAGTAAGTGCGTTTAAAACAGAAAACCAAAAGGCGATTTCTAAGTTCCTAAGTTAAAACGACTTTTGGACTGGCGTGTTTACGTGAATCGACTGGCTGGGTAGTTAAGTTACCTGTATCTTTCAAAATCATTAGGCGTTCTTCTCTTTCATAACACGTAAAGCTCTTTCTTTCCTCTCTTTCATAGCCTCTATGATACTGGGCGCGTCACGAATGGGCATGCTTCGTGACTGCCGAGGATCAACTAATTCTGGAAGTAGGCAATCGTAATAAAACCTAACTAATTTCATCTCCATTTTCTCCTCCCAAAATTTGTCGTCCTTTTCTATAATATAAACTTTCATAGGTACAGTAGCACCAAACCAGATGCCAAGCATGCAAACGTTTCTTTTAGTAATATGTACCTGTCCCTGAATTTGGAAATACCAGTTATGATTTTTATTTATGACATAACCCTTGGAAGCCTTGTCCTTAACCCAAAAGGTATGTTTGGCCATTGCTTCATCAAGAGTCATGCCAGCTAAAGAATGTGGGCACTTAATTTCAATTAAACCGTTTGCATAAATGCCATCTGGTGTAGTACCAAGAAATTCATATTGATCGTCGACGAACAAACCGCAACCTTGTATACTAATATTCTCTTGAATTTCTAACTGTTTAATTGCGGTTTCTTCGTTTTCGATACCGTACCGTACAGCAGGCAAACTGGAGATATTACTACCATAAACGAT
Organism: Sesia apiformis; assembly: GCA_914767545.1. Taxonomy (NCBI): domain Eukaryota; kingdom Metazoa; phylum Arthropoda; class Insecta; order Lepidoptera; family Sesiidae; genus Sesia; species Sesia apiformis. Next base: position 20,718,596 of record OU611952.1, read on the forward strand.
TTTACGAACAAGAACAGCACAACTTGTGCTCTCTCGTTTTTTACAAACTTCCCCGAACGATGATGAGGTTAGTAATTTTCTCCTTGTACTCATCCACTCAGAACTACTTCTTTGCAAATGGGTCGACCTTTCAAGCTCCTCTCTTTCAGCACAAGACAACTTTAAATCGGCTAAAAAAGATGACTTGGCTTTCTCATATAATTCTGGACTCAGATCAGGTTTTTCGCAGTTTGGTCCATAGTGAGCGTCTTTCGATACGGCGCTGTGGCTCTTTTTCAATCTTAATTTAGGTTTAGCAATTAAACGGATTCTACGATTACAATTTTCCACTTTCGCGATCAAAGGATTAGGACTAGATTTAAATATTACTTCATGAGTTTTACTATGAATCGATCCTGTATTAAAAGACACAACAGCAGCTGCGCATCGGCCCGCATAAGAACCACGGGAAGAATAATTTACACGCTTACCCCCTACTAATTTGGCAATCACTGCGTTAAAACTTTCAACTATATTACTTGTACAATTATGAATTAAACTTCTAGAATGATATGACAGTCTTTTACTTAAAATGTGTACCGCGTCCATTAATCCGCATCCAACAATTGCTGGAAGCAACCCAACAGGTTCTATTCGACGAGTATCAGGTCTACAGAAATACTCCTTGCAATATTGGTGATTACCAAATACGTGTTGTGGACCATTTAGGATATCTTCACTAAGATTTTTTATTTTTTCTTCGAGTGACTGATTTTGATCGCCCCAATATTTAATAGCGCATTTTACACCCGTTCTTAAACGCAAATACCTTTCTTTTAGGAATTTCCGCAATTCGCAAGGATACTTAGTGTCTTTCGACAGTTTCTCCAAGCTATTGCAGTAGTTTCGTAAAAGATGATTTTTGCATTCAATTTTCTCTACTGTTAAATTACCGTACGGTCGCGAATCTAATATTTTTTTATAAGTACTGGAATCGCCGTCTGCTACAAATTTATTATAAATTACACCGTGATCAACAATGGAACGTTTAAACCCCTCAACTATTATGGTCGATTCCATACCGGTAGATGATCCCGAATAATTCTTGAAACAACGGTGTTCCGAGGGCTGACTGTCGTTCTTTGCGGCTCGTGCACAAACTACGCAGTATTTATTTTTAACTCCAAAAAACAATACTTTATTAGTTTTAATGCCAATTATCGCAGCTGCGCCGGACAAGGCGGAAAAAATCTTACCATAAGATCTCTTGCTCCAACAACCGTCAACAGCAACAGATATTAATGGTGTACCATTTTTATCAACACTACCTATAGACACTGCGTACTCCGCTTCTTCCTTGACAGCTTCTGCCATGGAATGTGCTGCTGTCTTTTCCCACCAATCGCAAACCGTATTATTAATTTCATTGTATAATGAAGGTGACATGATTGGTAGGGCTACTGCGGCAGTTAATGTTTTTAACTGATAGTACCTCCCACCAGATGATATGATACCAGATACAATTTGATGATTCACTTCCATTCTATCTTCTTTCTTTTCAATCAAACACACAGTAAATTTCATACTACACATACTACATTTCATGATGAGTTTTGAGTCCAGACCAACTTTTACTTCACCTATTATACTGAGGTAACTTAACTTACAATCCATTGGACCGTGGTCCCCTATGGCCTGAAGAGCTTTAAAAAAAAAAGAAACGTCTACAACTCTACGCCCAACTTCCATTTCATCCACCTTTCCCTCTTGGTCGTTTTCAATAACTAGTTCCTGTAAAGAAAGATAATGGCTTGATTTTTTTTATAAAAAATAATTAAAAATTTAAAAAAATGCAAAAGAATTAATACAATATTAGGTTCCTGATGAATAGAAATTATAATTTCTTTACGCATTAGGTATTGTTTTTTTATGACGTCACCTATTTGAACGTAAATTTTCTTTTGAGAAAGTAATTGAGAAGTATTTCGGTACTAAGGTGTTTGTCTCTCGATGAAAATAATAAATATTGCAAGAAAAATCTATAGGTAGGTATTGAGATTTTGTCTTCGCCCATCACTAACTAAGTAGTTTGTTTATTTATGTAACAAGTCTACAAGAATTACGTATAACAACTTACCTCTATACAGCGCGTAGCATTGTTGCTCAGAGTCTCGGCCCCAAGGTTTTCTTTATTTTCAATACTGGAAATATTATTCATCAATATTATCCACTTTTTATTTATTTTGTACAACCCTAAGCCAGACGCTAGGCGCCTCGCGTCTGTTTGGCGGTATAGGTATGTCGACAAAGTTGCGCTGTCGCCTACCTACTTCCACAATTTGATATTTAGACAATACTAGCCGACCCGGCGAACTCCGTATCGCCTTTTTTTTTTTTAAAAATCCTATTATTTTGATATTACATACAGATACTTCAATTTTATTTATCAGTATAGATATAGATAATACAAACCAATATTTACATGTTATTGTAGGTATATGTCTGAATCGGGCGATCTAAATCATATGACATATTGTATTAGCTTTGTAATGTACCCTGTTCAAATGCGATAATAAATAAGTAGGGAGGAACTTACATTTTATTCCGAGATCTTTTGGCTTTCATATTTTTATAATGCGTACAAAACTTTCTTTTCCCTGGCATGCCACTCAAATTCAATCAGTCCTGCGAAAAAAATAGCCTATGTTACTCAGTGATAATGTAGCTTTCGAATGATAAAAGAATTATTAAAATCAGTCCAGTACTTTTTGAGTTTATTCGTTACATACAAAAATCCAAATCTTTCCTCTTTATAATACCTATTAGTGTAGATATTGTATTTTTTACGATTTATATCTAGTTCCATCATGGTTTTCTTTCAGACATTCATTATATCGATACTTTCTACTAACTGAAAATAAATTAATTATAAAAATGTTATACTTACAGTTTTTTACAAAAAACACAAATTCACAATACGTAATTCTGCTGTCTGCAGCCGACAAGCGTGGTGTCGCGTTCACTTACAGAAAGGAACTGCCGCTGCAGACCACCGAGATTGCACGAATGAAACGAACGTTTTATCCCATACATTTGTGTATGAAAAATTTACCTTAAAATATATCTAGATTTTAGGGCTTTAAAAGAGGAAGTCTTTGTTTGTAAAGGTATAAAAAGAAGTATACAGCTATACTTATTGGTTTCTTCAGTGTTCAAAAAGTGTTTCTTTTTATCAATTTGTGTTGATTTATGGGGTTAAATCTGAAAAATACGAAGTCATGTTTTTGCATTTTTACTCAATTTTGTGCGTTTGTTGACGTTTATTATATAACAACTATTAGGTTTAAGAGTTTAATATAAGCATGAACATACTTATTGGTCTTTGATTGTAATATATACAAATTATCATTGATATCAATCATATGTAAATAGGTTAAATATGAAAAATCGTAACACTCTTTTCGGTGATTTTCACGATCTACACCCTTAAAGCGCGTATATTTAACATTATTTATATCCCGACGTTTCGAACACTTTGCAGTGGACGTGGTCACGGGGTGACTAATTGGTTTTATTTGTCTCTTTAGTAAAAGTTGTTTAATTGCTATGTATAGTAATCGCGAAAACCTAAGAAAATATTATGCTTATCGAGATGTTTAAAAAACCGAATCAATTATTTAGGAAATTATATTCGTCTGAGTGGAGTTTTGTGGTTGTGCCGTTGGACGTATGGTATCGGCTATAGAATACCATCACACCATCTCTTCCTGTGATTATTGTAAAAGGCGACTAAGTGATAACAAAGCCGCTATCACAAGCGCTGATGAACTACACCACCTCTATAAGAGTGGACTCGCCAACCCGCTTGCCAGCGTGGCATTTTGAGGCCATACATCTCTCATCCACCACACAATGTGCATGAAGAGGGTCGTGTCCAGTAATTAACAAAAAAGAAAAGGCTGGTATTGTTACGGTATTTATGAGAGCGGTGATAGCCTAGGGTTAAAACCCGAGTAATTTAAAAAAAAATGGGGTATGTGTATACACCAATCTGCATTGGGCCCCCATATAGCCCGAAATCCACTCGCGATTGCAGAGAGGGCTCGGCCTTGCAGTGGGACGATATAAGCTGATGTTTATATCGGCATATGTATAGGTTCTTAACGAAATGATATAGATAATTTCGGTATTGCATTCGAGATCTTCAAACGATATAGATACTGATAGATATGAGTTTCCCATTGTGCCGCGTTGGCTCCGTTTCATCGATTTGTATATATGTAGTGTGTACGTAATAAGCAAGCCGTGCGTATTACGACAATTATTTAATTATAAGCCGGCTAAATTATAGAGTCACACTGTGAAGTCGCAACGACAATTCACGCCGTGAATTTGCGTGCCACGAGAACACCTCTCTATACACATAAATGTTCACAATCGTATTCAAGCACGTCTTGTTCAAAATGTACATAATTGTAGCTGCACCAACTCTCGAATGTACGAGTACGAAATCCTAAACCACCTTCATGTATTTCCTGTAACTTCATGGTTTTCCTTCCAATTCTGGCTGTGAATTCTCCAAAAAAAACACTTATTGTGATTTTTGTTGTATGGCGGAATTTTAGCATCCCATAATATCGGTTCAGCTTGTAATACTTACTTCCCATAATACCTACTTCAAAAACTTCAATTCTAACTCACTAAGGCCTCCTCGTAACTCACTCCTCGTAAGGCCCAATGTACATAATAATGTACAACGTGTATGTATTATACTAATGCCCAAGCATTATGTGCTCACGTAAATGCCCAGAGTACAATACAATGTACAAAATATTATTTTGAATGTGTAAGTCAAACTTTCGTACTAACCGCCATATTTTTGGAACAATCTGATTGGTGGAGCTTGAAGGCGGAAATTGAAGGCACGTCAAAACACAGTAGACATCAGTGAAAATCTTCCACACGTGGAGAAGATTGAGATGGCCAACTAGAGAGATATTTAGCCATTATTTAAAATTCAAAATAAGAAGGTTTTTTGTTGCCAAAACAAATCCTATTTTTTTCTCTCATCGCCGAAAACATCTGCATAAAATAAATGTTAAGATGTCTAGACATCTTATCGAGTTGTTGTTAACGACGATAAATTAACTTGTACTCGAAGTTAATATCTTAAAATGTACAAGTGTTACACTATTGAGAGCCATTAGTGACACAAATTCTATGGAATTCGCCTATGTTTGATACTTGAGAAAAGTCATAAATTTATAAAGGGGAGACATTTTGTAAAAATGATTGCATGCACGTGTAAAAGGCCCATGGGTCAACACGCACAAAAAAATTATTATCGTGAGAATTCTGCCGCCAATTTTTTTTAGCGCCAAGACGCGGCACGGTGACGCTAAGATATGGACCAATCAGGAGCAAATGACTGGCTTTGATTTTTCCCATTGGCAAGGAGCAGCATCAGGGCGTGGCTGGAGAGCTGGCTGCGCTTGAGACGAACATGAGGAGAGAAGACACAACGGTTTCATCCTTGGTCGAGCTCGCGCGCTTTTGCTCCCTGAAGGAACCAGATAGAAGTCTTGACTAGCTCACGCTAGCCCGATCTAGATAATAGTTCTTTATAGTGTGTGTAGTAGTAATAAAAGTTTTCCAATTTAATTTGTATAAGATAGGCGGGAATAATAAAATAAGTTGGACCAGAAAAGTTGTCTGGTAAAGTACAAACTATCATAATTATTTTAGTGCCTCATAACTTTGTACACAGTGTTATATAACTAACTGTCATTTGTAGCTAAACATAAACAAACAAGCTATTTGACAATGGATATAATATCTGATAAGGAATATGAATTATTGACTAACCACAGATCGTATCGGGAGATAGCAATTTCTTATATTTGTATTATAATAATTACCATAATTATGCCTATTTACCAGATGCCGTCGAATAATAAAGACGAGAATGGTAAGAAATACCATTAGAGCCCATACAATCACCTAATTAAATATAATGAATTGATCAGCACTTACGATTCATGAAAGATACATTAAATTATGGACATGTGAACAAAGTTATGAGCAGATGTGTATATAAATGTGTATAAACTGTTTTAAATCATGTCTGTGTGAGATGAGGTGTATAAATATCCAAAGGTCATACTAAAATCCAGCTCAATGAAGAGTCTTCTCGAAATAATGTGCTTGGTAACAAATGATGATTAATTGAGTACATAATCATGTTATTCTAGTTCTAAACAAAACCACTCTCATGTATGTCGAGTCACTATTAAAATGATATTAATGAAAACCAACACACACATATATATATATATATACTTATATATATCATTATGTACTGAGCCAATTGCCAGACATAAATTCAGGCAGGTTATCCTGGATTAAACTAGAGTTCAATCTTCAATTAAATAACACCTCACCGCATACACAATAAACGTGTAATTTACTATGTATGTTTCTTTTATTACGAATAGATCTAAGTCTTGTGTAAATAATTGTGTTAGAATTAAGTAATACGGCATATAGGGTTTTTTGTTTGGGTCTTCTTTTTCCCTATATACAAAGCCTAGGAATAGAAAGACTCGGTTAGATGTGACTTTAATCGGTCACATCTAATCTAAATAATCAACTCAGATTCGATTATAATTTGGTTATGAAATAAATAATTCTTAATTTCATATTTCTGCTATTTCAATGGTCTAGAGTTAATTCCCTTCCCCATTTGGCTAAGGTAAAATGGAGTTTTAAAGTATGATAATTATTCAGTTCATAAAATCACGCAGAACGCGAATTACATTATAAATAAAGTACATAAGTACAAGTTTCATCCACAAAACCCCATAGTACACGCCTAGGCTATTTTTACGAATTATACACGAAGCTAGAAATTCTATAATTGGGCTTGAAAGATGGATAAACCAAACTTCTATCCGATCTTAATTGAACAAAGCCAGTTCTGTCTAGGACTCAAGTAATAGCTCAAGCTATACTCGGACACTATGTAGCTTTTGGTAATCATAGAGTCTTGAAATTAATATCAAGCATACATTGCATATATAATTGGACTTTGAGCCGATGGTCTCAATTGAACACAAGACACGAGACAGATGGAGAGGCCGAGCTGTCGTAAGTATTAGTTTACTCTATAACAGATTTGGAGATCATAACCTATCTCAAAATCTGGATACTGAATTCATTTAGTATATTTAATAAATTGCAAGACAGTGGTTATTTCAATGCTTATAGTCAAGGATAGCACATTTTATATGAACTAAGTTTGCATTAGTGTGGGAACTTAACACCACTAAAAGCGCAGACCGAGAGACGCTCCCTCGCGTGGATCCCGATGGACATCTACACGATAAAAGGATCTTCATTGTGTATCTATTGCCATAGCTGATCTTGAGATCGGCCTGAATTTAAGACGCAATTCTGGGTCAGAATTGAACTGTGCAAAGGTTGTCGGCGGCTAGCTAGCAAATCTGGGCATCAGAACACACGCATTCCTCTCTTATCGAATCAACTCCGACCTCTATTCGGCCGAATAGAACCCTAACTGATATATACATATAATATAAAACTTTACCATGGTATCGGGGCAAGGCAGCTTTGTGCGCCTATAATTATCCATGTCCTAGGACGTGTTGATTTAACCGCTTCTCAGCGATGAAAAGGAGTTGAATTCGAGCCCCATAATTCCATGCGTGGAAGCCTTGAGCCAGGCCGTAGGAAATCCCCGTAAATGCCAGAGTGATTTGGGCAGCAAGATGGCTTTGCCATTGACTCAATTAACAGTCATATACGCGCGTCGGGGCACTTACTAGACCTAATTTGCCTCTGTAGATTACTAATTCGAGACAAGCTACTCTAGAGGTCTTAACGACCCCTTTCCGTAAATACCTAAAGGCCCATTTAAAGTAAGCCGAAGTGAATATATGACTTGTTATTTTGGGAATACCATCACTACATTGCACACTTGCATAATCAGACGCGATTGAATTAATTACATTTGCCACAAAGACTATCCTCATACTCATAAGCACTGAAGTTATCCTGTAATGAAGTAACTAAGCTCTTATACATAGATTCAAATATATAGACCATCACATATCTGGGCTTGAACCACCACAAGGTGACACACGCGATGGTCAGGTAACTATAATCTAGATTTTGTTAATAAAATTCTAAATGAATATGTATTAAAATTCAAACAAGTGATTAATAAATTTCAGAAAACATTTGATATACAGGGTGTTATTTTTAACTGGGACAGTATGGGGAAATCTGAAACCATAAAAGATATCTACAGGGAAAGTGTCTTAGGAACCATTAGGTCTTTATAGTCCAGTCAAATTATCGCTCAAAATGGGTTAAATAAACACTAAATTATATTTTTTGCGGACTATCAGGGATCGATAGGGGGGTGCATTTTGAGCATAAATTCCAATTTGGGGGGTTCTCCGATGGTCAGCTGTACCCCATTTTGCTAAAAACGCGTTTAATTCGATATCTCGAGAACGGTTAATGTTAGGTAAAAAATTGTATAGACCTTTTCTCTTCTAAATTAAATTTACCGACTTTTTTATTCGAAACTTTTTTTTTTAACACCAATATTTTTCGAGTTATTACTTCCGAAAGGCAAAAATTTCCCTTTTTTTTCTCCCTATTTTTCATTTTTCGCCATTTCTTCCCCAACCGTTCACTTTTATGAAGTTTTCCCGATTATCAAAGTTGTAGATCTTTTAATTACAAACAACTTTTTTTTCTACCACCAATACCTTCGGAGTTATAGCGTATTTTACCGAACGAAATCTGCGCCATTGTCGCTCAAGCTTTTTAGCTCAAGAAGGGATCGGGGTAAAGGGAATAGAAGTGAAAGTGAGAATACGCGTTCAGTGTGTTCTTGGCTTCTACGCAGTGAGGATTAAAAATATTTTCGACGCATATTTTCGATGTTTTGAAATGTTTTACTGCCGCACGAAGTAAAAATGGAACATTGTTTTATATGTAACAAAACGTTAAGTGAAGGGAAAGTGATTACGGTGCACAAAAGAAGGATTCAAACACTTATAAAAGCCAGTGTAATAAGGGGACATAAGGAACATGAGCGCATGTTAACACCTCTATCAAGTTTAAGGTAATATTAATTATTTTTCTACCGTTATAAAAAATATTTTTAAGAATTACAAAATTTTCCAATAATAATATCACTTCCAGTAGGTGTTTATCCTGTTATTTTTTTTTAAGGGGGTATAGTTTATATCAGTCTCCATAAGACTACATTTCATTTAATTTCATTTGTTAATCTTAATTATTTGATAACGAGCTTCCTAATCGTCGTGAAATTTTTACACCACCTCTTAAATACCTCATACAAAAACATACCAAATTTTCAGAATTTTCTTATTGTTTTTTATTTTAATCCTTAAGGAGGTTGAAGTAATGATGATAGAATTCTGCAAATTTGATATGTTTTTACATGAAGTATTCAGGAGGTCATGTAAAAATTTCACGACGATTAAGAAGCTATTTATTAAACAATTAACATAAACAAGTTTCATAGCTTCTGAACAACCTTAAAAACTTACACACGAAAGTAGTTTAACATTAAAATTCATATTCAATAATTACATCTAATTACATATCATCTCATGTAGATATATTATAATTTATTGTTATTAATTTTTGTATTAGGGTGCATGATTCGTGTCAACATGACTATGGAGATAACAGAGCTGCTGCAGCTGCTGTACGACGAAGACTGTCGTCAAACTCTTCGTCGTCATCTCGATCATCGACACCTTTACCCGTGGCAGAAGAAGAGAAATTTGATTTCATAAATACGTGCTTCATTTGCACCGAAAAGATCCCGGAAAACATCCGAGAAATCAACCAACGCGTACGGTTCAAGCAACGAATACGAATAAATACTGTAAAGTCATTGTCAACGCTGAAAAAATGTTTCTTTTCGAAACTAAAGGATCGAAGTGACAAATTATCCCAGTCGGTTATTGCGCGTATTCGAGAAGTTTCCGATGATGTCGCGGCTGGTGCAAGATACCATCAGAAATGCTGGCTTAATTTAATGGCTGAACCGAAAAGGGGAGTAAAAAGAGGACGCAGTTGTGAAAATATCGACGAAGTGGTCGACGCGATATACAATTACATGCTATCGAATGATGATGATTGCCAGTTCAAACTTTCCGACATAACCGACCAAATCAATGGTGCTGAAGAACGAGACTTCCGTACCATAAAAAAGTACTTACTGAACAAGTACCGTGATAATATCACGATATTCGAACAACCACGTCTTGGCACATTTATTTGCTTAAAAAATTCAGGTGCAAAAATTTTGAGCGATTCGTTTTATAAGGCAAGAAAAGGAAACCCAGCCGAAGAGAGGTCACGTGTTGTCGAAGAAGCAGCAGGTATTATATTGGAAGATATTCGAGCCCTGTTGCTCCAAGATGAATTCCCTCCGATTGAAGATTACATGAAAACTGTTGAGTCAATAATTCCAGAATCGCTGAAAGTTTTTCTTCGCACCTTAATAATGAAATATAAGCGTTCAACGACCAATAAATGGGATACTATCTGCACTACCATCGCACATGCCATCATGACTGCAGTTCGACCTCGCCGATTTCATTCTCCTCTGCAACTGGGAATTGCAACATTTTTGTACAGGAAATTTGCGTCCAGACATCTCATCGACATATTGTCAGCTTTTGGATTTTGCTCTTCCTACAATGAAGTGTTATTATTCGAATCATGCTGTATCCAGAATCATTCTCCAAAAATCGGGCTAGATGGTTTTTCACAGTTTGTCTTTGATAATTCCGATTTCAATGTTAACACAATTGATGGACATAATACTTTTCATGTAATGGGGGGTATTCAGTGCGTCACTCCTACCGAAGCTGTCTCTTACGAACAACCTGCCTCACGGAAATCTACTAAATACCCACTGGTGTCGATGATATTGCGACAATGGCGCAGATTTCGTTCGGTAAAATACGCTATAACTCCGAAGATATTGGTGGTAGAAAAAAAAGTTGTTAACAAAAGTTGTTTGTAATTAAAAGATCTACAACTTTGATAATCAGGAAAACTTCATAAAAGTGAACGGTTGGGGAAGAAATGGCGAAAAATGAAAAATAGGGAGAAAAAAAAGGAAAATTTTTGCCTTTCGGAAGTAATAACTCGAAAAATATTGATGTTAAAAAAAAAAGTTTCGGATAAAAAAGTCGGTAAATTTAATTTAGAAGAGAAAAGGTTTCTACAATTTTTCACCTAACATTAACCGTTCTCGAGATATCGAATTAAACGCGTTTTTAGCAAAATGGGGTACAGCTGACCATCGGAGAACCCCCCAAATTGGAATTTATGCTCAAAATGCACCCCCCTATCGATCCCTGATAGTCCGCAAAAAATATAATTTAGTGTTTATTTATTTCACAATTTGATTGGACTATTATTTGTGAAAACAATTTTAGTGTTCAGTATTGTTCGGGGGCTGCGGGGTGAGGGGTGAATTCACGTGCTGCGCGGGCGCGGATAGCCCGTCAGTTAGCCTTTGACCCTTCGGCGGATCGGGTCGGCCATTGATCCTTGTGCGATATGATCGCAATTTGTTGTTGTGCAAGTAGGCTGCACATTTTAGGGAGACCTTGGGGCACGCGAGTGTCCATAGTTGGATAATTGGTGTATGGCAGTGAAACAGTGAAAACAGTGAACGACGACCTTGCAACGGCGCTATTATGCGCACCCCTGTTCAGCAGTCCCGGGGGCCCCCAGGAAGATCGAGAGTGAGTGAACAGGAGGTTACAAGGTCAGAACTTTTGGATTCCTTTTTTAACTTTGACTCCGCGTATCGCGGATAAAACATTTAGCACAGTCAATTTTTTGGTCAACCGTGAGTTGTCCATAAAAACGAATTAGTTATTAGGTTCATCTTCGGACTTCGCAAGTACGATTATATCTCCCAATATCGTTCTATGGTTAGACGTAGACATTTCCGTTTACTTAATTACCTTTGCTCTATTCTCTCCTCTCTCTCTTTTCTATATTCTTATGGAACCTACCACTCCTCATGCAACTCCTCATTATCTTAAAAGTGCTTTTCGTTTTCTTTGAGACTCTCATCAAAAAAAAATATTAGTTCTGGGAATAATCTGCTGCAGCAGATGTCCTCGCCCCGTACAGATTTCCTCTCAAAATCTTTTACAGTGCAGGCCACTAGAATTTGGAACGAACTTCCCATCAAAAGCAGATAGACTCCATCTCGGAATAGTTTTAAGAGGAGATTGAAAGTTCACCTCATTCAATTTGCCAACGTTTGTCATTCTGGACTGACGTTGGCGTGTATCGCCGATGTCTAAGGACGACAGTATCCACTTACCATCAGGTGGACTGTATAATTATTAATTATTTTCTTTGCTTAGTGTATCTGATCATTTGTATCATGTATTAACTATTTATTTGAATATATTTATATAATATTTCATTTTATTTGATATGTATATGTATGTATATTTTAAGTATTTATTAGTACCTATATTTTAAGTATTTATTAGTACCTATATTTTATTCACTCTAAATTTGATGGATTCAATTGCACCTACCTTACCATCACAATACAGCTCCAAGGTTGGCTATGAGAATATTAGCAATAATCCGCCTTTTGATAAAACAATAACGTGTAAATAAATGCAATAAAAATAAATAAAACTATACCATATATATGTTTTGCATTATATACCTTTCTACCCTTTCATTAATTAGAAATATAGGGTTGGATATAACATCGAATGAGATATAGTTGCTCTGTTCGCCTCCTACAAAACTAATGGTGTGTAAAATTAATGTGCACAGTTTTTGACACTTTCCTATTAACTGGGGAAAATTAATAATCCCGGACAGTCGCAATCGCTTTAGATAAAGTCTCGAGTGATTATAAGAGGCAAAATATATTGTTAGCGGGGTAGTTGTGTAATTCTGATTTCTTTTTTAATTTATTCGGTGACAAATAACGAAATAAATAGAAACCAGTGTCAGTGAAATAGTACATTGTTCACCGAGGGGAGAAAGTGACCGATTACCAACGAGGGTGTAGTTTGAGGCCCGAGGCGCAGCTAATGGTTACGAGTTGGGAATCACCAACACGAGTTGGGAATCACACTTTCTTACGAGTGATACATAAAGCTTTATACCACACCTAAGAGGAAAATAAAAAACAAAATCTTTATTAATTCAAGTTTATTGTTTATATTTATTTCTGCATTTCTCAGGCAATAGGTTATCAATAACTGCTCGGGCAGTTTCATTTAATTCTGGTGGCGTCATTAAATCTTCACTTTCACTACTAGACGACATTTCGAGTAGATTATAGTAAACACAAATTGAAAATTCATAAAGAAAAAGAAAGCAATCGCGCACGCGCGATTTTCACTTCTTTCTTTTTTTAAATTAACGCTCAGAAAATGCAAGTGGCCAGTATCATTTTGCGGACATGGAGATAATTTTTTTTTGTCTTTTGGCATTAAAAAATATACCGACCTATATTAAATATACCTATATTAAAATAGGTTACCGACTGATATTACCCAAAATTAAAAAAAACAGTACGATAACAATGGATTCTCATATATATATCCGGGGGCGTGCCAACGTTTGTCATTTTGGATTAATGTTGGCATGTGTCGCGGATGTCTATGGGAGACGGTATCCACTTACCATCAGACCTCTGTATGGGCATACCGCCTTCGTAGGTAAAAAAAGAAGTTATTATTTTTTTGGTAACACTGTACCTATTCCATTGGAATTTATTTTCGACTTAAAGGGTCGTATAAGGGAACGGACAGTGTCGACTTTAGGTTTTTAACGCTACGCACACAGCGTCTGCGCGCTCACACACACATCTTTAGGTTGCCCAGTGGTTCCGCGACACCAATTGTGAGTCTAAATACATGTTTGATACTGAAATACAGTGATTAGTATTTTGTAATTGTAGTTTAAACAAATTAATCAATAAAATAAAATAATACAAATCTTAATATTTCCAAATGTATTTTTTATTAAAAAATCTTATTTTTATATAGGTTTGTGATAATTATTTTACAGAGGTACATTTAGCAAATACATAAAAAATTGTTTTGCTAAATAATATGTACATAAAAAAACAAACAAACAAAGAAAAAAACATACATTAATTTTGATAAAAACATAATATATATAGATTTTGCGCTCAGATTCACAATATTATGTTTCTAATTTTAAACAATCGACTTACATTACTATAGCCGCGCCGTTAGAAAACGTAAAGTTTCATTCATTCGTAAAGTCATAAACCACTATTTCAACAAGGATGCGCAACACATGTTTCGTTTGTCGATAAACGCACACAGTCCACCGACCGACAGTCTACCTGCTGTAGGTACATTTTTGCACGTGATGAAAGTTATAAACAGTTCGTATCGTAGTTCAAAAGAACAAAACGATACCGTTCGATACATAGTTGAATAGAATCTAAACAAAATTATAATACCTATTTTAATTTTCTTTAACAGATAGATATTTTTTAAAACACTCTAATCCTCATGACAGTTTTATCCTAACAAATCTTTACTTTCTCACCATTGGTTCATTCGAAGCACTTTTCATTCTTTTTTTCTTCTCTTCCATTGCTCTAATAACATTAGGCGGTTCTCTTATTTGCATGCACCGAGAATTTCGCGGATCGACCAATTCTGGAAGCAAGTAGTCATAATAAAATGCAACCAATTTCGATTCCATTTTAGCCTTCCAAAATTCGTCGTCACGTTGAATTAAATAAACTTTCATCGGTACAGCTTCACCAAACCAGATACCAAGCATGCAGACGTCTTCTTTTGTAATGTGCAGTTGACCTTGAATTCGGAAAAACCAGTGATGCGTTTTGTTTATCAAATAAGAATTGGAAGCGGAATCTCGCTTCCAAAACGGATGTTTTTTCATAGCATCGTCCAAAGCTAAATTCGCGAAGGAAGATGGACATTTAATTTCTATTAAGCCATCTGCATACCTACCGTCTGGTGTGGTACCTAGGAATGCATGCTCCTGATCAACGACCAACCCGCAACTTTGTATACTAATGTTTTCTTGTTTCTCCAATTGTTTAATTGCGACCGCACCCCGTGATTACTTATATCTTTCATCGGAGCCCAAAAATGATCTACGTCTACCAATCGACGGCCGATCACTGGTTCGCGTTCGTCTTCTGTGTGCTCTGAAGAAAGGCGAAGAGGCGAAGAATTGGCAGAACGTATGTCATTCTGCAAAATAATACGCGTCTACATATCTTTCGGGAGAAAATAGGTACCAATTAAACCTTTAACACAAACTCAATAAGTACTCACGTTGCCTAAGTTTTCAGGTTCCGGTTCCACATCACTTTGGGTCTCGTTTTGGCAATTTTGAATTTCAGACAAGGCAACTCTGTAAATAAATTACTATGCTTAAGTTTTCATTTTCAACATATTAATTGAAATGTAGGTATGGTAGGTTTTCATTCATACCTTTTCTTCTTTCTTTTACTTTGGACGCCTTTTCTCCGGGCATTATATTCTTCATTGCTTTTTCTTTTACCCATAATTACCTGCAATAAAATCAATCAGACAATAAATAATTGAAGACAAATTCAACGAGCCCAAACGCGACGAGTTTATGTTGTATAGTTGAGGAGTTCCTATGGCCACCTTCCGGCTCTATCATCAGACCCTGGAGACCATCTAGGGTTATAGTACTTGTCAAGACAAATGCAACGAGCCCAAACGCGAAGGGTTTATGTTGTGTAGTTGAGGAGTTCCTATGGCCACCTTCCGGCTCCATCATCAGACCCTGGAGACCACCTAGGGTTATAGTACTTGTCAAGACAAATGCAACGAGCCCAAACGCGACGGGTTTATGTTGTGTAGTTGAGGAGTTCCTATGGCCACCTTCCGGCTCTATCATCAGACCCTGGAGACCATCTAGGGTTATAGTACTTGTCAAGACAAATGCAACGAGCCCAAACGCGACGGGTTTATGTTGTGTAGTTGAGGAGTTCCTATGGCCACCTTCCGGCTCTATCATCAGACCCTGGAGACTATCTAGGGTTATAGTACTTGTCAAGACAAATGCAACGAGCCCAAACGCGACGGGTTTATGTTGTGTAGTTGAGGAGTTCCTATGGCCACCTTCCGGCTCCATCATCAGACCCTGGAGACCACCTAGGGTTATAGTACTTGTCAAGACAAATGCAACGAGCCCAAACGCGACGGGTTTATGTCGTATAGTTGAGGAGTTCCTATGGCCACCTTCCGGCTCCATCATCAGACCCTGGACACCACCTAAGGCACAAACAATATATCGAGTAAAAACACAAAAATGTAGGTACAGATACTTACCCGATCCAAAATAGTCAACAGCCCACTGTGCACAATTTTTTGTATACGTACACGTATAATTTACGCGTCAATTTATCGACGCAAAAATCACTCAGAGCGACGTGCTCTCTCTTTGATTGCGCCTTAGCGAATGTCGGTCACAGGCTCTCGAACTGACTAAATATGTAGTGGTTACCGGATGTTTTCGCTTCATACTAATTAGTATGAGAAATCTATGAGAAAAAAATCCGAAAGTTTGAGTGTTCATTACTCAAAAACGGTGACTTTGTTTATGAGTAAATTCTGAACATACATTCTTTGGTCTATTAAAATTATAACTGATTAATCGTTTTTTCATTAAAATATATATGAAACGCTCAATATTGCTAATTGAGCAAGCCCTTTTTGCGCGCAAAGGGGTACTTCGTCATTAAATTACCAACAAACCATTACATATACAGCAGTGAAATTTTCTACAGGTGTAGATAAACTTCATAACTAGAAATTATATTTTTTATTTTATGAAATAACTTGATTTACTACATAAAAAAGGGACAACACTAGACGCTGTTTTTACCAATTCTGCGAAGAAGGCCCTTAAAATATATTTCAAATTCACCTGTCAATACAGAAAAAAGAGATGACCAATAGAAAGAGTCTTAAGAAATTGCACGTACTTTTCTGCTAAAAATGACCTTCCATTATTTCTACCAGCAAAAGAAAATCATATTTTTTATGACAGCACAAGAAAAACAATAGAATTGACATAATTAATAATGGAGACATTCGCATTCATTAATTCAGTTTCATGTCTTTTCATATTTATCATAAGGCATAGCCACTTGACGCGGCAAAAACATTGGCTAAAGGTTTTTATCTTTTCCTAAATTCGGATAAAAGGCGTAGTGACAGACTATTCATCTTGAGGACTTGTGTGTCACTGATAAAATGACACAGCATTCACAGTGAGGCACGATCAGATCTATATATATAAAAATGAATGTTTCTTTGTTTGTCCCATATGCGTTCCTATACCATTCATCCGATTGCGATGAAACATTGGTGAGTTGTTGTGCGCATGCCCGCCAAGGTTTCTGAATTAGTACTTGATGACCACGCGAACGAAGTCGCAAGCAACAGCTAGTTTATAAATAAAATATTCTTTATGACAAATTTTGATAGTTTATGTACGATTCAATGCTACGTTATCCCTCTCTCACAGAAGACTGACTACCTTGGAAAGTAATGTATTTCCTACTTTATCCTATTTCGCCAATGTACGTAACACCACGTCATCTCTAGCACTGCCACCACTAGTCAGGAGAAACTACACCTATATATAGGAGTGGACTCGCCAACCGGCTTCGCTAGTGCCGTTTTAAAGAGTCCGGATGGCCGGAAGCATATTTCAGAAATAGGTATTCTTACAATTTGTTAGTGTTTCGGCAGCGAGCGATGCAACTTCTATGGGAAAAGGCTACAGTTGCACTTCGAGCTGTAAAACTTAAATCCAAGTTTTGTATACCCCTGTTTCCTGCTCCAAAAATGCATCGATTTTGACGTGACAATGTTTTATAACGTACCGTGTTCAGCAGTGAGTGGCATGTAAGAGGTCGAAAAGTTACGAAAGTATTACAGCGCGCTAAGTCAAAACGGTAACAGATAAAAGCGCGGTTGTAGTGTCATGCGATAAGCAGATTCAATACAGTAAATAAATACACTTAAAAAGTCAATAATTATATATAATTCATTTATTTCAGACAAAGTCCATATTTCATTTTTAGTGTTAGTAACAATTTTAACTTATAGACAGACTATGTTAGTACTTATTATTAAGATTTTGTTATTACTAATTATATATATATATGTATGTACATGTACACGTGCATATGCATACACATACCCACACACACACACATTCACACACACACACGCACGCAAATATATATATATATATATTCCACCATATATATCCATATACATATACACATGCATATACATGCACGTACACACCAATCACATATACATACATACACACACATATATTTTACATCAGACATTGGCTGTCGCCGCTCGTCACCTCCTATAGGATGCAACGTGCGACTCCACCCAATGTCTCAACATGGGGCCATCCACCCTCTCCGCAAAGATCCTCAGTAGCGTGTTGTAACTAAGTATAACAATGGTAGTATACAATAGTTATAACAATAACTTGGCGTCAAAACTTATTTTACGTTCACGCTCCGGTGGACGAATAACCAATGTTTAAAAATTCTGCCACTCAAGTCGCCAGTTACTGTTTTTAGGATGGCATTTTCAGTCGCCAGAAAGATGCTTCGCGCGTCCTAATAATGGAAAGATAGTCAGTCGGGCATCCGTGCTTCAGCGAACATGGCCGAAGCGCAGCAGGACTGTGTGTATCCATCAATCCTCACTTTACCCGCGTGGTGAATTATGGCCCAAAATTCCCCATGTAACTTACTAGGGGAGGCCTGCACCCTGCAATGGAATACAATAGCTCATAATCACACAAATATCACAATAGCTCTTTCCCCAGCTCCTTGAAAAACTTACTTATAAGGTTAACTGTTACAGATCACGCTTCGGTGCCTTTGACTGCGACAAAGCATTCGACTTTCGAAACATGAGCTGTTCTGGAATCTTTACAGCAGTGTGTAGTTAATGGGCGGTATATGGAGGCTGACTATAGCCGGACAAATCCTTTCCTCTTTACAAATATTGGTATGGATCTTATTCCATCCAATAATATCCGATTAAACCGTCACTCGGGTAACAAATACCTGTTAATCTTGGAAGTGGAAGCCTTATCGGAAGGCGATACGCCGTTGAACAACTGAAATATTGCATGTTTTAATGAAGACCTGACGCGATTATTTGAAGAATCTCGCTTAAAGGCGGTAACTGAGTCTAAATTCTGAACTAGCATGAACATTTCATTGCAGGGAAGAGACCATGAGGATTTTATACAACTTCCATTTTTATAAAATAATTCCACACGATACTTTAACTGTCGGGGTGTGATAATTTAAAAATTCGTGCTTAAACAGAAACTCAATGATACGTGTTGGGTTTTCAACTCATAAGGTCACTTAAAAGTCACTTAATTTTATAAAGTCATTAGGCAGTCCATAATAAAGTAGTTATTAATAGGTAAGTAGTTACTTTTTATAATGTCGTTTGGCAGACCATTAAGTAGTTATTTTATATAATGTCGTTAGGCAGACCATAAAGTAGTTATTTTATATAATGTCATTAGCAGACCATAAAGTAGTTATTTTATATAATGTCGTTAGGCAGATCATAAAGTAGTTATTTTATATAATGTCGTTAGGCAGATCATAAAGTAGTTATTTTATATAATGTCGTTAGGCAGATCATAAAGTAGTTATTTTATATAATGTCGTTAGGCAGATCATAAAGTAGTTATTTTATATAACGTCGTTAGGTAGACCGTAAGTAGTTATTTTATATAATGTCGTTAGGCAGATTATAAAGTAGTTATTTTATATAATGTCATTAAGCAGACCACGAGTATTTAATTTTTCATTTAATGTCATGAGGCAGGCCAAAGGTAATTATTTTTATAATGTTGTTAGGCAGCTCATGCTAACCCCGCGCCGTTAATAATTTATGGAATATCCTGTTATCGCGACGGGAGGGTCCATTTGATTTTGTTTATTACCAAGAGGGAACTCGAAAAACTTCAGATTGTTGCTTCATAATTAATTGCGTCTACGATGTAGGATGATGACATTTGCTGAATCTGATCACGTTTCGGCTATGCTTTGCTATGCTTCTATGTCCAGTAATGTCTACTTTCAAGATATTAAAAAAGTCTTATCTGTATACAGTGCCGTCAGCAGCCCTTTTATTATGCACTGCTAGACATGGGCTTCCTCATGCACGGTGTCTTGTACACGAGGGATGAATGGCCTTAAAACGCCACGCTATCCAGCTGATCGGCGAGTCCAGCCCTTTTTTTTATTTATCGACAATAACAATTGTACATAAACACTCTTTTAGAAGTGGTGTAGTTCCTTAGTGCTTGTGTAGCGGCTTCGTTATCTCTTAGTCGGCTTTTACGACAATCACAGGAAGAGATGGGATGGTGGTATTCTGAAACCGGTCAACACCAAACCATTTATTCCGTTAGTTTCGGAAAAAATGGGTTTATGAAGAAGTTGTAGAGCTTGATAAGAACTATCTCATAGCGTATAGTTTGTATTTAGAGAGATCGAGTTGTTTTTTTAATTTACAACTTCGTAATTTTGAAACTGAACCGATTTAGCTCATCTTCAAACTTAACATGATTAGAACAATCTACCGTACTATCATCAAGGTAAAACTGTAACCAGCCCTTTTTTTATGTACAAAGGCGGCAGACGAGCATACCTGATGTCCACCTGATGGTAAGTGGATACTGTCGCCCAGAGATATCCGAGATACATGCCAACATTAGTCCAAAATGACAAACGTTGGCACGCCCCCGGATACACTGCCTACCTTCAGAGATATAGGAATGGATTTAGAGAAACTCTTGGGAAAATGGGGAGGGATAGGTTGAAAATGGGCTCTGGCATATCTTACTCACTATCAAAACACGTGCATACATTAGGGAAATAAAATAAAGTCGGAAATGCAGTTCATTTCTAGGTAGTCTTCAAGGTCCCGTTTAACATTGTTCCACTGTTAACTTCATGCACATTGTCTTGGACATATGGGGTGTCTTGTACCATACATGGGCCCTTAAACGTGAATTGCCTTATCATCACAGTTAACGAATATTATTATAATTAAGAATCCACGGTATAAAACGTAAAGTACCCTGAAAACATTTCAATGTCATAATAACCTTAATTAATATTAAATTTGTAATCTTCGTTATAATTAATTATTTTGTATACTCCCTGTATTTTCTCGTTTTAATGGAGAGAGATAGTCATTTAAAATTAACGGACGGCCATCTTGTTGCTCGTCAAGACGAGCCATTAAATAAACGTGGAATTTGTATTGTTTTAGCCGTAAAATGTATAAAGAAGTTACATTTTGGCTTTAAAGTTATTGCTCCAGAAATAGGGAGGCAAAATAAGGGGCGTGATAATTAAAATTTTGTCATTGACGTCAAATATATATCACTAAAATTATTATCTATTGTATATTGTCAATCGGTTATTAATTATTTTTAATCCTGATTAGATTACTAGTACATCAACAAAAAATAATACCTCTCCTTATATGTAAGTATAATAGTTTTCTTGCATAATAAAATCTACTTAATAAAAATCTAACACTGACTGACTGACTGACGCACAGCCTAAACCGGTGGGTCTAGAAACATGAAATTTTGCACAGGAGTTTCTTATATAACGTAGGTAAGCACTAAGAAAGGATTTTTGAAAATGCATCCTCTAAGGGCGTAAAATAAGGGTGTAAAAGTTCTTGAGTTGTTGCCGATGAGATTTCTCATCGGGCATTCGGTTAGTATGGAAATAAAATCTGAAGCCAAATTCAATTTGAAAAGATACGAACATCAGTCTAAAATGTATTTAATTACTACGATGCATTAATAATAACGCAACAGAATTAACGAAAAATAGAATTATTTGTGTTTACACTAAAACTTCTAAACCTAGAATTTAAAACAAACCATGTATTTTAAGTTTTTTTTTTATCTAGGTTGAACATAATATTGTACATAAATAATAAATCGTGAGTAACCCGTTTACATAACAATTATCTTAACATACTATGAGTTGTGCATGTTGTAAAAATTTGGTGGATGTAGCAAAGTACTCAGTATGCTGGCGCATTACCTTGCTGGATGGCTAAACTGATGCGTTGTGGCACCAATTATTAATTATTTTATTTTCAGCTGCGCTACATCTCGTTGTGGATCTAGACCTCCTCCATTTGATTTTGTCTTCGGCTTCTCTCTACCAGGATGTCTTCTCATGTTCCAAACCAAATCATTTATTTTGATATACCTAATCAGATCTTCCTCTACACGCTCGATCTGTTGTACAGTAAGTGATACGGGTTTTTTATTTCTTGTGGATTGCGCAACCATGGGATATATCTAAATATAATCCTCCATTTTTGCCATTCATCGATCGCCATACCTTACTCTCTAAAGGCCATTCCCGAGGCTCGCCATCACATACGAGTATGTCTTTTCATTCTTATCTAATCATCTAGCCACTATCGGTGAATTTGTTCAAGTTCTCCGTCCACATGAACACATAACGCGAACCACACTGCGCTTCTTGATACACGGTCTCTATTCACTCATCTGTCCCATCGGTTGTCGAACCTACTGCAAAATCGCCATTTCCCTGTTTTTTGCTGATTGTCTTATGGATCTCATACAAGTATAGTTAGAAATGTAGCAAAACAGCGATGCGAATACATCTGCTATGTATAATGTACGAAGACATTTCATACATTCTAATAATAATTCCTTTATTTCGGACATAGTAAGTATCTATAGATTTGTTAGTAAGTGAGCTTAGACCAATGTTAGTAATTAAAATTAACTTATACCTAAGACCAGCTTCATCCACTGCGTCTTTAAGAGACAGTCAGCCTTGGCCACTATCGTCCTCATTATTTCCGTAAGTAATTCATTTTGATATCAGGCAATCACTAGGTAGTTTCAACCTACCACGCAGGCCCATGCGTGCGATTATTTTTTAAATTATTTAGCATACGGATTTTCTCTCGATGTTTTACTTCACTGCCCTACTAGTGATAATCCTTTGTGTACAGTGAAGAATTTTCAGTCACTAACTTATTTTATTTATTTATTAAGTATTATTTATTTGCCTTTTTCTATCCTTGCTATATTAGGAGGAATATGACACGTGCCAATACGTTCAGCTTGTTTTACGTTATCAGGTAACGCCTCGTCATGAAGATCTGGTATGAGTAGAGTGAGTAGACCGGCGAAAATTGATATACCTGCTATGAGAAGTGTTGGAAGACTTTCCATATATTGTGTCTGTGGAAAAAAACGAAATTCAGTTCATATTTTTGTGCAAAATATGACTATTTGTGCAGTCATCCGTACAAATAGAATGGAAAAGGAATATAAATTTTGTGTGTACCGTAACCAGCCCTTTTTAACATCCACTGCTGCATACGCAACACCGAACGGGATACAATGCAACAGTGCTATTCTAAAGCCGGCCGACTTGAGAATACATTTTACTAGAGAATAGATCGATTTGAGAATACATACTGGATATGTTATATAAGCACTGTAGGACAGCCACGTTAGAGTCTAATAGTGTTCCATGTTCAGTAGCTCTCGAATTATTTAATCTTTAAATATGTGTTATGAAAATGGAACATTCTTATTACGTAGTATCTAAGGTTCAAATTTGACTTTTTAATGAACCCCACCACACCGTCTTCGCGTCCCCTAGAAGTTGCCAACCAGGTTTCTTTGATAAGAACGTACAATGTATCATCTACTCTATCCCCATATCGATGCCACACGGCAACCAATTTTTATGTGTATAATAATAAAATATGATATCATCTAAAAACGAGACCCTATTGACGGTTCTAGTTTCTCAGATATAGATATAGTAGATGGCGAAAATGGCAAATACAAACCATTTTGAAACCACACAATGGAAATGAACCTTAAAATCACCATAATAACTCGTTTACGAACATAACAAAAAGTTTATAATCGGATGCACTTTTGCTTAGTTAATGCTTTAGATACCACGCCATATCATCAGTCTATGTCTTTCCACTGCCGGATATAGGTCTCTCTCAAGACTTGCCACCATACACGAGCTCTTCTCATCCAGCCATAACCAACAAACTTCCTCAAGCCGTTATTCCAGACGGAAAGGCGACTTGAAGAAGTTTGGCCTCCAGCCAGATGACTGAAGAGCGTTCCATACTTTATATACGGGAAAACAAAACTTGATAAAAGTATTTACACAATAATATCAATTGATTTAACAATGTTCCTGGCAATTAGTTTAAATAAAATACAGGTACTCACCAATAAAGGCGTCATTGGTGCCAAAATGGAACCTATCCTGCCAATAGCGGAGCACAGAGCGTGCATAGAGTTGCGTGTGTATGTTGGAAACAATTCTGAAGTATACAGATAAACTGTTGTAAATGTGAATGTCGATACGATTTTCCCTAATAAATAGAGCCCTGTTGATAGCCACGCATAACCTGAAACAAAATGGTAATTTGTGATAACATCTGACGTTAACGGACCTGCTACTCACTTGTATTGCCCTAATTATTCTGTTATCTGTGATCTATAAAAGAAAAAATAAATTTATTATATTAAAATACACCTTACCTTCCGGTACAAAAGGTTGAACAACACAAAGTACACCAGCAATCATAAACGACGCAAACAATGGCTTCTTTCGTCTAAACCTCTTCAACGTATAGAACATTACAAGGGTTGCCGGTACATCTGTCATCGACATCAGTCCAAAATTAACATATTTATTTCCAGCGAGCGACACTACATTGATCATCAATCCAAAACAAATGAAGGTACAAGATATCCACCAAACTAAACATACTATGAACCTTTCAATAACTATTTTTGAACGGAAGGTGTCCCGCAGGGGTGAACTTTCAGCCCTTTTCTCTTCGCATTGAATGTTCAGAAGTATTTTCTCGTCAATCTTTGCTTTATTCGTTTTTGCTATTTTAGTCAGTAATTCAATTGCTTCCTCTTTTCTGCCTTTGCTTAATAGCCATCTTACACTGTCGTCCATTAGAAACATATATAGTAAGAATAATAATGAAGGAGCATAAATGGCTTGAACGAGATGTCGCCAATAAGGTAGAATGTACGCGAATACGGCCAGTATCAATCCACCCACAGAGCAAATGGCTACTAATAATATTTGCTGTAGCAATCTGTGGTCACTGTTCACCATCTCCACACCTAAAAACGAAAAAAAAACATTAAGGTGTCGAGCACTGATAGCGACGACCAGCGCCCAAAGGATTTATAGATCGAAAAGAGTTGTATGATGTCGCTTGAAAATGTTTACGCAGCATCACGCAGTCGAGCGATTTGATAATTGGTCACAAATAGTCACAATGTTTAAATGACTGCCGTGTCTTGGCACTTAATAGACAAGGTTTTAATAAATATTTTCTCATGAAACGGTGATAGCTTAATACATATATATTTGCGACTGGCATTCGTAAGGCAGTGAGTTCAAGTCCCGCAATAAAAATCATTATCTTAAATGACAATAAATTATTCAGTTTTCATTACTTCGGCGACAAATAACAGCATCGTGGGGAAACTCCACGTGCCCGAGAATTGAAAAAATCTGGAACATGTTTAACATACATTAATCCGAATTGGGCCCAGTGGCTTGAACCTTCATGTTTTTTTTTAAAAACAAAGCGTCTGACGAGTATACATTCCACCTGATGGTAAGTGGATACTGTCGTCCATAGACATCTGCGATACATGCCCGTATCAGTCCAGAATGACAAAAGTTGCCACGCCCATGAATGTGCTGCCTACCTTTGCAGATTAAGGAATGGATTGAGAGAAAGGGTTGGGAAAATGGAGAAGGATAGGATGGGATGGGAATGGGCTCTGGCATATCTCACTCACTATCGAAACACGTACGTACATTGGGTAAATACGATAAATGCAGTACATTTCAAAGTAGTTTTCTCTGAGAGGGGGGTAACGTGGCTAGTTGAGTGCGCCCAGCGGTTGTGGGAATGCAGCGTGCACTCTCCCCATACTATGCCATATGCCCCGGAGTGGTACATTGTAGGCTAATGTTTATATAAATGTTAATCATCCCCGTAGTTTTGTACGTAAACGGGTTAATCCCGACCGGTCTCGAGAGCAACCTAAGGCGGTTAATTTTCCGTGGCGGCGACGAACTCCCGGCGAACATGCAGAAAACGGTACCGCTCGATGCCGGGCGTATCGTCCGTCGGTTTATGTCCCTACGGCTCTGAATCCCGGCCGACTGTACTTACGGCAAAGGTTATAAGTCTCCCCCTCATTCTGGTTTACCAACGGACACACGAGATAATACGGAACCATTAAAAACAAATCTTCAATGTTAGTGAAACTGTGTAATACTTGCTCATAATGTATGCTGGTGAGCAGTTATCGCCAAAAGTGCCTTCTAGTAATTCTAAAATAATAAACACCAAGTAGGAATCGGCAAAACTCTTGGCAATGCCGAACACGGCGGCTGCTACACCGGCTATTATAATGGTTGCTTTTCTACCAATTCTGAAAAGAATAAATAAATTTATTTTTATTTTATAAAAGGAGAAAAAACAGAGAAGAAATCAAACAGGACAATAAATAAATAGCGCCTATACATAAATTAAGTGACGGTGCTATGATCAAAATGAATGATAAGAAAAAGTAATCAGAGTAAAAAGAGAAGATGGCAGTTACTAAAAGAACTATTTCGTAATTATTATTGTGCATTTGTTACGTTTAATTACACAATATTACGGATATATTTTAGTGTTAGATATTATTGAATACTAAACTGATATATATTAAAACTGACAAGCAGTTTGCAAAATGCACAGATTATTTGTTTATGTTAGGTAAAAAACTAAAGTAATATCAATGAAAATATCTGTTAAGGTAATGCAAGAAATGAATGAGGGTTGAACTGGATATGTTTGCCTGCACCAATCATCACTTTGTCTATATAAAAAGCATGTTTTTATCTGACGTCATCAGAAATTGGTAGGGGATTGTAATATTGGTAGGGGTAGAATGCACGCTGCATTCCCACAGCCACTGGGCGCAGTCGACTGGCCACGTTACCCCTCTCTCACAGAACACTACCTTGAAATATACTGCATTTCTTATTTTATCGTATTTCCCCAATGTACGTGTTTCGGTAGTGAGTGAGATATGCCAGAGCCCATTCCCATCCCATCCTCTCCCTTCCAATTTTCCTACTCCATTCCTTAATCTGAAAAGGTAGGCAGCGCATCCTGGGGCGTGGCAACGTTTGTCATTCTGGACTGATGCTGGCATGTATCGCGGATGTCTATGGACGACAGTATCCACTTACCGTCAGGTGGACTGTATGCTCGTCCGCCGCCTTTTTTCTTTAAAAAGAAGCATTGAACTTGTGGTTACTTCCACACACTAAAATACGAATCGATGCCTTGATGTAGTTCAGACCCTTAGAAAGCGGGAAACAAATTCGTAATTTGATATTCTTCATTGATATTACTGTAAATACATTTTTTTTTTATGGACGAAGGTGGCAGACGAGCATACAGTCCACCTGATGGTAAGTGGATACTGTAGCCCATAAACATTCGTGATACATGCCAACATTAGTCCAAAATGACAAACGTTGGCACGCCCCGGGATGCGCTGCCTACCTTTGGATATAGGACTGGATTTGGAGAAAGGGTTGGGGAAATGAGGAGGGATAGGATGGGAATGGGCTCTGGCACATCTCACTCACTACCGAAACACGTACGTACATTAGGGAAATAAGATTAAGTGGGAAATGCAGTATATTTCAAGGTAGTCTTCTGTGAGAGTCTTCTGTAAATACATATATATCGTCTGAAAAATATTTTATTAGTATATTTATATTAGCACATGTTAGTAGCTTGATGTATGTAGTACATACTTATCAGATAGTTGGCCTTGAAAGAAGAGACCAACCATAAGTCCTATGCTGTGAACTGTGCCAACAAACGTCCGTTTCCAATCTTGACACGCTAACTGAAACTGAAATAAAGATATTTAAATAAACTCAAAATATATTTTACTAGCGACCCGCCCTCGCTTCGCTTCGTTTTATAAGCTTTATCTTTTCAATTTATTTTTTTTACGAAATAAAATATTGCCTATATTAGATACTGATAATGTAACTTCCTATTTGTTAAAATAATTTTTGAAATCTATTCAGCAGTTCCAGAGATTACCCCCAACATACCTACAAACACAATTTTACCTCTTTATTATATTAGTATATATAGATATATACAAGTGTGGCTTAATACGCAATGCAATGCAACCAGCCCTTTCAGCATCCGCTGGTGGACCCCTTCTCCTGAATATTGTCTTCGCAAGAGGGATGTAAGGCCTCAAAACGGGTTTGAAGGCCTTAAGCTGTTCAAGCCGGTTGGCGAGTCCGCTCTTTTAGAGATGGTGTAGTTCTTCAGCGCTTCTGGTAGCCACTTTATTATCCTTTAGCGCCTTTTATCACACCCACAGGAAGAGATCGGGTGGAGATATTCTATAGCCGGCCGAAACTACACGGTTACACGGTCCTTGATATAAATCCATTCAATATTTTCATTCGTCTGATTCCATGTTTTTTTTTTTATAGATTAGTGGACGGACGAGCAAGCGGTCCCACGTGATGGTAAGTGTTACCGCCGCCCATGGACACCTGCAACACCAGGGGGTATGCGGGCGCGCCGCCGACCTTGCAAAATCCTATTCACAGCTCTCTTGAAGAACCCCATATCGTAGCTTAATGGAAAGACCTCTTCAGGCAACTCGTTCCACAGCCTACGTAGATAAGATAAGATAGATAATATAAGTAGATAAGTTATTTTAAGTGAGTTTTATAATTTTGGGTATATATAATAATATACAAACTCATAAGTAGTCCTTAAAATATGTACGTTGTATTCACCTGTATTCAAAATAGATTTTTCAATAATGGAACGAAGTTGGCATGTGCCACGCATATCCACGGGCTACAGCATCCATTTACCACCAGGTGGATTATGCTCGTCTGCCGCTATTTTTCTATAAAAAAAAACATACATTTTCCAGAACTAAAAAGTATTTTTTTCATTCTCCAGCTATATCTATTATTACCAAATAAACGTACATTAATTCCGACAGGAGCAACAAATCAAATAATAGAAAATCAAATAACAGATTTACCTCTCCGACAAAACTCTTCTCGTCGTTATAAACCCACTCAGTACACGGTTCAACAACTGAGGAATCGAAGCTGAGTGGAGAGCACTCGGTGATGTTCGCGTATTGATATTTATAACAATTTCTGTAGTCTGTTGGCGTGGTAAAGTTGTACCAGGGCGAGTCGTAAACTCTGTCCTTTGCTTCACAGGGCAAGATCTCACATCTATAATTCGTAGAAAGTTTGTATCGAGGTAAGTAAAGGTTGCAAAGTTACGTTTTTTAGAGTTCTACATAAATTTAAATTGCATAAATAATAATATTTTTTAAAGATATATCTTTACTTCAACATTCAACACCATAAATTGATGTAATGTGGTACATAAGATTTAAGGGAAGGAGCTGACAGCTGTAAGACAGATTACTCTCGTACACATGTCAGGACACATGTCCTTATTTATTATTATAGATTATTAGAACTTGCAACTAGTCAATTATCATATATCATGACTTTATTTAATGTTTCTGCAATCTTCATATGCCATAAGAGACAATTACTTACCTACTAGAAACAATATAATAACATATCTTAAATAAATACATTTTACATCGACAAATACAAAACAGTTGAAAAGAACCTTTTCAAAGATAATTTAAATATTATTTGAACAGATATATAAACAATCTGTAACCATATTAATTGAAAATTAGTTTATCCCACCTTAGATGTAAATAAAATAAGTAAGTATAATGTATAATGAATGAATGAAAATTCTTAACTTTAACTTAAGTACAAGTTACATTTGACGTAGATATGCAGAGGCAAAAAGCGATTTCTTCCACTCAACTAACTTCTAATTAAATTACTTATAGGGAGAAGAATCAAATAATAATGCAATGTAAAATATATAAAATTGTACATAAATATATTAAATAATATAAAGATGATTAAAAATTTAAATTAACAATTAACAATTCGATTAACAAAATAAATACCGAATATCTAACACACAACAATCATCTAACCTGTAAGGTACCTCCTCCGCGACGAAAATGAAGTTGATACAATACATTCCATTAGCAAAGAAAGCCAATCCTAACAGCACTGTCATCTGTATCTGGTACCTTCCAAACGCACCGATTTTTGTTAACACTTCGTCCAAATGAACGCTGTATTCGCTTCTTTTCTCTTTCTGTACCATCTTTGAAGTTTCTTCCATTATGTTTTCACCTGGTTCTTTCCACTAAATTTTTTAATTCGAGTTTATAATATAGCAGCAAAGAAACAAGAAGTATTTCTTACTAGAGATCATAAATTGTAACTAAATCTTATAGGACAATCAATTTAAGTAATTTATTTGAATTTCAATTCAAAATGCTAAACTTTTCTCCAGTCTGTAGACCCAATATACAGTTTCGCCAAGACGTCAAGATGCAAACATTGCTAGAATGGAAATGTTAAAGGACGTGATTACTCCAATGACTTGCTTCCTTCTCGAGTACGGATCTTATAATGTAAGCGACGCTAATTCAATAAAATATCATGGCTTATGATATGCATCCTGTTATAGATATTTTTGGAACAATCTCCAACGCAAAGTACATATATATGCACCTGGTGATATTTTTTAAAACAGATTTGATCAACAATTCAAATAATAATAACATTTAATAATAATACTAGTTAAGCATGGTCACAGCGTAGGATGCAAAAAATAGATATATTTGTTGAATATAAAATTTACTTGAATCTAATAATTATTACAATAAATTATAATCTATAACTATATCTAAAGAGGGTGTTGCTTCTGCCGATGTTAGGTATTTCTAGTTGTTAGATGTTAGGTATTTCTAAGAAATTCTAGTTGAAGCGGTGGCGGCGACATTTCCTCGGTTATGAAGAGGTTACGTCAAGCTGCACGTTGGTGCAGTGTCATCGCCTCTTGCCTCGTGTTGCAATTGTGTGACCAAATGAGGTCGGTTCATACGCAGCGATCTTCCTATGTTAGGCATGCGTAACATACTCAATAACATTTATCATGTGTACATGAAAAATGCATGTGATTAAATACTAGCGGTGTTTGCGACTCCGTTCGCAAGAACTTGTGATTCCCGTGGGAACTCTGTAATCAATTTGGACAAAAAGTACCCTAAATGTTAATCCACCACATAAGTTATAATTATACCAGGATCCATTTAAAATCGGTATAGTAGATTTCGCATGATGCGCATTCAGATAGGCAGACAAATAAAATATCCAGAAATGGTCGTTTTGGGCTCGCACTTTACATTGCAATCACTTTTTTCGAAAAATATTTCCTATACAGACCGGCTCTGTTACGATTTTATTTTATGTATAGATAAGTATAATTAAATAATTAATATAATACTTAAGATA
Organism: Sesia apiformis; assembly: GCA_914767545.1. Classification (NCBI taxonomy): domain Eukaryota; kingdom Metazoa; phylum Arthropoda; class Insecta; order Lepidoptera; family Sesiidae; genus Sesia; species Sesia apiformis. Next base: position 20,750,325 of record OU611952.1, read on the forward strand.
ATTAATTAGTAATGTTGTGAAAAATTAAAAATAGAATACCGTATAAGATTTGCCTATAATGCTACGGCACACGCAGTTATTTCATATGGGGTCAGCAGTTGCGGGCGCACTTATAACACTTATTTAAGTAAAATAAGGCAAATTTAGGTGAGATTACTAAAAATAATTGTTCCATATAGTATTAAACAGAAATACAATAATAACGATACAAGCTCTTCAAGTTCTGTAATGTGCTTCAACACAAAATAAAAGTACACAAACCTTAGTAACGCACCTGTATCTACACGTGAAATAGCTAAACGAAAACTAATAATTATTAAATCAAATAATATCTACCGACAACAGACAAATGAATTGAACCTACCATTGAAAACTAAATTAAATGAAAAAAATATTAACTCTAAATTAAAATCATATTATTTAAATATACTTTAACGGTGGGGTACTTGTTCATAATAATAGAATACTAATGTACTGTGATACAGTGCTGAGGGGGGTGGGGTAGGTGGTGGGGGGGGGGCTTTTAGTTAAATTGTCTTTAATTTAAAATCAAACTAGAAACTTCGAGTTTGCGATGAAACAAAGAGAGTAATCGGTGTCTATTCCATTTGTTTATCTTTAATTTCCAACTTACTTATCTACGCTGTCCTAAAAATGTCACCTATTCCGTTTCTTCTTGGCGGGGCAGTATATTGCGTAACGTATATTTGTTTGTGCAGTAATATATTCACTCTGGACAAACCTCTGTGGTTTTTTGAGTGTCTATCATGGTATTGAGTATATTTTTTTGACAGCTTTTTGGTAAACAAATAAAAAGAAAAATGTTTGATAGGTCTTTTATTGGGAGGAGGGAACATATAAAAGTGGTTGGGCCCTCACCAATTAGCCACTTCCTCGATCCAGTAGGTCTACGATGTCGCCACAGTAACTGCAGTTCAGTGATCCTCTAGAATCTAGATTGACACTTAAGGAAGATGTCCTTTGCAGAAAAATCGTGTTTACACACCATTGGAAAAGATTATTGAAGTCATTGTATCGCAGGACACACTTGATTGCAGCTATAATTTTACTTTAAATAGCGACGGATAAAAGATGATACATTTTCCCATCCATCCAATCCCATCGATAGGAATTGAAATACAAAAGGGAAATATAATTTCATTATACTCCCTACTCTTTATTCCACCCCATACTAGATAATGGGTTTCCTTTATCTGAGTACCCTGTAGTAGAAAGTGTAGAGAGTATTACAGTGGAGTGTAGGCTTTCTCGGCCGGTGTCCATATTAATTGAATCTTCCGGGCTACTTGGCCGACGTCTTCTGAAATCTCTTCCCTTTCTTCCATTTTCTTTTCTTCCATTCTTTTCTTCCATGGACGAAAGAGAAGAGATTCCAGAAGACCTCGGCGAAGTAGCCCGGAAGATTCAATTAATAGAGTATTACAAGTTGAGGGGTTTTGGTTAACCCATTATACTCCCTACACTCGATCTCATCGCATCCCCTGTGATTATAGACAAGTCCTTAACATATATCGTTGTACTCCCTCTTCACGATCCATTCCACACGTTTGAGAACATTGAGAACTTGAAAATGTTCTTCACTCTGGCCCGGTCTTCGTATGTATTGTGATTCTCCATAGGCAACAGTATTACCGTCAGGTAAAAGTCTTCTTTTATAGACACCTACGGATATACATGTAGCAGGAGAGTGCATGCTGCATTCCCACAGCCGCTGAGCGCACTCGACTGGCCACGTTACCCCTCTCACAGAGAAAACTACTTTGAAATGTACTGCATTCATCGTATTTACCCAATGTACGTACGTGTTTCGATAGTGAGTGAGATATGCCAGAGTCCATTCCCCTCCCATCCTATCCCTCCCCATTTTTCCAATCCATTCCTTAATCTGCGAAGGTAGGAAGCGCATCCAGGAGCGTGCCAATGATTGTCATTCTGGACTGATGTTGGTATGTATCGCGGATGGCTACGGATGACAGTATCCATTTACCATCAGGTGGACTGTGTGCTCGTCTGCCGCCTTTTCCTATAAAAATGAGTTAACATATTCAAACGAGACAGATAAGTAATTTCTTACTGTTATTATCTGAACATCTGTATGTATTCCCGACCACTATTAAACTGAATTTCAATATTTAGAGATTCCCACCAGCATTCAACCTTAGAATAACCAAGCTCTAGTTCTCAATTCTATTATTACCTACGTACTTTTATATGAGCTTGTACGAGGAAGGTATATAAAGCCTGCCAAATGGTAATCCATAATTAAAGGCATTGTTAGTAGAGATGCTACCTAGATTTGCCTAATTACCCGCTCGGCTTAGTCACAGTCGGGTTGTACAGTCTGATTCTTTAACAAACAGCTCGACGAACACTTTGCATGTTGTTAGACTACGTAATAAATTCAAGAGATATATTGAACATTTTTACTGGTCGATTTGATGTATTTTTTTTAGTTTTTGTTTGATTATTGTTGTGAGATCTAAAAATATGGCAGTGCCGGTCGGAAAAGAGGTATCTCTTTAGGTTTAAGAAGAAAAAAAAAACTGTTCTTTGCAAAATTTTACAAACCCCATCTAGAAAGACGTGGAATTTTTTAAGAGTCTTTTTAGTTCCCAGAACTCTTTTAAAAAATTCAACATCTATTCGTTGCATACGGCAAGGGTATGTCGTTACATAGGGCTAATCGAGCCCTACAACTTTTGTATAAACAGTTATTTCTAAAAAAACGTATTAATAATAGGGCGATCTCCGTTCCAATACTGTGAGAAATTTATTCAGATGTTTCTGCTTGAGTATACACATCACACATACATACACTTGAATATACACATACATACACATGGTATGTATTTACATGCGATAATATTAAAGTAACGGACTTAATGAACGTATTGCGGAAAGATTATTATCATTAAACTCAAATCTTCCTGTCGTTTTCAGTACCAGTATTTTCCCTTACTGTGGTCACGTCAGTTATTAACTCGACTGGGCTTGTTCCACTGAATTTCCTCTATTTATTTTCTTCTAAAGACCCGTTCACTTTACCACTGTTTTAGTCCTGATTCCGTCTTTTATGTATGTCACGTGTTCTGATAATTTCCAAATTATTCTTCCAGATGTTGTGGTACATTTAAAAAAACCCTAATCGTCCACTGCCTAATATGAGCCTCTTCACGCACAAAGTCTTGTGCATAAGGGATTTGTAGCCTAAAAACGTCACGCTGACTAAGCGGGTATACTTAATGGTAATAAGCCTTTCTTACCAATGGGTAAGACAGGCGTGTCCACACTTTTCACTTTTAGAAGTTATGTAGTTCCTCACAGCTTGCGGTATCTAGTGGCTTCGTTATCCCATAGTTGCTTTTTACGACACCCATGGGTTGTTCTCAAACCACCCAATGTGGTGTCACATAGCTCAATTACTACCGCTATAACTTTCTTTTCCTCTCATATTTCGCTAACCCTTTTCTTACAAGTGAGAGATAGTATTGTTGTAGCCCCTTATGTTAGGTGTGTCACAAGTGAATTTGACTAGAAGGGGTAGCTAATTGTAGGCCAGGAGTACAATGGAAGCACATACGTGGAAAAGCACTTAGAGAAATAAATTATTCATTATTTATAATTGGCACCTAAAACAGAGAGGCTCTCTGGTTGGTAGTGGTCTACCCTATTTTATAAATTAGTCAATTTGTCATTATAGAAATTTTCGCGTTTTACATTATACGACTGTTTTATTTTATATGACTCTAAAGGCTCGCCCTGTATCACTCCTCGACGCAGCTGTACCAGCCTGGTCTTTTGAACTTGAATTCGGACCGTCATGCTCACAGTATTATACAGACATCGCACCTCGATATATCGCCAATCGACTTGGCACCGCTGTAAGGTTCCAGAACAGCCCAGGTTTCGATAGAGTAGAACGCTTTCTCGTAGTCCACAAAGGCAATATGCTGATTATTCTCTTCGGTCTTTTGTATAATCTGCCACAGTGTGTGAATGTGGTCTACGGTGCTGTAGCCTTTCCGAAATCCAGCCTAGTCCGGCGGCTCAAACTCGTCAAACCTCCGAGCGAGACGATTCGTGATTACCCTCGAGAACAGCTTATACATACGAGTATATGTGACTCGGTAGGGAAATAGGTCTATAGTTCTTCAATAAGGCCTTGTCTTCTTTCTTGAAAAACAAGACTACCACACTCCTACTCTACGCCTCTGGTGTTATCCCACTGTCTAAGACGGAGTTAAAGAGAACTCAGAACTCTCGGAGTTTTCAGAAACTCTGATGTTATATCGTCTTCATCGGCGCCTTTGCCGTTCTTAAGTTGTCCGAGGACAATACTCATCTCACCCTGGTTGAAATCCGGGATATCCTCAGTATAGTGGTGCGTTATTTTTGCATGATGATTGTTCTCCACGTGGGCTGTAGGCGCAGATGCGTGTGCAGTGCAGAATTTTCTGTAAAACTTCTCAACTTCTGCGAAGATCTCTGGTCTCGAAACGAAAGTTTGGCCACTATCGCTTTTAAGCATCGCCAGATGACTGCGTCCAATAGGTTGAGAAAAGACTCTAGGCTCGTTGCCTCAAACCGTTTTGTATTTAAGCTACGTATAAGCCAAGTTGAATGCCTCTATCGACCTCCTGATCGATAGAGGCATTCAACTTGGCTGGGCACCATTTTGGGAAAATGCGACGTCTCTTCTCGTCGCCTATACCAAAATGCTTGAAGACGAAAGTCTTCAATCAGTGCATCCTGCCGGTTATGACGTGTGTTGCCGAAACGTGGCCTCTAACGGTAGGCCTGATCCATAACTACAAGGTTACTCGGCGAGCTATGGAGAGGGCTATGCTCGGAGTTTCTTTGCGGGATAATATCCAAAACGAAGACATTGGCCAAAGAACCGGAGTCACCGACATAGCTCGTAGAATCCGCATGTTGAAGTAGCAGTGGACAGGTCATATTTGCCGTAGGAGCGATAACCGTTGGAGACCACGTACTGGGAAGCGCAGTGTGGGACGCTTTCAGGCCAGGTGGACCAATGACTTAAAGAAATTCGCTGGTGCTGGTTGTATAAGAAGAGCCGAGGATCGTGTGTGGTGGGGAGCCTTAGGAGAGGCCTATATCCAGCAGTGGAGATACATAGGTTGATGGTATGGTATGGTAAAGGCTCACGCATATAACATTGCAAAAATTCTTCTGAATCATTTTCATACATTTTGTATAAACCATCGCACACTTGAGGTGGGCTGCATCGGGCCGCAGCGCAGCGCACTGGCGGATCGCTTGCCAGCCGTATTTATGTGCCGATGTTATGCGCTGCGACGCGGCCCTCTCTCACAGAATACTACCATGAAATGTACTGCATTTCTTACTTTATCGTATTTCCCAATAGGATGTGTTTCAGTAGTGAGTGAAATATGCCAGAGCCCATTCCCATCTCATCCTATCCCTCCCCATTCTCCCAACCCTTACTCCCAATCCATTCCCTAGTTTGCAAAGGTGGACAGAGTATCCACCAACAATTGTGCCAACATTTGTCATTCTGGACTGATGTTGGTATGTATCGCGGATATCTATGGACGACACTATTCACTGATCATCAGGTGGACTGTATGCTTTTTTTCATTCCATCGACAGTTCGTTTTTTTTCTATAAAAAAAAACGTTAACAAAAGTAATTCGAGAGTTATTCGTTGTACGATGACGTGAAGAATTGGATGTCAAAAATTATCTGGTTTAAATTATTGCGTTGAGCTGTGGCCCGCCCCATCTGTGATGTGCGTTGTCCCAGTTTTCCAGTGCGACACGGCGACGCGGCTGTCTAGACGCGAGCCTTGAAATGTATATATAAAATATATTATATACAGTTTGGATTTCGATCCTTATAGACGAAGAGCGACGGCGTATAATAATGATACCAACATATATCATCGTATTTATACACTTAACTACATACACATAAAATTAGTTTTGATCATACAACGACAATTTCACGTAAAATAGGCTGATGTCGTAGGTATCTATAAAATAATAATTATGTCATATTATTTTTCTGTTTTTACATAAATGTATCGAAATTATAACAACCAACGGTAAATTTGTAATTGTAATTGTCCACAGAGTATAAAATGGCATGCATCAAATATCACGCGAAGGAGAACCTGCTAAGTAATTCAATAAAATGCACAGAATTGCTAAGTGAACACGTTTCATGTATTTCACTTGTTATCTGCAGTTCCATTCGCTTGCGTGATCACTTGGACGATGGACATTGTAAAGGAAATAAAAAATAATAATTTGCGTTACTTAATTAAAAATAAAAAAGCAATTAAATGAAATATCGTAATTAACAGTTTAATCAAAAAGTAATAAAATGTTTTAAAAGTAGTGATCAAATTTATTTATTCAAGAGCTGAAGAAAAAATGTATCAAAGAGAATTTTTGTGATCTTTTTCTGTGAGCTTCGAACCACTTAGTTCTAAATTTGGTTTACGAATGATACTTATTGGAAAGCGTTAAGCCATGGATATTTCACCATTTGCCAGACAAGTAAGTTTTTAAGAACCGTGTGGTTATTCAGAGTATGACGTAGAATTTGTCAGACTCTAAATTATGGCGCTGACTTTACACTTACCACTATCATAGTATATTTCATTTGCTTTTTTATTAAAAACAAATATAAGCACATATAGGTCAATTCACATGGAAACTAGTAATTTTTGTTATTATGACTAAAATTCTTTAATAATAGAGATTATAAATCCTTAATTTAAGAAGTAAAATGATTGCAAGAAGGTTTTTCCTTATCTTAGGTATGACATAACTATATAAGGGAGAATAATGGTCACTATGCATGGTTTACTTCAAGTTCTATCAATTAGATATTCGATGGCAACTAGACATACATATGTATGAGCCAAAGACGCGGCAGGATAATCCCCATTATTGCATTGAATATCGTGATTAAATATCAGTGGCATGCCTTATGATTCGAAGCATTACAATCTTGTGTTATATTAATTACTTAGCTTCTACCCGCGGCTTCGCTCGCTTAGACTAAACAGTTGTAAAAGATTTTAACACCTGTAAAAGCACCGACATGATGGATTTCACGGATGAAATCCATCCAGTAGTTTTGAGAAATTCTATTAAAAGTCATTTTTTATTTTCCTCTATGACTTCCTTGAACAATATGAAGATGACACATATACTAGTTTTACTTCTGGATACTTAATTAGACATTAGTGAAAACCCAATCAAAATCCATTTCTACGTGATGCTCAAACAAACAGATACACAGACGAATATATAGACAAAAATTTATAAAACTACTGTTTTGGGTTGTGTCGCCTCTAAAGAGACCTCCCATTTAAAAAAAGAAATAAATAAATGTTCAGACGCAACCGTTTTACTGTTTTATTGTAGGTATAGAGTATAGATGTTAATATTAGTACTTATAATTTGTGGCTTGTAGTAAAATATGTGATTTTATATGGCATTAATAGACGGTTTTAAAGGTCATAATCCCGTGTACTATTGAGCAACATCGGTGAAACCTCGACGCTGTACTGTAAGTAGTTTTAAATAGAAGTAGACTTTACGATCTCTCGATAATATTGCATTGCATAATAGACTTTCACAAAATAACACTAACATCTGATTCTATAAATTATAATAATACAACATTCGTTATCTCTTTTACCCTCATCAGTTGTTTGTAGCAAGTTCACCACAGCTAGCTGCTCTCTCTACTGGTGGTATCATCGGATACACGACAGTATTACTTCAGCAGTTCAAGAGTAATGACAGCATCATTCAAGTTGACATGAACACAGCTACTTGGATAGGTATGATTTTCATAATTATCTGCTGTTATTTTTTTAATTTTTAACAGTGCAGCTTCATCAATGTACATACCTTTATTAATTTTAGTATCTAAGTAGATAAACAGTGCAGCTTCATAAATGTACATACCTTTATTAATTTTGATATCTAAGTACATAAACAGTGCAGCTTCATCAATGTACATACCTTTATTAATTTTGATATCTAAGTACATAAACAATGCAGCTTCATCAATGTACATACCTTTATTAGTTTTGGTATCTAAGTAGATAAACAGTGAAGCTTCATCAATGTACATACCTTTATTAATTTTGGTATCTAAGTAGATAAACAGTGAAGTTTCATCAATGTACATACCTTTATTAATTTCGGTATCTTAGTAGATAAGCAGTGCAGCTTCATTAATGTACATACCTACCTTTATTCTTGAACTCTTCAATGTCAAAGCTACTTATTTAAATCGAAAATATGTTGAACTCACCAAATAATGCAAGATACAATTCTACCTATTCTTACTCTATCTTATTAAAAATATTGATAGAATGGGACTCAATTTTTGGCTTATGTATATGAAAGAAATTTGTTATACTGTACATCATATCTAAATTTACTTCGGATAAAGTATTACAAAAGAATCTAATACGTGTCATCATATTAACTGAATATTTTATTTCAGCATCTGTACATGGGTTGGCTGGAGTACCAAGTATTCTAATGCCTTCTATCATGCAACTCAGAGGAAGGAAGTTCGGCTTCATCATCAGCTGCCTTCTGATAATCGCGGGATGGACTACTGCATACTTCGCCACATCAGTTCGATCTGTCATCCTAGCTGAATGTGTTCATGGTTTGGGTCTCAAGAGTATTTTGATTGTGAGTTTCTTGACCATAAGCGAAATGGTGGACCCAATATATCGAAACATCTCTTTGCTGTTCTATGGTGTCAATCAGATTTTAGGCATCACCTGCGTCCATGTTTTGGGACGATATTTGCACTGGAAGACTATAGCCTTAATTATGGGTATACCGGTGGTTTTTGCTTTCTTAGTTAGCTGTTTCTGGCCAGAATCACCAATCTGGTTGGCTTATAGAGGCAAGTTCGATGAATGTGAATCAACCTTCTACTGGTTAAGAGGAAATGATGAGAATTCCCAAAAAGAATTGCGCGAACTCATAAATAATTATAAAGGAAATTTAAAGAGAAGGGATTCCTACGACAACTGTGAGGAGAAAAGACATCCAATAAGGAAAATTTGGCTGCAAATTATAAGTAAAGGTTTTTATTTACCGAGCCTTCATATATTCGTTCTTATATCTGCTTTTTATTGGAGTGGAGGCGTAGCCCTGATCGTATATGGTATGGACATGATCAACCAAGCCACGGGAAGTGATGACGCAGGCTTTATTGGAATTTTATCTTTTGATACTGTCACCATTTTAGGATCAGCGGTATCCTGGTTTTTCTTGAAATATTTTAACAACAAACCAGTGTTGATATTAAGCGGTATAGGAGCTGTTATTTTCTTGTTATGCGCCAGCACTGTGTCATATTTACAGACCATAGAAACTTTATCCAAACAATCGTTACTCTGTTTATATTCTATAGTTGGTTATATGATTTCTATTAGCTTAGGCATATTCACATTATCATTTTCAATATCGGCTGAGTTGATGCCAATGAAGCATAAAGGACTCGGTGGAGGGATGTATGTCATTTATGTATGTTTGTTACACACATCTTCAATCAAAATGGCCCCATATCTATTTGCTTACATGGATTTATCTGGAACATTTGCACTTTACGCAGGTATTATGTCGGTATGTCTTCTGTACATTTGGAAATTCATACCGGAGACTAAGAATAGGACTTTGCAAGAAATTGAAAATTATTACGTCGATGGAATTTTCATCAGGACAAACGTTAAGGATGATCTTATAGCTAGGGCACCAATTGTAAAATCTGAAACTGATGTAGAATAAATGAAGTGTTGAAGATGATGAAGATTTTGCACGCCGAATCAAAAATGTGCCTTTCTGTTGTACAAAGTGTAGTGTACATACAGAGTAACAAAACCAGCATCATGAAGGCTGTAGGAGAGACGTACCACTATTTCGTAGTTAAACACTGAATAGTTGCTGATGGGCCATTTTTTAAAGTGGTTCATAAATCACTGACTTTTGATTACCACAGGTTCAGTAAAGAATATATTCAAATTGTTATGTGTTAAAAATAAATATTTAGCGATGGCTCTTGAGGGGAAACTTGAGGGCTCTTGGATTGCACGCTGCAATCCAACAGCTGCTGGGCGTGCTCGACTGGTCACGTTACCCCTCTCTCACAGAAGACTACCTTGAAATGTACTGCATTTCCCACTTTATCTTTATCTAATATACGTACGTGTTTCGGTAGTGAGTGAGATATGTCAGAGCCCATTCCCATCCTATCCCTCCCCATTTGCCCAACCCTTTCTCTAAATCCATTCCTATATCTCCAAAGGTAGGCAGCGCATCCGGGGGCGTGCCAACGTTTGTCATTTTGGACTAATGTTGGCATGTTCGCGGATGTCTATGGGCGACAGTATCCACTTACCATCGGGTGGACTGTATGCTCGTCAGCCGTTTTCGTCCATAAAAAAAAAATATAACTAAACTAAGTATGTGAAACTTCCTAGATGTACTAACCTGATATAGATAGGAAGAGGTTACGGTAGTTGGTGGTATTTAAAAAAAAACTATACACAAAATAGTATTGGAAATAATGAGCACCATGGCAAGATATTGATTCATAAAATCGTCTGTAAAAATAATCAAAATTTCCCTTGTTAAAAGCTATTTTCAAGTATCTAGGTCAAGTCATGAATTTATGGATAGTTCTGGAGAATCAACCAAATGATTTACGTAAAACACCGACTTTTGTTATAGTTTTCAGATTTTTATTAATTGTCAAGTTGGAACTTTTGTTGGACAAAATAAATATATTAATAAAAATGTAATTCTTTTTGTTTCTTAGCACAAAACCATATTTTAATATCTACTCCTGCTCTCGGTACGGTTCATTATACTTGTACAGTTCTTACTAATAGATGGCTGACCTTCGACAAAATAATTGGTTTCCTACAAGTGTACCTAGACAAGGAAATAATTTATTTATTATTGTATATTCTAGCGGTAAAGAAATCTTTCTGTATCTATATATAAAAGACAGCTCTTACTGTTTGTCTGATTGTTCACACAATATATATATATATATATATATATCTACTGGGCCGACTTTATAGCGAATTTCAATGCTGTGTGGCTAGTTTAGCTTGAAAGGTTATGTGAATATAATAAATACATTGCACACCAAGAAATACATTGAAAATGACACGTGGGGGGTAAATTGTGAGTGGATTGTACCTACCGATTTGAGGGCTGGCGGGATTTTACTACAATGGCAAAAAGGAGAAAATTAGAGATATATATGGGGCGGTATATTAGTTGAAAGTTATCGATTAACTGCCGTTGCCCGACAATAATAAAGCTTCACTGACGTGAAAGCCATCTCCAGGTACTCCGAGGTCTTCATACCTTCTGCCGCCGCCGCCGGCTCTTGTCCGTCCCCCTTGCAATGGGCGCAAACATAAACACAACACGCAACAAGGCATTCACAAATAAATAATAAATTGTGAGAGCAGTGATTTATTACGAACAGATAGGTAGGAAGTTTTTTTTACCGTATATTACGAAATGGCTGTGATTATTTTTAACTATCGTCGTTTGTCTCGCCGATCACAGCGCCATCTGTCATTGCGGCTCGAAACCACATCGTAAGCTAGTTAACAAATCAATGAAGCTGGTTCTCGACAAGTGACGTCAATCAATCGACCCTACAACATTTAAATCAAGGAGGATTTTTCGATGGTTTAAATAAATAGGTATACATAAAGTGACCTATAGGGTATTCAAAATCAGACCTGTGTTTTGGAAGATAACGAACAGTGGTCATCAGGATATCAGGATATAATATACTTATCTAAACCATCCACCATACCATACCATCGGCCTATGTCTCCCCACTGCTGGATAAAGGCTTCTCCCAAAGCTCGTCACCACACACGATCTTCGTCTCTTCTCATCCAACCATCACCGACGAACTTTTTCAAGTTGTCGGTTCACGTGACCAGAGGGCGTCCCACACTGCGCTTCCCGGTACGTGGCCTCTATTCGAGGACACGTCTACCTGAACAGTTATCGGTCCTGAGGCAAGACTTGCCGCAAACCATCTAGATTTCTACCTATTTAAACGCACCAACAACAATTATTTGGAAATTGGTACCCAAGTGAGTGAACCCATAGATAACACCTAGTAAAATAACAATAACTAAAAGCGAACTATAATTAGTGAGGAAGAGCTATGCAAAGAAGCAAAGAAGAACGTCAATAGAAAAGCAAAGGAAACTATTTTGTTTCCACTTCGGTGACAGTGTCCTGTATGTAAACAATATTTGCGACGAGAACTAGTAAAACGGTTCCACCACAGTGTAGGTACATATATGATAAACAGTATAGAACCTTCATAATGTCTAAAATTTACCTTTATGCACACAGACTTACTATATATACAACGCAAGGCGCGACGACTTTGCAAGATATTGTGTTGCGCAGACAACGAATTGTACCCAAAATTAAATAGTTTTTCTCACGAATTTTTTGTGTTCTACTTCCAAACAATGGAACTGGTAGATCTTTTTCTGGATTGGGAATCGAGAAATTCAGAAACAGGTTCGATGATCGAACTAGTGAAATTTCTTTTTCACACTTCTTGTTCTACTTCCAAATAACACTAGTGAATCTTTTTTTTATACACGTCCAATAATCTAACTATTGCTTTTTTTCTTTTAATTAGTTTTATTTCCAAATATTTTACTATTATTATCGCACATCACACATATGACGTTTGTGTAATAATGAATACGACTGTTAGTAAGTATGACCATTTGTGCGTAGTAATAATTATTTAATAAAATCCATTTATTTCTAAAATTGGGATGTTGTCATTTTAGGCTGATGTTGGCATATTATATCGTAGATGTCACAGGGCATCAGTATCAACTTACCACCAAGTGGGTTATCTGCTCGTCTACTGCCTTTTTTTTTTTTAAAAAATACAATTTTGTGGATGTCCTGTGTTTTTTTAATTCTTTTTAAAGAACATTTATGCCTTGGCCTTTAAACTTACATGCTACAACTTTAATGTAGGTACCAATATATCAGCCCTAGTGAGGGCTCACGAATCTGTGCTAACTAAATGCTGAATTAGGTTCTTCTAGTATCTTATGGAACATACAAACATCATTCCTGTTCAGATCGAGAGCCCTCACTAGGGCCTCCCGTTCCTGTTGATTCCGGACACACTCCACCAACGAGTGTTGGACATCTTCAACATTTCCATAAACATCGTAATTTGTAGAGGTAGTCTTTTTACATGAGATAACCAAACTTATTGAGTGGCATGTGTCCAGAACGCAGCCTGATTGCTAAGATAGTGTATTTTATATTTAAATTGGTTTTGGAAAGCCAAGTCAAATAGGATGTCTTGTTTGTATGTAGTAGTGTTAAAGGATGAGTGTAAGGAGTGGAATAAAAGGTCTTCACTGTTTGTTCGCATATGGACAGATTCTCAAAGACAGATTTTCATAAAGAGGTAGTCGACTTTATTTTACTGCTTTCATTGAATCCCTCAGAGTTAGGCACGTTGTTATTTTGTAACGATTTGTGCATTAAAACAACGTAACCTAAACCGAACCCGTTTTTTTTTTGTTTATGACTGTTATATGTCCTTTAAGAATCTGTCCTTATGCGAACATACCCTTTTCTCTGTTTTTTCTCCACTGGATTTTTCAATAATCTTTAACTAGATATAGATATATTATCATTATATATATATTATACATATAAGATAATACTGACACTTTTGGCGAAGTATTTATACAACGCCTTCATAATCCCTACTGTCTCTCTCCTTTACTGTGGCTTCATTTACTCGATTCCGTGACGAGAAGAGCTCAACAAATGTTTGTGTAGCGTTAATTAAACCGATATTGCCACCGCCCGCTATTGGAAAAATATTTCTGTCAAAGAACAAAACTAATACGAAGTATACAGCATTATGGAAAAAACTATGGCTAAAGTCTGTCGGCGTAATTATATCAAAAGGATTATAATTCCACGTACGGCGGATTTTTCGTTCACGTTTCCAATTAATTATTTTGCGCATGCATTTAACGACTGTCTTCTATAAATCACTCAGGCAGCTGGTGATGCAGCATCGTCAAACCCCATCAACTATTCTTTGAAATACTTCTTTTATCTCATCATACTTCTCACTTGATGAGATGGAATGGGAATTAAAAGGGGCAAACGAGCACACAGTCCACCCGGTGACAAGTGGATACTGTCGCCCGTTGACAACCGCGACACATGCCAACTCTAGTCCAAAATGACAAACTTTGGCACGCCCCCGGATATCTTTGTTGATGAAAGAATGGATTTGGAGAAAGGGTTGGGGACATGGGAAGGGATGGGATGGGAATGGGTTTTGACATATCTCACTCTCTACCGAAACACGTACGTACATTGGGGAATATGATAAAGCGGGAAATGCAGTACATTTCAAGGTAGGATCCTGTGAGAGAGGGGTAACGTGGCCAGTCGAGTGGGCTCAGCGGCAGTCCAAAGCTCACTCCCGAAATATGTACCTACGTGGTACATGGTACAGTAATCTTCTGTGAGAGAGAAGTGACTTAGCCAATCGGACTGATTGCGGTCTGTATGTTCCCTTTCATTTAAAATATGAATGAAACTAAGTTCTTTGGAATAAAATTACTCCAACTTTTTTATTGTACTAGTATAAATTTAAACATTCTCAAACAGAATAATAAGTGGTGGTTAAATTCTAAATAAGCTCTTAGTTAATTCTAAACAGTCACGTAGGAAATTATTTCTCAGATCGAGTTTATGATTAAATTTCTTCGAATGCATCTCCAGTCTTCCGCCGTACAGCATCCAGGTTAGTAAGCTGAACACGTAAATACGAAGATTTTACCGAGGATGTAATATCAATCGCTGTGCAACATCAGACGCGGTATGAATTGTTATTGATTTAATTTATTATTTAGCACATACATGTAATGATGACACGATTTAAGTTCGACTGAAATTTTTTCTTTCCCTTTGTAATAAATCCAGAGACACACAAAGACGAACATAACACCCAGACTTAAACAAACGCCTGTCTTTAAAGAAATGATTGACTAACTGGGAATCGAACTCAGGACCTTCCGTACAGTAGGTAGGACCGCTGCCAACTGGGATAACTGGTCGTCAAGAACTAAAAACGCAGCTGTATTAAATAAACGTAGTAAGGGATCCCACAGTTGCTAGACGCACTCGACTGCCCAGGTTACTCCTGATGCAGTTACGATAGAAAAATACCGTAAACTGCATTCCCCACAATATACTTTTCCCCTAATATACGTGTTTAGGTAATTAGTAAGATGCCAGAGCCCATTATCATCCCACCCTAGCCTATCCCTCTGCATTTTGCCTACCCTTTCCCATAATGAATTATTATACCTCCAAAGGTAATTAGCGCATCTGGGAGTCAACGTTTGTCAGTCTGATGTTAGTATGTATCACGAATGTCCGTGGGTGACGGAATCCATCAAAAACGAGGTAGACTATATGCACTTTCGCGGTCTTCTTCCATTCCTAACTTCATAAAATAGATTAGTGTTTAAATTATATTATCATTACCATCAGCCCATGTCTCTCCACTGCTAGATACAGGCCTCTCCCAAAGCTTGTCACCAGAGATGATCCTCGGCTCTTCTTATCCATCAACATTTTTCACAAGCTAATTGGTCGTCAATTTGGCGAAGTAGTCGTCAATTGGGCTAATTGGTCGTCAATTGGGCTATTTGGTTGTCAATTGAGCTAATTAGTCGTCAATTGGGCTAATCATTCGTCGCATTCAAAAATAGTTTGTTTTGTTGATCATAATTTGCACTATTTTTTGACTGCCCACTGCTGGATACAGGTCTCTCCCGAATATCGCCACCACACACGGGCGTCTGCTCTTTTCATCCACTAACTACTATCGGCGATGTTCTTCAAAGCGTCAGTCCACCCGGAGGGCATCCCACACTGTTTCCGCGGCATATATGTCCTAACCAACACTTCAGCTTGCTGATTCTCAATTTTCATATTTAGTTTAATATCATTATTATGGCACTGATTAACATGCTTCCGTCAATTATAGAATTACCCTACTACTCAGTTGCTCATTTCACAAAATTTCCCAATGGAATTCGACTTCAATCTTTTCTTACATTTCTCATTTTCATCAATCATTTTCAATTAAATTGAAACATGGTACTTGAAAGAAAAATAAAATAAAGTAACAATAATGATAAATTTATTTATTTCTCAGAGCTATGATAAAATTAACATAGAAAGTAAATGTATGTATTTGTCAGAGATATGATAAAATTAACATAGAAATTAAATTTATTTATTTGCCAGAGCTGTGATGAAATTAACATAGAAAGTAAAAATACAGTGAGAAGACTACTTATATCTATTAGATAGTTTGTAGCAGTGCACATACAGCGGTGAAGGCCGCTTATCCCAAAACTAGGTAAAACCTGCAATATTACCCAGGGTCATGAGGATAATCCCATAGTTTCAGGCTTCTGGAAACACTCGAACATAGCTATGAGTGAACCATTTAGGAAACTAACGAAGTTACGTGAATAAATGCCTACTATTTTTCTTCCTAATTTAATGTCAATCGGTTAAGCGCCCTAAAGTTTGTTCTCAAATTTTATTTATTACTTATATACTTTATTGTACACACGAACGATAAAAATAGTTACAAAAGGAAATACATACATACAAAAGGCTCGCTTATGCCGTTAGGAGATTTCTACCAGCAAACCTGGGAGAGCGATAGGCGAGCAATGGTATGAGCAGATATAGTGCGTTCCTTAATACACAACTTTTATAATACGATTGTTACATACTAATAATATATTACTATACAAATACATACATGCATACATTAAATATAACAGAGATAAAGTGTGCTCATTCACGTAAGAGTGACAGATAATGCTGGTTTAGACGAGACCTGAAGACAGTGATCTATGGACAGTCTCATATCAGGGCGGGAAGAGAAGTCCAGAAACGAGAAGCTTTAACCGTTAACGCATACCCATACTTTCTGGAGTTGTGAGAGATAATTTCTATGACGGAAAGAGTGTTAGCTCTAACTGGTTCCGTTCTAGGATAGAGGAAGGGAAATCATTCGCGAAAGTATAAGTAGGAGAAGATAGATTGTTCAGAATTACTTAAATCCCATAAAGTTGAGAATCAAGTTCAAGTTTTTAAGGCTCATTAGTGCTGACATAGCAATCGAGCACTTAGGCGTTCAGCGCTCATTTTCATAATACTATTAGAGACTGATATCGGTCCGAACTATAGACTTTTATCCGGACAAACTAATTTATCCTAACATGGTTCGGATAATCTAGTTCGGCCTAAGAGAAACAAGTTCATCCTGAAATAGAGGTTTGACCTGTACCTGAAACATACATATATAAACTGACTGTTGTTTTGGTTTTAGCTGGTAGAGATACAGATCCCTTAGAGAAAGTAAAACTCTGCTCTTAACTTGCCGTGAGGTGTCTGCCGACTATAGAATACCACCACCTCATCTCTTCCCGTGGGTGTATGTGGTTGTCACAAGCTCTGTGGAAATACACCGCCTTTGAAAGAGTGGACTCACCAACCCATTTGGCTAGCGTAGTGTTTTAAGACCATCCCTCATGCATAAGACAATGTACATGGAGGGCCCATGTCCTGCAGTGTATACTGAAAGGGCTGATAGAATTTGCATTGCATTGCTCGTAACTTTAAATCCGTCTGTCGTTCTGTAACCAGTGGTGAAAGTTTAAACAAAAGAAAAGGTCAATCGTCTGAGTCGACAATATTTTTTTGAAAAGACATGCAAAAACACTTTCTGTTTCATCATTGACAATTGAATAATTCTGTAAAATTTATTGCAATTACCTTAATCGGTGACGTGACATGACTCAAAGAAAATCATTATTTGTCTTAATTGGACGTACTCTGTAAATATTACACCTTGGGAAAGTCAATTGGCAAGTCTCCTACCATTAACTGCCGTAGCCTCATTATTGATAAATAAAATGATTATAAGAAATCAGGGATAATTGCGCACGCAATCAGTGCAAATTAGTATTTTTTATTTATTGTATCGTGTGATACAATAGACCAATCCAATCTCTGCCCATCGATATCGTCAAAGGCGACTAAGGAATAACAAATCCGCTACCACAAGTCCTGAGGAACTAGATCACGTCTAAAAGAGAGGACTCACCAACCCGCTTGGGCAGCGTGGCGTTTTGAGGTCATACATCCCTCATCTACAAGACAGTGGACTTGAGGAGGCCCATGTCCAGCAGTGGATATAATCCAATTACTGGACTAGTGTACAGAAATATCAATTAGACCCATTTGACTCCATCCAACGACGAGCTGTTCGAATTGTCGGCGATCCCATACTCACAGGCGGTCTAGAACCCCTCAGCGTTCGGATAAACGTTGCGTCCTACCGTCTTTATAACAGGGAATGTTCTGAAGAATTATTCAATTTGATGCCAACTTCGTGTTTTTACCATCGCACCTCCCGTCATCGTCGTGTGGTTAATCCACACTTCCTTGAAATAGAGTCGCTGCACAGGGTGCGGTTGTCACGACACTTTATACTGCGAACCGGAAAGTTGTGGAATTAATTGCCTGCTGAAGTTTTATCGCTACGCTACGACATGAGGTTCTTCAATAGAGCTGTAAATAAGATTTTACAAGGGCGGCAGCGCACCCGCATAGTTCCTGGTGGTGTAGGTGTGGGCGGCAGTAGCCACTTATCATCACGTGGACCGCATGTCCGTCTGCCACCTGCAACATAAAAAAAGTCCAAAAGCCGCCTCTGAGGGTTTTTATCATATTCATATTTTTATCATTAAAGAGATAATAAATAAAATGAAACAAGTCTACATATGAATTTTTATGTCAAAATTATAAAACTATCAACACGGTATTGTGCAACGCGAGCATTTGCAGTCACGACATCGCATGATTGCATTTCTAAAAGTGTTTAAAACGAAAAACTTTTAGTTGCTCGAATATAAAATCCTCGTATGACCTAATGCGGCTTGACGCACTCGTCCCTCTCTCACGGAACACTACTTTGAAATGTACTGCATTTCCCACTTTATTCTATTCCCCAATCTACGTACGTGTTAGGGTAGTGCGTGAGATATGTTAGGATCCATTCCCATCCCACCCCAATTTACAATACTTCTATACGTTTTTTATAGAAAGTAGATGGCAGATGAAGAGACAGGTCACCTGGTGGTAAGTGGATACTGTCGCCTTGCATCATCCAAGATACATACCAAATGGGTATCTGTTATACATGCCAATATCAGTCCAGAATGTTAACATTTGTACTCCTCCGAATGCGCTATCTACG
Source organism: Sesia apiformis (assembly GCA_914767545.1). Lineage (NCBI taxonomy): Eukaryota > Metazoa > Arthropoda > Insecta > Lepidoptera > Sesiidae > Sesia > Sesia apiformis. Next base: position 20,769,786 of record OU611952.1, read on the forward strand.
TTTGGAAATATAGAAATGGATTTGGAGGAAAGGTTCAAAAAATAAGGAGGGATAGAATGAGATGGAATGGAAATGGACTCTGGCATATTTCATTCACTACTGAAACAAAATAAAACCACAGGGCCGGACACCACAGGTGTGCTGTGTGGTGTCTTGTGTTTCCTTTCTTTTCCCGTGGCTGTCGGAAGAGGCAACTAAGGCTGAGGAACTACATCATCTCTGAAAGAGTGAACTTGCCAACCCATTTGGCCAGGGTGGCGTTTTAAGGCGATATATCCCTTATGCACTAGACTAGAAGCCCCATGTCTTACAGTGGCTACTGAAAGGGCTGATAGCATTGCATTGCAATGAAACACGTACGTACATTGGAGGAATAGCATAAAGTTGTGAAATGCAATACGTACATTTTACGGTAGTATTCTGTGAGAAGGATAACGTGGGCAGTCGTATGCGCCAAGCGGCTGTGGGATAGCATCGTACACCGTCTATAAAATACATACATAATATACATACATTCATCGCTGTTACTGCAACAGGTCGTATGTCAAAAAACACTTTTTTTTGATGGATTTCGAACCAAAAACGTCGTTTGTAGCTCCTAGCAAAATATACCAAACATTTTTACTAACTTTTTTTTTTCACATACGACATACGACCTATTGCAGTAACAGCGACGACGTACTTATATTTAAACTCTTATACCTATACAAACATAGCGATGTAGGAAAGTTGTATCCAGTCGCAAAGGGCAATGCAACATGATAACTTGTCACATTTGAATAAATACATTCAAATGCTAAATGTTACGAAAACAGAATACTAAATTCGACACTTCATTATGTAGTTACAAAATTTAGTTACATTATGTAGTTCAAGAGTCACCGGTCGTGTTTAATTTAGGGCGAGCGCAGAAGGCGCTCAGCCAGGAACAAAATGTGTATTGCAACAAGCCTAAGGGCTCCCCCGCCGATAAGCCGGCGGAAGAAACAGACCTCGGCTTAGGGCGTTATTTTAGGAGGATACTGCGGGATCGCTAGTCGGTGAGAAGCGCCCAGGTACGTGCCAGGTAAGTGTGTGTGTGAAGCCTATGAGGGTAGTGTAAGAACCGCATTGGCAGCAATAATTGGGTCGTCGAGGTCGTCCAAGACGTGCCGAGGACGACAACAACGACGGCAACGGGGAGGGTCATTTCTATCGGGAACATAGGTTAAACTGTCAACTACTAGGGAGTTGGGATGGTGAGGGCCTCTGTTGTAGTACCGTCGGGCGAAATCGTTAACACCTTTGCGGATGAAGGGAAGTTCCAAGTCTTTGTAGAGGTTGACATTGTGAGAGTACCATGGGACAGCCACAACCTTACGCACGAATCTGTTTTGGAGGGTTTAGACTATTTTAATGTTAGAGGAGGCTGCATGTGCAAAGACAACGCTACCGAAGGTCATTATGGGACGTACGCATGTTTTATATAATGTCAGCTAATTTCTAAGCGACATTTTACTTCTCCCTTTGAGAGGGTTGAGGCGACCGAGTACAAAGGTAACTCGGATTCGGACTGTTTTTATATGTTCTTGGAAGGTCAGAAAGTCAGCCGATGATCAGGGATGATTCCAAAATATTTGGTATTCCTAGCCTAAGGGATAATTTCACCTAAAAGGGATACCGGGAGTGGGGAAAGGCCTAGAGCTACGAGTGCCAACCATGGGAAAAAGGAGGCACATGGCTGCACTTTTCTCAGGGTTGACCTCAATCCTCCACCTCACAAACCTAGTCTAGGGCAGTGACTGCGCGTTGAAGCGTAGAGAGACACGCTGTAAGTTCCTATCTGAAGCGTAGAGCGCGGTGTCATCTGCAAAGAGCGCAAGCTCTATTCCAGGGAAGTGGGGGATGTCATTGGTGTAGAGGGAATAGAGCATGGGTACTAGAACGGAGCCCTGATGAACTCTAACTCTGATTGGGTGGGAACGGGATAGAATGCCTTCAACTCTGTAGCGAAAGGTCCGTTTGGTAAGGTAGTCTCGAATGATGAGAATGAGACTTTCAGTTTATAGATCATCGAGTTGGTACAGTTTATAGATTAAACCGTTGTGCCAGACCTTATCAAAGGCCTTCGCTACGTCGAAGAAGACATCTAGTGTCTTAAAGGGTCGCTTTTAGTTAAGATCTGTGAGGATGTGCTCCGTTATTCGGTGCACCTGTTGGACACAAGAGTGATTGGCTCTAAAGCCGAACTCTTCATCGATGAGTAGGCCTTTTGAGTTGATGTGACTCAGTAGGTGAGAGAGGAGAATTATTTCATATATTTTAGGTATTGTATTCAATAGGCTGTAATGAGTCTGTAACTAGAGGGCTCCGAGCGGTGTTTAGGTATCCAGTTTTGGGATGCCGATAATGACGGCTTCTTTCCAAGCTGCTGGAAAGAGATGATGTTTCATTGTGGCATTGTAAATAGCCACAAGAAGTGCAAGTTAATCGGGAGGCTCTTACACACCTTATTATAAATTCCATCGATGCCAGTTGATTTTTTAATTTTGAGATATTTAATGATGTCTTGAACTTCAGTTACCGTAACCGGTAGAAGGGAGTGTGATGGGGGCTAGAGGCTCAACGCCCCACCTCTCCGTCAACCTAGTCGACGTGTGATGCGTCGACCGATTGACGGCTAGGGGAGCGTGGGGCTTATAGGCTGTCAGCCAGGCATTCAGCCATCTCAACATCGTCAAATGCGGGAAGGCCATTCGGCTTTAATAGATCGCGCCAATCTCCAGTATTCTGTGTGTGATGACGAGATCTCTGACAACAGACCGTTACAGTACAGCCGCAGCTCAACGCAATAATTTAAGTCAGTTAGCGGCTGACATTCAATTCATCAGTATTCGACGTATTCAGTATAGACGTATTCGAGAGGCTGACTCTCGAATTACGTCCGTGAACTGCGACCGTTCAACGCATATTGAGGCAGGCCTCGTCATAGGGCATAAATACGGCTGGCGAGCGATACGCCAGTACGTTGCGCTGCGGCGCGCCTCAAGTGTACGATGATTTATTCAAAGGTATGAATATGATTCAGGAGGATTTTTGCAATGTTATGCGCTGCCGTGCGTCCCGCCGTAACATGCGCGAGCCTTTTAGACGCAATATTAATGCAAATGGACATAGGCTATGTTTGGGGTTGTAACCTGAAATAAGCAAGTACAATATACAAAGTCCTCAAAAATTCTATTGCTGAATTCTAAACTAGTAAGTCTTCGATAAAATATTTCTTCAGATCGCTAAAACATTTGTGAAATTGTTACCGTTGACTCGAGACGATTTCTTAAATATATATTGGTAGTTTCATGAAGAGAGGGTGTATTAATATTACATGAGAGCACTGCAGTCGTCGGGAAGCCGTGGCGAACGACTCGGGATGGCCAAGTTGGAATAACCAATTTTTAAAATGTCCGCCTCAGGTGCAAAGACATTTTATTTGATGGTTTCGAATTTCCGAGGAGCTGGCTATTTTAGTTTTTAGTATCCGCGTTACAGGTAAAGAGGTCGTCCTGTAAGATGCAATCGCATTCAGACTGTCAAAAAACACTTAAGTTTCACCATAGATTTAGATTTATTTCTTAACCGCTAAGATCAATACAGTGCGAGCGAAAATTCAGACCATAGTACGCTTGTAATAAAAGACTGTCAAATAGCCCACGATTTCAACTGGTCGAAGAGAACCGGTCAAATCATTTTTAACGATAAGGCCGCCTAGTACTTCTATATATGTTATTATTATATTTTAATTTAGTTACAATAAGAATGCAAGAATTTCCATTCATTCATCCAACCGTAGTACACTTCACCCTCCCATGGTCCTACCAACCTCGCTATTATTAGGGCCGAATCGTGAGAGGAACACGCCGCACTTATATTGGCTCTTCTGGAGGTGCCCTTTCATGACTCCCTACAAATTCTTATTCTGACTCATTTCAGTTCAAAGTCGAACATCTCTTGTCTCCAGGGAGCTAAAATATAGTGTCAAATTTAGTAAGGAATCGAAATTGAATTCACGCGAAAAATTTCTACTACATGGTTGCTACGAGTATATGATACTTTGCCTAATGGTGAAGTAACTCTTTCATTGAGTCAGTTCTCTCTGAATCTGCTCGCACTGCTCGTAGATAAGTGCTTCTATTCTTTGGACTAATATTTGTTGGATTGAAGTGAGCATTGACGATTTGTTTCTTGAATTGTTTATTTGACCAATATTACCGTTATCATTTAATTATAAACTAATGACACTGTTTACGAATTCATTTTTAAATAACTGTAGGTAATTATAATTACAGTTAATTTCAAAATAATTATTTTTTCACAAATATTGTATAATTGACTAATTTTACAATATATTATATGGCAGTGAATGAGGTATGTCAGAACCCATTTCCATCCCATCCTATGCCTCCGCAACCCTTTTACCATATCCATTCCTTCCTCTCAAAAGGTAGACAGCGCATCCGGGGGCGTGCCAACGTTTGTCATTCTGAACTGACGTTGGCATGTATCGCGGATGTCTATTGACGACAGTATCCATTTACCTTCAGGTGGACTGTACGCTTGTCTGCAGCCTTTGGCCATAAAAAAGGAATAAAAAAGAATCTGCATAACGAAATAATGGCATTCGAAATAAAAATCTCTTCACCATTCCTGTTTACGAAACAAATTATTTAAAAAATACGTTTCTTCTTCCAGCTCGTGAATCCTATCACTCTAAATATAGTGAACTAGACTACATAATTAATTGAAGCAACGATCTTTACTTCATAACATTTGTTGGTATTGCATAATTTTCTAGTGTTCTTCTGTTCAATAATTTGTGAACATATTCGATCATTTTATAATTTCATATTATGTAATTTAATGTGACTGCTTATGTTCCATATACCTACTTATAATTAAATAAAAATACACAAATAAAATAACTCTGAACTTTGCATGATTTAATGATTGTAGCTAACGTGATGTAACTAATTAATTACTTTATTACCCACCATCCGATGGTGACCACTCACATTAATATGCAAATAAATAATAGAATGACTTATGAAGCTGTGGGCAACAGCTTGTTTCTGTTTGTTTTCTTATTACTTGAGTAATCCGCGATTTGTTCCTAATTACCTAAATGAAGTCATGGAAAAAGGCTAGTTTTAGTCTGTCTCGTACTGAGCCCCTTCGTTGCATTTACGTATTCCGTTTGTCAACCAGTCAGACTGCCAGCATTTGCTGCATTGATAATGGCCTTTTACATTTTGTATTAGCACTGGCAATTCGCCCCCCGCTTTGCACGAGGTAAAACACGTTTACCGCGTGTCAAGGTACCTACTAAACCGTGATGAAGTGTAACAAATAATTAATAATAAAAATGATAAACAAACAATAAATGTTGTTACTTGGTAAATGGCAAGGAAAACAGTAATGACAGTGTGGAGGCAATAAATTTTCGGTGTGTTTTGAAGCTACGTTAAGACTGTTTTATATGACTCTCACCTCGGTTTTCTACAGACCAGACCGGTGTTTTAGAGCGGACGGTATCGAACATCACGTTGGCAACACATCTGATATAGAAATAGATATATATATATATATATATCTGCAAAATAGATATGTTTGCAGTCAACTGAACTTGCTTACACAACACATGCACACATAGATAGATATGACTATAGCCGATTCACTGAATGTGTAACAAAATTGTAAAATTTTGTTGTGACGTTTGTTGTGACTCATAGCTTCCATATCTCAGTTGGTAGAGCGTCTAGTTTGTGAATAAAATCTATTGTATACAAACTTATTGTATATTCTGCCATTCGCACAAAACAAGACAGCACATTAATGTAAGAATTACGATATACTGAAAACCGGTGTGTAAATGAAGGTTATAAATTTGTTAAATGCTCTTTGACAAAATTGGTTAAAATCAGTAGTTATTACACGAATGGAACCGAAACACAGTATTCATGTTTACTCCCACGAGTACTAGACCGATACCGATTACAAAATTTAACCTATTTTTAAGCCTTACTCAATATACAGCTATACAATATACAATATACAGCTATGTGGCTATACAGCCACATAGTATATACATGATATCCAATAGTCAATACCCAATGTCCACTGACTTCACCTGACTGGCGCAATTAACCGCAATGTCTCATTATGCATCAACGCTTTGAAGATTTAAGAATGGATTTGGGATTTTTCTTATAATTAGTTCTTATAATGAGATAGAAAATGGACTCTGGCATTAATCACCCCGAAACTCGTTAGCTCACTGTAAGGAATAGTAAATAGGAAATGTAGAACATTTTACAGTGGGTAATCTTCAATAATACTGATAATTTTAAAAACATATGTACTTACATAAAAACTTTGTTAGAAGCCGAGGATTTCATGTCATGACTTCACGAATAAGAGATGAAACTAGATACCTGTAGACTATCGTATCCCAATATTTTTAGTGTCGCGACCCCTTGAAATAATTAGGCCTCTCCGAAAGCTCGCCACCACATCGATCCTCGGCTCTTCTCATCCGACCACCACTGGCGAACCTCTTCAAGTCGTCGGTCCACCTGGCCGACGGGCGTGCCACACTAGGCTTCCCACGGCCACAACCACTTCAACATGCTGATTCTGTGAATTGTATCGGTGACTTGGTTATAAATAATTAATTAATTAATAAAATGTTTTTTCGCTCAATTGACTAACTCAATTTCTTGACTATAAGTGTAAGCACCTCAATTTCTGACTCAATTTCTTGTAAGTGCTCAATTTTTCTTGACTAACTGCGACCACCTACCTATAAGGCCCTATATATATGTGCAGACCGCCCTGAGGTCCGCCATCCCCAGGTTGAGAACCGATGCTCTACACTATCACCACTCCTTTGTAGGATGTTGATAGATAACTACTATGAAAGTGAGCAACGTTCTCGATTATTCCGCAAGTGAACCTACTTTCTAATTTACACGAACGCTGTTCACTAAGTAATTACACGTTAGTCGGTAATTATAAGGCCACTTGCAAAATCGGACCAACTTTATTCCCCCGCTCACCCCTGTCCCCCCTAATTACCCCTTTTCCCTCCTAATGAATACCACGGAAAGGTAACGCGATCCGTAAACAGACAAACTTCTTAAATCTTATTAAAGTTAGTTTAAATTTTTGTTGAGTCTATTCAGTAAGTAAAAAAGTTGCCGCATTTAATGATTTTGAAATTTAAAACTTACGCTGTTAGATGTGAGGTCTAATGTATATTTATCTATTTAAACGGGTCTTAAAACGAATGTTTACCTTATTTGTTTTACTCATTTTATTTATTTACCGTATTTTTTTTACAGTTTAAATAGATAAATATGCGTGAAAAACGCGAAAATCTTAAATGTTATAAGTTCTAATGTTATTACAGGAATAAATAGTTCACGTCTAGTCTACTTGACTCATTTTTATAATTCGATAATTTTATAGTATGATAATTTTATAGTACGATAATTTTATAGTACGATAATTTTCCACACGCCGCCAGTAAGATGAATTACTTGGGAAGGAGTGACCTCGGTGACATTCTATAAAGAACCTACTCTCCTTCGCTACTCAAATATTGACCGTGCCAATGTAAATTGTACTTTTACTGTTAAATTTATTGCTTTCAAAACACCATACCATAACATCATCAATTTTTCCACTGCTTGATATAGACTGATAAAAACTTCTTCCAGGACTCTTCTAAGACTTCATCTTCTTCCAAAATTCTTCCAACACGCCGTCTTCTTTTTCCAAGACTCGCCATTACATTTAGCCACTACTGGCAATCTTCTTTAAGTCCTCAGTCTACCTGTTTAGAAGGCGTACCACACTTCTCGGTATATGGTGATCCTTTCAAGGACTCATCTGATGCCTGAGCTGTCGGTCCTGCTATAAAATATTCAATATATCAACTCTATTTTAAATCTCTTTTGAAAAACAATAATTACTGGGCTTATTTTCTGTTTCTGTTTCATAAAATCAACATTTTGGATGAGTTTTAAAAATGGTATGTTTTTATATAAAAGTCCGCCTAATTGGTAAGTTAAAAAAAACACACGCAATTAATTCTTTATTCTACATATCAGAAAAACGAACATTTAAATCATTATTATGTTGGGAAAAATATTTTTTTCAATAACACATTTCATGAAAAAGAATTCACGTATTGTGAAACATATTCTCACTAGAAGTATTATTGATTACAATAGGAATATTACATAGGATACATTTTTTCCTCCCGTGGGTATTGTAAAAGGCGACTAAGGAATACCACAAGCCCTGAGGAACTACACCACCTCTGAAAGAGTGGACTCGCCAACCCACCCACTTGGCCAAGACAGCCAGTGTGCATAAGAACCGGCTCATGTTCAGCAGTAGTTGTCTAGTGGTGTTAAAATAAATGGGATTATGTATTATACCTAAACAATAAATATTATTCCTTGATTAAACCAAAGAATGAATTCTTGGTTGGTTAAAATGCATAATGTGCACAGTCAATAATTGGGCAGAGTAGTCTTAAAAATGCGTCCAAGTAGTCATTTGACTTTTTGGCGGCAACTCGATAAGTGAAGTGGAGTTTTTGTTTTGTGGTTTAAAAACGTCAAAGTGTTTTTTGTGCGTAATGTTTGTGATGACTGCGTTTTTCGTGTGATTCCAAGGAGTCCTCTTCGTCTTCAGTAAACCTACTAACACTTTATTGAGCGACTCCTGACTTCGAGAGAACTGGACATTGGCATAATGCGATTTAAACCTTGAAATTATTTCACACTGGCAGAGTGTGTTAATTGTACCATTGTCATTATGAAAAGAAAAAAAGTAGTCATTTGATTATTTAAATTAAAATTAATCAAAGGGCCATCCTTCGCTTGTAGGTACGTGCAGCGTTCGCTGAATGTGTCTCGACTATAATTTTGATATGATTCAACACGTGCAAAGCAAAATCGTATCTCCAATCGAAACGTCTGAGTTGCGAACAGGCGCGCGCGTGGAACCCATTCCGCCTGAACATCAATAACGTGACGTGGCGTAATGCGACCGACAGGTAATTTTCTTCCCCAATACTCCCTCAAAATAAAAATTATACAAAAAATCTCCGATCGCCTTTCATCAAAGGGAAATACAAGTCATACCTGAATGCTTCGACTCATTTCAGGTTTTCACGAGTTCAAAATCCCCAGCACGTTGAGTAGGTACTGCTCAATATTAATCATGTTTTCTATGGCTAATATTATAAAGAGAAAATGTGGTTTATTTTATTTATCTTCAGGTAAACTCAAAAACTACTAAGTGGAACTTCTCAGGCCTTTGCCTCTTGTACAGATATTATAGGTACTGTAAATTTTGTCTAAACGGATATAATAAGGTTTTTGTTTACATTTTATTTCTAACGTCGAATTTCTATTAGAAACGTGAGATAAATAAAAAATTACTATACCGATTGATAAATCCTTCACTTTTAGGAAGTTAATGCAAACTATTGTGTTTCCTATGGTTGTGTTTGAGTGAGTATCCCCTGTCAGATGTTACCCACTGTCAGTTTTTTTCTTCTTATATGGCAATAGCATAATTAGCACATTGTGCCTACTGTCAAGGTTTCTTCGTAATTAACAACTTGTCAATGTCCAGTTCCGTCGAAGTAAATTAGTAGTCGCTTAATAGTGATTATAGTAAGTTGACTGAGGACAGAGGAATTGGACTCCTTGGACACGAAAAACGCAGTCTTTTGCTTTTATACGATTATCACAAACACTACGCACAAAAAACACTGAAGTTTAATAAATAAACCACGAAATCCACGAGACACAATTTTTATAATAAATCAAACATAAACTCGACTTCACTTATCGAGTCCCCGCCAAAAAGTTAAAATGACAGTTATAAGTAACAAGTATGTATCAAGAAAAAACAAGTAATGAGCCACCTACATTCGTGACCAAATAAATTTATACCTATACAGTGCGTTTTATTGAAGCACATCAGTGTGGAAAAGTTTGAAACTACAATTATCTACTATTTATTTACTCCATTTGCACCACATTGTACAGAGGCGGACTCAATGCCTTAGGGCATTCTCTACCAGTCGACCGTTGGTTAAATGTGAAAAATTTATTAACTATTCATTACCGCAATAAAATAACTTGCGATTTCTTCAAGAAAAAATAACTGATTAGATTTTGTAAGAGTTTTTTTTTAATCTTTGAATGCATCTTTTAGTAACTCTAAAATCGACGCTATGGTTACTTAGAACAAATGTCTCTATTTCTCATAGTCCAGACTTCCACACTGACCCGTCTCTATAAAAGGTAGATCCTTTGAAATCTATCAAAAACGCCGAGCCCAAAACATTAAAAGAACCAATTGCCGTTACATCCTTACAAAGATATTAAAGTTAGTTCAAAGAGTAATTCAATTTTCTTTTCCATTAAACTCAGTGAACAATTAGAAGTCATAACTGCTGGTTTTATCGACTCGTAGGTAATTATTAGCCATCAAAAATCCGCCTGAAGTAGGTACTAGACTCGATAAGGACTTCGCAAGATAGATATCTATTTAAAACAGAATGCTGTTGGAAATAGATTTGTTTTAAAGAGTTTGTTTAAAGAGAATTTTCTCTATAATTAATTTGCCAAATAATCTTCAAGAAAGGTTTTAAATAAAGCCTTCTTTTAGTGGAACTTTTTCAGTCATTTCGCATTATTGCAGTTAAAATATATACAAAACTTATATACACATAAATATCTAGAATGTAATGTTTTTTTTTTATATAATAGAATAGATCGTGGTCATCGTGGCCCATGGACATCTGCAACAAGAGGGGTCATGCGAGTGCGTGTAAATTAAAAGCAAAAGTTGAATTAGATCCCACGACACAGGAAATTCTAGTGTGGGGTCTGGGACATTATTTATTTGTACCTACATTTTTGAAAATAAATTTTGTACATAAGGCGGACTTAATTGCTTATCGCATTCTCTATTAGTCAACATATACATACATCAAAGAAAACAGCTTTACACCGAAGAAAACATTACAAATGTGTAATAATACTTGGTAATTATCCAGCTAAAATAACTGGATCATTTATGTACTTACACCAAAATACTGCATGAGTACAGCAATTATAGTTATTAAAAATGAAAATAAATAAATCAATGAAATGTTATGGAATTTAAAGTAAACATTACTCGTACTTATACACCATCCCCGTATAAATGAGGACGCCCCCCCCCCGCCCCTACCCCCCCCCCCCCCCCCGCGCGCGATACCATAAATGATACCACGGTGTGGTCTTCAATCAACACTTACCAGGTATCGGCACGTACTGGGCGCTTCCAATCGATCCGCGGCCACACTCTGCCCATCCAAATTAACATTTAATTAATTTGCAATACATTTTTATCAGAACGAGCTCCTTCAAGATTTGCCCTAACCGTTGACTATTGAAAGGCCTCTAAGACCACAAAAATTACTGTCATTTTGCATTAGAACTTATTTGTTATTGTTAATAGACACATATACTGGATGTCAAAATTTTCCAACAACATTAAACTACAAATGAAAGAAGTGACCAACATTATTTTAAAAATCCTATCGTGTCATATATTACGCTTACGTTCATTCGGCGCGGGACTATAAATGTGATCGCGCGAGGTAAACGACACCGCAGAGAGGACAGTGTCAGCTGCCGGCTGGTGGCTGCTACAAGAGTTGAGAGACTGACGACCAGAAATGTTTGTGATTTCATTGCGGCGCGTCAACGCGGAATGCAATAAAACATCTATTTTACGACACCCATACCCTTTCAAGTGCAGTTCCTTTGTGTGCTCTGTATAGTGTTTGAAAGGGGATTTACGATTGTATAACAAAAAAAGTGTGTAGGGGTACTGTTTTTATTTTAAAAAGTCATAAACATGACACATGGGAATTTTGCTTGCAATTATCAACAAAGTAGTTTTAACCGAAAATTCTCTTTTTATTTTTGTTTGTATTGTATCAGTTAGGATCATCATCATCACCTGTACTTACTTTTGTGTTGTAGAAGATAATAAATATCATCATAATAAAAAAAATCACGAACAAAACAAACACTTGTGTGACGTCACACCCACAGACCGACTTTGATTTCGTCTTGCTCAAAGGACTGACTCGAAACAACTGGCGCTTCAACGGCCAACTTGTGTAAATATTTATCTTAGAATGAAATAAACAATGTTTCGTATGGGTAGAGCGTTTAATAAAGAGATACAGACGTGTTTTTCAACTCCGTGGTCAATGGACTATATATAGCCCACCCGCAGTCCTCGGGTAAATCGCATGGTGAACATAAGAACCGTCAAACGCGCGAGCGATTATGTACAATCATTTCATGAACACCATAACGCCGCATGTTGTACCAACATTCTATGTCGCCCCTAACAGATGGTGTATTTTTGAAAATATATCTTATAAGATGATTTTATTGTATATATATCATGATATATGTTCTCAAATTTCTCTCAGAACACCTCTGTCATATATTAAATTAAAAACATATATAATATAATTGGCTTTAGGTATATTAAGCAATAATTAACAGGTTGATATTTTTTGAACTCGTGAAAGCCTGAAATGAGTATGACTTGTAATTTCCTATTTGATGATGATTGCACATATAGATCATCATCGCAAGGCTTCAGAAGGCAGATTTTACCACTAGCGAGTAAATATTTTTTAATATAAAATCGCTGTTTGAGCATTGTGAAGCGATGTTTTGTTAGTAGAATGTGTCAAAGTGTCCCAAATAGCAGCATTTCTGAGCATCATAAAGAGAAAACCGCTAAGACACTGTGATTTTGGATACCTTTACCACTTTTATACTATTCTATATAATTCAGTATCCGCTCATCGCTCGCTACTCGGACCAGAGCCTGTTGTCGCCACTATCAAAAATTCAACACCTATTATCCAATATATTGTTATTGTTTCCAGTTAATAACTTAAACCAATATTTTTCACCAACCATCGACGTTCAGTATCCAGAATACATAAAAATAATGAACAACTCTCGGGAGTTTATAATTGGGATGTCTCGTAAATTGGTGAAATAAATTATCAATGGTTATTTTAAACTGTAATTTTGTATGGTGAGGTTAACGGGACAGAAATAAGCGATTATTACTTTACTCCGTCAGAACATCAACCAAGAAATAGGATGACAAGTATTGACTTGCGACGTTTGCTCGGACGCTACAGGGGTTCTTAGGAAGCAAATGACACCCAGTGTTCACTCCAGCAATTTATTTATCAGCATTAAAAATGCGTTTTATGAGATTTTCACAAACATACAGCTACACAAGGCTTTACCGAAGTGTAATACTGTCTTTACAGATCGAAAATTAGAGAGCACAATAAATCAAAAAGCAATAGTTTCCACCAAACATAGATTTATGTTTTCCTTAGAGATAAAAAGACGCTAAAAGACATTCATTACTTGATGAATATATCGTGAATTGACTATTGACACTCTCTTTGTATCCTTTGAGGCGGCCCTAGAGGCACGCCGTGGACTTTGCGCTTCCGAGAACACCTCTCCACACTTACAATTGTTCACGCGTTTGTTAGACGTGGACATATGAAATCCTTTACCATCTTCCTGTATTTCCTATAACTTGAAAGTAACGATTCTCTCCTCCTTTTCAATTTCGCAGTGGAATATTCTTAAAGAAATATTCAAACCCATGCATTGTGATTTTTGTACTTACCCAGGCTTGCCAACAGTGCGGCTTTCGACGGCACACCGGATTTGACGTGATTTGTTCGGTGCCCTCATGCGACCGGATTCAAAATTTCCGGTTCAATCACAAATTATAATAATTATTTTGCGGGAATAGTTTTTATCTCTATACATCCACACGGGCATTCTTCATTTAAATGAAGTAAATAAAAAAAATAAACATTGTTTTAAATGAAGTAAATAAGTTATAAAATATGTACTTTATAAAGATTATATTTTTTTGTGATCGTCATTCCAAAGGCATTTAATTTTTCATTGACACGGACAGATAATACGTTTTTTTTTATTTTTAAGCTAGTAGGTAACTCTACGTCAATTAACAACAATGGTAAATATAGAAAAGGTCTTTACGTCTTTACATAACAGTGGGAATGTTACACGTTACTTTTAACTTAAAAATTCCTTTCCCCGCTGCCAGCATTTGTCTTGTCGTTGGGAACTGAAAAGTTGGCAATCTTGTGCTTATCCTTGTTGGATGTTCAAATTTGGTCCAAAAGTCAAATGCCCTGCAGTTTGACGTAATTGTTGCCTATCGTTTGATCCCTATGAATCCCTGCAGTCAGTGTCACTCGAGCCTCCATTTTAATATTTCTGTATACTCGACTATTGAATATCTATCTCACTAATTGACTATCTCACAGCTGGTAAAGCGCTTCAATTCAATATAATAAGATAAGATACAATACAGTAAAATACAATACAATACAACAGTTACAATATTTATTTTGACCAATCAAGCGCATCTTGGCCTAACAGGGCAAGTAATAGGTATAATAGAGAACAGTAATTGAAGGTTCCAATGTCATATTACTTGATGGAATAAACAATAGGTACAAACTGCGAAGTTAGTGTTGCAGAAATGAGCGCTTCGCGTTTAAACACTCGAACGCTAAGTCAGCGCTAATGAATCTTAATATAAATCGTTTTAGAGCCGAGCTTTTCACTTCATTGGTTTAAGGCCATCAAACTCACTAGCTCAGTTTTAAAGGTCCATTAACGCTCACTTACCACACGAGCGTCAAGCTCTCACGGTCCTTTTTACAACACTAGATGTATTTCCCGTCTCACGGGCGAACAAATATGTAGAAAATAATTTCCTTACTGTAATTAATAATTACAGTCGTTTGTGCTTTTGCTGTGAATTGTTCGAATAAACTTATTGATTTTTCCACTACCTCTCGTAATAGCTTGATATGCAAAAACTTTTACAAGGAATTATGTAGATTCTTGAGGAATATTTGCATCAATCACAATGTAATTTTTCATGTACCTTAACAGGAAATAAATCGACTCTATAATTTTCGTATATTTTTTATTTTTAAGTTTAAACTTCATATTTATTTATTTATTTATAAGGTAGATTACAGACATGTTAAAAATATTGTTGAAACAATATAAATAGAAAAAAAAGAATTAGCAGACATGCCATTTTAAATTTCCACAAATATGCATTTAAGTATATATAGCTTGATATGTAGTTATCATTTAAAGTAATTGGCAGCTACCTAGTCAATTTAGAATTGTTTTTTAATTTTATTTTTTGATACCTATTTTTTTTTATTTGATTGATAACTAAGACTATAATCAGTAATAAATAATAATATAATACGTATATACTTTTACAATAGCCATGGGGTTCCATGTAAAAGGTTTCAATGTTAATTTTATATTCCATTTAAATCCTATTAAACATTGTCGAACTTTCAACTCAAACAATGCACGGGCCAATCGAGTCTTTTGATTGATTATCCTCGAGGAATTTAATTAAATCGATGGACCCACTGATTGCTAAATTTCATTCATATTATTCAGAAGTTTGGTGAAAATCTTTCAAGTTCTTTCCAAGTATTCCGAGCTTATTGCTGTCTAATTACGAGAATTGTGATTGGGTGAGATGAAAATGAATTTTGACACCTTATTACTTAGTAAACGCGTCTGGTGACAATTTAATAAAATGTCACCAGCTCAGTGGTGATGGGAAATATCACGAGGAAACCTAGAAATGCTCCAGAAATAAACAAAAATCTGGAGTATGTGTATCCACGTCATAGGCTGATACTGTATCTACTTTGGAGAACAATTATGACATGTACGAGTATGTGACAGGGGGAAATATGTTAGTGCTCATTTATGTCAAAGTGTCTTCTATGTATTTTGACAATACACAACTAGTGTAGGATTCTACGCACAAACTGTTCTTCTATATATAACATTATACTAGCAGTACCCGCGACTATACCTATATATATATATATACTCGTATACTAACGCGTAGACGTTAGATTTGGTATATAAGGTTAGATTGATTCCCGTGGGAACTTTATAATTGATCTGAATTAAAAGTATCCTAAATGTTACACTGGCTCATAAGTCATAACTATGCGAAATTTCAGAGTGTTTGTGTGATGCGTGTTCAGACAGACAGACAGACAGAAATTCCAAAAATAGTTGTTTCGGGTTCTGGGTCATTTGTACTTTAGACTGTAACGATTTTTTTCATAACACACACACAAATTTAGTACACACAAATGATCAAAAGCTACAAAAGAAATTACATACAAAAGGCGCACTTATCCCCTTAGGACAGACGCGGTTTGTTATGATTTTAATATATATATATATAAATGGATGGATGGTAAAGACACTTTCACATAATCACTACTAACCCTCCGTTTAGTCAATTTTCTCTTGATGACTGGTAGGATGAAAATCTGCTCAGGATCGCTGCCTTATTCTAACAAGTGTTAAATAACAAAATGACCATATTTTCAGCCACACCACGACATGGGAGAGCCATAAAAAAATCTCCTTTCAAAAACTCAATTTCAATTTCTTGAAGAACATAGTTAATCCAAGAGGCCACAGGTCATAACTCGTGCTGTCATCACCACACGGCGGCTATTTGCATATTACTCGTAATTGTAATAATTGTATCTAGCTGTAAGCCACGAGCGTCTGCCGGGGACACAAATTTGCATGCCTAATGAACGGCAGCACTCGGCGATGTTTTTCACAAATCCCCATTGTTGTTAGGCTGGGTACACAATTTCAGGGGTTATTATGCAGTGTACGTGAGAGCGCCGTGTTCGAGGGAGTTTGTTACCCGCGTCGAGTGCAGTGTACCTATCCTTTATCGGCTGGTCGCGCGCCCAGCCCCGGCCAGCGGCCCACAGTAGCAACCGACGATCGCGCCTATTCAGGGTTAAATAAAAAAATACCTGTTCATTTCTAAACAGAATTTCTAAATTTTTTCTAATCTGCATATTAAAGTTGATCTTTAGAATCGGCAAAAAATAGTTGAATAAATAATTAATTCAAGTTATTAAATCTTTCAAACTATTTTATTTCCATTCGGTGCTCCTTTTCAGTCTCCACTTTCTAACAACTAACAACTTTTGTACTACGATTATTTTCTACAGTGGATATTTTCCCCAACAAAAGTTTTAAAATGAAGTCTCTGGCTTTGTTAGGTATACGTTTCTATAAACGGAAACGGCGCGCGCCGCGCTCTCCATTCATAAACAGATGCTAATCGAACCGCTACAATTAGATACCTTTATCTATGTAAATCGGTGTGAGCCAGTGGTTTGGTTTAAACAAACATATTAGTTTTCACGAAAGAAAATCAAAAGCATGCAAGTATTTTTTTATTTAACCACATATACACATGGTTGCATTTTTTATTTAATCCTGTGTACATATGGGAGCATTTTTTATTTAACGCTATGTACACATAGGAACATTTTTCATTTAACCCTGTATAAACATGGGAGCATTTTTCATTTAACTCTGCATACACATGGGAGCATTTTTCATTTAACCCTTTATACACATGGGAGCATTTATTATTTAACCCTTTATACACATGGGAGCATTTATTATTTAACCCTGTGTACACATGGGAGTATTTTTTAAATGTTGACACGTGACAGTAGCTGAATCCTTCATGATCTTATATAAGGTCCTACGAAAATAGTATGAAATATTTTAATACCCGTTGTTGTCGGCGCACTGTCATGTGACCAGACACGCCATTGGTCGTCGCAACTCCGAGTATCCGACGCCTAACATACCATCAGTGTGTCACTTATGCGTGATTATAATGGCACAATAAAAGAATGACATCAATGTACCATATTGCTGTGCTTTCTAAACTTGTAACTTCTAAATGCAGAGCACATACTCAACGCCAGAATCAATCACTGTATAATCGCAACTAGTCCTTTTATCGTCTACTACTGAAAATGGCCCTCTTAATGCACTATGAGGGATGTATGGCCTTAAACTGTCACCCTGGCAAAGCTGGTTGGCGAGTCCACTCTTCAGAGATAATGTAGTTCCTCAGGTCTGGTGACAGCAGCTTTGTTATCCCTTGCTATCACGATTGTCATCACGATAGCTTTGTTGTTTGTTTTAGGACATCGACGGTAAAAAATGGGGTGTTGCTTTTTAAAGTCGGCCGACACCATAAGGTACGGATAAGGATCACAGAGGCTATCTGTGGACTAATAACATAAACATTTGATGGTGGTTGCTATAGGAAACACTTTGAACCGATGAACTTAATGATACTGATATACAGAATACTTGATAAAATTCATAGTGATAAATGTTAATGATAATAAATGGACAGATGATGTTGGTACTACGCACGCGCGGTCGCCAAATAATTGATTTATTGATGGATTGGCGGAAAACGTGATGGACCGTACCGCAGTGCAGGAAAGATATATTTTTTTAAACTAAACAAGGTATTTTTTCTATAGGATAGGAAGTGGACGGGTAAGCGGCCCACGTGATGGTAAGTGGTTGCCGCCGCCCATGGACACCTGCAAAATCAGTACGCCGCCGATGTTGCAAAATTTTATTCACAGTTTTCTAGAACAGCCCCATATCGTGGCGGAATGGAGAAGTCTCTTGAGACAGTACGTTCCACAGCCTTTGGATTCGGGGTATAAACAATATAAAACGGATGGGATTTCAATGCCGAATCGTGATCTTATTTTTTTTTTTGTAAATATAATTAAACAATTAGCTGAATTTATTATGCAGAGTTGCTGGACTGTAGACTGGCTCCTGTCAGCTGTGTGGCTGTAACTCGATCGATACTATACCGTGTATCTGTTCACTGCTGAATATAGACCTCTGCCAAGGACCACCACCACACGCGGTCTTGGACTCTTCTCATCAGGCAACTACTGGCTACCATCTTCAAGTTGTCAGTTCACGTATCTGTTTGAGAACTCGTCTCCCCCCTCAGATATCGCTCCTGCAGCTGCAGCTGTAACTCGATCGTAGCATAATATTAGCAGCTAACAGGGCAAATTACAACGACTCTGTCTAAATTTAACTGTCTAATCTGAGTACTGTTTAAGAAACATTTAATATCCGGTTCTAGCATTCGTGTACACTTCCCTCAAGGCTCCACCCCTGCATTCAGCGGTAACCTCACAGCATTTATTGCGGCAATTAACTTGTGCCACTAACGCCTACTGCTTATGACGCGCATTTACACAAATTTACACAAATTACACATTCAAATTGTTCACAAAACACTTTTGATTTACACAGAGGCGTTGCCAGCTCGCCAACTTCCAGTTTTACGAGATTTACTTGATTTTGTGAGTTTCTTGCTGCGACTTTGCTCTTCTTATTAAAATGTTTATTTACTGGTATACGCCAGTGATAAATTAATTAATTTTATACATCATAAAATATATCAACAACAACCGCATCTCAAGTCACCGAAGTGTGCATCCGCATTTCCTCTACAAGGAAATATCACACACTGAGGTCCAAAAACTGTTTTAGTGACAAACTATCTTTTTTTTATGGTCGAAGGGAGACGAGCATACAGTCCACTTGATGGTAAGTGGATACTGTCGCCCATAGACATTCGCAATACATGCCAACATTAGTCCAAAATGACAAACGTTGGCAAGCCCCCGGATGCGCTGCCTATCTTTGGAAATATAAGAATGGATTTGGAGAAAGGATTGGGAAAATGGGGAGGGATAGGATGGGAATGGGCTCTGGCACATCTCACTCACTACCGAAACACATACGTAACTAAAATTTTGTACAAGCTGCAAAAAGGTTAAAATGTCATCGCGAAAGTGTAAATATGATGCTGATGCATTTTGTTATATTTGTGACACATTTATTAAAGTGCGAGATAAAAAATTTAAATTGGACAAAAGTGAGATGCTTTGTCAAGTCTACAAAGCCTACTTTGACTGCCCTATTCGGAATCTAGACAAGCCAATTGGACTCCAAATGTTGTTTGTAGTAACTGCACAAGATATTTAGAATGTATTATTACTATAAAAAAATATTATTACTATAAATATGGTTATTGTTATTTTGATCTATTTTAGGTTGGTATCAAGGCGAAAAAATAAATATGAAATTCGCAGTACCGAGAATTTGGCTAGAACCACTAGACCACGTTAATGACTGATATTTTTGCATGGTAAAAGACGTAGTGGCAAGAATGCAAAACCAGTCGAATATCCTGACCTTGCTTCTTCTGCTCCAATTTTACACAGCCCACAATTTCCAGTACCTGAACCTCCTAAAAAAATATTATCTCAGACAAGCTCATCTCAAAGTTCAAACAAAACTGTTGAAAATGAAGAATTTTTACCGTCACAATAAAAATTTAATTTAAATTTGTAAACAACATGGGAGCGTACTCATAAGAACAAGGAGAACGTTTTCATCGAGATATCATGGACTTTGAACGCCGTTATCGAGACCAATATAATGAAAATATTTGGGGTTTAGTAAGAGAGAGTACTCATGACCACAAAAAAAAGAGTAACAAGGTTAATTTTTAAACGTTTTTCAATAATTTTGTAAACTGATATAATACGTAGTAAGAGTTAATAAAAATAATGTACAAAGGTATTTGTTTTGTTTTTGCAACAGATAAAAATTAAAATCATCGATTTTAAAAAAACCGTATAAACATTCTCCTGGCTACAAAAGCAAACTTTTTCATGAAATTTTTTCGGAGGACTGTTGAATGATAAACCTATAGTAATTTCATACCCTAATTTCAAAGTCAAAAATCGTGTTGACCTGTGTAATTAATATGAAAGCTTTTAGTATCAACTATCTAAAACTACCAGATAACTCCATTATTGTTCTATACTAGGGATCGCAAATCGGGATCCCGAATCTCGAAAATACCTACATACCGGGCCAAGAATAGCTTAATAAAATATCGAGATCGGATTTTTAAAAATCGGTATTTTTTATATTTTCCACATTTATGTCATGAGTATGACGTTCTATTTTTAAATTTATAATCATTAAAGTGCTGTTTACGTTAGTAAATTACTCTTGTAAGCATTCACGCTGCGAATTGAGCGTTAAAACATTAGATACATTGTCATTTTTAAGATCTTATTATTTAAATTTAAATAAAAAAAAAACAAACATTAAATATCTCGTGTCTAAAGATGTGATATTTAAAATACTTATTTTCAATCATTATCTACTTAACTACCTGTTACCTGTTATTATTTAAAAGCAAGTCAAATAATAATAAAACTCTTATTTTATCACCTATTTAATTTTTATTAATATAAACAGATTATAATACGAAGGTCGTTCAATATGTTTTGTCGATCGATCGCAGTTTGAGGTTAGGAGTATAAAAAATACCACAGATATAAGAGTATAAGTGTCGTCGATTACAAAACAACACACGTTTACGTTGTTGTTTTATATTTGTTAACTTAATTACAATATTTTTGTAAAAGTTTCAATATGGCTATTTTTACAGGACTAGAAGAGTAGGGGAGAGTGGGTAACAATGGATCAACTTTTGTTTGAGGCTCAATATTTCTGAAGTTAAGTACATTTAGCTCTAGTGTTTTAATTCATCCTTATGTGGCACTCTTAGGGTATACAAAACACTGACAATACTAGCTGTAATAGCCATAGATTTGGGTCAATAGCGTCTTTTAAAAAAAATGGGAAATGATCCACTGTGTCCCATCTCTGGGTTACCCTGGATCAGCCCTTGGGGTACAATGAACCCTATGGGTCACAGTGGTTTTTGTAGGATATATCAAAGGAAACATCATTCTAAAATATAATTTTTATTCATGTAACATTAGAAATTTGTAATTCAGTCTCATAATTGTTTTTAGTAACATTTATTAGTAGAACGGTGTGTCCGAAACTACAACTAATCAACAATGCTTATAATTACTCGGAGATCAACAATCACAAAATATTTTGATCACTAAAATTGGTATTAGAGGTAGGTAGGTACCTATTATGTACGCTTTTAACAGCTAATCAGCCATTTTTATAGGTATTTATTTAAAGATTACATTCATTCCTAAATACCTAATGCACTTTAAGAAAAAGAAAAAAAACACTCAAAAAAGACAAAATTATCATTCCTAGCATCGAATTAAATTTTTATGGAAGAGTACACCCACTTTCATACAATTTTATATGTAACTAACCGACGGGGTCAACGAATATCTATCTTTGAAAAATCTAGATCAAAGGAATAAAACCCTTGCTGCCTTTTCGTTTGTCCCGAATATGACGGATTGGGCAAAAACATTTTTATATCTGACACAGGCACCATAGCAATATCCGGGACATTGGGCAAACGATTCCCATTTCTCGGAAATCTACGCAAAAAACTAACATCAACTTCACCATTCGCTGCGTCTCTTAATACCTTTCCTGCGTAGAAAACTTTTTTATTATTTGTTTTAAACTGTACCAAGACAAAGTTACCTTCTTTTAGTAAATTAGGCAGCTGCCTCAAATGTTCTTGATCAACGATAGAAATATCTTGTTCTTCTTCTTCAAATGAACCTTCTTCTTCAGAATGAAGACTAAAATTATCATTTTCTTCATCACTCGAGTCACTTTGTAACACCTTCCTTTTGACGGTCTTCCTTTTCTTTACTGCTTGCTTTTTTGACTTGGATTGTTTAACAACCTCCCGTTCTTCAATTTCGTTCTTATTAGGTGTGTCAGTAGCTATCATCGATTTATCTGTCCTTCTTGGCGCTCTATTGCTTTTCCGTGGGCCTGCTTTAGGTAATCCCCGAATATCTAACGGACTCTTGAAACCTTTCGACGGTCCAGAGACAGGAGTTGGAACCTCATTGGGGGTTGCGATCAGAGTTGTTAGAGTGGTCGACGTCTTTGCAGAAATAGGAAGTTCTGGATCCAAAGGGGCTTCTGATTCCTTTTCTAACGTATCGCGACCAGTCATTGGTGGAGTTCGCTGTAGCTCAAGAGTCGGCTGTGCGTCTGTTGTCAACCGAACAACTGTCACCGCAGATTGGAGGGATTCATCACGTTCGGGCATTTCTTCGTCTCTAGTAGGCAGGGTTTCAACGATTCCTTGCAGAAGTGATGGAGTAGCTGTAGACGACTATGGCCAATCAAGGGGATGTTCTTCTATTAATTCCCGATCCGTAATTTCCGATGGAGCAAAACCAACATCCTTGAATATGTTTCTGTTATAAGGAAATATTCCAGTTGCTGCGAAAGCGTTGCATATGTTGGCTGGTGTCAATACTCTCATATGGGCATCTTTAACACAGTTCGCTACCTCGTAGATTGAAAACGTCTTGCCAGGATTCTTCATCATCCAGCTGTCGACGGATGCGTTGTATGCAGTTTTAAACAGACCAAACCCTCCTACATCAAGTGGTTGAAGCTTGTTTGTTGAATTTGGCGGTACTGTCAGGATAGTAACTCCATTATCTTTCGCTAAATTAATAGCCCCAAGGCATATATGAGCTTCAAAATTATCCATAATCAACAGTGATGGGTTGTCCTTGCTACTTTGCGTCTGATCGATAAAGTGTTGCATAGTTGGGGCGAACAATTCAGAATTCATCCATCCTGTTTGCGTAGCTAGACCCAGAGTCCCAGAAGGAGCGCCAGCGAGCATGTGATTCTTGAAATGCACTCTTGGAAATATCATAACAGGCGGTAACGCTTGCCCTATTGCGCTCACTATATAGCAAGTCGTCACAAAAGTTCCCCTTTCAGCACTGGTAACCTTACTAACCTGTTTTTGCCCTCGGACTGCTAATACTTTTCCGGACTTTTGGACCGTCATGGTGGTGGTCTCGTCTAAATTAAAGACCCTTGTTCCATTCCCAAAACGTTCATGACGTCGCATGGCTATTTCCAGATTATCAAAGAAAATGTCCACGTTATGACGGTTGAATGACGTAGCCCGACTTAGGCTGCATCCTTCCGGAGTTCTTAGGCTGATTACTGGGTGCCGTTTCCTAAAGTTGTACAGCCATTCGATTCCTGCCATTTTATATTGATGCCATTTATCTGGAATTTTTAGATCATTGGCAACTGCCATTTCATAAGCCAAAGTACGTACGTCATTCGGCGTAAGACCATAAAACATTTGACTACATTTGATTATATAGTCTACTAGGGAATTTTCTTGGTCGTCAGAAAATACTCTATTAATTGAATAGTTAGGTGTTAACCTTACAGGCCCTCCAGCTTTTTCGTTTTTTTTACAATACCGGTATAAGGTAGCGTATGGTATTTTTTTGAGTATTGCTACCGTCCTGATTTTTTTACCCTCGTGGATCACCAAGTTTACAGCTTCCTGCATCTCATTTTGGGTATGCAGCCCGATCGTGGTCTTCCTTGTTCTATTTCGAGGCATTTCGTATCCTAGAAGACGAAAAATAAATAATATTATCAAGATGTCCATAGCCCTTTAATACAAAACATTTACGGGGCACAGTGGATCCTTATCGACTGTAACCCAGATTGAAATTATCCATTGTGACCCAACCACCGTTAGTGAAAACAAAAATTCGAAATATATATATACACTCTTGTTACAGAAAAAAGAATAGTAATTTAGGCTAAGAGAAACAGTACAAAACATTAAACAAAATACAAACTTACAAAATTTTCACAACATTCGACGCAATACACTTTTTAAAAACACGAAAAAAAAATATTTGGTACCTACTTTGGTGGGTCACTGGCGCTGCGGGACCTCCCTGCTTGCGAGCGCAGCGGCGACTAGCGCGGCACGGGGGGCACACCCAAGGCGACCGTTTGACGAATAACTGCGTGTTTGTGTGCATAAATACACGGACAGTGGCTTTTTAATCACTGTGCCCCTTGATTCAGTGTTACCCACTCTCCCCTACTCAAGGCCAAGTAAGCCCGTCAAAGTGCCAGAGAACGTAGCTCATATAGAAAAAGAAACAAAAGATGACTGGTACGTTTCGTATTTTTCCCCCAATCATTTCCTCGCACCGCGCGAACATTTACGAGTAGCAGTAATTCCTTTTTATTTTACATGCCCGCACCGCATTAGTGTACCTACATTTAGCGGTCAGTTCGAACCGGATTGACCGGCGTCCTATGTAAATGATTCTCAATAACACTCTCATTCCCATTTAGTAGTAATTTCTCTTTATTTCGCATCCCGCAGGTCCTTCACCCGCTGGTCTATAGGATACATTTAGTGGTTTCTTATGGATATATAACGAGCCATCAGTTGGGTTAATGAGTGAATTGAGCTTATGAGGAAATGTATTAATAGTCAAGGACGGTAGTTTGAAAAAAATAATATACCTATATAGTATATGAACACACGACAAAACTTATTAAACAGCCCAAGTAACTAATAATGAGTAACTGAAGATTACATAAAAATGTTTATTTATTAAATAAGTATTTTATCTCTTTTAAAGACTGAGTCTGAAGTAAAGAATAGTCTATATTCTTAGTTATATTTTAGAGCTGACATGTGATTACATTAAACTTGAATATTAGTCATAAGCCGTAACATTTAAATATTTATAGAAACACATACACAGTTTTGTTATTTTTAATCACAGTTAAAAATAACTTTTAGTTATTTACACAGTTAGTTATTTTATTATTTAATCAAAGTAAATCACTATTTTGATCCCCAAAATCATTGTTGTTTAAGCACACAATTCGGTACTTGACAAATTTTTTGAATTGATTTAAAATGAAAGATTATGTGTGTATATGTTTATAACTTGAAGCGTATATTAAATTGAAGTCAAGGTTTAACATAAAATCGAATTTTTATAGTCAAATTTCGATTTTCCCGCGAAAACGGCACTCTGTCGTGACGCCATGTTGGTGACGTCATAGTTCTATAAACAAACGATTTTGTATATGTAAGTTGAATCGCTTTACGGGTTTTCTTTCTAATTTTTAAACATCATGAATCCTACATATTATAAGTGCTGTGCAGTCCCTCTGTGTACAAATACTACAATAAGTACACCCACTAAATTATTCATTCATGCGCCAAAACAACCGAAAATTCGAAGAAAGTGGTTGCTACTTGCAAGAAGAAATCTATCTGACATATCGTTGAAATCCATTCTTTACTTTTGTGAAGATCACTTTGATGTAAGTATTATTTGTTTATCTAAGTAGTTTGCATATTATATATACAAAAAAATTTGTTATATGGAAATGTTATTTCGTTGAGATTATAATATTTACCATAGACATTGAGGTTATAATATTGTTGAGGTTATAATATTTGTCAAGAAACAATCATTCAAAGTTATTTCGTAAAGTGCGTTCTAATATTTTTAGCTACCCAACGACATGGAAAATTACACCAGGTACCGTTTGATGGGCTCAGTTAAACAAATCAAAATGAAAGAGGGATGTGTACCCTCAAGGTTCGAATGCCAGCCAGATAGAAGAAAGCGGACAGCTGCAATCACTACGAGGGCTGTTATCATTAAAAGGCAAAGAATAGCATTAGTTGAAGAGGCGTTAAATGATGCTAAAAAAAAGAGATAACTGATATTGCGACAGGTATGCTTGCGATAATAAATATTTCATAAAAAATGTTCATATTGTATAAAAATTAACACGGTGACACGGTATATTACCTATACAAATATCAATAATATGGTGAATTTACAGATTCACAACAAGTAGAAGGCCAAGTAAGTCCATCTGAAATACAAGGTACCGCAAACCAAATGGAAGAAGACCAGTGTACACAATTTAGCGCAATGCAGTCTACGCAAGTTGATAAATCGATTCAAGTGTCTATATACAAACAATACAGAAGTAAACAAACGCAATCTTATATCAGTACGGTGAATATTGCAACTTCACCGTTAAAATCAACATTTACAAACGTCTCTACTTCGCCTTTCAAGAAAATAGATATTTCGACATCAGGTGTTAAAAAGGCATTAAAAAAACTGGTTGCTGAAGAAACGTCAGAAAGTGAAGCTTCTGTTTTTACAGCTTCACTGTCACGAGACGAATTTTCGACATCTATGCAATCTATTGCATCAGAAGAACAGGTCATACATGAAGAAGAACAAAAAAAGTTGATACTCCAAAATACTCTACAAAAGATTAAAAGGAAACCTCGCTTTTATATTGGAGTTCCACAAGATTGTTATTTTTTAATTGATATAATACAAACAGAGACAAAAATATCAGAAAAACATATTTTATTGTGTCTAAAAAAAATTAGATTAAATACCAAGTTTGAAGAACTAGGAGATGAATTTAGTATGACAATGTCATACGCAAGTAAGATTTTCTATAATAATGTACCGATTATTGCGAACGCTTTGCGTGCATTTATTGTAAAATTAAATAACAGAAGTATAAAAATGAATTTGCCTACTGCATTTAGGCATAAATATCACAATGTCGGATGCATAATAGATTGCCTAGAAATAGAAATCCAGAAACCTGCAAAAGCCATTAATCAGGCTCTGACATGGTCGGAGTATAAAAAAGCGAACACAGTCAAGTATTTAATAAGCAGTACGCCCGATGGTGTAGTTAACTACATTTCAGAAGGATATGGTGGCAGAATTAGTGACGTACAACTTGTCGAAGATTGCGATTTTCTAGATAGCTTAAATCCAGGGACGTTTATTCTTGCTGACAGAGGCTTCAAACACATTGAGCACTTGTTATTAGTAAAAGGACATCATCTGATGAGGCCACCAAGTGTCGCTACTGGATCAAAATTAACAAAAGCCGAAGCAAAACAGACGAAAGAAATTGCCAGTTTAAGAATTCATATCGAAAGGGTCATACGTAGGTTACGAGAATTTTCTATACTTAAACTGCACGCAGTTGTAAATATCAACCTAACTCGTTTACTAGATGAAGTGATAATAATAGCATGCGCTCTCATTAATTTGCAAGACAGTATTATAAAAAAATAGCGATATGCAACTTTGTATGAGTTATATATTTATTTTATGTAACAAATATCTACATTCTTTGTCTTCGTTATGTATTTTGGTTTAATGACAGGTGAAATAAAAACAATTTCACTAAAGGTAATAATAATTTTTATTTTTCAATGAACCGATCAAATCCCTTCATATCTGAAAAGAAAATAGTAAAATACATATTAGTATTTTAGTACACGTTATTCTATTTTAGTACTTGTAGATAATAGTGGATAAATATTATTTTTCCAAAAATAAAGTAATATATTCAACATATTATTGACATATGTTTCATCATAAGAAATCTTGATTATTTGCACTTTTTCATTTTTTTCAAACTCCCAGTGTGCAACACAAAAGTAGCAATTCTTCAATCCTGTGACATACATTTGAATTTGCACTTGACATAGGAACTTTGCAGTAATTCTTGCATTTTTAATATAATTTTTAAAACTTTGTTCACTTGCAGGACATTTTATTTCGATAATGGCATCATGTAATATACCATCTGGCGATCCTGCTATTATGGGATGTTGTTTCGAGATAAATAAACCGCACTTGTCTATCTTGCCAATTTCTTTTTCGACATTTTGTCTTACTTTTTCTTCCAAGAGACGCCCTCTTCTCATTGCTGATGTATCTGGGGTTCGTGCTCCCATGATAGTAGCTATTAAAGACCCATCAAGGGTCTTACAACGGCTAACTTCGTATGCTATTGAAGCCGTTATTCTGCCGTACCTAAAGGCATACCATAATTCATTTTGATGCTGGTCTCTTGTTTTTTCTTCAATCTCTTTTATGCTTTCTTCTGAAAATAGAATGTGTATACTTTCCAGAAAACTTTTGCAATCATTTCCGTCATTATATTGTAAAAATAAATGATGCAGAGAAAGCATTTGCACACCTTTCACTTCGTAATCAGGCAAATGCTTTAATATTTGGCAGTTGTTCACTCGACATCTCTTCGCTTCATTTACAAATTTAGTAAAAACCAAACTTTCTGCTGAAGTGCTTGAACTTTTTTTATTTTTACTTAAATCTTTTGCCTTTACAAATTTGATTGTGCCCACCTGTGCTAATTTAGATTTTTTCCAGTAGCACTGTACAGAGGTACAAGGAGGTTCTTCGCTCCTTCTGTGCATCCACATAAGAAATGCCACCGAATGTTTGCAACCTCCTTGAGAGGCAGCGCAGTCATGACACTGCACACTTAATATACGATCTGCTTTTTCATTCACTAATAAAGTGACTTTATAAGGCTTTGATCGCACTTTGTGTTCGGGACATATTTTACATTTTACTGTGCACAAATTAGTTTTTGTATCCCGATGTAATTGTACATAGCCGACTGCGTCATCACCATATGAATCTCTCGAAGATCTGCAAGAGAAAAAACATTTTTGTTAATGATTGTAACCGGAAAAAACTCGATATATATTTGTGTGAATATAAAGTAACAAACATAACCTCTACGCGTTTACGTCTTTCATTAGCTATGTCACTTGTTAAGTTTCACAAAGAAAATGTAATCTATTGTTTACATAAATAATCCTTTGACATAATAATATGTAATGATTAGTACTTACGCTGATGTTTTTACATTTCTAAATTCTGCAGAACAAAAGTCGGAGTTCGTCGCAAAAAAACTTCCCACCATAAGAACGTCGATTTTGGGCAGATTTGCACTGTCTGCTTTTATGTAATCCTTTTCCATAATTGTTGTCCATTATAACACTCTTTTGCAACCACAAAACACCACAAAATTCCTTAAACACCAACAAAATAACTACGAAAAAACACTTGGTACTTTATTAGCGGCGACATGTAAACAAGAACTATGACGTCACGCATCGTGATTGGCGTTCGTAGTCACGTGACAAACAGTTCAAAAACTTTATTTTTATTATTGAATTTCTAAAAAAATATGACTATAAAAAGTCAATAGACCTTGAAATATGACTTTTTAACATCTAATCTATCATTTTGATAAAACCTTATTTTTATCTAAAAATACTGTCAAGTACCGAATTGTTTAAGTCAATTGTTTTAAGCACCTATACCTACACATAATTTCCTTTTTTATAAAAATATTGAAAATACCGAATATCCCGGAATTCCAATATTTGTAATATATTAATACCTAATCTATAGTTAACACAATCGTTTATACCCACCTATGTTTAAATGCCGATGAATTAAATAAATACGCGCCTAATGGCTGGATGACAAGGGCCGATGGCCAAGTAGTCAAGAACCTATATCCAGTAGCAAAGAAACATAAGCTGATAGATATCTTTAAAAAAATAGGTCCAATACATTAACAAACAGAGACTAAACAACTAACCTATATACCGATATCATCAAAACAAACTCTGTCGCAAAAATAGCAATTTTATTTCCAAGGATCTTCCGTCTTATTCGTCCAAGAACAGTAAACTTCTTCGCGCTGAGAGAGCATATCGCGTGATTAGCGTTTGGTATTCCTTGCGATTCCCTCCACGTGTTGATAATCAAGAAAGTTGGCCGACGACGTCAGCCAGACGTGATGCCCATTCAGCCAATATGGCACGTGACAACAGGCAAAGACTAGCAGCTCAATAAACTGTAGATATGACACTTCATAAATTTCTAGAAATATTATGCCTACATAGATAGAGCCTCTTTATTACACACCAAAACAAAACAAGACAGTAATAAACATTATAACTTTATATAAACTGTCGCGTTTTGTACACATTTTATATTCTATTTTTTTTTTCATGGCCTCAGGTGGCAGACCAGTATACAGTCCATCAGTAAGTGGATACTGTCGCCCATAGATATTCGCGATACATGCCAACATTAGTCCAAAATTACAAACGTTGGCACTGTCCTGCGCATGCGCTGTCTACCTTTGGAGATATGGGAATGGATTTGGAGAAAGGGTTGGGAAAATGGATACCGATAGGATGGAAATGGGTTCTGGCACAATCTCACTCACTAACGAAACACGTACGGGAAAATAAGATAAAGTGGGAAATGCAGTACATTTCAAGGTATTCTTCTGTGAGAGAGGGGTAACGTGGCCAGTCGAGCGCGGCTAGCCGCTATTGGATTGCAGCGTACACTCTCCCCCTCAATCGAGTCTGAACTCGTATAATAAAGGTATATGTTTACCTGGACTATTCGCCTCTTCAGTCAACTCGTGTCACTAGTGTAACCCGTGCCAAAACGTTAATGTAGGAATAAAAGGCAAACAAATACTTTTATTATACGCATTCAGACCTGATTTCGAATATAAAAGTAATAGACATTGTAACACATGAAATGCACAAAAGGGGGTTATATTTTTAATGGCCACCTCTAAATAATTAAGTGGCTACTTTTATTTAAACAGGTACCGTTATATTCTACTAAAAGACATCGAATACCCGTGAAGCTTTTTCGGTGTTGTGTCGGCTGCCTTTAGATCACTTTAGATGCCTTTAGATACCACCTCATCTCTTCCCATGGGTGTCATAAAAGGCGACTAAGTGATAACAAAGCCGCTACCACAAGCCCTGAGAAACTACAACCCCTCTAAAAGAGTGGACTAGCCAACTCGTTTGGCCAGCAGCGTGGCCTTTTCAGGCCAGACATCCCTCGTGCACAACAGAGAAGGCCCATGTCCAGCAGCGAATTGTAAAAGGGTTAAAAGGGTAAGGGGTTAAGCGATATTTTACTGGTGTTACTTTAATATTTTAATAGTACATTGTTACCCTAGGGGTGAAGGTGACTTATTTCAGTCCCGAGACTGGGTTTGGTGCCCGAGCGCAGCAAGGCCGCCAATAGGTTGAGGGACTAAATAAGTCCTGAACCCCTAGGTAAACACTGTGCTTTTCATTACGAATACAAGAAAAGTTATTTAAAAAATATACTCTTTAATTAATGGGTGCGTTTCTTTATGTTATTTCAATTTTACATCGCGCTGTAATGGAGTGTCTGTATAGGAAGTTAGATCATGGTTACATAGAAATGTGAAAATATTATAGCTCTTTTTTTTTCTTAATTTTTCAGTTGTCTGTCAGTTGAAAACGCTCACCCTAGGGTGTATTGGGCTATTTTCACTTCGCTCCACAGGCAACTTCGGACCTACTTTCAGAGTATGAGTAATGAAAAGTATATTTTCCAGCTGACATGTGCCAATGTCTGAGCGTATTAGCGGACAGACTGGACTGGCCAATTATGAGGCATTAGGTGGATGACCATTGAGGGCGTAGTCAGGGGGATAAATTAAATAGGGGATTAATTAAACAGGGGATTAAATAGAAATAGAGAAATAACCAGGGGCGGGACAAGCGCTTCAACCTGCCCCACTGTGGCTTCGCCCATGACGTCCATGTCTCAAGTAGTCTGTTTTTTACTCGTAACATAGGTTTACTAACGTAGTCTTTTAAACTTTTTACTAACACATTAATGGATCTGTTGACCGTAATTAAAAAATAAATACATTAAATAAATTATATTAATTAAATAAATAAAATTATATTATGAATGAGCACCCGGTCGGAAATAAAAGTGCTGTCAAGACTTATAGTAATAATAATCCTTATAAATATGAAAATTAATTTCAAATACTTACGAAATACTCTCTTTTGTGTTATAAAAGGACCCCATAGTCAAGAAAACAGTTCCTTTGATAGTGAGCGGGACTGACTTCTGTAAACCACTGACATCTGCAACAACTACCGCCCACTGACATCTGCAACACATGTCAACGACAGTCAAAAATCGTCTTCATATGAAAATAAGACATCATTGAAGTTCCTTCAAGAACTTTGGAAGTGACGTGTCTAGAAGTTCATGCAAATATTCTTTGCCATTCCCATATTAAAACAATCTTAGTTGCATATTAACTGCAAATTGACATGTTCCTGTATGGATTTGTGATATAATTTGGAACTCCTCCATATTCCTAAAGTATGCATGTGTGTGTGTTTGTGTTTGCTATAGTATGTAGGTTATTTATTTTAATTGTCACTACCTCGGCGATAAGGGAAGACATGTGAGAAAACCCGCATTCTTATAAGTTATTTTTATAAATTTATACACATATTTTATATTACTATTATACATTATTATTGATACATATATTTTATATTATTATTACTATAATTATGAACTAATCAGCACTTGCGTTCTTTTTTCTATTTAATCTAGTGGTTGACTGCTTTAAGACGTTTTTCGTAACTAATTGTCAAACTCGTGCAAATTTCAATCTAAAGAAATACGTCACATTCTGTTGTGACTATATAGTTCTTTCATCCCACGAAGACGAGTCACGCTTAGTTGTGGTTGTATTCGTACATGTACATTGTTTTAGTGTGCAAATGAGCGTTCTCAAGTTTACACACACTAAAACAATGTCCATGTACGAGCACAATCACTACTAAGCGTAACCTGCCTTCGTGACATTGATAGAACTATACATGGTTATTGTCAATTGAGCCGTGAGCCGTATCCAATCTATCTCATAAAAAGTGCATACAGTTTTATTTCAAAACACAATCCAGGTAAATTCAATATTTATTTATTTCAGGCAAAGGCCTATAGAATATACAAATAAAAAAGAAATAAAATTAAAAACAGCGATTATAAGAACATGCACGATGCATTGTGCTGTCCATTGTACTTTAGATGTCGCTCGCTCTCGGAAACAAAAAGGAAGTTATATGTAACTATTAACAGACCTAGCGAATTGTACCTACTAATCGGTTAATAATTAAACGACTGGCTGGCTTTGAATTGGCACACACTGACAATACATTTGCATGATAGAAGAGTAACCTATCGCAGGTAAGTAGGTACAATCGAATTCAATTACCGCATTAATCGCATTAAGTCCCGCGGACGTTATATTATTATGCACCGTGAAATATCTCGAATATACTGAGTAAATAAATACGGTTGTAGCGTAATTTGGTTTACGACAAAGGTGAACATGGTCATGAAATTAGATGCAGAATTGCACTAAATTCTGTGATAATAAATTTAGTGCAGAATGAAATGACTTTCATTCTGCATTAAAAAAAAGGCGAGTCCACCCTTTTTTTTAATTTTTTTTATAGATTAATGGGCGGACGAGCAAGCGGACCCACGTGATGGTAAGTGTTACCGCCGCCCATGGACACCTGCAACACCAGGGGGTATGCGGGCGCGCCGCCGACCTTGCAAAATCCTATTCACAGCTCTCTTGAAGAACCCCATATCGTAGCTTAATGGAAAGACCTCTTCAGGCAGTTCGTTCCACAGCCTACGGGTTCCTCGGGCTTTAGAGGTGGTGTAGTTCCTCAGGGCTTGTGGTAGTGGCTTTGTTATCTCTTATTCACCTTTTACGACACCTACGGGTAGAGATAGGAGTCGTCCTATGGATATGTCCTAGGAGTCCCTAAGTCCCTAAAAGGGTGGGCTCGCCAACCAGCTTAGCCAGCCTTTTAACCCCATACATCCCTCATGCACAAGACAAAACGTCTTAGCAAAATTAAAAGGGTTATCCGCGTGTTTATATTAAAGGGTCTTAACGCGTTATCTTTTTTATTTTACTCTTTTTTTTACGCTGGGTTTTACTTTGTTTTACATACAACGTTTACTTTGCTTTTCTGTGTAAATAAATGAAAATTACAAGCAACAGCTTTTTCGTTCAAATAAAAAGTTCAAATATAGAGTGCCTATCAGTAAAGCGTAGCTGAAGCTGATAGGCGCTCTAAACGGTTACTTTTTATCTGATACTTGTTCTCGATCTGTTGATCGAACGCCTGATAAAATAAGTGTAGCAATATGATAGCTAATAGCGTCAAGTAAAAACTTTCAGGCGAATAGATAACAACTTGAAGAAAGGATTTTTGCAAGAAAAGGATAATAAGCATACTATCTTCTTGCAAGTTTAATAACTTCACTCTAACAGAATACTGCCGTGAAGTATACCACAGTGTGATGACCGATGAGTGTTGCCATATACCCAAAGTGTTTCGGATCATGGATGTGATGTTGTATCCATAGCCCGTTTTTCTTCCTTTCCATCCAATTCCATGCTATAAACTTGTTTGTATAAATGAGTGCTGAATAAGCGCTAATGAAGCTTAATGTTAGAGTCCAAGTTTTTAATGTTTGGTGGTTGTAAATATTTGAGGTTAAAAGCTCGAATTTAAAATGAAGATTCTTAAGGTTATTTAATACTTACTTAGAACTCAAAAACTCGAGCACTCAATTTTCATTTTCACTAAATTACAGAGTAATCAACGAGGCATGAGCTTTGCGTTTGCGTGAGTGCACACCGATAGTGTAAAGTGTAAACCATTACGACAATCGAATGGGACAATTCAGCACCCACTCATATAGATGCAAAACTCTCATTGGTTTCACTGTACCTACTTGATAGTAGTATGCTATTATAGGTTGATATCCATAATCACATTTCATCCAATTCCATGTCATCCCACCCATCCCGTTTCTCTCGCTCAATTTTTTTTTTTTTATAGAGATGAGGGCGGACGAGCAAGAGGTCTCACGTGATGGTAAGTGTTACCGCCGCCCATGGACACCTGCAACACAAGGGGGTATGCGGGCTCGCCGACCTTGCAATGAAGAGAAGTGAGATGTAGGTTAAGGAAATAGATAGGTAATGCTTACTCCCTATTCCTAATCCCTCCTAATCCTTTTACCGATCCTGATTCCAGGGTCACAAAGGGAACACTGCACATCTGCAAAGTAATTTTTGGTTGATGTTGATTTCATCGCAAATATCCATGTGCGACAGTATCTATTTACTATCAGGTGGACTGTCTGCTCGAATCCATCTTCTTCCATCAATGTATTCATTCAATGTATGTATTCATCTGTATTCGCTATTCGCTCATCACTTGATCAGAGAGAGAGTAGTTGCCGCAATAACAGCTTCGTTGTAACAACAGACTATAGAAATAGGAACAGGAGAAAAACACTTTAGTGTTTCTAAATACAGGTTGCCTGTGCACTGATATATTTCTTACACGACGATAGGTATTTTTAGGTTATTAAACGCATAATCGATATGGCTTAGAACTCTGGGATAACACGTCATTTAATACCTATACCTGCCTATTTGTACCATCAGCCTATGCCTCTTCAGTGCTGGATATAGATAAGCTTCTTCCAAGACTTGCCAATTAAGTCAGTTAGCTGTTGACATTCCCGCCGCGTCGCAGCGCATAGCGTCGACGCATAATACGCAAGCGATCTGCCAGTGCGCTGCTCTGCGGCGCGATGCAAGCCGCCTGAAGTGTGCGATGGTTCATACAAATTGTATGAAAATGATTCAAAAGAATTTTTGCATTGTTATACGCTGCGGTTCAGCCCGCCGCCGCCGTAATATGCGCGGGCCTTAATAAGCATTAGTGGCAGTACGCAAAAAACTATATACAAAGATTGTTTTTAATTGACTACAAAATGTTAAGAACTAACAACACTAGCGACTGACATTTTAGAATAACACAATACAGAATGTGTTGTTTTCTTGCAGTACAGCTACAGAACGCAAATTACTGACCAAAGGTGCCAATATTTCAAAAAATCAAATTATGATCATCCGATTGATTTGGTCTATGGACCGTTTCAAAGTTGGCCACTATTTGCCGAACATGCTATAAATTGCAATTTCTTTTAAAAATCCTCATTATAAAGCCAACCTTTTATAGAAAATAAATAGAAAGTATCGACTATTGCAAGGAACAATACAGTGAAGGTAAGGAGGTCGGTAAATGTGACTCTTCAGCAAAGAGAGTACTTATAGAAACAATACAGGTAATTAATTGTACGGATGATTAATCTCATACTTATATTGTGAAAAACTGAAAAAAAATGTTTTCAAATATGTGACCGAAGGAGACGGTCAAGAATCCTATGCAATATATTCCTGTTTTTAGAAAGGGGTTTTTAATCCACCTTACGACAAGTGCACGGACCAGGGTACAAATTAAAGACCTTAAGAATAATGGCAATACAATACTATTTGAGGCGGGAACTCGTGAAGTGAAGTTGAGTTTTTCTTGATAAAAAAATGCATATTGTGCGTTTTGTAGTTTAGTATTGATAATTTATAAAACTTTAAAGTGTTTTTGATCATAATATTTTTGATTTATAATCTTATTATGTATTTATAAGGTTAAGGTCCGTAAACACTGAAAAAAAACCCTTTCCTGAGGGACTCCTGACTTCCTTCGACGGGACTGGACATGGACAGGATACGTTTTAGACTTTGAAAATGTTTATACGAATAAAATTTGACACTGGCAGAATGTACTGGTTACACCGTTGTCACATGTGAGAGAAGAAAAAAAACTAGTCATAGAATCGGCTCAAATGCTAAAGTGGAAATGGACAGGTCAAATTTGCCGTGAGACCAATAATTTAACCGATGGACGCCTTGAAGAAATTCGTCGGTAGTGGCTGGAGCCGTAGGTCTTGTAGGGTGGCGAGCTATGGGAGATGCCTATATCCAGTAATGAAGAAATGGTATAGTGTGGTATGGTATTTGTTTACTATTAAATATTATGTAGTGTGATAATAATAAATCTGTCTCTTCTTCATTCCAGCAGAAAACCAGAAAAACATGTTTTATTTTAACACATCGCATTTTTCATTACATTTTCATTCATTTCATCATTTTAATTCTGCACGATAAGTACCCAAAGGATAATTGTTACTTATTTTGGTACGGTCGCATTAAGAGCTAAAATTAAAAATTCCATTTTCTGTTTCAAATTTTAATGTAAAGAGAAAGAAGGTTTTTAATACTAAAACAAAGGCATTAAAATCAGATCCCGGAGGAGAATTAGCAAAAAACTCCTGGATTTTTTAAAAAACAACAAGGCTTAATGTTCGAAGGGAGTTAATATTAATAAAGTTGGACCTCCCCTCCCCCTTAATTGCCGTCGCAGGGATGTCGAAAAATGGTCGGAATAGAAGAGTTATGATTACTAAACTTTCGTTTTAATTCTATTTGTAAGAACATTCAGGGAGTTCAGAATTCTGGGAAAATGGAAATAAGATTGTTTCAAATAATTTTAGTAGAAAACATTTCAATTCAGAACCGCTTCAGGTCTTTTTCATAAATGTACAAGTTATTATTTAAAATATGTATCTGGGTCAAACCTGGATGTGTGTTACCATCAGCCTGTATCTTGTTTTCAAATACCTGAATACTGCGCGATGTTAAAAATATATTTTATTTGTTTTGTGGTTGTTAGTCTGTGATATTTTCAGATACATATCCGATTTATCATTTCTCCTTCCCGCTCAGCTCACACGGCGCGTGAACTTGGAGCTACTAGGCTATGTTATGGCTATGTTGCTACATGGAGACAATTACTTGTACTTTATATTTCTCTATATGTTTTTGGTGTGCAATAAAGTGTATCTATCTATAGTATGTCTTGCCACTACACAGCTGGGTAGCCGTTCACACTACGCTTTCTAGTATGTGATCTCCATTCAAGGACTAGTTAGTTAACATTGATTGTCTACTCTGTGAGTCTGCCCCTACACCGCTTCAACATTTTAATTCTGTGAATAAATTCGATGCCGTTCGCTGATTGACGAATATTTTATCCTGTAAAAATCTCCGAGCACTCTTTTCAAAACTCGCTTATTGACTTTGAACTTATGAATAAGGCCAACCATCCAATTAACTCAATTGGAGTCATTTCGATATTTTCCAAATATATTTTTAGTGTATTTTCTTAAAAAAATACTGACTCCTAGCTAAATATCCCAGGCTAACTAGGGCGATAGGGTTATCTATATATTCTCGACCTTCATTTGTGGGGTCGGGACTTTAAATACTTGGCCGGAAATTAAACTGAGTTACAACGTACGGATTTTTTAAATTATCGCTGCCTCGGCGGTAAAGAAAACTTCGTGAGGTAAACCTGCACCAATCCGCACTGGGCCCGCGTGGCCTGATATTCAGTAGTATTTTGTGAGTGGAGATTTGTGCCTTATTACAGTGGGACGTTATAACATCATCAGTTAACTACCCTTAACCAAGCAGTCAACCATATTTTCCTAGCTTGTCGCCGTATTCCATTTGGGTAATGAAGTGTTTCCAATCACCACTGTAATTAGTGTGCACTCGTCTTAATTAGCTCTCATTAGCGGAGCCGGTTACAGTGATTTGACAGCCGAAATCCAACATTACAGACTCTGATATGTCTATTGGCTTCAATTTACATAGGCTTAATTTAAATTTTACATCGTAATATGGTAATTTCATTGACTTTGATAGGTTCGATATTGAGAAATAAAAAATCAAAATTACTTGCTAGATTATTCATAGGGGTGTATACTGCGATCCCATAAAAGCTGGGCGCGCCCGACTAGCCGAATAAAATGACTAGCTTTAAAATGTACTACTTACGTTTTGTAAACTAAACTCAAAGACATATATTTTGTTAGACGATATAAAGTACCTTAAATAGACTAAATAAGACGGTGGTGAGTTCGTGGCGGTGGCCTTGGTTTGTTCTGTTGTTGATATGACAATTTCTTCTTCCTTTCTTCCTTCTTCTATCTTCACAGTTGACGGTAACGGTTGACGCGTACGGTGTAGCAGCCGATGATGCGACATCTCACAGCCGTTGTGCCCACACGACTTAGCTCGGCACTTGCCCCGGTGATGGTCGCTACTCAGGCAGCGGAAGCAGATGTGGTTTCTCTTTGTGGTTTCGCAGCGGGCGTCGAGGTCGCTGTCTGCAAATCGTTTGTACGAAGGTAAGTCGTGATCTTCTTCACACAGCGGCAAAGCTTACTTTTTTCTTTCGGTAATGGGGCTGTATGTTCGTTCCGCCCTTTTCTTTAGCGCTCTCTCTCTTACACTCGCAGGTTCAGTGATGATGGTGACTTCTGGTCTACGCACCACCAGTATTCCCGAATGATCCCACCTGACTCACTGACTACTTTGTGTAAGTTTTCTTGAGAGTCATATACGAACCCTAAATAAAAATACTGGTCGCATTTGTGAGTCAGAATAGAAAGAAAATGACACCATTTTTTATACCGATAGCAAATAAAGCGCGCGCCACGAGCAGAAAGAATTTCGATCATTGACGCGAGTTCAGCCTAGACTGAATGTTAAAGAGCTTTGAAAGAAATTGTCGATCACCGTCCACTTTACTAGATCCTTCATATTAACTTAATGATTAATTAATTAATATTAGATTAATATTAATTTAATATGAAGGGTCTTGTAAAGCGGTCATTGTCAATGACCGAAGTTGTACCTGCTCGTGGCGCGCGCTTTAGTTTTGTGTGGTCAAAGTCTTGATTCAAGACTTTGATGTTATACAGCTAGTTCGAGGTTTTGCTTCCAGACTTTTTAGTTGAAAAATAAAAAGTTGGAAAATAATAGGGATCAAATTCCTTTACCTTTACCTGTGTAAAAGCTAAATAAACATTTCCAATTCATTATTTTATCGGCCAATACTATCTCCAGTTTAACTACCCTCGTTATCTGTTTGACGCGCAGCCAAACCAAACAGGAACGGACTGGCAAATATCAAACGATCTGGTAACCGCTTTGACTCGCCATCGCTTTAATCTGAAGTAAATTCCCTGAAATACTCTTTATTTTCTAACGCCAAACAGTAATAACGTATACATGAAGGAAACAGTAGCACATCTTCACTCATACAATATTATGCATTTCCCGACACCCAGTTAAAAATACCGATTAGTAAATGTTAAGATTTTTTTAGAGTACAAAAGCGGCAGATGGACCTACGGTCCATAGTGGTAAGTGGCATTTATACTGTCGCTCTCAACATCTCTGATACATGCCAACTTCAGGCCAAAATGATATAGGTTAGCACGCCCCCGGATGCGCTGCCTGCCTTTAACAATATAGGAATGGATTTGGAGAAAGGGTTGGGAAAATGGGAAAGGATATGATACGATGGGATGGGAATGGACACTAGCATATCTCACCCGCTACTGAAACACCTACGTACATTGGGAAATAGGATAATGTGGGAAATGCAATACATTTCAAAGTGAAATTGTTTTTTTTTTAAATTAATTTGTAATTTAATTTCCTCACAGAAAATTTGATTTTTAAGCGACTTTTACTTGAATTGATTGTTTTCTGCTTGTTTATAGTCTTCTGTAAGAGAGAGATAACGTGGCCAGTCGATAGCGCAAAGCTGCTGTTGGATTGCAGCGTGCACCCGCCCAGTTCTCAAATCGGGCTTACCTATAATACACTTTCAAACACTTTTACAGTGTTTGAACTTTTACATTCAAACAGTGTTATAGGCTTACCTATAACACTTTTCGAACGGTGCCCACCGTTCGAAAGGCGTTTGCGTTATTACTATTAATTACTATTGCGCTTGCGCTGTTAACTGCGAATTTTGAAAAACAACCTGCGAAAGTGCGTATTAATAAAAAAAACAGACTTGAAAAATAAATACTTACAACACCAGGGGAGCTGCCGGTATGCTGGTGACCTTGTGAAGCTCTACTCACAGCCTTCTTGCAGACAGTTTACCTAAGTAAGTGGTTATTGAGATATGTAAGTAAAAATGTTAAAACTATTGAAATTATTTTATTATTTATTTACTTTTCACCCTGGCTTATTTGAGATTTTTTTTAACTTACCAGTTGTTGATCAATCTCTTTTTTTTTCGGAATGGCTAAATTCTTGTGGCCCCAATGGCCTTTCAAGAGTCACCGGTCGTGTTTAATTTAGGGCGAGCGCAGAAGGCGCTCAGCCAGGAACAAAATGTGTGTTGCAACAAGCCTAAGGGCTCCCCCGCCGGTAAACCGACGGAAGGAGCGGCCCTCGGCTTAGGGCGTTGCATTGGGGGGATACCGCGGGATCGCGAGTCGGTGAGAAGCGCCCAGGCATGTGCCGATACCTGGTAAAAGTGTTGGCTGAGGGCCGGTGTGTGTAACGAGGGAACGATGTATCTGTGAAGTCTGTGAGTGTGGTGTAAGAACCGCATTGGCAGCAGTAATTGGGTCGTCGGGGTCGTCTAAGACGTGCCGTGGACGACGGTAGCGGGGAGGGCCACTCCTTTCTGGGACATAGGTGAGGGAGGTAACGATCAGGGGTTTAGGATGGTGCTGAATCGCGTCATAGTATCGTCGGGCGGTGTCTTTCACGTATTTGACGATGGAAGGAAGTTCCAAGTGCTTGTGGAGGTCGACATTGCGTGAGTACCATGGGGCAGCCACGGCCTTACGCACGAATCTATTTTGGAGGGTTTGGAGAATTTTGATGTTGGAGGAATCTCTATTTATTTCAATGCACTAAGATAACATACTAGTTTATCTATATTCTATCCTATTCCCTATACGAGTAATAAGGGCTGGAAGGCGCACAGTGGGCGAAATCACGACGTTTGATCTCCGACTGCGAACGTGACGGGAATGTTACGGGACGGAGCTCCGATAATGTTCGCCGGTCCTTCGGACGCCTGCCAGAGATACCTACTCACACATCGATATTCACTTCGTACGTATAAAGTGATTTTTACTTAAACGTGTCAATTTCTTCGAGATGAAGTGTACACACACATCATCAGCCTTTAATGTCCCACTGCAGGACGTAGGCCTGCCCTAGTAAAATCACTGGGGGATTTCGGGCCGTAATCCATCACGCGGACTCGGTACGAATAGACATTCGGCATGCGGGTTTCCTCACGATGTTTTCCTCTCACCGGCCAGCTAAGTAACAATTTTGAAGAGCGGTGATAGCCTAGGAGTGACTATACT
The DNA here is from genome assembly GCA_914767545.1 of Sesia apiformis. Classification (NCBI taxonomy): domain Eukaryota; kingdom Metazoa; phylum Arthropoda; class Insecta; order Lepidoptera; family Sesiidae; genus Sesia; species Sesia apiformis. Next base: position 20,812,633 of record OU611952.1, read on the forward strand.
CGATTCACATTCGTATGATCGTAAGTTACAATCCTCGGCCCGTATCTACCAGTCTACTTAAGTATAGGTTTTGAAAAATTGATTGAATTTTGCTTAACTGTACTTTGTAGGTGTATCTAAAGAAGGTGACAGTCGAGTGAAGAGTCACATGCATAGATGAGGAATTCAGAAATTGGATTTAGTTACCTGTCGAAATGAGAGGACAATTCAGCCCCGTACACCTACTCGGGGTATAACTAAATGTATTGTGAAGTTTTCTCAACAAAGTTCGTCGCTTCAAGATTCTTTTTCAATAGGAATTTACTCTAACATCTAATTTTTGTTTTGAATACAATGAACTTTTCTTCTGTCGACTATATGATAATAATAATAATAGTGGAATGAACTGCCAGATGAGGTTTTCCGCTATACTACGGCATGGAATTCTTCAAAAGAGCTATTAATATGATTCTGCAAGGTCATCAGTGCGCTCGCAAGCCTCCGGTTGTCGGAGGTGTCTAAGGGCGGCTGTGACCACTTACCGTCATGTGGCCCGCCTGCTCATCTGCCGTCTCTTCTATAAAAAAAGATATCCCCTGCTATCCCGTTAGTAAATAAAAGTAGAGACTTTTTGTAGAGACGCGCATAAGTAATTAGAGATTGCATACAACATAGATTAAAAATAAATAATGCAGAAATGCCGCTCCATTCCCGATACTTACAATTTTTCATGTACCTGCATTCCACAGACTGCAGTACTAAAAACAAAAAAATATATTTTCCGACACCTGCCCATGTTTTTGCGTTTTTACGAATACAGTTTTGTTTCTTTTTTCCTTATTTATTTATGTAATCTACAGCCTTTTATATTGCTTATTATTATTTAACTAATATATTGCTAGTGCTAATAGTCAAATACAGATTACACTGACATTATATACAGTACCCATTTAATAAATTGTCCGCAAGTAATAAGTGTTTTTTTTATATTTTTTTTTAATAATAATACATGTGGATTTGTGTTTGCACTGGTGTGTCCGTTTGCGTGTGTCATGCGTGTGTGTGCGCTCCAGTGTGAGGGTGTGTATGTTTGTGTGTATCTATTCTTTATACAGTATTGTTAAAAGGTAGAACACAGCGCCTGGCAAGACACAATAGCAAAACGTTAGATGTAAACAATTTATTACTATTTTATCTTCTCTTCTTGTTAACCATCGGTCGTTTATGATTGCCATTTCATGTGTGCTCCAATATTTTATATTATATTACGGAAATAATAAAATGAGCAGCAAAAATACTGAATAAGCAGCAACTCGATGGCAGAATACTTAAAGATGGGTTGCGTTTAGTTTCTTTGCTGACAACAAAGACATAAGGAGTTCGCGAAACTCCCGTGTCTTTATTGATAGGAAGCGGGACTCCATCGACATTGTCTTTACATTCTTAATGACTTATTTCAGTTATTCAAAACAAGTTTGTTTTGTTGATCATGATTTGCTGCCAGTTTAGTATCTTTTTACTGCCCGTTACAATACAAGCCAATATAATTATAATTGTGGGAGGGGGAGAGTGCATGCTGCATTCCCACAGCCGCTGGGAGCACTGGGCACGTTAACCCTCTCGCACAGAAGACTGCGTTGAAATGTACTGCATTTCCTACTTTATCGTATTTCCCCAATGTACGTAAGTGTTTCGGTAGTGAGTGAGATATGCCAGAGCCCATTCCCATCCCATCCTCTCCCTCCCCATTTTCCCAATCCATTCCTTAATCTGCAAAGGTAGGTAGCGCATCCGGGGGCGTGCCAACGTTTGTCATTCTGGACTGATGTTGGCGTTTATCGCGGATGTCTATGGTCGACAGTATCCATTTACCATCAGGTGGACTGTATGATCGTCGGCAGCCTTCTTTCTATATAAAAAAAAATCTATTAACATAGCTTATAAGACTCATATCCTAATAAAATATGGACTCAGTCTGATATGAATAAATTAAATTAATGCCGTAAGGCATTGTCTTCCAGCCAACCTTTGGGTAGGTCAGAGAAGGTCAATCTGGAGGTGATTATTACATGTACATACTGCATATAGGGGTCTTCCAGGTTGAGAAACGATGCCGTAGATTAAGAAAAATAATTAGATATTAAGCGAACATATTAAGTTCGCCTTTTCTACGATATTGTGCAATGAAGTGTAAAAATGAAAACAAATACAGGCGGTCGCAATCGTATGTAGGTACAGGCTGTCGCAGTTGGTCAGGAGACAAACGAAGCACTTGTGTACTAAAAACCTTTTATTAGGTATTTGATTAATGATTTATAATCAAATGTTAAACGCTAAAAACATAATCAAGAACTAATTAATAATTAGTATGATTAGGTATTACTTTATTTTAGCTTTTTCACGGGGGCCGCGACACTATAAAGGGCGTGAAACGGTGATCTAAGCTTTATAAACTTATAAGAAGTTTCTATACGCTTTTTGCACTAAATCAAAATTGCGAGCTAAAAGTAGTCTCGATTCCCTTTAAAAATGGAACCGTGAAAATAAATTCACATTTGCGCGAAAACTGGCAGTGTTGGAGTGCGAGTGGCGGTATTTCCGGTCGGCGGCGTGACGTCACCGGCCAGATGTACCGTTCGGCTTCCGGCTCGCCCTACGGTCACATTCACCTCGGGCGCACCCTCGCTCAACGCTGTTAAAATTAAATTTTTACTCTGAATTTTGGCGGGAAAATTCGCGAAACATTTTTCGTTATTACAGTGACAATAAAGGCGCTTGTAAAATTAATTGCCGAAGTTCTGTGGCTTTTAATAACGATATATTTACTATGTCATACCATACCGTCAGTCTGCAATGTATCCAAGCAAGCCATACAATGTATCCAGTTCTTTCAGTATCCACTGCTGATCATGGGCCTCCTCACGCACATTGTCTTGTTCTTGTGTATGAGGTATGTATAGCCTTAAAACGTCACGCTGACCAAGCGGATTGACGAGTCCACACTTTTAGAGGCGGTGTGGTGTAGTTCCTCATGGCTTGCGGTTTCTGGAGGGGGAGAGTGCACGCTGAAATCCAACAGCCGCTGGACGCACTCGACTGGCGTCGTTATCCCTCTCTCTCTGTGAGTCTTTTGACTACCTTGAAATGTACTGCATTTCCCACTTTATCCTATTGCCCAATGTTTCGGTAGTAAGTGAGATATGCCAGAGACCATGTCCATCTCCTTCTATCCTATCCCTCCCTATTTTCCCAACCCTTTTTTACAAATCTACCCCTGCACTAAGCCATTACTTTATTTTTACTACTTCCTTTACAGCACTCACTTTATTTTAGTTTTATTTTAATTAATGCCGTAGGAGTTTAAGTAAAATTTGACATCAAATACTTGCGCATTGAAGTTTAATTGGATAAATAAATGAGATCTGTCATTCTTTAATGACAGATCTCATTTAATAATACAAGTAATTAATAATACAAGTATTTAATAATACAACTTACACGGGTAAGTTGATTAGTGATTAGCTATAACAGATGTTTGTCACGGCACAAATTCTTTAACGAATGTTTCCCCTTAGAACGTCAACTCGTTCCTACTCGTAATAAGTAAAGTTTGTCACTTTGACAGTTCAAATTAGCGGCATCCTTACTAAGAGATGTCAAAGTTTGATCCGTAATTGCGACTACTTATTTGAGTAAGGATATATTGACCTACTTCAGACATCGAATACACACCATAGAACTACTTATTGTGAGGTGTGTGTCAATCAATTTAAGCCGTAAAATGGATTTGCATTACAATTTCGTATTACAAAAGCATTACAGACGATCTTTGTATGTACTCTCTAGAAACGATTAAAGCAAGCAGAAGACAATTAATTCAAGTAAATGTCGCTTAAAATTGAATTACATGAGAGAAAATTAAAATACAAATTAATTAAAAAAACAATCTCAGAGAGGACTACCTTGAAACGTAATGCCTTTTCCACTATGTCATATTCCCCAATGTACTTACGTGTTTCGGTAGTGAGTGAGATATGCCAGAGCATGGCTAGAACCCATTACCTTCCCATCGTAACCTATCCCTCCCCATTTTCCCAACCCGGTCTCCAAAATCAATTACTAAATATCCAAATGTAGGCAAGAAACATTTCACATTCTGGGTTAATGTTGTCATGAATCGCGGATGCCGATGGGCGACAGCATCGACCTATTACTACCAATTCAAATTTCTCTTTCACTGTCGCCTTATTTCCATAATTCAAATAATTAAAAAACGAGCTTGTGAAAAGGAAGTCAAAGTAAAAAGTAATAAAGCAAGTTATGTTTCATGTTGTCCCTTTAGTTTTTGAATAGAAAGTTTCGACGAAACGTTGACATGTACGCCGCAGTTGCGGTGCCTAATATCCGGTTATCTAAAACTCAATTCTGGAGTCCATTTTGCTACCCAATTTCAATTCCAGGGGACCTCTCGAAAAAAAATTACATATTCCGAGTACCACTTCCATGTTTTCCACTGATCTCAAGGTGGATTATTTAAATCTCAAGATTATCTCCACCCGATTTATAACAAGACTCCATTTTATCCGGGATCAATGGGAGACGCCCCTGAAATGTGAACTTGCTCGGATAAGTCGAGATAAAGAGGTGGTAAATGACACTAATATTTTCCCGATTTAAAAATTTGCATAAAAGGGCCACTGCGACATTTTAGTGGTCTCACATTTTATTTCTCACAAAAGACTTATCTATAAAGGAAACTGCCTCATTTTGTATGTTGATGAGTTTTATATGCCTCTGCATTATTTATAATATCACTTTTATATCGGCCTTAAGCTTACTGTCCATTGAGGTGGCGTCCGCTTTAGATATTTTAGGTCCTGGGCTATCAATTCTCAAGAAATTCGGTCGAGGCTCCGAAATATATGCTGAAAAGAAGCTAGAATGCCCAATATTTATTTCTATGAAAACTCTAACTAGGCTATTTATTTATTGTAACCGTGCGTGCCCTTCACTAGGCTATTTATTTATTGTAACCGTTCGTGCCTTCACTAAACAATTTATTTATTAAACACAGAAATTTGTCAATACTATTTATTTATTACGATAAATCCACTCACAACGAAACCAACTAAGTACTACCAACTAGTACCAATAAAAACTATTTGTCATTGCGCGCAGTCACCACTTGGTGGAGGAGGTTCCATCTCGTGCTAACCTCCGACCCAATGCACCAGAGTCACGTGCTGTGTAAGCGAGGCGTAGTGACATCTAATAGATGTTTTCTTTTCAAATGAGCGGATTCTGAGCAGGTATGTTTGTCGAATTCTTAGAGATATCGTCATTTTATTAATGTACCGTCGTCGTAACGAATTTCGCAAAGTATACAAATTATAGAAACTTTTCATAAGTTAGAGACTAACGTAAAACTTAAGATGTGTTATTATATATGTAGATATGCGTGTTGTGAGTGTGTGTGTTCGTAAGTATGTGTGCATACATGTAATATCTTACTATTACCCCGGTTGAGGGCATGTGTACAGATATATATAAACACGCACTTTGCAAATATTTCTACGTATATATAGGTAATGGAAAGAAAACTGATCCACAAATATTTGCGCTGTTCTTTGCAGAGAGTTTATAAACATTTCCGAAAATATTTGTACATATGTGTACACATGTCTTTACGTGTAAAGACCAGCTTTACACGTACAGTCACTACCTTATGTTCGTTTTGATTTATGACCTGAAATAATCCAAAACTGAGCGTTGCATCGCGCGTCATTGGAACCATAACTTGGGTATTTAGGACTGTCGTCGTTAGAACTGTAAGAATTTTCTCGTTTTGCTCCCATATTTATACAGGGTGTAACCGAATCTGCAATACCAAAACTAACCTAACATCATCACAGCCAGCACATTCTGGCAGTCTACTCCCGACCTATCTAAGCAGCAATTTATAGACCAGCAGTCCAATACCCAAAAGCTCATAAACAAACGCCCTTGGCACCCACACAGTGCTACTGCGCCAACAGTCCAGCCAAAGTGTGTTTTTATAACTCCAAATGGCTCACAAGGAGATATTTAATGAGGTTGCAGTTTTTATGAAATTCGAGTAGTTAATAAAATATATATATATATATATATATATATACTAGCAAACCCCGGCAGACGTTGTTACCTGCCTGTGTATATTTATTTACCTCTGTACAAATTATTCTGTTTTGTCGTCGATATGATTTTTGCGATCGGTTGAACGGTATAAAAGTTGATGTGCTGCAGCGCCATCTAGTGGCAAGTTACAACAAAGTCGATAGCTCGAAATTATTTACCGTGCTCAAATACCTAATTTTCATGGTGATCGATTGAACGGTATAGTAGTTGATGTGCTGCAGCGCTATCTAGTGACGAGTCACAACAAAGTCGATAGCATAAAAACCTTCTCCATGAAAAAATACATATATATGCGAACTTTCATGGTGATCGGTCAAACGGTGTCGAAGTCTATTAACATCAGATATACCAACATCATTTTATAGATATAGATAGATAGATAAAAGTATGATAAGTAACATGTAACTGTAGGATTTGCCATCAATTGTTTTTTTTATTAAAACTACCGTAACCTTTTTTATCGTCCACTGATACTCTTTATCGTCCGTCACAGCCATGTTAAAACTACACCGTTTAATGAATTTTTTTAATGATTTTTGTCTTTGTTGTACACCATCCGAATAGTTATTTTTTGAAAATAGTATCATTCGAATGGCTGACATAGCTGACTGGGCGGTAACCCATCCAGTCAACTCAATTTAGCAGGAAATTGTCGATTGTTTGCTGCTTTATTTCGCAAATAGCTAGAAGAATATTATCGTGTATCCTTGGCACTGACAAAAAGTTGAAAGTAAATAGTCAAGTAATTCCAATAGCTGTATATTAAAAGGGTTAACAAACCCTACTTTCAAATCAATTCCCAAATCTCCAAAGGTATAATACAATGTATATTGTATATGGGTTTATTATGACTTTAATAAAGATTATTAATTATTATTATTATTAAAGGTAAGCAGCGCATCCGGGAGCCGCTCCCGGTATCGCGGATGTCCATGGGCTACAGTATGCGATAATAAAAAGTAAGAGAAAAATCCGGCTTAGTATATATAAATAAAAGTCACTTAAATTAATATTGCTAGGTTTTTAGAAAAACTTATGAAATGTTTGGAATTATTCGTTTTTGTTTTGTGTCTATCTTGTAGGTACTAATTAGATAGCTCTCTATTGAAAACATAAATCACGATATTTAATTAAATAACTAAAGAAAAACGCCAGACAAATTTTATATCTACTATTTTCTTATTACATTTTTATGCTTTGACTAGTTTTTGGTCTCGGCTTCGGTCGCGTGAATATTGTTTTAAAATTAATTTACACCCCCTGGAAAAGCTATTTTTGCGGAATAAGTACCTAAAATACCTTAATGTACCTGTCAAGCTTCATTGAAACGGATTCAGTAGGCTAATCATGAAGACGTGACAAACTAACAGACAAACACATTGTCAATATACTTAATATTAGTGTGAAAGTGTGAATTAAAAAATCTTTTATAATTTTTTTATTTTCTTGAAAAATATAGTAGATTTAAAACTAAAATATTAATTCAAATAGCAAAAGCCTTCGGTATTCAATCTATAGCCTGCGCGTACGTACACCTGTTTCCTTGCGGTGGCAATTCTCAACATAGGAATTCCATTCACGCATACAATTCACCAAGAGCTGCGGGACACTTTATATTAAATATGGCACCATACATTAGCAAAATATTTTGATAATATTGTTTTTTTCAAAATGCTTCATAAATCTAAAGACATGTATTGAGGAGGTTGGGGGATTGCAACATAAGTATGTTGCAATCCCGCAACCGCTAGTCTCACAACTTTTTTTATATAGAAAGAAGGTGTTAGATAGGCAGACAGCCCACTTGGTGGATCGGCTATACATGCTAACATCAGTTCAAAATTACATATGAGATGAAGAATCGGTCTCTGGCATATCTGGTGTTTCTGAGAACGACTTCCGGGGGACAATGGACAGCACAAAGCATAGTGCACATATTTAGTTTTAAATTTATTTTTGTTTTGAATGTAAATTCTATTGTTTGTCTATTGTTCTATTGCTTGTTGCCTAAAGTAAGGTAGGCGGAGAATGCATGCTGCGTTCCCACAGCTTCTGGGCGCACTCGACTGGCCATATTACCCCTCTCTCACAGAAGACTACTTTAAAATGTACTGCATTTCTTACTTTATCGTATTTCTCCAATGTACGTACGTGTTTCGGTAGTGAGTGAGATATGCTAGAGCCCATTCCCAACCCATCCTATCCCTCCCCATTTTCCCAATCCATTCCTTAATCTGCAAAGGTATACAGCGCATCCGAGGCCGTGCCAACATTTGTCATTATGGACTGATGTTGGCATGTATCGTGGATGTCTATGGACGACAGTATCCGCTTACCACCTTTTTTCTATAAAAAAGTAAATAAATGAATAAAATATTAACTAAATAAATACACATAAGTACATTGAAAAGAATAAAATAGCAATGGGATAGGAAGGGTAAAACATTTTATGACAGTCTTCTATGAATCAGCGGTACTTGTAAATTTCAGTCCAGAACGTTTTTCAACGTTTTTCGTTAGCACATTTATATAAAGAAATACAATATTATTTATATATATATATGTGTGCAATTGTGACATATTGACATATTATTTTACAAACAAATGATAAAAATAGTTACAAAGGAAAATACTCGTACATAAAAAACGGCGTGCTTATCCCCTTAGGACATTTCTACCAGCAAACCTCGGAGAACGATAGGTGAGCAATTAAATCGGCAGACATAGTGCGTTTTTTGTTTTATCTGAAAATTAAGATGAAAAAATTTCATTGTTTCAAAATTCTGTCTAAATAGAATCAAACATATTCAACAGGAATTTTGATACAGCGAAATTTTAAGTTAGAAAATCTTAACCTTATTATTATTATTATGTGATAACCTACTGACATCTACAAAAATAAAACATTTATGTAGGTATCTCTAAGTTCATATCCACATCCTTTGCTAACACAACGTAACAATGTGTCCCACGTCTCCCGGTCTATTCGGGCGGCATGTCGAGCGCCCACGGATTAATATTGCAGCAACATCCCGCAGGTGGCGCTCAGAGCCAAATTGAAAATTGCTTGCACACAGTCGCATACGGCGCTACAACCGCACCAGATACAACCTTATCGCAATTACTACACACGATATGTGTCATATTTTATTTGCTGCACTATCTTTCGTAATCTCTACACTTTTTGAAATGAAAAATAATTACAATATCGCAGATACAAATTAATATCTAGATAAACAATAAAATTGCGTCAATTGTTTGACGTTTAGAGCAGAGCCTGGGGTCATCGTTTCTCAACCGTTTTAGTGAAAGGGTTTGACCCCGCTGAAAAGGCCGAAAATAAAGTAAATAACCTCACGACCCGCTTACTAATAATTAGGTCCTAATTATGTTTTTACTGGTTAACGTTTGATTATATATCATTACTTAATTAAATCTTACTTCGTACATATATATACTATAATCATTTCTTTCGGACCCACTGCGCCTGTATATGTGATCGCGACCCCCATGTGGAAAGTAACAAGATGCCAGACGAGCGATATTCCCAATACATACCAACATCAGTTCAGAATGACAAACGTTGACATGGTTTCACGGCCCCAGGTACGCTGACTACCTTTGGAGATTTAGGAAAGGATTTGGAGTAAAGGTTGTAAAAATGGGAAGAAATAGGATAGGATTGGATTAGAATGGGCAATTTCACTCATTACCGAAACACATAAGCACATTAAGGTAGGTAAAATAGAATGGTGTGGAAAATGCAATACTTTCTCAATTTACATTCTTAGGAATAATTGGGATTTAGCGGTGCTCCCGACTTCGTTCGCGTGAACTTGTGATTCCCACGGGAAATTCATAATTTATCTGTATAAAAAGTACCTACCCTAAATGTTAACCAAGCTTAAGTTATATACATATATGCCAAGTTTCATTAAAGTCTGTCCAGCGGTCTTTGTGTGATGCTTGTTCAGACAGACAGGCGGACAGACATATTTTTACATATATATTCCACGTAGATACACGGGTCTGCTACGATTTTATTATAGGTATATATAGATCTATTAATCGCAACTTAGTCTGGTCATTAATACTGTTACAATAAAGAAAAAAAAATACATTTGAATTTGGAATCTGTCATTCTCACGTGCAAAATAAATGTTTTTTTCTTATTTTGGCGCCAATCATTATTAAATATTGTACACTTCCCGGCCGAAAGTAATACACATCGGCCTTTAGAAAGAGACGGCACACACTACAAAACCGAGCTAGACGATCATAGTCGATGTGTATTACTTTCAGCCGGGATGTGTACTAATATTGAAATGGAGTGGGGTGATGACGAAAACTGTATTGCTGTGATTGCATTACACAAAGTAGGCATAGGGTCAAATGCAATTTTTAAAACTCTCCATCCGCTTGGTATTATCCGAAGGTAGGCACATTGAAACGTCCTCTGTTTGTGACAGAAAAAGGTCTGACCGTCCACGCACTATTCGTACTAAACAGACGATTAAAGCAGTGAAGAAGAGAATCCGATATATCTCGTCCGGATGCAAAAGATTTTATCCAGAGAGATGAATATAGATAGCACCCAGAACTCTGTCACGTATTTTGAAATTAGGAGTGCTGCTTACTGGTTATTCCTTAACTGATAATTTAAACTTCTTCGATGGTAAGGAAAGGGAGCTCACCGACATCTTGTTTACGAACGAGCAAATGTTCACCATTGAGGAACATTTTAACAAGCAGAATGATCGAAATTATGCTCATAACTCTAGAGAAGCTGCTCAATTGGTTAATAGGGTGCTACGTGGCCATTATACGGCTTCAGAAATGGTTTGGTGGGCTGTTAGCTATCAAGGAATGACCGAACCATATTTTTGTGAAAAGGGTATTAAAAATTCAGCTCAATTCTAACAAGATACGAGTACGGTTCTTGAGAAAGTCGTAAAGTCTCTTAACAGCACCCCGTTTCATAATCTAGAATAATCCTTTCAGCACCGGGTAATAAGGGTCGCTAAAACCAGGCGTGGCTAGAAAAGAATATTCCCGACTCCATTAGAGCTGGTGACTGGCCGTCATCTAGTCTCGATCTTAATCAGCTCGATTTAGATTTATTGTCAGTTTTAGAGAGCATGGCATGCTCTAAACGCCACGAATAAAGGCAAATGGTGACCATTTTGAATAAACGTAATATTTTTAAAATACTTAACTATTTATTTCTAAAATAACACAAATTCTTCTAATGAAATAATAATGCACAAAAAATAACAATGTATTTTTGTAACGATATTTATGGCTAGACTAGTTATAGATATATATACTTACAGATAAAGGAAAATACTTAGATATAAAGTTCGACAAAAAATTAATTTATTTTGGCAACAATCCTATATTTACACATGTATAAAAATATATATTAGCAACAATTTTATGAACCTTACTCGATTAATTTATTATTTCGTTCGAAATCTTATAAGTATTGTTGTGTTACACAATTTAACACAACTGAGATATCAATAAACACAGCTAAGTAAACTAAACGTAACTAAATTATACTATAAATTACCTTAACAGCTAATAATACCCCCCCCCCCCCCCCCACACACACACGTTAATTATAATCTATATTAATTTAAAACCCCTCCCCTCATCCCACTCCACGTACCACAACATATAGAGGAGGTTGAAACGGTTTGATCACGGGCGGACTTGTGTTATGATAATCAAGACCGTTTTTTCGTGTGCTTCCAAGGAGTCCAGCTCAGTCCTCAGTAAATTGTCGTGTTATTCCTATTGAACGATTTTCTGCAATGCAATGCAACCAGCCCTTTCAGTGTCCACTGGACGTGGGCCTCCATATGCACATTGTCTTGTGCATGAGGCCTTAAAACGACCCGCTGGCCACGCGGGTTTGCAAGTCCACTCTTTTAAAGGTGGTGTAGGTAGCGCTTAGTTATTACTTAATCGCCTTTACAACACCCACAGAAAGAGATGGGGTGGTGCTATTGAACAGCCGTCTCTATTCTGTATACGGCACACTTTATCCATAAAGTATTATACATTACAAAAATATCACTTCATAGATGTGATACGTGATACAACACGTACGCGCCGCGCGCCGCCTAGGCGCATATGTAAGAAATGTGCAGTAAAATCAATTTCAAGTATTAACATTTTACTAAATCAGAAGGTAGTTTTACTATAAGTTGTATCATCTCTTTATTACAATCGCGAACAGCTTTCCTCGTCTTTCTTCAGCGGTGGCTTGACTCCAAGAGCTTCAGCTTGCTTGACGGTATCTGGTAACGCATCGTTGGCAGTGGTATCGGGGACTAGGAAGGTGACCATCATGGCAAATAGGGAGAGACCACCACACAACACTGACGGTAGACCTACCCAGTATTGCATCTGTAAACAAGAAGTTATGTTTAATTTTTTTAATAAATATTCTTTCTCAGACAATCATTAATTAAGAGTATTAATTAAGCCATGTTCTGTATAAAGTCGTTGCAATGTAAAGTACAATTGGTACATAATCCATAACAACAGTTTTTACATTTTTTTTCTATCTATCTATCTGTCTGAATACCCAACACTCAAAAACAACTAAAGGGTGTCTCAACAAGAACTTGAAATTCGAATCGCGCGCCATTTTAGATTGTCAATCCTTCTGTCAGCCATATCTGGTACTTTGGTAATTGAAACATGGAAATTTTTGAAAATTTTACCGCATTAGCGTTTGGAAGAACGTTTATTAATAATATAATGAAAACCCATTACAAAAATGGAGCTAATTTTACAACAACAATTCGCAAGTCACGTGATCATTTTGGTGTGCATAATCGACCGTCGCCGCCCGCTATTGAAAATTTAGTCCGGAAATTGAAGCTGACGTTTTCATTTAAAGATGAGGGAAACCTTACCAGTCATCGTCCAAAGAGAACACCTGAAAGCATCGCGGCTGGGAGTGTCAGTGTCGTAGAACAACCGAACATTTCCATTCGGCATCGCTCCCAGGAATTAGACCTCCATAGCTGCACTTACCAACGAATTTTAACTAAAGATTTGCACCTTCGTGCTAACAACATCCAGCTTACTCAAGAACTGAAGCCAACCGACCATAGATAGCGTAGTAAGTTTACCAACTGGAACAACTGCAAGTTGGCGATGCATTTCATAACAAAATCATTTTTAGTGACGAGGCTTACTTCCACCTCAGCGGCTTCGTTAACAACCAGAATTCCTGGATCTGGGGATCAGAAAGTCCTCATGCTTTGCATGAGCTTCCGATGTATCCCTAAAAACTGACAGCTTGGTGTGCCGTGTGGACAGGAGGGATCATCGAATCATACTTTTTTGAAAATGAGGTAGGTGCCTCGGTGACTGTCAATGGCGATCATTATCGTGGCATGTAAAACTTTTTTTTGGCAATAATTGGACATAACTGATATGTGGTTTCAGCAGGATGGTGCCACTTATCACACTGCGCGCCAAACAATGACGTTCTGGCCGCCAAGAAGTTGCGATTTAACTTCTGTTTACGATGCGCACACTAGGCGCGCACCTGCCTCGCGTTACGCGAAAGCAGCCCGAGGAATGTGCACTCGGGCCCAAATGTAGTAAACTTACTCAATATATCTCCACCAAGATGGTGGGTAAGCACAATAAAGATATACAGGCCTCACTTACCCCAGGTGGTTTTGCCCACACACAAATCTGGAAAGTGTACCTACGCTAGTCCCTACTAGACGTGACCTATCTTAGTGTGATTGAATAAATACATACATTCCCAATAGATACTTGTGTAGTAATCCAAGTCTCGTTCCGTGGTGAGCCGGTGGCCGCTATAGCTCCGCAACCCACACACGGCAGCAAAATCACCTCGAGATATCACTCCAAATACCACAAGCACAATCACAATAACCAAGTCCAACCAACACTCGCGTGGCACAAGGATATCCGCGTGCAAACCCAATTAATAAGTGCGAATCACTAAATCAACTGTCCGAGGCCGCGGTGTGAATTTATCTCCCAAAACACTCGCGTGGCACAGGATATCAGCGAACAAGACCTAATACTAGGCGCGAATAACAAATAACAACTGTCCGAGGCCGCGGTGTGAATTTTACCTCAATTTAACTCTGCTCGCCGCCGAGCGCGTGTTACTACTCAAAATATCAAACCGCCTTCAATATGGCGGGGACAAAAAAAATGTTGCTTCGAAATATTCAATGTATGCGGGTATGCAAAGACGCTCGCGCCAATTTCAAACAACTTCCTTAGATTTCTTACTGTGGCGTTTTTGTAAACCACCCTAAGACGATTGAATACCTCAAAGCGAAATTGAACCCCAAATTACCGAAATTCCGCGGTCCTTACTTGAAAAAGTATTCCGAAATATCATCGAAAGAGCCCGTGACCGCCAGCGAAGTCACGGTGGTCTTTTAACCGATATTTTATTTTTCGTGTAATGTCAATAATTGATCTGTTTTTGTAAATATAGATTTCTAAGAAATTCATTCAAATATGGTGTTTTTCCTTCTATTCAAAATTCAAGTTCTTCGAGATACCTTTTGGAAGGATTTTAATGAAAATTGGCATGGTTTTATGAAAATTATGTCCCTGATCTATATTTAGGTAACTTTTTATCCAGATCTATTATAAAGTTTCCGCAGGAATCAAACTAACTAAATATACTCTGACATCTATACACTGCTAGTTCTTATACTATTTATTTTTTACATATAGAGTATTGGTACAAAGTAGAACTATTGTTAGATATGATATGATAAATAATCAAACAAAAATATACACCTCTCCACGGCACTGATATTAAAAAGAGCACTTATATTATAATAAGGTCCCATTTCTCATACATAATATAAATGAAACAAACTTCTGAACACTTACCAACAAAGGAGTTTGCGGTGCAATAATGGATCCAATTCTTCCAATAGACGAGCACAGGGCGTGCATGGAGTTTCTAGTGTAAGTAGGAAATAACTCCGATGTGAACATGTACGTAATTGTGAAATAGAATGACGCCATCATCTTCGAAGCCATGTAGAATAATATAGATAGCCATGGGAAATCTGAAAGAGAGATAAAAGATAAGATAAATAAAGGTACAATTAAAGAAATAAAGTCACATTTATTACTAAAGAAAGAAAATCTTTTAATTATAAATTAAAACTTTTAAATCTTTTTAGACACTCGCGATTGTGAAAATTTTAAATTGTGAATCGACTCATCACGCATACAGTTAAAGGCTTTTATATACGAGTATCTACTATTTCTACTCGTCATTCCTATTGAGGTTACACTAGCTGATCCTTAAATCATCATACTCGAATTTATAGCCCAGCATACTCGAATTCATCATATGTGCTGAGCAATATACTATAAAACGATTGCTATAGGCTGCAGACTTTAGAGCTATGCTGTGCTATAAGTATACAGAAATGCTGAGTGTCTCTTTTGTTTCAACTTAAGTAGTAAAGAAATACCAATGTAGAAACTATTTGGTATTTCCTTGACATAAGATCTTTATTCAAACCAGTTTTATATTAAGAACAATAAATATGCAGACAAAAATGATAAATAAGATGTTACATCAATATTTATTTTTTATCGAGACGACAATTTAAATGCACTCTATATTTGTGTTAATAACTTTAGTAATTCGTGGAGACAGGAAAGGTGAATGATAATAAATTCAAAATAAAACGAGACTAAAAGATATGAAACATTAATAATACTCACCATCAGGCATAAATGGTTGGACCAAACAAAATATAGCTCCTAGAGCGAAGGTATAAATCAAAGGCATCTTTCTGTTATAATGAACCAAAATGTAGGTAATGATGAAAGATCCCGGTATATCCACGAGTGATACCAGAGTGAAGTTTATATACTTGTTTCCTTGCAACGACACAGAATTGATCGTCAATCCATAATTCACAAAGGTTGATGTTATCCACCACACTATGCAAATCGAGAATCGTTTCAAAATCGTTCTCGAAGAAAACGTGTTCTTCAGTAAATCTACAAAGGCTACACCTTTTTCTTCTTCAACTTGCAGCCTGTCAAGTTCATCTTTCTGAAGCTTCATTTTGTTTTTATCGGCTGCTTTTTCCAAAATTGTAATTGCTATTTCTTTTTTACCTTTGGTCAATAACCATCTTGGACTCTCGTCTATGAAGTAGAGGTAAGTGATGAACAATAGAGCGGGCGCATAGAGCACTCTGAGTAAATTTCTCCAGTAAGGAACAGCCCAAGATACGAAGGCAAGAATAGTACCTCCGATTGGATAACCAAACCCAAGGAGCATCAGGAATGGAGCCCTCTTCTTTGTAGCCACCATTTCTATTGCTGTAAATGAGATAATGACGTTGAAATGAACATTGACCATTTTTTTTCTATTGACTCGTCGTTTTGGCCAATATTTTTTACAGAATAGTTTATCTTTTTATTACAAACTAATAATGACGCTGTTTATAAATTCCTTTAATAATTTAGTCCTCCTTAGTTCTTTTTTTGACACACGGCTGTCCGTGTGTTGTTGGCCGGCCTTGGAATAGCACCACCCTATCTCTTCCCATAGATGACGTAACAAGTGCTAAGGGACAATAAAGCAACTACCACAAGCTTGGATGAACTACACCACCTGTAAAAGAATGTTCTCGCCAATCGGCTTGACCTTGACCTGCGTTACATTCCTCATGCACAAGACTATGTGCTTGAGACTATGTACTATATTTGGAAGTTAATAAATAGATGGCCCACCGAATAAACGTGTAAGGGGGTTTACACGAAAAAATTGCAGTTTCTTATTTATAGAGTCTATGAGGCATACCTTTATTTTTTTTTCCAATCTAACATTCTTCAATATCAAATGATTTCAGTTAAAATCTTTATTCCAGGAATAACGCATAAAGTCACATGAATATTCTTGTACATACTTCGTAAAAGCAGAGATCGTGATTTGAAACACACGAATAAACGTGTTGAAATGAAACAATGCATTTTCGAGGCCTTTCGGCGTCTACAATTATGTGTATATTTACTTTGCACATTTCTTCTTGTGAAAACGTAATTGTATCATAAAAAGCTTTACTAATTTTTATTTAACACTAAATAATAGTAGCTGCCTATTGGAATATGTACATTTCGTATTCACACACGAAAAATGGTATAGCGCGTGTTTTAAATCATGATCTTTAAAAAATATTACTCGACAGTGTAAATGGTACTTACCAGTGTAGTGTAATAATAATATATTTGGGACACACTAACGAGTATATTTGACTCGAAACGACATGTAAAGCTTTCTTAGAAATTTCAGTGTTGCATTTTTAACATAAAAAGTCGGTCAGTTTTTCTTAGAAGATCCAAAAAAACAAGTAATTTCTTTAGTAAAGAAGTTGTATTCATATGAAATGTTATTCATTCGCACGTTTATTCGATGGGACCATCGAAATTAGAAAATAAGGTATTGTACTTATCTAGTAAACCCACCTAACATGTACATTGGTGAACAAATGTCACCAATAGCAGCTTCCAGAAACTCCAAAGCGATGTACAGCCAGTACCAAGTGGCGAAACTCTTCGCTATGCCAATGAGACCTCCTGACACTCCTGTCATTATTAGTGTCATCTTTCTTCCTAACCTGGGGAAATAATTAGTATGTGATATTTGTGACGTTTTCTTAGGAATGGAATCTTAGAGAGTTCCTTTTCCTAACCCATTTTCCCAACCTTCTCTCCAAATTTGTTACTAAATCTCCAAAGGTACCGCGAAATGTAGTGTGAAATGTACTCTAACTGCATTTTCCACTTTATCCTATTTCCCCAATATACGTCTGTGTTTCGATAGTGTCTGAGATATGTAATCCGATCCCATCCCATCCCATCCCTGCCCTTTCTCCCAATCCATTACTAAATCTCCAAAGGTAGACAGCGTATCGTTTGTTGCGTGGTATAATTTGTCATTCTGGACTGATGGCATGTATCGCGCATGTCGCATAAACTTACCACCAGATTAACTGTTTGTATTTCTCTGTCATTTTCTTTACATACAAAATGTATTATTTCTTCGCCGTTTCAAGATTCTGTATAAATATTTAGTTCTAATATCTGATTCCTAGCCGCTAACTGCACGAGCGAATCTCTCGAGGTAATATTCTCGCCCTTGCCACTAATTTCAATAGTTACTATTGATCATATAGTTACCACATACCACTCATATAGTTACTAATAATAAAATATATTGTTACTAATAAATAGGTTAAGTAATAAAAAAAATATGTTGTTTTTTAAGATTTAAAGTCTTTTAAAGATTTTTAAGTCTCATTATCTGGGAAACAATAAGATAAACAGGAAACCCAAAACCTAAGATTGCAAGGCCACCGACGAATTCTAATCTATATTTATTATAGTTTACTGCCATTCTCATTGCTGTTATCATTGTTCCTTTAGGCATTTAATTACAGAAGTATTCAAGCATTTTTCAAGGTTTATTTATTTAAAAGTATTTAAAAGTAACAGCTGAGTTGCAACTCAGCTGATTAATATATCTTCGGGTCTTACTGTAATGCTTTTCAGCTTCTCGACGAAATGGGCTGAATCCTTTATGTACGAAGTTGTGTTGCCGATATGTGGCTGAAGTTTGTGTGATAAATATTTGGCTAGGTCGTATGTTGTGGCACCGATTGCACTGACAATAGGTTGTAAAGGCAGGGCCGTCTTAAGTCTATTCTGCGCCGGGGTGCGGGAGTGTATCCTAAGACAGTCAAACATCCTATTGTGTATCCTATGACAGTCAAATATCCTATTGTGTATCCTATGACAGTCAAATATCCTATTGTGTATCCTATGACAGTCAAATATCCTATTGTGTAATTGTTTACTATAGCGTTATATTTTTTCATTACCTTTAAAAGGTGAGCGCCCGGGGTGCACCGCACCCCTTGCACCCCCTGGTAAAGACGGCCCTGTGTAAAGGTATTCCAGTCTTATGAATCTTCCGCAAACTGTAAAGTCTGGGTGGTAAAGCTTCGGTAAAGCTGGAAGAAAGAGAAGAGATTCTAGAAGACCTCGGCCAAGTAGCCCGGAAGATTCAATTAATATGGACACCGGCCGAGAAAGCCTACACTCCACTATAAATACTAGTATTGTATTTTTTTATTCTAATGACACCTATAAAAAGCCTAAATTTTATGAATAAAACTGGATTTACTGTTAAATTAAATACACATTACTTTAGGTATGTAATTAATAATACTTACCTACATAATCGTAAGTAGCACAAATTGTGATAAAAAGATGTTAAAAGATCTTGTTTTAAAATCAATATATAGTGGATATATTATATTGGTAACATTAGATATTTTGTATGTGGTAATTAAGGGTAATTGAGTTGGTTAAGTTTTTCTTTCTATTTTATATGATCAGTGCAATCGTATCTCGGTGATTCTCTGAAGCCACTCCTGTGTGATGCGACTTAGGTAAGTACTTAGATCATATTTTTAATTATAAGCAAAAATAGTATTAAGAATAGAGTTTAACATTTTTATATGCGTGTTCGCTCTAATTATATCGTTCATTTAAATAAAA
The DNA here is from genome assembly GCA_914767545.1 of Sesia apiformis. Classification (NCBI taxonomy): domain Eukaryota; kingdom Metazoa; phylum Arthropoda; class Insecta; order Lepidoptera; family Sesiidae; genus Sesia; species Sesia apiformis. The sequence continues at coordinate 20,832,406 of OU611952.1, forward strand.
CTTCTTCAAAATCAAATTTTGATTGAGACATTGCCTGTATAAAACAGACTCCTCCACAGCGAGAATCGCTTTAACTGGGGACACGTTATAAAAATAGCGGATAGCGTCGCCGGGTTCCCCGCTCCCGCTGCCCGCCTCGCGCCCACTCAAAACGCAGCCTTAAGATTTATTAGCGCTGACTTATGAGTTTATAATGACTCATTTACACAAGAAGAGTTTATCGAACGCAAGTTACTCGAACATTGGACAAATGAATAAACAACTGTTATCACCATCTGATCACTGTTGTCCCTGTCTGTTATTAATTATCGAGTCTTTATTATCATGTGAAGAGTTGCAGGCGAGAATTTTATGTAGTTTGGTCGCATACGAGAATTGTATACAATATTCTCGCTCAAACCGTTCGAGAAACGCTCCTTGTGTCAATGAGCCTTAAGTTTGAGTGTTCAGTGTTCATTTTTACAATACTAGATTAATCTTATGCTTAAATTTGAGAGGGTTACTTGCGGTGGGAGGGTTACTCCGTCGGCATAGCTACCACCCTTCCGTCTGAGTCCGCCGCCATAATGGTGCCCTATTAGCCGCGAGGCCCGCATCGTGTTCCGGCGGTGAGCGGAAGAAGCCGTCCCGAGAGAGAGATTGTTGCGTGTGGAAAGGAGGACCAGCGGTTGCGGAGAATTACAGACGCGCATGGGCGTGGCATGGTGGCGCGGGGATCAGGGAGACCCGGTGAAACGGTTGTCCGCTGACCGCCCGCGGGTTGTTGGGGGCCCGAGCCTGGGGATCTTACTTTAATCTCCACCCCAGGAGGCTACGCTGCCTCGAGGTGCAGTAAAAGGATCACTGTCAGAGCAAGGAATGAGCACATCCGCAGAATTGGCGATCGACTAGCAATCTATCCTTCTGGAAGTCGGGCTTTCTGGTCGCTCGCTAAGGCTGCGGAGGGTAATTTCTGTCAGTCGTCACTTCCACCATTGCGGAAACTCGATGGCTCACTGGCCCATGAGGCGAAGGAGAAAGCTGATCTCCTGGGCAGTCTCTTCGCCTCAAACTCGACTCTGGACGATAGAGGTGCCTCACCACCGTCCACCTCGAGGTGCACAAGCTCCATGCCAGAAATCTGCTTCACCCAGCGTGAAGTCCGGCGAGCTCTAGTATCTCTTGATATCCGAAAGTCGAGTGGGCCAGATGGTATTCCTGCGGTGGTGCTCAAATTTTGCACTCCCGAGTTGTCTCCGGTGCTTACGCGACTCTTTAGGCTCTCATATTCCACAAAAAGCTTCCCGTCAGCATGGAAGGTAGAGCTACATGAGCATGTTCATCCTTTGCCTAAAAAGGGTGACCGCACCGACCCGGCCAACTACAGGCCAATAGCGATTACCTCCCTCCTCTCCAAAGTGATGGAGCGTGTTATAAACACACAGCTCCTTGGGTACCTAGAGGATCACCAGCTGATTAGCGACCGTCAATATGGATTTCGCCATAATCGCTCGGCTGGTGATCTTTTAGCGTATTTGACACATCGCTTGGCTGACGCCATTGAGAGTAGAGGCGAGGCTCTGGCTGTAAGCCTAGACATTGCGAAAGCTTTTGACCGGGTATGGCACAAATCGCTGCTTTCCAAGTTACCATCTTTCGGGATACCCGAGGGACTATGCGAATGGGTTGCCAGTTTCCTGACTGGACGGAGCATCAGAGTCGTTAACGATGGTAGCTGCTCCGACACCATGTCTATTAACGCTGGCGTCCCGCAAGGCTTCGTGCTGTCTCCAACTCTGTTCCTTCTGCATATCAACGACCTGTTACAAATTGGTGACATACGTTGCTATGCGGATGACAGCACTGGAGACGTCTTGTACAGGGGCCGCGCCAACATCCCTCGAGTCGGAGTGGAAGAGAGTCGCGCCAGGCTTGTGTCTGAAATCGAAGACTCCCTAAATCTAGTCTCGATTTGGGGTTCCCTGAACCTAGTGGATTTCAACCCCAGTAAGACGCAAGTCTGTGCATTCACCGCTAAAAAAAAACCCTTTTGTCGTAGCACCTCGCTTTCAGAGCATACCTCTTAAGATCTCGGAGAGTATTGGAATCCTTGGTGTCGACATTTCCAGCAAAGTCGAATTTAGGGGTCATCTGGAAAGTAGGGCCAAAATGGCCTCCAAAAAGCTCGGTGTGCTGAACAGAGCGAAGCGGTACTTCACCCCTGGGCAACTCCTAATGCTTTACAAAGCTCAGGTGAGGCCCCATATGGAGTATTGCTCACATCTCTGGGCCGGCGCACCGAAATACCAATTGGACCCATTTGACTCCATCTAAAGACGTGCTGTTCGTATTGTCAACGATCCCACTCTCACGGGCAGTTTAGAACCCCTCAGCGTTCGGAGGGACGTTGCATCTCTCTGTGTGTTCTACCGCCTGTACAATGGGGAATGCTCTGAAGAATTGTTCAATATAATTCCCACCTCGGGTTTCTACATTTCCTAGATACGGAGGTGTCGCGTACTGTTCGGTCCAAAAATTATTTTATATCGCGAACCCGTAGGCTGTGGAACGAACTGCCTCAAGAGGTCTTCCCATTAAACTACGACATGGGGTTCTTCAAAAGAGCTGTGAATAGGGTTTTGCAAGGTCGGCGGCGCGCCCGCATACCCCCTGGTGTTGCAGGTGTCCGTGGGCGGCGGTAACACTTACCATCACGTGAGACCGCTTGCTCGTCCGCCCTCTTCTCTATAAAAAAAAAAAAAAATTAAGCATAATATTTAATAAAATGAGCAGTAAAACAATGCTGTGTTATCATATAACAAGCAATGTTTGCATTATCTCAGTTACTAGACTTTACAAAGAGAAAATCTGCTATCGTGCAAATACCATTAACATATTAAGGTTATCATAAAACATTATACATATTGTTAGATTAAAATGAGACCAATCGCCGATGAAAATATAGATTTTGTATGTAATAAATACACCGTGTTTATGAAGTTTTTTGCAAAAAATTAAAGTAGTGATAGCTGAGACCATCAATACAAACATTTTTTTTTAAATTCATTTTAAGGGTTTTCTTTTTCGTACAAACTAATTCAATATTTCCTCTGTATCCGTTGTAACTATGCCTTACAAAGTTTTCTATGAGCTATGTCAGTGACTGTAGACAAACAAGATAAGTGAGTCCTCGCAGGGGTGTGGGGGCGGAGCAACGCGGGGATTATGCGGAGAGCAAGCACAAGCCGCGCGGATAGCGAGTACACACGTGTTTACTGCTTGCGGTCACTCTGAGATGTATGCACACGAGTTAATAATCCTGAAATGACACGTGCAGTTCTCCTGATGGTGAGTGGATACTGTCGCTCATAAACATCCCCGATACATAATATTTTCTTAGGTTTTCGCGATTACTATACATAGCAATTAAACAACTTTGAACGGTTTAAATCGCGTATATTTAACATTATTTTTATCCCGACGTTTCGAACACTTTGCAGTGGACGTACACTTTCACCCGGCGACCACGTCCCCTGCGAAGTGTTCGAAACGTCGGGATAAAAATAATGTTAAATATACGCGATTTAAACCGTTCAAAGTTGTTTAATTGCTACTCACTTATCTTGTTTACTAATAGTTCTTTAAAGAATCTCTTCGTTTCGGTAAATATGTAAAAGTGATCCTGAATACCTGTCAGATAAAGGTCCCACGATGAGCAGGCCGCACATGTATCCTAAGCTATGTGTAGTACCAACCAATGTCCTTTTCCATTCATGACATGCCAACTGGAACTGAAATTTATATTTTTTTACATAGATATTTGAGTTTTAGGTATTAAAATATGAATGAAATTACGAACCTGTTTCAAGAAACGTAATAAAAAGTATTATTTTTATCAATGTAGCTTCCTTCATGCACAATGAAGGCCTTTATCACTGAAATGAATGAATCTGCGAGAACACATTCATCAAATTTGTCTTAATTGCGTTGCATTTAATTAATTAACAATATTCTGTAGAACTTCATGAAGCGACAACACGTTTTTGTTAGGCATACTTATCATCAATTTTGTCAATTATTTTTCCTACTGAATTTGTATCGCTGATAATGATCGAAACTTCATTGTTATTACTAGGAAGAGGGGAGAAAAGATTATCAATGCCACGGAGTGGATAAAAATATCATTGTGCCAGAGATTCATCCTTTATTTATTTTATTTTAATTATTTAAAAGCTTTTCATTGCTCATTATGGTACAAAAGGCGAGCTCAATGCCTTATAGCATTCTCTACCAGCTAACCTTTGGGTTGATGAGAGAGATACAATGGGAGGTGCGATGAAAGATGCAACTTGAACTTAAACAACTTATATTTTTCTATACATATAGTAAAACTATGGAACGAACGTGTCTGTACATCTATATACTGCATATAATAAAACTGTAGAACCAGCGTGTCTGTACATCTATATACTGCATATAATAAAACTGTAGAACCAGCGTGTCTGTACATCTATATACTGCATATAATAAAACTGTAGAACCAGCGTGTCTGTACATCTATATACTGCATATAATAAAACTGTAGAACCAGCGTGTCTGTACATCTATATACTGCATATAATAAAACTGTAGAACCAGCGTGTCTGTACATCTATATACTGCATATAATAAAACTGTAGAACCAGCGTGTCTGTACATCTATATACTGCATATAATAAAACTGTAGAACCAGCGTGTCTGTACATCTATATACTGCATATAATAAAACTGTAGAACCAGCGTGTCTGTACATCTATATACTGCATATAATAAAACTGTAGAACCAGCGTGTCTGTACATCTATATACTGCATATAATAAAACTGTAGAACCAGCGTGTCTGTACATCTATATACTGCATATAATAAAACTGTAGAACCAGCGTGTCTGTACATCTATATACTGCATATAATAAAACTGTAGAACCAGCGTGTCTGTACATCTATATACTGCATATAATAAAACTGTAGAACCAGCGTGTCTGTACATCTATATACTGCATATAATAAAACTGTAGAACCAGCGTGTCTGTACATCTATATACTGCATATAATAAAACTGTAGAACCAGCGTGTCTGTACATCTATATACTGCATATAATAAAACTGTAGAACCAGCGTGTCTGTACATCTATATACTGCATATAATAAAACTGTAGAACCAGCGTGTCTGTACATCTATATACTGCATATAATAAAACTGTAGAACCAGCGTGTCTGTACATCTATATACTGCATATAATAAAACTGTAGAACCAGCGTGTCTGTACATCTATATACTGCATATAATAAAACTGTAGAACCAGCGTGTCTGTACATCTATATACTGCATATAATAAAACTGTAGAACCAGCGTGTCTGTACATCTATATACTGCATATAATAAAACTGTAGAACCAGCGTGTCTGTACATCTATATACTGCATATAATAAAACTGTAGAACCAGCGTGTCTGTACATCTATATACTGCATATAATAAAACTGTAGAACCAGCGTGTCTGTACATCTATATACTGCATATAATAAAACTGTAGAACCAGCGTGTCTGTACATCTATATACTGCATATAATAAAACTGTAGAACCAGCGTGTCTGTACATCTATATACTGCATATAATAAAACTGTAGAACCAGCGTGTCTGTACATCTATATACTGCATATAATAAAACTGTAGAACCAGCGTGTCTGTACATCTATATACTGCATATAATAAAACTGTAGAACCAGCGTGTCTGTACATCTATATACTGCATATAATAAAACTGTAGAACCAGCGTGTCTGTACATCTATATACTGCATATAATAAAACTGTAGAACCAGCGTGTCTGTACATCTATATACTGCATATAATAAAACTGTAGAACCAGCGTGTCTGTACATCTATATACTGCATATAATAAAACTGTAGAACCAGCGTGTCTGTACATCTATATACTGCATATAATAAAACTGTAGAACCAGCGTGTCTGTACATCTATATACTGCATATAATAAAACTGTAGAACCAGCGTGTCTGTACATCTATATACTGCATATAATAAAACTGTAGAACCAGCGTGTCTGTACATCTATATACTGCATATAATAAAACTGTAGAACCAGCGTGTCTGTACATCTATATACTGCATATAATAAAACTGTAGAACCAGCGTGTCTGTACATCTATATACTGCATATAATAAAACTGTAGAACCAGCGTGTCTGTACATCTATATACTGCATATAATAAAACTGTAGAACCAGCGTGTCTGTACATCTATATACTGCATATAATAAAACTGTAGAACCAGCGTGTCTGTACATCTATATACTGCATATAATAAAACTGTAGAACCAGCGTGTCTGTACATCTATATACTGCATATAATAAAACTGTAGAACCAGCGTGTCTGTACATCTATATACTGCATATAATAAAACTGTAGAACCAGCGTGTCTGTACATCTATATACTGCATATAATAAAACTGTAGAACCAGCGTGTCTGTACATCTATATACTGCATATAATAAAACTGTAGAACCAGCGTGTCTGTACATCTATATACTGCATATAATAAAACTGTAGAACCAGCGTGTCTGTACATCTATATACTGCATATAATAAAACTGTAGAACCAGCGTGTCTGTACATCTATATACTGCATATAATAAAACTGTAGAACCAGCGTGTCTGTACATCTATATACTGCATATAATAAAACTGTAGAACCAGCGTGTCTGTACATCTATATACTGCATATAATAAAACTGTAGAACCAGCGTGTCTGTACATCTATATACTGCATATAATAAAACTGTAGAACCAGCGTGTCTGTACATCTATATACTGCATATAATAAAACTGTAGAACCAGCGTGTCTGTACATCTATATACTGCATATAATAAAACTGTAGAACCAGCGTGTCTGTACATCTATATACTGCATATAATAAAACTGTAGAACCAGCGTGTCTGTACATCTATATACTGCATATAATAAAACTGTAGAACCAGCGTGTCTGTACATCTATATACTGCATATAATAAAACTGTAGAACCAGCGTGTCTGTACATCTATATACTGCATATAATAAAACTGTAGAACCAGCGTGTCTGTACATCTATATACTGCATATAATAAAACTGTAGAACCAGCGTGTCTGTACATCTATATACTGCATATAATAAAACTGTAGAACCAGCGTGTCTGTACATCTATATACTGCATATAATAAAACTGTAGAACCAGCGTGTCTGTACATCTATATACTGCATATAATAAAACTGTAGAACCAGCGTGTCTGTACATCTATATACTGCATATAATAAAACTGTAGAACCAGCGTGTCTGTACATCTATATACTGCATATAATAAAACTGTAGAACCAGCGTGTCTGTACATCTATATACTGCATATAATAAAACTGTAGAACCAGCGTGTCTGTACATCTATATACTGCATATAATAAAACTGTAGAACCAGCGTGTCTGTACATCTATATACTGCATATAATAAAACTGTAGAACCAGCGTGTCTGTACATCTATATACTGCATATAATAAAACTGTAGAACCAGCGTGTCTGTACATCTATATACTGCATATAATAAAACTGTAGAACCAGCGTGTCTGTACATCTATATACTGCATATAATAAAACTGTAGAACCAGCGTGTCTGTACATCTATATACTGCATATAATAAAACTGTAGAACCAGCGTGTCTGTACATCTATATACTGCATATAATAAAACTGTAGAACCAGCGTGTCTGTACATCTATATACTGCATATAATAAAACTGTAGAACCAGCGTGTCTGTACATCTATATACTGCATATAATAAAACTGTAGAACCAGCGTGTCTGTACATCTATATACTGCATATAATAAAACTGTAGAACCAGCGTGTCTGTACATCTATATACTGCATATAATAAAACTGTAGAACCAGCGTGTCTGTACATCTATATACTGCATATAATAAAACTGTAGAACCAGCGTGTCTGTACATCTATATACTGCATATAATAAAACTGTAGAACCAGCGTGTCTGTACATCTATATACTGCATATAATAAAACTGTAGAACCAGCGTGTCTGTACATCTATATACTGCATATAATAAAACTGTAGAACCAGCGTGTCTGTACATCTATATACTGCATATAATAAAACTGTAGAACCAGCGTGTCTGTACATCTATATACTGCATATAATAAAACTGTAGAACCAGCGTGTCTGTACATCTATATACTGCATATAATAAAACTGTAGAACCAGCGTGTCTGTACATCTATATACTGCATATAATAAAACTGTAGAACCAGCGTGTCTGTACATCTATATACTGCATATAATAAAACTGTAGAACCAGCGTGTCTGTACATCTATATACTGCATATAATAAAACTGTAGAACCAGCGTGTCTGTACATCTATATACTGCATATAATAAAACTGTAGAACCAGCGTGTCTGTACATCTATATACTGCATATAATAAAACTGTAGAACCAGCGTGTCTGTACATCTATATACTGCATATAATAAAACTGTAGAACCAGCGTGTCTGTACATCTATATACTGCATATAATAAAACTGTAGAACCAGCGTGTCTGTACATCTATATACTGCATATAATAAAACTGTAGAACCAGCGTGTCTGTACATCTATATACTGCATATAATAAAACTGTAGAACCAGCGTGTCTGTACATCTATATACTGCATATAATAAAACTGTAGAACCAGCGTGTCTGTACATCTATATACTGCATATAATAAAACTGTAGAACCAGCGTGTCTGTACATCTATATACTGCATATAATAAAACTGTAGAACCAGCGTGTCTGTACATCTATATACTGCATATAATAAAACTGTAGAACCAGCGTGTCTGTACATCTATATACTGCATATAATAAAACTGTAGAACCAGCGTGTCTGTACATTTAATATATTTACCAAAAACTGGTTGGAGGGCGATGGAGGAAAAGTATCAGAATACAAAAAGACGATTTCATTTTTTTTTGTCTGTCTGTCTATTTGTCTGTTCATCATCGTTTGTAATTCTTCATTGTACACATCTGCATTGTTTGTTGTGCCAGATCTCAAGAAGCTGTAGTGGATAATACCGGCACAGGACCACTACCACCATACAATCCCCATGAGCTTTGTTTTACTCGGTTTACGTTAGGGAATCACTCCCGGGATCACATGACCATTATGACGAAAGTTTACGATTATCATACGGGGTCCATACTTCTCATAACAACTGACAATACAATTTAAAATCCTTTAATTTTTGTGCCGTTTCAGAAAAGTGAGCTTCGACGCGTGTTTACAGCCGACTTTCATTAAGCTCCACTACTGTATCCACTTTCCGAGCTTCTTCACTTTCCCAATGTGACACAAATGTATCAATATCGTTTTGTCACTTGCGCCGAATGCTGCTGCTAACTCAAACGTGGTTAGAGATGAATCCGCTTCCATTATAGCTTTCAATTGGTTGTTACTTTAGTCTCCGGTGGTCCACGGGGGCTTGTTTTTGAGGTCGAAATTTCCAGAACGGATACGATCAAACCGAAAACGCGCCGTGCGTCAGTTTGCGGTATTTGGTCCGTACACATTATTGAAATTGCGTTGCGCCACGATGGAACTTATATTCGAAAATAACGCGAATTTTAACTATTCCATGGTAAACACAACACAGCGACATCTAAACAAAAAGTCGTTTGACGGAAAAACAAATGTATAACTGATTTTGAAAAAGAATAGCTTTAAATTGAAATTAATTTCAATTTGGAATTCCAATCCAAGCGTAGTATAACTAAGTACAAAGCGGGAACTTTCTGGCGGGAACTCGGGAAGTGAACATGACTTTTTCTTTGTTTATTATAAAAAAATGTGTATTAGGTGATTTGGGGTTTAATTGTTTATTAAACTTTTTGGTAGTGATAGTTTACTAAACTTCAAACTGTTTTTCGTGCGTGGTGTTTATGATAATTAAATAAAAGCGTGGGTCTGCGTTTTTCGTGTGCTTCCAAGGGGCAGTCTTCTGTCCTCAGTTAACCCACTGTCGCTTTACTGGGCGACTCCTGACCTACTTTGACGGGACTGGAAATTAACAGAATACGTTTCAGACTTTGAAATTGTTTATTACGAAGAAAACTTGTGACACTGGCAGAATGTGTTAAAAGCACCATTGTCAAATATGAAGAACAAAAAAGTTCAAAGTGGCCACTATGAATAAACGGCAATTTCATAGGTAAGGCCTTAATACATGATGAATGCAATATGGTTACATATTGCATATGAATGTATATATATATATATATATACATTCTGTATGTACACTCATAGTAAATCAATTATCAAACTCATTATCAGTTTCAATTATTATCAGCCATATAAATTCAATAGGATTGCCAAAATTGATAATTAACTTTTCTTTTTTTGGATTATTCAGCGACCTTTACAGCCTTATATATTTACTTAGCTCTTTAATCACAATTTCATTATCCTTTTTGATCTCTATTTCGATGTTTTTATCAGATTTTTTTTAAATAATTCACGATTAGAAGTAAAAAGGAACCATTAGATTGAAAAAAAAGTTAAATTGAAAAAATAGAGACTTTCTTGGATAAAAATATGTTAATTCTTTACTTGTTATAACGACGATGTTGAGCTATAGATGGCATTTTAATGAAGAACGGTTGTGGGTTAGAGTATCTTTATTTCACCTGCGTGAAGGTTGTGAATTTGTACATCGATCTGTACCAGTAAGTTTCTACTTAAATATGAATTTCTAAATTTTCTTAATCAACCCTATCTGGATGAAGGAAAACATCATGAGGAAACTCGCGTGCTCGGAAAGCAACGAAGACTCGAAAGTTAAGAACGCTATTGATGACCAATTAGTCCAGTTGGTAGTGCCCCTATAAGCTGTGCAAAAGGCCCCGACACCAGGCCATCGTAGGGTGACGTTATTAAAATAATCAGGGGTAATGTGTAATTAATCACCAATTTTGACTGGAAACGTCGTCATGATTTTAAAATAGGTATTTTTATTTTCGTACGGAAACTTACGGCTGGTTACAATTTTACAAGCTATTATTCAACTCGACTTGTTTGTTAGTATGTGTGGGTCAAATTTTGCAACTGAATTTTAAACCAGTTCCACCTAACTGATTGAGCTAAAATTTTGCACAAACTTTTGGGGCTGGTGACAATACAATCTAGTATACTCAGTAATGTATTTTTTTCAAAATGGCCGCCACTTCAAGGTGGCCGATTACCTATTTCTTCACAACCTCCTTGAACACGTGAAGTCATTCTAATTTGAATAGAATAATATAAAAAAAAACAAGCTTTTATTCAAGCCATGGCTTAAAGTAGGTGTACCATTTACACGTTTTTTTATATATTTTTTTTTATTCAATTACATGAACACTGAGGGCATTCAATAACTGCACGATTATTAATAAATCATCTACAATAAACCAAATGTTGTCAGTGGAAATCATGTAGCAGTGGAGAAGAAGCGATCACGTTTAAGTGTAGTCATTCTACTTTTTTTTCGGAATGTCTAAATTCTTGTGGCCCTAGTAGCCTTTCAAGAGTCACCGGTCGTGTTTGATTTAGGGCGAGCGCAGAAGGCGCTCAGCCAGGAACAAAATGCGTGTTGCAACGAGCCTAAGGGCTCCCCCGCCGGTAAACCGGCGGAAGGAACGGGCCTCAGCTGAGGGCGTTGCATTGGGGGGATACCGCGGGATTGCGAGTAGAATCTACATCACGACTCATTCTATTATAACCCTCACATGCACGCAAAAAGAAGAAATTTTGCCGATATCTATTATGGGCCAATGGTACACTAAGTAGGTCGCGATTTCTAGTATGCGTTAGAGGTACACGTATCTCGAGTTTAGAGCATATCAGGACAGGCAACAGTTCCATTTAATATATTACAGATATAACAAACATAGGTCAATTCCCTGCGATTCCTTAATGGGATGATGCGATGTCTTCTGCATCACGAAAGATAACTGTTATGGGCGTTCTGACGCCGGAACAACAAATGTCTAAGAAAGCGCTTTTGTAGCTTTTCGATATGCGACACAGATTTTATAGCGTGGGTTACAAACTGGTGACACATATTCAAGACACTAAATTGGCCGGTTGGTGTATACTGGTTATAATTAAGACGAAACTAGTTTTTCAAAATTCAATATTGATCTTATTTAGGAATGATATAATTATGTAGATGCGACCACATCGTCAGACAATAACCATACGGTTTATATTTTGTATTCTAAAATAGATTATATTGCTTCACTGGACCACTGTCTGGCAGGCAATCACTTCCTATATCAAGGTTAACACTACCTCCAGATAGATGGCATCGCTATGGGTACGCCTGTAGCACCAGTAATTGCGAATATCTGGAAGGAACACTGAAGAGAAAGCCCTCAGTCTTGGGTCAAACATAGTGAGACTTTCGAAAAGGTATATTAAGGACCCCATCGGCTATCGCTCTTACGGAAGATAATGACCTGTCCATTGTGGATTCAGATACCGATTCTATGATACTATGACAGCGACTTTCATTCTTTGGTAACTCTCTTAGTTTTGGATCATATCCCTCAGCAAAAAAAAACTCCCGAGCATATCTCTCTCCATAGCTCGCTGAGTGACTTGGAACTTATGGATCAGGCCTACCATTAGAGACCACGTTTCGGCACCATTCGTCATAACTGGCAGGACGCAGTGAATGAAGACTTTCGACTTCAAAGATTGAAACATTTCCGTGGGTGTTGTAAAGGCTACACAATGCCTGAAGGAACTACACCACCTCTAAAAGAGTGGACTCGCTAACTCGCTTGGTCAGCGTGGTGTTTTAATGCAATACATCCCTGATGCACAAGACAATATACACAAGGTGGCCAATGTCCAGCAGTGGATCTTAAAACAGCTGGGTTACAATTTAACTGATTATTACTACGAATTTTCATGAGATACTTACCTCACTCACAAAACTGTTTGGCTTCTCATACAGCCACTTGGAGCACTTGAATGAACTGTTCTCATTACGACAAGTGGTACCATTTCCGAACTCATCATCTATACATCTGGAACAAGCATAACATAGACTTAGAATCACAAGACTGCCAAAATAACATCTAAGGGGGCAGAAAGAAATCTGTATTCTTTTCTTTATGGAAAGAAGGTGGCAGACCAGCATACAGTCCACCTGATGATAAGTGGATACTGTCGTCCATGGATATCCGCAATACATGCCAACATTAGACCATATCACAAATGTCGGCACGCCCCTGGATACACTGCCTACCTTCGGAGATACAGGAATGGATTTGGAGATCGGGTTGGGGAAATGGGGAGGGATAGGATAGGATGGCATAGGAATGGGAAAATAGGATAAACTGGGAAATTTAATCCGTAGTTGACTCACTCGCTCGTTGTGTTGATGTTTGTGTGTTGTGATGACTAAGAAAAAATACAATTAATGGCCAAAAATCAATTTATTGTTTCTCAAAATATCAATCCGTGGGCGTCAATATACTTTTTCATACGAATAAACCAATTTCCATAATACTTATTCCACTCCTCCGTGGTGACCTCGGAAACATGTTTTTTATACTCTTCGACAGCCTCTTCTGGTGATGAAAATCGTTGACCGCGTAATTGGTGCTTAATTTTCAAAAATTTCGCCTTCAAAAACTCGTTTGTCTGTTTGCCCGTGTGAGAGCTGGCATTACCACGGTGCAAGATTATGCGACGTTTACGGTTCTTTTTACGGAATTCGTCAATAACTTCCGACAAGCAAATGGTCTTGTACCAATCAGCATTCACGGCACGACGATTTTCCCAGTAGCTACGTGTCGTTTTTCAAAGCGATCATCTGCTTCGCGGCACTTTGCACACGTGCCACTTTGGTCTCATCTTAAAAGACCCAAATGGTCGATTACTGCCTTGTTTCGGGACCTAAATATAAATAAATAATCCATGTTTCGTTACCTGTTACTATGTATGTTCCACACCAAATTTAACGCCCCTTAGTTGCATCTGGTAAGCATGGCATTGCACCAAGTGACGCGTTCCGTTTTTTAAGCTTCAATCAAATTGTGTGGGATCCACCGCGAGCACAGCTTTCGCACAGCCAAATGTTTGTATAATATTGATTGTATTTGACTCATGCCTATGCCTAAGGATGCCTGAATCTCATGGTAGGTCACATGCCTGTCTGTTTCGATCATACGGCGCACAGCATCGATGTTTTTGTTGTTGACAGCGGTGGACGGGCGACTTTCACGAATTTCGTCACTGAGATTGACACGACCACGCTTGAATTCTGCAAACCAGCTATAAATTGTCGTCTTGCTTAGTTCTTCATTGCCAAAAACAGTTTGAAGTCGAGCGAGGCTCTGCTGGGCTGTCAAATTACACTTTAAATCGTAAAAGATCACACAGTGAAAATTTTTACGAGTTAAATTCATCGTAATGCAGACACGTAATTTTTAAAATGACGCCACAATGAAAAAACAAAACAAAACAAAAGTTTTCAAAACGAGACTGGAATTTGAAATATTTGTAGGTATAGAAGGTATAGGTAGGTATAGAATTATGGTAGTAATTTAAAATAACAAAATTAAAAACTTTGCTGGATTCTTCTGATACCAAAAAAATCCTAATTTGATTTATTTGAATAATAATTATATGTATTATAATAACAGATTCCATTATGAGAGTAAATAAAATGAAACGTCAATGCAAAAACACCTGACCGTATAAAATCTATTCAGAACAGGTGTTTCACCTGTATTCTTTATTTTTACTGATGAAATAATGTATATACGCATGACTAATTAGAATAATTAAACATGGATGGAACTTCCTTTTGACATCGATGTATCGATATCGATAACGTCCCATTGCAGGGCACAGGCGTCATCTAGTAATAACCAGGAATTCGCGCCATAATTGGTAGATAAGACAGATTGTTTTTAAATTTTCACATCGACAGTAGGGTGCACTCTAAAATCCCACAGCCGCCAATAGAAGCACCCAACTGGCCACTTGAATTACGGACGTTAAGAATTCATAGCCAGTGAAAATTGAAGTATTCGTAGTGGACTGTAGGCTTTCTCGGCCGGTGTCCATATTAATTCAATTTTCCGGGCTACTTGGCCGAGGTCTTCTGGAATCTCTTCTCTTTCTTAAGAAAGAGATTTAAAGAGAAGAGATTCCAGAAGTCCTCGGCCAAGTAGCCCGGAAAATTGAATTAATATGAAGTATTCGTATTTCAGTAAAAGCTCAGTGTCAGTCTCTGCGGATCAAGGCGCATATTTCAAAATATTACTTAACAATTCCCAAAGTAACCCTTGGGAAGGACTGGGTAGCCCTTCCTTGGGGCTTCTTTCCTGATTAAGAATTTAGTAGATAACACTAATATGAGGATGACTTTAAATTGGCACTTTGGCAAGCGAGTTAATTCTTTTAGAGGTGCTGTAGTACCTCGGGATATGTGAAAGGCGCTTTTTATCTCCTAGTCGCCTTCTACTACACCCGCGGAAAGAGATAATTCACTTGTATTCTACTATTTAAATTTGTTTATTATTTCTTGTTATTGTATTACATTTATTATTATTATTCACGGTATAGCACTTTATTGTATTTTTTTCTATATTTTCCTATGTACATTTGACCTTTTCTACAAGTTATTTCTATCAAAAAAGCAGAAAGTTTACAAAATTTCGAATCCCAGATCACATCCGAAACGGATCCCTAGCTGTTCGTGTTTTGTTTGTAAGGAACGTCGGCTATGGGCACGATTATTGAAACAATTTGCCTCGTGCAATTGCCATCTTTTTAAGATCGTAATGCTACATCTCTGTATTTTGGTTGATCGATGGTGCAGCAGTGTGACAACATACAAACTTGTAAATAGTAAAAAGAAACTCACCTGTAGGACACCTCTTCAGCAGCAAATATGTAATTGGCAGCATATATAGAATTCGACACACACGCGAATGATATTAGCAAAGCTGACATAAGATGATATCGCCCAAACAAATTGAATTTAGTCAAAACCTCGTCCAAGTCCAGGGTTTTTTCGTGATGGTGCTTCGTCGTCGACATTTTTTTTTAAATTCTTTAATTGCGTGAAATAACTAGGTATTTTTAGAAATTGAATTTAATTATATTTTTAGCTTTTACAAAACGTCCAAAAATTTTCTAAATAACCAGATATTTTAAAAGTAAACTGAATTCTTGTATTTTCAATGTCCATAAAAAAATTAACTAATTAAATCACTAACTAATTTTTAAAAGTCAATTGAATTATTGTAATTTCGTCAAAAAGTCCATAACACAATCACATAACACCCATATCTTCATTAAAACTATATTTTAAAAAAATAAAAAAAATGTTTAAAAAATGCACACTAAAAACAATTCATACTTTGTTTTGATTTTTTTAACAATGACTACCACACGCGAGTCATACTCAAGGAATGCACGTGTCAATGGTGAGCTGAATTACGGCGTGCAATGTCATCGCGGAATCGGTCGGGTGTAACCAACCGTGGGAGCAGATTATAATATGTAGTTCCAATAAATGGTTCAAGCGAAACGGTAGTAACATTTTATAAAGATTTTTTTAAAATCTTATAGTTGTTTAATTAAAACTAAGTACTTGTAACTTCTTCAATGTTTTCTTTATGAGTTACGTTTAGACTAATTTAGTGCGGTTTTATTTTGTTAAATCAATTATCTTTATCTACATATTTGCGTCGTAATAGTTCATTTTAATGTTAATTACATTGTGTATATATTACTTGCAATTGTTTAAACTCTGATTATAAACATTTGAAATATTTCTAAGAAATATTATTATAAAGGGCATGTGATCTAAGTGGCTAACTAGATACCTAATTTCCTAATTGGAAAATTCTCGATTTTGCAGTAACTAACTAAACCTAAATATTAATCGATGGAAGACATCAAACCAAATCAAAAATGTCATTAAGTTAAAACTCCTACAACGTCTGTGAACTGAGACAATCAAATTCAAAGTTATAACTTTCATATTTTTCACGTGAGAATGACGGATTCCAAATTCAAATGTAATTTTCTCTTTCTTTATTGTTGCGGTATTTATGGCCATACTAAGTATATATCATAATACATCTGTCAAAAAAGGGTGAAACTTGCCGTTCGGTGGCAATTATACACGCCTTAAATTAACAACCACATACAATACACACATCACAAAGGGTTCATTATATTTACTATGTCTAATATTGTCATAAGTACGGTTATTAAATTATTAGAAAAATAATGTCAAATAATCAATAATATTCAATCAATTTCAATTAATGTCAATAGATAAAATTGTCCAAGGTCAAAAGATATGGTTAGATAAAAGTAATGTTATATACCTTAGGTACCCGAATTTATATATGAATGTGAATAGGTTGAAAATAGTATAAAAGTACTTAAATGTCAAAATCATTGTTATTAATTGTAAACAAATGTAACGAGTCAGTTAAAAATTCGTCAATAGCGTAATAACATTTCTGCATAAGAAAATATGAAAGCTGTGTTTTAAAAATATTTAACTTATTGTTTTTTTTTTTAATTGTCAGGCAACTTATTGTATATTCTTATCGCCATACAAAAATACCGGTATCGTAAGAGGCGATTAAGGGATAACAAAGCCGTACAGCAAAACATAACCTCTAAAAAAGCGGACTCGCCAGGCTAGCGTGGCGTTCTAAAGAATTCATACATTCTGTATCATGCATGAGGTCAGTGGACGAGAAAAAAAGGACTGGCTTTAACTTTTGTAATTGGAAGCGATTACGTCACCTAAATACACTTAAAAAACTATCTTTTCATTATTTAAATTACGAATAATAATTAATTCAATAATCATTATATACAGTTTGTCAATATCACATAAATTATGAATATGTAGTTACCTATTAGGAATTATACTACAATAGAACAAGTATTACAATTATTAATTTATTACTTACTCATCTAGTTGATAGATAATAAAAAATTCTAGGTTACCCGTTTTGTCTGCAACCTAGTGTAATTTAGGATTACGTACAATAGGTTGAGTGTGGAAAAATTCTCCTCTCATTATACTTCCTCTGTTCCAAATCTCGAAAGGTAGACAGCACATAAGTGCCAACTTTGTCATTCTGGATTCATGTCGGCATGTACCGTGGATGCCCATGGGCGACAGTATCCACTTAACACCAGGTGGACTATCTGCTCGTCAGCCGCCTTCTCTCTATATAAAAATTCTTGGAGGGAATGTGGTGAGATGGGGAATGGACTCTAGCATATCTCGCGAAAACTTCTTGTTTTCGCGAGATATGCTATACATACTTATTAATTACATAATATAAGTATCTATACATATTTCTTATGGTAAACTTCCAAAAAACGATGTCAAGGGTGTTGTTTATCAATTGACCTTGAGCTACATTGACTATGTGCTGGTCGTAGAAAGTTGAATGGTAAGTAGGTGTAAATACATACGATTTGTTTACAATCGAACATACTACCTACACGGGTTAAAGGTAGCTTAAATGCTGCATGACTAACTGCTATTAGTCATATACGATTTATGGACTAAAGTTTGTCTATTGTACAGCACTACACCACCCCTAAAAGAGTGGGCTCGGCAACCCGCTTGTCCAGAGTGGCGTTTTAAGGCCATACGTGTTCAGCAGTGGACGATAGAAGATTTGCTGTCAAATATCATATCAATTAACTCAGAATCATGAATGCAATTCATATTTTCAGTTTTTGACACACGTGGCAAACTTTGTAGGGGCAACATCATTTAAAAACACTTTCACTAACTTGGCTGTGAAAGAGAACATGTGAGGAATATCGTGAAGAAACTCACGTATGCGAGATTTAAAAATAAATGTGGCTGAATTGAAAGAATCTGAGCCTAAGCGCATATGATAGATTATGGCCCAAAATCCCTCCCACCTACCGGATAACCTCTGTCCGCTGTGATACCAAGGGGAGGCCTTATGCTCTGCAGTGGGCCGTTGTAGGATGATATCGATCCACAGATCATTGTTTTTAAAGTTTATTTAGGTTACGTAATTGCTCCCAATTCAGGAAACAATTAAATGTTATAAAAGGTAACATTGTTCCAACAACTTTCATACAATAGATAATAAAAATGGTAATGAAGACCATTACTTTTCTACGTCATTTAATAAACAATAACTCATGCACGATTCCCATTTACAACCATTACCTTAACCGCTGATAGGGACATCTGCCACTTGACCACATATTTTATGACGAATGTAGGAACTGAGTGAAACCAGTAGAATAAACAGTAAATATATTTATTCTTATGATGAAACTATGTTAAGCATTTGCGATCTACATTTTTTTTGCCAATTTCGGGTTTTTACAAAATCGCACCGCCCGCCATCGTCATGCGGTTCATCCGCACTTCCTTGACAAACAGTCCCCACGATACAAGGAGGCTCACCTCCAGCAGTGCATACTAAACGCACTCGTTTTGATTATGGTTAAAACAACGACATGTTAAGTTAGTCGCAACTCAATAATCTCAAAAATAATCGACATGTAATTAAAAAGGGAGAAGAATAATACTTAACGGGCAGCAAATCATGATCATCAAAACAAATTGCATAAATACATAAAGCAAATAATTCTAAATTACTAAGAATGTCATCAGCAAGTCGACGGACTCAGGCTTTGTTGGACTCTTATATATTTATTGTCTTCAGAGAACCTAAACTTAAAGCACCTTTAAATTTGCTGCCAATTCAGTATTTTCTTCTGCTTATTTCATTATTCCTCAAAATTATATACCAAATGTTGACAACACATCGTTTATCATCACAACAGAAACTGTTTTCAATAATTATCGGACATTAAAGAATGTTACATATACATAGTAAGAAGATATGATCGTAAAAACCTTCTACATACAATTCGGAACGATGTTAAAAATGCCATAAACTGACTACATGAGAGGTAGAATGTAGCAGAAGTATACATGAATGTAGCATGAAGTGTATACATTATCATACCGTCAGCATGTGTCACTTCACTGGAGAATATAAGGCTTTCTCAAGGCCCGCAACAACACACGGCCTTATACTCTTCTCACCTAGCCACTTTCTTTCTTTAAATCATCAGTCGGTCAGTCCACCTAAAGGCACAACACAAAAATAACGGTTACGCCAATTCATTCAAGCACTGCAAAGTCCTGGACGTGTTTAGCAAAATTAAATTATCAGTACTGATTAATGAAATGTAAAATCAGCATCTTTTAAAAAGAACACTTAAGAAATCTCAGATTCCTGCACACGCACGAGAGACCTAAGTAGAATAATAACCGATAAGGAACGAGATCATAGAAATACATCCTGCCTTCAATATTTAACGAACTGCCAACTGAACTCCAGAACCTATACACCAGTGAAGAAAATTTTTGTAAAATTCGTAGTAGGTTTAAATCTGATTAAATGAACGTAGGTAAGTACATATAAATATATATAGGTACACAAACCTTGAGGGTTTCTGTAGGTCACTACATAGTAAGTTAGTCAGAGATATAAATGAAAAAAACCAGACAGGATGCGTTTCCCACAAATTGAACGCAATACAATAATGTAATCTGCCCACTGTAATTTCAGCTTCCTGATTCTTGACTCTGTCTATTGTAAATCAAATCAGTATCTCAATAAATTTGGTCTTATGTCATTACCATGGCGATGATTTCAAATATCTAACTACTCAGCTCATTGCCCTTTTTTATTTTTATGGACGAAGGCGGCAGACGAGCATACAGTCCACCTGATGGTAAGTGGATACTGTAGCCCATAAACATTCGTGACCTCATACCGGATCGATTATTATTAGTCCTGAAACAGATTGAGCTCCCCAATCTCACTTTAGTTCTTCGTTCGAAATATCTTTGCTTCGGATTCTTTCAGCAAAGACACTAACCACACCGGCTCGTTGAGCGACTTTAAACTTATGGACTTGTACCATTATCTAAACCTAGGTGTACCACTTCGAAGCTGGGTCATTGCAAAACTGTATACAAAAAGTAATCGTTGTTCAAGAGTCGGGCTAATAAGAAATAAGGGTAATAATAATATATCTAATTGCAATTGCAACAATTAAAAATAAAACTTTTTATTTCATTAACTTACCATACAATTTATATGAACGTAGTTTGGTCCTCCTTTTAAGGAGTAAACTTCATAATTTAAAAATTTCGCTATAAATTTGGCAAAATGTTCGTTATGTTTGCGTTCATTGACCCAAAATGCGGTATCTACATATATTTGTATGCTATATTTTTTATCTCAATCCTTCTTATCACAAAAGATATACATGCTTTAAAACACTGTTTTAAAGATCGTCTAATTAATCTGATTGGTCGAGAACCCATTAGACTAGCATGAAAGAAGTGATTCAGTAATCCATTATTTCAGGTTTCGGGGCAGGTTCGAACACAGCCTGTATTATTATTATGATTATGCAATGCAATACATTATGCATATTATCTACTAATAAAATACAGAACTATCGAATAAATACTCGATTTAGTTATCTATATTATTACTAGAAAGCAATTGGCTCCCACTGGAAAACTTATTATTTTTCCGAAACAAAAATATATCCTACCTTCTCTGCCACATTTCATTGAAATCGATTCAGTAGTTTAATGTCGAAGACTTAAGCAACAAACAAACTGAAATACACACTTTAGAATTTATAATATTGATTGTACCATCTAAAACGAATATTCTACCTTGAGTTGAATATTAAAAAATATTCTTCATTTAACAAAACTGGAAATGTGTGTACTTTTAATACAATTTAAAAGAACCATATCGACTTAACCTTTAACGAGCAAATCGTTTGCTTTTGCAATTATAATCTCCAAATTCTAATACATACTTTATCTAGATTTCGATATCAGTTAAACAGAATAGAACAAAACCTGTGAATCACATTTGTCTATTGACTATTCCAATAAAAGTTAAATCGATAAAAATATTTTACAACTCTCATTTTATGATACCTATATTAAAAATGAAAGTGACAAATGGTGATAAAAACCAATAAGTTTTATTATTATTAGTAAAACAAAGTAATCAATTTTATCCAACCGAACGTTAGCACGATTACAAACTCTTTGGCGTTCGTAAACGTGTTGTTATGATGACTTTTAACGTTCATATTCTTTCCTGTAACCGAATGAACAGGTTTGCTCTACACGGTTCTGTTTGTGGTCAACGCCACCTAGCCGGCTATTGAATATCTATGTTAATAATGAACTGTAAATGAATTTTGTATTTGTTCAAACGCTCGTTTCGACCTAATGGGCACAACGCGTCACCTGGTAGCGACGACCGGCGGCGTTCAGGCGACATCGTGGTGAACATCGGCACACGCTTAGACTGCGGTCCGAACAAGAACGAGAAACGATGAGCGATACATTATTTTCTCACCTAAAAAATGAACAAATTCAACAATACAATTCTACACGCTCTCATTGCAAGCAGGTATCCTCGCTCTAGTTTTGTCGATTGACTATGAGAGAGTCAAAAGAGCTAGCTCAGTAACACTTGCCTGCAAGGTGATCCTCAACTTGAATTAGTGTGCGTGGACCGAGTGGCGAACTAAATTGCTTCTAGCTTCTTTAGTTTTATCGTTAGCTCGCCCAGCGCATAAAAATAAGTCTCGCAGTTAGTTTTACTGGTCGAACTGTGTACTCGCTCCTCGTCACTCGTTTATAATTGAATTACGCGCTCATCGCGTCTCTTTCTTGGTCGAACCGCATCCTTAATGCGCCGCGGTGCGCCGCAAACAATCGAACACACCACCGATGTAGCGATGTATCCTTGCATAGTGGAGGAGACGCTGCGTTTTGGTATTCTACAACGGAATGTTACGAAAAATCGAAGAAGATGTCGAATTTATACACGGATTAGAGTTTTATACCCGGACTGCAGTAGTGCGACATTTGATCCGCTTGACCGTACACAGAGTCTTGCGGCGGCGTCGTGTGAGATTTGCTTTAATATATTTAGTATATAGTATAGTTACAAAATATCTATATCAGTGTAAAGAGGAAGTGAGAATTGTACTACGATGACACAACGCGACGCACGTGAACTAGATTTAAATGTGATAAAAACCTATAAAACTGGTAACTACTTAGAATCATGTTTTTTTTTTAAAAAAAATGCCTATTCCGACCATATTCTGTTCGTCTCTAGCCTCCGAACATATTTGAGTATTTTCCTCAAAACTTCCCACATTTATATGTATATCAACGGCAATGGTGTATTGTATGAGGGACCAACTTCGGATCCTATGGTAAACGAAAACGATAGTAATTCAATTAGGAAACTACTTTTGCGAAGTTCGGCGGTGATATAACGAGGTCTTGTGTGACTAGTGGAGAGGAAATTACGGGAGATATTTGCAGCTTTACTATTATATTTTTCTTCCTCGAGAGTGGTGATGTGGTATCTCTGCTGATAGCCTCAATGTCGTAAATATCTTGCACCATCTAGTACTCAACTACGAATCTTCGGTTCAGGTACACAAGGTTTAATTCCCCAAATGTCCAGTCGATCCGTTACGTTCAGTTCCCCAAACTTCTACTTCCCCGAACGTCCATTCCCTAAATGTCTATTTCAATAATAAACGAACATTATAATTACATATGGGTTCAAAAGAAAACCTCCTTTTTTGAAGTCTGTTAAATATTGACGTACATAATTTGTGCTTGAAGTTAAGTAAATGCTTTATGTGTAATTATGTGTAATTACATGTTAATATAATTAATTATGTGTTAATTATGTGTAATTACATTGCTTTATGTGTAAATCTTAAAAAGTTTCCATTGAAATGTTTTGTTGTAATTATCTATTGAAAATAATTGTTAGTTTATATTTTGTTATGTCAACATTGAATTGTGGCGGGTTTCTAATCTTTGGCTGTCAAAAGGAGAAGAAGAAATGTCAGTGTGAACAGATAGGGTTGTTAGAAATCCTATTAATATTATAAACGCGAAAGTTTGTGAGGATGGATGTATGGAGGTTTGTTACTCTGTCACGCAAAAACTAATCAATGGATTTTAATGAAACTTTACAATAATATAGCTCATACATCAGAATAACACATAGGCTATACTTTATTTTGAAATTTTGAAAAATAAATAACTTATAAACCGAAGCGAAGCGAGGGCGGGTCGCTAGTAAAATTATAAAATAAAAAATTATGTGTGATTCTCGTGCCAGACCATTTGTACCTAATTTGTATTAAAAGCTAGAATATAGATACGAATTTAAAAGCGGAGTTGTTTATCACTGAATTCCTGCGTTCTATATTTCCGAAATGGATACTCAGGGCATGGACGTTCAAGGAATTGGACGTTCGGTGAACTGGACATATCGAACTGAATGGATATTCGGAGAATTGAGCCTAGTGTACCTGAGGGGAATTTTCAATTATGACTAGATGTTTTCTATAAGGAATAATAGTTTATTCCTGTGTGCCCTACCGGATCTGTCCCACCTGTGCAGAAAATAAATTAAATGAGAATTATTACATACGTCGCACTGTATTTATGTATTAGTGGAGTTTAATGAACTTTCCTTTCTACCGTGTGCAGCAGTTTTCATTAGTTTTAAAAGCCCTTGCAAAATAATTATTGAAACATTCGAATACATCTCTTCTATCTTGCTTTCCTCTGCATCTTCTCCCACTTGTAAAATGGGAAATGTTCTGATGAGCTGTTCAATCTAATGCCAGTCGGTTTTTTACCATTGCACATCTCGTCTTCGAAAAGCGGTGCAATAATAATTTCGACAAGAATACGACGTACAGTGCGGTCTTCGAGACACTTTATACCGCGAACCCGAAAGTTGTGAAATAAACAGCCAACTGAGCTACGACGGAGGGTTCCTCAAGAGAGCTGTGAACTACTGTTCCTGCAATGTCGGCGGCGCACTGGTGTTGCAGGTATCCATAGGCGGCGGTTACCACTTACTGCAAATCAAAACCCGAAACTTGTGCGCGCATCTGTAACAACAAGCAAATGACGAAACTTATTCGACGACATGTGCTTACTACTTCTATATATGTATGTACAATACGTTGACATAATAAACACGTCGTGTACTCGAAAGGGACTTGGAAACTAACACAAACTGAATTAGGAGAGTTAGCGCGGCGACACATGATGTAGATCATTTGAATGATTCGGGAGACGGTACAGATAGACGAATAGACCGTAACACGGCCTTAAACCCAACAGACACAAAATATGTCCATTACACAAAGTCATGCTGGCCGTGTGATATACGGGTCTAGAATATCACCACCGCATCTCTTGTTGTATAGATATATGGTATTGATATGTGCGTGTTATATGTAATATGTAAAAAAAAATGTTATAGGGTAATTCATGTACTGTCTTGTTTGGCTTTGGTGTTCAATAAAGAGTTTTATATATCCATCTGTCTTCTCGTCGTTGCCGTTAAAGGCGACTAAGAGATAACAAAGGAACTACATCATCTCTGGAGTGGACTCGCCAACCCGCTTGGACAGCGTGGCGTTTTGAGGCCATACATCCCTCATGTGCATGGGGTGGACGATAAAAGTGCTGACAATACCAATGACACGCTGAAGGTTTCTTTCTGTTTCCAAACCAAAGAGCTGATCTCGACCCCAAAATCCTCATTTTCATAGCTGATAAAAAAAAAACCCATCTTTTTGGCGGGAACTCAAGAAATGATGGTTGAGTTGATTGATTAGTGTAAAAAATATGTATTATGGGTTTTGCGGTTTAATAGAGATAGTATATTATACTTCAAAGTGCCTAGTGTTTGTGCGTAACGTTGGTGACAATCAAATAAAAGCTTGAGACTGATATTTTTTCGTGCACTTCAGAGGAGTCCATCGCTGTCATCAGTAAATTTACTATCACTTTATTGACTTACTTCGACTGCGACTCCTGGCTTACTTCAACGTGACTGGACATTGACAAAATGTATTTTAAATTGTTTTGACTTTAATTACGAAGAAAACTTGACACTGGCAGAATGTGCAAATTCTACCATTGCCAGATAAAAAGAAAAAAAAACTCCCTTGTAAGATTGAAATTAAAATTAATTCCCCACTTTCGTTTATTATTGTGTAGTATTGTAGTGTTATATCTTGGTCAAGTGAGCAAGTTTCAGCAGCGTGGGAGCCGTCTGTCGAATGGTGGAAACTTGGTCCCCTTACTTACCTAGGGTTATTGGCAAAGTCATGAGTGAATAGCGATTGCATTTATATGTAGTTATTTTAAACGCGATAATTTTATAAATTTATCAGTGTTTGAAAGTGACAGAGTTACCGAAGCTCATTTCTCTTCGCATCTCATTCAATCCAATCTTCCCTCAAGTACAGGAAATTAAAATCCCATTCCATTATACTCATGTCCCTTCCCATTTTCCCAACCCTTTATCCAAATTTATTTCCAAAGCTCTACAGGGAGGCAGGGCATCGTTTTTCATCTGAACTTATGTATCGCCGATGTCCATTGGCGACCGTATTCAGTTACCACCAGGTGGATTGTATGCTCGTCTGTCGACTTCTTTCCATAAAATAACTCTCTATTGACTTCCTAATCCGTTATTACCAAATTGTAAGTCCTTAATTCCTAAAAGTATACAGCACTCTTGCCAGGTGTTCCTGTAAATGTAACTTGAGTCTTATCTACCTATATGCGATGAAGAAAATTATTCCACTTCTGATCCTAATCTGGCCAACTTATTTATTAAAGTAGGGACATTGAAAAAAAGAAAAACAGAGAAAAAATTTACATTTTCGATTTTTTTCCCTATCGTTACTTATAATGTCTTTCCAAAATCAAAACGCTACACATCTCAGGTCACTCATTACACTGCTCATTAAAAATGCATCGTCAGTAAGTGGTGACGAGTGTGGTCGCCGTCCCTTACGGTTTGTTTCCGGCTACGTGCTTCACAGCCGGGAAACTGAGCTTAGCCTTGTGATTGAGGAAAACTGCTTGGCCCTTCGATGGCCAAATAAGCGGCTAAATTGACGATGAGGACAAATTAATTTTATGCATGTGTATTCATACGAATACGAAATTCATACTTCATACGAATTCATATTGAGTACTATTTATAAACTCGTTAAAGCCACGCTGCAAGCCCCCGCTAGGTCCACAATTCGATGTCTAAGGTCCCCCTACCGTGGCATAGGATTCCCTAGGTCAAAACAGTACCTAATGAATGAATCATAGTACCATCCGTTGTGGAAACGCAGTACATCCACACATTAGACATCTTACCGTCAGATATCCAATATGGATAAGATACTGCGTATCAGCATTATAATCGAGTTTGTATCATCATGTGAATAGTTGTAGGTGAGAATCGTATGAAGTTTGATCACTTTTGAGAATAGTATACAATATTCCGTTCGAGAAACTCTCCTTGTGAAAATGACCCTTAATAGTGCTTGAAAAATCATCAGATTGAAAGAGAAAGATGCGTGAGAGTACTAAGATTGAGTAAATTCAGTATATTTTTTTTTACAAAATATGGCTTCCCCGCAACCACACACGAAGAGTCCTGAGAATATCCTATTCTAACAGTGGAATAGGATTCGCTCAAATGATTTTAACGAACGACATTTACGAATTTACGTACACGTAAAAATCAAATGATTTTTACGTGTACAACGAACGTACAGTGTCCTACATTACGATTTTTTTTAGTTATAATTAATTCGATAGAGAGGACACATTGTGAATGTTTAATCATACGTAACACAGAATTCAAAAAATCTCGAGTACCTATATATAACATCAACCAACACTCCACCGTAGATGGTTCGAAACCGCCGGGATTTTGTTTTGCTATCGATTCATTCATACAAATAATGCACTTCACTATCTTGCATAAAATACGTCATAATAATCATAAAGCATCTGTTTAAAAAGGTGAGCCACATTAATGATAAATATACTTTTGGTGTAGTTTTTCTTCACGTGACCTTGAACGTGCCAGGCCAGCGAGCTCATCTGAATCATTTGTGCACTCAAAACAAAAAAAACAAGTACTCGACAACGAGCAACAATTGACTTGATCTACAAAAGACGATATAAAAAGTGTCCTGCATTGTTTATCCGTAAAAACGGAAAAATCCGTAAAATCTCTCGCTTTTTATTAACATTATTTTAAACAATACAGATTTTTTATAACAAAAAGGTGGCAGAGACACAGACAGTCCCCTTGGTGATAAGCGGATATTGTGGCCCTGCAACGTGCACGATACATGCCAACATCAGTCTAGCAAGGTTGTCGGGTCTCCGGGATTGTCCGTCCGGGCATTTGTTGCTGTGACCCGTTTCCAGGAACATACGCAGTTACTTGTTTTTTATACAAAAAGGGCGACAGACAAGCATATAGTCCATCTGGTGGTATGTTAGTCCCGGAAATACACACTTTGATAAAAAAGTGATAAAACACACTTTGATAAAAAATATTTTAATTCTCCATTTTTATTGCAATAACACAAAGTTATTGATGGTTCAAATCTGCAGAAATTCTCGTAATCACAAGTTATTATGCTTAATTTTGTTTTTTTTTTTATAGAATAATAGCAAATAGCAAACGAACAGACTCCATCGAATAGTAAATGATACTGTAGCGCGACTGATCCGAGAATGTTTTGACGGAGTACGGATGCGGGCGCGTACAATGCAATCGCTCAACATAACTGGACGCTGCGCCTACGCACTGAACGGTCGTCGCCTCGCCGCGCGCCACCAGACCGCCGCCGGCTATAGGACGCAAAACCTGTATCGCTTTGCCATGCTCTCAGCTACTCGCTTACGCTAGATTAAATCGCGAACGCTTAATTGTTTTTGGTTCTACGAAGTGCTAATGTCATAATAACTTTAGTGTACCTAATTTCTTTCTGCATATGTTCTTCTGTTATTATAACGCTTCTATATCCAATCCTCGCTACTCATTATTCTACCGTAAACTTTCTCATATTATATGCTATATACACGCACAATACAATACTATCGCCGGTGGACACGTCAACACATGTCAACGTCAGTCCAAAATGACAAATGCTGACACGCTCTAGGATGCGCTGCCTAGCGGAAATTTGTAGTTGGATTTGTAGGAAGGGTGGGAATAAAGTGGAATATACGTATATTTACATTATAGTCTTCTGTGAGAGAGGTTTTACGGGGCCAGTCGCGTGCGCCACCAACTGTGGGATGCAATAAAAAAGGTCTAAAATATTTAGGTACTCTAACACATTTTTTAAAGATAAAGCCATACTTCTCCTGTTAAAGATCCCTTCTGACAATTCTCGTAGCTGTGGGGATTCATTTTCGGTTCAAGCCTTTTGGAATGTTCTCCCTCGCAGGATAGTTCTTCTCTAACTAGTTTTATAAACCCAATAAAAGAACATTATTTGTCAATTTTCTAAATGGTCTGTATTGTATATAATGTGTATTAAATGTATATATGTACATATATGTGTATATGTATTGGTTTATTTTGTTAATATTATTGTACTATTAAATTATTATACAAATTTTCCATACGCACCACGCCTGCCTTTCTGTCTTAATCTATATTTCACTTTCCCCGGTCTGTTGGAAGAAATCTCCGCAGATAAGCTTGCCTTTTGTACATCTTTTCTCTTTTTTCCTCTTTATTTGTTTCGTGTTATATGTGTACAATAAATAATTTAAAATAATACTTTCCTTATACAATATAACAAATAACTTATGAGGCTTTTTCTGCAATTCCGTTAACCGCCTATAACTTAACACCGTCTGAGTGTATAAAAGCACGTGTAAACAGAATTAGGCGAGTTAGTGCTGTATGTGCCGCTCCTTGAGAGCCGTAATCGAATTAGCCAGAGCACCCCAGTCATTATATTGCGGGGGATAATTGAAGGAAGTTCCTCAGAGTATTATTATATAAGTGGTTATATTAGTGCGAACATCGATACTAGTAATAATTGATCGATAAAATTGACTGATATATATATTTTTTAGCATAGATAGCCTATATGCAGACTGCATGTTCAGCGGCTAGCTGTCTCCTATACGGCTAAAGAGAATAATGGGATAAGTTAGATTGATTCTGTCAATGCGGTTCTTACACCACACTCACAGACTTCACAGATACACCGTCCCCACCGGCGGAGACGTGGACGTCCCCCTCGCTACACCGTCAACACACACCGGCCCTCAGCCAACACTTTTACCAGGTATCGGCACGTGCCTGGGCGCTTCTCACCAACTCGCGATCCCGCGATATCCCCCCAATGCTACGCCCTAAGCCGAGGCCCGTTCCTTCCGCCGGTTTACCGGCGGGGGAGCCCTTAGGCTCGTTGCAACACTCATTTTATACCTGGCTGAGCGCCTTCTGCGCTCGACCTAAATTAAACCCGACCGGTGATTCTTGAAAGGCCACTAGGACCACAAGAATTTAGCCATTCCGAAAAAAAAGGTAGATTGATTATGCTTTTTATTGTATAAGATCGCCTTATCAGTAATACCATGAATTAAACGTCTTATTGCGATAGTGCAATTAGCACATTCTGCCAGTGTCAAGATTTCACGGTAATAAACAATTCAAATTACTTGTACCGTGAAGTTTAAATAAATAAAACACTTTGACGTTAAAATAAACTATCACTATTAAACCACGAAACGCACAATACATATTTTTTTTATAATTATCAAACAAGAACTCAACTTCACTTCTCGAGTTCCCGCCAAAAAGTCGACATTCTTAGTAATAAATTGTTATTCCAAAAATAAAATTGTTTACTTCCGTTATTCAACAATAGCATGTATTGAGGAGGAGAGTGCACGCTGCAATCCAACAGCCGCTGGGTGCGTTCGACTGGTCACGTTACCCCTCTCTCACAGAAGACTACCTTTAAATGTACTGTATTTCCCAATTTATCTTATTTTCCTAATGTACGTACGTGTTTCGGTAGTGAGTGAGATGTGCCAGAGCCCATTCCCATCCTATCCCTCCCCATTTTCCCAACACTTTCTCCAAATCCATTCCTATATCTCCAAAGGTAGGCAGTGCATACGGGGGCGTGCCAACGTTTGTCATTTTAGACTAATGTTGGCATGTATCGCGGATGTCTATAGGCGACAGTATCCACTTATCATCAGGTGGACTGTATGCTCGTCTGCGGCCTTCGTCCATAAAAAAAAATGTTGATATCAATTTGCTGCTTGCTCATTTAGTATATTTTGTATTAAACTCGGAGTATCTAGGAAACTAGAATCGACAATAAGCTTTTCTCAGATAATGTCACAGATTGTGCTATGTGTGAAACCAACTTGATTTTTCACAAACCGTTAACCATAAACTGCAATCAAGGAATATAAATAAATCCCCGTTTCAAATAAACAAGAACATTTATAACAAAATGCAAACAAACCGTAAAAATGCAGCCGAGAGCGATGACACATCGCACCCAAATGTGTAATATGTTTTATTTAGAAACAGTTTTACGTTTGTGAAACTTTTTGTGTAACTCGTAAACATTTCATATACGAGTAACTAACGGTGAGTACAGACTAGAGCAATACTAGAGTACTAGGAAAATTGTTTATAAAAAAATATTTTTTTTTTAACTTAACGAGTCTGTTGCCCCATATCGAAACAGAATGCTGAATGCAATGCAACCAGCCCTTCCAGTATTCACTGCTGGACTTTAAGCCTTCTCATGCATTGTCTTGTGCATGAGAGATGTATGTCAGGTGTATGATTCGAGGTGGTGTAGTTCTTCAGCTCTTGTGGCAGCCGCTTTGTCATCCATTGTCGCCTTGTTGTTGAAATGGGGTGGAGCTATTCTATAGCCGGTCGCCATTAAATACATATAACAAAATTAAATATAACATTCCTTTTTGACAAAATTTGATTTACAATGTTAGTCTGAAAATTGTGCATATTAAAAAATGTATACCTGAAAAATTAGTATCATTGCATCATGTGATACTTATAAACCTATAAAACGTAATATTTGAAGAGACTAAAATACTTTAAGTGTGATTTTATTGAATTGTAATCAATTTTTTTATTGTAACTTGACTGTTTGAAAATTTATGAGCTCCCCTGTAAAATTTGTTAAAAATACTATGGTTTTGATATAGGGCAGCCGGAATCTTGACAAACTGACCGCTTCCACGTTCGGTAAATTGAATGACAATGATATCATATAACCCGCCAAAACTTTACTTTGCGTCTTTCTAACATCACAAGTGATCCCAAGGCCGGCAACTATCTCGCACAACGCATCAGTTTGGCCACTCAGCGAGGCAGTGCCGCCAGCTTGATAGGTACCTTGCTACAAGAACCAAATTTGTATGTTATAATTTTATCAATATGTCGGAATTTTTAATCTACACACTGAAAATGTGGTATATTTTATTTAGCGGTAAATTTTAGATTACTTTTGTAAATAGACTTTAGTATAATCCTGTTTATAATTTGAATATTTAAATATATAAATTGTAAATAGTAAAATACACTTATGTGATACTTATGTATTGCTATCAACTACTATACAAGAAAAATTAGGCAGATGGCAGCGCCATTCGGAAGGGAGATTTTAATAATTTTCATATATTTATTTAAGAAAACATACACAAGTTATAGAGCTTTACAAGCCCTAGCCAACTACATAATATAGTTCTTTACATTGTTTTTTTGAAAGCATACATCTCGTAATTTTGTAACTACTAAACCGATTTGACTCATGTTCGAAATTAGCCAAAAAATTTTCTGCTTTGAATTGAATGTTATTTCAATTCTTCAAATAAAAATCTGTTTGTCTGTAGACATTAAAAGTTTAATGTCTATAAAGTTTAAGAACCCAGGACATCGAAAATAATGTCAATTTAAGGTATCCATTGTACTTGTACTTATATAAGCCTTCAATGTCCTACTGCAGGGCACGGGCCTCCCCTAGTAAATCACTGGAGGATTTTGGGCCGTAATCTATACAGCGTGGGCCCGAATCGGATTTCATTTCTGAAATACGCTACTTTCCTCGCGGTGTTTTCCTTCACCACCGAGATAGTGACAATTTTGAAAAATCCGTACTTAAGAAGAAACTTATTGGTATAGGCCGAGTATTTGAACTCACACGATCACACAAATGTCGCGTATAGATACCGCTAGGCTATCACCGTTCAAAGTATTATTAATGTACAATAATTCGATTAATAAATGCCTATCAGAAATACTTTAAGAAGTTCCCAATATGAACTTCTAGGCATCTCGTAGGCGTTTCGCATTTCGATCTCCAATTTAATAACTCGTTGAAGAGAAAGACAAAATATTCAGAACTTCTCAAATACTTCCGGCTAACTTTTTAAAACTCCCTACAAATTGTCAAAATTCTTGACCGAATAATCCTTCCAAAGATTATTCTCCTTAATTAAAATTTCAATAGAGAAGGGTAAATAATTTCGTGCAAGAATTATCGAAGGAATTTAATAATTTTGACTCTATCGTTAATATTCATGTTAATCTTTTGAAAATATTTTCTCTTAATTCTTCGGATGCTCCGTAAAATTCGTCTTTGAGCAGTGAAAATTGTTTCGGTAAATTCCGAGGAATCCCTTGAAGGTTGGGTCCAGAGTGGGCGCGGGGCGGAGCAGCGGAATCCGGTATTTTTCAAACATATGAGTAAATGGATGGGATTCAATTTGTCCAAAATTTAAACAAACGTGGCGGCCTATGGTGACTGACAGTCTTAAATTAAATAGTGAGGTGATAATTGTTTATATATCGTTAATTTGATTCATCGAGACTTTTTTTTATGGACGAAGGCGGCAGACGAGCATACAGTCCACGTGATGGTAAGTGGATACTGTCGCCCATAGACATCCGCGATACATGCCAACATTAGTCCAAAATGACAAACGTTGGCACGACCCTGGATGCGCTGCCTACTTTTGGAGATATAGGAATGGATTTGGAGAAAGGGTTGGGAGAATGGGAAGGGATAGGATGTAAATGGGCTCTTGCACATCTCACTCACTGCCGAAACACGTACGTACATTAGGGAAATCAGATAAAGTGGGAAATGCAGTACATTTCAAGGTAGTCGTCTGTGAGAGAGGGGTAACGTGGCCAGTCACAGTAACAGTGGCTGTTGAATTGCACTCCCTCTCCCAAAAAAGCTAAATGTTAAAATATTTCATTGATTAGATTTTGTTTGCGGAGAATTGGATTGGAACGGACTATATAGGTATCGGCTGAAGTGTGGTCGGTATGACCGCGGGGCGGCGAGCTGACTCCGCGGCAACGCCCGCGACTGTTTTGAGTGGAAGCGGTAGTATAAGACAGTTTGCTATTTTCGCTGCTAGTTAGTGCATGTTTATAGTTTTTCCAGTACCTATTTCATAATATTCCAATTAAAAAATGGACATATTTCAAGTAGATCTTTTTCTAAAACAAATTTTGAGTGATACATTGCCTATACAAAATAGAAACTCTTCCCCGCAAGAATCACTTTAATTACGGACACGTTATTGTCAACACTAAATAAAACCACACACTACTGTTGTAACACAAAACTCATTTATTCACGGTAATTATTAACGACTCCAATCGTGAACGAAACCATAGCGCGATTTAGAAACTCGGCGCAGCGCCATCTAGTATTTGACTGTGGAACTAAACATAACAAAGTGTAATTTAATTTTCACAATTTTAAAGCGTATTTGACTGATAATTGTTAACAATGTTTTATTATTTATTTATCGTATGTTGTTTTGTTATATTTATGTATATTTATCTACTTTTACTATCGTTTTAGACTATATAAAAAAGTGGATCGCGAGGTCGTATTTTTCGCTCCCCGACCCGCGCCCATTCCGAACGCAACCTATGGGCGGCCACTCATTATACTACTAGTGATACTAAATTAGCACATCTCGAGAAACGTCACGCCAATAGACAGAGAAAATAAATTATTAAATTCTGTGCGGATTTTAAGATAATCCCAAACAAAGTCTGGAAATAATTGTAGACTTTGTAATTTTAGACAAAACTAGCGCACCGACCAGGTTTCATAACA
Source organism: Sesia apiformis (assembly GCA_914767545.1). Lineage (NCBI taxonomy): Eukaryota > Metazoa > Arthropoda > Insecta > Lepidoptera > Sesiidae > Sesia > Sesia apiformis. Next base: position 20,867,635 of record OU611952.1, read on the forward strand.
TAGAAAAACATAGCACTAACACTTTTTTTATCAGAGGTATTTTGAAATTGTTTTTTTTATGATGATTGAAAATATTTGTTGAACAGAAGGTGACCGACAGACCACTTGGTGGTATGCTGTACTGTCGTCCATGGACATCCGCGATGCTAGTATATGGAAACATCAGCCCCTGGATACGCTACTCGTACCTCCCTTTGGAGATTTAGAAATGCATTAGCAGAATGGGGAAAGATAGGATACGATAGTATTTGAATGGGCTCTGGCATATCTCACTCACTACCGAAACACGTACCTACGTACACTGGAAAAATAGAATAAGTAGGGAATGTTGTACCCAGGTACATTTCAAAAACTTCCTAACAGGACCACAGTCAAAAAACGTTTTTTCTTTGCAGTACAAATTATTGTTTTTAAATTGTACTACATTCATTAAAATTTGTACGGCAGGGTATCATGAGTTCTGACATAATTACCTTATGTCACACAATCTTGCCAGGAATTATAATTTTGTCGTATACAGTGTTGTGATTTTGTGACGAGGTGCCAATGTTTGTTATTGCGGACTGATGTTGGCATGTATCGTGGATGTGCATGGGCGACAGTATCCACTTACCATCAGAAGGACTGTATTCTAGTCTGCCGCCTACTTTATATAAAAGAGGACTTACTGAATACATTTCATAAAAATATGCAAGTGTAACCTTTCAGTATTACTGCCGGGCATGGGCCTCTACATGCACATTTATAAAAATTAAAATCAAAAATGAATTAAAATTATTTGTTTAAAACCGGTAATTTCTTTTTTTTTATAGAAACGGTCATTTTATAGTCGTCAGACGAGCATACAGTCCACTTGATGGTAAGTGGATAACATTCAAATGTTATCCATAGTTGTATTGCCCTCGCGGCCGTACATATTTTAAGTAAAAAGAACATGTAAATACATGAGGTGATGCGAACATGTATGTGCATCGTCCATGACGGATGTATGGACTTAGAACACCACGCTGGCCAAGCCAGGTGGCGAGTCCACCCTTTTAAAAGTAGTGTAGTTCCTCAGGGCTTGTCGCAGCCGCTTTGTTAATCCTTAGTCGCGATTTACGACATCCACGCGGACAAATGGGGTGATGCGATTTTAAAACCAGCGGCAACCACACGGCACCACAGGTAGGCAGACTTACATATATATGTATATGTATATATATTGTCAAATTCTAAAAACCAAACATAAAGCCGCTCTTCGCCAAAGCCCATGACCAAGTCAGCTAATTTCAAATCAAACACGATTTTTGCGATGAATTAATTTATTCCAAACCAAATATTTACGGTACAGGGGGCGCGCGCGGAGCCAGGTGGCGCCACTGTATCCCGGTTGAATTGCAAATTTTCATTTTTGCATATATGTATGCAAAAATATGGTAAAAAAGAATACACAGTGTGGAAGCAATTAGGTAAGAGGATACCGACAAAGCAATCCCGATGAAATTGGTATGAGGTTTTTTATTCATTCGTTAATGAAAAATAGAAGTTGTATAATGGAAAATATATCAATGGGCCCTAGTTACATAATAAGGGCTTAATTTGAAATTGTTGCCTTTGTGGTACAGCTGAGTGAAGTTATAATAATAATAATTCATTTATTTCAGAGCACAAGATCCATATTTCATTCTATAGTTCATGTATTCGGGTCTTAAATACTACAACTTTTCTATTTTTCCTATTATTCGTACAAAGAACAACCGCCATTTTCTCAAGCACAAACGCCACTCGGTAAACCTCTATCCGACTCGAAACAACTTCACTGCAATAACGGCGAAGTGAAGTGTGCACTAGTCCGACAATATGTTCAAGTCTCACGTTCTCAGATTGGCTGCATATTGGACACTCAATTCGTAGTCAGGTAGTTTTGTTTCTAGTATTTCGTGGTGTTCTCGAGGTTGGAGTGTCGCTACAATTGGCAAATATGGCAAACTTGAATGAGCATAAAAGTTCTATTCACAGAAAGATTTTAGGAAAATTGTAAAAGGAAATTTATCCGTCCGTCGTTTTGTAGCCACGGGTGAAATTATAAACCAAAGAAAAGAATATAAGATGGAAAGATCAATTGTCTAAATTGTTAAAGTGAGAAAGTAGTAGACGCTATCTTGGAATGAAAATTGTTGTTTCGCTATTCATTTATATATAATGTATATATAACTATAATAGTGTTCTTTTTACTTATTTCAGATTTCACGCAGATCCTGATTTACGCATGGGTGTTTATTATAGGTACGAAAAAATAGAAAAGATGATAATTAGCTTTGTCAAAATTGTGTGTCGTCTGCTCATTACCCATATTTCTAATTAGTTTTTAATTCTTGTCAGAATTGATTACCAAATATATTTATTATAGGTAGTCGTAACTATTATAGCATCAAAAATGGAATTCTTTTTTACTACCCTGCCAATCCTACGCACACACTGACATACTTATTATTACATCGCGGACACGCACACATACCTGAATTCGGACCTCACCGTGTTACGCGCGGTATCTGTCTGATTCTTGTAATCTGAGATTTGGAAGCTAACGCGAGCTAACATTTTTTTTGTTATCAGTAATAAATAAATCTAATTACTATGTAATTTAAACCAATCGTGTATATGTATGCAAAGGCAATGGTGATGTCGGCCCTCTTTAGTATAGCACCAACTCTACATGTGGGTATCGTAAAAGGCTACTCTATGGAGTAACGAAGCCAAGAAAGTGGACGCGACAACCTTACGTACTAATCATTAAGTCAATTAAACGGAATTATTCTTATTTATTACAATTTAGAATGCATACGAATTTTTTTATGCATAGTTTTTTAATTTGTGAGTTGGTGTGTATGTGGAGTGGCGTGCATACACACACTCCGCTTGTCACCGACTCACGATCCCGCGATACCTCTCCAAGGCAACGCTCTAAGCTGGGGTTCGTTCCTTCCGCTGGTCTACGTTGCCGCAGAGCCTGCGCACACTTTTTCCTCCTGGCTGAGCGCCTTCTGCGCTCGCCCTAAACCATACATGTCCGGTGACACTTGAAAGGCCATTAGGACCACAAGAATGTAGCCATTCGGAAAGAAACCATACGCACACTCACCGCTCGGTGACTGTGCGTGTTGATGTGAAGTATAATTGGTCTAGATGTGAGTATTTTCTATTATATTCTACGTCATTAGTCATACTTTTGTGCAATTACAAACCTAGATCCCCCTTTGAGGAGAACATTACCGTCAACACTGATGTGCACCCAATCCATTACGGGAACGCTATGTGCGGCATGGCCATGCATGCGTAATGGAGGAGGTTTAATTACCGCGCCAATTAGAAACGGCAATGAGCCTTCCAATTAAGGGCACGATCACAGACATACGGTTTAGATAGAACGGGCAAGTATAACCGCACTTGCGATATAGCCGGGTTTAATATAATTAGGCTAGTTACAAACAAAATATGTCTTGATTGTTGAATAAATATGTATATTCATTTTTCAGTATTATGAATAATAAAGTAACTTTACCAGTACGGAAGCAGCCTCTGATGGACACTCGAGCAGTTTTCTCCACATACTATTATACAATGATTAAATATTAAATTTAATAATAAAAATATACATGAGACTAAACATATTGAAAGAAATTGGCTGTCTACATTACAATATACGAGTATGCTGAGATTGAACTCTCACTAAAGGCCAGTAACACACACGCACGAACGCACGCAGTCCACACACACACGCGCACACCCTGCCCCATTCACACAAACATGCAAACCCTCTCTCACAACCCGCACACCCATGTACATATGGTATACGAAGTCATTGATTGTTACTGTTATTATTGATCTCAATTCTTACTTATCTCTATTTATTTACCATCTATTACTACTATTTTCTAATACTTCTTTGTCATGCATAAATGAAACACTGCAATGTACAGACTTAAACAGTGCTGAACATTTTCACGTCTCAAGAGTAAGGATCGTGGTTAATGTATAGTGGTGAAAAAAAGACAATGTACAAATTATAAAAACATTATTAATTCTTTTCTTCTATAATTTTATATGTAGAGTTTTTTACAATACAGTAAAATATCAAATACACAACTAAGTACATAACTATACAGAGTGTGTCCGAATTCAGAAGTCCGAAATCGTGACTCTGAATTACAATAAATGACATGAAAACTTTACGAATGTTTTGTTTGCAAACACAAATATATTCTTTTGAGTTTTTACCAAGATAATTATGAGGGCGGTTCTAGTCTAGTTTATTTCTGTGTTCGCATTAGTTCGCTCGACGTACTCGATCTGCATTCGTATGAGAAATGAATTTCGTCAGCTTTCGGCGATATCGAATGACGGTCGATATCTTTCATCAATTTGGTAGGTATTTAGTGTAACGACCACAGATCTAATATTTCTGGTACCGCTAGATATACAGAGCATGCGAGATAGAATATAAATCAAAGCACATTCACCATAAGCAAGAATGAGTCAGTGGTAAGTTTTCATAGTATAGTTTTCACCATTTGTATGTGATATTGATATCTAAGCAGTGTTATTAATTTTGATACAATAATAAGTCACATCAGTGTGTGTTCAACCAAATTTTGATTGAACGATGTTTCGGTTTAATAAAACTTATGTATGTATTAAATTTTATGTATGTGTTTTTATGTAAGATATTTTGACAGTCTCATTAATTTTAATACGGTAATTATAGATCACATTGAGTTGTAATATAATTAACACGTTTATATTGAAAATGTTGCATTGATCTTAAATCAATCACCACTCCTGCTTTTGAATGAATGATTTTAAGAAACAAATATTTTATCGATTGTTTGATCCGTCAACATTATTTTCAAAGAACTGCAAATATACCTATTATGTGAGTATATCCAGACGGTCATGCCTGCTTCTACGCTTGTTGGATTAATTAATTATCATCGACTACTCATAAATCAAAGGTAAATTGTAGGCAATTGTATTCATCTTTAATATTTAGTAGTTTTCATTTTCTTAATGCTAATTGATTTACAAAAATTCTTGGTTATTTTCTACGGTGGATTTATTAGCTTCAGTTTTAGTAGCTCCAGTACAGTTTCAACTTTTTTGTTGTCATCTGTAACTGTCCTTTGAGCAGATACATGTTCGCGCAATTTTTTATCAGTTTTCGCCATCCGCGCCGATCCACACTGTTGTTGCGGGATCCCGCAGACCCTCAAATGATGCGGGACCGCGATTTTCGGAATTGGAATCCCTATTTCTAACTAATTTAGTCACATATGAGGAATGTCGTAACTGACTGACTCAATGTCGCGCGGGCCAAAACCGCTGAAACAAGAAACATGAAATTTTAACAGTATCTGAGAAGGAATTTCTAGAGATTCAACCTCTAGGTGAAACGATACTGTGTATCCAATGTTGTGTTGAATGAATTGAATGAACGCATGTATTGGAGCAATCTCCAATACATGCATTCATTGAATTCTCAACTAATTAATACTAATTAAATTAACTTGTAAGTAGCTTTATCATGAAAATTACAAAAAATAAATCTGTTTACATAACACCTTAAAGTACTTTTAAGTTCCAATCAGTTTTAATGTTAAATAATTTTAAGTTTTAATGTTATAAAAAATATTGAAAAAATATACGCATGTGTGATTAACTGATGTGTTGTAGTTATTCTATTATTGTGTGTGTAAGAACATGTTAGCACATTTTTTACGAATTTCAACCATTTAGCTTTTGCAATAGTATTGTTATAAAAAATATAGCTCCTAGAAATTTTGTATACGATTATTTAAACTTTACCTTGCAGACCGTCAAGTTGCGTATCTGGGTCACGTGCTAAGGCATGAAAGATACAAACTTTTGCAACTAATTATGATGGGCAAGACTGCTGGAAAGAGGTGCAGGTTGTTCGTCGCAAGAAAAACTCATGGCTGCGTAACATACGGGAGTGGACTGGCATCGCGAGAGCCGCCGAACTGTTTCGCCTCGCGAAAGAAATTCCTAATGATGCCACCAGTTTCCTTAGTTAGCGATGTCGTTGCTAAAAACGACGATGATGACGACGATGGACCACTCCTTGTACGCTGACTTGTTTATGACCACAAACGCCACGCTGATCAAGCGTGTTGGTGAGTTCTCTCTTTTAGGGCTAGTGTAAATCCTCAGGGCTTCTGGTAGACGCTTTGCTATTCCACTGTTGCCTGTACGACATCCACGGTAAGAGATGGAGTGTAACATTTGAGATTTTACCGTTTTACACACACGTTTATCTATTTATTTTACTTATTGCCTCAGCCACGGTCACGAGCTGACTAAACAGGCATCGATAATCCACATCGAGAATTGCGAGGAGCCAACCGAAACGTCAAGTAAAATCATTAATACGCGTTGAGACCCGTTTACATAGATAAATCTATTTACAAGGGGTTGAAATGGATAAATGAGGTGATGGTATGCTATAGCTGGACGACACCACACACAGCACAAATGTAGACATAAATAATATTATATCCCAAATCACTGGACGAAAATACCGCTTCCCACATTCACTATATGGCTGATTGTCTACTGTTTTAACACCTTTCTATAAAATGACGGACGGAAAAATATTTCATATCCACAAAACGGGCTTCCGTAAATACTAAATGAGTTTGAAGAGCTGTTCTTCATTGTCTAGCTGGTACAGTCAAACGCTATTTGTGTTAGGTGCGAAGGGCCATAGAGAAAGAACTTTTCTCATAATCTGCTCGTTGAAAAAAGAACGGCATAATTATTAAACTTCAGTAGCGTAGTATGGCAATGAGGAAAATGAACTTTAGAAGTTGAATGTCAGAAGTTATGTTTGTGTGGTTTATAGTTATAGAAGTTATAGAATGTAATAGTTTCAAATTGAAATTAATTTGAATTTGGAATTCCAGGCGAAAGGGAAGATAATTAAGTTCAAAGTGGCCACTATAAATAAACTATAAATTTCATAGGTAAGGCCCTAAATATAAAAATCAAAGAATTTTGATAAAAAACATCAATGTTACTTTTATGACTAGCGTTTTTCACACTATGTGTACATATTTTGGTACAGACCAATGATTGGTGTCCAGCCCTGGGATGCCATCCGGCCTCCCACTGGTATTAGGGTTACCCAGACACAGGCGCACTGCCTCGGTGGATTTCCCCATTGGCCGGCAAACATCTACCCGGAACCTGCACTAGCGGGCAGCCACCATTGGGGTCGTAAACGACTACGAATAGCGCTCCCGTAACCCCGCACATGGGGGGTGAGGTGGAATACCGTGGGATTTTAGCCGATAAAACTCCGGCATAGACTCCTCTTATCAGGGCGGAGAGGTATCCATGAGGATTTGCCTACGTAAAAAAAAGGCAAGTTGGTATTTTAGTATTTAGTGCCTATTTAACCAAACGAGCAACTCGCCAATCCCCTTGTCCAGCGTGGCGTTTCAAAGCCATATATCCTCACGCATAAGACAAGGTGCATGAGGAGGCCTCTGTACAGCAGTGGACTATAAAAGGGCTGGTAACAGTTTACTCTTAGACCACGTTCAGATGAAACAAATAATCGCGCGATTTGAAATCGTACATCTTGAAGTACTAATTACAGAAGTACAACTGTCGCGGCCTGGCGCTTAGAGAAAAGTGTACGAATGGCGAACGGACTTTAGCGCACGGTTAGGTTAAAAAGTCGTCTAGTCAGATGCTGTTCAGTTGATTGCGCGATTCTATAGGAAAGTGTACGAATATAATATGGGTTAGCCCAAAACTTACGATTCCCTTTTTTTATAAAGCATAATACGATTACAGCGGCCGCCCGATCGCGGCCGGGCTTCTTAAGTCGCTACCTACGCTGATCGCTCACTGTTTGCTCACTGTGTAGAATTCTGTGGTGGTAGATCCAAAAGGGCCACTCCAGAGACCTGTCCTTATTGACGGACAGAGGCGCCACTACAGAAAGGGAGCACTGTTCCTCACTGTTTCCTCCGCCCCCCTATAAGGGGGATCACGAAATGATCCCGAGATGATAGTTTCCTCCCCGTCTCTTTCCTAGGCTTGACCTAAATGCGACAGAACGTAGCATTAGAGTACTCTGTTATATTTGTTCGAACTTCTGTTGCTATATTTAGAAAAATAAAGTATTTATCTAAAATTACTCTTTGATGATGCCGAATTCGGTAAATACCAAATAACTGTTCCGAGAATGTAAATAAACCAGAACACCATTATTATTTTCCTTTCAACATTTCCTGCACTTGTAGACTCTTTAGAAATAAATGAAATTTTCCTCATAATTTTCTGCTTCATAATTGAAGCCTCAAGTGGTGCGCCGGTAAGGTTGAACCTTTAAATTATTTTTGGGCAAACATACAAGAAAACGATGAGACCTTGTGTATTTTTTGTATCGGCATTTTGGTGTCGTACAATACACGTTACATTACAAGGCACTGACGACGATTATTGGATGCGGCATGTTTTTCTAGAAATTAATTCTTAACTATTCTGCAGTTTTCCCCATTGTTGCCTGGAGGGAATAATAAGGAATTTCCTGTATGCCATTATAGTGCTTTACTAGATGGGACTGGATGGAAGATCCCTGTCTACTTCAAACCCTCTCTACTTCAACTTAATGTGACGAAATAGGATGATAAATGATTCCGGAATATGTTACGTCCAAAACTTGTTAGTACATTTTACGATACGGCATTTACATCCGGCATCACAGGATGTGGGGAAATGCTGTAGAGCAGGGGTGGCCAACAAGTCGATCGCGATCGACCAGTCGATCGCCAAAGACAGAGCGGTGGAGCGCGAAAGGAAATTAAAATTTTTGACCGGTATCAAAATTTTCGTTAAGATTGTCAATATTATCGAATTATACTCCTGATTTTGTTAATTTGACAGAAGAAATGAAACACAAATGGACGACACAAACTTCTCATTATTTTTTGTTACCTATTGATATTAATTTTACCTATTAATAAATAATTTAAAAAAATATCACATTATTGTTTTCGTTATGCCACTAAAGCACAATTAAGTCGACCGCTAGAAGTCAGATTTTTTTAAAGTAGAACACTGTTCTGACCAAGTTGGCCACCCCTGGTATGACATTAATCTTTTACCGTTAAATCAGAAGGTTGATTAATTAAACAGAAAAAATCCTCTAATTTACTATATCGGTTAAACACGTAAATACATGAAAATTGAACTAGTTAGTTGAGAGCGCAGGGGACGACTGGCGACGCCGAGCATATAACGCACAAGAAGCTTTACTCTGAAAAAATTCTATTCTATTGTGAAAAAACGAAACAAAATGTCATTTTTTTTTTTTTTTTTATAGATTAGTGGGCGGACGAGCAAGCGGTCCCACGTGATGATAAGTGTTACCGCCGCCCATGGGCACCTGCAACACCAGGGGGTATGCATGCACCCGGTCATTGTGTTAAGGGCACTGTGTAGCTGCAATCCCGTTACGAGTGAGCTATTTTACCGTACCGGCTAGATTCACTGCTCCACACGAGCTCAGTCAGTGGTATTCTTACATCCCTGTGTATATTTTAAGCCTAGCGAGCCAATCAGGTCGAATGTTTTCCGCGGCAATATCGTGCCCCGAGCGGGCCCTTATTTCCTTTGCAGTTACCAATTCCCTTACTATTTGTAGTCAAGGAACTTGTATGGTCAAAGTTTATCCGATTGAAAGAATTTCGTATATTCATATATAAAGTTGGCATTTATTAAGACGACCTCAACTTTTGTTACTGCTACTTTGTACAATGATCTGGTACTTTTATTTCTAAAACCAAGATATTGTGCGTCTACCGGGCCTGGTAAATTGTCTTAGATTCTTCATTAAGTCAATTCATTCTTCCTGTCTTTATTTCATCGCATGATAAAGTTATTCGGAGTTATCAACTTTAAGCAAAATCTTTTCAATATCTTTGTGCTTTGGAATTCAGTGGCGTTTCTAACGTGCTGCGTTCACGATATTTTAAAAATTCTCCGATACATCTAATGTGCGTTTCTTGCAAGTTATTTCGGTAAGTGTCCTCGCATTATCCACATAGAATGAAGAATACGTAACATAGGACAATTTCCGTGCCCAAAATTATGTTCAAGGTTTTTGGGGTACACAGAGGTTGAATACAGAGGTTTTTCTCCATTTTACAGAATGCATATTTTCTTGTCTATTCAATACCCACACATCGTCTATTACCTTGAAAATTTGTTTTACTGATGTTCGTTAAAATGAGCCCCCTTAAGATAGAAGTTAAGGAGTTTATTTAAAATATGTCATAAATTGCTTCTGTGCCCGCAAACGTATACCTACTTATATAGCATCGTGAAAGAGAAAGAGAATCTGTAATATAACAGTAGATTCCTAAGAAATTTTCTATAAACACAAAATCGCAGAAATCTTTCAAAGATAAATTCTGAACATTCCAACAAATGCATTCTAATAGAAATTCTGGCCTCGGTAGTTCAAAGAAACTTCGAGAACGTTTAGTAGGGACGCTACCCACAAAACGTCTTCCTTTCCTAACCCACGTCATCCGAGAAATTGTACCCCTAACAACGGGACTACGCTCATCTTTGACGTTCCGAATAAACCGTTTTGTATCGCGAATTGAATTGCTGGGTTTTTCTCACATGATATTTCTCTTGTGCTATAACACTTCTTACATCGTTCCCATTGATTGTATAGAGAAAGGCTTAGGGATTTTGAAGAAGAGAATTGACCTTTCTTATCTTGTGCATAAGAAAAAAATCCCGATGGTATGCGTCGGTTTGAAAGGTAGATTTTTTTATTTTCCACACAACTTAGAAAAAATGTTGCAATGTTTCAAGAGAGTAGTCAACGCCTGTGACAATTTACATGTCGATATTGATTTGTTCTGTACTCGCACCACGACAGTGAGACCCAGTCCTAGCAAGACGTTTCTCTATAGAAAGAAATACAAAGTCGCCAAATGTGGAAATTTTGTATGACTATTGTGACACCTATGTCAAATGACTTATTATTATTTTATATACTTGTAAAATTTCATTATTTAAAATATTGAATTCACCTTGAAAATAAACAAATAAATACAAACATGAGACACATGTTTGTATCACATCATTATTCATTTCGCCGCTACATATCGCATATGTATTGAATTCTAAAGTTCTTTTAGGATTATTTTATAGTTTAAATCGCCATAATTTTGGAACTACCGAACAGATTCGACCGATATACAAACCGTTTGCTGAGGTTTTGAAGACACTCTTTACTAACATGTCATATTGAAACATACGCGTCAAACTTAGAACGGTCTTTGTGTCGGCGCACACTGGGGCAAGATACCCTTTTTTTGGCATTAAATACATTGTTTAGCAATATTGATTTTGTGGATGCTAAATATAACTAAAATAGATATTTATAATATATTGTGCAGCTCAGGTGGTAAGTAGCCGACTGGGCACGCTGGCAGCATCGCACGAGCGAAGCGAGTGCGTATAGCTGCCAGTGTAAGCAATCGGCTACGCACCGTACGAGTTGCACATCCTATTTTTTTCACTAGTGAGGCATATCGTTAATAGGACGGAACGAGCGAGAAAGATGTCGGATGGCCTGGAGGTGTGACGGGGTGTGTGTGGTTGTGTGAGGGGGAGGGCTCCACAATTGAAAAAAAATTTTATATTTTAATTTGAAAAATTAATTTTATAATTCAACAAGTAATTATCATTATTATATGATCTGAAAACGGTAATAATAATTAGTTTTTTTATTAAATTATATCGAAAAATAAGAACAATAAAAATGAAAAGAAATATTTTTCTTAATTTAAAAAAAAAATTGATTTAATATTTAAAAAAATAATTATTATTATTCTTGTAGCTAACAAAAAACGAAAACATTATTTTTTTTTTATTAACGTATAATCTTGAAAATATATATATATATATACATTTTGTTAAATATGGACCTGCTAAATATTTTAAACATATGCTAATGCATCGTCATCATCATATTCATCATCATCATCATTCTCATCATCGATTTCTTTTTCTTGGTCACAATTTTTGTTAGACGATGCCGATGGATCTTTTAATAAATAGAATGCTTCTTTCGAAAGATTCTGAGGATTTTTCTTTCTTGATTTTTGCTTGCTTGAAATGAAGGGATCAGAACTCAATAAAAAAAAATTAAAAATGTCTCTATTGGACTTTTCACGGCTACATTTTCTTGAATTATGCTCCCTGTATCTTTTGAAGTCCTTGTTCCTAGCCTCTTGTGACTCTTCCGTTAACTGTCCTATAGGCAAAAGTGCTGAGGATATAATTTCTGGTCCATGAATAAGATATTTGTGTAATGTTGGAGGCATGTTGTACCAAGGATACAAGGAAACAAAATATCTGGCTGTATTATACGCATAGGATCTGTATTTTTCGACATCTATTTCAAATCCACTTGACACTACTATTAAAATAGTATGCAGTTTCTTTATCAAATCTATATCTATTTTCGTAATCTCTGCAGACAATATCGGGTTCTGAAAAAAACGTCTTGCTGTGTTGCCGTCATTAGAGTTTCCAAAGCCAGGCTTGGGTTTGTCAACAATAAGTCCGCATTTTTCTCTGAATTCTCTTTGTATTCGAGTTTTAGTCTCAGTTACTATTTGTTTATTATCAGCACCACGACTCTGCCACATTCTTATGGGCAGTTTATAGGATAAATGCAGTAAACATTCAAAAAAACGAATCCAACCATGCAATACCGATAGACCAAATCGCAAATTTTCAGTTTTTACTGTTTTTGCAATCATTTCATCGATATTATTAAATTGCTTAGATGTTGCACCGCATAAAAAACATTTCATTGTCGACGTAGTTTCTGTAAGAGCATTGCAGACCTTTCCGTCTACCATTGAAAATATCAATTCATGACTAATCTCTATTTGTTTTGTCTCAATGGTCACATTGCTTTTCGTAAGGTTTTTAATTTCATCTTCTATATTACGACATTCTGTAACTGAAACAAGAGTGGATTCCTTCTTGAATTCTATTTTAATGGGGCGGCAGTATCGAGTGGAAGCTGGACTCGGATTTTGCCATATTATTGTTTTTCCAGATATTAAACGGATTGGAACTAGACATGTTATGAAAACAGCTGAATCGTCTGCTTCTAAATTACAAAATGCTTGTTTATAGGAACTATGCCCTGAAGATCCATCAAATCCCCATTTAGAAATAAGTTCAAAATCATTAACTTTTTCAAGAGATTTGATGATAGGTACCAATGTTTGGCACAACCGTTTTGTAGTATGATCTAAAAGAGCTTGCAATGGGACGGAAGCGCTAGTTTCATTCACTGTAATATTTTTAGGATAGCATAACTTTTTTGCTGTTTGTACAGTTTTGTAGGATGGGAATTTATCAGGAGCACATTGTCTTATTACATCATATTGTTCTCGAGACAATTTTGCATTAATTAAAACAGCCAGAGCATCTTCGGCTGACAAACATTGTTTTTTGGGTGTCAATGTGCAAGTTTCCTTATAAACTTTGGCAGTATCGGGATTAGCGACAATATCTTTTAAAACTTTTAATGCTTGAATTTGCCCATCTGCGCGAAGACTCATACAAGTAGCGTGAACTAATGATGAGACAGAAGTTGACTCACGCAAGCACTGCGTTTTGGCCCGTTTTGAACGTTCAGATGATAACTCAAATGAAATTTCCGGTCGGCCGCGATTCTTCTTCAAATTTTTTTCTGTGATGATAGGAAACGAAATTGATGTCTCAAGCCAATCCTTATTACTTTTTCTAAATTTTCCATCAATTCTACAAGCTTTTGACCATCTTGACCTATATTCATACTTAAATTTTGACAATTTTTGATTAAAATTAATATCAACTTTATCATCACATTTTGTACGTTTTCGCAACTGAAAAATCAAAAAATTGAATTTAATGAAGCTTCTTTCTCCCGAGCATCGCATTATGTTAACAAGTTCATTTCTTGAAATAAATATTGTATTTGAACTCGATCCTAGAACAAAATAATTAATGTTGCATAATGGAAATTAAATAGTAAAACTACAAAAATCGCTGTAATGTTTAAAGTAGCAGAAAGTAGCAAATAGTTTTTTAGTTTCGAGATGCTGATATTGCATGGGTTGTTTACAAAAAAAAACTAATCTAGAATCTACAAAACTACAAACTAATCTACAAAAAAAAATCTAGAATTCACAGGAGAACATAACTAAAACTTTAGCTGTTTTTGAATTAAGTGAAAATCGTAGTATTATAAATGTATTCTTTGGTTTTATATGTTTACTGTACCCTAATACCGAATTAAATGTTGCTAAAATATTGCGACTTACCTGAACTTGAAGGTTCCATAGCTAAATTAAGCTAATTTTCTATAATAATGCCACGACACTACAACACAAATAAAATAAAAGCAATTTAATTTATAATCAGTCGCACTTTCACGACTACCCACAAACTTCGATTATAATAGGAAATGCGTGTAAGTTATCGGTCAATTTGAAAGTGTCAAATGAAGCATTGGTCTACTAGAAGCCAGTTGTATTAGATAGTTCAAAATCGAATTTTTTTTTTCGCATTTTCTGCCACATATTAGGGTATCTTGCCCCAGTGTGCGGCGGTTAAAAGCGTGCTAAATGTCGTATTTAAATTTTGTTTACAAAGAAATTCTCATGGCGTGAATAATGTCGCCGTACTCTATTAAAACGGTATAGAGGCGTTAAATATACAAAAGATATGTTATAAAGTAAGGTCGCCGCTTCCATTCGACTCATTTTATATGTCTTCTCGTAAAAATGTTATGGCCCAGGTACAAGCGCTATTTAAGGGGGTGAACGCCAGTAAAACACAGTTAAATATATATATATAAGGTTTTTATTGGATCCGCGCGTCATATTTTTGCTGTTCTTCAATAAAAAACGATGGTAAAATAATATTTTGAGCCATAAATCATTTCTTTTTCGCAATATATGGATAGCACTTGACTTTATATTTAAATGTCTTAGAAATGGAAATCTGAAGGCTTTGAAATCTGAATTCACACAAACACGATTTATTCATTTAAATGTCCCGACTAACTCATCAACGAAATTGAACTAGTTTCAGCCGAAAGCGCTCTAAAACTAGAAATATGAAATTTGAACAGTAGCTTCCTTTTATGACGCAAAGACTCACTGAGAGGGGATTCCTAGAAATTCAATCCCTAAAGCAAGGGCAAGGGCAACAGCTAGTTTCTAAAACAAACACATACCTACATGTCAGCCTTTAACGTCCCACTGCACAGCACAGGCCTCATCAAGTAACTCACGGGGGAGTTTCGGGCCATACTCCACCACGCGGACCCAATGCCGATTGGTAAATACACATACCACACATTTTATTATTTTTTTTGTTTTTTTTTTTATGCGGGTTTCCTCCCGATGTTTTCCCTCACCGACGAGCTAGTGACAATTTTTAAAAATCCGTAATTAACTAAATATATTTCAAATATTTTATACCGCGAACCCGTAGGTTGTGGAACGAACTGCCTGAAGAGGTCTTTCCATTAAGCTACGATATGGGGTTCTTCAAGAGAGCTGTGAATAGGATTTTGCAAGGTCGGCGGCCCGCCCGCATACCCCTTGGTGTTGCAGGTGTCCACGGGCGGCTGTAACACTTACCATCACGTGGGACCGCCTGCTCGTCCGCCCACAAATCTATAAAATTAAAAAAAAAAATCTAAAAACTCAGTGATAAGGTAAGAGAATTTGAACTTCCGATCACACGGGTGTGAATAGAGTATAGATACTCCTACATGTACGATACATGTTCAAACGGCGAAAATCTGAAATTTATAAAGAAACTAAAGTGATTAAAATTGATAGAAGTTCAATATTTATTGTTTCCTTTTCAAAAAACTGAATTTCATTCCCTGCCACACAACAAAAGGAGGAATTATTGTTTTATCATATTGTCATAAAATTGAAAGAGAACAAAACGTGTTTATTTTTAAAACAACTGTGTCGATCCGCTAACAATGTCAGGAAATTAGTTCCACTAAGTTGGCACACGTAAATGGCTGGATTTTCTTGCTGAATTTTTTTTTATATAAAAGAGAAGGCCTAGCAAGAAAACATTTCCAAACGAGCAGACACGAGCAAACGAGTAGATAAAGATAGGCGACGCATTCGGGAACGTGGACGAGCCAATATTTGTCATTCTTGACTGATGTTATCATGTATCGTGAATGTACGAATGTATGAATGCTGCATTCCCACAACCGCTGGGCGCACTCGACTGGCCACGTTTCCCCTCTCTTACAGAAGACTACCTTGAAATGTACCGCATTCCCTACTTTTATAATATTTTCCCAATGTACGTACGTATTCGTGAGATATGGCAGAGCCCATACCCATCCCATCCTATCCTATCCCTCCCCATTTCCCCACACTTCCTTTAAATCCGTTCCTACTTCTTAAAAGGTAGGCAGTCGAGTGCGCCCAGCGGCTGTTGGATTTCCGTACACCTCCTCCTCCATATTGTTACGTTTCCCATTACAGTTGCTTATTCAGTTCATGTAAAATATTGAATTATATTACAGAAGTATTTTATCAAAAATTGTTAAGTTATTCATAACTTGGACAAATATAATTCAAGCTAAGGTAAGGTAACTTGCACACCAAGTTATTGATAACTTACACTTGCAACACCAGGAGGTATGCGGGTGCGCTTCCGACCTTGCAAAATTCCATTCACAGCTTTCTTAAGGAACTCTATATCGTTGTTGATTAAAAATAGTTGGTCATCACTATAAATTAGTCCAGTCTAGTGTTTCGCAACCTTTACTTGCGCCACACTTATATTGTTTTCAAAATTTGGTGGTGCCTACACCTGAAATAAAAATATAATTAAAAGGATAGCGATAATAAATATTAAAAGAATATGCATTGTACTAATTTATTAATTAAAACAGTAAAAATCACTGAATAAGTGAAATGATGTAAAACCGCTGGAAATATGTCACATTTGTGTACAACATCGTCTCACGATTGCGCGCCGGTTGCGAAGCACTGATATAACATTTGCATTAACTATTTTAATTATTGAATTCAAATATCAATTTTTTTTCAACTATGTCATTAATTTGCCGCTCTTATCGCGTCTCAACTTTCATTTGCGAATCTCAATTAATTATTATTCGATACAAATTCAGCCGTGAAATAAACTAGAATTGTTCTATCGTGGGTACTTCTGGCAAACTGTACTTCTGGGTACTATATTTAATTTATTCAGTTTGCACATTGAAGATATCACTTTTTTCAAGTGTCTTCAAGTTTAACGCGTCGAGAGTTGTTGAAATACATAGAAATATCGAAATGTCTCTCCTGCAAGCTAAGGTAGAATAAGCCGCAGAATAAACTATAATATTGTATCAGTAGCATTCCTGTCACGTTTGATACAGAGCCGAATGGAGAATGCGCCAATATTGAATCCGCCACGCGCCAGTCAGCCGACGGATTCAACAGGGCCGCATTTATTACTTTTCCACAAAAAAGCATTTTCATATTCACCACTATGTTTTATACAAATCTTCGATCAAATGTGAACCTGCCGTGTTCAAATTAAGAAAAATATTACTGTCATTACTTCACGTCCTTTAACTGATTGATCATTTACGCGAAATGTCATTTCTTTATTGGCTAATTGATACTGCCTCGTGTTACATTCGTTAAAATAATATGACGCCGCGTGTTCTTAATTTGAAGAGGTGGACGTTGTAACGAGGTAGTTCTGTACAACAATTGCGTTGTAACTGCATCGGGTAAAACACGCCTAAAGACGCAATGTCTCTTCGGATGCTAATGGGCTCTAAACGGCTTGCGAGAGTATCATACCATCAGCCTATGTCTCTCCACTGTTGGATATAAGCTTCTCCCGAGGCTCATCACCACACACGGTCTTCGGCTATACTAATCCAGCCACCAGCAACGAACACTTTCAAATCATTCGTCCACCCGGCCAAAGGTCGTACTACATTGCGCTTCTTGGTGGAATGTTCGAATACTCTAACTGCTCGTCAATATTAGGTGTCAAATGGGTTGACAAATATTCTGGAATACCAATCCAGGGGTGGGGTGTCCATTTCATTTATCAGCCTCCTCCTATAAGATAATGGACTGTCTCACTAGTATGGTAAGTATGGGGTATAGTATGGGATGGAAATGGGCTCTGGTATGTCTCAACTACTGTCTAATCTAAACACTTACATGCATTGAGGAAATACGATAAATTAGGAAATGCAGTACAATTCCAGTTAGTTTTCTGAGGGGTAACTGAGGTGAGGGGATAGAGGGGTAACGTGGCCAATCGAGTGCGCCCAGCGGCTATGTGAATGCACGTGCACTCTCCCCTACAATGATATTATTTTTTTTTTCTTTCTCTACTGACGACTTTCCACACCACATACCACGATAATACGAGTAAGTTAAACAACAGCGAAAATCCTAATTCATTACTTCTAATAGAATTTGCACAAGATATCAATATTTTGATAACTTTTTTCAATCTACTCTTGATATTACGCTTTTTTCAATCTATTCTTGATATTACGCTTTTTTCAATCTACTCTTGATATTACGCTTTTAAGGCTAAGATATTGGCGCTCTTATTAGACTGCATACTGAGCTACGTGACAGTGGTAACCTGTTTCAAATCCACCTGTAGTCTTTGAGTAATTCTGTTAAGTCTTTCTTTATTTTCCTCTATAACTCGACTTTCTAGTGTCATACGAAGATGACACATACACAAGTTTTCCTTCTGGATAGCTATACATTAGTGAAAACCCGATCAAAATCCGTTCCGTTGATTTTACGTGATACTCAAACAAACAGACATACAGACAATAATTTTAAAAACTTCTGATTTGGATTCAGTAGCTTCTAGAAAGACCACTCAATTTAATTTTTTTTTTAATTTACACAATGATTATACAACAACTAGATAGATTACAACCTCAATGTGAATTCTAAACATAACACAGTCCCGTTATGTCACAAACGTTCGTCCCATTCGCGTCACGTCGCGTCGTTGAAACCAATCCGTATTGAATTAGGAACGACTGTTGAGCTTCGAACCAGATTCGACGAGGATTACTGTTGGTATCAATGCGATTGTCAGTTATGGGAGTGAGGAGGTTAATGTCGTTTGACTTGGGTTTTTTTATAGAAGAGATGGCAGTGGTAAGTGGTAGTCGCATGATAGTACGTGGTCACCGCCGCCCACCTGCAACACCACGGGGCCAAGCAGATGCGCTGCTGACCTTGCAGAATCCTGTTCACAGCTAACAGCCTCATGTCGATAGCATAGCGGAAAAACCTTAGCTGACATTTCATGCCACATCTTTCAAGTTCGCGGTATAAAATGTCTTGATGACCGCACTTTTTGTTAAGTAAATTGTTTTACTGATGGTATTGACATTGGGCTAATTGCCATAAAAATCACGAGTAAATTTTCGGTGAAGAATGGAGCACGTTGCAATCCTGAAGCCTCTGGGCGCACTCCACTGGCTATATAGTTACCAATCTCCCACAGAATGCTACCGTCAAATGTACATTTTCTACTTATCCTATATCTATACGTATAATAAAACTGTAGAACCAGCGTGTCTGTACATTTGACTATTTACCAATTTACCTATATATTTATATATTTACCAAAAACTGATTGGGGGCGATGAAGGAAGAGTACAGAATACAAAAAGACAATTTTGAAAATTTTTGTCTGTCTGTCTGTTTGTTTGTTCGAACACGCTAATTTCCAAAACTACGGAACGGATTGTCATGGGGTTTCCGCAGGTTAATTAAGCTTAGCTTGGCGCTTCGAATAGACTTTGAAATAGGCTGACGGGAAGAAAAGATATCCCAATATGGAGTTTAAAAACTAAGATTCCACGCGTATGAAGTCGCGGGCAGAGCTAGTCTCCAATATACATATAGGTTTCGTTAGTGATTGAGTTTGGCAAGATCCCATGCCAATCCTATCCCTCCTTAATTTATCAGCCTTCCCTCTAAATCCATTTCTAACGTAGGTATAACAACGTTTGTCATTCTGGATTGATGTTGGCATGAATCGCGGATCTATGAATCGTGAATCGTGAATGAATCTATGAATCACGTTGTCTATGAACGACGATATCCATTTACCACCAGGTACACTGTCTTCTCGCTTGCCATATAGTTTCTCAAAAAAAAAAAACGATCATAACAGAATTTATAAGTATTTATGCCACGAATTAATTAAACCAGTAATTAATTAACCGAAAGATTGTGTGGTAGAGAACGCCTTAAGGCATTCAGCTCGCCTTTTGTATGATATAGTACAATCAAGTGTGTAAAGAAATAAATAATTATTCACTAAAAAGAAACAAACAAACTTCGGTCGCAATGACCTAAACGCGTATCCCCATGCAAATAGAATGAAGTGAAAATGAACTGACAAATGCAATTAGCTTAACTTCTGTAAGCGTGGAACCCGAAAAAATCCCCTCACATCCCCTACGTCACGTCTATCATTGGCCCGCATTAGGGGAGATTCGGCGATTGTGAGAACTGTTATATTGAATACTTACTAGCGCAACTCAACGATTCTAAATGACAGAATAATGTTTTTTAATGTATGAATAAAATTTTATAACTATATTTGATATTTAGTGGATAAATTAAATGTATTTGCTGGTCATAGAGACATATAAATACACATACGCATTACGCTTATGTATACGTTTATGATGGGGGGGGAGATCGAGTGGCCACGTTACCCCTCCCTCACAGAAGACTATTTTGAAATGTACTGCATTACCACTTTATCCTATTTCCCCCAATGTACGTACGTGTTTCAGTAATGAGTGAGATATGCCGGAACCCATTCCTATCCTAACCTATCCATCCTCAATTCCCCAACCCTTTCTCCAAAGTCATTCCTAAATCTCCAAAGGTAGAGAGCGTATCCGGGGGCGTGCCAACGTTTGACATTCTGGACTGATGTTGGCATGTATCGCGGATGTCCATGGGCTGCAGTATCCACTTACCATCACGTGGACTGTATTAAAAATAGATTAAACAGTGATAAACTTTTATGATCTGTATCTACAGAAATCGCTCTGATTATACGCTACTATGATTAATGTTATTATGGTAGTCACACACCACCCCCGCGGGTGCCGTAAAAGGCGACTGAGGTATAATGAAGCTGCTACCACAAGCCCTGAGGAACTAGACTACCTCTCAGAGAGTGGACTCGCCAACCCGCTCGGTCCGTGTGCCGTTTTAAGGCCATACTCGTACATCTGGTGGCGTAACTACACCGCTGAGGCCTGTGGCAAATTCATAGGATGGGGCCCTCCCTCAACGTAAAGAAGCTCATCCAAACTTGTAGTTTCTTTTCAATCCCCGCATTCGAACCTTGATACATGTGTATGTACTTTAGTAGGTAACTAAAATTAATTGAAAACAAAACTATATTATATTAAATTTTATAAAAATAAATGTCTGAATCCTCCCGTACTCGCGGCCCTCTCGAGTCGGAGGCCCCCTCTGGCTGGGGGGCTCGTGGCATTTTGCCCGCTATGCCACCCTATTGTTACACCACTGCATACATCTCTCATGCACAATGTGCACGAGGAGGTCCGAGTCCTGCTGTTGACGAGAACAGCTGGATACACTTTCTATTATACGAAACTAAACCTAAAAATTATTACATTTTTTTAAATTTTTCCTTCCTATTTAAATAAAATGAACTTTAGAAGCAAGTTCTCGTACAGATTCATCTTCAATTAATGATAATGATTGAGCAAAGAACGACTGAATGAAAGAAAGACCGAACATTTCAATAAATATAATCAATAACCGAGCAGTGTAAATAGTGTACAGAATTTCCTAATTTAGTGTAGGATTCACGAAATTTTAATGTTGGAGTAATGATGTTTCGACTCTTCTAACAGTCTATGGGTAGGTCCACCCGCCACCGTCACCAGCCTTTTTAAACCAGCCCAGGACTTAAAACGCCATGCTTGCCAAGCGGGTTAACAAGTCTTTTAGAGGTGGCATAGTTCCTCAGGGCTTGTAGTAGCGGCTTTGTTATCCCTTAACAACCTTTAACGACATCCACGGAATCAGGTGGGTACATACGTAGTAATAATAATAATAATATAATCCTAATATTTGTAAAGTCACAGAAATTAAATCGTCGACCCTTTTCCATGACAACTTCCTTGAAGTCGTTAAAACAATGAAGTTTAATTCAAATACGTAAATAGACGTCACTGTACTATGTCACAGTCTAAAACAGATTGTGACGCAAAAACTCGTCTCTATTGTTGTATTGTATAACGTCACAGTAGCAATGAATTTTAAAGGGATCAGAGGGAATTAAATTCGTTAATCGTGCATATTTTTTATAAGTCCTTATACAAGAATGTACGAGTACAGGTACTCGTACATTGTGAGTGATGCAAAACAACATTTTTTTAAATTTATTTTCGTTTTAGTATCCACATAGCAATAGCTTCGTAAATTCGTTTGTCACATTTACAAAATATTTAAAATATTGTAACACACACGAATATCAATTGATGATATGAGAAGCTGCAAATGGTGGTTATTAATCATTCAATCGTCATAAATCAAATTTATTGTCAAAAAAACACAAAAAAAGCTCTTTTCATGAAAGATGCATGATAAAAACAGATTTTATAAAACAGATGTTTCCCATTGGTAATACTCATTTTACGAATCTTTACATATAATAAAATCGTAACAGAGCCGTGTCTATACACGAAATATTTATTGAAAAAAATCGTTATTTTGAACGATACAGAATACAAAACAACCATTTTTTTTACTATTTTTCTGTCTGTGTGTCTGTCTGAGGTATGAACGCGCATCGCGCAAAACCACTAGACAGACTTTAATGACACATGACATAATTATAGCTTATGCTTTGGATTAACATTTAGGGTACATATTATCCCGATCCATTACAAAGTTCCCACGGGAATCACTCTAAAGTTCACGCGAACGAAGTTGCTAGCACCGTCAGTTGATAAATATAGACATAGAGGCATAGATTCAGGGCCGTCTTAAGTCTATTCTGCGCCGGGGTGCGGGAGTGTATCCTAAGACAGTCAAACATCCTATTGTGTATCCTATGACAGTCAAATATCCTATTGTGTATCCTATGACAGTCAAATATCCTATTGTGTATCCTATGACAGTCAAATATCCTATTGTGTAATTGTTTACTATAGCGTTATATTTTTTCATTACCTTTAAAAGGTGAGCGCCCGGGGTGCACCGCACCCCTTGCACCCCCTGGTAAAGACGGCCCTGCATAGATTCATAAAGGCAAAAAATATTCATTTTGTGTTTGATAAGTATGCTTTTGTTCCTTAACTCCTCAAATGCTCATAGATAAGCTACACAATAGAATAAAAAACTACATAAAAAACATAATAACTACAATAAAAAATTGAGGTGACACACGAATAAAATTAAAATGGCCCATCCCTACGTGTGTTCGGAAATTATTCATACTTTGCAGCATTGACAGGGAGAACGCACTTTAGTTTAACTTAAAATCACGATTGCAGCAAAAATTTAATTTCCAATACATGAAAGCTGAATTCCAAGCCTCCCCATTTCCATTCATATCCAAATTAAAGGATTCGCATTGAACAGTAATTTATATGTCAGGAAGTTATGTGCTGATATTTTACATAATAATCAGTATTCTAGGGTTATCCACTCTATACTTACATTCTTGAGTGCGCAAGTTTAACTTAAAATCACGATTGCAGCAAAAATTTAATTTCCAATACATGAAAGCTGAATTCCAAGCCTCCCCATTTCCATTCATATCCAAATTAAAGGATTCGCATTGAACAGTAATTTATATGTCAGGAAGTTATGTGCTGATATTTTACATAATAATCAGTATTCTAGGGTTATCCACTCTATACTTACATTCTTGAGTGCGCAAGTTCAAATCGGCCCACACTATTAAGTTTCTACAGTGAAATCAACTTTGCATCTTTGTGAGTAGGTGCCGAATTGCCAAATCCGATTGTCGAAATGGTTCGCACTGTACACTATCGGTGTGCACTCACACAAACGCAAAGCTCATCTCTCTTTGATTTCAGTGTACCTACTAACGACTATTACCAAATATACTACATTTCCCATCTTTATTCTATTCCCTCAATGTACATATGTTTTTCGGAAGTGAGTATCAGAGCCTAGGACCCATCCCATCTTACCCTTTCTTCCCCCCCCCCCCCCCCCCGCCCCCCAATTTCTCAACCCTATCTTCAAATCCATTCTTAAATCACCAAACGTAGGTGTGAACCGCGGGTCATGTCAATGTTTGTCCTTATGGACTAATGGTGGACGTGTATCGCGAATATCGCAAGGCAACTGTATTCACTTAGCACTAGGTGGACATTTTGCTCATCTGACGCCTTCTTTCTACAAGTATACTTTATTATACTTACCTTATTGGTGATACCTTATACTTAGCTTATTTGTAAAACACTGATCTCTGTAAAAGATAAAAAGAACTCAATGTCATCACAATCTGTCACGTGATTTCTCCATTTACAACAAATTAAACGCAGTGTTATGGCTACATTGTACGGATGACGTCACTATTTTATTAATGTGAATAAAATGTATTTAATAAAACATCTATCGATCATGTCCCGTTTCAGAATCATTCAAAATATTCACTTGTATTTGTTTGTGCTTTCTCGAATAATAATTGCAGAGAATTGTACATAAACAAAATAATTTACATCCGACTGTTCGCATGAGAAATGAAAATATACACTAGTTACAGTTAAACAAAGGATATAGGAGAATAACTTTTGTTATTTTTTTTAATAAGTAAATGTAGGCGGAAAAACTATGGACCTTAATTACACTTTAGCTTTTTATCCGAGCGCTCTGTATCACCTGAGCTCGGTGGGTAGTAAATTAAAAGTTTTAATACGGACCATATTAAAGCCCGGTAATACAAAAATGTAAGGGGTAACAAAGAATACGCAAGTAATTTAGAAAAATTGTAACTTATTTCTGGGGTGCAAAGTTCGGACCCATATCCAGCCAGGGGTCTATCATGTGTGAGGTGAAAAAAGTGAAAATCAATTTACTTTTGTTTACTAGCTCACCTCACATTATTGATTACGAGGAGATTTGCCAAAGAACGAAAGCATACTGAAGTGGCGATGTCATAATTGCCACAGGACTTATAACTGATGGCGTAGACGAGGCCTCGATTGGAAGCCACCGGGAAGCGCGGTGTGGGAAGACCTCCGGCCACGTGGAGCGACGACCATCGGAAGAAGTCCCCCAGTGGTGGCTAGACGAGAAGAGCTGAAGATCGTGTGTGGTGGAACAGGCCTGTATCTGGCAATAGAGAAACACACGTTGAAGGTATAGTAAGGGATGGTATATGTAATGGATGGTAATGGTAACATATTTATTTAATCAAAATATTTACCCTCATTATATATACATTGTTGCCATCTAATCGGAAGTTCATTTATGCCTTTGCGATAGAACTCTGGGGATGTAGATCCGACAAACTGTGTGAAAGCATTTTGTACTGCCTCTTGGGAAGAAAATTTTTTACCACGTAGAAAATTGTGCAAATCACGAAAAAAATGGTGGTCCGTTGGAGCAAGGTCTGGCGAGTACGGAGGATGACGTATGGTTTCTAACTGCAGCTCCTGTAGAGTTACAACGGTTTCTCGTGCAGTGTGAGGTCTTGCGTTATCATGGAGCAATAATGGTGAAAATCGATTCACGAGTCGGGGCTGTTTCACTGCTAGTTTCGCCATCATTGTTCGAAGTTCGGCACAGTAAACATCTGCTGCTATTGCTTGACCAGACCTGGGAAAGCTATAGTGAATAACACCATGAATAGACCACCAAACAGTTACCATTACCTTTTATTGGTAAGCTTTGCCTTTATTGGCACTGTTGCGGCATTTGATCTGGGGTCAGCCATTGCATTTTTCGCTTTCGGTTATCGTAAAGAATCCACTTTTCGTCACATGTCACAATTCGATCCAATATTCCTTCATTTCTGTACCGATTCAACAAGGCAACGCAAGTTTCAACACGCGTTTCTTTCTGCAGATCAGTCAAATCATGAGGCACCCATTTTTCATATTTTTTTATCTTATTGATTTGATGCAAATGAGTCAATATTGTAGGTAAGGTAACGTTAAACCATGCCGCTAATTCTGGGTAGTTTGACTCGGATCGGCTTCCACCATCTCCTTCAATTCAGCGTTATTCACCTGTGTGAGCGGTCTTCCACGTGGTTCGTTCTTCAAGTCGAAGTTTCCATTACGAAAGCGTTTAAACCAAAAACGCACGGTTCGTTCATTAGCAGTCTCCTCTCCAAACGCAGCATTGATATTGTGAGCCGTTTCTGCCGCGTTAGTTCCGCGTCGGAACTCGTATTCAAAGATTACTCGGATTTTCGAAGTATCCATCTTCCCGTCTAAGCTGAATAAAAAAAACAATTGAAAGCCGAAAATCTAATGTTACACATTTTTTAAAACAAGAACCTCATAGGTATCGTGTGAAAAAAGTTTCACTCTAAAATCTCACACCATGAAGGTTTTATGTCAATTCAAAGTATCTATTACTATAAAACGGCAATTTCATACTTTAACCCCTATTATTTAAAACACATTTTAGGATATAAACTATATTTTAGCCGCAGCCGTGAGGCTTCGTGTGGATCTCACCGATGCACTCAGTTTCAGCCTAGACATCATCTTTCCTTTGGTATTTGTTCACAGCCTCCCCAAGATCTGATCTGCCAAATGTTGTTGTCGTCACTGCTTATAAACAATCTGTCGTTATGTTGTAACCCTATAATATGTGAATTAATTAATTACCTACTGGGTTCGAGGTTTTTGATAGGAAAACCATTAAAACAATGTAAATTGATAAATTACGCTCTTTTATTCCAAAGGTATCTTTGGTAGGAAGTCCAAGCAGAGGAGGGTGGGGGGAGGGGGACTCTGCGTTTCGTTACTACTCGTTACTTTTTCTCGCTGTAAAACTCTACAACAGTGTAAAACCCCCTTTGTGTAGAAGAGTTTAACTGTATAACTCCTGCAATCAATTATCCATAAGTAAGTAATTCGTGATCCGGGCACAAAGCCAAATCTTCCCCGGAGTCCGGGCTTGCCACATTGTCCGTAAAAATACTTAGTCGAGCTGACTATTGTTTCACTAAAGCGTTTCATTAGCGAACTGGCAGATTGAATTTGTATGTTATGTTAATGCTAATTGATTTTTTTAGTTTAAAAACTACTGATAAATTTAACTGAGTGTTAAATGAGTGTGAGTCTGCAAAGCTAAAAAATTTTACAATTCTGATTAATACTTAATACTGATAAATAATACATAATTTAATACTGATAAAAAAATTAAATTGATATTTTAGGTATTACGACAAAATCCGTTCACTAGAGTTGTCTATATTGTCCAAAGAATCAGCAAGCTGATTCTCTTCCGAACTCTGCCTCTAAATAATTTCACAGTCCGTCGGTTGCCTGGAAGAGATCTCTGTATGTGAAATGTTTAATGTAATTAATCAGCTAAAATAAGAATGCAATAAAGAATTTTCATTCATTGAAGCTGAAGGTGCAGTTGACAGCCTATATAAGTCGCAGGACCGGTAGTTAACCGATGGAGTAGACGAGTCCTCGAATGGAAATCAGTAGCAACAAGTAATCGTAGCGTGGAACGCACACCGACCAGGCGGATTGACCACTTCAAGAAAGTCGCCGTGTGTAGTGATGGTTCTTAAAAGAGGTCTATATCAAGCACTGGAGAGAGAGACAAGCCGTGCTTAAAGTATAGTAATTTAACACTTGGATGCTTCTAGGGCATGGGCAAGAACAAAGTTTCTTTTTTCTTCATCTCTCCTCATACACGATGTCTTGTCCATGGGGGATGTATGGCCTTAAAACGCCACGCTGTACACGCTAGGTTGGCGAGTGCACTCTTTTAAAGGTGCTGCACTTCCTCAAGGTTTGTGGTAGCGTCTTTGTTATCCTTCAGTCTCCTTTTACCAGACCCACGGGAAGAGATGCTTTGGCACTATTCTATAGCCGACCTACACCACACGGCCAGGAATAATCTGGAGCAAATGCAGGTATCCACCAATCCGCACTGGGTTCACATGACCTAGAGGAGACCTGTGCCCCGTGGGGTGACGTTAAGGCCCATATCGTTATGTGATATCAACCTAAGATCCCAATGAACTTCAAAATAATATGAGTTTCTTATCTTTTCTAATTTTCGAAAAAGTCATAAATCTGTTAACACAGTAGGTAGTGTATTGTAAACATTTGATAAAGATATTTCCAGTGGCGTCAACACATCTAAATCTTAAAGTCCGACTGAGGTAAACAAACACATTTGCCTCTCCAAAAAAGAACGTTGAAATTCGGATCCAATCATTTGGCCAAGCGCATCCGTTTGACGGCGCTAGGTAAACAGGTGCCAAGAATCCTGCCCGTTGCCTAGTGTTGCCAGGTGTATAGTACGAATTTAACAGGAAATGAGTTTAAAAAATCGAAGGATTTTTAATTGCCTATCCTGTTCTGAAAAAATAGTAAAACCACAAAACCCACTATACACAGTTTTTATAGTAATCAAACAAAAACTCTCCTTTAACTTTTTTTGTTCCCACCAAAAAGACCAACAGGTAACTTAACAATAGTGAATCTGAATGGAATGAACGAAGAATGAGTAAACAAGCAGCTCCCTCCTATCCATTCATTCGCTGTGTTATGTCATGCATATTATAAAATAAATTTGTAATATCCTGTATGTATATCGGAACTTTTGGCATAACGCGCGGATGTTGTGCGGGATGGGACATTGGGTCCTTAAAAATCGGAATCTCTTTTTTCATTGAAAGAAGGCGGCAGACGAGCATACAGTCCACTTAGTGGTAAGTGGATACTGTCGTCCATGGACATCCGCAAATGTCAACATCAGACCAGAATGACAAACGTTAGTACGCTCCCGGATGCGCTGCCTACTTTGAAGATTTAACGGAATTTATTTTGGGGAAGGGCTGGGAATATGAGGAGGGATAGGATGAGATGGGATGGAAATGGGTTCTGACATATCTCACATCTACTTCGGCTAAATAAGATAAAATGGGAATGGTACATTTCACGGTAACCAAATGTGAGTGACGGGCCAACGCGGCCACCCGAATGCACCCAGCAGCTATGGGAGTCAACGTGCACCTTCCCCCTCAAAAAATGTCTGTAGAAAAGAGGGACGGCTGACAACACTAGCATCAGCCTACAGCTCCAGAACTTCATTCTAAATCACACGGAATCACCGTTTGAGCGGGTGCCAACAGTCACACAGCTACCCTAAATCGGATTTGAAATCCGAACTGAACGAATTTTAAATATGGATAGTTAGTCGCGCTGATTTGCTAAAGGCGATTCGGAATTCGTTGTTTAATTCGATTATGTAGATCCTAGCTGACTATTGCAAGATTCCTACTTTAAAAATCCAGCTGCCCATATCAAAATTCAGTAAAGAACAGATTATTAAAAAAGAAATACTTAATACAATCTGATTTTAAATAAAGCTAACATCCAAACAATGCAATTAATATCCGTATAAAAAACAATACACATTAATAAAATTATGGGCATCTTGTGATATGAACAATGAAATTAAATAGCATAGGGATATTTAATTTCATACCCATGAGATCGTGAGATCAATTCCCGTTCCATACCATCGCATGATGCCGATGACACATATTATCCAAATAACATTTCCCTGTATCAGCTTGTCTGCAATAAGACCGCTTATCATTTTTTGTTTACGTCGCTGTGTGTGCAAATTACTGTATTTGTCTGTACAATAAACATAATTATTATTATGCGATACCCATAGACATATATTTACTTTACTATGGCGATACTACTAAGTTTGTACTTAAATAGGATTTTTTCAATTATACTCGTAACCGGCTCGGTCTTGAGGAAATTCAAGAAAGGCTATTTGACTTTAATCCCGGTTTGACGATTTTATGTTATAATAAAATAAAGTCCATTCGTGAACGACACCGTGAAGCGTGTGCACGTATCATATCCAATCGGTACTGTGCGAGGCGCGTGGGTAGATGTGCACAGGTACACCTACCCACATGTCTCACAATAATAGTACCATAATAATTCCCATATTCCCCGTATTTTCATAATAATGGATGAAATAAATGAACAAATATATCCGATTTATGGAATTGGGATGAAAATGTGTAGGAAAATGTAGAATTAAGATGTATAAGTGGGTGAAAATACAGAATATAAGTGGGACGACACAGAGATCGAGATTCATCGATTTGTAAAAAACGGCCGAGAAATTAAAGTGGAAACAGAAGTGGAAGCGGAAGTATGAAAGAAGATGAGAATGGATTTATAACAGTGAAAAGAGGAGCAATAAGATTTTTGAAAAATATACACTTACAAGAAATCGGAGATAATAATCAATGTTCGGATAGTTACGAGATATGTATAAATAGTCAAACTTTGCTACCGAAACAAATAGCTTTTGCAAAAATTTTGAGAATAGAAAATATTAAAAATATTTTGAGGATGAGCTATAAAAAGCCTTTTGAAGTGTTGGTACTTTTTTACAATAAACAAGATGCTGAGAAAATTATGAATTGTGGCAAACTAGCGGAATCAGTGTGGAGATGACACATGACTTATGAAATGGATAGGACTACAGACAGCTTCTTGTACTGCTTATACGTTTTTTCTTTTCTGCTGCTTCATGCCACTCGTATTTTTCTGATGATAGAGTTTTGTTTTATGTGCAACGGTATAACGGTATACAACGGTCAAACAGATCGATATGGATATAGGCGAATAAGAGATACTCGAAACACTTCAATATGGATACGACATAATTGCTATCGAAGGTTAAGGCATTTTACCGATGAAGGAAAATGGGTAGAAAGTGAAACTATTCCTTTGTGGTTCAAAGGGGCCACCTTACCTCCGCACTTGTATAGGTACGGTTGCAGGTTTAAGGTGAAACTTTATAAATTTCCGGTTACATAATGCTCAGGATGTGGAAATTCGGACATGTCGTTCTAGTGTGTCCTTTTAAAAATTATGTCCTAAATGTGGTCAAGGACACGAAAACTGTGAAATTATGAAATTCAAATGCTTGTATTGTAAAGGGCCACACATGGGCCAATATTTTTGACAAAAAACCAATTTTGGACATAACATTTCTAATTATAAATGTTATCCGGACAAATTTGTACGTATAAAAAGGCGTTGTGGATCTACAGGAGTGAGTTGGAAAAACAAAATACAAATAAGCAATTTAATAATGAAGAGATGGTGTCATCTGAAAATAAAGTCCATAACTAAACTTGCAGAAGGCAAATCTTATAGACTGATTGAATCAATGGTACATAGTGAGGCTACAGAAATGTGACAGATAAGTTCAGGTGACGAGAGAGAAGAGGTCTCACTATTTCAATTATTATGGATGGTATCTATCTATTGTACACTGATGCATCCAAATATTCTAATGACATTGGGGCGGCATATTATGATCAACGGTGTAATGTCAGTGGATGTATGAAAATTCCGTCCAAAATTTCTATTAAGACTAAAGTAGAGTTGATAGCAATTTCAAAAGCATTATCTTATGTAATGAACATTCAATACGTAAAAGTGGTAGTACACACAGATAGTAAAAGTGCTCTGCAGCATATAGCTCAATGCAACTCTGGCTTCAGAGGTGCATCGGTAGATTATACTAATTATACAAGATTTATGATATCTCTAAATGTAATATGTTACTAAGGTTACAATGGATACTATCGCGTGTCGGTTTGCAAGCTAATAAGGATGCTGTCCGTTTAGCCACATCAGCTGTACAAAACGGAATGGAATTTTTAATTATACCCTGTTTAATTATACCGAGTGAAGGACGCACTGTGGTGAAAGGTCCAAAATCAAAGGAATCTGGTACAAAACGATACAAAATGAGCATCCTCATATTCCTTGGTTTGTTGCTTATTTATTTATTGCATATTATAAGTCCCATTAAATCAAATTTAAGGGAGGGGGAGAGTGCACGTTGCAATCCAACAGCCGCTGGGCGAGCTCGACTGGCCACTTTACCCCTCTCTCACAGAAGACTACCTTGAAATGTACTGCATTTCCCACTTTATCTTATTTCCCTAATGTACTTATGTGTTTCGGTAGTGTGAGATGTGCCAGAGCCCATTCCCATCCGATCCCTTCCCTTTTCTTAAATCCATTCCTATATCTCCAAAGGTAGGCAGCGCATCCGGGGTCGTGCCAACGTTTATCGTTTGTGACTAATGTTGGCATGTATCGCAGATGTCTATGGGCCACAGTATCCACTTACCATCAGGTGGACCGTATGTTCGTCTGCCGCCTTCGTCCATAAAAAAAATCAAATACATTTTCTTTTTAATGGCAAAAGTCTCAAGTCCAAATTGTAATACTTGTGGAAAATTAGATGACATTTATCATCGGCTGATGGAATGTGAACAGAACATCTATAAAAGATAATTTTTTGCGTCTAAATTTAAAACTAATATATGGGATGTGGGTGCGATATGCAGCATCTTAGCGAAGCCATCTTCAGATGCAGCTAATATGTTGTACAGCTTAACCAAATGAACTAATGAATTCTAAATAGTGTTGTTATCATGGGGCTGACATGTTCCAATATAGATAAATGTCCCAAAACATAAAATAGACCACGAAAAAACAAAAAGTCGACAAAAATGGCGCAATTAAAATTTTATATTATAAAATGGTGTAAAATTTATATTATACATTACATCTTTTTTATTGTCTTAAAAAGACGATTAAAACGATGTATAAAACGTAAAATCGTCGATATAATCGATATAATCATGTATTAATATCTTATAATTAAACTGTTATTCTAATTTTCTATTTGTATAGAATGTGTATTATGTGTGAGTGTGTATATTGTGTAATAAATGTTATATATCGTTCTCTTGTAGTTCATTGAACAAATATTGAGTTTTGATATAAGGTAAGTCTAACTTGCTCTTCGGTTTACATTTAGTTTAACGAAGAAAGGAAAAAAACAAAGAGATCTTATCCATACCACGCAAAAGGCTAGTTATCCTAGGAAATCTACATACACACATATGTCAATAGAAAAACCATTCTATACTGTTCTTGACATACATAATATACTCTTTATTGGTTATCCACTTTGGTCTCAATCTACTTTAGATTACGGTTCACAGCTGTATCCCTTGGGAATGGAAAATATTTTAGCTCCATCAATATTGTTTGTATTACATTTCAATATCAACAAACAACTTTGCCGAGAGCCGAAGCAACTTTCACAGAAACATGGCACCTATAAAACTATATTAGGGGCGACAAAATTGAAACATAAAACAAACAAAGAAATATAAAACAAACAGAACAAATATCGAAGGGACAATATCAGTCGAAGGTTGATATGTTCTAGAATAATGGAATCAGAGGCAAAAACTTAAAGAGAAAACGCTCGATCCGAACAGAAATATGTAAATATGGAACCCGATAACAGACGCAATCTCGTTTGCCTTCAAATCAAAAATCGGGACTCGAAGGACATGAGAAAGTTTATATAGAAAACTAGCCACCCGACCAGGGTTCTGTTTGTTTTTAAATGTAACATTATTCGAAACAATGGAGACTAATAATATCTTTAAAATATATACTTATGTCAATTAAAAAAAATTTAGGGAGTATGTTTCTATTAAAAAAAAAGAATCTTGCAACTACGAAAATTTATTGTTAAACTTTAAGATAGTCGGTTATCTGGGAAATTTCTTCGTCTCGCATTCTATCCATCAACGGAACTCCGAGCAGCTCTTTCGTTTGCTCTTTTATTAGCCTGTTCAAATATAAGCGATATTCGCTGCCGCCTTAGTTCAGATAATTTCTTAGTTCAGACATACCATAGGCGATATACGCTAACCGCTTCTGGTAGCGATATACGCCGTACAGGTGCCTAGGCCCAGTGTTAACAGTATCGCTTACCAGAGCACCAAAACGCGTGCCTAGGCGATATTCGCACCCTTTGGCTATTTCGCATGACTTGCGGTACTCGTACAAAATACTCGGCGGTATATGGCCTACATATTATCGCTACAGCAGGCGGTAGCGAATATCGCTCATATGTGAACAGGCCTATACCGGGTGTATACGAACTTCTCCCTAAGCCTAAATCCATGCATTCTGCTCGTGATTAATTGACATAATATTATTTCTATTGTTATAAAGTTACAGATTTTTGTAAAAATATTTTTTTTTCGGGCTTTGTATTTAGCAAATTTGTTTGAAAAGTTTGGTGAAAACAAAAAAAAATGTTTTTTTTTTTGCACAAAAAAATTCATGGATTCATGTTGCAACGGAATCTATAGTTTCAGCCTTTGGGAAACTTTGGAAATCAGCCTAATGTAGAATGTAAATAAATCGTATAACTAAAGGAATACAAAAATGAGATACGAATGGAAATTGAATTTAAATGGAATTGAAAACCGACAAGGATTATCTTCGTATTATATAGATGTTAATAAAAACAAAATAAATGTAAAATAAAAATAGAAAACATTTCAGTCCATGTAGAATAAAAACAAAAACAGAACTTTTATGTTTTTATTAGTGATGGACCGAATATGGATTACGCGGAATGTCGAGTTCGGTCGAACTTCGATGCTTTTTGTGCACAATGTTTCCGATATTGAAAAGAAACGAGGCAATACGTTTTTCGTGTGGTTCCAAGGAGTCCTCTTCTGTCCTCAGTAAACCTACTATCACTTTACTGAACGACTCCTGACTTACTTCGACGGGACTAGACGTGAAACGTATTGAAACGACTTAAAAATTGTTTATTGCCAAGAAAACTTGACACTGGCAGAATGTGCTAATTGCACCGTTGCTATATATATATATTTAAAAAAAGCTTTATAAGATTAATATAGGGTAATTTTTGATACATAATGTGGTATTATTGTCAGAAAAATATTAAAAAATAACAGTTAGGTACATATGAGCAGTAAATTTACTTAGGTAATCTATAAATATAATAAAAACAGTAAAAGAATTGAGTCTGAACAGTGAGTTAATTTAAAAAAAAATGAGCGGTTTTTAGAATCTACAGATCCCAAAACAGAAATTTTTAGTATTTATGTCTGTATGTTTTGTCTGAACCACTGAACGAAGGTTGATCCAGTTTTAAGATTTCGGTTTCCGGTTGATGTATAGCTAAGTGTCTATAAAGAAAACTGGTGTATGTGTCATCTTCATATGAGACAATAAGTACCTAAAGTATATTTTAAAGCTGCTTAGTATACACGACCAAAGTCGCGAGTAGCAGCTATTATTATTTAATCGTTGTACAATACGTCTAATTAGCTAACGTCTACGTCTAACGTCTACAGACTAGGCAGGCTACTAATCTAGTCAATAATGTTAGTTCATGCTGCCGACTGTTCGACAAATGAACTGAATTTTCGGCTCATGAACCGAAATTCGGCCGAATGCTGAAGTTCGGTAGAAGCTGAAGAATTTCGGAATTACCGAATGTGGACCGAAGTCCATCTCTAATTTTTATATTGAAACCATCTTGGAATCCAACATTCTATGTCAATATACAATATTCAATCTTTGTCTGAGATCTTTGCCTTTTCGAAGACTTTGTCTGAAAATATTAATACAACTATCGATCCACCCCGATTCGTTACTGGAATCAAAACTCGAACTAAATAATAACAGTTCGACAGATTTCTCCGATTGTAATTACATATTATGTTGATCACTATTTATAAGAAGTTAACTGATAACTATCTATCGAATTGCATTTTATTTTTATTGCAAATATTCATAAAAGTAGGTACCATTTACAATTCGTGCGACAAGCTTGTTGAGAACAAATAATTCAATATAAACATTTTATTCGTTTTAGTACATGGCAAGCATAAAAGCTTGTTTTTAAAAAATGCTTTTTTTATATTATTTTTTTAAGGTAGAAAATCCTAACCAAAGTCTGTCAAAGTAATAACTCTATACTGACAGTAAGATACCTTTGTTCAGATGTATTCATGTATAGATTGGTTTAACAGTTGGTTATACATAATGGAAAATGAAGACGGAAATGCAAGATTGTACTCCATGCTATAAAGCTTAGACCTACATAGGAATCTTACGTAGTTTTTTTGTAACAACAGTTAATTCTTTGATGAAAGAACTGTTTACCAAAACATTACAAGCATAGATATACTTTTTTCTACATCAAATATTATAAATAGAATACAACGTGATGAAAAGAAAAAACTGGATAAATTTGTATTATACCTAAAAACAATACGCACTTATTCGCCAAAACAAGAAAATCGCTCGACCATTTTCAACATTATCGAAATAAATGGCAAGCCTACATGTTAGTGCGGCAAGTAGAATATCACCCGCAGGCGTCGTAAATATGCCCTTTAGGGTAGAAAGGGCGAAAAGAATAATAGACACGTTAGCACCCCGCCCGCGGGGGCTATTAATGAATTGGACGAAAACATCCCAATAGAAAATCTCTGGATGAGAATAGTGGAATTCGTGTGATCTGGAGAGCATGGACAAAAACCAATCTTCATACAAGCCATCGATATCGGAATAGACTAGATGACACATCACACGTTCTTATCAAAGAAACCTCGTTGACAACTTCCAGGGGCGAGGAATGAGGGGGGGGGGGTGAAGCAGATGTGGAGGGGTTCATTAAAAAAGTGAAATTTGAAACTTAAGTAGGTACTACGTAATAAGAATGTTCCAACGACCCCTAGCGAGTCTAACGTGACCGCCCTAGAGTGTTTGTGTAACATATTATCTTATTCTCATTTATCTCATTTGTCTAATACTCAAATCGATTATACAAGTATACGAATTATAGTTTGCATGTGTGCGTGCCGTGTCCGTATGCACAACTAATATCGCAGTAAACTTCATGCAACGCTTCATTTAAATTTTTCTTAGTTTATATCTTAGTACTTCAAGATATTCAGATTTTGATTTCAATCATTGATTTATAGATCTGTATGTTATTTATTTATATAATTTTCTAAAAATAATCGTATACACCTATTGTTCAAATTCATTTGACGATTTTATATGTATTAAAAAATTGGATGCCCGACGTGACTGTATAAATCTATTACCATCTTGACGGCCGTCAGTCTGCTACCCATTTACATTCACTTTTTATTTAGTTTTTCCCGAACACTGCGTCATAATGTATAGAACAAAAGGAACGGGGGCGAAAAAAGTTGACTGAAACCACAGTAAGAGAGATAACCAGAGCAGTAACTACATGAATGTGAACAAGACCTTCGATAGTTCAGGAGCTTATGACTTAGGTATTCCTATTGGTCCACACTACTCTGGCATTGGTTTAACTAAAACGAACAATGTTATCACTAAACTTGACACACCCTTGAGCCCAGGCCGCTCAATAACCACTCCCGGAATTCCAAACTGTTCAAATTCTTATTCAAACAATGTTCAATAAGTGAATTTATAAATAAAAATGATCTAATGATCCAAGTTTATTATAGTGTAGGTAGTCCGCGAGCAAAACTGAAAATCAGTTTTCGTTGCAGCACATGCTTTGTGGCCCCCGTAAGCCTAGTCAGTGGGCGTATACAAAAACGCAGGCAGCGCAGGCGACACAGCGTAGTACAAGACAGGTTTTTGTAAAAAAATCATTTTTATATGTGAGCTTATTCATCGACACGGTGTAATGCAGATGGACCACTGCGTTGTCCTGATCCATGTTGTAGATATGGTACAGTTTTCTGCGTGCAGGTAATACGAGTGGTCATAATACTTTTCATAAAATATGGAAAAACTTATAGAAAAAGTTTATTTTTAACTTTTTAACTTCAGTCCAGAATGACTAACGTGACCATACGTCCCGCTTTGGGCGGGACAGTCCCGCTTTCACACTGTCTGTCCCGCTGTCCCCAGTAAGAGCAAAAATGTCCCGCTTTAGCTTTAGGATAAATGAATGCATGCTATAATATAAAACAAGTGCCTAGAGACGTTATATTAAGTAAATTCATTCACTTCCTTATTATTAGTAAATAAAAAGCAGTTAAAACAGCAATTAGTTCTTGTTTTGTTAAAAATTCCGCAGGTGTCCCGCTCTGACGAAAAATATAAATGGTCACGTTAAGAATGACTGACCTTGCCTCACTCTCGGAAGCGCCGTCTACCTTTGGAGATTTAGAAATGGATTAGCAGCAAGGCTTTCGATTTTTACATCTATGTACATTGACTTCTCTCTATACTGTGTTAAAACTTTTTGCTTACAACGAAACGGAAGGTTCGCTGGGAACAGAGGCGATGC
The DNA here is from genome assembly GCA_914767545.1 of Sesia apiformis. NCBI lineage: Eukaryota > Metazoa > Arthropoda > Insecta > Lepidoptera > Sesiidae > Sesia > Sesia apiformis. The sequence continues at coordinate 20,906,241 of OU611952.1, forward strand.
ATTAAAATTCACTTTGGAGTTGGCTCGCTAATGAAACGCTCCTCAGATTAATGAAATTACAGTTTTTGTGAATGGACAATATGGACGGTACATGGCTTGGTGACGGCGTTATTCAAAACGGCGTGTAATTATCTAATTAGAGCATTAGTATTTAGTGATCAATAATGCCTCAATTATAGCGGAGTGTAGGCTTTCTCGGCCGGTATCCATATTAATTGAATCTTCCGGGCTACTTGGCCGAGGTCTTCTGGAATCTCTTCTCTTTTTTCCAAACGTTTCGTCAACAACTGCGGTTGACATCTTCAGTGATGACTGCGTTCACTTTCGGAGAGATGTTATCTCTTCGGCTTCTCGAGCGCAACCCGAGCATTTTTTAATAATAAAATGCCTCAATTATCATTTAACTTCTTTTAAATAACCAAATCGATGCGACAGATCAAAATATCTTGAAAAAATACCGAGTTATAAGACTTAAAAGTTAGAAAAGAACCGCGCTACTGCGATATTGATGTCACTAACATAGTTGTGCCATTATACTCGTATTAGCGTGAGTAACAGGGGTAGCGATAAAACAATTAAGTAATTTTTTTGATTTTTATCCTATTTAAAATTAACTCTACCAAATTATTGTTTTGCAACCGTGTTTTAAGAATGATTATGCTGAAATGTCGAAACGGTTTAGATATACGAGTAGTAACCCGGAAATTATGGAATAAACTGCCTACTGAAGTCTTTCCGCTAACGGACTCTTATGGGGTGACCTCTTAGTAGAATTCTGTATGGTTGGCAGCGCTCCCACATCCCCCCTGATGTTGTTGACCATGGGCGGTGGTAAACACTTACCACGCGCCTTTTCACTACCTCTTTTACAACAAAAAACATATAGAGAACCCTAAAAAGCATTTTAATTTTGTTTAACCTATTTCGAACGCCATCTACAGCAATGGGACTACCGTAAAGTTTCCATTCTCGCGGGTTTTTTCTACCAAAGTTGGAGGGATTCTAAGTGTCTGATAAGTTGAACTTACTTTTTACTTACTTATACAGCGTTACATGTGAGCATTAAAGTTTAATGTAGAAGTTGGACGTGCGTCGTGCGGTAACGTATTAATTTGTTGCGAGAAATCTTTAACCTGATTTGTAACTGTTCGTCCTCTAGTGAAAGATTTATTGTAACTGTTAATTGTTAATTGTTATTGTACTGTTATCTAATGTACCTAAAACTTACGAGTTATTTACAATATAATATATTCAAACAGTTGCTACAAGTTGCTCAGAACATACTTACGTTTGGCTTAGAACAGCCTTACATTTCAATAACATTGGGGTATTCCAAACTTTAAATTTTTACCAAAATTATTACCTGCTTATAATTTGTAGAACGACTGTGGCCCGAGAAGAAGTGGGAATGCGGCGTGCACTCTTCCTTCTTTAATTCAAGTGACGGAAGAGTGCACGCTGCATTCCCACAGCCGCTGGGCGCACTTGACTGGCCAAGTACTGCATTTCCTACTTTAACGTATTTCCCCAATGTACGTACGTGTTTCGGTAGTGAATGAGATATGGCAGAGCCCATTCCCATCCTATCCCATCCCTCCCCATTTTCCCAACCTTTTCTCCCAATCCATTCCTTAATTCGCAAATGTCCACTTACAATCAGGTAGACTGTGTGCTCGTCTGCTGTCTTTTTACTATTAAAAAAGAAAAAGAAAGAATTCGAGATCTACTGAACATAGAACACTATTAGACTCTAACGTGCCTAAAACTCTAGGGCTTGTACGTATATCATACCTAGTACATATTCTCAAATCGATGATTTCATATAAACATGCGGAAAATTGAAAAGTACAATACAAATACAACGCTATTGAGGTTGACTCACTCGAAACTTTTCGTAGCTGCAAACAAAAACTGTTACGGCTAAAGCGCTCGAAGACATTTGTACGAAATCACCGATCACTTTACTAGACCCCTCATATTATTGAACCGTAATACGTGGGGTTTAGAAAAGTGGACGGTGTGTAACGATTTCATACAAATCTTGTCGCGCGCTTTAACCGTACATGTATCACTGCCATAACCGTATGCTGTATCACTAAACAACTCAATGAAGACAATTGAAGACAATAATCATACAGTATTTATATTTACAAATAATAAGTTTATCGCCAGATTTTTATATAAGTATACTTATATCTCGAAATACGGTAAATGTCAAATTTTATTAAAATTGCAACTAGTCCAATTTATTTTTTATTCCATTCCATTCAGAATTTTTTCACTTTTATTTTTTTTCTTGTTTATTTTTACTTCAAGTATTTCGTAACAACTATAGTGAGGACAAGAGAGATAAAATTTATATTTTAAACTAATATTTTAAACGCAAACCTAATATTTATATTTGAATTGCTGTGCCCTTTCAGGGTGTTTTTGTACGTCATTAGATATGTAAGTTTAATAATAATAATAATAATTTATTTTGCAAGAATACATGTTGTACAGGTGTTAAAATTATTACAGATGGTATCATTGTATTCTGCTAGACTATGACGCAGATCATAACAATATGTTAGAGAGCGTTAAATATAAACAATAGTAACGATTACAAAACAAAAAGTACAATTTCAGATATGCCAACGAATTAAATTGAAACAACATTATCAGAATATATATTGTTACCTATAACATGCAATAATGAAATAAATAATTTCAAATCAAATGATTCCGTGTTAGAGGACAGCACACGTGGGTCGCCCTCACATTTGCGGCAGTCCGCGGCCACGGCCGTAACTTCGACTCTTTATGTCTTCCGACGCGTTATTTTCAATTTTAACGGCCCACGATAACGATATGCACAATTTTATGGAGCATTATGTTTATTGACGCCGTGGTCGTTCTACGTGTATTGAGCGTGTTTTGCGGCTTTTATTAAACAAAAATGTGTGAGGTTAAACACCAATGTAACAAGAACCACGTACACTATGATATTCGTTCATAAAAAAAATACCAAAATTGTGTCGTGTGAGACGGCCAGCTCTTTAGAATGTTCCATCCCATCTCTTAGCTAGGGTGTCGTAAAAGGTGACGAGATAACAGAGCCGCTACCACAAGCGTTGAGGAACTACACCACCTCTAAAAGAGTGGACTCGCCATCCCTCGCCATCCCTCCCCTCCTCGTCCAACGATAAACAATAAAAGGGCGTAGATTATAAAGCGAAATATCACATACAAACAAATATCGCATCACATACAAGTACCTCTCTGACTCCCACCCAGAAAACTTGTTTTTCAAGTTCAACTTTTAAAAACGTTTTTCATTAAAAACCTTAAAAACACTAGGTATATTTACATCGTGCGTGTATTGAGAATAGAATTGATTGCTGCAACAGAAAATTCAATTTCTTAGATAAAATGCATTTCATGGATATTGAAACGTATTTCAGCACAAGACTACTTACTATCAGAATAAATAATTAAACAATTATAAATAATTAATTGTGATTAAATAATTTCGGTTTGATTTAAATTTGTTCTCATACATAATTTTTTGAGCAGACAGTTTTTCGTTCGATAAAACCATATCGACACCTTTTGTTATTACAGCTATTTAAAAATTGTGTATCTACATATATGAATAATGCTTGTCTTTCTGTGAGCTTTAACAGTCTAAATACCATATTTCATTACGTGTAATTTCATTACGTTTCATTATAAAAAATGCATGTGTTTTACGCACCAAAGAGTGTTACTTTTTGATTCACTTAAGTCATTTTTTTTTTAATTCTTTACACATCTGTGGTGTATACACCAGTGGCATTCTGATTTTATTCAGCCTATTGACATTAAAGCCATTATTGACATTAATTATGTACAAATTAAAAGAATTTTATATTTGTAAATCATCTATAGGTACTCTATAGGTATGGACAAGTTTCGAGACATATTATTTTATACAATTAGTTCCTTAGTTCACAGATTATTATTTGTGAATTTAAACAATTTCATCTAAATTTCCTAATACGAAAGATGCATTAATAAAAGTTACCTACTATTAAAGTTTTTTAAACACTTTTTGCAAAACAAAAACATCTATTATTTCATAGTGGTAAAATCTATTTAGTTTTTACGACCATATGGCTTTTAAGACCATTTGAAATTTAAACAAACTGCTTTTACATCCTAGGCGAACATGTGGCAAAAAATATTGTCTTTAAGGTCATAATTTCTGTGAAATTTTTGCCTAGGTTCACAATTAAGAAATTGTAAAAGCCATTTTTTTATAATATCGACATTTTAAATATGCAAATCGGTATGTAGTAAATAACTGATCAAAACTGTACAAATAACTAATTTTCACCAAAATAGCTTTTACGTCAATAGAATCGCAAGGTGTCGACATGATTATACTAAAATTTTCTCTGTGTTAAATTTTGATAACATTTTATTATGTAATCTCCTTTATAAATAAACCCTCAGCCCTCAGAAAATCATATTTCAGTTCCACTACATAAAACGTCCACTCCATAACCCTGGAGCCAGACAACTTGATTTCAATAAGCCATTGTAATCGAATTGGAGAGACGTTACCGATTCGCTAAAGCTTAATTTACTCCCGCAGAATCGTTCCTATTCGATTCAGACATCGAAACTCGCATACCAATTGACGTAAATCGAAAAAGAAAAGGCTGCCTACGCAGCGGCCTGTCCATTCGTCGGACGGCTCGACAGATCCCTGATTGGGTTTCTGTATATTCTGCACCACACAAAGACGCGATATTGGTGCTAGAACCATTCAGTGGGAAATTGTGTCCCTGTTTTCTATCCCATTCAGCAGAACGAGGAATTAAGAGGCGATTTTTCAATGGACAGGTTTTCAATTTTTTTCATGTGTGATCGATGTTAGTGCATTTTTAATAGGAGAATATATGAAGGGATTGACATTTTACGTGATTTAAGACTAGATCAGTTTCATAGTTCAACTGTAGTTATATATGTACAAAACTATATAACTAATTACTTATATATGTACTAAATTTAATAAATATTTTCTCTTCATCTCAGCCTGTGACTCACTGTGATTCACTGTGTTTGTACAGTTTTGACTATAATGATTGTACCTAGAGGCATTTAGTTTACGCGCCGACGTATTTAAGATCGAATGTCCGATTTTAACATTAACATTAAATTGAAATACCTAGAAAAACAACTATATAACTATTATCTGTGCAATAAATAGATTTATAATATAGCCTATACCCTTCTTTATGTATTTTTATATTAAGACCTTATTTCCAACAACGCCAACTAATTTATTTTGCGCTGACAGCCTGTAAGTAAGGAAACATTTAGTTAATAACATTGTAGTTAGCGTAATATCTACTCTTGTTTCACTGTAAGTCTTGTTGGTAGTTCTTCAAAATAAATAAATAAATGTAGGTAATTCTTCGAAATTTCCCTAAAATGTATTAAATAACATTACTTAAATTTGTATTTTCCTTCTCCAAGCTATTTGCCCGTATATCCATTAAATTCTTAGTCTCCTTCAGTTCCACACAGACAGGATACATTAAAGAAATGAGAGTAAGAAGTCAAAGGATAATGGTATTTTAATTATTAATTAATTATCTATACGTCCGGGACAAGGGAGGACAATGGCCGGCCCTTTGAAGTCATTTATATGATAACAGCCCATTGTTCGACCTGAAAAGATTCGCTTTCGACTGATAGACGAGTGATAAATGGTAAATTAGGGTTGAAGCCCTTGTTTCGTGATAAAAAAATTTACCTCTGAAATATAGGTTCCAGACTCGGCCCAGCGGTCCATTATTGCCAATCTTTTTGGAGCGTTTGGGCCATGGTGATGTGACCCCATCACATTGTTATAGTTCTTTAATCTCACGAAGGCGGATTACGCTTAGTAGAGGTTGTGCTCTTACATGTACGAGTACATTGTTTTAGTGTGAGCCGCGGGCGTTCGGGAACCCAACTAAGCGACAAGTCGAGAACTAGCGTTCTCGAGTTAACGCCGGGTGTTAAGTAATTTTTATGCGTAACCCGCCTTCGTGAGATGAAAGAACTATACCATTCTCTTCTTTTAGGTCACGAGAAATCATATTGTTACCATTCTATTCCTTAAGGTAAATAGCCTGCTATTATATCGATATCAGCCTATAACGTCGTACCTAAGTACTACCTGAAGTCCGCGGTTTCGCATATACGGAATTAAGATTTAATTAAATTTATCTCAAGAACAAAAAGGAAGTGAAAGATGAGGGTTGTATTTAAACAGGCAGCAAAAAATATCAAATGGACAGCAAATCATGATCAACAAAAGAACTTATTTTTGAATAACTGACATACATAATTTTAAATTGCTATGTATCGGGGTAGGCACCAAGTCGACAATTTGACTATTTCTTAGTCACCGGAGAACCTAGACCTAACCCATTAAATCATTAAATTTGCTACCATCGATTTGCCACCCATTAATTATTTTTTACCCGACTACGACGAAGGCAAAAAGGAAAGGTTATATGTGAGGATGTTCCACCATGGCTCCTAAATTACTGAACCGATTTACGCGATTTATTTAATGACCAACGCGAGTGTTACGTGACATACAAGCTGACGGGAAATTCGACGTATTCCTTGAAAGGGGTTAAACTACAGTTCATTTGCAACAAATTTTACCCAATGAACCGGTCGTCGAAAATCAATGGTTTCTGAGTTATTGAAGTTTCATTTTTTTTTTCGACCTTTAACAAAGAAACAAGAATAAAATAAAAAATACTAACTTTTCATGACTTTGTTTTAACTTTAATTGAGCGCTGACAGTGCAGTGGCTCATTTAAAATTATTCCGATACAAAAATAACTGTTAAGTTTTAAGTACCAAGCCCAATCTTGCACATTATTAATAAAAAAAACCTATTTTTTGTTCACTTATGAGAGATTTCTGTAAAAAAATGTATGGAAGTTAGCGTAAAAACTTGTTTAGTTTCTTCCTTGTATCATCAGCTATCTAAGAAGGTACAAATTACGCGCATTTTGCAACAACAATAATGTCAAACGTCCCCTCACCCTCTCCCGTCACCCTATATATTATTGAAATAAATCGTGGCATGTGGGATAACATATTCAGAATAATGAAGAGTAGAATTCAAAAATGTATATGTTGTTGGGGTTAAACGAAAAAAATGAATATGAATATTTAATATGTGATTTTTTGTACATTACGAAAGCGTCTTGTACGCTGTTTTTATCGAATTGCAGGCAAAATCATGTGATCCCCAAAAAATCGTTGACTGCAGCCGCCTACGTTGCTACGCATAAGAGTACTAGAGAGACCAGGGGTCCATTATAGGACATCAAATCTTTTCTAATGAGACAAAGGGAACAATCACGAAGCCTTCAGTTTGAAAAACTATTCATACCGTGATCCCACAAGTTGTGGAATGAACTGGCATTTGAAATACGTATATCCAGAAAATGCGTATCTATACCTATACATATATCAAAACAGTAAAAGGTTATGTCTGTAAATTGAGTCAATTTACAAAAAAAAAACCCAAGACAGTAGTTTTTAGAATTTTTGTCTGTATGTCTGCACAGATTTTGATCGGGTTTTTACTAATGTATAGCTAAGTGTCGAGAAGAAAACTGGTGTGTGTCATATTCATATGACACAGGGAAGTTGAGTTATAGAGGAAAATAAAAAAATGACTGAATAGAATTACTCAAAAACTACTGGATGTATTTTAAGGTTTTCAATGTCGCCAATATCTTATTCATGCGTTATATCAAGAGTCGGCTATGCGAAAAGTATTATATAGAATGATGAATCAGGATTTTCGCTATTGTGGGTACCTATAGCTTATTATCTAAAGGAAATTGGCATCTCGCTGCGACATTAGGAAGCTGAACAGTGCAAACAAAATAAACAAAATTTCAAATAATACTAATTACCAGTTATAAGTATTTTAAGTAAGTAAGTAGTAAGTTGGAAGTAAGTATTACCCATACTCTGTGTTTTGAGAAACTTATGTATGAAGCTTTATATTTTATGCAGTAGCTAGAGCCCGGAAAAACAGCAACATCACATATGCATATAAACATAGCATAATAATTGGATAAACAAACTTGTTTACCCATTCGTTCATCAAATACGCATTATGCGGCGCTGTATACACTACTACCTACATTTCACGATTCAGTAAACTTAACTAGATAGGTAACGCACCCACCTTATTGAAAAGAGACCGGGATCCAATAAAACAGCTGTCAAATCCACAGTATTTGAAGAGACAGGTGAACATCGTTATAAGCCATAGATTTCTTTTGCTATACCGAGTAAACACACGCTCACTACAAGTAAGCAAAAATATAAACCATCGGTCAAATGCAATATATTTCTAAAAGGCGGGAATCCTATTCCATATATACGAGTAGTCTTTTGTATCCGTCTTTTGTTGTTTGTATCCGTCCATATATCTGTCTTTTGTTATCTTTTGATAGGCGCTAATTACTACGAACATTAGAACTCGTTACATGACAAATCAAAGCCATATAATACCATCAGGCTGAGTCTCTTCACTGTCGGAGATAGACCTCTCCCAAAGACCGTTGCCACACACGAACTTCTCTCCACTCATCCGGCCAATATCGGCGACTAACTTTAAGTCGTCAGTTCACCACCGAAGGACAGCCCACGCTACGTTTCCCGGTAAACGAAAACTCGTCTCCCACATCGGTTATGTCCTGCAGCATATAATATTATCCCTTGAGTTATGTCAGCAGCTTTAGTTCGTAGTCGAATTTCTTGGTTACCTACGGATTTTGTTCAACAAAGAGGTTCTGAGTATAGGTTTGTGGTGGAGTAATATATAAAATACTTACCTTACAAGGTAAAATCGCTCGGCGCTCATGGTTAAACCGCCGCGCGTGCGCCACCCGTCTCGATGCGCAGGAGTTCTGCGCATGCGCCGCGCCGCCGCGGCAGACGAGAGTCTCCTACCTAACGTTTACACAAAACTTACGCTCTAGACATTATATACTTCAATACGAGTTCCGTCGTCGTTACATATTAAATATATGGATATATATTGTGGTTATTAATTGAATCTTCGGGACTACTTGGCCGAGGTCTTCTGGAATATCTTTTCTTTCTTCCAAACGTTTCGTCAACAACTGCGGTTAACATCTTCAGTGGCGACTGCGTTCACTTTCGGAGAGATGTTATCTCTTCGGCTTCTCGAGCGCAACTGACTCGACGACTTTGGCGCACCGGTATTTATAGTGGGCGAGGGTAGTTGTGATTGTGTGTGTACCGAGGCACCGATATTTATAGTGAGCGAGGGTAGTTGTGATTGTGTGTCAGGAAAAAGTGTGTGTTGCAACGAGCCTAAGGGCTCCCCCGCCGGTAAACCGGCGGAAGGAACGGACCTCGACTTAGGGCGTTGCATTGGGGGGATACCGCGGGATCGCGAGTCGGCGAGAAGCGCCCAGGCACGTGCCGATACCTGGTACAAGTGTTGGCTGAGGGCCGGTGTGTGTTAACGGTGTGACGAGGGGGACGTCCACGTCTCCGCCGGCGGGGACGGTGTCTGTGTGTTGCGTCTGAGTGCAGTGTGAGAACCGCATTGGCAGCGGTGATCGGGTCGTCGGGTTCGTCCAGGATGTGCCGCGGGCAAGATAGCGCGGAGGGGCACTCCTGTCCGGTATGTAGGTGAGGGAAGAGGCAATCAGGGGGTTGGGATGGTGTGGGATAGCATCATAGTAGCGTCGGGCGGTGTCTTTTATGTATTTGACGATGGAGGGAAGTTCCAAGTCCTTGTGGAGGTCAACGTTACGCAAGTACCATGGTGCAGCCACAACCTTGCGCATGAATCTATTTTGGAGTTTTTGGAGGATTGTAATGATGGAGGGAGCTGCGTGTGCGAACACAACTTGCGTTATCATGGAGCAATAATGGTGAAGGTCGATTCACGAGTCGGGGCTGTTTCACTGCTAGTATCGCCATTATTGTTCGAAGTTCGGCACAGTAAACATCTGCTGTTATTACTTGACCAGACCTGAGAAAGCTATAGTGAATAACACCATGAATAGACCACCAAACAGTTACCATTACCTTTTTATTGGTAAGCTTTGCCTTAGGGCACAGTTGCGGCGTTTGACCTGGGGTCAGCCATTGCATTTTTCGCTTTCGGTTATCGTAAAGAATCTACTTTTCGTCACATGTCACAATTCGATCCAATATTCCTTCATTTCTGTACCGATTCAACAAGGCAACGCAAGTTTCAATATGCGTTTCTTTCTGCAGATCAGTCAAATCATGAGGCACCCATTTTTCATATTTTCTTATCTTATTGATTTGATACATATGAGTTAATATTGTAGGTAAGGTAACGTTAAACCATGCCGCTAATTCCTGGGTAGTTTGACTCGGATCGGCATCCACCATCTCCTTCAATTCAGCGTTATTCACCTGTGTGAATAACGCTGAATTGACCGCCCGGTCTTCCACGTGGTTCGTTCTTCAAGTCGAAGTTTTCATTATGAAAGAGTTTAAACCAAAAACGCACGGTTCGTTCATTAGCAGTCTCCTCTCCAAACGCAGCATTGATATTGCGAGCCGTTTCTGCCGCGTTAGTTCCGCATCGGAACTCATATTCAAAGATTACTCGGATTTTCAAAGTATCCATCTTTCCCGTCTAAGCTGAATAAAAAAAACAATTGAAAGTCGTTAATCGTCAATGTTGCACATTTTTTAAAACAAGAACCTCATAGGTATGATACCTATGTGAAAAACGTTTCACTCGAAAATCTCACACCATGAAGGTTTTATGTCAATTCAAAGTATCTATTAATATAAAACGGCAATTTCGTACTTTAACCCCTATTATAATATGTATTTCAATCAAAACCTATTGAAGCAGACAGATTTTTTTTTAAAGCTTGTCACAGACAGATAGCCGCGGCCTGAATTGGCGGCCGTGATGGCGAACAGTTGTGTTAACTCGTAGCTATCTTGTCTAGTTTTGTTTCGGGTTTGAAAGGGTTAAAAGCGTGTTACCGACCTTAACCATATTTGCCGCTCTTTTCTTTCATTGACAGACTCTTTTATCTGTGGTCATAATTTAATGGCCTAAAATATTTGTATCTATATGAAAAATCTTTGTAAAAACAAAACGCCAAACATGAACGTCCTGATGTGAAACCTTACATTTATAAAATTTCAATTACTTTTCCAACGATTTCCATGTACATTTGTATTAGTTATACTTTCTTGAAAAACGTGGTGGTTTTCACGTAAACATGCAGTTACAATGTTTTAGTAGTACCTGTTTGTCAAGACTCATCTCATAACACCTCAAAATGTATCTATTTCAACACATGGGAGCTTTTGACCGGTAAGTAACTTGTTTATTTTCCTTCTATAATCTCAATGTTCGTTCATAATAACATACTATTTGTATACTTTGTATCAAAGAATATTTGTGATATTCCTATACTGATGGTTAACATTCATTCTTTACGAAAATATAACCTTCATAATCTTTATAATCAGTTTTTATCTTCCTTACCCACTCTGCCCACTTTGCAACTAGCCCTTTCAGTATGTATTCACTGCTGTACATGGGCCTCATGGCCTCCTCATGGACATCGTCTTGTGCATGAGGTATAAATGGCCCCAAAACATCACGCTTGCCAAGCAGGTTGGCGATTTTACTCTTTAGGGATGCTGTATTTCCTCAGTGCCTGTGCTAGGTGGTGTCGGCCACCTATAGAATAGCATCATTTCTTCCCGTGGCTATCGTAAAAGGCGACTAAGGGATAAAAAAGCTGCAAAGATTACTAATACTTGTATTATTTATAGAATTGTAATTTTAAAAAGCCATTGTTATTGTTGAATTAGTAAAAGTGGCTAGACTTATAATTATTTGTTGTCAAGAATGAATAACTGTTACCTTCAGAAAGAGGTATGTGTTTTTAACCCCCCAATGGTGACTTGTATGTCTCACAGACCCGGGTGTTTGCGAAAGTTGAATAACTTTTTTCTCGTTTTACAAATTTGGCCAGATTTCATATATATGCCTAATTTGCCTATCATCATCAGCTTCATGAAATACCCCTGTCTCTGACAACTAACAATCAAAGTATTGTTTTGAGTCACCATTGGTGGGATAATTGTTATTCTAACAATACATGTGCATCTGGACTGCATTTCAAAATATGGGATTATTGCTTTGCCAATATAAATTTGCTGCATCCTACATAACCCGAAAAGCACGACTTAGTTTTTGAAAGAGTGGTAATTACAATTTTTGGATTGCAGCCTTAACTATAATACAATTCTACGTAACACCTATGTATTGTACGTTATCTACAATGTATAATGCCTGAAATTCTGAATTCTGGAAAAGTCTGAAATTATTAGACATTTTGTATATTAAATAAATTAATTAATTATTATTAAATTTGTTTTAAGGAACTATGGCGTAGATGTTAGTTATGAAAAATTGCATTCAAAGATTTTCAAAAAACTCATACATAATCGGGAATTGAACCCATCATTTTCCATGAATTGGAATTTTATTACACTAATTGATAGTGTAAGTTGTAAGGAACCTTGCTTCTGTATAAATTAATAATTCATTATGACTAACATGGTCATAAAAAAAAAACAATAGTAGAACCTTCAATGTTTTTTTATTTTTCAGCCACACATCAAGGGAGGACTATGAAACGTTTGTGACAGCTAAAGATTTGGATAAGAGTGTAATTACACGTATTCTAGATAACGAATTTCGTAATCCCCTCCTTGAGAGTACTGACTCTGAGGATGAGGCTGCAGAGGAACAAGAGAGGCAGAATTTTAACTGGAATCAGTTCTGGAATACAGTTTGGAAAAAGAGAAATGATGTAAGGCACCTTGTATGAAAAATTATATCAGTTATATTAAAAACATATTTTGCACATAATATATAACCTATGTCCATCTGGAATAATGTACCTTTCAAATGGTGAAAGAATTTTTGAAATCGGATTTGTAGTTTCGGAGATTACCTCCTACATCCAAACTTACAAACTATACTTCTTTATAATATTAGTATAGATTAGTTCATTGATTTATATCTTCAATATTTCTGATTTAATTATAATTTATAGTTATACCATACATTGACAAAATACTATTGGGTTATTTATCTGGGAAGATTTTAATGTACTTTTATGAATATATATATATAGGTATATAAAAATATTTAGGGATACACAGGATACAATACAGAGAATGATTTATTTTGCATTGGGAGTTCTTAATGAACATTGTTGTAAACTGCAATATAATCATGATTAAACAAGCTAAAGGAAGTTCTATCATTATTATATGAAGCACTACACTTGAAGAGATTAGTGACACCTACCTACAGTTTGGGAAATATTATATTTCTGAAAATAACTCTAAATAAAATGAAAGATAGGTTAGCCAAGAATACATTTGAGGAGTGATCCTGCAAAACCAGACAAGTCACATTTTTTGAAAATTTCAGCTTTAAGCCTATATTCTAATGCATAGCTATCGCTACGTCGTGTAACAGTCATAGAACGTGCAAATTCATACAAGTCCTCATGCTGCGACTACTAGAAAATTAATGAATCATGCAAAATCAAACTTATAAAAATATTTTGTTATTTTTCAAACTTATTTATTAACCGGACTTGTCTGGTTTTGCAGGATCACTCCTCATTTATAAAAAATCTACCCTCATAAATTGTCAGTTATTTTTATTTTATTCAACTAAGCATATGAGTGTATATAGTAACTCATAGGTGACGCCTATGTGTTACTAATAAGATTAAACATACTAATCTTGAAAATGAAGCGAGAAGTATGTTACTTACAGCCGTCTGACGGAATTTGATAATTTTATTGTAACTTGATAAAATATACTTAATTTCAGAATTTCGACTCAACCAGAGCAGGCCACACATATGTCCCAGGGTTCCGTCCAGTGGCTCCATATCTCAAGCTCTCTAGTCTAACCTCATTACAACACGAAAAATGTCTCAAAGTGCTTTCTGCAGAAAACAAAAATATATTACCAGGTCTTTTCCTACCGAGACCCAGTAAGATGGATCATAGAGTGTTTGAGGTAATATTTTTCATTTTATTTAAGGCTTTTGATGATTTTTGAGACTATGATAGTGATCTGCAGACTCATCATCTAATCTATTACATCTATCTGCAGATTGACGAAAGATTTAAGTAAAAAGTCAAAACTCTTAAATAAAAAAGTAGCTGTGTCCGACTTCCACTTTACAATCCAGAAGAGCATACAGTCCATCTGGTGGGGCGTGGACACTGCTACCTATGCACATCTGTGACACATGCCAAAATGACAACTATATAGCATGCTCCTGTATGTGCTGCCTACCATTGCAGATTTGAAAATGAATTTATGAATTTGGAAGAAAGGTTACAAAAATGGGGAAAGATAGGATAGGCTGGGAATGGGCTCTGGCATATCTCACTCGCTACCGGAACACGTTCTGAATTGGGAGAATAGGATAAAATAAAGTACATTTTATAGTAAGTCTCCTGTGAGACTGCATTTTGTAAAATTGACATTTTTCAGTAATATTTGTTTGTTCAAATTTTATTTTAATTTTTCTATGCCACCAATCGCAGAATGTGTGACAATATATTAACTTTGAAAATTAATTGAATTGAGAGGGTAACATGGTCAGTGAGTGGTTTGATGAGAGAGAATTTCGTAAATCAAACAATTGGAGGTATACTGTTAAAACTGATATTTATCTGAGTGAGATGTGCAAGGGAAACAGCAATATGACTTGTTCAACCCGTCGGCATTATAATCGATTCGCTTCTGTATAAAATACAAATAAATTTATTATTATTGTTATTGTAGGAGGTACGAGAGCTTTATAAGAAAGAACAGCAGGAGTACATAGCTTGGGCGAAAACCATGTGGGCCACAAAACACTGTATCAGGGCCCTACGACCCAAACCTGAAGTGGAGGCAGTGTATCAAGCAGAGTTTAATATGAAAGCTCACAAGATGCAGTCATTCCCCAAAAAATATTCCATGGCTGCACAAATTCCATTGGAAATGAGAAATAATAGTTTTGAAATGGTTCATCAGAAGGATTTGATAACTGTAAGCAAATAATCTGTAGTTTGTAACTATTTTGTAACTTGTAACTATATATGCCTGTTGTATATGCCTGTTGCGTATACCGAGGATGGTGAGTGTACGGGCAGCGGGTGGTGAAATGATAACTCTAGTCAGGTCGCAATGAAAACTACGCCTGAGGAGCTTGCCCGTACTGACCGGTACACGAACACAGTTGGATGCCTCTGAGGTTTCGATCAAGATGTGTAGAAGCAGGCGTTGAGACAGTATTCTTGAAAGCGCGTTTTTTCAAGTTTATATTAGTAGTGAGAGCTGCAGTGGTTTACTGATGATTGTTCAATTTCCAAAATCCAATTTTCAGATGTTCATTTCAATTGTCCATGATTGCATACAAATCGAGCTTTCTTATATTTCGGATTTAGGTGTCTCAACTAGCTTCCATTGTAGCGAGTGGATTCGTGTATCGACCGACTGGGGGAGCCTCAGGCGATCTTTATTTAATACACACATGGGAGCGAGATAGCACATGATAAGGACAGACTGTTTTTAGAGAAAGACAACAACAATAACATTGACGCTTACATTCTGAGTTTTACAACTCTCGTCTTCCTTCAGGGTTTTACTTAATTTCTGTCGTAATCTTTATTTACAAAATACATACTACACACAAATACATTTACACAAATTCTTAACAATAAAAGGACATCAAATTTATATTTACAAATACATCTTACGTTGCTAACTTGAGGCGTCATCGTTAACAATGCCTTTGCTTAATTGAATATTTACTCTCGCCTTACATTCGTAAGATTTTTAGTTTCAATCCTGGTATCTACAACTGAATTTCGACTTTAGTATGGTTGAATGGCAGAGCCGAGAGAGAAGTCAACTTGAAGAAACTCTCATTTTAATAATCTTAAAACGTATGTGTAATATGCATCAATCTGTATACATTCCTGCAGCTTTTTCTGTTTGTATTGCATTTTCAACCACAATTCTACTTCTAATCTTTCAAATCTTTGCTCTATTTCATTAGCCTTTTACTCAGAAAAGCATTAATTGCTATCCCATCTTTTCTTCCTTCATCCCATAATCCTTCCATTTCCCATTTGACCCTCAAGATACAGTTTTATACCTAGTTTGAAGGCCAGAGGTCCAACTAATTTATTTATTAAAGGTGACATAATTGTAATTTGTATGTACTTATCTATTGTATTTTTTTATTACTGTACTTATCAATCTATGTTTTTAATTGGATGCTTAAAATTTTTGTTTTTATTATCTAATCCAAACCTAACCAAAAGCCCCAAAGGTGGGCAGCAAACTTCGGCGGTACATGCCAACATTCGTAATTTACTGACATTGGCATACAAACGTCTTTCTGTAAAAGAAGTGTCAAAGTCGCAATTGATCTCAATTTTACCCATTAGCCCAGTCTACTGTGCAATAGGTCCTAGGTTTTATTGCCAGTTGGACAATCATTTGTTTAAAGACGCGTGTTTGTTTGTATCGTATCTGGGTGTTGCATATGTTGTATTCGTCTTTGTATGTGTCTCTGGCGGCACAGGAAATCCTAGTGTGAGCCATTGAGTCATCGTGATGATGTTTTTATTATTTATTCTGCATTTACAGGTGGACATAAAGAAGTTACCACAAATCGATTGCGAAAAAATGTTAAGGCAGAAATTCACAGTCATAAATCCCATCATAATGCCAGAGCCTTGCGACAAACATCCCTGCAAGTTTATACTCCCATGTAAGTTATTCGGTCTCTTGATTCATTTACTCTTTTTGCACTGTACAGATGCGAACTTACTGCTTTGAGGCATTCTCTACCATTCAACCATTGGTCAAAAAGAGGTAAATTAAAGCTTATACACTTTTAGCTTATACAATTAGCTCTTATACATAGTTATAAAAAATACAGAACCTAATGTCTAAAAGACAGAAGAAAACATTAAAAAGAAATAAACTTTATTAATGGCAATAGGAAAAATATTTTCGTTTTTGAACTGTATAAATTAAAATTAAATGTTTTCATAATTAATACATATCATCAAGGGAGTCCCCTTTATTAGTGCTGGTTTTTGGACCTCCCTATATGTGTATGTTTGTGTGTTTAAACTCAAACAAATACCATAGACAGACAACACAAGTTCGTAAAATTGTATGGAAGCCAAGCCTGTCACATTATGAGTAAATTTTAATAATGGGAAACCACTCGCCGATGAAACGAAACATCTCTCTTGATTGTACACTTTTAGTGAATTTTTACTATTGATTATATCATAATTAGGCATTTTGTGGTTTTGGAACAACTTGCTAGCAGCACCAGTTGGAGTAGATTGAACGAACAAGAAGTCCCAACTTAGGGCACGATGCAATGAATTGCGTTATTTATCCATCTATATCTGAGTTTTTAACCATTGATAAAATTTCCCTTCCAGCCGAAGACACAACATCAATCATGCCTTTAGTGGAAATACATAGAGAATTAGCGCAGTACGCTTCAGACAATGGCGCTCAATACATTTGCAGTGAATCCACACTGAAATGTCTCACAGAGAGAGACCGCAAGTGGATGATACCGGTGACTGTTTGTCCGGTTATAACTCCGGGTAAGATTTAGTCTACACTATAACATGTCCCTGAAATCAAGTTGAAAAGTCCCTGAAAATATATTATTCAGTATCGAGCATAGAATCAATTCTAACAGTTTTTCTAATAGGTATTTTTCCAAATCAAATCATTTATTTGCAATCGCTAGGGGGAGAGTGCATGCTGCATTCCCACAGCCGCTAGGCGCACTCGACTGGCCACGTTACCCCTCTCTCACAGAAGACTACCTTGAAATGTAATGCATCTCCCCAATGTACATACGTGTTTCGGTAGTGAGTGAGATATGCTAGAGCCCATTCCCATCCTATCCCAACCCTTTCTCACAATCCATACCTTAATCTGCAAAGGACACATCCAGGGGCATGCCAATGTTTGTCATTCTGGACTGACATTGGTATGTATTGCAGATGTCTATGGACGACAGTATCCACTTACCATCAGGTGGACTGTATGCTCGTCTGCCGCCTTTATCTATTGAAAAATGTAAATAAATAATAGATGGTAATTAAATAGGGGATCATCACATCACGTTTGCCAGAATTTTCGTGCAAATTTATAGAAAATGTTACAAATATATTATAGAAATTATAGTTATTACGTTTGACATTTTAAATAAATATTAATCATAATTTTAGTATGTAAAAAAATATATCTTAGTCAAAAATCTATGGAATAAGTTATTGTTCATTTCTCGTATATCTTTTATTCTACGCGCAGTTGCATCCTACGCGTGTTGACCGCGCCGCTACTGTACTGTGTAATGAGCACTACGAAAGTTTTAGATAGAACAACAAACATTTACGTTTGTATCTTTTGATTTATTCCCTTATCCCACGCCAGGGAAGTGGCGTGTTGAAAATTTAAAAGTAGTAATAGTAATAAATTTAAAAGTAGTCTGTCTTGGTCCTACCTTATTGTGAGCTCCAGTGTTCACTTTGTTGGATAGAATCTCACTGCTTGTGTGTAAGATATCCATTACACAATGAATCCAGATCTCGATATATGAAATTATGGATTCCAACACATTATGCGGTCGCGCAGAAGAGTCCTAACGTTTCCCTATAACCCTAAAACTGAGGGACTGTGGGATTCCAACATAAACATTAAGTCTGAGTAATATTGGAAGGGTGAGGCGAAGCCGAGTCCTTTAAACGAGGCCGTTAATTGCTATTTCGGCCGACACTTGTATAGTATTTTTCTCTAATTTGCGAGGAAACAATAAACAAATTAATTCAAGAAACAAGTTATCCCAGAAAGAATTCGCTTTTTTTTTTCAGTTTTCCACCTGATGAAATCTTCATATGCCTTTTCATATTTTTCTCTCGATTTCGGTGATAACAGGTTTTCAGAAAGTATCTTTTCTACTACTTTGCTTGGAAATCGCTTCATTATTTTAAAAAAGGAATACATCAATCGGCTCTTTTCTGTACGCACGCCAGCAATTTCCAACACGACAATAATAGAGATTGCTTTAACACATTTTGTTAACATTCAGTTTCAGTTTTTATATTTGCAAACATTAACCTACAATCAGGGACGTAACTAGGGGGGGGGGGGGGGGCTGACGGGGATTGTGCCCCGGGCGCCGGGTTTTCAGGGGCGCCAAAATAGCAATTGTTGTTTTCCAAAAAAATACAAGTGGAAGATAAAAATAATAAAATAAATAAATAATATTAATAAAATTTTAAACTGGCGCTCCAAAGATTTGAGTTATTGCGTCATAAAGATATCTCCAGAGTTCAGAAAAGTCTGGAAATGTGAAGAAAAATTTAGAGCGCGGTGCGCGCCGGCGCGCGGGAAGGTACTCGATTTTGATTGGTCTATAGTCTATAGAGATCGTGCAAGTTGGCGATAATTTAAATGTGATTTATTTCTTATATTAGCAAGTAAGTAATCTATGGATGCTTAGTTTAAACATTATCTATTATATATTGCACTGGCTTCATCACACGATTTCATTATTTAAAAACTACTAGCTAGTGTTTTAACTTATTTAAAGGCACAGGAACCATCTAGTGTTACACTAGATAGTTCCTATGCACTAGGGTATTATTGTACCAACTGCTGAAACAAAAGCAGAAGCAAATTCTCTTCTGAAAAATATAAAAACATTTGAATTTATTATCCTCTCCTGTTTTTGGTATAAGCAGTTAAGCCGTATCGACATTGTAAATAAGCTTTTACAAAGAGAGGACATCACTATTGAAAGATCAGCAAAACATATTAGCCGACTGATTTCTGAATTTGAATCAGAAAGGTCAAATTGTTCAAGTAACGCAGTAAAAGAAGCCAAAGAAATAGCAACACAGCTTAACATAGATCCACATTTTAAAGAAGTAAGAAAGAGGAAGAAAAAGCGCATGTTTGATGAGAAGGATGATGATGTAAGCCATGAATTCTCAGAGGAGAAGAAGTTCAAATTGTTAATGACGCAAATAGTTGATCGGATTCTAACTGAACTGAGGCAAAGGTTTCAAACTTATTTGGTTTCCTCAATGGAGCGGGATTTGAAACATTGAATGGAGAGGAATTGAAGAATCGGGCTATTGAAGAATCGGCAGCACGAACTGGCTATAGAAGTAGAGAGTTTCAAGTACCACGCATTGGATTTAGGCCCTTTAGAATTTAGGATTAAGGATTTAGACATGAAAACGACCACTTCGTCTGATTTTCTTACATTAATATACCAAAACGGACTTGAGGATGCCTACCCAACATTACTACTGCACTAAGAATTTTCCTAACAATACCAGTTTCAGTTGCCTCAAACGAAAGAAGTTTCAGTAAATTAAAAATAATATCAGAAACTTGACAGGACAGCAACGACTTACCAACCTTGGCATCATTTCCATAGAGCACCAAATAGCTTCTAAACTATCTTTTGACAAAATTATAAGGACTTTTGCAGCTACAAAAAGTCGTAAAGTAAAATTTTAGTTCATATTCAGGTTTTAAGTTTCACCAAAGTTTTTCACTATTTTTCAGAATCTTTTAGATATACATAAATATACGTGTAAACTGTATAGGCCTAATACACTATGTAACTAACTATTGATTGCGTGATTTCAATAACTATTAATTAACTTTTAACCTTTGGAATCGAGCATTTACTTACCACCTACGGCACCTACCCAAGTTAATTATGACAAGTATAGTAAATGTTTGGTAACAATCTCAGGAGTGTTGTTTAGTTTCTTTTCATTGGTCATGGTTGGACAATCTTCTGTTAGTGGGTGAAGGGGGGGGGGGGGGGGGCGCCAAAGTGAGGTATTGCCCCGGGTGATATTTAGCCTAGTTACGTCCCTGCCTACAATTCTATCTAATGTAAATATAGGTAGCATAAAACGCTTTAAACTGAAATCCAGGGATTTGAGGAATATCCATATTATTATTCTTTTGCTATATGATATTATTGCAAGTACATAAATCACACTACATAATTTCGACTTCTGATTATGAATTAACAGGGTAGATAGGATATATATGGGTAAACAGGATATTGGACTATTGCAAGGAGAGACGTGATACATGAGCTGATGATATACAAACCTAAAACAATCTAGCAAAAAAAATAGTACAATACTGTCCAGGCCCGAAATAAAGCAATTGACGGCCGAGTAATGTTGGAAGGACGAGGCGAAGCCGAGTTAACATATTTAACACGTTTAACATATTTTGTTTTATTTATCTTATCTCTGAAATATCGATACATCCCTAAAAATCATCACGGTACCTTAAGATAGTCAATAAATATACTATTGGCAATAAATTACGGTTTCCGGGATTATTGTTCAGAAAATCCCAGAATTGTCCATCTTATATCAACACGTTGCAAGTACATAAATCACACTACCTAATGCCGACCTCTGTTCATAATGCTTCATCTATATTGATTTTTATTAAATCTATGCAGTCATTTTCAAAATTAACAAGTTCTGCAATTTGATACTGGATGAGATAGTAGGTATTTAAACTACCTTTGGAATATCTAACCGGGTCTCTCCGATTCTTTAAAAATTGAGTATTTATTATCGTGAAATTTGACATTTCATCCTCAAGTACCTACCGAAATATCGGCCGAAACTTCGTTTTTCATATTGTCGGAATAGACCCCCAGCCTCGTTCAGTCAGTCAAATATGTCCTAAGATTAAATTATTGTTTTTTTTTGAGAAATAAATAACTGGTTTTTCTGTACCAGATGGTGAAAGAAACATCGTCATAGTGATGGGCAGTGACTTTGCCATCCACAGGGAGTCTGCGAGAAATAGGACCTACCGAGCCTTCAGACATTTGTTAGAGAACTCGTTGGTCACGTAAGTAATATTAATTAATATAATTAATTAAGTGTTATGAATATTAACAGATTTATCTCATATCTTTAAACGAAAGTTACTGAACCCTAATCAGTACCCTGACTATTACAATTAGGGTACTGATTATAATTACTATAATAAGTTCCTTTATGAATGGATATTTACAATTGATCCATTCCAAACCCTCCAACCACAAATTTTGTTCAGGATTCTGAGTACTAGGTGAATCAGGAAAACCTGATTCCTAAACAGGAAAGTAAATTTTTAATTAAATTATAAATAACATTGTATTCGGAAATTAAAAATGTACAAAGAGAATAAAGAATGGTTATTCGTTAAATTTTCTAGCTCGATTTTAAATAACTTTTTTCTGGAATATTTAAAAGTACTAGTGCTTTTTTTGCAGATTTTTTTGCAAAGAAATATATTTTTTTTTAATATTTACCATTTTTTTTACAATACAAAGACCAATAAATGTATTTTTGTAACAAAACACGTAACATTATATGTCAATTAACTCAGAATCATGAGCGGAATCCATACTTTCAAGCTTTGGGAAAGGTTCGTTTACAAACTATGTACAGTCAACAGCAGGTCAACGTATTATATATCCTAACGAATTTTTTTGCGTTGTGGAACGAAGGTGGCAGACAAAAATACAGTCCACCTGATGGTAAGTGAATACTGTCGCTCATAGACATCCACGATAAATGCGAACATCAGTCAAAAATGACAAACGTTCGCACGCCCCCAGGATGCGCTGCCTACCTTTGGAGAATTAGGAATGTATTTGAGGAAGGGTTAGGAAAATGAGGAACGAAAGAATATGGTGGCATGGGAATAGGCTTTGGCATATCTGGTACTACCTTACTACGCTAGTAATAGGGACTAGAATCGATGATAGTATTAGCGTGTTACTGACTATTAATATCGATTCGGGAATATCTTCGAAATCGACAACGACAAAAAACTCAAAATGCTTTTTATTTTCAGGGGAAAAGACAAAATGAAATTGCAAAAAGAAAACTGCGTTATCAAAGAGGTTAAACGAAACAATGCAATTCATTCAAGCGATATGAGTCATTTGAAACCAACTATTGATGACAGTGATGATGAAGAAGAGAAACTCATTATAGCTGGTAAGGATTCATTAAAATTCAAATGTATTTGCAAGAATACATTTGATATAATATAGGGACTAATTGCAATTTTGGTAGTGAAAGTGTTCCTTCCACTTGCATGTAGGTGTGCAGATATTTAATTTGTCATTTTGTCATAATTATTACAGGAAGTCATAACGTTATTATTTTTTTTTATTTTAAGCAGTTACACAAGTA
This sequence comes from Sesia apiformis, assembly GCA_914767545.1. NCBI lineage: Eukaryota > Metazoa > Arthropoda > Insecta > Lepidoptera > Sesiidae > Sesia > Sesia apiformis. The sequence goes on from OU611952.1 coordinate 20,929,665, forward strand.
TTCTAACTGTAAAAGACAAATGTGTGTTTGGGCCCACGACACGGGAATCCTAGTATGGGTCATTGAGTATGGTGTTATATATTTACCAAATCAATTCATTTATTTTGCCGAAACGTAATCAAAATTTGGTGTTACAAGAAACTCCACTCCACTCTTTTCGAGGTGGTGTATTTGTTCAGGGCTTGTGATAGCCGCTTTATTATCCCCTAGTTGTCTTACCCACGGGAAGAGATGGGGTGGTATTCTAAAGTCGGTGGATACCACACAGTCAACTTATATAAAACCAATATTCAACAGGTTTTGTCAAAGAAATGCCATTAAATTTTAGTTAGCGTTTTAATTCGTAGTTCGTATTAACGAATGGTACGTCTTTCTGGATCGTATTAAATGCCATATTCATGCTGCCATTTCTAAGGCCACCAGGGCCAGAAGAACTTAGACATACACGATGTTGAGGCAATCAAGGTTTTTTAGCCGGTAGGAGTCCGGCACTACCTGGTACCACCTAGACTAGCTAGACTAGATGGTACCAGGTTTTCCTTGATTGACTCTCCTAACATAAAAAAAAAAAGCTGCCATTTCTACTGCAATTAATTGAATTTTATGAAACGTTCGCGAATTGGTTTAATTTTAAAAGTCAACCTATATTCGATTCCATATTAGTGTATGAGGTCCCTCATTGCAATCATTTTTTCAATAATTTACCGCCATTTATCATAAATCGCGTGTGTCCCAACTTAAAAATCATCTGACTATTAAGTGGCTGCGTGGTGGATAATTGTCTAAAACCCTCGCATGATTAGTCCCTATTAACTATTTCTAAACCGATCTCAAAACTTATGCCAAACATATACTTACGTCTGTCTATCCTAAAGACAAGGGTCATTCTCACCCTTGCATCAGAAAAACCTCCAACGGCACGAAGCTGTCGGAAACGTAGGCGTTAATCTGCAGAAAAAAAGTTTAAACAATAACTTTAGAATTTAATAAAAATTGTTGTAAGGATAACAATTAAGAGTTTGTTCAATTGGTTTATATTTCAGATTATATCATAGAATCAAACCCACGAAGTGAGTCAATTACAGAAAATGATTCAATCATTAGCGATAATGACGCAAACAACTTAGAAATAGATACAGATTCAGCATCCGACACTGAAAACACAAACAATACCGCAGACATGGATTCTGTTACTATAAATAAACGAGTTTTGAGAAGACGAAAAGATTCTAAAGTTTCTAATAGTAAAAGTGATATAGAAGATATAAAATACAATGGTCCAGTTTTGCGAAGCATGAAAGAAGAAACGTGTAAAATTAGCAGACGAGTATCAGAAAGCCGAAAGTCTTCGAGAGACTCTAACAGTAGTCAAAATAATTCCGAAAATAATAAAAGTGAAACGTGTAAAATTACCAGACGAGTATCAAATAGCCGAAAGTCTTCGAGAGACTCTAACAGTAGTCAAAATAATTCCGAAAATAATAAAAGTGAAACGTGTGAAATTACCAGACGAGTATCAAATAGCCGAAAGTCTTCTAGAGACTCAAATAGTAGTCAAAATAATTCCGAAAATAATAAAAGTGAAACGTGTATAATTACCAGACGAGTATCAAATAGCCGAAAGTCTTCTAGAGACTCAAATAGTAGTCAAAATAATTCCGAAAACAATAAAAGTGAAACGTGTAAAATTACCAGACGAGTATCAAATAGCCGAAAGTCTTCTAGAGACTCAAATAGTAGTCAAAATAATTCCGAAAACAATAAAAGTGAAACGTGTAAAATTACCAGACGAGTATCAAAAAGCCGAAAGTCTTCTAGAGACTCAGATAGTAGTCAAAATAATACACAGGAGAATTCAGAAAGTTGCACAAGGAATGGCCGACTATTAAGGAATGATAAAGGATCGTTGGATGATAATAAGAATGATGATCTTGATAGAAATAGAAAACGTAAAAGTGATGGTCAAATAAAAAAAGAATCAGAAAATCATGAATCTTATTACAGCTGTAATTGCAAAGGTAAGTCATTATTTATGTAACAGGGATCTAAATTAGGGCTTTAAATTCATTTAATTTAATTGATTTACGAAAATGGTGGTAACCATAAACATCTAAGGGTCAGTGCAACGGAGAGGTTTTTTTTTTTTTTTTTTGATAATAAGCAACTGTATTATAATGGGGATGGTCGGATTTTTTTTTTAATAATTCATTTATTATTTTAAATGCATTATAATGGGGATGGTGTATAATGGGGGAGAATTCCATATGTACAACATCTCGTACGAGTGTTATTTTTTTGGACAAAGGACTAGGAAATTAAAACAAAAAATGTGAAATATTGGCGATGACGTCACAGTTACGGCTGTATGGATTGCTACTTTTGTCATAATATATAAAAAAGTAATCACCACAGATCAATGTAAACTTCACTATCACCTGTCATTGAGCTAAACAAATAAAAACATAACCTCTATTTGTGGTAATAATCTCTGTTGTGAACTGACTGCGGTTGGTTTTCTTTCTTTTTGAGCTTGAACTTCTGGTTATTTCAAATTAAATGATTTTTATTTGACATAACTCGTTTGACATAACATGGCTTACTAACTATAGACATTAACTATTGTATGCAGTACTTATTAAAACTGAGATTTACCTATAGATCACTATATTTACCTGTCAGTAATATTGATACAGCGCCTCTAAATATACATATTATCCATAATAAATTTGTAGCATATTATATGACTTGGTTATATATAAAAAATAATGAAATTTAATTGCACATATTAGTTATTTATTATTGATACTGATGGCACTAATTAGATAACATATATAAACACATTATTATGTGTTTTATAAAACATATATGTATAATGTACAAATATATAAACAATTATTATTTTTTATTGAGTTGCTTCAAGTAAATTTTCAGTCTCATTATAATTTTGTTGCAATTGTCTATTCTTAAACAGCTTGATGTTGCAGGCTTTAACAATCTTATTCTAAATATAAGGATGTAGTCGTAAATAGAATTCAAATTGTTTAGCAAACACACACTTCACTTTTTGTACACGTGTTATAAAGACTCGTTTTGAGGGCTAAACTCATATGCAGGAGAGGTGAGCATTTGCCTATGGACAACTAACGATGCAAACAATACATATAACTGTCGGATTGTGAGCACCTTGCATTCTTTATACAAAAAATTTGTGGAGAAACGGTAAGGCTTACCATATGCCACTTTTAAAACTGAGCGCTCAGCTCTCTATAGTAATCATATGAAATTTAGCGGCTCCACCCCAAGTTTTGCGTCCAATAACAAGCCAAGATACTTTATTTGTGACACGTCACTCATACCATTACAGGCACAATCTCTCGAAAGCGAGAATGACTCGTTTGAGAAACTACAGTTATGCACTTTTATAATTGGAATTGACAAAGGCATCTATACTCTTGTTTTATAGAAGGTAATTAGTCTTTTCGGTATTTAATGTCAGACGATTTGCTTCCAGCCATCCAAAGATCACAGACATACCAATCTCAACATCAGCAAAGACTGATTTCCGTCCTGAACCATGAAAAAGTAACGCAATGTCATCCGCATAGCAGACAATTTTAGTCCCTTTTATTGGCAGTTACATAATATAATTCATGTATAATATGAAAGAGCAGTACCAAGCACTGCCCTGTGACATTCCAAACTTTAGCGGGAGAACGTCACTACTTTCAGCACCGACCTTGACAAACTGTCTTCTAACCGTGAGGTAGCTTTCGAATCATTTCCATGAAACATCTCTCATCCCGAATTGTTCAAGTTTCCTCAGCCGTTTTTTTGTTTACGTTGTCTAAACTTATAGCGTTCCGCTAAAATGTTTGGTTTGGTTTGCAAATGTACTACTTACTCACTAAACTGTTTTGTTGCCGCCTTATCGGCCATACGCAGCGTAACTAATAGTTCATAGCTTGCACTACCCATGACTGTCATTAATGTCCATACTTTGCGTTCTTCTTTGACGTTATTCACGACAATCGATTGCTCGAATCCACTACAAATGGTTCTATTTTGTAGTGGATTGTATACTATTGTACCATTTGTTATGGTTATGGTACCATTTGGATTGTAGTGTAGTGATTTGTAGTGGACCATGTAATGCACATGGTAAGTCGATCTCGTCGCCGCTGCACTATACTAAGGTAGGTTCGGTCCGGAATGAATACACGGCGTCTTACTAGCGCTTTATTTCAGAACTGCCATTAACAACCTGACCGCTACAATATATGCGTACCTATCTATTTTACGTATTTATATATCACACGTCATAAGATATAAATAATCAGTTGCATAGGAATTAGGTTCGTCAGAGTTTATATTTATGTTTATATCACCAATTACGATAACTACCGTTAAGGCCGATGTTGAAAAGAACGGTATCTAAAGTCGGAATTTTAATTCGATTCCAGATTTGACAATTTCAGTGTTGCAACGTTATGACAAGTACTAAATAGTAACGTTGCGAAATTATTCGATACGGAAATGGAATATTTCCGGATCGATTCTTCTCGTTTATAATTTTATTCTCGTAAACTAAGTATATCAGGAAATTAAATATTTGTGAACGGATAATTTAGTTATGACGATTAATTTTATTACGGATCTGAGAGTTTTCTTTAATAATTGTGTGTGAAATAAATAAATAAATGTTATCATGAAGGAACATGAGAAATAAAACAAATAGATGTATTATGGTAATATTTTATTTTATAAATCGTCGCCGTCATCGCTATCGCTATCGCTGTCACTTTCTGTAACATTTATTATAAATGTGTCTGTGATATTGTCAATTAACATATCTAGCCCACTCATTTTTTCCTCTTCTTTGACAACATGGGATACGCATTTAGACCATTCGGTGGCCGTAATTTTTTGAATGCCTTCCTCAAATAAATTTCTCACGTCTGTCAATTTGAAGGTTTTATTATTTTGAGCTACATGCCCCTTTACCTGAGCCCATATCAATTCGATAGGGTTCAGCTCGCAATGGTAAGGGGGCAGTCTTAAAACCGTGATCCCATGTTGTGCTGCCATTTCGTCTACAGCGTACTTATTAAAAGACTCGTTATGTGGAATCAGTTCTAAAAGCGTAGCTTTAACCATATCTGGTTCGTAATGAATATTTTTATTTAAAAGCCAGTCTTGAATGGCAGCTTTTTTCCAGCTCATTTTTGGTGCCGTTTCCAATTTTCGGGAGTGGTAAGGTGCATTATCCATCACCACAATTGAGTTTGGTCTTAATTTTGGTAAGACTCCAGCGAACCACTCCTCAAAACAAACTGCATTCATCTCATCATGGTAATCTTCACAATTTTTCTTTGCTTCAAAAATCATGAGCCCCTCTTCCAGGAAGCCTTCTTCACTACCTATATGGCTAATTATGAGACGTTTGCCTTTTCCAGATGGGTTTTTTAATCCAGTGGTCAGTCCCTCCAAAAACGCTTGCCGAGATGATGTGACTTGCTTGTCCACCCAAGTTTTTTTTACAGTATGACCTTAAATCACATATAGTACATGAACATTCAATATTACTATTAAATTTAATGTAAATGTATATTAATTCAAAATGTTAGCCTTACCTGCGTTAACCCAAGTTTCATCTTGATAATATATATGTCTCCCTTCTCGTCGAAACTGACATATAGATCGCAAGTAACGCTGGCGCCATGTTATTATATCATTTCGATCAATAAGTGTGCTCTTGCGTGACCGTGCAACAAATTTAAAATTAAGATGCTTCAAAATTTTTCTGAGGGTGTCTTTGGAAACCTTGGGCATTTCTGGATCATCGTTCATCACTTGTAAAATCTGAAATAGTAAATTTTATAATAGTTTGGAATCATTACTTATATATAAAAGATGTAGGTATAAAATAATACTGTCTGACTGATTGACTAACCTTCGCAATGGTTGGAGGTAGCTTCCTTTTTACTTTACTTTTAGTTACTTTTTCAGTAACAGTGAAAGCTTTTCGTGGACGTTTTTTTCTTGGAGACAAGAAAACATCCACGTCTTTTTGTGATGTACTTGGCGGAGGATCCATTTTGATGGAAAACCAAAACAAATAGATTCACTCAAAGTTCACAAAAAACTATAAACGTAACAACAAACACAACGTAACAAAACTTTAACAAAAACCCAACAAAATAACAAAATATCGATTCGCAATGAAACGAGATATTCGTGCAGTCAGACTAGGAGAATGAAGCCGAATGACAAGATAAACAAAATGGCGATAGCTGCACGAGCGCGCACGGGTTGCCAATACAGAAAACTATCTAGGCTCTTTTATTATAAGTTTTGTTTTTAATATAAAAAAAAACAAAAATATTAACTTTTTATAAAATAAAGCAGCGGTTACTAATTAATAAATAATTGTTATGAATAATTATGTATTTATTTAAATAAAAATCAATAATTTAGTCTTTAATTGGCACACCAATATTATGATTACATAAACATAAATCGCGATTGTTTATCGATTTTTGTGTTCATCACTACACTATTATATGTGGTATCATTATTTTACAAAATGACAGTAGCTAATGTCAAATGTGGAATCGAATTATAATTCCGACTATAATAACTCAAATAAATAACCGGGCATAATAAAAGAAGGCGATCTGTATATAGTCAAAATACTAGCTGTATCAGAAATATTAATCTGCAGACAATACCGTGTGGAATGAAACTCATTGTAGTCATCTAGTTGAGTAATAAGTTAACTGTTGTGTCATTAAATCAACATTCGGTCAAAATGATTATATCAAATCTTATAGCCATACGTTTAAAGGTTACCACAAATAGGGTCAAAAATTATATTTATACTGTTAAATGAAAATACTTTAAAGTTAACAGATCAATGAAAATATTTTTTCGCACTCGTCAGAAAAATCAGTTATGTAGCAAGGAAACTTCCATAGACTTGTCTAACTTGTCAGCAATATCATTTGACGTCATGAGGACTGGTAATGAATATATTTATTATGTTATACTTATTTACAGATTTTTAAATCTTATATCTTGAAATTGTATAGAAATCGTGCGTGCCACGTCACGAGTAAATTGTAGTGATGGGAAACTCACCGATAAAACGAAACATCTCCCTTGACTCTGATTCACTACTATTGACGATTTTTTACAATTATTAATTAAAGCGCAATTAGATATTTTTGTGTTTTCTAACAACGGCTTGCCACCAACACTGAAATCGAAACTGAAGCTTAACTTCGTACACGCAGCCATGAACTTGCGTTATCTATCCTCCTATATCTAGATTGGAGACTTGAGATGGACAATGTACCATTGCTCGCCTATCGCTCTCCCAGATTTGCTGGTAGAAATCTCCTAAGGGAATGGACACACCTTTTGTACGTATTTTCTTTTGTAACTATTTTTATCATTGGTGTGTACTATTGTATGTAGGCATATAAATAAAATGTTTCAGAGCTATACCAGCGTCCCGCGCCTCGCTCCTTCCGAAAGTGGCAAGTTAGGAACAATACAAGGAACGAGAGTTATGACGTCATTGTGCACTCCGCCCACAAACTCAGGGTGAGTGCTATTTACCTTAATGATCATTTTATGTCATTATTTTGTAGAATTTACATAATCTTAATAGCAAACTACATAACTTTATTTTAAAAATACATACCCCTCAGATTATTGATATTTGACCTTGCATTGTTTTATTTTGTTTAAAATTTCATCTGGGAGTCAAAACGACCGACCGCGACGACGAAATAATTAAGGCAATGGGTGTACATATACCTATAGGTCCAAAAGTTTCCGGCCTGACAATGAAATGCGCACGGATGAACTCCTTCGCATATCGCGCAGGAGTTGACGATGACGATTTTTCCGAATCGGAATCATTAAATATTTTTATTCTTTTGAACATACTTTTCGGATTGTTTAATTAGAATTTCTATCCCAGTATAAAAATAGTCAGAAGTTTTGTCTTCAAAATGGACGAAAACCGCATCGTACACTTCATCACCAGTGAAAAATCTTCTACCCCTAAAGTCCGCCATGAGTTGTGAGAACAAATACCTATCACTGGTAGCCAAGTCAGGACTATATTTTGAACTAGCACCTTTCGCAACTGCGGCGACATGGACGGGTGCATTATCACGGAGAAGCCGCACACCTCTGCTTAGTTTTCCACTTCGTTTCTGCTTGATTGCGTCTCGCAATTGCTCAATGAGGTTAGCATAATAGCATCCAGTCACTGTAGTATTGCATTATTTTACGTCTATAAGCAATATCCCTTCACGATCCGAGAATATCGAAGTCATAATCTTTTTGGTGGACTGAGTCACCTTTACCTTTCTAGGCGATGCTTCACCAGAACGACGCCACTTCATTGACGCTCTCTTGGAAAGGGGATCATAGAAAACAATAGTTTCATGCCCACTAACAATTGTCTACAAAAAATCGTTTCCGTTTCACTGAAAGACCTCCAAAAGTTCCTTAGAGCTCCCTACTTCGCTGCACACCAATTTTCTTGTTATTGTATTTAGGTAACTCATATGTGTGCAAATAACCAAGATTTCTCAAATGTTCAGATCTATTCCTGTGGATTAATAATTGTTTTTATCATTTTCAGTGAAAAGTCATTTTAATTTTATTGAACATATTTATAATCTTGCAATGATGAAAAGGTTATCATAATTATTTATTTCAGGATGAAGTGCGTGAAGTAATTGTAGAGCCAACCCCGGAATATCAGATAGAGTTGGGTGTAAGCGAACTGCCTCGGGACAAAATAAAGGGAATGGCAGTTTCACTGCTCTTGCACAAAAACACCTCCGTTGTAAATGGTATGATTGTTTTTTTTAGATGAGGTATTTGTACCTCATATAAATTAATTTATGTTTTCAGAAAACTGAAAATTTAGATCGTTAATTTCAAATTAGAACATGCAAACTCACCATTAACATAACAAAAGGAACATACATATTAATTATTAAGTATTTAACGTAATATAGCAATATATCTTAATAAAAGCCTAACAATGAACAAACTATGTATTTAATAAATTATTAAATTGAATGTGTACACCTCTTCCTATATGTGCATATGTGTGTGGGTTGTCCCTATAGAACCCTGTGTGGGTGTTTGTGTGCTTAGAATGCTAAAAAGCTAAGAAAAATCCATTTATAATCAATTTCTTTATCTCCCAGTACGTATCGACGGTCAAACCGGTAACGTAGTGATGTATGACAACATTCAACTGAAGGACATCACACAAGAACACCCCGATGTGCTGCCAGAAATCATCAACTCCATACATACAGTGTTCGACCAACTTCAGGGACTGCTGCCCGATCATTATGTTTTACATCATGAAGTGAGTATTATGCTTTATCTTAAAGGTTTGGGCTTTCCCAATCCTATAATCCTTTTAAGGGAGGCCTTTCCAAGCCTTTCCACTGGGAATAAATAGGATGTAAGGAAGGAGTGAGATTGTGGAAGAATGGGAAAAGGACGGCAACTCTGGCATTTTCAATCACATATCAATCACAGGGTGCCCTCAGTTTAACAAACCGTAAGTCATCTTATGTCGAAATTCATAATACTCATTTTTTCATAATTTTATCACCAATTTTGACAAAATTGTGGCCAAAAATTCCTTTTAGTTATTTTGTATAAATGTATTATTTTTTGGAAAACGAGTCCGTAAAAAATAATAATCATAAAAATATCACTACAGAAATTATATTAATAACTATTAGGATTTATTATTTCAACGGTATGTACAAAAACTTATAAGAAAAATAATAAAAAGTTATCTAACATTTTAGTTTTCTTGCTCTCCTGAAAAATTATCATTTTCGGCTTACGACTTTACTCCACTGCGGCTGCGAATGTGAGCACATCATTAATACCTTAGAATATGGCGTTTCTTTCGCTTTTCCTTTGTTACGTCTTCACGACTGAACTACTGAATCGATTTCAATGCAATTTAGCTCAGAAGTAGCCTAAAATCCGGAAAAGGATGTATAACATTTTTTATTTTCGAAAATTGTTTTGATTTTCCACGGGGATACCAATTAACATTTGCAAAATCCACTCAGGAGAAGCGAGCTAAGGCTAAAACGTACTGTATGTAGTATACATAGTATGTAATTATATTATGATATTAAATTTAATATATTTGCATAATGATGCAATCCCCCAATCAACCTTTAGATTATGCAGAGATGGTGAGGTTAATATTATGATACTAAATGCAGTATCATAATATTAACCTCACCATCTCTGCATAATCTAAAGGTTGATTGGGGGATAATGCTTCAGAACAATAAGTCCACCTTTTGACATTCTATACATAATCATAACCAACCATTTTAGTATCCACTGCTGCACCCCGGCCTCCTCATCCACATTGTCTTATGCATAAGGGATGTGTGGCCTTAAAACGCCGCTGGTCAAGTGAGTTGGCGAGTCCACTCTTTTAGAGATGGTGTAGTTCCTCAGGGCTTATGGTAGCGACTTTGTTATCCAGTAGTCGCCAATAAACCGCCGCCTAATAAACGCTATTACATCATTGTACAAATACAACATGACATATTTTCAGCCCCAACACGGTGCAAACGCATTACTATACGTTCCTCGGCACACCGGCTCACTGCAAAAACTGCAATTGCAGTTCAATAGTGACAAATTGGCCGACACCGACGAGAGTAGTGCAGTGTTGAAACCTGCACCAGTACTGACACCGACCTTAATGCCCTATCACAAGTATGTGTTTTATTTAGCTACTCTAGGACCTTGTTCTATATTCTAATCAATGACGCATGAGACAATAGGTAAACAAAAGCTTAACAGAAATCAATTTGTTTCATTTTATTTGGGGCCTAGACCTAATGTTTGGTATTTGTTTAAGTTCTATCTAACATATAGGCAAGCATGCAACCTAACCCCAGGAAATTGCTAATGATACGAAACCAACTTTTAAAGCCAATTTGTTTATCTTTTGTCTCGGGCTGTAATGAACACAACTTCATTCGACAAGCGACTTCATTCGCGTTAATTTTAGAGTGATTCTCGTGGGAACTGTAGCGAATCGAAGTCCTAAGCAAGAAACTACGCCGTTTTAGGCTATTGTGAATTATTACTATTGTTTTAGGCTCGTAATTTATATTGCAATCACTTTATTAAAAAAAAAAAATCATGTACAGACACAGTTCTGGTAGGATTTTATTATATATAAGTATAGTATAATAGGCATGATGACGGATTTTGAAATCCGCTTCTATAATGTAGATTCACGTCTACTGTTTCCGAAAATAACATTATTTCAGCAATAAAATAAGTTTTAACGCAAATTATGCATTTTTTTTTCTATCTACTTTGAATTATGCGCGAAAACACTCGCAGGTGTCATGGCGTCGCTTGTGACGTTACACCTAGGTAAACGTAGGTAGGTAAATCAATCGAAGTTCAAGCGACACGGTGATGTTCACTGAGGCGTGACGTCATTCGCTCTGATTGGCGTTTTAGTTAACATGGCCGAATGCAGTATTTTATACTTTTATTTTATTGAAAATATTATTAATCTCAATGTTTACATTAAAACTGGTTAATTTATTAGAATTCTTTCAACATATTTTTTTCTCTAAAATCATTTATTCTTTAATTCTTTGATACTGTCATCATGCCTATTACATTGATAGAAACTACAAGTGCAATTCAGCAGCGACCAATTGGCAAACATTGACGAAAGTAGTAGTGTTTAAACCTGCGCCAGTACTGACTACGATCATAAGTATGTGTTATATTTTTCGCTACTAAAACTGAATGATGTAGCAGGATGGACGGAAAGTAATAATTTAAATGTTAACATTACTAAAACTAAATCTTATAACTAGAAAGAAATATCGTATATATAAATCGTATAACTATGAATATTAAGTAAGGTAAGTCACGATAGCGCAACGATAGAAGAAGTTGATTCAACTGTCTTTCCTGGCTCGACCGTGGACAAACACTGTAACAGGAAAGCCCATGTTGACAGATTATGCTTTAAAATTAACAAATTTTCATATGCGTTATATCGTCTAAAGTCAGTTATTTGCAAGACGCTGCACCCTTGGCCTATTACGGATATGTAGATTCTCTTACCCGATATAGATTAATACTACAATCCGACACAATTTTTAAGGCACAAAAGAAGTGCATAAGAGCTATTAATAGTGCAGGCCCTCTAGATACCTATGTACCATTATTTAAAAGCAATAAAATATTACCTTTACCTTATTTGTACCTATATGGAGGTGTGTATTTTTGTTGAAAAAAAAAACATACATTTTTTAAACGTAATTCAGATGTTTATGACAGTAGAAGCAGTACTAAGAACAATCTACTACTTACCTCATCAAAGGCAACTATGAAAAGAAATATTCCTTACATGGCAAATGTAGGGGGAGAGTGCAGACCGCATTCTCACTTTCTCCACTTTTCGCACTGCCGCTCTCCGAACCCTTTCTCATCCGGGGGCATACCAACGTTTGTCATTCTGGACTGCTGTTGGCATGTATCGCGGATGTCTATCAACGACAGTATCTACTTACCACGACTGTAGGCTCATCTGCCGCCTTTTTGTAGTAAATAAATAAACACAAGCCAATCAATAACAAGCAGCGCCACCTACCCCTATTGAGAGTAACTAGCCTTGACATTTCTCTTTTTGTTCTATGATCGCGCGACGCTCACATGTAATATTATATGCTTTCAATATATTTACTTTAAATTAAACTTTAGCTCCGTTGTTTCATTTCCACACTTTTCCTATTAAAAAAATGTAAATTCCTTACAGCAGTGTATTACCAGACAATTTTTAAAGGCATAAGAATACAAATAGGATAATACTCGTATTTAAATTATTGTTATATAGATGTTATTACTCCGTGAATGATTTCTTAAATGACAAAACTATATTGTAAATTTATTACAATTTTTTTATGACTTTCATGGAGTTGAGGGAAAAAAATAAATTCCTACGGAGAAAGTTTGAAACCACATATATTTTTTAAAAGAATCAAAACAAAAACATATTAACAAAAAATTGGTTTAAAAAATATATTAACAGTGAATTGCTTACTCCGTATACTCACAAAGTTTCATTCCTTTTGGAAAGTATATTGACAGATCTCTTGTTCACTAAATATCATCACTTCTATTGGTCTAAACCAGCGATGAACAAATTACGGCCCGCGGGCTTTTTTTATCCGACCCACCATTAAACAAAAGGTAACTTTAAAGACCAATTTGAAAAATTAAAAGATAAAAAAAAAAAATATTTATGTTTTATTTATTTTGTCACGGCATAAATTTTCATTTTTCAATTGGATCCGCCACTGAAAGGGTTCACCCATCCCTGCTCTAAGCTATCGTTTCTGAACCTCTTTAGTTTCACGACCCATTTATTCACTATCTTATTCACCAGGTTCCGCAAGATCTTACCGTGCGCATTTACACCATATGAAAAGCAAGTGGCCAAGGAGACGAAGAAACCACCAACTCAGCAGCACAAACCGCCGCAGGCCATCAAGGTAACACACACATCACAGTCATACATTCTCATCACTGTTATACAAATTATCTTTTGTCGTACAAATGCAATACGCCTACGTGCATTTTGAGTTTTACCATACGTTTTACATACGTATTACATAGTTTTACATAAATATTTAAAAAAACTTTCTCCTTTATTTAAATCTTACTCTTAAACTGATATACATACAAGGGATTATATGTGGCATTTATATATCAGTCATCAATAAGACTTATAACGCGACAGTAATAGTGGATTGTTATTATCAAAATATTTATTTTATTCGTTTGCATTTGTGACATGCAGCACATAGGTAAACTAGCACTTTTTTGCCGTTCGTATGTTGAACACTAAAAGAAATCTGGCAACTTTAATGTTAACATGCAAACATTTAAAACATGATCGTCAAATATATGTCTTAACAACGAACATACAAAACACTGCCGGTAAGAATATGGCATCAAAAATATACGCACATTATGAGTACAAACATTAAATTACGCTATCCAAAATACACGCACTTTTAAACTGCATCCAAAAGATACGCACATTAATAATATGGTATTCAAAATGTGTATTATGGATGTCTGTGTATACATTAACAATACAACATCCAGAATACACGCACGTTTTAAATACGGCATCCACATTAAGCGTACATTTAGATTACAGTATCCAAAATACACAAATATTAATAATACGGCTTCAAAGTGTTCGTACATAAAAAATAGCATTCAAAGTGCACGTAATTTTATTGCATTTGTATCACTATAATAGTTACAAATAACTCGCATATTGTAAAAGGTCTTCTAAATTTGCTTTTGAGGTATCGTATCAAATCATAGATAAGTCCTAAACAAGAGACAGAGTTATAAAAACAGAGACAAAAAGACTCATTTCTGAGCATTTGTGCTCAGTTCTAGATTTATGCATTTTGAATAGAAACCAGAGCTATTAGGAAGTAAGTAAGTAAGCACATTGCCAAGCTGGCGGTATCGTAGTAGCTCAATTTGACGATTTAAATAGTCAAAAAAATTAAAAAAACAACTACACTGAGACTTGAAAATGTTTTGGACGATTTAAAACTTCAAACTAGACAATTTGCGTTACCGCCTGTATATTATACAAGAATCTAAATTCGCATATTTCAACTGTTCCATATTTTGTGAGAATATAGAGGGTTTAAGCAAAACCAAGTACCTGCTATGTAAATATGATATCTACAGTAAATGGAAATAAAACAAACTCCTTTGTAATAATGATTGACATAATCAATAGGCGTGTAAGTGGTGCCAGCTGCAAACATAAAGTTGTACAAAATAAATTGTTTATTCTGTGAAAGCAACGAATATGGGTGTCCATATTCATTGCTTTCACAGAATAACAATTTAAATATATTTAATAACAGAATAACAATTTAAACAATTTAGTTTTATTAATGTCGCTATAATACTTTATTTGCAAACGCAGAAAACTTTGTAGTCGTATGGACGCTCGGTTTGACAATGCTTATTGACAATTTAGTTAATAAATATTGTCACATATCAAAGACAAGATATGTATTCTTAAGATTTCATACAGAGACTTTCTATAGTTTACAAACATATTCTATATATATCCGTATACAAAACAACAGGTTCGATCCAAAAATCATTTTATACCGCAAACCCGTAGGCTGTGGAACGAACTGCCTCGAAAGGTCTTCCCATTAAACTACGATATGGGGTTCTTCAAGAAAGCTGTGAATAGGATTATGCAAAGTCGGCGGCGCACCCGAATGCCGCCTGGTCTTGCAGGTGTCCATGGGCGGCGATAACACTTACCATCACGTGGGACCGCTTGCACGTCCGCCCACTTCTCTATATAAAAAAAAAGTTAGCTAATTGCAAAATACCAGAAATTTGAGAAGCTACTTTTATTATTAACTAGCTGACCCGACAGACGTTGTCCTGTCCAAATTTCAATAAAAAATATACATAATTTCCAATTTCAATTAATATTTTTTTTTTCCTGAAAACTTTTCCAGGACCATAACGAACAAAACAAAAAAAAGAATGACGCATATCCATCGTTCGAATCGTGAGTTATCGTCTTGAGTTCATACAAAAATCCCATAGAAAAAATCACTTTCAGTTTTTCCCGAATTTTCCAATTTTCCGGGCAACTTTTCCATTTTTTCTTTCCCTAAAAACCTTATTCGGACTATGATGAACATTTAAAAAAAAAATAGCCAAATCGGCGGAGCCGTTCTCAAGTGATGCGCTCACCAACGAACAGCATTTAATTTTTATTTATATAAATAAAACTAACTGTCATCATTACCACCTGTATGATTCCACTCAAAGGTGGTCACATTTAAATTTGTCTATACTTATTAAATGTGTCCTTTCATATAATTGACATTTTTGTATGCATGGCTGGTTGTTATCGGAAATGATCCAAAAAGTTGATGGTCTATACGGCAACCGTATAAAGTCCTACTTAGTAATTTTTAACTTTTAACTGCTCAATAGTTCAGTTCGTCAACCGCAACTCCAAGCAGACTATTGAACATCGCAGAGGTTATATGATATAAAAGATCCTAGATACACAATCCCTAGTAAATGTATCCGACAAAACCTATACAAGGAAAAAGTAAAAATGCATACTTTATACATTTATAGTTTGAGCACAACATAAGGTTCATTACGCCGTATTTAAAATTAATCGTTGATGGAATTATATTATTCATCGACGTTAAAAAAGATAATAATGGTAAGATTAAATCAATCAATCGCATAAAAAACTAGTAGTTAGCCGAAAGTAATCATTTGTGATCAGAAATTATCCGCTGATTTGCTCTCCTCCCATCTCTTTCCATTAATTTGTCTCGAGTTATATAGATTGATCGATTAATAGCAACATTTGTCGATATTACATTCTTTTTAAGGAGAAAAGTAATCAATATTTCAGACTTCAGCAGATGAAACGTGGCTCTAAAGATAACAGCGAAAATTTTTAAAAAATCTTAATTTTCTTACATTCTTTATATTCGGGTGAAAATGAACTTGTTACTAAAACTAATATGAAACTAAAACATAAATGAATGTAAACAGAAATTAGATAATTATAATTATATGTATCTTATCGCATGGGTATTTAAAATATTTACCGCATCTATGAAGTCCGTTTTTTTTTTTTCAAAATAAAGTAAGTATAATAAAGATTTTCTTTTAATCTAATATAGTAACTTCCATAATTGGTTTGTTCCTCGGGGTACCATTTTAGTTTCTGTTAAAATTCCGTAAATCATATCTTAACTGCAATATTTATATGACTCGTGTAATTGCCAGCCTATGCAATCATTAGATACAAAAGAAACAATGGCGCAGTATAAATTCTAATATTCACTACTAAAAAATAGTTGCAATTTAATGAAGTCCAATTCTACGGTAGTACTTTTTTTCGTCTGCCAGAATTTTTACGAACCTTTTGAAACATTGTATTGTGCACCTTGGGTTCTAGTAAGATCCATATATGGGTTACGGGAGTGGATGAGTTCACCATTCTTTTATCTGTTCCCGAAAAAAAAGTTTAAAAATTACAAATAATCCCGTGATCGTGAAGTTAAGTTTTACAATATGTTTAAAAATGACGATGCTATTAGCCTTTTAAAGTTGGATGTTGACAATTAAAGTGCCGAACAGTGTGTGACGTCATTATCGCGAGTAGAGCATCGGCGGACAAATCAACAATTGCAGCGAAATTTTGAATAACTATCTATATCTGTCATTCTCCAACAAATTTCAAAAATGTTTTCACTATAGTGTATATTTTTATTTAAATGCGAAATATTCACTTGTTCCAAACTTAGTGAACTTCTCCATTACTCATATGATTAAATACGACTGCTAAGTCAGCAGAGCATTCGTAACTTTCTTGAATCACGTACACCACAGAGGTGCGTGCTGTATAGGTGGCAATAAACCACTCGACCGATAATATAATCTGCGTTTAAACCATCCGTTAAGTGGGAATCACAAATGTAAAAAGTGATTATAAAATTATAATATACCGTAAATATTATGAGGTTGAAAAATACATTAATTTCATTTAGAAATCGTTGGCGAAGATATCCGTTCGTCTCGTAATCCGTCTGTCACAGTATAGGCTCGCACATATTACGGCCGGCCGCACCGCAGCTCATTGCATTGGAAAAATCCTCCTGTATCATTATGTGCAAACCATCGCACACTAGAGGCCGACCGGCGGACTGGCGAATCGCTTGCCGGCCCTATTTATGCGTTGCGACGCGGCCCGCCTCAACGTGCGATGGACGGGTGCACGAGATCCCAGAGTTATGAATGAATGTTAACAGTTAATTGACTCGAATTATTGCGTTGAGGTGCGCAGTCGTGCTGCGGCTCGACGCGGCTATAATGTGCGCGAGCCTTATTACCTCAGAAACTACTGAACTACAGAAGTGGTGTTTCAAATAAACTGTTAGTACTACTGAAGTACAGGATAATATTTTCACATCTTAAAAATGAGGGTAGAATTTCTCGTAGAAATGTATTTCTTTACTCTATATGTACTTTCTTAAAATCCATGAACATTTTGAATAATAAATCAAGAGAGTAAACATTAGTTTGACAAAAGTATTGTACACTGGTTATTATGAGTATTTTAATGTTAACAGATATAGGAATTTCTGACGAAAACAATGATTTAATTGTAAATAATATTGATACCATAGATATAGAATACTTGTTATAAATGCACATTTCCGTGATTTTTAACTTTGTATACAATTGTACAAACAATATTTTCCTTGAAAGATGATGAGAGAAGTGACCGTCCTGCGACTTCTGTAACGAATAAAAACATCGAGGCGTCAAACATATAGAGGAGACTTAATATTTCATCGCCGGTCATTCATGAAATTTTACATCAACACCTTCAAGTCAAGAAGCTTTATTCGCGTTGGGTTTCTCATACACTGACTGCTGAATAAAAACAACATCGCGTGGCATGGTGCAGGGAAAATTTTAAATTTCGAAAATGTAGAGGGACGAAATATAATTAATATTATTATTGGAGATGAGAGTTGGATCTATCAGTATGACCCACTAACTAAGCGGCAATGAACTGTTTGGGTGTTTCCAGATGAAAAGCCTCCCAAGAAGGTCAAACGTGGGCGCAGTGTAGACAAAAAAACTGGTGGTAACATTCTTTGCGGGTGGGTGGCCATTTAGCGACAATTTCTTTAGACGCATAAAAAACTTCTAATGGTACAGTGAAGTGTGATTACCAGCTGTATTCGATGTTTTTAAATCAAAAACGTCCTAAAACATCTTTGCGAGGGCATTTCTTGCATCATGGCAATGTATCTCATAAAGCAAAATTTACTCAAGAGTTTTTAAAGATCACAGAGATCCAAGAATTGAGCCACTCTCCTTATAGCCCCGATTTAGCTCCATGCGACTTCTTTCTCTTTCTAAAAGTGAAGCACCCCGACGACTCAATTACTGCTGCCAATACGGTTCTTACACTACACTCACAAACTACACATATACACCGTCCCCGCCGGCGGAGACGAGGACGTCACCCTCGCTACATCGTGAACACACACCGGCCTTCAGCCAACCAGGTATCTTTTACCTTTACCAGGTATTACCACGTGCCTGGGCGCTTCTCACCGACTCGCGATCCCGCGGTACCCTCCCAAAGCAACGCCCTAAGCTGAGGTCCGACCCTCCGGTCTACCGGCGGGGGAGCCCTTAGACTCGTTGCTGCACACACTCTGCTCCTGGCTGAGCGCCTTCTGCGCTCGCGCTAAACTCTTAAAAGGCCATTAAGGCCACAAGAATTTAGTCATTCCGAAAACAAAAATCCAAAAGTGAAGCTTGGACTCCGTGGTACTCTTTAGGACGCTCGGAATGCAACTGTTGAGGATCTCGCTAAAGAAGAGTATCGTCAGTGCTTTAAATCTTGGTTTAGACGAATGAATCGCTAGAGACTAATGGAGAGTATTTTGAGAAGTTATAATAAAAAAATTGTGTTGTAACCCAAATATTTTTTTTGTATCTCAAAATTTACCTAGTCACCCACGTACACAAAAATGACATTCAGTGTTACCATTATAAAGAATTTAAAATTATACCTTTTATGTTGTTAACATGATTACGACAAAAGCTATAGACTTATAAAATAGAGAATCTATCCTCTTTTTAAATGTTGAAAAGTTATCCTGTATAAAAAAATATAAGAAAGTGTTTACGAAGTTTAAAACTAATCCACCATCGGCGGACTTCGCTAACTTTCGGACGCATCGTAAGTTGAACTTATTTCATGCCAATGTATGTATGTATTGTGTATGTAATTTTACATATGTTTCGTTGTTTGTTAGGTTGACGATTCGGCGGCGAGTGCGAAAAAGGTATCAGAAATCATCATCTGTTTGTTACCGCAGCGGGGAGTCAAGTTTTCTACCCTTGGGTTACCGCAGCGGGAAGCCAAGTTTTCTACCCTTGGATTGGATTGGTTTCTCTACATGACTTCCCCGTCGCTTAAACACCCCCCCCCCCCCTTATTGCAGAAATATATTCACCAGTGTAGCAAACAATAAAAATGATACTCTCACACTTTCGCGCGAGTGTGGTGTTCATTGCAAAGACAAATATGCCAATATGTCCAAATTCAGATCAAACTTAAAAAAAAAATTGTGTACCTCCAATTCAAAAGCATTTGTGAGTTTTCGAGCAAAAAGGACTAAGGGCCTTTCTGGCCACCTCCTGATACTTTATCAGAACGTATCAGAAAGTCAATTATTCTTTATCAGAAAGTCTGTATCATCTAGATTTAATTTGCAGATAATTTATCTATCAGATTGTTAACAGTTACTTTATCATACCTTCTGGTAAAAGTATAAGAAGTGGTGAGAAAGGCCATAAGTGTCGCTTCTAATTTTACTTTTTTTAATTGTTGATTTGTAATAATGTAAAAGTATTGTAGAGGCAACAGGAGAAACTCTACAACGATCTATTAAACTGGCGCGGGACAGAATCAAGTGGAGACAAATCACATATGGTCACGATCCTCATTAGTGAGGGAACGATAAAAAGAAGAAGAAGAAGATATATTTGTTTTTTTGTGTGTTACTATGAATCAATGGTCACTTGTGTATAATTTATGTTGCAAACCCCTCCTCGTAATTATAACCCATAAAATTTTAAACACAAATGTAGTAATGAAATTGGGCGTGATAAATTATAGATTTTTATATTTATTTATTGTGTTATGATGTCAACGTATTCGTTAGTTTCCTTTCATTTGGCAACATTTCATAACATACAACATCTATACTAATGTAATAAAGAGAGAGTGCGAATTTTGTGAGTTTGTGTGTATCTGGAGGGTAATCTCCGGAACCACTGCACCTATTTGAAAAATTCTTTCACCATTTGAAAGGTATTCCAGATGGACATCGGCTATATATTATGTGCAAATCAAATTTTATTAAATTTAACTACTAGTAAATTTTATTAAATTTTCTCGAAATATAGTTTTATCAATTTCCGACTAAATATTTTTATCTTAAAAGTTCAATGAAATAAATAAATAATGAAACTAAATAAAGTTTTCTTGCTTTAATATTATTTTTATTTTATATAGTAAAGCTAGAGCGTTTTGTAATTTTCCTTCATTTTTAATCTACCATATGCTCGAAAACTCACATTTGTATTTTTGGTTTTCCAATTTATTTTTATTTTTTGTGTTAAGAGGGGGGGTAGGAAAAAATATTCACTAAATCGGGAGACATCATTGTGACATAAGTATTACTTGTTTGTGTGTGACGACCGCCACATACAATTTCGACCCAACTACGTAATTAATGACATCCAGTCCAATCAAATGACAGGTGTTGGGTACTTTTGATTGTACTTTTTTTTATGAACAAAACAATCCTTGTTTTCAATAAGTTTACTTTATTGTTCGATAATTAAAAATAACTTTGAACCTCCTTTAATCAAAGGTCTAATTTCACTTTTAAGTTGAATTTAAAAGACGTGTTATCGGCCATTACGCAAAAGCAGCAGAATGACGTCACGCCATGCCTGCATTTGATTGGCTGTCATTTGAATTCCGTACAAAAATAAAAGAAAAATAATATAAGGAGAATGTCACTGTCATCATAAGTATACTTTTAAAACAATGGCATGGAATTACAGTTTTGTATCAATTCTCAAAAATGCAGTTCATGCTGGGTAAATTTCAATTGGGGGTAAAATAGAAAAAAAAAGTTAAAAAGTGGCTTTTACATCCAAAATGAATGTAAAGTCAGATGGGCTTTACAATTTACTCCTGTCCTTTCCACTCTATTCGACTCCTTCCTTTCGGACCAACGTGAGTATGTATGTTTAGTCTTTTATAAACTACTAAACTGATTTCAACAAAAACGCTGACACTGATTTTTGTAATTTTTCTGTTGTATTTTACAACTTGTTTGCATTTGCAATAAAGTGATTTATCAATCTAAATAATTAACCATCTTTGTATTCTCTAACATTAAAAATACGAATACTCGTACCTTACGAATGTGTATATATATCACGAATAATGTATATAGGTACATATTTGATTTTTTTGTAAAAGAAAACTATTGTCGTTTGTTTCTAGCTTCCCAGATATTGAGGCTAGTGCTCTTTAATAAAATAAAAAATATATAGTATACTAGTCCCGATATGGATAATAATTAGTATACAAATCTTTGATAGTACTCTTAACTACTTTTCGACATTTACATTAATTTCATTAAAAACCGCAGCTAAGTTTAAATAAAAATCCTTTTATTATATAAAAATAAATAAATGATGACAAATCACTTTATTTCAAACATGAACTATTTTTATATCCGATTGAATATGAATTATCGGATTTTAATAAATTTTGAAGTAGAAAGACGTAAATTATTGAAAATTTATATAAAATTTCGAAAACTACTGAAATGATTTACTAAAAACGTGGGATTGATAATAATTGATAATTATGATACGGTATAAGTGGATATCTTTATAACAACATCCGATCTGTCCATGCACATTCATTTTATTCCGAACACAAGAATCTTGACATTAAAATACACATTATTATAATATTATCTTATAAAAACAAGAAAATGTGGTAAGAATCCCGAGGAAACGATTCAATCTATCAAGATTAATAAACAATATATAAATATCCGACAGTTATATTTACAAAAAATGTACCAAATGAAGCCATAATTTTACTAGCAGAAGACCATCTTATAGATGTATTCCAAATTAATAAATTAAAACTGTCCAATCCCATGGTAAAGATTCTTGGAAACCGATTCCATAAAGCCGTTTAATTATATTTCATAATTCACTATGCATTAAATTATAATAACCCAGAAGTTTTAGAACGATTTATTTGTTATTCACATGAAAAGATAATCTTTATAATTAAGACAAAATGCATCTCACATCAAACTATCGATGGCTTCTAAGTGACATTATGGTTTCATTGTGTTTTCAGAAATAATCATAACAAAGCTGTTATTGTTTCAGTGGCCAAAGAAGAAAAAGAAATCGAGAAAGAATAAGAAAGCGAAAGAGGCAACCTTAGGGGACCCACTTTTAATTTAACCACTTTAGGGCTTAATCTGGGTCACATCAAGGCTTAATCTGGGTCACATCAAGGCAACATGTACAGAAGCGAACACTCATTTCTATACAATAAAAATAGATACAATTTTATAGCAACTTGGTGATAACACTTTCATTTGTGCCCTTCAATCACGACAGTTACAATATGTCTTCAAGTAGCTGGGTACAAGCATGCGAGTAGACGGTGTTATAAAACTGTTTTACTTGTCTTATTGTTGTTATTCCTGTGGCTGTTTGAATTGACATAGTCGATGGCACAGATTGAAGATATATTCACATGTATCTCTCGATTACCATTACCATGCAATAGACAATTTCCTTTCCTCGCTTACGTCACTCGACGCGCCGTAATCGCAAGTAACTACTCGAAGACGAGCTTTATTGTTTTGTTTCATGGTCACGAGTTGACTGAGATGAAAATAGAAAAGTAAACGTAGTACGCGTTAAGTAAAGTATTTGTGTTATTATTACGTCATTCTCAGGCCGCGGCCCACGAGTGGTCTGCCCGAATATATAGCGTGTGTCCGAAATTTGCCAAAGCCTGAAGCGAAACTATGGATTACTTTCACGATCATGAGTTCACCGACATGAATATTACACGAATCTTTTACGCAAAAAAGATCAATTTGAGTTTCTACCAAATTTGCTAAATACAAAGTTTTACACAGTACTATTATAAATCGATGAACTAAGAGTCCATGGTTTCAGACTTCGGGTTTTCTTCACACCATGACTGTGTACTCTACTAGACAACCAGTTCTAAATCAAAACTTCGCCACAACGCGGCTTGTGGTTTGGTGCAATAAAGATTTCTTTTGTATTGTGTTGTGACTATTATGGCCAGGTAATAAGTACAACGTAATACGTACTCGGCACATGACCTCCAGTGATTGTAGACCTCAAGGTGACAGATTACTTTTGATCCGCAACAATACAATACTTTATTGTACACCAGATAAACCACAAAGTATGAGAAATAAATACGGAAACAATGTACTAAGGCAGCCTTTCTCCCAGGAAACCGTAGGGTGAAAGAAACGGTCCTTACCTTACGGTAAAGTACAACTAAAATACTAATCTAATCAAATTTGAGCCATTGCAATACATATGTATATACGCACATACATATGTACTTAAATACATATCACTGTTCTTTTTATGTTATATACATGCATACGAGATGATAGTTAACAGTAAGTAAATTATATACCGACTTAGAAATGTTATGCCCTTGGAAAACTTCTGTCTTTTGAAAATGATTTTTGCAATATTAGAATAGAAACAGTTATTGGCATACTTCGGTATGCCAATAACTGTTTCCATACACCAATATCTAAACAAAAAAATATATATCTGCAAACATTTATGTTCTACCTGCTTCCATTGTTAGGGAATTTGTCTCGAGTACGAGTGTACATCTGTACGAGTGGTTATTACAGTCTATGTCAATATGATTAGTGGTACTACTCGCTCCTACATGATTAAAGTAAAGAGCAAGCGAGAAATACACACTAAGATGGCCGACAAATGATTAATTTACGACAAATTAATATTTGTAATTTGTGTAACAATATTTGTAGGTAAATACAAAATAAATTAGTTAATTACATGAAAGGAAATTGACTTCACTTAAAAAACAGTACACGTGTAAATAATAACTTTATATCTCCCACTATAAACTAAACGTGGAGCCGTGGACAATTGACCTTAACGTAATTAGCAATTTTTAGTACTGTACAGCTTGTCTAGTGAAATACAGAAGTCATTGATTCAATGCATAAAGGTTGAGTATGACTGTTTTAAAAGGTCAAAACCAGAGTGTATAGAAATGAGGGTCCACCTGTGTACTAGACGTTGTGTAGACCTCGGAATTAAGCATCGTAAATTGTGTAATATTATATTATAATAACTATTTAATATTTGTTTCTATTTGGTATAGTCGCCGTGATCCACTAAGGACAAACAGCAATCAAACTTAGCCATTAACAGTGTCCATTTTGAAAGGTCATAATTGCTAATTCATTCGAGTGAAGTGAAAGTAAACCTTAAGGCGGCACTTTTTAGCTATAATCCAATGCATTTCATGGAAACAGAATTTCCTTCAATTCACAGAGTTTTCAATTACTTATTACCCAATTACTAAGCGAAAGGAGGGTTATTTTAATAACAAAAAAAAAATTTTAGATTTTTAATTGTGTACACATTTTATTTTGTAAGTACATACATAATCTATGACATGAAAACATCAAAATCATTATCTTTATTTTCGCTCTCGGATGAGGACACCGCCGTTGATAACGAACCGTTGGTGGTCTCGGTGGTGGTAACTGCCCTCAATGTCCAAATCAAGTACTCTGAAGATTTTCTGGAATACTTTCTACCTCACTGCGAATCAATTCGACCACTCTCGAATTCAGTTGTGGCTGAGTGGGTGTTGTTCCGTCGTATTCTTTGTTTTAATTCACTCCATACTAACTCGATCGGAACATTATTATTTCCAGTAAAAAAAAAATAAACACGCTCAATTTGTCAGTGCAAAATAGAGACTGGTGCTTGTGATCACGAATGAATCATGCTTGTAGCAACCCTGTCGGTAAAATCTTTATATCCTGATCACCCTTTCCAATAATGTGGTTTTGATTTGAACCTTATGTCAAAATATACATTCTTCTTTTGCATGTATAATTAATTAATTACTGACATGCGATTTTTCGGAATAAACGTTCCAAGTGATAACATTTTATGATTATTCGCCCTACAAGAGATAGCAGTTTATGACTATTTACCCTCCAAGAGATAACAGTTTATGACTATTCACCCTCCAAGAGATAACAATTTATGATTATTCACCCTCCAAGAGATAACAGTTTATGACTATTCACCCTCCAAGAGATAACAGTTTATGACTATTCACCCTCCAATAGATAACAGTTTATGACTATTCACCCTCCAATAGATAACAGTTTATGACTATTCACCCTCCAATAGATAACAGTTTATGACTATTCGCCCTTAGTGCGCTGCGGCGACTATACTATGTAATTGTTACTACACTACTACGAGTACATTTGTACCATTTGAGTAAAAAATATACTTCGTATTTTGATTTATCACCTTTAAAAAGGCTAGTGGATTTAAAATGTAAACATTTGCGGAGAATAAGGCTGTTTATATTTTAAATATTTTTTATTATAAAAATTAAGAGCTACTGTAGAAAATACTATAGTTGTATATAATCTACAGTATTATAGTTAAGTGTTTTTTTCTCATTATAAAGTCAAGAACTAAGTTTTCACTTTAGAAGCTTTAAAATCGTCGAGATCTAATAGGCCCGTTTTGACACCTGCCATTATGACGTAATTAGGGATGCGAACCAAAGAAATCGGTACCCTGAGTATCAGATTATCACGAATTTTTTTTTTGTTTTTCGTAAAACGAAGTTTTGTTATTTTTATTTTTAGTTTTAAGTTCTAGAAAGTGATAGAATGATACAATGGAACACAAGAAAACCTAAGTTCTGTAGCAAAAATAAAACAAATCGCTTCATAATTATTAATTATAATCTTTATTCACTTTCGCCAGAAGAAGAGTCAAAATTGTCATTTGAGCTATCGTCGCCTATATAAATAATTATTATTTCATTTTCAATTAAATTATCAATATTGACGTCTCTGTCAAAATCTTCCTTTATTATTTTTCTTGTTTTTTGCACTACTTTTGCCCAGTCTTCCTTTGTGATGTTGGCACAAGCTTCCTTCAATAACATCAACATTTTCTTAGTAGAGAACGGTGGCTGAGTATTTTTGCGTGCTGCCGTAGCCTATAAAAAAATTGTTTTGGTAATGTAATCTTCCTTCACTCATATTAATAAAAAAAATGTAGGTACATCTCCTATATCTACACCTCTTTACAAAGTTATACTAATAAGACCAGTGGGTATAAAATAATTATACATTCACATGAATAAACAATTAACATAATACTGGAATACTAACCTTTAACTTGAGCCCAAATCAACTCAATAGCATTGTATTGACAATGGTACGGCGGTGTTCTTATAATTTTGTGTCCGTGCTCAAGTGCCATTTCATCAACAGGTTTATTTTCTTTTACCAATTTCAATAACTCTGCTTTCAATAACTTTATGTCGGCTTCAATACCATTTCTTTGCAACCATGCCACCAAATCAGCCTTTGCCTGAGTAGACGCTTTATCAATTTGCACTGAGTGATAAGATGCATTGTCCATAATGATCGCACATTGTTCGGGGAGGTTCATGTGACATTGTGTCCATATCTGTTACGGGCTTGCTTTTCTTCCTCTTTTTAGGCGTACATAATACGTTTTCTTCCCTACCGGAAAGTCCATACTTTTCCATCATGATGGTCCGTATCGTTTTTTTGCCTATTCCAATTGCATCTGCGACACGGTCCTGTACTTGTGTTACTGGCAATAGAGGTCCACCATTCAGTGATTCACGTTCGAAGAATTCGTGCAACTTACCAAAGCGCGTGATTAGCTATTAATGGTACGTCCTCTCTTCAAAATGTTGAAAAAGAGTTCGACACCACAAAAAACTACGAAATTAAGTCCAAATCACTATGTTCAATCAAAGTCCAGAAAATAATAGCCAAGGTCAACGTGATAGCAAACAGAAACAGTCCAAGAACAAAGCCAAGTCACAAGAAAAATACACCGAATACAAAGGAGCGCACAGTCACCTTCCAAGATGGCGACAAACTGCGCGGATGCCGACGCCAGGTACCGTTAGGTTGAAATAGTGTTGCCAATTAAATTTTTTCTTTACGGCTTTGATTGCTAAACTCACATAAAAGCTCAATAAAACATTAAAATTATTTCATTATATTATTTATGTTAATATTTTTATATGGAATCGAATATAGCCAGTGAAAATCAGCGATCAAATTAGTTACAGCACTATTGTTTAAAAAGAAAAGGATTGAGAAGATAACTGTTTTTGAGACGATTCGTAGCAATTCAAAATTACATTTTATTTTGGAAATTACGTGAAAAGAAATACTTGCAATATGTTCTCACATATTATTTAACGCGCGAAAAAGAAGTGTATTTTGAACCCAAAAAGTTAATAATTATTTTTTTATTATTTTGTTGATTTCATCCTAAGTTAGATTCTATTGTCATAAGTAGCTGTCAAAACGGGCCTTTTAGATCTCGATAGGTATAAGAGACAATAGCTATAACACTACTAGTCGGATTTTTTATTCGAGTCGGGGATATGTCATGTAGAACTGTCAAACAGAGTTAAGTTTGTACGGAGATGACACTTTATTGACAGTTCTACATGTCATGTCCCTGACTTAAATAAAAATCTGACTATATAATAAGTTTAATTTCAATCACACTACCTTAATCACATTTAATAGTGTCCATAATGTTTTCGGAAAAATTAAAGGGTATTATTCAAACCAATACAAATAAAATGGTAGGTAGTAATTTTTTTTTAATACTTTTTTCATACAAATTAATTCAATATTCCTTCTGTATACATTGTTACATCGATTTCGCAACGTGACACTTGAATACTTTCCACTATTCACACGGAAACAGAATAGATACCCAATTTATATGAATGTAAACACGTGGAAGTGGCAACGTAGCGACAGCAAAGATCAGCTAGTTACACATATAAGAAGAAATAAATGACATAAAAATACTGAAATATTTCTACATTAAGACATTTTCGACCATTGACATTAATGAATTTTCCTGAAAACATCACGGGCACGGTGTTTATTTTATACCTGTTTAGATAATAAGTATAATGTATTCGATCCATTCGCCACCGATGACCGCCTCAAAATCCTTGTCATTTTTTATTTCATTTGATATATTTGTTCAATGTTTCATTTGTTTCATGACCATAATAGGGTATGGGAATTATGGTAACCCTTAGTCAAAGATGTAATGAACATTAAAAAACAGAATCATGCGTTATGTTGACTCATGACACTTATCACTTAATGAAGATGAAAGTGTTGCCATTAAAAAGTACTGGGAAAATATAACATGTTATTTTGGGTTCTAAAATAATTAAGAATTTATTACACGGCGCACGCGCCTGTACTTACATCTGTCATTAGAGTACATTTCAAGATGGCCGTCAAACCTCATTCAATAAGCACCATTCAAACACCAAGCAGGGAAGGATATCATTCCTTAAAATTAAAACTGAAAACTGAATATATCTATGTGAATATATTTTATGAAATCGTGGTAGATCTTAGGAAAAAATGTTTACAACTGTCAGAAATTTAGCGTGATTCTTTACCGCTTCTACCCGTCATTGATCTGTCGTCGGCGGTCCAAACGTTTAAGACGTTTAAAGCTTTAGTGGATATATCTATGAATTGCAAGAGCCAATATGTTCTTTTTCTGAGGTGGAAAGTGGCGAATCGGTCCATCGATTGTTGATTATCTGGTTCATTTTTCTTACAAATAAAACGTGCGTCAAAAACTAACAAAATAAATACTTGATACTGAAAATAGTCTTTTATTTCATAATTTGATTACTTATTATTCTATAGTAAACATTATAAATACAAAGGCGCTTATAGACTGCGGTCATACAGAGGAATAATAATACGTTATTACAATTAACTAAGCGGCCTCGTCAAAATATCCATCCAACTGCGTGGCGATCTGCCAAAAGACAATAATTATTTAAAATCACCAATGTTTATAAATGTACAAAGGCGCCACTTAATCCCTAACGCCATTGTATACCTTGTTCTAGTTGTTCGGCATTCTAGTTATTGAATAAGCCATAAAACAGTTTTAGGGTATACAGGATTAAATAAAAAATACACCTTGAAAATATAGAAAGCTAAATGAAAGAGTGATCAATAAATAAACCAATATAAACTGACCTGCACCGGGCTGTACTTCACATACTTATCAGGGTTTTTGGAGAATGGCAGCGAAGCGCAAGCATCGTAAAAGTTGGTGTATGGCGGCAGTATGGTCTCCTTGTTGTCCCGTTTCAAAGCTTCGCGAAGCTCGGGGTCTGGTACGCTGTAGCTTCGCTGAGCTTTCGTACATTCCTCCCATTCACGGTTGAACGACTGTTTATGAAAACAAGACGAAACGTCAGGGCCGTCTTTACCAGGGGGTGCAAGGGGTGCGGTGCACCCCGGGCGCTCACCTTTTAAAGGTAATGAAAAAATATAACGCTATAGTAAACAATTACACAATAGGATATTTGACTGTCATAGGATACACAATAGGATATTTGACTGTCATAGGATACATAATAGGATATTTGACTGTCATAGGATACACAATAGGATGTTTGACTGTCTTAGGATACACTCCCGCACCCCGGCGCAGAATAGACTTAAGACGGCCCTGCGAAACGTTTTACTAATAATGTAACAAAACAAATACAATTTTCGCATTTATTATAAACGTCTGGACGCGCATCATGAAACGGATTTTAATAGACCCACTGGACGAATTTTAATGAAACATGGCATCTTATAGCTTATGTGCCGGGTTAACATTAAGGGTACTTTTCATCCAGAGTTCCCGGAATCACACAAAAGTTCACATTTTAACATAGTATAAGTTAACATAGGTTTAACATAACATTCAATTATTCTAAATCCAAAACCAACTACGTTATCGACATTTTACTACTGGCAGGAATATGAAAAATCCGAAAATCCGTAATTGTTCAATTTCAATTGGAGACGAAGATGCATGCATCGACTTATTTTTTAGTCGCATAAATACAATTGACGTACTAGCATGCAATCGTCATCTCGCAAATTGTTGTTTTTTCTGAGTGGCTAAGTTTCGAGGCATATATTTTAGATATACTAACTAACGGTGCCAGCGACTTCGGTCGCGTTTAATTGCTATTCCCGTGGGAACTAAATAAATAATCTGGATTAAAGAACAACCTAAATGTTGTATTAAAACTATGACAAATTTCATTAAAATCCATCCGGCGGTTTTTGTGTGATGCGCGTTTAGACAAACAAAAATTCAAAAAGTGTCGTTATGGACTCGGCTTCGTTCGTACAGTCTGAATACATATTTATTTCCAGGAACAAAGAGGATTATTGTTTAAAACTGCAAGGATTTATTGTTTTAAAAAAATATTTCATGTGCTTACACGACTCTTACGATTTTATTATATGTACTTATAGATAACTCATGTAGAATAAATAATATAGTTTTATAAGCTT
This sequence comes from Sesia apiformis, assembly GCA_914767545.1. Classification (NCBI taxonomy): domain Eukaryota; kingdom Metazoa; phylum Arthropoda; class Insecta; order Lepidoptera; family Sesiidae; genus Sesia; species Sesia apiformis. Next base: position 20,961,176 of record OU611952.1, read on the forward strand.
CCTGAATAAAAATAAAACGTTAAAGGCCTTTCTCACCCACCACCTACTGATACTAAACATTTATCCGAAGGATAGTTGCTATATTTGTTTTATATGTATCAGGTAACGGCAAATAAAATGTGCTAACCTATCGGTATCAGCTAGATTTAATTGGCAGATAACTTATCTATCTGACTAATAACAGTTACTTCATCAGGAGGTGGTGAGAAAGGCCCTTAGTGTTATTAATGCGTCTTGCTCACCGCGAACTTGTCCTTAAGCATCTGCCGGTCGCGATCGCGTAGTTTTGGCGGGAGCGCTTCCTCCAGCTTAGTGTGCGACAACAGCTTGCTCCAGCTGATAAAGTCACAATATATCTCATGTAGTTTTACAATGGGGATGAGGTAATTTTTGTGTATTTTATATAGAGTAGACTAATACAGATTGAACCTTAAAGTGTTAGTAGAAAGTTTAGTCTTGATTTATTAAAAGTAACGTGACGTCACAGTAACGGTTGCATGGATAGACTTGTCACTAGTCTTCATGTACTCTACAATCATACATGTATCAGTTTTAGGCAAATTAGTGGAATTTGCCCGTACAAATGGAGCTGCAACATGTCATTGTACAGTTTCAAATGCAATATTATCGTAAATAACCAGAAATTTAAGATCAGAAAGAAAGGAATCAAACCGCAGTCAGTTCACAACAAAGCGATTATTGCCACCGATAGAGGTTATTTTTTTGTTTGTTTAGCTCAATGACAGGTGACGGTGAAGTTTGTTTTGATCTGTGGTCACATTACTTTTTTTTATATATTACATTATAACAAAAGTAGCAATTTATACAGCATTAATCTAGGAGAAAATGTATTATAGTTCAATAGTTAACATAAAACAGCTTCAATTGAACCACAGGAGAAAAAACATTAATTTAAAAATTGAACTGATCAATTGAACTAGTGGGAATATGGGTTGCGGTGGAACATGATGACAGACGTTGGGAATGTAACACCAGCTTTTACCTTGTTCTTGTAAAATAAATATTTAATTTGATATTGATAGTGTAAAGTGCAGATCTGTGCGAATTTCAATCACGTGGAGTTGACTTAGTGCAGGACAGAAATCCGTAATGTCCGTTAGCTGTGGAGCCAAAGATCTAATTAGGTCGTTGAGTCAGCTGAATAAGTAGGTAAATCAAAATATTAGTGATGTAGCGTGTTACAGTATACCTGTGCACGTGTGCGGCCTTGTGCTCCCGTACCTAGTGTTGTAAGCGTTGAGCGCTCGAGTGCTCACTGATCGCTAATGAACTTAAAAACTATCATTAAAGACCAGTAAGTGTTATAGTCCAAATTTTTAATGTTTGATGATCTTAAACCCTTGCAGTTAAAAGCTTCAGTCTTATTTTCATAAATGCCATTGTAAAATGTATTACCACATTGTGATTAATAAAAACTCCACTCTTTTCAGAGCAACTCAATTTAGTTTTGGTTTTCAAATTACAACATTATGTAGAATGTTTATAAAAACACATTATATACATATATGAAACCATTGCCCTTGCCATTGTCGTGTGACAATGGTGCCAGTGCTAAGTATTCTTGGTAATACAATTTTAAAGTCTGAAACGTATCCTGTCAATGTCCAGTCCCGTCGAAGTAACAGGAGTAAAGTGATAGGAGGTTTACTGAGCACAGAAGGGGACTCCTCGGTGCACACGGAAACCGCACTCCTACGCTTTGTTTGATTATCACAAACATTACGCACAAAAACACTTTGAAGTTTAATAAACTGACACTATTAAACTACAAAACGTACAGTACTTGCCATTAATCAAACAAAAACTCAACTTAACTTCTCAACTTCCCGCCAAAAAGAGCCGCTTAAATCTAATACGGTTAACGTTCTATAGCACTGACATAGCGCGCCAGCGCTTGTTGAAGTAGTCAGCACTCGCTTCAACAACACTAGCTGTACCTGGGCAGTGTGTATAGGGGCTAGAGTTACCTGTGCAGATAGGCGGCCTTGTGCTCCTGTATCATGTCCCGGTAACCGGCCTCGCACTCGGGCTCCGCTAGTGCCACCACGTCCAGCAGACCGCTGCGCTGCAGACCCTACAAACATACATGTTTTTTTATATAAGTGTCTTAGAGCGAGATAAATAGACGATTCTAAGTACGTGCTTAGATCAAGTCCAATCTAAGCAACACCTCGACTGATTTACAAAAAGACTGTTTGACTCTATAATAGACACGACTACGTTTAGCCTAGCAATGCTTTAGCGATACATTCTGATCTAAATTATTTTAAATTATTTGCCGGTTTTTAAACCCTGTCACTTATAAAATATTACTAACAAAAATAAATTTAATATACATATATTGTTAAATTACACATTAATATTGGCTATATATTTTTATGATAAACAAATTGCATACACTCATCTACAATCAAGTGTAAAAATTGAACGCATCGAGTTTACGGGAGAGCGGGCACACATGTAAATGAGCACCATACTCACACAGAAAGCGACATGTATGTTGACGTGATATATTTATTAATTTTATATCATTGAAATTAAGTTACTAAATTATATAATTTATCTTTAAAAATTAAAATAAATACGGATTAAATTAAAGATTTCGATTATTCTCATTCTCAATCGCGCGTCGCTAGTCTACCTGATCATCATATCATTCGCCACGCTGAGAATCAGTCACACAAAGTCCACCAGGACCCAAAATAAACATTCGTTTTAAAGAAACAAAAATTAAACCAGGATTCGAACCTGAAAGGTTTTGGCGCTTACAGAGAAGTATTACAGACTGGATTAACATGTCAACACGTTTTAAATGTCTTAATTAACATGTTTTAATTGTCAACGTTGACATGTCCACAACTCCACCACCTATTTTCGTGGAATTAGGAATTGGGATACAACAAAAATCAAATTAAATAACTAAATGTTAATAACCTAAGATTATGTTTACCTGCAGTAAGTACAGCGTATTGTTCAGTAGGAAAATAGCCTTTAATGCGTCTGGATACTGTTCACTTTTGTTTCTCAGTGACAAGTTCAACTGGGCTAGTACTTTACCTAAAAACATAAATGACAATCATTGATTTTTTTATATTAAATCTAAAATTTTAACTTTAATGTTCACGAGTTGACCGTTGACCCGTTGCTGAATTTACATCAACTAATTGTCTGTTTAATAAGTTAAATCAATGAAATAATTATATGCATACATGCAATAACAATGTGTGTATTATTATAACTAGAGATGCTTATTTATGAAACTCCTCAGCAGTTTTGAAGGTCTGATGGTGACCAGGACAGAGTCGATAGGATCTAAGGAGCTACTGAAGATATAAACTTCGGATTTGGACTCAAATTCGTAGTTCTAGTGGCAATTTGTAGGAATGCAGTTCTGAGGGTCTTAGGGATTAACACGTTCAATGACACCGCGATTTTCATGATCGCTTTGCAGATGCCGCCTATATATCACGGTGGACACGCCAAGCGTGTCACTGCCACTGCAAGCTGAAATAAATGGACGCGCCATGCGCCGCGCCATCGCAGATTTTTTTATACATAATTTATTTGGACACTGGCATAGTCCACACACGGCAAACAATAAAACAGAATTGTTTTATTATTGTCCACGTCATTGTCCAGTCCCGTCGAAGTAGGGACAGAGTTGGACTTCTTGGAAAAACACGAGTCACAAAAGATGCAGTCACACGCTTTTATTTATTTAACACAAACATTATGCACTAACACTTTGAAGTTTAATAAATTAAGACTATTAAACCACTATTAAAAACTTGAGAGGGTTTGAAAATATAAATATTTGGCCACCAGGCTGAATGAAGACTGGGATGGTATTATGAATATAAAAACCCGCATTGAAGTCGCTAGGAATGCCTTCACCAGCACGAGAAAAGTTCTTTGCAATCGAAATCTCAACATCTCCTTGCGCATCCGTCTCCTCCAGTGTTGTATGTAATAAACGTATAGAAGCGTTCGAAATGTGGGCGTACAGACGTATGCTGGCCATCAATTGGACGCAGAAAGTCACCAATGAGGAAGTCCTGCGACGAGTAGATCGGAAACGCAAACTCTTGCAGACCGTCAAGTGCAGACAAGTTGCGTATCTGGGTCACGTGCTAAGTCATGAAAGATACGAACTCTTGCAACTAATTATGAGGGGCAAGACTGCTGGAAAGAGGTGCAGGTTGTTCGTCGCAGGAAAAAGTCATGGCTGCGTAACATACGGGAGAGGACTGGCATCGAGAGTGCCGCCGAACTGTTTCGCCTCGCGAAAAACACGGCAAAATATACGGAGCTGATTGCCAACCTGCATTAGTTGGAGAGGCACATGAGAAACCAACCACAAACCCCACACAGAATACACAATAATGACAAAAATTCAACTTTGCTTCTCGAGTTCCCGCCAAAAAGTCAACTGTCGCGGAAAACTATTTTGCGAGCGTAGCTCGTACATACTCTCGGACCAGCTAACATGTATATACGCAAATAAATACTTACGCATATAAATAGCGAGCAAGCCCGCATTCCTGTCGCGTAGTCCCGGTAACTGACTCACTGCGCGACTGTACGAGGGTTCCGTAGCTAAAGCGGGACCTGTTAATAGAAAACAGATTAACATAACAGAAAGATATAAGTACTTAATTTTTTTTCACATAAATATATATTTCCACATTGGAATGATGGTCGGGTAAATAATGAATAAAGTACAATGAGGCTGGATTCTCGCCAACCGTACGTCAAGACAGCGGCGCGATGTGTGTTGTATGCTGCAGGGCACAAGCCTCCCCTAGTAAATCGGGGGGGGGGGGGGGGGGGGGGGTCGAGCCGTAATCCACCATGCGGGCGCAGTGCGGATTGGTGGATCATATTTTTTATGTTCGTTACCCGTGTACTCGACGTAAACATTTGTAGAAGATATGCGGGAAATACTCGTTCGTCCTGTGTATCATTTTTAATATTCCAGTATGTATTTTGGCAAAGAGAACTTAGTTTTCTTAATAGTTCGCATCTTACATTATTATTCCACGACCGAATCTTCAAAGAATATTTAAAAGCCAGATACCTTCTTCTTAAGTGCAGTGGAGGAACACAAGAGTTCAGTTTCTATAGCCCGAACTGAAGTAGTTTCAATAAATCCCCCTATAATCCTTAAATCCTGATTCTGCACCTTTTGGGTGAGATATATACATTGATGTTTTTGTATGTGGCTCACAGGATAATAAATATGTCAAACCCTTATTAAACAACTCACCGATAGTGTTGAGGTGATGTGCAAGCGCATGGCAGTATGACAGCGCTGCGACAGCCAACTGGTGCACTGTGCCGTCCACAGCGCCCGCTGCGCTGTCATTGCGCACGCCTTCGATCCACTCCTCCAACGAACGGATACACTGCAAACAGTTCACAAAATTAAGAATGAATGGAAATATAAATAAAAACTCGTGTAATTTATCACGAGCAGAATATAGTCATTTAGAATTTATTACGTGGCCACACCTGTACATCTGTCAAGAGATATTTTATATGTATGTATAACATATGTATGTTTTACATGCCTCCCTTTTTTACTAAAACTCTTCAACCAATTTAAACAAATGGATTTTTCCTAGATTCGTTATAAAGTGTCATAGAGTACATGACGTCACGCTAAATATGGCGGATTTCAAAACAAAAATTTTAGTAGCTCATCAAGATCAACATTAATAGCATTAATATCAAGATAGCAGTGAATGAATGATGGACAGCGGAGGGTGTTTATGGGTAGTCACCTAAAAACACTTGGCTGTCTTGTTGCAGCCGCAAGAGAGACTTATATCTAGGGAAGGACTAGGTTAGGTTAGAGACAATGTTACAGTATTAGTGACTCACTCTGGCCTGGGTTGCGTGCACGAGCTGTATGTAGAATGCCGGTATCGTGGAATATCACTGGTAATAACTGAATAAGAGGAGCGGGAAATATGTTTGGGAGGCTGCAAGAAGAGAGAGAGAGATATACCTATGGAGAGACGGGGTATGACACTAGTGACTCATAGTGGCCTGACATGTGAGCACAATCTGTGTGTAGAGTGCGGGCTCCAGCGCTCAATGTCGCCAAGGCATATTACCATCAGTAGTAGATGGATAATGGACAGTGAAAAATGTTTATGGGTGCCTGCAAGAGACATAATATGTATATCTAAGGAAAGACAAGATTATGATAGGTTAGGAGCAAGGTTACATTACTAGTAACTCACACTGACCTGACATGTGTGTACGATCTGCGTGTAGAGTATGGACGGCGCAGCGCTCGCTCCATTTCACCCAGGATAATCATACTTTGTCTACACGCTGCTGGGTGGACGAGGAAAACGCAAAGCATTTGTGGCAGACTTCAAGAGAAACCTATACCTATGGAGAGACAAGGATATGACACTAGTGACTTACACTGGCCTGGCATGTGTGCACGATCTGCGTGTAGACTGAAGGTGGTGCGGGTGCAAGCGCGCGCTCGATGTCGGGTTGTAGTTTGGTGAGGCGCGCCAGCAGCGCCCAGCACGCTGCCGCTCCACCAGAGCACCGGCCGGCCGCGCGTCGGCTGCGAGCGCACGCACGCTGCAACACCATTATCAGCTTTAGGACCGACAAAGACCTAGTGAAGAGCAGCGCAAAGCATGCTCGCGCAGGGTCCTAGTCGCCGCACACACTAGGCAAATCAGGTCGTGCTACGCGAAAATGTACGCGTCTGCGCGAGCCTTTTTGCGCGTATTAACAAAATACCCGCCGCGCATACCGACGACGGAAAACGGCGTTTCGCGAACTGTGACGCATGCTCACGCTCCTGGGCACTACCGCGCTGCAACTACATCCGCTTTGACGTACTCGAAAACAAGTAGGTGTGTTGGTGAACTTCTGATCTCATTCCAATGTCGACAAAGTTTATTGTTGTTTGTTAATGAAAAAAAGGCGCTTATTTTTCGAATGGGTAAATTAATTCTGGTTCTCGGAGGGGAGCCTCGCAAGGGTGCTAGAATTAAATTACGGAAACATATTTACCGCATAATATTACTTCTTGCCTCGTTCTGGTTGACCTACAATGTCAAAAATATTGTAGTTATTGTAAAAAAGGTAAACTATTTTCAATATTATGTTCCTGGTAATTTTTGGCGTCGAATGTCCTAATAAATTAACAGTCGGTAAATTTGGCCGAATTGCAAATGCTACCCTTTTAGCGGCGTAAAGGTTCGCACACATGACAGCCCCGTCGCGCGGCAGCACATCGTACTGGAAAACTGCGACAACGCGCATTACAGACGCGGTAGGGCGCAGCTCAACGCAAGTATGCAATCATGTATACCAAATGCGCTGCGGTGCGGGCCGGCGTAATAACATGCGCGTGCCTCAAATGCTACATGTCTGTATTCTCTGTATTTTGGTTGATTGATGATAGGGGCATGTGAGAAGGGTGATGCTCGTGGTACTCACCTCGACGTCGGCGGCGAGCAGAACGAAGCAGTCCTTGAGTACGGCGGCGAGCAGCGCGGGCAGACGCGGCAGCGGCACCAGTCCCAGCAAGTGCCGTTGCTCGTGCCGCGCCACCCGGCACACGCACGCCGCCACGCACCCCGCCAGCTCCGCCTCGCACTCGTCCAGCGCGTCGCTACCCTCCTCAGTGTCTGCCACACAGTCACAATAACTACCACTCACTACACATACAAGTATGACCGCTAATTCGAAACTGCGAGGCGTGCAGAGGGGTTTTTAAACACAAAATACGTACGTACATTGGGGAAATACGATAAAGTAGGAAATGCAGTACATTTCAAGGTAGTCTTCTGTGAGAGAGGGGTAACGTGGCCAGTCAAGTGCGCCCAGCGGTTTTGGGAATGCAGCATGCACTCTCCCCCTGCACTTGTAATGTTCTATATAAATAAATGCAACTTCAGTGTAGTTTGAATTTATAATATCGATTTATAATTCATATTCTCAAGTATTATAAGTATGTGTTTGGGAAGCGAATGAGATATGCCAGAGCACATTTCCAGTCACATCCCACCGAGTGGGAAGTGCGATGGGAAAAGAGGAATCCCTCGTCCCTTTCCATATTCTCGAACCTTTTCTATTCGACCCACAAGTGATCAATGGAATCCGGTGATTAATAAATTTAAATGTCACGAATACGCAAGCAGATATTTTGTTAATGAAATGTATCATAACCTTTGCGAATGGGAAATTAGGTGTGGGTAGTTGATAAATCCGATAAAACTCGGGGATCCGTCTGCCTCTTCATTCAACTCGTGACCGCGGTCGGTGCAATCCACATCGAAACATCCAGTAGAAATAAAAGTAAACAAACGTTAAAATTTGCAGAAAACACGAAAATGTAAAAATTTTCAGAAAAATCGGAAATGTAAAAATTGGCCGTGTGGTGTGGCCGGGTATAGAATAGTTCCCCACCCCATCTCGTCATGATAAGCCACATGATGCATGAGGAAGCCCATGTACAGCACCCTTCCACATGATACTGAAAGGGCTGGTTGCATTCCTACTCACACGAATCGTTCATAGATCGTCGCGAGCCGATCGCCAGACCAGTCGACTGTTCCAGTGTCTGTGACGCTTTCATCATTATCTTGTTCGCGCGTTTCTCCAGACTGGAAACAATACATTACTAGTTTTGTATCATTAGCTGTATAGTGGCGGCCGGCTCTAGAACAGCACTACCGCATCTCTTGTCGCGGGTGTAGTAAAAAGCAACTAAGGGATAATAAAACGGTTACCACAAGTCATGAGGAACTACATCACCGCTAAAAGAGTGGACTCGCCAACCCGCTTGACCATTTGACCACCTTGTTATTACTAAAGGTCTGTGTGCCGCAATGGCATTTATCTATAGATAGATATGTATGTATGTATATTCTAACTCTACTGATTTTTACTTGGATCACGGATATTCGTGGCTTTAAAAGGAATTTAAAAGAGAAAAAAACACTAAAGTGAAGAGTTACTGATGTTGGTTGATTACCCACTTATCACTTATTGATCACTTAAGGGAGAGTTGTTGCGTAAATTCGTATTCGTTTTCGCGAATACTCGCCTATTTTCAAGTATTCGTATTGGTTGGTACTCGTATTCGCCATTTTTTAACCAAATAATCGAATACTAATCAAATAGTAAAAGCCCAATATGAGTAGTAGGTAACAGAGGTTTTCTATAGAAAGAAAAGGAATCAATGTTTGTTTGAAAATCAGTTGTGTATCTAACTTTAAACTGAAGTATTTATTAATTTTACAAGTGAGTGATCAGTAGGTTAGGTATTATTCGTATTCGTGTTTGCATTCGCGAGTAGTGAGACAAATTATTCGTATTCGTGTTTGCATTCGCGAGTAGTGAGACAAATTATTCGTATTCGTTTTTGTATTCGCGAGTGGTGAGACAAATTATTCGTATTCGTGTTTGCATTCCCGAGTAGTGAGACAAATCATTCGTATTCGTGTTTGCATTCGCGAGTAGTGAGACAAATTATTCGTATCCGTGTTTGTATTCGCGAGTGGTGAGACAAATTATTCGTATTCGTGTTTGCATTCGCGAGTAGTGAGACAAATCATTCGTATCCGTGTTTGCATTCGCGAGTAGTGAGACAAATTATTCGTATCCGTGTTTGTATTCGCGAGTAGTGAGACAAATTATTTGTATTCGTGTTTGTATTCGCGAGTGGTGAGATAAATTATTCGTATTCGTGTTTGCATTCGCGGGTAGTGAGACAAATTATTCGTATTCGTGTTTGCATTCGCTAGTAGTGAGACAAATTATTCGTATCCGTGTTTGCATTCGCGAGTAGTGAGACAAATTATTCGTATTCGTGCTTGTATTCGCGAGTAGTGAGACAAATTATTCGTATTCGTTTTTGTATTCGCGAATGGTATTTCTTTGCTACTCGAAACATACCTATAAGGTGGACTGTTATCTATTAATCTAAAATAGTTATTCGTGAACGCAATTTAATGAATGAAAAAAGTGCTACTTAGCGCTCATTTACGAGGTTGTTTTTGAACGGTGCCATTATACTGGATTTTTGTACATAAATGATCAAAAATAAATTCCATTAGAAGATAACCACTTACACTTTCTGTATTTTACTTGTCCTCCTCTGAGTGCTGTCTGAGCGATGCAATATGTTTTTGGCTCTCTGTAAAAATAATATGGACTTATTGAAAATGTTTGTATCTAAATCTGATCTAAACGCGTACAATAAAGGGTTCAGACCCGATTTAGAATATAAAATGTTACAAAACGCGAAAGTTTAAAAAGTTTTATTGAAAATGCCATTGAAAACTGTTAGAAACTTGTTACAATGTTGATTTATTTAAACCTTGTCGTAATAATGACTTGTTGAATATTGTTGTAAATTCTTGTTTTGCAATGAAAATTAAAAAATAATAATAAATAGAAATTGGAAAATTTTAAAGTAAGATGGCAAGCAATAACTGTACTATCAATCATAGGATTGTTCCCGTCATGTAGGCACGCCTAGTGTGGGAACAAATAGTGAACAATTTGTTAACTCTATTTGCAAATAAATCCATTTTTTTATTATAATTTTGACGATGTACACTTACCATGGAACGATGCAACAATGGACCCGGTCCTGAGGTAGTCCTTGAAGGCGATGAGTTTTTAGCAGCGGGTGACCTAATGGCTAGAAGGGGCGCAGCGTCTTTCGTGCCTCGCTATTGGTCGAACCACTACCGCTAACACTCACACTTGTGTTTAGAATAGGAATAATCTACACTTACCATGACAGTCGATGCAGCCATGGAGCTGATCCTGAGATAGTCCTTGAATGCGGTGAGCGAGTTCTTAGCAGCAGGTGCTCTAATGTTTAGAAGCGGTGCAGCGTCACTAGCGCCACGCTATTGCTCAAACGCTGCACTTTCTTTACATTGATACTGGAATAGGAATATTATACACTTACCATGAGAGGTGATGCAGCCATGGACCTGGTCCTGAGATAGTCCTTGAAGGCGGTAAGTGAGTTTTTAGCAGCGGGTGCTCTAATGGCTAGAAGGGGAGCTGCGGGCGGGCGGCCTGCGGCGCTCAGCCACGCGGCCGCTGCGCGTAATGTCTCTAGCGCCACGCTATTGGTCGAACCGCTGCCGCTAACACTCACACTCTCTACACTTGAGTCTAAAATAGTAGGGATATGGTTAGTGTTGTAAAAACGAGCGTTCAACGCTCGACACTCGAGCACTGAGTGAGCGCTAATGAAATTTTAAGACTAAGTATTTAATGCTTGTGAGCACTATAGTCCAAATTTTTATGACTCACTTCGAACCAATGTTGGATGCATAATATTAGTGGAGGCAGTTGAGTTTCCTACACTCAGTTGATGAAGGAAGGATTCAACAATGCTATAAATAAGGCATTAAATGCGGCTTTTGTTTGTACAGTATTTGTGTGCAATAAAGTATAAATAAATAGGACTAGAAAATATGTATTATCATGTATCATCGCTCTTCACCAACCTTCCTCTAAAGCAATCATGTCCATAAGAGTTGTAGGTGAGAGTGGTCGTGTGTTGCGACTCAGTAGCTCTTCAAACGCTGTCTCAAGCTTTACAACTCCAGTGTTGTAAAGTTGATTCTGTAATTACATCATTACCTTTAATATTTGTGGGCTTCCAAGAAAAAGGGGTCATAATATAGGTCTGAATTAAAGCTAGATTATGAACTAGCATATGAGGAGCATACGTAGAGCTTTCGTTTTCAATGTATCTGGTATAGAAATTTAAGGCATCTAAAGGTAGCCAGGCCAGCCTGACGTTTATAGCCAGGCCCCTATTGTAACTCAATAACCACATTATGTATTGAGACCATACTAGTACACAATTAGTAATTCCTCTATTTCTGAACTAAAATACTCAATTGACCTATGTCCCTGTTTAGCTCTCTAATTACAACAGAACTGCTCTGGCGGATTTTTTAGAAAGTAAATATCTTCGCATATCATTAATTAAATTTGCATCACAATTGTAGGTGGATTTCAGTGTCAACTTAGCACTAGGTGATAAATTCCTTTTTAAAATGTACCACTTTTTTAATGGTGAAACTATGTGGGAGATATTGATGTGGATAGGGACTGGGCTGAAAAAACTTACGTGCCTCAGGCTAGTCCTGTCCATAAGCTAGAGCTATTGAACTGTGCATTGATGTGCACTCCTCATCACAAGCATTTCAACCACTTTCATTTTCATTGTACCTCATTAGTATAATTTTTTTTAAAAAGTATAAAAAGTTTCTGTCACTTTTAGTCTGTTAGTGGCCACCTTTAGATGCCTTAAATTTCCATACCAAAAGAGGTACATTGAAACTGAAAGAATATGGAGTACATACATTCTATTAAAGCACAGCTCAATATCTCTAGTTGTCGAGCTGCACCAGCCTGACGTACATACAGACACGGCCCTCTCTTTGCAGATCGTGAAATAGTTTTGAACCATAGTCCACCACACTGGCCCATTAGTGGATATAATTATAACAAATTTAACTTATTTAAGCAATTGTGCAAGTTTAAAATATTTGTAATATTTAATCAGTAATAATAATTCACTGAATGAAAGTTGCCAGAGCCCATTTGTCTTCTCTCATTCCACTCCTCATCCTTCCCAATAATTCTTCCAAATACTTATTACTTGTTAGTTATGATATGCTGTTTGCAGGGCCCGATAGAGTTACCCAGAGCTGGGCGATCCCCTAGAGTGCCACATCGTAAGCGGAAAATCAGATTTTTCTTCTGACTTTATAGATGATTTCATCTGAGTATCATTTTTAGATGCGCGAAAAACGCTACCCTTAAAGGGGTGCTGCAGATTTTCCACCCAGGGCGCTAGACATACTTGATGCAGCTCTGAGTGTTTGTAATTAGTGACTAAATTTGGCATGTATATTAATGGACAACATAACTAAATATCATAATGCTCTTTGTATATAAAAATTAAAAGAAGGCAATCACATAATAAAAGTAAATTATACATACGATGTTTTCCAATTCAACACTTTGTGGATTGTTTTTGTTGAAGTAGTTCTGTGCTTCTGCCAATTTGTCTAATGCCTGAAATAAACAATGTTGCTAGAAAAGTAAGTTTATACAAACAATATAAATAAATATATATATATACAGGCCCAGAAAATATAGACAAAATTTTTCAGGAGAAACCTTAAAAAGGTGGTTGAATTCATTTAGCTTTAATTCAATTTTTTTTTTTGTAAAATTTTCCTACCATCTAATATTTTGTTTACATCTTTCCTGTTAATCATATTATTATTTAATAGCTCAAATTTTACTCTATAAATCAGGCATAAACATTTTTTTAAATAATAGTCTAAATATTAGAATAGAATTAAATGTTAATAAATTACCTTTTTTGCCTGCCCTAGTTGAAAAATGCCCTATCAATAGCAAAATTTGTTGAATTATTATTAATTACTATACAAAAGTCACAAATATTATTTAAATTTATTTAGTTTTACTAACAGGACTATATACAGTAATCCCCCCTATAACACGGTAGATTGGTTCCTTGTTATAGGAAAACGTGTTGTAGGAGTATTCCCGTATAACGCATTTTTACGACCCCGTATAACGCGTTAGGTATAAATTATTCACATTTAACTTTTCTCGCTAAAGGGAGTTTAAATCAAATATTAAGAAAAAACTATATTATGAACGAAATATGTACGTTTTATTAAAATCAAACTAAACTAAGAACATTTTAAATAAAAAACTTATGCATATGAACTAAAAAAACAGTTAATGTCAAATAAATTACACTATCATTATAAATTTCACAGTACATACAGAAATATAATGTGGGAAATCTCCGCATTATATGGGGGAATGCCCTTATATGGGGGAATGCCCATGTTATAGTGTTATAGGGGGGATTACTGTACTGTTACTATAGGCTAATATAGGTTACTGTTGATTTATAAACCTGTTATTTTTATAAATTGATTGTTTGAAAGCAATAAATAAAAAAAAATACGATACCCACCTCTAGGTAAATATTCAATGATTCGGTGGTAGTAGTGTGAGGTCCAGCTTGTACGAGTTCAGCAAGCTCCCGAGTCACCATGTAGTAATTAATTACATGGTCCAGAGCTTTCACTGTGCGCTCCATGTCTGAGAGATAAATTTATGGTATTTCATTTATTTTTCAATAATTATAAAAGAGAAATAATTAAATGAGAAATAATAATAATTTTAATTAAATGTCTAAAATACTTACTATGATGGATCTGCTGCAACCTCGCCGTGTCTCCGTACAGGGGCAGTACAGCAGTCTCCAACTGCTGGAGCCTCTGCTCACATGCACCGAGCACGTTACACACGTCGCCTGCCAACGCCGAACTGCGATTGGCAGCCGCCTTCAACTCCTGGATGTTACTTATCTCCTACGAAAAGACGCAGAAACGCCCCTTCATACATGTTACAAATTCATAAATTTATCAGCGTTTGTTTCTTTAGAGAAAAAAAATAGATGTCACTACTAAATAGTATTGAAATGATAATGAGCGAAAGTTGCAGAATTTAATGAAAATACGAAAGGAAAACAAACCTTCTTCAACTTCATTTCTATTTCGAATTTCTTCTCTATTACGTACATGTTTGAGAGAAAAGTTTAAGCCTGGGGCTTCTTTTCTCCGCAAAATATTGAATAAAAGTCCTTAGTAATGATTATTAAATATATTTTTTAAACAATATTGGTATTTTTACTTGTGGACAATCAATGAATACGAGACCGAAAGCAACGAATGAAGTGAAGAAAAACTGACAGTGACACTTGATAATCATTTAGCAATGATATAATTAACACATTCTGCCAGTGTGAAGTATTTTTTTCTTAAAAACAATTATAAAGTTCAAAAAATATTCTGTCAATGTCCAGTAAAATCAGGAGTTGGTAAAGTGATAGTAAGTTTACTGACAACAGAAGAAGACTCTTTGGAAGCATATGAGAAACACAGTCCCCTGCATTTATTTGATTATGACTTTAAGACAAACATTACGCACAGAAACACTTTGAAATTTAATAAACTATCACTATTAAATCATAAAATATACAATACTTACACAATTTTTATAAGAATCAAACAAATTACAGTTACTTCACTTCTCACGTTCCCGCCAAAAAGTCTTGCTTCACTTGACAATGACAACATATTTATAAAACGAATGGTGAGCTTATAATCGTACAACATTAATCAAAGCTATCGATAACATAGATGTTATTGTATCTATCAGTGATGATTTAGAGCGGTATTAAAATATTTATTTATTAAAAAATACTTATGTTTTGAATTCTATAAAAAATTGAAAACGAATTTACATTGTGAATCAATTTTCTAAAAAAAATTATTAGCCAAATCAAATATACAATTTTACAATATAAATAAAACCGCAACTAATCGGAATTATAGGATCAGTCCTCTAACATTCTGGTGACGTGCGTTAAACTTCTCGAGACGTGGCTGACGTTTCGTACTTTCGTGTTTTGTCGTCTTTCAGATTGTTACTATTTGGGAATTCGTTCTGTTCAATTCCCTTTCACATTCTGTTGTGAGTACCTAGAGACAAATAAAATTAGGTAAGAAATTGCGACTATATGACACAATCTTTCTCATTAGAACCTCGTAACAACTAATCTCCACTACTGTGTTCATTTCAGAAAATGGATCAAATCACTAAATTCGTGGAGCCAGGCAAGCAGTTCGCTAAGGATTCCATCAGATTAGTTAGAAGATGCACTAAACCAGACAGAAAAGGTACGTATGCATTTAAATGCCCTGCACAGTACTTTTATAGTTAGTGCCCAGTAATAAATCCCTATAGGGTGCTAATTTAGATCATTGTAATGCTGGCGTCCTGCCACCACACTTGTATGTTGCATTCAAGTACACATTGCCTTGCCTTGCATTATTTGTTACTGAAACATTATTTCTATGTATCTCCATACAAATACATAATATGAATGCATCAGTATTACTTCCGCATGAAATGCATTTAGCCAAATACAATACATACAATGGTAGACTAAGATCTTGCAGGTCCCAGGACTAATGAACTGAAAGGACTTTAAACTACAAAAATTGGTACACAATTAAAAAAAATCATTTTGGTGTATATAAAAGGTGGGCCCCCCCTCGAGGCTGCCACCAGGGGGCTGTAACCTAGGTTAGTCAACCACTGAATCTATAGAAGTGCAAATGTCAATGGTCATAAGAGGAATTTCATTGTAGGCAATTATTTAGGCCTACAAAACACTCAATAAAAAATACTTTTATAACAATATTAAAACTTTACAAATCTAACATTATTTTAGTTGTAAATTATTTGTTTCATGAAAAATTTTAATAAACATAAATAACAGATCAATATTCTTTAAATCTGTAATGCTAGAATATATAATCAATTTTCTGCAAACTGTATTTTTTTTTTTTCAAATTTAACCTTAAATTTCCTACATTTGGTCTAAATCTAATATGGCCTATGTTACATAAATCTAGAAATATTTATTAATATTTATACCTTAGGATAAAAATATTTTATGAATAAACAATTTTAAACCTTTGAGTTCTTCTTAAGTATAAATGGTGCAATTATCACTAACCCGCATGCTCCATATAAATAAAAAAGAAGAATCTGAAGCATGTTTAAAATATATACACCAAGTCCTAATGGTGGATTATGACATGCAGTGCTGCCAGATATACAGATTTATCGGTATTTATACAGATTTTTAACATAAGCTACAGATTTTAAATTAGGAGATAATTCTATACAAATTTTCACCATTCACACATTTTTCATACAGATTTTCACCATCTCCAAATTTTTCATACAGATTTTTCCTCAGTTAGTAGTTTTCAATTCCCTCAGCAAAATATAATAGCAACACTGATCTTCATTTGGAGAATTGCTGGAAAGATAGAAATTCTTAATGTTGCGATGTGTAGATATCATGGGGATTTCATTTACATTCAATCATTCACTCATTTTACTCATTATAGTACATTCTACATAGTTTTATATTGAGCTGCAAAGGTAACGGATTAAATCCTCATAAACTTACAAGAAATTCTGTTTTATGTGGAAGTTACTATGGCTACTACATCTAAAAAATTACAGATAATTCCCACCTTTAATTTACATTAGTTGGAAGAAACAGCTTTTAGGACTTTGCTTGAACCCACTAAGAAAGGTGATATGTACACATTCTACAGGTACTGTTCAACTGATCTTTCAATAGTCAGTGGTGATAAGAACCACATATATTGTCACACGAAAACAACAAAACATATAAATTCTATTCCTAGTTCCAGTAGCTCGCAAAAATCGAGGAATGCATATAAATCTTACAGAAAACACGTTACACATACAGAAAACATGTTACACATACAGAAAACATGTTACACATACAGAAAACATGCAGATTAATTCAATTATAATATGTATTTACAGATTTTTCAATTTGAAATACAGATTTTTAGCTTTCTTCATCTGGCAGCACTGATAACGTGAAACCCCCTTATGATAACAAAGGGGGACCTCTCTTGTGCAAATTTAAAACCTAGTAACAGACACTTTTGTAAAGAATCTGATTTTTACGGTTTTTACCATGTTACATATAAATAATTAAGGTATCCGTATCATGGATAGGGGGTACAGTTAGATTTTGATAACAATCTTATAGTCACTTGAAATTACGAATAAAGGATAGTAATTAAGTATTGTGGCTATACCTATTAGTTTTTTCTCTAATACATTTTTTTGCACATTCCAGAATTCCAGAAGATTGCGATTGCCACTGCTATTGGATTCTGCATCATGGGTTTCATTGGTTTCTTTGTGAAGCTGATACATATTCCCATCAACAACATCATTGTTGGATCGTAAACTGCCTAGCTTAATATCTTAGGTTTAAATTGTTAACTGTAAGGCCGACATAGTTAAAATATCCAGTATGTTGTCTCATTTACATAATCATTTTTAAGAGAATAAATTATTTCATTTTCTATTTTTAATTTTATTTATATTTTATAGAAACCTACATAATAAATATGCATTAAAAAACGTTCCAGGTTTAATCACAGGGTTTAAAATTTACTCTTATGGTGCATTTTGCAATATCAATTGGACCCATTCTTTGACTTTAGTATATGCTCTTACGTAAAATGCAGGTCAGAATTCTCACAAGGACCACACAACTGTATACAAGGATGGATCACCTCTGACCAAGGAAGCAACAACACATAATGCTACTTTCGGATACATCAGTCTGTAGTCTTAGAGAACTAGAAACTTCATTCCATATACATACTCTCCGACTGTTCATCTTTGCCACACAGAAGGTCACCTTCCACATTACATATTAAACGTTTTTGTGTGATGCCGAAGATAAAACTAGCATGAAACTCGTGTAATAAAATAAAATGTAAAAAATTAAAAAGCACAAAATGATAATCTTAAAAATTTATTGCCTCTTTTCTTATAAACAAACTAATCACGAGATTCACGCGGTTTCTCCATGACGTGTATGTAGAAGCCCGGCACTTTGACTTGGTCCATGGGCTTGAAGTCCGCGTAGATGGAGTGCTTGGCCTGGTAGCCGAACGCCTCGTCAAGCATCCGTGTAAACGCGTCCAGCTTATGTGGGTAATAGCACAAGCGGAACTCGCTGGAACATAAAAATCTTTCATTTTATTTCTCATTTTTTTTTATAGAACTTTGATCAGAATAGTTATACCATATTAACGGACCATTCCCAGTAGTCTTATCAGATAGTTCTATTGGGAAAAAAAAATCCCATTAGTTATAGTAAGACTATGTTAATTTTAATTGGTTCCCGGTAGTCAAAAATACCAAAAATAAACTAAAACGTGAATAGACAATGATAATTGCCAAACCAAAGGACGAAATTAAAGAAAACGGACGTTCGAAAGTTAACAAGACGCCAAAAAAACAAACGAAAAAATGTAGGTATGTATCTTCTTCCTTTCAATACCTACTGCACAAATAAATTGTACAAAAAAGCCCTGTTGTGAAATTCTTCTTTGTCCGTGTACAATAAAGAAAATTGCTGGCTGAGAGTGTCTTTCGAACCATATATACGAGGGCCACACTGAAAGTTTCCGGAATGAATAAGAAAAAATTACAATGAATAGCCAAAAATTAATTTATTGTTTAGAGAGATCAATTATTGACATAGAGAGGTCAACTGTTCTCGAACTGATTTTTGATTGTGTTTAACTAACCTTCGATCATTGATGTCCCCATCTGAGGTGGCGTCGATGCAGTAGTCCAACGTGATCAGCTCCGGCTTCCCCCGGACCACGAGCACTGATGTTTTGATATCTAACGGATATTTACACTGGAAGAAAGTTGCATTATTACAAATTGTTCATACTGTGAGAGGTAACTGACTACTATAATAAGATTAGTGTCTGTAGGGTATAAACCTTAATTTTAAATTATATGTAGCCTTACTGTTTTAGCGAAACTATTTGTATTGGCAGGTAAGCAGACAGACAGCCCTGGGTCTCAATTCAAAACCATGGATTTGTAAACGCTCGAACTCGAATGAACACTAAAGAACCTGTAAGTCTGGTGCATTAAACGCTCGTGAGCCTTATAACCCACATTTTTAACGTCTGTTAGTATTAAGCCCTTCAGGTTAAATCGCTTATATGGCGGAGCGCATATCTGCGCTCACATTTTTTCATGCCTTTCGTCTGCTGGAGCGCACATATGCGCTCTTGAACAAAATTCACACCCTCACAAGAGCGCAGCTGCGCGAGCCCCAGGCGAAAGGCAGGTGCCTACAGTGGCGCATTTACCCTAAGGCCATGGGGGCCATGGCCCAGGGCGGCAGGCTGCGAGGGGCCTTTCATAATCGTTACCTATCTTTTATTTTATTGCTTTTTGACTGACTTGCCTGAAGAAATTTAAAAAATCAAGTTTTGTATGGCCTTTTTTATTATTAAAAGGTTTTTGCTTTTTTTTCGTTAATTTAAAGGGCGGCAAACCTTATAGTCTATAAGTTATAGGCCCAGGGCGCCAAATCTTAAAATACGCCACTGGGTACCTAGTTGCCTAGCAACACATTGCAGTTACCCCTACTAGTTTCACTAATGTGTGCGTGATCCATAGTATCTTCCCCACCGATCCAGTGATGACCATCATTTGACCCTAAGTCTTATCTTATTTACCGCCTACACGAAAAAAAATGAAAAAGTTTTTCTTGTTTGTTTATAGGTACACGATAGTTATTTGTGGGAACATTATTGCAATTGTATTTCAAGTACAGAGTGAGTACCTACTGTGTAAAACTTTTTAAATTTTATAAAGTTATTTATCGTATGTTATTCCCTGTAGAAAGATGCTATGCTACATACTTATTTATAATATTTTTATTTAACGTATTTGTTTTCGTAAGGCCAACTGACGACATTAGAATGCTCAAACCCTCTACTTTATTAGCTACCACAGATCTGCCTTTGACTGCCTATGTGTCATTAGTCATTACTCATGTCTCTTATACGAGTCCGCTATGTTTGCGTAAGCTTTGTCGTACCAAGTACCTATCTACAAAATTAAATGGTAAGTTTATTCGTGTATCAAATATGAGGGCCAAATTGTTTTCATTCACTCATTCAAGTTTTTTTCAAGAACTTTGAACAAATGTTCATATTTAATAGTACAAATTACTGAGATTTGGATAACTAAAACTGGTATGAATGCCGCGAAGAAATACTTATGTACCTATTTACAATTTGAATAATGTTTATGTTTTATTATTATTAATTAAGACAAGTTATTAGCTACATAGTTTCTAGTAGGTAATCGTCTCTTATGATATGAGTAAATTGCAAAAATATTACACAAAGTTATGATGATATATGATAACTTACTAGTTAGAAGTTCCAATAATACATAAGGACAATGTGTGCTGACATCTGTACTAGAATAATCTGTCTTACAGCGTTAACTTATCCTTAAGATTAAAATACATTAACTTTGTACTTTACGTTAACTCATCCATACCTACGCGTTTATGAACGCTAAAAGTTATAATTGTGCTTACATTCAATTAGCCCGTTTTATTATACGAGTATTATTAAGATGTTAATTAATTTACTTACAT
The DNA here is from genome assembly GCA_914767545.1 of Sesia apiformis. Taxonomy (NCBI): domain Eukaryota; kingdom Metazoa; phylum Arthropoda; class Insecta; order Lepidoptera; family Sesiidae; genus Sesia; species Sesia apiformis. Next base: position 20,982,390 of record OU611952.1, read on the forward strand.
TGTAATATATAGAATGTCCCGGCGTTGCTCCACTGTCGATCATTGCATCATAGTTCCTATGGTCAATAAACAATAAACCGCCAGGTTTAAGGCACTTGGCGAAATTCTCCAAAGCAGTCTTTTGCATCCGCTGGTCTTCATACTCATCGAGTAAATGGGCGAAGGAGTTTCCTAAGCATATTACAGCGTCGAATTTGGTACCAGGTAGAAAGGCCTGAACGTCGCTGTAAAGTCTTTCCCAGTTTGCTTCTTCGATTACTGTAACATTAATGAGGTGATTTGTAATTGAGATGAACGAAAGAGATACCTAGGTAATGAGGCAATGTGGCCCTGTCGTGTCGGCCGGCTTTAGAATACCACCGCCCTATCTTTTCAGTGGGTGTTTTAAAAGTCGACTACCACATGTCTTGAGAAGCTACCCCACCTCTAAACAAGTGAGACTCACGTCGCTTTTTATTTCGGAAAGGCTACATTCTTGTGGCCCTAATGGCTTTTCAAGAGTCACCGGACATGTATCGTTTAGGGCGAGCGCAGAAGGCGTTCAGCCAGGAGCAAAGAGTGTGTACAGCAACGAGCCTCCCTCGCCGGTAAACCGGCGGAAGCAACGGACCTCGGTTTAGGGCGTTGCTTTGGAAGGGTACCGTGGGATCACGAGTCGATGAGAAGCGCCCAGGCACGTGCCGATACCTGGTATAAGTCTTGGCTGAAGGCCGGTGTGTGTTCACGGTGTAGCGAGGGTGACGTCCTCGTCTCCGCCGGCGGGGACGGTGTATATGTGTAGCCTGTGAATGTAGTGTATGAACCGCATTGGCAGCCGTAATTGGGTCGTCGGAGTCGTCTAGGACGTGCCGAGGACGACCACGACGACGGCAACGGGGAGGGTCGTTTCTATCGGGCTGTCAACTACTAGGGAGTAAGTGTATGGTGAGAGACTCTGTCTTAGTAGCGTCGGGATTCACGTCGCAATTACGAACAGTCGCGGTGGGATGGAGGGTCGTTAAATTTATACTAATATTGGTCCTTCGAACCGAATGCAAATTATCGTCATTAATCAGCATATTTGATACCAAAAGCGTAGTCAGGATTTTATCCCGAGTGGAGTAAAAGCAAACAATTTTCTTACAATTTAAATAGAGGTAATGTAATGCAGAAAGTCTATTACTTATTCTTCCCTATGCCAGGGGAACAGACCGAGGTTACGACCATGTTTAATACCACTACTCTTCTTTGGCTATATTTATAAAACGCAACGTCTGTTCGCTTTAATAACTTGGCTTCTACTGCGCGGATTTTGATGTGGTTTTCAATATCGTGTACGTTATTATTTCCGAAAGTTTTACCTATCTATACCTATAGGATTACCTATAGGATAAGACTATCACATTAAACTTACTAACCAACAATCTAGAAGAAAATGCATTGTGAACATCATCAATTGTCAGGACATTTTATTCTTTTGGAGGTATCATTTGAAACAAGGTATAGTTGGTGACTAGGTTAGATATGACATAATTATAGTGGGAATTTTAATACTTACCCCATTCATCATATTTAGGGTTTTTCCTCTTCTCCCACCTAGCTTTCAGCGCATGCTTCAGCATTTTGTCTGACGCGTCTATTGAAATCACCTTGAAGCCCTCGTCCACTAACATCATGGAGTCGATGCTGAAACACAACAGTAGACATCAGACACACGGTGTCGCCTGGGGCCTGGCCAGCTGCCAGCTGGCAAGTCGACCGACTACTGGCTGTTCTTTCGCAACTAGCAAAACTGAGTAAAAAATTATATGAAAGTTATATATACGTTTATTCAGGCAGATTTTGGTGCAGTCATAGGGTATTGCAATTTAGCGACATCGTCGTGTTATTGTAGCTCCAAACATGACAATTTAGTCTTATAATTATGTCGTTGTAACTATCGTTGCAACGAACAACAAGTTATACTTTTTTATTTTATTTTTATTTTAGATACTTTATTTTGATATTAATATATTTTTTTATATTTTTAATATCACTTATTTATGATACAAAATCTCTTTCTGTGTATGTGCCTTCCATAAAAGTCGTTCTGCTAGTTGGGTTATTGTCTTACATAGACCACCCAATATAGAGTTATTCCTGGAGTTTCTAAAGGATTAAAGGCTTCGGTCGGAACACTGAAAGCGTGTCGTGCGCGGGTGGCGTAGTACCTAATGTATGGAATTATATGAGAGACTTTATATGTATTATATGAGATTGACTTGACATCACGAAAAGGGATAGGGCTTTGTAGAGAAATCTAAGATCTAACTCATAGAAATCTAAATAATATTCTCCTGTTATTTAGATTTTTATGGGCGCAATGCATTAAAATCTTAACCAATGTGAATAAATCCATACCGACAATAAGGTCCCTTTGTACAAATAACATTAAAACTAGCTTTGTAAGTAGGTTAAATTATGCATTAGCTGACCCCGTAGGTAATTGTATAAGAGTTATCAAGATGTTGTTGTGATCTTTGGTTCTGTCACCTAACGACTAACAAAGTAAGTATTTATCGATCTCGGTGCTCGATATATACCAGGGGGCGTATTTCAAGTTTGAAATAGCAATCACTTTAAACCGTGAAATAAACTTGCCTTGCAATTTCGCATTATAACAAATTTCAGACGACGTTTTTAGAGCGATATCCTACTTAAGTAGGTACCTACCTATATACGATATACCTATCTAGGTATATACGATTTACGATTTTAAATCTTGACTTTTAATAAACCAAGTAGATGTTAATTGAATCTCATAATACGAAAAACGAGAGACAGTTTAGAGGTTTAGACTGACTTGCTTGGAAATTAAATACATAGTTACAAAATTCAAATGAATGAGAATCAAAACAGGTTCTGCAGATTTATTGAAAGATCAATCGCAATCTAATCTCCTGAGTTGCCCATGCCCTCATCTGAAGTAAACACATTATGTTTCGTCATATTCTTACAGGTCAAGTTTATCACATGTTTGTTATTCAATTGATACGAAATGAACCATGTTATTGTCTATTTTATCTGGTAATTACAGGTATTTAAAATTATAAGAGATAATTGTTGTTACGCATCTAGCTAGGTAGGTACAGAGGTGAATTCTCAATTGTATACAGTACGATCCTAGGTACCTACAATCTGTTTCTATCAAAAAAATAGTTATCAATTATCATACTGTTCCATATATATATGACCTTCCCTGTGACGCCATGTCAAGCACGACGGTCATGATATAATTGATCAAAATTCAGTGTGTCAGTCAAAAGTATAAATAATACCATATAAAAGGGAATTTCTTTGTGCGTGTCCTAAAAGTCACGGATGGCGAGAGGGCTGTTACTTATTTAATATTTTTTTATATCCGCACACCTAATATGTTAGTTACGTAAATTGTATAGTTATTAAAACATTTAATTAATTATGAACCACATGAAAACGTTTTTATCAATAGTTATACAAAAATGCAAGGTAGCAATGTATCAATTCGAGCGCATGGTGTGAGGCGGCCGGCGTTGCGTCGTGCGCGGCCCCGTCTGACGCCTTGTATGAATATGGTGCGAAGCTCTAGGCTATTATCGCGACCTTGAACGCATGCGTATTACTTATTCCTATGACAGTGTGTAGAATATACAAAAGTCCGGCTTTGTATTTATTATTTGTCGTGAACAACTCCGAAATTCCCGAATTATTTCCCGAAAGCCTTTCCAACTCTAATATTTGACAATTGACTCTGATTTTATAAAGGAATATACTATGTAGATAGGAATGATTTGGTGTGGTGCATATTGGTTGTTCTGGGTTAATCGTTCTGCGTATTGGTCGTTTCACGTATTAGTCGTTCTGCTTATTGGTCGTTTTGCGATAACTGAAATTGGCCATTATGCGAGTGACCGAAATTTTATACCTTTTCTAAATAGGTATATGTGGCAATAAAAAATCTACCTTTCTTTCAATTATATTATGAGTTATAAAAGATACCTTACCCAGTCCCGCAGGCAGCATCGAGGACCCTTTCGCATCCATGTTTCTTCAGAAGACCTATAAGGAAGTCCTTGTAATTCTGTGTCCTTTGGTTACTATCTCCAATGAACTTCTTCCATACTCTTGCCGCTATACCGTCAGCGTACTGGTCCTTGACTCCCTCTGAAGGGATGCCTTCAGACCTTGGATGAAATACTTTGTCTGCTGACATCTTCTGTGGCTGTGAAGTTGGGATCATCATGTTAGGTAGTAGTATATGGGTTTTTAGGAAACTACCTATATTTATTCGACTGGTAGGCATTTCGTACTTAGCTAGGTATCTGATTACAGTACGCGGCGATAATGTAGAGCTTTGTAATTGTTAATATGGCAATAATTGTTTCTTGTAAGCATATCAAAACAAAGAATGTGGTACTCTAAAATGCAAAAACCATCTACTTAGTATAGTTAAATATACTTTATACCGTGAACCCGTACAGCTGTGGAACGAACTACCAGTTGAGGTGTTTCCTTTACGCTACGATATGGGGCTCTATGAAGAGAGCTATGAACAGGATGCTGCAAGGTCGACCCGCATGCCTCCCGCTGTTGCAGGTCTCCATGGGCGACGGTAACCACTTACCATCATGTGACCCGCCCGCTCGTGTGCCATATATTCTATAAAAAAAAATTGAAATCAAGATATACCTACTATATATCGCTGCGTACTGTAGATGGAAACGATTTAACCCATTTTCACCCTTTTTCTTCAGTCCATAATATAGGTAGGTAGGTACTACACGACCCAGTCTCGATTAGCGGATATTAAAAGTGGATTAGCTGGTAAAAGTGTTGGCTGAAGGCTGGTGTGTTCACGGTGCAGCGAGGGTGACGTCCTCGTTTCCGCCACCGGGGACGGTGTATATGTGAAGTCTGTAAGTGTAGTATAAAAACCACATTGGCAGCAGTAATTGGGTCGTCTGGGACGGGGATCATTCCTATCGGGGAGATAGGTTAAGCTGGCAACTACTAGGGGGTTGGGATGGTGAGGGACACTGTCGTAGTAGCATCGAGTGGAGTTTTTTACGTATTTGACGATGAAGGAAGTTCCAATTCCTTGTGGAGGTCAACATTGCGAGAGTACCATTATGCAAGCAGCCACGGCCCTACGCACGAATCTATTTTGGAGGATTTGAAGTATTCAATTGTTGGAGGGGGCTGTGTATGGAAAGACAATGCTAGCCAAGATCATTATGGGACGTACGAAAGTTTTGTACAATGTCAGCTTATTTATAAGTGACATTTTACTTCACCCGCCTATGAGAGGGTTGCGGTGACAAAAGCCCGGTTGAGGCTCGGTTTCGGACAGTTTGTATGTGTTCTCGGAAGGTTAGTCGATGGTCTATTGTGGCTCCGAGATATTTGGTCTTCCTAACCTAGGGGATAGTTTGACCGAAAAGGGATATCGAGAGTGGTGAAAAGACTGTGTTCACGCAAAAACCACTTGACAAATTTTAATGAAATTTGGCATAGGTATCTATAGCCTATGTGCCGGGTTAACATATAGGGTACTTTTTATTCAGATCAATTGTAAAGTTCCCCCGGGAATCACTAAAGTTAATGCGAATGAAGTCGCTGGCATCACTAGTATATACATATAATAAAATCGTAAGCCGTGTCTGTTATATTAAAAAAAAATTTGTTCAAAAATATTAAAATATGATCAAAAACGTTTTTTGAAAGTTATTGTTGTGTAAAGTAAGAGTGATACGGAGCCCAAGACAATAGTCTTTAGATTTTTTTTCTGTACCTGTCTGTCCATCTGTCTGAACGTGCATCACACAAAAACCACTCAACAGATTTTAAGGAAACTTGGCACAATTATAGCTTATGTACCGGGTTAACATTTAGGGTATTTTTGAGCCCAGATCGTTACAGAGTCGCAGGCACCGTTAGTTCTCAACATCTGAGAAATTAGAACGGAAGCTAAGGTATATTTCCTACAAGTCGCAAATCCCATAACCTATATACACTTTAAGAGGTCTATCCCCAAGAATGGAACACATATGTTTAGAGAAATAAAAAAACTAGTATGAAAGCCATTGGATTATTTCGTCATAAGAATTACATGGCAGGTAATTGATTATTAACATATATGTATTTATAAAAAAATCTTTACCTACCTTATTCAGTTAGCTGTTAAACAAGTTTAATTATAAATAACTCCTTTACTATCACTAAAAAATGTTTAATGAACAGTAATAAAAAAATTACACCTTATAAAAATCGAAGAGAACGCGCCACGGAACTCACTGCATGCGGATCATTCCGCCAACTGATTTATGAGATGTTGACGTGAGATGATGTAAAACAGCAAGTCATGATTAAGCACGATAACACGAAAATTATCGTTTCTGTGATAGATGGTAGAGTAGTTGCTCTTTTATCTGCTTCAACGTCATATTTATTTAATTACAAATTTGGGTACGAATAAGTTCCATAATGTTGGATATCTCTACATAACATGGAGGCATTGCGTAGATACTAGCTCCCTCGCTGAAGCTACAATTTACGACGTTACAAATGTGAGTTAAGTGTAGATATGTCTAGGCTATCACCGCTTTTTTGCTACGTAGGTTTATAGAGTCTAAATAATTAAGAGGAAATCTAAAATTAAACCATACCTTACCATCGGCCTCAACTGCTAGATATACGGGTAGGTAGGCCTCTCCCAAGCTTCGCCACGATTTCCCGCTCTTCTCATCTGCCATTGGACTGACTGTTGATAGGGTAGAAGAGTCCTTTAATAGAGACCACATAATACCAGGAAGCACAGTAAGTAAGTATATCCTTCACAATGGGTGTGCTATGTTTTTATATCTTGGTATTTCCCAGGCACGCATTTAGGGTGGGGTGTTTTAGGGTACGGCCGACTCTGCTTCCGCCGGGGGTTAGATATATCGTCTCTCATTTTGGATCATCGATGGAGTGACGAGATGGTTTAGAACTATATTTTAAATAATAATATATTAATAATTTACTTATACAATAAAATATACATACCTACTGAAAAATAGATATTAAATATATTGACCACACATATGAATAAGATAATATAAATATAATACTTATAATCCTTTCCCAACCTTTTCTCCAAATCTATTCCTACATCTCTAATGGTATGCAGCTCATGTGGGGGCGTGCCAACGTTTGTCATTCTGAACTGATGTTGGCATGTGCCTTGGGTGTCCATGAGCGATAGTATCCAGTTACCACCAGGTGGACTGTATGTTCATCTGCAAATTTCTTTCAATAAAAAAGAATCTTGTTTCCATTGCAAATACTTTACTTCATTGCTTTTAACGACTTGTTAACTAAAAGTTAACAGGATGGTATCGCCGAGTGACGTAACCCACGTTATTTGTTGCAATATCCACACTATTACGGAAAAACAGTGGGTCACGTAGAAGCTCGTTTTCTCATTAGCTGATAACTCATGTCTCTTTAATACCGGCTTTAACTGGTTCATGCAATGAATTATTTTAACAGTGGAGTGATTTAACACCTTATCAATTTCTTGATATGGACATTGAGTCTTGAATGCATAAATCTTAAAGGGCCTCCATAATTAAGGTGTGTTGGATAATTGCGAACGGTTGATAGGTAATACCTACCGTGCACACTCGTGTCCAAAAAACCAATAACGTAAAATAACACTAGTCCTGAGATGCAACCGCAAAGTCATACATCAGTTTTCGCAGTTGTTTGATAATTCCATATAGGTACCTAATGCTTTTACCTATTTGAGCGGGAACACCTCCTAAAATGACCTAAGGTCGTTCTAATCTTTAGTTTGCTGTTTTCTTGTTTTTGAGGTCGGTGAATATGAATCTGAAGTTCACCTGTGGTCATTCACAGGTCAATTTAGCTACGAAATCTGGCGTACCTATGACTTTGCGGTTGCATTATTTTTACCATACCCTTGTCGACCTCAGGCACGGTATTGTCGCACCTACGTGTCTAATAAGTTGCGCGTTTTGCCAGATTTTAGATGTTTGTTCCTAATATTTTTTCTTTCAGATTTTCATAATGTCTAATATTACTTGTAGCCAAATAAATTATCTTTGTAACAATAGTGTTTTTGTATTTTATTTCAATTTCCAACTCTCCCCTAAGTTAGATATAGTTATTTTATTGAAACAAATGTTTATTTATTTATACATTTATTGGAGGAAGACCGTTTTATAGTGTCAATTATGTTTACACAAAACTACGTAAAAAATAAAACCAAAGGTCTCCACTATTTACAATCTAATATGGCAAGTAATAATCCAAAAAATAAATACAGATAAGGCTTAGCTATCGATGGCGATGCTGTAACAGGCAATAAATAGCCTTTATCTCTTTCGAGGCCTCGTTGGGGTAATCTGGTCCCGTACCGCCAAGCGCAGTGTGGGACGCGCGCTCCGGCCACGTGCACCGACCACTTGAAGTTCTTCGGTGGTGGCTGGGTGACAAGAGCGGAAGACCGTGTGGTAGTGAGCCTTGGGAGAGGGCTATATCCAGTTATGGAGAGATAGGCTGATGGTATGGTAGTCTTCCAATATCTACATTTATTAATGTAGATATTGGAAGGTTAATGTAGTATTTACCTATCCACATAAATATTTCCACACTGCACTTATAAATCCGAGTGTTTATTTACCGTTTGAAACGTTTTCATCGAACCGATTACAATGAAATTTAGTATGGCATGATATTTTGTATTGCTTAGTTATATTATATATACAATAATGTTAGACTTACATTTGTTTTTACATATTATTTACCTATTCCTGCTTATTCTTGTATTAAAGAACTTACCAACGATTTGGCGCCATGGTAGGTAAATATTATTTGCCTCTAGGTTCGACATTAGTCGTACATTACCTGCTTGAAGAAAAACACTACCTTGACATTTCTCAATAAACCTATCAGTTCATATATCCTGTTACATTTTATACATTGAAATTTCCTCTGACGTGGACGGATTTATGTACCTACTAATGAGATAGGAATAGCCGTGATATAGCAGTAGCTAATGATTTTGCTAAATCATCCACAAGAAAATTTGTGGTACCTAATACCAAGACAAGTTATTACAATGATATAACACTGATGACAGTATTTAGATAAATCCCCAAGTAGACAGCGCAAAATCACTTTCGTGATGCTTACTTCCACGACTTAAGAAAATCACTAGGAACTCTCCTATATACCAGTGTTTGGTGAGTGGGATATTTATTCATTTAGCGGGTTTCTCCTCTCGAAATTGGAGGCGGGGGCGGGGGGGGGGGGGGGGGGGTTGAGTGACGACAACACAATTTCCAATTCCATTCCAGAAGTCTGATTCTGATAGTCTCTCACAGTGTAATCCATCACGTGTACATGGTAGTGGAACTACTCTAGCTAGGGTATCTCTAGTCTATGCATACTAGGTAGAGTAATTTATCGCGGACGAGGCGTATAAGAGCGCTAACGAATCTCGGGGGGCGATAATCTGGCCCTGACACTACTTTCACTGGCATGAACGAGACTCACTCGTGTAGTTGGGATGGGTGCTCAGGCTTTGTCCTAGCTTACATAAATAATCTATTCTTAACGACCGTCAATGTTGACTAGGCAGGTAGCTACAGCCTGTAAAAATCAATATGTTATAATATCTGTTATACAACACGTTTAGAAGATATAATAAATTTGTAGTGACAAGGAATAGGAAAGAATTTCAACAGCAGTAATGCAAATTGTAAATTTGAATTTTTGTACGGAATAAAGCATTCGTGAAATAAAATCCAGTTAAATAAAACAAAAATGTCATATACCTTAATTATTTAATATACACGGAACATAATAATTGATACATTGATGAATGTATAGAATGTCGTATGCATTACAAACGAAACTGTATACAAGCGGATAATTTATCTATCAGATTGTTAAAAGTTATTTCATGAGGAAGTGGTGTGAGAAAGACCTTGGGGCACTGACCTGGTATCATATGGACGACGGGTCTAGTACAATACGAACAAAACATCTGGAGTTACCATATACAACCGTACTTAGCGATCATATACGATTGAGGAAACAATAATCACGGAGTTGCTTCATTCGTAAAAGTATTTAATATTTACTCTATTTAGATAAATTAATATATCGCGTCTTACTTATTTTTGTAACTGTAACATACTTTGTCTAGGCATGCTATATACAAAGGCTAGACATTCTACAAAATTCCGACAGGAGATTAGGTGTCGTTTGCAAATACAAATCAAAGTAATTTGAAGACAATAAAGATTGATGAACTTTAGTAATTATATGAATGATTCAATGATGAGTAAAAAATAGTAAAGAATTAAGAGTTGATGACATTTTTTTTTACTCAGTACGCAATACAGAGCAGACTGCGCGGCGCGGCCATTGCGTATAGAATGCAACTGCGTGTAGAATAAAAATACACTAGAAATAAACAATGAGATAGGAAAAAGACTATTGTAAAAATTAGTGGAATCAATTGTACTCTCGATCACCTTTTGTATTATTTCATTGACACGTATAAACTAAATGAAGTGGGGACGTGATCTGTTGGCATATTGGCATTGCAATGATAATTACCTTTGCCTGTCTGTATTTAATCTTGTTGACATCATTCTTGCCGCCATTCCCTCTTGTGTGTTGTGACAATTAAGAAAATGTTTTGTAGTTTTTGCTAAAACGTACTACAACAAAGGGACTTTCCACTGCACATACTCGCGCTGTGCAAGACATGAGCGAACTAGGAATGATATCATTCTAATCTGTTACCTAATTCTCTGTCGTTCTGTTTGTTATTATTACATATATTCTTAAACTAAAATTTTTAAATCGAGAATATTTGTGTAGTAAACAAAGCTTCTCGAGATCATTGCAAAATAATATATGTCAAATAGTAACTTACCGATTTGTGACAAAAAACAAAGTTATAATTTGCTTTGGCCCTTCTATCGACACATCTGAATTAAATAAGCACTAAATCGTTGACCTGGTGTAAATAACTGTCATAACTAGAATTATTAAAACCAAACGGTTTTGTGGAAATTTGATTTTTCTTGACACTAGCAACACTGCAGATATGTATAACATTGATCCTTTTTTATTTTTAAATAATATAATTAAATTCTATATATAGTTATTAGCCGGTTCAAAGTTTATTTGAATCCAGAACGATAAAAATATTGAAACAATTCGAGGTCACGTCAGGTGACGTCGCTCGCTCGTTGTGATCGAACGAACGCTACGCTGCCGGCCGCCATTTTGTCATTCGGGTTCTGAGTGGTGAGTGCTCAAATGCGTTCTTTAGTCTGTTTGCATTGTATTATTGTCGAGTTTACGTTTTTGCAAACTCAATTTAGTTTTTTTAGTTTAAACAGATGTGAAAGTCGTATATAAATCGTTTAATACCTTGCATGCATCTTGTATTGAATGTAGACATTACTGTATTTTAAAGTAACAATACATACATAATTCGATATTGTGGAATCATATAAGACAGATTTATTCTGATTAAAATTATCGAGTAATTGAACATAAACTTGGTAACATTTAAAAAAATGTTCCCATAAGGAAAATGTTCATTATATCTGAAATATCAATTACATAAATGACGTTTCTTTGTTTACATAAAAACACTGGAATTAAAAAAAATAGATTAGGGTTGATTTTAGGACAAAAGTTGCAAATTCAAATCCAGTTTGTCGCTCCCGAGGGGGAAATGTTCGGTGGCTTCGTGGAATAATCCATTTCCAACACCAAATTCACATTTTTTATCCCAGCACCAACATCTGACGCATCAATGCCAAGCATTGCAAACTCATCCATCTCTTCCTTCTTTCTCAAAATACTTAGATTTTCCTTATTCTGCTGAGCAGTTATGTTTTCAGCAGGTTTATTTACAGCTGGTTTGTTCTGAACATTCTTCTGGTTATTTATATGTTTATTATTAGTTTTCTGATTGGGTTTTCTTTGTCTGGGATTATTGTTAGTGACCATAGGGACGTGCGAGTCGTACAATTGGGGGGTAGGTGGGAAAAGGGGGGGTACATCGAAGCCAAACATTTGCGGCATTTGGGGTTGTAAAAAGGGTGGAAATGTGGGCATTACGCCGCCCATGTGGGACATGGGGAACCCGGGCCCGAGACCGGGGAAGAGGTCGGGTTGTGTGATTTCTTTCTTCACTTCCGTGGGGAAGATGATGTCTAGGGCGTCTTGGAAGTCTTTGGGGAGAGCCGGCGCTGATGGTTGCGAGGTTGGTGTCCTGGAACGAGAACGTCATTATGTAATTAATTAGTGGTTTAAATAACGTCATTTAATCATTAATCGTTTAATCAATGGCATCATGGGTTATTTGATCATTAGGATAGTTCTCGGGGGCGCGTCAAAATTGCTTGATAAATGAGTAGTGCACTTGCTAACATCCCTATTTGACTTTTTAGCAGTTTAATCGGAAGTAAAAAAGGCACTAGAAAAATTAACTGTTTTTATTTTATTTTTTGGCATGTATTTAAACGAGTAGTAGATTTATAGCAATTTGGTCAGCTATAAAATATACCTATGGTAGCATAAATAATTAATTGGTTGGCAGCAAATCGTTATCATTAAGGAATTTTACTATTTTAGGCAGTCATTAAGGACGTCAGCTAAAAAATAAAATATTGTTGGAATTTATAGTGTGTGATCAGATTAAGAGGATAAATTTTACTAAAAATCGGCATCTATAATGTTAATATTAAGATCCTTATTTTGTAATATGTCCAACAAATAATGTAAATTAGTAAACCTATTCCAGCTTCAGGCGCAATTATTAAAATCAATGAAATGTCAAATGAGCAGCAAATTTTGATTGAACAGAAAAAAAACATTTTTTTAATAACTGATAAAAATTACTCCACTTTAGCTAGGCTACTCTACACTACTCTAAGAATGACATCTCAAAGTGGACGGGACTCTTATTTCTGCATTGTCACAAGAGAGTTCAAATCCAACCCACCTCTTTTGCTATTACATATTTGCTGCTCATTCAGTATTTTCTGTTGCTTATTTAATTATATCTCGTCGGTGGCGTTTATCCGCCTCCCTACCATAATACTCTTCTTCGCGAAATCAGATGTTCAAAGATCACAATTGAAACTTTATGTATGAATTCAGAATCAGTGGCGTATTTAATATTTGGCGCCCCGGGCCTATAAGGTTTGCGCCCCATAAATTAACGAAAAAAAAAGCAAATATCTTTTAATAATGAAACAGGCCATACAAAAGAATAAACACCATTTATTAAATATTTAAATTTTTTACGATGCACAAATTGTTTTGATAAATTGGTCAATGACACTGTCATAATTAACGAATATTGTTAAGTCAGCTAAACTAATTAATATTAAGGTTCAAACTGTTCAAACGTTCTTCGCTTATATGGGAATTGGGTAGGCTTTTTAAATTTGTTCAGGCAAGTCAAGTCAAAAAGCAATAAAATAAAAGATAGGTCACGATTTATGAAAGGCGCCCAAAGCTGACCTGCCGCCCCGGGCCATGGCCCCCATGGCCCTAGGGTAAACACGCCACTGTTCAGAATCCTGAGAAAATTTTAAAGTTTCCGTAAATGTTGTCAGAAATAGAAACAAGGCGGCTAAGTATATATTTTTTTTTTTTATAGAGAAGAGAAGAGTTTTTATTGTCCTTTTTTTTATAGGACGAGCAAGCGGTCTCACGTGATGGTAAGTGTTACCGCCGCCCATGGACACCTGCAACACCAGGGGGTATGCGGGCGCGCCGCCGACCTTGCAAAATCCTATTCACAGCTTTCTTGAAGAACCCCATGTTGTAGTTTATTGGGAAGACTTCTTGAGGCAGTTCGTTCCACAGCCTACGGGTTCACGATATAAAATAATTTTTGGACCGAACAGTATGCGACACCTCCGAATCTAGGAAATGCGGATGGACCGCACTTCTGTGACGGGAGGTGCGGTTGTAGAAACCCGAGGTGGGAATTATATTGAACAATTCTTCAGAGCATTCCCCATTGTACAGGCGGTAGAACACACAGAGAGACGCCATTTATTATATTTGCTGCCAAGATATGATTTTTGCGGCCGAGTTACATTTTTGAAAGCGTATATATAAATTTCGTAGTTACGTATATATGTATATGAAATTTGGTAAACATTTTTGTTTTTCTTTTCGGATTATTCTGCAGCTAACGGGATGCATACGGGATAAATTATTTGCTGTTATTAAATTTTCTTCGTGACTAGTCATTTTAATTGAGTGCAGTATTTTATTCATCGATCATTTATTTGTTGCTATAAAAAATATACTTATTTGTAAATTTTACGTAAGTTTGGTTTTGACTTTCCTAACATACCGGAGGTGGTTGTTCTGTCAAGAGTGTGTGATGAGTGTACTCACTGTGGTGGTTGTTGTATAAGGGGGGCCGCCGTTGCGGATGGAGCAGGCAGCAGGAAGGGTGGAGGTGCACTGGCACCAAGTTGCGTGGGAAGCGCCAGTGTGGGCGGCGGCAGCTCCACCTGCTCGCGCTCCAGCTGAGCCTTTGCTATTTTCTCTTTGAACTCAGCCACCTACCGAGAGGAATGTAATATGCAATGCAATGCAACCAACCCTTTCAGTATCCACTGCAGGACATGGGCCTCCTCATGCACTTTGTCTTGAGTATGAGGGATGACCTGCAAAGACCTTCAATGTCTTTGTAGTGTCGGTCACCTATAAATTAGCATTACCCCATATTATCCTGAGGATGTCGTAAACGACGACTAATTTTCGAATTTTCGATTCACCGTCTTCCTGTGTTCCCACTCTACCGTTAGCTATAAATTGCTATTCATAAAATCAAACTCACCTTCTTCTGTATCTCAGCGTCCATTTCCTCTCGTCTCTTTTTAGTGTTCTCCTCTTCTTCTTTTTTCTTCTCTTCTTCCTTTTTCTGTTCCTCTGCTTTAGTAATCTTGTTTAGATTTTTGTATACCGGCATTTTACCTGTAATAAACATAAATTACAAACTTTTTATTTGTAGAATCTTGACAGGCCGATGAGTTGCCCACTTTGAAAATACGTTTTTCGGTATTATAAATACATATACATGGTAAATTTTGTGACAAAATTTTCAGAAATAACTAAATTCGCAATATAATTATGGAATAAAGTAAAATATTTATTTATTTATTTATTCATGCTTTATTGCACAGAAATATCGTACAAAAGGCGAACTTAATGCCTTATGGCGTAACTTAATAACTTCTACCAGTCAACCTCGGTTTATGAAATGTTGTATCTTTCAAAAAATTTCGATCTGTCGCCCACTATGTAACATAACACGTGGATATACAAAAGATCCACAAAAGAACAAAAGAGGTTATTTT
This sequence comes from Sesia apiformis, assembly GCA_914767545.1. Taxonomy (NCBI): domain Eukaryota; kingdom Metazoa; phylum Arthropoda; class Insecta; order Lepidoptera; family Sesiidae; genus Sesia; species Sesia apiformis. The sequence continues at coordinate 20,997,812 of OU611952.1, forward strand.
GAATTCACGTTTTACAAAACAAAAAATATAAAGTATTGAGTGTGTTTATTCTGATTAACTTGATTGTTAACACCCTGCTACTTTTTTTTGCTGTGCAATATAAAGTATTGTGTGTTTATTCTGATTAACTTGATTGTTAACACCCTGCTACTTTTTAAATTTGCTGTGCAATATAAAGTATTGTGTGTTTATTCTGATTAACTTGATTGTTAACACCCTGCTACTTTTTAAATTTGCTGTGCAATATAAAGTATTGTGTGTTTATTCTGATTAACTTGATTGTTAACACCCTGCTACTTTTTAAATTTGCTGTGCAATATAAAGTATTGTGTGTTTATTCTGATTAACTTGATTGTTAACACCCTGCTACTTTTTAAATTTGCTGTGCAATATAAAGTATTGTGTGTTTATTCTGATTAACTTGATTGTTAACACCCTGCTACTTTTTAAATTTGCTGTGCAATATAAAGTATTGTGTGTTTATTCTGATTAACTTGATTGTTAACACCCTGCTACTTTTTAAATTTGCTGTGCACTGCGCTGTGCAATGCGCACTGCGCGAGCGGCGAACGAGTACGTTACTATAGAGTAACATACTTATTTACGAATCAAATCAATGGTTTTAAACTGTTATTTTTTATTAAAACACAAAAAAAGAAAAAGACATTCAAATTTGAGTCGTTGTAATTTAATAATGCTGTATGAAAATAATGGGGACATGGGTGCCAGCCATAGATAGACTTTAGTGAATAAATTGTAGTAATGGGAAATACTAACCGATGAAACGAAACATCTCCCTTGACTCGGTTCACTACTTTTTATTGATTATTATAACGTAATTAGACATTTTTTGTTTTGTATCAACGATTTGCTAGCGACACGGGTTGAAACAGACTGTACGAGCGGCGCAAGAAGTAAGTGAATTTGCACTAGCTTCGGACACAGTGAAGGACAGCTTGCGTTATCTATACCTGTACTGTTAACATTACGCACCAATAAACGGCATCTTCTTGATCTCCGGCTTGATCTTGATTTCAGCACGGGGCGGGCTAGCGCGCCGCTCGCTGTGGCGGTCGTCGCGCCGCGGCGATGGCGACCGCCTCTCGCGCTCCTCGCGGCGGGGTGGCGACCAGCGGGAGCTCTCCTTGTCCCTGTCGTACCCTGTTATTGTTATTCTCATTCTCACGTGAAAAATGTCGTTTCTCATTTTGGCGCCAATAATTATTAAATATTGTACTAATATTAAAATGAAGTGGGATGATAACGAAAACCGTATTGTTGTGATTGCATTATACAAAGTAGGCATGGAGTCAAATGGAATTTTTAAAACTCTCCATCCGCTTGGTTATAAGCTGAATGTGTACCGGGGCTGTTGTGGTAGGTACATTGAAAGGTCCTCTGTTTGTGACAGAAAAAGATCTGGCCGTCCACGCACTATTCGTACTAAACAGACGATTAAAGCTGTGAAGGAGAGAATTCAACGAAATCCCGCTCGGAACTAAAAGATATTATCCAGAGAGATGAGTATAGCACCCAGAACCATGTCACGTATTTCAAAAGATGATTTAGGACCGCTGCTTACAAAAGACGTAGGTACTGGTCATTTCTTAACCGATAATTTAAAGAATAATATGGTTGTCAAATCAAAACAACTTCGTCGGTAGTACGCAAGGGGGCTCACAGACAAATCTTATTTACTGACGAGAAACTGTTCAGCATTGAGGAACATTTTAACAAGCAGAATGATCGAGTTTATGCTTATAACTAGAGAAGCTGCTCAATTGGTCAATAGGGTGCAACGTGGCCATAATCCGGTTTCGGTGGTGGTTTGATGAGGTGTTAGCTATCAAGGAGTGACAAAACCATATTTTTGTGAAAAAGGTATCAAAACGTCGGCTCAAGTGTATCGCGATACGATTCTTGAGGTCGTAAAGCCTCATAACAACACCCTGTTACATAACCAAGAATGATCCTTTCAGCAAGACTCAGCCCCAGGTGATATGGCTAGCTCAACACAGGCATGGCTAAAATAAACTCAAAGGAATAAGTTTGATGGATTCAGAAGAAGCAGTAACGGCCTTCCAAACTGCTGTTGAAGAGATGCCGAAAGGAAGGTGGGTTCAATGCTTGACAATGGTTTCATCATATGAAAAAGTGTATCGATTGTCGCGAAGAATAAATACTTCGAAAATCAATAAAACAACTTAAATCTTTATATCGGATTCAATTTTTGAGATTCTAAAAACATTCTGTGTAGTGATTACGTAGGTCACGTTTCACGTAGTGATGTAAGGGATACCTTTTTCGCTGGTCCTCCTTGGAGCGTTCTCGCTGACGCACCGACCGCTCGCGTTCGCTCGACCGACGCTTATCCTCAGATTTCATTCTGCACAAATTTAAAATACATTTTATAAGAAAAACTATAAAAAGTCCATATTAACATGAAAAATCTGTTGCGGCATAGATCAGAGGTCTAGCGTACTTTTTTCGATTGGAAACGCGTTTGCGTTAAATATTTTTTTGTGTAAAAAATTAAACAGTGCCTCAAACAGACGTATTGAGAAAATAAAAAAGTTTGTGTGCATGCGTGCCTCTTTACATGAGTGTGTGTGCATTGGCTATATGTATGCGCGTACCACACGCCTCTGTGTGCCCCTCTGTGTATATGTGTGTGCGTCACCAATTTTATTGTGAACACTCACCTGCTTTTTAAATTGTCCAACAGTTTCCTGTCGCTGTCGTTCAATCTATCAAGTTTTATGGCGGTCATTAAATCGTCGATCTTTATTTTCTCTTTCTTAACTGTAACAAAATATCACTTGCAAAATAATGTAGATACACATTGTCTACTTTTTTAAAATTAATTAAAAGGACAAATATGGTACATGAAAAAATATATAAAATATAAAAAAGAGAACTATATTTGAAAACTATGTATTAAAAAATAAAATTTAAAAGAAATAGATTTCCTATATCATCCTATTTAATAGGGCGTACAATGGAATAAGGATAACACCTTGTCCCATTCCTATCAACCTTTGATCTGCAAATGTTCTACTTTGTATTAATGACCCTCTTGAATCGCGCTCGACTGGTCAACCGATCAAATGCAGTATAAAACAGCAAACTCGTCAATCCGTTCCCCATTTAAAAAAAAAATCTAGCCTCCTAAATTTAAATAGGAAAGTAAGTAGTGTGTCTGCAAATGTGCCAACAGTGGTTATTTTTTATGTGTTTGTTGATGTTCTGATGTTGACAGGTACTGCAACGTTTAAGATTTTTTGTATTTGTATTATCCATGGGCAACTGTGACCATTTACCACCAGAGAGACTGTCTTCTCGTCTGACATCTTTCGAAAAAAGAAATTAATTCTAATACCAATCAATTTATTTTTGAATCATTTTTAAATTGAAGAAACAATTTAAATGTTACCTTTAATCTTTTTCTTTTTAACAGCGGGTTCGCTATCGGAACTGCTCGAATTACTGGAAGAGCTACTGCTGCTTTCTCTCTTCTTCTTACTTTTCTTCTTTTTGTCTTTCTTCTTTTTCTTCTCTTCTGATGCCGGTGTGGGACTCTTGTTGGTTTTGGTGTGGAAGCCGTCTTTATTGAATGTGATCGTATGTGCTGTGTATAGAGGTTTTTCCTCAGGTTTTTCTTGTTTCACTTTGATGTGTCGACTCTTTTCAAAGGCTCTTTGGCGATCGGACATCCAGTCGGTTTCCCAGTGCGGATTCTGCTCTACAAAGTTCTAGAAGGGGATGTTTATAAGCAGTGCTTAAATTACTTATTATTTTACGCATCTTCATATTTTTAATTCAATTATAATATGTAAACATATAACGAAATCGAAACAGAGCCGTACATGAAAGATTTTTGGAAAAAAAAAAGTGATTGCCGTGATAAGTACATGTGATACAGAACCCAAAACAATTTTTGGAATTTTGGTCGGTCTGAACGAGGATCGCGCAAAAACCGCGCGACGGATTTTAATGAAACTTACCTTAATTCAGATAAATTATGATGTTCCCACGGGAATCACAAGTTCACGAGAAAGTCGCGGCTCCGCTAGTAATTAATTATATATTGTGATTGTTATATTATTATTAGCCGTGGTGCTAATTAGATATTCTTATATATCCATATAAATAAATCAAAACAGAACGGTGTCAATACATGAATAATTTACAAAAAAAAAAACATCGCAGTGTACTCTGCGAACGATCAGTCCAAAACGACCATTTGTAGATTCTTTGTCTCTCTGAACGCAGATCACGCAGACTACTGGACGGATTTCAATGAAACTTATATCATATGTGCCGGGTAATATTTAGGGTAATGTTTATTATAGAGTTCCAACGGGAATCACTCGAAACAATAAAACGAAATGAAAATCACTCTAAATGAAGTCGCTGTCACCGCTAGTTAGTAGATGAAGTCGCTGTCACCGTTAGGTTGGTAAAGGAAGTCGCTGTCACCGCTAGTTAGTAGATGAAGTCGCTGTCACCGCTAGGTTGGTAAATGAAGTCGCTGTCACCGCTAGTTAGTAGATGAAGTCGCTGTCACCGCTAGGTTGGTAAATGAAGTCGCTGTCACCGCTAGTTAGTAGATGAAGTCGCTGTCATCGCTAGGTTAGTAAATGAAGTCGTTGTCACCGCTAGTTAGTAAATGAAGTCGCTGTCACCGCTAGGTTGGTAAAGGAAGTCGCTGTCACCGCTAGTTAGTAGATGAAGTCGCTGTCACCGTTAGGTTGGTAAAGGAAGTCGCTGTCACCGCTAGTTAGTAGATGAAGTCGCTGTCACCGCTAGGTTGGTAAATGAAGTCGCTGTCACCGCTAGTTAGTAGATGAAGTCGCTGTCACCGCTAGGTTGGTAAAGAAAGTCGCTGTCACCACTAGTTAGTAGATGAAGTCGCTGTCACAGCTAGGTTAGTAAATGAAGTCGCTGTCACCGCTAGTTAGTAAATAATGACAATAAAAGTAAATTGACCGGGATAATAACTTACCGTATAATTTTTGGCGTGAACGATAGACTTCAAATGTGCAGAAGCACAGTGCAGATCGCCGATGAACTGATCGCACAGTTTGCAGTACCACGCTGTCGATGGCACGAAGAACTGTAGACCTTGTGTGGATACAAATAAAGTTTAAATCCATGTTATCCCTATCGATTACCTTTATGTATTCTAATTTTTGTATTTTTTAATGTTTGACTACATTTATTCAGTTGTTCAATAAACGTCTTTAAAGCAACCCGTGGCGTCCTTTGCTTGAGATTTTTTATTTATTTCGCTGGCCATCGCCCAATAAAAATCCGAAGCAATGCACCAGTGCAGCAATGGTGGATGCAGCAGTCCCATTTATTCATCTCTCATTTTGATATGCCATCCCGCGAATAATTCAATACCGATGCGGTTCACTTGAATACTCAGTAATCAGTAATTCAGCTTAGGTTCGCAAATAGGTTTCGTTCAGTTAACATTATTCTAAATCAATATTGACCTGTATTATAGGCTTATTATACACACAAACTAATGCGCGCGTACGTACGCACACACGCGCACGCGCAGACACAAAATAATTTTTTTTTCCGCCCGACGCTACTACGACAGAGTCCCTCACCATCTCAACCCCCTAGTAGGTGACAGCCTAACCTATGTCCCAGATAGGAATGACCCTCCGCGTTGCCGTCGTAGTCGTCGTCCTCGGCACGTCTTAAGACGACCTCGACGACCTAATTACTGCTACCAATGCTGTTCCTACACTACACACTCACAGACTGCACATATACATCGTCCCCGCCGGCGGAGACTAGTACGTCACCCTCGCTACACTGTGAACACCGACCTTCAGCCAACACTTTTATCTTTTACCAGTACGTGCCTGGGCGCTTCTCCTCGACTCGCGACCCCGCGGCACCGTTTATACTTTTATATTAGTATGATTAGAATGTCTTAGGCCTATTTAATACCCATCGCCCGGTACACAAGTGACACGATGCGGTAGGTGGTATGACTTATGTTAGTGTATATTATGAGGGGACGACAGCAGCGTCTTGTACATACTACAAACGTATTCCTGTTTTTTTCGTTCCCTGAATTCTGGCAATAGGGTTTTTTTTAATATGTAGAAGATGTATGCGGTGACCATGTCCCTAAGTTTTGATTTTTTTGGATTAGTCGTTTCTTATAGGAACTAAGACCCATCAAAATTTTTTAAAACTCCCCTTTAAAACACTGCAAAAAGAAGTCCAGTGTGCAAATTTAACAACTCTTATTTAAAAAAACAAAACGTACCGACATAGAGATACTATTCTTTAATGCAAATCAGAAAATAAATTGAAATCGATCCATTTTAGGAGGCGGAAACAAGTAGGGATTATAAGCTCGAAGTGCAACCGTCCCTTTCTCTCAAAGAAGTTGGATCGCTCGGTGGCGAGAGTAACAAATTGTAAAAATACCTATTTCTGAAATCCGCTTCAGCTGTTCTCCCCTCTTAATAGTATAACGTAAATGGTTTAAATTTGCATACGACCACACCCAGAGAGCGTGTGACGGAAACTTCAGCTTTCGTTGTGTTTACACTGAATATGTGGAAGATTTTATTATTAAAAATATTAATTAATACCTTTGATGGGTGTCCGCTTCGTGGAGGCCGAAGAGAAGCTCGGGAATCCCTCGTTGATTCCCGACACGCTGTGCCATGGCGCTTCCATATGTGCTGCTGCCATTCTGTTCAGTTACAAGACAAGTGACGTGACGTTATGAGTTCAGCAAATCGCAGTAGGAAAATCGCGTGTCTAAAAATTTAAAGATATCCGTGGCGTCTGTAATGTCCATCAATCCGCATTGGGCCCCGCGTTGTGAACCGAAACCCCTTCATGATTACAAAGAGAGGGGATATATATCGATTCGGTATCCAATCAACAAACTTGTCCAACAAGTATAGTTGAAAAGAAAGTTCATGCGGTTTTTAACTATTAAATTCAAATGCACATGTCTCAGCTCAAACAAAACTTTATTAATCAAAATAAAGACCATTGCAATCAATGCACTTTCGCCAACAAGAAACAAGTTTTGTTATTCTGGTTGAATAAAATTCTGCAGTCCTGGAGGCGACAAACTCGTTGGATGCCGTTTCAGCATCTCTCTGGGATTTGACGCAAGAACGATAACTTACGATAAATAACGATGTAATATCGTTATGAAAAAGGTAAAAAAAAATACGTGCACAATATTAAATAAACATAATATTACAAAACCGCCCGAAAGTTCGGCCTATATTCCATTTTTAAGGGGCAGGGGATTTTAGGTACAATACAAAAGTCAAACCATCTGCCTGGTGTAAGTTTAAAAAAACAAAGGGTTGGTGCAAGCCCGATGCCAGCGACGCTCACTTGACGTATCTACCCACCGACATTATTGCAACCGATCCCAATGGAACTGATAATTCTAAACATCGCTTTAGAAAAATCGATGTTTAATGAAATATGAGCGCTCCCCACTGATTTTTACAGGCAATTTTGGTCGCGCGGAACGGTGATTCCTTTGTATCCACATACCTTTGTAAGTAATTGTAGATTTTACTAAGTGAATTTTCCTACTACTTCCTACAACATACTACTTTTATGTTTCGTGACAGTTTCATAAAATACTATGATGAAGCAATAAACTTACAACTATATACAGGATGTTTTTTTTAACTGGGACAGTATGGGGAAATCTGAAACCATAAAAGATACAGGGAAACTGTCTTAGGAACCATTAGGTCTTTTTTTGTGAAAACAATTTTGGCATAGTCAATTTTTTGGTCAAGCGTGAGTTGTCCATAAAAACGAATAAAATTGACTAATTTTTTTTTAATGCTGATCGTTTCTTATAAGGATCATTTCATTGTATTGGAAGAAAAAATCGGGACAGCAGAAGTTGGTCAAATTTAATAAAATATTCTTTCATACAATTTGTTATCTTAACAGAACTAATGCTTCAATAAATGTTCAATATGACCTCCATTTTGCTGTAGGTACGGGCGCGTTTCAGAACACCTCTAGTGGCTTTAGACAAAGACGTGCGGTGAATGGTGTTTAAATGATTATAAACGGCATAAAAACTAAGTGGGCCCTGTTTTGTTTTGAGTAGATATTGTATATATATATATATATCTTACTTGTTATGAGCCGGTGAATGCAGATGGTTCAGGTAATCCTTAGCAGTGGAAGGGAATTCACTGCACACACGACACCAGTGCATTTCTGGGTCGTAGTACACATAGTTGAACTTCAGACTCACTGACGGAGACCTTAAAATTACAATATTCATTAATATCCCATTGGAGACGAGATGGTGAAATTATGGGAAAATATGTAAATACTAGAATGGAAATTAAAAACGTAATGACGATTTAAAATTCATTTTTATGTTCAATGATGAACACAAAAATGTTCAAAGCAAAAAAGTTACGACACTGAAATCTGTCAAAACTAACTAAAATTCCTCGTAGTTTCCTGTTGCCGAAGAGAATTAAAAGTCTTCAATTTATTTTTTTGGGGAAGAAACATGGTTCGAAGACTATATGTGCTAATGTATTAATAAATGAAGGGAAGAGAAACACGATTGTAGCATATACCTTTAATACTTATACACTATACATAATACACATATACATTATATATCAGAGATACAATAAATTGCAATTCAGCATTTAATTACAACTTAAATACACATGAATACGATTACAAGAGAAATTCCTTAGCAAAATATGAACAGAAGCTTACAAATGGGTATTAATGTATTGCAGCATTCATGTAAAATCAGCTAATGGTGCCCTTAACACTTCATAACATGTCCACGTTGCGACACTGCATTTCAAACACAAAACTTTCGAGTCCATCTCGGCTGTTCTAAGAATCATCTTCCCACTAAAAAAAAACAATTCCTGCTTTTGGAGAAAAGTAGGTAATATCAAACTCAAAAATATGTTACAAACTTACCCGGCTACATGGAACGATAATATAAAAATTAGGTCTTGACCAAACTTAAAGTTAACTTGCCCATTGGAGCGAATATTTAGCAGTGCGTAAATGATAAGACGGGTACGGAGTAAAAGCACTTAACGCTTAGGAGAGCATAAAATAGAGGCGATGGCAGGAAATAAAAGAAAAAACATTTCTAAGGAATCTATTGCGAGAGGATTAACTTTAAGTTTAACAAAACAATGTAATTGCTAAGGAAAATTGCAACAGGACATACCTGGATTTGCGCTTGGTACTTGGACGCTCAACGGACTCAGAGTCGGAATTGCGAGTGTCAGTATGGATGTTGCCGTCTTCACCGATGATGCCGTTCAGCATGTCCACCACGTTGTTGATCGTCTTCAACTTATTCTGGATCTCCAACTAAACGAACAATTCAAGGTAACAATAAGATGCAGGATTATTACATTTTCAGCCCAAATGTCTTACTTGTGTATTTTATTAAGCTCACCAATACAAAGCAAATTTCTTGCACTACACAAATAAGATTTTGGTTTACGTCGAGTAACGATAAAATAATAAGTAAGTTATTAAATATTTATCTTAAATAATTATCGTAAGGCATGTGTCCAAAGCAAACCTGTAGTTTAGTGTTTTCTTTCAAGAATCTTTTGGTGTCGGGACTCGGGGAGCGCTTTGAATCGCCTCGGAGTTCATTTCGTTGATCTTTCAATGTGTCTAACTCCTTCTTTAGAATCGAAGCTTTCTTTTTGTAGTCTTCTCTCTGCTTCGACAGAGCTGCCCTCTGGTGACGCATCTCGGACTCTATAGCCGCTGCGTGTGAGAAATTAATGGGTGAATGTAGTATTAATTGTGCTGAATGTAATGTCACTTAACTTTAAAAGTTTATCTTTTGAATTATAAAATACCTTTTACCTGCCCCTGGCTCCATCCCCTAACAACACTCAAATCTAGTTTATTCTTGGTATAATGTATAAAAATATTTATATAGATAAAATCGATGCAAGTGAAATTACATTCAGAGTAAAAAAATATATGTAAATACTATAAAAATTAGTGAAAGCTGTATACTTTTAATGTTAAAAAAATAAATAGTAATCCCGGAGGTGCCTCGTGATTCTTCTTTTAGCTTTAACTCGGTAAGTAATTCTAATACAGCTCAGATTAATTTTAGCCTTAAAAAGGCTGTAAGCAATAAACATTTTCACATTCACATTTTGCATGCACGCCAATTCAAATCTTCGATGTTATTTAGTTTTGTTTCTGAAAAGAATATTATTCACAATATTACATAGACAGGTTAGTGTATTCTTTCAACATCATTGTTGAAGGTGGGGGTCAATGGGGGTTGTAAAGAGGGGAATAAAAACACCGCTTAACTGTAGGTTCACACGAAACTGCAGGGGTACAGAGTAAACTGCAGTCGACAACGAACTCGCTTTCTAGCACAGATTTACCTACTAATTACCATATAGTACTTAGGCGATTGTACTGTGTCGAAAAAATTAGAGGTTCCCCCTATTCATGGGAGCTAGCTGCCTTGCGACCCCCCCAGTTCCCTGAGGAATTTATTTACTCTTCGCTCATCCATATTTAACTTACAATTAGGTTATAATTTACAAAGTATATACATATAGGTCTATCATTATTTTACGCAGGCTGTTTCCATAGTGAAAGACGGGAATTGATAGCTCTTTCGATAAATCGTAACTTTTATTTCCTCACCCCTCCCGGCGAGTGGCAAGGGGATTCGAGAAGGGTGGGTGGGACTGGACGCGAGTGCCGGGATGGCGTCACTCCCTGTCCTTCTCTATAAAACACACAGCAAACGTAGTTTTATTTGTTCCTAGACCATACTTAAGACCTAATTTATAACCTAGACATACACAAATGTAAATAAAATGGAAAGTTAAAAGTAAACACATTTATTTATTTAACATTTACAAATGAAGTATACATACAGAACAATTTCTTGGTGCCATAAAATTGTGTGAGTTTATTACGGCACTGCACATTCGCTTTCGGGTAGTTAGGTAAAATTGATACTTGCTTGACCGGTTTAATTCTACATACTTTAGTTTATTTATACAGGTTGCTCAAAGTTAGAAGTTATTTTTATATGTAGTACTTTTTTAATTTATCTTTAACATTTTTACTATGTATTTTTCTTTTATCTCTAATGAAATTTTTTATTCATAATACTCGGAATTGTATATTTAAGTATTCTCCTTCCATAGAAATTATTCTTTCTAGGTATCATCAGTTTCTTCTCGGTTATCTCTCTTGTGGTAATTTTGTGTCATATGGGGTATCAATAACATGTATTTCACGGTATCGTGAAAGGGGAAAATATTATAATACTTAAGAATCTCTACGTAGTTTGGATAATATTTTTCTTTAACTTTTCGAACAATTATTTTTTTAAATAAAATTTTAAAAGAATGCCTCTAGTTTATCACACACAATCAATGTGTTTACTCCAGTTAAGCCTGTCATCCACAATTAACCGTAAATATGTGTGATGAGGTACCTGTTCGATGGGTTCACAGTTACCTTTAATTTTATTATGTAGGCATTTATGTTTGTGTGTCTCAATGTTCTGTTTGTTACTTTTTTTATGGTATTTTGATTCATTATAACATGTTTTGAAATTATCATGTATAAATTCATATAATTTAATGGGATCGTCTATGTTATTCCCTGTAGACCAGTCTGTACTATTATTTTTTATTTTCATATAAAGTAATATAACTGGGAGCAACCTGTACATACTCTGACCATGCGCAAGTAAAAATAGTCATTCGATGGTCCGCCGCTAGTGCAGTACCGACAACAGGCGAATACGGAACTCGTGTACGCGATCTCACAAACACATGATCGATGCAACTCTGCAACTTTGTTATTGACAGTTTCGATTCTTGGATAGTCTATGCTTCCGCACATCAGTTCTAACCCCGGTCAGTTTATTTACACAATACGTTCTGACAGCATTGTTATTACGGAGATCTAGCTTCATATATCTCCCATTAAAATTAGTTTTCTAAGTTTTTAATAAATAAAGAGTTTACTTTGTTGAGGCGGTCTGTATACTGCACAGATAGGTAAAGTGTGATTTTGTGTGGTCATTAGCTTGCCTATAATGCATTCATAATAAATAGTGTGTTTTAATTACCTTAAAAATTAGTTTATTACTAGTGTAAATAATAATTTCGCCGCCTTTACGACCATTACGTAACAAACTGGGCAGTACATAGCAGTCTTTGTTATATAAGGATACAATTTTCTCCCTTATATTTACTTCTGTGAGTATTGTGACATAGAGGGTGATCTTGGAAGAGCTTACAATTTGACCTAGTGATGAGAAATTATTAACTAATGAACGAATATTAATGTAATTTCTACAACATCGTTAAACGCAGATATTTATATATTAAGAAAAGTTTAACCTAACTATTTATTCTATGAAAATGAACTTCTTTATATCGTCCAATGAGTAAGTAGCTGTAACTTGATCCTCGCCTTCCTCGCCGCACGAGTACCTTGCCGTTTTTGAGCCATACGTACTTGTCACTTTTCCCCAGCTGGTGCTTGGCATTCCACAACAGGGATTTATGTCTCCTACCGTTGTCTCCGTTTGCTTGGCTGCACGCACCCACGATCCAGCCTCAGCAGTATTGGTCTTACTGTTTCCGCGCTCACGGGATACACTTTTTATTAGTTTATCGTTTACACTTAACTTTTTGGCCATAGCACTAGTGATTTCGGTTAAATTTTCATTGTATGTACGTAAAACCGCCGTAATTACAACAAGTAAAATAAAGGAACTAGTCTGCAATAATAACACATTATTATATACATAAAGACATAACATTATAACATTCGTTTATGCGCGCATTATTTTGTTGTGCACAATCAGTTCACAAATTTCATAAGGCGATAACGATTTTGTCTTGTTTTATGGCACCTTGTTTTATAGTCTGCATGAAGGCTAGTTTCCAACAACTCTGTCTAAGTTAGACTTAATTGTATGATAATGGTGGAAGGAAGGCGATGTACCGAAGACAGGTAGAGCGTTTTGTGCAGTGATGTATTGAAGAGAAAGTGAGTTATGGTGGGAAATTCCGTGGAAGGCAAAACTGGACCACAGGTTGTGACGGGACCACACGACTTGTTACACTTAAACTCATTTTCTTCAGTACTCTGAATTCAAATTTGCAGCAATGGCATACTGAAATGATGGTTAGTATGCCAGTTTCAAAACTGCATAAAAGCTTCAGGCCATCAAATATGAAAGTGCAAGATAGCTCGATTCATATGTGCGGGAGTGTAAATACAAAATCCTTTCGACAACTCTTAAATCTTAGATCTTAATATTAAATACAAATACTCGAACTATTCATTAGAATTTTTCATTGTAATTTTGGTTAATTATTCCTTAATTAACCAAATTAAAATTTTATTTCTTTCTGATGAAATTTTCATTTTCATTCATGTATATATGTACTCGTATATGACTTTTAGAGAGATTAGGTTAAGTTCGTAGATGGCTTAAATCGATTCAGTAGTTTTAAAGTTATGGTATATACTTTTAAACAATCCAAAAGAATCAATACGTTTTTGGATAGAGTTTGTAAAGCTCTACAAATTATGTTTAAACATTTGTAAAGAAAATAGTGAATCTACTTTCCTACCGTGGCTACTAGCATTTAGCACACTAGTACTCGAAGTGTTTTAGGAATTGTGAGGGTGTATGTACTAATATCAAGAGGGTGTCAAGATAAAACTGTTTCGAACAATGCAGCAAAATATGAGAGAAAGGTGTTGGTTAGTAGAGTAATAGCAACAGTCTCGCACATATTATTGGTTTCTGGAGATATAACTGCCAAAATCCTTGTCTATGACATATAATTTTTGGTACACACAACATTATTAGGTTTTCTTGAAACCTTATAAAACTTCCTCCTAAAAATTTTTTTTCTATACAAAATTATATCCAATGATACTTACTGGGCTTGCATAGTGGATTATGGGCAAAAAACCTTCTAGTGATAATTTTAGGGGAAGTTTGCGCGCTGTAGTGGGGTGTTATAAGCAGTGGTGGACTAACATAGGGAGAAGGATGGGCTACAGTTCCGGGCCCCATCCTAGAGGGCACCGCCTTTTAGATTTTGAATTTTGAATTGTAGTTTCTATCAGTTAAAAGGGTCCCCCTTTTCAGTCCTTAGTCCCAGGCTCCGCAAGATTTTAATCTGCCACCGGTTATAAACTGATAATGATACAATATCAGAAAAGAGAGAACAATGGCTAGATTAGATCTGAGAACGTCTATAAATAACAATTTTAAAAAAGTATTCACTCTTTCGAATAGTATTATCACATTATCAATTGAAAATCAGGAAATAATTTAATTGATTTTTGTTTAAATGCAAATATGATGCGCTTTTTGCTTCAGTCGGCCATTTTTGAACGCATTATTTTTGCTCTCAAATCCATCAAATCCAAGCTTATTTCAAACATATCAGGTGATATTGGAAATTGATTTTGAAATTATATCTGTATACTAAAGTATCCATAGTATGTTCCATGTTTATTATCCACATTTCTTTTTATAATTATTAAATAATGTTACAGTCATTAATTGGACAAAATCGTAGTAAATGTAAAATGTACCCAATTCCATTTGGTACATCAATTAAAATGGAATGCATATTGTTTTTATTTCTGTGTTGGCGGTTATTAATGTCTGTCAAGTTCAAATGTCAAATGAATGCACGCTTATCCGAAAATATATACAAACAGGGCACTTGTAATCGTAATCTAATACATTGTATACATTGTAATCTAATAATTATCTAATTATCAATTATATAATTATCTAATAAAATTATCTAATTTATTCCTAGAAATTCTAGTTAAGAAAATACTTAGTATATAATCTTAAATCAAACAAAATAATAAACAAAATACCCTACTTTAGCGTTTCACTTACGCATTCCTAACCTCAAAAATATTTTCAATTACCTATATCTATTTTTCCGGCTTTGAATTTAAATAATTCTAACAGTATTTCATTAAGTATATTTGAGTGAATTAATTTTACCATATTCTGTTTATAGACTGTTGACGATCGGGTCCAATCTCCAATCGTGTATGGAATTAGGCCACGGTTCTTTATTTTTAACACAGGCAATAAATAAATAAAGTCAACTTAATTTCTTCCTATTTAGCTGAATGGTAAATAAAATTATTATGTTGTGGAATAATATAAATATGAAACCCTAGATTGTCTGAAAAAAAAACAATAATATGTTGTCTAAAAATATCCTTCTTCTTCTTCTTCTCAGCCCTTGGACGTCCACTGCTGGACATAGGCCTCCCCCATTGTCCGCCATTTAGACCTATCGGCAGCGACCTGCATCCAGCGGGTGCCCGCAACCTTTATGAGGTCGTCTGTCCATCTAGCAGATGGACGTCCTCGGCTTCGTCCGCCGGTACGTGGTCTCCATTCGAGAACCCGTCTGCCCCATCGGCCATCGGTTCTTCGAGCTATGTGCCCTGCCCACTGCCACTTCAGCTTGCTAACCCGAGAGGCTATGTCGGTGACTTTAGTTCGTCTACGGATCTCCTCATTCCTGATTCGATCACGTAGAGAAACCCCGAGCATAGCCCTCTCCATAGCTCGCTGTGCGACAGTGAGCTTATTTATGAGGCCCATAGTCAGAGACCACGTCTCGGTGCCGTAGGTCATCACTGGCAACACACACTGGTCGAAGACCTTCGTCTTCAAGCACTGAGGTATTTTGGACGAGAAGACGCTGCGTAGCTTCCCGAACGCTGCCCAGCCGAGTTGGATTCGTCGATTGACCTCTTTCTCGAAGTTGGATCTACCTAGTTGGACCGTTTGGCCTAGGTAGACGTACTCGTCAACAACTTCGAGAATCGAGCTCCCGACTGAAACTGGGGTGGGCACGACATGGACATTCGACATGATTTTCGTCTTGTCCATGTTCATTTTAAGGCCCACCTGTTGGGAAACTCGATTGAGGTCTCCGAGCATTGTGCTAAGATCCTCCAGCGATTCTGCCATGACCACGATATCGTCGGCTAATCGAAGGTGAGTGATGCATTCACCATCAACGTTGATGCCGAGTCCTTTCCATTCCAGGAGCTTGAAAGCGTCTTCCATCGCATTGGTGAAGAGCTTCGGAGAGATGACATCTCCTTGTCTCACACCCCTCTGCAATGGAATCGGCTCCGTGCTCCCTTCCTGTACTCGGACTGACATGGTGGCGTTGTTATACAAACACTTCAACACTTCGATATACCGATAGTCAATATGGCACCGCTGGAGGGACTGTAGCACTGCCCAAGTCTCGATCGAATCAAAGGCTTTCTCATAGTCCACAAACGCTAAGCATAATGGCAAGTTATACTCCTCGGTCTTCTGTATAACTTGCCGCAGCGTATGGATGTGGTCTATGGTACTATAGCCTTTTCGGAAACCGGCTTGTTCGGGAGGCTGGAAGTCATCAAACCTGCGCTCGAGACGATTCGTGACAACCCTCGAAAACAGCTTATAAACATGGCTCAGAAGCGAGATGGGCCTATAGTTCTTCAACAAGGTCTTGTCGCCTTTCTTGAAGAAGAGCACCACCACGCTTCTGTTCCATGCCTCCGGCGTAATACCTTCGAGCAAGACGGAATTAAAGAGCTTCTGAAGGACTACCGGTCAGTACCGGTGTTCCACCCGCTTTCAGAAGCTCTGAAGTGATTCCGTCTTCACCCGGCGCCTTGTTGTTTCTAAGCTGTTTGAGGGCCATCCTAATCTCGTACAGGCTGATGTCCGGGATGTCTTCGGTATAGTGTCGGGTCAACTTGGCTCTTGGGTCTTTGGCCAAGTTGCCAACAGGTTTAGCGACCGAGGTATACAACTGTCCATAGAACTTCTCGATCTCCCTCAGTACCTCTTGTTTGTCGGAAGTGACACTGCCGTCCTCCCTCTTCAGCTTCGTCAACTGGCTCTGCCCAATAGATAAGTCTCTTGCGAACACTTTGGAGCCTTTATTCCGCTCTATCGTCTCCTTAATACGATTAGTATTAAAGAGACGGATGTCGTGTCGCAAGGACTGGTGAATCCGTCTATTGAGCTGCCGATATGCTTCCGCGTCATCAGGAGTCTGCAGTGCCATCGAACGTCGTTCCGCCAAGAGGTCGAGGGTGTGGTCGGTGAGCTTTTGGGGTCCATCTCTTCGACGATGTCTGAAGAATTTAGACCCCACCGTATGGACAGTTTCTACCAACCTGCTGTTGATATCGTCCACTGCAACGCAATCCTCTAGGCAATCGAAGCGATTTGACAATTCAAGCTGAAAGCTTTCGGGGTTTTGTATGTGGGCAGCAGTAGGTCGGAGCGTAGACTTCATCAGGCGGGACCTTTCCAACTTGACGTTTATATTCAATGTGCCTCTAACCATTCGGTGATCACTACCGGTTTTCACCCTGTGGATCACGGAGACATCATTGAATATTTGTCTCTTTGTGGCCATAATGAAGTCTATCTCATTTTTAACGGAACCGTCGGGGCTCATCCAAGTCCACTTCCTATGAGGCGGCTTCTTGAAGAAAGAGTTCATCATAAAGAGTCCCTCTTTCTCAAGAAAGTCGGCCAGCCTCTGGCCCCTCTGATTCCGGTGCCCACATCCAAATTGCCCTATTCTCAACTCATCGTCGCCTCTTTTGCCCAGTTTCGCGTTGAAATCCCCCATAACAATATTGTAGTGTGTTTTCGAAGCATGTATGGCTCTACTAATGTCCTCATACATTGCTTCCACTTCGTTATCCGGGTGTGCCGAGGTCGGTGCGTAAACCTGTATGACCTTCAACGAATATCTCTTGGATATTCTGAGTATAAGGTACGCGACCCTGCTCGACACACTCGTGATGGCTACAACATTATTTACGAGGGACTTGTGGACGATAAACCCGACACCACCTTGGGACTGCTGGTCGCCCTCCCGGTAATAGAACAAGTTGCCGGACTTCAGGGTTATCGTGTCCTCCCCCTCTCTTCGGATTTCTGATAACCCCAATATATCCCAGTGCAACTTGCCTATCTCCTCTTCCAGCTCAGCGATCTTCTCGTCTGTCCTCAAAGTGCGCGTGTTGTAAGTCACCAGTGACAACCTACGTCGGTAATCCGTTTTGAAAGCCCTGGTCGTTCGACGGTGGAATCCCGCCCGTAGATTCTTAGCACCCCTGGCTCCAGCGCTCGACCAGCGCCCGTCGTCCACGCCGGTGTTGCGACTGGAGCCGCCGGGAACTTGGGGCCGTTTTACTTTTTCTGCCATCCATAGGGGGGGGGGGGGGGGGGGACCGTAACCCGCCACGCTGGTCCAGTGCGTGGTGGCGGGTCGCCAGAGCCTCGTTCGTTGGTCCGCAGGGTGCACCACGAGCCGGTGAGGTTGGCTTGGGTCCCAGAGATGTAGATTGGGACCCCTTACACCCAAAATATTCTTAGTTACATAAAATTACTTATTATTCAACAACTGGTATGTACAAGTTTTGCCATATCTCTTCTCCTGGAAGCCATTTGTCAGAGAATCATAGTGATTTCATATCAATGCAGCATTTGCCGACTATACTCATTTAAGTGCTAAAGTTATACTTCATATTGTTGACAAAAACTGATTAAGTTATAAATGGCTAATTCAAGCCTAGCCTATCTTCAGTGGGACACCCAGCACATATGTGAAATTAGAAAATTTTATACTTACTTCTATTTCAGTCCCAAATCTTAACAGTACATAATGCTGAAAATGTAACATTTCCTGCTACTTTTCCAAACTTTATTTTTCTTGTGTAAGTGACTTACCTTCTTTCTTAATCTGATCTTCAACATTATTGATGAATGGTGGTGGAGCAGGTGCTGGTGGCACCGACAGTTGGCTCCACGTCGGCATATCAGGTGGGTGAGAAGGGTGACCAGTTGGAGGCATAGATGACATTTGGTGAAAGTCATCATAAATGCCCGAGTATGAGGGCTGGAAGTTCTGTCCATAGTTGCCACCTCCTGGAGGAGCCTTAAAAGACAAATATTCCTTTTCTTTATCATTACATCACATATCTTATGTATTAAATACATTATTGAAACATTTATTTATGCATTGTATATGTATATCATTACAACATGCTTAAGGTAACATGGCATCTCGCGCTGATGACGTCATATCGTCGTTCTGGTAGAGTATGCAAAAAAAAAGAATATGGGGAAATTAGAATTATGTAATTAGTGTCACATAAAAAGAGAGTTAACGGTTTTTTGTTTGGCAGTTGCCAACTCCGGTTTGTTTATAGATGTCACATATGACAGTTGCAATTAGTCAACATGGAACACTACACGAAAGAGCAATGCAGTATGAATGTTAGAGCAGTATGAAGTGGACTATCATTTTGGCGAAAAATTAATCTTTAGTGAGAGGCCTATTTTCATCTTGACGGATACGTCAATAAGTAAAATTGTCATATCTGGGGCTTGAAGAATGCTCATGAGATTCATGATGAATAGATCAGAGTTACAATTTGGTGCATCTTTTGGTTTAGCGGGATCATAGGGACATTTTTTTTAGGTAATTGATACTTAAGTAGGCATGGAGAGGTATTGAAACATGCTACAGGAGTTTTTTTGGCACCAACTGGAAGATATGGACCTCGATCAACTGTGGTTCCAACAGGACGGTCACACATGTCACACAGCCAGAGAAACTTTTAAGAATTAAATTTAAGCCAGAGTTAAATCAGTACTCTATCTGGGACACCTTTACAAATCTTATAGTAAAAGGCCAATGTGAATAATAGGTGAAAGTTTTCTGCAATTCAAATTAATGTTTAATCTTATATACCATTTTTTTTCATTGCCTAGCATTTCTTTTTTAGTTTTATTAGAAAGTGATTTGTTAGATTAATTTAAAGTTAGGTAGGTACTTACCTATCTGTAGATTAAATCAAACTCATTGATCCAAAAAATCTTCTAGCACTAACTTTAAATTGGGCTAATAATTACCTCCTTACTAATTTTACAAGTGAGTACCTAGTAAGTATTATTTATTATGATATAATAGGTGAGCAGCTGATGTGCCTATATCTTATGTTGGTTATGTTAGGCTTTTTCTTCAGAATGGCTAAATTCTTGTGGTCATAATGGCCTTAAAAAATTCACAGGAAATGTATAATTTAGGGTAAGCACAGAAGGATCTCAGCCAGAAGCAAAAAATGTGTAGCAATGAGACTAAAGGCTCCCACGCTGGCATCGGCGGAAGGAACGGACATCAGTGCTTTGGGATTATACAGAGGAATTGTCGAGTGGGTGAGAAGTGTCCAGCTACATGCCAATATTTGGTAAAAGTATTCACAGTAATTGGGTTGTTGGGGTCGCTGAGGATGACGATGGTAATGGTAATCTTGATGGGGACATAGGTTAGGTCAGTAACTGTGAGGTAGATGGTGAGAGACTCTTGTCATAGTAGCATTGAGTGGAGTCTTTCATGTATTTGACAATGGAGGGAAATTTCAAGACTTTGTGGGGATCAACATTGAGTGAATACAATGGGGCAGCCACAGCCTAGAATTTATTCTGGAGGATTTGTAGCATTGTAATGTTTGAAGGGGTTGTCCACAAAATCCCAAGGGTCAAGACCTAGTAACCCTCACTCCAGAACTTCAAATGAAAATGATTGATTTGTATTGCAGTGATATTTTTAAGAAAAATATCAAACTCATCTTTGCTGGTATTTTATAAAACTCTTCCATTCACAGTTTGATCAGTTGCATAAAGCTCATTGCTTTTTCTGCTTTTGGAACTAGTTATCTGTGTGAAAATACATGCTCCAAAATGAAATACACAGAAAATTTTAGAGATGCAAATTGACTGATGACCATCTAAAGTCGTTTTTGATAATTGGCACTAGTAAACTTAATCCACAACTGCAGACAATTGTCTGTGAAAAATCACAGGTAAATAAATCTCGCTAATTATTATTAAAATGTTTGATGTTACACTTTAAGTGCAAAATTTACTTTTACAAAAAAAAAAGTTAGGTGTGGTGGGCCAGATACCAGGTATGTCCAGCTCTCTGCTGCTGGTTAGATTTCAACTGCTCACAGGTCGGTCTTGGCCAGTGGAGTTGGGAGTAGTTTGGAGAGTATGTTAGATACTATTCGTATTTGTGAATAGTGAGGGAAATTATTCATATTTGTATTTCGAAATGGTGATTTTTTGCTATTCGGAACATTCCGACACTCTAGGACATAGGCCTTGTAGGCTTGCTACCATACATGATGTAATGATCTTCTCCACACATTACTGGCAAACTTGTACAATACCTGGATCCATCTGGCTTAAAAGCATCCCACATTATACTGAATTTTATGTAGTTACTGCTAATTATTAAATGTATTATTTCTTCATAATAGTCTTATGTAGTTCATTGTTACACTGCACGGCTTTTTAACAAGGTTTAACAAGGATTATATGAAAAAACAAGTCTTCACCTCTGTAAACCTCGGCGGGGGTGGAGCGAAACCGCCATCTTGGAACTGATTGTCCCAAAGTTCATTGGGCTCCGGCAATTTGGATATTTCACTCAAAATATTATCGTCCAACATGTCTTTATCGTTCTTTTGCATGGAATCGCTTCTCCGCTTATTGTCGCGTCTGCCAGGACTCCTACTCCTTTTAGTTGGTAAGCGGTTTATATCATAATCGGATCGGCTTCTGTAGTCGGAACGTTCATGGTCCCAATCGCGTCCCCGGTGTCTATCGTACGGAGCGGGCCGTCTCATGTCACGCGACATTTTTACTGCACTTTACACTTATGTTTATAAATTATCATAGAAATTGTAATCTATTAAACGTTTCTAAGTCATTAGTCTTTTAAATAAGGCAAAAACGAACCGTTACAGTAAAAATATATATGACAACATAGACGTTTTTATTACTTCTCTGAGAAGAGCACTCGTTGTACAAGAGAAAAACAATGACAGACAGAAGGAAAGGAAGTCAAGGAAGTGAGGGACCATTTTTTTTGGGTTACCACAACTATACTATTCAAATCCCTTGTTTATTATTAATTGTTTAAAAAAAAACACTGTCAAAATTATTGTACGAATCACCACAGTGGTATAATATTTTTTTTAGCTGTTTTATCTTATACCTTTGTATCTTATGTTTCATCACTTTTTAGTGTTAAGACAGCATTCATAATGCCCTCAATGTTCATGTAATTCAATAAAACTGTAACTAGCCGTAAGTTTTCCTTCTAAAAAAAATGTCTAACTATTCTGTTTCGTAATGATGTGCTATAAAGAGTTTTATCTGTGTATCTTATACCATATTCAGATAAATTAAAACGAATCCTGCCTTTAAATAAATAAATCAAGTGGTAGTATTCTGAATAGAGTTGAGAAATCCCACATATACATGCAATTAACAAGATACTGAAAGTCTGAGAATATATAATTATTAGATATGTGGAAATACCTTGTTGATTGGGTAAATGTTTGACTCTAGTAACACTGTTTACCTTGTCTATGGTATGTATTTTATAATCTATGAGTACCTACGGTCCAAAACGTGTGAAATACACTCTCCAACCCAATAATCTAAGGATTAATTCATGCATTTTTGTATGCATTCTTTGTTCTCTTGTACAATTTAGATTGTCCAAAACCGATTTTTGCACGTTTTGGAATACAACCTTTTTGGAGGGAACCCAAGAAGTAGTGTTTTTATATGATTATTGTAAAAAATGTGTATTCTGGGATTTGTGTAGTGATAGTTTATTGAACTTCAAAGTGCCTAAAATGCATAATGTTTGTGATAATTAAATAAAATTGTAAATCGTAAGACTGCATTCTTTGTCTGTTAGCATGCTTTGCATTCTGCATCAGTAAATCTACTATCACTTTATTGAGCGACCCCAACTTCGACGAACTGGACAATGATAAAAACAATTCTGTATTATTATTTGTTATGTGTGTGGACCAATTGCTATGCTAGTGTTCACATAAATTATATAGAAAAAAGTTGCCCTCTATATAAAGTGGAATCAATATATAAGTTCCATTTCCTTACCGATCGCACTTTTCGCTACAGAGTCGAAGGCACTCTGTCTAGCCCCCGCCCAATCAGAGCTGGAGTCCCACAAGGCTCCGTTCTAGCACCCACGCTCTATTCCCTCTACACTAACGACATCCCCCACACCCCAGGAATAGAGCTCGCCCTTTTCGCGGATGACACCGCCCCTACGCCTCAGATAGGAACCTACGTATGGTATCTCTACGCCTCCAGCGCGCAGTCACCGCCCTAGGTGAGTGGTTTGCGAGGTGGAGGATAGAGATAAACCCGACGAAAAGTTCAGCCATGTGCTTCCCTTTTCCCACGGCTAACGCTCGTAGGCCTAAGCTGTCCCCTCTCCCGATAACCCTTTTCGGTCAAACAATTCCTCTCGTCAGGAAGACCAAGTATCTTGAAGTCACTCTAGACCATAGACTGACCTTCCGAGAACACATCAAAACCGTCCGCAACCGAGCCGCCTTTGTGCTCGGTCGCCTCAACCCCCTCGTAAGCGGGAGAAGTAAAATGTCGCTTAGAAATAAGTTGACATTATACAAAACTCTCGTCCGTCCCATTATGACATATGCTAGCGTTGTGTTCGCACACGCAGCTCCCTCCATCATTGCAATCCTCCAAAGATTGCAAAATAGATTCATGCGCAAGGCCGTGGCCGCACCATGGTACTTGCGCAACGTTGACCTCCACAAGGACTTGGAGCTTCCCTCCATCGTCAAATACATAACAGACACTGCCCGACGCTACTATGACGCTATCCCAAACCATCCCAACCCCCTGATTGTCTCTTCCCTCACCTACATACCGGACAGGAGTGCCCCTCCGCGCTATAGTCGCCCGCGGCACATCCTGGACGATCCCGACGACCCGATCACCGCTGCCAATGCGGTTCTCACTCTGCACCCAAACACAGCACACAGACACCGTCCCCGCCGGCCGAGACGTGGACGTCCCCCTCGATACACCGTTAACACACACCGGCCTTCAGCCAACACTTTCACTAGGCATCGACACGTGCCTGGGCGCTTCTCGCCGACACGCGATCCCGCGGTATCCCCCCAATGCAACGCCCTAAGCCGAGGTCCGTTCCTTCCGCCGGTTTACCGGCGGGGGAGCCCTTAGGCTGTTGCAACACACACTTTTCTCCTGGCTGAGCGCCTTCTGCGCTCGCCCTACATCAACGCGACCGGTGACTCTTGAAAGGCCACTAGGGCCACAAGAACTTAGACATACACGATGTTGAGGCAATCAGGTTTTTAGTCGGTAGGAGTCCGACACTACCTGGCACCACCTAGGCTGGCCTTCAGCTAGACTAGATGGTGCCAGGTGTCCAATGCAGGATTTTCCTGATTGTCTCTCCTAACATAAAAAAAAAAAAAAAAGTTCCATTTCTTTATTTTCTCGATGACAGCTGACACACAGTTGTCGATATAACTTTGTTCTAGCGTCAACGCCTAAAACTCCGAACAAAAATTAGGCACCAAGACGTCATATTTCATTAACAAGGTCACGTCAGCCAGAAAGCAATTTTAGGGATGTAGTTTAGGGATAAACGTAACACGATAACAGATCCGATATTCTTTTACAAAATGTAAGAAACTAAACTACTGCCGGATACTTTTGTACAAATTTACTAACTAATATTATATTTCATTACAAGATGTTACACGTGTTAATTCTTGATTGATAATGCCAATTTCTTTAAAATTTTCGAAGCTGTTGTAAAATAAGTAGGTATAGGTAGGTACTCGACAATGAAACGAAATAATTATAATGACAGGTAATCTTTATTTATTTATTTTAATCAAAATCTGATGAATCGTCACTGTCACTCGATGAGTTCTCTCCAACATTTATTATAAGTTCCTGTACTTCTATATTATCGAATGCCACATGAATTTCCCAATTCGACGCTATAATGTTTTGGGTTCTTCTCACAATTTTTTCCCAGTTTTCGGCAGTTACTTCCGCACATGCATTTTTTAATAAATCTAACATCTTGTTTGCCGTAAAAGGAGGATGGGTATTGTTTCGAGCGGCGTGTCCTTTGATTTGTGCCCATATTAGTTCTATAGCATTGTACTGGCAATGATACGGTGGAAGTCGAAGAACCCAATGACCACATTCGGCAGCTATTTCGTCGATAACATATCTTTTAGGGAGGCTTTTTTTCGATTTTAAAATATTCACTAATTGTACTTTTAATAAAGTATTATCCACATTTTCGCCATGACGTTGGAGCCAGTCAATTATCTCTTGTTTTTTATTGGCCTGCGTCGGCATTTTATCAATTTGTCTGGAGTGATATGTAGCGTTGTCCATAATAATTATCGACGGTTCTTCCAGAGATTGCACCATTTCTTTAAACCATCCTTCGTAAATCTCCGCGTTCATTTCTTCGTGGTAGTCCACTGTTTTCTTGGATTTAAAGGCCAGTAAAGCATCTGACATGAATCCTTTCGTAGACCCTGCATGGCATATGATGAGGCGTTCACCTTTTCCCATTGGCACTGAACTATTGGAAGCGACGGTGTCGTCAGTCCAGTTCTTAGATACTGTGTGGTTTGCATTTAACCAAGTCTCGTCAGTGAAAATAACATTTGACCAATCTGATATCTTTTTGGCTTCGCTCAAAAATTCGCAGCGAGCCATAGCAACGTCGTGACGCTCCATCAATATTTTACGTTTGTCCGATTTTTTATAACAAAATCCAATTTCTTTCAAAACCAAGCTTAATGACGATTTTTGGCCATGGAACAAACCACATTCACGTAAAGAAACAACAAGTTTTTTAAGTGTTGGAATTTCTTTGCGCAAGTAATAGTCATATATATGACGGCGAATAGTGTCAGCGTCGAAGTTGTCAACCGATGTCACACGACGTGGTTGGCGTTTTTTCTTCGGCGTACGAAGCTTATTTTCCTGCATGCCGCTTGTACCGTAAGCTTCGGTAGTAATTTTTGAAACAGTAGGTCCACTAATTCCTAATGCGGCCGCAACACGCTCTCGCACTTGCGACAGTGGTAATAGCGGGCCACCATTTTGATACTCTGCTTCAAAGTAATTACGAACCTTGATCACCAGTTCTCTCGCCTGCCTTTTCAGAACAGATCCTTTCGGCATTTTGATATTTGTCAGCTGGGCAGCAATCAACACGGAGGAACACAAAATACACAACGTAACGTATGGATAATGTGAAAAAACTCAGCGAACAGAAATGTAGTGACTAGCACGACCGTCTTGTTGCGAGTGACAGATTAAAACAAACACAAAATGGCGGTGGGCCATTGAGTGTTCCCACCTTGAAAAAATATATTTGAATGTTTTTGTTGTATTTGTCTTTGTTCAAAATATAATAAATATATGCGATCGATATCATTACTTATTTGGTCACAACACTACAACTATCAAATTAGAACTGTCATCGAGAAAATAAAGAAATGGAAATACCTTAGTTATTTTAAGGTAATAATCTGTAAGTGGTACCTAGCCGGTAGACATGGGTAACTCCGGATTCAATTAATGAAAACATCCGAAATCGCGAGCGGAGCCGAAACTCATGATTCCGGGGAACTGTTATCGACTCCGAGGAGTTATTTATTCTTTTCATTTTTGGATTGCTGAGTTACATGAACGAACATGATCCAAAGCGAATGAGTCGCTCTCAGGCCTTATAAAATATGTATAATTAGGTGAATCAAAGGAGTCAAGGAATTGTTAAGAGGTGTCGGATCCGCGAGCGGAGCCGGATTAAGTGAGCCGAAACACTCCGAGGAGTCGTGAATACCTTTGATTCGGTATCAGTCTTACCAGCCGATGGTAGTCGAGTTTGAAGTACGTCCTCTGCGTACTTCAAACCATTGATTACAATGCTTGGTGGCCTCATTTGGCCACTAGCTTCCCTATGTGCTAGCCCCAAAGGTCTTGGTTGCCGCTCTCCGCTGTCTGATGTACGTATATTAAACCTCTCCATCGCCCGTTTATATCTCGCTCTCACTACCTGTGAAGTCGCTCTAGCACTCTGCTCACAGCTGCGGCCAAGGCGGCGTTGCGTACTTTTTGCCACGCGCACCTCTTACCAACTCAGACACTCTTTCCGGAGTTTGTCGAGGCCCGGATTCCACCATTCATAGCCCTCGAACATCTTACTATCCCTTGCACCCAAATACTCCTGCGTCGATCTTTCCATCACATTCGTAAAATCATTACAAAGATCGTTTGCAGCCTAACTTACTTTGAGTCACCCCATTCGCACGTGGATTTTTTTCTTTGGGTACACTGCAATATCATGTGGTAGTTGATCGAAGCACAGAAAATAAATAATATGTCAACCAAGGCTACTATTGAAAAACTAAGACGAATATTCAGTTGTTTTGGATTGGCACATGAATTGGTTACTGATAACAGGCCACCCACCGTCCAGTAGTAGTGAGATTAATTTGCTTATGACCAAGTGCGGCATCAGGCACATTTTCGTCTGGCATTACCACTGATCTTGTTCATAAAATATACGTAAGATTCAGTCTCGAATTGTCGCCGTTATAATTAACACCTTTGTTCCCAGATAAAACACAAACTTCAGTCGAGAAATCGTTTTTTTTAATTTTGTTCGCCTCTCGTAATAGTTTAATTTACAAATCGTTATACTTTCTTTCAATACAGTTCATAGATGTAAGCCTCTGCTAAAGCTCGCTATCACACAAGGTTTTCCGTTCACTCATCCAGTCTACTTTCTCACTATTTTCTTACCGTAACCAGTCCTTTTATCGTTCACTGCTGGACACGAGCCCCCCATGCACATACCATACTGGCCAAGCGGGAGGCGAGTTGGAGAGTTCATTATTTCAGAAGTGTCGTTGTTGCTCAGGGCCTGTGGTAGCCGCTTTGTTATATCTTAGTTTCTTTTACGATACCCGTGGGGAGAGAACGGGTGGTTTAATAAAAAATACAATATTTAGGTAAAGTCAGTCACTCGGCAACTAATGAAAAGAGCAAGGCTCAGAGTCTACTGGACAAAATCCATTACAAAGAAACACGACGAAGAACTAAAATTGTCGACATAGCCAGCAGACATAGGCGACATAACGACATAGACATAGGCAGGTCTCATCTATTCATAACCGGGAGACGAGTCCTCGAATGGAGAGATTTTTTCGAATCTCTAGAGGGGGGCAACTGCCCTCCCCTGCCCCCCTTGGCTACACCCTTGTTAGCACAGAATAACTAATAGTACAAGTACCTAGTAATAGATCTTACCCGGCCTAAAGGAGTAGATTTGTTTTTTGTCGATTTTAATTGTTTTCCAGATTTCATAATTGACAAATGTCTTACCGTTTCTTAAACTGCAATAGAAATTTTTCTGTGTCCTTTGTGAATATTTTATTGTGAATAAGTGAGAAGATAACGTTGATAATATAATACTTTAGCACTAAACAAATAAAAAATTTGTTTAATGACCAAAATTAACTTTAGGTAGGTAACACATTTTCTATTGGACCCCGCTCTAGGATATACCTGTATCTCGGGTATCCAAGTTAGGAATGATGTAAATAGAGTTACAATTGAAGATCTAATAGCTAGGGTTGGTTGCTAATTCAATATATTTTTTATTACATATTTGAGACAAAAAGAAAAAAAAATAGAAGCTGTGAAATTGATGAATTGATATATCAGAAGTTAATAATAATACTGCAAATAAAAATAATATGCAAATACAAATTCAAGCGATTAATATGTATTTTGTACCTCTATGTGATTAACGCTATGTGGAGATTCCGTCTCTGTGTAATTCAATGTGAGAAGCCACCTAATGACGGAATGTTTGACTTGATTGTAGTTCAGACGTTTCAAATCACAGTGCTTAGCTTCTTGACTATACTATGTATAAGAGCCAAAGACCGACCTCACTTTTGGTTTAAGTGCTATAAGGTCTCTTCTTGATAAGAATACTGTTGGGGGAACTTAAGAATATCTGATGATAAGCGGGAGTGGCTCTCAGCAATTACGACTGTCGAACGGAGCTTCCTGAATAAACTTGTGGTATAACTTGAATAAACAGAAAAGGCTTACGAAGTATAACCTTAAAAATAGATCTCTGAGCCCTCTCCAGCACGTAAATGACATTGTCATTTAATCGCCTATAGTCTATAAGCTTTATGCTATGTTGTATTTTTGAAGTATTTTTCCATTCTGGAATTCCATTTTTATATTCTCGATTCATATTGTTAAGATCGTGAGTTCGAATCTACGAAACTGAGTTTCTACTTAATAATAATTATGTGCGAATTTTTAAATTACCATTCACTCGACGGGGAAGGAAAACATCGTGAGGAAACTCATGTATCCGAGAATAAAAAATGACGGACATGTATAAAAAGTGGTACCTACCTGGGGCACGTGCAATATCTATCAATCCGCATTAGACCCACGTGGTGGACTTTAACCCCGAATTGCAAAGGGAGTTCTGTGCCCTGCAGTGGCCCGTTCTTAAATCGTTAGACGGCCAGAAACATATTGGAATTATTCTACCAAAGAGGACAGAATTCTTATATTTTTAATTTAATTTTAATATCTATATGGCTGAATTCTTGGGAAAGAAGAAAGGGCATTAGTAACATTTTTAACGAAAGCATAAGTAACATTATATTCGACAAATAAAAATAAACAATGGTTAAGACTTTTTGGCGGGAACTCGAGAAGTCGAGAGTCGAATTTTTCTTTGTTTATTGTAAAAATTGTGTACCTACTATGCGTTTTGTAGTCTAACAGTTTATTATTAGACTTATTATTAGAGTGTTTTTGTGCCTAATGTTTGTGATAATCAAATAAAAGCATGAGACTGTGTTTTCAAGGAGTCCTCTTTTGTCCTACTATCACTACTATCATTTTACTCAACGACTCCTGACTTACTTCGACGAGACTGGACATTGACAGTATACGTTGACTTTGAAACTTTGAAATTGCGTATTCCGAATAAAACTTGATACTGGCAGAATGTGCTAATTGCACTATTCCTATATACTCGTAGGAAAAAAAAATGCTAATTCTTTTTGTTTTATCCAAAACGTCATGTTCTAGTTTGATTTTAATTAATTAAAAATTGTATCATTTTTTGCATTTCTCGAATGTCATCAAAATGCACTATAGTTTTAGTTGGTTTTTAATTTATTTTTTTAATTTTAATTGAACAATTTACATTCTCTATTCTATGGGACCTGTCACCAGCACCATGCTTCGTGAAAAACAATTTTATTGTATAATGCCTTGTTTTGGAGGACAGAATTCAATTAGTGTTGCTTTTGTGATTCTAGTTAATTCTAACTGAATTATAGTTTGTTTGAATAAAAACTAACTAGGTACTCAATGTTAGTTTCGTATTTATAGTTTTTGCAACTTTCGAGAACGTCTGCCTTGCAGTGATGACTTAATGAGAGTAATGACAGTCCATACACTTAAAAAAGGATTTTATGTCCTACCAAGTCTAAATACATTGCGGCAAACGTTACTTTTCCAGTACTTACATGGAAATTTATTCAATAAGCAATATTTAGGCGCGCTCGTGGTTACACTGTTTACAGGTACTTACCTATTGCTCTTGTCATGAATCCATGAAGCAATACCTGTAAACATTACCTACATTTTTTTTTATTTTTGTCGGAACGGGTTTAGGAGTTCTTTCGTCTTACTTAACTATGTATTTGAAATAGTGAAACGCATTTTCTCTAATGATCGGACAAAACGTGATTTCTGCACCTATTTCTCGTTTCAACTTTAGCTTACCTTCACCTTAGCTGCGTCCATTACTGCACTTCGGCCGTTGTTAGTTGTTTGTGTTTGCAAGAGCATGGGTCGTTGCACTGCGTCGGCGGAGAAGCAAAACTCTTGCGCCCGTTGACGGGCAGCCATTACCGTGCAGCCGAAGCGTACGCATGCGCGCGGTTACATCGCGGCACTTTTCGGCGCGAAAACTATCGAGAATCGATAGTCACTTTTTTATAAAATAAAAACTAAAGAATATTAATTTATAACACATTTTTTTATTTGCAGTATTTCTCAAAAACATTTTAAAGTAAGACATTTGACAGTTTTTGTTCGTTTTCGAAAAGGACACTGAATATTTGCGAAATGAAGTACAAGGTAAGTTTTATTATTTATTCTTTATCTTAATTTACTATAACTAAAAAATATTTCGTTACGTAAATTTTAATTTGCTTTCTTAAAAACATTTTAAATTAAGACTATGCAGTGTTTTTGTTTGTTTTCGAAAAGAACACTGAAAATTTACAAAATGAAGTACATACAAGATAAGTTTTATTAGTTATTTGTTCTTAAGTAAATCCAGACCTCATTTAAAAAATTATTGCACTAGTTTTTCCAGACAAAATTATAAATGAATTTATGGCATATAAATGGCATTTTCAAAAATAAAAAATATCATATTACTTAATTGAAAATTATTTGAATGGTAAACCTTTCTGAAAAATTCAGTGGTTAAATAAGTAATTTTTAATTTTAATCTTTCACATTGTACATTTATGATAATATTTAGGTACACTCCCTAATAATAATACCTATATTCTTGCCTAGAACTCGCTGGTTAATTAACAATGAAATTTAACGATAATTTGTACATAAGCATTTCGTTAATTGAATATTTATTTACAATGGTCATAGTAAAATTATTTATTCACGATTCTCTGGAAACCTTGACCACCCTTAACAGCGTGTCTGCACGTAACCTAGTCAAGAAAGATGTTTTTTGTATGGCGATAAGAATTTATATAATAAGTTGCCTGACAATTTAAAAAATAATGATTGAAATATTTTTAAATGACAGCTCTCTTATGCTCTTCTTATGCAAAAATGTTATTCGGCTTTTGACTCATTACAATTGTTTACAATTAATAAATAATAATCAATTAATAACAATGATTTAGACATTTAAGTACCCTTAAAGTGTTTTTATTTTTCCCAGTTTCATTTATAAATTCGCGTAGGTATAACATAACTTTAACCAATAACATTTGACTTTAGATTTTTTGTTTCTTTTGACAATAATTGAAATTGTTTGAATATGATTTAACATGCATTTTCTATTAATATGATAATGCTACTTAAGACAATATTTGATATCGTAAATTTAACGAACCCTTTGTTATCTACCTATGTATTGTATGTGATTGACAATTTAAGACGTCCATAATCGTGTGTATGATGGCAAGTTTCACACTTTTTTATTGAAAAATGTGTGATGTTTCTAGATAGTGTTAGTATAATATAAGAATTTGCACGCCGATACAAGGACTTGATTATTTAATATAGGTATGACATCTTTTGTAACTCGTACTTTAGCAAATAAATGATATGAATATATGAACGATTGTATGTAAATAGATAAAAGGTTAATTTTTACCGCAAAGGTTAAAATTAAAATGTCATCTATAAATATCGATTAATAATTAATAATTTTATTTAATTATTAAGGGCGAATCGAATACATAGCTAACTCAAAGTCGAGTAGTTTATAATTATGTTACTTACCAGCTGTGCACGGCCAGCCCGGCCGGCATGCGTCGCAATGCGTTAGATTTATTTTTGTCAGAAACTCAACTCACCAAAGTATCATCGAAATCGGATAAATGGTTTAGGAACGCATACGAACAAACAAACGTTAATTTTTATATTATTAGAAGATAATTATTAAAAATGAAAGTAGCACAGTAAAATAATACACTTTTTTAGTAAACGTTTATTGCCTTGAGAGCCAAAAAATCTAGATCAGTTTTTAAATTACATCGTGCATGCGGTGTATGTATCGTACTTTCTTCTGTTCTGTAAAATTTGTCACTTAGCACTTTTCCTCTTTAATCCAGTTTACTTGTAATCTACACTTGTATTTATATTAATATTATAAAGACAGACAATGAGTTTGTTTTTGTGTAAGAGGTAAACTCAAAAATCACTGGACCGGTTTTGATTTTTCTTTCAATTTTACGAAACATTAAATGTTTAGGAATTTTAAAAGTTTTTTATACCTACAACTCACAAATAAACGGAATTGATTTTATTTTATTTGAGGAAGCGCTAAAATATTGTGCAAATAGACTTAGGTTAAGTATAGGTATATAATTGGGTTTTTGAAAAAAAAAATTTTTTATCATTAATGGAAAGATCATATACACATTTTATAACAAAACTATTTTTAGTTTTTTTTTTCGCTTTAATTAAAAAGTTATATTTAATTACAAATAAATTTTTGAATCCAGTACCGAAAACACGCGGACAGTTCCCGAACAAACCCGAGCGCGTGTGACGTCACAATGTTAATTTCTACTCATTGTAGCACACAGCTGATACAGTATTTTGACTATTAATCGATTAAATCTTGTTATTATCGTCAATATATTAATAAATATATCGAAAATGTCTAACCTTAAAAGTTATCGTGCTTGCTTCGTACCATTATGTACGAATACTACAAAAACAACTCCTGAAAAAATGTTTTTAAATGTTCCACAAAATGTTAAACGTCGAAATAAATGGTTCCAAGCAGTGCGACGACCTAATTCCAAAACAACATCAATTTTTTTTTGTTGTGAAGATCATTTTGATGTAGGTAAGTATTTTATAATAATATAGTAATTAAAAAATATTTATGTAAACGTATAAATGAAATAAATAGCATTCGATAAATAAAAATTAATTATATTTAATGAGGAATAAATCATTTAATATTTTAATTTACAATATTATTTTTTTATAAACTTACCTTGATGCTTTAGCACCTCGAACTTCAGCTGAATTAAACCGAATATCATTTTTAAGAAAATCTGTTATCATAAATATATCCACATCAGGTATATTATCGGAATTAGCCTTTATAAATCCTTTATTTATCACACATAACTAAATAAAAGTAGTTAATATAAATATTTTTTAAACTAAATGTCGGATATTTGTCGTCAATTTACATGTAGAAGCCTGTGGTACTGTACTATCGAGAAATCCTTTTAACATTATGACGTCACAAACATGGCGACCAATCGTAGCACGTGACTCTTTTTAAAATTTATCAATTTTAAATTGTTTATTATAAATTAAATAAACATTTTTTAAGAGTATTTCACATCGATTATTAATATAATTTATGATAAAGTTTTAAAATACATAAAAAAAATTGATTTTTTTTTTTTCAAAAACCCAATTATGTTAAAATAAAAATTGAGACGGAACAAATTGCGAGAAATTAAGAGAGAAATAGGTTATCAATATCACTAAAATAGTTAGAAAAATAATTTTGATATTTGAATTCAATAATAAAATTAAATTCAAATAGCATTAAATTCAAGTATCATAATTATTTTTTCACCTATTTTTAATGATAACTTGTATATTTTTTTAATTTGTCGCGCTTTATCAATCCCAACTTTCATTTGCCAGAAATTAGCGTGATGATGATCTACTATGTAGAGTTGACATAATAATATAATCAATTCTCATTTAAAGCTGTTACCATTACAAGAAAGTCAGAAGGAGTAGATAACTCATAGAGACCGTCAAAACTCGAAGTCCAAGGACTACGTAGGTAGTTTACTGAATTCACACGAAACGTACCAGTATAATAAGCGGAAGAGGGCCCATTGTGTTTCTGGTCACATACAAGGCGCAAAATCAATTGGGCGACTCGTAAATTATTTATGTTATTAAACAAAACCATCTTATTAGCCGTGTTGCTTAGTAAGCAGTTCCCATAGCACCGAAATAACAATACAATTTAATAATAAATATTATCGCAACTGACTGACGGACGAT
Organism: Sesia apiformis; assembly: GCA_914767545.1. Taxonomy (NCBI): domain Eukaryota; kingdom Metazoa; phylum Arthropoda; class Insecta; order Lepidoptera; family Sesiidae; genus Sesia; species Sesia apiformis. Next base: position 21,032,739 of record OU611952.1, read on the forward strand.
TGGACAATTCCCATTGTGAACTGCCGTATGTTATATAATCAATTATTTTACACGACAGTGGGATACTGTACCATACCATAAGCGTGTATACATCCACTGCTCCACTGTATGTATGAGTATATAATAGTAAATACCATATACATAATCATGGGCATAACCTAATATACCTACTTATATAAATGTTTATACATAAAATTAAGATTTAGGTACCTATAATATAATAATATACTTACTAGTATATTAAATCTTTTTCGAGAAAAGCCATTGCAGTGTACCTAGAGTGATAAGGAAAAGGAGTGTAAGGTGATTTTGTGATTTTTTTGTTTGTCTGTCTGAACATGGTCTGAACAATCTCTCAAAAATTGCCTGACGGATTTTAATGAAACTTGGCATAGTCATAACTTATATGCTAGGTTAGCATTTAGGGCAGGTACATTTTATCCAGATCAATTATGAAGTTCCCGCGGGAATCACAGGTTCACGCGAACGAAGTCACTGGCATCCCTAGTACCTAATAGTATTAATTGAACACGGCGGACTCCTGAACTAAAGTTGAACTAAAGCATATTCAGATAGCATTATAGATGAATACAGTTTAGACCCAACCGATCCAGCAATTTTATTCTTTTCTAACTAGTTGTAATACGAATGTGCACTGTGCAGTGTATGTGCACGAATACGCATGTGGAATACGAACTTTACATACAGGTTTAATAGCACAAGATACACAAATTGACATGTATTGTTTTTTTTCTGGTACCTATATATACAGTGGCGTAACTATACCGCTGAGACCCGTGGCAAATTCATAGGATGGGGCCCTCCGTCCTATGAATTTCTTACTATGTTCTAAAAAGATTTCTTCCGTAACATAGAGTGTTGCTACAGCGCGGCGTCTACAAGTGGCGAGGATTTTATGACTACGTTCCGGACGCGTTCTAAAACTGGGCGATTTCGTTTTCTTACAAAAGCATTCAAACCTTGATACATATGTATGTACTAGGTAACTAAAATTAATTGAAAACAAAAACTATTTTATATAAATTTTTATAAAAATAAATGTCAAGATTCTCCCGTGCTCGCGGCCCTCTCGGGTCGGGGGCCACCTCTGGCCGGGGGCCCGTGGCATTTTGCCCGCTATGTCACCCTATTGTTACGCCACTGATATATATATATATAGAGCCTTATCTTTAAAATTGCCCTTTGTTCACAGTGGCCAGTTTAAACTTGTTATCTTACATTTGGCTTGGAATTTCAAATTCAAATTAATTTCAATTTTAAGCTATGACATTCTGTTGCAAAATCGGTTATTCATTTGTATTTACATTATACAACTTTTTGCTTAGATATCGTTGTGTTTGCGACCATGGAAAAGTTAAAAGTCCGCCGTTATTTTCATGATTTCTGTCGTGGCAGCAACGCGACACAGACGGCACGTAATATATGTTTATATTACGTGCCGTCTGTGTCGCGTTGCGACCGCAGCGAACGCACGGTGCGATTTAGTTTGAACGTTTCCGTTCTGGAAATGTCGACTTCAAGAACAAGCCGCGTGGACGGACGACCGGAGACTGAAATCGATAATGACATTAGTGATGAATTGAAAGCAATATTGGAAGCGGATTCATCTAAAACCACGTCTGAGTTAGCAGCAGTCTTCGGCGTGAGTTAGAACCCCTCAGCGTTCGGAGAGACGTTGCATCTCTCTGTGTGTTCTACCGCCTGTACAATGGGGAATGCTCTGAAGAATTGTTCAATATAATTCCCACCTCGGGTTTCTACAACCGCACCTCCCGTCACAGAAGTGCGGTCCATCCGCATTTCCTAGATACGCATTCCATGAATTATTTTATATCGCGAACCCATAGGTTGTGGAACGAACTGCCTCAAGAGGTTTTCCCATTAAACTACGACATGGGGTTCTTCAAGAAAGCTGTGAATAGGATTTTGCAAGGTCGGCGGCGCGCCCGCATACCCCCTGGTGTTGCAGGTGTCCATGGGCGGCGGTAACACTTACCATCACGTGAGACCGCTTGCTCGTCCGCCCTCTTCTCTATAAAAAAAAGAAACAAAACTATATGGATTCATTTGCGTCAAATCGGGAAAGTGAAGAAGCTCGGAAATCGTATGAGCTTAATGAAAGTTAGCTACAAACACGCGTCGAAACTTGCCTTACTTTGCTGAACCGGCACAAAAATGACAGGATTATGAATCGTATTGTCACTTGTGATGAGATGTGGATCCTGTATGATAATCATAAACGTTCGTGACAATGGTTGAACTCCGGAGACAGCCAAACAATGTCCCAAACGTCTCCATGATAACGCTTGCCAACACACTGCACGACGGAAAATGTCAAAGTTACGGCAGCTTTGACTGAAACTCTCTGTCGCCCACCGTACTCGCAAGACCTTGCCTCTACTGATTTCCATTTTTTTCTTCAATTAATTTCAATTAACTTATATATATAATTTTCATACAAAAAACATTTGAATTTTTCCATATAAATCGCCAATTTCGCAGGTATGGACCTCATATGAATATATATATATATATATATACCTTTCCCAGGCCCGCTTTCTTAGTACGAGTTTGTTATAATAAGGCAATGAAAGCAGATGAGCATACAGTTCAACTGATGGGAAATGAATACTGTCGCCCTATGACATACGCAATACATGCCATCATCAGTCCAAAATGACAAACGTTGGCACGCCTCATGGTCACCTTTGGAGATTTAGCAATGAATTGGGAGAAGAGTTGCGAAAATGGAGAGGGACAGGATCTCCATTTCTCCACAACACGAGAGAGAGGATGGGAGAAATATGAATTTGTAGGTACAAATACATTTTTTTTCGAATCTCTAGAGGGGGCAACTGCCCTCCCCTGCCCCCCTTGGCGACGCTCTTGGTACTGAGCACTTCTGCAATAGAAATCATAGACAAGAGAAGACAATATTAATATCTAACTTTTAATTTGTATCTTCTGCTAACTGCAATGATCAATACAGCCTGCGATCGCGAATTCAACTGTCAAATAGCATTCAAACGCGAAGTCATCTGTCAAATGGCATTCGTTTTTAATTAATCGGATAGGCTCCAAAGACCCGCCGCAGTGTGTGATTTTGGATAATAATAACAAATCACGCACACTTAAGTAAGATATTTTTCGTGCCATGTCAGATATAAAATTGATTAATTTGCTTGTCGGTGACTTATTTAAAATATCATTATAGATAGATAGATCGATAGAATTTTTATTTCATACACACAAGTGATGGCAATAACGTGACAATGTCTTATTCTAAAAATTAATTAAACTAAGTTATGCGAACAAAAAAAATGAAATTAAAAACTAGGCGATAAAAACTGCGCGGTCCCATGTGTGTCGAAAGGGTACCTATCCGTCTCAGCACAAGCTGTATACCGTACAAACAGCTTACAGCGCTGACTTTCAAACGGAACCAAGTTCTATAAAACCTTCATTATAAAACCTAGTTTGTTATTTGCAATCTCTGAACTGCATCTCATGCAATTCTGTCGTTAACAAATTGCTTGACGGTAATCAGAGTAAGGAAACAAATTATAGAAAGTAACCGTACTTTACTGTAAAATATTCTTTGTACGATCAATACATCATGATCCCGTTTTAAGCCCCCATTATTTAGAAAACCGTTACGTTTCTATAACAATGGCCACAAGAGACATCAGCGACAGTCACCCTTAAAGATCAATCTTAAAGGTTAACGACATCAATAAAGTCCACGACACATAGACTTGGTATTCACACTAGTGTCTCTACTAAGTATCTACTTAATTTTAAAATCTAATTACTGTATCCTTAATTGCTTCATTAATGTATTCCAACGTCGAAATTGCTATCAGGGCAGCTTTAGAAGTTATTGCATTTTAAGAATGCATCCATCGCTCAAGGATATGACCGACGTATCTTATTGTGAATGGAATGCTTAAAAAGGCTTTCAGGATTTTTTTTAGCAACAGATACTGGAACGTGATGTATTATAACGCCTTTGGATATTTAGACTTAGTATTTTGTATTTTATTCGTACATACATTTGTACATTTATCTAATATTTTTAGTGTCAATAATAATTTGAAAAAGTAAATTTCCAAAATTTATTTCTTGCGGGATCATGTTTTTTTTACAAATTGTTATAAAACTTTTTAGTTGTACTTTATTGTTTTCTGTTTTTTTTGTACTACAATACGTACTACAATAACAGTATGAAAACGGTAGGTAGCTCTAATTCATATTAATAATAATAAACTCTTTATTAAGCGAAAACAATGGTTTCATAGTTACAATATGTTCCGACCTCTATTGGTACAGAGTAATACAGTAATACCTTTGTAATACAGGTCTACCTGGTGGTAGACTTGTATTACAGACATCGGAGCCTTCCTAAGGATTCTATCCTTATATATGTATAGTCTATATATATATAGAAACAAATATTTAAGTTAGTACATATGTAATGTAATATTTGTACATATAATATATCAATTATAATCGTAATGTCTTACAATAATACTGTATTTGTTCGCTTATTGCTATAATGAATGAAGACATGATCCTATGACAGCCAGTGTCCTGTTAATGTATTCATGTTAAAATAGCCCTAATGTACCTACAGCTTAATTTTTGTTTCTTTCTTTGAATACATTCAGCAAAAACTCCCACCCTGTGGGTAGATACAGTCTGTTTAAGATTCTAATGTTAGGGGTCGACGACTTTCGCGGTGGCATCTGAGACGTTTTATAACAATGACTATCAACATACAGTTATTCGCAAATATTCTATTCATACCATTGATCAATCAAAACTGCTACGATTTTTTACAAATCCATTGACCTATATGTATTGACAAAGCTATTTTTTGAGTGGTCACGAGATACAATGGACAGATAACATAAGCGACATTGTATTGTTTTGCATTCGGTAACAATGACACAGAATGAAATTATTATCATCACGCTATGTTTCAATCAGATATTGTAATCAGTTCTTTTATATCTATTATATAAATAAAAATAAAATGCTGTTCGTTGGTAAGCGCATCACTTGAGAACGGCTAGACCGATATGGTTATTTTTTTTTTTAAAAGTTCATAAGAGTCCGAGTATGTTTTTAGGGAAACAAAATATAGAAAAGTTGCCCGATAAATTAGAAAATTCGGGAAAAACTGAAAGTGCTGTTTTCTATGGGGTTTTTGTATGAAATTATTGTATTATTGTTGGACAGGACAACGTCTGTCGAGTCAGCTAGTTTTACATAAAGAAGATGACAGAGGAACAGACAGATCGCTTGACGATCAGTATATGCATCCATGGATTCTATGGGATAATTTATGGGTGGCAAACCCACGGCATAGGGAAAAATAAATAACAGCTTTCTGCATTACACTATCTGTATTTAAATTATAAAAAAAATGTTTGCATTGCCCCACCATGGATTAAAATCTGACTACGCCCTTGCGTACTAAATATATATAGATACAAACCAGCATGATCAGCCACCACATTCCCTCATTCTTCTTTTCCACTGTCTTCTCCTCATGCAACCATTACCAGCGACAATGTCAACCGTTTCATAAAAATACTTAGCTATTGTAAATGATTAACGAAAAATTAAAAATCGGATACTGTGTTCTAGTTGTGATCAAGGTTAAAGAACATCCTGTAAACTGATGTAATGGAAGATAGGCTTCACATTAGCACATCGTTATTCTAACATTTAATTAACACTTTACATCGAAAGTTACTCGGAATATCACTCATGAGTGTGAAATGAAGCGGTTTATTGCCCGCATTTTTTATGATTTTTAGCACATAATTTCTTCAAAGTTTAAAAGTACCTAACTTATATAAACAGTAATAAAATATAATGAAAGTTTCTTTTACAAAATACTCAATGTACAAGGCATGTTGCACAATCTGGTCCTTAAAGCAAAGTATCAAATGTGCTGGAAGCATTACTTCGCATTACTGGGAGCATTACCCCCGCCCCAGAGTCGACCGGATCCTTATAATTTTCGCATTCTTATAACTACCGAATGTGAATTTGGCTGAAGTGAATCTCGGCCTCCAGAATTAAAACAAACAACTGTTTCTGTCTGCAGTTTTATAAGTACAACACGCAAATCCATTTGGGTCTCACATAATGTTCAGTTGGGAGGGTGGCATCGGATAGCAGGAATATCTCAGGGACTAAAGAACAAATAATATTGTAACATTATCAGAAAATATTATACAGCTACAAGTATTAGGGAATGCTGATTTTTGATGTGGGAAATTGATGATCATAATTATTATATGACATACTCGTACGATAAAATGATCTGGCGTAAAAGAGGCCTTTGCCCAACACTATAAAATATAAAATTCCGGCCTAATAAAAGAGCATGTTCCGTCTTAGGCGTTCCGATAAAACCGTTAATTTGGCGTTACTCCAAACTACAATTCATTTCAAATGTAGGTAAATAGGTTAAAGCCTATTACATGGCCGTATAACTCGTCTAGCAACCTGTTGTGAAACGTATCAGCACACACCATCGGTCGATGGGCGCGTCAGTAAAAGCCGCGTCCTTGCATCGCGGATGCAGCGGATGCGTCGGATCACGAAGCGACTAACGAACGCATGCACTTTGACATAATGCGCATTGTTTTATTGATAAAATTGTAGACGAGTATCCTTAGACATAAGTTCTATGAACAATTATTACAATACCATACCACTAGTCTGTATCTCTTCAGTGCTGGACAATAAAGTTTCAATAGAATCAAACTGCTTTGTACACACATTTATACAATACATTTTATGTAGCTGCTCAAGAGAATTTGCAGTTCATTTATGAAGTGGTAATGAAATTTAGAATTCTAAATTTCATTTGAATATTAAACTGTGGTGTTTACTAACAAATAAGTGTATGTTTTCGTGAAACAATGAAAATATACATTGTAAGTAAAATTTCTAGCTTGGCCTCGCGCTAATCTTGTTGCTTCGTCACCAGCTTCGGGTCACGGCTGTCAAGCTCATCCAGGGTGACGTCCTCAACAGAATTGTTGTCTGATCTGCATAACGCATATTTTATTTTAGTTAAATTACTGTAGGCATGTAAGGTGTTCGCATCTACTTTCATTATGACATTTTCTGTAATTAACTTTGCTCTTGGGCCCACAGAAGTGCGATTTGTCATTCTATATTCCATGGTTGGGTCTGTCTAAAACCTCATCTTTTTAAAGCCTCATAAACTAACTGGGCTTATAAATTCTTACTTGTCTGGCTTAGCAATTACTTTAACACCTCACTTGCGATGGTCCACAAGATACAGGCCCCGTCTAGTTTTGGGGCCACCAGATATTACACAGCTTGTGAACCTATACATATCATTGGGCAGTACGCATATTCAAATACTTGTGTCCTCTCACACTAGGCAGAGCCTCTATGTTGAGGGCCATTTTATTTAGACGATTTCCTTTATCACCAATAAACGTTTAAGTGAGCAACAGCCCGCTTCATATTTAGTTATATTTTGCGAACTAATGTCCTCGGTAAATAAATGTATTTATATTTGTATTGTTATCTAGACTATACCATTCTAGGCCATGTAATCGCTTACACAAACGGAAATGTTAACTGTCAAAGCGCTTAAATCAAGATATAAATATCGGAAGTAGAAGACACAAAGCTAACAAGGCTACTGCGGACCGAACTACCCACTGTCAGCAGAACGCTACAAAGACTACTACGATTACTTTACAGCTTTGTTTTTGAGGGTAGCTTTTTTTTTATGGACGAAGGTGGCAGACGAGCATACAGTCCACCTGATGGTAAATGATACTGTAGGCCATAGACATCCGTGATACATGCCAACATTAGTCCAAAATGACAACGTTGGCACGCCTCTGGATGCGCTGCCTACCTTTGGATATAGGAATGGGTTTGGAGAAAGGGTTGGGGAAATGGGGAGGGATAGGATGGGAATGGGCTCTGGCACATCTCACTCACTACCGAAACACGTACGTACATTAAGGAAATAAGATAAAGTGGGAAATGTAGTGCATTTCAAGGTAGTCTTCTGTGAGAGAGGAGTAACGTGGCCAGTCGAGTGCGCCCAGCGGCTGTTGGATTGCAGCGTGCACTCTCCCCCTCATATACTATACTAAGCTATACTTTTGCATTTAGATTTTGTGTAAAAAGAGCTACCCCTCTCACACACAAGAGAACCGTAAAATGCACTGCATTTCTCACGTTATATCATTCCCTCAATCTACGTACGTGTTCCTGTAATGAGTGAGATAAGTCAGCATTCATTCCCATACCATTCTATCCCTCCCCATTTTCCCAATCCTTTCTCCGAATTCATTCCTGAATCTCCAAATCCTGCCTTTATATAAAAAGAATGGTTTCTACATATGTATAGCTTTAATGTAATATCTGATTTTTTTTTTGTTTTGAAATATGCTTACTCCATTTAAAACTCCCAGATTTTTATTAATGTAGGTGGTAGTAAATATTGCCCTATTGGCTATTTTATTTACGACTGTTCACCTTATGGTTAGTGGTCACCACTCAACATCTGTAACATCAGGTGTCATACAAACCTTTGTATGTATGTATTAGATTCCTTATAAAGAAGAAAAGTCTCATCCGTCTGCCAATAAAAATAATACTTATGTAAAAATATGAATATTTATACAATAAGTACAAAATTAAAATAAATAAAGTGCAAATAAGGAAATATACGCTGCGCTTAATGTACTACGTAATTGTAATGCATGTTGTTATTAGTGTTAGCTTAATTCATTGCGTGTTACATAATTTGACCCAATGCTTTAGGATTAAGACACTTCTGACTTCATACTAGTTGAGTAGCAACGAAATGTAGACCATTGGAACACTGATCGTATTTATCAAATAACAAGGATTGTGCAAGGATTCGTCTCTTTGGGAATCAATTTCCAGGTCAGTTTACCATACTATGATACTAGTTTCTATGATTTACCATGTCATGATCTAGACAGATTATTGTGATGATCCTGCCTCGTCATTTTCAAAATTACGGAATCAATTTCGATACAAGGTAGTTTATAATCTCCAGCGATAAACACGCTATACAGCAGTGAAAAACTGCAACAAATTTAGCCCAGAAAATCCCTAGATTAGAGTAAACAAAACGGACAGACATTGTCATTTATTATATGTAATTATTATATTATTATTATTGCAGTATGTAACTGGGAAACAAGTTTCAATATTTGACATTGAAAATATTTAATACACAGATGATCCCTCCTTTTCCGCAACAAGGATGTAATATGGAGTACAGCCTATGTCTCACGACTGCTGGACATGGTCCCTTCTATAGCTACGCCAACACATCTTCCTGCTTTCTGGTACTAGCCTTCTCTATCCATCGGCTGTCGGTTCTGCGGATGTCACCTGTCTATTGTCAGTTGAACTTGCTAATAGAGTTGAGCTTTAATCAAGTTAAACAGTCGAGCTTGCTTATAATTAAGTTTAGCATGCTGATTATATGAGCTATGTCGGCAACTTTCGTTCTTTGTCGAATGTCACTGTTTCGGAGCTTACCTCGCATAAAAACTTCGATCATAGCTATCTCTATAGCTCGCTGAGTACCATCAGAGGCCACGCGAACGTGAGTGATACGTAGACGTTATTATTAATAAATAGTATTAGTTATTTAAAAATGACATTAATAACACTTATATAATCTTTGATACACAAGAAATAATGGCGAAACTTCACGCTATTCCCAAAATAAACGCAAAGTGTCGGCCAATCGAGCGTCCCCAAAAATACACACTGCTTTGCAGCTAACTTACTAAAGAATTGATATATATATATATAATCCCCTAGTAAATCACGAGGGGTTCGGGCCGTAATCCACCACACGGGTCCAGTGCGGATTGGCGGATATATAAACAAATCCACTAATCCGCACTGTGCATGCGTGGTGGATTACGGCCCGGAACCCCTTGTGATTTACTAGGGCAGGCCTGTGCCCTACAGTGGGACGTTACAGGCTGATACAAGTACTCTACTAAAGAATTAAATCTACACTATTTACCTTGCTTCGTATCCAACCATAAAGTATTTAAACTCTTTTGGCAATGCAATAATAAAAGATCATTTATTTTGCTTTATATTTCGTTAGGCACATCATGATTGCATTGTATTGCATGTTAACACATCTTTCATGACTACATTACATAACGGACTTTCGTAAAGTAACGCCATATTCCATAAATTAATTACCTACTTAATTTTAATATTTCAATATTAGGCGAGATGACTTGGATGTACCTATATCTTGAGGTTTGATGTTACTAAGAATGTAAGTACAATGGGTACTCGTATGTAATGTAAGTACAATGGGTACTCGTATGTAATGTAAGTACAATGGGTACTCGTATTTAATGTAAGTACAATGGGTACTGGTATGTAATGTAATTACAATGGGTATGTAATGTAAGTACAATGGGTTCTTGTATGTAATAAATGACTAGGGCTTAGCAATTGAGATTTTAATTACTTAACGTCGAAAAAAATACAGACATTCAACATAAAAACGAAATCAAACACCTATTATATATATTCTTAATATATATTTTAAGTTATTTTGTAATAACGTATGTTAGTTATTTGCAATTATTTTCGTAATATAGATATATACTTTATAATGTTAAAAAAAAGAATAATTTGCTCCTAAATTTAAAATCCCGTCCGTTATCGAACTCCCGCCTGGGTGTTCCTCGGACGCCATTCAATCTAGGACAAATCCGGGGAACCCGGATGGATGGCAGTCCTAAATATGACCCGAACTGGGATTAAACAAAAACACTATTTCGAAAATATGATCTTAGCAACATTCCATCTCTCTCCACCACAAAATACAGATGTAAACCTGTATAATACATCAGCATTTCCTACATTACATATCGGTTAAAGCAATCAAATTGTAAACGAAACACTCGTGTTTGTTTCCCGCGTTAATGAACAAACCGCTTTATAGGGAAGATGTCACTTGAATAATGCATGCGACGCCATCTTTAATTCATGCCCTTTGGTAATATAATTACAAACGGATAATCTCGCTGTTGTTTCATGTTATGTTTATTGAGTGTTGAAATGGAATTAGCATTCGTAATAGCGAGAAAAGTAAGATAATATTCGACACTCGACTCTGAATGGATAATTTAAAACTACATTTAGGGCTGGCGCAGACCAGGCGAAGCGCAGGGTTAGGTATCAGTAACAAACAACAATCAGCGGTTGAGGTATGAGTTTAATCGCTTTAGTTTTGTTGTTGAATTTTTTTAATTAAATTATTCTATATCCAAGTATATCAATTTACAATAATAAACATAAATTTAAAATATTGATTAGTATAACACCTGTCAACCTACCGTTGTTTTCACATTGTTATAAAATTCTTCGAAACCGCATTCCCGCTCTGTCGCGTACAGTACCTACCTACATGAAGTACCTAGGTAATTCTGAAACTAGCCATTTTTTCATGCACTGTTGGACATGGGCCTCCTTGTGGACATTGTTCTATACATGAAGGATGCCTGAAAACGCCACACTGAACAAGCGGATTGGTGAGTCCACTCTTTTATCGGTACTGTAGTTCCCCAGGGCGTGTGGTAATGACTTTGTTATCCCTTAGTCGCTTTAGTCAACAGCCACGGGATGAGATGTGATGGTACTGTTCTAAAGCCCGCCGATGATATCGATGATGATTCGATGGTTCTCATATCGATGATTAATATCGAGTGAAATCATTATACCGGAGGTGATGCAACAGGCATAGACAAGACGTCTTTGGGGGGAAAGCGCGCGCTGCGTGCTGCCTCGACCATCAGATGTTCACAATGCGCGACGCATTTCCCACGCCAGCTTGCTTTATTGTTTTTATCATTGCTATAAGGATATCATAAACTACTGTTATAAATTATAATTATGTAAATTAAATGTCGATGACACTATCATCATTCCTGTCGGTCTACCTTCCAGTTATAATACTCATATTAATAGAATTCCACGCCTTATAGCTACGAAACGGATGATCAGTTAGTCATAAGCGCATTCTAAGAATTCTTCTTCTTTTGTAAGAAGAGATGTTATAGTTAAAAAACCTTTATTACACATACGTATATTGTGACTGTACATTAATGTTTCAACTTTGCTTAGGATAATGGATTTTTTTTTTCCAAAATACTCGATTAAATGCTCTTCAGGGGTTTACTACTTGGTACTTGGGCTTTCTACTTGGTGAACCCTGGCTTAGTCTTAGACTAAAAGTTCAGAAACTAAGCTATGCAGGCTAAGTATTAATAATTAATCATGAGACAGCTTTGTCTGAAAATTTTATATAATTTTTTGTTTCCGTTATAAAGATAATAATAAAAATGCTTATTAAAAATCTTATCACTATGACGTCAAATTTAGTCTTTGTAATTTATTATAATAAATAAAGAATGTCTGCTATTAGATGCATCCAGGAATCTTGATATTGCCTTCTAAGTAATCTCATCAGTATACAAACAACACATAAATGGTATAAAATGATTCATTTACACTTCGTAAGACATTTTGCATTTACAGACTACAGGAACATTTTTTTTTCGCGGTAATTCTTGTATAATACATAGCTAACATGTATATCTTTCAAATATCCCAAAATATAGTGTTGGATTATGCATCACTACTGCTATTACCATCATCCCAATTTCATCTCATAATCACCTACCGTTACAGCGATACATCTCACAGTACTCTTCTCTCTCACGCCATAAACATGGTCTTTAGCCTCCCTGATCCATTGGAGATCTGCTACAGGGTAAGAAATAAGTACTGTTAGAATGACCTATTTTTGAGAAAGAATTAATATTCATTTCCATTCTTTGTGCTTAGGTACTCGTAGAACAAAATGTAATATTATTATTAAGAATTGATTTCTCAATCTGTTATCGAGATTACGTTTCAATCTTGAACTTGAGATTTCTTTTGGAAAATCTATTTCGTATTGTAGTTTTCTCCGTCCGGTGGGCATTCGACCGCGAGCCGTTTGCAATGACATCGGATTTGGCGCGAAAATCGATAGTATTGCGACAAGATGACGACTGGCGGCCAATGCAATGGCGCAAGTTCGGAGGTCACGAGCGGATGAATCAAGAACTTCGCCACTCTTGGGTCACTTCAACTTCCGTATTAATAGCAGAAGCATTTTATTTTGTATTAAGAGTAGACCGTCCGTCGATCGTAGTTCACAGTTGGCGAATGCAAATATTACAGGAATTAATCTAATTCTTTTATTTGCCTGAAATCTTCATTAAATTTTAAGCTTATGTGCACGATGTATCGCGAGTTAGGTCCAGGTTTGTAATTGGACACAAGTTGCGTTGTATACAACTTTGAGAGATAAACTTTGGAAGACAATTTAACTTTACTCCTTATACCTAGTTAATTTATAATTTAATAATTCGTAGATAGTTATTTAAGTATAAAATGATATATTGATAAAAAACGAAATAAAATTAAAGCCCTAAACCTAGAATTTAAAACAAACTTAAAAAGTATTTATTAAACATCATACTTAATATACTTATAATTAGTGTTGTAAAAGTGAGCGTTGAGCGCTCGACAGTCGAGTGCTGATTGAGCGCCAACGAACCCTTAAAAAGTAGAGTGTAAGACACTCGTGAACAATGTAGTTAACATTTGATTGTCTATAAAGCCTTGAGGTTAAAAGTTTGATTCTAAAACGGTTAAGGTTCCTAAGGTATTTCTTCTGATTTGGCGATTAATTTAATTTAAAAATACAAAATATCCATGCCACCTCAGCACTCGCTTTTGATAAAATGTTGCACATATATTTTGATAAAATGTTGCACATATATTTTCTCACAAACTGAGCAATTTGAGGAATAATCTTTGAGATATTATAAAAGCGTCGTTTTCATGTCAATGAAAGTAGACCCCTGGAACCGACTGGTACGTTACAGCACGTTTCACATGTCGAACAATTTGTACTCTGATGTGTAACTCGTATTAGGATTTAAGTTCCAAATTAACGCCGAGACGTCAAACATATCGTATCACAAAAATTTCGATAAAGGGTAGGTACTGAACTTAATCACAAAACTAACTGATATATAGACAATTCACGGAGGGAAAGTGATACCTATAGAGAAATGGGCTGATTGTCTCACGGTTTTACTGAAAACCATAAAAACGTGGCGGCTGGTGCCATGTTGTAAACGGTTCTCACATAATTAAAACAGTATTATTAACTAAACTATTTACTCTCAACTTAGTTTCTTACTTAGTGGCACAGTGTTTTGGAACTAAGTTCCTTTACGCGGCGCGGCTTGCGGTAGGTGTGATTCGAGAGAAAATGTAACGTCACGTAAGATTTTTACCCCCTCCATACACCTTTGTCTTTCTCTGTTAGTGTGTGTATGTGCTATAATAGTATCGAGAGCGAGACTTAAGCAGAATAACAGACGTGCAGACTAGTGCGTGGCCGGTTGTATAACCTAAATTTTTGATTTGATTCCTTATTTGCAAATTATTTGCATTGAAAATATGATACAAAATAAAAAAAAAAAATACATGAACTATACAGATTTTATTTCGAATTACATTCGGAGTTTAAAAAAAATGCGTGAGGATCTTCGTTCCTGACGGGGGTTCCCTGACCGCACATTATTTTTTATTAATGTTAGCTTTTCATAATAGAGCTTTTTCAGTATAGAGTATTTTGTGGGTCCGGTGTCCTGTGCTCGGCGTTTGCCAGTCGTCTCCCACGCCCCCAATTAAGCAGTTCAGTGCAATGTATTTACATGTATTAACATGTTTAATCAATATAAGTTAGAGAATATAACACTATATACTATATACCACAAACATCCTCTACAATAGCGTAGCGGTAAATAGCCTAGGGGTGTCTACCATAATCTCGACTCTCACGCGTAAGATCGTGACTTGAAATCTTCGATGCCGTACCACTTAGTTTTTACTTTTCAAATTATCACTAGCTCGGCAGTGAAAAAATATATCGAGAGGAAACCAGCATGCTCAAAAATTTTAAAAAATCTGGTGTATCCACACATTCATATACAGACATACTTACATAAAACAGACACGACGTACATATTATACACAGTAATTACCACCTGAATAAACTGTTTTCTTAAAGAACTGCAACTTAGTACTAAGAATAGATCTAAGGGAAGGCGCTGACAGCTGTCAAACAGATTATTCTAGTACAGATGGCAGCACACATTGTCCTTATCTACACCTACTTGTAAATTTGATGTATTCTCTGCCCGACGCGCTAGCCCCAAACCATACATGTCCTGTGACTCTTGAAAGGTCATTAGGGAAACAAGAATTTAGCCACTCCGAAAAAAAAATGATGTTTTGGTAAACTACATTATAAATGACAATTACCGTATGGAAAATATGTAAATGGATTAAGTAAATACATTATTATTATCCAACAAATAGCACTGGGTTCGCGAGGTGCGCGACGCCTTTGGCCTGCAGTAGGACTTTACCATATAGGCTTGTTCCAGGTTTATGTCAGAGATGTATGTATTTATCTCTAGAGTATACTATGTGTTACTAGTCACCATATATGTATTACGGGTAATATAAATACTGGTAGAGATTTTAGAAAAGCAGAAAATATCCTTCATTAAATACCATTATCTCTTTCCCTTTTTCTTATTGAAAGAAGATGGAATACGAGAAGACAGTCCATCTAGCTGGTGGTAAGATGGTAAGTCCATCTAGCTGGTGGTAAGATGGTAAGTCCATCTAGCTGGTGGTAAGATGGTAAGTCCATCTAGCTGGTGGTAAGATGGTAAGTCCATCTAGCTGGTGGTAAGATGGTAAGTCCATCTAGTTAGTGGTTGACAAGCCCCCGGATGTGCGCCTACCTATGGAGATTTGGGAATGGGTTTGGAGAAAAGGTTGGGGAAATGGAGAGGGATAGGATAGGAATGGGTTCCGATGTAACTCACTCACTACCGTAACACGTAATACATTGGGGAAATTGGAAAATGCAATAGGCACTTTTTAGGGTAGTCTTCTGTAAGAGAGGAGTAACTTGGTCAGTAGAAATCTTAGAAAAGCAAGTTGATAATAATAATACGTTACATCGGTCCAAAAACTGAAGTTTGTGTTAAAACGACGGAGTACAATAATAATGGTAATAGTGCATATACCTAGTGCATGCGCAATGATAACAATCCAAATGCACCATCCAATGTCGTTCGTATTATCGAACCGTTTGCGCCCATTATGTCATAATGCCCCACTTCCAATGTGTTGCCCCACTTGCGCTTGTTATTATATCTCTCTCTCTCTCTTTCCTTTAGCTCTTTTTTTACCGTTCGCTGCGCAATTTGAAAGGCGGGACGCAGCATCATCGCGCTTTGGTTATAAAGACGGCTATTCATGAACAACCATTGAATTTGCGCTAAAAGAGTGAAACGGAACTTCCCCTTTTCGGAAGGACTAAAACTTTTTTTTTATAAAATATACATACTTACGCCTATGTCACTTGCGGAGTACTTACATACATACAAGTAAGAGAGTAAGTAGATGGAGAATATTAATCCTTTAGCATTCATTGCCCATCTGGATCGGTATTTATTTATTATTTATTTAAACTTCATCGCACAAGTATTTGACATGTATATAAAAGGCGGACTTAATGCCTAACGACATATTATACCAGTCAACCACCAGATCAAACATAAAACAGAACGCGGGTGCAGTTTTAGTTTAAATACATAAATATGCATACATAATAAACGATAATGTATATAAACTAGTAAATAAGAATATATTTCATATGTAGGTACATATACACTATTATAATAAATAATACATAATACGTACCTGAGCAGAAATATATAATTAAGAAAGCAGCCAAAACCAAACAGAATATAAATCAAGAACTCTGATTCAATTAGTATTTCATCTAATTTAAACCTAACATCATCGCCAAGAACTTTGCTAAGATGTGCTCAAGTGATTTCGGCCAAGTAAGCATAACAAATGTGCTAATGCAATGACAGGCAAAATTCAATACTCTATGCTTCAACATAATGTAGAAACAGAGAGCGGCAAAGAAGTTTGTTTCGTAGCTTGTGGAAAAAGAGCCGCAGGGCCCGCAGGGAATCAGTTTGACAACTTGCACACTTCCTACATCTGTCCACACTCTATATTAAGCCACCATGTAAGGCGCCGAGGTCTACTCGTATCTACAGCACATAAACTATTTAATCCTTCCATTTACATTTTCGCATTCGATTGTGTCAGTATAAGATAAACAATATATGAATGTCGAGTTAGAAACTTGTTACTGTTAGTTATTGCTTTCCGATTCACATTTACCTACAACGAAAAAGTTGCATGGAAGAAATCGCAGGTCTTTCTCACACGGAGCAAACAAAACTAAATTAAAACTGTAAAGTCCGCCGCTTGTGGCTTTTTGTATGTTTTGGTGTACAGTAAAGTGTATCTATCAATCTAAACACATAACTAGAGTTTCGCTTAATATTCATAGTTCCCTGGAATTGCGTTAAGCCTCACAGGAGTAAAAATTGGATAGACGCCGCTGAAATGGGAAGGTATTCCATAAAAACTACTCGAAACAAGCGTTATAATATTATCAGCATTGAATATGTCAGAGATCGCATGATATCGCACTGAATAGGTGGTCGCTAACCACTGACACGCTCGTCTGGGTCGCGTTTTTGTGCCTTTATGTAAAAAACAACTCAAATGCATTGCGATAGCATTATGGCTACACTATGACGGTAATAAACTTTTAGCATCATTTAATTTATCCAAGGTTTGTGCTAATGTGATGTAATATCATATGTATGAATGCAATTTGAACTATCAGTTAGGTTAGGTGGAAAAAGGAAGGATTAAACGGTGCCACTGGTGATAAGGACCGAGGCAACCACCTGCGGCGAGTGTACCTATTGTGTTCTTGGTGTTACGTCGACTGCACATTTGGCTATTGGCTTACTTTTGTAATAATGGACTTAAATGAACAAAGCGGATAACTATTCAGCATCAGTATTTATATAGAACCCCAGTCAGCTGGTGCATTTAATAAGGAAAAGATACATACTCGTAGTTTTGGAAAATAGATTGCTATCTTGTAAGAACTGAAGAGTAAAGAATCAGTAATGGTGAAGAGTAACTGAATTGTTAGGTTAGAAGCACCATCTCCATTCTCCACTTTCCATGTTAACCGCGACGCCAAATGTCAAGAGTATTTTTTGAAGTGGGGTTATGGTTAATAATTAGTTTTGTGCGGTTTTTATTTGATCTCATTGGATTATTACGATTAATTCAGGTGGCTGCAGCTAGCGGCTTCACTAGATAGATTTAGGGCCTGATAACTAGCCGTTACTTAGAATATGTTCATAGACCGCGTGGTTGGAAACTAGTCGAGAATCATCTGATTATCCCAGACTAAAACCATCTACGAATTACTACGGCAAGGTCTCAGTTCTGGACAAAGACTTCAAGTTTCAGGGTCTTTAGACACCAAACATGCGCTTTAATACTCGGCTATATGAAGAGGGTCGACATTTATTAAAAACCATAGCTGACTTTGAGGAATGTCATTAATGTCACCAATGAATGACACGATAATGTCAACGGAATTTCTGAACTATAAATAGTCTGAATGTAGATTAAGAGATACACGCGAGCTGCAGTACGAAAGTATAAATATTGCTGATAGTGATACACCAACCAATAGTAATTTATTCATATTTCACCAAACAGCCTTTTTCAATTTACCACGATCACACGATAGAACAAACAAACAAAGCTTGTGGTAAAAACTTAATTGATCTTACTGGATAAATGTCTGATCAAGTAACTACATGACCTTCTACATATCAACGCAACGATATTTACAGGTACCTCCCACCCCCACCATATACCATAAATCACATGACCAATGTTTTGCATCTTCATTCAAAACTTCTTCAAATAGAAAAATCGCATTTAATTATTATTGACACTTAGACAAAAAAGAATTCATTGAATCTTTTTCATTCATTTATATTTACGTTTATACACACGTTCGTGACCACGGCTGTTATAATCCGTGCCAAAACGTCGAGTAGAAATAAAAGGTAAGAAAAACCCTTTAATTTTAAGCGTTCAGAACCAATTTACAAGAATTTGTAAACTACGATATGGGGTTCTTCAAGAAAGCTGTGAATAGGATTTTGCAAGCTCGGCGGCGCACCCGCATGCCCCCTGGTGTCCATGGGCTTACCAATCCATACCTTACCTTACCGTAACACTTACCATCACGTGGGACCGCTTGCTCAGCCGCCCACTTCTCTAAAAAAAATGTACAATACGCGGATGTTTAAAAGTTATAGATGTATATTGAATTTCATAGCCATAGCAAGTGAATGTCTGACTGACCCAGGGCCGTCTTTACCAGG
Source organism: Sesia apiformis (assembly GCA_914767545.1). Taxonomy (NCBI): domain Eukaryota; kingdom Metazoa; phylum Arthropoda; class Insecta; order Lepidoptera; family Sesiidae; genus Sesia; species Sesia apiformis. Next base: position 21,052,286 of record OU611952.1, read on the forward strand.
GGGTGCAAGGGGTGCGGTGCACCCCGGGCGCTCACCTTTTAAAGGTAATGAAAAAATATAACGCTATAGTAAACAATTACACAATAGGATATTTGACTGTCATAGGATACACAATAGGATATTTGACTGTCATAGGATACACAATAGGATATTTGACTGTCATAGGATACACAATAGGATGTTTGACTGTCTTAGGATACACTCCCGCACCCCGGCGCAGAATAGACTTAAGACGGCCCTGGACTGACCTACCCGGCTCTCATACAGACTGGCGTGAAATATACCAACTAATTTCAAGAGTGTTGTTAGAGTTTTTTTCCATGCCCATCCCATCTCATGGAATGGGGAATGTAGTTGAATAAGAACCCTGTAAACCCCTCCTTTCATTATACTCGCTATTTCCCTTCCCTTCCCAATCTTCTTACTAGATTCTGGTTTCTGGATCTCTAGACGTAGGTATGTACTTGTAAACATTCGTCAACTTTGATGTCGCCATTGAATTACATGGTCTACTCGTCTGTCACTTTTTACATATAAAAGTAATCTAATTTCACAATGGTGAAGAGATTGTCCGGAACAAACGGATGGGCACACAGACTAGCTTTAGCAATAGAATCGAAACGACTCATTGAAGTTTTTTGAGACTTCTAACGCCACATTGTCACTTTTGCCAGTTCATGGGCAGAAGATAAATGACTATAGATATTTACTATTATAATTAGTAATTGTTTTGTTTAAACAAATTTTATTTTTATGTCTCAAAACGTCTTTATGGTATTTTTTTAAAACTACAGAGGCGGACTCTAATTTGTATACATAGGGTTCTTCAAGAGAGCTGTGAACCAGCACAAGTCACCAGCACACCCCCAATCCCCCTGGTGTTGCAGGTGTACATGGGTGGCGGCGACCACTTACCATCACGTGGCCCGCCGGCTAGGCCCCAATCTATTACATAAAAAAAAAAAAATGTTATAGAGTTCCTCGGCGGAAAGTTGGAATTGGTACAGTCTCAATATTTTAGTTTAGAGGACTGAATATAAACTTTTATCACCTTAGGTACAGATACATTACGAAAACATTGACTATCGGCTAATCCGGAAACACATGAATTCGTCATCCACGTTTATGACTTATCGTACCTCTAATTGCATACTTTATTACGAGATACTACATTGCATAGACGTGGATGATGCGTTCGGGTGTTTCCGGATTAGCCGATGGCCAATGTTTTCGTAATGTATCTGTATAGGCTTTACGAACGAAAAAAAAAACAATTATTCGAATACTTATTTGGGTAGTGTCTAACTATTAGTTGATTAGTTGTAACGATGTAAGAGTACCAAAAATACCTAGTTGAAATTAGTCACAGAGGAAGTTCCGACATGATTCAATGTTAACAAAACAAAAAATGAGACAAGAAACGGCATTGCGATCATCTCGGGATTTCTTCAAACACCATGTGCACTAGAGCATGCGTCCTTGAATGTTTCGCTAATATTACCTACGGTCCAGTAAACACATACAAACAATAAGGATTAGATTCTAAAAGGTCATGGAAGGTCGATTTTAAATACTTACATTTGTTTATTTTTGTCCGTTGTACATGAGTCGTCGTCGAGAGAAACTACAAGAACAAGAATTCCTTCTCTTATAATCTTCTTCTCTTCGATAATCTTCTTGCCTTCCCTATCCTACCCCATTTCTACAAGAAGAATTTAGATCAATTATAATGAAATAAGGAAATCTCCTCGTCCTGTTGTATTTCGCATTCCCCATTTTCACAACGAAATTTCTAAAGGTAAGCTACACATTCCGGGGCGTGCCACCGTTAGTTATTCCGGAGTGATGTTGGCATATACGAGTAGCAGATGTTCATGAACGACAGAATCGCCTTACTACCAGGTGGACTGCATGCTCGTTTGCCCTTTTATAAAAAAATAAAATGAAAACTGTTTGTAAATAACAACAGACGCAATCATCTGCTGGCACAACAACCTTTGACATCCTTGGCTGATTTCCATTGCGTATATCCATTTGTGCCACTATTCACTTACCATCTAATGGACTGTGTGGTTGTCTGCTTTTTTATGTAAAAATGTCACAACCGGAAACCATGGCTAATTTTATTATTAAATATGTTTTAAGATTTGTCAGAGTTACTAATGCTATCTCAGGATGCCTTTTAAGACTGTGGTGACTGAATCCTGTTAATACCCACCTTGATTTGGTCTAACCAATGTTGAATGATCCCGAACACTTCGCGTAACTACTAAAAATTTCTCAAGATTTTCTCACTCATTCCATTCCATACAACATGAATCCTGAGATTAAACATTCTCCTAAAACAGAGCTAATACCAAACTGGCTCATTAAAAGCGTCCTAAACCACTGGTACTAAAGATCTTAAATCTTGCATTCATTACAACGAACGGCTTTGCCCTTTCGTCGTCGTCAGCAGAACTGACGGTTGCACTTTGATAACCGTGAGACAAATCCCTTGCCTAGGTATAAAATATAGAAACTAAAATCGTAGCAAAATAATGAATATATACAGAATATTCTAGAACAATAATCGTCATAAAAAGTTATCCTTGAAAATAGCGGTGAATAAAAGAGCCCGCAAGTATCTACTCGCATTCTCGACACACCGTAACCCTAACTGCTGGACATGAGCGCCTTCATGCACATTGTCACGCACATGAGAGATGTATGGCCTTAAAACGTCACGCTGGCCAAGCGGATTGGCGAGTCCACTCTTTTAGAGGTGGTGCAGTTCCTTAGGGCTTGTGGTAGCGGATTTGTTAATAAGTATTAACAAATCCGCTTAACAAATTAACAAAATCGTATTTAGCGACATCCACGGGAAGAAATTATACTATTCTAAAGCCGGTCGACACCACACGGTCACATTCCTAAAGAATTCGATCCTCAATCATAAGGTCTATCCTTGACCCTTTTGTATTTTAATACGGAGTTTTATAGTTTTATAACTCGCCCATATCACGGGGTAAGACATGAAAAGGAAACCTGTGCGATCATGTATTTTAAAAATATTGGAGCATGTTTAATAACCCAACAATTTAAACAACCCCGAGAGCCGCCGCCAGTCGAAGTTACAAAAAGACAAGTTGAAAAAAATAACAAAATTTTGTATCTACCAAACCGATCTAGATCATCTCTACGAGCTTAATTGATATATAGACGCAAACTGTTCTAGATTGTTTTTGATGTTTTAGATTCAGCTGGTCACACTGTCACACGGTCACTGTCACACAAGTTGAGTGTAATAAAATTTATCCTAAAGTCGAAAACGTGATCTTTACAATCGACACAATCAAAATTCCCTTAATAGTGTGTGGTAGATTATACATGTCTCAAAACCCTTATAAACCTCATTTACGATGTTTTTGCCCTACATTGGGACATCATGAGCTGTTATCGATATTATACCGAAATAACTTGAGTGACTTAATTGAGCAAAGTATACTTAAGGCCACGGTCAGCAAATTATAAAAACCCGGTAGTTGGCCTATAATCTAGAGCATCAGTACAAATTAAGTTTAACCAAAAAGAAGAACTGTTACGGTCAATTTCAGTGAGCAATAAAAATAACGTAACATTTGTTGACACTGAGGTGTTTGCAAAACTAGATTTGTTTATGCGTAAAGAATTAAGCATAATTGCTTTTGTGCAAATTGTTATTTAAAATATACAAGAATTGGTTATTTGGAACTTGAAATTGCATATTGCAATAGACTGCAATTTAGCCTCTATGAAATTTTGTTAGTTTTGTAAAAAGGTTGGGCGTATATATAATACCGGAGAAATGTTTCTTTTATTATTTGTTTGCTCAAGGGAATATCATATCATTGTATCATATCTATGTTATGTAATTACTTGTTATTATATTTACATGTTTATTAATAACTCTAATTATGGAATAATTTTATTAATGTTGTCGGCCGTCTATAGAATAGTACCACCCTATCTATTCCCATGGGTGTCGTGTCGCAATAGAGTGGACTCGCCAACACAATGTGCATGAGGAGACCCATGTCCGGCAGTGGATATCGAAAGGGCATTATACCCTATTTATTAATTTATCTATCTACTCGTACCTAACAGCTTGAACACTCCAATACAGGCCCGATTCTAATACACGCACGCACGTCCGTGTACGCAAGTGGGTACATACGAGTATTGCAAATAGCGAAACAATAGTAATCCGCCAGTATTAGTACTGCAATCGACCCCCAAACAGACTACTAGGTGACCACGACGAGGAGGCAACTTGTTTTTTCTTGTGGAAGTGATAGCTTTTGCATCATTAGATAAAGGAACGATATGAGTTGTTTTGAATTAAGAGGGTAAATACTACCCAAGTTCCAGTAAGGTGTTTTGGGTTGTTGAACTCGAATCAGGTTTCAAAATTAAGCTGCATCCACTTCGTCCCCTGTAATCCCTCGCATTCAAGAGGTGTTTAGTGCAATTTACAACTCAATTTTGACACTGATTTTGAGATTTTCGAAAAAAAATCCATTGCATTCCTGTTTAAGTAACTACCTGTTTAACCGCATAGGATATGCGAGCAATAGGCAGCAATAGGCGGCATTGTCGCTAAAAGCGACCTCTTCAGCCAGGCAACCAACGGTCAGTGGAAGGACTCTATACTTAGAGAAAGAAGTATGCTATGCAATAAAGTAATACAAAATAATACTAACGCAATATAAAACTATTCTATTATATACCTATATGATAATCTCAAATACACACATAAACATAAAATGAATAAAGTAGAGATTCTTCGATTTTTTGAAGAGATATTCTTGATTTTTTCATTTATCTTTAGTCTTTTGAATGAACTGTCAATTAAGATTTATGATCAACGGGTTCTAATTCTCCACGTTTAGAGTGTTAAATTAATTATCAACAGATTTGGAAATTTAGGTTTGATTTCAGTCTGTTTTGTAACTTTTTTGTTAGTATATTGCAAGCCGCTGTTGCAACTGCGCTCCGTTGGTTTCACTGTCTAATGTAGCTTATCTAAATATTGACAGGCTTTGTTTTAAGTCCTCAGTTTTGAGATTAAAATAAATGTTTATTCAGAAATGTGTAGCCATATTTAAAAACTTTAAAAAGATGTACTCATTCTTTTATTATCAATAACGAGTTTTTTGAGATGCTTGTTAATTATGTTATTCACGTAGCTTACACGGGAATTTTTGGTGTTTCTAGATTTAATTTAGGAAGGTTTTAAAGTACTTTTTATAAACATCAGTTTGTTTGGTGTATAATTTAAAAATGTAGCAAGTCTTTTTGGGATGTTATTCCATAGTGAATGTTAGGTTAAAAATGTATACAGTGTAGTTAAAGTACTAATTCGCCAAAAAGCAAAAAGGTCAAGGGTAGATTTTTTTTGTTCTGTGTGGTCGTGTAGCTTTTCTCTTTTTCTATAGTATATCATAATTATAAGACTAAATTGTTACGTATGGAGCCACATTAACACGGCTATATGTATAATATTATATAGGTATATCTGTCCATTTGTATGTATGTATAGTCACATCACCGGGAAAATTCTCAAGTTTCTTTTGCCTTTTTATAAGGAACGTTTCAAATTTTCTTTTGAATTTGTTCGGTTTACACGCTTTGTTTACACACGTACATAATATCAGATCATTATCAGACACATCTGTCCGTCTCATTGTTTCGACTGCATAATGACAACCAGTGATGCCATAGATAACGATTATGTACATTGTACAATCGTTGCTTTTGACTGCCACCTGGTGGTGATGACACATCATTGCTGAATTTCTATTGAGTCAATATAGCTACTAGTTAGATTTAAATTCTCTACACAACAATAAAAATCGTTATAAAATCGGAACTTTAATTTCTGAGATTAGCACGAACAAACAGACAGAAAGACTGACATTGCAGTGACTGGTATCTAAAACATGCATGGTGATTCTTTAAACTTGACGATTTTTTAAATTGTTATTAAACATGTTTTAAGGCGATAAAAACATGCGCTTTTTATCGTCTGTGCCTTATATTAAATGCTCTAAGGCTTCGTTTGCACGAGCTGAAGAAAGCGCACGTTAAGCTGTGTATCGATTACGCACAGTAAATCCTCGAAGTGCTCGAGTCGATGATTGACGGTCACGCGCGACTGACGCGCGCGGCGATGTTTGAGGATTTGCCGCGCGTAATCGATATACGGCTTTCGATATACGGCTTTAGATTCTTTGTAAAGGAAGAGAGTGGAAGCGCTTTTAGGGCTTTAACTGCTTCAAAGCGCACAATTTTTGCTCCTGTTCGAATGAAACATAAAAAAATCTAGTTTTCGTCTTAATTTCAAAGAGATCAATTTATTTGTTTATCACTTCAATACGTAGCATAACATCGCGGAAACATGCCCAAGATTTCCGGTTAAAGTATGAAACACAATTGAACCTAGCCAAACTTAAGGAATCAGGGAACCTGAGTTCTTTAAGTAGATTTTGGAGGGGGAGGGAGTACACGCTGCAATCCAACAGCCGTTGGGCGCACTCGACTGGCCTCGTTACCTCTTTCACAGAATGCTACCTTGAAATGTATTACATTTCCCACTTTATCATATTCCCCAATGTATGTATGTGTTTCGGTTGTGAGTGAGATATGCCAGAGCCCATTCCCATCCTATCCCGTCTCACGACCCCAACCCTTTTTCAAAATTCATTCTTTCATCAACAAACAGCAGCGTATCCGGGGGCGTGCCAAAGGTTGTCACTTTGGACTAATATTGGCATGTATCGCGGATGTATATGGGCGACAGTATCCACTTACCACCAGGTGGACTGTATGGTCGTTTGCAACCCTTCTATAAAAAATAAAAATATGCAACTTACTTTTCTATTACTAAATAGTAATAATAGGAAGTGTGCGAATAGTAATAATTGGTAATAATAGTAACAATAATACCTACCCATGCAAAGTCGGACAGTTAGTAAATATTAAAAAAATAAAAGATAATAAATTGAAACGTTCGTTCTTTCCAGGTGAAGGACATTGACGCTGAGAGCCAGAACTCGAGGAAGTCGCCAGACAGCCAGTTGGAGGAAAAATTGTAAGTCGAATCGGATTTATTTTTATACGCAATGAGCCACTTAAAAATTCCCTGTGTAGTTCAGAGACACGCTAATTATTATTTTTGTTTTTAAACAATGTTTATCCGAATAGCAATCAAATCTGAGGTCTTTGATTCAGCACACAGTATTAACCACCCACTGAGCCAGTTGATTCTTAATTACCTATGACTTGTGCTTCTCCAAAGAGTTTCACAGCAAAAGTACAGTCATTAATGGTGCAATGCTATTGATAAGAGAACATATCAATGCGCATTGCCCAATCCATCTTAAAGAATGTTATAAATTTTGCTAAAGTTGCTCAAATTAGAATGCAAATCATTGTAGCTACTTCGCAGACAAACCAACATTACTATTGTATTTATCTGAATATACTAAAATACAAACACTCGAATAAAGAATGCACGAGAACTGCGGGAGGTGAATGATTTTACAGGCCATACGGATTTATGCCATTGATTAACATTACCCGCCAAGATAGCGTGATGATTCAGTAGGGCCTTTAGTGCTGTACCTACTGCAGTCGGAGCCTTCAGGCTTTTAGGGCTATCAAAGTAAAAAAATAATTCTAACATTCTTTATTGACACACAAATAGAGTAGGCATATTTAATTTAATACATTTCGTTTGATGGAATAATAATTATAAAACAGATTCTCAAGCTTTTCCTATTTTTGTAATGAAATCAAATTATTTATATCAACAATTTTCGAAAGTCTTAAATTACAAGTGAAAAATAAAATTACAATCTATCTTCATTTGACGGTCAGTCTCCCAAATCAAAACTATTTTCTAATTTAAATAATTTTGTCGCAGTGAACATGATTAGGATTGCGACATACAATAATATAATAAGAAGTACCTAACTAATGTAATTTGATTCTGATTGATGTGACAAAATTATTAAAGTACTAAAATGGTTCTGAATTGAGCACCAGATCGTCTCTTAAGTGATATGATTTCATAATGTGATCGATTTGTTGGTTCTACTACTCGTATGTGGTCAATCAACAAATTGTGGACGCGCCACAGTAGATACCCCTTGCTATATGTAAAAAAGTTTGCCGAAAACAATACAAATTTTTGCATTTGCAATGTCGCAGCCACAAAAATCACGTTTATTACATTATTACATTACAACAACATTTTGCATAAATATTTTATTGTTTGTTTCTAATTTAATTCTGCGTAAAATTGTTAGCAACTGTAACATTTCGTCACACAATACTTGCTCATGCGACACTCGGATAAGCTAATGCAATAGCAATGAAAGTAAAAGTATTTACCTAATTGGAGCCGCGTATTGCGTTATTAAACGGTGTAACGTGTGTCATTGTATCGAGGGTTATTAAGATGCATAAAATGGAAATGATAAAAAATCAGACGCAATTTTGTTAGTGAGAATTTTAATTTAACCTTCGCATTACGAGTATATAGCAACTCCTCGCGAGCGAAGATGCGAGCAACAGCTAGTAGCAGTGGCGTAACTATACCATCTGAGGCCCGTGGCATATTCATTGGATGGGGCCCTCCCAGTAAAAATCGTCACGTTGTAATTTAATTTTAATAAATCACTTAAGTAGTTACCCAACAGTATTACTAATATTGTGTGCATTTTAGTTAAATATCTAATAAATTTTATTTTCAAAAGCATAGGTATTACATAATTTTAATGAAATAACAATTTAATATTAACAAGATTTTTCTCCGAGCTTTCTGTTCCGCAAAAGTATCAATAACATTATCAAAGTTTAAAGATCGGGCCATAGAATTTTCAATAGACAGAATAGCCAAGTTACGTAGCCTGTCTTGTTCCATAGAGTTTCTTAAATAGGTTTTTATTAATTTTAGTTTCAAAAATGATCTTTCAGCACTAGCTGTAGTCACAGGAATTGTAACAAACAACATTAATGCAGTACATACTTCAGGAAAACTGCACGACATAAAATGATTCTGTAATATTAATACATCAGCAAGTTCTCTAATACACGAAGACTTTTCTATTTCGTCTCTGAAGGTGGACCGAAAACTGAGAATTTCCCTGGCAAATGATTCAGATGTCTTTTATAAGATCAACAAATTCTAGAGCTTTTTTTAATAGTTCAGTATCATTTAAATTTTGCAAAGTGGCAGGTTGCAAAACACTGAAATTTTATTTTTAATTTATACTAAATTTTGTTAAAAATGTTAGGTTACTTCTGAGCTCGCGGCCTCTCGGACCGGGGCCCCCGTCGGGTCGGGGGCCCATATATCACTGTTTTTTTATAACTTTATAAAGATTAGAAACTATGACCTGTTAGATCTTTGACATTCTATGATTCAATATCGAATCCATCGATAAAATCAATGATTGAACAAAAGATAACAAACTAGCTCTCGAACGACAGTTAATTGTAAATCTTCACAATTCAAACTCACTGAGCCGGGTCATTCTGTGATCAATGAAGCTTTATACTGATCATATATCTCTCCAGCGCTCCACTAGGGCTGTCAACTTTGAAACACTGATTTGCGATAAATAGTCAATTCAAATGAGGGACAGGGCTGAAAACAGCGGGAGTCATAGAAATTTTGCCTTCTTCCATTCCTGTATTACTGAACGCCTCATCCAGAGACCTAGAAACGGGACGGTCGAGAATCCGGCCGACCCCGTAAGATTACCAGGTATCCGGGATTTTCGGGATTGTCCCGGAATTTGTTGATGTGGCCCATGTTCAGGAATTAAAGCATCTCTCCTGGAAATGCTTACTATGACAAAAACTATGATAATCATCAATTTTGAATTATTGCCGGGACAACGCAGCAGATTGGCCTCTGTTTGATGGCTTGATCGTCTGACTCTTATCCTACCGCCCGCTACTCGCTTGGTGCCGCTCAATCTATGGATTGAGTTAATGGCTCAATCAGTCAATGAATTTAAGTTCGTCAATTTTAAAGACAAAGGAGGTGAATTATTGTGATACTGAACTTTGTTAATGCATTAGTCTGTGTAGTTGTAGTAGTTTATTTTGAATAAAAAGTAAAAAAAATAATTAAATGAGGTTTTGTAGGAAATTTCGAAATTGTGCACGCAGTATAAATGTCCCGGAAAAAGTGATTTTATATCTGACAACCCTTTTCTCGCGCGCCGGTTGGTAACTCTCTCTCCACATTTCTTCGCATCACACTTCGTGACTTTGAAGATGATAAACTACTACCAGATTAAGCAACGATTGTGTATTCACAAACCCAATGACATCAGTTGTTTAGAACGTTAACAACTAACCCGATTCTGAAATCCAGGAAGCTCTATACCAACCGCATCATTTCTCCACATTTCTTCGCATCACACTCCGTTATATAAACGCAATTGCATTCAAATTGCATTCGCTTTATTATATTCACGACAGATTTATGCTCAGTTGCGTGATTGATTGTTTCTTCGCTTGTCTTTGTGCGTTGCGTTGGATTGTAGGTTAAAGGGTTTCTTCTCAATAAAGTATGATTGCCTTTTCCGTTTTGTGTGCCAAATGGGTTCATTTTTATTATTTGAATAAGTTTGCAAGAAAGGTAATTTTATTACACACAATAGTACTTAATTCATTATAATTACGTGGTTCATTATGGTTCCAATAGTACCAGAAGTCTTATTTGAGTTAGCAGATGGTATTCGTTTCTCATGAGACATTAACAAAATGTGCTCAAAAAGAAAGACGAAAACAAAATTATACACACTGTGTTACGACGGGACCTTTAAATCTTCGGCCATTTTAATTTATGATGATCTATTAAAAATCTACTGTATCTGATAAATCTATTGTGGAGTGGTGTGTTTTTTCGAACGTGGTAGCGACCCACATTCCAGTGAGTAACAATTTGATTAGAATGTGTTTTATAGTACTGCCCAACCTAGAATCAAAAAAGAGAAAAAAAAAATACAGTTACGAATTTCAGAAATTATTTCAAAATTAACATAGAAAATGACAGCTTATGGAGATTTTATTCTCACCCCCACAGGTCGTGAGTTCAAACAGTTTGATCTGCACCACTAAAGTCCTACTAAGTGCGGATTTTTCAATTATATACATCTTTATTTTTCACTAGTGTGCCCGAGTATTAAAAAAAAACCCGCACTGAGCCTGCGTGATGAGTGATGTGATAAGTTACAGCCCTTTTAGTGATTACTGTATGTTGTAGTCTATGATTTGTTTGTCTATTAAAAATACTTTTAGTCTATGTCCTTCCCTTTCCGGCTCCTCTCGTGTCATGAAGAAAACGATGTAAGACGTGACGAAATAAAATGTGATAATAAAACTATTAAAAAGTCTTAATCAAGAACCCAAACAGAACCCCAAACATGGTGTCAGAACTGGTCTCAGCAAGTCTTCGGATCAGTAAGTCTTTAAATTAAGAATAAAATGTCCGACAAAGCATTCGTCACGCAAATTAAGTCGTCCATACAAAATGGCGACAACGCTTCCGAGAAATGGAAAAAATGGAAATTGCGATTCGAAATTTTCGCAGACGCTAACGAAACAGCAAAATTTCCACAAGCCAAGCAAACTGCAGTATTATTAAATGCAATTGGCGACGATGGCATCGAAATATTTAATAGTTTTAACGTAGACAGGACAAAAACGAATGTCGACGAAATTTTGAAATTATTTGACGAAAAATTCAGCCCGCATGCAAATGTAACAGTAGAAAGATTTAACTTTTTCACGCGATACCAAAAACATGACGAATCGTTAGATGAATACTTAACAACATTAAATAATTTAGCAGCCACGTGTGAATTTCAAGACCTTAAAGACGCACTCATCAAAGACATGCTAGTAATTGGTATAAAAAACACACATATCAAGGAAAAACTTTTGCAAGAAGAAAAATTAACAACGGAAATTGCCATGAAAATAGCTAAAAGTCTGGAATTGTCACAAGAAAGATCAAACAAATTGAGTCAAGACACAAAAACTATTAAAGAAACTGTCCATATAGCAAAGTCATCGTCAACTGTCCAAAGAAATCGGTCAAGTCAGAGAAACTACCATGCGTACAGAAATCAATCAACGGATCGATACTGCAGAAATAAATCACCCAAAAATAAAAACTGTACAAAATGTGGTCAAATTCATAAATATAAGTGTCCAGCAGAAGGCAAGACATGCAATAACTGCAAAAAGAAAAATCACTTCGCCAAATATTGTTTTTACAGAAAATCGAAAAATCCAAGTCGTAAAGTGAGTAACATATCCTACCACGAAGAATCAGAAAATATGTCTGATCATTTTGTCATAAACTCAATTGATAAAAGTAACCTTAAGACTAAAGATTGGCAAATAAATGTTTGTTGCAATAATTATAAACTCAAATGTCAAATTGATACAGGTGCAGACACAAATATCATCAGCAGGAAAGTATTAGATAAAATTATGAGCAGCACGCACTCGAAAATCAACATTTTTAGAACAAATAATAAAATCTTTTCTTTTTCAGGACAATTAGTGCCAAATTTAGGTACTTGTTTACTTAATTGTGAATTTGAAAATGGATTATCGACAAAACTTTACTTTGTTGTGGTTGAATGTGATTGTAATACAATTATTGGTTGGGATTCATGTGAGAAACTGGGTATTGTCAAAAGAGTATTCGGAATTCAAGAAAGGTCAGTACAAGAAATTCTTTCTAAATATGCAAAAACATTCGAAGGTCTTGGTTGTCTACCATATAAAGCTCATCTAGACATTGATAGTTGTATACCACCTAAAGTTTGTCCCGTTCGTAGAATACCTTATACTTTAGAAGATCGTCTTAAAGACGAATTGAAGAGTATGGAACAACTTAAAGTCATAGAAAAAGTAGAAAAGCCAACAAAATGGGTGAATTCTATTGTCTTAGTCGAAAAACCTAACGGAAGGTTAAGAATTTGTCTCGACCCTAGAAACCTAAATGAAGCAATCAAGAGACCTCACTATCCTTACCCTACATTTGATGATTTAAGATCTAAAGTTGCCGGTGCATCAATTTTTTCAAAATTAGATGCTAGTTCAGGTTATTGGGCTATAGGTTTAGACCCTGAGAGTAGTGATCTCTGTACTTTTAATACACCTTACGGTAGATACAAGTTTCTGAGATTGCCTTATGGAATTAACTCTAGTGGTGAAATTTTCCATAGGACTATGAACGAATTGTTCGGTGATTTGTCAGGTATAATAATTTTTGTGGACGACATCCTTGTTTATGGAGCCAATATAGAAGAACACAATAAAAGACTTGAATTACTATTCAAACGTGCTTCTGAAGTCAATCTAAAATTTAATAAGTCTAAATGTCAATTCGGTATGTCTGAAATCCGCTATGTGGGTCATATTTTTAATAAAAATGGTGTGTCACCTGATCAGTCAAAAATAGAAGCCATTTCAAAAATGTCAAGTCCATCTAATGTCAAAGAATTACAAAGATTTCTAGGCATGATCAACTATTTAGGTTCTTACATACAAAATCTAGCAGAAGAAACTTCTCTTCTGAGAGAATTGCTAAAAAAGCAAAATAAATGGCAATGGTTAGACCAACATGAACAACAGTTCAGAAAATTAAAGTCATTACTATGTCAGTCACCCGTATTAGTCCATTATGATATAAAAAAATCTATAAGATTGTCTGTCGACGCATCCCAAAATGCAGTCGGTGCTGTAATCTTACATGATAAGCATCCAATAGCATATGCCTCAAAGTCATTAAATAAAAGTCAAATTAACTATGCTCAAATAGAAAAAGAACTTTACGCTATAGTATTTGGATGTAAGAAATTTCATCAATACTTGTATGGCAAACCAATTTATGTCGAAACAGACCATCAACCATTAGTCACTCTATTCAAAAAACCTTTAGGAGAAGTTCCTACAAGATTACAAAGAATGATGATAACATTACAAGCTTATCACTTAATTGTCTCATACACAAAAGGCTCAGAGATGTATATCTCAGATACCTTGTCTCGATCACCAGTCAAAGAAACTAACTTAAATCAAGAATTAGTCAGTCTAGAAGACTTAGATTCAAATATTGATATTCATATTAATTTATTGACATCTAATTTAGCAATTTCGCCTGAAAAACTTGACAAAATTTTAAGTCATACTAGTCAAGATTTAATTTCTCAAAAACTTAAAGAATATTATAAAAATGGATGGCCCCATTGTAAAGAACGTTGCGACAAATTGGTATTACCTTATTGGAATATCAAAGAAGAAATTCATGTGATAAATGAAATAATTTTCAAAAATAACTCTGTCATCATACCTATGTCAATGAGATCAGAAATATTAAACATTTTACATGAAGGTCACCAAGGTATAGAAAAAACTAAAAACTTAGCTAGACAAGTAGTCTATTGGCCTAACATCTGTCAGGATATTGAGAATAAAGTCAGACAATGCGAAACATGTGCAATTTATTCTTCAAATAAAACAAAACAACCAATGCTGTCTCATGAACAACCTTTATTTCCCTGGCAAAAATTAGCAACAGATTTATTTGAATACAAAGGTAATAAATATTTATTAGTGGTCGATTATTACTCTAACTACATAGAAATCGCAAACTTAAAGAAAGATAGTAGAACGTCTAATGTCATAACACACTTAAAGTCTATTTTTGCATGTCACGGTATTCCGATGCAATTAGTCTCTGATGGAGGTCCACCGTACAACTCCACAGAATTTAAAGACTTCTTACAGGAATGGGATATAGAACATATCGTTTCAAGTCCTCATTTTCCAAGATCAAATGGGCTAGCAGAAGTTTCAGTTAGAGTAGTGAAAAATATACTAAGAAAAAGCAATGAATCGGGATCTGATCCATACATCGGATTGTTGCAATACAGAAATACACCTAGAGGTAATCTTAATTCGCCTGCACAGCTTTTAATGTCTAGAAATTTACGATCAAAACTGCCTGTTTACGATGCGCACACTAGGCGCGCACCTGCCTCGCGTTACGCGAAAGCAGCCCGAGGAATGTGCACTCGGGCCCAAATGTATTAAACTTACTCAATAACCACCACAATGGTGGGTAAGCACAATAATAGGATATACAGGCCTCACTTACCCCAGGTGGGTTTGCCCACGCACAAATCTGGAAAGTGTTCCTACGCTAGTCCCTACTAGACGTGACCTATCTTAGTGTGATTGAATAAATAAATACATAAATTCCCAATAAATACTTGTGTAGTAATCCAAGTCTCGTCCTGTGGAGAGCCGGTGGCCGCTATCGTTCGGCAACTCACACCCGGCAGCAAATCACCTCGAGAAATGACTCCAAACCACAAGCACAATCACACCCAAACAATTCCAACCAAAACACTCGCGTGGCACAAGGATATCGCGAACAAGACCTATTAATAGGCGCGAATATCAATAATCAACTGTCCGAGACCGCGGTGTGAATTTAACTCAATTTAACTCTGCTCGCCGCCGAGCGCGTGTTACTACTCAAAAAATATCAAATTCTCAAACCGCCTTCAATATGGCGGGGACAAAAAAATGTTGCTTCGAAATAATCAATGTATGCGGGTATGCAAAGATGCTCGCGCCAATTCCAAACAATCCCCCGTCCCGAGCCGAAGTATTCGGGTCGCTAATCAATGGGTAAGCGGGATAATGTCGCGACGGCCCGCTTCAAAATAGAATCGCCCACCAAGACCTCGGCTAACCTGGGAACACCATCAGAGCCCGGAAAAAGGTTAACAATGCGCCCGCGGCGCCAACACAAGGGCGGTAGGTTAGCATCTTTAACCAACACGAGGTCCCCAACCTTCGGCGGATTCGTTTTGTCCGTCCACTTGACGCGCTGCTGCAGAGTGTGCAAATATTCAAGGTGCCAGCGTTTCCAGAAACTCTGAGTGAGTTGCTGGAGCAATTGAAAACGCGACAAACGAGAACTGGGCACATCAGTCCAAGGGTACTCTGGCAGAGCGACGAGTGGCTGACCAATCAAAAAATGGCCCGGCGTTAGGGCTTCCAAATCATTCGGATCCGACGAAAGTGGGCATAGCGGTCGAGAGTTGAGGACGGCCTCAACTTTCGCAAACACGGTCGCGAGTTCCTCAAATGTGAGAATCGTCTCACCAATAACGCGCCTCAAATGGGTCTTTGCCGATTTAACTACGGCCTCAAAAATTCCACCCCAGTGCGGACAAACTGGCGGATCGAAGCGCCAGGTTATCCCACGGAGGGCCATCTCACGACCCAAATTCATTTTCTGCTCTTCAAGAAACTCATACACATCCCTTAAGTAGTTATTGGCCCCATGAAAATTAGTTCCGTTGTCGGACCTAATCAAGGTAGGAAGTCCCCTACGAGATACAAATCGGCTGAGGGCCGCTACGAAGGCTTCTGTGGAGAGAGCAGACACAACTTCCAAGTGTGTGGCCTTAGTAGACAGGCACACAAAAACACACAAATATGCCTTTACGGATTTGGCATTACGAAGCTGAGATGACTTCACCAAAAAAGGACCAGCAAAATCCGTACCAACTGTGGCAAAGGGTCTAGACTCAGAGACTCGGTCCGCGGGCAAATCGCCCATCTGGGGTTGCATGGTAGAAGCTTTAGTTCTGTAACAAGACATGCAACGAAAAATGACTCCCCGGACGAGTCGTCTAGCCGACAAAAACCAAAATTCGCGTTGCAAAATCGCCAACAGTGCGTTACAGCCTGCATGGGAGTTCTTGAGGTGTCGATCCATCGCCAGCAACCGCACCAAATGTCCATCTTTCGGCAAGAGAAGAGGATAGCGGACACCATGAGGCAAATTGGCATGTCTAAGCCGACCTCCCACGCGCAGTAGACCCGAAGGATCCACAAAGGGATTCAATCGCACAATAGCGCCTTTCAATTTAGCGGGACCTTCCTTCATAGTTTTTAACTCTGAAGCGAAGCTAACAGACTGGACTACACGAATCCAACTCAATAGCGCTTCATGTCGTTCCTCAGACGAGATGAAGGCTGACAACAATTTATTCTGTGGGTTTTTAACATTGTGACGCCAACGTCTAACCCAAGCTGTCACATTCAAAAGTTTATCCAGTGAGCTGTACCTGGCCAGCAAAACATCGGGATCACATGATGATTCCGCTGCTTGGCCGCTCCCGGCACCATCGGCCACTGGTAAACTTACAAAGCCTATCGCAGGCTGAACTAGAGTGATCCGTGAGGCCGGCCAAATTGACACTGGTCCCTTCAGCCAGTCCGGACCCCACCACAACTGATGTCCAATAATCTCTAGGGCTGAGCATCCACGTGAGGCACAATCAGCTGGGTTTATATCGCCAGGGACATGTCGCCAAATCAATTTAGCTTGCGACGCCTGGATCTGAGAAACACGGTTCGCCACAAACACCTCCAAGGTGTGAACAGAAGCTCGCAACCAACAAAGCACAATTTGACTGTCTGTCCATGCAAAGACGTCTACTAACTCTACGGAACGCCCTAGAGTAGCGACGACATGATTCAAGAGACGAGTCAAGAGAGTGGCGCCTGACAATTCTAGCTTCGGTATTGTCATACGCGAGCGAATAGGCGCAACCTTGCTCTTTGCTAGAACCGGCGAGACCAAAACATGTCCAGCAGCATCCACTGTGCGTAGATAAACAACCGCTGCATATCCTCGCTCGGAAGTATCACAAAAGCCATGAAGGCTAGCTCGATATTTTCCAGACGGAAGGAAACGTCTGGGCAAGGAAACCCGATTAAGAGCTGGGAGGGATGACACAAACTCTAGCCATTCCAATAATAACTCTCCATGAAGAGGCTCATCCCACGACAATTCAGCAGCCCATAATTTCTGCAAAAAACATTTCGCCCAAAAAATGACTGGACTGATCCAACCATTCGGATCATAAGTCCGAGCGACAGTGGACAACACTGATCGCTTCGACCAAGTCTTCGGGGACTGTAGGTCCACATGATAAGTGAAGACATCCTGGACTGGTCTATACTGGACACCAAGGACAGCCAACATGTCAGGATTGTCTACATTCTGGAAGATGTGGGGATTCTGCTGGTGCTCCTCCGGCAAATCGGCAAGGAGCCGAGGTGAATTCGACAGCCACTTTCGCAATTCATAGCCACCAGCTTTCATGAGGTCAATCAATTCGTCCCGCAAGACGAGAGCCTCTTCTACAGTTGCTGCCCCACTACAGCAGTCGTCAACATAAATATCCTCTTTCAAAATGGTAGCCGCGCGAGGAAACCTTATCCGCTCTCGTTCAGCTAGCTCCAAGAGCGAGCGGATCGCAATGAAGGGACTAGAACGCAAACCATAGGTGTTGACACGAAGTTCATAGACAACCATGGGATCGTCAGGATGCTCTCGCCACAAAATCAGCTGGAATCGCCGGTCATCGCGATGAATTATCGTCTGTCTAAACATCTGACGTATGTCAGCGACGAATACAATTGCATGACGACGAAACCCAGTGAGGATATCTCCAATGTCTCGATGTAGTTTAGGTCCGGCATGGAGACACTGATTCAAAGATACACCAGAAGTAGTAGGCGCTGACCCATCAAAAACTACACGTATCTTGCCACCTGGCGTCTTCAAAACGGCATGATGAGGAAGGAAGTAATGCTCCACTGAGCGCCAACCAATATTCGACACAGACATGTGTCCCAAGTCCTCATATTCTCGCATGAACTCAATATATTTCCGGCGAAGCTCCGGATCCCGCTTCATGCGACGTTCCATGGAGACCAATCTTCGTTCAGCCAACTGCCGAGACTCGCCAAGCGGAGGCCTATTCGCCAAAAAGGGAAGATGGGTGACAAGCTGACCAGAGGCGAGGCGACCTGTGTTGCTCTGGTAGAAGCTTTCACACTCTTCGTCCTCTGGACACAATCTAGGCATAGAGGGAGGTTCCTCCACTTCCCAAAACTTCTGAACGGCGTCAGAAAGCGTGGATCCCACACGTAGCCCATCCTCAGCAAAAAACACGGTCGAAACCGGAAGGATAGGGCCCAACAATGCCGAACCAAAAATCGTGGGGACCACTACCAAACCACCAGGCTGCAAAGCTCTCCAACTCCCCGAACAAACCTGTCCCAAAATATTACTCCCCAACAATAGGTCAACAGGACCTGGAGTATGAAACATGGGGTCAGCTAAAACCAAACCCTTTGTCAAAGCTATGACAGGTGGAGGAAGCTTTATGCGCGGGTGGTTACTCAAAATATTCTCCAGCACAATAACCGGAATCTTGGTTTTCCTGGTTCCAAGTGGTACTGGAGAAAATTCCACAAAGGTGTGACCAACTCTATTGGTCACCTTAACGTTTCCTACTCCGTAGACTGGGAAAGGAGAAGGACCGACACAGAGGTCCAATTGGCTCACCAACCAAGCTGAGACTATACAACCCTGGGCACCCGAGTCCAAAAGGGCACGAACAACAATCGAGTTGCCCTTCGGGTCCCATACCCGCACAGAGACCGTAGGCAAGAGGATTGTCTCTGGGTTCTCAGCGTGGTGAGCTGCGAGTCCCTAGCGGGAGAAGTTACGGAGTGAGGGCTCCCTCCCCGAGTGCGGCAGGGGACGATAACTGTCTACCCTGCCCTCACCGCGACGACCCTGCACAACATGTGCGGATGAGAGGGGGGCTGCAGCCTGCCTTCCTAGGCGGGGTGGACGCTGTTCCAACCTCGGTCGCTCCAACAGCGGGGGGGAGAATCTCCGGTTGCGGTAGACTGGTGAGTACTCCACAAACCCAACAGCGCCTCTAGGGGGTGGCGAACGCCTACCCCCGCCCGTAAGGGCTCGATCCTGGGCGCTGGACCTGGCAGGACTGTCACCACCAGCGCGAGCAGCCAAATGTCGCTCAGCATCGCGAACACCAGGACCCTCCCGGTTGCGGTTCGCACACAAAAGAATGTGGTGAGCACCACCACATTGTCCACATGGACGAGGCTGAGGACACTCTCGCTGGAAGTGACCCTCCAGGCAGTGGTAACACAATCGCCTCTCCTTGGCGATGTGTCGACGCGCTGCTACGCGCAAAGCCACAAATTTGTGACAAGCAGTCATCCGGTGGCCGGAGCGCTTGCAGAATCTGCAAGCCACGGACTCCTCTTGGGAGACCCCATATCTCGGCCGTGACTGCTTATTCACCGGCGGACCCTGCGGTCGGGCCAGTGGTCGCTCTCGGCGAACGCTAGTCTGCGGCATCAAGAGAGTGGAACCCTCCACGGTATCCACCCTGCGACACTCGTCTTCGAGGAACCTTTCGAGTTCCTCATAGGAAGGCAAGTGGGTGGAGCTGTCCCCACCATATTGTCGCTCAAAGCGCAGCCGCATCTCCAAAGGCAGTTTCGCCAACACAATATGGAGCAGCAAAAAGGACCACTGGTCCACAGGTAAATCCAATCGCCTTAAGGCGTTAACAGCCACCAAAACCGGGTTAACAATATCTGTCCGTAAGGCTGACGCACAGGCAACCTTAGGCAGATTCAAAATTTGCCCCACGTGGGTGTCAGCCAAAAGGCGCACGTTGTGGTAACGGCGCTTCAACAAGTCTATGGCTGTCGAGTAGGTGCTGTCATCGACCTTCAGGTGCTGTACCAGGCCTAGAGCCTCTCCCTGTAGGGAGGCCAACAGGTACGCCATTTTTTGTGCAGCTGACAGGTCGGTATGGGAGTCCACCAAACTATTAAACATCCCATAGTAGCTCAACCACTGGTCCAAATCACCGTCAAATGTGGGAAGGTTGAGCGTGGGGAGACGACCCAACAAGGCGTGGGGTGCAACAAGTGAATCCCCACCAGAGGGAGCTGAGATGTGGGAGACCGCCTCGTTAATTGCGTCCACAAAATCGTAAATCTGGCCAAAGTCCGCTTCATAACGCTGCTTCTGCTCATCCGGTACAGGCGTTTCCAAATTCGCCATAAATGTCAAGCCCTCAGCAAAACTCCTATCTAACGCTACCAAACGGGCCGGCATTTCACTCGCCCGGGCGAGTAAGGCTTGCTTCCGGTCCGGGCGGTTGACCATTGCAACCGCAGAAGAAAACCATCTCAGCTGCGCAGTCATTGCGGACTGATGTGTGGAAAAGGTCACCTTGACAGACATGTCTACACCTCAGGACGCACGCAATACAAAACAAAAACCAAAAATAAAAAACAAAAATAAAAGCAAAAAAAAAAAAAAAACAACAATAACAAAAAAAAAAATAACAAAATAAAAAAAACAAAAAATGCAGTGGAGGCACAATAAAAAACAAAAGGGGTGCGTATGTGTCTTCAAGAAGGTGTAACCGTCCAAAATATTAATTAAGACTACCTGACAAAACAACAACAAAAAAAAACAAATTAAATTATCAAATTATCAAATTAAATAAACGCAACCAAAAATGTATACGAGCGTGGACTCAATAAAACCACAATGTCCAGCTATCAAAAAAAACGTGAAGCGTTATTTCCAAAAAAAAATTATTAACGCGTGTGGGTAATTCGCCAGCTACTAAACGTCGCACGCGTGGATTCAAAATATCTTCAGAATACAAAATTATACGTAGGGCCTAGCCTTCAAACCGTGAACGTAAAATAAAATATCAAAACCAAATATTTAAGCCAAATTACCAACATACAAACAAGACAAAAGGTCATCAATATTAACTACCTAACGGTATTATCAATGTCATCAATATCAAGTAACGGTATCAAACCACGCTCTGCTACCAGTTGTTTACGATGTAGCAGGAGCGTGGACCCATTATACGCAAGGCCCTTAACACGGGAAGTTACAATTATCAAGTTGATGAATAATGACAAAACAAAAAAAACAAAAAAAAAATGGTTGATGACGGTATCAACCACGCTCTGCTACCAGATGTTTACGATGCGCACACTAGGCGCGCACCTGCCTCGCGTTACGCGAAAGCAGCCCGAGGAATGTGCACTCGGGCCCAAATGTATTAAACTTACTCAATAACCACCACAATGGTGGGTAAGCACAATAATAGGATATACAGGCCTCACTTACCCCAGGTGGGTTTGCCCACGCACAAATCTGGAAAGTGTTCCTACGCTAGTCCCTACTAGACGTGACCTATCTTAGTGTGATTGAATAAATAAATACATAAATTCCCAATAAATACTTGTGTAGTAATCCAAGTCTCGTCCTGTGGAGAGCCGGTGGCCGCTATCGTTCGGCAACTCACACCCGGCAGCAAATCACCTCGAGAAATGACTCCAAACCACAAGCACAATCACACCCAAACAATTCCAACCAAAACACTCGCGTGGCACAAGGATATCGCGAACAAGACCTATTAATAGGCGCGAATATCAATAATCAACTGTCCGAGACCGCGGTGTGAATTTAACTCAATTTAACTCTGCTCGCCGCCGAGCGCGTGTTACTACTCAAAAAATATCAAATTCTCAAACCGCCTTCAATATGGCGGGGACAAAAAAATGTTGCTTCGAAATAATCAATGTATGCGGGTATGCAAAGATGCTCGCGCCAATTCCAAACACTGCCTAACCAGATAAAAAACTTAAGACCTAAAATTGTTAAGCATTCAGAACACTCAGAAAAGAAAGAAAGCAACTTATTAAGGACTAGAGCATATTATAATAAAAATTGCAAAACCTACCCAGAGTTTCACATAAATGACCAGATTTATTTTAAGAAAAATCCAAGAGATATTATATGGACAAAAGGTATTATTGTGTCTAAAACAAAATATCCAAGATCATTCATTGTCAAAGATCTTAATAATGTAACTTATCGTAGAAATAGTCATCATATTCACTTCAATTATAAGTCATGTAAGCAAAACTCAAGTCATAATTATGTCTCAAAGTCTAAACAAAAGAAAGTTAAGTTTTGTGAACCTAGTTCAAGTCTACAAACTTATAATGTTGTAAATCCAAGTCAAGAGATTCATAAGTCGGAGTCAGAATCTTTTAAAAAGTCAAAAATTGTAAATGAAGAGGATGATAGTTGTGTATTTATCTTCTTTCATGAGTCAAGTCCAACTTCTAAGTCACAGAGTGAAGATTCTGAATCATTCTTATCGGTAGAATCAGGTCTGGAGTCAGAAAATGTATTAAAATCTCCAATATTTGTCAATGTCGACGAAAGTGTAATGTCTTCCTCGAAGGGTAATAACGACGCTAGTATAGCTGAAAGACAATGCACTGATGGAAAATACAGTTCGAGAGGTAGATTATTAAAGAAAACACAGAAATTTGATTTGTAAAATTAATGTAATTGACGACTATAAACAATTTGTGTACAATTAGTAATAGGAATTAATATAGTAAAATAATTCAGTCTGGACATGCATATAATCACTAATTCACTTTTATTCAATTTAATTTTATTGTTTTACAGTAATTTGTCATTTAATATTGTATTGTTTTAATAACGAAACTTGTTGAAAAATATGGTTATAATTTATGTCACGGTGTCAATGTCATTCCAAACGTCAATGTAAAACCAATGTGTTAAATAATATTTTTTCTTTAGAAAAAAGGGCATGTTGTAGTCTATGATTTGTTTGTCTATTAAAAATACTTTTAGTCTATGTCCTTCCCTTTCCGGCTCCTCTCGTGTCATGAAGAAAACGATGTAAGACGTGACGAAATAAAATGTGATAATAAAACTATTAAAAAGTCTTAATCAAGAACCCAAACAGAACCCCAAACACTGTAGAGCTGCACAATGACGATATTAGGTATCAAACATGTTAAGAGCCTTGTATAATTCTAACTACACACATTATAATATGTAGATAATATCGCGTAAGTCCAGTGACAATAATTAGTTTAATGCCATGAGAGAAATAAGTAATTATTATATTGTGAGTAGGTGCATGTAGACAATGGCCTAGCAAAAAGTCGGGTTCACGTGTATGACTCGATTATACAGAGACACCGTGTTTCCGTTGCAACGTCGTGTTAGGATTCCGTACACCCATGTCATCTTAAATGACAACCGAGGACTATTTATAAGACTAGCGGAAAATGTACTTCCTGCATTTCCCAATTTATTCCATTATCTCAATGTAAGTAGATATTTCGGTGTTTCTATAGTTGACATATGTTAGAGCCCATTCCCATCCCATCTTATCCTATCCCTCCATATTTTCCCAACCTTTTCTCAAAATCCATTTCTACACCTCCAAAAGCCGGCAGCGCGTCTAGGGCCGCGCCGGCGTTTGATATTTTGAACTGATGTTATTATGTATCGCGTATATCCATGCCAACAGCATTCTATTACTATCAGAAGGACTGTATCCTCGTCAGTAACCTTCTTTCTATAAAAAAATAAGTTGAAGTGTTTGATGTTGAAGAGTTAACATAGCGGCGCTTTTTGGGCTAATTTTATATATTTCATAAACCATAGCGGGTCGTATGGTGCCGGCCGGCTTTAAAATAGCACCACTGCATCTTTTTCCGTGGGTGTCTTAAAAGGCGACTAAGGGATTCACAAAGCCGCTACAACAAGCCCTGAAGTAGGTACTAGACCACAACTAAAACCTTGGATTCGCCAAACCGTTTGGCCAGCAGCGTGCAATTGTAACGTTATTCATTCTTCATGCACAAGAAAATGTGCTTGAGGAGACCCGTGTTCAGCAGTGGACGATAAAAGGGCCGGTTACAGTTAGAGCCATTGGTTACTTATTCCACGGCACAAATGTAAGTAAATTTATAAGTAAACTAATTGATGATATATTATACAAATAACCGACGGAACCACAAACAAAGTAGTGCGCACTAACTTCGCTTTTGTATGCAACCATGCCACTCGGGCGCCTACTCAGCACTCATTAGACGAAGCTCAATTATAAATAAGTTGTGACGAGTTCCGCGGTATACCTACCTACGCGTATTTTCTGAGGAATATTACTATTTACGACGGTTAAGACCCAAATGGCGTATCGCCAAATTTTCGGAATACGTTTCGATTCACAAATCGACTTAATTAATGACTGGCATTTAAACGAGCAAACAAAAAAATTATACCTGTGTTTAAATAACTGAAACAGTGAATCATTTTAAATGTCGTCACAAAGCAACGGATTTTATTGTCATATTTTTTTTATTGTCACGACAGAATCTAAACCTGTTAGATACCTTTTTGCTGCCATCGATTTGCTGTCCATTCACTATTCTGCTATATATTCTGCTGCACATTTAATTATGTCTCTTAATGGTCTCACATGTTCCAAAACGACGTATGTATACGTTTAATAGTTTTGTTAATATTAACATAACAATAGGAAAAATATTTTTATAAGAACTAAACAAAAAGTATGTATTAAGTGTCGTTAATGGGGTTAAAATACAAAAAATAATGTTCTAAGGGACGTTTTTTTGTAGATAATTTTGGTTTTTAAGACTACGATTAATTGTCATCAGAAAACAAAGTGAAAAGTAAACTAAGTTATTCTTTTATTTTGCTGTTGATAATTTTAATGCGACACATTATAGTAGCTCGTCCTCGGTGACCACGTACGTATTTTTCCTATACTTCGATATTGCCAGATTATATGGGGTCTTGTTTTGGTAAAACAAGTTTCATTTTACAATAATTATACTAGTCTCTACTGTCTTTCCTGTAACTGTGAGAAATGTTACGAAGACAGTGTGATGAGGTGTTCTTACTTGTCATAAATGTCTTTTAAAGAAACAGGACTTTGCGATAATGCTCCTTTTAACGGGATTAAAATAATTATTTTTAAAAAGATATCAGCCTATCTGTCGCGAGTTCAAATCCTCGGCCCATACCACTATTTAAGTACGAATGTTTCAAATATCACAAGTTTGCCGGAGAATGAGCACATCGTGAGGAAACACGTATGCCCGGGAATTATAATAAAATCTGGAGAATGTGTTGGTATCTACCAACCTGTGTAGGGCCCTCGTGATCGGTTATGACCCGAAACAGTTATATTTTGTGATGTAGCCGTGTTAATGTAGCTCCATACGTAACAATTTAGTCTTATGATGATGTTATAACTGTGTCGTTGCAATTAGCAACAAGTTATCACAACGAATACTTCGATCATTTATTTGTGACAAGAAATATTTTTTTCCTCATAAACTTAGTGCATTCCATAAATTTAATTTTACTAGTTGAAAAGTTTTGCTAGTGAGGACAATTTTCACGTCACTCAATTCAGAATCCATAGAATCCATCCAACGGGATTTGTGGTTTCAGGCCACGGGAATTAATTAACCTTTTTAGGAATTGCAGACACATATTTTTGGAAGTTATCCAGTGTATCCAGAGAATTTTAAATCAATTGTAAATACGCAATGAGCTTTAATAAGTAATTAAATGCAAAACTCGTCTCATCGGACGAATACCGAGATGTTACGATTTGATAATTGTGTTTTTGTTTACAATTTTAATTCGACCTTTTTCGAAAATAGCCCTAAATCGTGATTAAAATATTTATCTTTTAAATTTAACATTTAAAATCGACTTTGACATTGTGATCAAGCGGGAGTTACGGAAACAGAATTGTTAAGTTTTCATTAGGACAGTTCAAGATATTTATATACAAGTATAGAAGCTAATGTCTTTTGTTTCATCATATTAAAGAGCACAAATAAATCTTTTAATATATAAAAATTATTTGTTTGTTCGTCTCCTATGCGTTCCTAAACCATTCATCCGATTTCGATGAAACTTGTCACATTGCAAACGTGTGAGATAAAATGTTCGTGGGGAAAAATGTAACATTTGTTCCACTAGCTCATCTTCATACTCCCTGTATTTTATATCTTTGTATTCTGTAATTTAATAGTTAGGTTTTGATATTAGCTAAGTATGTCTTAACCACTAAACGCTTACGCTCCTGTCGTCTAAAACACACTGGCCGAAATAAAAAGCACTGGCTGGAAACAGTTCTTCGAAAAAGAACCTTTTAAAATTTAAAAGGCTGACAATGATAACAATCAAATGACAGAAAAATCTAAGGCGCCGCACAGACCAGTTTTGGTTGTTTTGAAAACGATCAAGAGAGGACGTTTTTGGAAGAAGTGACACGCCTGACCCCTTCTACGTTGAGTCGGCCTCCTACTCTCGCCGGCCGCCGGAGCTCTAGTCCGACGCTCTTTGAGCGCTGGTGCTCTTGCTGCTCTTGCTGGGCGCCGCCTGTTGCGCCTAGTCTCCATCGCCCCGTCCGACCGTCTAACAGTTTTCCGGCTGGCGGTTAGTGCCGCTCTTCACCGCTCTGGACGTGCGCCCTGCTAGGCGCCGCCTCTCCTGCGTCTAACAGTGAGTTTTTGGTGATAAGAATATATAACGAACACTTTTAAGGACTTTTTGATACTACCGACTATTGTATTAAAATAATACTTATTAAATATTGTATTAGGTTTTTCTTGATTTATTACAAGCTACTCGAACAAATCTTTACCCCCCTTTCCTTTTTAGTACAAGTCGTACCCCCTTCATTTAGCTCTCCCATAGGGAAACGCAACAAACTTTGGTGAGTTGTTGTACAAGAAAAAAAAATCTATCGTATTGCAACGCATGCCGGGCTCAGCTAGTAAATAATAAATTTATTTCAGACATATTGTATGTATTTTGCAAAACCATTGCATTAGTTAAAAGGTGTACCATATAATTTGATAGCTACAGGTAATAAATACTCTACTAATCATAAGGACAAAGTGTGCTGACATCTGCACTAGAGTAAACTGTCTTACAGCTGCCAGCGCCTTCCCTTACATCTATTCATGAGTTACCATTGTAGGTTCACCGACTCGCGATCCCGCGGTACCCTCCCAAGGCAACGCCCGCCGAGGTCCGTTCCTTCCGCCGCGCCGGTCTACCGGCGGGGGAGCCCTTAGGCTCGTTGCTGCAACCACTCTTTACTCCTGACTGAGCCCCCTAAACTATACATGTCCGGTGACTCTTGAAAGGCCATTAGGGCCACAAGAATTCAGCCATTCTGAAAAAAAAAAAAAAAGAAACATTATAGATATCGTCACGTAAAAAGAGCGCTGGACGTCTGTGGAAGGGATGAGTCCGCGTATCGGTGTAGTTCCACTCTCTAGTCCAGGTGGTATTGGTTTGCACACGAAATTACATATTGTTTTATATATTATATTTCAATTATCTAGACTAAACCGATGAGCGGACTCATCCCTTCCACAGACGTCCAGCGCTCTTTTTACGTGACGATACGCCAATACACACGCCAATCTAAGATACAGTTTGAGCAATACCTTTAAGCATTGGTTTATTTCTTTGTAATTTATATATAACTAGTTATTACCCGTGGTTTCTCTCGCGTGAATTTATTTGCGTTTGTCGCGTGGCCTCTGCCATAGGAAAAATATATTATTCGTATATAGAGAAAGTGAGTTGAATAAAAAAAATCACGTCGCTTTAGAATATTTATGTGATTCCACAAAAAATGCACCTTTTATATTAACTCTATGACATAATTTTAATAAACGATAATAATATACGTGTTTAATTATTTGCATTGTACAATAATTTATACAAAGTTCGAAATTAATGAGTACATTAAATATTTATTTTTCCATCTAAACTTTGGCACCCCGGGGTGCCAATTTTGGTAAATCCCATTTTAGTAAGTGTTTATGTCTTAAAACAAAGCTACGGTACACATTCTAGTTTTAGTGGTTTCGGTCAACGTTGATGAGTCAATCAGTCGGGACCTCTCTCTTTAATATGTAAGAGATTGAGACATTAGTAGATGGTTCATATTAGAGCCCAATGTAAATAGACGACATTCTATCCTATGCCACCTTAGTCCAAGGATTAGGAACCCTTCTTTTAACTTATTGGGTTTACTGTAATTCTTGCGCATTCGGTTTTTCTCACATTTTTTCATTACCGTAGCTAATAGTTGTGTCATACCTGGCAAATCTTTTGGCCAAAAATTTCCACGCAAGAAAAATATATACAATATAAGTGTTATGATAGTATCGCCAGGGTTCGGTAACCTCATTGGAGCACATCAGAGTGCGAGCTACATCGGCATTCCTGTTACATTTTTGGCGACAGTTCATTTCGCCGACCTTAAGGTAGCGGTTTGACTTTGAGCGACTAGCGATTAGAGAAACTTATCATTGGTTTTGTTAATTTGTTTGATCAAAATAATTAACAAGTTATTTATTAATGATAGTTGATAAGTATATTCAGTGTTGAATCTACACGTATTTCTAAGGGAGGCAATGGCAATACCCTTTTTGTCACTCGTTCAGTGCAAGCTCCATCAAGTATTCTTTGAAAGTTGATTATCTTAGGTAAATTCTTAGTTACTATCTGAAATAAATTGATTTCAAATTTCAAGGACTAACCAGTCTACTCAGGAAAAATCATCGTAAATCGTGAATTACACAACGAGCTTTTTTTTAAATTACAGTAATTTAATTTGTTCATTGACAAATCGTAAATTTAACAATTTTCGTTACTTAAAACATTCTTTCTGAAAAGGTTCGATTATATATAACGATGTTTTAAAAGGAAAGAAAAATATTTTGACTGCTAAGACTCTTAGGTCCGGAAAAATAGACGTTGTTTTGCTTAGATTTAGACTGTGTCGTTGGAAACTAACCTCTATGCAGACTGTATAAGGTGCTATAAAATATGACTGTGACTAATTTAAGACCGAAAATCGTCAATTTATCCGGACCTAAGAGGCGATTCTAAGACGATTCGAGCGGTTCGAAGTTAAGCTATATGCATAAAATCCCATAAAACTCGGTGTACACGAATGTACTCAGATATCCAAAAAAACTGTGACTGTATATCCTTTTATTTTATCACTTATTTACACGTATTATCCTTTTATTTACACGGGAATGCAACCATAGCGCGATGTAGAACCGATACAGCGCCATCTGTTGGCCTTGACATTAACTTTACACAATAATTTTACCGACTTAAACAGTCGGAATAATTCTTAGATATGGAAACATCTCTTTAGGTCTCTCACTTAGGTCCTTGTTATAACGTCGCTAATCGCTCGCGGTACCTCTTCATCTAACCATGGCTTTAAACTTAGTCAGCGTCCTTCTTCCAATGATGCGGCACAATGTAAATCATTGTCGGGCTGACAGTTTGATGCATTGGATCGTCATACAATAGACATTTACATTTGAAACACAAAGTTGGTGAAAAAAATTTGAACAAGTAACGCCCACAAACTCAAGCACGTGTCTAAATATTAGTCTTGGCGATGGTGAAGTTTAAAATGATTATTAATTTGAAAAATTTATAAGACGATTAACAGTTTATTAGCGTGATGTCAGCTTATACAGGGTTGTTTCCATGTGCTCAAGCGATCAGTTACTTGTGGCATTTGATCACGGCATAAATTTATGGATCGCGCGATCGGATGGGAAATGTGTTCTTTCCCATGGGAAATGGATCGGATGGGGAATATCGCGGTGTACAAGTCACTGCTCGATTTAGAATTACAGAGAGATTTTGAAAAAATAGTTACGAGTCTACGATACTATGGTATCGTTAGTTACGATACTATTTCAAATGTTATTATGGCGGAACATAAACATTTATTTAATATTAGCGACCCACCCTCACTTCGCTTCGGTTTATAAGTTATTTTTCTTCAAAATTTCAAAATAAAATATAGCCCTATGTGTTATTCTGATGTATGAGCTATATTATTGTAAAGTTTCATTAAAATCCATTGAGTAGTTCTTGCGTGAAAGAGTAACAAACATCCATACATACATCCTCACAAACTTTCGCGTTTATAATATTATAATAGGATATTTGTATTTAAAAACACAAAGGGTAAAATCCACTCGTAACGGGAATAAAACTAATATTATTTATTTGGAAAAGCATCTTTATGGAGAGTTCCCTACTTTATATAATAAATTAAGAGAAATATCATTTCCTTTCAGGAATACACACGAATGTATCTAAAACATTATTTTATCCCATAATAAAAGACACCCTTGTACAAGAATAATCAAATTTTCATTGTCTATACTTCCTTCGACATAACTAACTCACTGTGACATAACTTAATTTACTGTGATAAATATAAAATTACACATGACACGGCACATTGGAAACAAAAGAGAAGCGCGTCACGCGCCCCATCGCTAGACGCACTGCTGACCCAGGCCCAGGACACATGTTTGGGCAGCGAGTGTAACATATTCGCGCTGCAACGCTCGACGCGTCGCGTCGCGCCGCCTAGCTGCAACGGGAACGTTGCTGCAGATGCAACGGAAGTATTAGGATGGTGATATACTAGTTACACTCGTGTTTGATATAAAGTAACAGTTTTATATTTCTATTATCAAAAAATCTATAAAAATGGCTTAGAAATCTTTAAATTTTCAAACTGGTTTCGGCCTATTGTAAGCCGGGTCTGAACGTGTAAAATGAAAGACCTGTTTACCTAAGTCCTTATGAATGTTATGTTTCGGTTCCACAGTATAAAAACGGTATTTAAATAGTTTCATCAATTAATGGCTTTAACATCCATGTTTTCATTAATCGATATACAACGGCACAGATTATACCTATAAATACAAGTTTAGAATTAAACATTAATTTTGATAGCCTGCCTTTTGAGACGATACATTAAAGGCACCGGTGACGCCCCATGTAGGCTTTCGGTATGTCGTGCTGGCACAAAATTAAACAAAAGAGAATGACAAAAGGTCGAAGGTCAATTATTTGAGTGGTTTAACCATAATATAGACATGTGAAAGTTTCGCAAATGGGTTTCGTTCCCAATTTAATCGTTCCTTAACTGTCAACCGGTTCTCAACTGTGAATAAATTGTGATTTGTTTGTCCTGGAATTATTATAAGGTATAATATAGTATATTAGTTTGACTCATTTAGTTTATCGAGAGGCATATTGAAAAGTTCATTTTATTTTAATCTTCTGACAAATTTTTATACGTATATTTTTTGTGTCCCCGTATACACGTCCTTATCACTATCACTATCACTATGCACGCACGAAATAAATTGATAATATCTCCGACGGGAACGATTCACGCGATTCATATGTAACCAGTCAGTGTGAAATGTTACAACATACATATTACAACATAGATACATAGATATAATTATAACAAAGTATATGGTTGTTCTCCGGCGCCGTGCTGTCCGTAAATGGCGTGGTAACATTAGAGATTCTCTATGTTAGAGACAAGTAATCCCATATTTATTTATTACAGATAAAGTACTGATAAAGTACTGATAAAGTAGAGATATATACAAGTGCTTATAATATTGACCAATCCGTCGAATACGCTGATCAGCCTACAATGTCCCACTGCAGGGCATGTGTCTACCCTTGCATGACTGTGACAAAGGATTTCGTGTCATGATTCTCCACGCGGATTCTCTAAGTATTGATGGATATTAAAATATGTGCCCTAGATTTCTTTTCTACATTCTCGAACGCGCTGGTTTCCTTAAAATGATTTCTTTTGTCGTCGAGCTACTGACAATTAAGAAATCCCTACCCCATAAAGCTGCATGACTTTGACCGTATAGTATAGTGGAATGTTTGGGTAGAGATATATAAGATACCTTTATCCCGTTATATTCTCTATGCACAGGAAAGGAGGCAACGATTAATAGAGGAAAGTAAGGTAAAGATGGAAGTTATATGAAGGATGAAAGATGAAGGTATAAAAGACATCTCTTACACCATTATACTCC
Source organism: Sesia apiformis (assembly GCA_914767545.1). NCBI lineage: Eukaryota > Metazoa > Arthropoda > Insecta > Lepidoptera > Sesiidae > Sesia > Sesia apiformis. Next base: position 21,085,106 of record OU611952.1, read on the forward strand.
TTAATAATGCAGTATTCGTGTATAGCTACACGATTCAACTCAAGAGCGCGTTACAATCTAGGGATCTACAGGTTCAATTATGGTGTTGAAACTTGCAGTCAGCGGCCAGATATCTGATAAATGGGGCGTTGCATCACGCCTCCACAACGTATGAATATTATGCGCTAGCATTGATCCGCGACTTCGCTGGCGTGGAACCCCATTACGAAATCCGTTTCGGTATGCCTTGACACTGTGTGGAGACATCTGACATGCCATGCCATCTAGATAATGCATCTAATTATGGTCATTATATAGACTACAATATCCCACTGCGTAGCATGTGCCTCTCTGAGGAGATTTTCGGTTCGCAATTCACTATGCGGGCCTATTTCGGATTCTTGGATACATATGATACTTTATCTTTTCCTGTATTTCTCAAACATATGGGATCCTCACAATATGTTCTTTCGCCGCGTTCATTATTTACATATTATAGCAATATGTATCATATTACGTCTATACTATTATCATACAAGTACGGATACATCTCAATAGAAAATTCAGGCAACTGGGAGTTGAAGCAGAGCGCTAAAAACAAGTAACTTTACAATATTACACAAGAGAATTAAATAGGCCTTTACAAAAACAAAATTCCTTTACCTATAGATGCATTTTATCACGCAACGTGACCGATTGTAAAGTGCCGTAAATTTCGATAGTGTTCGCATAAATCTGAAGTAAAAATTTTAACGCCACCATTACATCCAAACATGCAGTAAGTATGCGAGTGAAATTTTAAAGCGTTTTCAATTTATGGTGCTTTTGACCTTGCTCTCACGTCGTTTGATGTGATTGAACCCGTTTGGTTCTAAGAACATGAGTCATATTGTTTACATTATCAAGAGATGAACTAGACGAAAGTTTCGTGAACGCGTTGAACTCTTTTGTTTTGCGCATAAGCATGAATCATAGATTATTTAGTTACAGAGAGGACACAACGAATGCAAACATGTTCAAGTAGTTCAAGTAAAAATACTGTTTCATGTAAGATATACTATTTCATATGGTCACAAAAATTGTACCAATTTGAATAAAACATTATAACCATTGAGATTTTCGCGTTTTTCACACATATTTATCTATTTGAATGAGTCTCAACGCGAATGTTTGCCTTATTTATTTTGCTCGACGTTTCGGTTGGGTTGCACCAACCTAGACTACCCGGACTAGATGGACGTGGATGGGTCTTCAGTCAACTCGTGACCATGGTTGGTGCAACCCAACCGAAACGTCGAGTAAAATAAATAAGGTAAACATTTGCGTTGATACCCGTTTAAATAGATAAATATGAATTAAACTATTTCTAAATCATTAAATTTGATAAAATCAATTAATAACAGTTCCGTGAAGAATCTGTTCACATGTTTTGAGTTATAATATAACTTATAGATACGAACAAAAAAAATTAATTTGCCACACTTTTCCAGTCTCAACTTTGATTTGCCAGATTGTGTGTTGTGTATAATCGAAATGTCATTCACTTTTTTTTATAGAAAGAAGGTGGCATACGAGCATACAGTACACCTGGTGGTTAGTGGATACTGTCGCCCATAGACATCCGCGATACATGTCGACATTAGTTCAAAATGACAAACTTTGGCACGCCCCCGGATGCGCTGCCTACCTTTGTTGATGAAAGAATGGATTTGGAGAAAGGGTTGGGAACGTGGAAAGGGATAGGATGGGAATGGGCATATCTCACTCACTACCGAAATACGTACATACATTGGGGAATATGATAAAGTGGGAAATGTAGTCTGCGAGAGAGTGGTAACGAGGCCAGTCGAGTACGCCCAGCGGCTGTTGAATTGCAGCGTGCACTCTGACCCTCCCTAACCATTGACAATAGATTGTCATTTCAAGATCACTTCCTCCCATTTCCTTTTTTCGCCATATCCATTACGATCCTTGTAGTTCTTTATCAGACTAGCAACGCGTCACGCAACATTTGATAAGGTGGCCTCTGTCCCTCCTGAGGTTTCAATAAAAAAAACACCTTGATAAGAGGTCATCTCACTGTTGGGCACTACCATTACTTATGACAGTAATCACGCATTTATTATTATTCATAATGAGCTCTTCCGAAGTATGGAAGTGCATCATTACTGTATTTGGCAGATTTAAGGTTTAAATTTAAATTTATTTTAGGAATAAATTAAGCGGTCAGTCACTCTCTTTGAGACACTCATGATTTTTCCATCTCACAATATGTACATAATTTCTTTTATTTCAACAATATTTCATATCTTCCATTTGGGAATGTTATTAATTATTATGACAAAATAATGAGCGCTGTTAAAATTTCTTATTGGTTATTTTATCGTTGTTAAGCTATGATAACTAGTGGAGTAGACGAGTCCTCGAATAGAGATCACATTCCGGGAAATGTGGGGAAATAGACAGAATAGTGGGGGAATCTCGAATAGCTTTGAGGGGGAGAGTGTACGCTGCAATCCAACAGCCGCTAGCCGCGCTCGACTGGCCACGTTACCCGTCTCTCACAGAAGACTACCTTGAAATGTACTATTTCCCACTTTATCTTATTTCCCCAATGTATGTACGTGTTTCGGTAATGAGTGAGATATGCCCATTCCCATCCTATCCCTCCCCATTTTCCGAACCCTTTCTCCAAATTCATTCCTATATCTCCAAAGGTAGGCAGCGCATCCAGAGGCGTGCCAACGTTTGTCATTTTGGACTAATGTTGGCATGTATCGCGGATGTCTATGGGCGACTTTATCCACTCACCATCAGGTGGACTGTATGCTCGTCTGCCGACTTAGTCCATAAAAATAAATGTAACATGAGACACCTTCCGGCCAGGTTAGAAGCCAGTGAGGTAGTGAGAAGAACGGAAGTCCGAGTGTGGTGGCGGTCCTTGGCCTATATCCAGAGACAGGCTGATGATATGGTATGATAGCCTGTGAACCTGTGATATACTTGTGTACAGTATTGCTATGTGCTCTTTAACATGATTTATTTAATGAAAGCAGATCATCACGCCGACTTCTCCTAGACTCTCCGGTTCGGTCTCCATCCTTTGACACACGTAACATTTGTTACTGGTATTTGTTCTCCGTAAATATAATGATCAAGGTCATTATTCCATTAAATGGCCGACACACACGGGTTTTATTTTTTCTATCTTGATTTAATAATAATAATCCAAAATTAGCATTAAGCTCGCCCATTACACTTTGTTCAATAAAGTATAAAATAAATATATCAAACACATACAAACTTTTGCATACAAATGACACCTTAGAAGACAAGTGTTCATGTGTAAAATACCTTTTTATCCATTGAATATATTACATAAATTCTATCAATTGCCTACCTATGCGCATTATTTCCCAATATGCAAATATCGACTCATCAAAAGCCATCATTACTGGACATCCTTTGTTTATCGATGTCGATACAAAGAAAGCGCATCATGGGCAAACCCTAGAGCGACTCAAGGTCAGTAAAACAAAGAAAGCCGCAACATTAATCAATTCGTCATTAGTATTCAGTGAACATGCGGAAAATGATGTTCCGAGACATGTTATCTGCCCACGCCGCAAAAAGTGTTTTATGTTATGACTAAGGGCTGTACATAACTTATTGCGAATTCCACAATGCCGATCCCTTAAATGCATGATTACGATGTATCGTCTTTAAGAAGAGTTGCGGCATCCATACAAATATGAATAGGCCCTAAACAGGATTCCGTATATAGGGATACATATGGATGTATTCAGAAATATATATTTAGAAACAAGTGAGGCTTCAAGTGATTTGAAGAGTATAGTATATTTTTATTTGTTCTAAGTATGGTGCATTAGTTGATAGGTTAGTATAATCATACGTCATACACTTACTGAACCGTTTCCGGAATAAAAAATTTAAATGAAGTTTTACAAATTGTAGTGTTCTACTATTTCAGCATATTATTACAAACGATCCAGTTCATCATTACTGCCAGCGCACGAATGTCAAGAGATTCATTGTGGGACATATTTGCAGATAATTGCTTATAAAATACAGTGTCTCCTCTTTCCATAAATTTAATACGATATATTGTTATTCTTTCATTGTATTGTGTCTTCACTTTAACATAATATTTTTTTAATCACTCGTACAAAATTCATAATAATAACGATCTTAAAGCGGTTACAGCCGCCGCACTCAACGCAACTTTTGAGTAGATATTCAATAACAAGAAAGTCATTCCCTCGCAAGGTCGACGGCGCGGATAATCATAGACGGTAATCACGTCCCATCAGTATTCTGCCAATTTCTGTCATTTGTCCCCTAATGAATCACGACATAAACTTAAAGATACACGTCGTCTTATAATATACCTACATGGTTTTCGTTGTGAAAATGTACTCTGTTGATTGTTAATATTTCCGCGTACCATTAATCTTGTTTTCAATCTACAGCTTTTAAAGGATTTGGATAAATTTATTGTTAAAAAGTTATTTTTTTTGCGTAAATATTTATTGTGTAAAGCTCTTTTAAAGCCCGCATAAAGCTTTCGTACCAAAGATTTCCTTCTGTCCATTTATGAGTCGGTCTCTCTGTATCTTTTTATAGAAAGAAGATAAGAAACTAGTGGACATTAGTCCCGAATGACGAACGTTGACGTCCTTAAATGAGTTGCTTATCTTGGGATTTAGGAATTATGAAATGGTTTTGATGAGCGGGAAACAGGGAAGTTAAGAAAATGAGAGACTAACGCTGGCAACTCTCACTCACTATTAAAAAAACACATTAGTAGCCACACTGCATGACATGTGACAGTGGAGTAACTCGGTCAATCAGGCGTATCAAGCGATTTAGAGATGGATCATTGCCCGCTTCTAAGCTTAATATTGAGAAAAAAAGTCCAAATACCACCGTCAGTTTTTCCTAATTTTCGTATGTTATAGAAATAAATACCATCTAACGACATAACAGTTTGTAGTTATAATTATTGGGTTTTAAATTTCAAAATTTGAAAGCCATGTTCTCCATATTAAGTATATTTCTTTGAATTCTCCTAAAAGGACCGCTAACTTTGTATTTTACTATATATCCACGCTGAGTTGACACGCCAAAATAACAAATGAAAGTGTATAAAAGACTTAATACAAATATATTTTTTTGTCTGTTATATGACGATGCTGGAGTTTATTTTTCCGGAACTAATATCAATATCTGTACGAAATTCCTAACACTTATTACACAACTGCACTGAAATGGTAAAGGAAAGCTATAACAGACGTCAATTAAGAGCGAAAGTGACGCCTCATAAGGGAGCGATTACAATGACGCTAGAACACCTCGAGTATGACACCGTAACGGATTGATGTAAATTATAAGCAACGGCGATTGCTGCAAAATCAGAAAAACAATGTTGATTGTAGATAGTTTGATAAAGATTTACGGGACTGGGTTTTTTGAAATTACACACAGAAACAATAATTGAAAATGCATTAACTGCTAGAAAGACTACAACAAACTTTTGATAATTAAATTCTACCAACCTTTTATGTAAATAGCAAATTCCAATGATTATAAACAAGTAACTAAATGGATTATTCCTCACAAAGTTTTCTCTCACCGCCGAGCGGATTACTTACTTAATCCGTAATCCGTACTCAGTGGTACGGACCGAGGATTTGAATTCACGATCAGACGAGTCCAGTATAGATACCCATGCTCCAGAAATAAAAAAGAAATCTCAAGTATGTGATCCACCAATCCGCACCGGGCCCGTATGGTTGATTACGGCCCGAAACCCCCTAGTACCCAGGAGAGGTCTGTGCCCAGCAGTGAGACGTTATAGGCTGACACAAGTACAAGTACAAATGAATTATTTGATCTTCTGCCACCTTCTAACCATAAAAATGGCCTCATTTTTGCTGTGTGACTAATTGTGACTAATAGTTACAAAACCTTAGAAATATAATAGCTTATAAAGTTACATCGTATTTGAAAACGGTCTGCCACGAAAAGCAAATCTTTAGAGATTCTTATTTAATCAAGAATTGACTAATGTTACTCGTATAAGCGACTTATTAAGTCAAAAAGCTTTTAGCGACAAGACCGCCTTTTGTGCATTTTGTGTCTATAATGTCCGTTATTGTTTTTAGGTGTGCAATAAAGAGTCATATCTACCTACCTATCTATCGTAAATATATATTAAAACGGCGAAAATTTTAAAAGTTAACAAAATTTATAATTTCTAGTTATGGTAGCCAATGTGAAATAGTCAATAAACTTAATTTCAAATTTCAAGTGAGGGACCTACAGATATTCCTACAGACGGACATATAAATCCGCTATATCCTGTGGCCAAATAACGAAGTGAAAAGCCACAGACTTGCTGTCATGCGTTAATTACATCCAGTGCGTCCGAGTTCCGACGGCACTGAACCTGACATTACGCACCACATAGACCAACTTATAATTATCTAGCGTTGAAACGTTTTAAATATTGCTGGAAATGAAAGTGAACTTATCAAGTACACATATTAATGGTTCGTATCTTGTAATATTTGTTGCAATAGCTCACTTTTTTAAACTATATTTTTTATATCTGTATTCTGTAATTCAATATTTAATGTTTTTATATTATCTATGTATCTATTTACCACTGAAACACATTACCCATCTTCATGTATAAACACACTGGCCGAAATAAATAGCACTGGCTGGAGACTGCTCAACGTAAAAGAAAATTCCAAAATTTTAAATTCTGACAACGAGAAAAAGAGGAAAATCTAAGGCGCACCACAGACGAGTTTTTGTTTTGGGAGCGAGCTGGGGAAGACGTTTCGTGGAAGTCATACGCCTGTTCCGGGACTCAACTGTCCTGGACACAACATCTGGCTCGCTACTCTAGTGCCGCTTTTCATCACTCTGGGCGTGCGCCCTGCTAGGCGCCGCCTCTCCTGCAGGATGACCGTGAGTTTTTGGTGCTTCGTGAATTTGGAAACACCAGACACTATTTTACAGACTTTATTTTCCGAACTATTTTTATAAATTGATCTTAAATCTGTGTATTAGGTTTAACTGACTAAATATAACAAACTATTGAAACAAATCTTACCTGTTTCCACTCTAGCAGAAGTTGGTTACCCCCTTTTAGCTATCTCTTAGCGTAACACGATAATCTCTGAGGAGTCTGAAGGAGCTGCTCGGCACCTGAGGAAGAATTTATATAAATAAATAACGCCACACCCAATGGCCCACACTAGGATTCCCCGTGTCGTGGGTCCAGAGACACATACAAAGACAAACACAAACACACACCCAGACCCGAATATACATTTGTCTCTTTTTTTTAAATCAAATGTATGTCCGACCGGGAATCGAACTCGGGACGTTTTGCACAGCAAGCAGGGTCTACTAACTGCGTCAATCGGTCGGTCCACTTACATGTGGAGTCCACGTCCCAGAAAGGGGAAAGTGGATAAGGAACACAGGCAGAGATGAAAATTTCTAGACAGGCAAAGCAGATGCGCGCCGGAAAGAGTCTATGCAGTACGGCGCGTACCTACCGCGATTCAGTCCGTATAACCGTAGGGTTGGTAGGACCATGGGGCGAGGGTCGTGTTCTCGATTGTAGTAAAAATAAATGTCATTTCTTTGCTAGTGCCTTCCTTACCAAAGAAAAGAAACGCGCTTTAGAAACCATAAAGAATTTTTAGTTATTTTTTTAAAGAGAAAGTTAACAGACCGTATAGTCTGCTTGATTAACGATGGTGGTTTTGTTTAACTATGGCATGTATAGAGGATGTCGTGGATGATAGTTTCCGCTTACATACTGTCATTCATATTTAACCATCTTCTATAAATGCCATCGTTAATTATAGACGAAGAACATTATCAGGCTCGCAGTTGCGCTATCTACCTTAGGCGATTTAGAGATCAAGTAAACAGGATTGGGAAGGATGGGGGAGTACTTATATTAAAAATCCTGGCATAAGAACAGGATGGAATGAAATTAAAGGATTATAGCGACTCTCACTAGCTTCCGTATTACGTTTATAAATACAGAAATTGAATTGTGGTAAAGGAGTCGTGTCAAAGTTCATAATAATAGGTCCTTACCTATGAAATTGCCGTTTGTTCATAGTTTGAACTTTGAACTTAGTTATTTTGCTTTTGGCTTAGAATTACAAATTATAATTAATTTCAATTTAAAGATGACATTCTTTTTAAAAATCAGTTTCATTTGTTTTTCCGCCGAACAACTTTTTGCTTAGCTATCGTTGTATTTTCTACCAGGGAAAAGTTAAAAAAATCACGTTATTTTCGAATATGAGTTCCATCGTGGCAGCTACGCAGCACGCAATATCAACGATGTGTACGGAGGAAACACCGCAAACGAACGTACGGTGCGTTTTTGGTTTGATAGTTTCCGTTCTGGAAATTTCAACCTCTAGAACAAACCTTGTGTACGACCGGCCTAAAGTCGATAATGAAGAATTGAAAGCAATAGTGGAAGCAAATATATCTTAAACCACGTCTGAGTTAGCACCAGCTTTCGGTGTGGGTGACGATACGATATTGATTCATTCGGGAAATCGGGAAAGTGAAGAAGCTCGGAAATTGGGTACCGTATGATCTTAGTGAAAGTCAGCTGCAAACACGCGTCGAAGCTTGCCTTACTTTGCTGAACCGGCACTAAATTGAAGGGGTCCTGAATCGTATTGTCACTTGTGATGAAAAGTGGATCCTGTATGATACAAGTTCGTGACAATCGTTGAACCCAGGAGACACAGCCAAACAATAGGCACAGCCTAGACTAAAACCTAATTCAAAAGTATTCCACATTCGCTCACTTCCAGATTTCAAAATTTATTAAATAGAATAAATCAGAAAAATTAAGGTGGGCCCTACAATTTTGTTACCCTTTGTCTTGTATATTTGATTACTTTCTCTTAGTAACTCATGAACAACGAACCTAATGTCCAGGAACTGTTTGATTGTGTGAGCGTTAACTCGTTTATTAAACGAATACATGAACCTATTAGTAAAATTACATTTATATGTGTTAAAGAATTACACAATTCCTGCATTCGCATAACGCATACCGCAACGATAATTTGTTACTCGCCGGTGACATTAATATTAATCTTAAAACTACCTCACAGTTTAAAGAATCATATCTAAATGTGCTTGCCGAGTGCGGACTGAGCTGTGGCATATCTAACTATACCCGTACTAAACAGAGATAATTACCTATGTGACAAAATCGTGTATTGACCTCATCCTTGCGCGTATGCCGACGCTGGTTCCGTACTCGTCGACGCTTGGCGTTGTACCGGTGGATCACCGTGCAACAATAATTGCTTGTGTAAGTGAACAGTCAACAAGCATACAGAGCACTACGAAAATTATTTAAAATATAAATTGGGAAGTTGTTTCTTGCCCAAATTATAATTTGTTCACTGTTCACAGGCAGGCTTTTAATGTCTCGACTACTGATTTTAGCAGTACTTGTATCTTAGACAAATCTATATGGTTTATTAGATACAGTTATGTTAACTTTATACTTATTCTTTGTAACTTTGGTAATAATAAAAATAAATCCCAAACGTCTCCATGATAACGCTCGCCCACGCACGGCACGACAGACAGTATCAAAGTTACAGGAGCTTCGACTGGAAACTTTCCGTCACCCACCATACTCGCCAGACAATGCTTCTACAGATTTCCATTTTTTTCGGAATTTTGACAATTCAACTCCTATGAGGTTGTGAAAAATGCTTTCAGAGAATTCATCGATTCCCGTCCCGAGGAGTTCTATAGCAGAGGCATCAATCAACTTCCATTAAAATGCCCAAAGTGCATTAACAATAATGGACAATACTTCTATTATATATAATTTTTATCCAAAAAAATATTTGACTTTTTCATATAAAACGGCAATTTCATATGTAAGGAGCTAATAGGTATGAACCTATAGGTTCATAGATAAGGTAAATTTGAAGCATAGATGAAATATATTTACTCACACTTTAAACTCTCTTGACTAAAATTAATATAAGCAATAATATAAGTCTTCTAAAGTTATTAGGTTATTGCTACTTATTTAATTACCTAGTTACTGTAACTAAATCCAAATAAATGTTCCCAAATCGAGTTAAGGACGAGGTGTGTGACCTCACTCAAAACTGGACTGGTTCTACCTGAGAAAATTTTTGAGATATCAAATCGGGAGCGCATTGTATCCAATTCAGGATTATAACATTTCTTATTGGGTATTTTGCCTTCATTTTTTTTAGCTTTACAAGTCGATACTTATTCAATGCTTGTTTATAAACATGTCACTATGCATATATCTAAGTATATTTTTTATTACATGTTATCATTGGACGTGTGGTGTCGGCCGGATGGATACCACACCAATGGCCTCACCAACCCGCTTGGCTAACGTGCCCTTCATCTCTCATGCACAAAACAATGTTCATGATCAGGTCCGCATCCAGCAGTGGACTGCCTACGGTTATTATTAAAACATAAAATTGTGTATTATCAAAAGTTTACTTACTATGTATGATGGATGATACATAGAGCATTGTGTAATCATTGTATACTTAATAAAATGCACAATCCATTTCATTGTTCATAATTCATAACAATGATTTCAACCTTTTCTATCGTCCGAACATTTGGCAAAACACATCCGTTACAAAACGCAGGTCACTTTCATAGAAAGTGTTACGAGTAACAAAGCATTAGTGTTGACCATTGTATCAGTTATTTGTGGGTTAGGTACAGTTATGCAAATGTCCGTATTGGGATGGACAAATGACCACATGTCACTGTGTCGACTCAGCCGATCAAGTGTAAACAAAAAGTTTAATGTTCTTTCGGCTCTTTAAATTTTCTAGGCTAAATAAATGATTACTAAGACCTCGCAAATCTTTCAACTGTTATCGAAATGGTAACACTGAAAGATGTGAATGTCGTAATAAAATTAAGACGGCTACGTAAAGCTTTGTTTGATTTAACAATTAAGTTAAATACAACTAAAACATCGACGGTCTGAGGAACAGTCGTACCTGCTGGTTGGTAATATTGGCATCAAAATGTTTATCATACCTATGTATTTATGACAAGGTCGCGAGTGCCCAAATAATAATGTATACTAACCTAATAATAATATAATTTATTTACAATAATAATAAATTATGAAACTGCCTTGTGTTATCATAAATTGTATGTAAGCAATTATCTATACATATAATAAAATCGTAACAGAGCCGTGACAGAAATATTTTTTGAAATTGATTTGAATATGATAAGTAGTGTACGAACGATACATAATAGAAACAGTTATTTTTAGAATTGTTGTCTGTCTGTCTGAACGCGCATCGCGCAAAAGCCATTAGACGGAATTTAATTAAAATTGACATAATTATAAGTCATAACCTCGGTTAACATTTAGAGTATATTTTATCCTGATCCGTTATAAAGTTCCTGAGGGAGTCATCATTATGTACGCATGTACAATATCAGCCGTTACATAAAAACCACTGATTTTTTTTTATTGAAACTAACTATAATTATATTTTATGTCCTGGTTTTACTTATAGGACACTTTTACCCCGAACTGTTATTAGTTGTCTCGGGAATCATTATCGTGGTTCATCACCTGATAAAATGTAATAGCAATATGTTGCTACAAGGAGGAATTAAAAACATAACAGGCATCTTTGGGGTTTTAATATTGGATCATTCAAATTCAAATACTGTAGTCAGGGCTCTGGTGAATTATACAATTGGATAGTTACGACCCTATATAGTGGAATATAAAAATAATAATAATACATATTTAGTAACGGCAGAAACATACAACTACGAGGGTACTTCCCTTATCTCAATTAACATTTCTACCCTACCAATATTAATACTCTGCTGTACGTCTGTATCATCGCTGCCAGTGTCTTGACAGTCTGGCGTGAATTACTTATTACATCCAAACTTTGGCTATCGGCTAAATGTTTGTTTGTTTTAAAAAAATGTCATATCATCTGAGATTGCTTAAGAATTCAAGGAGTGCGAACATCCATCTATCAGATGTCAGTACTAATCTAATAATAATAAAATAATTAACTAATCGTAATCACACATTAAAATGCACGAACGAAGTCGCGGGCGCAGCTAGCGAGCAATACAAATGTGTAACCCTTAATGTAGCATTATTGTTGAATTGGTATTATTTTTTTAATATAAAGTTAGCACGCTGCCTGATTTTTGAAATGAATATATAAATATAACCAATGAAAAAGAAATAGCAAAAACTGAAATAAACATACGATATACCCATACCATGAGCATAGGCCCGTCGTATGTTTAGACATGTATGTTTTAGACATAGGTCTCAAAAGCTGGCCACCACACATAATCATCGGCCCTTCTGATCCAATAGAGGGCGTGAAATATGTAGGAAAAATTAAGCAATAATGCTCAAACTATAAAAAAGTTCCGAATTAAAACGGCATATAAAATGAAAATAACTACATGTTCTGTGCACAAAATGGAGCTCATTTGAATTCATCGTATTATGTTGGATAATTTCTGAATTCCTATTACGTTTGCATACTGAATTTTGGCACGCGCCGATGTCGATTACCTTTCTGCAAATATTCGGTGCTTTCGTTGAAACAATTATAATAATAAACCATTTATTGCAGATTAAATATCCATAGTATTGTTAGTATATTATATTAAAGAAACATAAAAGCTAGTGTTAGTAAAATAATAGTTCAACAAAAACAATAATAAATAGTATTTGCTCTTCTCCCACTCTGAGACGTCTCTGAGACCTGTTTACGTGCAGGTGTACCAAATGCTTTAGAATGGGAGAATCGCACTTGTCATCAAGTGTGTGCAGGATGCCGTTGGAAGAGGCGCGCAGTTGGCTTAAAAGAGAAGCGCACCTTTTACGTACGATAACTTGGAAGTCGTCATCAGTACGAGTCTCTGTGAACATGTTCGAAGCACTACAGAAACGGGCCAATCCCAGCAGCACCCTGAAGGCATTATTATATTGGATACGCAACATTATATAATACTAGATTTGAGATCTTCGTTTTAAAGAATACACAATGATTTTACATTCACCAAATTTGCTGAGGTAATTTCAAATTTCGGCCCCGTCACTTATTTTTTTCTAAACTCCTTTGATAGGTATAATAGGGTATAATGTCGCCGCACATTCGTGAGGTCGTGAGTTCAAGCCTGTATCACTGAGCTTTCACTTAGATTCGTTTAATTATTATATTTTAATCAATTATCACTAGTTCGGTGTTGAAGTAAAACAACGTGAGGAATTATCTCCCGAAACCCTCTCGTATCTATGAGGTTTCTGTACCCTGCAGTGATCGATCGCTTTTTTATTATGGGCAATCAACCCATACTTAGATTATTTGCAAGTTAAGTACCAGTGGATATCTCTCTCCAGTCGTTCCTTCATTGCTGAAGATCGTGGTCCTGGTGATTTTGCAACCTTGTGCGGATTAAATTCTTCCATTGGGTTCTATCGGAGGCCAGTCTTGCAATGGTGTGAAATTTGAACTTGGAGTCCCTCAGCTGGTCTGACCATCTGGTTGGTGAGCGGCCTCTCGATCTTTTGCCCTCAGTGTTGCCCGTCACTATAAGCTTTTCTAAGCTGTCATTCCCCCGTCGTATTATGTGACCGAAGTAAGAGAGCAGGCGTTGGTAACATATGGAGGATAGTCGCGTTTTTACCCCTAGCTGTGACAGGATAGACGCGTTTGTGCGCTTGGCTGTCCAAGGAATCCTTAACTATTGCCTCCAGCACCACATCTCGAACGCGTCTATCCTTTGCCTTTCTCTCGCCTTTATGGTCCATGTCTCCACTCCGTACATGAATATTGGAAAAATTAAAGCACGGACCAGACGACTCTTGGTGGTGTTGCTTATACCCCGATTCCTCCATATTCCATTTAGACGTGCCATGGCGCTTTTCGCCGTTGCAATGCGTCTCCTAACTTCTGGAACACAGCTCCCATTACTGCATATTCGTGAGCCCAGATAGGTATATTCCTCCACAACTTCTATAGATGGAATAGTGCAGGATTCTGCGAGTTTTTCAGTACGGTCAACTATCATGAGCTTGGTCTTGCTTTTGTTTATAGTCAAGCCCAACTCCAAACTCTCTGCTTCCAGTCTTCGCAAAAGTTCCTGCATGTCTTCCAGCGAAGTAGCAACAACAACAGTATCGTCTGCATACCTTAGGTTGCATATCCGTTTTCCACCTAAAGGGAAACCTCCATCCCAATTGTCCAAAGCTTTGCGGATTATTTTTTCTCCGTATATGTTAAAAAGCATTGGAGAAAGAATGCAACCCTGACGTACGCCCTTGCTTGTAGCAAACACATCCGAACAGTCGGTGTCAATCTTCACAAAGGATCGGTTGCTGCAGTAGAGGTTACGGATAAGACCGATAAGATGTTTTGGCACTCCCATTTCCTCCAAAACCGCCCATAGTCTGCTCCATACTACGCAATCAAAAGCTTTGGTGTAGTCAACGAAACAGAGAGCAACAGGGTTGTTGAACTCACGACTCTTTTCTATAATCTGGCGGACCAGTGGATAAGAGTTACCTAATAACTGTCTTACTACGAAAAATAGGTCAACAGTTATTTATACTCAATGTATTAACATGTACTTATGCGCTTCATTAGGAAGTGCGTAGATGATATTGACTAAGTGGTTAAGCTGCGTAAGTTTACATTAATATCAGATTAACAATCGTAACAAAAGGGTCCTGGTATTTTCCTACATCGATCGTATCATACATGAAAATCAATAGAAAAAGTTCAAATATAACTTTGCCTTAACTCATTTAAAATTCTGTTGAAATAACAGCTTTTTTGCTAAAAATAGAGATACAGTTGACAACGCGCTTTGCTTATAAATAACAATATTGAGGATATTCCCTCGCAGCGATGTCAATTTAAAGAAACCCAACAATATATCAATCTATAGTGGTAAGTGGATACAATCACCGATGGACATCCGCGATACGTGTCTACATAAGTCCAGAATGACTAACGCAACCACGCCTTTGCATGCACTTTTTTTTTATGGATGAAGGTGGCAGACGAGCATACAGTCCACCTGATGGTAAGTGGATACTGTAGCCCATAGACATCCGTGATACATGCCAACATTAGTCCAAAATGACAAGCATTGGCACGCCCCCGGATGCGCTGCCTACCTTTGGATATACGAATGAATTTGGAGAAAGGGTTGGGGAAATGGGGAGGGATAGGATGGGAATGGGCTCTGGCACATCTCACTCACTACCGAAACACGTACGTACATTAGGGAAATAAGATAAAGTGGGAAGTTCAGTACATTTCAAGGTAGTCTTTAGTTTTCTGTGAGAGAGGGGTAACGTGGCCAGTCGAGTGCGCCCAGCGGCTGTTGGATTGCAGTGTACACTCTTCCCCTCAATAACTGCCTACCTTTGGAGATTTGGGAATTAATTGAAATAACAGGATGAGCTCTGGCATATCTCACTCACTACCGGAACACGTATATTGGGGGAATATGTTATAGTGGAAAATACAGGATATTTCTTCTCTGAGAGAGGAGTAACCTGGCCAGTGGAATACACCCAGCAACCGTGTGATTGCAGCATCCACCCACACCCTCCCATTGGAAAGGATAGGGACTAAATCCCATGAAGAAGTACAATTGAAAAAGATGGGGAATAAACGGATGAGGGAAGCGGCATTAGATTAGTAATGAGTATTAGCTACTCTCACTCACTACCGAACAATATCGTATCGTGAAGAAAACCTACAGTAATACTTAGATATACTCCGTGACAATGCCGTGAACCAGCACGTGCTCATAACCCAATATAGAAAACCAACGCCATAATTTAAATACATTATGCTAGGATTATTCCACTTTGTGCCCGTCTCCATATGAGGACAAAGTATATTTTCATGGGTGCCAATTAAAGCACTTACGAGCGTTTCGTCCCCACATTTGGTGTGAAAGAAGGATACCATGTAAAGCATGTACTAAGGACAAATATACTACCACAGAACTATTAGGTATTCTTTGCGACAATGTTACATTCTGTGTGCTATGTATATGTATAACTAGCTGTTGCCGGCTTAGCTCACGTGGGTTTAGAGGACCAAAACTGTCTGTGATTCAGCCCCCCGCCACAATTTACAAAAAAGGTAAAACACGTGTTTAATTATTTGTATTATAGAATTTATACCAAATTTGAAGTTAATAGGACAATGAAATATTTTTTTCCTTACAAAATTTAAACCCCGTTTCGCCCCTTCAGGAGTCATAAAAAAAGCTACTGTGCAAATTGCAAGTTCCCAGCTTCAGCGATTTCGGCTCGGCGTTGATAAATCAGTCAGTCAGTCAGTCAATCGGGATATTTCTCTTTATATATATATATATATATATATATATATATATGCTTTTTATGTTTAAGACTTGTTAGGTTATAATTATGCCCGTAATAGTTTTAAATAAATGAAAAAATACTAATTAATAATAAAAACGTTTTTTTCCACTTTGTCCCCACTCTAAAATTTGTAGTGAATTCAAGGAGCACTACCGTGTAAGTATATAAATGTGGAAACAAACAGGTGAGGACAAAGTGGAATAATCTATATGCAGCTGTGTATAACTCCACTAGACGCATATAATAATATATCACGCTGTACCCGTACACGATAGTTGAATCAGACAATGGCCCACGTGGCCTCACGTACGGATCACCGTTAGTTCGAAACGATTGTCATCTTACATCTATAATGCGTTTTGGTAATAGTGCGGTTTTGGATTAGTAATCGCAATTAGGCAGTTGTCCCACCAACGACGAGAAAACGACTAACTATCGGCTATTTTCTCGCTCAAGAAACGTACAATAGATATACTTTCCGTGTGAACAAAAGAGATGCATATACAAACAGTTGATCGCTGACTGTTCACACTGCCGGCGAGCACTCGCTTCACTAGTTTGTCGCTGAGCGACAAGAGCTATGAAAGATAACACTCGCTCGGCGATACTCGCCAAGCGATTAGAACTCACGCCGAGAGAGCAACCAGTGGTCATTTCTCTACAGTGCGTATCTGAAAGTACACGTTTTCTTTTTATTTAATATGAATATCGAAAAATCATTTGAATTATCATTGTTATCTAGTTCAGACGACGATGATGATGAATTCTATGATAGGATTTGTGTAGTGGCTGCGGCAATTCTGAATAAACGTAAGGAAAAAATGAAGAAAAAAAGAAGAATATGGATGGAAAATATTAATTATTTTAGAAAAGAATGCAGTGAATTCAAACTATTCTATGAATTAACAAATCATGGCTTTCGCACATATTTTAGAATGACAAGAGACGAGTTTGAATATTTGCATAGTTTAATAGAAGATGACATTAAAAAAGAAAATACTAATTATAGAGAAGCTATTGGTACAAGAGAGCGTCTCGTCATTACATTAAGGTAAGGCTCCATCGCTTGGAGTGATTTCAGTGGCAGACATTGAATCTTGGATCTCTTCGTTTTGGCTACGAGTAGTATGTTCTCCAATTCCAATTTGCTGCACACCAGAACCGCTGGGTTCAGGTGAGGCAGAACCGTGTCCAGAAGAAAAATTTGTCTGACTCGTAGAAGGGCGAGAGTTGTAAGAATAATCGTTTGAGTAATAACCGGTATATGAATAGTTTGTATTAGCAATATTGTCTTCAGCATCCATTACCAATTGAAACAACTTTCTTTTTATTGTTCTTTGATAATACTCCGGCATCTGCTTTGTACTATGATACATTGAATCAAAAAAAGCTTTTAAAGGATCACTTGATGTTAGTACTTCCTTACGTAACTCATCTCTCTGCGCAGTTCGTTTTGCTCGATTATCATCCATATCTTTTAAAAAATTTAACAAATCCTCGTCATTATGAATTATTTCATCCGTCTTCCTTTTTTTTGGAGCTGTTATCGTATCTGCTGAATCTCTACTAACATCTGTATTAGCTGTTTCCTCGAAACTTGTCGAAATATCAGGATGTGGTGTAACATTTGTATCTCGTTCCGCATTTGTCATATATGGAAGCAAAAATTCCATGTGACTCATGTACTTCCAGGGTTTTATTTGTTTTTGTGACTGTCCACTTGTTGTCTTCTTGATTTTTTTTTATTTTTCACGGTGCGTGTCTCGCAAATTTTTCCATTTTAACTTTGCCTGTGTAACTGTAAATAAAACAAATAATTATAACACACCACATCAAAATTAATTTTATGTTATTAACTAATATTATTTGATATTTTTATTTATTTTCAGATATCTTATAACCGGAACTACATATACAGCATTGTCAAAAAGCTATAGAATAGGCCGTTCTACGCTCTCCGAAATAATACCAGTAGTATGTGAATCTTTATGGATCAAGTTGCAGCCAAAAGTAATGAAGCTCCCTACTGAACCCGAATGGAAAGTTATAGCAAAAGACTTTTATGATTTGTGGAATTTCAATAATTGCCTTGGTGCAATTGATGGCAAGCACGTGGTAATTTTTTCGCCCCGTAAAACGGGATCACAGTACTTTAACTACAAAAAAACATTTTCGATTGTACTGTTAGCAATTGCTGATGCTCATGGAAGATTTATAATGATCGATGTTGGATCAATGGGCAGATACAGTGACAGCGGAATATCACAGATAGTAATTTCTACAATGTGTTGCAAAACAATGGATTGAGATTACCCGCAGATGAACCCCTATATGAAGGAGGATTGCCTCAGCCTTATGTTTTTATTGGTGACTGTGCATTTCCGTTGATGACACATTTATTAAAACCATATCCTGATCATGAAAGGTTGGATAAAGACCAGTTAATATTTAATTATAGACTGAGCAGAGCACGCCGAATGGTAGAAAGTGCGTTTGGTATGTTGGTGCACAAATGGCGTATCTTTTTTAGGCCATTAGATGTTAAAATAAGTACCGCCAAAAAAATTGTAAAGGCTGCGTGCGTTCTACATAACTATGTATTACGCAATGAAATCGAAAAGGCGCCTTCACAGTCAGTTTTTTCTGATAATATGTCAAGAAATTACTCCGAGGTATCTGAACAAAACTCAGCAGATTTTGAAGACGGCTTTTTTGTGAGAGAATATTTCATGGAATATTTTAATTCCATTGGAACAGTTTCGTGGCAAAATAACCGTGTGCAAAATGTATTAGATTCTGATAGGATAACACATAACTTACATTAGACTCTGCAAAATGAATATTGATTTAACTATAGGTATATGTTGTGTTAGATAGATGTTAAATAAAAAACTTACCACTTTCTATGTTTGTTTTCTTTAAAATGTCTTTCCAAGCTGCGTCCTTCACGTCTAATTGTTTATATGAAATCAGTTTTGTGTCCCAAAGACACGGATATTGTCGGACACATTCAATAAAAAACTCATCCATTTTTATTGGAAAATTGGGAACACGTGTATCGCGTATGAGGCCGCAAGACTGACTGTACGCTTGACTGCCGCGAGCGAGTGATGCGAGTAATCGCCCGCCTCACTCGCACACTCGCTTATAGCCGAGCTACACAAATATCGGAACTACGCACTCGCTCCCCGCGTTTCTAGTTCTAGCTCTACTCGTTACTCGTTAATCGTTGCCGGTGAGACAAGTGCCTTACGAGGTAAAACGAGGTTCCACGAACACTTACTCAATGTTTTTTTTTATGAATCGTATTTTAGGATTTCACAAAAAAACGATACCTGGGTAGGTATAATAATTCTGACTAAAATTATGACTCTGACTTATACATCAAGTAACGGATTTTTCTGTACTCGTGTACTTTTCCTCGCCTCACTATTAGACCTGAAACTAATAGACAATGTTCTATAATTAATGTACTAATAAATAAATAAAAGTTATATAAGGGAAACTGCGGTCTATTTGGAACTCAAACGTGATTTTGAAGTTATAACAATTATCTACAATTGCAATTACAATGATTGATTTAAGATTTACTGCCGAGTATTTATAAATTTCTGTATATAATGGACAGGTCTGTCTATCCGTTCTTTCGCGCTAATCTCAAGATTTATATTTATCTTATCGAAAGAAGGCGGTAGACAAGCATACATTCCATCTGGTAGTAAGTGGATACTGACGCCCATGGACATCTACGGCGCATGCCAACATTAGTCCGAAATGACAAGCGACGGCACGCCCCTGGATGCACTGCCTACCTTTGTTGATGTAGGAACGAATCTGGAGAAAGGGTTGGGCAAATGGGAAGGGAATAGGATGGAATAGGAATGGGCTCTGGCATATCTCATTTACTACTGGAAGACGTACGTGCATTGGGGAAAAGGATAAAGTGGGAAATGCAGTACATTTCAAGGTATGAGAGAGGGGTGACGAGGCCAGTGGAATGCGCCCAGCAGCTGTTGGATTGCAGTGTGAACCCTCCCCCTCCAATATATTTGCAGTTTTCTTCATTGTGTAGTAAGTTTTAGAGATTTTTTTTATTAAAATCCCACAGTATTGAGTATTTTAAATTTTAAAAGTATTGCCGCTTTTATAAGACAAGATGTTTGAATTTAACGATGTTCCGAGCGAAACCGCGAGTAATTGCTAGTATAGAGATAAAAATCTTTAAATTTCATTTTGCTTTTCTTAGACTTTGTATCACTTCCTGTATTATTTATATTAAGTATAGGAATAGCACTGCTAGCGTAGATTTGTATTTCCGTAACCCCAGCGGCGACGGAACTTTCCACTAACAATAGTTTAACAATTTCTCTTCACGTGTATTATCCGATCATACATAATTCAGTTAGAGGAACCGAGGAAGTCGTAAATATAAACCACTTATCTAGTACGGCTGCTTCTTTGCCAACTGACATAACTATCTATCCCACTTGTTTCGGTCTGCTTTACACTTGTTTTAGCACCGGCTTGTTTGTTTTGTTCGAAAGGAGACGGACAAGCATATAGTCCCCATGGTGGTAAGTGGATACTGTCGTCCATAGACACCCGCGGTACATGCCAACATCAGTCCAGAATGACAAACGTTGCCACGCCCTCGGATGTGATGCGATGCTTTAGAGATGTGTGGGGATGAGCTGATCATACGTCCCAGTACCGGGCATAATTCATTTCGCAGTTTAGATACGCAATTGTGCCTATAGAAGTTGATTCAGTATTTTGTTTATAAGTATGGTAATCTCTTGATTTATTCACATTTCATTATATATTTTTGCAATGACGGATTTAAACAGAAGACGGATCTAAGCAGAAGTTTCTACCAGTCAACCTTGGAGCGTTCTGGTAATGTTCGGTAAAATAGTACAAATACAACTCGTCCGGTAGCCCTTAAAGGGTTACTAAGCCCACAAGAACTTTAATCATTTAAAAAAAAGTTACAAATGTAAAATAAAACAGTGTCGTATCTGTCCTTTATTCAAGTTGTTGTATAAAATAAACAACATACTGTATTATTATTATATGGGTGTACATTACTGTATATTACATTACTATATACATATAAATTAATATAATATACACAATTTATTTATATGTATATAGATATACAACAGGTTACACAAAAACACCTTCCGGGCCACAGCACCACCATACACGGCACGGGTTATAATTTGATGAAAATTTCAAACACCTGTCCGACGATCACTGACTGTCAATTTTGCTGACGACATGAGACCATCAATAAGATTGAGACTACGAATTTGGGATATCAATCTTTTACGTTGTGAGGGCGATGCCACCAAATAGTTCGTGTGATTTTATATTGACTTCCCATTTCATATGGTGAGCACGTGCCGGAAACGATAATATTTTCGCGGTCAACGCTCGTTGCGGGGTTGAGTGAAACTTACCGCGATTTACGATGATTAGGTCGGTTCCTATGATTACATTAAGTCGTATAACATGTCTTTTAATGTTAAACTATTGCCCACGGGCGTCTTCCGCCTCATCCAATATTTACGTAAGAAAAATAAAAAAAAAGGAAGACGCATATTACGAGTACCTAGAAGAAACTCGAGAAAAAATTATCAAATGACCCATGTCTTAGATAGAAAGAATTGAGTTCATAATATTTTATCCGTATTGTTATGTATTTATCATGTCAAAGGGTAGGGAATGCCTTTAGATTTTAAGTCCGCCTTTTGTACATTTTGTCTGCGTAAGTTGAAAAAAAAATGGGATGGTGTGATTCCAACGGTGACTAGTTTCAATGACATAAAATGAATACTTTAGCGTCCGACATTTAAGAATAAGTAGACAGTAGATATTTTAAAGAATAAATATTGATTTGTTCTTTAGAATTCACTTATTCATAAAGATATTCATAAAAGTAGGTACCATATTCTATTCGCGACAAGCTTGTTGACAACAAATAATTCAATATAAACTTATTTTATTCGTTTTAGTACATGGCAAGCATAAAAGCTTGTTTTTAAAAAAAACGTTTTTTTTTATATTATTTCATTTACACCTTTTTAGTTAGAAATATTTTTTAATCTATCCATTTCAAGTAACGCATCATTACGGTAGAAAGTCATGTTTTGTTTTGCAAAGTTTCTTATGCATGCTACTAACCGTTGAGGAGTGCCCTCATGAGGAGACAATCCTGGCTGCAGCATCAGTTCATGGTGCAAATCATGTTTAGCTATCAAAATTAAACCTACGTGCAAAGTTACGTATCTCTGCTACTAATCGTTGAGGAGTGCCCTCATAAGGAGACAATCCTGGCTGCAGCAGCAGTTCATGATGAAGATCATGTTTAGCTATCAAAATTAAACGTATATGCAAAGTTTTGTGTCCATGCTACTAACCGTTCAGGAGTGCCCTCGTGAGGAGACAATCCTGGCTATAGCATCAGGTTATTTTTATCATTTTAGTATATTGTCATCAGAACTGAACAAGCGTGCAAAATTTCAATGTCGTAAGTTTAGAGGAAGTGGTTCAAATTTGGCTTGCAAGATTTGTCCCAAACATACTAATAGGTGAAGTTAAATAAAAGCTTGTAATAGTAATGTATAATAAGTTAAGTTTATTATAGTAATTGGGTTGATCGATGATTATAGGTGTGGGCAGTCCGCGAATCACTGCAAGCGGCTACAACTGAAAATCAGCGCTGCAGTTTTTGCTGCAGCACATGCTGAGTTGTGGCCTGGTAGACGGGTGGCAATACACACTTCTTTGTGTTAAATAGGCTATATGGTTTGATGTATTATTATTAATAGTGTTATCTGGCTATGCACCTAATAATTTTTAATTCTTTCTTTTTATCCAAACCCAACTTATTTAGACACGCTTTTCTATATAAGGTTTTGCATATATCACACGTCTTGTGAACTAACTACGTACATCCTTTGCTGATTTTATATATATCCATGTATCCAGCAGCGTATAGACACATTGTCATAATATACTGGACTAATGTTCATTACAAAACAAGTGTAACAAACAG
The DNA here is from genome assembly GCA_914767545.1 of Sesia apiformis. NCBI lineage: Eukaryota > Metazoa > Arthropoda > Insecta > Lepidoptera > Sesiidae > Sesia > Sesia apiformis. The sequence goes on from OU611952.1 coordinate 21,108,664, forward strand.
TTAAAGATACATGAAAATAGCGTTATATTAGCAATTAGACATTACACCGCCACTTTACATAATGTACGATGACATAAACGTTAACGATTCCGCTCGAACCGCTCCGACTTGCGCACCCGAACTGTATAGATATAGATACAGCGGGTGGAATATGATGATATAGAGAACCTACTGCTTTCTAATGGATAAGTCACGCGAAGAGCTAGTTACTGTACTACGGGATGAACTTATTGTGAGCACAGCTGATTCATCCATGATTCTAACACTCATATTTATAAATAAGTAATTACTTTTTCTTACGTAAAAGTAATTTTTAGTAATTATTTTTCTTTTCTTTTTCTTTGTCTTCACTAAGTCATTACTTTAAAGTAATATTCATTACTTACTTGAGTAAAGTAATGAGTATAATTTGATGCTGATAATTTCTTACGCTAGCATATGCACTGGCGATATTATCATGGAACGTTCGTTTTTTTTAGTTTACATTGAATTTCCCTAATGTACGTACGTGTTTCGGTAGTGAGTGAGATGTGCCAGAGCCCGTACCCATCCTATCCCTCCCCATTTCCTCAATCCTTTCTCCAAATCCATTCCTACATCTCCAAAGGTAGGCAGTGCATCCGGGGGCGTGCCAACGTTTGTCATTTTGGACTAATGTTAGCATGTATCACGGATGTCTATGGGCTACAGTATCCACTTACCATCAGGTGGACTGTGTGCTTGTCTGCCGCCTTCGTCCATAAAATAAAAACTTTCACCTTCAATGAGAATCTTCTTCTATGATTTCACCGTCACTATGTCATTCACCAAGGCCGTGCTGTCTCTAGGGGTCACCAAAAACCATTGTTTAAATTTTAAATGTTTCTGCAAGTTTACCTTCCTTGTGGAGTGGGATCTACAATGTGAAACATTTTATACCAGTACCTAGATGTGGTCTTTTAAAAGTCGTCAACGGCTTTTGAGGCTCAGTTTCTAATTAAATAAATATTATCCGTACAAATATTGTAAATGCAAAAGTCGTTTACTTGTTCGATATCTGATAACTCTGCAATAAATCCACTAATCGCTACCGAAGGGAAAGTAAGAAAATATATTTATTCATTATCACAACACCACAAGGACGTATGTACAGTGATGCATTAAATAAAGATATAAAATATCTAAGTATATTGTGTGTCGCGACAACAAAATGGAACTGTCTCAGCAAACGCTGTAGATAATCCACAGCACTGATATTCCGCCAGCACCTGTATACATATATGCTCATGGACAGCTAAAGACATAGGACAAAACATAGGCATACGTATCGGGGAAGAGATTAACGGACAGAATAGTATTTGTCCCATATTATGTAGGGGCTAAAATTCAAACTAAATATTAGGTTAGAGATTTTAAATCCTAATTCTACGCGGGCGTAGTCAATAGCCATAACTAGTCGTGGGTGAATTAGAAGTAGGTGAAGTAGGGGCTTATTAAAAAGTCATATTTGAAACTTAAGTAGGTACTACGTAATAAGAATGTTTATTTTCAAAACACATATGAATTAAAGAATTCGAGGGCTACTGAACACAGAACACTATTAGACTCACGTGCCTGCCCTACAGTGCTTGTATAACTTATCAAGTATGTATTCTCAATTCGATGGTCCATGGTACCAGCCCAGTTACTCCGCTCATCAAAAATATTGGTAGTTGTCTAGTTTGATATAATTTTATTTATCACCGTTGTTATATTTATCTTTGTTCATATGTTTACCTGTCATATTTCTTATTTCAGAAAACGCACAGTCCGCTGCTCCTCTGTGCTGATCGGGGCGTTGGGCATATCGCTCATCGCGCTCGCCATCTACACAACTGTGTTGGTTCTCACAGAGTACAGGACCCCGAGGCCTTGCATCAGCGAGGAGTGCGTTGGCACCGGTGAGTGAACACCACCATTATCTAAAATATTAGAAAATATAGTCTACTGCTCTTCAGGTCTGGTTGGACTATTGGACATGAATGATAGTCGTAATAGCAAGTCTCAAAGAAGATTGCTGTAAAACATACCATCGTGTTTCGGTAGTGAGTGAGGGTTGCTAAAGCCCATTTCTTTTTCAATCGAACAGTCTAGAATAGAACTATGTAAGAAGGCACAGAATGGATATAAGAAGGAACGCCCTTCCTCCCATTGTACTCTCTATTCCCCATTGAATCCCATCGATAGGGAAAAGGAATTCTGTTATAGGTTCGCTTTTCTCCATCCTTCACGATCCTTTTTTCAATCTCCTAATTTGTCATTCTGGATTATACTGGATTTTGTCATGTATCGCAGATCTCCATGGGCGACAGTGGGTATGTATTTACCATAAGGTACTCTTGCATTACCTCTATATAATCTTCAATCTTAAAAAAGCGACCATCGTATATTATCATCGTCATCATTGGTATACCTTAGAATAGTTAGAACACTTTAATAATTTTGCCGTTGTAACATTTTGACTTTGCATACCATACCATAAGCCGGTCTTACCACTGTTAGATATAGATTTCTCCCGCGGCTCTCCACCACACACGATCTTCCTCTCCTCTCATACCATCAGTTTCGGCAGTGGCTGTAATTCTGACTAGTTATTGTAGTTCTCTGAATTCAATGGAACACAGCAAAATGAGAAATGTAAATATAGCATATACTTGTAGCCAGGGAATCTGATATATCTGTTTTCGCAATCATGGAAATTGTTTTGTGTCTGGGTAAGGTAGGTTACTGCACGCATCGCTGCTCGCAATTTTCTCCATTTAAAGGTAATTTTCTCAGATGTCACAGTCACAGCCCTCTGTTATTTGCCAATACGAATGTCACTATTGCTCAATATTGCTACGAACGTTAGCGCTACTTTTAGGAAATCGTAAAGTGAATTCGAAAAATCCTTTAGAAATTAAAAAAAAAATACTAAAAAATACGTTAATTTACTCGTAGGTACTTTGTATTTCTGAAATTGTAACTGTGTTAGTTCGCGACTACTTTTTAATAATTTCCGTTTGAATATTGTAACATTTTAATCCAGGTATTCAACTATTTAAATGGGTATTAATAGATAAATATATGTGAAAAATGGGAAATATTAAATTATAACTATTTGAAATTTAATCAAAATTAATTAATTTAATCGAAGCGCAAGGAGAGAGAAAAATACATAGACAAAATTTCAAAAAAATATTATTGTTGTCAGAACATTTGTAAAGTAATGACTAATGAAACTAAGAAATATCTTATGTACAGACATGGTTTCGTTATGATTTTATTGTACTCGTATGTATAGGTATATATATGTGCCATAGTATTGTATCTATCTATTTTTTTGGTTTATTATTAAACCCAGATGCCACCTTCTCTTCACCGTGAATGCCAAACGGAATTGTGATTTAATTTAGCCACGATTCGTTTGTTTACTACTAACTCGTGACAGTTGTAAGATCCTTTTTAAAAATCGATCTCTTTCTCATCACCTTTAAATTATATTCATAAATATAAAGTTCAAATAATGTTTATTATCTGGGGATAGTTCATGGTCGGTAACAAAACAATAAGTCGTGATGATACCCGCGGTGGCGAATAAATACGCAAACTTGTGGTATTCATGAATGGTTCTAATTGAGACCCTAAAGTTATAAAGGTTGAGACTAGGGTTATCAACTTTAAAGCACTAATTTGCGGGAAACCGACAATTCAAAAGCGGGTAGGGCTACAAACTGAAAAGGGTCTTATTTAAATGTACTGATATACTAGTAACTAGAATTACTTACAAACTCCTAACGAATCTGAAGAAAATGTACATGATACATGATGTAAACGGTTATTTCCCGAAGCCTGTAACCATGGATTCTGCTGATGATTCAGAGTTAAATTGATATGAATTTTTTATGAAACTTTTTTGAAAAAATCGTTTTTTGTTTATGGAAAATATGTCTAACATTTATGTCAATTAACTTAGAATCATAAGCAGAATCCATGGCTTCAGGCTACGGGAATTAATTAGTTACATTTACAGCCTGTATAATCCCAAGACATCCAGGGAAATTACTAATCTGCGATGCCAACTTTCCGCGAGATGGATACACAAACAGACAGCATTGCCTCTTTCCAAATAATATTTTATGTACACATATGTTAGATTTATCTAATTAATTTTCAGAAACTAATCTAAGTTAGAAAACATACAGGTACCTATGTGTATATAGAATACATATGTATATAGCCTATAAAGTATCAGCAAAGTCCGAACGATATTTTTAAACGGGTCTCAATGCGTATGTTTACCTTAAATGGTAAAAAATGTTTCACCCAACAGCGATGTTATAATTTGCTTAACACGCGATAACTTGCTGCGATCTCGCAAAGAATGATGCACGTGTAATAGTCAATTATTTAGATACTTCATGAATGTCGACAATTATGTCATCTAAATACATCATTGGCATTTTAATAAACCCGTAACATCGCCATTAAACTTGTTTAATCATTATTTTAATAAGTCATTTATTATACCACGTGCCATAGAACTGCGCCATTTTCTCGGGAAAATGTAACAAACGCAATTTGTCGCGTAATATATGGAACAGTAAGTATGGGGCCAGAGTGCGCAGTTTGTAGATATTTATCAAAATAATTGCTTTATGTCAATATGTAATTGTAATTACAAATAATGCACGTGCGGAATTAAATTATTATTATTAGTAATCTAATGAAGTCACATGACATGTTAGTTGGAGCAGTCATTAATTACACGCTTTAGTTACTCGTATTATGTAACTGTTACGCACAAATTATTGTAGGGGCAATGCGTGAAATTCATGGTTTTATTTTGTACACTTATAAAATGTGACAAATTAATAAACTAAAGTTGAATATTTATATTACATAGGTGATTATAAACAAATCTTTAGAAGTAAGATAACTTAATAGTACCTAATAGTAAACAGTTGAGATCAGATCAATCTGTACTCGTAAGAGCAATAATCGAACGGTTTCAGCGTGTTATTCCGAAACTATAAGGGAGATATTATGTTTTAGATCCCACATTATGATTCCCTGTATTAAATCCTCCTTTCTATAAAAAATAAATATATATACATATCTATAAAAAGTACATCACTAGAGCGGTGATAGCCTAGAGGTATCTGCACTCGACTCACATCTGTACCGCTGTGTTTCTAGTTAAGTATGGATTTTTAGAAAAATGTCATTAGCTTGGGAGGGAAAATTTCGTGAGTAATCCCGCATACTCCCGGAATTTAAAAAAAATCTGGAGGATGTGATCCACCAATCCGCACTGCCCTCGCGTGAAAACGTGAAAACCCTCGCGGCCCAAAACCCTCCAGTGATTTACTAGGGGAGGCCTGTGCCCTGCAGTGGGACGTAATAGGGTGATTTAAGGGTGCATCACTGTTTATACAGTATATAAAAGTCTAGTAGATATTAAGTACGTAGGCAAATAATGATGACTTAACCTTTTCTAATTTTTTCACACAGCTTCAAGAGTCATCTCAGGGTTGAACAAAGACGTGGATCCATGCCATGACTTCTACGAGTTTGCTTGCGGAGGCTGGATCAAGCAGAACCCGGTGCCAGACTGGGCGACCTCCTGGGACCAGCTGGCCAAGCTCCGGGAGAGGCTGGTCACGGATCTGCGGGAACTGCTCGAAGCTGAAGATGAGGAGGATTTGCCCACCAGTGTGAAGAAAGCCAAGTCGCTGTACAGGACTTGTGTGGACACAGGTAAAAGTGGTATTGATACAAATATGTTCTCTATAGGATATTTGGAGAAATACCTTCAATCACTTACTCGTAACACCGAATTCCTAATGTTCTAATAAACTGTGAATAGGATTTTGCAAGGTCGGCGGCGCGCCCGCATACCCCCTGATGTTGCAGGTGTCCATGGGCGGCGGTAACACTTACCATCACGTGGGACCACTTGCTCGTTCCCCAACTTTCCTATAAAAAAGTAGTTTTGTTCTGCTTTTTGAAGTTCAAAATATTTATACAATAAGTATCTAATTATTTTCATTTTTAATAATATACCTAATAGTTAATAATAACATACTGTGTTAATTAATTCATATAATGCATGAAATAATGAATAGTTTTCAATAGTTGAATAGTTGAGCGCGCGTTAAACAATGCGTAACATTGAACGCACGCGCTCCGTTCGAGCTGTCGGCTTTTTTGACGAACACCGAAGCACCAGATATAACTATGTAATTGTGCAACTACTCTGCTATCGTAACATTGCTGATTATTAGATTGGTGTTCTGTATTATTACTTAAATTACCTAATTAAAATGAGTTAAATGACTATTGACCGAAACTACAACCTGAAATGTGGTCGATCGAAGTGGATCGATGACATCGAACGTTCAGGTCGAATCAGTGTGGAGGCATAGCACCAACATCGACGTCGATTAATATTATCATTCGATGTTTCATCCACGCAGTCCGTTTAAAACTGTATAGCCCTAGATATCGATATCTAGGATCGATCGATCTATGGATTTATTGATCGTCACGTGACATGGATTGTGAGTTTGAGGCGATTAGTATCGATACATCGATCGACCGCAGCCTAGGTGCACATTAAAGTATTTCAGCGATCTAAAGAAACAGATTGAAACACTATGTCCTGCTGGGTAGCGCGAAGCGTCATGTAGCGAAAATATCTAACATTCCCTGCCCACGTGTATGTTCTGTGTGAGCGATGCGTCCAGCGTTCCAGCGCGTGACGTTGTCATATTAAAATCCGAATAGTAAGTACTGACGGCAATCGCGAGTCCACCGCTCCCACGTACGACAACGCGTCCTTGGCGCGTCGCGTCGCGCTACAACGTCGACGCGACGCATCGTGGCGTACTAATATAGCGTAAAATCATAGGCGTTGCGGTAAACATTTAAAATGACAAATATTACTATTGTTCTAGATAAACTGGAAGCAGGCGGCATCAAGCCCATTCAGCGGCTTCTTCAGAAGCTGAACCTACCGCTTCGACCGCCAGCGGAGGCGAGCGCCAACTTCAGCTGGGAGGAGGTGGCGGGGCGCGGGCGGCGCATGCTCGGCCTCAGTGTGCTGCTCAGCGTCCAGGTCGCTGAGGATGTTAGGAATACCAGCAGGAACAGGGTCGTGGTGAGTAACACTATAGTAACGTAGAGTTCTAGTATGTTTCATCAGCTTGATTTCCGTGAGAACTCCATCACTGATCTGGTAAACATGACGATCCATGACGACGAGTACCCTAACTGTTGGCCTGGCACACAAGTTATAACTATGCAAAGTTTCAATAAAATCTATCTAGTAGTTTTTGCGTGATACACGTACAAGCAGACAGACAGAAAAAAATCCAAAAAATATTGTTTAAGGTTCTGTATCATTCTTACTTTACACTGCCAATGGTATAAATAGTAAATGGTAACTTTTTCGTCGTGTGCTGGACACGGGCCTTCTCGTGGACATTGTCTTGTGCACGAGGGATGTATGGGTTTAAAACGTCACGCTGGCGAGTCCACTCTTTAACAGATATTGTGGTTCTTCAAAGCTTATGGTAGCGACTCTATTATCCCTTATTCGTCTTTTACGACACTCACGGGATGAGATTGGGAGGTGCTATTTTAAAGCCATCCGTCACCACGTGGTCATTGTGCCACCTTTTTTGTCACCCACTCACTCATTTGTAAACTTGATACTGCAGGTTAAACTAGACCATCGACGTATGATTCCTCATTGCTGAATATAGGTGTTTCCCAAGGTCAGTCGTCAACGTACACGGTATTTTGCTCTTCATATTGCAAAATGTGTCGCTAAAGATCATCTAAATGAATCGTGTCATACTTCAAATAGTTATATTGTCGGTATTTGTTTCCCAGATATTGAGACTTCGAAAAAGTGTCATTTTTCTTTTTTAATTGCATCGTTGTAAAAGTCAGACGTTCGACCATGTTTCTGTTTAGACGGAATTGAGAAACGAATCTTTTTATTTTTTTATGTTACAAAAATCACAACCTTAAACTCTAATTACACCTCAAAAAACCAATGAGCAGAGCATGCGTCTACTGACTGGTAATGATCTAAGCTATAGCAACCCTTATAGATGCTCCTATAGACCGGGGCCTGTGCAAGGGCTTACTTGAAGTAGACATGATTGTTGAGACATAACTTTTATGTTAAATTTGATGCTATAAAATTATTAACAAAATTCAAATAAACTTATACCGTTACAAGGGTTAGTTTTTGGGTCAGATAATGTCGCATTTTTTCATGTTTCGAGCACTGGCGCCCCATTGAGTCTGATGATTCTATTGGCTTCCCTCCATCTCTCAGATGGAGCAGGTGTCCCCCGGCTTCAGCGAGCGATACCTACTGCACCCGGAGCAGTTCGCGCACGAGCTCGAGCAGTACCACCACTACGTCGAGGCGATGATCGCCATCGCGGACCCCGAAGCCAACGCGACCGACTTCGCGGACGACATCATCAGCTTCAGCAAGAGTCTTGCCAAGGTATCATCTTGTTTCTTTTTTGATACTTTACATAATAATACTTGCAATATTCATAAACAGGTGCATACACAATACTATACTACTTTTTCATTCATTTAGTTTTTTTCTTTACTCTTACATACAAATACATACACTTATCTGAGTCTTATGCCATAGTTCATTGTATAAGTAAGGCCATCGCCTACAATAATTATCTATTTGGCGTTGTGTACATAGTAAAATCTGTTTTTAGTTCACTTTCCTGTTATGATTTGCATTTTTAATCACAAATAAAATTAATACTATAATGTATCAGCCTATAACTTCCCACCGGACGGCGCAGACCTCCCTTAGTGACTCACTGTGGGGTTACGCGAGATTGGTCGATTACATACTCCAGATTCAATTTAATTTCTATTTAATCCTCTATTTCTATTTAATACTCTATTTCTATTTAATCCTCTATTTCTGTTTAATCCTCTATTTCTATTTAATCCTCTATTTCTGTTTAATCCTCTATTTCTATTTAATCCTCTATTTCTATTTAATCCTCTATTTCTATCCTCTATTTCTATTTAATCCTCTATTTCTATCCTCTATTTAATTTCTGGAGCATACGGGCTTCCTCACGATGTTTTCCCTCACCGCCGAGATAGTGACAATTTTAAAAAATCCGTATGTTCATAGATATAGGGTTTGAACGATCACACGAATGTGTGTCGAGTATAGATACGCGTAACCTATCACCGCTCTTACCATACCATTACTCTATGTCTCTCCACTGTTGGATATAGGCCCCTTACAAAGCTCACCGCCGCACACGTTCCTCGCCACTTATCATCCACCCACCGCCGGTGAACTCGTTCAAGTGGTCGGTCCACCTGACCCACACTGCGCTTCCCGGTACTCGGCCTCCGGTCGAGGACTCGTCTACCCCAGCGGTTCTTGGTCCTGCGGCAAATATCATCTGCCACTTGAACATGCCGATTCTACGAGCTATGTCGCTAGAACAGATAATAAATATAAATTTTTTATTTGATATATTTAAGGAAATAAATAAAACCGCAACCAGCCTGCTGTCGAAATCAATGAGCAAACAAAATTAACATCTACATTTTTGCGACAAAATACGTCATTTTAAATTGTCTACACTGGCGGATAGGCAGATCAAGTTTTACTCTACAAAGTCATAAACAGTTCCATTATATTAAACCGGGTAAATGTAAGTCTCCCACGACCCCCTGAAAAGGACAAAAATACAGTAAATAACGTCACGGCTCCCCCTACAACCAGATCCTAATGATATTATTTGCTTTTAACATTTGATCATAAATAATTTATTAATAAGGCACGGTGCCAGCGACTTCGTTCGCGTGAACCTTCGTGTGATTCCCGCGGGCACTCTATAAAGGATCTGGATAAAAAGTAGCCTAAATGTTAACCCGGCGCATAAGCTATAACCATGCCAGGTTTCATCAAAATTCGTTCAGTGGTCTTTACGTGACACGCGTTCAAACAGACAGAGACAAAAATTCTAAAAAATATTGTTTTGGGCTCCGTATCGTTTATAGAGTAAGTACACTGCAATGATTTTCTTCGAAAAATATATCCTGTTTGTTACGATTTCATTATATGTATAGAAAAGGTCTTTTCGTACATATGTAAGTACTTAATTTTTCCGGACCAACTGCGACTACCCGTATACGTGACCACGACACCCACGTTGAGAAACGATGCTATAGAGCAGGGGTCGGCAAGTAGTTTTAGGTGGGGTCCGCATACTGTGGGAAAATTTTAACAAGGTCCAGAAAAAAAACAACTGTCAATAATTAAGTGCTATTTATTGTATGGTTTCAAATAAAATTCTGAAATATAAAACACAAGACCTAAAATTAATGTGAGAAACTGCACCGACGGTCTTGAGCTAGTTTTTTATAGTTTGGTTCTCGAGAAGAACAGCAAATTCGAAGTGTGTCGTCTAGGTGGGCGTCCGTTAATCTCGAACGACATTTGTTTTTCAAAAAAATAATCTTTGAGAAAGATGATTCACATACGTATGTCGAGCCAAACATAGTGGCCAAATTGATAGCTAGTTTTTTGCAATTTGCATATTTTTCTGGGACATGTTTTGCCCAAAATTCTTCAGTGGATACAGTTTTATATAATTGCAAAGATACATCTTCTTGCATATCAATTATTTCCAATTGAAGTGATGGCTTTGACAGATTAAACAACTTGGCAGCCACATCTGTCCATTCTGCCGCTACATCAATTTCAAATGGTGATTTAAGAAACAGAGATAACTTGCCCATCTCTGCAAAGTCTTGGAATCTAGTAGCAAATTCGTTCTTAAGATCGGCCAAAAATTTTACAAACACTGCAATGTCTTCTACAGAGTTCTCCTTTTTATATTCAAGAATTGTCGGAAAATGAATAAATTCTTGACTTGCAACATCTTTTTCAAAGATATCCAACTTACGACGAAAAGCAGACACGCTTTGTATCAGATCACATATTAATTTTCCATTTCCTTGTAACTCTGTGTTGAGTGCATTTAAATATTTCAAAATATCTTTTAAAAAAGCCACAACCAGCATATTTCGCTTATTTGTTACAAACTCACAATGCTTTCTAGCTCCTTGCGTATCTAAGTTTTGCAAGAAGGAGGTTACTTGTTCTTTTATTAGCAAGAAACGTTCAAGAACTTGACCTTTACTTAGCCAACGAACATTGTTGTGTTGTAGTAAGTCCGAATATGCTGAATCACATTCAGAAAGAAACTCCTTGAAATGTCGGTGCTGAAGAGCAGAATGAGATCTCATAAAATTAATTAACTTGACCAAGCTGTCCATCACTTCTTTCAGTGTAGCACTAAGTTTTCCACAAAGGGCTGCCTGGTGAATTATGCACTGATAAGATATTAGACCTGAATTTTTATCCCTGATTCTCTTTACTACACCTTTTTCTTTGCCAATCATTGCTGGGGCCCCGTCAGTTGAAAGTGACACCATTTTATCGTAACTGATGTTAGATTTAGTAATAAATTTATCAATTACCTTGAATAAATCTTCTCCTCGAGTGTTACCTTTCAACGGCAATATTGTTAGCAATTCTTCCCTAAAAATTTGACACTCAATGTCAAGAAATCTTACGAAAATAGACATTTGTTCATCATCAACAATATCACATGATTCATCAAGTGGTATTGCGTAGCAAGGTGCCTTTTGCAGAAGTTCGAGAAGAGTGTTTTTAATATCAGCAGCTAAAATTTCAGTTCCTCGTGTATTACTTCTCGCTGACAATGGAATACTTTGAATTGCAGCGACAACATCTTTTTTTTCTTCAAAAAGTGCCGTGACTACTGCCAACATACATTCCTTCACTATCTCAGAATCTGAAAATGGTTTCTGGTGTTTATTAAGCGTCCAGCACACACGTAACGCTGCTTCTGTGGATTTTTCTTGCTCACTCATGCAACGAACTAGTAATTTTGTGCTTTTATTGTATGAACTGAGATATGCCTGAAGTTTTTCTTTACGAGCCTCACTGCCAAGAAGAAAGTTTTTGTGGAATTGCTGATGAGTTGTTTCATAGTGTCGCTTTAAATTTCCACTTTTAACGATAGCGACAGTTTTATTGCATATAAGGCACACTGGAACCGCTTGAGGCCTATCAGGCAGCGTAAAACAATATTGTTCAGTCCATTCTGCCAGAAACCTCCTATTTTCACTGTCCACTTTTCGCTTTTTCGGATCCATATTAACGTAGATTACACACAAAAAGGTTTTTTATTAAACAAACGAAAACGCGACAAATCACAAAACAAATGAACAGTTGCTCCGCGGTTTGTGCTGCAACTGACCGACTGGCAGTCTGCTTGCCCCCGCCCACTCGCCCGCACCCCCGATTTCGACACTAGTTCGCGCTGTTTCAACAAACAAAACAGTCGCAAGCGCGCCGCAGTAAGGTAATTACGCGGGGCGCTGTGAAATGCTTCCGCACATATTTCCGTAAATATGGTACATAGTTCAATCTATCGATGTTTCGTGTGCATAACAAAGATTTAAAAATATTTAAATCACATCAGTTATAGGTAACTAATTCGCACAAACACAGGCTTTGCATATAGGAAACTAATCAAACCATATCATTGGTAGGTACTTGTAAAACCGGTTAACTAGGCAACCTAAAATAGAATAAGTACTAAGTTAGATTCTATATGGCTTCAAAATATTATTTCAATTAATAAAGGTATAGTATACCTTATCTACGTATTAATTTATACTTGGTATACAATACATTACAATATTTGGCGGTCCGAGTTTCGACCTTTCGCGGTCCGCAAACGGACCGCGGTCCGCCTGTTGCTGACCGTTGCTATAGAGTATACCATACTGTGTTGCAGATAATGACGCCGATGGAGGTGCGCCGCAGCGGCACCCACATGTTCCACGAGGTGAGCGTCACGCAGCTGCTGCAGGGCTCCGGGGAGGGACCAGTGCAGTGGAAAGAGGTAACGTATGGTTCACTTATTTATAACAACACCCACGAGGTCTAGATGAAAATCCATTAACGGTGCGGTGCCTACGGGTTTTTGAATAGAGTTTTAAAAAAGTCTCATAAATGGACGCCCGCCCATACCGGAACACTAGTTACTCAGCTCGTGGGCTATCTGGCGAACTTTTTCGTCCTTCGTATATTATTATATTTTTTTAGTTGTTTCATCGGTCTAGTTAAATTATATAATTTTATTTCATACATTTGTCTTCGGAATGGCTATATTCTTGTGGCTCTAATGGCCTTCCTTTCAAGAGTCACCGGACGTGTATGGTTCAGGGTGAGCGCAGAAGGCGCTCAGCCAGGACCAGACATTATTTTCAATTATTTTTTGTTTCACTATGATTTGGGCATCTAAAAATTTAGGTAAATATATCGTCTTTAACAAAGTTGGATTATTTTCGATGTGTTAAATTTTGATATTAATAGAAATCCCCGGAAATAAAAATAATTGTGAGAGGATTTGTGCACAAATACACAGTTGTAAAGAATTATGATATCTTAATCTGGATGTTCAGAATTGAGAAAGAAAATAATTATCTTTGAGCTACTTACTTAACATCTTCTTATTTCACTCGAGTGAAATAAGAAGAATCTAAATCCAATAAGAAGATCCAATGAGTTAAAAATCTAGCAATCATAAAGCTAATGTAATCGTGTTATTACGTTGAAGTGTACAATTTGCAGCACCAGTGGGAGAGGTACCTTAAACTGGTGTTTTCCAACACGAGCGTGACGCTGCATGCACACAAGGACCGCATCATCGTGATGGACTTGCCGTACTTACAGAAGCTCGCCGTGCTGCTTTCAGATACCAGCAACCGGACCATTGGTGAGATGACTTATCTCTTCACTAATCACGTAATAATTTGTTAATATTAATAATTTCCATCTCATCCTGTCAACCCTTTACTCAACCCTTTTTCCAAATCAATTCCTACGTTTTTAAAGGTAGGTGTGATCAAATCCGTCTTCAAATCCGGAGGCGTGTCAATGTTTCCTATTCTAAACTCTTTAGTTTACATGAGTATCTTTATGTCATGTACCATGGATGTCCATGGATCACAGTATCCACTTACCACTGGGTAGACTGTAGACGGTAGACGGTCGTCTGCCGCCTTCTTCCTATAAAAAAATATTAGCAGTATTACTGGAACCGAAGTTACTCCAATAAATCTTTTTGTTAAGAATTAACGGCAATAATTAGTCACAATAACTGTGATAGTGTTTGCTATGGCTAGTGTTGTGAAAACGAGCGTTAAGCGCTCGACGCTCAAGCGCTGATGAAGTTTTAAGACTTTCGCGTTAAATGCTAGTAAGAGTTATAATACAATTTTTAATGTTTGGTGGTCTTGAACCCTTGCAGTTAAAAGCTCGTGTGTAATACGGTTAAGGTTAAAGGTAGCTTGCAATGCGGTTTGCGATCTGCGCGGATGGAGGCACAATCGCGGTGGGGTAGTCGCACGACGCATGCATTAGTGGTTACGCGTCATATGATATTTGTTTGACCAATTTTGAGTGTGCTATAACTATGGGTGCTATAACAGCGCCTATAAATATTCAAAATATACGTGGGCAGGAGACGACGAGTTACTTTTATTATATTACCCATGATCTGACACACAGAAGAGCTATTCACTGTTCACCGATCTGACATATTTTATATTTGAATTTGCGCTATCGCAGTGGCAGCGACATCCGCCCATATTCCGGCCAAATTAAATGAGTGTGTAGAAGTGAACGGTGCTCATTTAAACGCGATTGTTTTTCATAAATGAAAATTTAATTATCGCTCTTTAAAATTATAATGAACATGTATTAATTATGCAAACATTTAGTTTTAATTTTTACTGTTCAATAACGAAAATATTTCTGAGACAGCCTTAATTTAGAAAATAAGTCGTAAACCGTCGCGCGTTACGCACCGCAACGCTAGACGCACAGCTCCCGTAGGATACACGCGTGCGCAGCGAATGTTTGATATTTTCGCGACGTAACGCGTGACGCGACGCGTCGCTTATTTGAACACAACATAAGGACATAAGGTCCAGCAGGACATAAGGTAGATGGGCGATAGGTGATTTTTTTGAATTTTTAGGATAATTATAAAATAAAATACAAATGGATATTTATTTTGATTGACTATTATTAGGATGAACATTTCTTTTAAAACAAAAGAATTCAAAAGAGTACCAGTTGTTGTAACTCTAATTTAGTTAAATAAAAGAAACATTATAATAATACATTTTTATTATGTACTTCCAATGTGTATGACATAAGATCATAGATAATCTAGACAGTAGCATAGAGTGTATAAAAGTAGTGATGTGACATACATCACATTACAACACCTCCCTCCCTAGAATTGGAACACGGCTAAATATCTAGGACTTGTCTAGGTTTAACAGTTCTACCACTTCTAGTCATATAGGGTACATTAATATTTGTGGGGAAACTCTGTTCAGTTACATGAGTTTTGTTTTTCCTATCCACTGTCTCATTGTAATCATCAACATCAATCATTAGGTTAGCATTATCATTCACTGTAGTAAATGATTTCTTCATTTGTGATGTATTGCGCCTTAAGGGCTTACAATCATTTTGTTTCATTATAATGTAGGAGCGAGGCTCCTTGGACTTACATATGATCTTAGCTTTATTCCACATCTTTCCTTCCCTAAAAACTACATTGTCTCCAGGCACATAATCTGTGACCTTCATTCTTGCTGTCTTATCAAAAGTATTCTTATACAAAGATTGTCTTAAAACTAGTTTATTAAATGCATCATTCTGCACTTTAGGTCTTAGTACATCACTATTACAGGGTAATATTCTTAACCTCCTGCTGTTTAACATCTGTGAGGGTGTTATATCTAGACCAGACAGTGGTGTGTTATTATAGTGCAATATACCTTCTCTATAATCAGAGCCATCCTCTTTACATTTTTTTTAAAATCTGTTTGCAGATGTGCACTGCTTTTTCTGCCAAACCGTTACTCTTAGGGTATCTTGGGGTTGAGGTTGACAAAACAATATCTTTAGATTTAAAGTAGCATTTACATTCATATGAAGAAAATGGTACATTATCAGCAATTAGCTCTACCGGATAACCAAAACGAGTAAAGGCTTCTTGCATGGCACTAATTACAGATTTAGTAGACTTGTCTCTCAGTGGCAAAAGCTCTATCCAGTGTGAGAAGTAGTCAATAATCACTAAAAAGCATTTTCCATTAAAGTCTAGTATATCACAGCCTACTTTAGTATAGCGTTCTTTAGGTATTTTATGGGGTAACAATGGTTCATTATAGTTTTTGGAACTATACTTCTCACACGGTCTACATTTTTGTACATAGTTATGTATATCAGTTCGCATATTTGGCCAATAAAATAAAGGCTTAGCTTTGGAGATACATTTGGAAATACCACAATGACCTTTATGTAGAATATCAAGGACATAGATCTTCAGTGACATAGGTACTATGAGCCTATTTCCTACAAATAATAAACCATCCTGCATGTACATGTCATCTCTAAATTTTTCATAAATTTTGAGCTCAGCTGGTAAGGACTTTGGCCAACCATGATAGTAAAATTCTGCAATTTTTTTTGTTCAAGTCAGATGGGTCCAAACATAATCTAATTTTCTTATTTGGCCGCTCAACTAATACAATTCTGTTTACACATGCTTTGTTACTTATATTCTCTACTTTTACAATAGCTTCTCTCTTTTCCAGTCTATCTAATTCAGTTCTTAACGGCTCCAACATGGAGTGTGGGATTCTAGGCGAAGGATAACAAATTGGATCTAAAGAACATCTGGTGGGAATTTCAAAAACACCAGGCACCTTGCCAATCCCCTTAAATACTTCAACATTTTCTTGAATAAAATTTTCTTTATTGACATCAGGTACAGTTGCCTGTACATTATGCACCCTTTTTATCAACTTTAGGCTGACACAACCAGGCAAACCCAGCAGCATGGATTTACAGTCAACAATTATAAAATTCTCTAGACATTTATTGTCTCTGTATTTACACTGCAAACTGATCATGCCTAACGGTCTAACCTGGCTGCCCTCAAACGACTCAAGTTTTATATTTGTTGGCAGTAGCTTTAATTTTAAATTTTTATTAATTTTGTTAAATAAATTAACAGGCATTATACTGACATCGGCACCCGTGTCAAGCTTACATTTTATTGTGGTGTCCTCAATAATGATAACTTCAAACCACTCAGATTTTAAGCTATTTATACTTTTAGCTTCCTTGCAGTGAACAGTTTCACAATTACTATCAGAATTTGACTCTTTATTTACTTCACGCACTTTTTTATGACTGCTGACCCTGCAACTCACTGCAAAATGATTTAACAAGCCACATTTCACACACTTTTTACCAAATGCTGGACATGAACGTGGACCATGCTCCGTTTGGCACCTCTTGCACTTGAATATATTGGAAGGTTTCTTATTGATTCTTGCGGCTTCAATGGACACAGGATTCATCGCTGATACTTGTCTTGACGCCTGCTCTTTGGTCTGGCAAAATTTTATTGCCTTATCTAGTGTAAGCTCATCAACTCTGAGTAAGGCTTCCTGTGTTCCTTTGTCATAGACAGTTTGAACTATGTGATCCCTCATCAGTTCGGTTTCCATAGTTTTATATTCACACGATTTTATCAAATGTCTGCAGTCCGTCATATATGCATCAAACGGTTCGCCCTCTTGCTGTTTGCGTTCATTAAATTTGAAGCGCTCGAAAACAATATTTGTTCGAGGATTTATATGCGCAGTGATTGCACTGACAACATTTTCATAGGTCAACTCGGTTTCAGCGATAGGGATTGTTGACACGACTCTAGCGGCTTCCGGCCCCATCATGTTTCGCAACAAGGATAATTTTACCGCATCTGGGCTTTTATTTTTACCCGTAACGACCAAGTAATCTTCAAAACTGCACAACCAGAACTTCCATTCTGAAGCTGCATTTTCTCTTGAAATATTTAAGTTTGGTGGCAGTTTAACCGAGACATTTTCTAATTGGGATGCACATTTGCCGGCGTCCATCTTGATATTTTGATCTTGATTTTCGTAAAAATTTTTTGTTGCAAACTTGTAAACTTAAGTTTGTGTCGAAACTTTATAAAATTCACGGTTCAATGTTTAGTTTGGGATGCACATTTGCCGGCGTCCATCTTGATATTTTGATCTTGATTTTCGTAAAAAATTTTTGTTGCAAACTTGTAAACTTAAGTTTGTGTCGAAACTTTATAAAATTCACGGTTCAATGTTTAGTTTTATCGGCTGCGCCATGTTGTAACTCTAATTTAGTTAAATAAAAGAAACATTATAATAATACATTTTTATTATGTACTTCCAATGTGTATGACATAAGATCATAGATAATCTAGACAGTAGCATAGAGTGTATAAAAGTAGTGATGTGACATACATCACATTACAACACCAGTAGATAGGTACATTAGGTATACTAATTTAATATGTTTTTATCATTACAAATTTACTTTCTTCCTATCTTTCTTTGTTTAGAAACAAATTTAGAAAGTGTTCTCAGTAATGCGCTTATATCACTGTGAGTTGCAGTGTCACACTCCGCTGAACATTTCCTGACGCATTAAAATATTTTTATGTTCAGCTCGTAAAGATAACGCCGGCAGTTAAATTAGATAAGTTACATAGAATATTTTATCTATAATCGATGCTTTATAACTAAATTTTTATGCAACAAGCTGTAACATCAGACTTGTGTGGTGAAATGAACTCTATGATCGGTAACGGAGTTGATGTATCATCACGTTATGTACGGTCTACCACTTGACTTCTCAAACTTTAAAGAATGAAAGATGTTAAGACTTAAGAAAGATTGTTTATTTGTAAGAACATTTATATGTTGTATTCACTTTTGTATGTCTCTGACTCACAGCACAGGGACTCATAGTGTATGGCCATTTAGCGTAGCGTTATTTAAAAAAAGTCAAACCCATAACAATATAATGGTATTTACCTTTGAAAATGGTAAAAATAAAAACATAAACCTGCAACATAACATGACGAATTTAAAGCAACAGTGGAAGTGGATTCATCTGAAACTACGTCTGAGTTAGCAGCAGCCTTCGGCGTAAGTGAGTAAACGATATTGATTCTATTGCGTCAAATCGGGAAAGTGAAGAAGCTCGGAAAGTGGGTACCGTATGAGCTTAATGAAAGTCAACTGCAAACACGCGTCGAAGCTTGCCTTACTTTCTGAACCGGCACAAAAATGAAGGGATTCTGAATCGTATTGTCACTTATGATGAGAAGTGGCTTCTGTATGTTAATCGTAACCGTTCGTCCCAATGGTTGAACCCAGGAGACAGCCAAACAATGTCCCAAACGTCTCCATGATAACGCTCACCCACGCACTGCACGACAGTCTCAAAGTTAGAGGAGCTTCGACTGGAAACTCTCTGTCAACCACCGTACTCGCCAGACCTCGCCCGTAGAGAATTGCATTTTTTTCGGAATTTGGATAACTTTTTACAGTGGAAAAAATTCAACTCCGATAAGACAGTGAAAATGCCTTCAGAGAATTCATCGATTCCCGTCCCCAGGAGTTCTATAGCAGAGCCATCAATCAACTTCCATTAAAATGGCAAACGTGTATTCATAATAATGTACAATACTTAGATGATATAAATATATAATAATTTTCATACAAAAAAAAAATGATTTTTTTTTTCATATAAAACTGCAATTTCATAAGTAAGGACCTAATATTTATACGACTATTTTAACGACTGTTTTCAGGCTATTTTATGACTATTTTCGTGACTATTCACAAGACTATTGTGACACTATTTACACGATTATTTTCAGACCATTTACACGACTATTTATGCGACTGTTTCATCGTCAATCCTCAGAGCGTTTCCTGTGGTGGAGCGTGTTCTCAACTGTAGCACCAATGACACTAAGTGCGTTCCGGTCCCTCGGGTTCGAGTTTTCGCGCGCGGTGTTCGGGCTGCAGCAGCGCACGCCGCGCTGGAAGAGCTGCGCCGCCAACGTCAACGCCAACTTCGGCGTCGCGCTCAGCTACCTCTACGTCAGGAGGCATTTCGACCAAACCTCCAGGAAGAAGGTAAAACATACCATCAGCCCGTGTCTCACTGCTGGATTTAGGCCTCTCTCGCGGACCGCCACCGCACACAGTTCTCTACTCTTCTCATCCACCCACTAGCGCCGATCGTGTTCAAGTCGTCAATCTACGTCCCAGGTCGGAGCACGTCCCACGCTACGTTTCCCGGTACCTACCTGTCTCTCCATTCGAGGACTTGTCCCCCATCAGTTATCGGTCCTGCGGTATATATGGCCTGCCAACTGTCACTTCAGCTTGATGCTTCTCTCGTCCAGAACGTAAACACCACTGTTTAAACAGCACTATACAATTGTATATTGTTAAATCGAGCGCCGAACACTTCGGGGATAGAGGGAGGGGGGGGGGGGATAGAGAGCAAGCGCTATATTGCTGCCAGCCCGTTCAGTGTCCACTGCGGGACATGGGCCCTCCTCATGCATATTGTCCTTCTTTCATCAATGACTAACAAACTGAACTTATATGGCGCACTTTCTATGTCAAAACTTGAACGGCACACTGTGCATCTTGTAGGCACTCGTTTATTAATGATTAACAAACTGATCTCGTCAGGCCATAGAGATGATCGAGGACGTCCGGGACGCGTTCGCGGAGGCCGTGCAGCAGCTCGAGTGGATGGACTCGAGCACGCGCGTGAAGACGCTGAGCAAGCTGCGGGCTATCAGGAACTTCGTCGGGTTCCCCGCGTGGCTGCTCACGCACGAGCAGCTCGACAAGCACTACAAACACGTAAGAAATGCTACCAACTATTCACTTTAAGAATTTATTAGATTTTTATATACAGACGTCCAGTGAATAGTGGTCACAACCTTGAAACTGTCGATAGATCTGTCTTTATCCTGAGTTTCTAGCTAATTTTTACGTACAAATGACTTAGAACGTGAACATTTGCGAAACGACAAAGCAACTGAAGTCATCAATCCCTTTCGCTCTATTTTTCTTCCATAGATTTCTTTCCTTTTAACTTGTATTATTTAAAGATGTGTGTAACACAGAAAGCGGTAAATGCATAAACTGTTCACTCCGTGAAGGCCACAACTCTACCCTTAATGACAAGGGAATTTCAGCACATAAATCAGTATAAGGATCCATGTACATTGAGGAATGTTACACTTGCTTCAATTTTTTTATTCTCACTATGCTTTTCTCTACCGTCGAGCTAATGGCAACTAAAAAAATCCAGAATGAGCCGAAGTTCCAATTCCTTACCTCACGAATGTGAATCAAGGGTTAAGCCCTAGGTTATTACCATTTGACACAAACTTAGGTAGAATATTTTACTTTACAGGCTGAAGTAGTGGAGGGAAGTCTGTTCGAGACATACTTGAAGTTGACGTCAGCAGCTGTCAAGAAGTCATTCGAGTCATTGAGGGAAAAGCCCGACAGGAACAGGTAAGTTATCAGACTCTTAATACTTTTTTAAAGTATTATTTTGAAATTTGAAATACAAATATTTTAACAACCTGAAACCTAACCTTTAAAAATCTAAGATACTCAACGCGACATTGAAAACGTTCCTAAAAATGTTTTATTTAGCGCTCTTTTTGTACAACATCTCACTGAAACAACGCAAAAGCTGAAAATAGGTTATTCAGTATCGAGACTAGAATCCATTCTAACAGTTATTGCCCTTTTTTTAAAAAGTTATTGTTAATATTTAGTATATCTTTTATACTACGCGCAATTACTCAAAACAAACACATTAATTGCAACTAACAAGCCCACACGTACCGGTCATACTGAGCGCTACGAATGTTTTAGATAGAACGACAAAACTACATGTTTGTAACTTTTGATTTATCTTTCACTAAAACAGTTTTGTATACTCGTTAGTAGACGTGTTACAGGATTTGCGTTATTTCACTGATAAATTGTATTTTTTTTATGGCTATTAGAACTTCAAGAAGCTTTTACAGTAATACAGATTAATCTTGTTATTGTGGTATTTTTTATTTTCATTAATTGTATATTTTTGTATTTTTATTATATACAGAAGCTCATCTTTCGCCCTTCTTTACAATGTACTTGTGTTTCAGATGGGTAGCAACAGCAACGACAGTTAACGCGTTTTATTCAGCTACCCTCAATTCAGTCAGTGAGTAGTAAATAGTTTCTGTATGTCGATACGTTTTGCTTTTTTAAATCTTTATACTTGCATACGGGCCTTCTTTATACTTGCACACGGGCCTTCTTTATACTTGCATACGGACCTTTGTTATACTTGCACGCGGGCCTTCTTTATACTTGCATACGGGCCTTTGTTATACTTGCACACGTGCCTTCTTTATACTTGCACACGGGCCTTCTTTATACTTGCATACGGACCTTTGTTATACTTGCACGCGGGCCTTCTTTATACTTGCATACGGGCCTTTGTTATACTTGCACACGTGCCTTCTTTATACTTGCACGCGGGCCTTCTTTATACTTGCATACGGGCCTTTGTTATACTTGCACACGAGCCTTCTTTATACTTGCACACGGGCCTTTGTTATACTTGCACGCGGGCCTTCTTTATACTTGCATACGGGCCTTTGTTATACTTGCACACGAGCCTTCTTTATACTTGCACACGGGCCTTCTTTATACTTGCATATGGGCCTTCTTTAAACTTGCACACGGGCCTTCTTTAAACTTGCACACGGGCCTTCTTTATACTTGCACACGGGCCTTCTTTATACTTGCACACGGGCCTTCTTTTTTGTAGCGTTTTAACGGGGCAATTTATTTTATTTTTGAAGGATCCTATCCTCTATAAGAAACAACTAATAAAAAAAATCAAAACGCAGGGACATGCTCACGGTAGATATCTGTAACACCATTAAAAAGTAATTGCCCTATTGCCAGAAATCAGGGGAATACGTTTGTATGGACAAGACGCTGCTGTCCTCATACCGTTTATACTCCCCTCTTAAAGCATATTAACACTTAAATAATTAACACTGACTTGTATTGCAGCGTTCCCGGCCGGCATAATGCAGCCGCCCTTCTACGGGAACGGAATTGAGTAAGAATTTACATTAAATTAATAATTTTAATGTCAGAGCCCATTCCCGTCCTATACCTCCCCATTGTCCCAACCCTTTCTCCAGATCCATACCCACATCTCCAAAGGCAAGTAGCAAAGGCTTTCTTTTATACAGCAGAAGATATACTAACTGTTAATAGTGAAACCCTGGATACAATTTCCGCATTCCCACAGCCGCTGATCGCGCTCGACTGGCCACGTTACCCCTCTCTCACAGAAGACTACCTTCAAATGTACTGCATTTCCTACTTTATCGTATTTCCTCATTGTACATGTTTCGCTAGTGAGTGAGATATGTCAGAGCCCATCCAATCCATTCCTTAATCTGCAGGGGTAGACAGTGCATCCGGGGGCGTGCCAACGTTTGTCATTCTGGACTGATGTTGGCATGTATCGCGGATGTATATGGACGACAGTACCCACTTGCCACCAGGTGGACCGCTCGTATTTTTGTTTCTGTAAAAAAAACATGTCGATATCTATCAACAATGGCAGAAGTTGGCACAATTGCATACTACTGATGAGTTGTATACTGCCCTGGATTTAAGGATAAGGTTTTGGAAAAAAGATTGCAACGGACGGGGAATGGGGAGTAGGTATAATGTGATGGGGAAAGACACGTTGGTTTCATTGCTGCTTATTTGTACTTTGTATCTTTAGTTAAATAAAATATTTTTTTAAATTATTTCCTTTCCAGAGCCATTAATTACGGATCTATTGGTGCCATAATGGGCCATGAGGTCACTCATGGCTTTGATGACCAGGGTAAGTAGATAAGAAAATAAATTCAGACACGATAGTCCACATTAGGATTCCCTGTATCGTCAGGCTACAGATAAATAAACTGGTCAAACCCGAAAGAGTCTAGAATGGACACGTATCTCCATTTTAGACTCTTTTGGGAAGTCGTTTATACGAACCCCGGTTCGTATAACCGAGTCTTGGCTTTTTTACGTGGTGTCGGTCGGCTATAAAATAGCATAACCCCGTCTCCTCCCGGGGCCGGGGGTGTGGTGGCGACTAAGGGATAACAAAGCCGCTACCACAAACCCAGAGGAACTATACCACTTCTAAAAGAGTGGACTGACCAACCCGCTTGGCTCAGCATGGCGTTTTAAAACCATACAACCCTCAAGCACAATCTGCATGAGGGGGGCCATGTCCACCAGTGGATACTAAAACGGTTGATTGCAGGTATACTACTAAGATTTTTACTTCAATATTTTTCCGATTCGCGACTTCATGCAAGCGAGTCGAGAATATATACTTCTGTCAGCGATATTTGTGCTTGAGTATTACCCATATTGGTGGTATGAGTGAAGTAACATATGGTGCTGTAGGTCGTCGTTACGACGAGGAGGGCAACCTGAAGCAGTGGTGGTCGGCGGCGACGCTGGAGCACTACCACGACAAGGTGCAGTGCATCATCGACCAGTACAGCAAGTACCACCTGCCGCAGCTGCCCAGCTACACGGTAACGTATTGTCACTGAGCTATTTGGAAAAATTGAACACAAGAAATTAAAAATCGAAAATAATAAAAACACCTAAAAAACCTAAAGACATTAGGTACTAAAAGAAAAATACAGTTATAATTTAGAAGAGTACTATGATCATAAATTTAAGTAAACTTCGGTGTATCTGTCACCTTCTTAACGGCTTCCTCCCACCGGGCTTATATTTAGATATATATGTTTAACTATACCTTTGTAAGGGGGAGTGTGCATGCTGCATTCGCACAGCCGCTGGCCACGTTACCCCTCTGACAGAAGGAATGCAGTACATTCAAGGTATTCACCTTGAAATGTACTGCATTTCCTACTATATCGTATTTCCCTAATGTACCTACGTGTTTCGGTAGTGAGTGAGATATCTCAGAGCCCCATTCCCATCCAATCCCTCCCCATTTTCCCAACCCTTACTCCTCAATTCATTCCTTAATGTCCAAAGGTAGGCAGAGCATCCGGGGCGTGATAACGTTTGTCATTCTGGACTGATGTTGGCATGTATCGCGTATGTCTATGGACGACAGTACCCACGTACCATCAGGTGGATCCACTGATCAAAGCAATCAAAGCTGTTTATCAAAGCATCTAATAACTTTATTAAATGGCTTCTTCTTTTCTTATATATAATTGTCAATTATTGGTCGGTGTGTGTGCAGGTGCACGGCTTCAACACACAAGGTGAGAACATCGCGGACAACGGCGGGCTGCGCGCCGCGCTCAACGCGTACTCGCTGTTCAGGCGCAGGCACCCCGCCGACGGGCGAACCACACTACCTGGACTACCCCAGTATAAACCTGAACAACTGTTCTTCCTGGGATTTGCGCAGGTAATCAGATTACATCTATTCTATACATATAGTCCAGCTCCGCCACTCGGCCGCCGAGTGCACCGCGCACTGCAAGTCTGAGAATAACAACAAACAAACACGACAACAAGCTGTACAAGTAGCTGTACTTGCAAATCTGCATGGGTTCAAGACACGAAGCGAGAACATCGCGGACTACGGCGATGTGCGACACGCTGCCAGAACTGTACCAATATAAAAGCCCCAAGTATGGGTTCTTCGTGTGATTTGCGCAGGTAACGAGATTAGATCTATTCAATACATACACCGTCATTGAAAAGTTTTAGGACCACTTAAAACAACCATAATTTTTTTCCCAAAAATAATTTTTATTGAAACCAAAGTCAGAAATGTTCAAAAACAATGAATTTTTTCGATTTTAATCACTTTCGCTCGATATGACCACCTTTTGCCTTGACAATTTCCTTCAAACGGTCTGTGAACGAGTTGCATGCGGCACGAACGTGATCTTCCGGTATTTTGGCCCATTCTCGAACAATGGCTTTCTTGAATGCATCCATACTATGGTATTTTTTTGCGCCGACCTTGGTCTCCAAAATGGACCAGAGACAATAATCTAGCGGGTTTGCATCGGGAGATTTGGATGGCCATTCAGTGTGCGAAATGAAGTTCGGAACGTTGTTTTTTAACCATTCTTGGTTCACAAGCGCTTTATGTGCCGGTGCCGAGTCTTGTTGAAACGTCCACGGTCTCAAACCGAATTGTTTACGTGCCCACGGCTTCAGAGCAGCTTCCAGGACTTTTTCCCGATAGTATGTCGCATTCACTTTGACGCCAGGGTCGATGAAAACGATTGGAGTGCGCCCATTTTCGGTTACAGCTGCCCAGACCATAATTTGTGGTGGATGTTGGTTTCTGCCGACCGTACGATGATCCAAATTTTCACTCGACCTCTCTTTTAGCCATACACGATCATTTTGTTTGTTCAAATATTGTTCCAATGGGAAATTTTTCTCATCGGAGAACACAATGTTCGGAATTTCACCACTTGCGTGCCGACGAAGCAACAACTTTGATCGGTCCAGTCTAACTTTTTTTTGCTTTGCAGTGAGTTCATGCACTTTTTGGCACTTGTACGGCTTGAGTCCAAGGTCGTTTTTCAGCATACGGTTCATTGATTCGGTTGATACATGCAATTCTTTTGCCAGTTCATTTGCACTTCGGCGCGGATTTCGACGAATTCGTTCTCTCACTTTCTTGACCGTAGATTTTGTTGTTGCACTTTTTGGACGGCCACTTCTTGGTTTGTCGTTCACGCTACCGGTCTCATTCCATCGTTTTATGGTGCGACACACGAAGGATTTGTGGATTTTGAGGTGTTTTAGGTCGCGAACAATTTGCATTGTTGATTTTTTGCCCAAATAAAGAGCAATTACCGCATTACGCTTCATTTCCATGATGTAAAACTTTTTTTCTATAAATCGCGGAACAAAATGCTTTCGTACGCTTGTAAACAATAGACTGAAGTGTCATTAGGCTAAATTTGACAGTTGTGGTACGAGCGGTTTGAAAATGACAGCAGTCTGAAGTTGGTCCTAAAACTTTTCAATGACGGTGTATAGTGGAGTACCGTCCAGCGCCGCGGTGCCGCCGGACGCACCACACTACTGGGACTGCTGCAGTATAAACCCGAGCAACTGTTCTTCCTGGGATTTGCACAGATGATGAGATTGCCTTCATTATACAGGTAATGCGTAATGTGCAGACATCCCGCCGGCGGCACTGCCGCAATATAAGCCCGAACAATTATTCCTCCAGGGATTCACGCAGGTAATGCGATTCTTTTTATTGTAATAACTAGCTGTCAGCGGTGCCCTTCCAAAAACTCCAGAGTTCGCCCTCCGCAGACTTCGACCTGCGGCCTCGCTTCAATACAAGGTGGAGCAACTGCAGCTGGTATACTTGACTCACTAAATACTAGGTACGTCAATATTGATCGATATCGGCATGTAGCGCAAATATCCATGGACGACAGTAAGGCTTCGGGCACGGTGCAGCCAACCAGACAGTAGTTGATCGTACAACCAAGTGACCAGTCGCCCGTAGTCGCAGTCGATCGCATCTTTACAGACGGAAGTTAATTTTTAATATTAACGTAAGGCATATATTAATATTAAAAAAAAAAAACGGGTGATTCCTCTATGGTTTTATCTATCAGTTGCGGTCACAAACCACACCCCTAGTCGATCAATTATATTTTATGGATTTTTAATTGTTTAGGGAATGCGTTCGTTTGGGTGCAAGGCGCTATTCAATAATGTGACACTATTTTACAATTTTATTGTAGGTAAATCTAAGGTCCGCCTCTGTCGCCCGACCGTTTATTATCAGGCGATCTAATCGTCTGCCAGTCTTTCTACAAAAAAAAACTCATTAATATGTGTCTATCCGACAGATCTGGTGCGGCAACTCAACAGTAGGTGCCCTTAAGTCAAAGCTAGTGGAGGGCGTACATAGCCCTAATAAGATCAGAGTTATCGGCACCCTCAGCAACTCCAAGGAGTTCGCCGACGCGTGGCGGTGCCCCAAGGGCTCGCCCATGAACCCGGAACACAAGTGCGTGCTGTGGTGAACTCATGTGTTAAATAGCGGTCGCGACACACGACTGATGTAATTTGGTCATTTATACCCACTGGTACCTTAAGCAGCTATTAAGAAGGGCCAGGAATGGTTTAGTGTAATCCGACAGGGATTTAAATGAACATGGGAAATTAATCGCTTGGCCATCTTCGTATTTTCGTCCATCGTCTCGCCGAGAGATATATATATAATATAAAGTGGTCACAACGTCATGTGTTTTTGGATGTTTGTTTATTTTTTTTACTCATTATTCGTGTTTGTTCAGAATACGAAGATGGCCGATCGGCATTATTTAATTGTTTATTTACTAAAAAGTATCGAAATACCCATTCATATTTCTATTTATACTTTCTCTATTAAGATTTTTATCTCATTCAATTATAAAATTTGATATAAACTTGTAACGTAAATTCAAATGAAATAAATAGGTATACGTTTAGTTTAACTATTAACCCTCATATTGGAGATTGTGACTTGACTGTCACAATCTCCCTCATTTTCATTTTGAGGATTTGCACCAGAGATGATTTTGAGATCCGATTTTTTTCAAGATCACCGGTAAACCACTGGATAAATAAGAGTGACAAAACATGTTTGTTATGTCACTCTTATATGTGCAGTGGTTTATCCATTCGGAGGCGCCATTTTTTATGTAGGTATAAATATACCTACATAAATTGTACTACATAATTTCCGAATTTGTAGGCCAATTATTTTTTTTCAGTTGGTACTTTTTTGATAGATCTCATTTTATTCGAAGACCCACAGATCCTTTAATTACATATGCTACAGAATTATCTATTCGTGGCCATATTGAAACAAGTCACATTTGCTCAAGTGTATACACCGCTTTACGTTATCGGTATTTATCGGTTTTTCTGATGATGCAATTATCTGATGCAGTTCTAGTTCATTTAAATCCTTGTCCGATTATAACGTGTCGCCTTTTATATTTAATTTTTGAGCGGTAGCGATGGATTTTAGTATAAAAAATTGCTCGTTGGAATACGGTCGTTAATGTATAAGCATGCGCCGGCAAAAAGCAATTGTGATGTTAGGTTTAAGTAAACCAAAGACAATTATAGGTTACCGTAAAGTTACCGTCTTAGTGTAATGTGCTTTATGTACAAGTGTTTATACTTAATACTGGATGCACTATATGTTACAGCGCATAAATAAAAATAATTGATTTACTTTTATACGTGACTAAAACAAATTATTGGTTTAAATAAAGCACCATATAAGATGGAAAAAATGAGAGATAGTCATAGACAAAATATTTTTAAGTGCAAATATAACCACCTTATTCTATAAGCCTTGAAAGGGTTTATTAACATTTTATTAACGAATTTATGAACTAATTTGAGCATAAACAATTATAAATTGGTTGTTCAATAATTACGTCAAGTCTGTTACTTTTTGCATGATTGACTCCACTCGCTCAAAGCTAAACGTGGATAAAATATTTTATTATGTGCTTAACTCCTGTACATCTCTAACTATAAAGGAACAAAATAAAATTATTTATTGTAAATAAAATTTTAAAATCATATTGTATTTCATTTTTTCCTAATATACTGGAACTCGTACACGGGTGCCGCAGACTTGGTGCCTTTTTGCACACGCTTTGGTTTAATAATCTGTACTTCTTTGCTCTGTAGATGCCGTTTCAACTCCATCTTCTGTTGTATTATTGTCAGTTCCTTTTCTCTCTCTATTCTCTTTGCTAACTCCCTGTAGATCTTTAGTTTTTTCTTTTTCATGGATTCTACTGCCTGAAATTATAGACTATTTTATTGAAAAAAGTTATACCTCATTCTATTACGTTCTACTCATCCTACCCCAACCTCCCCAAGGAGGAATGGGAGGTGTAATGGGATAAGGAAATTACCTGCAATTACTAGACTTTCTGTAACTCATCCTTTCCAACTTTTTTTTCCAAATCCTAAATCTCCAAAGATGAATGTCTATCATGAATGTCCATGGCCTTAACACCAGGTGAATTGTCTGTTCATCTGCCATCTACTTTCCATGAATAAATGGAAACTTTAGACTGAATATAAGCAGTGGCTTTCATTGGTTTTGGAACTAGATAAACAGTAGTTGCAGTATAGTTAAATGGTAAGCTCTGCTAGTCTGATTGTATGAAATATACGTCACTGAGTATGAGTTATTATAAAGTCAATTTTATTCAATTTTAAAAGTTCTGAACTTTGTAATCAGTTCATATATTCCAATTTCAATTTCTTAATATAGCCCCACCAAGACTTCGATGATTCTGCCAATGTCAAGGTTGAATGAAACAGTAAAAAAACATTGATAAAAAGATAAAAATTTTAGATTTAAGGCATTTTAGCATGTGCGCAATGAAGAGAGAGAGCCAATATCTTAGGGATATCTATTCTTAATTCACAAATGAGGTTGAGTTCCAATCCCTACCTAGTGTCCCTTGTTTCTACCTCAGTATAGATTATTCAATTATCATTACATACTCAAGAATCTTAAATAAATCGGGGGTATGTATAATATTCACCAATCTGCAATGAGTTTGCACCGATGAATTGTGACTTACAGGGGGATACCTGTCCTACAGTGGGACATAAGTCTATATTGATGCTCACAATCAATCTTCCCAATAAATCTGCTAGTTTAGTAATAATTAAAAGAAACTCTTACCTCTTCATCTAACTCGGGTAGTGTGATCTTATTCAAATCAGACAGTCTTGGTCTATTAGACTTCCTCCCTATTAGAGCTGGGTGAGTGTCCAGGCGTTTGGCGAGGTCAAAATTCTTCTCTTCCCCCTCATCCACAAAGAATATATGCGTGTTTGGTGTAGAGTCCGCTACATCAGTCATGTGCAGTTGGGACTGTTATAAAAAAATAGATTAGAACTAAAATAGAACGGTTATTTTGAATCCTAAACATTTGTAAGTGACTTGATCTGTCTAGAGACTAATTTCACCAGATAATTTTTCAATATCATGTTTTAAAAACCTGCTATATTTTCAAAATTACTGGACCAATTTTAATCAAAATGTAATAGACACAGATATATAAAATTGCCCAAATCATCACCAATTAAATAAAGAGCAATAATTAATTAATGCAAGAGAACAAAAAGTGTACTCAGTAAATTTAACTAAACACGATCTCACCTGAAGCCTGTCAATGCGCCTGCTTTCAATAGTTCGCTTCATGTTGATGTACTTTATATCTTGCGTCTGCATCAATTTGACTTGCTCTTTTGTATGCTCATCATCTTTCTCTAACTCATGATGCTCCTGGAACCATAGATCATATAATCTTTGAATATTTAAAGAAAATACCACAAAATGGCATTCCATAATGGAACTTGAAATTATTTTCTTTTTAATAGAAAGAAGGCGGCAGACGAGCATACAGTCCACACAACCTGGAACTACAGTAATAGTAATGAAGAAAGTTTTTAATTACTTCATAAAGTTATTTTGTTTGGATATAAGGATCAACTTATTGCTGTGCCAAAATTGGATAATTCTACCGGCAAAGGGCAGGCTGTTTGGAATGTGGTTACAGATTGGAATTTCGAAGAATAAGTGCTAATTCTCTGTTGTAATACTACGGCTTTGAATGCAGGTCATATCAATGGTGCCCGTGTTTTTGACAGGGAATTGCTTATTTTTGCTTGTCGCCATCACATTTACGAATTGATGCTGAAAAACTTATTTGAAGTAAAAATAAGTCAAGTGACAAAAAGGCTCCAACATTTCGCACTTCAAAAAGTTCAGAGAAAATTGGAAAAGCATTGGTTTTTAACAAGATAGTGCTTATAGAGAAAACGTTGAAACACACCTTACCACTTCCGAAATTGAAGCTCTGTTTAAATTCTATCATGCCGAGTTGACAAAAAAAATTGTGAGAGATGACTATCGAGAGTTGATAGAGCTCTCAGTCATATTTTTAGATGGAGATACAGAGCAAAAAATCAAAATTAGGCACTTTGGTGACATGCATTGCATGGATGACGAGAGTCATCTATTCTCTGAAAATATTGTTATTAATTTCTCAGTTTAAAATAACCAGTAAGGACAAGGCAGCTCTGCTAGACGTCTGCTTATTTATTGTGACATCCTATGTCAAGCCATGGCTTCAATGCAATTTGGCAGTAAAATCACCATAACACGATTTGTGCTTTTTGAAGTCTTTGAAGGCTTATGAAAACATTGACAAAAGTATCTCGAAAGCAGCTCCAGAGAACAGACGAAGCAGCTATCCTATCACTATTTGATGATGAGGTGGATCAAGCAACAAAAGTAAAGATGGTGGCAAATTTAACTAAAGAAAGTATATCGACCACTGGGAAATGATAGATCCCGTTAAAATTCTTCCTTTGTGGTTCATTGTATGGTTAATTTGGCAGATAAATATAAATATATATCTCATGTAAATTCACACTAATCATTCTTTTTTTATTTCAGAGAAGAACATCTATGAATTTATATCGGTCAAGAGCAAGTATTTATTCTCTCATCTCAGTATTGATGACAATATTCTCCACGAATGTCCATCTTTATGGGAGACTATATAATGCTTTGTTTCTCTATAAGCCAAAACTACTGTGGGAATCCTTAGAGCAGTAAACGATATAGCCAAAAGGGCTGTAAAGTTGATGCAAGGTCTTCATGGTTTGATTACTGTTGGGAGGACCAAAACAATTTTTGTTGCATTGTGAACAAGAGCACAGAAAGATCTATCCTGACTGTAAAAAAGAAACAATGATCGGAAAATATGCTCAATAATTGATTTTTTAAATGTAAAATAGTAATAAATGTAGGATTTGGACAAATTGTCAATCCATAGTACCTTAGTACAAATTCTCAAGATGTAAGTTTGACATTAAGTCTTTTAACTTTTCACATTTGACATTTTTCCTAAGTTTGATTTCATAATCGAGTAATTAGGATCAAATGGAAAAAAATAGAGCATTCGTATCTGATTTTGCAAAAAAAAATTCCCTTATGTCATGGGACACCCTAATGTGCATTGCAGATTACAACACAAACCCCATTCGATTGCTAGGGCCTTTGCCTTGCAGTGGGAAGGTATAAGCTTGATATTGACTAAAACAGATCTTAATAATTGTTTACAAAGTATGTTTATTAACATTTTCCATAGTATAGGTACTTCTGGTCTAGCTTCTATCACTTTATTTCTATACGTGATAGATTTGGTTCTCAAATATGACAAGCAAGTTACTTGAACTCTATAAAAAATAATTTAATTATTTATATATAGTTTTTTATTATATAAAAAAATATATTTATATATTATACTTTATAGACAGATGATATAAATAGTTCCAAAAAAAATACATACAGAAGGCGTACTTATCCCCTTAGGATTTCTACCCAGTAATCTAGGAGAGCGACAGGTGAGCAATTAAATGAGATGAGCAACAGACACAGTTGAAAACTATAAATAAATTTGTCTGTACAAAAAGCCTCTGCTCAAGACACACTGGACAGTTAATAACAGGGTGGTAAAATAAAATAATTGAGAGGTGCTCAATCGTGGCTATATAGACATAATATAACCAGCCCTTTTATCGTCCACTGATGAACATGGGCCTCCTCATGCAGACTGTCTTGTGTATAAGGGATGTATGGCCTTAAAACGTCACGCTGATTAAGCTGATAGGCGAGTCCACTCTTTTAGAGATGGTGTAATTCCTCAGGGCCTGTTGTAGCGGCTATATAGAATAAAAACATATAAAGTAAATGAAGTAGGAATCTTACCCCATCTTTGACTTTAGAATTGATCATATGAAAGTAGAACTCATCGGGATTTTTGTCCAGGGTCCTTTTGCGCAATAGCTTCAAAGTTTCTCCCTTTTCGTGGTAATCTTCTGCACGCTTCTTGTAATCCTTCTTCTTTTCCAAAAGCCCTAAGTGTTTTCTAGACCCGGGCTGATGTCTTTCTTTATGCGTTTTTTGGTTGGCCTTAGCGGCCTTTTTCCATGACGACATTTTCACAAACTATACACTTATTTTTATAAAATATATTTGGGAATTAAATTACAAAACTACTAAAATTATAATCAAAATCCACGTGATGTTTTTTGAGCGAATAGTGAAAATCTTAAAGGAACGAATACGTTACTGTCAAACCACATGTTAGTTAGAATAGTGATGCGAGGTACTGTGCGTAGTGATGCAGCTAACAACTAAAACCGATATTGTGCAAGTGTGAAGTTTATAATAATGTTGACTTTATTTATTGTAATGTGACACTGAAAGTGAGTTATGCTCAATTTCTGATGATTTCTTTATTGCTATCGGTAACTTTACAAAAAGTAAAAAAATTAGTTCCAGTGCACTAAATAGACCAACTCCTAAAAACATATTGAAAATTCCTCCAAGTGATGCTGTAAGAGAAAGAATATCGGCTTTGGATAAACCATATAGATAATTATTATTGTAGGTATTATAAATATTTTAATAGTTTACTTACATAACAAAGTAAGCCAACTTTCTGTTGATTTGTGTGTAAAAATCCGTGAACCAGATATACTAATTTGAATATGGAGCACTGCTGTTGAAGTAACATTTATATCTCGACTAAAATGAAAAATTTATTATCGTGGTTGAACATAATAATAATAACTGTTATATTATGAACTAATCGGTCTATTCACACGAACCGAAATATTAGCCGACATTTCAGTTTATAGAACACAAACAATATCGAAAAACCGATAGAACTGAAACATCGGTTCATATAATTCGACCAAAATATCGGCTATACAAAATTAATAGGAACCTTGTTTCTCACCACTAATAATTTGCATAAAATTTATTAAATAAAGTTTTGAAATGAATTTTTATTATAAAGTATTGTACAATAAAACTCATAATAGGACTTTAATACCTGATACCAATAAAGTAACTTACTAAAACGGGTCAATAGTATATTTAATCATATTCATGGGTCGATGTTCCAATATTAAATCCGTTGTTATTTTCTTACAAGACGGCAAGCAGTTGCATGTTTCATTATATTCATTATCTATTAACAAGAAAAATAATATTAGCTACTGCACGCGAGCAACATTTATATAATGAACACTAAACTCGAGCAAATATTAGGTATACTTTTCTTTTACCAGACTAAGCCAATGTAAACCGGTAAAAAAGGTTCGAATTTTTAAATATTCTTCATTTATTTAAAGAAACAAATATCATTTTATAGAGTGAAAAGGAAACAAAATTTTCTTGTACTTAGGTCGAAACCGACTTACAAAACGACTTCTAAGTTTCGAAGTTAATGTTAGGTAGCAATTCATGTCAGGGCCGATCTTCCATCCTACACCTAGCAACGTACTACAGTAGTCAATTTAATAGGCCACTTTTGAGATTTCATTGACTTTGTGACGATATAACTTTGCATCGTTCCCATAAATCAATTTAAATTTATAAATGCATTACTGAACACTAAAAATATGTAACATTTTTAATAAAAAAATATAAACTTGTCTTTTTATATCAAATTTAATAAGTTCGAAGGTTAATTTGGTTGCTAAACATCATTATCAATTTATATTTCAAAAAATTCGAACTCCACTACAAGGTTACGAATGTATACATTTTTTCTTTTTTAATAATAGGGATGTGATCTTTATAATCGAAATAACTTCTAGAGAGAAAGGAATATCGAAAAAAGTTACCGTTACGATAAATAAACAAATTAAGAGAACAATAAAATTATTAAATAATTGTCATATCATAATTTAAATAAATACAATTATTAATTAGTAAATACATTAAAAAGATATATGTAATTAAATTAATATTCTATACCTCATTTAATATATTAAAACTATATCTGAAATTAGAAAGAAAAAGAAAGAAAAGGAAAAGAATTATGCCAGTTGTCTATGTCGATAGTTTTAATGCCGATGGAATTCGTAACTACATTTATGGTTATTTATTATTGTGAAAAGAGTATCCATCTAGAAAAAAACATTTATGTTCATTAAAAAAAGCAGGCTTATTTTCTAGTGGAATATCATTTTTAATAAAAACTGCGTGTACAAATGTTTTCAAAGATGATTGGAAGAAAGTAGTAGAAAAATGAAAAAAATATAATGGAAGATTTTTAATGTGATTTAAGAATTGATAATAATAGCAACGATAGCAGTTTCAACGAATCTGATAGTTCCAACTAATAAATAATAATTGATTACATATATAAACTGGTTTCATTATATTTCCCATAATTACACTTAACTTTGAGGTCATGTGGAATGTGTAGAAGGTTTCTAATGTTGTGTATACTCTAAAAATATTACTGGAAAATTATTTTTTTATGAACACTAAAATCGATTCACTAATATTACGACTTATATATCGATTTTTGTCTTTAATCGATAGATTACCTCACTATGACAACTAGTTTGACCCTTGTCAAAAGTGGCCTATTAAATTGACTCTACTTTAGCACCTTTATAGCCGCTAAGTGTTATAGCATAATAAATAATAATATAACCAAGTGTTAACAAATTTCTGGCTTACCGAGGCCAGACGTCTTTAGGCAACTCAATTTAGTGACCGGACAGACTGTCGGGACATTTTTCTCATTGTCGTTTACAACACGTAGAGGATCCGAGCATCCGCAGTTTCTTTCTATACATTTTGTCTGTAAACATATACCTATTTCAAACATTCATTTTTAGTTTTTTTACTTTATTTTTCTTTCTTTATTTCTCCACTAGAGCCCGATATCAAATTGTAACGTCAAATTATACCTACTTATAATGTCCCACGGTACATGCCTTCCTTTGCAATCAAACTTAGAGGCGGATAATGAAGTAAAGTCTAGAGCTGGTTGAAAAGAGCGAAAAGTTCGTTTATGAATTTTAGAAGAAGTTACATCCAGCACTGGAGCATTGGATTTTATAACAAAGTCTGCCAAAACCAAATTCAGTACAGCATAAAATATATTTTACATGAGTGCGACTGATGTGCGTGAAAAAGTTT
This sequence comes from Sesia apiformis, assembly GCA_914767545.1. NCBI lineage: Eukaryota > Metazoa > Arthropoda > Insecta > Lepidoptera > Sesiidae > Sesia > Sesia apiformis. The sequence continues at coordinate 21,145,874 of OU611952.1, forward strand.
ATTAAAACATCATATATACTCGTAAAACATTAGAGGATTTGTTGCTAATGTAAGAAGTTTGAAAGAACTCCTGCCCTCTCAAACTACATAATTGACAGTTTTACTGGTGATTCTTTTTCGCTTATGGTGAATTTGCTACGGTTTCAGTTCTCGTACCCACGTTCTGTTAATTTAGATAGGTACTGATGGCGACGCGCTCAATTGTAATTATTTATATCTTAAAAATTGTATTTTGACGTTTGTTGCATGTATACACTATAGATATTTCGTTTAAAAAAGGGTGAGTGCGGTCGTGTGACATCACCAAAAAAGTGACGATTTTTTAAAAATCACCATACAGTCGAGCCTATATCTACACGCACTTCACCAGACGACCGTGATCCGCCGAAATTACGTTTAATTCTTTGTGCGTGTCGCAACTAAATTCCTGTTTCTATCTATCTACCGTTTCTAGTTTGTGCAACAAGTTTCCACCATCCACAGTTATGGTTAGGAAAAAAACTATGAGTATATTGTTGGCGATCGCTGACATTTCGCGTCGTAGTATCGAAATTGAATGACATCTGTGGGCGAATTTTGGTACTACGAGCGAGCAAGCAACGACACTAGCGATAACGGCTGATTCAAGAACCAAGCATCTGACGACTTGGAGGGAGGAGAGGGCGCTGGCAGAGGGTAGAAAAAGGGCCAACGCGTCTTCCAAGGTCTATAAGACCGGTGATTCTTGAAAGGCGACTAGGGCTATAAGAATTTAGCCATACCGAAAAAAAATCAAGGTCTCTTTTGCGATTTTAGCATTGAAGTGCAAACATTGCCTTGTATTTCCTTAAGTGATCTATAAAATGCTAAATGTAATTATACCTACCAGACAGTCTCTCCTAGAATAGTCCTCGTCGGAGACACAGTGGCTATCCACAAGCTTTTCTGTGTCGAAGTTCTGTAGCGATGTGAACGCCACTGTGGCCACGTAGTCCAGCCCCGAAATAAGAGTCTTTGGTTGCACAAAGTCCTCAGAGTCATATTTGGTGAAGAACTGAAGAGATCGGTTGAATCTCATTAAAGAGCAGCTTTAAGTAGGTGTAATATATTGTATGCTGAATAATTGTGACGGTACTTCCATAGATGCCCGAAAAACTGGGCTTACCTAACGTATAGTTTTTTTATCTCACGAAAGCGGGTTACGTTTACTAGTGGTTGTGCTCGTACATGTAGGTACGTATTCGTACCTACATTGTTTTAGTGTGCGTAAAGTTGAGAGCGTTCAGTCAGGTTCCCTACACCGAGCCGCGGCGCACACTAAAACAATGTATAGTCGGATTTTTTATTAGAGTCAGGGATATGACATGTATAACTGTCAATAAAGTGTCACCTCCGTACAGATTTCACTCTGTGTTCTACATTTCATATCCGACTCGAATAAAAAATCCGACTTTAGGTAGGTACATGTACGAGCACAACCAATCGCGTAGCCCGCCTTCGTGAGATGAAACAACTATACCTACTCAATTATAACGCGCTAGGTATTTTTGTTTATACGATCAGAAGTCAGAACTATCATCCCCCCTCCCTTCCAGACAAAATCTTTTAAATTTACACTCGATATTTTTTCTTGGAAATAAAAAATAATGAGGAGCAAACGAAAGAACTCTCAGGAGTTTAAGAACTCTCTCACTCTCAGGAACTCTCTCTCAGTTTTGTATCTAATTTATACCACGGAAGTCGTAAAAATACCAGGAGCGTATTGTGTGTAATATTCTCCCTCCCTAGGTAGTTTTTGTTTGGTCCTGCGGCAGATATGGTCTACACTTCAGGACCAGAAAACGCCGGGCCGCCCCTCCAGCTCCGGACAGGTGGGAGAAAATCTCCCAGGAAGAGAAGGGATGAAGACGAGCTTTGGGAGAGGCCAATATGCAGCAGTGAATAGACACGGGTTGACATTATGCTATACCATATCTTAAGATACCTACCACCCACTTATTTTTCTTTATGATACCATACGATACCTTCTCATGCAGCGGCTATCGGCAAACTTCTTCTAGTCATCGGTCCATCTGGTCGTAGAAGTCGCACGCTACACTACGCGATACGTGGTCTACATTCAAGATATCTAGGTACTCGTAATTACGATATCGTATGATGCAATATCGAAATAGCTTAGACAGGGGTATATGGATAAAATTTACTACTTTGATACCCAGCGAATTGCTTGCTTGATGAAATTCGCTGGACTGTGCATCAGCCTGAGAAGATACTTGCAGTTAAAAGTTCACTAGTTCAATTGAACCTTTGGATATCTATGTTAATATGGTAAACTTACCTCACAATTATAAGCTACTGTACCATCGTAACATTGCAATGCTAAGCTTAGTTTGTGAAGATCATAATTCTGCTTCTTGCTTAAATGCTTTAAACTGAAAAAAAAAACAGGTGAATCAGCACAGACATAAATACAAAACTGTTGGTCCTACATGGACTTATTATATCATTTAATTGAATATCATTCTGTTAACATCCGTCTCTACGAGTATGTATACCTACACTTGGGTATAGCTACTCGTACCTAGATCTCCAACACCTTCTGAAGCCTGCCGCAACACACGATTTTCTATCAAAGCCAAGTAAAAAGTAAAACGCGTTAAGACCTGTTCAAAAAATAGAAGTGTGAAAAACACGAAAATCTCAAAAAATACACGATTTCCTGTTCATCTTGTCCAAGCTGTTGATGATTCCCCTAGCCGGTGACCGTTGGTCCCAAGCATTAAGTTACTTCGGGCTGATATCGCAAGCATTTGCCTTAGATCAAATGAAAAGGAGGAAAATACGTTACTCACTTACCGCGCGTGGTCCTACAACAGCGAGTCCAAGTCACCGATAGAACAGCGACTTGCTTGTACTGTACGTGATACACTCACACGGTGAACACAGTTGTGTAGTGGAAAATACATTTAAAAATGCCTTCCTGTATATTTATTCAGTGCACAAATAACTCGAAAAGCAAAAACAAGACACATGGAATTCCTTTTCATGCGTGAGTACACCAAAAAGTAATAATTTGTAGTTTTTTAAAATTATTCGTTTAAATTCGGCCATTCACGAGTGAGCGAGATAAAACTATACGAAACATGTGCGAGCGACACGTTTAGCTTGTCTCGGTCTTGCTACTGTCCAAACTCATCGCTCTATAACTGTTTTTCGGTGTCGTACAACGTGGCTACAACGTGGCTTGTGCACTCGAGCCTATTTTCAGTTGACGCAATGAACGTATCGTATCTTCCTCCTTTGCTTTGATCTAACTTAAGGCATTTGCTGTTAAGTTGCTAGGAACGGCAACTATAGAATTACGAATCATATTCTAGTTGTTTAGATTAGTAAGTTGTAGTTGTAGTCTGGCAAATGCAACTTGAGATTGGAAATACGTGGCAAATTTAAAAAATAATCACTAAAAATAGTTGGAAAAACAATGTCAATACTTGAAATCAATAATTAAAAACATAATCTCATGTGTAACTGTGTGGCGTGCCAGGCTAGCTCAGATTAAATTTTAGCAGGATTTTTTTTAGGCAATTATTATATTATACAACAAATTTTGAGTAGGATGCTCTCTTGAATTCACTTTTATCACGATCACAAAATTATAGGTACAAGTTGCTACAAGTTAGGAACTCTTGACGCTCATATTAATATTCTCAATGAAATTGCGATAAAAGTACAGACCTACACACATAATTTTGCTGATGAAGGATGTCGTTGCTATCGACGACAGTATTACTATTATAAACATTTTACTCAATTTATGGGTAAAGATCATTGATATTTTAAGCAAGATGTTATGTTCAATACTTTATGGATTCCTAAATTTAATTATTTAATTAAATTATTTCCTAAATTTTAATGTGAAATTTAGTTCCAAATTGACTAAAGGCAAAGTTACGTGTGTAGGTCTATACCTACTGCCAACGTCTTATAACAAACTTTGCCAACTTAACGAAAACGCACAGGGAGTCGTATAGCTCGCTTACCGCGATGTGTAGCGCTGTTGGCATCCATTATAAGCTATAACTTACTTATAAGGTCTCATAAGACAGCATACGCCTGCTTGACTTATATCCTTACGAAAAAGCTGAGTGCACGGTCTCATTGAGTTTTGCCACCGGCACTTCTTCAATATTTCTTGACACGGCGGCGTGTGGTCATACATTATCTCTGACCATGTCAGCCTGTTTTGCTGCAAGAACTGCTCGAGTAATAACAATTCATCTTTGTCTGCTGGCTTCCCTCGTAAAACTTGGGCTAGTGCAATTGCAAGACTGCCTGTATCTGCACCTCTGAAGGAATAGTAATACTTGTAAAATAAGTACTCATTTCAAACATTGCAGCATGAGTTTATCTCGTTGGGTTGGGCTGGGTTGAAACAGGATAGAATGGACTGCATACAATTGCTTACCGATAGAAACTAGGAACACTGGGTGGGAAGGTATGAGAAATCCCGAATCCTGAATACTTTCTAAAATGATAGACTCCAAGAATTGATACCCACTGCATACCTATATGGATCTCCATTCGTAAAAAAACGATATATCATCATTACATTACCCACGCTTGATTATTGCAAGGTCAACAGGGTGGTACCTACTTGGCAACACAAACGAATCTATTAAGCTGTGTATCGATTACATGCGGGGCAAATCCTGGAAATTTGCCGCACGCGGCAGCCGCACATAATCGATTCTGTGCTGCCGCGCGAGTCAACACTCGTAGCTCTAGGCCCAGTCTCTTCCCACTTCCGATACCCCTTTTCGGTCAAACTATCCCCTGGGTTAGTGGGTTACAAATTACTCGGAGTCACACTAGCTGGACCATCGTCTGACTTTCCGAGAATACAAACTGTCCGAAACTGGAGCGCCTTTTTACTCGGTCGCCTCAACCCTCCTATAGGCGGGAAAAGTAAAATGTCGCTTAGAAATAAGCTGACATTGTACAAAACTTTCGTACGTCCCATAATGACCTACGCTAGCTTTGTCTTTGCAAATAGATTCTCCAAAATAGATTCGTGCGTAAGGCCGTGGCTACCCCATGGTACTCTCGCAATGTCGACCTTCACAAGAACTTGGAACTTCCCTTCATCGTTAAATACGTGAAAGACTCCGCCCGACGTTACTACGACAGAGTCCCTCACCATCCCAACCCCGTAATAGTTGTCAGTCTAACCTATGTCACCGATAGGAATGCCTCTCCCCGTTACTGTCGTCGTCCTCGGCACGTCCTAGACGACCGAATTACTGCTGTCACTGCGGTTCTTAGACTACACTTACAGGCTACACATATACACCTTCGCTATACCGGGAACACACACCGGCCTTCAGTCAACACTTTTACCAAGTATCGGCACGTGCCTGGGCGCTTCTCACCGACTCGCGATATCGTGGTACCCTCCCGTAAGCAACGCCCTAAGCAGAGGTCCATTCCTTCCGCCGGTCTACCGGGGGCGGAGTCCTTAGGCTCGTTGCTGCACATACTTTTTGCTCCAGGGCGAGCGTCTTCTGCGCTTGCCCTAAACCATACCTACCATTTCAAGAGTCCGGTGACTATTGAAAGGCCATTAGAGCCACAGGAAAATAGCCATTCCGAAGCAAAAATCAAGTTTAGCCGCGCTTGAATGTGCAGCGCAGGGAACCAATCTCGGTGGCAAAGGCTCATTTTTCTGTACTTGGGTCGCGCGCAGCACATACGCAGTTGGGACGGATGTGTCGTTGTTTGAATTCGCTCGCGCGGCAAGCGGTAACTCAATAAGTCGCGAACACAGTCGTCAGTCTACTAGTCTGACAGCTCCGTTTTGTCACCAATGGTAACAAAAATGGCTCGCGAGGCAAATAATAACGGTATGACTCATGCGGTTGCCGCGCATAATCAATACATAGCTTTAGATCTCTATTTACAACAATCCTAAAAATATAACTTACAGACGTCTAAGGAGGATGCTTGCAGTTCTTTCAGGCGTTAAGCACACTGCGACCACCGGCATAGGTTGCGTCATCTGTATGCCTGGCTGCAAGGTCAGCAATGCGGGTACTTGCAGGAACCGACCCCATAGTGCGGCACAGAGTATTCCCGCGCAAGTTGCGCTTACGCAGCAGCCTACTAGCCAGGCTACGCTGAAATATGAATTTGATTTTGTACCTTTGAGGGAGTTTACTGAAATAAAAGAAGGGATGGGTGAACTGCGTGAATAGACACGAAAAAATACCGACAAAGCTCCTTATTCGCGGGTGATACGTTCCGAAAATGTACCGCGAATACGAAATGGCATTTTGTATGGAAATATAGGGGATACGTTCCAAGGTTGCACAATAATAAAAAAATATCATAATAAAATTAATTTATTGAGATAAATTTTAATATATTATTATTATCAGGTTAAATTAATTATTATTATCAGGTTAAATTCCGAACAAAGCTGAAAAGACAGGTATTTTTCCATCAGTTATTGCGACGAATGAAAAATTGAAGCAATGAAACAAAAGATTTGGCACCAACCCTGGCGCGGGCGGCATTTATCAAAGGCCATAGGGGCACGGCTGCTTTTGTCAAAGGACTTTCCTAAGCACGGCTGCTAAGATTTGATTGTTTATAAATATTTTGATACCTACTTGTTTATTTTGACAAATAAATACACATTACATATGTATTCTAAAAATACAATATGTATGGTTAGTTTTGGATCCGCGAATACAGAATTTTTGGTCACAATTTTTTGGTTCGCGAATACAGGAACCGCGAATAAGGAGCTTTGACTGTATTATATCACTTTGAAGAAACGGCAGAATAAGAAATGAAGGTCTGAGATTTTAAACGTAAATAAACCACTGTATGGTATGGAGAAAAATTGTATAGGTATGTTAGCAAAAAAAAAAAACATTTATAGCGTTTGCAAGATTAAGGACCAACATTCGAACCAAAAATTGGAGAGAGATGGGTTAGTTAGACAATCATGGACGTTATCAGTTATGGACTATGGTGGAGCGAAGATCATAGTGAGGAATTTTTTTACATACCGGTCAAAATAATAGGGCGATAAAAAATATTTAAACCCATGTAGCGTGGTTGTTTTGAAGAACTGTCGTATTGCACCCCCTGGGCCAGCCATTGTAGAAATTTAATTAACTTCGAATGTGAATTATGAAGGATGACATGCACCTTACGCAATGCAAAAAATAACCACCTCTTGACAAACGGATAACATTCAACAAAAATATAGTACCTCTAGTTTTTAATTCAAGTCAATTAGTCAATACCTAGTGAAAAATTATTAAACGTGGCTAGTGGCTACTATACTAACAGCTTTTGATTAATATCAGATTGATTGCTACGAAATGATCGTTTGATCAGCAATTATTATCGTATTTCAAATGGCTAGCCTGTAATTACCCGACCTCGTTTTAAAAGCACATATGTACATATTAGATATTTTAAAGTTTTAGGCGATTTTTAGCTGATTTGAATATAATTGATATTCTTTGTTCCATTTGTGTGTATGAAAGGTACCTGCTATTAGTAGGTACCTGGTCACATACCATCTGCTGTTGATGGTATGTGACCCCATGTTGCAGCATAATAGACAGACCTCTGGAGGCACTTCATTCCACGGCATACGAGTTGACGATATAAAAAGATTTGTTTCCGTGAGAGTGAGCGCGTAGTTGAAGCAGCGGGCAATAAGATATAGGGTAGAAATCTAAGGTATCCGTGGGATAGTGAGTACGAAGCCGCAAGTATAAGCCGAAAATGATAACCGTTGTCTTCTGACTCCTTTTCGGACCATAACGCTTCTTTAAAATGTTGATTCATGCCGATTTCCCGGACTCCAGTCAGTCAGTTTACATTTTTGTTAATATACATCAATATTAGCCTTTTGCCTGGTACATTACGGCTTTAACAAACAGCGTGATATCATCTATATACCTGTTCAAAAAACACTTGTTTCTTTCCGATTGAGGGGGAGAGTGCACGCTGCAATACAACAGCGGCTGGGCGCGTTCGACTGGCCACGTTATCCCTCTCTCACAGAAGACTACCTTGAAATGTACTGCATCTCCCACTTTATCTTATTTCCCTAATGTACGTACGTGTTTCGATAGTGAGTGAGAAGTGAGAGAGCCCATTTCCATTCTATCTCTCCCATTTTCCCAACCTTTTCTCCAAATCCATTCCTCTCCAATCCAAATGTATCCATCCATCCATCTCCAAAGGTAGGCAACGCATCCGGGGGCGTGCCAGCCTTTGTCATTTTGGACTGATGTTGGCATATATCGCGGATGTCTATGGGTGACAGTATCCACTTACCATCGGGTGGACTGTATGCTCATCCGGCGCCATTGTCCAAAAAAGAAAACTAATGCAATTTTTGTTTTAGGCAGGAGGATTATTTTGGGAGAATTCAACATTTAGGTATAGCACAAATCGCTGCTTTCCACCAAGTTACCATCTTTCGGGATACCCGAGGAACTATGTGAATGGGTTGCCAGTTTCCTGACTGGACGGAGCATCAGAGTCGTTATCGATGGTAGCTGCTCCGACACCATGTCTATTAACGCTGGCGTCCCGCAAGGTTCCGTGCTGTCTCCAACTCTGTTCCTTCTTCATATCAACGACCTGTTGCAAATTGGTGACATACGTTGCTATGCGGATGACAGCACTGGAGACGCCTTGTACAGGGGCCGCGCCAACATCCCTCGAGTCGGAGTGGAAGAGAGTAGCGCCAGGCTTGTGTCTGAAATCGAAGACTCTCTAAATCTAGTCTCGATTTGGGGTTCCCTGAACCTAGTGGATTTCAACCCCAGTAAGACGCAAATCTGTGCATTCACCGCTAAAAAAAACCCTTTTGTTGTAGTACCTCGCTTTCAGAGCATACCTCTTAAGATCTTGGAGAGTATCGGGATCCTTGGTATCGACATCTCCAGCAAAGTCGAATTTAGGGGTCATCTGGAAAATAAGGCCAAAATGGCCTCCAAAAAGCTCGGTGTGCTGAACAGAGCGAAGCGGTACTTCAAACCTGGGCAACTCCTTATGCTTTACAAAGCTCAGGTGAGGCCCCATATGGAGTATTGCTCACATCTCTGGGCCGGCGCACCGAAATACCAATTAGACCCATTTGACTCCATCCAACGACGTGCTGTTCATATTGTCAACGATCCCACTTTCACGGGCAGTTTAGAACCCCTCAGCGTTCGGAGAGACGTTGCATCTCTCTGTGTGTTCTACCGCCTGTACAATGGGGAATGCTCTGAAGAATTGTTCAATATAATTCCCACCTCGGGTTTCTACAACCGCACCTCCCGTCACAGAAGTGCGGTCCATCCGCATTTCCTAAATACGGAGGTGTCGCGTACTGTTCGGTCCAAAAATTATTTCCAATTTTATATTGCGAACCCGTAGGCTGTGGAACGAACTGCCTCACGAAGTCTTCCCATTAAACTACGACATGGGGTTCTTCAAGAAAGCTGTGAATAGGATTTTGCAAGGTCGGCGGCGCGCCCGCGTACCCCCTGGTGTTGCAGGTGTCCATGGGCGGCGGTAACACTTACCATCACGTGAGACCGCTTGCTCGTCCGGCCCTTTTCTATAAAAAAAAAAATTTAGGGAATACATAACATTTTGAGAAGTCAACGTTATGGTCCTAAAGGTTCTGACTGATATGCAAGTAAAAACATTAGTGGAGTAAATAATTTTGTCCTTGTTTCTAGAAAATGGGTCTCGAAATAAAAATGAGTATTAGGAAACAATTAAATTTATTTTAATATATTACCCACAGGATTACATTTCAATGTCACATGACTACATTTATATTACGCATACTTAAAGATATTGATTACAATTTTACAATTATTAAATTATAATAAAAACAAATCTGCTCTAAAAAAAGTGTATTGAAAATATTTGAAATCATTGAAAATATTCACATGTGGACATTTTTGAAAATTGCGGCCAGCGATGAAACTCGTAGAAAGCAATAGAGATATGTATCGATATAGTTCTTGCAATTTTTTCTCTCCCATCCACTGGGCCCAGTGAAGATTAGTCCTCATTACACATTCCCCACATTTTTTTTATTATTCGGCATGAAGGTAAAATCGTGTATATAAATATATAAAGAGATAAAATTGTGTGTTTGTTTGCTATGTTGGGGATAATCTCTGGAACTACTGAACCGATTTCAAAAATTCTTTCACAAATAGGAAGTTACATTATCCGTGTCTAATATAGGCTATATTTTATATTGAAATTTTGAAAAAAAAATATTCATAAACTGAAGCTAAGCGATGGCGGGTGGCTAGTCTGTAATATTCCACTGTTACATATGTTGAAATTTTAATTTCTTTTCAGTCACGAGGATTTCCTCATCATGTTTTCCTCCATGGTGGAGATGACGTAGAAGCTCAGGGACATGGGCCGGAACTCGGAACTTGATATCGCACGATTGTGATTCAATAATCGGTACCCCTATGCTATTATTTTAATACAATTATAGTTAGTCAAATTATACTTCAGTAAGTTGAATGATTTTACGCCATATTGGTGACGTCACAAGTAACACGGCGTTGTAGTGTGTTGTTCTTGTTTTTGCGGAATAATCAAAGGGAATCTTCTTTTCTGATGATTTCTTGGATTGATTCGTCCTGATGCTTGATAATTAATTATATTTTTTACCAGTTTAACGTTTTTTCCAAATGATCACCATTTGCTTTTATACAATCTTTCAAACGTTGTGGCCAGTTTTCGATTGATTGGGACGTCTAGGACTTGAGCCAGCGGTACTTGGACCGTCAGGGTTGTCTAGGATGTGGCGAGGACAACGGTAAAGTCACTATTATTTGTCACAGCATCAGTAATGATCTCATCACTTTTATTTGCCACAGCATCGGTACAGTTTTTTTTCGGAAGTTGATTCAGTGACAACTGGTGTCGCTAAATTCGGCACTTCAATTGACAGCACTTCATTTTCACTTTCTTTTGCCGATTTTGGTACTTTATTCACTTCTAAAGGCCTAAATATTTCTTGAAGCAAAGATACCTTTTCTCTATGGGAATTATTCTATTACTGACGGATTATTCTGTCCGTAACAGGGGTGGCCGCCGTTTTCAAAAGTGGCCTCACGTAATTTTGTCTACCTCCGAAGAAGTGTTCAAACCTCTGTGTTACTGTATAAAATAATATTGCACATAATACGATTACATATCCAAGTAGGATACATTCATATTGCACATAAGTACATTTACATTCATATTGCATTCGTTCATTTAATTTATATGACTTAAATTATATAGTCTGTCTAGAATCATTTTTCTTTTTTAATTCTAGTATAATCATGGTAAGGATACGCTTGTTGCGTAATTTGACTGTAAAGTTTTCAAAACGATTACCGTTTTTTGTTGAATTTTGTTTCAAAATCCGTTATCAATACGTTTATTTGTCAATTAATTATTGAAGCCAAATGATCATGGACAGATTAACAGCTTACAACTATTAATTATTTATAAATTCATTATTTCATTAATCATTACACAATGTCATAAAATACCTTATAAACTAATAATTAAGTATACCTACGCAATAGAAGTGGGTTAAATTAAGTATACAGAATAGAAATGGGTTAAATTAAGTATACACAACAGAAGTGGGTTAAATTAAGTATACACAATAGAAGTGGGTTAAATTAAGTATATACAATAGAAGTGGGTTAAATTAAGTATATACAATAGAAGTGGGTTAAATTAAGTATACACAACAGAAGTGGGTTAAATTAAGTATACACAATAGAAGTGGGTTAAATTAAGTATATACAATAGAAGTGGGTTAAATTAAGTATACAGAATAGAAGTGGGTTAAATTAACCTACAACTAATACTCAACAGTAGCTAGAACATGTTTTAGATAACGATATACAGTAGAATAGATACAATCTATATATATAATAAAACTGTAGAACCAGCGTGTCTGTACATTGAATATATTTACCAGAAACTGATTGGGGGCGATGAAGGGAGAGTATCAGAATACAAAAAAAACAACTTCGAAAATATTTGTCCGTTTTAGTCTGTTCAAACACGCTAATCTACAAAACTACTAAACGGATTTGAATGGGGTTTCTACTAGTCAGCTATACCCATACAGCTATATCGTATTAACCGCGGGGTCAGCTAGTTCATATATTTTAAACTAGCTGACATGTTTCAGTTTACGCGTTATTTCGGTAACACCTTGTCTTCACACATCACAATGCCGCATTTTAATTCTCATTGAAACCTAATACAGCCACAAACGCACCTCGAAGGTGCAGCTGCGGCTCTCTCGAGGGTGCGATTGCGGCTCCCTAGAGGGTACAACTGCGGCTCCCTCGATAGTGCGACTGTGGCTTCCTCAGGAGTGCCTGACAGAGCTCACGTCCAGCAGGCAGAAGGTGGCGCGACACACGGGACACGTGCAGCGGCCCGAGAGCCACTCGGAGGGTGCTCCCGTGGCGCGCGCCGCCCACCACCGGGCCATGCATGAACAGCACCAGAGGACTCTGGTGATAATTGAAATAGGGGGGGGGGGGGGGTTTGAATGGGTTTATTCATTAATTTACTTGTAACCGCTCAAGAGTCGACTCGCCAACCAGCGTGGCATTTTAAGGCTATACATCCGTCATCCACAAGACAATGTGCATAAGAAGGTCCGTGTCCAACAGTGGATTACTGAGAGACCCAACCACAAAATTTATGCCTATGTGATAATTTGCTTTTAATGTACGAGGTACATGCATACCGTAACCAGACCTTTTAATGTCCACTGCTGGAGATGGGCCTTCTCATTCAGATTGTTTTATGCAGGGGGGTTGGCGAGCCCACTCTTTTAGAGGTGGTGTGTAGCGCTTGACACCCACGGAATGAGATGGGGTGACGCTATTCTATAGCCGGTAATTAACTTATTTATCAAATTATATATATACATAGCTACTTTAATTTCTAATTTTTTTTCTCTTGTGAGAGGGAGTGTGCAGCTGAATCCCACAGCCGAATTGGGACTCTCACAACTCACTCTCACAGGAAATCGGCGTGAAGTACCTTGTAGGGCACCAAAATATGTATAATAAAAATGTTGTCTTCTGTGTATGCTGTATAAAAAAAGGGCGGAATTAACACAGATAGAGGGATGGATAACGCAGACTGTCCATCACTGCGTGCTCGAAGTCGGCGCTAAGCTCCCACTTCTCGCGCCGCTCTTTAAGTCTGTTCCGTGTCGTTACAAAAATTACCGATTGAACTATAATAAATTGTAAAAAAACGTCGAAAGTGGTGAAACGAGTCAAAGTAGATGTTTCGTTTCATCCGTGAGTGGATTCCGACCACTAAAATTAACTCGTGACGTCACACAAGGCGTGTTACGTGTTTAAATCAGATTTACAATACAAACCATCATTCATTCTGTTCACTTACCTGCAGTTGCATTGTTCACAAGCCGGCGGTCCGGTGAACTCTGGAGGAGGGCGCATGCAACGACGATTCAGCTTTACATCAGCCTGCGCTTGCATGCAACCAATGCATTGCTCCAACTCCTGAAATAAATAGCGACACCTTAAATAACAAAACTGATAATAGACACCTGTAGTAATAATTTATTGATGTGATTCTATTTAGTTAACGACTCATTTGAGAAATTCAACTCGTTTCTTAAGAACATTACATGTACATACATAAAAATATTTATTCAACTCAAGTATTTATTTTATTCAAGGATCATTTATTTAATAGAAAAAAGGCGGCAGACGAGCATACTTGATGGTAAGTGGATACTGTAGTCCATAGACATCCACGATACACACCAACATCAGTCCAGAATGACAAACGTTGGCACATGCCCTGCCTACCTTTGCGGATTAAGGAATGGATTGGGAGAAAGGGTTGGAAAAATGGGGAGGGATAGGATGGGTTGGGAATGGGATCTGGCATATCTCACTCACTACCGAAACACGTACGTACATTGGGGTAATACGATAAAGTGTATAATGCAGTACATTTCAAGGTAGTCTTCTGTGACAGAGGGGCCAGTCGAGTGCGCCCAGCGGCTGTGGGAATGCAGCGTGCACTCTCCCCCTATATTTATAGTGTGAACTTTGTGCCAGCATGTACTAATTGATATGCGGCTGCTTTTTGTTCCAACATCAACTAAGATTTTCTTAACAAATTGGACCATTTGCCCAGTAATTGTTTTTGATTCATTTTCGGCTTACATAAGTAGACTACATCTCCTGTTATAGTTCTCAGCTTAAATGGCTTCCTATCAGAAAACGCCTCTTTTCCCATCTGCACCCTGTTTTCCATTCTATACCATCCAAGTTGTCCAGATTATTTGAAATCCAAATTTAATTTTGTAACACGTTTCATCGTTCATGACTATCACTCATGAATGTTTTCTTCGCTCTTGCCGATAATTCTGTCCGAGTCTTTTCTTACCATACCGGTTCCCATCCAATTGTTTCGCCGCGCAGGCACTCAAACTTGGAACGCGATCCCTCCTACTGACATTAGACAGGTTTCCAATAGTAATAGCAAATATCTCGGAGTCACTATAGAGCATCGTCTCGTCTGACGTTCCGAGAACACATAAAAACTTCTAACACATGAGAGCCGCCTTCGTTCTCGGTGGCCTCAACCCCCTTATATGGTGGAGAAGTAAAATGTCGTATAGAAATAAGCTGACATTGTACAAAACCTGCGTTTTGTATAATGAATATTAGAGAATCGGAAAATTTCAAAGTAGTTGTAATAACACTGCAAACTAAATTCACTTAGATTTCGCAATAAAGTTGAATGATATTGAAAAAGAAATGTGCTTCTTTTCAACTTTCTTTTGTATAATAATTAAAATTTTCTATAAAAATCAAAACAAAATATAATTTTTTTGATTAATAAAGTAACAATCTGAGATAGTTTTTTTTTATTAGTTGATAATCAATTAAGTACACATTTAAAAAAAAACAAGTAATTTGATATCCAACCTTCAAAGGGCTATAGTACTGAACACTCAATCAATAGATTCATGGTATGGAAGATTCACTTCCCAAAAAGTCTTATTATAGGACATCAAAAGACTGACAAATAAAATATTTGCATTGTACTTGCCTGATCAACATAGTAAACTGGGTTCTGATCCACATACTGTCTAAACACAGTAATAAATCTCTCGATCATAGATGGCAGCAGTGATATGTGGTCTGGCACTCGCACAGGGTTAGCTAGTCTTGGCTGTAGATCTCGTAAGACAGCAGTGGATACTCGGAATGTGAAGGACTTGATGTCACCACGAGAGGGGATCACTTCAATGTTGAGGAATTGAATTTCTTCTTCACCTGATGGCTGGAAGCTGGGGCTGTCTGTCTGTTGTAAAATAATACTTTTAGTATAGTTTTATATTTCAGGAGTGCATGTCAAGCTTACTTGTGATTAAATGTGCGTATATGGGAAAAGTAACTTTCGTAGCAAAGTATTTAAAGGTGTGTACCAGTGAGATCCAAAAGTTTATGGCCTGACGTATTTCTAGATGTCTAAGATAAAAAGTTATACGTCATGGTAATTGTCATTTAACCTGTTCAATTCCCATTAGTTTTGATTCCTCGACTTTTAGAACAACAGGAAGTCCCAAAGTCGTTAAAATGTTTAAACTGGAATATCGTTCAGTGATTCGGTTCCCTACAAAGGAAGGTGTTAGCCCGAACGATATCAAACAAAGGTTGGATAATGTGTATGTTTCTTTTTTTTCTATAGGATGGATGACAGACGAGCGGGCGGACGATGGCAGACGATACTTCTCCATTATTTTCCACCGTTAAAGATTGGTGTAAGCAATTTCGTTTAGGACAGACAAGAGTCCATTGACGACGGACCTCGCTCCGGTCGACCCGTTGAGGCACTCACTCCAAACAACATCAAATTTATACTGCGAACCCGTAGGCTGTGGAACGAACTGCCTCAAGAGGTCTTTCCATTAAGCTACGATATGGGGTTCTTCAAGAGAGCTGTGAATAGGATTTTGCAAGGTCGGCGACGCGCCCGCATACACCTTGGTGTTGCAGGTGTCCATGGGCGGCGGTAACACTTACCATCGCGTGAGACCGCTTGCTAGTCCACCCACTAGTAGACTATAAAAAAAAAAAAGTGGAAGAAGAAGTTCTCATCGACCGATGGCTAAAGACGTAAGAAATAGCAGCAAGGGCAGTGTTTTCAAAAACTACAGACCTTAGGATTATTCATAAACATCTTCACATGAATAAAGTGCGATGACAAAACATCTTTCAAGTGTACAGTGAAGTGAACGAGTAGCGTGCTCTAAAGAACTTTTGGAGGCCTTTCAGAGCAACGGAAATGTTTTTTGGAGTCAATTGTTACTGGGGATGAAACTATGGTTCTTTACTATGATCCCCTTTCCAAAAGGGAGTCGATGGAGTGATGTCGCTCTGGTGAAGCACCGCCTAGTAAGGCAAAGGTGACTCAGTCCACCAAAAAGATTATGGCTTTGATATTCTGGGATTGTCAAGGTATATTGCTTATAGACATAAAATAACGCAATAATAACAAGCAGAAACGACGTGGAAAACTAAGCAAACGTGGGTGGCTTCTCCATGACAATGCACCCGTCCACGCCGACCGCAGATGCGAAAGCTGCTGTTTCAAAGTGTTGCTTCACGGAAATTCGCCACCCACCCTATTGTCCTGACTTGGCTCGCAGTGATTACTATCTGTAAAGTGATTACTTACTATCAAATCTAAAGGCGGACTTAAAGGGTAAAAGATTTTCCAGTGATGATGAAGTGACCACTGCGGTTTTCGCCCATTTTGAAGACACAACTTCTGACTATTTTTATAGTGGGATAGGAATGGTAATTAAACAATCCGAAAAGTGTGTTTAAATATGTAGATGGAGACTATATTGAAAAATTAAAATAGTTTCATGAACTTGAGTGTCGTTTTTCTTTGTCAGGCCGGAAACTTTTGGACCTCCCCTGGTATATGTATTATAAGTAAATGATACAGACAGAATATCTTGTAAACATATGAATACAATAATACAAAGGCGTCCACTAGACCCATAATGAAATTATATAATAATGTCATTGCACAATATTAACGCTTTGCACTCAACAACTTGCAATATAATCCCCAAACGATCAAAAACATTGCACAATATAATTGATTGTCTAGGTGGCCACTAAGTGCATAAAGTGGCTCGTTAATGGGCTATAAAAATTGCATCTTGCTGGCAACTTTAGCCCAGCAACATTTACGACAATACGTTGCAATTTAATTGTGCAATAGATCGCAGCGTATATTCTAGCAAAATTGCAATAACTGCATTGCCGGGCGATTGAGTTCGTACACGTGAGTAACACTGGCCAGAGATCTGAGCAGAGTGAGCTAATAAAATGGAAGGGAACAAGGCTGTTCTTGTTGCTGCAGAATTTATCATTATTTAAACTTTAAACAAATCCAAAAAGAGAAGAGTGTGGCTCGGGCCATAGTTAAATAGGTGCGAAACCTTGACTAATACCATATAAACAAGGGTATGATTCTCGACATGTACTTGTTCAAAAATTTCACGAGAACGTGCAAGTGACTTTGAATTGATGGCTATTTACACGTTGGCCGAAACCAGATGAGATCACCCGAGCACGAATGTGTATGTCGTGTATGTCACGAATGTCGGTTTTTGTTCCCGAGTCAAAGGAAGTTCGGTCAAAGGATGGTCGTCAGCGTTCAGTCTCTGTGGAGGGCTCTTTCGGTGACAGGCTATCATCCATCATTGTTTACACCATTTACTCTTTTTGCGCCATATTGTACAGAGGCGGACTTAATACCTTATTAAGGTATACTCTTAAGTTATAGTCGACCATTGGTTAAATGTGAAAAATTAGAGTAGGTGCAGTAGAAATTAAACAATATATGGTATGTTATATTAATATAAAATTTATATGGTAGTCCGTTACAATACTCACAGCAGTAGCCACGAGAGTGCAGTCGGTCTGCTTGACAGCATTAACACCATACTGTGTCACCTTGATCAACCAATTCTCCATTGCAATAAACTTATTGGTTGTGCTCAGTTGAACAGACACTTTGTCCACACTGAAATTAAATAAATAAATAAATAACGCCACACTCAATGGCCCACATTCCCCGTATCGTGGGTCCAGAGACACATACAAAGACAAACACACACCCAAATTCGAACATATATATATTTTTTTTATTAAACTAATGTATGTCCGACCGAGGATCGAATCCGGGACCTCTTGCATAGCAGTGGCGTACCTAGGGTGGGGCAAGTAGGGCACGTGCCCTGGGCGCCATTCAAAGGGGGGCGCAAATTATTAAACTTAAAAATTTCGAAGATTTCGATTTAGATAGAAACAGATTTCGAAAATGTTATATCTCTATTTGCATCGCAGAAGGCAAGGAAGGTGCAATTTTAAGTTTTAAGACTATTAAAAGTGCACATTTACAAACTAATTCGATGCTTGCCCTAGGCGCCATTTCGGATTGGTACGCCCCTGTTGCACAGCAAGAAGTGTCACTACCAACTGCGCCAATCGGTCGGTCAAATAGCAAAGAAGTCTTTAACAAACTTTATTGTACAGTATCAATCAACAGGCGAGCTTAAGGCATTCTTTATCTTTGGGTTAAACAGAGAGATACATTGGGAGGTGCAATTATTTAAAAAAAAAAATTATAATATAATAAATAATACATCCTTAACCTCTTGAAAGACTATTTTCTGATAATATAAAACAAACAAAATAAAAACTGAGAATAGGTACGACCCTGTTGTGTTAACTGTGCGCCTCGCGCCATGACATCATATCGACAATGTTACGATGTGCTTATGGTATGCACAAAAAAAAGTATCACTATCAATATTTATTTTTACTAGCAGAAATAAATAATGGGCGATTATTTAATGTGCGATAGAAAATAAATAACACATAAATTTATTATAAAGCACTTTAAACATACCATACAATGTACCTACACAATTCCCTTATCTGTGGGATATTATGAGCTAAAGCTCATCATTACTTTAATTTATTATTTCGATGCCTGACATCGGATCTTCATCGGTTTCGTAGTTGCCAACTACGAACTCTCTGAGCTGTCTTCTCCTCCAAGAGATATTATTTCTCTTTGGTTCATTTCTTGGAGGTGGTCTTTTTCCCAGTTTTAGCACTCAAACTTTTCTATATCACTTACTTCTTTCTTTTTTCTTACTTCTTTTTACTTCTTATTACTTACTTATTACTTCTTTTTTCCAATGAGGTGTAATGGAATTTATGGAATCTTTGGTAACTTTCTCGATTTATTTTCAGACTGATTGATATTTTCAACTGCCCTTTGTTTCACTATGTTCCACCCATATATACTCAATCGATTCAGATCCCAATGATAGGGTGGCAAACGTAAAAATGCCCTTGCTCTTTAATCAATTTGTCAACAACATATTTTTTTTGTCCTTAATATTATCAGGTACAATTCCAGCTTTATAGTGTTCTTATTAAATGAAATATTGTTAGTACGTAGCCAGTTTGCAGTTCACCTATGGGGGCCCTTTCTGACTAAGTTGAATGATAAAGCACATACCTTACGTTCGGCAATACAGTTCGGCGATAAGTTTTTCGTTCAGCCATTGCAAAAATCATTTGTGTTCATCTCGTGATGGTTGTCGCCGGTTGTACTTTTGCATCTGTACAGTAATTCTGTATCTGAAATAAATAGGTTTTATCCCCTGGCATGTACAAGATACCAGCATTGTCCTGGGTTAATATTTTTCTTTACGCTGTTGCTGATACTGGTTTGCGAGCATTTGTAAGTGTGTAGTGGGAATGAATCCACGTTTCGTCTAAGTATGTGGACCGGGTTTTCATCTGTGCCAAGTTCACTATTTTCTTTTTTCAGTGCAGGTAGCGATTGATAATAATTGTCTTAATGTACCTTTTCACCTTGAAAATTTATATCTCTTAGCAACAGCCAGGATTTTTTTTAAAGACGAGATTTCTTTCTTGACATGCATAATTATTAGGTTAGGTTGCAAAAATTGATAATTGACATGCATAGTAAATCAAAATAGCGGACTGTTATTGCATTCCCTTCCAGCACAGTATAAAAATATAAAATGCATAATTATTTGTGAAAATGAATTTAAGTTATTATTTAATCAAAATTAATAAGTTATTATTTAATAAATAATAATCACATGTAAAACATAAAATGATACATTAAAATGATAGGATAATTTATTCAATCCATTTTTCATTGATATAAGTAAGAAATCATTGAAAAAACCTGTCAAAATGTAAAATGTACCCACAAGTGTAAAATTGAAAATATTAATTACTTTTTTCAGCATAATATTATATTCAGCACGTCAGGTACCATATTACTTGTAGGATCTGAATTAAAAAAATGAGCCAAAAACTTGCTCCCATACATTGTACAGTTTATCCTTTCTCTTATTTAATTATGTATAGATATTTTGTTTTGTGTGTACATTAAAATATAAAATAAAATTAGGTAAGTAATAGTTGCAAAAAATTGCTCATAACAAAAATAAGCCCCTAAAGATATTTTGGTTAGGTAACTTTTCCCAATTCAATCAGCTCAACCCTAATATTAGTCATTATTCACACAATTCTATGTAGTTCTATTCAAGCTTTAAAAACGGATAAAAGGTAGCAGCTAATGGATTGTGAATGAATACCCACCTTCTGTATTCAGTGTTGAGATCAGAGGCTACAACTCTCCAATCGCTGCCCTCTGTCACGTAAGGAAGCAGAGCCTTCACTACAGGATGCTTGATCTTGTCATATTCCCACCAGGTCACTATTTTATAGCACATCAGCAGTGGAATACACGCAGTTCCCGCTGCGGCCGACAGGAGAAATGGCCATCTTACGCCACCGCACCATAAGCAAAATATATAAGCCAGAGGCAACGATGTATGTATCAACGACGTAATTGTAATCCTCTTCATGTGATATCCAACGAAATTAATATTTTCTGAACCCAGAAAATTGTCAAATAATTGTGCTATAGTAAAACCGGCAGATACGAATTCCGTGGGAGGATAAACTATACACACAGCGAAAAGTAAGAAGAATAATGTTATTATGTAGACATCCATTGTCATATGAAAGTTCTATTCATTAGATTTTATGCTATTTTAATGAAAATGGGCGAAAAATTATTAAAAAAAAGTTTTCGTTTTCTTGACAGTTCAATTTTTTATTTATTTCTCACGGTTGACACTGAGAGGCAAGGACAACAAAGGTCTTATGCCAGCTTATGTCTGTATACAGTCACAATTTTTATTCAAGTCCCTTTACCTATATTACCAGCTGTATTTGGAGAAAATCTAGGCAACAAAATGCACGCAGTCTTACTAAATTCGATTTACAAAAACCGGTATTCATCGGTTCTTTCATCGATGTATGTACTGTGTACAGAGCGATGTATTAGGGATGGTCGATATTAGAAAAATATCGATGTTGATATCGATGTCAATATCGTTATGTAAACATCGATGTCCAATAAACATCGAAATAACAACATCGATGTTTTGCTGCTGGCAGGCAAGGCAATATTAAATCATTTCGTTCATGCATCTGCAAGCAAGCAATACAAAGAACTTCGTCTGTACTTGAACTTTAATCTTGATTCAAACAAAACAAAACACAATTAATTCAGTGCAATCTTTAAGTATCCACAGTAGGAAAGAAAGGAAAGAAACCCACAAAATGACAACTGAGTGAATGAATAATTTAATCAAATGATGGATGAATAAAAAAAAACCTATGTAACCATAGACTACAGACAGAATGGTAGTAAGTTTGTTTTATTTTACAACAATGAAATCAGAAATATATATTAGTGACATCTAGCATAAAAACGAGGAACTTCTTCGTAAAGTTCGAAATGTGCATTGATAGGTTAACATTTTAGGTCTTTTGGAATTTTCAGATTTTTGTAAATTAAATTTTATACCTTGAAGGCTTGCATAAGCTCCATTTGATTTTTACAACAAACAAATGTGGAAACATCGATTTTCGATATTTTTGTTCACATCATCGATGTATCGATGTTTTAGAGGACCTAGTATCGATGTTTTCACACTCAACATCGATATTAAAACATCGATGTTTTCACACTCGACATCGATATAAAAACATCGATGTTTTCACACTCAACATCGATATTAAAACATCGATGTTTTCACACTCGACATCGATATAAAAACATCGATGTTTTCACACTCAACATCGATATTTCAATAACATCGATGAATATCGATCATCCGTACGATGTGTCGCTTCCCTATGAAATGTCATTTTTGTGTATGTAAGTGATGTGGACACGTATTCATTAAAGGCTTAGATTTAACTATAATATTTAATTTATTTACACAATATTTAATTAATTTTTAAACTTTATTGAAGAAAACGAGGGTTATTATTCGTTCTTGGATTTTGTTGTCTAATTTAACAGAAAATCTAGGTAACTATAAATCTATTTGTACCGGATTCATTTGTTGCATTTATTCCAACAAGATTTTAGATGGTATGTAGGTACAATAAATCTAAACACATTTCAACCTAATTTCGTGTTTTTATAAAGCTAAGCAATACAATGTTATAGGTAAAAAACCGTAGCCAATTTGCAATTTTCTATATGTTTTGGGTAACCATTATGCCAATAAGATTGTCTTTAGTACCTATCAATAATATCTTGTGCTAGCTGGTGCTACAAGTTTTGCCACATTTCCTGGACGTTATTTGTCAAGTCTGGTTTTGAAACTGTTTATATTTGGCAATTTAATATTATGAGATATTTAATATCTATCTAAGATGTAAGTGTAAAAGTAACAAGGATTTACTGTATTTCATTACTTTGTAAAATCAATATCAAAATCAATCCATCCAACGACGTGCTGTTCGTATTGTTAACAATCCCACTCTCACGGGCAGTTTAGAACCCCTCAGCGTTCGGAGAGACGTTGCATCACTCTGTGTGTTCTACCGCCTGTGCAATGGGGAATGCTCTGAAGAATTGTTCAATATTATTCCCACCTCGGGTTTCTACAACCGCACCTCCCATCATAGAAGTGCGGTCCATCCGCATTTCCTAGATACGGAGGTGTCGCATACTGTTCGGTCCATTAATTATTTTATATCGCGAACCCGTAGGCTGTGGAACGAACTGCCTCAAGAGGTCTTCCCATCAAACTACGACATGGGGTTCTTCAAGAAAGCTGTAAATAGGATTTTGCAAGGTCGGCGGGGTGCCCGCATACCCCCTGGTGTTGCAGGTGTCCATGGGCGGCGTAACACTTACCATCACGTGGGACCGCTTGCTTGTCCGCCCTCTTCTCTATAAAAAAAAAAATTCAAATCCATAATTCACTCATTTGAAAATTCAATCACATTGTTCTAATCTGTGCTGTAGTTGTGTTTTCTATTCAACAGCAGCATGGGGGGTGTTGAGCAGCCGTGTTATACACTGATCAACTTCCCCACAGATTCTGAGCCTTGCAATGAGATGCAACTCAAGCTTGACCTTGGTAAGTTACTCTCTATTTATTCTGCATTACTTGTATCACACATATTTTGATATTTCACATGCATTACTCTTACCTTCATAAAATTACTGCATATTCTATTTGTTTCATTTGTTTGTAATATTATGATTGTTCTACACAAGAAAAGCTATAAGCCTATTTTTTTTTGTCTTAATAGAATATTATCACATAACCTTTTACATAAAAATAATTAATGACAACTAAATTTTTTAAAATGAGATAATAAATTATTAGAATTTTTCATTTCCTGTTATCATATCTTCCAAAAAATTATGTTTCTCTCATATTAAGGTACATGTTGTTTACTAATGTGAATTTGACCCAAAAAAATGTAGCATACCTAGTGGCCAAGTGTTTTTAAAAAATGCCTAATTTGAATGTAGGTTCTAAAATGGTATAATAACATATGCAGTTTCCTCTTTAAAAAATTATGACATTGCTATTCAAAAAATCAAAGGAGCTCAAATCAAAGTTTTACCATGTATGTAATATTTCAACTAATAAATGTATAAATTGAATTGAAATTTTAATTTTCAATAATAACATGCGCTAAATTGATTATTATTTTTATTAATTAAGGCATGTGAGGAACTAAAGAAAGACTGAGAAACATAAAAAAATATAACTCATTTCATTTATCATGAAAATTACAGAAGATGATAATTGTTATGAAAAGAGTTACTCTTACTCCGAATTTATTATTTATTTATTATAGCCGATCCACTCCAGCTATATGAACCGTGGTCGCAGTGACCTGCGGTAGCAGGTGAAGTTTTGTTACTATTGACAGACAAATCTGTCTACCCATCGGTTCCTTATTGATTCACCTACCCACACTGAACTCGTTTTTGTTAATTAAGTTCCTTGTATACTATACTTTATTTTATCCTGACATTATCCTTGTGGCAGAAAATATTTTGAACTAAAAATTTATTTATTTTTTTATGTTTAATCAAATTTTAAAGCATAAACTATTATTAACGGGTTTTTATTAACGGGTTTTTGGGGTCCCTGATTAAATGATATCAGAATAAGCACGTTCGAAATTTTTCCTCATGGCTGAGGACATCAACTGCAATATCATTGGTCAAGGCAAAGTTATCCCTGCGCGGTTGCTAATTCGGGATCCTAATCACTCATACAACATAACTTATATTCGAAAATAATGCAAATTTTTATCTTTTCCATGGTCGCAAACACAATAATATCTAAGCAAAAAGTGGTTTGACGGAAATACAAATGAATAACTGTTTTTGAAAAAGAATGTCACAACTTTAAATTGAAATTAATTTGAATTTGGAATTACAAGACAAAGGCTTGCCTCACCAAGTTATCTTGGTTGCCTAACTTATCTTGATAACCAAGTGGCCACTATGAATAAATGACAATTTCATGGGTAAGGCCCCCAATAGCTAGTTTTATAATTCAAATGTTTTAATTACAGAGAAAGGCGACACAAAGAAGAAAATTGAGGCTCTAAAGAAAACAATAGGCATTATCCTCTCTGGAGAGAAAATACCTGGACTCCTAATGACCATCATTAGGTTTGTGCTGCCTCTACAGGACCACACCATTAAGAAACTGTTGCTTATCTTCTGGGAGATTGTCCCGAAGACGACATCTGATGGCAAATTGATGCAAGAGATGATCCTAGTCTGTGATGCGTATAGAAAGGTATGTGATCAAATAAAAATTTTAAATATATACTTGGCCTTACAAGCATTCGAAACAATTACAATAGTTTTCACACAGAAAATTTTCAAAGGTAGGCAGCGCATCCCGGGGTATGGCAATGTTTATCTTTCTGAATTGATGTTGACATGTATCACGGAAGTCGCAGGGTGATAGTATCTACTTATCACTAGATGAACTATGCTCGTCTGCAGCCTTATTTCTATTAGAAAAAAACTTAAAATGATAAAGGTTTATATATTTTGATGCTTTAAACTAAAATAAGATTAAAAAGTAACTAAAAAGTAATTAACTAAAATAAAAAAATAAGATTAACATTTGAAATTTTGAATTAATTGTATCACGTTTCATTCACCAGATGTTAATAGTATAAATGGTTGATCAATTAAATATTCCATGTCAGGACCTGCAACATCCCAATGAGTTTATCCGTGGTTCGACACTACGCTTCCTGTGCAAGTTGAAAGAGCCAGAACTGCTAGAGCCGCTGATGCCAGCAATCCGCAGCTGTCTTGAGCATCGCCACTCGTATGTCCGGAGGAACGCTGTGCTTGCCATATTTACTATTTACCGGTATGTATGAGAGAGGACACAACCATTTCATTGCGCACGAGTTATTGCGCAACTACAGAAGGGCATCAAATCCCGTCACTGTCCCCCCCCCCCCCCCCCCCCCCGTAAGGAAGAGCGCGAGATGTTCCCGAGAGAAGTTTGATGAAGCATTCAAGGATTTTTTTATCCATATAAAATAACATCGTGAGGAATCCATATAAGAGAAAAAACATCGCGAGGAACCCCACATGCTCAAGATATGCTCGAGGGGTGGGGGGGGGGGGGATTATAGTGCTACGACCCCAGTGATTTACTACGTGAGGCTTGAGCTCTGCAGTGGGACATTATAGGCTGATATCATTCCATTTAATTTCATCTTATCCCATTTTACTGTTTACTCCACCCATCTTATGCCATTTTCTTCCTAAAAAATTAGAATGAGTAGCAAGGATGTAAAAATTCATTACGCTTTTATAATCCATATTTTACCATCCTTTTCAATTATTTCATAAAATCCACTCCTAAATATCCAAAACAGGCGGCGCTTCTGATAACCTGCCAACTTTTGTCAATTCTGACAAATACTGGTATGTATCACGGACAATATCCACTTATTATTTACGTATTTTTTTTTCAACAGCAATTTTGAATTCCTGATTCCCGATGCTCCGGAGCTGATAGCCAACTTCCTGGAAGGCGAGCAAGACATGTCATGCAAGAGGAATGCCTTTCTCATGCTTTTACATGCTGATCAGGAGCGAGCACTGTCATACTTAGCCGCAAGACTGGACAGTGTTCACAGCTTCGGAGATATATTGCAACTGGTTATTGTGGAGCTTATTTATAAGGTATGAGACAAGCAAGAGAATAAGAGAAGATAATAAACATGTAAGAGGTAGAATAAGTAATTTATTTATTCCGTTTATAAATGGCAGTTACATTTTGTATCATATAATATAATGTTTAATTAATTAAATGATTATATAACCTCTAATATTTTCATATGTGAAGTGGGGAGCTATTGTGTGTGACACTCACGCGTGGTTCTAATCATGTTTACATCATAGTGACATTATGAACACAGTGGCTTTCAGATGCATTGGAAAAGGACTGTAATAAGTCCTTTTCCAATTCATCTTAAAGCCAGGGCTTTTCATTAAATAATTTTTCAAAATATATTATAGCAATTTTCCAAAACAAAGTTCTTTCATATTTTGATTTCACGGATCATATTCTTAGTATGTTAATGATTTATTTAGTCACCATCACCAGTCCTTTTACCGTTTACTCCTGGACACTGGCCTTCTCATGCATATTGTTCTGTGCACGAGGGTGTATGGTCCTATGAAAGGCCAAGCGGGCTTGCGAGTTCACTCTTTTATAGGTGGTATAGTTTCTCAGAACTTGTGGTAGTGGCTTTGTTATCGCTTAGTTAGTGGCTTACGACACCCACGAGATGAGATTATTTATCTAGTAATTATTTAATAAAATCATTTTGCTCTTATTATATGTAGGATGACCCCTTCAAAAAGTAGCGATTTCGCGTTTAATACGTTTGAAAGAACAGAGTGATAAAGTTCCAAATATAAATTATCAAGTTAGATGTAAAATTGAAACTCAAATTTTGAAGTGCTCAACATTATCAGGTGTGCCACGCGAACCCGTCGGAACGGTCGCGTTTCATCCGGACTGTATACGGACTCCTGAACGCTCCCAGCGCTGCAGTGCGCTACGAAGCAGCCGGCACTCTAGTCACACTCTCTAGTGCTCCTGCCGCTATCAAAGTAAGTTTAAAATAAATAAATTTATTTATAGAAAGATCAGTGTGAGTAATCGTAAATATTTAACAAAGTGCAATTTACAAAATTACTCTTGTAGTGAACATTTGTAGTCAGTTTTATACATTGACTGTCGCGTTCATTACATGCAATGCTCTTAGGACTAAGGGCCTTTCTCGCCTTTCCTTTCTAAAGGCTAAACATTTAGAATACTTTTATCTCGTTTTATTATAAAATTCCCACGGGAATCAAGCTAATTACACACACTAACGAAGCACACGAAGCGGTGGGCACTACTAGTGTAAAAATAAATAAAAGTTAAAGTTAAGTTACTTATTTCACTTATATCCCTTTACAGGCAGCAGCAGCTTCCTACATCGATCTAATAGTAAAAGAAAGCGACAATAACGTGAAATTGATCGTTCTGAATCGTCTCGGTGCTTTGAGGGAGGAAGGTGGGGAAGCCGCTTCCAGGGCTCTACCTGATTTGGCCATGGATGTGCTCCGAGTACTGGCATCTTCAGACTTGGATGTTCGCAAGCAGACTTTACAATTGGGTGAGTCCAATAGTTTATTTGCTTAGAAATGTGGGTACATAATAAAGGTCTTATTCTAAGAGAAATTAAATCCATACACATTCTGCTAGGATAATGGAGTGCAAATATATTTAATTAATTTATAAATTGTCAAACTAATTAGCCATATTCAATGTCAAAGTAATAATTAAATGTCAATATAATACTATTTCAAATAATAATACTAATAATACTAATAAATCTTAATATTTTAGATAGTTCTCAATAGCAACATTGAATAGTTTTCTTTTAAATAAATTAATTATTAAAAAGAACAAAGAATTTAGAAACTGGTTTGTATAGAATGAAGTTTGCATAGAAGCAGATGAATCACTTGGTGGTGAAAAGTAGATATTGTCACCTATGAACATCTGTGTATCCAATTCAACATTCCGGGTGTTGTTGGGGCTGACGCGCTACTGTGGCGCATCGGAGATGTTCACGAACGCCCGTACCGCCCGATTTCTTTGCCATATTGTGAAAAAGAATAGTCAAAAACATCAGAAAATCACTGATGTCTAGAGTCTAGTTGCAGAGAGGGTGGATGGCCCGATATTGAGATATTGGGTGGAGTCGCATGTTGCATCGTACAAGAGGTGACGGGCGGCGACAGCCAGTGTCTATGATGTAAAATATATATCTATATAAATAAAAATGTAAATGTTCGTTTGTTCAAAATCTTAAATCTTCGAAAGTTCTTCACCGATTGCTTTGAAATTTTGACACAACGTTGCATTCGAATATGCGCGTGTTTTTATGTACCTATCACAGGGTAAAAACATGCTTTTTACCCCGAAACAGGTAAGATTTTACTAAGCGCCATCTGTTGGGCAGCCACAGCAGCGTGGCCAGGTACAGCTAGTTAGGAATAAAATGTACTCATAATGAAGTAAACATTAAGTACTAACATAGGTAGTCTATAAGTTAAAATTGTTACTAACACTAACGATAGAATGCAATATGGACCTTGTGGTCTGAAATAAATGAAAACAAAAAACAATATGCCAACATCAGTAAAAAATTATAAACATTGGCTGATGGGTTGTCTACCTGTAAGATATAGGAGTGGATTTAGTAAAAAGATGAACAGCTTCCTTTATCCCATTATAGTTTCTACTTTTGACAGTTTTGAAGTAAATATTGTAGTTATGTAGACAGCTTTGAACCAAACAGTGAGTATTACGAGTATGACAGCTTTGAACTAAACATTGTAGGTCATATTGCCAGAAGTGTTGCTATTATGATAGTTTTAAAGCAAACAGTGTATTCATATAACTAAACAACATCTCCAGCCTTGGAACTGGTGAGCTCCCGTCACGCGGAGGAACTAGTTCAAGTGTTGCGCAAGGAGGCTGCGCGCGCGCACGCCGCCGAGCACGACGACGCCGCCAAGTACCGACAGCTGCTCGTGCGCGCGCTACACAAGGCCGCTCTCAAGGTGAGAACACACCTCAACCTTTGTTAGAGGCCATCATGAAATACTACATTTGAAATAATTGTGTTCCCATTGTAAAAGAGATAATTCAGAAGTAAAGAGTATACACTCTGTTTTATTTATTTTTTTGTTTAAAAAAGAAGGCGGCAGACTAGCATACAGTCCCCCTGGTGGTAAGTGGAAACTATCGCCCATGGACATCCGCGATACATGCCAATATCAGTCCAGAATGACAAACGTTGACACGTCCCCGCATGCGCTGTCCACCTTTGGAGATATAGGAGTGGATTTGTAGAAAGGGTTAGGGAAATGGGCTCTGATAATATATCTTACTCACTACTGAAACACGTACGTAAAGTCAACAACATGTAGATGTACCCAATTCTACTCCCAATTACTAGCGTATTATGGTACCGATGCATATACGTTGACCTGTTGCCGATTGTACATTGGGGAAATAGGAAAAAGTGGAAAATGCAGTACATTTCAAGGTAGTCTTCTGTGAGGGTCGTGGTTACATGGCCAGTCGAGTGCGCCCAGCGGCTGTGGGATTTCAGCGATTTCCCCCTCAAAATGTAACATTATATCTACAGAAAGTTTAGACCATGCTAGTTTTTAATAATATGTTTAGACCCTATGGGTTTTTAGTAATATGTTCAGACCATGTAGGCTTTCAGTAATATGTTTAGACCATGTGGGTTTTTATTAACATGTTTAGACCATGTGGGTTGTTAGTAATACATTTAGACCATGTGGGTTTTTAGTAATATGTTTAGACTATGTGGGTTTTAGTAATATGTTTAGACCATGTGGGTTTTTAGTAATATGTTTAGACTATGTGGGTTTTAGTAATATGTTTAGACCATGTGGGTTGTTAGTTACATGTTTAGACTATTTGGATTTTAGTAACATGTTTAGACCGTTTGGGTTTTTAGTAACATGTTTAGACCGTGTGGGTTTTTAATAATATGTTTAGACCATATGTGTTTTTAGTAACATGTTTAGACCATGTAGATATACAGTTCCAATTTTTAAATTTTTGCAGTTCCCCGAAGTGGCAGGCACCGTAGCTCCAGCTCTGCTGGAATTAGTGGGTGATGGCAGTGAAGCTGCCTCTGCTGACGTGATGGTATTCGTAAGGGAGGCCCTACAGACCTTCCCAGACCTACGCGAACAGATATACGAGGTTAGTTTCACTGTGTTGTTGATTAACTTTGCACTATTACTATTTGTGGTGTATTATGTTCTAAATCTGGTCTAAACATGTATTATTTAAATGCTTTTGTTTACCAAGACCCAATCTCAAGATTGTATGAAGAGATTGAAATTGTCATCGATATGGAATTTGGTGATTAATAAACTTCATCCTCGCGTTTTGTCTGAACACATCCGTGGAAATTGTTAATCTTTCTGAATGTGAATATCTCCAAAGGCAGACAGTTGCATCCGGGAATGTGCCAATGTTTGTTTACGTTAACTAATATCGCCATGCATCGTCTGTCTGTGTTGCCATAATAATACATTCAATTTACCTAATGCGGCATACCTACAGACGTTTTAATATCAATAGGTGCTACATATAAGAGCCTAACTAAAATTCTCAACTTTGCAGTACAGTATAAAAACCTATATTATATAGTCAAATAATCATTAAGAAATAATTTTACCAATAATAATATTAAGAATTAATAAATAATAGAAATAATAAGAATAATAGTTAAATAATATTACCGTTAAGTACCCATTTATTTTAGAAAATGATCATTTTTACTTATCATAATAAACACCATTTTACTTAGCGCTCATACTAAAAATCAGCACAGATTAATACTTTTATACATAGGACCCATCGATATACTACAGAAATATTAGAAATTGCTGGAGTCCATTTGCAGCACAATAAATATCTATACTTCTTTAAAAACCCTATTTTTTTTTAGAAAATAAACATATTTAACTTATCATAATAAACACAATTTTACTAAAAAACAGATTAGTGATAGATTAGAAACAGATAGATTAGATTAGTGCTCAAACTAAAAATCCGAAAGTGGTGTCAAATTAAGGGCCTTTCTCACCACCTGATACTTTATTAGAAGGTATCAGAAAGTCAGTATCAGCTAGATTTATTTGCAGATAATTGGCAGATAATTTATCTATCAGATTGTTAACATTTATCAGGCGGTAAGAAAGGCCTTTCTATTCATTTGTTCATTGAACAAAAACATTTGTACGCAGAAATTGTTGGAGTCAGTAAGCAGCATCCGTGTGGGTAAAGTAGCCAGGTCAGCTCTCTGGCTGTTGGCAGAATTTGCAGATTCTCCTGCAAGGGCTTTAGCTACTTTGGAGGCTTTAGCATCTGTTATACCTTCGCCTACCTCTGAAGATGCTAATAAGGTAAGATCTTTTATGCTGGACACTATACCTGATTCAAGATCGATAGATATAGAATTTTTAATGATACACTGTTGTTTAGCAACAAAAATAACCTGTGTAACCTTTTTTAAACCTGTGTTGTTGCCAAATAAAAGATATGAAAAATTTTAACTAATGGCACAATACAAGGAGAGTTTGAACAACAACAACAACTGCATTATCATCTGATCACCGTTATCCCTGTTATTGTGTAGTATTTATCATCTTGTAAACAGTTCTAGACGAGAATTGTATGAAGTTTGGTCGTGTACCAGAATCTTATACAACATCCTCGCCCGAACCGTTCAAACAAATATGACTGCCCAGACCTGCCTTCGATTTTCAAGCTCAGGACAGAATACAAAACCAGTCTTTGCTATAACAAACAACTGGAAAGATCTCTGACCTCATCAACAGTCGCATATAACAACAGAGTGGTAAAAATTTGGACTAGATTGCCACAATAAGCGGTCAATTCCCCAACAGACTAGATTTTCAAATCGAGACTAGGTAAATGGATGTCGAAGCAAGATTAATGTATACACCAGCACAAGATGTATGCATATCAGCTGATGGCTGCTTGCCTATTATATCCCAGATGTAAACCCTATATGAACACTTGATATGTTCCCATGGCGTTGGAAATAAACACATTGTGAGCTCTTTGTTGCATTTTATATATCTTTTTTCGTATTATGTATATATTTTTTTTATTACTTTATTGGCGGGCTGATGAATTACGATTTATGTCAGCCCTGTGATAAATTTAACCTTACATCTAAATTTAACTAATAAAACTACACTACACTATATCAAAAAACCCTTATTTTGCTTATAAAAAACCTGTATATTGCTTGGCAAACAAGCTACATTGCAATTATCGTAACTACCCTAAATCGAATTGAAATGCTAAATGCCCTAACCTAAACCCAATTCTTGAATTTCTATAAGAATTTAACCAAAAATCTCTTTTTTTGTTTAAATATTCTTTCGTGTTTTAAAATTTCCTTTTTGTTAATGTAGAGTAGATTTGTTTTATTTGCATATCATATACACAGTATAATTGTACCGTTTTATTCTTACTAGAGAAACGGAATATTATCTACAGACAATCCCTGGCGTCAGTAGATTATAGATCATATTATGTAGTGTTTTATTTTAATATTATGTGTGTTTATAAATAAAAAAAGAACTATATTATTATTACATTATTATTATTGTCCGACCGAAACACAATTTTCAGCCGAAACCGTAACCGAATATTCGGCTTCTCTTTTAGTTTCGGTCGAAACCGAAACCTATGTGTTAAATTCACATTATACCCTGAAACCTAGTGCTTTGTAACAGATTTTTCGATTAAGTTAAATAAAAGACTCCAATATATTGATATATCATTATTTATGCGCGAGAACAGACACACCTAAGAATTAAACACCGGCCTGCGAACTGACTGAGGGTATAGGCGAGTGAATGAGTGAACCCGTTCCGAACATGACCCGACTTCATCCGACAGCTCACGAACGCTAGTTTCGGCGAAACGAAATCGAAACTGCGGCCGAAATCAACATTTTTGGCCGAAACTGGCCCAAACCGAAACCGAAACTTCGGTCGGTCTTTTACTATTATTAATACTGGGCTACCAAAAATAAACATTTAATAATATTTTTGTCAATTGTATATCTAATAGTATATAGGTAAAATAAAGGCTATTTTTGCTATATACGAGTATATTTTATTTTAAACTAATTGAATTGTGAGCATATGTTCACGCTTGTGCACATACCCACAATTCGACAGAAATTTGAAACAACACATGCAACACACAACGCTTTAATTTAAAGCTACTCAACGTCCTAACCCCTTCAGATTGAGGTTCAGCCAGGATACATTGCCATTCATCTATATTCAAAACATTAAATGTGTTAACTAAAGTGGTTCTTGTGACTTCGTTCTTGATACACGCATTTCTGACTTTATCGTATTCTCCAATGTACGTACGTGTTTCGGTAGTGAGTGATATATGGCAGAAACCATTCCCATCTCATCCCTCCGATTATCCCAATCCTTTCTCCAAATATATTCCTACATCGTCAAAAGTGAGCAGCGCAATCCGTGGGCGTGCCAACGTTTGTCATTCTGGATTGAAGATGGCGTTTACCGCGGATGTTTATGAGTGACAGTATCCACTTACCACCAGGTGTAGTAATACCATAGTAAGCTGGTCTGCCGCCTCCTTCCAAAAAAAAAAAATGTCTTTTCATATATGACAATGGTGCTATTAGCGCATTCTGCCACTGTTAAGTTTACTTCGTAATAAACAATTTCAAAGTCTAAAACGTATCCTGTCAATGCCCAGTCCCATCGAAGTAAGTCAGGAGTCGCTCAGTGAAGCGATAGTAGGTTTACTAAAGCCAGAAGATAACTCCTTCGAAGCACACGAAAAACGCAGTACCATGCACTTATTTGATTATCACAAACATTACACACAAAAAAGAAGTTTAATAAACTATTAAACGACAAAACACACAATACACAATATTTATTGTATAATAATCAAACAAAAACAACTCCACTTGAGTTCTCGCCGAAAAGTCCCCAAAAAATAAAATTAAAGTAGGAATTTGTTTTTGTCAGGAGGAGAGCGAAGCCTCGGCACCTGTGAAGCCTGAAGCCCCGCGGCAGTTGGTCACCAGTGACGGCACCTACGCCACGCAGTCTGCCTTCAACTTGCCCGCGTGAGTCTAACATCTGTTCTTCTTTTCCTTCTTCTC
Source organism: Sesia apiformis (assembly GCA_914767545.1). Classification (NCBI taxonomy): domain Eukaryota; kingdom Metazoa; phylum Arthropoda; class Insecta; order Lepidoptera; family Sesiidae; genus Sesia; species Sesia apiformis. The sequence continues at coordinate 21,180,748 of OU611952.1, forward strand.
CTTCTCCTAGTTCTCTTCACTCTTCTCCCTATCCTCCTTTTTTGCTTTCTTTTTTTGGTGGCATTTTGATATCTGTGATGGTTTCCGAACGTTTCGAAACGACATCACCCTCTTTGAGGCTGCATAATGTAAAAAATAGTCATAGATCAAAGATTGCCCATGTTTTGTAAGTAGTAAACTGGCCCACTGTTTGAATTGCTTCCGGGCCAGTTGACCATTAGCTAATTCAAAAAGTGGTAAAGTCGCCCGAGGTTCAGTTTTTAGGCGGACCAGTTGCCACCTAGCATTTTATTCGCCACCGGAACACATACGTATTACATTTGTGAGCAGTGAGCAATTCGGGCGCAGATCAGTCGCCTGAGGGATTGAAATGTTCACCCCTCCCCCCAAAAATCTATAAAAAATGTATAATTGTATTTTATTTGCATGTTTTTTTTTTTATAGACTAGTGGGCGGACGAGCAAGCGGTCCCACGTTTTCTAGACACAAGTACAAATTTATTTACTCCACTAATGTTCTTACTTGCATATCAGTCCGAACCTTTAGGACCATAACGTTGACTTCTCAAAATGTTATGTATTCCCTAATTTTTTTTTTATAGAGAAGAGGGCGGACGAGCAAGCGGTCTCACGTGATGGTAAGTGTTACCGCCGCCCATGGACACCTGCAACACCAGGGGGTATGCGGGCGCGCCGCCGACCTTGCAAAATCCTATTCACAGCTCTCTTGAAGAACCCCATATCGTAGCTTAATGGAAAGACCTCTTGATTACGTCCGAAACTCTCGTATTCTTTAATAGGAATAATAAATTCACACATAATTATCTCTTTCAGTCCAGAAACGACATCCACAAGTTCAGGCCCCGCCCTCTGGCAGGCGCTTCGCGAAGGCGAGACCTTTACAGTTGCATGCGCATGCTCTGCGCTTGGCAAGTTGGCGCTCAAGCTCGACCAAGCAGGCTCTAATAGAGCTCTACATCTCATTGCAGCTTTGCTGGCCTACCACAAGCAGAATGCTGGTGGGTGGATACACTTTAATGGTGATCTAAATGAACATTATTCTTATACTAGCGGTGGCAGCTACTTCGTTCGCGTGAACTTGTGATTCCCCTGGGTACTATAAAATGGATCTAGATAAAAAGTACCTGAAATGTTAACCCGGCACATGAGCTATAACTGTGCCTAGTTTTATTAAAATCCGTCCAGTAATTTTCGCGTGATACGCATCTAGCTAGATTGTTGTTTTGAACTTCATCACTCTTACTTATACACTGCAGGTACTTTTTCAAAAAAAATATTAACTTCACAGACGCTGCTTTTTACGGTTTTTTTAACGTCAGTGTATAGATAGATAATTGACAAGCAGCTTTTGCTGATGCGTCTATATCTGTTTTTGTGCTCCGAAGATATTGGTCGAGTCTATTTTTGAATTCATCAATGTTCTCAGATGATATGACTTCTTCAAGTATTCCGTTGTTGATTGACCATTCTATTTGTAATGAAGTGGTAGTAAGGCTTTGCTTTGAACATAAGATTTTAAACACAAGGGAAGGTTTGACACTTAGGGCATTTCTCTCCACCTCTTGGTACTTTATTAGAAGATGTCAGAAAGTCAATTATACTTTATCAGAACGTCAGTATCAGCTGGATTTAATTGGCAGATAATTTATCTATCAGATTGTTAACAGGTACTTTATTAGGGTCGAGAAAGGCCCTTAATGTCGTGAAGAGCTGTTCTATTTATGCCAATTTCGGGTTTTTACCATCGCATTTCACACCTTCCTTGTGCGGTTTATCCGCACTTCCTTGACACTTTATACCGTGAACACGAAAGTTGTAGATAGATGTAGGTAGTGACAGATCACTTGTATTTTCCACTTTTTGGTTTGTTTTTTCTTTCTTTTTTCTTTATAGAAAGAAGGCGGCAGATTAGCAGACAGTTCACTTGATGGTAAGTGGATACTGTCGCCCTGCCACATGGGCGATACATGACGACATAAGTTCAGAATGACAAACGTTGGCACGCCTCCAGATATTCAACCTACCTTTGGAGATATGAGAATAATTTTGGAAAAAGACCTGGGAAGATGAAGATGGATAGGTGGAATCGGAACGCACTCTATAATTATAGCATAAAATTTGCTTTTCTATAATATCAAATTATTGTATTAATTGTAGCCGAAAACTTGCGAGTTATTAATAATCCTGTTTGTATTTCACTAATCAATGTTTTAGATTTTAAGTTTTCAATATAAGTAAATATATTTAGAAAACACGTAAGTCATTAGCACTGGCAAAGGCTATAAGGCCTTCATAAAACATCATATCTCTTTCTTTCATAAAATTTATTCTTTTAAATATGCGACTAGCATAGATTAAATTCAATAGTGATCTCGCAAATTATTGCGCAAATTGTTATTTCTTTTGTAAATGTGGCCCTTTGTTTAAGCTACAATAATCACAATAGTTTTTAATTAGCTTCCTGAATATAAAATAAACCCACTTCCAAATCAATTTCTTTTTGTCAGCATCATCAATGAGCACGCAAGCTGGTTTAACAGCAGATGACATAGAGCACGCGGCCATTTGCCTACGAGCTGCTTCTGTCAGACCGGAAGTAGTTAGCTCTGCACTATTACATGCCAGTAGGGAGGCGTTGGCAGCTTTGCTGAAGGAACGAGCCACCACTGACGATACGGAGAAGGTATAATAGAATAAAACAACATGTAGACACAAATACACGGAATAAACAAGCTAGAAATACGATTAAAACGCGATAACAGGCTAGAGAACACGGAAATACCCATAAAAACACGCGACAAATCAGAAAGAAAACACGGAAACGCACAAAATACGCAACAAACAAACTAAAACACAGAAATGCACTAAAACTTGCAACAAATAAACTTAAAAAACACAGAAACACGGATATAAACATGCAACAAATAAGCCAAACACATACAAAATTGACTATCCAGATCCTGAACCAAGACTGGTCTTTAAACAATTTGTTGTATATAAAGATGTCAGATGAGCAGATTGCCTACTTGATGGTGAGAAGATACTGTCGCCCTGCAACATTTCCCCATACATGGATATGTTAACGCTGATCATTGTTGAATGATTTTAAGAATGATCAATTTTGACATATCCATAGATCTCCCGTCTACATTTTTGAAGATTTAAAATTGGATTACGGAAGGGAGGGATTCAGTGGGATATAATGGGAAATAGGAAGTGTAATAGGATGCGATGGGGAATGGAGAACATAATGGGGTAAGGAATTTATTATATTTTTAGTCTGATGGAATGGGACCTGGAGTAGCAAATATATTGGAAAAAGTCCATTATCTTATATGTATTCGATTTGATTGGGTAGGATGGAATGGAAAGAGTAGTCAACATAATAGAATGAGAGACATTCCTTATCGTATGTTATCTCTTATCCAATGTAATGGAAAATGAAAACATACCAATGTTTCGCGGAATCTTTAATGGGTCACGCTCAGTCGACTGTATGATACACCACGCTTTTAGTTAAAGAGCTATTTAGTTATTTAGGACAATCAACAGAAGCAACAACATATATACATAGGTCACACTGAAAATTTCCGGTACTGGCCACTTACATAAACTATATTTAAAAGGTAATTACAATATTTGAAAATGGAACTCTTTGGCTGTAGAATAAAGTTTGTATCATGGAACAGTCATTTGTTTTTACATAGCGGCGTCATTTTAAAAATTGCGTGTCTGCATTGCGATGGATTTAACACGTAAAAATTTTCGCTGTATGATTTTCTACGATTAAGGCTCAGCAGAGCCTCACTCAGCTTCAAACTGCTTTTGGCGATAAAGCACCAAGCAAGACGACAATTTATAGCTGATTTGCAGAATTTAAGCGCGGTCGTGTCAATCTGAGTGATTAATTTCGTGAAGGTCGCCCGTTCACCGCTGTCACCAACAAAAACATAAATGCTGTGCGCCATATGATCGAAACAGACAGGCATGTGACCTACCATGAGATTCAGGCATCCTTAGGCATAGGCATGAGTCAGATACAATCAATCTTACAGAAACACTTGGCTGTGCGAAAGCTGTGTTCGCGGTGGATCCCACACAATTTGATTGACGCTCTATCTGTGAAAAAGTGTATTGACGCTCACGGAGAATATTTTGAGAAACAACAAATAAATTGATTTTTGGCCATTCATTCTAATTTTTTCTTATTCACTCCGGAAACTTTCAGTATGTCCCTCGTAGTTATATAAAATCTTTCTTTTAATTATTATAAATTGTCATTAAAATGCAAGTAAGCGTTTCTATAATGAATGATGATTGTTTCATTTGCAGGAGCATGATAGCAAAGAAACGTGCAGTGTTGATATTGAGACAGGAATAACGTTTGCGGTTCTTGCTGGAGCAAATGCTGCTACTACCCACCTTGATATATTTGAGGTGTCACTCTCCAAGGCTCTTGAAGGTAAATTGTTCCATTACACTCCCTAAAACTGCGCGTAGAATATACTAGAAATGAACAATAAGTTAAGAAAAAGAAACCTATTCCAAAAATTTTGCATTATTTCAGTGACACATTGTATACGAGAAAACTGCACTGGCACAAAAAGAACTATACATATATCCATGTATTTTAACACAGCAGCGGTTCACTAGCGTGAACTTGTGAATCCCGTGGAAACTATAATCAATCCAGATAAAAAGTACCCTGAATGTTAACCCAGCACATAAGCTATAACTGTGCCTAGTTTCATTAAAATCCATCCAGTAGTATTTACGTGTGATGCGCGTTCAGACATACAAACAACAATTCCAAAAGTTGTTGTTTTGGACTCTATAACATTCGTACTTTATATTGCAATCACTTTTTTCAAAAAATATGTCATACGGGAGTCTACGGGAGTCTGTCATATGTCTACGGGAGAATACAGAGCAATTAAAAGTGTGATTTTAATGAACAAAGTGTGCCAATGAAATCTAATAAAAATACTTAATAGTAAATCATTTGTAGCGTGAATTTCCATTCTTTGTGTTCGTGAGAGATATATTTGTATAGGTTGATCAATATATTTTTGGAAAATTATTGAAACTTTAGGAACCGTATATCTAAATTATATTTATTTTTCAACGTCATCACCTTCTAATCTAATACACCTTGAATAAGGTTTTGAAAGTTGTACAATTCCCTTGGAAAAAAAGGCTTGATCCTGGGTATCGAAAAAGACTTTACAGCGCATATGACCTCATCATCTCCGTGAAATTTTATACCACGAAAGTGCTTTTTTAAATTGGTAAAAACGTGAAACTCACTAGGAACTAGGTCCGGAGGATATGGTGGATACTGCATCAACTGAAATCCAGCCATTCGGATGGCACACCTGCATCATCAGACCGATATGCAGGTGCATTGCCATGATGAAAAAGCACTCCGGCACGCAATTTTCCACGTCGTTTAGTTTTTATTTCCTCGCGTAGTTTTTTGATCGATGTTGCGTAATACTCTTCAGTTATTGTCTGTCCTTTAGTTAAATAATCGATCATAATGATACCTTCCGCATCCCAGAAGACTGAGGCCATTATCTTGCCAGCGGACGCAGAGACCTAGAATCTCTTGGCTGGCAGGGAGGACGATCTTTTCCACATCTTATTTTGGTTCTTCGTCTCCGGGTCAAAATGGTGAATCCACGATTCATCAACGGTCACGAAACATAGCCGAAAAGATTCTGGGTCTCGGTCAATAATTGCCAAATTTTGCTTTGAAATGTCTACTCTGCGCTTTCTTTTGTGCGTCTGTTAACATTCGAGGCAGCCAACGCTCGGCCACCTGTTTCAATTTTAAGGTATGAGTTAAAATGAACTAAATTGTCCCGAACGAAAGCTTCATAATCTCAGCTAAATGACGAATAGTCACACGTCGATCTGTCTTAACAATTTCTTGAATTTTTTAAATTATTGTTTTAGTATTAATTTAATTACTTATATCTTTTTAATGTATTTTGAGAATATTTAATAATAATTGTATTTATTTAAATTGTTTAATAATTATTGTTTTCTTAATTATGTTTATTAATCGTAACGGTACTCGATATTCCTTTCGCTCTATGAGTTAATTCGATTACAAAAGATCACATCCCTATTATTAAAAAAGAGAAGGTGGGCAGCCGTAACCTAGTAGAGAGGTTCGATTTTCTTGAAATAAAAATCGATAATGATGTTTAGCAACCAAATTAACCCTCGAACTTATTAAATATGATATAAAAAGACAAGCTTGTATTTTTTATTAAAAAAGTGACGTGTTTTTAGTGTTCAGTAATGAATTTATAAACATAAATGGATTATTTGACCGATGCAAAGTTATATCGTCGCAAAGCCAATGAAATGTCAAAAGTGGCCTATTACAATGACTCTACTAACTAATATGTATGGTAATTCAATGTCAGGTCGCGGCACAGGCGGTTCGGAGGAGCGCGGCAAGTTATCCAAAGTGACCCAGCTGACTGGGTTCTCGGACCCCGTGTATGCAGAGGCCATCGTCGCCGTCAACCAGTACGACATCGTGCTCGATGTGTTACTTGTCAACCAGACTGGTGAGTGAACGTTCAGTCGTTGAGAATCGTTAAATGACCGTTTGAAGCAATGAGTGGTAGAATGTGCCTTTGTTGCGCCGCGCGCTGTCGGCCGGTTTTAGAATAGCGTCACCGCATCTACGCGTGGGTATCGTAAAAGGCGACTAAGGGGGTCATCCATAAATTACGTCACACGTTACGTTAAGGGGGAGGGAGGAGGTCAACAAAGTGTAACATCGTGTGACAAGGGGGACGAGTCATAAGCTTCGTGACGTCACATGTATAAACTATTAAAACTAAACGTCAAGTCTAACTCTATAATTTCTAAATTCAAAATTGCAAAATATGTGATGTCACAACAGGGGGTGGAGGGGGGAGGGCTCACACAAATGTGACCACCTGTGACAAGGACGGGGGGGGGGGGGGGGTACTCCAAAAATCATGAAATTCGTGTGGCGTAATTTATGGACGGCCCCTAAGGGATAGTGACATCTGGGGATAGTGGATATGGTTAATGGCAAATCTTTCCCAATGCGTCTTGTTTGGTTTGCAGTTGTTTTTAAATAAACCTTCTATATTTCACAGTAGTGTAAAACTACAATCTGCGACTAATCTAATACTACCCCCGTAGATGACACCCTGCAGAACTGTACAGTGGAGTTGGCGACACTGGGCGACTTGCGACTAGTCGAGCGACCGGCCTCGGTGGTACTAGCACCGCGCGACTATGCGACTATCAAGGCGCACGTCAAAGTCGCATCCACCGAGAATGGCATCATATTTGGTAACATTGGTAAGTATTTATAAACGACTAATTTACCGTCGATCTATCACTTCTCGTCAATGATCATCATTATTATTGAAAGGATCGATGGGTGAATGTCGCAAAACCTATTTCTATTCTTATCTTTTGTTCATTAAAATCTTTTTCATAATTCGCTGTTGTTGGGTCTTCTTAATATTTATCAATTCGATCGTTGGACATATCATACAACCTTTTTGCTACCGAAAAAGAAGTAACTCTCCATTGCGTGTCAAACATATACGTGAGATGTAAAAGTATTCAAAGAAGAGATATAGTAATTTACTCAAACAGATTTTTTTTTTACATCTGTTTAAGGCTTATTTTAAAAAAGTTTGTTCTAGAAAAAAAATGTTTAGATGAACATTGTACAGTTTCATATTTCATGTATTGATATATCATTTGAAATTTTCGCGTTTTACACACCTTATTTATTTTGCTCGACTTTTCGGTTGGGTTACACCGACTGTTGGATTCCAACATAAAAATTAATAATTAATTTAATTTGTAAGAGTGGCAACACTGGGCCTGGCTCGTCGTTCTTTTGTTTTTTGTAAAACAAGTGAACTACCCTTTACTCACGCTTGTTTCTGTATGCATCGTTGACAATACACGCTTTTAAAACGTTCTAGCGAATTTCATTTCTCGGTTCTCTCCAGCCCCTCAGTCTACTTCTACTACAAAATAAACACCGACCGTGGTCACTAACTGACTAAAGAGGCGGGTACTCTACGTCAAAATAAATAAATACATATATATATATATATAAGTAAAATAAACAAAGTAAACATACCCGTTGAGACCCGATTAAATAGATAAATATATCGATATATCATTTGTATTTATGTTTGTACGTAAATGTATCGTGTCAACATCCAACTTTGAAAGGCTATAACTACGACCTTTTTAAAGATATCTTAAAAAACAATTACTTGATTTTTAGTAATTTTTTTAAGGTAAGAAAAAAATAAATGGATAACTTTTCTTATATAAGAATAAACGGAACTATCCTAATGAATAAATAAATAATATGTATGTGTGTTTAGTGTACGAAGTGTCGAGCGCGTCGATGGACCGCGGCGTGGTAGTGCTGAACGACATCCACATCGACATCGTGGACTACATACAGCCCGCCGCCTGCTCCGACGCGGACTTCCGCCAGATGTGGGCCGAGTTCGAATGGGAGAACAAGGTATGTTGCCTTATTATTTTGATTTAGCAAAAAAGAAAATTCTATTTATATTTCATATATAATATTCATAGTCGTAGATAGAGTTAGTATGAGACTAATAAAACGTAATGTTAGTAAAAACAATCGTCACCTGGCTTTCTAAATATCTTTTCAAATCTCTAAATAGCTATGCAATCAATCATTTGACTTTGATCTTAAAATCACTAATAAAATGTATGGTGTCAGTCTTTGGGGAAGGTTCGATAGACGTGGAGGTAAATAATCTATTTAATTTAATCAAAGCTTCATTTCGGCAGGTGTCTGTGAATACAAACATAACAGATCTGCGCGAGTATCTTCAGCACTTGCTCGCGTCTACCAACATGAAATGTCTCACACCAGATAAGGTATGATTTTTCCAAACACTATTTTTTCTAGATATATGTCAAAAACGGGAAAATCTCAAGACAGATAAAGAAAAAAGGCGACAGACGAGCATACAGTCCACCTGATGGTAAGTGGACACTGTCGTCCATAGACATCCACGATACATGCCAACATCAGTCCAAAGTGACAAATGTTGGCACGCCCCCGGATGCGCTGCCTGCTTTTGCAGATTAAGGAATGGATTGGGAAAATGGGGAGGGATAGTATGGGATGGGAATGCCCATTCCCATCCCTCACCTGGCATATCTTACGCACTACCGAAACACGTACGTACATTGGGGAAATACGATAAAGTAGGAAATGCAGTACATTTCGAGGTAGTCTTCTGTGAGAGAGGGGTAACTGCAGTCGAGGAAATGCAGTCGAGTGCGCCCAGCGGCTGTGGGAATGCGGTTCCCCCTACCGACTTACTTACTTTTATGTCGTGTTTGTGCTTAGGCGCTGTCCGGACAGTGCGGTTTCATGGCGGCGAACATGTACGCTCGATCCATATTTGGCGAGGACGCGCTCGCCAACCTCAGCATAGAGAAACCCCTGCACCGGCCCGACGCGTGCGTCGTGGGACACGTGCGCATCAGGGCCAAGAGCCAGGTAACACTCACAAACACACTACACAACCTCACACACACACGCTACATACTACACAACCACATACCACCCATAATTCATGTAATAATTTAATGTTGAATTATTAGACAATTGAAATTAGTTAGTTGTTTTCGGAATTAACTCCTAACTGATATATTTCTGTTGAATCACAAACATTTCCAATGTGTAAACGTTTATAAAGGGGTTGGGACATTTTTGTATGGAGTCTGGCATACTTACTTTCCGCCATTTCGAAAAATTCTTGATTTTGTGGCCGCAAATGCCTGCCTCACATGCCTCTTCATAATCAAATCTCGCATAATCGCTGTAATAATTATTATTCGCAAATCTAAAAAGCAAATTACCGTAGAATGGGGTGACTTTGATCAATTTTAGAATTAAAACGATTTTTTTTCTTAAAATATACGAGCGAAAAAATAATAAAAAAAATGTCAATATCGGTTTTGTCTATACTTTCAATTTCTTGAATAAAAATATTATTTTTCTCATTATTTTTCGAGAAAAAAAATAAAATGTCGGTGATCAATGTTAAACTATGATCGGGGTTACATTGATACCTCCCTTTTTTCTTACGGAATTCGAAAGCATCCCCAATCAGGAACGAAATACAAAAAAAAAATTGAAATCCGTCCGTAGGTGTAGGATTTATAACATTTTTTATGTCTTTGGGGTTACTTTGACAAAGAAAAACAGGAATTTTACGAAATAATGAACTTTATTATGAAAACTAACTTTTTCAGACACGTTTTTCAGTCTTCGATAGTATAAATATTTAGAAAATGTTATTAAACAATTATAAACTCGTATTAAGTTCAAAAACTTAGCTTATGGTAACAATTATAACATTTATAACAATCAGTTCTTTGCATAACCTTCCAAAATTTAACTTATAAGTAAACTAGTAAATATAACACAGTCTAAGATTATTTCTTTGGAGATCAATAATTTATGATTAATGTTTACTTTAACTAATACTTATTTAAAGTTCTTTAGTACTAATATCAAATGGGAACTCAACGTAGTCTTCTTTTTCCACAGGCTTAGGTAAAAATGCAATAATGTCACAGCGATCAATTTCTGAAATATCTTTGGGTATTCTCTTAAAATTCCTTTTTTTATCTAAGGACTTGTATCCTTCAACTAGCAAAGGATCTATTTGTATAATTTTACACACGTATTTATACATTTGCTTGCCACGTATAGTAAAAAATTTTACTAATACGTATCTTCCTTCTGTGCATTCAGTTTCTTCGTCTTCCTTCTCATCAACATTATCATCAATGTTACTTTCATCTTCCAGCTCTTCTTGATAATTCTTATTAGCTGATTCTGGCCGTCTTGTATCTTCTTCAATTGGGTCCAGTTGGTTTACTTCAATCGGCAGGTGATCGCTAGTCGATGCCGTATCATTTTGATATTGATTATTTGTTTGCACCTGAGGCGAATCAGTTGTCGCACTACCATCTCTAGTAGCTATGCTCTTGCCAGGTGCGACATCTAATCGCTTCTTTTTTCGGGCAGGTTTATTAGAGCTGTTACCATACCGGGACTCTCTCAAAAAAGTTGTCAATGTGCTTTCAACTTCTCGTTCACCGGCTTCATCTTCTCTGGGCAGTCGATCCAAAACTTTGTTCTTATTAAAAGGATAAATGCCAGTGGCACAAAATCCACTCATTAAATTGCGTTTTAGTCCGGAACTGATGTTCAAATAAGGGGAATTAGGTTTCGGTGTTACCTGATCCATTTTAATCAACGCTTTCGACAGAAAATGTGGAAAAGCATCTTTTGGGACAGTCGCCAGTCGGGGATTTTGGATTTTCCAAGTTGTTAATGTTAATCGCCAAGCTGACTTCATCGGTCGAAAGAAAGCCACATCGAGCGGTTGCGTGAGGTGAGTAGAGTTTGGGACTAGGCAAATGAAATCTATATTGTGTTCGCTGCATAATCTGATCACCTCATCGTCTAAGTGGGATGAAAGGTTGTCACCTAACAAGACTTTCCGGCCGGGTAATCTTCTTGCGTGAGGTAAAAATGTTGTTTTGAACCAGTCCCTGAACGTAGCACCGTCAATCCAGCCACTAACTGTTCGGTTAAACCGAGAACCCTGTGAACAACAAGGCTGATCACAACAAGGCGAGCCAGCTGGCGCTCTTTCCTTCCATGTATCATATAAATGAGCACTTTTGTAAATAATATATGGGGGTAGAAGAACGCCATCTGCTGATCCACAGACCATAACTGTTGTTGCACTTTTGGAAAAGTTCATAGCCTTCTCCGGATACTTAACTCCCCTCTTAAAGATGCCAATTTTCTTTCCCGGATCGTCGCTCATATTGGATTCATCATAATTAAAGATATTAGCAGGGGGAACATCCTTAACAACTTCTTCAAGGTTCTGGAAATATTCACCAAGCGATTCGCGAGACACGGCGGCTCTTGCTTTTTTTATATTTGTAGCTACTCGTTGAGAGTATTCAGTCTTGTGTCTCTTTAGCAATGAGTAAGCCCAATCAACTCCAGGAATATTGTTTGTGAACTTAGTCACAGATCTTCCTTGCTTGTCCAAGAGCATTTTCGCAAACATCCGCAAATCTAGAAGAGATAGTGGAAATCCCCACTCTGCACATTTCGCTACCGATTTCAATATCACAGACTCTTCATTTTCGGAGAAAACTGGTTGTGCACCAGGTCTTCTGCCAAATTTACCATGGTACTTGTTATATATTGTTCCATAGGGAATATTATACTTTTCAGATGCTCCACGTAACGTCAATCGGTTTTCAACTACTTCTGTAGTAGCCCTATTCAAAATCTCTTCGGTGTAGTTCCGGTAATCTCGGGAGCCTAAACGCTTTTTATATGTTCTTGGCATGATGCTAAAACAATAAAAAAAACATTATGGTTAATAAGAATAAATTATGGTTAAAATGGTTAAAAGAAATAACTTCGTGGGGTAACATTGACCAATGATCAAAGTAAACCCGTATAGGTGATCAATGACACCCCGTACAAAATATGCCGCCAAAAAAACAATGAACTTTAAGGTTATGATTTGCAATAAACGTCCATGTTATAGGTGAATAAACTTCTGATCCGGTGAAATATATACATTTGTTGTATTTACGATACTCAAAATTGTAGGTTAGAAGTTATTCAAGCTTTTGAAATTACACAAAACTAGTACTTACCTATTTTTAATATTTTTTCACTAATCGGCACCGATCCATTCACTGTGACTGATCACACGATGACAGTGGTGTTCAATGCTGCCAATCATAAAAACAAAAATGGAAGGATGCGTTCAGCATTCGAACAATTAGAGTTTAAAAATGAAACGAAGTTTTTATCAAAGTCACCCCGGGATTCAAAGTAACCCCATTCTACGGTATTGAACCAGCACGCTGATACTTTTAATTAATTGTATATTTAATTAAATATACAATTTCATTAAAGGCTTATATTTACTCGTAAATGACCCGCAAAATAATCTAAACGAGCAACAAAATAATCTAAATGAGCAACAAAATAATCTAAATGAGCAGCAAATAATGTAGATGAGCAGCAAAATAATCTAAATGCGCAGCGGAAATTCTAAATGAGCAGCAAAATAATATAAATGAGACAATCTGATAGATAAATTATATGCCTATTAAATCTAGCTGATACTGACTTTCTGATAAAGTATAACTGACTTTCTGATACCTTCTGATAGTGTATCAGGTGGTGAGAGAGGCCCTTACAAGTGTAATCAGTCATCACCGAATAAAACGTGATTTCTATCTTTTTTATTATCACCAGATGGTCTAGCTAGAGTCTAGACCTAATTTCCTACCATGGATTTGCTCATTCAGTATTTCCTGCTGCTCATTTAATTATTTACGTTTTAAGTTAAATTGCACAATGCAACGCAATTGCAACCAGCCCTGTCAGTATCCATTGCTAGCCCTGTCAGTATCCATTGCTGGACATGGGCCTCCCCTGCTCACCATCTTGTGCATGAACGATGTATGGCCTTAAAACGCCAAGCTTGTAGTCCAAGCGGGTTGACAAGACCACTCTTTTAGAGGTGATGAAGCTACTCGGGGCTTGTGATAGTCGCTTTGTTACCTCTTAGTCGCCTCTCGGGTAGAGATGGAGTGGTGCTGTTCTATAGCCGGTCGACACCACACAGCATAAATTGCACTACTGAGGTAATATGAGACTACGCTTATGATTTGACAAAGAAAAAATCATCATCATTTTGTATTTTCAATGTAATAATAATCTTGTGTACCTTTAAGTATCGGAACGTATATGTATCTTATATTGGAGATCATAATAAAATGTTAAAATGTGCTGTTTTGTTCCCAGGGAATGGCCCTGAGCCTGGGGGACAAGATCAACCTGATGCACAAGGCTCCCGCCCCCATGGCCGTTCCCGAGGGTGAGCCAATCCCGGCTGCATAACAAGTAACACTTCATAGTATTGTTAATGTCTAATGTTTAATTCATATTATCATCCATTGTTCAATTAAATATAGCGTGTTATTTATGTTGTTTTTATTTTTGATACCTCTCTATATTATAGGCAAAGTTTACACTTAAGATTTAGTTAATTTGAGTGGTGATAAACTATTTAGGAGCATCTGTTTTTGACTGTCATTCGTGAGGTCATGAATTTAAATCTCACGACCTCAGTAACTTAAGCTCAGTGGTCTGGAACGGTCCTTATGATTTCTACTTGAGTGTGAATTTTTCAATTATCACTGCCTCGACGGTGAAGGAAAACGTCGTGATGAAGCATGCGTGCCCAAGAATTATAAAAAGTCTTTTGAGACATATACATAAAGTATTAAACATCTGAGTGTTCGCGCGATTGCAAACTTTTTTGCGTTCGTAAACGAGTTATTACTGTGATTTTGAAATTCAAATTCGTTGCTCTAACACAGCTATACTCTAAGTGTGTTCCGCGGAACCCTAGGGTTCCGTGATACCTCTGTCGGGGTTCCGCAAGAATTTAGAAATAAAAAAATCAAAACACCTCTCTCTGGTCGCTCCGCGGCTGTGCGGACTCCGCGGCCGCGCGGAGACAAAACGCTATGAATGTTATTTATTTATTTATTTGTATTTGTATAAGCTTGTGTTACATTAGCTGGTACAATATCTCATAAGTTTGGTCTCAACAATTTTATACTTGTACAACGCGTTCGCTCTAAGTTTGCCGGTCTGTGGAATGCGCGTACCCTCCCCCACGTGACAACAAAACTTATAATGTGTCATAGTTTTACCCAAATATCTAACGTACACAATTTTTATTGTTACAATTAAATAAAAAATTTCGAACGTCATACACTCATACCTATCGCCAGCGGCAAACTTAAAACGAGCGGGTAGTATACTTGTAAGCGCTCAGTCTCTTTGATAAAAGCCGCCTCTGAATTAGACGCTATAGTTGTCAACTAGCGACTTTCGTCTCTAACTTCAAAGGATAAAGTCGATATTGTTTACAACGCTATTTTTAAATTTCTGTTTTTATTTTTGCTTTTTGTTTATCAAAGGTGCCGACTCGAGTATTTTCGAGAATATTTGAGATCGAGTCTAGGACTAAGTATAAAAGCGGCGATCGCGCGTTGGCGTCGTCAGTTGATGATTAGCGTTCGGAGCGATAAGTTACTACCTACTTACAAGCTCGCTAGCGAGAAACTAGTGTTCATTGTTTTACTGCCTGCTGTATTCTGTTGTCTCAGTTTTATACATTTCTTCCCTGTAGGTTCTAAATTTAGTCTCTTATACGCAGTAACGATTGTGCATTATTTAAACCCCACTATCCTGACTTGTAACATTATAAATAAAGAAGAATGGAACGTTGGCTTAAAGGTGTTAAACGTGTTCCAACAACATCTTCTAATGACGCTGAATGTTCAAAAGCAATGCGCGCGGAGAATTTAGCAATCACCGATCCAGAAGATGATGCCACGAGTGCCACGACGTCAAGCTCGACGGTTTCAAAGACGAAAAAAAGGAAGTATGATGAATCTTATATCAGTTTCGGATTTGTTGATTCCAACGGCTCACCTCTCTGCATGCTCTGTAGTAAACTGCTTCCTAATAGTTCCATGGCACCTGCCAAATTGCGTCGACATTTAGAAACCGTACACCCCGAGACTAAAGACAAGAATAAAGAATTTTTTGTTCGCAAAAAAGATCAGTTATTAGAAAGTCAAAAAAATATGATGCATGTAACACAAACTACCAACGAAAAGGCCACGGAGGCATCATACTTAGTTAGCTATCGCATTGCACAAGCAGGTGAAGCGCACACTATCGCTGAGAAATTAATAAAACCATGTGTATTAGACATAACAAAATGTATGCTTGATGAAAAATCTGCAAAGCATCTTTCTACTGTTCCGCTATCAAACGATACTGTTTCACGACGAATCCATGATCTGGCAAGCTACGTCAAACAAGAACTAGTTACACGTCTACAAAATACACGATTCGCTTTGCAAATGGACGAGTCGACTGATGTCGCTGGTTTGGCTATCCTGCTGGTTATTGTGAGATATCCATATAAAAGTTCTTTTGAAGAAGACATGCTTATGTGTTCATCGCTGCTTACAAACACTACCGGGGAAGAAATTTTTAATAAAATAAATATATTTTTTGAAGAACATAATCTCAGTTGGAACAATTGCATTGACATTTGTACAGATGGGGCCAAGGCGATGACAGGTAAAACAGCAGGAGCAGTGTCACGAATGAAAAATAAAGCGCCTAATTGTAGTTCCAGTCATTGTATTCTGCATAGACAAGCACTTGCGATGAAGCAAATGCCGTCTAATCTAAAATTAGTTATGGATGAAGCGGTAAAAATAATTAATTTTATCAAATCACGACCACTACAATCCCGATTGTTCTCATTATTGTGTGAAGATTATGGCAGCAAACATAAAACACTGCTGCTCCATACAGAAGTGCGATGGCTGTCTCGGGGAAAAACTTTAACAAGGCTATTTGAACTTAGAGCCGAGTTACAAATGTTTCTTTCAGCAGATACTTCTTTTAATTTGAAGGACCGTTTGTATGATAAAACTTGGTTGTTCCGATTGTCTTTTATGGCGGATATCTTTCAAAAACTTAACGAATTAAATTTATCGTTGCAAGGTAAACAGACAACAGTGTTTCAGGCCTATAATAAAATAACTGCTTTTAAAAGAAAATTAGATTTTTGGATCATTTGCATTGGTAAGAAAGAAATAGAAAGTTTTACGTTACTCAGTGAGTTTGTTAGCGAAAACGACTCAGAAATGTTTGAAGATAATGTGTTTGAAGAATTGGTCCAATATCTCAGTTCGATGCGCGCATCTTTTGAAAAGTATTTTCCCGAAGAACACAATACAAAAATTAAAGTGAACTCCTGGATTCATAATCCTTTTTTACCCAACTTGGAAAAGCCTGAAAACATGTCAAATGAGATATATGAATCTCTTTTAGAAATGTCATCAGACACAAGTATGGAGTCATTGTTCAAAACGACGCCTCTTAATGATTTTTGGTGCAGAATCCAAGATGAATATGCAATGCTTGGCCAAATGGCTCTGGATATTCTTCTCCCGTTCCCAACTACATATTTGTGCGAAACAGGTTTCTCTACCTACGCAGCCACGAAAACAAAATATCGCAATAGACTGGACGCCGAAGCTGATATGAGACTCCAACTTTCTTCCATCAAACCTGATATCAAGCAATTGATGAAAAATAAAAAACAGTTTCATACCTCCCACTAGTTAGATTTTTTCTTTTTTAATGTTTTCTATTATTGTCCTTACCAAGTGGTGAAGTAAATAATAATTAGTAACTGATACATTGTACTTTTATTATGCTGATTAATATAGAATACACTTATAAAAATAATTGTTTTATTGTAGGGTTCCATCAAGTATTTTGCTTCCCAAAAGGGTTCCGTCATTTAAAAAGTTTGAGAACCACTGCTCTAACATAATGTTTGTTCTACAACGTTATATTAGCGGTTGGTCCTACCTAACCGGCTATTGAAAAAGTTGATAATGAACCGCAAAGGAGTTTGTATTTGTGAGAACGCTCGATTGTCTGGTAATGTATATCTAGCAATCCGTAGTGGGCTCACGTGATAGATTATGGCCCGAGATTCTAGGGAAGTTTTGAGCTCTGCTCAAAAACGCTATAGGCTGATATCGAATGGTCTACAACAAGGGTGAGCAACCTTTTTAATCAACGGGCCAATTTAAATTTTAAAATTTTTTGGCGGGCCGCACATAAAGTAACACTTATTAATAATTTACAAAACTTTATTTTTAATAAACATTAGAATAAAAAAATATAAAATTTAAAAAAAAGTAAAGATTTCATATACAAATTTTAATGCAAAATAAAACAGAAAAACGAATTTACTTGAAATTTTTAATGAGCTTGGCGGGCCGCATAAACATGTTTAACGGGCCGCAAGCGGCCCGCGGGCCGCGTGTTGCTCATCTCTGGTCTACAAGATTAAACAACAGTACTAATTCTAAGCAATTGCTGTTTATTGTTTATACAGGATTATATAAACAAAAAATTAAATGAAGTCTCTGACTTTCTTACCCTGTACTACTCACTACACGTCGCACTATGCACTCACAAACAACTGCTAATCGAACCGCTACTATTCGATACATGTATGTATGTATATCGATGCGATTGGGGTTTTTAGTGCTAAAATGTGCTGAATTTTAAAGTCTTAAGATCTTACTCGCCTGATAAAGCGACTGTTAACAATCTGGTACATAAATTATTTATCTGCCAATGAAATCTAGCCAGACTCTCTGATAACGTATAACAGACTTTCTGATACATCCTGGTAAAGTATCGGGAGGTGATGTGAAAGGCCCTTAGAATAAAAGTTGTTAGTTTTCACGAAAGAATCAACTTCAATAGTTGAACACGTTGTTTGATTTCCACACTAAATGTATTGTTTCATAGATGTTGGGATAAAAATAAAAAAACGCCACAGACTTATGAAATAAATTAGTTTATTGTGTCGTCATAGCTGTTCACGACGATGCGAGTGTAAATCTTGTTACGTAACGAGCAACAGCAGTGTACAGTGTAAATAATAAAAATAATTTATAATAAGTTAATGGATTGGTTACAAAACAGTACAGTCCGACGCGTCCGCGACGCGGTCTAGCTTCCCTGGTCAAGAATGATGCCTTATATCTGTAACAATATAAAAATTAACTGTTAGAGAGATTTTTACAGTGCAATGAAATGCAATGCAACCAGCCCTTTCAGTATCCACTTCCAGGCCCATGTGGCCTCCTCATGCATATTACATTCTTGTGCATGATTGGCGAGTCCACTCCTTTAGAGGTAGTGTATTTCCTCAGGCCTTGTGGTAGCCGCTTTGTTATCCCTTAGTCGCCTTCTACAATACCCACATGAAGGCATGGATGCCTACACCACACAGCACAGGGTTTAGAGTATCACTAATTAAATAATGCCTATCGCTACAACATACGATCCTCGGCTCCACTCATCCGACCACTGCCTGCGAATTTCTTTTAGTCGTCGGTCCACCTGGCCGGAAGATGTCCCACACTACGCTTCCCAGTACGTGGCCTCCATTGGAAGGCTCGTCCACCTCATCGGTTATCAATTACGCGATAGATATGACCTGCCCATTGCCACTTCAACATGCCGATTGTAAGAGCTATGTCGGTGACTTTAGTTCTTTGGAGAATGTCTTCGTTTCGGATCCTATCTCGCAAAGAATATACAAGAATATACTCACTTATTCCTCCTCCTCTTCTTCCTCCTCCTCCTCCTCTTCCTCCTCCTCCTCCTCCTCCTCTATAATCTCCTCCTCCTCTTCCTCCTCCTCTGGCTCGGGTTCATACACGGGCTCCTCCTCTGGTTCCACCTTAGTATCCTCCTCGCCTTCGGGGGATTCGGGGTCGCCCTTCTTCTTGCCGGGCCGCTCGCCGAACCACTTGGGCAGTCTCGCTATAAACAGCACATGGGTTAGAGTTAAAGTAGGAAATAGAAATAGGTTAAGCTATTATAATGTGCTGTTTATACGACCACAGATATAAGACATTGTACTGTTTGACACATTTTGTACTGTTTGTTCTTGATATAAAATTGCATGCGCCAAAAATCTTTAACAGTGTGCGTGATAGCGTGTAATAAAATGTTAATCCCCGTACACGTTTTAAATATAGTTTTTTAAAAGCGTCTAACCTATTTGATTGGTTGAGAACCTGTTAGATCTGTGTTGAACACTGTTTTAATAGAATAATAATTATTATATTTCAGAAACTTTCCATAGATAGTGTTAGTAAATATTTCTTTATATATATTTTTTTCGTTTATGATGTATAATTTGTTTTTGTGGTATAAACAGCGTAAGTCACTTCGAGTGCGAGTAGTGTAGTGACACATGTTTGCGGGGGGGGGGGGGGGGGGGTGGTATCTCTGACTAGTTGGAACGTGGATACTGGAATAGTTTATTCTTGTTTCTCGTCGAGTCTGTTTGAATTCTCACTCCCACGTTTTGTTGGTCTTTGTCGTTAGAAAAATTTAAAATCTATGACGTGCACTCATTGTGACACAAATGTATGGCACATGCATTTTGTATTCAAACTTTTCAGTAAGTTAGAGTGTTTAATCGAAAGATTCCTTTGGCATAATCGTGTGTTATTTATAATCTCATTTTCATGTAGCACGGTGCGACTGACACCTGGCAGTTCACTATGACTAATAGTGATATGCGGAACTTGCGTCGAAACCATATTTTACGCATTTCGATTTCCGTTGTGAACTGTTTGTAATCGATGGCTATTACTTACTTCGATGACTCTTACTTCTTCCAAAATGAGAAAGGAGCTACACTCACTGTCAACGACGACAGGTATCGGGTGATGATAAGCAATTATTTGTGCCCCGGTTAGATTATATGGACATTAGCCATATGTATTTTCAACAGGACAGCGCCACATGCCACACCGCATGCAACAATGGACAATCTGCAGGAGAAGTTCGCAGGCTCCATTATCTCGCGAGGCGGCGACATCAACTGGCCACCGAGATCGTGTGATCTAACGCCCTTAGACTTCTTCTTGTGGGGTTACGTTAAATGCCAGGTGTATGCAAATCAACCGGAAACAATTGATGCCTTAATGGCCAATCACCCGCGTCATTAATGAAATCGAGCCCAATTTATGCGATAGAATCATCGAAAATTGGACCTTCAGAATGCGCGCCACTCAACGTAGCCGCGGCGGCCGTTTGTTCGATATCATATTCCATAATTAATGCTATAGCTTGACCTTCCAATTAAAACAAAAATACAGCGGTATCGATAATACAACTTGTTTTATTTATATTTAAAACTTGAGCCTTTACAAAATATTTCAGCTTTTTATTTTAAGTGAACAATTTACATTTTGTGTATGGTTATATTCCATGAGACCTGTCACCCACACCATGCTTCGTGAAAAATACTGTAATTATCAGATATTTTATATTCGATATCATACTCTTATATTGTCTTATATTTTTATTGTTAATTAATGAGTACTTTGTGCCATATTATCAGCAATATCGGTGACTTCTCAATGGACGTCAGTGTTGGACGCAATAATTTAAATAGCCTATGTATTACTATAACCGATTTTGGTGTAGATTACAATTATTTATATTTAATTGTATTTAAAGTTACATGACATCTTAAATTTTATATATAAATAATGTTATTCAAATAAGTGCAGCAAAAAAATTCTTGCAATAGATATGTGGAATATTTAAAAAATTAAAGTTTTGGATTAATTTTGCTTTAATGTAAAGAGTTTCCTATGCTAGGATTCTAAAACTTAACTATCATTCCAACTGCTAAATACATCACTAATCCATGCTAAACCGCTTTATTCCAAAAGTGTCACTTCATAAATAGGAACTTCAAAAAAATATTACATACCCTTTTGCCTGCCGCCGAACTGTTCAGCCCTCTCAGACCACACCTTCTCGATGAAGTCCTTATTCAGTTTCTCTAGGTCCTAAATGGTTAACACAGGGTCATTACCATGACACAGGTACGGGGGATTTATACATTACACAGGGACTTGACGAGCTTGGATTGTTTCACTTCAAATGATTGATACTGCCAAATTAATTTTTGAAATTCATTCGAAATTCGAACTATAATTTTAAGTGCTGCTCCAATTTGTAATCAACAAGAAGTTAAAGTGTGAATGGGCATTATGCCAAATATTTCGCGCTATTTAGTCTCTAATATCAAAACGTTTGAACGTACTCTTTAATTGGGCAGTATCTACAAACATAACGAAATGTTAAGGTGTCGAGACGTGAAAAATTCATGCCGTGATGACATGCTCTTGGGGCTCTCGGGGACATTCGTACGAGTGCAATGCACAAACTTGGTTCCACAAATGTTCATGTACATGCCCCTTACTTTTTTTGCGGACCATGAACTGTTTCATCTTGTCATTCCACATCTTATCCAACATTTCAGCTATTTCAGTATCGTAACCCTGCATTTAAAATATTCAGTTCATTGCAAAGTGCGTTCAATTGTGTTCATGTGTGAATTTCTTTTTGTGAACTTTTAGAAATATTCTTTAATTTCATCATGCAACACTTTTAACATTGAATTATGATTTTTTTTTACTAATGTTTTCGTCCTATTACATCTCATTTTCTTCCTTGCTCGATTTGTGTGCCTTCCAAATGTTTTATGATTTTAAAATATTGTAAGGTATTTTATGAAGAAAGTGTAGGTTATATACTTACACCCTCGAAGAGTTTCTTCTTATCGTCATAGGACCGTGTGTCGACACGTCGCTCGTACTTGGACGCTACTTGAATTTTGGGCTGAAAATACAGATGTTTATTTATTGTCGACCTGGAAAGTAGCTATTGAATATCATACTGAAGTTTTTTTGGATGTATGCACTATCCTTAACTAAAAATTACATTTTTTTGAGGACTATCACAAATTTAAAAAAATCTCAGAGCAATGATTGCAATAAACAGTACCTACCTAACATAACAATAAATAAAATTCTTATTGTAATAACTCACCGGGTGCTTGCCTGTGAGTGCCTCGGGGTCGAGACCCTTCTTGAGAGCCTTGTGCCTCAACTGCTGTTTCTGTCTTTCTTTGAGCTCTTTTAACTGTTAACAATGACATATTATTTTGAATGAATAAATAAGATTTTTTTTGCCATAAAACGACACACATAATTATTAAACATTTTGTTTGAGGCAGAGGAAATTTTAACTAATAATTAATACGCTGAAGCGTTACAGTTCCTAATTTACTAACAATATCTGTCATATTTTGTTACTAACAATATTTTGTAAAATAAGATAAAAGTCCAACTTTGTAGAATTTTTACACATGGGGATTTTAATGGGTTTTGAAATCATGTTAATGGCAACGCATCCTACTAAAAATTTTGATCTAATCTCATAGTGGTTGTTTTCTGTATAACTAAATTTGTGGCATACTTACGTCATAGTCCTGTCTCTTTTGCCTCTCCTCGAGATCGTATTTCTCGGTCTCGAGCTTGACAATGCAGTCCCAGAGCTCATGGGCCTTTTGTCGGAGTTTGTCCACAGACAGACCCTCGATGCTCAGGGTCTTAATGCGGATGGATAGAGAGATCTTCTTTTCTTCCTCAAGCTGTTCCTTGGTCTTGTTACGTTCCAGTTGAGCGTTGCTTAGGCCGAACTGCTTAGTAAAAATAAATGATAACTAGCATGGTTGATAAAGGTCAAAATATATTGGGGCAGTGACATTTTGAAAGCATGTGACATTGTGAATTCTATATTATTTAACATGTTTTGTCATGGAGCCAACAAATATCAGGATGAATAGCCATTTTAAACTAACAGTAGGGATTACATTGCTTTGTTCTTTAGGACAATTAAACATATTGGTCTTATCTGGTTTGAAGAGTATATACTATGTCAATGAGTCACTTAATATACTCCCCTCGTTCCTATTTTATTCGCTATTCACTATCTTTCCCAAATCCTGATTCACGAATCTCTAATGAAGGCAGCGCATTTGCCGACATTCCATTTTTACTGACATTAGCATGTATTACAGACCTCTCACATGTGTGACAGTATCCGCGTTCCTACCATCAGGCATATTATTTGCTTATTTGCCATTTTTGTATTAACAAAATCTTACGTTGTCGCTCTTCTTCTGGATGGTGAAGTTAGGTCCGGTTTTGCTCGACTCCTTCATCGCCTGGAGCATGAGTTGGCGTTTCTTCTCGGCCTCCTCGAGTCGCTGCCTCTTCTCCTCGATGTCACGTTGTTTCTTCTCTTCGATCTCACGGACCCTCCTTTCTTCTTCTTCCTTCTTCTTCTGGGCGAGGCGTTTCTCTTCCTCAGCGCGGGAGACCTATAAATTTTAAATCAGAATTAATTATTGCCATTGAGAGTTCTAATCCAGACGTATTTAAACTTTTCTTACTTATATTAGTATAAAGCTAATTTTAACGATCATAAAGTCAACGTCTTTTCAATGCATTTGAAGTTGACAAAACCAAAAAATACTTTAATTTTACATTGTGATATTCTAGTAGTATATCAATGAAAAGTGCATAATTAAGAATAATGAAAACACATTTCCACAGTTTGTTTACAATTAAGTAATTTGTGGCTATCTACGAGTATAGCCAGAGATCTCACCTTGCGCTTAGCCTGCTTCTCCTTGAGGCGTTTGAGCTCCTCCTCTTCCTTGGCCCGTTGTTTGCGCCATTCGTTAATGTATTCCTTCAACTGTTCGTCCAAGTCCGACCGCTTCTGGTCTTGACGCTGTAAAAAAAATACATTGCGACTTAAAAAAGCTTGTGTACATGTCTATTAGATTTGTGTTATGAACGAGTTGATTGTATTTTATTTTTTCTGAATAGGTAGTATCCTTCTCATGGATATTAAGAATAAAGCAGAGATGAATTACCTTGATGAATTCTGGATCTCCTTCGCCCCTGCAAAATTTACAAATTAATTAATAATCCCGTCGAAATATATTTCAGTGTTACTGTTAGATAAACCGTTATAACGGTTAAAATTATACAAGATTAAACATTATAATTCGTGTTAAGGTGATACGGTTTTAACAACCTGTTTGATCGATATAGGTACGTTAGAAAATTAAGTTGATTACTGTTACGCTGTTCGATCAGCGTCTAAGCGGCATATATTTGGATGTATTTCTGTACATATTGTTAAATCTGCTTACTATGAATACATTAGAACTGTTAAGTTTAACACTTATATTTCTGTTATACTTTGATAATGAAGTACATATAACATTTCCAAATATTGTGTAAATACTGATTTGTGTGTTGGTGCTACGATTATATTTGTTGTAATTCAAGCTGTTGTTTTGTATTGATGTCGATTTTACGGTGTAATAACGTGTAATTACCATGAAGATGGTGGACGAATACATATAACAATAATTATTTATTATATAACTAGGTAGACATGCTTTGATTGTAACATGCTGTTCGTTTCATGCAACGATTCAAGAATACGCCAACGCGACTCGAATGGTCGCCCGTTGACCGACATCTTGTTTCTTTGCAAAACGGCGCGGGCGCACCACAGCACAATTTCGAAAATAGATCGCCTACCAACCGCTAAAAATAGCAGGCGACGACGGCACGCGGTTTATTCGTTTACCGAACGGTCATCTGGTCAGATGCGATAAATTTGGAATTTAGAGAATGATCGTAAAAACCTGCGCCCGCGCCTATTTGAGTTAATGAGAGAATTAAAGTTAGTGACACCACAGATAGCGGTGCAACTTACGCGATCGATGGTCTACTCCTAGAAAAAGAAAACAACAATCAGCCTCCAATTCACTCCACAATATTCTACATTTGATCTCAAGAATTGATAGAGAAACCATTTAAGCGGTGAGGTATTATTTCGCGCAGGACACATACAGCGTTATTAGCCTCGATACATTTTGTGTTTAAGAAATATAGTTTTCTAAATTAAACAGAAGAAATTAATACAGAAGTTACTTTTTGCCAATCAGCTTTTGCATTCCACTCATATCGTCGCAACAATTCTTCAGATTATAAGCAAAGCCTTTTAACAATACTTATTGTATACAAATTTTACTTACTCTGGTTTAGGGGCGGGTCTTCGGGTAGCAACGATGACGGCAGCGTAGGAAAAAAATTTCACAATTAGACATTTTGTATGAAAAGACAATATAATATCGCATAAACAAATGAATCGATATACAGAAAGCACAACGAAATATTATTCAAAACTGCGAACGAAAAGACGTAAACTTCAGTCAAGGTTTTAGTTAATATACATACTTTGTAGATCAGCATTACTTACATCGAGAATGACAAAAAGCTGATCTTTTCGATAACGGTTAGTTTTGATCATCAATATCACATCATATCATTGGTTAAACGAAATAATTCACTGTTAATAGGCGCGTTTGTGCAGTAGGACAGCTCCTATCAGTGTGGTGAGACTCTGAAAGCAATAGAAGCACAGATGTAAGCACTATAAGCGTTACGTGAAGCTCTATACATAGCCTAAATTAGCGAGGGGAGTGTAAGTGCCGGATCAACCAAAAGGGCACGTCACTTACTTCCTGCAACAAAAGAGAAAACAGGGTTTGGTGAGGGCGTGCAAAAAGCCCAAGAGTTGGGAGATCGAAGAGTTTGGGAGTGAAAACTTGCAGCCATGCCTCAAATCGTTCACACCTTATTCATTTGGCAAGTGAAACTAGTAATCTCTCGCCGAGTCGTGACTCGTCTAATTCTAAAAAATGATAGACTCGCCAAGGCAACGTAGAAACCAGGCCCAGAGAAGCTGAAGTGATTAAAACTCAAACAGAATCTAATAAACTAAATATTTTGACAAATCCTTGGGTAATATAGTTGAGTTGAAATACTTACGTCTCCACGACTTCTTCGACTTCCTCCTCCTCGGAGCCACTGTGGATGAGACGGATAAAACACATGAATACACAGGTTAGGGACTACATATTGGGGTAGCTAAAGGATGGACAAAAGACTTCGTAACGTTAGCACCTGTAGGTAGGATGTAAACAAACGTGTTTGTAGATCGTTATGCAAGGATTACAAGGGAGACTCTTGAACTTGTTGAAATGGTGCCAGTAATGTATGTTTTTGTTGATGCACTAGTGTTGTGTATAGATATGTAATACGTATTATTATAAGTTCTATAAGATTACATCGTGTAATTCTTGTATACTTACGAATATTCTTCCTCGTCAGACATGGTGGTGGTTTATTTGGTCTGAAAGAGAAATTGGACAGTTAATCCGTCGTGTATTCACGAATTTGTAGTTGATTTTGTAAGTGTCTATATTTGTATGATTGGATTGCCATTCATTTCTTTTTTATTATTATTAAGTTATGCCAATGTTTTCTTTGGCAGATCTAGTGCATATTAGTCTATAATAATTAAATTGTTCATATTTGTTTCTCGGTACGTCATTAATCAAGTTCGACTTTGTTTACAATAGTCAATCAATTTGCCAAATGCGTAGATTAATCATCGTGTGCCAGATACGAAAAAATTCGCGTAGGAGCGCGTAAAACTTGGTTACCGTGCTTATTGTTTATAGACCATTTTATTTTTAGAGGTTTTATCTTTCGTTGCCATTAAGCACACCTACGGCCGGATAGCTGGCACGCGTTCAAAGAAAGTGTAAAATTGGATTTCACATCCCGACTCAATGTTGCCCAGGTTTTGGTTTTTCGGAGTCTCCGCGCGGAAAGTTTTGAGAATTATTGGTTACTATTTTTAAAAATCGCGATGAACAGGTAATGTACCTTAACGGCGCGTATGTAGATGGAACATAATTAGAAATATTTAAAAAAAAACATGTCTAATGTTGAAATAATTATCGTGTTGAAACAACGTGTGTTAATGCATACTGGATAAGTTTAACTAACTTCATCCTTTTTATTAGTCTCATAACTAATAAATATATTGTATTCATGATTACAGTTTATATTAGTTTTAAACAATTTCAGTTAAGTTTAATGATATTTTTTTTAATAAAATAATTTCGGCTTTATTTCATTACAATAATATTACAAAATTTCGTTATGGATTATTTGATTTATATCGAGTCATTATGGATATTTTGACTAATGGAGATTGTGTTTGCCGTAATAGAATCAATATAAGTTAATAAATTCCCCCTTCATTAACCCCTTCGTTAATAAATACTTGAGTTATATAAACTCACTCAACTTTGTAGTTAGGGAATCAACATAACTTGTAGTAAGAGCGTCAGTTGCGTAGGCTTTACAATATATACTATAAATTTTGACATACCCTTCAAAGTATCTTTGACAGATCACGTTTATAGTTTAATAATTAACATCAGATTAATTTGTCATTCGTCTGACATCCCTTTTCATTTTTTGGAGTTTTTTTCAATTAAACTACCTGTTTGTAAAGAAATATTATTATATATCAATCTCACATGTGGTACATATTTCTAAATTTAGAATGTAATAATTTCGTCAAAGACTAAATGTCGCACCGTAATAAATAATAATTTTGCCAAAGAGTATTTTGTAAAGCAGTAGTCATTTATTCGTTGCATTCGCCATTTATGTATTTCTTTTCATATAATAAATCGCAGTAGGTAATTACATGCATTATTAATTCGTAATCAATTAGAAGACAGAAATTTACAAATTTTGTCATTAACATGTGAAATTTTATAACCTTGGCTATTCTGCCATCCTGTCTACTTACTTTAAATCAAACCAAAGAATGTACATGATTTTATTGGAAATATCATCCTTAGAAATTGTTTTAGGTTTAGTTGAGTATATCTTAAATCTAACAAATTTCGATATGTGCAAAAAGGAATGCTTCTCGTGGAAAATTGTGCAGTGTGAATGTGTGAGTGGCCAAAAAACGGTATTGGAGAGTGTTTATTGACTTTTTCATGTATCCATTTCGCGCTTGCGGACGCACTGCATGGGGGCTGTTACGGGCTTTACATTTACAGCTGCGGCGTTGCGTGCGGTAACGTAATCCGACGCGCTATACAAGGCGCTGCTATTTCCGCGCGGCGACGCACCCGCCCGGATTTGGCGCACACCGCGCGCGGTATTTTTAGACCACCCTTCACAGCATCTTCATTTTCCGAACTTATTGAACACTAAGGGTCCCGTCACACTAAGTTCACACTAGCACTCGTTCACATGGCACGGCACTTACGTCGCACGGGTGGAAGACGGTCACTCAGTCACTCGCACTGGTTGTTGAACCGGCAGCACAGCGACGTTGGAATGTGGAGTCCGCGGCGACCGGGGCGGCTCTGGCCGGCGGCGGGCGGCGCGAAGCCCGCGCGGCTTGCCCCCGCCCCCCGCGGATATATTTAGCACCGGTCATTTTTGAGCCGAAGATAACGAGCCAGCTCCGGTTTCTAAAGGGAACTTGCTGATACCCTGCGCCCGGCTCGGGTGCAACCTGATGTGACGTGGCGCCAGGACGCGCGATTACCTTTAACCATCGAATATGTAATAACAAAGAACACAGGGCAAAAGGTAGTATGTATGAAGCAAGAATGCGGGACAGGTGTGGGTCGGGTGCAATCTGTCGAGCAAATCCCGTCGGCTTTATATTGTAAAATCTACGCAACTGACGCTCTTTCTATAAGTCATGTTGAAGCAGAGTAACATATTGTCCAGCTATTTCGTGCGCACGGTTTTTAATCTCACCAAGGTCAAACTCAGAGGCATCTGGTAGTGTCACCAACTTGCTTTAACTTGGTGCTATCTCCTAATGGAGGTTGGCTATCCTCACGCGATAGACTGCTGCACGGAATAAAGGATTGGTGATCATCCCAAACCATTATCTAAGATTTCTGAGTTATTAACAATACCTAAAAGTACAACGTGGCACCTCCTGTAGCACACGAGGTCGGCACCACCACGCGACACCCGCACAGATGTCCGTCGTCTACCTAAGTGCCAGGTTTACGGTGATCGTTGTACTCTTTAACGAATCTACCGAAACATCAAGTTATTCACTTGAATCTACGATATTCGTTTATAATGATCACATATGCAGAGTAAATGCATCAATTTTAATCGCGACATCGTTTTAATCTTAATCCAACGCGAATCCATAGCGAATTTATGAATACTGCACATCATAAAGATTTTTTAAAATTCTCGTGTACGCGGGTGATTTCATTGTACCTGCTTTACCACTGACTTCGTGACAATAATTAAAAAATGAGTGGTGGTTCGAACCTACACTATCCGCCACCGGGGCGGTGCTTAAATGAGCCCGAAAAATGTGAACTCGACAACTCGCTGTGGTCAGCGCGGCGTTTGAGGTTGTAGCTTACCTGTGCAGTAATTGCCACGGTCTTGACGTGACGCAAGGTTCTATTCTTTAATCATGGAATCCGATGTGTTAATAAATTAAATCTGAGCCATTTTGTCAGTCGCAACTTTCCAGGTTATGAAGAGCAAAGAGAAGCGCTCTCGACATAGATTACCCGCCTCTCCAGTCAGTCACTTCATGACCATAGTTGGTGTAACCCAACGGCGCGGCGGCGTTCCATGTTGACGATCCCACTCACAGGCGGTTTAGAATCGCTCAGCATTCAAAAAGACGTAGCATCCCTCTGCGTATTCTACGTCTTTATAATGGGGAATGTTCTGAAGAGCTGTCCAAACTTTCATTCAGGTTTTTAGCATCACATCTCTGTCACCGAAGGGCGCGGTTTATTCGCACTTCCCTGACAAAGAGATAATGCCCACAGTACGGTCTTCAAGACACTATCCCGCGAACCAGAAAGTTGTGGAAATGGCTTACTGAATTTTTTTCACTTAGTTATGACGTGAAGCTGTTCAATATGCCTGTCAATGGACGACATCATGTACGGTCGGCAGCGCACCCCAATCCCACCTGGTGCTGCAGATGTCCATAGGGGGCGGTGACCATTTATAATCTCGTAGGCAGTCCGCCCGTCTGCCATTTTTACAAAAATAAATAAAAAGTCGCAACGAAAACGTCGAGTAAATTGGTAAACATACGCATTCACGATCCGTTCAATAGGTAAATAGAGAGGAGGCGGTATATATCCCATAATCCCAATAAAGATGGAATATATAGATTTTTGTCGCTTTAGGTATATCATCCGCACCACTAGGGGTATGTGGATGTGTCACTGACCTACAATTTTAGTTCATAACAAATAAAGAGTCTATTAGGAATAAATTCAAGTCAATCTCTTTTCAGCTGTGTTTGTAAGGCCTCAAACAAGGATTTTTCAAAGAGAGGGCTTGCGTTTATTGAGATTACCGAGAGCGTTCAAAACATTTAAAACCAGATGCGTTCGTAGTTCTCATTTGAAAATGCATGAGAACTCATCTATAGATAAATTACAAAGTGCGTTAAACATGACCCAAGACAAGCATGGTACGAATGATAAACAGACAAGTAGATGTATTTACTTACCACTACTACAAAAATAAATGATTGATTTTTTACATATTGACGAGTCAGTCTATATGAGCAGGTAAATAGTGTACAAGTTATTTGAATAAGTAGTTGCCTTAAACATTGGAATTGGATTATTTTAAAAGAGAATAATCTTCAATAATTATTATTTATGCTGTCATCCTATACTCGAAAATTGTTAACGACTTTATACTTTTTTTATAAATGTTTACATACTTCTTGAAATGATCCTACGCGATCTGTGCATGTGTAACTGAATTACGCGACTGCGCTGCAGGTAGGTATAACTACTCGTAGCAGAGGTACCGCATATCAGCGCACTGACGCATCATTTTAATATATCTTCTAATTATAGCATGTATCTACTCTACCAACGTATAATACATATTACCCTGTCACACTACGTCATCAAGACAGTATCTATTGTGTACCTATACTTCCCAGGAGCTCAATTCAGAACTATGTTAATATTTCGATTTTGTTTTTTGCGATTTAATTAAGAACATTGCTTAGATTGTACGTTGCGATGTGTATCAACTGAATAGCAATATCTTTCAATCGTGTTTTTTGCGATACAATTATTGATAAGTAGGTAGTTGTGGGAAAAATAATTGAGTGAGGTTTAAGCAGATCTAAAAGGTGATTGTTTGATCAAATACGTGTAGCGCCACGAATGCTGTAGAGGGAAATAAATATGTAACGCCACGCTCAACGGTCTAGACTAGTATTCACCTGTAACGTGGGTCAAGACACACTTACAGAGACGTACACCGCCCAGATACGAACAAACATTTGTCTTTAAACAAATGAATATCCGACCGGGAATCGAACCCAGGACCTTTTATTATTATTCGATTTCGTTTATTATTTCGTTTTCGTATTTACTAATAGTCAAATCATTTTATTGATAAAATGTATCGTAGCGTCATCAGCGAACATTAATCAAACAGAGAGCTACGACAATTAATCGTGATTTGTGAAAGATATGCCCTAAGACATTAAGACATGGCCTAAAATAGAATATTAAGAAGTCCGAAGTAATGATTTTCAAAAACACTAAAGGTCTCAAAATTATTACTGGTATATCTCAATGGTTCCGAACTCCAAGTAGTGTCAAAGTTTTAATACTTGGCCAATGTTGTCATGGACACTTTAAAAGGATGATGAAGATCTCGAAAGGCAGAGACGGGTCCTCGCTGCACGGAGCAATATGTTGGCTAGGCGATTCGCTCACTGCTCGAAAGATGCTAAGGTGACGCTGTTGTTGTTCTACACCAGTCACCTATGGTACTCTTTCATGCAACTCTCATACAATACACTCAGAGTACAATACAATAACCCCGTTTAGGGGCATACGGTTGCCGTAGGCGTGTGGAGCGCCGTAGACGACATGTCTGTGAAACACAAAAGAGGCTATACCTATACAATATATCATATCATATATCATGAGCTACCATATACAAGGGATTTTATATTTATTTTGAATTGATAATGATAAGGGATATTTCTACAAACATTCACATATTTAAATAATATTGACTATAATTTTTTTAATATTTAAAAATATCCTAGATACCTAGAATTTTATATATGTATTCAAAGTTGTAATTTTATATTAATATGGGTCTCGTACCTGACCCAAATAATAATAATAATTATACAAGGGTCCTTTTTAAAATTTCAGGTAGCTCGTTCACGTAAATTAAAAATAATAAAGGTCCCAGTACACTGCTTTGAGACACCTCAACAACTGTATTTTCATATCGATTGAACTTTCTTGACCTATTAATTTTGTTAAAGCTTGTAAGGATTGTTGCTTGCTGTCTGTTACTCAAATAATTCTCAAATAAATCTAAAGCGTTGCCTCTATAATAGTAATATAATCTAACTGTTTTAGAAGTATACTGTGTTGTATACAGTCGAAAGCCATTGACACATAGATAAATAAGGCAGTGATTTGTTGATTTCAATTAATAACTTCCCACATTCTTGATAGTAGTGAGTATATAGCAAGAGTAGTCGACTATTCCCTACGAAACCCATAACGATAAGTCGATTTATTTTATTACTCAAGCACATTTATTACTCTACAATAAATTATCTTCTCAAATATCTTCGAAAAACTAGGAAGTAACACAATTGATCTGTAATTATCTTTTTGACCTTTTATATGTACCGGTTTAATTATGGTTTAACTTACTCGGGAAGCATCCTGTAAGCACGGGGTTTATTACGTAAACTAAGGGTTTCACAATGTTTAAAATACACGACCTAATTACCTGTATGGAGATGCCGTCTTCATAACTTTTTATTTTTTAGCTTTGAGCCTATACTTATTACTTCATGCTCATCAACTGGTTCTAGGAATATACTATTGCAGGTACGTTAATAACCAGTTCTATATGTAGTATTTTTTAATGATCTATTTATAATTTGGTTAATGAATAAGTTGTTTAATGTTTGAGCTATCTCTGCGTGGTTGTTTAATTCAATTCGTTTAATGTAATTTAATTCGTGAATTGTGGTTTCTATCAAGAGATTGCTTAAGTTCATTTGTAGTTGTAGTCAGATGCTTTTTAAGTCCCGATGTAGCTTTAGTTTTATAGGTACTTCACTGTATATATTTGCAGTTTGATACTCTCTTTGAATGCCCAAATGATTCATTTTAATATTTTTTATCATGAATTACATTTTTTAGATTCCTATTTGATGTTTTTAAATAAAGGTGTCTTTTTATTTTACTGGATTTAATAATGCCTTTGGTTTTCCAGTTACATTTTTTCGGGTCAGTATTTTTTCCCTACAATGGGAAAACTCAAGTCATAAATCATTTTAAATATTTCAAGAAATTTCTCATATTCATTTATATTAGTTTTTTCGTAAACCTCTTTATTAATAATACGTAAATAATTTTAAATAATACTTAAATTTCGTATTATTTAAAATTTACATGCGATATATATTCGCACAGGGCGGCGAAACTACTAAGGTCGCCCTTGTTGCCATTCAATTGGCGTAAAACCCAAAAGGCTACTTTTCAGAAGCACAAAACGAAAAAAAATATCAATTTTTATCTAAAAAACGTCTAATTGCTGTTGCTGTCCAGAATCAAGTGTAATTTATAAAAGTATTTCTTTTATATTAAGATACTTAAATTAACACATATTAAAAAATCTATTTTTTGTGACAAACCCTAAGCAGTAACAAAAGTATTAGATCTGCGTGAAAAGTTTTCACGCAGATCTAATACTTTTGCAAAACGAACCAATAGCGTACCCGCAACTTGTTCCCAAACTGCACGATTATTGAGTAACGTATTAAAAACAAATGTGGTCGAAAAAAGCTGCTACTGAGAATAAATAGTTCCAGAAACCGTTATTGGTATTCGAAACCTGCTATCGTTTCATTTCGGCGAAAACTTGCTACTGCCCACCTCTAGTGAAAACCGAAACGTTTTGTTTTGACATCTTGATGTTACGCAATGACTTCTTTTTATAATTTGTTTGGACGTTGGCATAGTCATTGGTCCACACTCTGCCAATAATAAAACATAATTGTTTTTATCACATCATTGTCCAGTCCCGCAGGAGTCGCTCAGTAAACGAAAGTCTTCGTGGGCTGTGGAACGAACTGCCTCAAGAGGTCTTCCCATTAAGCTACGACATGGGGTTCTTCAAGAAAGCTGTGAATAGGAATTTTGCAAGGTCGGCGGCGCGCCCGCATACCCCCTGGTGTTGCAGGTGTCCATGGGCGGTGGTACCACTTACCATCACGTGGGATCGCTTACTCGTCCGTCCTCTTGTCTATAAAAAAAAAATGATAGTAGGTTTATTGAAACAGAGTTGGAGTCCTTGAAAGAACAGAAAAATGCAGTCTCACGATTTATCACAAACATTATGCACTAACACTAGGCACTTTGAAGTTTAATAAATTATCACTAATAAACCACAAATCCCACAATACACAATTTTTACAACAATTAAACAAAACCTTAACTTCTCGGAATCCGACGTTTCCCTCAAAAAGAGTAATGCAATGGTATGACAGTGTTTTATGGTGCGAAAATAGTTATGAAAAATATTATTAAATACCTACTAAATATTATACATCCTTTTCTCTCTTCTTAAGAGAAGACACGACGTAGAATAATTTGAATTATATTATGATTCTTTTTCTGTATTACCTAGGAAGATGAACCACATTTAGATCGTGAAAGAGGGATTTTCACATGTTTTGTAACGCAAATGTCAAATTCCAACATTTGAACTTTGTTTACCGCTTAAATATGTAATTAAATCTTACAAATCTGTACAAAACATTTAATGGAATTAAATAAATAAAAGTAAATTATATCTAATGAAATGTATTCAAGAAGCCAACATGTTTAGTCAAAGCATTTCAACACCAAAGCGACGGAGACTTGGTACAGGTAGGATTTTACGGCCTCATCTACAGGTCTTTGGGAATGAAAACAATACAGAAAATACACCGATTAATCGACAAGTAACTTCGTTATTATGTTCTCCTAAAATATGCGAGTCTCCGCCGCTTCCGTGCAATCAAATTGAATATTTGCGTGACTCAGGTAAAAATTTTTGTGCAATGTTATTTTGTGCGGTTAAGTATAAAAATGTTACTGCGTAGGTACTGGAAAAATATTTTTTAAGCCAAAATAAAGTTTACTGTTTTTTTTAATTTAATGTAGAAAATAAATTAAATATTTTTTTTTAATTTATAGTTATGTAGTTGCTTTTAGAGCAGTAATAACCTGTTCTTGACTCTATCTTAACCTATTTGTGAGGTTGTAAGTTCAAATCCCCGGCCCGTACTTTTAAAAATAGTATTATGATGAGTATGTAATGTACCACTGAATTACGTATGTCTTTGTATAATCGTGAATAGCACCACATGGTCGATAATAAAAATATGTAGTACTTGCATCCAGCCATCTACAACAGGCCCTGTTGTAGATTATGACCTGAAACCTCTGTGATTTACTACGGGAGGCCTGTGGGAAGTTTAAAAAGCTCACATTGATAAGTAGCCCTTTTGTATCAGGTATTTTTTTTTTAATTTGTTGTTATTCTAAACTTCACTGTAGAAATCTATTTTAAAAAACCTGAATTTATTACCCTTATTACCACTCAGCTACAGAATTAAAATATCTCCTTTATATTTATAAAACTAGGTTTCTGTGAAGGAATTATTACTTTGCCAAGAGCTTCTGTTTCTCCACTTCTGTATATTGATCTCTCCTAAGGCTCCTCACTACACAATCTTCAGCTCTTCTAATCCTGTCACTATTGGTGAACTTCTTTGGTCAACTGCTCATGTCTTTTAACATTTTACAAATGTTACAGTTATTGACAGTAACAACAGTTCAACAGATGATATCCCAGGATCTCCTGACATTTTACATAGCTCTTTATTAAAAAATGTTGACATACGGGATTCATTTGTTAATGGCAATACAGATACAATAAGAAATTTAAAAAAACAGGAAATAACTAAGGAATTATTATGTGAAATAGAAGATATATCAGATGACATGTTCCATTCAAGATTGGAACAAAAATCAAGCCAGAATCATGTATATACATCGAAATGTGAGAAAGGTTTTAGAGCAAATATTGAAGAAACTTTTGAAGAAATAAATCAGTCTATATGTGGTATAGAAGTTAAAAAGGATAACAAAAGTTCTTTGTTTGAAACAAGAGACTCCTTTTTGCTTGATATTAAAGAAACTGCAGTCATAGAGGCAAAGAAAACAATCGGCTCTCAGAAACCAAGAACCGTAGAATATAGTAATCATAATACTTTCTATGGCTTGCCAATGATTACAAAAGGACTTTTCAAGACTTACAGAAATATAGAGAAGTTTTATGGTTTGTAAATTATATTTTTAAACATATTTTTATTAAAGTAAGAGTAATCCCAATTCATCCTTTTATTTTTTTGGCAGAGGTGTAGATAGTCTACATCATTATGTGGAATGGATACAATTCCACATTTATATTTTTGATTTTCTACTGAATATAATGTAATATTTTTGAATATCTACTTTTTACACAATATTTCAGTAGTAGTCCAAGCATCTTGTACAATAATCTAGTATAAACACAAATACAAAATCTTTCCTGTACAATTTCATTTTTGTCACTTGCATCAGTTATGCAAAATGGTATCCCAATGGTTACTTTCGCTCTCAGTCATGTCACATGTGTAATACAGCCCAAAATGGTAACATCAGCCAAAAATAGCAATCCTTGGCATATACATAGACACATTGTCACAAAATAAAAAAATATTATGTTCTTTAAATACTGTTTTAAATTTATAAAGGAAAAATGTATTTATTTATATAGTCTTTTCATAGCAATTAAACAACTTTGAACAGTTTAAATCTATTTTAACATATATTTAACATTATTATATCATATAGTCTTTTCATATTGTTTTAATTTAGAAGTTATCAATTAATTCCTAAAAAAAATGTACAGATTGGCAAGAAGACTGTTTGAACCTAGATGCAATAAAAGATCGGCTCAACTTAATATACGCGCTACCAACGAGCGGTGGTAAGACTTTAGTTGCCGAGGTCCTGATGTTGAGGGAAGTTCTCAATAGGAAGCATAATGCACTGTTCATACTGCCTTTTGTAGCTCTTGTTCAAGAGAAGGTAAGTGCATGAGACTTATATGCAATTTCTTATTCTCTGTAAAATAAATAATTGGTGATTTAATTTACTATCCACACTATCCACTTGAACAAGACACTATTACACTATCCACACGCCCTCTCTCTGGTCTTTAATCTTCAACCGCGCCCGCTTTTGGTAGTGAGTATGTGTAAGTAGATATGACCTATGTAAGAATAAATTAGTCACCAATTATTTATTTTTCATTAAGATAAAATCATGAAATACATGTTAATTTTTTTAGTTAGATATAACTGATTGATATATTAAAACACTAGCGACTACCCACGACTTCGTTTGCATATATATCTTTAAAATGAGTGTCTTGAAAATTCCCAAAACGATCACAACCGTCAACGATAATTGCCCGATAACGATGCGTCTGCCCGCGTTCGGGTCGCGCACTCGGCGATGAGCGAATTTTTCCCCCACCTCGCCCGCAGTGCGCCCGACCGTCCTGCGCGTGCCGGACCGCACCATTTTAGTAGCGCGCACTCAGTTTCTCATCGTCATAACTTTTAAAATATTTGTCCAAATTACGTAGTGTAAACGACAAAGTTTATCTACTTTAAATATGAGAAGCGATAAAAGTATTTATTTTGATAAGAATCAATTTGTTACTCCAAAAATAATTTTATTGTTGTATTTACACATATGGTTCACTATTTTGGCAATAATGACTTACACATAAAAGATAGATATATGCTGTCGCGGACTTTTTTGTAGAACTATTTAATAGAAACATTTCCACCATACATTATATTCGTGTAACTTTTACGGTTTTTGCAGCGCACGCCAAAATAGCTCGCAGATGGCAGAGTTTTTTCCGACTTACTTGACACTTATCGTTATATTTTGGCCAATTTACACAATATCTTTATAAATGATGCCTATGTGTTATTCTGATGTATGAGCTATATTATTGTAAAGTTTCATTAAAATCCTTTGAGTAGTTTTTGCGTGACAGAGTAACAAACATCCATACATACATCCTCACAAACTTTCGCGTTTATAATATTAATAAAATTTTACACTATTTTTGTAGGATCTGTATGTGCAATAGTTACCTTAGGTAGATAAATAAAACTCTTTATTGCACAGTAACAGACATTGAAACATATGAATTGCACAAAAGGCGGTCTTATCGCTATTAGCGATTCCTGCCAGACAACCTATGGGTCGAGAGGAGATATTTTTTTTAATAATAGGTAGATGATGGTGTACAGTATCGATAAATTACATATAATACGTATATATCAATACACATATACACAACATACACATACATACACACATATACATGTATATACATCATGTATCTGTATATACACATACACGCTATACATAATATATATGTCAGTAACTGAATTAATGATTACAGAGCTAAATAGTGTTTAGTAAGTCTACTTCTGAAGCTGGTTAAAGATTGAGCACATTTTATGTCGACGGGAGGAGAGTTCCGCAAATTAACTGCATATATGCATTTATTTAATTGCTTTCTTCACTGCTGTATATAGCTCTTTCCTATAGCAATATCCAATGTTGTTACTAGATCTGGTCTCTATCACCGTTCGCCTTACAACTAGAATTTCTAGTAGAAGAATATGCCGCTGGTAAAGGACACATACCACCTAAAAAACGTCGCAAGAAGAACAGTATATACATAGCCACTATTGAAAAGGGGCTGGCCTTAATAAGGAGTCTGATTGAACTGAACAGACTGCACGAGATTGGGCTTATTGTGGTAAGTAATCCTTATATTAGTAAGACATTATTAACTGATTTTATTAACCATGCAAATCTATCAGACATCTGTGGCACCATCCCGATTAGTTTACCTCTCAGCAAAGGCTATACCTTTATTATCCATATGACTCGAACCATTACCATAAGATTATTCTTAAATTATGGATCCTTTAATCAGTGGGATATTTAATGGGGGTAGAGAATCGAAGTTTAACCAAAAATATGGCGAAGGGCTGGCATATTGACTCTAAGTTACCACATTCAGAAGACGCACGAAACATAGACTAGTTAAGTAAAGAATGCGGAGTCTGTCTTCATATGGCCTATTTGTAATTTTCCAAACTGTGCCAAACTTTCGTTGCTCTTCTCTGGACTCTGCAGCATTTCTATTTGCTTTGAGAAAAATGGATTCCATATCTGAAATGCATGTTCAAACAGTGGCCTATTGATAGGTTTTCTAAATTTTGATCTGTGATATAAGAGAATGTTTTGTTTATCATAATATATAACATGGTATTTGCCATTTTTAATATAGACATGATGTGCGTCTCTCACTTCAAATCATGGCTTGCAATGACTCCCAAGTCCCTTTGTGTGGTAACTGCTTCTAGCTGTTGATTACCAAGGTGATAAGGTTTCTTGGGATTTCGTCTTCCAATATGCCATTCTTCAATAATGTTTATGTTCCCTTGGATGTTTTGGTATTGGGTATTAGGGTTCCCAAAAAACTTGCTATTGTCTGCAAATAGTGAGAACGGTATATGTTGTATGCATGTATAGTATGTTGCACTATGGATCTGATTACTGATCCTTGCGGAATTCCACTATGCACATATCTAGTCTTTTTTGGATGTGATGTGATGTGATTTGCACATGTCCACAGATCTGTGGACGTATCAAAGTTTGTCATTTTTGAGTGATCTTGGCATGTATAACAAATATCCATGGATGGTAGTTGTTTGGGGTTCTGTTTGGGTTCTTGATTAAGACTTTTTAATAGTTTTATTATCACATTTTATTTCGTCACGTCTTACATCGTTTTTAGTCATGACACGAGAGGGGCCGGAAGGGGAAGGACATAGACTAAAAGTATTTTTAATAGACAAACAAATCATAGACTACAACATGCCCTTTTTTCTAAAGAAAAAATATTATTTAACACATTGGTTTTACATTGACGTTTGGAATGACATTGACACCGTGACATAAATTATAACCATATTTTTCAACAAGTTTCGTTATTAAAACAATACAATATTAAATGACAAATTACTGTAAAACAATAAAATTAAATTGAATAAAAGTGAATTAGTGATTATATGCATGTCCAGACTGAATTATTTTACTATATTAATTCCTATTACTAATTGTACACAAATTGTTTATAGTCGTCAATTACATTAATTTTACAAATCAAATTTCTGTGTTTTCTTTAATAATCTACCTCTCGAACTGTATTTTCCATCAGTGCATTGTCTTTCAGCTATACTAGCGTCGTTATTACCCTTCGAGGAAGACATTACACTTTCGTCGACATTGACAAATATTGGAGATTTTAATACATTTTCTGACTCCAGACCTGATTCTACCGATAAGAATGATTCAGAATCTTCACTCTGTGACTTAGAAGTTGGACTTGACTCATGAAAGAAGATAAATACACAACTATCATCCTCTTCATTTACAATTTTTGACTTTTTAAAAGATTCTGACTCCGACTTATGAATCTCTTGACTTGGATTTACAACATTATAAGTTTGTAGACTTGAACTAGGTTCACAAAACTTAACTTTCTTTTGTTTAGACTTTGAGACATAATTATGACTTGAGTTTTGCTTACATGACTTATAATTGAAGCGAATATGATGACTATTTCTACGATAAGTTACATTATTAAGATCTTTGACAATGAATGATCTTGGATATTTTGTTTTAGACACAATAATACCTTTTGTCCATATAATATCTCTTGGATTTTTCTTAAAATAAATCTGGTCATTTATGTGAAACTCTGGGTAGGTTTTGCAATTTTTATTATAATATGCTCTAGTCCTTAATAAGTTGCTTTCTTTCTTTTCTGAGTGTTCTGAATGCTTAACAATTTTAGGTCTTAAGTTTTTTATCTGGTTAGGCAGTTTTGATCGTAAATTTCTAGACATTAAAAGCTGTGCAGGTGAATTAAGATTACCTCTAGGTGTATTTCTGTATTGCAACAATCCGATGTATGGATCAGATCCCGATTCATTGCTTTTTCTTAGTATATTTTTCACTACTCTAACTGAAACTTCTGCTAGCCCATTTGATCTTGGAAAATGAGGACTTGAAACGATATGTTCTATATCCCACTTCTGACACCATGTTTGGGGTTCTGTTTGGGTTCTTGATTAAGACTTTTTAATAGTTTTATTATCACATTTTATTTCGTCACGTCTTACATCGTTTTTAGTCATGACACGAGAGGGGCCGGAAGGGGAAGGACATAGACTAAAAGTATTTTTAATAGACAAACAAATCATAGACTACAACAGTAGTAACAGGCGCAGTAAGCATACTATTAATCAGACTGTGCTTCTTACTAAATAAAATTTGCAATCGGTTTGCAGACAGATTACATAGTTAATTAATAATAAATAACATTGCTTTGTATTTGTTTTTTTATTTTTTTATCTAAAATTAAGGTGGCAGACAAACAGACAGTCCACCTGGGAGTGGTCCTTACTACCGCCCATGAACATGCCAACATCAGTAAAAAATGGCAAACATTGACATACCCCGGATGCGCCATCTACCTACTGAGATTTAGGAGTCAGTCGATTTGAAAAAAATATTGGATTGATTTGGATTTGGTATTCTCAGGTTGATGAATTGCACCTTATCGGGGAGACAGGTCGAGGTGGAACCCTTGAAACTTTATTATCTACAGTAATTTTCGCCAACCGTAAGTATTTGTCGGATAAATAAGTTATTTTCAGTGCTTAGCTTACCAAACTTTTATACTTAACCA
This sequence comes from Sesia apiformis, assembly GCA_914767545.1. Taxonomy (NCBI): domain Eukaryota; kingdom Metazoa; phylum Arthropoda; class Insecta; order Lepidoptera; family Sesiidae; genus Sesia; species Sesia apiformis. The sequence goes on from OU611952.1 coordinate 21,223,350, forward strand.
GCTTTTAACTAATCTTTATATCTATAACGTATCAGCTATCATCATTATGGTATATCTATCAGCCTATAACGTCCCACTGCAGGGCATTGACCCCTAGTAAATCACCTACCATGCGGCCCCCAGTGCGGACTGGTAGATCACATACTCCAGTTATTTATCTGGTGTAGGCGGGTTTTCTCACGATGTTATCCCCCACCGCCGACCTAGTAACAATTTTTAAAAGATCCGTTCGGCTTCCCCTCTTCTACCGAAAGTTCGGCAGAGATTTAGCAATAAGGCCCCCTTTTTCCTTTGATGTGCAATAAACAGTTTTATCTATGTATTGTATCTATAGTAACTGTCTTTTATCTACCAGAGGGCATTCAAATCGTGGGCATGAGCGCTACTATAGGGAATTTGGCCGACATCGCTCGCTTTTTACAAGCGGAAGTATTCCAACGTCAATTCCGTCCGGTAGAACTGACCGAGTACGTGAAGTTGGGGGCTGTACTACATAAAATCACGTGGGATCACGGGTTCGAGGTCGTGCCGGATCGACAATTGGCTTATGATGTAAGTTGTCTTATCCTTTCTCTTTTGTTTTCACTGTTTTTTTTATATATTAGCAATTATATACATATTAAATATTTTTTAATGTGTCGAGGAACTTAATTTGTTTTATAACTTTAGGCAGCTTATTATATAGTTTTTATTAAGTACTCAAGGGCATCGCCAGCCAATGGACCAGGGGTGAGGGGGGGGGGGGGGGGGGGATAGAGGATGGAAGTAATATGAATTTTTACATTTTTTTTCGAATCTCTAGAGGGGGGCAACGAAATAAATAAATCTGAATCTGAAATTGTCTTTTAGATAATCTTTTATTTTATTGATTTGCTTTTAAATATGTTGGGAACATCTCTGGCACGCATCGATCTGGGTAATTTATTGTATATTTTAGGCGCTATTATCAAAGTACGTTTCACCCCCAGTACTCGCCGGCGGCCACCACGTTGGACCCTGATTATCTTGGAGGGTTGGTTTCGGAGGTGGTGTCGCACGCCTCTTGTTTGGTTTTCTGTCCCACGAAGCGTAACTGTGAAAACGTCGCCTCGTTGCTGTGCAAGCTGCAGAGAAGGTGAGCTATTATCAGAATTTCTTGATATTAATTAGGTACTTATTTCTTCGTAATATGGTAAGTACGTACATACTACATTTCTTCGCATTAAGCAGGTGCGTATACATTACGAAAACATTGGCCATCGGCTAATCGAGAAACACCCGAACGCGTCATCCACGTCTATGAATTACCGTACCTCTAATTGCATACTTTATACGGGATACTTTATTGCATAGACGTGGATGACGTGTTCGGGTGTTTCCAGATTAGCCGATGGCCATGGTTTCGTAATGTATCTGTACTTATCATATTCATCGGACGATGAGGTTTTTTATTGTTGATTACAAATCAAATTTGTAGTCTGTCAATCGAAACGTATCACAGCTAAATATTCGAAAATTTAAACTAAATTATTTTCAATAAAATTATTTGATTTAAATTTATGGCAATATTTTTAACAATCTACACTATCAATTAGCCCAATAAAATAACTCACGATTATTTCAAGGAAAATGAGCAGGTTCGATTCCCGATTGTGTATGAGTTTCTTAAAAATATTTGAATGCAATTTTTCATAACTTCTGAATCGACGCCCTAGTTCTTTAGAGCAAATTTTTCTATTTCTAATAGTTTCAGACATTTCCATACTGACCCTATGTGTTGGTAGAGTGACTTATTATGAGCAAATAAATTGTGAACCGTTTCGTGGGCTCATTGGTTATGTTCGACGTAAAATACCCTTGCTATGAACCTTTTAGTGATGAGGAACCATTTTTGCCATCCTTCTCATCATGGACCATTGACCATATTGTTCGGTGTGAAAGAAATAAATCTTACTATCGATCAATAACCAAGTTCTCACTCGGATACAAGGTAAATTTATGTTTTATACAAAAATATCATTCACAAAAATTAAATTAAGGAGATTTTCGAGCTTGCACTTGTCTCACTAACCGTTGGATTCTTGATTCGGTGTCGACTTTCAAACATGCCATTACCTAAATATATTTTTGGTTAAGTGACTTAATAACTTCGCGGACCACCCTTAGAGTCCTGACGGATCACGGGTTAAGAACAACTGCTCTAAAGTCAGATACCATTTGCTCTAATCAAATACCATTATTCTAGAGTTAAAGTGCCCTGCACTTTAGTTTTTTCTTAGACGTGCGTACATTTTTTTAGAGAAATGACAAGTCACCGCACACAGGAGCGGCAAGCGCTTGAGAACGCTTTACGCGCTGAGGGAGCGAACAACGAATTGGTACGAAGCGTACGATTTGGCGTCGCGTATCACCACGCCGGGCTCGCGGGCGATGAACGGAGTTTACTTGAACAGGCTTTTAGGTAAACTAAAACAACAGACTCAGTAGAATAGTTTAAAATAACTACATCCTTTTAATACTTTACTAGATAAGTAACTTTATCTAGTAACATATTAATTATTTTGGTATTTATACGTTATACTTCATGTTAATTTTAGGACTTTTTAGTATTTAGTACCATACCGCAGTAGGGTATTGAACACCAGAAAATACCACAGCATTTTAAGATACAATAAGATTTTAAATTTATACTACTTAATTAAGATTAATTAATACTATTAAGATTAATACTACTTAATTTATACTAAATTAATTAAAAAATACTCTTAACACTGAAACCAACAACTTTTGTTCTACGGTTTATAAAAATTTAACATTTTTTGTCACGACATTTTTACATTTTTAACATTTTAAGTAACATTTTTATTTTACTTAAAAACTAATTTACTCTGTGAAGCGAAAAAGTACAAAACATTGTCAAACAGTTGAGATAGAGAAATTACAAGCGGCCTTAGTAACTATTGGACTAAGAATACAAAACAAGTGGAACAAGAAAAGAAATTTAAAGAAAATAAACTTTTTTTAAGAAAATATAGTTCAGAAAAAATCGTAGAACAAAAATTGTTAGTTTTAATGAGATAAATTCACGGTTAAGAGAGTATAGTTATATTATTTTTAATCATGTAGGTATATTTCACAGTATGATACTTAAACCAAAAACTCTTACCATCAGCCTGTGTTCCTCTTCATTACTGTAAGCTACAGTGTTCCTACAGTGGCTGCCGCGCTACTGTAGCGCATCGGAGATGTTCGCGAACGCCCTAACGGCCGATTTCTTCGCCATATTGCGAAAAAGAATAGCATCACTGATATCTAGGGTGCGGGGCAGTGCTAACACGCTGCTGAGGATTTTTGTGGAGAGGGTGGATGGCCCGATATTGAGACATTGGGTAGAGTCGCACTTTGCATCCTACAACCAGTGACGGGCGGCGACAGCCAGTGTCTGATGTAAAAGTCTAGTGGGCGGACGAGCAAGCGGTCCCACGTGATGGTAAGTGTTGCCGCTGCCGATGGACACCTGCAACACCAGGGGGTATGCGGGTGCGCCGCCGACCTTACAAAATCCTATTCACAGCTCTCTTGAAGAACCCCATATCGTAGCTCAATGGAAAGACCTCTTGAGGCAGTTCGTTCCACAGCCTATGGGTTCGCGGTATAAAATAATTTTTGGACCGAACAGTGCGCGACACCTCCGTATCGAGGAAATGCGGATGGACCGCACTTCTGTGACGGGAGGTGCGAATATAGAAACCCGAGGTGGGAATTATATTAAACAATTCTTCAGAGCATTCCCCACTGCACAGGCGGTGGAACACACAGAGAGACGCAACGTCTCTCCGAATGCCGAGGGATTCTAAACTGCCCGTGAGAGTGGGATCGTCGACAATACGAACAGCACGTCGTTGGATGGAGTCAAATGGGTCCCATTGGTATTTCGGTGCGTCGGCCCAGAGATGAGAGCAATACTCCATATGGGGCCTCACCTGAGCTTTGCAAAGCATAAGGAGTTGCCCAGGGGTGAAGTACCGCTTCGCTCTGTTCAGCACACCGAGCTTTTTGGAGGCCATTTTGGCCTTATTCTCCACATGACCCCTAAATTCGACTTTGCTGGAGATGTCGACACCAACGATCCCGATACTCTCCGAGATCTTAAGATACTATATATATATATATGTGTGTGTGTGTATGTATATGTGTACATATTCATACATGTACATAATTAGTAATAAAATCTTAATAATAAGGTCTAACATAGGTAGTCTATAAGTTAAAATTGTTAAGTACCTGTTATTATTATTATCAGAAATTTGTTCCAACATCAAATTAAAAAAAAAAGCATAAAATATTTAATTTTTAATTAGACCACCAACATGATGTAATTTTTGACATGATACTACATTATTTTTGTCGACACCAGATCGGGTGTAATATCAGTGCTATGTTGTACGTCAACGTTGGCCGCGGGGGTGAATCTTCCGGCACAGCGCGTAATAATCCGCGCGCCGTACGTTGGCCGCCAGTTCATATCACTGGGGGCATACCGGCAGATGATCGGTAGAGCTGGCCGGGCGGGGGTTTGTGATACCGGTGAGTGTCTTCTTCACTTTGTTTTTCGGAATGGCTATATTCTTGTGGCCCTGGTGGCCTTTCAATAGTCACCGGACATGTATGGTTTAGGGTGAGCGCAGAAGGCCGCTCAGTCAGGAGCAAAAAGTGCAGCAACGATTTATTTTGACAAAATAATTTTATCGATTTCATGGTCTTGTTTTTAATTAAATAGTCGTACATAATGTTTATTAGAAAATTTTGATCCATATCATTGACCATTTCGATTGGTGCTACAAAAATATTGGACAATTATTTTCGCATTTGTTTCGGTTCTATTCTTGGCTCGGACAAGCGTCTTTTCAAAAATCCACGAACACAGTTTTTCTTATCTTTAAAAATAAAATGAAGTTTTCTTTGCGTGAAATTTGCGATCTTTAATATCTAGGGTACTTTCCCCCAAGGACCCATTTGTTTGATTCACCCCCTGTATATTGTTAGATAGATTTTTTGTAGTTGATAAGTATTCTAGTAATTTTTAAAATATTGCATCGATTTGGCTCATCCATGAACTTAATTGAGTTATAAATCTAAAATATGTTTAATTAGTTAATTAAAACGCCCTGCGATTTGCTCACAGATTTTGTTGTATTTCATATACCTACCTACTACCTATAGATCGATAGGTTAATAGGTTAAAATCTAAGCATTAATATTAAAATTTAAAATAATTGTTTGCACATCTATTAAAGGCAGAATATAATGGGAGATATTTATTGCAATACTATATATAATTTGAATTTTTCGTATAAACATAGAAATCGATTGTTTTAGATTAAGCTAAATTTTCTAAAATTTGAAAGTGACTTCTACAATATGTAGATTTCTTACAAATCTTCCTAAAATCGATGACTATTGTACCAGGTCAGAGTATAATAATAACGAGTAGTCGCGACTGGCCGCAACTGCGCTCAGTCCTTGGCGGAGGCTTGTCGCCGGCTCGTAGTATGCTGCTGGCCAGTGTGGACGGCCTTATATTGAGCGCTGTCGCACTGAAGCTGGCTATAAACCGCAGGGAATTAAGGCGATTGCTTGATACGACGTTTTTGGCTACGGCATCGGAAGACAGGTCAGTATTAATACTATATGATTTCATGTAGGTATAAGTAACGCTGCTTCACTTGTTTGCTTGTCTGTTAATCCATCCGTCGTTCGATAACCATGAAAAAATAAAATTAAACAAAAGAAAACAATAACAAGTCAAAGGTCAATTGTCTGAGAGGTATTGACTTTACATTGTCTTTGTGCATGTATGAATACCATAACTTAGTTGTCTACGTATTAATCGCTATAACGTGTCCACAGGTAGTAATATAAAGGACATCTAGGTAGCCATATAGATATCCCCTAGTAAAATACCTATAATAATTTGTTTTATTTGGAGTACTGATTACTATTTACAGTTTACCTAAAAAAGGTTATAATTATTTTAATGTTAAAATTGTGTGGTCCGCCTGAGCAATCGAGTTTTTCGAACCACAATACATATTGGAAATTTTAAACGTTTGTTTGTTTATACGAAATAATTTCAGAATCTGAATGTTCTCATTAGTTTCTATTTATCATATCGTTGCAATATAGCTAAGAAGCTGGATTATAACTACTCAGCTACGCAATACCAACAGCTTGTTTCTTTCAAGAGCTTAAGTTTAATCTTTTGAGAGGTACAGATTCGCCTATGCTTCTATCTTAACTGAATCTCGCGTAACAATTCGAACTTCTTGTCCAGGCAAATATTTGCCCCTTGCGGAGTAGATTTCTGGGACGAATCTGGGACATTTTTCAACAAATAGTATACTAAGACAAACTTACTAAGCAAGGAAATTGACCTGTTTACTGATAGTCTGAAATAATCGGGCAATTTTAGAAGCGCGACTGACGAATGATCCTTTCTTATTAACCTGATTGTATTTTTATGATTAGTTACCTATATATTTCTCCCGTGCTTCAAATCCCACATGATGGTGGAGCCAGCAGGAAATGATTTAGATAGATAAAACTTTATAAAAATTAAGGAACGATGTTTTAATATTTTCTTAGGTTTTCGCGATTACTATACATAGCAATTATACAACTTTGAACGGTTTAAATCGCGTATATTTAACATTATTTATATCCCGACGTTTCGAACACTTTGCAGTGGACGTGGTCACGGGGTGACTAATTGATTTTATTTGTCACTTGAGTTATTAAGAAATTATTTGAACTACCGTCTGAATTTTTTTTAATCATAACATTCCCTATACACGCAGTATTCGCTCACGGTGTCCAGAGGTCTTGCAGTATTGCGTTGGTCTTGGGATTTAATTAATTTAATGACTGGATCCCAAGCCGGTGGTACTTGCCAACCATCTTCTCTATTGAAATTTGGGTGTTTCTTGATTTCAATAGCCTCGCGTAACATTCTTGGCATGAACCGGGTCTCTCTAGCGAGGATTTATGGATTATCAAATCGAATGTAATGGTTGGGTTTGTTTAGAACATGTTCACAAACTGCAGACTTGGTCGAGCGTCTGTTCTTCATGTCAGCTATGTGTTCTTTTATCCGGAGACGGTAGTTCAAAAAAATTCAGACGGTAGTTCAAATAATTTCTTAATAACTCAAGTGACAAATAAAATCAATTAGTCACCCCGTGACCACGTCCACTGCAAAGTGTTCGAAACGTCGGGATATAAATAATGTTAAATATACGCGATTTAAACCGTTCAAAGTTGTTTAATTGCTAACGATGTTTTAAGAAGAGAATACAAACAAGTGTCCTTGTTACATATTACTTTATAGCAGTTTCCCCCTAATAATTCTTTAATTCCTTAATTATTTCGTTAGCTCATTTCCTTATATCAAAGCCTAAAATTCTAAATTTTATTTTAGCTCAGAAGTCGATATAAAGACAATCTGCGACGATTCACTCCGATCGCTCCTACAGAGCGGAGCGGTGGAAGTACTCAGCAAGACGAGCGAAGCGGATACGTCACATACCACTAGTGGGAATTGTTATGTGTATAATGATAGCGAATTGGCTGTTAGCCAGCTTGGGAAGGCTGCTATAAAAGGTAAGTACCTTTTAGCTCGGAAATTGGTATAAACAAATAAATTGATTCCACAACGAAGAAGTTTACAGTTTTATTAATTCTTATCACAAAAAAATAAAAAAACATAATTATAAAAGCCTCGTAAATGTTTTTTACGATATCTTCAAAAATGACGAAGTTTCAAAGTTGAATGCTGACCGAGCAGCGTGTGACCTCGCCATATATTTACATAAAAATAGTACATCGTTGAATAACTTTTATGAAACTATAACTCTTGTTTAAACACTTGTTTTCTCTAAAACATACGTAAAATCGCTAAATATCCCTTTTAAAAATTGTATATTAAGACATTTTAGGGATTACGTGCGTATATTCATCGCGAGTAGCGCGTTTGAAACTGAATATTTTGTTAATTTTTCAATGGATTTCAAAAAAAATCTCTGCATACGTAATATTTTACATAATATAATGGGATAAAAATATATTTTCATTTAAATACGAAATATTCGCTAGTTCTAAACCTAGTGAACTTTTCCATTGTCTCACTACGTAATCCTCTCATACGTTGATATACCCTCTCTCAAAAAGTCTGAAACATTATTGTTTCGGGAGTGAGCGGGTCCCGTCAGTGCTAATTTCACATTCCACCCCATCCTATACCATTCTATCTCGTCTCCATCAAGTAGAATATAATGGACGACATAAGGTGTACTATGGATGCAAGTCTGACACGGTCATCCTAGAAAAAAAAAATAACACTTTTTCCGATTATGTTCTATTATAAGACCTACCATATTTTTTATAGAAGGAAGGCGGCAGACGAGTGGACACTACCCACCTCCACCCATGGTCCTACCAACCTTTTGGTTATACGGACCAAATCGTCGGGAGGTACGCGCCGTTCGCCTGCTAGGGCTATGTTGCGGCGCGTATCTGCTCTGCCTCCCTACAAGTATTCTCTTTTGCCTGTGTCCCATAAGCACTCTCTCCTTTCTGGGGCTGTTCTACTCCACAAGACGATGTACTCCAGTGCCGAACAGCTCTTTCGGGCTCCTTTTCCTGTGCCATCGGTGTGCAAACTCTCTGAGCCCGCGGAAGTTCGCTTCGGAGGAGACGAGGTCGCAGTAGTATGCCGGTCCCTCCTCCCGCCGTACAATCCTCTCTAGCATGCTCCGTCGATATTCCTCGTATAGAGGACAGGACCATAGAACATGGTGCAAGTCCTCCTCTGCCATGCCACACTCACACTGACTACTCTCACACAGCTTCATATCATGCAGTCTCTTTCGAAAGCAGTCGCCCATAGACATCCGCGATACATGACCACGTCAGTGCAGAATGACAAGGTTGGCCCACGGATGCGCCGCCGCTATCATTAGAGTAGGATATAAATATTTTATATATTAACTGAAATTCGCACTGTCACACATTTTCACTGAAATGACAGTGAGTGCGGCGTTTCAAAGCCTCGTGACTGCTAAAGGGAGCCCTGGCCCCTACTTTGTGGGACTTTGTGAGCTTATATTTATAACGTGTCACCGAAACATATCAAACAGTTCTAGCTAAAAATAAAACTATTTTAGGAATAAATCAAAAGTTACACACATGTAAGTTTTGTTGTCCTGTCTCAAACGTTCGTAGCGCTCCTTACTCAGACCGGGCGTCGACGTGGCACAGTCGACGCGCGTAGAATAAATGATATACTAGAATTGTATAACATCATAAAAACAAACCTATTAGAGTGAAGCTGCTAGAGTAGATTGTACTCTTAGGCACTGACCAACATATTTTTAGCTTCTGACTTGTTGTTTATTAGGTTGTATGGACTTGAAAACAGCACGACAGTTAGTTCAGGATTTGGAAAAAGCCTCCAAAGCTCTCGTGCTGATGGGCAGTCTACATTTACTGTATATAGTGACACCACACGACGCGGCCGGAATCAGACTGGATTATAGGCATTATTACTCACTGGTAAGGATTATATCCAAACGTCTGGTACACCTCATATTATGTGCATTTTAAATGAATAACGTATTTAGTCATGTTTCTATTTACAAGAAATTTAAAAAGCTGGATACGTGTTCACTCATGACGACATCCAGAGGTGAAACTGTCACTAGACTGACGTTTCAAGATGGCGGCAATTAGTTCCCCCTTTCCGCCACATTCATTAAAAGTTCAGTTGCTCTGTATCCGAGAGTTTTTTACAACTGAAGCTTCCATAACTGTTTTCAAAATTAACAAAGCTTTGTGGGTACATAGTGTAGAGTATAACCTATGTATATCATACTTTTATTCAAAATTTTAGCCATTTTTCAAAACATAAAATATAAGGTCGTGTATAATTTTTTGATTCCTTCTGCAAATATCTATATGAGTACTACAAATATACCTATCGGAACAAATTGAATCCAATAGGATCCAAAGCGGACGAAGTCGCGGGCAAATGCTAGTAGAACTTAGTAGTTTTTTTTCTTTTAGTACTGCGATTTAGACGAAGAAGGTATGCAAACGGCCAAAACATTGGGCATTATTGAAATGAATGCTATCAGAATGATGACTGGGAAACCTATCACTGTAAGTGCATTTTTTATGTATATTTTTATACTCAGGTGTATTTTTTTTATTATACAGGTTGAGTTAAAATCTTTTCTGAAACCTGAAATTACGGATTCTGTTCATGATTCTGAATTCAATTATATAAAAAAAATACGAACATTCTTAGTTTTTACAAGATTTTTCCTACAAATTTGTTAAATACAAAGTTGAAAAATATATTTTTACAAAAATAAGTATTTACCATTTAAACAGAATCCAAGGTTTCAGGCTTCGGGAAAGTTTGGATACATTCTGTATATAGGAGTCTGACTTAAAAAAAGGTAGGTACTTAAATTAGCAAAGGTCCATTTCTTTAGTAGGATCTGCAAAATCAATTTACGTGACGATTTGTTTTTTGTTTTAATGAAATGTCGCAAACTAGTAAATAATTCACCCGATGGTAAGAGGCTACTGTTGCTCACGAACATCTGCGGTATAAGCCAAAATTTGGCAATATTGACGAATATTGACAGAATACCACCAGCATTGTTTTCTCCTTTTGGTATTTTGATGTATTTTATGATCTTAAATTAATCTTATCTACACATTTATGCAATATGTTGGCTGTATGAATAATAATAATTTGGGGTATGTAAAAATATATTAATACGTATTAGGTCAATGTAGTAGACTATGGCCCGAAATCCCCTTGTGATAGCAAGAAGCCTGTGTCTTGTAGAGGGATGTTATGTGCTGATACAAAGAAGTTAATTATCATTCTAGTTTCCTAGATATTTTAATACTTTCGTGAAATCTTTTGAAAAAAAAAAGGATGTTTTATCATAAAACTCAGAGCATGTTCCCGTTTAAAAAGGATCTATTTAAAAACGGAATTTGTAATTAGAAAATGTTAATCTTAAGTCAATAAGTTTATACTGTTAATAGACACTAAAGTTGTTTTACTCAGATAACTTTTGGAAAAATCATCATCTTTTTAAGAATATACAAAACAGTTCTAATGAAAAATAAAATTATTTCAAACGATAAATCAAAAGTTACAAACATGTAAGGTTTTGTTGTCCTGTCTAAAACGTTCGTAACGCTCATTATTCAGACCGGGCGCCGGGCCGGCGACGTGCGTTGAATAAATGATATACTAGAATTGTACTATAAATCACTAAAAAAATCTATTGTATAAACTGTATAAATCATCTCTATTGTCCACACTGAATAATCTATTTTCACCATTTGCGATATTTCAATGACACGTTGTATACTTATATGTCGATGAACGGAGCTCGTAAACTTTTGTTTAAACACTTTTCTTCTAAAACGTTGGAAAGTATGGAAATATCCCTTGTGGCGCCGCCGTCGGTCTTTCTACATTACAGATGTCAACATTTGTTTGAATAGAATGTTCCAGAAAGTGTTCTAAGACGATTTTATTTGGCGCTCATGCTGCACGACCTTTGGAAACAAGTGCCCTTTTCTACTGTCGCCGACAAGTGAGTGACAATTTTATTCTATTCTTCATGTATGAGTCATGATCATCCATAACTAATTAATACATTTGCATCCCTGACTCATACACCAGCTAATACGATACATAGTTCAATCAAATTTCTAAATTCATCTACTGTCTGGAAGACTATTTTTATTGAACCTTCAGTATTGAAGTATTAGTATCAGTATTTTATTGAACTGTTTGAACCACGGATATAGAGGGATAGATGACGTAATCTGTCGGTCGCTATGTGCCCGAAGTTGGCGCTAAGCTCCTACTTCTTGCCCTTCTCGTTCAATTTATTTCTACCCGTGTCGCTAGCAAGTCTTTCTTACAGAAACCAAAAATGCCTAATTGCATTATTGAGCAGAGTCAAAGGAGATGTTTCGTTTCATCGGCGAATGGTTTTCCAACACTACAATTTACTCGTTACGTGACACGCTTGGCACCCATACAATTCCTCCAACTTGCGTTCACCATAATAACACTGACGAAATCAATTAAAATTCCAACTTCTCTTTCCCATGTTCTAAGGTACTGTCTCCCGCGAGGCACGGTACAATCCGTCATGTGTTCCTCAGCAGCCTTCGCGTCTTGTGCGCAGAAGTTTTGCGAAGAGATGGACCATTTGTGGGCTTTCCGGGCTTTGTTCGGGGAATTATCTGTCAGATTACAGCATTGCGCTGCGCCGGAACTGCATCAGCTGATGGAGCTACCCGCTGTTAAAAAGGTAAGTCGTAGGTGACAGTACAGTGTGTGTAGTTTGGTTCGGTGACGTTTAAAAACGAATGATGGTATGTACACTTTATTTTATGGAGATAGTTCCGAATTTAGTCTTTAAAGCATAGGACTTAATAAAGGTGGCCTAGCGCCTTGCGTTGTGTAGGAAGTTGAAAATTTCTACATAATGTTGTAAAAAGGAACGTGGAGTACTCGGCGGTTGAGCGCTAATGAATTATGAAACTTTAAGAGTTAAAAGCTAGTAAGCGTTTTAGTCTCAAATTTTTAATGTTTGATCTTAAACTCTCGTAGTTAAAAGCACGTGTGTAAAACGGTTAAGGGTCAATAGCACTAACATATCGCGCCAGCGTTGCTTTGACAACACTACTTCTACGCTATTATTGAGGGTTTATGGACTCTGCGAGTCAATGCAGCTTCGTATCACTGCGACCGTTTCTTCCACATCATACGAATTATTTTGTCTGTATGATTTATTTTTTGTATATGTTAAATGTAACAATTTGGTGGTAAGTCCACAACATTGGCCAGTATCTCTCGACTTCTGTATAGGACTATCCTAAAGTTCGTTACGGTACATATACAGAAATTTGTTGTCAAGTTGTAAAACCTGAAGTTGAATCAGTTAATTTCTAAGAACAACATAGCGAGGATTACAGAAATCTAGTTCAAGAAATCTAGTCATCAAAAATATCTTGGGCGACAATCTACATCGGGCTCGCTTTGTGAAACAGATGGAAACCCACACCTTGATTTACAAGGCTCTTTCCTTTACGTACGGTTTCTTCACCTATGCTTCCGATTCCCTTTACCCATGCTTTAACGCTGGTACGCTAATATCGATCTACCCGCAACAAAATTAATGATTTTGTTTACTAGGCCCGAGCACTCCAGCTAATGCGAGCGGGTTATAAAAGGATAGAAGATATAGCAAAGGCGTCAGTGGACAACCTGGCGTCATCGGTTGCCCATCTGTCAAAGACTGCAGCCAACCACCTAATCAGTGCTGCTAGGGTAAGTGCATTCTTTTGTTCATTATCGCTTTATTTTGCATTTTTTTTTTCAATAAGCAAAATATGGAGACGGGTATTTTTAAAAGTAATCAAGTCGTTATTAAATGAATATAATCTTAATTAATAGGAAATGTTATAAAGACTAAAAATGCAGGCGGCGCGCCCGCATACTCCCTGGTGTTGCAGGTGTCCATGGGCGGGGGCCTTACCATCACGCGGGACCGCTTGCTCGTCCGCCCACTTTTTTATATTAAAAAAAAATATCCTATGCACAAGAAGCTGTCATTACATCATAACAATTATATTGTTAACCGTCTAATCAAAGCGTATGAGCGAGATCTTCGAGAGAGTGCGCCCGCTTCTGTTTACGTAGGATATAGTGTTATGCACATACGAGTAAATTAATCACCAAATAATTCATTGTAATTAATAAAAAAAAACATATACATTATTTTTTTATGGACGAAGGCGGCAGACGAGCATACAGTCCACGTGATGGTAAGTGGATACTGTCGTCCATAGACATCCACGATACATGCCAACATTAGTCCAAAATGACAAACGTTGGCACGCCCCCGGGTGCGCTGCCTACCTTTGGAGATATAGGAATGGATTTGGAGAAAGGGTTGAGAAAATGGGGAGGGATGGGAATGGGCTCTGGCACATCTCACTCACTACCGAAATACGTACGTACATTAGGGAAATAAGATAAAGTGGCGAATGCAGTACATTTCAAGGTAGTCTTCTGTGAGAGAGGGGTAACGTGGCCAATCGAGTGCGCCCAGCGGCTGTTGGATTGCAGCGTGCACTCCCCCCCTCCCCCCTCATACATACCCAATACATGTTATTTATTCAGTTAAATATTAGTGTACTGATTGACTTATTTACACTTACTACTTTTTACACTACTTTTCTAGGACCTTATAAAATTTGAGTCCATTTGGCATTAAAAATAATTTTATAATAATAACTTATAATAATATTCCCATTAAATATAAATGAAATTCAAATATTTTGTATGCCGATACAACAAACATAATTATTATTTGTAACAGATGATGCTTATAGAAAAAGTGGAGAATTTACGAGCAGAAGCGGAGGATGTCATGGAGGAACTAAATGTGTAAATACTCGTAACTAAAAGACAATATACGAGTACAATGTAGTCTAATTTATATCACAGAAATGTGACAACGAAACATTTGAAATATTTTTTTTGGCAAACATTTTCCAACTGTCAATTAAAATTGTAGTGTAATCTGAACATCTTGATACTTTGCATCTCTTATTGTTTCTTTTATATCAAATGATTGTGCGGTTTTGTGGTTACGGACCATAAATATTGATATTGTTGAAAACGTCAGGTATACATTAATGAAATAATATATCGGAAACCGAATAATGTTATGAAGTTAATAATGTTATCAAGTTTATTTCGTACTGACTATGCGCAATGAAGGTTGAACTTCTCTTTTTTTTTAATTTATCCTTTTGTATCATGTTTCGTTGGTCAGATTAACATAAAATGATCTTTAAATGATATATTGTTACATGTTTATGAAATAAGATATGAAAATAAATAAAATAATACATTGTTTATTTATATTTTATTTGTTCTATAATATCTATTTTTTATGATTAAAAATGTGTATTTCAAAAAATATTTCATACACTATTATTGAAATAATCAATTAGACATTAATAACATTTCAATTTTAATCATAAAAAACAACATACATCTCACAACAGAAAAAACAGCAACTATTATACAAGTAGTATTTCCACCAATCTACATTGGGCCCGGGTAGTGTATTATGGATCGAAACTATTGCAATGTGAAACTGAAATTGAACTGAACTGAAGCCGAAACTGTCATGATTGCAATGTGAGGCTTATATCCTGTAGTAGGATTATTATAGGCTGATTTAGATTCACCGTTTCTTATACAAGCATGGTTTCAAACTTAAAGCGGGTAGTTTTGATTTCTTGCTCGGTGGAGGTTGTGCCTTTTCGAAATCAAAGAAGAAGAAAACCTCGTGACTTTTGTCTATTTTCTTCAATTTGAAGCCCAGTCGTTGAATGTCTCGAGTGAATGCATCTGTATCAACAAAGCGACTCTCAACTTCTGCTATTAGGAGATGCCCTCTGAAAATAAGTTCCGGTTACTTTATGCAGTTCTAAAAAGGAAATAATTATCTAAGCGGTTTTTTAAACATCTGGCTGGCCGGTTACACTGACCAGTTAATAATTATTATTTGAGCCGGTAAAATGTATTAACGGGCAGATAGATAAATAGTTCGCGTCAGTTCACGGCGTAAAAATCGAAAATCATTTGAGCGATCGCGTCAGACTTGTAGTTATTTTTTTTTAAACAACGCGTTTTAATCCTTCCTACCCAGAAACAGTTTGTTAGGAGCATTCGTATGCTATTATTTACTATCTACTTCTCCTAATATTTCCAGCGGACCGATTTCTATTTAGTAACAGCTCACGCGTTGCCCAATTATAATATTAATTACTGATCGGATTTTTACGCATTCAAATATTTATTGAGCTACTCATTTCAAGATAATATGTTACACCTCGTTTCCATTTTCTTTACTGTTTGGCTCAATCTGTTATTAAACACACAATCTGAGTTTTCAAACCGAAACTGTAATATATTTCTCCCCCTTTAAAATGTAGCCGTTCTAAAATATTTTAGCCATACAAGTTTTAACATTTATTTGATGTTCAGATCGAGGCTTCAAAGAAAACAACTCATTTACAGCTCCATTATTAACTTATTGGATAGGTTAGGTGGCGTTCAATCGCAAATACAATGCTCTGGTACAAATCTATTCATTCAATTAGAGCGAGGAATATGAAATTTTAAGAAACGCAAAAGTTTATAATCATGTGAAAACTTTGCTTGACTAGGCTGGGAGTGGCGTGATCCTCCTGTGTTACACTATTCCAATTGAATGGCTAGATAGCTTGAACATTGAATTATTGTAGGATATCTCCTGTGCTTGTAGGATGTTCCTCGAGTAGATAAGATATCCCTTTAAATGTCTAAATCAGAGGGCATGGTACTTGTCCCACGAAGGCTCGCTGCACTACGGACAATATTCTACCTAATCCAATTGGATAGAATATATTATATATGGGATACATATAGATACAGTAAATACAAAGAGATAAGAATTACAAATCACTCATAAATAGGTATCGTAGGAATTTAGTAATGTTTAGTAGTCCAAAAAATGGAAAAGGTAATGACTAGATAGATTAGATATATGACGAAGATAAAGGTAAAGTGGTAGATATTGATTGTGAACACTCGGGCTTCCTCTCAGTAAAAAGTCCACACTTAGGTACAACACTTTATATTGTGAAGGCAAGATTTACATAAACAGATAAAGATATATAAAGAAAGAGCATTAAAAACTAACATTTGAATATACGGATGGTAAAACGAAAAACAAGAGAAAAAATAATGGCAGACGTAAAGAATCTAGTTTCGATATAACTAGATGTCGATCTAGTTGGCTTCGGCTGGCGGGTTCCTACAAAGGTAATAATGACAACCCGTTGTGGTTACAAGAGAAAGTCTACACTCTGCAGTGGGTCAAAGGCCGATATCGAATCATCTAGCATAAATAGTCTCAGCAAATCTCTGCTAGCATCAAAACAGTTTAGGAAGTAAGCGTAGAGAAATTCAACAAACTCACCCAACTTTCAATACTCTATTAGCCTCAACCAAGTACTGTGTCAAGTCGGTGCCCATCAATGCCAAACAGTACACTGCGACATCAACAGAAGCTGACAATAAAGGCGTGTGTGCCATATCACAGGCTTCAACCCCAGGTACGGTCGCGATTAGATCGAAAGAGCGTACAGTATGAGGCACTCGTTTGGATAATGCTGCTTCACCACAGCCCATATCTGCTATGATGTGAGATTTTGACCTGTATGTTGAAAGATAATGTAAGATAATGAACCGGAGATAATGATATTAAAAGATAATGAGGGAAGAGTGCACGCTAAATACCACAGCCGCTGGGCGCACTCGACTGGCCACGTTCCCTTCTCTCACAGAAGACTACCTTGAAATGTATTGCATTTCCCACTTTATCCTATTTCCAAAATGTAAGTATGTGTTTCAGTAGTGAGTGAGATATATTGGAGCCCATTCCCATCCTATCCCTCCCTGTTTTCCCAATCGTTCCCCCAAAGCTATTCCCTTAACTCTCCAAAGGTAAAGGTAGACCTACAACCCACAATCGATTCTATCAGTTTTTACAATAGTTTTTTTTCATGATTTATAGTACAATTCTAGTATATCATTCATATTACGCGCGGCACCTGAGCCGCGAAGCCAACTATGCTCCGGTTATTATAGGAAGAGCTCTGACATAACATTAACATAATTCTTTAACATGTAGTAAAACTTTTTTTAAGATTATTTTTTTCTATGTTATTGTGTTAGTCTATGACTTAAAAAAGAACGGTATTTACATAAAATGAATTAAATACCGGACTGTCCGCGCTCTTCCTATAACCGGACCATAGGCGCTAGTGATGGATTAATTAGCATCATGAATTCATTATGAAATTTGTCGTGAAAATTTCCTGTTCGGCTGGTCGGCTAGCGCGGGTCCGTAAGATGAACACAGTACAAGAAACATCTGATTGGTGCACAGGTAATGATTCTTGTCCACGAGATATCTCGGGCTCGTCATGAAAAGAGTTAAAATGTCGTTGTTTCAAGATTCAAGATTTCATTTAAAAGGAAAGAAAGAAAGTTTAAGTTGTTCTAACAACTTATTTCTAAGATAAAAATATTTTATTCTTTTCAACATTTCACTATTTCTTTTTTCCATTGCAGAGTTTAATCGTTTTTATTGAATTGGACTTAAATTGATTTAATTTTATTGTAACTACATCAGATTATTCAACATATCTTTAATTATGACTTAAATATTTATTCTATTAAATCTGGAATAAGAAGTGACTGGCACTTTTAAAAGTATATTTTTATACATCAATACTTACATTTTCAAAATCTTCTTAACAATGACATCGAGAGGTTTAACAGGCCACTTCTTCAGTTGCTGCTGATACCCTTGATGATAAGTATGGAATGCTGCCGGGTCTGATTGGAATAATTGTTGGGCTTCCGAGCCCGATGATGTGTATAACTTTTCATTCAAGAACCTGAATTTGGCCGCTGAAAAACAAATATGAAAAGAATTTAACGGTACGTCTGGTCTGGACTTGTATATTTCAAAAGCAATTTTACTAAAAAAAATGTATTCATAACAGTTGTTAATAATTATTCGAAAAATATTACTTCTTTTTCATATTAAATGGCAATAATATGAAACAAGTGGGATAATAATTGTAATTTGGTAAGTCAATAAATCAAACCGTTAATATAAACACATTGTATATTTCTATGTATAGATTTTATTATGCAAAGTTATCTATTCTTTGATTTAGAGTGTTCAACTGATATCAACATAAGTTTCATAGTTTTTTTTTTACTGTCTTGTTCAATATTGATCATGGTTGAATCATTAGTCTCGATGGTACAATAATGTTTCTAGAAACTACAGCCTTCGATTTATTTTCTTTATAATTCCCTTGACATCTTGTAATTTTCCCCTCATTACATGCAAGCGAGTGACTTATGGAGGTGTCTGATTTTGTGACACCCATGTGAGAAGAAAACATTTTGAGGGCGATTTTTTCTCAAACAGATTTTATTCTTTCGGATTGTGTATATACGAGTATGTGCGCCTCATTAGGAATGTTTGGACTACGTAAGTACATATTCTACATATTCCATACAGACTGAATATTTTCTTTGGCCCCAGTAATTTAAGGCAGTAATCCCCCCCCCCCCCCCTAAACACAAATTAGAGGCTGAATGTTCCCTTGTTACAAATGCAAGAGCCCAATAGCCCAGTGATTTTAGACAAAAAAAAAATGCAATCTTCCCAAAAATTCCTATTTAGCTGAATTTTGGCATACACCTTTATAATAGTGTTTTTGTATTATAAAATCCTTTATAATTGTTACCACAAGGAGCCGATGCGACGATTTATTAAATACAATATTTTGTCAGTGTTACTGACAAAATATTGTAGAAATATTGTGTAATATAAAATATTGTAGAATACGCACAAAATATTGTGCGTTGTAGAAACTGTGGGTACAGAATAATCGGTTTAAAATGTTCTGTAGCTTTTGGGGATCGCCATGGTCAGTCACACTTAAATTAAGTGATATAACAGAAGATACCGATGGCTTTGACATATATATATATAAGTACCCACTCGATATGTCATCGGCAAATGTATCAGAGACAGCGAAGTGTCGATAATGACGAAGATATTCAGCAATTCACCACAACTGATTAATAACAAGATATATTTCAATTAAATCATCAACAACACCTCCTTTATAATTAAATCATTTTAAAAATATTAATATTATAATAATGTACATTATTCCGAACGTCATGGATTAGGCGTACTAGGGAAACCATATTTAAAAACGTGCCTTGCATTCAACATCATAGATGCTATGGAAATGAAGGCATGGTCATTGAACGCCTGCTTTCTCTGCACTCTACGACGGTTCTACAAAAAAAAACATGTATAGAATGATGTAGTTATCGCACCTACAATTTTTATAATAACCTTCATTGACCGCCGAACCGTAGAAAGTGAAAATATCTCAAAACGCATACGCGATATGATTGTCGTTTTTTGATATGTTATTTAAAACACTTTTTTTTGATATATTATTACAAAGGTGTATGCTAAAATTGAGCTAACTGAGATTTTTTTGGGAAAATAGAACCTAAAATGACTGGGCTACAATACATTAATTCGGAACATATGAAATAAAGTACCATGTAATCTTTCCAGCATTCTCTGTCTAAGTTTATTTCCAATTGTCTGGACAGAGTTTCTATTGCTTTGTGAACCAAATTTGTCAAACTTAAATTTCTCATTCCTGTGTGATAATGTAGTTTGTACTTCACTGAATAGTAAGTCTTCTCTGTCATCATTTTCAAATGCTTTACTGAGCTTTTTCTTTTTCGCATTAAGCATAACCTCATCAATTTTGTCAATATCAAAATTTTTCTCTTCTATCCTATCATCATCTGTATCATCAGACTCTGATATTTTCCTTTTATCTGCCTTTTTCGTTCCACCATTATTGTTTATTTGTTCATTATCGATACGTTTCATTTTAACTGGATTTGTAACGTAATTGTATTTTTTATTGTTTTTCATTTGATTTATTTTTTTCTCATGTGTATTATTATTACTATTCTTATTAATATTTGACAGCTTTTCTACCTTTCCATTTAAGTTTGTCTTATCATTTGAGAAAGATATTGCATTATTGATAATATTATTATTAGAATTACAAACATTTGCATTATTTCTTTTCTTTTGCTTATTTGATATTTTCTTTATATTATTGATGGATTTGTCTGTTTTTGCTTGTAATGGTCCATTTAATTTATTGATCGATTTGTCAGTTTTTGCTGGTAATGGTCCATTTAATTTGTTGTTATTTATTACTGTTAATTTTAATTTTGATGTTGTTCTATCTTTTTTCATCTGAAAGATAATTGTGTTATTAGAAATTATTATATAACAATAAAGATTATTTTTAAGAAAACAATACATTAACTCAAGTTTATAGAAATAAAATTAAATGTCAATGAAATAAGAGTTTATTCATTAAGTATAATGTAATCAGTAGTATATGTGAATCATGTTTAAATATGGAATATATATATATATATATTAGATTAAATATATATTAGAATGTATAATGTATAAATAATAGGTAGTCGGAAAAATTCGCGGCCTTTTTGAACGTATGACTTTAGCGTGCTATATTTCTGGCAACTGATCACTGGCGGGAAAGTGATATACCGTTTGACAACGGACTTTTTTGTAATGGCGTCAAATTGAAATAACAAGTTAAAAGTTTTATCTTTTCATATTGATCTGTGGCAGTAGTCTAAGTAGGTAGTTAAGATTAGGACACGTATTAGAGAACATACTGGCTATGCTAAGGACTTGAAGAAGGAACTCTGGAGCACATTTTTTTAGTTGTCCCCGCCTTGCAACGCCTCTTTACGATATACTTCCCCCTTCTTTTCTTCGCCCTTTAAATGTGCTACATACTAACCCTTGTCTTTTCTCCTGATATCAATATTATTCGCCAATTCATTAGAGTTAATAACATTGTACTTTAATTACATTTTATTATTGTTTAATAACTATTACATCATCATCAGTATTCTATTTTAAGTATATAATTATTAATCAAAAATAATTTTTGCTCTGTCATTATCGATCAATTAACAATGGTCTAAAACGATCTTGGTCTAAGAGAGTTGAGCCATCACAAATAGTCCCAAAGATGGGCCGCACTCTGAACAGTCATGTTATGTGTATAGTGGGACTGGAAAGGCATTGTGTATTATGAACTTTTGGCACATGGCCAAATGATAAATTCTGATGTCTACTGTCAGCAATTAGTAAAATTGAAACAAGCACTTGAAGAAAAACAGCCATAATTAATAGAAAGAAAGAAAGAAAGGGTTCAATAGAAAGGGTGTAGTTTTCCATCATGACAATACATCGACCGACAATGCTCGACCTACATGTTTGGCGATTAAACCAAAATTGATGGACCTTGGCTGTGAAGTTTTAATGCATTCTTCATACAGTTCTGAGATAGCACCTTCACATTATCATTTATTCCGCTCTAACAAAACTCTCTAAATGGAGTAAAATTACATTCAAGAGAAGCCCGTATAAACATTTAAATCAGTTTTTCGCACAGAAACCCCAAGAATTTTATAGGGATGGGATAATGGCTCTGCCAGACTCAATTGTATATTATTGTACCAGAATATTAATGGACAATTGTCCATTAATATTCCCTACTTTTCTGGCAGATTATAAATATTTTATGTATACTTTCAATAAATATTTATGTAATACAAAAAGTCTGTATTATTTTCACTATAATATTAGCACGTCTATGGTATAAACATTAGTGAAACCTTTAAAAATCATGTTACAGCATGTTTCTATTTAAACTTGCAAAGAAGCTCTATATAGAATCTAGAAATAACAAAATTTTGAGTTAAAAAATCTCAACTGGCTTGTACTTGCTCATTGAGTTTCTACTTAAGACTGGATTTTTCAGCACTAGCTAGTTATCACTAGCTTGGCAGTAAAATAAAATGTTGTGGGATAACCCACATGCCCGAGAACTCATGTCTATAATATTCACTGTCCAAGGGGTTCTTTAAAATACTGGGATTTGCAGGTCCTGGTGTCCATGGGTAGTGGTGACCACATAGGGGCCATCCATAAATTACATCACACGAATTTCATGATTTTTCGAGTCCCCCCCGTCCTTGTCACAGGTGGTCACATTTGTATGACCCCCCCTCCCTGGTGTGACGTCACATATTTTGAAGTTTAAATTTAGATATTATTAAATTAAAACATCTTTATAATAATATTCATAGAGTTGGTAATATTTTAAAGTTTTTCGTTAGAGTTGAAGTTTAGTTTTATACATGTGACGTCACGAAGTTCATGACTCGTCCCCCCCCCCACCCCCTGTCACACAAAGTCACACTTTGTTGACCCCCTCCCTCCCCCTTATCGTGTGACGTAATTTATGGATGAACCCTTACCATGTGATAAGTGATAATCACCTGTTCTATAAAAAAAATTGCACTGAGCCTACGTGGAGGATCATCACCAAAACTCCTGTCGTGATTGCATGGAAAGGACTATACAGTAATCCCCCCTATAACACGGTACTCTTATAACGCATTTTTCATATTACGCGATTTCAATCCCCTGTATAACACGGGCATTCCCTCATATAACGCGGGGATTTCCCACATTATATTTCTGTATGTACTGTGAAATTTATAATGATAGTATAATTTATTTGAAATTAACTGTTTTTTTAGTTCATATGCATAAGTTTTTTATTTAAAATGTTCTTAGTTTAGTTTCATTTTAATAAAACGTACATATTTCGTTCATAATATAGTTTTTTCTTAATATTCGATTTAAACCCCCTTTAGCGAGAAAAGTTAAACGTGAATAATTTATACGTAACGCGTTATATGGGGTCGTAAAAACGCGTTATACGGGAATACTCCTACAACACGTTTTCCTATAACGTGGAACCAATCTACCGTGTTATAGGGGGGATTACTGTATTTGGACATTATAGACTAATATTGGTATATCAAACTATTAATATTAAGACCCACTTTCATTATTCTAACAGAAACTCACTTGAAACCCAGTATAAGTGACAGTACTATAAATATTACAGGCTACAGCCTCTTTAGAAGAGACAGAGATGGCGGCGTGGGGTGGGGAGGTGTTGTTATTTACGCTGCGCATGAACACTTAGCAACTCCCATCCACGTTACACCGCATGATTGTTACAACAACAATGTAAATGTCGAAGCACTATGGTTGAACATATCCTACGGCAACTTCAAACTTCTTATCGCCCTACTCATTATAACCTTGAAAGCACTGATGCTATATTATTTAATACAATAAAAGAAGCAGATAGTAATGAGACGGTCTTCATTATGGGTGACTTTAACTTACCAGATATAAAATGGCCATTGTGTACACCTGAAGGTTTGAACTTGTTGCATTATAAATTCTTTGAGATGTTTACTGACAGTAATCTCCAACAGTTAGTCAGAGGAATAACCCGTAAAAGAAATGAAGAAGAATCACTTCTAGATCTAATTATGTGTAATGAAGAGAACCTGTGTACAAACATAGAGCATTACCCAAACATCGGAAAAAGTGACCACAGGGTGCTTTATGCAACAATGCAAATACCATCACAAAATCCACATAAGACAGTAAGACAAACCCCAAGACGTAACTACTTTCATGCTAACTATAACATAGTGTCATCAGCCTTAGAGGATGTAAACTCGTTGACTGACCTGACTACCCCTGTCACTGATGTGTGGGATACATACATAAACAAAACACGCCATGTAATTGAAACCAAAATTCCCCTTCAACGCAAAGGACGGAAATACAATCGCAACAAGCCATGGATTGGGCAGGAAATAATTAAAACGTCACAAGAAAAAGCGTTACTATGGAAAGCATACCGTCTCGAAAACACTAAAACCACCTATGACAAGTACAGGAAAGTAAACAATAAACTAACTGCAGAAGTTAGACAATCAAGAATTAAATTTGAATCTGGAATCGTAAACAGTGGGCCTAAATCCTTTTACAGTTATATGCGTCAGCAAATTTCATCAAAAGTATCAGTACCTCCCTCGTTAAAAGACAATATTACAGACACAATAGTTTATGATCATGAACAAGTAGCGAACATATTTGCCAGACAATTTGAACAATCATATGTAAGAGAGCCAACGGATATACCAATTTCACCGATAAAATCCGAAAGAATCCATGACTCCATAGATAATGTGGTGTTTTCACCAGACCTGGTACAGAAAGCTCTAATGACCTTCAAGGACGATTTAGCTATGGGTCCTGACGGCATACCTGCCATTTTGTTAAAGAGATGTGGTAAAGTTATAAGTCCACAGTTAGCTTTTATGATGACACTCTCCCTGGATCAAGCTACACTCCCAGCGGATTGGAAAGAAGCAGTGGTAACACCAATCTACAAGAAAGGTAACAAACGGATTGCGGCCAACTATCGTCCAATAAGCCTTACAAGCATAGTATGCAAAACAATGGAAAAGATAATAGCTAACGAACTAAGAACATTTCTAACAAAAGAAAATATAATAATGAATGAACAACATGGTTTCATTCCAGGACGGTCAACAGTAACAAATGTACTTGAATGTGTTGATATGTGGACTAAAAACTGGGACATACGACAACCAACAGACGTCATCTATCTAGACTATGAAAAAGCCTTCGACCGAGTGCCTATAAGAAGACTTGTTTCTAAATTAGAACACTTTGGAATCCGTGGCCAACTTCTGAAGTGGATAGAAGACTTCCTATCAAACAGGACTTATAAAGTACGGGTGGGAGAAGCATATTCCAAACCCCACAAGGTCCACAGTGGAGTTCCACAAGGATCTGTGCTCGGACCTATCCTCTTTGGAATTTTTCTGACCGACCTGAGGCAATGTGTACAGTCTCAACTATCGCTTTTTGCAGACGATACAAAAATAATGGGCAACCCGCACATAGTCCACAATGTTATCCAAAACGACCTTGACAGTATTTACCAATGGACCCAAGACTGGTTAATAACCCTAAATGAAAATAAATGCACAGTACTACACATTGGCAATAAAAATCCCAAAATGAAATACTACATTAACAAAAACCAACTAGAAGTTGTGGAGTGCCAGAAAGATCTTGGAGTACACATCACATCAAATCTAAAATGGGAAACCCATATTATTAAAATAACTAAAAAAACAAACTCCATCCGTAGACGAAAATCTCTTCCTAAAGATCTACAAAACTTACATACGTCCACTACTAGAATATGCATTCCAGATTTGGAATCCTTACTTCAAGAAGGATATTGATCTTCTCGAAAGAGTACAACGCAGAGCTACCAAAATGGTCCCATCTCTGAAAAACTGTACATATGAAGTTCGACTCCAAAAACTAGGTCTAACCACCTTAGAACAACGAAGACAAAGAGGAGACTTAATAGAGACATATAAAGTACTAAATGGATATTACAACACACCAAACATGGCAACCATTTATACTATGAACGAAAACAAAAATATGAGAGGACACTCACTTAAATTCGCAACTGTGCCGACTACAAGCAATCCTAGGAAACACTTTTTGCCCAACCGTGTAGTGAAAGACTGGAACAAATTGCCGGAAACTGTTATTAGTGCCCCTTCGGTGAACTGTTTCAAAAATAGACTGGACAATCATTTAAAAAAAGTGCAACAAAACAATGTACACGCATCAGCTTAAAGCTGCTAGTGTATCGGAAATAATAATAATAAAACTGTCACAAAGTTTAATAAATGTCAAGATTATATAGCTGGGTGTTATGTATTTCTTACCTTCTCAGTATAGCTGATTGTAGTTGTGAAAAGTTATGTTAAATAAGAATGGTAAATAAAGGAGCTGCAGAAATAAGTGGAACTAAATCAATGGCAGCAAACTTAAAGGTGGGTTAGGGACTCTGGGGAAAGTTATAGGACTTGTAAGTAGTACTCTGCCGTGGTAGTCCGTCACCTTTGTGTTGACATTCTTAGTAATTAACCCGTTACACCGGAGCACGTTATTGTGCACTCATTTGGTGCTTCCTTCGTGTGCCGGAGCAGATATAGTGCTCTGGCACACAATTAGTTTGATTGGCCTATTTTACAACTTATAATTCTTCATTGCTTCCTTAAATATTCATTATTTTCTGCATTATTTGTTTATATGCTTATATATATTTTTTAGATATTGAAACTATTCACTATTATTTTATAATGAACTATTATTTTAGTGAGAAATGTCTAAGGAAATAGACTAAGACTACTTGTTCATTTTTTTATTTAATCAGATTTATTGTAAGTCTTTCTCTGTAATTTCTCCATAAATAAATAAATAGGGCCTACATACATCTTTAAAAAGCCTAGAATTATTTAGAAATGAACATTTTGAACTTTTCATAATAAACACCATTTTACATATTGCTCGAACTAAAAGTCAGAAAGTACCAGATTGACACTAGCCTTTATTGGTAGGGCCCATCGATATAAGGTGGCCTTATCCATGACATGATTTTCGGGAGATTCTTTTATAGTATAAGAGAGTATAATGAATCAGTACAACCTTTTACTAAATCAATTTTAATAATTTTAGGTAATCAACTTTACGATTGTTAATATAAAACAACAAATATAATTATTGAACTTACTTTATTTTTCTTACTAAGTTCTATGTGGCTTCTTGGGACATCATCTTCCCAGTCCGGGGTTTTGAACATTTTAACTTATTCAAATTACACTTTCACAGAATATTACAAGATTATTATTTAATTTTCTGTGAAAACACGTGTAAAACAATAATTTGCAAACGCTACATAAACACAAAATGTCAAACTGACGTCCTGACAGTGACAAATGTTAACTTTGGATTTTTCATCAAGTATAGTAAGGGTGCAATATGCACATTCTGCCAGTGTCAAGTTTTCTTCAAGAATTTCAAAGTCTAACTCTAAAACATAACCTGTCAATATTCCGTCGGAGTCGTTCAGTAAAGTGAGTAATTTGAGGACGAATCTTAGAGTTCTCAATTAGCAATATTGCTAGTGTGTTTATCTACTCTGAGAAGGTTCTAGATTATATTCCCGAGCATAGAAACATTTGTCTAGAATGTCCGTTTTTGAGTGTATAATGAACTTATAAAATAACTATTATTTCTATCATAGTAGGTATTATAGAATTCCATTAGATGTGCGTTTAATGTCACTTGGTTGAGTTTATTACAAACAAGAAACAGAATAGAGGACACAAAAAGAAATATGTGGACGGCGCGCATACTCTAGCGTTGACAGACGGTTTTCGACTAGATTCTAGATTCACTAGATTGTTCGAATAAATTATTGGAGAAGCCGTCGCGGGGGGCGCCGAGTACGCTAGGAGTACGCGTACGGTTGGAGCCGTTGAAGTGAGGGGCGATACAGTATGGGTTATTGAGTATGAGTGTGGTGTTATCTATGAATGTTATCAGTGAATCTTTACTAAGTTCAGGTTTAAAGATTCAAGTAGATTTCTAAGTGTCCAAAATATGTGGGTATACTTTAAACTGTACATTTTATGATTATGAACATAATAAAAGTGGACCGCATACTTGAAAAATTTGCCAGTAGTGGCTGAATGAGAAAAGTGGAAGGTCCAGGTGTAGTAGCGAGTTTTTTAGACAGGCCTGTATCTCCTGGCCTGGCCTGTATCTATGAAGAGACTTAGGTTAATGGTGTGGTATGGACTACCACTTTATTACGGTAGTGAGTGAGATATGCAAGAATCCATTCCCATTCCACCCTATTCTCTGCTTCCCCATTTTCCAAATCATTTCTCCATATTCATTCCTAAATCTCCAAAGGTAGACGGTAGACACGCCCCCGGCGTGCTAATGTTTGTCTTTCTGGACTGATGTTGGCATGCATTGCGGATGTCTAGGAGCAACAGTATCCACTTACCACTAGATCGACAGTCTACTCGGCTGAAGTCTTCTTTCTATAAAAATATGCGGCTCGACACCGCAGGGCGCAAGTTGAGTATGGCGTCAATTACACTCAATTCCTACCGTGTCAGGTTGGTTCCATTAACAAATCTATGCTACCTACGACTATTTTTTCCACATTGGTGTGAATTGATACCGTTATTAGATAAACATGACTTTGAACTCGGAGAAGCTGTGTACATCGCCAAAAGTATTGTCCAAGAAAACCGTAATTTAACATGTGTAGATAAAATACTAGGTACTTTTGTTCCTAGATAACATACAATAATTATATAGGTACATACGTAAATAATATGAGTATGTATTATAGAAGTGTATAGACATAGACAGTGCGATGCTCATAATCCAGTAGTACAATTTGTGTTTGACGTGTTAAATTCTCAATTAAAGCAACAAGTGATATAACTTTTAGTTACCACAAAATGTGCATTCAGTAGGTATTATAATGAATATGTGACGGCAATTTGATTGTAGTTTTATTTTAGTAATTTTATCACTAGTTTGTGTTGTCGTTTGTTGTGTGCGCAAGTGTATTTTAACATGGATTGTCATTTTGTGGTCATAAATCACGCAATTTGACGGTAAGTTTGGGAGATAATAAAGTTGACTTGCCCAATCAATGACTTCTATGTATTCTTCTAGAAGTCATTGGTGCCAATAAGCTCAGTCGTTAGTGGGTTATTAATATCGCCGTGCGAAAAGCCCGGAGTTCGATATTCGATCAGACTTAATACTTAAATATTTGCTCGGGGTTCACTACGGAATAGTCTCGGGGCTCCAGGGGGATGTCTTCAATGGCATTCACGTGACATCTTTACTATTCCTTAATTATAAAAATATCCTTAATTATTCCTTAATTCTAAGGAATTATTCCTCCAATAATTCACATTGTGCTTAATTTATTGCACTTGTAGAAAGTAAAAGGATGTTATTTAGGTTTATTATATAGTATATTGATGTATTATATAACTATAACTTGTAGCGTAGGCATACAATATTAAATAGTCATATTTCTGATTCCAATTATTAATCTAATTTAAAAAAAAAAACTGCTATAAAGACAGCATTAAAAAATTCTAAAAACCAGTCTCTAAGATAAATCATAATATAAAATTTCCGTGAAGTCAGTAAAATTGTACCTATCTAAGTAAGTTCGAAATCCGATGAAATGGATTGCGTCTACTGTAAACGTACTAGTACAATGAAGGACTGCGCGTCGATAAAATGCAGTTTGTGTTCATTGCAATTCCACCTGGCGTGCTCTTGGTGCCAACCAACAGCTAGCGGTGCTGCAACTGTGAGTTGTCGAACGTGGACCCAGTGATCCTCGAAGTTGTTAATTGCTTCCGTTTGTGCATTGAATATTTCCCTTGTCATATTGTAAATTTACTGTGAATCTTCGGCCTCGACTCATTTTAAATGTTTGAAATTTGACCAATCAAGTGCGATTTAACTCAATCGACCGACTAATTAATACAAATACAAAAAAGAATAATTTCCTGAAAGTCAGTTATATAATTTATGATCTACTCATTGATTCATCTAATAGGTAGGTACATACAAATTTTAAATTTGGATTGATTTGGATTTTAAATAGGCTTCCATGGCATTCCTAAGTATTTACCTATTTAAACGTGTCTTAACGTGTATATCAATTCAAATGTCATATTTCTAAGTAGGTAGGTACGTGGGTCATACTAAAAGTTTTTTAGTTTTTTAGAATCTCAAGAATGAAATCAGATATTAAGATGGAAGTTGTTTTACTGCTTTTCGAAGTACTCTCCGCGACAATCGATAGATACCTACACTTTTTCATGCTATGAAACCATTGTGTGAAGCATTCAGCTCACCCTTCTTTAGGCACCTCTTCAACAGCCGTTTAGAAGGCCGTTACTACCTCTTCTGCATTTATAAAATTTATTCATCCGAGTTTATCCTTAATTTTAGGAATAAATAAAAACCACAGGGCGCGTGGTCGGGACTGTATGGCAGATGATCCATTAACTCTACATTTACAGTAGGTACTCAAAAATTGTTTCGTTTGTCAGGCGGAGTGAGCTGGGACATTGTCGTGACGGAGGATCATTCTGCTTCGTGGGCGTCGTTCTTTGAATTTTTCTAAAACAGAAAGCAAGCAGCTGTTCTCATACCAGTCCGCAGTTAGTGTTCTTTTATATTCTGTAAAGTTATAGTAGTAAAGTGGCCCGATTTGCCAAAGGAGGCAATTATCTTCTTTTCAGCACTCCGTCCTTTCTTCACTTTCGTCCACGATCCACTGCGCCTCTTAGTTTCAAACTCATAGCAGATCTAGCTTTCATCACCTGTTACTATATCAAGAACAGTAGTTGATTGACCATTGTCAAATTTTTCAAGCATTTGGAGACACTATTCCACGCGGCAGTTTTATTGAGCTGCGCTGAAATTGTGATTAATCAATATAGCACAAAGCTTTCTCACTCGTAAGGTGATCGTGTAAAATAGTTTGAATTTGACTTATACCAATACCTAATGATGCCCGATCTGCCGATATGTCGTTCGTTTGTCTGCTTCAATCATGAACCGCACAGTTTTGATGTTTTCTATTGTCACCACCGTCGCTAAACGCCTTTCTCTAACATTGTCATTGAGGTGGGTACAACCACATTTAAATTCACTGAACCAGTTATAAACAGTGGCACTGCATGGGGCTTCATCACTAAATGCTAACTTAAGTCTTTTCATAACTTTGTTTCTGGTTTAGAGCGCAACGAAAATCATAAAAATCATTGAATGAAAATGTTCTTTTGTATTTTCAAATTACCGCCAGAAATTAAACAACAAATGATAGATTCGAAAATTTAATGGCGTTTGATAAGCCGAGGTGGAGGAGAGT
The DNA here is from genome assembly GCA_914767545.1 of Sesia apiformis. Classification (NCBI taxonomy): domain Eukaryota; kingdom Metazoa; phylum Arthropoda; class Insecta; order Lepidoptera; family Sesiidae; genus Sesia; species Sesia apiformis. The sequence goes on from OU611952.1 coordinate 21,254,937, forward strand.
CGCCTAAAGCTTGTTTCCGAAATCGGGAACTCTTTAGACCGAGTTTCGACTTGCAGTAATTGTAATTTGGTCCAATTTAACCCCAGTAAGACACAAGTTCACCGTTAAAAAAGATCTATTTGTAGTGGCACTTCGATTTCAGAACATTCCTCTTAAGATCTTCGAGAGTTTTGGGAGAGTTATGGCGTCGATATTTCGAGAAAAGTTGAATTTCGGAGTCACTGGAGAGCAAGATATAACTTGCCGGTAAAAAGCTCGGCGTACTGAACAGGGCGAAGCAGTAGTTTACTACGGGGCAGCGCTTGACGTGTTATAAACTGCCAAGTTGTAGAATGAACTGCCAGCCAAGGTTTTTCCATTACTCTACGACAAGAAAGCTGTGAATAGGATTTTGCAAGGTCGGCGGCTCGCCCGCATACCCCCTGGTGTTGCAGGTGTCCATGGGCGGCGGTAACACTTACCATCAAGTGGGACCGCTTGCTCGTCCGCCCTCTTCTCCATAAAAAAAAGAAGGGGCTTTTTAAGAGAGCTGTGAACTGGATTCCCCAAGGTCGGCAGCGCACGCGCAAGTCCCCTGGTGTTGCAGGTGTTGCCGGGCGGCGGTGACCACATGTGGGCCGCCCGAGCGTCATCTATTTTATATAAAAAAAGAGTTCTATTTTCAAAATACGAATTTGGTTCTAAGAACTTTTAGTTTGATTCATCAGGCTATCATATTCTTGTAATTCCTTCCGTTAAAAAATTTACTCTCAGTTTCTCTAAATAATTCATTAGAGGCTGTTGTTTTTCGTAAATGCCTGTTCTAGGTAATAAGTTGTCCGATCATTTAGAAGTGGCAAATAAGATCAAATTAGACATTTTCCATTTTTTTCCAACAACTGCCGACGAATTAGCAATCGGTTATTTCAGTTTAATCACGAGGCTTTCCACACGAAGGGACTTATCAAGCGGTTATTATAGTTTATTTTAACAACAAGGCCTTCTATACAAAGCGTCCGGTAAGAAGTCTTACCTTGATCGGAAATTCCAGGACTGAGGAATTCCTATCCAGGTTTCGGTTCAATCTTAATACTTAAACTGTGGTCTATAATAAACAAGCGATATCCATCACATTTAACAAAACGTCATCTTATAAAGAAAGGGGCGACATTGCGCATGTTAGGAAAATAGTCATGCGCTGTTATCACAATATTTCACCACCCATCTCACTCGTGTTTGTGTATTTTTCTAAATACAACAAAATAATGTTAACTAAACACATGCAAACTACTAACAAATAAACTATAGGTTTCTGTATACACTGTCTTATTTTTAATTAATTAAGAGTAATTGCAACAGTTGCGATGTTAACTCGTGAATTTAACCTCAAAATAATTGCATGCAGTTGTTTTTAATTATTCAGTGTTGTTTTTAGTGAAGTGACTTAACTATAAAACAATAAATTCGTCAATTAATTTCACATTTTTTACTCAATTTATTTGGAATGTAATTGCTACAACATTTTTGAAAGACGTAAGTAGATAATTTCGTATCAATTGCATTAAAGAATTAAAAATTTCATTTCTTATATATACTTATATCATAAGACGATTTTTCTGTTACGTATTCGGATATTTTATGTGAATCCAGATTGGTAATATCTAGAACAGATTGTGTTAAATCAGGATGGGCGTGGGAATAACCGGACAAGTGATTAGTTATCTATCACTGGTTATGTTTTTGAAACAATGACAATTCTGCACTAAGTATTTTGTACCTATTTAATTATTTCAACATTTATATGTACCTATACTCCTGAACCACAAGTTATTAGCAGTGCTTCCAGTTTAGCGCTTTCGGCGCTAATTCTAGCGCTTTTTTTGGTATGTCTGGGGCTTATCTGAGAATTTTGGCGCCGATCGAAAAATTTAGCGCTTTTTAACTGTTAATATGGCAACACAGCTCAGCTGACTTTTAGGCGGGATCTCGAGAGGTGAATTTGAGATTTTGTTTGACTACTATAAAAATTGTCTATTGCGCATTTTGTGATTTAATAGTGATAGTTTATTAAACTTCAGTGTTTTTTGTGCATAATGTTTGTGATAGGTACTCAAATACAAAAATAGGACTGCGTTTTTCCTGTACTTCCTAATGACTTCTATGTATTCTATTAGACAAGCAGTGCAGTTGTAAAAAATTGCTAATTACGTTACGGTCAATTGTCCACAACTCCTTTAGTCGCAAGCGCAAGCAAGAGAAGAAGTGTTTTTTTTTTTGTAATACATTAATTAACATCAAACGGTGTAATCGATAAAATACTAGGTACATGTTTAGTTTGATGTGGAAGACATAACGTTGTTATTATATACATTTGCGCTGTTATTTTAATTACATTTTATAAAAAAAACTAGCTCTCCAAATTGCGATGTATGTGGAATTGTTGAAGATGTCCAACACTCGTTGGTGGAGTGTGTCTGGAATCAACAGGAACGGGAGGCCTTAGGGCTCTCGATCTGAACAGGAATGATGTTTGTATGTTCCATAAGATATTAGGAGAACCTAATTCACGAGCAGCATTTTGTTTGTACAGATTCGTGAGCCCTCACTAGGGCTGATATATTGGTACCTACCTACATTAATGTTGTAGAATGTAAGTTTAGGGTACGATGGAACTGACCTGTGTGGAGGTATAAAAGTTCCTTAAAAAGTGGAATAAGAAAGGTCATTTTATGTAATTAAGTCATTTATTTTGTATTTTCCTACAAAACCAAAATATATTAGGTACTTTGTCGTAAATTAGTCATTTGTCAGCCGTCTTACTGTGTCTTTCTCGCTTACTCTTTACTTTAATCATGTAAGAGCGAGTAGTACCACCAATCACATTGGCATAACATATAATAAACACTCGTACATCTGTGTTTAGGACTATGTATGTACAATTAGACGTATGTTTTCATTTTTATATGTCTTTGTCTTTTTATAATTTCATAGGTTTAAGTGAACCGCAAATTTCATCGAATCTAGCGCTTTTTGCACCGCTGTTAGCTTTAAATAAGTTTTTCATCTGGCTACCGTGATCATTAGTCGCTCGGCGAGCTATGGAGAGAGCAATGCTCGGAGTTTCGTTGTCACCGACATTGCAGAAAAGATACTTAAGCAAGCTGAAGTGGCAGAGGGCCGTTCATATTGTAAATATTTCGTACTACCGATGACTGCTGGTGCAAACGAGTGCTCGAATGGAGGCCGCATGCTGCTAGCAAGCGCAGTGTGTGTCGGCCCCCGGCTAGATGAACCGATAATCTGAAGAAGGTAGCAGGTGGTGGCTAGATAGGGAAGAAAAACGATAAAGCCTTTTGGCACACCTTGGGAGAGGCCTATATCTAATAGTGAAGAGACAGAAGAAGAAGATATGCATCTACATGAGATGTATCTCATTATAGATACATTCTTGCTGCTCTATTTCATGTTCAACATTAACTTCAGCTGGACTTATGCTTCTAGAACTTTTTTCCACTCTACCCTATTTGATATAGGTAAGTCTTGACCATATGGGGTCTGCAAATTTCTTATGTCATCGAAACATCAGGCCGGTGCTCCACGCGCATTTTTTCCCGTTTAGGGCTCCAGAAGAGATTGTGTTTGTCCCATCGTTCGTAGTCTTGTCGATATATAACAGGCCCATGGTCATTCAAGTGACTACTCGTCTGCAGTGTCTCTAGGGTACTTACGGGCTACTGCAGTTTGAAAAAACATGTTTAATTTTGGGATTAAAGGTTTTCAAAACCTGCAGTTTGTTCCGAGTAAGATGAAACACCCATGCGCCTGCTTTTAGAATTAGGGCCCGTTGATGTACATACAAAAAATACGGTACACATAAATGGGCGCTCACCTACTAAAACCGCAGAGGTCCAAACACTCGCTTCTAAAACTATCCATATCTGCAGGCCAAAGACGAATTGATAGCGAATTATAAGAAGGGTGACGATCGCAATAGACCAGTAATAGTCGCAGTGATACGAGACTTTATTTACTCGCAGACTTTATTTACTTTATTTACCTTCCATAATAATAAAACTACCCGTTTGCGTATCTATGACACTTTGGTGCGTTATCCACCTGTGTCACAGGCAGGGTTCGCTGATATGTATCAGCGGATATATACCATCACGATATCTGTCAATTGATATTTATATTGAAATTTATCGTCAAAACTAGATTATGGCAGCTCCCAAGCTTTTAAATTGTTGTACTGACATAAATAAAAATTATGATCACCGCCGCTGCCAATGGTCCAACACTAAAGATTATAATTATAGTTTAGTTGAATGTTGATTAAGTAGTAATCTCAATCACTATTTCTTTGTTACACTAATTTTATTTTAATTTTATGTTTCGTTTTATAATAAATAAATCTATTAATCAAACACAAATTTTCATTTAACAATTTTGACACACAAATCCCACTTACAATAAAATTCGCGTCTTTTTTATATACATGATATATATACGATATATGTATATCCGATATCTATATATCAAATATCGGCTATTTTGATATTTATTATAAATTCTGCCTGCAGCTTCATTCTCGTGGACTAAGCAGCTGTAAAAGATTTTTAACACCTGTAAAAGCATCGACATGATGGATTTCACGGATGAGAATCCGTTCAGTAGTTTTTATGTGGTACTCAAACAGACAAACATACAGACAATTTTTTTAAAAACTTCTCTCCGTTGGGTTCTATAGCTTCTAAAGCCGCACATTTCTTTTTTAAATTTAAGTCTATGTACCGACTCAACCCTTTTACTGTTTTGTTATATGTAGGTATAGATTGGTAATTGAATTATTCTCCATTAAAAAATATAAGCGTTCTAGGACATCTAAAACGGAAATGTCTTCATTCGTAACACTGTTTGCTATTCTGTTTATATTCCTATCGTTCTCAAAGTCCCGCATTCTTCTCTGTATTGACTCTGATAATTACACCTTGGAACTTAAGATCGGCAACAAAATGATATTTCAAAGATTCTCTACATAATAATTCAGTAATCACAGCGAATAAAAATCGGACATGATAAACAATTGAACATCGAAAATTCTTTGTTAGAAACAATTACCTACTACCAAAATTCTCAAATTGGTAAATCTCAAAATTGCGCAATAGTATTCCATTCGGACCCAGAAAAAAAAGTCAGATTACAGAGAATAACCGGACCGACAAATGTTGCCTTATATTTATAGGTTTCCACATGTTCAGAATGTTACATGTTACATTGCCACTTATTGCCAAGTTTACCCATCGTAAAATTTTAGCCGCAAGTTCAAGGCAAGTCACGTAATGACCGCAATAAAAGGTACCCACCGTCAAACCGTCACGCGATACACAGACATTATCATTGTTCTATGTATCATAAAATCATGGAGCAGTTTTCGATGACGTTCATGTTTCATATTTCCAGCTTAAGCGGTTTCATATTTCCAGCTTAAGCGATTTCGGGTCGGCGGTGATGAGTCAGTCAGTCAAGACATTTCTCTTCATACCCACCTATAGTGAATACACGCGTGTTTATTAATTCGTGCGTTTTTAGCCTTATGTAGGTATGTATATGAAAACGCCAGAATTTATCAGCAGCAAGTACACATTTAGAATCTGTATGAGAATCAAAATATACTATATTAATCATAAATATCGTAATACATGATACAGGCGAATAATTTGATCTTATATCGGGTGTACAATTTTTACATTGAAAATAAATGCCAACGCCTATGTTATTACCTTATCTATACCATCATGCATTTTTAACTTTTTGAAGTTTATAACTTATAATTCTAACATAAATGCAGATAAAAACAATTTAGGGTTCAGTGTGTTCGTCTAGAGCAGTGGTTCTCAAACTTTTTAAATGACGGAACCCTTTTGGGAAGCAAAATACTTGATGGAACCCTACAATAAAACAATTATTTTTATAAGTGTATTCTATATTAATCAGCATAATAAAAGTACAATGTATCAGTTACTAATTATTATTTACTTCACCACTTGGTAAGGACAATAATAGAAAACATTAAAAAAGAAAAAATCTAACTAGTGGGAGGTATGAAACTGTTTTTTATTTTTCATCAATTGCTTGATATCAGGTTTGATGGAAGAAAGTTGGAGTCTCATATCAGCTTCGGCGTCCAGTCTATTGCGATATTTTGTTTTCGTGGCTGCGTAGGTAGAGAATCCTGTTTCGCACAAATATGTAGTTGGGAACGGGAGAAGAATATCCAGAGCCATTTGGCCAAGCATTGCATATTCATCTTGGATTCTGCACCAAAAATCATTAAGAGGCGTCGTTTTGAACAATGACTCCATACTTGTGTCTGATGACATTTCTAAAAGAGATTCATATATCTCATTTGACATGTTTTCAGGCTTTTCCAAGTTGGGTAAAAAAGGATTATGAATCCAGGAGTTCACTTTAATTTTTGTATTGTGTTCTTCGGGAAAATACTTTTCAAAAGATGCGCGCATCGAACTGAGATATTGGACCAATTCTTCAAACACATTATCTTCAAACATTTCTGAGTCGTTTTCGCTAACAAACTCACTGAGTAACGTAAAACTTTCTATTTCTTTCTTACCAATGCAAATGATCCAAAAATCTAATTTTCTTTTAAAAGCAGTTATTTTATTATAGGCCTGAAACACTGTTGTCTGTTTACCTTGCAACGATAAATTTAATTCGTTAAGTTTTTGAAAGATATCCGCCATAAAAGACAATCGGAACAATCAAGTTTTATCATACAAACGGTCCTTCAAATTAAAAGAAGTATCTGCTGAAAGAAACATTTGTAACTCGGCTCTAAGTTCAAATAGCCTTGTTAAAGTTTTTCCCCGAGACAGCCATCGCACTTCTGTATGGAGCAGCAGTGTTTTATGTTTGCTGCCATAATCTTCACACAATAATGAGAACAATCGGGATTGTAGTGGTCGTGATTTGATAAAATTAATTATTTTTACCGCTTCATCCATAACTAATTTTAGATTAGACGGCATTTGCTTCATCGCAAGTGCTTGTCTATGCAGAATACAATGACTGGAACTACAATTAGGCGCTTTATTTTTCATTCGTGACACTGCTCCTGCTGTTTTACCTGTCATCGCCTTGGCCCCATCTGTACAAATGTCAATGCAATTGTTCCAACTGAGATTATGTTCTTCAAAAAATATATTTATTTTATTAAAAATTTCTTCCCCGGTAGTGTTTGTAAGCAGCGATGAACACATAAGCATGTCTTCTTCAAAAGAACTTTTATATGGATATCTCACAATAACCAGCAGGATAGCCAAACCAGCGACATCAGTCGACTCGTCCATTTGCAAAGCGAATCGTGTATTTTGTAGACGTGTAACTAGTTCTTGTTTGACGTAGCTTGCCAGATCATGGATTCGTCGTGAAACAGTATCGTTTGATAGCGGAACAGTAGAAAGATGCTTTGCAGATTTTTCATCAAGCATACATTTTGTTATGTCTAATACACATGGTTTTATTAATTTCTCAGCGATAGTGTGCGCTTCACCTGCTTGTGCAATGCGATAGCTAACTAAGTATGATGCCTCCGTGGCCTTTTCGTTGGTAGTTTGTGTTACATGCATCATATTTTTTTGACTTTCTAATAACTGATCTTTTTTGCGAACAAAAAATTCTTTATTCTTGTCTTTAGTCTCGGGGTGTACGGTTTCTAAATGTCGACGCAATTTGGCAGGTGCCATGGAACTATTAGGAAGCAGTTTACTACAGAGCATGCAGAGAGGTGAGCCGTTGGAATCAACAAATCCGAAACTGATATAAGATTCATCATACTTCCTTTTTTTCGTCTTTGAAACCGTCGAGCTTGACGTCGTGGCACTCGTGGCATCATCTTCTGGATCGGTGATTGCTAAATTCTCCGCGCGCATTGCTTTTGAACATTCAGCGTCATTAGAAGATGTTGTTGGAACACGTTTAACACCTTTAAGCCAACGTTCCATTCTTCTTTATTTATAATGTTACAAGTCAGGATAGTGGGGTTTAAATAATGCACAATCGTTACTGCGTATAAGAGACTAAATTTAGAACCTACAGGGAAGAAATGTATAAAACTGAGACAACAGAATACAGCAGGCAGTAAAACAATGAACACTAGTTTCTCGCTAGCGAGCTTGTAAGTAGGTAGTAACTTATCGCTCCGAACGCTAATCATCAACTGACGACGCCAACGCGCGATCGCCGCTTTTATACTTAGTCCTAGACTCGATCTCAAATATTCTCGAAAATACTCGAGTCGGCACCTTTGATAAACAAAAAGCAAAAATAAAAACAGAAATTTAAAAATAGCGTTGTAAACAATATCGACTTTATCCTTTGAAGTTAGAGACGAAAGTCGCTAGTTGACAACTATAGCGTCTAATTCAGAGGCGGCTTTTATCAAAGAGACTGAGCGCTTACAAGTATACTACCCGCTCGTTTTAAGTTTGCCGCTGGCGATAGGTATGAGTGTATGACGTTCGAAATTTTTTATTTAATTGTAACAATAAAAATTGTGTACGTTAGATATTTGGGTAAAACTATGACACATTATAAGTTTTGTTGTCACGTGGGGGAGGGTACGCGCATTCCACAGACCGGCAAACTTAGAGCGAACGCGTTGTACAAGTATAAAATTGTTGAGACCAAACTTATGAGATATTGTACCAGCTAATGTAACACAAGCTTATACAAATACAAATAAATAAATAAATAACATTCATAGCGTTTTGTCTCCGCGCGGCCGCGGAGTCCGCACAGCCGCGGAGCGACCAGAGAGAGGTGTTTTGATTTTTTTATTTCTAAATTCTTGCGGAACCCCGACAGAGGTATCACGGAACCCTAGGGTTCCGCGGAACACACTTAGAGTATAGCTGGTCTAGAGTCTAGACGGTTAGGTAATTGATGGTTTAATATTACTGAGTTATTAGTTTATTATTATGTGTTGCTATGCAATTCAATACAACCAGCCCTTTTAGTAGGGCCTTGTTATGCTTGCCTTGTATATGAGAGTTTTAAAGCGCCACGTTGTAGTTGGCCAAGCGGGTTGGTGAGCCCCCTCTTTTAGAGGTGATGTAGTTCTTTAGGGCGTATAGTAGTCGTTTTGCTATCCTTCAGTCCCTTTTTAAAACATCCGCGGGAGAGGAGCTGGGGGGGGGGGGGAGGTAGTGTTATTCTAAAGCCTTATAATGTGTTATTAAGTTATCATTGCCCACTTAATGTAAAGTTAGGCAGATTCGAATAATAAAATATTTACTATGGAATGATGGCATAATAATATATTATACCCTTCAAAACAAAAATATTGTTAGAAATCTAAAATTGTATCCTAATTTAAAAGATAACTCCTAACCGGCTTTAGGGCTTTAGGTATCGATCACGAGCCCATACCGCCCCCTTTTTTTATCGGAATGGCTAAATTCTTGTGGCGCTAGTGGTCTTTCAAGAGCCACCGGTCTTGTTTAATTTAGGGAGAGCGCAGAAGGCGCTCAGCCAGGAACAGAATGTGTGTTGCAACGAGCCTAAGGGTTCCCCCGCCGGTAAGCCGGCGGAAGGAACGGCTTAGGGCGTTGCATTGGGGAGATACCGCGAGATCGCGAGTCGGTGAGAAGCGCCCAGGCACGTGCCGATACCTGGTAATTGTGTTGGCAGAGGGCCGGTGTGTGTTGACGGTGTAGCAAGGGGGACGTCCTCGTCTCCGCCGGCGGGGACGGTGTATCCGTGAAGTCTGGTAAGTGTGGTGTAAGAACCGCATTGGCAGCAGTAATTGGGTCGTCGGGGTCGTCTAAGACGTGCCGTGGACGACGGTAGCGGGGAGGAGCACTCCTATCTGGGAGCCCATAGCCCGTGTCGGAATGTCATGAATGTCGGAATGTCGGAGTGTCGTGTCGTGTCGTGTCATGTCGTGTCTACACTTTGGAAGATGGGATGGCTCCAATGCGAGCCGTGTGGCCGCAAAGAGTGCGGCGCTCAATGGCTTGAATTGAAGGCGTTCTATACTGAAAACGGGCGCAGACACAAGGAGGTGGCGCAATCGAATATTTCGCACAGGGCGGCGAAACCGCTAAGGCCGCCCCTGCACGTAATCCACCAATCTGCTGTGGGTCCCTAGATTAAGTCTCGAAATCCTATCGAGATTTTAAGGAGAGGCTTGTGCTCTACAGTGGGGCATTTTAGGCGGATATAAATATTTTAAATACCCTTATATAATTTACTAATTATTTTTAAAAGCAAAACTTCTATATTACATATTTAGGTAATATACGGAATCCTATAGGTACGCGACTGTATAGGTACACATATTTGTCAATGAGTTTATAATGTCTATTGTTCACAAAGTATTTAAAAGGGCTGAAATAGAATTCATTTCTACTATTTACTATCCGTATATGGTTAGATATTCTGTCTAAATAAATATTTTTAAGTCTAGAGTAACATTCCCCGTTGTCCTCTTTTAAATTAATCGTATCGTACCTACGAGTACGATTATGACTAGAAACGGTCTGGTTATTTGTGATTTACATACTTATTATTGATCTCTTTTGTGGCAGGTAATCAGAAGCTCCGAATCCTAACATGCTGGAATCCAGGTGATGTTGGGCTTATAGCCTGATACTGCAGCCTGCTGCGATCAATGGCGAAGTTTCGAAGAGACAAGATTGTAAGTACCTACCTTCTAGGGACAGGTACTATTAATAGTTCTTATGTAATCTAGTGTAGATCGCTTTCTAGCTAGATGGAGAAGACGAAAATTGCCGATAGAGATTATAAGAAAGTCGAAAAAATATGTATGGTGGGAGAGTATTGCGAGAAGTTTTTACCCAGTCCAGACTACCCAGTTTTACCCAGTTATGTACAGACATGGGTTTATGGTACACAATCCATTAACCAAAATTATTTTCAACAGTGGAGTTGGAGGTGTCAGTGGAGCATAGTCACAATCACAGCAGTGGTGTTGGTCATCTACAACGCCGCTGCGAACATCTGGTTGTTACACCCTCAGTCCTGTCCCATCCACACCACGCCGCCTCCCAGCGAGCCCCCAATCTGCGAGCCTTGCGTCGACACAGCAGCCAACAGTGGTATCGATGACGACCCCATAGCCCGTCTCGATCTACGCCTTGGAAGATGGGATGGCTCCAGATCTTACAGAATGTTCGACTACGCGACAGTTGGAGACATGTACGCGGTAATATCAGCCAATAGAAGAGTATGTTTAGCGACACAGAGCTCCATAGAACGGCTCCACGAATTGTTAAGGATAGCAGCGCATTGGTCTGGACCAATATCAGTAGCTGTCTTCGTAGCTGGAGACGAATTGAGGTTGCTGAGAGCATTTGCGACGTGGTTGTTCCGTTGTCAGCCTGAGATATATTCTAGATTAGCGTTACACGCAGCCACGCCGCTCGAAAGGCCAGGGATACAGGGAAATGTACCGAATTGGGCAAAGGATTGTGAAGCAAAACCTTTGCCTCCGGGAGAAAGGCGTGCTGACACAGTCGCGTGGAGAGCACGGCATCCGTACCCTCAAAATCATCTGCGGAATTTAGCTAGGAGAAATTGCCACACTCCTTATGTCTTTCTGGTTGATGTGGACATAGTACCTTCCAAAGGTATGGCTGAGTCCCTGGAAAAGTTCCTGGCGAAAACACCCAAGTGTCAGTTGTGTGCGTACGTGGTGCCTACGTATGAGTTGGACAGGAGAGTGGCGAATTTCCCGACAAACAAGTCGGAGTTGCTGAGGCTGTCGAGGAATAAATTAGCAATACCTTTTCACAGAAAGGTCTTCATTTATAACCAGTATGCGTCAAATTTTTCAAGGTGAGTTGGGTATGCTATTAATTACTGCGTTAACATTAGCCGTGACTTATTCACTCAAGAATGTATACAATATATCACTCGGAGTATACTCGTATATTATTCAGTACGTATTCACGTTATTTTATGATCAAACATAATTTTATGGGAATGGAACACATGGTGTGCGGAAATATCGATTATAATATTTTTTAACATTGACGAACAAACGTCATTTTGATTGTACTCGTAGCTGTAAATAAGGTTTTCATTACTCATACTCTGAAAGTAGGTCCGAAGTTGCCTGTGGAGCGAAGTGAAAATAGCCCAATACACCCTAGGGTGAGCGTTATTCACCCAAGAATCCCTGGATACTGTGGAAACTCAAGTATCCCAGAAAATATCAAATATGAAAATACCCGGAAAAAACATTTCACTAACTATAAACAATTGCTCTAATGTCACCATAAACTTTAAATAAATATCTCACCAAAGTTGTTGATTTATGAAATAAAATTCATTCATTTTTTATTTTGCTAATTAGTAGTTTTATTTTTACTTTCCTTGTATTCGTAATGAAAAGCACAGTGTTTACCTAGGGGTTCAGGACTTATTTAGTCCCTCGACTTTTATTTAGTCCCTCGCTGCGCTCGGGCACCAAACCCAGTCTCGGGACTGAAATAAGTCACTTTCACCCCTAGGGTAACAATGTACTAATAATTGCAGCAACTGGGTGTCATATAATCGTAACCAGGCCTTTCTCGTCCACTGGTGAACATGGCATTATCACATGCACATTATCACACTGGCCAAGCGGGTTGGCGGGTCCACTTTTTTAGAGCTGGTGTGGTTCCTCAGAGCTTGTGGTAGCTGCTTTGTTATCCCTAACTTCCAGTAGTCTGTAGTCTCTTTTTATGACACCCAGAGGATACATATGTAGTATATACCAGATATACACATTTTTTCCGTTTAATTTTTACTTATTACATGGCAAGGTTTGGTGTATAAATGGCACGGTTTCTACTGTGGACAGTCCGTGGTCATCTTCCAAATGCTCCGATTGAAAATCGGCGTCACAGTTCACTCTGCGTCATAATAATATGCCGAGTTGGCGCCAATTGGCACAACAATCAATATTCCTTTTGGATTTTTTAATTGCCATTTCATTTGATATGTTGCTGTCAATAAAATAATTTTCCTTCTTTCTATAATACCTTTCTATATTACCTACTTTTAACTGAAAATGTTACAAAATTTTCAAAACCTCTGAATTCTTTTAGATGGGAGGCGAGCGGAGGCAACGAGAGTTTAAATACGCATATCAGCCACAACGTCACAAACTTCGAGCTGCTGTACGAGCCTTTCTACGTGGCTCCTGACACCGTGCCTGCTCACGATGAGAGGTTCCTAGGATACGGGTTCACTAGGAATACTCAGGTAAGTTGAACATTGCTTCCTTTCAGGTACATTCAGGAATCGGTGTGCAATGCAATGGAATGCAATGCAACCGGCCCTTTCAGCGTCCACTGCTGGACATGGCCTCCATCATGCACATCGTCTTGTGCATGACGGATGAATGGCCTTATTGCGCCACGTTGTTCAAGCTGGTTTTCGAGTCGACTCTTTTAAAATTGATGTAGTTTCTCAGGGCTTGTGATAGCCACTTTGTTATACGGATAAGTCGCCTTTTAGGAAATAGATGGGGTTGTATTATTCCATAGTCCATAGGAATAGGTGTAATAATGTCACTTCAAGGCCTCACAGGCCCTGTCTTACAGCCTTCTTTTACTATTAGCTTCGTAATACTATACGCTGCAGGGAGTCAGGTACATTACATGTATATTGGGTGTATTCCATTTAATGCTGCGAATACCCAGTGTTTTATACGCTCCCGTTGAAACCACATTTTCATAGGATATAAGTACGTAACATAACAACAATTACGAAAAGTAGTTTTATAAGACACATATATATATGTATGGCTTTTACAATTAGTATTCTAAGGGAGATACATATACACCATGTCTGCGAATAAACCTGCTATAAACCTCCTTCAAGATATATTTTAATCACGACACTTATACATATGTTTTATGTTTATGATGTTATGGTATGTCGTCACTTATGTTTATGACCCCTGTTTTTAGTACCTGACATCGGAATTCCACTTATATAAAGACAATTTTGAAGGAACCTACTGTATAACCGAATCTTTCCCGAAGCCCGAAACCGTGAATTCCATTCACGACGTGATTTGTTGTTATTCAATTCAATTCTTTTACCAATATTTTTCATACTAATTTACAAAATATAAAGCCCAAAAAAATGATAATCTTACAAAAAAAAGTACTTAATATTATAAGACAGATAGATAAAGTAAACATTTATTCAGAAAACAGGTACATAACACTAGTGTTGCAAAAGAAAATACAAACACACATATTTAAGCACATAACAACAGGGCAATTTTCGGAAATTGTAAAGAAAAAGAGATATTTGCGTCCAGCTGATTGTCAGCTGGAACCCCCAGTGAAATCGGGACATTATATACAACTATACATATAGCATATTAATATTACATATATACATATATTTACACAAATACACATACCAAAACTTTATCTACATACTTAATTTGATATTTAATATTTATGTATATATAATTATAACACAATATTACAAATCAATTAATAATTAATAATTAATGTTGCTTAACTATACGTTTGTTTAAATATTTTTTTAAAACATTTCAGATTGACGTTTAGTGATGGGTAACTCCGGATTTAATGAATCGACAGAGTTGCATCCGCGAGCGGAGCAAAATCCCTTAATTGTTCCATCGAATTGTTATTCATTCCGATTCCGATTCCGGTGCCAACCATGATTGTGAGTGTAATCGCGCATCGGCATTTGTCGGGGGCTCAAATTCGAGACCTGGCATGACATGACAAATGATGGCATGACCTTTTTCTTTTTCTTTTTGCTTATACAACAACCGTTAGGGAAAGGGAATGTGAAACGCTCTCGGAAGGTGATTAAGTGGGTGAATCAAAAGAGTTAAGGAGTAACTAAGAGGAGTCGGATTCGCAAGCGGAGTAGGATTAAGTGAGTTAACACACTTCGAGAAGTCTTGATTACCCACCACTAGACGTTTGCTGTTAGCGTTTTTATTAATAATAATTTTGATGAGATTCAACTAACTTGCTTTATTTTGCCTTTGTGTAAGTAAATCTTTATCTAAAAATAAAGCGAACTCAACAATAATTTGTGAATAACCATTTAAATAACTGACATGATTAACCTCCAACTGTTATCTCCAGTAATTCTAAACAACGAGGTTTGGCCGTGGCTTTCCGCCAGCCCGTGACGTCACGACGTCTGACCCCATTCTACCGGGAAACATTTCGTCTGTGACGGGTGCCGGCTGCACTTTGTTTCAATTAGCCTTTCTACCCGCAGTCGTTTTGTTAATATGTGTACCGATTTGTACTGTTGACATGCGTTCACACCTGTCGCAGTCGCAAGCGACATGTCACTTGCGTCTGTCTCGTTCGTATTTTGTCCAGGTTGTACATGACGTACGCAGAATGGCAATATTGCGTTCCTATACTAAATTCGTTCGTTCAATTCGTACTGATCATTTGAACTTGCTAAGGGTATTTGAATTTAGTAAGGTTTGATCTTTTTATCATTAAACCGCATTTTCATGACACATAATTTTTAAAAGTTAGTGATGAACTAATGAATGATGTTACTATGAAAGTAAAATGCTCAAATTATTTGGTGTTCTGATGAACCTATAGAATCATAAGCGTTATTATTAGAAATAGAAAATATCCTAAAATCAAATGAGCGAAAAATTACTCAATCCTAAGAGAACATAATTACGTTTGCTGATTTGTTTATTTTTTATCTCTCTAGTAAACCACTGGGGGGTTACTGAGAGGAAAACATCGCGAGGAAACCAGCATGCTCCAGAAAAAAAAAATCTGCAGTATGTGTATCCACCAATCCGCACTGAGCTCGCGTGGTGGATTACGATCCGACCCCCCCCCCAGCAATAGGCGACTAAGGGATAATAAATTCGCTACCACAAACCCTGAGGAACTCCCACGCGTTTCAGGGCCATACACTCATATCCAGCAATGAACGAGACAAAAGGGCTGAGTACAGTTTACGATTATATTTCCCAGTTTTTAGTTATATTCTAATACAGAAAGTATGTCACTGTTTAGCACTAGAGAAGAAAATATGGTAAAAATAATGACGTAAAAAGTCGGGTGGAAAGAAAGCATTGATAGATGTACGCAGAAACCCCAATAATTATCATGAATTCTGTCATCGTCCGAGAACAAAGCGTGAAAAGCCAGAAAGCCGGCCGAGGACACCGCACATCGTGTGAATTTCGTGAGATGCCGTCAAAAATAGCCGCTCCACGGCACAGCTGGTGGCGTTACGAGTTCACATGTTATAAAACAAAACGCTATATATGTTTAATCGCGGTAATTATTTTACCGATTATATGTGGTTAGTTATTATACTACCTACATTTTTATAAGAAGATCAGTAAACGTCGAAGGCGTGACGCTCGAAGTCGTTGACCATTATGTATTGCTTGGACAGCCCATCCAACTAGACAAGTCCAACTTCACCAAGAAAAGCGATAGGCATTCAGCTCGGCTGGGCAGCAATACAATCAGCCCTTTCAGTATCTACTGCTGGACTCTCCTCATGCACATCATCCTGGCACGCTGGCCAAGCGGTTTGGCGAGTCCACTCTTCCCTCTTTGTGGTAGCGGCTTTATTTATTTATTTAAACTCCATTGCACAATATCGTACAAAAGACGAGATTAATGTTTTAAGGGGCATTCTCTACCGGTTCATGATTCCGAGTTCAATTAGGAGGTGCATGAAACGCAATTACACATGACACAATTTAGATGGTGTGTTAAAATAAATATAATTCATTATTACATATACATCCATACACACACATCACACATACATATATACATAAGATAAAGTAAAAAAGGAGCTGACGTTATTATTGTTTAGTCGCCTTTTAGGACCACTGGTGAAAGAGATGCGGTGGGTGGTATTGTATAGCCGGCCGACAGGCGGCTCGTCTCGTACCGGTATTAAATTTTATGCAAATCCTAAAAAGAATATTCAAATATACATACAAATTTTTGGATAGATGTCGTGAACATCTTTGTCTAATATTTATAAGCTTTGATTTATAGATAAATAAACTCTTTATTGTACACCGACTCATGTTGCAAAAAGACAATATACGAGTATATAAGTAACACGTAAGTGTACAAATATTTGTCTAAATATTTTGTTCAGAAACGTACGAAAAATTTCTAACTATATGCAACATAACAAAATTCAAATTACGTATTAGTGATTTGAATTTTCCTGAGTCGTAGTTTATTTTAGTTTTCAGCAAACGTAAGACTAATATTTCAGTGAGCGGACGCAATATAACATTGTATTGACGTAACTACGCCTTCATATTCTTGACGTCATCAATTACCACGTCGCGTTGGTGTGACCACGAAACATAAAGACAGAGTTTTGTTTCAACATTCGTGAGCTACTCGTATGTTTGAGGTTCGCCCCGGTTTTGTACAAAAAGATTTCTGTAACCAGCCACTACTGGACGCCGGCGTCCTAATGCACAATGTCTAGTGCATGTGGCCTTTAAACGTCACGGTTTCATTTCAATCTGTTAGGAAATGCGCCCTCCAATTTGTCATTACTAATTATATCTAACCCTTAATGTTAAATGATGAAGGCTCTTTTAAAAATTATACAAGGATATATATATTTTTTTATGTATGAAGGCGGCAGACGAGCATACAGTCCACCTGATGGTAAGTGGATACTGTCGCCCATAGACATCCGCGATACATGCCAATATCAGTCCAAAATTACAAACGTTGGCACGCCTCCGGATGCGCTGCCTACCTTTGGAGCTATAGGAATAGATTTGGAGAAAGGGTTGGGAAAATGGGGAGGGATAGGATGGGAATGGGCTCTGGCGCATCTCACTCACTATCGAAACGCGTACATACATTAGGGAAATAAGATAAAGTGGGAAGTGCAGTACATTTTAAGGTAGTCTTCTGTGAGAGAGGGGTAACGTGGCCAGTCGTGCGCGCCCAGCGGCTGTTCGATTGCAGAGTGTACTCTCCCCCCTCAAATTTTACCCTGGTATATCTATATGAAAGTAAATTTTATTGGTGGATTCAAACCTGCTTCCGAATGTTTGTCCTCATCTAGCAACAGTTGAATAATCCTTTTACTTAAATGAAAGCAGGATTTCAACTCACGATCACAGGCGTGGTTTTGTGCCTTAGCCTTGTAATTAGCCAAAACGATCTGTTCCAGATCATGAAACAAGATGTAACGGTATATTTATTGAACAGTAAACATAGCGCGTGTTGGCGCGACACCAACCGCTCTCATAAACAAAGCGGACGTGATTTTCGTTAATGTGAGGTTTACACGCTATACCGTCAATTATATTGATATTTTTATTACCAGAATCTCAATTCGTAGTGGGTGTTATATGATTGGTAGAAATATTAGAAAATAAATGAATGTTTATAATGATGAAGTTTATTTATAAGTCTTATATAAACTTTTGGAAGTTTGAGTACATATATGTCATGAGTAGATTTACGTATTATTTTATAATTCTTTTGTTTATCTATGTAGGTATTTGATATAGATATGTGTCTATATATATTCCGCAGCTGCTTATAAATTTTATAACAATGTGTGATGACGTTCCTTGGAAGTGGCCTAATACCCCAGCACCAGTGAGACAGGCTGATGGTATAGTATGGTATCATAGACAGTGCGTTGTTGGCTGAAAGAGAATGTCTCAAGAGATCATGTTCGATTTCTTTTTTAATACTTTTATTGTCTTGAGCAAGATCAGAAGAATAGGAACAAATTAACATTTTTCTGGAAATATCCTCTATATATCCAAAATTAACACAAAAGCTGTTGGTTAAATTTTAAGAAAACTATTGCTGGATGGTACTCAAAGGACCCGGATTAATTGTTAAAATTGAATAAAGTAGTAACAGCACCGACTGACACTTAAAAGAACGAGAAATCCCGTCACAATTAATCGAATAAGGAGTAACTATTCTATTTCTTCTATTTCTATTTCTTAACCTACTTAATCGTTGCTGCAAATCCTGATTTATAAATCTTCCAGAAATCTCCAAAGCCATGCAAAACATTGTGCAACTGCTAACGTTCGTCAATTTTTGACTGATGTTGGCACGTGTATATTATGTCGATCGGCGATAGCAACTACTTACCATCAGACAGTCTGTCTGTTCGTCTATCATCTACTTTCTATAAACAAATATTGACGTTGTACGATTTGATTCTATTACAATCTCGAGTGGAGACCTTGGTTGGTTTCCGTGACCTGCCATGCTTGATTATATTTAGGAGTTCGCGGTCTCGCCGCGGGTGTCTAGCCTAGCTGTAAAATCTAGGTCATCTCTGTAACCCATTTGATCTGTAGTCGGTAATTACAAATATTTGTTCCTATTATTAAATTTAGAAACGTAATTGATTAGTTTTCTCCTGACACATTTGATTGTAATAGGTTTTCAATTAGGAAATGTAATATGTCTGTGTAAAGCTTAAAGATATTGCTCCTTACAGCAAGTCTTGGATAATGTGGACTTATGGAGTGTGGCGCTAGTATTATTTGAGAATATTGGTTTCCAAATTTTCTAATTTTATATTATTTATTTATACAATGTGAGTATGGTATTTACGTATTTTGGCATGCAAATATTAGTTTTCGTTAATATTATAAGTAACATCTAGTAGGTATTTTTTTATGATTTTGTATAGGAAAGTAGGCGGACGAGCAAGCGGTCCCACGTGATGGTAGGAGTCACCGCCGCCCATGGACACCTGCAAAACACCAGGAGGTATGCGGGTGCGCCGCCGACCTTTCAAAATCCTATTCACAGCTTTTTTAAGAACCCCCTTAGCGTAGCGTAATAGAAAAACCTCTTGAAGCAGCTCGTTCCACAGCCTACGGGTTCGCGGTATGAAATGATTTTTGGATCGAATAGTACGCGACACCTTCGTATGGAGGAAATGCGGATGGACCGCACTTCTGTGACGGGAGGTGCGATTGTAGAAACCCGAAGTGGGAATTATACCTACTCGTATAAATTAAATAAATATAACAAAATTAGAAACTAGTGCTTATAATATCTTCCAAAAGTGGGAGTATGATCTCATGAACTTTAAATGAACTATGTAGGATTATACAAAATTAACCCAAAAAGTGACTGGAAAATTCTGAAAAAGAAAACATTGTACTCTATACTAAAGAAGATCGGTGTCAACCATATGCGAATTTTGTATGTGATCGAATTGTAAAGTTATTGTATAAAATGTCTATTTAAACTGTCGTTTAATCTGATGTTAAACTTAACTGATTCGATTCGAAATCGTTAGGCGTAAATTCAACAATTTTGCAGATACTTACCACTGTTTATTTTATTTTGTTAATAATAATACATAATCTTTATTTTGACATTAGTCCATACAATTACACAGCTATATAATACCTACAATAAACTTACGTTAATAAATTAAGGAATTTTAATGAACGAAATTCTTGTATATTCCGTAATTCGATTACCACATAATGCATAGATGCAACAGGCGAGTTCCGACATTACCGAAACTGTCACTAGCTAGTTTAATCACACTTTACAGGAGTGCAGATCAAAATAACAATTACACGACGGCAATGAAGATTTGTATAAATTTAAGCCCGATTAAATTTTTATTTGTACAGTCGTCAAGACACTTCGGGAACCCGAATATTTTGGAATTAATCGCAAACGGAACCCACGACTATACTTGGTCTTTTGCGCTTCTCATCGAGTCTTTACCGGCGACTTTCTTTTAGTTCAGTCCACTTGATCGCAGAGCTACCCATGTTAAGCTGCCTGTTACCTCTGTGGTCTCTATTAAGGACTCGTTATAGGTTATAGGACCTGCGACGCTCTTATTATTTTGTTATTTTTAGAATAGATGACAGATGAGTGGGCGGGCCATACATGATGGTAAGTGGTCATCATCGTCAGTGGACACCTGCAACACCACGGGGCTTGAAGGATTCTTCGTGGAATATCTTCCTTCCGGATGTTGTTTAGCAAAGACACTCCGTACATAGTTGTCTCTTTCGTTATCTGAACGACCTTGAACTCGTTGATCAGCCAACTATTTGTATTATGTAAATTATTTGTAATATATGAAACTATTTCAAAGTCGGCTGAATATTATCTTGTTTGTGTCGTGGACTGCAGCCAAAATATATTTATTTGGCAGACGGTTTCAGAAATCCATCATCAGATTACGTTTGAAGTGTAGGTACCTACAGTAGGGATGTTTCGAGCGTTATCATGGAGACGTTTGAGATATTGCTTGGCTGTATCTTCTGGGTTCAACCATTGTGACGAACGGTTACGATTACTAAGGATACACTTCTCATCACAAGTGACAATACGATTCAGAATCCCTTCATTATTGTGCCGTTTAGCAAAGTAAGGCAAGCTTCGACTCGTGTTTGCAGCTGAGCTTCTTCACTTTCCCGATTAGATGCAAGTGAATCGTTAGCGTTATGTCATTTACGCCGAAGGCTGCTGCTGACTTAGATGTGATTTGAGATGAAAACGCTTCCATTATTGTTTTCAATTCGTCATTATCCACTTTAATCTCCGGTCGTCCACGAGGCTTGTTCTTAAGGTCGAAATGTCCAGACCGGAAACGATCAAACCAAAAACGTACCGTGCGTTCGTTTGCGGTGTTTGGTCCGTATACATCGTTGATATTGCGTGCCGTCTGTGCTGTGCTGCGTTGCTCAACTCACGATGGAACTCATATCCGAAAATAACGCGAATTTTTAACTTTTCCCTGGTAGAAAACACAACGATAACTAAGCGAACAATCGTTTGACGTAAAAACAAATGAATTTCAAAAAGAATGTCGTAGCATTAAATTGAAATTAATTAGTGCTATAAATATTTTTTTAGTTCAATCAGTTTCTTTCTGGTTTAATTTAAATTTACGTATCTACATAACTTTAAATTAAAATACATCACTAATTAAACTAAAAAAAGAAAATGGCGAATACTAGTACACGAATACTTGAAAATTGGCCCAGTATTCGCCAATACGAATACAAATATTCGGGACATCCCTAGTGTACGTACACTACATGTTTATTTACACTAATAATAATAACTATCATGTAGTGGCTCTGTGTAATATATGGGGTGTAAACCGCAGTAACCGTAAACAGCGCTTTTAGTACCTATTCACTACTGGATATGGTCCTCCTCATTGCTTTGTGCATGAGGGATGCGTGGCCTGAAAATGAGACGCTGGCCAAGCGGGTGTGCGAGTCCTGTCTTTTGGAGATGGTGTAGTTGGTCAGGGCTTGCGGTAGTCGCTTTGTTATCCCTCAATCGTCTTGTAGGACACCACGGGAGGAGATGGGATAGTGTTGTTTTTAAGCCGCCCGAGACGGTGTAAACCACACATGTGAGATTTCCTTGTGCAACCAATCCAATCCAGACTGAGTTATATAATGTTACATATTTTTTGTTGAAATATAGCGATTTTCTTTAGCTTTAGCAAATTTTAAGAAAAATACGCTTAAAGCTGTCTTATAGCCGGCTCGTCATATTTATTATGAGTCGTGGGAAGTCGAGTAGATGTCGATACGGGCCGAGGATTTAAATTCGCGACCTCATGAATGACAGTCGAGAATAGGTTACCACCGATCTTACAAACTAGCGTTTATAAACTAAAATATTATTTTACACTGGAACCGCAAATGTCAATTGATTTATTTTGAATTTCTAATGTAACGCTATCATTTAATATTTAAAATAACCGCCATATTTGACGCCTGAATTAGCACCTTTTGTCAATATGGCTTGTTTCTGTAGTTCATGAACTAGGCTCACACAAGTTAAACCTTTCCCTTTCCCTCCCAAATACCGATCACAGACTGCAAACTCTGTGTGCCTAACGCTTGGACACGGCAAAGCACCGAAATAGCTCGCGTTATGAAAATATCCGGCGAATATTTGTGTGCGGCCGGTAACATGATATTCTAGCGACGGAATGTCGGCAGACACGGCTTTTTATACGCGATAAAATGTTTTCATGTCGGTCAACAGATTGTTGGCACATTTTTTTTGTGTAGCAGACAGGCGGACTGTCTGATTGTAACTGATTATTGCAATTACGCGGATCTTACTAAAAAGAGACTGCTTGAAGATATTGGTCTTCATGAAAGAAACCAATTTTGTCCTGATTTATAAGTTCAACGTCACTCAGCTAGCTATGAAGAGAGCTATGAGCTTCGAAACGAAGAGATTTATCAAAGAAAAAGTCACCGACGTAGTTTATAGATTAAGCTATGCTATGCCACAGGACCAGCAACGGATGGCGTTGACTAGTCCTTGAATGGAGACCACGAATTGAGAAGCGCTGTCTGGGGGCTCCGGTCACATGCACCGACGATTAGAAGAAGTTCACCGATAGTGACTGGACGAGAAGAGCATTAGATTATGTGGGGTGCGAGCCTTGGGAGAGGGCTACCTAGCAGTGGAGGGACAAGTTGATGGTACATGTATTGTGTTTTAGCCTAAGAACACCTGGAAAATAATTAAATAACAAGACACGTTACACCGAAAGAGAAAATAATAAAACAAAACATATTTTAGATATTGTCGCCCACGTGTTTGGCAGTGCCATGTTGAAAGGGCCTCCCTGCGGTTCAGTATAATGCTGAATGCCTCAGATTTTTTTTTTTTTTTTTATAGATTAATGGGCGGACGAGCAAGCGGTCCCACGTGATGGTAAGTGTTACCGCCGCCCATGGGCACCTGCAACACCAGGGGGTATGCGGGCGCGCCGCCGACCTTGCAAAATCCTATTCACAGCTCTCTTGAAGAACCCCATATCGTAGCTCGTAGCCTACGGGTTCGTAGTTAGATAAAGTTCAGTTAGATTTTATTATATTTAATATATATTCATTAATTTATCCTCTGTCTTTGTACTAAAGTGAGAAATGTTCTATCTGATGGTCGTACTGACTAATACTTAGTTCAATATGTAACAACAGTTACCAAACTATAAAATCTTATTTATAATCACTGTTAGTTTTACAACAGTGCTGTTGTACAGTTGTTATCGATGTGCAACCTTTCAATTGTTCACACTATCCCAATCCTAACTTAACGTATAATGAAACGATGTCTTTCTCTCTGTCTCCTTGTTGTGTGTGACACTCAATTGATCTAATTATTTTGTTTTTGTGTTTCTCTTGTGACGAGTGCCGTGCATAGTTATCATAGATATACAAACATTAAACGTTATGTTATACTGTAGCATAATATATAATAGTAAAAAAGTAACTTAAAATAAAAATAAATAATTAAAATGTACGTTTGTTTGTTTGAAATGCTTTCACGCATCAACGGATGGACGAATCGAGCTGAAATTTCGCACGAACCTTCTTGGAGACCTCGAGGTCTCATACGTTACAAAATTTAGATTCGCATGGCACAGCGGTCACGCGGTCGGAAAAGTCTCTATTTAATTTTATACGCTTTATTACTACATCTTTAATAAATAAAATTACGTTAAATAAAAAATATAAAATAAAAAAAATATTGTCACCGAAATCAAGTTTCTATCTATCCACCGCTACTGATGTCATTGACTCATTGTCTGCTAAAAGTAAAATGTGTTTTTTGTCACTTTTTATGTTATATTATTGGTTAGGCTACCTATAAAAAACTTGCTTGTTTTAGTAAGATATTGTACAAGGCTGTTTTTGTCGATATGTTAGGAAACTCTTTGGAATCTTCGTCTGATTTGTGATCTATGCAACATTTCTTTAAAGACATCTTATCTGTAAAGTTGTTGTACAATATGCTCGTATATAATAACGACTAGGTAAACTGAATCCGTAAAAAAATTAAAAATAAAAGAGATAAAAAATGAGTTAAATAAGGTTTGACGTTTGCTATATATGAAAAAAAAGGTTCTTTGAGAAAATCTCACAGAAGACTATCTTATAATGTACTGCGTTCCCACTTTAACATATTATTCCCTAATGCACGAACATATTCTGTAATTTCAGTAGTCAGTGAGATATGTCAGAGCCCATTTCTATCCTTCCTATCCTATTCCTTCCCATTTTCCCAATCTTTTCTCCAAATCTACTCTGATTTTACGCTTCCGAAGTTTTGGGCCCGACCGAAGTTCGAACGAGCGAAGTGCTATAACTCTTGGAGCTCTGTATATCAGGTAACTCCGATTATTTAAAAGGTAAGATATTGTTATCGTGAAATTTCACGTATGATCCCTAAGTAGCTTTTGTAAAAACCTATATTTCAATCGTTGTCTCGTGTGATTTATGTAGTTGCAAATATCAAATGGACTACTTTCGGGTCGGTATATCGTAGTGAACGTTTTTTCGTGGTAGGAATCTAGACCGAAATCCGGATTCCCGAAACCGTAATCCGAATCTTCGATTTCCGGATTTTTGTAGTAGTCCGTGTTTTATTTTTTTACTATATACATATTATTATTACTCTGTTACAAAACACTTTATTTAATATAATCTAACTTCAATGTGGAGATTTTCTTATATGATGTGTTGTGGAATAGGTTAGAAATATTTTAACAGTGTTAACTCTTTTGTAAACATAATATGCATTTCTTACTAATATTTCCTAATATAATTTCTCATGCAATTCATTGAAACATTTTAACCAACAATTCATTACGTATC
Source organism: Sesia apiformis (assembly GCA_914767545.1). Classification (NCBI taxonomy): domain Eukaryota; kingdom Metazoa; phylum Arthropoda; class Insecta; order Lepidoptera; family Sesiidae; genus Sesia; species Sesia apiformis. Next base: position 21,280,648 of record OU611952.1, read on the forward strand.
TACAGCTTAGAAAAGATTAAAGCTTTTAAATTGTAACCATTATGAAGTTGAATAAAGAAATTACAAAAATCCTCACGTTTATAAGAAAACGACTTTTGAAAAATTACGAAGAAATTATGTCATTATCAGATTCTATACTATAAATAATTTTTAGATGCTATGATGCAATAATTGTATTGCAATTTGAATGAGTTCAGAGATGCCACGAGTCGATAAACTATAAACTAACTTTTTACCGCGGTTTCGCGGTCAATGTGTCGAGATATATATATTTAGATGATTTCATTATAATGTGTTCCTATGATAACATCACCAACCAGATAGATCACCATAATGACTTCTGTTGGTCATTTTCAAAATTACTGGACTTCTTTTGATTAAAATTATAATATTTATACTTTTACCTATATCTTAAACACTAACTACAATAAAAACACGCAAAGAAAATCGGACCAGTACAATCCCAGATTAGTTCGAGCAATCAAACAGATAGGGCAAGCAGACAGACAGACAGACACATAGACAGACAGGCAGATACAGACAGACAGCAAACGTGGTCTTTATACGCATAGAGACAGATAATATTAATTTCATTTTATAAATAACAAGATTTAGCGGGTGTTTGTATTAATCATTTGTTTTATTTCCAGCGGCTAGTTTCATAAGATTGTCGCCATGTAGTACATTTATTTCATAACAGTATGACATGATGTGAACCAGCTTTAGAATACCACTCACTATCGCATCTCTTCTCGTGGGTGCCTTAAAGGGCGATTAAGATATAATATTGTAACAAAGCGGCTACCATACGCGCTGATGGACTACACCAGCTCCCCCGCTGAACCAGCCGCCTGCCGTTTCACTGGCATACCATCAGTGCCAGCGGTATTTATTTATTTATTATAGCCGATATTTGGGTCCAGTTGCATGAGCCGCGGTCGCGGCGTGGACTGCGGGGGGGGGGGGGGGGTTGCTGTTGACACACAAATCTGTCTACCCTCCGTCGTGTTCGTTTTTGATTCACCTGTCCACACTGAACATGTTTTTGTTGATTAATTCCTTGCACACTATACAAACAATATCACCACACACACGCGAGTTTGAAAACGCATCTACTTTTCTGGGTTTGCAAAATTCAATCACTGGGTCCCATGTACGAGCCAATTTAAATCCATCCTCGCGATTGAAATTTCGGCATTTTTAAATTTCTATTGCCTCTCGGACCATACGCGGTATGTAATGGCGTTCAGTTGAAATTAATTTTGGTTTGTGTAATTCAGTCCAATGATTTGTTCCCGCCTCCAATAGGTGCTCTGCTATTGTCAACTTGTGTGGGTTATTATCTATTACGGGTGTGCGGCTTGTGGCTTGTGGTTGTGGTAGCCGCTTTGCTATCCTACCCACGGGGAGAGATGGGGTCTATTCTAAAGCCGGTCCACACCGCACGACCTTTGGACTTGGTTATTGAATAGTGGTTATTACCATTATTTTATTTTATTTTCGTAAGACTGCTAGTTACAATTTTATTCAATTACGTGAACACTGAGGGCTTTACAAGTTTTCACATTAACATAGGTCACACTGAAAATTTCCGTAACCGGCCACTTATATGAACAATATTTAAAAAGTTATTACAATATTTGAAAATGGAACTCTTCGGCTGTAGAATAAAGTTTGTTTCATCTAATAGTCATTTGTTTTTCATTGAGGCGTCATTTTAAAAATAGCGTGTCTGCATTACTATGGATTTAACTAGTGAAGTTTTTTGCTGTATGTTTGCTTTTGGCGATGAAGTACCAAGCAAGACGACAATTTGTAGCTGGTTTGCAGAATTCAAATGCGGTCGTATCAATCTCAGTGACGAATTTCGCAAAGGTCCTTCGTTCACCGCTGTCAACAATGAAAACATCGACGCTGTGCGCCATATGATCGAAACAGACAGGCATGTGACCTGCCATGAGATTCGAACATCCTTAAGCATAGGCATGAGTCAGATACAATCAATCTTACACAAACATTTGGCTGTGCGAAAGCTGTGCTCGCGGTGGATCCCACACAATTTGACTGAGGCTCAGAAAACTGAACGCGTTACTTGGCGCCATGCCATGCTTACCAGAGTCAACGAAGGTGCGTCAAATTTGGCGTAGAACATAGTAACAGGTAACGAAACATGGATTTACAGCTACGACCCCGAAACAATGCAGCAATTGACCATTTGGGTCTTTCAAGATGAGCCGAACCCCACCAAAGTGCAAAGTGCTGCGAAGTTTTTAGTAAAACTGGACACGCAGTTACTGTTGCTTTGGAGAATCGTCGTACCGTGAATGCTGATTGGTACACGACCATTTGCTTGCCGGAAGTTATTGACGAACTCCGTGAAAACAACCGTAAACGCCGCATAATCTTGCACCGTGACAATGCCAGCTCTCATACGGGCAAACAGACAAACGACTTTGTGAAGGCGAAAAACATACTTCATGAGCCATCCACCATACAGTCCCTTGGACATACAGGACTTGGCACCATGTGACTCTTGTTTCCAAAAATTAAGAACCAATTACGCGGTCAACGTCAAGGCTGTCGAAGAGTATGAAAATCATGTTTCCGAGGTCACCACGGAGGAGTGGAATAAATGTTATTGGAAATTGGTTTATACCTATGAAAAAGTGTATTGACACCCACGGAAAATATTATGAGAAACAATAAATAAATTTATTTTTGGCCATTCATTGTAATTTTTTCTTATTCATTCCGGAAATCTTCAGTGTGGCCCACGTAGTAATTGTACGCAAATCTCAACGGAATTCATGTAACAGTGGAGAGGAAGTGATCACAATATTTTAAGTGTAGTTACACTATTACAAAAAGCATCAAAATCTATATCACGCCGATATCTATTATGGGCCATTATGGACACAAAAGCAATTATAAATGAATTTGGCGATTCGCTGTCTTCTATGACTTGTGATTTAATTATTGATTAAGTAGGCCTGTCATGGTCCAGTGGTGGACGAAGGTCAATGAATCATCTCGTCGATCGCCAGTTGTAGTCTATTGTTTAGGAAAATAAACGTCTCAACGTTACTTAATAAATATAATAGATATGTCAGAGCCCCCCCCCCCCCCTACCATCCCATCCTATCCTATCCCTCCCCAGTTTCCCAACCCTTTCTGCAAATCAATTCCTAAATGTCAAAAGGAGGGCAACGCATCTGGGGGCGTGCCGGCGTATGCCATTTTGGACTGATGTATGACTTACCACCAATGGACTTAACTTATGATTAACTTACCACCAGGTGGACTCTGATGCGTTCTCACTATAAAAAATAATAATTCAAAATGTTTTAATTTGTATTTTTTTTTTTTTTTTTTTTTTTTATAGACTAGGGGGCGGACGAGCAAGCGGTCCCACGTGATGGTAAGTGTTACCGCCGCCCATGGGCACCTGCAACACCAGGGGGTATGCGGGCGCGCCGCCGACCTTGCAAAATCCTATTCACAGCTCTCTTGAAGAACCCCATATCGTAGTTCAATGGAAAGACCTCTTGAGGCAGTTCGTTCCACAGCCTACGGGTTCGCGGTATAAAATAGTTTTTGGACCGCATAGTGCGCGACACCTCCGTATCGAGGAAATGCGGATGGACCGCACTTCTGTGACGGGAGGTGCGGTTGTAGAAACCCGAGGTGGGAATTATATTAAACAATTCTTCAGAGCATTCCCCATTGTATGATGTATGGTGGAGTCGTGCGGCGCCGCACGTCGTAAATTTAAGTCGTAAATCCTTGATAATTAGGCCCGAAGAGAAACTTTACACGCTGATATCGGCGAACTGTAAAACGTTTGTTTACAAAAAGACCCTTAAGACGGCGCAGACGACAGATGAATTTCGTTAAATTCCGTACGTTTTAAAGAAATGTTTATATGCAAATTTTAGAGGACTGTATCATTTGTACAGGCGATGAATTTTAATATTTTCGTAATTTTGATACTACTGAACCGATTTGGCCTTTCATACTCAGCTGAGATATAAATTCATACTATTTTTGTGCCAAATTAAATTTCAATTGATTAAGAAATGCACCCTCCAGTTCGCCTACAAATTTTAAAATGTATTTTTTTTCCAAAATTAGAAAGTTCAGATACAATAGGTAGTATGGTGGTCGCCGGCTTTTGCGAAGGCATCACAAAGCCGTTTCACAGGCCCTGAGGAATTATACCACTAAAAGAGTGGTCTTGCCAACCCTTGCATTTGGACAAGGACTTGGACAGCGTGGCGTTTAAAGCCATACATCCCTCGTCCACGAGACAATGTGCATGAGAAGGCCCATGTGCAGCAGTGGACGAGAAAAGGGCCTGTGATGGATGAAAATCTTGCAATTAGGGATGTAAAATTTTGCTAAATGTTTCAATTGAGAAAATGTATTAACAAATTAGATTAGAGTGCAGTGATCCAGAACTACTGTAATCGCCTCTGATTACGCAGATCGGCGTCGAGCTTCGGTCGTTGTTGCCATTAAATATTTTAGAAAATATCCAATCCAAATTTCATAAAATTAGTGTTGTAAGAACTATATTTTGAGGCGACCGCGGGACGGGACGGGACGGGACGTGACGGGCCGGCTGCCAACTAAAAATAACACAAGAATAATGCTTAGCTGTGCCAATCGGTTTACAAGTTAAATATTTCAAAGCAAATGTTGCAAAATTTGACAATGCCCCGGAAACGAGAGATGCCAATTTTTAAAGGGAACTTTAAAAAATCGACAGCTGAATTATTGACGACAAATTGATGAATGAGATTATTAATTGATCTAGTTTCGACGGGAATTTCATAGTATTTTTTCTTTTCTTATACATATGTAGTTGTTTGTTGTAATTGGCCCTTGTTTGTTAGTGTTAACACTTCTTTATTTACCAATACTACCTACAGTACACGGCGATATATACAGCACATCGTGATGAAAAAGAAATGATGGCACACTGCGTTTAAAGCGACCGATGACACCTCACGTTATTTACCAATACTACCTACAGTACACGGCGATATATACAGCACATCGTGATGAGAAAGAAATGATGGCACACTGCGTTTAAAGCGACTGATGACACCTCACGCGACGGTAAATGACGAAGGAGGCGATCTATCAAACAAAAATAACTATCTTAACCTTATTTACAACGTGCCACAAATATTGCTGGATTTTGTATGTTTTTCTTTGACATGACGCACAAATCATCAAATTGTCCTTGCCCTAAATTGCTTCGCAGCTAATTAGAAATAACATTTATGAAGAAAAAGTACAAGTTTTAAGACTACAAGGTACTATATTGAGTTAATTAATGATCCAATTTTTAGACCTACATCTCCTTAGGTGCGCCACAAATACTACGCCATTCGTTTTCTCCATCAACGTACCACCCGCCATCGTTAAAAAAAACACACTACATGACACACCAACACAAAAATTAGTAATAAAAAAAATAATAATGCGTAAAAAGAAATCAATGTGGGAATGTGCGTCGCGCCAACGAGAAGCCAACCTAGCTCAGCATAGTGCTGTTGGAACAAAAGCAAATGGACTACAGCGTTGATATTCTGCTAGGGCTTCATAATACACCCACGAGTATCTACGAGGAGTGGAAATTAAATTTTAACCATACCATACCATCAGCCTGTGTCTCCCCGATGCTAGATATAGGCCTGTCCTAAGGCTCGCCACCACACACGATCTAGTGACGACGACATATAACTAGCGACTCGTGCTAGCTTCGCTTCGGTTTATAAGTTTTTTTTTCAATTTTTTTTGGAAATATCAATACAATGTATAAGCCTATGTCTACCCTGATTTTTGAAATCGGTTCCGTAGTTCCAGAGATTACCTCCTACAACCAAACTTACAAACATTACCTCTTTATAATATTAATAGGTATAGACTAAACTTTAAAATTGAAGTTATTTAATTTAATTAATAAATAATTAACTAATAGGTATCAAAAATAAAACGTCGCCTCTGTTTGTTTGTCGGCTTGCTTCTACCACGCAGCAATGGATGTACGAATCGAGCTTGAATCTTTGTACGGACCTTCTTGAGAACCACGGAAAGGACTTAGGCTACAAAACTAAGGTTCCCGCGGGATAGTGTGCACGCGGGCGAAGCTGCGGGCAAAATATAGTGTAATACAAAATACAACTATAGATACTATGGTTCACCTGAACAAGCGAAGTTCCAGCTGTGCTTTTCAATCTCCACTCGACCACTCGTTTGTTCAGTTGTCAGTTCCACGACATACGTGACTGGCCCATTGCCAGCTTGCTTATTTTTTCAACAATGTGGGAGCTACTGTAGATAATCGAAATCATCATAATAATAAACCTTTGTGAAAAATTTGAAAATTGCCGTATTAATGACTTTATTGATCGAATTTATGTACAACAATTGGCGCCTTAAACAACGTTATTTTAACTTCTTTAGTACATCGAGCAAACCTGCGAACCAACATGTTACATCTGACCGCTAATGTCTTGCGTTGCCTCTCTATGTCAGCGTTATAAGTGAGATCCGCGGTGACGATATGTCCCAGGTATTTGCCTAAAAAGGGTGACGGCACCGACCCGGCCAACTACAGGCCAATAGCGATCAGCTCTCCAAAGTGATGGAGCGTGTTATAAACACACAGCTCCTTGGGTACCTAGACGATCACCAGTTGATTAGCGATCGTCAATATGGATTTCGCCATAATCGCTCGGCTGGTGGTCTTTTAGCGTATTTAACACATCGCTGGGCTGACGCCATTGAGAGTAGAGGCGAGGCTCTGGCTGTAAGCCTAGACATTGCGAAAGCTTTTGACCGGGTATGGCACAAATCGCTGCTTTCCAAGTTACCATCTTTCGGGATACCCGAGGGACTAGGCGAATGGTTTACCAGTTTCCTGACTGGACGGAGCATCAGAGTCGTTATCGATGGTAGCTGCTCTGACACCATGTCTATTAACGCTGGCGTCCCGCAAGGCTCCGTGCTGTCTCCAACTCTGTTCCTTCTGCATATCAACGACCTGTTGCAAATTGGTGACATATGTTGCTATGCGGATGACAGCACTGGAGACGCCTTGTACAGGGGTCGCGCCAACATCCCTCGAGTCGGAGTGGAAGAGAGTTGCGCCAGGCTTGTGTCTGAAATCGAAGACTTTCTAAATCTAGTCTCGATTTGGGGTTCCTTGAACCTAGTGGATTTCAACCCCAGTAAGACGCAAGTCTGTGCATTCACGGCTAAAAAAACCCCTTTGTCGTAGCACCTCGCTTTCAGAGCATACCTCTTAAGATCTCGGAGAGTATTGGGATCCTTGGTGTCGACATTTTCAGCAAAGTCGAATTTAGAGGTCATCTGGAAAGTAAGGCCAAAATGGCCTCCAAAAAGCTCGGTGTGCTGAACAGAGCGAAGTGGTACTTCACCCCTGGGCAACTCCTAATGCTTTACAAAGCTCAGGTGAGGCCCCATATGGAGTATTGCTCACATCTCTGGGCCGTCGCACCGAAATACCAATTAGACCCATTTGACTCCATTCAACGACGTGCTGTTCGTATTGTCAACGATCCCACTCTCTCGGGCAGTTTAGAACCCCTCAGCGTTCGGAGAGACGTTGCATCTCTCTGTGTGTTCTACCGCCTGTACAATGGGGAATGCTCTGAAGAATTGTTCAATATAATTCCCACCTCGGGTTTCTACAACCGCACCTCCCGTCACAGAAGTGCGGTCCATCCGCATTTCCTAGATACGGAGGTGTCGCGTACTGTTCGGTCCAAAAATTATTTTATATCGCGAACCCATAGGCTGTGGAACGAACTGCCTCAAGAGGTCTTCCCATTAAACTACGACATGGGGTTCTTCAAGAAAGCTGTGAATAGGATTTTGCTAGGTCGGCGGCGCGCCCGCATACCCCCTGGTGTTGCAGGTGTCCATGGGCGGCGGTAACACTTACCATCACGTGAGACCGCTTGCTCATCCGCCCTCTTCTCTATAAAAAAAAAAAAAAAAACTGCGACACTGTTTAACATTTGACCGTTTAGAGAGTTACAAGCGGGACGGAAAGCTCGAGCTTACGCCTCACCCGAAACACCAACAGTTCACTTTTCTAGCATTATATATAAGTCCATGTGACTTGGGTACATACCTCACACATTCGCAATAGCCTTCTGAGTGCACTGATCGAAGGACTCAGCAACACCATACCATTGACGTAGCTGGTATTATTGATTATTTTATTATCCTTTATACTTTACATAAGAATATGCATAGATTTTTGGATATATATAATTATACATATATCTATGTTTACTAAAATAAATTCTTCACTTGTTAGTTTAACTTCATACATTGCTCGTACACCACCTTATATATATTTATTTTTGAGACTGTATAAACAAAAAAAACAGACAATTTTATTTAAATAGTTAACCGTGGTAATTACATATATGACTTGTACCGTTTCTTTCTTTCGACGTATAGGTATTTAGCTTTAAACAAATTTGTATTTGGTGTAAATCTAGAATATGATGTACCTATGCAACAAATAAATGAATTTTTATTTGTCTTTTATGTTATGACGTATTGCCATTTGGGTTTTGTATGTGTGGCGTCTTCACTTGACGAGTGTCGGTCGTCCACTGAGTTTCAGTCAGCGATGTGGGCTAACCACATACGTAATATTCCGCACAAGCTACAATATACTCTATTCTGGCTACGTAAGATAAATAATTGAAATGCCTCTTGACCCTGAAATGTGATCGGAGTGAAGCAAGGCGTAGGAGATTTTTACATGATGATTTTTTTTTCGGAATGGCTAAATTCTTCTAGCCCTAATGGCCTTTCAAGAGTCACATGTATAGTTTAGGTCGAGCGCAGAAGGAGCTAAAAGAGTGTGTGCAACAACGAGCCTAAGGGCTCCGCCGCCTGTCTACTGGCGGAAGGAACAGACCTCGGCTTAGGGCGTTGGGAGGGTACCGTGGGATCGCGAGTCGGTGAACATTTGACATGATGAAGTAATACGTTCTCAGATATAATGAGAGTAATTATTATCAAATAGTTTGTGACTGCGAAATTGTAAAAGATTTTTTAGAGTGACCCTTTTGGACAACGGTGCTTTTTTTTTTTCAAGGGTCACCGGAGGACTACGGTGCACGATGAATAAAATGGTTTATACCGACCGTCATAATTTTCGAACTACGGAACCGATTTAGCTCATATTCGAGCATAACTAAGTTACACTTTGATCCAAATCCATTAGGAAATGCCCCCTCCCTGCAGTTTGTGTATAAATTTCGTTATAAAATATTATAGACCATGAAACTGGTTGATATCGAAATTTTTTTCGAAATTCGAAGAAATCTACCTAGAAATGGCAGCAATGTGTCTTTCCAAAAATCATGCGTTTCTTCAGCAATCATATTATCAGTTAGAATTACGTGGTGGATTATGCTTACAAATCCCTCGTAATCGAAAGGAGCGATAAAAATTTACAGTTGGATTTTAGACTGACACTATCGATAAGTTTATTAAATTCGAAACGCTTTTGTGTTGCTATGTTATATAAATGACTGAATTTTATTACAATGAATATCTCATTTTTATGATTATTATACGTACTGATGTATCATCATAAAAATGAGATATTCATATGTTAATATTAATAATTAATAAAAATGAGATATTACATACATATAATAAAAAAGTAAAAGGGGTCGCTATATAGACTTAATTTAAAAAAATTGGGCGTTTCTTTAGAATCTATGGTAAAGAGCCCGAAACAGTAGTTTTTAGAATTTTTGTCTGTATGTCTGTTTGTTTGAGCATCACGTAGGCACTACTCAACGGATTTGGATCGAGTTTTCACTAGTGTCCAGAAAAACTGGTCATCTTCATATAACACGAGGAAGTTGAGTTGTAGAAAAAATAAAAAAAATACTTTTAATAGATTTACTCAAAAATTACTGGATGAATTTTAACGAGGTTTACGCTCTCGTGTAGCTCAGCATTCAATCTTTATCTTATCTTGTTCCAATATCTTATCCTTAAATGCTTTATATTAGGAGTAGGCTGAAAAAAAAATCATTAAAATATTTATTGTTTTTTAGCGCAAAAACTATAATAAGTAATTATTAATGAATTAGGATTTCCGCTGTTATATAGCTTATTATCCGAAAGAAAATTTAGACTATGTGGCATGGTAATAAAATATCTTTGCGACATTAGGAAGCTCAACAATAAAAATTAAGAAATTTTCTTTTTTGTATGTATCGCCAGTTTCCACCGACATGGCTATCCGTGGCTATCGGAAACTTTGTGTAGCAATACATGGACACATGATACATGACGATGAACTGCACCCGTGTTATCTATTAATAATGATTGGCCTAATACAATATTTTATTACATTTATCTTTATGTTTTTTATATTTACAAAATAAATACACATTCAATTCATGTACCCACAGGATGTAACTAATCGACTCCTGAAGCCAGAAACCATAGATTTTGCTCTTGATTCCGAATTTATTGACATAAAATATATAATATATTCGTGTAATGTGTAGGTAATGTAAAATAACGTGAATTTCTCAAAACCACTGGATTCTAGTCCTTGTTACTGGAGTATTAAGGTATCAATACGGGTATACGTTGACCTTTTGCTGACTGTACCTGAAAATTTTACCTGTACGTTTGTACATTTATATATAAAGAAATAAACGATTAGTCGAAAAGCGTGTAATTCAGTTAAACCTTCGAATTATGTAATTAATTTTCCGTTTTATCGAATCGATCGACATGCAAAATGTTTTCACCTGTCCAAGGAGCGTTAAGGTCGCGACCGTGGCTTGAACCGTGAGAGATTTCTGATTGCGGTCAATAATATTGGGCAAGAGTTTTACGAATTGAGACGCCGCGGTCCAAGCCGCTCGCCCGTCCATTTGTTGAACGACGCCTGATAAGGTGCAAGTGCATTCTTGCATAGTACAGCAATGGCTCGGTGGCACTGTGTCTGTCTGTTTTTGTGCATACTCTCCTTTGGGGGTAAGTAGTTTTTAACATACACATGTTATCACGTGCAGAAAAAATTAAGTGATTATTGATACGATTAATTATTTCTGGGATCCAAGAAAGATCAAACGTTGCTTGTATTCTTTGTCCATTTTTATTCAATAACCTGACATGTTATAATATGCAGAAAAAAATTAAGTATTTTCTTGATCCCCTTAACCCTTCCTAAAATGAAACAGCAGAGAATCACATGAATGTTATTTTTGTTATTTGTTTTTATTCAGTAATCCCAAGTGATATTCATATGAGCTTATGAATTCATCAATGATTTTTTTTATTATTGGCTCTCATATAAACATACAGTTGGGATCATTATCAATTTTTTTACATAAAAAAATAAATAAATTAACATCTTTTTTATAATCGATAACACATTTTAGAGCCCCAGGAAGCCGTAGACGGATCATGCTGCGTCCAAGAAGCCCCAGCCCCACCCCCACCAGCAGAAGAAGAAATCGTCAAGGATATAGAACTGGATGCCTGCCCGGAACTGAGCGGGCAGATCATCGGAGGCAGGCCCAGTTCCGTCAACAGGCACCCGTACCAAGTCTCCATGATACTGAATGGAAACTCCTTCTGTGGTGGATTCCTCATCAGCAGGGACTATGTGATGACAGCTGCTCATTGTGTTCAGAAGTAAGTGGATATTTTGTTATTTCCTTTACCATACCACACCATAAGCCCATATCTCTCTACTGCTGGATATAGGCCTCTTCCAAGAATCCCGTCACTCTTCGGCTCTTCCCACTCAACCACCATCGGCGAATTTCGTTAAATTTGTAATTCCTTTATATGAGTAAAATTTCGGTATATTTTCACGATGGCGATAGTCGTGGGTATTCACGACTCTTCGGAGTGTTTCGGCTCACTTAATCCGGCTGCACTCGCGGATCCGACTCCTCTTAATCATTCCTTGACTCCGTTGATTCACCTGCTTATATTTTATAACAGCCCGAGAGCGACTCATTCGCTTTGCATCATGTTCGTTCATGTAACTCAGCAATCCAAAAATGAAAGGAATAAATAACTCCTCGGAGTCGATAACAGTTCGCTGGAATCATTAAGAGTTTCGGCTCTGCTCGCGGTTTCGGATCATTCATTGAATCCGGTGTTACCCATCTCTAGATGGCGAACGTAGGCATATCTAAGGAAGGAAGTAATCTTTACCGTCAGATTATTGCTTGACGCTGTCATTATGGTCTTTTTGATTTCTATTTATTAATTTATTGTTATTAATTCTATTTATAATTGTTTTTATCATCACGATAACCTTTGTTATTGAACATAGGTTTAAAAATATGTAGTCATCATGTTCTAGGTATTTAGGTATTTCAGAAATCAATAGATTTCTGATATTTTGGATATCCTAATGTAAATTTTTTACATAATTAAAATTTCTCTTCCTACGCTAGATGATGGTTTCTTCCGAAGCTTCCAGTGTTATCTTTATGATCTTAAGTATTTTGAAGCTGATGGTGCTGATGCATGGATTTCATCAAAAAACTAAGAAATGTCTCATTCTCATATCCTATCACTTTCCGTTATATTTTATTCTACCAGCATTGTTCTAATATATTTTTTAAGAAATCACGGTGATACTGAGTGATTTTGCAAATTTTTTGACATTCATAATCTATATGGGACATGAAATTATTATTATTGCCTTAACCTTGCGAAAGTTATCAGTGCTATTTGCAGCCTATAAAATAATTCTGCATAGTTTATTGGTTAGTTAGTTTCAGCTCTAATTATTCATGCTGCAATTATTGAGCGATGCCAGTAGTGCCATGAAAGCGTTGTAAATCCACGCTACCGTCCGGTTTTGCAAATTGTCACCACGGTGTCATTAAGGTGTACAAATTCCTCCGAGTTCGTCAGTAGGCATTAGGCAAAGCATAGCTAAATGAAATAAACTACTAAAGAACGCAAAAAAATAGCCCTGACCCTAAGTAAACCGTTTTTGTCTCAAAATATTTGAATGAAAAAAAAAAAAAAAAAGGAACATTAATTTACAGCGGTATCTAACAGGTTTCTTTTTTCGCGAGGTTCTTGACCTCTCTGGAGGCAGCGGGATCACGTGATCGACAATGGAAGAAAATTGCAATTTTAATGTGCCTTAAAAAGGCCACGATAAAAATGGATTAGTCTGGTTTTACTCGTAACACCAATGTTACGATGCTCCCATTATCTCTGTCCACTATAAGTCCACGGCAGGAAGTCGCTAATTTGAGGTATATATTTTTTAAAATAAAAAGTGCTAGGCTCCTTGTCTCACTTTGGATTTACAATATAGAAATTTAATCTTTCATTACTCGATAGCTTCAGAGAAATCGATTTATTGCATTAAAGTGATATCTCGATATTGAAAGCGAAAACACAAACAGTAAACTTGTAAACTGTATCCTTTAAAAATAATTGATTATGCTCATCAACTTACCCCCGCGTTGCACGGATATATTTTTGGATATATTCATATTACCGTCAATGTTAACTCCATTTTATGTACACATGTTTATGCTTTCAATCGACTGCAGTAACAACAGTAGCTCGCCCGCGTTTAGTCAACGTTGTAGGGGAGAGGCGTACAAAATGAAATAGGTGGGTAAAATGACATACTTGCTTTTTTCCAAAACCACAGACAAATTAGTTCTCATAATGACCCGTAGAGGGCCGTTTAGTAACATCTTATATCCTGTGGAGGCGCCAGTCGCGTTCGGTTGAGCATGTGAAGCGGACACGTGTTTGTGTGAATTTTGCATTTACGAGTTTTGTTTGGATGGATTTTGTTTCTTCGAAAAAGTTAGTATTGTCTTACATTTATTAGTTTTTAGTGGCTTAATTTTATTGTTTTATTTGTAAATAACTCCTATTATGTGTTGAAATCTCAAAATTATTCGCGAAATTAAAGTTACTAATTTCTTATATTTAAGGTTATAAAGTGGACAAAATGGCATACCACTTGTTCGGGTAAAATAGCATAGTATGTCGTTTGACCCACCTTTTTTTCTTCTTTCAGATAATCGATAATCATGCCTCGCAACTATTCTAGAAAAACAAACCGACAGGGTTGGAAAATAAAGGTTGGAATCCTCTATAGAAAAGGCAATTGACGCTGTGAAGAAAAATGAAATGGGTTGGCTTTTAGCTTCTAAGGTGTTTAGCGTACCACAATCAACTCTTAGAAGACATGCACTGCGCAAAAATAAAGTCTTAGCTCCAACTACAAAAGGTACCTACGAGTAGCTACCAAATCAGTTTTTTTAGCTTCCGCAGTTGGTTAACATGATAAGATTGAATTTAATTACTTACCTTATTCTTTTAGGTATGGGAAGGTACGGGACTGTGTTCACTCATGAGATGGAAAGAGAGCTGGTTGCACATATAAAGTTGCTGGAAACCAGATTGTTTGGTTTCACACGGAAGGAACAATGAAAAGAAAACCGCTGGTAAAGAGTGGCTGGCTGGATTTCGTCGAAGAAACCCAGACATATATTTGAGGAAACCCGAAGCAACTTCAGCTGCGAGAGCCCAAGCCTTCAACAAGCCGCAAGTAGCCCTATTTTTCAACACTTACCAAGAAATTATTCAGAGCAATAACATTTCTCCGCATAGACTCTATAACGTCGACGAATCAGCTTTATCGACTGTTCAAAGACCACAAAAGGTGTTTGCTACCACTGGACGTAAGCAGGTTGGGGCTTTAACTAGTGCTGAAAAGGGGTCTCATGTGACTGTTGTTTGCTGCATGAGTGCAAATGGTCATTTCATTCCACCGTGCCTAATTTTTCCTAGAAAAATAATGAAACAGGGGTTAATAGACCAAGCTCCAACCAGTAGTTTGGGAATTGCACAAGAATCAGGTTGGATTTTCACTTTCACTCAGGGCACTTTCAGACGCAAGTGAAAGCTAGCATTGAGGACAAAGTGCTTTTGATAGTTGATGGACATATCAGTCATAAAGTTATAGAAACTTTAACATTCGCAAATGAGAATGTAATCATTATGGTGTGCTTACCGCCTCACTGTACACACCGCATGCAACCCTTGGACGTATCTTTCTATGGTCCACTGAAGACCTATTTTAATCAAGAAGTGAGCACTTGGTTAAAGAGCCATCCAGGCCGAGTTGTCACTCACTTTCAAATAGGTTCCATTCTCAACAAAGCTTATGGTAAAGCAGCAACAGTCCAGACGGCAGTGAATGGGTTTCAAAAAACAGGTCTCTGGCCTGTCGATTCAAACATATTTCCCGATTATTTATTTGAGCCTGCGGAGACGACAAATATCCCCATGCAAAGCTCTCCGGTAGAATCCGAAGAAGGCTTATCAACAGCAGAAAACCTATGTATTTCTTCAGCAGATCGACCTCAGGTTGAAGATGGCTCTACATCACTGATAGTTGCGAGTACATCAACCATAGTCAACCCACCTACTACCTCCACATCCACAGCCCAATCTATATACAAAGCTCCTGCAATACCTATGACAACTTCAGCATCTAGATTGATACTCCGAGATACAAATATCAATGTTCCAGTAAGCGTGTTATCTCCAGTGCCGGCAGGAATATATGTGACTGGGCAAGGCAAAAGAAAACCACGAAAAAAACCAACAGTATTGTTGTTAACTTCAACCCCAAACATGGAAGAAGCTAAAGCAAAATCTGCTCCTCCACCTGTCCCAAAGAAAAAAACGAGAAAGGAGACAAAAGCTTTGAATTTCAGTTCTGATAGTGAAAACGATTTCACATCGCAATTTGACACTGAAGATGGAGATGAAGATTGTCCTTGCATTTATTGCAACGACCTCTACTCAAGGTCTAAGCCGAAGGAGGTTTGGTTACAGTGCTTGATATGTAAAAGATGGGCTCATGCATCGTACGCAGATGTTCCGAAGAAGACGAAGTCTTTCACGTGTGAACTCTGCATATAATGAACGGATTTTCATTACAAATGTGGTATGCCATTTTGTACATACCACCTATGTCATTTTACCCGCCTAGGGCGGACAAAACGGTTTTTATTCAAGTTTTTTAGATATTATCAATAATTATATTATTATTGTTTTTAAATGATTGATCTCTTTACTCCGACTAAGTAATGAATCAAAGAATATAAAGATACATTAAGTGTTGAAAAGTATGAATAAATAAAGATTTTATGACTGATTTAATAACTAGTATGTCATTTTGTACGCCTTTCCCCTAAGTTTATCGTGGTAGTCAAATGGTAACGGTAATGTTAACGTGGCCAGTTAAGTGCTCACAGCGGCTGTGTAATTGCAGCGTGCACCCTCCCCTCCAAGTATCGAGATATTAATCGTCTGGTTGCGGTTCACAGCAACTAGACTACATAGTATGTTATACGGTACAGTCATCATACTTTAAAATTGTCTTTTGCAGCGTAGCGCCAAGTGCCATCCGTTTACGAGTTGGGAGTACACGTCGGGACACCGGCGGTCGTATCGTCCAAGTTGCAAACGTGACCGTCCATCCTCTGTACGGAACCCCACAGTTTGACAACGACATAGCAGTGCTACGATTGGCCCAACCACTAACGTTCAACCAGACCATCAGGTCGATAAGGCTGCCACAGCCGAGGCAGGCTGTGCCGCTCGTTAGGCTGACTGTCACAGGGTGGGGGCTTACTGCGGTATGTTATTACCAGCGTAGAATTATAATGTCTAGTATGTACATGCTCTAGCTAATTGTAAGGCCTCTGAATGAATCAAAGTACATTAACATGACTGTAAATCGATGTCAATCATGGCAACCTCCTGAATTTGAATTATTGCGTTTTTATTGTATTGTTTGATAAAGCCCAGGCTGTGCTAATAACACACGCTTTACCTACCTTTGAAGGTTTAAGAATCGGGATGTAGATTCAATATTGAGAAGGATGGGGAAAATGGAGAGGGGATGGGCAATTGTAATGAGATGGGCAGGGAAACAAGTTATGGCAACTCCCCTAAATACGTTGGTATGTTTAATGGCAGACTGCAATGCTTATAAGAGAGTTCAGAATAAGACCATTCAGACGCGCCCAGTCTGCTGTGAGATGCATTGTCCTCTTCCGTACATTTCTTTCTGAACGATTAAAATCCTTGTAAGCCCCAATGAACTGTCAAGTGTTACTGCACATATATATAGGTAGTTTATGGCGAGTGCTGAATGGCCTTTGTCAAGGAAAAATTTATACAGCAAAAAGCCTGAGGAATCCCATGCCAAATGTCTGGAGGAAAAAACAGGCTTTGGATTAGAGCGTCGGTTTGGGAGGGCAAGGTGGGATCACGTATTAATGAAAAACGCCGAGGTACGTGCCGATACCCGATACTAGTGTCGACTGAAGGCCGTGTGTGTTGGCGGTGTTGCAGGGGTTCTTATTTCCGCTGGCGGGGATTGTGGCTTCCTGTAGTGTTCCCAGCATAGAAATTATGAGATTATTAGTTATTAATTAACATTTAACTGTTAATACTTTAACAACCTTTAATACTTCTTCCAGCCCCGTGCCCGGCGAATTCCACGGTCGATGATGGAGGCTCAAGTACCGGTTGTACCGAGTTGGCTCTGTCGACTTTCGTATGGAGACTCGCTAACAAACAACATGTTCTGCGGTGGACACTTTCTGATCGGTGGCGTGTCGTCTTGTCAGGTAATGGACTTATTTACCTTATTAAACGGGTCTTAACACGAGTGTTTACCTCATTTATGGTAAACTTAATTGGTCAGTAAAATAAGCAAGGTGAACATTCGCGTTGAGACCCGTTTAAATAGATAAATGTGTGTGAAAAACGTAAATGTAATGGACTTGTAATAGTGATTTTAATTTTGTCGCAAATATTTTGCAAAATCTTTAGTGATAAGTCATCTGCATTGTAACTTTACTATTTTCGTATCTCGTGTCACGTCTAAATCTAATCTTATTTATATAATAGTGATTTTAAAACAAATTTAGTAGATAAAAACAATTTACTGTAGGATTGTGATTATTTGGCGCGTTGCAGAATAAGTCTTGTTCTAGGTAATTGTAAACTAGGTAATCAGATATCGCCTTGGAGACCAGGGTTAGAAGATGGATTTAGGGTACACAAACGATTCTATTGAGTCCGAAATCATCGAGAATCCGGAAAGATGGCTACTTATCCCCGATAAGACCAATAAGATAATAGTTATTTTAGTATTAGAGTTACCAGAGTAAAACGAGAGCAGGATTATCTTTTTATTTGTCGGTTTTGTTCATAATTTGTCTATGGATGACCACATATAAACCTCTGACCGACATTTTCCAAATTCATCTTTCTTTTTCATCTTCTTAAAAGTAATGATTGAACCATAATGGGTTTTAATTTAAAATTTCTGAATTGCAGGGTGACTCCGGTGGTCCGGCTGTGTTTAGAAGTATTGCGTTCGGAGTAGTATCATTTGCGAGGGGTTGCGCATTGCCACTCTCACCCACAGTCTTCACGAACGTTGCCGCTTTAAGAGACTGGGTCACGGAGAATACGGGAATCTGATCCTCATAATCAAATATCCATCGTATTAGACTTGTGTCAATGGCTTGAATTTACTACAGAAAGCATATTAAGCTGCGTTTTCGTTCAGTGCACTCAACAATTCTGAGTGAGCGAGCATTCTAGCTGAACCACCAAATGAACATGTTTACTGGCTCTTGAGGATTCAGGTTTGACGTTGAGATTGAAATACACACAATACACAATTCATTTATTGCTTTCATATGGTTACATTGATTATTATAGGTCGATTAAATTTTAAAAGGTATTTTTTGATATGGTCTAAACCCCACGATCTTTATTTTTATGTAGTTTAAATAAACTTTGCTTACCTAAAACTCTTCATACACCGAGTAAAAACGCGGCTGTAGAAGACTTGCATTTTTGGGTGATGTTATCATTATATTGAACGATGTTAGCACTAAGAATACTCTTATTATGATTAGAAGTCGCTTGCGATATCTGACTTTGCTGCAATACATCCCACAGTGAATTCTAGTGCAGGCTATTAAAATCTACTGTCACCCCAGTAAAGGGAAGACATCATAACATTCTCATGAAGTTCATGATAGGATTAAAGCGAGTGGTAACAAATTCAGTGACAATATAAAAGAAAACATAGATAGATTCTTTTGCCGTAAAAAATGACAGCGTGCGATTGAAAACTCAAACCGTCAAATAGAGAGAGTCAGAATCAACTGCCAAATGACATACTGCAGAGGGCGGGAGTCGGGTCATACATTCTAAAACAAAAGCTTCTTACAAAGTGTTACGGGCATTATAAAGTGCAGATTTTATAGTAATTGATTTTATGTTCTGCGTTGAATTTGTTTTGTCATTTGTTATTTTTGTAATATTATATAGCCATGCCAGATATTGTTGACTGTATTGACTCGAATATAGATAAAAGACGCCATACTCATTCTTCCACACACTTATGATGTTGACGCTATAATCATTCTTCCGCACACTTATGATGTAGGCGCTATAATCATTCTTCCACACACTTATGATGTTGGCGCTACAATCATTCTTCCGCACACTTATGATGTAGGCGCTATAATCATTCTTCCACACACTTATGATGTTGGCGCTATAATCATTCTTCCGCACACTTATGATATTGGCGCTATAATCATTCTTCCACACACTTATGATGTTGGCGCTATAATCATTCTTCCACACACTTATGATGTTACCGTTATAATCATTCTTCCACACACTTATGATGTCGGCGCTATAATCATTCTTCCTCACACTTATGATGTTGGCGCTATAATCATTCTTCCACACACTTATGATGTAGGCGCTATAATCATTCTTCCGCACACTTATGATGTCGGCGCTATAATCATTCTTCCACACACTTATGATGTTTATTTTATTCAGGTGTTTGACATTAATAATGTTATTAAAGATATAAAGTCGCACTTATAAGAAAAAAAATATTTCGGTTCCAGATTTAAAATTTTGTAAGTCTTTACAATATTTAGTAAACGCAGTGGAGTTGTGGTGAGTGGTTGTACTGTTTCAGGTTTTTTTAAAAAAAAATATTACAGAGTAATTTAAATATAATGTCATTGTATAAACCATAGAGTAAACCATCTAGAATAGTCTGTGATATAAAGTTGTGTAAATGTTTACGATTGTGCTCATCACTGTTGATGTTTATTGCGCTTATTTATTTTGTTATGTTTATTTTATAATAAATTTTAAGAAATACTTTTGTTTTATTATATTAAAATAATAATTAAGTTAAGAATGTACTAAGTCTATGTAATTTGGACTATTTTTTACTGTATGTTCTAAAACTTTAATGTTATTCAATGTTTGTTAAAACCTTTTCTAGGTGAATTAACGGTTGTGAGTATAATCAGACGGTCTCTAATTTGTATAAATTCGAAATAGATACAATTGTTATATGTTGTTTCCAGGTAGAAAGAGATTATACCTTGTACACTCCCCTGTGGTCTCGTGTCGTGCAAAACAGTTGCCTATGTAATGTCGTTGTATTTCAACACAAAATATGACAAGTACAAATACGTACGAGTATTTCCTGTGCAGCGCTATTCTTTTCTCTATAAGGTCATACACCAAAGTGTATACAAATAAGAATCTACCTGTATAACTAACAGAAATCATCTTTTTCTCTACTGTGGCATATTCGTAACTGTATAATTACCTCGTAACTGCAACCTATTTAATAAAAATCACCGCCGGGAGGTGGCTCCAGTGGAAATGGCTGAGTTCACTGTTTTCCGTATATTTTTTTTTTTAAATTATTTTTCGACAGTATGTTTTAAATGCTGAATTTAACCGGTAATTGGCTATTTGACAATTTTCGAGCAAGTATTTTGAAACATGCGAAATATGTTTATAACACCATACAGAATTGCTTCTTTTAAAAAAAGAACTTCAGAATTTAAATTCTCGCGAAAACAGTTAGTCACGTGACATCTTGGGTCTATGACGTCACATCACTATAAAACAACTTGTATTCCGAGAAGATGGTTTATATTTTTTCCTCTGGAAATTGTTAAAAATGACTTAATTATCGTATAAGCGTGGTCTTCAACTACTAATTCAGAAACCTTGGCTGGCGTGCGCACAAAAACTCACCAAAGCTTCATCTTTTTTTTTTGTTAGGAAAGACAATCAAGGAAAATCCTCATGGACACCTGGGAATGGGGGCCCAGGTAGTGCCGGACTCTTACCGGCTAAAAAACCTTGATTTGTCTTAACATCATGAATGTCTAAATTCTTGTGGCCCTAGTGGCCTTTCAAGAGTCACCGGTCGTGTTTGATGTGGGGCGAGCGCAGAAGGCGCTCAGCCAGGAACAAAGTGTGTGTTGTAATGAGCCTAAGGGCTCCCCCGCCGGTGAACCGGCGGACGGAACGGACCTCGGCTTAGGGAGTTGCATTGGGGGGATACCGCGGGTTCGCGGGTCGGCGAGAAGCGCCCAGGCACGTGCTGATACCTAGTAAAAGTGTTGGCTGAGGGCCGGTGTGTGTTAACGGTGTAACGAGGGGGACGTCCACGTCTCCGCCGGCGGGGACGGTGCCGGTGTCTGTGTGCTGTGTTTGAGTGCAGACCAAAGTTTCATCGCAATCGGATGAATGGTATAGGAACGCATACGGAACAAACAAAGAAACAGTAATTTTTATATACATATATTACAGATCATATCTATATTGCCACCTACACTTCATATAATTTCCCTAAATTCAAATCCCAAAACATACATGTTTTTCCAAACAAATACGTAACATTTTACTCACGAGTTCAAGGTTCCACGTCGGCATTTTTTTAAATAAGTTCATTTAATATTACATCTCTTAAAATTCCAGGTGTACGAAATGTTCCTCATCGGGTACCAGTTCAAGGTCTTATCTCCAATTTTCACCATCCACTGGGGCCTGCAAGCCCGGCGGACCAGGCCTCTTTGGCGGGAGAAGCAAAACGAAAAAAATAGAAAACACTTCGAGACTTTCAAGAGGGAACTCTTTGCTCGGTACAGGAGGGATCCCCTCCATCTCTTGCGGAGGCCTCCCCAGCAAGGTAAAAAGGCCTAGGCCTCGCTAGGCCGCGCAGTATCCATTGCCGGCCTCATAATAATTTCAGTATTGCAGAGGCTTATTTGACAGGAAAACTGTCAGGAATCCTGGACTATTGTGATTGAACATAAGACTTTATTGTTGATTTTCCATGACGCTAATGATAGATGACCAGTGATTAGTCTATTATAGTGAATCGTAGTTTAAGCTCGAGTTGATTTTGTGGATGGTTTCTGTTAGATTAGTATTTAGATTTTATTTAATATCATTTGTTATACAAATTTAAAGAAATTTAGGTTTAAGTGGTCAATAAGACGTCACCGACCCCCGCGCGTTCATATTTTTAAAAAATAACTATAGCACAGGTTTTAAGTCTTCTTAAAACTTTTCTGTTGATATATATAATATATAAAATATATATGACGGATATAAATAGAAATGACTTCTCAATATCAAGAAACTTTTGTTAATTAGGATTTTTTTATATTGGAGTTAGATGCATAAATATGTACCTGGCTACAAGCTAGAAAGGAACTCATATACTCTGGCCAAGCCTCTCCCTCCAAGAATTCGGGCCGGAAGTATGTTTACCAAAAAAATTAGAGCTCAGTAATTGTTTTTTTTTTTTTAAATTAATACATTTTTGACTACCTACACTATGGCCGAGCATTAATTCCAGTTGACACCTCCAGAGTGTTACAAGGCTTTAAATGAGCATGGTGGCGAATACGGCAGCCATTTTGAATTAATATCAGTCTATACCTGTTGAGAAAAAGTGACACCATCCGTCCAATTTAGCATAACGCAGCGTTGATTGGTCAATTGAGGAACGTTTCCTCTTGTAATATGTGAAATCACGTGACTGATGGTAGTGACATCACTCTTTTTCAACTTGAACACAGAGTATAGTGACAGATTTACTGTATATGCTGCAGTGTAGGTAATAAGTTCTAAAGGATTTTCTTTTAGTGCCCAAAATAGTCATGTTTTTATTTACATTTTCCGTACTTTCACCGAAAATAATATTTAACATATTAATTATTTTCATCTCGTTCAGCCATACAACTCTCATAATTATAATGAAACTTGTTATTGTAAGTCTCTCTAAAGAAGTTTGGTTTAATTGGTAATGGATGTATGATTTATGTCCATCAATTCGCACTGGCCAGGCTCGTGACCTGCAGTGCGTAGATATAGGCCAATATATTTAGGTACTCGTACTTATATGACTGTTATACGAAGGTTATACATTCGAAATTCCTAATGGAAGTTTATTGCGCTCGCTTGTATACAATATAATGGGAAAAGGGTCATTCCTCTATCTGCCCGATGGAATAAGATGGGATTTGGAGATTTCTCTTACTAAGGCCCATTTACACAAGGAGAGTTTCTCGACCGCGAGTTTCTTGGATATCGGTCTAAAGCTAGCACAGACAAATGTTATCATCATCGCTGTTATGCCCGTTATCATCATGTGAACCATTGTGGGCTAGAATTGTATGTAGTTTGGTCGCATATGAGAATCGTATAGTACAATATCCTACCCATTCTTCAAATTTCTTTACCAACTCTTTCACTGTGCAGGCTGCTAGGCTTTGGAACTCCTTACCAGTTGTCATTAGACCTGCTCAGTCGCTGCCTAGTTTTAAAAGGCAAATTAGAAATCATTATTCCATTAGTTAGTTCCTTTGCATTTCTACTTTCTTTCTTTACCTAATGATTTCCTCTCGCTACGTTTTTGTTTCTAACCTGTTCTACTTCGTCGCTTGGAGACTTTCAATTCCCTCCTATTTTTCTTTAATCTTATTTACGAACTGATATTGTGCGCAGTGTACATGTAGATATGTATGCATGTATTTATATATTATTAAGTTATTTATTATTATATGTATTTATTATACTATATTTATTGTCGATGAGTATATATTTAACATGATCCATCTCTGGATTTCGGTTCTTTTGCACTACCTATATGCCTTTTATTTTTCTCTATCCTAAGGTTGCCTGGAAGAGATCGCCTCAGCGATAAGGTCGCCTATTGTATTCTGTCATTTATTATTTGTGCACATGTAATAACTATTGTATGCAATAAAGAGTATTTATTATTATTATTAATATCCTCGCCCGAACCGTTGTGGAAACTCTCCGTGTGTTTATAAGTCACACTAGGGGGATAACTCGGCCAGTAAGGTGCGTTCAGGCGGCTGTGAAAGAAAAATATAGGTAATCTTAGAGAATTTATTATTCGGTTCTATATAGTTGCCTGCACGAAAACAATACGAACACAAACAAGCCGTGTCTCAATATCTCATGCGATTGTATGAAGAGAACCTGCTTGTCTTTTTTTACTATGACAAAAGGCACAAGTGATTACGTACTAAAGGTACTATTAGTTATTTTGTGAATATAGTTTGGCATATAAAAGTTGAGAATGGAAAAGCGCGGCAAATTAAAAAAAAGAAGCACCAATAATAGTTGGAACAATAATTTTGGTACTTGAATCTGTACATACATATATAATAAAATTGTAACAGAGTAAATTGTATCTGAAAAAATTGTCTGTCTATCTGAATGCGCGTGTAATAATGAAACTTAGCAAATATATAGCTCATGTACCGGGTTGATATTTAGAGTACTTTCTATGCAGATGTTTATCTATTTCATCTATTATAGAGTTGCCACGGTAATCTATTATGGGGGAATCTATAATCTGGTTCCGCTACTGGGCTAATCCAAATGCTAGTGCCGGACTCTAAACGATGTCGATATATGTTATCGTATATCTAAAATTTAGTAAAGTAAGAGCTTATATATTAGAGCTAGCAACACCGTAATTACCTAGGTAGTGTGACTGTAAAAATAGTTATTATAATAATTAAGATTAGATATATTAATTAATAATAATGTTATATGTTTTTTTAAAGAATTATGTATAAAGTTTAAAAACGTATTGCACAATCTAGCGTAATAGACTACTAATAATAATTTGGTTTAATAAATTATGATAGTTAAAGGCTGTCCCAGATTGAGCGTCGGATTTATTTTAGAAAAAAAATAAAATCATCTTTTCTCTTGCTGTGTGACATGCGGCACCGTCCTGTTGGAACCATAGGTGATCGAGGTCCATATCTTCAAATTGGTGCCAAAATTGATCGAGAGCCATATATTTCCAATTGGTGCCAAAAAAAACTCCTGTAGCATGTTCCGATATCACCACCATTGACCATTGACTATAACCGCATTGCCGGCCTCATTTTAGAAAAAAATGGCCCTATGATCCCGCCGAACCAAAAGCCTTTTCACGAACCTTTTCACTTTTCAAAGTTTTTCACGAATCTCATGAGGATTCTCCAAGCCCCAGATACGACAATTTTGCTTATTAACAAGGTGTTAATTAGTCAAGGTCGAAATGACCGTCGTCACTAAGGATGATTTCTTCGTCAAAATGATGGTCCGCTTCATATTGCTCTATAATTCATACTGCGTTGCCCTTTCGTGTAGCGTTCCACGTTGACTAATTGCAACTGTCATATGTCACATCTACATATACGTCAAACCAGAGTTGCCCACCGCCAAACAAAAGAATAGAATGAAATTTAAATCCGACGCACAATCTGGGACACTCTATATTTAATTATAAAAATATTTTACATAAATCGGGTCTTATGCGGCTACAATTAAAGACCTATTTATTATTTCTACTTGAAGTTTCAAGTAGAAAACAGAAGGAAAGACAAGTCATAAAATAGAAGAAAATAACATATGAGGGACGATGCATGGGAACTAACGAAATCAAAAATTACTAAAAAAGTAATTGATATTTAGTAAAATGTGAATAAGCCGAAAATATACCCGACGACAGAATAACCACGAGTATGTGCTCTGACGTCTTTCATACTTAAAAATGTTTGATTAATAGCTTTTTGTTTTTCCTTATTATTATAATTTCTTTGTGTGTGTAGGTAGTGTGTGTCCAAGGACCTATACATGTCTGACATAAAATTATTTATTATTATTAAAAAAAAAAATAACTAATTGAGCGACAAATCATGATCAACAAAACAATTTGTTTTTTATAACTGAAGCAAATGATTTTATATTACTTAGAATGTGATCACCAAGTCGACAGAGTACGGGAGTCCTGTATCTTTATTTTCGCCAGAGAATTTAAACCTAATCCACCGTTGAATTTGCCGCCATCGATTTGTTAAACTTTTAAACTTTTTATGCTTATATGTTTCTTTGCTGCTCATTTAATGCAATAATAAGAATAATTCATTTATTTCAGACCGTACAGTTTTCAGTGGTTTTGAATAGGATAGTCAAATTTATCACTTATTGTTTCAATGCAACGTGCCCTTTAAATATCTTTAATAAATAAGAACGTTTGATTCCTTCTTATGATGTATTTAATTATTGCGATAATCACGGTGTAGCGTGGAAGGTTATATCATACATGTACGATTTTATCAATAATCTATTTGTTTTTACTGTGTACAAATGAGAGGCCGCCTCTGTGCGCGTGTAAGACCCAATGTACAATATGAAACGTGTATAAATATTAAAAGGCGAAAATATTAAAAGTTACATCTAACTTTATAAATAGGTAAGATATAAGTGATTTCGCTCATGTTTATATATACCAACCATCTCTTAGGACAATTTTGATTGTTATTTAATCTTCTATATAATATAATAAAAATGAATGTTGGTATATCTGATGTTAATAGACTTCGATACCGTTTGACTGATCACCATGAAAGTTGGCACATATATGTATTTTTCATGGAGAAGGTTTTTATGCTATCGACTTTGTTGTAACTCGCTACTTGATGGCGCTGCAGCACATCAACTTCTATACCGTTCAAAAATCATATCGATGGCAAAACAGAATAATTTGTGATTTTATATACAGAGGTAAATAGATATACACAGGCAGGACAACGTCTGCCGGGTATTGCTAGTATACATGTATACATATACGGTATACATAGTTATGTGCATACAACGTGGAATTGAAATAACGCAAAAGTTGAAAATAGATCGGTATCGATCTGTACAGACAGTATAATTGATTGTACCAGTTTATATTGGCAAGTTTGGTTTCACCTCAGGCAAATCTACGGTAACGGCGCTCAGAACAATTATAGGCGCGACTAAGTATTCTACTGCAAAGTATGTGCAGGCGATTTTCTTGGACATCTCTGGCGCCTTCAACAACACCTGGTGGCCGATGATAATGGTCAAAGCCAAAAGGGGAGGTTGTCCGCCAAACATCTATAGGATGCTGACGGACTACTTCACCGACCGTCGGGTGGGCCGTTTCGTCGGGGACCGGGTGGAATGGAAGGTCTCCACTATGGGATGTCCACAGGGATCGGTGTTGGGACCCACGCTCTGGAACCTTCTAATGGATGACCTGCTTCGGTTACCGCTCCCGCCGGGAGTTCAGCTCGTGGCTTATGCGGACGATGTTACGGTCCTCATCGAGGCACAATCGAGAGCAAACATAGAGAAAATGGCGGTAAGTGCATTGCAGCGCATCAGCGAGTGGGGGGTCCGCAATAGACTGGAGTTTTCCCCTACAAAGTCGCAAACAATGACCATTAGGGGGAAATTCCATAGATGACTCACTATCAGGTTCAGTGGTGCTTCAGTGGGGGCTGTCTCATCGGCCAAAATTCTGGGGGTGGTGATAGACGCAGGCCTATCGTTCGTGGAGCATGCGAAATACATAGGTGAAAGCAGCAGTAAATCATTCGGGAAGATGTCCCGGGTGTCGGCCTCATCGTGGGGAATTCGATTCGGGGCTTCAGGATCTTGTACCGTGGTACGTATGTGGCGACACTCACCTATGCCGCGGGGTGCTGGTTTGAGCGTGCGTCCTTGCATGTAGTTCGGAGCGTCCTTCTGCGCACTCAGCGGCCTTCGTTGATCCTATTGACGAAGGCATATAGAACGGTCAGCACGCTCGCCCTACCGGTACTGGCGGGCGTGCTCCCAGCGGACCTTGAGGTGATCCGCGCTGGCATGATGGATCTGGCGCGTTTACTTGCGACCAGGGAGGAGGCGCGTGCTGGGAAACAGGCCATTTGGAACGAGACAGTGGCTAGCTGGCAGGAAAGGTGGGTTGGGGAGAGCAAGGGCAGAGAGCTGTTCAGGTTCTTCCCGGACGTGGCGGTTTGACTCAAGTCGCGTTGGGTCGAACCGGATTATGAAACTTCCCAGATACTCACTGGGCATGGCTGCTTTCGAAAGCGACTGCATGATATGAAGCTGTGTGAGAGTAGTCAGTGTGAGTGTGGCATGGCAGAGGAGGCCTTGCACCATGTTCTATGGTTCTGTCCTCTATATAAGGAAGATCGACGGAGCATGCTAGAGAGGATTGTACGGCGGGAGGAGGGACCGGCATACTACTGCGACCTTGTCTCCTCTGAAGCGAACTTCCGCGGGCTCAGAGAGTTTGCACACCGATGGCACAGGAAAAGGAGCCCGAAAGAGCTGCTCGGCACTGAAGTACATCGTCTAGTGGAGTAGAACAGCCCCAGAAAGGGGAGAGTGCTGATGGGACACAGGCCAAAAAGAATACTTGTAGGGAGGCAGAACAGATACGCGCCGCAACATAGCTCTAGCAGGCGAACGGCGCGTACCTCCCGACGATTTGGTCCGTATAACCAAAAGGTTGGTAGGACCATGGGTGGAGGTGGGTCATGCACCAGTTTATATAACAAGTACTTTTTTCTTAAGCTATTGTTAATTTCTAGCATATCTTCAATTCTACGCACAGTTGCAATCTACGCGTCTCGTGCGTCGGCGCCCGCTCATTATCCTGCACTGAATAAAGAGCGCTACGAAAGTTTTACATAGAATAACAAAACTTTATACTTTTGATAGCGCTTACCTTATTTTTCGCTAGAATTGGATTGTATATTTTATATTAGTTGACGTTGTGCGTAATTTCAGTGATACATTGAATAGACATACAAAGTGCAACCCAACAATTAATTGACATTCATAATTCATAATTACCCAACAATTCATAATTAATCGACAATTGACATATAACGCTACCATATTTATTTTAAAAGGCTTTGTATTCTGCAAATATGTAGCAAAAAATATTAGCAAAAACAAAGTGGAATTTTTTTGTAAAAAAATATATAATTTTCATGTCAATAATATTATGAACGGGATCCACGATTTTAGGCTTCTGTAGCAGATTAGTTACACTCTGTTATATTATTTTTTCTATAATCAAATATAGGTTAGGTTATAACATAGTCTGTCAACTTCGTTGGCGGTATTCAATTGGTTCATAAGTTCGTGGTAGGGGGAGAGTACTCGTTACCCCTCTCTCACAGAAGACTACCTCGAAATGTACTGCATTTCCTACTTTATCGTAATTGCCCCAATGTACGTACGTGTTTCGATAGTGAGTGAGATATGTCAGAGCCCATTCCTATCCCTCCCCATTTTCCCAATCCATTCCTTTATCTGCAAAGGTAGGCAGCGCATCCTGGGGCGTGCTAACGTTTGTCATTGTGGACCGATGTTGGCATATATCACACCCATAGACACCCGTCTATGGACGACAGTATCCACTTGCCACAGTACAAACTGTCTACGTATTCATCGCATTATTACTATTACGAATACGACCTAATATGGAATATATGGAAAACTTCTAGCTACTAATTTAAGACCAAACTGTTCTTAAAATCAGCAAATAGGAATTCCATATTACTAAAAATTTTCTTTTATACATTTCTCTCCGCTTTCATTCAACTATGTACATGTGGCGTCCAGAGTCCACCTCTTTGATCGAGCTGCTAATTTAATTATCTTTAAGAGCGTTCCTTTTATAAGTTTTGTTATTGTGATTTTGATATTCGATGTCAACAAAATGTTCACAAGATCGATCTTGTCACTTTTGTAGAAGAGAGTTTTCACGCTAAGTTTAGTTAATTCACGCTGTTTTTATTTTAATATTGTTAAGGCGACGTAATTGTGGTCGCACAATTATTGATGTTACAAACGTTATGCTGTACATCGATTAAATAAAGAATATTCCCAAGATCCTGCTTTCTCCTCGTTGTGGCTCAAGTTATATACACTCACAAGTAACTGGAGAGCTCCCTCCAAATATTATTTTGTTAAGGGTAGGAAAGCCATTTCTAAGACTTCTGTGTTGCTACATTCAATTAATTATTTTAATCGATATTTTATTGGGTTGAACATTCCGCAAGAGTAATCTGAACAGATCACCTTACGAAGTATATGTTGTGTAAAAAAACGTTAGCCTTAATAGTTGTCAAGAAAAACATCATATTCCTGCCCGCCCCCTCATATCCGCTTGAGAAATATCGCCAAGAAGTAGACGGACTATAGAAAAAAAAATTTGACATAAAATTAATTTTCATTTCCCATGTCAATAATATTATCAGTTCATGCGAGGAGAAATAATTTATTTACAAATGTTGTTCTGTTACAAAAGTTACATAATGTAGAAAATAGACCTTATTGTCAGTTCCAGTTTCGCAGATTTTGAGGCTGAGTCCCCTTGGTTAGTTATCGTACCATATCGAATGTGAATAATTTAGAAGTAAAACGTGTTAATTTAAATTCATTTTAGTGTCAATTATTTTATATTTTAAACTAGGCCGCTGTGTATTATTAATGTCCAGAAAGTATTAAAATTTCTAGACATTTTTCAAATGGCATTTTCAAAGGTTAAATTTACACCTAATTTAAGTGTATAAGAAGAAAAGGCATTATGTTGAAAGAAGTAAAAACGTCAACGTTAAATTATGCACATTGGAAAAAGTAAGAAAATTGAGGGAGAAAAGTGTTAAACTAAGATTATTAAAGTAATAATGTTATGAAGTTGCTTTTATTGATTTAAAAAGAATGTTTTTAATAAGATGTTGAACATAACCCCCCCCCCCCCCCCCCCCCCCCCTCTTTGTTAGGTCTCATATAATACGGTTTCATTTTTTCTCTACTTTATTTAGGGGCTTTCATGCATATGCATATGCCTGTCAGCCCCACCCACGGTAACCTAAAGTACACAAACTTTAAAAGGAAAAAAGGAAAACTTTAATAAAAATTAGCTAGTAATGAAGACTCGCAAACCTGTACAGTAATTGGGGCAGCTTTTGAGTTTGTTTCCGCTAAAATTCTGTTAAATTTACCTCCATCCATTCTTCGTACAACACACAACACAGCATACACGACGTTTTCTAGAAATCGTTTCATACCGAATCACCGAATTTATCGAATCATAGGAGAGTTATCTACGTAATTCGTCTCAATTCGTTATCATATCATTATTTTTATATTATATGCGAATATTTTTTTACACGGTTTCTATATTGTATATGTTTAGTAATTTCGTAATATTAGGAATCAATTTCTTCTGTTATTCTCTTGTGATGACTTTGTCATTTGTCAGCTGTAATTTTATTAGGACCTGCCGCTGATAATCTGCACGCAGACAATCTGCAATGATTAGTCTGCACGCAGACAATCTGCAATGATTAATCTGCACGCAGACAATCTGCAATGATTAATCTGCACGCAGACAATCTTCAATGATTAATGTTTATATTCAACAGCACACTTGAACTTTGTTATTATACGGTATAGGCTGGACTATATAATAAATTAATTAATAATACGCAAATTGTTTAAATAACTATTTAATTTATTATTCCTTTATATACTTTGTTCCTTAATTACAATTTAGAATACGTTACAGAACCCCGTCTTTTCCCGTTGGTGTCGTAAAAGGCGACTGCCACGAGCCCTGAGGAGCTACGTCACCTCGAAAAGAGTAGACTCGGCAACCCGCTTGGTCAGCGTCACGTTTTAAGGCCATAGGAGGCCCATGTCTAGCAATGGACGATTAAAGGACTGGTGACGGTTATGGATAGAAGATTCAGTCTGATAAGTTGCTACACAAAGATCAAATATTCAAAGTGCATATTTACTATAAAGTGACAACTGAATCTGTTCAGTTTCTTTTTTGTAGATGCCAGACGAGCGGACGGGCCATATAAGTAAGTGGTCACCGCCGTCCATGGACACCTGCAACACCAGGAAGCTTGCGGGTGTGCTGCCGACATTGCAGAATGCTGTTCATAGGGTTTTATTTCATTCATTCCTGCTATAGATTTCAGCAAGGGATGTGGTGACACCATCGGAAGCGTATGGGGTTAAAAATGCATTATCCGAACTGACGCAATTTGTATACTAACTCACGGAACGACCAATAACCACTTAACCTTTCATTACAACATATTATTTCTGCCAATCATAAAGTGGAGTTCCCATTATCCACCTTCTTGATAATGTGGCCGTTCACCCAGTCCCATATGATGGACTGGGCTAGCCTTGTGTATACTCCGGGGAAGTTTCCGCGGGCGCAGCCCAGGCCCCAGGATACTACGCCCACGAGGACTCCCCCGCTTACGATTGGACCTCCACTGTCGCCCTGGAATAGAGGTCTTGTTTAAAGAAGGGAATTTGCGTTCCTAACTACATAAGTACGAGTAGTTTTTATGGATTGTTTGTAATCTGAGCCATTAGAGCTAACATTTATTTCAACAATAACAGCTTTATTTTATAGGAAAAAGGCGGCAGATGAGCAGACAGTCCACCTAAGGTGGTTAGTGGGTACTGTCGTCCTCGCGACATCCGCGATACATGCCAGCATAAACCCAGGATACACAGCCTAACTAGAGATTTAGGAATTGATTTGGAGAAAGGATTAGGAAAATGGATTAGGAAAAGGATTAGTATTAGGCTAGTGGATTGGCGAATTGGATGGGAATGGGCTCTGGCATATGTCACTCACTAACGAAACGTACGTACATTGGGTGAATAGGATGACGTCTTCCGTGAGAGTTGTCTGTGTGTGAGAGAAAAGTGGCCAGTCAAGTGCGTCCAGCGGCTGTTGGATTGCAGGGTGCACCCTTCTCCTTTATCCCATAAACAATAAATTAGTTCTCCATATAGACAGTGGATCTTTGCTGGAAATAAAATAGCCCTTAAAAAGGACATGACAGATCGTATCTTATAAGACTATGAAGCTGTTTAGTGGTTCTTTATGACCGTGGTTGTTTGGCAAATGTCACAGTTTCGTGTATATTCCTTCAGAATCATTGCAACTAAAACCTAATTTTCGAAATTTATTTTGAATAAATATAGTTACCTGACAAGCATCCGGTGAATCTTGTCTGAAGGAGCCGGCGCAGAACATGGAAGGTGGATCGATGACTTTCTTATCGAGTGCGGACTTTCGGCACAGCTTCATGGGTATTGTGTTTATTGGCGTGGATTGCAAAAATGTCGCGCTAGCGCCACCTTCCTGCAAAACACAGACCTACATGTGTTTCTTCTTTAAAGACACACCAAGTCAACACTTGGTACTTTGGTCAACACTAAAGTGGTGTCTTTTTGGTGTACTTCTATATATCTATTATTAGACATGTATTGTATTGCGGTGTCCCATTAGGTTCTTTCTTTTATTAAACCAGTGGTCGTCAAAGTTTTTTGGTCTAGAACCAATAGAGACAATGGAGGATGGGCACCTCGGGCAGCATACATCCTTATCCTTATTAATGTATAAAAATTAAACGATGTCTGTTTGTTTGTAACGCTTTCACGCATCAACGAGGGGATGAATCACGCTGAAATTTTGCTCTAATCTTCCTGGAACCACAAAAGGACCACAAAATTCATTGATTCGGACCGCAGTTGGTTTAAGACGGTATTAGAAAAAGCTTGTAATTATTAGAATAGAATAGAACCGAACAATACAAGAATATTTTATTCTATTTGTTCTAAGTATGGTACATCAGTTAGTAAGTCAGTATAAACATGCATCGTCCACGTACTTAACTGCCTCCGGTATACAAATTTCCTTAATTATTATAATTACTTACAAATTACAAAAATAATTAATATTATCAATCGTTATTATTATTTACAGATTTCAAATTTAAAATGTTTTTAAATTTTTTTTTAGAATTAACACTATCATAGTGGAGACTTCGACCAGTGTGTGTTGCCAGTGATGACCTACGGCACCGAGACGTGGTCTCTGACTATGGGCCTCATAAATAAGCTCACTGTCGCACAGCGAGCTATGGAGAGGGCTATGCTCGGGGTTTCCCTACGTGATCGAATCAGGAATGAGGAGATCCGTAGACGAACTAAAGTCACCGACATAGCCTCTCGGGTTAGCAAGCTGAAGTGGCAATGGGCAGGGCACATAGCTCGAAGAACCGATGGCCGATGGGGCAGAAGGGTTCTCGAATGGAGACCACGTATCGGCGGACGAAGCCGAGGACGTCCATCTGCTAGATGGACAGACGACCTCATAAAGGTTGCGGGCACCCGCTGGATGCAGGTCGCTGCCGATAGGTCTAAATGGCGGACAATGGGGGAGGCCTATGTCCAGCAGTGGACGTCCAAGGGCTGAGAAGAAGAAGAAGAAGAAGTGGAGTGTAGGCTTTCTCGGCCGGTGTCCATATTAATTGAATCTTCCGGGCTACTTGGCTGAGGTCTTCTGGAATCTCTTCTCTTTCTTCCAAACGTTTCGTCAACAACTGCGGTTGACGTCTTCAGTGGCGGCTGCGTTCAACTTTGGAGAGATGTTGTCTCTTCGGCTTCTCGAGAACCATCATATTTTAATACAAACAGTACAAGTGTATTATTATAAACGTCAGATTATTTATTTATTTTATCTACATAAACTTATTTGTGAATCATGAATTTATTAGTAGAGTAAATGGCAATGGTCAAGCAGACATTTATATAATTTTGTTTTAAATGATTTTATTGGAGCCTCTTTTATATCATTAGGAATTTTGTTGAATATTTTTACACACATAATAACAACTATTTAAATAAAATTTAGTTAAGTAATTTGGGTAGTTCTAATCTATTGGTATCGCGTCTGCTGCGTGAGCAAATATCCATGGCTCAGCTAAAAAAATATGGATGTTTTTAGCAGTGACACATACATACACATGTTCATACATATACACATACGGTACTGGCAATATACCTAGCTTTTTAAAGTGTCCTTGGAAATTAAACTCATTAATGTTCGGATACATTTTTTTGTGCAATAAATACTCTGGTTATTTGAGACGAGTTTCCCCAGTGAATTAGCCCATATAACGATTAGCCTTTAGGCAAAGCCATCCGCACATATTGTCGTGAATGTGCTGTCAAATTTTCACTTTAACAAACAACACAACCTAGTATATCACGGTTGGTTCAATAAACAAAACCACTGACCACAAGTTCGCCGCGAATGATTGGATAACAACGATGATTGGAAAAGTTGATCATTATAGCCCCTGAATGCCTTACTTTTAACTTTCCCCATCCAGACACAATGGTATGCTGATTGGCAGGCAGCCTCTGTTCCCTTGCCACCAGCTTAATCGGTAGGACCCTCGGCGAGAATCGCAACGCTGAGTAGAGCAGAAGCAACGCGACGTCGTTGACCTTCGTCTGGCTGGAGTAGTGTGGATGCACGAACTTCTGCTTCACGTCGTACATTTCTCCGCCGTGGGTCTTCCAAGAGGAGCCGAGGCGGACGCTTAGGTCGCTGGAACGTGCTCTGAAATAAATTCAAAATGCTTGATATTAATTGTTAAATAGAGAGTTAAGATATATTAATATATAGTCTCGCTTCATTAAAGCCCCAGGACTATATATTAATATATCTTAACAGAAATTAGATCTTAACAGATCTTAACAGAATTAATATATTAATATGTTAACAGAAATAACAGTGTTCCAGAACACTGTTATTTCTGTCCAATAGTCTTTACTGAGGAATACCTTATGATTCACTGCAGGAATTAGGAACATATAGATATTTAATTGCTAAACCTATACTTTTCGTACCCGAAGCTTCAAATTCGATCTCCAAACATCACAGACAGTAATAACATTAAAGAAAATGATTTAAAATTAAAAATATTTATTTGTCAGAACACAGGTAGATATTCTATAATAAGATGTAGTCTGCCTTGGCCAATATGTTCTGCCTTCATAAGCGTCAATATCAATATGTCAAGATGAATTCACATTATAATTAAATATATTATATTAATGATGTAAAATTGTTTCTTTAATCTTTCAATATTTTCTTAATTATTTTTTCTGGTAGGTCTGTTATTTCATTTCGTAGCGCGTTATATACTTTTATATACATGCTAACTATAACAATTTTTGTGAATATGTCTATTTTTTCTAGGACTTCTTTTCAATAGGTATATTTAAATGCATTCCTACAAATGAAGCTATCTTAAAAAACTACATCCGGAGAAGTGTTAGTAGATTATTTTTTTGAATAATGTTTTGCAGGAATTTAAATGTGATAGGTACAAATGTGATAAATTTAAATTTTAAGGTGATAGGTACTCATATGTTTTGATAAATAAAAACTTTGTTTAAGTCTGTTGAACCTCCCCAAACGAGCAAACTATATCTCAATACCGAAGCGACATAATTAATACAGACTGGCAACATTGTATGTAATGTGGAAGTCTAACAATACGCCTATCTACTACTATCTATTATTAGGTTAGGTTAGCAAGGAACCGTTATACTTTCTACTTTACTGAACTAGATCACTTATTCTCAATTATAATTTTAAAATATGAACACGTGTATTGTTCGTGAGAAGACAAGAATGGAAATTTATTTAGAACACTTGCAAAATAGAAGTTCGTTTTCGAAAAAAAAATATAACAACATTGACCTTCTGCATAATTGTTAACGCTTGTCTGCGGCTACAATTCTTTATTGTAAAAATCGATTTTGCATTCTTATAATAACTGGAACTAATAGACTAATCAAATAAAGACTAGAATGTTCGTTTTTTATTTATTTATATACAAAATTTTGAGTAAAACGCTTGACGAAAATTTTTTATTAACAAAATTAAAAAAAAAACTTAATAGGATTACTCAAAAACTAGGTACTGGCTGAATTTTCATCCGTGCAATCCATCATGTCGGTGCTTTTATAGATATTAAAAATCTTTTACAGCTGTTTAGTATACGCGAGCGAAGCCGCTGTTAGAAGCTAGTTATCAATAAATTTCAAAATTAATATGTGTAATAGAATCATATGTGTAATAGAATTACTTATATGTGTAATTATTATTATGAATATTCAATTATATTTAAAAGTATATGTCTACATCGTAGAATCTGTTATTGGCAATAAGTTTGGTATATACATATAATTCAGTTACTCATTTCTCTGTTTTGTTGCAGATTTATGTTCACAAATAAAGGGTACGATGTAGAATATTACGATTAATAGCCACTGAATTCATCAAGTTGTACCTATGAATAAAAGTTACCATAGCTCTTTTACAGTCTTTTGTTTGCTTTTCAAATATCGATATCCTAATGGATATCAATATATCGATATCAATATATCAGCTTACAACATCCTACTGCAGGATACCATGCAGGCCCAGTACGGATTGGTAGATATTATACATGCTCCAAGGAATCCAGGACCAGCAGACTAATGCAATACATCTACGTCGGGGAGTGCGACATGGGGATATATTATTCCCCAAAACTGTTCACGAACGCACTGAAGGACGCGTCTAAAATGCTAGACTGAAACTGGAATTTCGGCATCAGTGTTAACGGCGAATACATCTCTCACCTTCGTATCGCAGACGACATTATTATCATGGTAGAATCGCTGGACGAATTGAGTTGGATGCTGAACGACCTCAATACGACCTCGCGACGCATTGGTCTCGGGATGAATCGGATGAACGAACACGTCGTCTCTAGATCGCTCAGGTTTAGGGGGTGTCACTAGAAGTTCTAGACGGAAGTTGTAGAGGAAAGTCTTCAACCAATGCGCCCTGCCGGTAATGACGTATGGTGCCAAAACGTGGTCTCTGACGGTAGGCCTGGTTCACAGGTTCAAAGTAGCTCAGCGAGCGATGGAAATAACTATGCTCTAAGTAAGTCTTTTGACATACCCTAAACATCGTAGCCTAATTTCCTGTAGCTGTTACTTCAACTATAACTCCTTCCCGAGTATCTGCTCAGTGACAGGCTATTATGCATCAGCCATAAATTTTGTATGAAATGCCAAAACGATATACGGTTACCACATTGGCACATGCAATGAAGCCCTACACTCCCAGGGGAAATCTCATGGTTCGGTGCCGGACTGGTTTGCTTACAGCATAATACACGGGCGAAAACGGTGTGTAATGAAGATTTCATGGTATGAAATTTGCAGATTATTGCGTTGTCACATTGCAATAATTTGTAGTGTTGATAAAAAACGTTTACGTGTTGTTTGTAGTGTTGGTACTGCGCTCGAACGCCGGCGCGCCATGTTGGTACTATTGAACCTTAATCTTAACCATTTTACACTCGATCTCTTACCTACATCGGTTTAACAATATCAAACATTAAAAAATTTAGACTATTACGACTATATAAATTTGATTTCACGAATGTGAATGGCAATACTGAAGGATAGTATCGCTCTCACCTGATAAATTCTTCTGATACATATTAGTGTTGTAAAAAGGAGCGCTAAATCAGAGTTATACCCTATTCATGTTAGGAAATAGGGGACGTCGTCACTGTCACTCACGTGATTTCACATTATTGATTTCACACCAATTATGAGAGGGAGCGTTCCTTGATTGACCAATTAACGATGTGCTATGCTACATTGGATGGATGACGTCAGCTTTTTCTTAATGTGAATAGAGTATAATACAACTTAAGACCCTTAACCGTTTTAGATTTGAACTTTTAACTTCAAGAGTTAAAAGGGTTCAAGGTTATAACAGTCACGTGTGTCTATCTCCCGATTCATAAAGATTCATTAGCGCTTACTCCGCATTCGAGCGTAGAGTGTTCAGCACTAATTTTTACATCACTAATTGGTATTCAATCAACAAACTACACTGTCAAATGCCATTGAAATTTCCTTTGAACATGATACGAGTATGTGAAAAGTAAGAAGATACCTCTTGACATCCCGGAGGAATTCGAGGATTGAAAACCCAAATCGGTTCACAGATGAAGCCGTCAAAGCCGGTGCACAGGGACACGGGGAATCCAGACTGTGTCGCGTTACAAAAGTGGGAGGCACAATACCGATCACTCTGAATAAATTCGTGCGACCATCCACACACCCTTTTTATGGGCTTCCCCATGTGAATTGCGTTCCTTTCCACAATTTCAATTTATCCTCAAGAGGTTGAATTGTATTTTTTTCGATGCAAAACAGTAGTAGCCTTTGGGACAAGTCAAATAAAGCTGCAAAACAAGGGCATACGTTTTGTCTATCCGAATGTAGGTAGGTTCCGCGCATTTTACGACGTTCCGGGAGCAATTTATAGGCGTCTACTTGGAAAGCGATACGTTCCCGGGAAAAATGGTGGACTTGTATCCAATATTCTCCGTATTAGGTGAGAGCTTGTACTTTGTTAAATATGTGTTTGCTTATTGTGTTGTTTGCTTTGTGCTGAGTTGCGTTACAATTTTGTTATAGGATGCTGTTTTAATTATAAACTTTTAGCGGTGAAAATGAAAATTTCACATGAAAATATATTTCGTAACACATTTTAGTAGAAAGTAAATTACATAATGCACAATGAAACATGTTGACGTCACAGATCTCATGTAGGTACGAGTTTTTATTAATCTACTTTGTTTTTGGAAACAAACCGTCGTACTCATAATGTTATTACAATGGAAAGTATGTACAAGTAATATGACCATATTATGTTAATAAGTGCAGCAGAATGAGTGAATGAATAATTTATTACCATAATAACAATATACTACACTTATACAAACATTAGAATGACTAAGAAATTAAGAATACAGTACCTAGTTGCTACTATGCTATAAGGCCGCATAATATTATGCTACAACAAAAGTAGCAACTGGCAGTGCTGATTTCACTTGCGGTCGCATCGATGCCTCACTGACAGCCCGCGCCGGGCCGCAATGAGTATGTCCCGCAATGAGTATGTCCCGCAATGAGTATGTCCCGCAATGAGTATGTCCCGCAATGAGTATGTCCCGCAATGAGTATGTCCCGCAATGAGTATGTCCCGCAATGAGTATGTCCCGCAATGAGTATGTCCCGCAATGAGTATGTCCCGCAATGAGTATGTCCCGCAATGAGTATGTCCCGCAATGAGTATGTCCCGCAATGAGTATGTCCCGCAATGAGTATGTCCCGCAATGAGTATGTCCCGCAATGAGTATGTCCCGCAATGAGTATGTCCCGCAATGAGTATGTCCCGCTGCCCCCGCAGCACACATGGCACATACGTCACTTTCAATTAAATTAAGTCTAATCTACAGTGATCTACAATTCACACAATGGGGTATGTACGATTTTTTTGGAACTGCTCTATTTTATTTTATATTTGAAGGAATAAATTTCAGCATTTCCAAAAAAAAATATTTTCTTTTTTTGTTCAGGAATAAAAAAGATATGTATTTTTCTATTTTTGCTCCGCTGCAACGGTTATTATTCTACGGATGTAAGGCGATTATTCCTTTGCCAACGAAAAAAAGTCAAGCACTATGAAATGAAATTGACCATGACAGATAGACCGATGGATGACTAGAGGTGGGCAGTAGCAGGTTTTCGCAGAAACGAAATGATAACAGGTTTCGAATACTAATAACGGTTTCTGAAACTATTTATTCTCAGTAGCAGCTTTTTTCTACCACATTTGTTTTTAATACGTTACCCAATAATCGTGCAGTTTGGGAACGAGTTGCGGGTATGCTATTGCTTAGTTTGTGATGTATTTATTGTGATGTTCATTCACTAATATTTACTTATTTACAGTTTATAATACACTCCCACTTAATTAACAAATTTTTTGAATGAGGAATAAAAACACAAAATAGATATTTTGAAATCGTTACGAAAATAATTAAGTACATATTTAAAAACTATAAAGGTGATATAAATTAAACGCGACCTAAGACAATGCAACTTATCATCACTGATCGCTCAATTACACTTTCGGCGAAAACCTGCTACTGCCCACCTCTAGTCATCCATCCATCTATTCGTCATTGTCAATTTTATAGTGCTAGACATTTTTTTTTGTTGGCATCCTTGCATCCGTAGAATAACCGTTGCAGTGGAGCCAAAATATACAAATGGATATCGTTTTTATTTCTGAACAAAAAAAAATTAATTATTTTTTTTCATACTTCGTTTCATACTTTACTTAATCCTACTTACACAAAAAATATCAAGAAGTTTTGTAACTTTTCATAAAATGTCATACATTGTCCATTGATCAATTGACACAGTCTTAGTGACCGTCAAAACAATGTCGTATTTCACTATGTCCCGCAGATCACATAAATCTCCAGTAAGTAGATTTCTGACCTTAATATATAATGTAAATAATTGTATTATGGTTTAATTGTGTTAGAATGTGCTCCCCTGCGAGCGGCGATGGCGTAGGAGGTATCTATATCGATTCACATTCCTGTGATCGTAAGTTCAAATCCTCGCCCCATACCTCTGAGTTACTACTTAATTACAGCCCTAAAAAATATCACTAGCTCGGTGGTGAGGGTAACACCGTGAGGAAACCCGTATGCTTGAGAAATATTAAAAAATCTGAAATATGTGTAACCGATCACCACTGGACCAGCCTCGTGGATTATGGCCCGAAACCCCTCAGTGTTTTACTAGGGGAGGCCTGTGCCCTTCAGTGGGACGTTATAGGCTCATAGCAACTCTCCTGTGTAACTCACCTAGAATTCTTTTTACCTCAAGATACAATGTGCGGCGGTGATTAGCCAGAAGCTGGTGAGGACTGAGCCACCGCAGATGGGATAAGACTTCTCCCTCAGAGACACTTGCCAGGGGACCTCTGCGATCGACGTATTGCGACCGGAGACGATGCGTCTAGTTGCGCCGTCTATACAAACTTTTGTTATCGTGGTTGAACATAATAATTTGTAAACGGGTTACTCATAAATAAATAAATCCCTCATGTATCATTTTCCAGCGTGCCGTTTTAAGGCCATAAATCCCTCATGCATGAGACAATGTGCATGAGCAGGTCCAGCAGTGGACGATGAAAGGGCTGGTTACGGTTACTATATTCCAAAACGTATCTTCCACTTCCATTTGTTCATCCGTTCTGCATCATTCTTAGTTGGAGACCCATTCAACATTTTTTTTTTATTACCATTTTCTCCCTTAGCCCGGCTGTGGATCGGCGACTTGAAGAAATTCGACGGTGGTGGTTGGATGAGAAGAGCCAAAGATCGTCTGAGCTTTGGGCTCTCCCAAAGGTCGCCACCGTACACTACGAGTACCTATATAAACCTGGATAAAGGCCTCTGCCTATATCTATCTGTTAGGTTACATATGGCCTCAAAACGTCACACTACCCAAGATATAGAAATAAAATTGAATAAAAGACTTTTTGCGTGGGGGAGAGTGCACTCTGCAATCCAACGTACGTGTTTGGGTAGTGAGTGAGTAGTGTCAGAGCCCATTTCCATCCTATCCCTTCCCATTTTCCCAACCCTTTCTCCAAATCCATTCCCATGTCTCCAAAGGTAGGCAGCGTATCCTGGGTCGTGCCAACGTTTGCTATTCTGGCCTAATGTTGGCATGTATCGCGGATGACCATTGGCGACAGTATCCACTTACCATCAGGTGAACTGTATGCTCTTCTGCCGCCTTCGTCATAAAAAAAAAAAAATTATATAAGTGGTAGGTCGTGTCTCTACGATACTTACCTCTACGATTTCCTTCTCCCGCACTTTCAAAATCACCTTAAAAATAAACCTTCATTAGTTTAGGATAAGTGTTGATGAACAAGACACAACACAAGGTACAATTTTCTTTTTCACTCCAG
This sequence comes from Sesia apiformis, assembly GCA_914767545.1. NCBI lineage: Eukaryota > Metazoa > Arthropoda > Insecta > Lepidoptera > Sesiidae > Sesia > Sesia apiformis. The sequence continues at coordinate 21,323,750 of OU611952.1, forward strand.
TATTTACCCTTTAATTTTAGAAGCAAACAGTTGTAAAACATTTTGTACTTATTCTGAACGGGCATTTCATTTAAAAACTTCAAAATATTATTTTTATTTAACTCTGCTTTTGCGGCAATTTCCGTATAGTCAATCTCAACAGTATCATTAGCATTTCCCGCCATTCCCCAGACTTGATTTATCATCAGAGCTAATGTAATCATTGATTCTTTATATATCGCATACATTATTCTAAAACGTAAGTCCATTGACTTGAATTATTTGTCTAGAAACTACTTTGTCATGTAAAATCAGTTTTATGCGAGTACTGAACATAAATAAAAGCAATTGCCGTGAAATTATGTGAAACTTTATGGATTGACGTAATGAAATCACAAAATAGTGACGTTATAATTAATTGATAAATAAATCAATGTCTCATGGCGATATTACTATGACGCACAAATACAACTTATTGCTACTACATTTAAGAAGGAGCTAGACTTCTCTATCATGAAAACGACCGTGAAAACGTTTTATTACAGGGAATTACTTCTTAAAACAAGAACAACGAAACATCTTTCTTTTCTGTCCCTACAAGAATTCGTTTTACAGTTATTATCCGCGAAAAATAAAAGTCCCTTTGAGCACGCAAAGTTTCATTCGAAAAGGGTGCGAACTTTCCTAGTGCCTCAGGTCTTGTTTCGGACATTTTAAAACTTCAAAATCCGCTCTTAAATCCAATTAACGAGTTTCGCTCCAGGTGGCGTGTTAAAGGAGAGCCCGCTGTCTTGTCTGGGCCAATCTGTAATTAAATTTGTTTCATTTGCCCAAGTTTTCGTTTGCGCGAGATTTGGAAATTGGTCGGAAGTGTTCGTTGTTCGGCAAGTCTTTTAATATTCAAAATTCCGGTAGCGAGTTGATGTGTAGATAAAACCAAAGTTTTGGCAGTTTCGGCAGTTGTCACTGCGTAGTTGGGAAGTGTGAAGTAGGTGCGTAATAGTTTTCCCTACCCGGCAATGTGGCAATTGTCCCGTGTCCCGTCCCACCCCTGAAGTTGAGGGAATGGCACTGTAACGTCGCTCCCGAGACGATGAACTGAGCTCGCACGAGGGGGAAACTTTTCACTCACTAAAACTTATTAGTATTCTTCGGGCATCGACCTAATTGTAACTTCGCGCTTTACGTGAGCCAGAGAGACACTTGGAAATGTTGCTTTGATTTTATTACCCTGTAAATATAGGCAGACTGCTGGTTTCTATATAACTCAATTGCACATTTTAGTGTTTTATATATTGTTATAGTTCTTTCATCGCACAGATGAACTAGATAGTCATAAATAGTTCATAATTTTAAGATATTTTTGATAGTAAGAAGTCTTTTTTCATTTATATCGTTCAAATTTATTTATTCATTTGTTTTATGAGTCTATGAAGGATTTTAGTTCTTAATCCTCAAGGACAGAACCGTTTTTGATGCTGCTTTTTAAAAATATTTCTTATTATCAATTATTCAAAATCAGAAACATTGTAGCAGGAGGACATAGTTATTAATATTGTTTAAACAATAATTAACGAACCTTCGATGTCTACCAGTTGCGGAGAAACATGTTCATTGAACATTATTTTTGTTTTATCTAAATTAATGAAAAACCTGCTGGCACGCGCCAGTGAAAAAAGTGGATTTCGCTATGTTCCATAAGTTTATGGAATGATTAAGAAAATGTTATCGACGTTTATGAGCAACAGCATATCAATTTGTAGATAGAATAGGGTGGATGTACCAGTCTCAAACCATTTAAGGAAAAAAATTAACTTTAAAATGTTGTTATATAACCTAATTGCGATATTTATTACTAGTTTATTTTTTATATTGTACGTTATCTAGTTAGAAGTTATAATTGAAAAGGAAAACACTTAATTCCTTTTGTTTTTTTTATTATTTAACATAATCGGTATATAACTGGGATGTACCCTACTTTGACCAGCAGGCCCCAGTTGTTGACAGGATTTGTACCAGAGGTTGACCATTAAACAAAGTGAAATAAAATCTACATTCTACAAAAGGAGATGTTTTTATAATCAACTTTATTAAGGTTTGTTCTTAGGGCTAATTGAGACCAACAAGTAAATTACTATTTTCAGTCTTAACAATCACAATAGAAATTCTTAAATCTAAATGGCACATTTTCAAATCACATGAAAATAACAAATAATAGCTTCACTTAAACTTTAAACTTTATAAGCAACCTACGTTTTTGGTTTAATCATTATTAATATCAAATATCAAACATACCTAAATAAAATTTCTAACAATATCACGGAATGACTCAAAAGTAAAAACTGCAGATGAAAGGAATCAGATCCAAAAAAGATATTTGGCCATTTCTGGCACTTTGTATGAACCTCTACTATTAATTGACGCAGGGGCATTTATTTTTTCGACTATTCTGTCATTAGCATACCAAATTTTATCTTCTTTATCCGGCCATTTAAAAGTATTTGGAGTTGATAGCACCATCGTACTAACTTCTTTACTCTCTTTGTCAATATTTTTGACAATCCCAGGAAAATACTCTCCCTCGTAGTTTACTATTACGTATGATCCTAATTCTATTTCGTCGTCTGATCTACCTTTCTTACTGTAATAGACCAATGGTAAATTGTCCTCTTCTGAATCAGAATCTATCCTATTTTGTACTCTCTTTCTTATTCGTTTTGCTTTAGGTTTCTCAATTTTGTTCAACTCTTGTAACTTCTTTTTTTCTTCTCTTGCTAATCTCTTATTTTCTTTTTCTTCTAGTTCCTTATTTTTTTCATTCCAATACTGCATCCACTCTACTGATGTAACTGCATCCGGCAATCGCTTTCTATTCAGCTTTTTCTTACAACCTTTTTTCAGTGGCGATTCTGTAGGCCAAACTAAAGAAGACGCAAAAGCAGGGCTGACTGTAATTTTAGAATATCCGGGTGTAGTTTGTTTTAAAAAGTCTCTAGACTTTGCAGATTTAGTAGGTGTCTTTTCTTGGTCGTTTAGTTTTTTGGATGATTCTGGTTCAGGTGTTTTTTGTTCTGAAAACTCTATCATTGTAACAGATTTAGTAGGCGTTGCTTCTCGATTTTTACTATTGCAATCGTCTGTAACAAAACTTAGTGAGGTTGAACCTGGTAGTTGTTCTTCGTCGGATAATTTTGTCGATAAAGTAAGTACTGACTGGCGAATTAATGCAGAGTTTGGAACGATGCTAATTTCTGGAGAATCTGGAGTTAGAATCTTATCATTCCCTATTTCCTTTAGGGGCTCTTCATAAATGGAACTCGGTGACGTTAAACAAGGTAATACTGTCGAGTTAGTGGAAGTTTCTAGTCCCTCCGATGGTCCGTGCTCGGGTGATAATATTTCTTCGTCATATTTTTCAAATACGTCTAGTAAAGATGGACTTACCAACGCGTTGCGTTGCGTTGCGTTGTGCATTCTTTTTCAGAATTAAGGTCCCGTTCATTATGTATATTTGCTGTTGATTCCGGTGGGTCTGGTGAGTTGCAAGCATTAGTAACTTTATTACAAATTTTGCGCCAGACATAAAAAAGCTCTTTTGCCGATTCATCTCCAGTCCAAGATTCGGTATGTGGAATGGCGCGGAATTCCAAAATTCTATTTCTAGACATTAGAGACTCAAAGTACAGTAAGTGTTCTGTACTTATTTGTGTTGGTTTATCAACAACTGTATGTCTGCTATCATGATTCATACATTTGGTGTAATCAATGACATTAGCATCAAAAGGAAACAAACCACATTTACGAAATCCATTTCTAATGATTTCTTCAGTAGCAGACCTTATAGCAGATTTTAAAAGAGGTGCAAATTGAGCCCTTGTGACAACTCTATTTCCTGTAGTTACTATCCAATTCTGAACTATCTTTTTCCATGAATTTTTAAGTGGACGAAACACAGAGACATCGGCAGGTTGTATAATATGCGTTGCATTGGGATGAAGGGCATACAAAATAATTTGGTTCTCAATGCACAGCTGGCTCACTTTGTATGTAATGTGTGATTTGTGACCGTCGATTAACATAAGTACAGGAAATTTCACGTTTGCCTTACGTAAAGCTGGCAGCAATGAATTGCCTATATACCCATAGAACACACGAGATGTCATCCATCCCTTAGGTGACTTTCCGAGGCACCAGTCTTTGGGAACATTTCTTGCAATTTCTGCTGGTATTCTCTCATAGGGGTAAATAACCATCACCGGCATAACTTTACCAGATGCAGTGAAAGTTCCTAACACTGTTATACTTTCTTTCTCCTTATCTTTAATTTCGTAAAGATTTTCCATGCCTCTAGGTCCCAGTACAATGCCCGAGGAAGGACATACCTGAAAACCGGATTCGTCAGCGTTTAAAATCCTATCAGGATCGTCTAAAATATCTTGTGCGTTTTCAGTCTTTAGAAACGCTTCTAATTCTGAATGCCATTTTCTTAACCCTTCCTCGGTTACTGTACTTCTTGCAGAGTTTATAGCTTCTGCATGTCGCTTAGCAATATCTGGATTTCTCTTCATGAAATTATCGAACCATTTCCGTCCTGGAATTCCTTCCTTGAATGGAGTTGGTCGATTGTCGGCTTTGATTATTTTAGTGACTGTTTCTATTAACTGCTCTTTTTTAATAGGGATTCCCTTTTTAGCCATTGCATTTATCCACCGACATAGCAATCGTTCCTCATCAGGTGTCAAAATTGTTGGCGGGCCCATTTTTCGTTGAATGGGATATCTCATTTTTATTTTATTAATCATTGTAGAATGGGGGATGTTATATTTGCGGCACGTTTCTCTGATTTTGTTTCCTAACTGTATTTCTTTAAGCGCTTCATAAATATCGTCCTCACTGTACCGAAAGAATTTTTTTTTGGTGGCATATTGAATCTAAAACAAGCAAAAAAAAACTCATATTTAGAGAGCTTGGTCAATCATAGGAGCTTATGTTTTGTATGCAGTACCAATGTCAAACCACTGGTCAACTAAAGGAAACAATGCGATTTACTCCATTAAAATCGATTGTTGAGTTACAAATCATATCATAGACATGAAACAGATAAAAAAAATGCAAAAAAAAAGTAGTACTTCAGTGAGCTAATCGTTGACCAACTGGTCAACCACAGGAACACTTAATCAAATCATGTACCTTTTGTTAACCAGTTAAATAACTCATGAAATATAATTATTTGCACCTCAAATTCATTAAAATCCCCAAAATAAACATAAAATCATTACAAAAATCAATCATCAGAGCAAAGTACATTCAAAACAATACAAAATAAATATAAAATATTCTTACCTCGTCAAAACTCGATCTTATTGCAATGGCGGCCGAATGGCAACTGTCAGCGACAAGTAAAAATAAAACGAAATTGTAGGGTTCACTGTTTGTCTCTTTCTAGCCGTAATGTGATTAGTTGATTTGTATTAGTAACGACAACATATAGCCAACATTAAATGAAACACATAGTGGCGGGAAATCTTAATATTGACACTCAATGCCGCAAATGGTCAACAACCGGTGCCTGGTCAACTATAGGCTCAACCACCCTACATTTCTGGGTAACAACAACAACAATTCACAATTTCACATTTCTGGTGGATACAACAATTTTAATTTCAAAATATACAGTTTATTTATTTATAGATATATAATCTAATACAATAAAATCGACTTATAAAATATCTATTTAAAACTAAATTATTGCCTTCACCGGGTGTTCAAATATTAATCCAACTGACTGATCCAATATTAATTTAAATATGGCGGATAAAAGTCTACTTCTCGACACCAATCCACCAGAATCCCCGACATGCATATAACCATCACCACCGTCATCAATCTTTCTCATTCACATTATCTTGTGGATCAGGGATGTATGGCGAGTCCATTCTTTCGGAGGTGTAGTTACTATGTAGTTATCTCTTAGTCGCCTTATACGACGTCCACAGGAAGAGATGCGGTGGCATTATTCTACAGTCGACCGACATCACACGGCTAATTCAATTTAATGAAATTTCGAAATTGTCGAGATTAGTCGAGAGATCCGAAACGTGGTCTTTGATTGTAGACCTGTTGCATAAGTTTAAAGTCGCTCAGCTATCTGTTTTAAGCGGGTTTAGAGCTAGAACGAAGAGATTCACCAAAACACGAAACTCACAGACATAACTCATAGAATCAGCATGTTGATGTGGCAATGGTCAGGTCATATTTGCTGCAGGACCGACAGACAACCTATGTGGTAAACGAGTTCTCGAATGGATGAAACGTACCGGGAAGCTTAGTGTGGGTCGCGCTCTGGTCACATTGATCGACTGCTTGAAAAAGAGTGCTGGTGGTGACTGAATGAGAAGAGTCGAAGGTCGTGTCCAAGGTCGAACCTTGGGAGAGACCTATTTCCAGTAGTGTAGAGACATTGGGTGATGGTATGGTAGTCGAAAGGTAGCGAACTCTTTTCTTGAAACCCTTCAAAAGATGGACAAGATTAAAAAGTTTTATTTAAAAATTTTGCGAGGTCATCCAACACTACTGCAAAAAATCGATGCGTGGATACACATTTCCTGCTAAACATTACATCGGTTTCCTTTGAGGGTAGTCGTAAAAATGAAGATGTCCGCATTCATTACCGTTTCCGGCGATTATCGGGGCGGAGGCCGAATGAGAGTTGGGGGGAGAGGGGGGATGGGATCTTGGACCATAATGAAGCGAATGGACAAGTTTTACTTGCGCTATTGGTAATAAAAAAAAATTGGCTTTTGTTCTGTAACAAAAGTCAATTTTTTTTATTAAAATATTATATTTCTGTTAATTCTATTATTAAATTAAATTCTAAAAGTCTGTTTACCTGAAATGATATTTTTCTTTATTCCATAGAATAGATGACAGACGGGCTACATGATGGTAAGTGGTCACCGCCGCCCATCGACACCCGCAACACCAGGGAGTGTGCGGGTGCGCGCCGACGTTGCAGAGTCTTGTTCACAGCTTTCTTGAAGAGCCCCATGTCGTAGCGCAATTGGCAATTCATTCCATTATTATAATCTATGCTAAATACCTTATGCTTGTACTCAGACTGTTATAATTGTCACAAACATATACGTAATCTATATATTTTTTTACAGAATATAAGACGGCAGACTGGCATATCGTCCAGCCGGTGGTAAGTGGATACTGTCGTCCATAGACATCCGCATCACATGCCAACATCAGTCTATAATGATAAACGTTGGCACGCCCTCGAATGCGTCGATTACATTTAGAGATTTAAGTATTGGATTTGGAGAAAAGGTTAGGAAAATAGACAAGATGGGACGGGAATGGAGTCTGGCATATTTGCCAATACACTTACGTATATTGGGGGTACAGGATAAAGTGGCGTTTCAAGGCCATACATCTCTCATACACAAGGCAATATGCAGGATTAAAAACACTTCAACAGTTTAATAGACTTTAACAGACTTCAACAGACTAGAAACTGTTCAACAGAGGATTAAAAGGGCTGGTTATGGTAATGGGTTCTTAGAACAGTTCAATTTTTTTTTTTTTATATAGGCTAGTGGGCGAACGAGTAAGCGATCCCACCTGCTCCACGATCAACACCTGCAAAATCCTATTCACAGCTCTCTTGAAGAACCCCATATCGTAGCTCAATGGAAAGACCTCTTGAGGCAGTATAATTTCATAGTCGAAATTATTATTTTACTCACTAAAATTATTTACTTTCTCGAGTCAGAATACTCTCATAAATAAAGCCCTGTCCATTCATTTTATATTGAACATTGAGCGTGGAGGAAAAAAACTGGCGATAATACTCAAAGGATACCGCGAAATGGAGTTGTCTTGTTTGCAGACGAAAAAAAATGTTGGGAGTTGTTCGGAATTCGGCTAATTTAGACGCAGAGAACTGGCCTATCAGAAGCGTTGGAAATATATTTAATATTGTTATTGAGTATTTATTATTCATATGGCAGTAGTTTATAGAGATTCATATAAGTATTCATATCATATATACAAGAACTCTAATAATGTTCGATGGTCAGTAGCTCTCGAATTATTTAATTCATACTTATGTGTTTTGAAAATGGATAATTTTTATTATACCTTAGTATTTAAGTTACAAATTTGAATTTGTAATGAACACCTCCTCATCTGCTTTCTCCCCCCCCCCCCCCCCCCACGCCCCAGAAGTTATGATAATAACCAGGTATCTTTGATAATAACCTATGATGTGTATGTATGTGAATGACACGTAGGTATACTCGTTTACGGATCATTCAAATGTATCATATTGTTAGTTAAGAAGAGAGGAACATCGTGTCTGGTATCTTTGGAAAAGCATAGATCTCTCCTCAGATTCCGATAGTGGAGAACCTCACTCTGAGGTAGAATATGAAGTATGTATAAAGAGTCAAATGAATGAATGGATTCTGGAACTTCAATACGATTCAATCATGTGTCAATCAATTCTTGTATGGCAAAGTGACAACCCCGCTTTGGCAGCTGGCGGTCAGGTCGTCGTAGCCAGTGATGTTTAGCACGGGCTAAGAGTGTGCGTGCATTATGCAGTCGGCCATATGCTTCGCGACGTATTATTGACCACAATCGCAGCTTTTACATAAAAAGCTGTGTCGCAATTGACGGCTGATGTTTTAGCGGCCATAATACGCGGGGTTTCAAAGTAGTGTTGAACTTTGCGCTGAGTTCTCGGGCACTGGAGCGCTAAGTTAGCGCTTATGAACCTTAAGAACTTTTATAATCTTAGCAGTTTTGGATTTGAGCTTTCAATTTCTAGGATTCAAATGTTAATAATTGTAATATATAATGTTGAAAATAAAATTAAAACAATGGCTAATTGACAAATGCTTTTATTCAGTAAGGGAATATTTAAATACAACGGTGAAATAAATATTGATAATCCCTATAATGATTAGGTATAATATGTGACACAGCAAACAAAGCAACCATTTTATTTTATATGACATAATTATAGACATTTTTTACAGATTAGACATTTAATTAATTGGAATGATATTTAATCAAATAATTAATTAGATTTTATAAATGAGGTAAATATCACAGAATAAATGAATCGATAGCTGCTGGACTTTGCATGACATAACAAATTTGACAAAACATCTGAATTTAAGTGTTGTAAATAATTGTACTGTGTACCGTACCGTACCGTATTATACCGTACCGTGTTGATGCAAGTAAATATTTGAATTGATGGTAAAATTGTAGTTGGACTACAAGGCTCACGAGCGTTTAACGTTTAAAGCTTTATTAGCGCTTACTCGGCGTTCGAGCGACCAACGCTCAGCGCTCATTTTTACAGCACTAGTTTAAAGTACACCTCTGGTAATATCAGTGGATGAAATTCAAAAAACTGTCTCAAATGCATTGTGTTTTATTGCTATATTGTACCTACGTACCTATGTAAAAATGTATCTATTTTCCTGAAACATTATTGGAATTATTTATAAGGTCGCGGATTTTGTAAGAGTAAGTAATTCTTTCGAATCCAAGGAAGAAGCCATGACAAATAATTCAAATATTACGTCGCTGTAAATACAAAACGAAAATAAATGTAGGTACTTCAGATAAACATATTACAAAAACTGGTGACGGATTACGCAACAGGTATAGATTTTCCCTGATTCGAATCATTGGATGGATGTAGGTATTATTCGATAAAACTCCATCGGTGGCCGGCCATCTTTATTCAATCTAGTACACCTTTCAATTCGAAGGGATGGAGCGTGACTGGAATGTGAGGAGCCTAACAGTCGGGAACGGCCGCGGAGGGGGGGGGGGTGACTGAGCAAATATTCAAGGTTTCGGAATTCTGACAGGTAGTAGGGCTTGTTGAACAGCCTACGTGTTGGCGCGATAGCCTTCATAGATTTACGGATAGATACCTGTATAGTTTGACGTTTTCAGAAATATTTATTTCCGCAGTGCCTGCGACTTCATGGGTGTAGAATGTTACACGGGTATGTGTAGTGTATTGATTGCCATAGGAACATTTTGATGTGGATAAAAAGTATCCTAAACGTTGAGTCGGAGTTTTATTAGAATCCGTCTGGTGGTTTTCGCGTGGTTCTCTTCCTATGGCTTTCCGTGGCTCTCGTAAAAGGCTACTAATGGATAAGAAAGCTGTTACCATAGTCCATAAGGCCTTTAAACGCTACACTGGCTGAGCAGGTTGGCGAGTCCACACTTTTGGAGGTGGTGCAGTTCATCAGGGCTTGTGGTAGCCGCTTTGTTATCCCTTACACCCACGGGAAGACACGGGGTGATGCTATTCTAAAGCCACACGACACGTTTTTATTTCATTTTTTTATTGGTATTCGATGGTGATTATTTATATATATGTAATTTATATATAAATTTATATATACCTTTAAAACTAGCTTCGCGGGGATTAATAAAGTGGAACATTTATTATATTTATCAACTATGCAGATTGCAGATTGTTCATTAGTAATGTTCAAAGGATAATACAATATCGACAATGTACTGCAATTGCTTCATCGGAATTCTTCTGTGAAACTCCCTCGGGCTCAGCGAATAACTTTTTAATTTCAAACGAGAAATTCTGCAGCTAACTGTTCTCTTCAATCCATGACTGACTGTATTAAAGTACTTTTGCTATGTGCGTATTCATAAAACTTTCTATATCTTTTTAATTGAAACTATATTAATTATACTTTGTTTAGAAAATAACTAAATTCCTGCGATTTCAAGTAGGTATTTATTTATTTACTCTTTTTGCACTATATTGTACAAAGCGGACTTACTGCCTTAAGGCATTCTCTATCAGTTGACCGTTGGTTAAATACGATAATTAAAATATATCAAGATGATATTTTTAGTTAAACTAAAAATAGAAATTTTCGGAATTGACAATTGGAAAAATGTTATTTCCAAAAAATAAATAACTTCTAGTGTAGATAACTGCAGTGATTTTTCAAAATAAACAATATAATATTTCCATTATATTTAGTATAAAACCTCAGTATAAATAATTAAGTTTTGCTCAAGTTGCTCAATAATTAAGTTTAATTATAAATTAATAATTAGGAGTCAAATTGAGTCCTTGCGCATCTAGCTAACAAAGAAATTAATAATATTCAAAAAAATACGTGAATCCTGTTTTACACATATACATGTGTAATTATAGTCATCCGCGAGACTCGCCAACATCAGCCAATAACGTAGGCATGCCCCATGATACACCATACCTAATAAACTGTGGCTTGGATGTGTTTGGGAAAAGATTTGGCCATGCTGGTGCTGGCCGGCTTTAAAACAACACCACCCCGTTCCTTCTCTTGGGCGTCTTGGCCGATCGGCTTAGATAGCGTGGATCATACATCCTCCATACACAAATCAATGTGCATGAGGAGGCCGTTGTCCAGCAATGGACACAATGGAGCTGGTTACGGTTGAGGAAGGGACAAACTCAGAACTGGGTTTGAACTCACGGGTGGTGAATCTAGGCACGTCAAGGTTACTATCGTTCTCATTTATTGAGCCGACGGAGTAAGTACGAGTAAATACAATATCAGACAGTAACCAGAATTAGCAGTATTTTTGGGAAGAACACTGTGTAAAGGCCTCGTGTGAAGTAAATTAATTAGCGCGGGTCTCTGCGGGGGTGTGGTGGATAGGAGGGGAGACAGCTCATTAGAGCTCGACAAAAAAGCGGGTCCGAGACACGAGCCCTGAGATAAGAATTATTACCCGTTGTATATAACACCGCGGCTTTCCGCTTCCTCGTGTTATATCCGACTCTCTTTGTGGGGTTCTTTATAAATAACTACACTTGTTTGTGCTTAGACTAGCCTTTACTTCGGGCTTTGTCTATACCATAACATGCCACCTGCCTTTAGTCTCTCGACTGCTGGATATAGGCCTCTCCCAAGGTTCGCCACTATACATGATCCTCGGTTCTTCTCTTCTCACCACTGGCAGCGAATTTCTTTAACTCATAAGTTTTTATACTTTTGTTATCGTGGTTGAACATAATAATAGTTATGTATACGGGTTACTCACGATTTATTATTTATTTATTATAGCCGATATTTGGTTCCAGTTAGGTACATGTACCTTATGACAGTTAGGTTCATGTAGATTCATGTAGGTTCATGTAGGTTAATTAGGTTCTGTTAGGTTCATGAACCTTGGTCACTATGAGACTGCGGAGGCGGGTAAAGGTGTTGTTCTTATTGACAACGTTCTTGATTCACCTGCCCACACTGAACATGTTTTTGTTGATTAATTCCTTGCACACTATACAAACAATATCACCACACACACGCGAGTTTGAAAACGCATCTATTTATCTGGGTTTGTAAAGTTCAATCTGGGTCCCATGTACGTGCCAACTTACTCGTAAATCCATCCTCGCGATTGAAATTTCGGCATTTTTTAATTTCTATTGCCTCTCGGACCAAACGCGGTATATAATGGCGTTCGATAGAAATTGAATTATACTCGTACTATATCTTATATTCTACATATTATAATATAGAATATAATTATAAATATATTATAGAATATAAGAATAAAAATTCTACCTTTGTGTCATCCTATTACTCTATATCAGAAAAGTTACATCGAAGCTGCCGCTTGGTACTTTAATTTATTATGTTTACTTTAGTAAGTGGTGCATTATGTTGTTTTGGTATACAATAAATATAGTATATCTATCTATAAAATGTACCCAAAATTAAATTGCTCATACTGTCTCCCAGCTAATTGTGTTGATTCATTATTAACGTGGCTATTTGCGACTACGCTCTGAACTATTAGCTATTGTTACGACGTGTTACAGTTGATAACAGACTCGTTAGAGATGTTGACAGTTCGGCATTCGCGATTTAATAGCAAGACTATACGCCGTGTACACAATATTCGTTCTTAATTTTTTTTTCTTTATGAAAAAAAACCTGATGGTAAGTGGATACTGTCGTCTATGGACATCCGTAATACATGCCAACATCAGTCCAGAATGTCAAATGTTGGCATGATCTCGGATGCGCCGAATACCTTTGGCGATATAGGAAAGCATTCGAAGAACGGGTTGGTGATATGGGGGGGGGACAGGATATATCTGGCATATCTCACTCATTACCGAAACACGTACGTACACTGGGAATATGGGATGAAGAGGTAAACGCACTACATTTCAAGGTAGTTTTCTATTAGAAAGGGTAACGTGGCTAGTCGAGTGCGCCCAGCATCAATACAGAGTGGTTATATCCAATATAATACAGAGTGCAGATAAAATACCTGAACCTCCCTTTACAATGTACTTATTTCCTGAAAATTAGCAACTTTTATTCCATATTTTTTTGCAACTCAGCGCTTCTTTCCAAACAAACCTTTCACTCGCTAGATGTAGATATCTAATAATAGCGATTCAGTTATGAATGCGGTGTGCGTCGTTGCCACTAGTAGTAGCGTACAGTGAGTAGTCCAGAGTAATAAAGTCGGAGACTGCATTTAAAAAAAAAAAATTGGAGAAAATATCATGTTCAGAAAAATGACGTTACTTTTAATGATACAAAATATGTGGATGTGGAGATATTTTTCCTTACCCTGTATAAATCTCCTTAAAATGTTTTTTACCATCTACAATTGCCGACTGATACGCAAAAGGTCTGATAATGTGGTAAGTGATGGCAACATGATCACGGAGACACTCGTTGTTCGGCTCACATAGAATATTCTAGTAGATGTCAACACACCGTGTTCCGATGCGACATTGCCAATTACTAAGGGATCTAAACAGATCATTGTTTGATGGAATTGTAATATACATTATCCTTTCTTTTTATAGAGTGACTGACATGTATCCTACCACTTGCTTTACTGAAGATAAGGGACTTGGAAGCAGAAAGAGGAATTGTAATTCTTGCAATCGACTTTTGATGGTTCAATCAAAATAGCAGATTTCAATTGTAATTAATATACGAGACAGACAGAGGTGTGGAGATCATAAGCATTTGTGCAATTACAGGCTGTAAAACGACAGAAGATCAACTGTTTTCTTACTCCAGGAACATATAAATGATGCCATGCAAATGAAGAATAATGAATCACCGAATAGAAAATACGTACTACAAAGTACGGAACAATGCGCTGCAATGCAATCGGCCCTTTCAGACTTCATTGGGGGGCGTGGATCTTCTTATGCACATTGTCTTGTGCATAGGGGATATATTGCCTTAAAGTGTCTAAGTTGGTTAGTAAAAGTCCACACTTTATTTGACACACTTTATTCACGTAGGTATGTCAAGATTTACAATAGCGATTTAGATTTTAGAAGAAAGAGCATGAATTTCACACATAGGATGTCACTGATATGATAACGAATTATTAGAAATTGACTAGAACAAGATTGAATAGAAATTTATAATGAACAGAAACTAAAAATTGCGCATACATTCGCCGTCGGATATCGGTAGTGACTGTGCGGCGCCCGCTCGCTCCGCTCTGCGCAAGCGCCTTCTACAAGCGGCCGCGCGTAACGGTCTAAAGTAAATTTAGCATCGGCCGGCGGGTTTGCTTGCCTAATTAAATTAATTGCAGTGTAGGCAAGGTTCCTACAGCCTTATAACGCCACCACGCTGGCCAAACCGGTTGTCGAGTCCACTTGTGCAGTGTGGTGTCGGCTGGCTGTGGAGTAGCACGACCCTGTCTCTTCCTGTGGGTGTGCTAAGGCGAGTGAGGGATAACAAAGCCGTCGCCACAAGCGCTTAGGAATTACACGGAACAATATGAACATTAATTATCTATACAACGTATAACTGAAGTAATGCACAGGCAGAAAATAGATTGTTAATTATCGAGAGTAAAATCTACTAGATTCTAACTAGTTACTAGTTTTAGGAATCTATTTTACCATTCTCCAAGCATATGAATATATTGAAGCACCATTTACTATTGCAGATAGAATTTATGGGTCAACATTTTTTATAGCAACAGGATTCCATGGATTACATGTAATAATTGGAACATTATTTCTATTAATTTGCCTAATTCGACACTTAATAAATCACTTCTCTAAAAATCATCACTTTGGATTTGAAGCTGCTGCTTGATATTGACATTTTGTTGACGTAGTATGATTATTCTTCTATATTTCTATTTATTGATGAGGTTCTATTTCTATTTATTCTACTAGATTTCTACGTTTTTCATAACTGTATTGTTCATTCTAGTATATCTTATATTCTACGCGCGTATCCTAACGCCGCGTTGAATCGCGCACTATCCGAGTACTGAGTGATGGATAAGCGTTACGAACGTTATAGATCGAACAACAAACCCTTACATGTTTGTAACTTTTTATTTATTGCCTAAAGTAATTGTATTTTTTGTTAGAACAGTTTTATATAATTTAAATTAGATGATATGTTTCAGGCTTTGTATTATCCCCGTGGCACGTTGTAATTTGGTGTTAACTAAATTTTGTACCAGTATTGATGTAGAATATAAAGGGAGATATTTATAATGAAACACCATATATATAACCATAACACCATAACCATAACACCATTGTGTTCCTTATATATTTTTGCAAAAGAAATGGTTTAATTTGCTTTGATTAGAATAGAAATAAACGTGAATACAAAATAGTACGTTACAGCTAGTCGGCCATAATTGGTTCGCTCTGCAACGGCTTATAGTTTCACGGATGACTTGCGATACTAAATAGGTAATTAGTGTAATAAATTGAAAGCGCCATCGTAGTGAGACCGCACTGTGTACTGAGCCAGAGAATTTGGCATTTGGCAAATAACAGAGCTGTTACTGGTGGCTAATAGAGAAGAAATTACCTAGGTACTTTACGGGGGGGGGGGGGGGAGTGCACGCTGCATTCCCACAGCCGCTGGGCGCACTCGACTGGTCACGTTACCCTCTCTTACACAAGACTGACTACCTTGAAATGTACTGCATTTCCTATTTTAACGTATTTCCCCAACGTATGTACGTATGTGTTTTGGTAGTGAGTGAGAATTGCCAGAGCCCATTCCCATCCCATCCTATCCGTCCCCATTTTCCCAATCCTTTCCTTAATCTGCAAAGGTGGGCAGCGCATCCGGGGGCGTGCCAACGTTTGTCATTCTGGACTGATGTTGGCATGTATCGCGGATGTCTATGGGCGACAGTATCCACTTACCATCAGGCGGACTGTACGCTCGTCACCCCGCCTTATTCTACATAAAAAAAGAGACACAATATTTGAAAAAAATATATGTTATTTTGTTTATTACGGAATACAAAAGTAATTTCCAAAAATAAACACTTGGAAGTTTGCTTTCAAAAAGATCTGACGTATTTGATTGACGTATCTGATTTTTTGAATTTTGAATTTGTTAAAGGCACAATGCTAAGTGTAATCTAGAAAATAACAATGAGAAATCAATTAATCCTCGGGGTGACGAATAAGTAACAATAATTAAGTTTACAATAATTTATGTTGTCATTCAATTTTGTTGGCAATTTTTTTTCAGTGTGTATAATTACTAAATAAAACACATTAAACACATTGAAACCAAGGGACATTACTTATACACAATCTGAGTAGGTACACCACTTTTGACAACATCCTTACAGCGTAGGGGTTTAAATCAAAACTTGTTGGGAATAACTAGTGCGGCAGACAGTTGCTGTCAAAACAATGTTCCGTGAAGTTAAACTAAAAATAAGAGGTAGGCAAAGAAACTCTGATGCAGCTGCAAGACGTGGCTTTAAATTTCTGAAGATACGAGCAAAGACTACAGGATAATATGGGCATGAATCGATTGTGACCACAGAAAATATGTGACTGTATCTATATGTTTTTATTGGCGTTGTGAAGATTCTTTTTGTTGGAAAATTCTTTTAAATAGAAAAATGCTCTAACATCTGATTTTATAAGTACTTTATAAGTCAGGAATAAAATAATGTGATTTCTTTTTAAAATTTTCGTTGCACTCTCAATCTCAATCTCAACTAGTCCTCTTACTCAGGTAGTCGCATGTATATGCAATTATGAATTGAAAAATTGTGTTGCACTATGGAGATTTTTATTCGGTTAAGATTAAGTTAGGATTTTAATGTTAATGAGGGATTTTAATGTTAATGTTTTGATTTAATGAGGGGAGAGTGCACGTTGTAATCCAACATACCACTGGTCGCAATCCACTAGCCACGTTACCCCTCTCTCACAGAAGACTACCTTGAAATGTACTGCATTTCCCACTTTGTCTTATTTCCTAATGTACATACGTGTTTCGGTAATGAGTGAGATTTGCTAGAGCCCATTCCCATCCTATCCCTCCCCATTTTCCCAACCCTTTCTTCAAATCCATTCCTATATCTCCAATAGTAGGCAGCGCATCCGGGGGGGTGCCAACGTTTGTCATTTTGGACTAATGTGGGCATGTATCGTGGATGTCTATGGGCAACAGTATCCACTTACCATCAGGACCTATGTATGTTCGCCTGACGCATTCGTCCATAAAAAAAATAGAAGAAAGTAAGCAGATTTACGAGTAAAAGATAACCTCTAAAATACCCACAATAATTTTCCAGCAACAATGAACACGACGTTTCTAATGTGAACCCCAACAAGGAACAGTGTGGGGCTCGCAAAATTCTCTTGGAAGCAAAACAAATCCCGGCCATTCAAAACTTGCAGAAGTTTCTCGAACAAAAACGAGGGCCGTGTAGTTGTGCCATAAATAAGGATCGCCGAGTATGGAGACTAGAATATATTCTGTACGACAACGGATTTGTACAGTTTTAGGTTGTCACAATGATCTCTTCATTTGTTATGCTCTATGTCTAAGAATATACTATATTATGGATCTAATGCGCTACTTCGTGGGTTGGCCCAGGGCATCTGTTCTAGCCTAAAAATGAGTATACTTATCCGGTAAATTCATTTATTAAAAGATAGCACAGAACAAACACTTTTGTTTGTAAGAATAACTTAGCCTATGTTAGTAGGTACTTAATATCTAATACAGATTAGGTCCTTTTAATTCATTGCCACATTAGTGGACAAACTTACTTGCAATAATCTTCAGAATGCTGTTGCCGCTGCTCATCAATGGGACAGATATCTTGTGCCAGATCGCATTAAATCCATCAGCGTGTCTGCCAACGTTGTCGATGCACCAACAACACTGACCCTCGTTGTTATATTGAACCCGCAGTGCACAGCAGGTCCTTTGGCTATATCCGAACAACAGAACTCCGGAGTGCATTGATGTACAGTATGCCTTAAACACTGTTATTTGAACTCAGCGCTTTTCCTTTATGCTCAATTAAGCTGATATTTTTAAACCGCAAGTTACAGGGCGATAGTATCCGCTAGGCGGACCGTCTTCTCCTCTGTTGTCTTCTTTATATAAAAAGAAGTCACTAATCACCGCATATACCACCGCACCATCCAAAAATTATTTTATATCGCTAACCCGTAGGCTGTGGAACAAACTGTCTCAAGAGGTCTTTCCATTATGCTACGATATGGGGTTCTTCAAGAGAGCTGTGAATAGGATTTTGCAAGATCGGCGGCGCGTCCGCATACTCCCTGGTGTTGCAGGTGTCCACGGGCAGCGGTAACACTAACCATCACGTGGGACCGCTTGCTCGTCCGCCCACTAGTCTATATAAAAAAAAAAACACCGCATATTTTATTACGTCATCGCCAAATAAGTATTTCGTATTGTGCGATGGATTGAATTATGAAATGGATTGAATTAAATTATTTTAATTCTAGAAACCGGAGGAGTTCTGAATAAAAGATTTTAGAATTCGTTAGCGATGAAATTTCTCTCTTCATTTTCTGTTTTTCATCCATATTCAGCGCAGTTCCGATTTCACTATAATTTTTCCTTTGTTATTTTATTGTACAGTAAAGAGATATTTTCTTTTCAAACATTATATTATAATGGTCTTATTATAATGTTATATGAAAAGTAACCTCAGCTATGCGAATTAAGCTAAACTAACTTAGCTTAGCTCTTGGTCGGCAATCCGCTTTAGACTCTCCCCATCTAGCAAAAACAAATCCTAATCACATTTGTATTGTATCCTGAGCGTTACCTCATGACCGTTTTCTTGGTTTTGCCAACAATTCTGTTGTCTAAGTAGCTTTTTACCATACTGGTTTCTTATCAAAAGGTAGTCAGTCAGACACTGAAAATACATGAAATATTTTTGAAAAACAAAAATATTGCAGTGTACAACACCATGAGTAAATACAGGGCCCAAAACATCATTCTTTGGAAATTTAAACTGACTGAACGCGCAATAGACTAGACGGATTTCTATGAAATTTGACATAATTGTAACGTATATCCCGGGTTATTATTTGCGTTATCTAGATTCAGATCCATTGTAAAGTTCCCACGGGAATCACCATCAAGGCTGCAAGTACAATATTAAACATAAAAACCATTGGATGGTAAAGTAGAATAATAATTTATGTCTTTGGGATCAGGATAGATAGTGGTGCAATGAACTAACCAGAAATACTCTGAAGTTGAAGGAAATATTAACGAAGTTGCAAAACGGATGGAAGGTACTTTTTTATGATATAGTGCATTCCATAAACGGAACCTTACTAGTTGAATCAATATCAAGGATTGTGAGCTTTATCCTTTCTTCAATAAGATCGTGACTGTCTTTAATAAACAAACAGGTAAAAAATAGTGGTAGGGTAAACACGCCTCGCGCCGCGAAACCATCTGCTTGTACAAACACACATGTATTTGATACATGTTCTCGTGTAATATGTTTTGTGTACAATACGTTGTTATCAGGTTCGATAACAGATGGGGTAGAAGAGTTCTTGAATCGAGACCACGTACCTACAGGGAAACGAAGTGTGTGACGTTCTTTAGCCGTATGCCCCGACGACCAGATTGTAGATGGGCGGGCGGGCCACATGATGGTAAGTAGTCACCGCCACCTATAGACACCTCCGACACCACGTAGCATGCGGGTGCGCTGCCGACCTCAGCACTGCAGCTAAATCTTCTAAAATAAATGAAAATACAGTTAAACGAATAGAAAATATAGCTTAATTTACTGATCTTCTTCCATGAGAAATATTACAAGAATGAGAGGGATGAACTGAACCAGTATCTGCTTCATTTTCAATAATTTCGTCCGACGTTTCATAGCCACCGGTGCAATTTTAAACAAAAGAAAACAATGAAAGGTCAATTATTGTCTAAATGGTAGGTTAAGAACGATATCCAAGTGTGGACTCTAAAGGTAGGCCTGTTCTTTAAGTTTAAAATTGCTCAGCCAGCTATATTCGGTCTCTTAATAATTGAATAAAATTCTAATAAAATACGAAGAAACTCGCTAAAGAACTGAAGGCACCGACATTAGCTCGTAAAATCAACATGATAAAGTGGTAATGAGCAGGCAGGTCATATTTCCGTCCAGGCTTGTGTCTGAAATCAAATACGCTTTAGATCTAGTTTCCATTTAGGGTTCTTTGAACCTAGTGGATTTCAAACCCAGTAAGACGCCAGTCTGTGCAATTACCGCTAAAAAAATCCTTTGAATGAGATATGCCAGAGCCTATTCCCATCCAATCCTATTTCTCCCCAATTTGCCACTTTATTTCTCTTTCTCTAAATCCACTCCTAAATCACCAAAGATACATTCGCATTCACAGCGCATTCGGGAGCGTTCCAACGTTTGTCATTCTGGAGTGATGTTGCATTGCGGATGTCGCAGGGCGACGGGATCCACATACCACAAAGTGAAGTGTCTGCTCTTCTGCAGCCTTCTTTCTATAAAATAAATATTACCAGGTTGAGCAACTTAGAAGCATCACATTTGAATAAACGTCATTGTCATAAAATCACCGTCTATAAGGAAGTTAATGCGTTTTACGTGTAGATACAAAGGTGATAAAAGTATTCCTCTTATAGAATTTATGAGGCAATGCAATTAAAGTCTCTAAAATCAGCTGAATATTCAAACCGCTTAAACACATCACAAATTCAATGTGTCCGCCAGCGAACTCGTTCGCGCGCCACGCGTTTCTCTCGAATGAGTCTGAAATAGTTGACTATGTGTGCTGGTGTAGGTGATGAGAGGAACGTTTAGAAGACTATATATTGTGCGATGGATATAAAAGAAAAATAATGATTTTATGGACAACAAACAATACAGGGGGAATGATATAAAAGAAGAGTAAAAGAGTTAATCGTTAATCGGCGATCGGCAACAACTTTGCATGCGCTGAAGCCTGGAGCCCATGACTACGCATTGCCTAAAACAGAGGCCACGTCATTATTTATATTGAACCTTGATTAATTGATAAATAAATAAATAAGTGTAAAAATGTGCCGTGTGGTGTCGGCCAGCTATAGAATACCACCATCCCATCTCTTTCTGTGGGCGTTGTAAAGGACGACTAAGAAATAACAAAGTCGCTACCACAAGCTGATACCACTACTAAAAGATTTACTTAAAGCACACGAAATATACACAAAATGCACAATATATAATTTTTATTGTAATCAAACAAAAATTCAACTTCAGTTAACTAAGCTAACATCCTATATTCGTCTTGATAGATAGATCCTATATTCACGAACATAGGATTTGTTTCGGTTGAATAGAAAACATTTACGCCACAGAAGCGCAGCTAGGGTTGCAATGTAGTTCTCTAATAAACTGGTATGATTTACAAACGCTCCACTTCGAGAATTTGTACCAAACCCATATGAATCCAGCTGCGATCTAGACTAATTACACCGTAGAGAGTGGAGACCCGCTGGAATCCAGATTTTCTTCCCTTTATCGTACAGGTTCAAAGTTGTTTAAATCCTAAATGAAAATTTGTTTAAATAACATTCCTTTGAACGTTTTTAGCCCGTTTAGACTTTCGTTTGTTATCAATGACATTACAGCTGCTGGGTGCACTCGACTGACAGCATAGCCCTCTTTATGAGAAGAGTACCGTAAAGTGCCGGGTACGTTAGACTACCATAAAGAAAGCCAATGACACCACTAATTACATCACTGGCGGTGTCCTTGGAAGCGTCGTTGCATTGGAATAAAACAATTCCCAACGACACCATCAGTGTGCAACCACAATGTTGCAATGTGTGGTCTTAAATTGTGTACTTGTTTTATTACTAGCTCGACAGTGAAAGACAATACGTAGGAGAAACTGGCGTGTCGGTAAATAAAAAAAACATCGAAAAAATTTACAATTGAAGAAAACTCGATGGAAATATATGGTAATTAGATTTTATAAAGAAATTATATAGTATAATAATATATTACAAAGACGGTCAGTTTGTTTGTTTATATGTATGTTTATACTCAAAATCTAACGGGCCATATTTGGAAAATACTTTCACTTTTAGGAAGCTAAACTAACATTAGTCACTAACAGTTAATATTACTTTTTTTCTCTTTATATATGGCAATAGTGCAGTTATGGCTTTTTATATCTAGGAAATTGATGTTATAGGTTCACTTGGTAGATTATGTCCCAAAATCCCATAAAGGATTGGCCTGTATACTGCAGTGGAACGTTATAGGGTAATATTTATTAAATAATATTCATTTATTGCATAATTATCATTACAATTCAATTATTTTCTAAATTCTTGATAAACTCGACATGCCATCGCCTCAACCTCAGTTTAAACACTGGCAGGCTTGAAGCGTCGGTTACATATTTAGGTAGGTAGTTGTATAATGTTGGGACCTAAAACATGAATCAACTCGTTAAATTTATTTAAAGAACACTTAAAGGCCGCTAACATACTCGCGTTCCTCGTATGATGACGGTCACTTAACTTTCTATAATTGCTTAAATTCTCCCTAACATAATCAATGGCGAAGGCACAGTCAGTAACTTTAACGATATTTTAGAGAAAATTTTTGTAAAAGATCTATTTCTGTCGATATACTGGAAAGTAATTATCTAACCTGAAATTAGAAATACAGACCACCACACATCAAACATGTCTCCCCATCAAATTCTCGCACTTTATATTACACACTGTTAAAACCAAATAAGGCTTATTTTAGCTTGTATGTGTTCCATGATCGGTGCAAGTCATCGCGTTGCCAAAACCAATTGATACTCCGACAAAGAGTGAGGCGAAATCCAATTTGGAATTTTGTGGAATCACCTTTTCCATTGAAAGGGTAATCAGTAATCAATGACAGGGCCTATGAGATATGGAAATAACAGCCAACCCTCATACGCCGCGGATTGACATTTGATTAAAGCCATACGCTTTCTGTAACCATTGTATCACGTGGACTGTATTATATGTAGACAGTACGTACTCGAATTGTGTTATGTGTTGTATGTTGATTTTGCCGGAAATTTTGCCCGTTTAACCACGGCCACAACAACAGCGATACCATATCAGACCATTAGCCAATGTCTCTCCACTGCTAGAGAGGCCTCTCCCAAGGTTCGCCACCACACACGATCCTCGGCTCTTCTCATCGAACCACTAACGACGAATTTTTTTAAGTCGTCGGTCCATCTGGCTGCAAGGCGTCTCGCACTGCGCTTCCCGGTACACGGCCTCCATTCGAGAATTCGTCTACCACATTGGTTATCGGTCATGCGGCAAATATGACCTGCCTATTGCCACTTCAACATGATTCCTAAATAACTGTCTTCCAAATAATTAGGCAAAACAAATTAATGTATAAACAGACAATTTTAACATTGATAGATATTTTAATAATATTTATACGGGTTTATTTCTATATCTTCTATTATTGGTACAATTCAATTTTCATTTTATTTCCAAAAATGTAGTATATTTACAAGGTCTTAATATTTGATTACTCCCACTTAGTTGTCCTACGTGTTAAACCCAAAGATTGAATGGGTGAATATGCTGCAAATCAATTAAATCCAAATTTTGTAATAATTTGCAAAATAGAATAAATATTAAATGAGAATTGATAACTTACATAATTCTCATTGACACATTTAGTATTTCAGCTAATCACGAGTAACTATTGTTGTCTTAAATAATTCAGATTGTTAAGAGATTATGTTCTACATTATATTTTTTGCAATTTTTCTTTTATAATATAGTGTAGTCGCATCCTTAGTTTAAGGGCGTACACGAGTGAAGCAGAATAATGTCACTAAATAACTTGAAACGAAGTTCAATAATTCACTTGGTAACGAAACAAATAATTTATTACTTACATATATGATTCAGTTGGAAGTCTTCTCTCACTTTTGACTACAACATGGTATTAATCGACAATAATAATGCCGACAGTAATAATTTGTAGCTCTCTTGGAGTGAGGGCGTTCGAAGGACAAATAAAGTTTGCATTTTTTATATACATGTTTTCATTTTTAAGTAAATTAATATTTCATTCGTGAGATCGTGTGTTCCTCGGCCTGTACCAATGCAATGAGTGTCATCAAAAATTCGAATTTAAAAAAAAGATATCACTAGCTTGGCTGTGAAGGCAAACATCACAAGGAAACCCGCATGCTAAAGAATGAAAAAAAAAAACCTATCTACCAATCTGCACTGGGGGCTCGTAGTGGATGATCCAAACCTCTGAGATATTTGTTAGGAGACACCTGTGCCCTGTAGTGGGACGTTATAGGCTGATATCAATGTTGGCATCTACATCAGTGATGCGATGAGACTTAGTTGGGACTGCGCCAATGAGTGGGTACCACAAGTCAAACGTCGACGTTGAGGCAGACCGCAAGGATTACTTCATTACTGAATGGCATCGCTTCAGCATTACATATCTGGTTATTCTGGAGGATGAGAGAAGTGGCCTTTGCCAAGCAGTGGGATATATTTGAGGCTGATAAAAGAAAACAATATATTGTAGGTTTATTTCACAATCTCAAGAGAGAGTGAATTTTTCACGTTATGTCTATAAATGTCTGTGCTACATGTATTCATTGAATTGAAACATACAATACAAATTGAAAATAATAAACAAAATGTATTTTTTTTTATAACATAAACAAAAACAGTTTCTACAATTTCTACCAGTCCCTGAGATTAAATGTTTTCGGTCATACTTCAATAATGAGGATTGATGAAAAGAAGAAAGATTGTAATTATGTAAACATATTGATTTTTACAGTATATTACCACTTTAATATGTCCTTTAATTATAGAATTTTCGTAAAGTAATAACAACAAAAAATACTTACATTGCAAGATGATTAAAACCGAAATATAGATAGATGGATAAAACTTTTTATTGCACACCAAAAGAAAACAAGACGGTAACAGACATTGCAACACATGAAATGCACAAATGACGGTCTTATCGCTATTGCCGATCTCTGCCAGACAACCTATTTATTTGGTACAACATATATTTCATGATGAGATGCTCGCTGCTCACCATTAATCTCGCTGATTCTTTTTTCAGAACAAAGACGAATAGACCTACTGGTCTTTTCACTTTACGAGAAAAGTCAGCTGCTGAAGAGCAGCTACCATTATCATTCTAATTACGCAAAAATACCAGTTTAAAACTTTCCAGGCATGGGCAGCCAGCCATTGGAGGACGACGCGAATTTGTCTAGAATTGAATTAATGAACAAAGTTAATGATCAGATAGGTGTCGGCATGCGGCACTCGCAACTTCAATTAAAACGCTACCGCGCCCGGCCAACTTCGGACAACTTCGGCTTTGTTCGGGAAACTATTTCCCAACGGAGAATCATCGGTGTTGGCATAAAGGAGCATTGATTTTCAATTTGTTTAAAGGAAGTAGGATGTAGGTAGTTTTATATTTGTTCATGTTAAATATTTGTTTAAATGTTAAGTTTTCAGTTTTTCGTCCCACCCCATCCCAATCTATCATATCCCTTCATTTGGCTAACACTTATTCCAAATCCATTCCCAAATCTCCAAAGTTGGGCAGCGCATGCGAGGGCGTACCGACGTTTATCATATTTTTATATTAATGGAGGCAGTCGGGCAAGCAGCCCACATGATGGTAAGTGGCTACCGCCGCCCATAGACACCTACAACACCAGGGGGTATGCATGTGTGCCGCCCGCCTTGCAGAATTCTATTTACAGCTCTTTCACCCGCCCCATATAAGGGGAAAACCTCAAGAGGCAGTTGGTGCCACAGCCTACGGGTTCGCGGCAAAAAACAATTTTTAGACTGTACATAATCCATTTACCACCAGGTGGACTGTCTGCTCGACTGCCGCATCTTTCTATAAGAAAATATTTATATGAAGAAATTCCTGAAGAATTAAAATTCTCGCCATAGCTTCAATAATCAGGAAATTTAAATGGTAGTCTGTAGGCTGTAATCAGGGTCGATAAAGATGTTTTGCTGTAGTGGCTGGATGAGAAGAGCGAAAGACCAAGGGTCACCACGAGTCCTGGGCTCTCCAATCCTATATCCAACAGTGGATCATATTCTTAACTCTCTGAGGTAGTTTACCTTAAGAGAATACGAATGGCATAGGCGGCTATAAGTCACTGATTAGTCACCGATATGGGTGGCTAAATTATGTCTTAGCAGTTGTAAGCCTCTGACATTTGTGTGGCTAAGCTACGGCGGATGTCGTACGGATTATTACATTTCTGATGTTAATTTTTGAAAAGATAAATTAGTTTTTAGTTATACATGTAATAGTAATGCACGGTAATTGTAGCGATGTAATAGTAATATTAGTCACTAGTCACTAGCACACTAGTCAACGTTAAGCCTCATCCAATTAGGCATTCCAGATCGCCCTGTAGAATGCAACTATCGCTAGGTTTCTTTTTATAGAAAAAAGTCGACAGACGAGCATACAGTCCATCTGATGGTAAGTGGATACTGTCGTCCGTGGTAAGCGGTACTGGATACTGACATCCGCGATACATGCCAACATCAGTCCAAATGGCAAACGTTAGCAAGCCCCCGGATGCGCTGCCTATCTTTGCAGATTAAGGAATAGATTGGGAAAATGGGGAGGGAGAGGATGGGATGGGAATGGGCTCTGGCATATCTTACTCACTACCGAAACACGTACGTACATTAGGGAAATACGATAAAGTAGGAAATGCAGTACATTTCAAGGTAGTCTTCTGTGAGAGAGGGGTAACGTGACCAGTCGAGTGCACCCAGCGGCTGTAGGTGATTAGATACATCTAATATTTTTAGACAAGTATAATATTAATAATTATAATTATTAATAAAGTATAATTATAAGTATATATTATTATAAAGTATAATTATAAGCTTTACATACAAATAAAATTATACAAATCACTATCCAAAAAAGTTAAATTTTTGCTTACGGAAATTAAATTATACACTAAAATAAATTTACATTAGTAACGTAACCAGTCCATTCAGTATCCACTGTTGGACACAGACCTCCTCACATGCAGTGTCTTTTACATGAGAGATGTATGATCCTAAAACGCCACACTGACCAAGCGGGTGCAGTTCCTCAGGGTTTGTTATCCCTCGGCTTCGTTATCTTTTAGTCGCCTTTTACGAGACCTACGCTGGAGCTATTCTACCACACTGTAACATTTAGAATCTTACAACCACTACATCTATAATGCAGCGAAAATAAAACTAAATTACGCATCTCCTGTTGTAGCTATTGCTTTGGGAACTTCTAGTGTGTTTCTCAAATGGCTTTCGTAAAATTTTAAAACGTCAGTCTTTGCGAAGGTGACCTTTTTCTTTCCAATTTTCATCCTCTTTACTTTACTTTTGTTCTTTTTATTCTGTTTCTTTGCTTTAACGTCCGAAGTATTAATATCTTCAGGCTGTATGGTGTCTCGACGCTTTTTCAGCCAAGTGTGAAGACCGTACCAAAGTAGCTGGAGGAGCTCCAGCAATGTGAGGACACTGCATCCGAAGAATACGTTGAATATGCCACCCAATTGAGCTGAGAATAAAACACATTTTAGATTGAAATCTGTGGTTTTTTCTGTGGAGAGATAAAAGTAAGACTGATTTACACTACAGTGAAGACAGTGAAACATACTGACATGAGGCTCTTTTAGAGAGCTGTAAACAGGATTCTGCAAAGTCAGCAGCGCACCCGCAAACTCCGGGTGTTGCAGATGTCCATGGGCGGTGGTAACCACTTACCATCATGTGACCCGCCCGCTCATCTGCCATCTATTATATATATATATATATATAAAAATGTTTCGTGAGTGAGTGAGAGTTACCATTTAATAGGAACTATTTTATTCCATTGAAGTCCCCACTTTCCATCACGTCTCCAGGAAAAATAAAGACAATAACTGGATGTGGAAATCTCCTCGTCCCATTATTTTCTCCTATTTCGCTCCTATTTCCCATCCATCTCAGTCATTTTTCCATATCTGTAAACGTCTATGAGGTGACCCCAAGGATGTGTATGAGAAGGTTCAGAATCTGCGTGTCTATCTTCTTTTTCTTATGGTGCCTCTCCAGCTAGTGGAGGTTGGCAATCGGCTCCTAATATTTTGTCGAGTCTCTTGCGAGGCGTAACAGTTCGGCGGCATTCGCGATGCCAGTCCATGGCGAGTCTATAGCGGTGTGAAATGAATAACAGTTTCTCCAGAACAGTAAAGTTTATTTATAATTGAACACAATTAACACCAAAGTCTATTAGTAACTAATACGTAAACATTGTTATTCGTATGTGTGCGTGCGCTAGGGGTGCTGGTTGGGAAGCGACTACCGTCACTTCGTATTAACCATTTTTAGTAGGCCCTGAATGGCTAAAACTGCGACGTCAGCAATTGGCCGACGTTACATATCAATTCCTAAAATCAAGAGATAGATAGCTAATCCGGGGCTGTGACAACTGATGTTGGCATGTTGTTGTCGTTGTTGCTGCTCTTATTGTACTTATAATAAATTGTTTCAATAAGACATTACAATAATACCATAAATAAGTACAAAGTGCGGAGTGCCTTAGGATAACCGAGAGGAGTTATGTCATGAAAATGCAGGATACAACATATAATTGCAAAAGGCATTTATTTCAAATGTAACTTAGCAGTAACTTACCACCAGGTAGACTGTCTGCTCGGAAGCAACCCAGATCTGGAGAGATACAATCTAATATTTTCAAGATCTTTCCATGAGATGCTGAGATGAGATTTATGAAAGTACTTACAAAATAAATCGTATGAATTGAAATATGGCTGCCGTGCGAAAGCGCGTCTGTCTCGGAACGATACTGATACTTTCACCACGGTCACTTTCTTGAGGTCCAAACCGTTACTGAAACATTGAGTAGGTATATTAGTAGTGCGAGTGCGTGAAATTATCTGAGAAATAAAAAAAAAGAGAACATCGTTTTTTATTGATTAATTGCTTTTTATTGTTTAAAAAACAGATGTTATAGCATGTTTCTGCTTAAACGAAATCTTGAAACAGCGAAATTTTTTTTTTGGATTACAATAAAATCTGAAAAAGTGCGTGTGCGTGAAATTATGTGAGAAATCAAAAACAAAGAGAACATCGTTTTTTATTGATTAATTGCTTTTTATTGTTTAAAAAACAGATGTCATACCATGTTTCTGCTTAAACGAAATCTTATAACAGCGAAATTTTTTAGTTGGATTACAATAAAATCTGAAAAAGTTAGTTACACGAAATGATAACATCCATAGAACAAGATGCGTCCATTTGATCCGTATAACAAATCATATTTTTTCAACCCAAATTAAACATATCAAATGTGATTAAGCACTTTTTTATATTTATTTTACAAAGAAGTGTACATAAGTGTACACGCACATCGGTCGCTAAGCTAGACTCAGTCCGGAAACATTCTAGATGAAATTTAAGTATCTTAATAAAAATATCAACATACATATCACAAAATGGACTAATAACATACGTGTACTTACTAAAACGTGTTCAAATAATTTGAGTGCGTTGTTAAGTTGTAGCTATGCTGCACGACGTAGTCGCTGTCTATGTCGCAGGTTGGTGGACAGTTGCAATAATTCAGGTACGACACTGAAAAGGGGCTTTCATTAAACCTTTGAGAAGGTATCGAAATATTATAAAACTGGTCCTTGGGCCCTGAAATACAACTGGAACCGCGGACCAATTATTATCCCATGGGCGCCGCATGTTAGACCATATGTGTAGGAAACACATATGACCAAATAGGTCATATAGGTCATATGTGTATGGCGAACTCGGTACAAACTCTTAGTTTGGCTCAAGTATTTAGTATCAAAAAATTTAGGGAGCGTCCTATGGAACATTTCAATACCTCGGACTGTTGAACAAACGAATACCTGCAGCACTCTTAACGCATAACAACTTTTGCGCACGACAGTACCCGACGCCTGGCGGTCGAGGATCTACCATTCGGGCGCAGTGGCAAAGCTGCATAATGCGGGCCATCTCACACTCCAGGAGGCAGTAACTCCTGTGTGGAAATATTTTATTTATTTAGAAAACAATACATAAAAAAAACAATAGTTGACAAATATTGACAATAATTCTTGTTCATGAGGTATGTATGGACTTAAAATGACACGCTGGACAAGCGCATTGGCGAGCCCACCTTTTAGATGTGGTGTAGTTCCTCAAGACCAAGGCATTTTCTTATCCATTAGTCGCCACCACTTGGGTATCGCTTTTACGACATGAGGTGGATCTACTCTACAGTCGGCTTTAAATATCTTAAAAATGGAAAGCTCTCTGATGATACTAAATCCAAAGTTTATTGAATATACGCAATGCTTACTGTATTGCTGTTAGTAAAGGCAGCAGTGGAGTATTGCTGTTAGTAAAGGCAGCAGTAAGCTATAAGTAGACTGCTTGATTATTACGAGTAGCTACAAAACAGTTTTAAATTTTGGGGGATACTTG
Source organism: Sesia apiformis (assembly GCA_914767545.1). NCBI lineage: Eukaryota > Metazoa > Arthropoda > Insecta > Lepidoptera > Sesiidae > Sesia > Sesia apiformis. Next base: position 21,354,640 of record OU611952.1, read on the forward strand.
TGATATATAGGGAAGTATGTGAGTGGTTGCTGGGATAAGCGGCACCGGCGGAGATCATCGCTCAACCCTTTGGCTTCATCGGTGAGAAGAAGTCGGCGGTAGCTGTACTCAGCCCACTCCTCAGTACCCGGGGAAATAGCGGTACCGTTGACGTTAGACTCCACGTAATGTTGACTGCCTTCGACGGCCAACTGAAATGTGATGTGTCCAGTAAACAATGGAGATATGGCGCCACCTCAACTGTTCAAAGAAAACACTTTAAAGTTATTTTCTGCTTGAAATGTAGAATCGACAACGAAACCAGTTATTCCGATGCTATCAGATGCTTGTTGCAATTTATCATAGCGTAGATTTTTCACCTGATTACTCGATATAGTGAACAGAAGATACATTGACCCCATGGGAATTTAATATTTATTTGAGTAGATTCCCGGATTTTTTTTTAAATAAAAAGGTTGGCATGAGCTAACCCGCCTGATTTTAAGTGGATATTTGCGATATGTCAATATCTTCTAAAAAATGACGAACGTTGATTCGTTTGCAGATACTTTGTCTACTTTTGGCGGACTACCAATTAGGATTTTGATTGTAGAGAGTATCATTATCCAGTCGCTTATAGTCCCATCTTGCTCCATTAGGACGGCTTTCGACCGGTTCTACTTCCAGTGGATATATAACCGTCTACCGTTATAGAATATTCGAAATTATAACGAGACCGAAATTAAACCCGGTTTAACCCAGATAAGTATTAGTATATCCTAGTTTCTAACCTATTTTAAGCGGGACTATTAAAACAGCATTTTTAGAAATTGATTATCCATGGTATTGCCGGTCATCCAGGGATACCATAGATATAGGAATAGACTATATGGCACATCATATGTTCTTGTCAAAGAAATCTGGTTGACAGCATCTATTGTGAAGCAGATGAGGAGGGATTCCTTAAAAAGTCAAATTTGAAACTTACGTAGAGACCTAGAGTCCTAGGCCGTCTGCTCTAAAGTGCCCAAGGGACATAACTAGTATGTATTCTGTAATCGGTGAGGGTAGGGGTCTACATGCCCCTTAAATCGTGAAAACCTAAATAAAGTCAAATATTCAGGACATAATTGCAATAAAGGGCCTACATACAGCGATTACTTTGAATGCTCGCTTGTTTGCGGTTGCCGTACCGCCAACCGCTAATTGACGGCAATTTCTGCTTTTATAAACGGACTATTTTCAATGCTCATGGGAATTACCTTATGTAATTCATTACTGTTGTAAAAATAAACATGAGTTCCAGTTCGATTATTTTCCTTGTTTTATTAAACATAATCAGAATCATGTCACAGATGCATGTTACTGTTTAGTGACCAAGTTATGAGATATAATTAGGTAAGTTATGAGATATAATTAAGTAAGTTATGAGATATAATTAAGTAAGTTATGAGATATAATTAAGTAAGTTCTGAGATATAATTAAGTAGGTTATGAGATATAATTAAGTAAGTTATGAGATATAATTGAATGACCAGCAGAAACTACTGAATGGGCAGCAAAAAATATAGGTGAATTAGTTTAAGATTTTCTGGAGACAATAAAGAAAGAGAAGGAAAGAAGAGGTAAAGAATAGGATAGAGAAGTAGTTTAAAGAATAGGCGTCTACTATTTGAGGACGTGAAGAATTCTTACTACATCAAATTTATTTATTTATTTCAGTTGCAACCAGCCCTTTCAGTATCCACTGTTGGACATGGGCCTCCTCATGCAACATTGTCTTGTCCATGAGGGATGTACGGCCTGTGAACGCCACGCTGGTCAAGCGGGTTGGCGAGTCCACTGTTTTAGAGGTGGTGTAGTTCCTCAGGGCTTGTGGTAGCGCATTTTGTTATCCATTAGACGCCTTTTACGACACACATGGGGAGAGAAGGGGTGGTGTCGGCCGGCACCACACCTGTTACTTATGTATTACCTATTCAAATCAGTTATTTCAGTTACCTATTCATTACCTATTCAATTCAGTTATATCAGTTACCTATTCAATTAAGTTATATCAGTTACCTATTCATTACCTATTCAATTAAGTTATATCAGTTACCTATTCATTACCTATTCAATTCAGTTATATCAGTTACCTATTCAATTCAGTTATATCAGTTACCTATTCAATTCAGTTATTTCAGTTACCTATTCATTACCCATTCAATTTAGTTATTTCAGTTACCTATTCAATTCAGTTATTTCAATTACCTATTCATTATCCATTCAATTCAGTTATTTCAGTTACCTATTCATTACGCATTCAATTCAATTATTTCAGTTACATATTCAAAAATAGTTTGTTTTGTTGCCACTCATTTTGTATATTTTTTGCTGCTCGTTTGAATACGAGTACAAGCATAAAGTTATGGTTCAGACGCGTTGATAAGGATGTGGTTTAAGGAAAAAGATTGTCATAGCTTTGAATTGAAATTAATTTAAATTTGGAATACCAAGCCAAACTGCAAGATAACTAAATTCAAGGTGGCCACTATGACCAAACAGCAATTTCATAGGTAAGGCCTTAAGAATTGAACAAAAAATATGACTGGACGAGGATTGATAATCAGATTTTATTTGTGTTTTAGCCTCTTTTTAAGAGAGATTCCTTATACAGACTTTAGTTCCAGAGAAAGATTTGTTTTACTGAATTCAAGATTTTTTTCAAGGCGAGTACAATCTCACGAACATGAGGTTCAACAGAAACTTTTCCGGTTAGGGAACAGTTTGAAATTTTCTCAATTTTGTTAGAAGGAAACTGAAATAAAAAAATCGTTTTAATCTAAATCGGTATTAGTACCTACATTCTGACTTCTAAGCCTCTTTTAAACGTAAATCTTATTTTATGTTCTTAGACATCTTTAATGAAATTGAAAATACTTACCCATTTGTAGGATAAGTCCACGTTGGCAGTATTCTGGCTTTGGTTCACCGCCACCACCAGGGCGGTAATTTGTTCATTGTGGCCCGCGAAGTATTTGTGAGATGGCTTCAGTTTATGTAGCCCGTATTTTTTTAGTTCGCTATAACGTTCAAAGAGTATTTTAAATTATTATTATTTTATTAACCAGTCAACCAATGACCTTTACCTTTATTATTTTTCTATTGTTGGCGTGATGGAGCAATCCTAAACTATCAGTATCTAGACGTACTAATTAATGAACATGAAAATAAACATCTTTTTTTTATATAGAAGCGGTCCCACGTGATGATAAGTGTTACCGGCGCCCATGGGCACCTGCAACACCAGGGGGTATGCGGGCGCGCCGCCGACCTTGCAAAATCCTATTCACAGCTTTGTTGAAGAACCCCATATCGTAGTTTAATGGAAAAAACTTTTGAGGCAGTTCGTTCGGCAGCCTACGGGTTCGCGGTATAAAATGATTTTTGGACCGAACAGTACGCGACACCTCCGTATTTAGGAAATGCGGATGGACCGCACTTCTGTGACGGGAGGTGCGGTTGTAGAAACCCGAGGTGGGAATTATATTGAACAATTTTTCAGAGCATTCGCCATTGTACAGGCGGTAGAATACACAGAGAGATGCAACGAGTCTCCGAATGCTGAGGGGTTCCAAACCGCCCGTGAGAGTGGGATCGTCGACAATATGAACAGCACGTCGTTGGATGGAGTCAAATGGGTCCAACTAATATGGGGCCAACCTGAATTTCGTAAAGCATAAGGAGTTACCCAGGGGTGAAGTACCGCTTCGCTCTGTTCAGCACACCGAGCTTTTTGGAGGCCATTTTGGCTTTATTTTCCAGATGATCCCTAAATTCGACTTTGCTGGAAATGTCGACACCAAGGATCCCGATACTCTCCGAGATCTTAAGAGGTATGCTTTGGAAGCGAGGTGCTACGACAAAAGAGGTTTTTTAGGGGTGAATGCACAGACTTGCGTCTTACTGGGTTTGAAATCCACTAGGTTTAGAGAACCCCAAATCGAGACTAGATCTAAAGTGTCTTCGATTTCGGACACTGTTTCGAAACTGCGACACTTTTTACGCATGCACTATTAACACTTGTTTATTATTCATTTCACTTTAATACCACTGGGCACATTGAACTATGTATGCACTCCTGATTCATCGTGCACAGAACATTTGTGATGAACGTGCAATTTATTAACGTGATTAACGTTATTGCTTCCCATTTAACCATAGATTATTGGACTTTTCGTATTCTTCCTAACTTGAAGGACCAATCTTCGTTTATGTACTGTTTCGAGTATCAGTAGATTAAAATGCACGTAGTAGAGTTATCTGTTTTCGAAACATCTCATTGGAGAATATAAACAAAAAATATTTTGTTTTATTATTAAATACTATAATAAACTAATTCCGAACATAATATTATATAGGCGGATTCGAAGCATATTCAGTCATACAATAATAAAATACATTCAGATATAGATGGAGTATTGTGACATTGTGTTCGGACCTTGGTGCACATTCACACACTACTCACGTAGCATAGTGATATCACTAAGAAAGAGAAAAGAGATAAGAAAGAGATAAAAAGCTGAACTTTGGAGATTAACCAGAAAAAATACAAATACAAATGCTTTTAAATTATCTACAATTTAGATAATCTAAATCTAAATTAGACGATTTGATGTTTAGACGTACGTTTCTGACCATCTCACATTGACCCCTTTAAACTGTGAAGTAACCTAATCCGATTGGATTAGACGATCGAAGAAACATTTTAAGAAGTTCTTTGTCTAAGTGTTTGTTGAAAATGCTTAAATATTATTGAAATAACTGTTAATAGCAGTGCGAACTCGACAGCTAAGCGATATAGTCGTACGCTAATCCACGTGCAGATCCATAGGTTTGATACAAAATGAATGATAATTAAATGGAAAGTCAGACCTTATATCCAGAGAATAACTGCCTTTCGACCAAGCCTAGCGAGCTCGTTGCCGCCACGCTTTACTTCAGGCGTGGTAGCGCTTCTTCTCGGCTTCTTCCTGGCTTTCCATTTAGTTTAAGCGTACTTCGATATTAAGCTACGATACAGCTTAAAGCAGATACACTCGCAGTATAGAAAGGGCACAGTGTGCGCCAATTCCAGGGTCCAAGGAGACCATAAAGGTGAGCTTAGTAATCGACAACTGGCGACCGGAGGGGTCGATCGCTAGACTGGCGTGTACGCAAAGGGTGTAGCGATATAAAAGAATCGATGGAAGTGATTATATAAAATGTGGGTAATAAAATATGATATTACCCTACAAAATAAAACCACCAATGTTATTGGCGCGAACGAGTAGGTTGTACTTACCGTCTCAGCGATCGTCCATTAAAAACGCAACAATAACCATATTTAGTGAGCTCCGTTTGGAAAATCGAAGAACAATTTACGAGTTTACTTTTCCATGTGCACCTGAAAGTAATATAAAACATTTTTAATATACAAGAGGTGACAGACGGGCGGGCAGCCCAACAGATGGTAAGTGGTCGCTGTCGCTCATGGACACCTGTAGCAGTAGAAAATGCGGTGGTGCTGCCGACTTTGCAGAATCCTATTCACAGCTTGCTTCTAGAGCCTCCTGTTGTATTCAGTGAAAAACCTAATTGACCTAAGTAGGCAGTTCATTCCACAACTTTCAAGTTCTCGATATAAAGTGCCTTGACGATGGACATTATAACACGCCAATATCATTTGCAAGTGACAAACACTGGCATGTTCGGGGATGCGTCTCCTACTTTCGAACATCTGGTGCATTTGGAAAACAGATTGGGAACGATGGCGAACTTGATGGTATAAGTAGAGGGTATAATAACTGTTATATAAACGGGTTAATCGCGATTTATTGTTTATTTATTATGGCCGATATTTCCGTCCCCTTACATGAGCCGTGGTCGCAGCGAGACTGCGGTGGCGGTTGAACTGTAGTTGCTGTTCACACACAAATCTGTTTACTCTCCGTCGTGTTCGTTCCTGATTCACCTGCCCACACCGAACTTGTTTCTATTGATTAAATTCCTTGCACACTATAAATGTTATAAACTATAAATAAATATAAATTTGCTACAGTTATTTATTTCTTATATATTTACTAAAATGACGAAATTTCAATCGCCATGATGGATTTATGTCGACATGTCGACCCAGTGATTGAACTTTGCAAACTCAGAAAAGTAGATGCCTTTTCAAACTCGCGTGTTTGTGGTGGTATTGTTAGTATCTATAGTGTTCAAGGAACTTAATAAACAAAAGCAAGTTCAGTGTGGGTAGGTGAATCAAAAACGAACACGACGGAGGGTAGACAGATTTGTGTGTCAATGGCAATAACACGTTCACAGGCCTCTACAGCTATAATAAATAAATGATAAATTGTGAGTAACCCGTTTATATAGCAATTATTATGTTTTTTTCACAATAACAAAAGTTTAAAATCTTATGAGTAGAGAGTATGATGAAGTGAAAATACTCATCCTATAATATAATACTCCTATAATACTCATTGTTGAATGAAATGGAAAATGGGTTGTCTACGTTCAAAATCACTACACACTTAAGAAGAGTTTCCTCGCACGAAGCAGTCAGTCTTTTTCCAGCAACTTCGATGTTCAGATTGTTGTAATCAAGAAGAAACTGTATTTGTTCCAGGTCCTCCATCGAGTACGGCATATCTGGGGCGTAGAATGCGCTCAGTTGTGGTATAATTTTTCTGATGTAGCTGGCGTTCATGCCCGATGGAATCATACTAGTTCGGAGAAAAATAATATTTGGATGAGTTTTTATGAAAATATTGACATAAGTTTTTGTGTATTCGGGGAGGGTAACCGCAGCTGGTGTCTGTAGGAGGATCAGAATGTTACATATGTTCCCAGGATGATACAAAATGTAAAATGTAAGACTAAGCTGAATATTGGGGGGTCATAACTCGTCAAAGTTATTACGACGTTTTGAGTTCTATAAAGTTCCTTATGGCTATAGTAGGAGCTCTGTGCCATGCAGAGGAACTGTGTGAGTTTGATATTGATTTAGGTCAAAAAATATTTATTCATTTAAATGTACAACTCTTTAAATTTAATTGTTTATTGTTTAAATGTGATATGTACAACAGGCGGACTAAACGCTGTAAGATATTCTCTACCAGTCAACCAACAGATTATACAGAAAAAGTTTTGTAAGTGCAGTTTTAAATTTAGAAAAATACAAAAAAAATGTAAAATAGAAGATGATAGGCTTTGATATAAAGTAACTGCGGTCATTAATGTTTAACATATTTTCTTCTATACAGTAAGCACGAAGTATAATAAATAATCGTAATGCTATTAACAAGAATACGTACATTTTTTCAAGAAACAGACTTATTCTATGATCGGGAAACACAATTTCTGGACAAACGAGTACCGACGGAAACGGCGTGTGATTCTCGGTTACTTCCATCTTCACCAAGTACGTGGGGTTATCGAAATACCTCCCGATCATATCTTTTACAATGCTGACGGAACCATAAAGGAGAAATGTCAAGGACAATGCCCACCACCATCTGTAAAAGACGATAGTTTAGTAATAGCATAAGAGACGGAGATTTATTAGCTGTGTTTGTGATTTTTTGTGTTTGTGTGTGTGATTTTGTAACTGATCTGGATAAATTGAATCCCATGTTTTCCTTCTCAGTTACTTTATAAATTTACTTCATAACTTTGGTGGTTTTACCATAAATGTAATTACGATCCATTGCTTCGTTGAAGAGTAATTTAATCATATCAAATAGACTTCAGTATTTACATATTGGTGTGATAAATTTTATAATAATGTGCCTTGAAGAAAGTCTTTAAACAGTGCTTCCTGCCAGAATAAATGGCGCCGAAATGTTAACCCTGACAGTGGATCTGTATCGTTAACCTATAGACGCTCAGCAAGTTTCTTTGTTAGAAAAAATGAAATCAGCATATAATGTCCCACAGACCTCTTGTATCCTTCATATGTACCACTCGTACATACTACACACAGACATTCCTTCACAACAACAATGGAGGATGCCTTTCTATCGCTCTTTTGGCGACATTTAACTTTTGGATTAGGCCCACCAACAGTTTTCACGTTCTGGTACCGTACGTCATAAATTGTAGGGCACACTGATTGAAGAATTTCATCTTCAAGCATTGATAGGTGGTGTTTTATTTTACCTGTGTCTATCGTCAGCAAGTCTGATCGCGCCGTGGAACTGCGCTTCTCTTAGAAGATATAGCAGGTGCATATTTATTATAATTTTATAGATAAAGTAGATAGATCTGGCCACAGTTGACAATTGGACAGGTAGAGCAGCCTTATGTCCTCATTGGTGCACATAGAATTTGCGCGATAACAAACTTTTCTACGTTCATAGACGAATTATTATGGTGACATTACTGAAGGATATCAATATGTTTGTTCTATTATGTCCCATTTGCGGTGGTCATCATTTAGTCACCTATTGAAATTATTGATAATGAAAAGCAAAAGAGTTTGTATTTGTTAGCACCCTCAAATGGGGAAGAGCTATTCGTATAAGTTGAGCCACTTTCAGAACATTTAATGTTAGGAGCCCTGGGCCTCTTTAAACTTTATCCAGTTTGAACGGTCAGGTTGCCGTGCGTTTTCAGCATTAATCATACAGACAATAACTGTCGTAGATGGTATCGCAGGCAGTTTTGATGTGAGACTAATAAAATTTTATTTTTTCCTCTATAAATAATGAAGGCCGTGGAGCGATAAGGTTCGTTCTGGTGTTGAAAGCGCTGCAGGTATAATGAATGTTTTTTTAATGCTCTCAGCGCCATAAAATATAGCCTATAACTCTTTTGGACTTACAGTGGATGTACTACGGTTGGAAATGTGGCTCAAAAGCTTCGTTTAAAAAAAAATCCTATGTCTATGGTCAAGGTCATGCAGTTTATAAACTTTGAGCTAGATAGTGGTACTAATTTTTAATTTCCTTGTTCATTATTTTCTTTGTAAATACCTTCTTTTGCTTTTTTCTTATCTTTCTTATTAATTGGCTTTTCTCAAGGTGCGCCATAATGTTCCTTCATTTGCCTTCCTCATAAAATCACCATTCATCCACCATCTTCAGATCGTCTATCTGGCTTGGGGACATTCTATGTTGCGCTTACACAACCTACACACCTACTCACACGCTTACACACTTACACAAGCGTACTTCATTCGAATACTCGATTGCTCCAATTGTTGTTAGTGGTTATTTGATTGGTCCATTACCACTTCAGGCCAGCATTCTTTTCTGTTCGGTTACTTTCATTATTTGGGGATGAACCTCATTCTGAATTTTACCCCTCAAAGTAATTCTGAAAGAAGCTTCCTTTAAAGAAACTTCCAATCATAAGGGTGTGTACATAGAGAACATAGGTTCTCTACTTTCAATCAAGTGCCGCTTTCGTTGCTTCTTTGAACCTACTGAGCTTTCGTCGCGCCTACGAAATTGTTTCTAGTTTCACTATATACCAATAAGAGTCCGTCTGTGTACGTTTTATTTGTATATTACTTCCATTTTCACGGAATGCCAAAAATAGTGTTTGCAAAAATAACCTCCATTGTTTCACCGTAGTCTGTAACCTGCCAAACAATTAATGCACTGAAGCAAAATGGCAGAGGTTGTCAACCGTTGGCGCATACAATATTTAGTAGTAGCTGTTACCCGTGACTTCGCTCATGTGGGATATTAACGATTATTACGTGAAATTATTAAAACTGTTAATCCGTCCCATGAAATGCATGTTTTTTTTTAATGGACGAAGGCGGCAGAGGACCATACAGTCCACCTGATGGTAAATACGCTCATTTTCAGCTGAACGTGACGTAATAGTGCCAAAATAATAGCACAAACAAATCAATTATTTACTTTTTAATCATTACACCTCTCTCCTTCTTTCTGTTTAATCCAAAGGTTAGCTGGTATATATTGCCTTAAGGCACTAAGCTCTCCTTTTGTATCATAATATGCAATAAAAAAAAATTAAATAAATAAATACTAATTGAAGTTTTATAAATGACTCGTATATCGCAGGCACGTATACACCTTGTCGCCAGTAAACTATCTGTCAGTTAACAATAAGGCAACCGTCTAACTCCGGATCTAATTCATTACTACACATGACAATAATATCCACAACTTTATGCACATCAGAAATGCAGTACATTGTAAGGTAGTCTTCTGTGAGTGTGGAATAACGTGGCCAGCCGAGAGCACCTAGCGATTGTGGGATTGTAGCGTGCACTCCCTGTTGTTCCTCCTCCCTCCTTGTTCTTTAACTTATGCCTCTTACTAGTGTTTGCAACGGCAAATAGTGTACCACATGGCAATAGTAATGAAAACAGCTGTAAAATTTGGACCAATAGATCTTAAGATTAGCACTACGAGTACATTGAACCAATAAAGACGGATTTATGGACGAAGTCGGCAGACAAACATACAGTCCACCTGATGGTAAGTGCATACTGTCCCCCATAGACATCCGCGAGACATGCCAACATTAGTCCAAAATGACAAACGTTGGCATGTCCCCGGATGCGTTGTCTACCTTTGGAGATATAGGAATGGATTTGGAGAAAGATTTGGGGAAATGGGGAGGGATTGGATGGGAATGGGCTCTGACACATCTCACTCACTACCGAAACACGTACGTACATTAGGGAAATAAGATAAAGTGAGAAATGCAGTACATTTCAAGGTAGTCTTCTGTGAGAGAGGGGTAACGTGGCCAGTCGAGCGCTCCCAACAGCTGTTGGATTGCGCCGTGCACTCTCCCCCTTAATATAAATAAAAATAGAAATAGTGTATCGTTACGCGATATGAATAAAATACTCAGAAATTGCCTAGTTTTCGCACAAAGAATAGAATAGAATAAAAATGGTAAAACCCAGTCTCGCGGGAAGGCAATTTGTTTATTTAGCATCGCGTAAATTTATAGAACTGAACACAATAAAATTCTCTCGTCGAACGTATTGGATTTTTTTCTACTTAGTCATACTAGCTGTTGACTGCGGTTTCCTTGAACAGTAATTATTTTTAAAGAAGAAAGAAAAAAGAATATCAGTTTATTTCCTGTATACAAAAAAAACATGCAAGAGTAGCAAAGAAAATGAATGTAATAATTAATTGCATCACTGTATCAGGAAATGGGTATCTGACTCAGCATACACTGGTGGCGCTGATATTCTGTCAGATACCTGTCACGGACCACGTTAGTACAGCGGATAAAAAGACAGGTTAAATATTTTAATATTTATTAATATTATTGTAGTAATAAATATTAAAATAAACATTCAGTTATATTAGAATATACTCATACGTTCTAACCTTTATAAATGATATGTAATTACGATGGTAATCATATTATATATTTGTTTAATATATTTTTTTTTGAAGTAGGAATTTCATTCCTCGTCAGTCTATGTATTTCCAATGCTGGCCACTATTCACGATATATCGCACCTCTCATTTAGCCATTACCGTCAAATTTTAGAAAGTCGTGAGTCCGTCCACCTGGACTAAGGGCGCCTCACATTACACTTTCTAGCACGTCAGTAGTCTCCGTCCAAAAATTGGTCTATGCCACCGGTCAGCAGTCCTGTGGTCAGATATGGTAGACATTTTATTAAAGATCTCAAGAAAATAATGAATTAGTACATTAAGAGCGTCTCGATGCTATCCGGTTCAACTGGAGATAACCGTTAGTCCCGATTATCCTTTAAATTCGTATTTCAATTCTCATTTTCATATGTATTTATATTTTGCTAGCTGTGCCCGGCGTTGCAATGCGTTAGAATATTTTTGTTAGAAACCTTTGCGGGCGCGAGCACAACAATTCACCAAAGTTTCATCGAAATCGAATGAATGGTTTAGGAACGCATAGAAGACGAACAAACAAACAAACATTATTTTTTATATATTAGTTGTAGATTGTAGTGTTACATCTTTCGTTATTACAACTTTAGGCAAGGTTTGGTGTGAAAATGGCACGGTCTCTGCTATCCGTGGTCACCGGCACGGCTCAAACTGAGAATCAGCGTCGCACGTCATGCTGCGACATATACTGAGTTGGTATCGATTGTTAACATTAAATATTATTTTTGTTTTTTAATTGCCATTTCGTTTCATATTATATTGTTGTATTTGTTTGTTATTAAACAATATTATTGTTTGTTATTTATTTATTTTTTTCAACAATTTCCTTTCTATCTTTCATTCAATATATTAATTCTGTTATTTACGGTATTTAAAATTCGAATACTTTTTGTTTAGATATCCACTGTTAAGGTGAGGTGCACACGTTAAAATTTGATCCGGTCCGGTTTAAGAATCGGGTTGGTACACATCAGATCAGATTGAGATTGAGATCAGAGATCAGAATGCCGCTGGCAAGCGTCGGTTATGGGCCTGGTGGACTCGGCTAGGAGGTGCTCTAAAAGCTGCCTAAAGCATAACATACAAGTATGGCTTGCAAGAAGGCTCTTTTTAGTACTGAAGACCGGTGAAGCTTCTGCTTCATCAACTATAACAGTGATGAACATTTCCTTAAAACTTTTATAACCCATTGCCTCTTTCTAAGAGTGTTGCCTATTCAGTTCACCATTGTCTGGCATAATATTGTTATACCCCAGCATTGGAGTTTTGAGGCAGTCATTTGGGAAATGAAATAAAGAAGGAATGGCGACAATACGACCTGCGCCATAAATATTAGATTGGGGCTCGAGCGCTGTAAAGGCAGGTGGTGAACATTTATGAGAATGATACATTTATGAAAATATAATGGTACATATGTATTATATGACTGATACGCAGACCATTTCTCTAATAATCTGACAAACTAAATGGAACACTAAAATATTTAATAATATATTTTCTAAAACTATTATTATATTTTCCGTTCTACATGATGGTAAGTGGCCACCGCCGCCCATGGACAGTTGCGACACCAGCAGGTATACCTATGATTTTGCTTCTCTTCTATACACATGTTTATTATATGTCTCACTAATTCACGTGCTTGACTGTGAATTACTTGACATTTTGCTGTTGGTTCATTCGAAGTCATATTAAAATAAGTTACAAATAACGACGTAATATAATAAACGTAGTTAAAAATCAACTATTATAAACACCAACAGTAATAACAAACAACATTAACGAATAAAATAGCTGTTATCAAGTAGGTAAATGGAGTATATCGAACATTACGCCCGGTAAGGTCAAGCGCATTACTATGACTGGGACTGATCAACGCATGCGGGGACCGCGGGCGGGGTTCGCACCTGCCCTGCGCCTCATACATACGTCGCCCGCACTCCCTAGATGTATACTATATGTGGTTGCGCTGCCGGCCTTGCAAAATCCTATTCACATCTTTCTTAAAGAACCTGTGCACGACAGAACAGTAAATAAGTGAAAGTGCGGTGCCTATATACACGTGTAAAATCAGTGCGCGTAATATGTACGTGCTGACATCGCACATCTCGGAGGAAAAAAGGGTCGTCTAGAAAGAGTTTGACCAGTAAAGTAAAGTTTGAACGGCGGAACTCTTAGACATACGCCAACAAAGGCGTAAAGAGTAAATTTGTGTGCCTTTCCTCCAAGATCATGAGATGTTAGTACGTACATTATCGTTATTATAAGATATCAATTATGTATAATAGTAAATAGGATATTGATATAATGTAAAATGTTAAGTTAAGATTATGTTATACTATTGTTTCTTAACGTATTTTACAACATCTTATATATTGCTTATATTTTTATGTCTTGTTCTCGCTCTCCAAATATGCTAGAATACCTAGGTTATAAGTCAGGGTAATAGAATAAGGTTCATAATAAAGACTACCGCCCGCAGTGTGTTTTATTTAAGTATAAGTTCTAGAACATAAAGTTGCGGGCTAGGTGGCGAAGTTCCGGTATCGGCGCCACTAGGAAGCCATACACCCTCAATCCTCCCATACCCCTTGCTACTCAAGGAGGGCGGAAGGGAAAACAAAATAAAAGTAATTAAAAGGACAAATACCCAAACTTCGCCATCGAAAATAGTCTTTATCCTCCGTGCAAAAGGAGGACCAACCCAAACATATATGACTTGTAACCTAGATATTATGTACAAAGGCGGAGAGCGATTAGCAATAAAACTTCCCCAGGGAACGGGGGGATCGCTTGGGCAGCAAACTACTATAAAAAGGGGAAACCCTAACGGCCATCAAGCCAGTTCGTCCTCATCACTCAGACACTAAGAAAACCTAACAAGAAAAGTGAGCTTGTTGCCCATTGCTGCTCCCTCCGCACCCCTGTGGTCTAATGTGAACTAGAGCAGCGTTTTATTTCCGTATTCACTCCCAACATCTGATCTGCCGAGATCCCTGCACCAACATCTAGACCTGCAAGCCGAAATCCCTACACCCCCCCGTTAGAGCAGTGACGTGCGGCCTGCAACAACATCGATAATGTTGTCGATATATATCTGTCTAATAACTTTTGTTATTAGACAGAAATGCTTACGAAGAATCTAGTTTAATAAAATACGCCAAGTTTGTTCAACTATTGGCAATAATTAGCGAAAATGTCGACGACTTATTTCTAGAATTAGTTAGAATATACTAGCGTTTATTCGAGTTTCAATTACTCACCATTCTATGTTAAGTTTGAATATACTCGTAATTAATAGTATGTTAGTCAAATTTAAGAAAATTTATAACGAGACCCAACTATTAGGCATAGAGCCTAGGGAATATTATAATGTTATTAAAACTGGGTCTTATTACATAGATAGGCAATTAGTAATAGTTTTCCAAATACCCATAGTTTCCCCAGACATGTACGATCTTTATAAATTATCTATATTTCCGAATAAGTATAATCAAACCCTCGTCCCTCCATATCCTTTCATAGCAACTAACAGGTATACATTCATGTACATGGAGGCTGAATGCCCGAAGGTAAATCTACACTACCTATGCGATCAGAAGATCAGCCATGAGCTACACACTCAAGCGGACTGCATTCAAAACCTCATCATCAACCAAGCACTGGACAAGAGATGCACACCCCAACCACAATAGCGATCGGCGTCCACCTCTAACAGAACCCCATGTCGTAGCATGGGGTTTGAAGTTTTATTTAAACTTCAGTGCACAAAGAAACATTGTGCAAAAAGCAAAATTAATGCCTCGTGACATTTTCTGCCAGTGAACCTTTGGTTAATAGAAATATGAAGGGCGGTGCATCGTATAATCAATAAGAAATGACTACAAATTATACATATAATACCTAGGTAAACTCATATATAATATATATATAAACTCATACACATATTTATATACCCACATACAACAATAAATTCAGTTATTCAAAAATAAATTGTTTTGTTGATCATGATTTGCTGTCCGCAAGCCTTTTTCAATATCTCCTAAGGGTTATTATAAATATAACACTGATATTGGTTAACAGAAGAACGCTTAAGTTTCATTACCGAATGATAACTACGCAATTATTTGATAATGACGCACTTTCTGTATCAGTATATGAGAACCGAACACTGTATATTGTGTTCTTTATTCCCACTTAGCAACTCACTCCCTAATGGAAAATCCTGTATGACAAAAAGAGACACAAACATATTCGCCTCTCTCTTGCACCAGTTTATCGTTTAATCAGGATTCGATTCGAGTATTATCGTAAACGTTTATTGCTGTTGTATATCTATTTGAGAACACAAAATAGCTTTGTATTGCTGCAGACAATACTAATATAGATCATTTTGTCAGAGTAGTTACAGTACTATGCTAATTGTTTAAGCATAGTACAAAATAATGTCCGTGTTTTGTTACCATCAATGATCGGTGTATGAAAGGAAAGTGCAATTTCAAAAAAATAAGATGTTTTATATCTCTTGCGTTCCTTGATTTTGAAATTATGAAGTAAAAATATATGTTACCACACAGTCAGCTTGTCGTCCTGTTGTTAAACATAAACATCTCCCAAGGTTAGCCACCATATATGATCTGTGCGATGTGCGATGGAATCCTGAACCCCATTGCACGGGTTTAACCTAGTTTGGGGTTCAAGGTAACACGTATTTTTGTTAATACCTTCTATAAACAAATAAAGAATTATTATTATCTATGGTTCTTCTCATTCAGTCACTACATCACCGAACTTCTTAAAGTCTTCTTTTATTGAATTTGTTTAATGTAATCTAAAGAGTAATTTTTAAAGTTTTATTGAGTAGTAGTTTTATTACTTTACAACTGGACGCTGCAATCCAACAGCCGCTGGGCGCGCTCGACTGGCCACGTTACCTCTCTCTCACAGAAGACTACCTTGAAATGTACTGCATTTCCCACTTTATCTTATTTCCCTAATGTACGTAAGTTCCCTGGTGTTGCAGGTGTCCATGGGCGGCGGTAACACTTACCATCACGTGGGACCGCTTGCTCGTCCGCCCACTAATCTATAAAAAAAAAAGCGTTTCGATAGTGAGTGAGATGTGCCAGAGCCCATTCCCATCCCATCCTATTCTATCCCTCCCCATTTTCCCAACCCTTTCTCCAAATCCACTCCTATATCTCCTAAGGTAGGCAGCGCATCCGGGGGCATGCCAACGTTTGTCATTTTAGACTAATGTTGGCATGTATCGCGGATGTCTATGGGCGACAGTATCCACTTACCATCACGTGGACTGTATGCTCGTCTGCCGCTTTCGTACATAAAAAGAAAAGTCATTCTCATTAGATCACTTGATCAAATAGGGTGCCATGTTCCACCTGGTAAATGATTCACACTAATAATATCACAAATGTGAAAATATTTCACATATTTTATTTATTTCAAAATATATTGAATAATGGAAAGGTGACTGTATCCCCGCATTTGCGTAAAAGTGTCAATCTCTATGTTACGATAGCACTTAAGTAAATGTATTCATTAAGTAGTTTTTGTTTGAGAATGAAGTATTTTAACTTTACAAATAAATCATCAAAATACATACATACGTGGGGGGGTGACACTGAAAATTTTTAGAATCTCAAAAATGGAATCAGATATAAATCCAGATCTTGTCTGGCGAAGTGAGCTGGGGCATTCCTTCGATGTTTTCCTCCACTACCGCTGTCTCAGGACTAACATCGTCACTGAGGTGGGTACGACCACGATTAAATTCACTGAACCAGTTATAAACAGTGACACTGGATGGGGCTTCAACACTAAATTGTCTTTAGTGTCTACGTCTTTCATAACTTTGTTTCTGGTTGATATCGTTATGAAAGTCATAAAAAATCATTGAATGTATTTACATTCAATGATTTTTTATGACTCTTGTTAAATTTCTATTGTTAATTTCTAACAATAGAAATTAACAAATGAATTTGTTAATTTCTCTGGTTAAATTCATATTTCCGCAAATACTTAATTTTAAAATTGCCGCCGTAAATAAAAAAAAAACAAATGACAGCTTTGAAAATTTAATGCCGTTTGACAAGAAAATTTCCAGTTTCCAAATTCTAATTTGTTTCTTTTTCTATCATATTGTAGAGTAGCCAGTTCTAAGAACGTTTAGTTTGACCTATCGTTGACTTTTTAGAGGGAACTCGAGAAGTAAAATTGAGTTTTTGTTTGATTATTGTAACAATTTTGTAGTGTGGGATTTGTGGTTTAATAGTGATAATGAAATAAAAACATGAGATTTCATTTTTCGTGTTCTTCCAAGGAGTCCAACTCTGCCTTCGGTAAACCTACTATCACTTTACTAATCGACTCTTACTTCGACGCGAATGGACAATGACAGGATACGTTTTAGACCAGGGGTGCTCAAACTTGAACTGCTGGCGATCTACCTCAATATTGTTAGACTACGATCGATCGACTCTGAGAGGCTGCAAGTATGTGTGATGCAGGATTGTCGTCTAGGTAGGGTGTATCGTGGCATAGATATTAGTTTTCCGCACAATATGCATTTTTTTAGTCAAGGTAAGTGTAGGTCTGCTCTAAAATGTCAATGAAAAAACCCATAATTAGTCATAAACTCATAAACTCATTAATAGCTAGTAGGGGGTTATTACGATAAAAGAAAGTGATGAAGGGGTTATTCTGGCCTAATTGTGGATCCAATTAATTTTAGTTGTTTATTCATTATATTTTGTTTTAATTACCTACCTACTAAAACAAAATCTGTGAATAGTTCTATATCGGATATTTTTTTTCTAGATCGACTCAAAAAGCACTTGCGATCGACTTGTCGATCGCTTTCGACCGTTTGAGCACCCCTGTTTTAGACTATGAAATTGTTTATTATGAAGATAACTTGACGCTTGCAGAATTTGCCAATTGCACCATTGCTATATATGAAGAAAAAAACACAAGAACATAATATATACCTGCCAAACTACAGTACAGTTTCTCGGTAATCTTAACCCTAGATTCATAAACATATCCGAGAGATACACTATTCATAAACATTATTCATCTCAGACAAACAATTTGAGTGGCTGTTTCAAATACTATTATATTTATTAGATGCAAATAAAGGACATGTTACTTTTAAACCTGTTTATACCTTAAGAAGAGCGACAGATCGTGTGTGTCGTATATGACGTGATAAAAACAATTCGGTTTTATTATTTGCTATATGTGGATCAATGGCTATGCCAGTGTCCAAAGAAATTATATTTGAAAAAAAAAGACCTAACCAGTTGGATAATAACGTATATAAATAACGGATTGTGTATAAGGTATAGCCTTAAAACGGCATACTGGGTAAGCGGATTGGCGGATCCACTCTTTCAGAGGTGGTTTCAGGGATAGTGGTAGCGGTTTTGTTATGGCTTAGTCGCCTTTTATGAGACCCACGGGAAGAAATGTGGTGGTGAAATATAGCAGATACCACTCTTCAATCACTATTATATTAAAAAATACTGAAATCAGTGTTAAACCGTTACGTCAATCACTAGCCGATGAAAGTATTTCCTAAAATCCAATCGGAGTGTAATCAAGGACACGTATTACACCCGAAACCATCAAATGTTTCACACGAATGACAAGCTAGAACCGGCCACGCGATCCGCCCATTACTCACCACTAACCCGGAACACCTGGAACAAAACGTTAAATTGATACCGATCACTGCCGACGAAAATAATCGTGCGATAAAAATGTAGGTACCTACTAAATCCTTTATACGATTGAAATATTGTTCTATGTAATTTTATAGGGCTAAATCTGGATTCAGTTAATCATTACTTCATCTAGCAAATGTTTTGATTATGAAGAGAGTTTCGTAAGCATAAGAGAGTTTTGTACTTGGACGACGCGAATGTATTCCATTTAATCCAAAACCACCCTTTCCATGATACTACCTATGTCTCATTCTTCTCAATTTTTTTTCCAAATCTTGGTCTCAGTTGTCGGTTGTTGATCCAAAGCGGTAGGTATGACATGTCCATTGCCACTTTAGCATGCTGATTCTATGAGTTATGTCCACGAGTCTAGTTCTTTGGCAAATCTTTTCGTTTCATATCGCAAAGTAACTCCGAGCGTAACTTGCTGAGCGACTTGGAATTTACTATACAATACGAGTAGGTCACGTTAAGAACGTGTAAAATCGGTGCAACTATTGCGAAGCTTTATGTCTTTCTTTTAGAATAGAAATTTCCTATTTGCGTTATTTCCCATTTCCAGAGAAATCTTTCAGTAGTAAATGTGTTGTTTCGTCAGCATCGCGTGTATCTACTAACAATTAGTGGGAGAGACCGCAAAGTCGTAGCTGACAATGAGTTAGCGTTAGTTGTTATATAGCTGCTCAAGTTACAAGAAAAAATAGACTTAATATTATAATATGTATATGTTTATCTAGATTTGATGAATATGTATAGCATATGGGTGAAGGGTTTATCTTGTCCTATTTTTCTTTGCAATTTCCTGTTTGATCGTAAATTGCGTCTTACTTGTTAGATACTAATTAATAACGTCATTCACTTCGGTGCTAATACTACAGACTGAACAATCACTGGTTCAATTTAGGATAAAAAGCAGACAATACTGTTTCAAGTTGGATAAGGCACCATTGTACATGATTTGTAAATTGATGTAGGTACTGAAAGATAGGGATAGCGATCTGCCAGCGATTGATCGGAGAATCGATTATTTTGGCTGAAAAAAAAAACTATTTAAAAAACGATTTCAAACAGTGAATTGATCCCAATCAACATGACAAATGTTTTTTAAATCTCTTTAGTCTAAATATTGTAGGAACACTTCCCGGCTAAAAGTAATACACAGTGGCCTTTAGAAAGAGACTATCGGCTAGCAAAACCGAGCTAGCCGATCATAGTCGATATATATTACTTTCGGCCGGGATTTGTAACTATTTTATTAAGTTTTTCAATAAAAAGGATACATATTTGATTAGTATATTCTTATATTTTATTTTTTCTGGACAGTAGAAAAATTAAAATATATTCGTTTTCACTGTTACGTACGGATATTCAAGAGCATATTAAAAAAAAATGTAAACGAATCGATTTTCTGCCATTGATTTAATCGAGAATCGATTATTTTTGATTCGATGCTAAGATCGATTTTTTTCAGAAAGAATCGCCATCCCTAACTAAAAGATGTACGTCTGCGCGAAGGAGCGAATTGAGGAAGGAATTACGAAATTAAACAGAACCAAAACTGAATTTGATAGCGTAGCCGCGATCTGTTTACAACTTGTATCAAATCCGAAGCGCGCCCGGCATCGCGGCAGTTGCCCACCACTTATTGGATTCGCGTTCCGTTATTACAGCTATTAGAGAGACGTTTTGTGGTATTATGTGCGTAATAACTTCGACGAACAATGTTCGCCAGTAATCAGTATTGTGTGGGCCGATTCGTTGGCGCCCAACTTTGTTACTATTGGTTTGGTTTAAGCAGTCAATGCCTCTTGGGATTTACTTGGGTTTGACTGCCTAAACGTTACCAGTGACTTTTGCGTCGTATAGTTTTACTGTATTTTACCAATAACGGTTCAGGGTTTTTAAATGTGGTGTAGTTCCTCGAGTTTTGTGGTAGCAGACTTGTTGTCCCTTCGTTGCCCTATACTAAACCCGTGGGATGAGATTGGATGGTGCTGTTCTAAAGCTGGCCCACACCACACGCTCACAGAATGTTTAATTTCAAAAAGTTATACCACATATCAGCGAAATAATGCATAACCTGAAACATGTCGACCAATTTAAAATGAAACTGTTCTAGAGAAAAAAATATATTTAAGAAATCAATTATTAAAAGTTATAAACATGTAAGGTTTTGTTGTCCCGTCTAAAACTTTCTTAATGCTCATTACTCAGACTGGGCATTGAGGCGGCGCGTGCTCGCGGCTCGCGCGACGACCGAAGAATAAAAAATATTCTAGATTTGTGCTATAAATGATGAAATAAAACAATTATAAAAAATGGTACAATGGATACAATGGTACTCTCAATACTGAACAATTTAACAGTGGAACGTATTGGCTGTGGAACGAACTGCCTCAAGAAGTCTTTCCAATACGCTACGATATGGGATTCTTCAAGAAAGCTGTGAATAGGATTTTGCAAGGTCGGCGGCGCACCCGCATACCCCCCGGTGTTGCAGGTGTCCATGGGCGGCGGTAACACTTACCATCTTACTTGTATGTGACTGTAACGCAGTGCAGTTACTTGTATTCGCGTTATCACAAGTGACTGTATATTTCGCTCTCGTAGCTTCTAAGTTACAACTGTACAATTTTCTTTTCTCCATAAATTTGGAAGACATTACTTTTATTACTGCAAAAGTCGCTTCTGTACATTTAAGTTGAATTTATTGGCAATTCTGAGAGGTAATTTATACCAATATGAAAATGTTTTGACGTTCAAATGCTACAGTTTACTGTTCTATACTGTTCTACAGTTACTGTTGTTTTCCTCTCGGTGTTTTTAGGATTTATATTTCCATGTAAAATATTATGGTAATAACACATATATTTTGTATAGATATGTCATTACATTCTTTTAAATCATCATTTTCCGTCTATCTTAAAACCAACACATTTAATTTAGCGCTCATCAATTTTAATCAATTCTTCGGAATAAAACGTATCCTTTGTCCTTCTACAGGCTTGAAGCCACGTTTTGATCAAAATTTCTTTGAAATTGGTTTAGTAATTCAGTCACGAAGACGTAACAAGCACTGCCTGTAATGTTATAAATGTTAATTATTGTGGAAATATATGAGTTTGTGGACTGACGACTTGAAGAAAGTCGCCAGTAGTGGCTGGATGAGAAGAGTTAAAGACCGTGCGTGGTGGCGGTCCTTAGGAGAGGCCTGTATCGAGCAGTGGGGAGACACAAGCTGATGGTATGGTATGGTATATGACTTTTTGGGGTGAAACTTCTTTAAAATTACACCGTTTATTTACATTAAATTAAATTACTTTATTCTTTAAACATACGAGTACCAGGTCAGAAAAGTGAACCTTAACGAAAAGGTCTATATCGTCTTACCGTAATAATTACAAAACTATTAGTCTTAGAGACATAAATCTAGTGTCATTATTTAGTTTATATAGTCAGCTCGCTGATACGACCTTAAGTTTGCGTCGGAGCCGGGCGAGTTGGCGGGGAAGGGGCACCGCGCAGAATGGCCGAAACCGGCGCTCTCGCTCCTCTCTATTCAGTGTAGCTCACGACTCAGACGTGACAGCGCGATGATTCGTGCGTCTGTGTATAGAGTTTATCTAGACCGATTGATTTAAGCAAAAATTAGTGTAATTTGGACAATATTTATAAGTAAAGCTAACCTTATACGTAGGCTAACCTAAAATTCCAGACGCACGAAGTCGCGGCTTCGTACGCATGGAATTTTAGATTTTAAACTCTAAACTGGGATATCTTTTCTTCCCGTCAGCCGATTTCGATGAAACAAAGCCGCGTCGCACCGAAGCGCCAAGTTAAGCTTAATTAACCTGTGGGAACCCCATGAAATTCCGTTCAGTAGTTTTGTAAATTAGCGTGTTCGAACAGACAGACAGAAAAAAATTTTCAAAATCGTCTTTTTGTATTCTGATACTCTTCCTTCATCGCCCTCACAATCAGTTTTTGGTAAATATATTCAATGTACAGACAAGCTGGTTCTACAGTATGTATAGATAATATTACAAACATTATGGACAAACACTAGGCACTTTATAGTTTAATAAATTTTATCACTATTAAACCACAAAACTGATAATATATATTTTTTACATTATTCAAAAAAAAAAACTCAACCATCACTTCTCGAGTTCCCGCCAAAAATTCCACCCCTGTTGCTTCATGCACCCCTGGTTAGTGAAATGGTTAATAATAAAATAAATATTGTCAAAACGTCCACTTTCCCAAAACGTCTATTTCCCAGAATGTTAACTTCCCAAAAAGTCTACTTCCCAAAAGGACAACACTATCTTGAAACTTGTACACTGTATACATGAAGACTACCTTGAAATGCATTGCTTGCATTTCCTACTTTAATTTATTTCCCTATTGTACGTACGTGTTTCGGTAGTGAGCTAAATGTGCCAGAGGCCATTTCCATCCTATCCCTCCCCATTTTTCCAACCCTTTCTCCAAATCCATTCCTTTAGCTCCAAAGGTAGGCAGCGCATCCGGGGGCGCTCCAACGTTTGTCATTTTGGACTGATGTTGGCATATATCGCGGATGTCTATGGACGACAGTATCCACTTACCATCAGGTGGACTGTATGCTCGTCTGCCGCCTTCGTACATAAAAAAAAACTAGTTGAAGATGCAAGAAAAATTAATGAAATACTAACATGTTAATTTTTAGTTAGATATAATAGTTATACCTAGTGTACTGATTAACATGTTAAATTATTTTACACTATTTAAGTGGGACAATATGTAGAACTATTTCAACGATCGACCATATGTGCACCTCCCATACTCCTAATCGGTCTATATTCTGTATTATGTGTCAAAACACAGTATGTACATGAGAGAATGTAAATTATGCAGAACGGTGAGTGGTGGGCGTGCGGCCGCAACATCAGTCACCCGTCGACCCAACTCCAACTGAGCCCTTTAAAATATTCCCACACGTATCTGCAAATATCCGTACATATCCACCACACACGGACTACAGTATTAGCCGGTAATTGAATGGACTAGGTCTTTGTAGGAAAAAGTCTCTGTTCAATTACTATCCTTAATCCTTAACGACAGGAATTCGAACAGTAGTTTGCACACGAGTTTTGAAACGTAGAAGGCCGAGATGATGTCGGTTACTTTGAGTCTTCTCGAAGTCGTGTTACCTAGGTACCTACACAAAAAAATAATGATAAAAGAAAAGCTCACACATTCGACAATATAATACATTATACCATACACGTTGATATCTTTCACATACTTTACAGTATAGATAATGTTTTATCTGGAATTGTTTTAATTGTTTTTAAGACATCAGTCGAGCACTATGTTAAAAGTTGTCTTTGCTAGCCTTTTTTCTTCTCACTGTTTTACCCATCAAACGCCTGTCATTTGAAACTAATTTAAAATAAAAAAAACAGGGAACTCGAGAAGTGAAGTTGAGTTTATGTTTTATCATTATAAAAATTGTATATTGCGCGTTATGTGCTTTTTGTGCATAATGTTTGTGATAATCAAAAAACGACTGCGTTTTTCGTGTGCTTCTAAGGAGTCCTCTTCTGGCCTCAGTAAACCTACTATGACTTTATTGAGCGACTTATTTCGACGTGACAGGACGTTGACAGAAATATAGACTTTGACACGAAGAAAACTTAACACTGGCAGAATGTAGTAATTGCATCATTGCCGTATATGAAAAGAAAGATAAGATATGTGTACCTATATATACCCAAATGTATTATGTTTCAAAAACAATAACCATTAATCGACTATACTGACTGTGTTCCTGGTATACGCCTGCGTAGTTGATTACATTCAAAATGATGTTATTTTCTCTTTGTACCTGTTCATGCTAATTTTGTGAACCGGCTACGTTTTAATTGTATTGTAATTTCATTGAAACGTACGGAATTTTGATGAATGCAATAATGATCTCATGGCATGAATTTGAAATGATTGGTCGAATTTATGGTGCGTTTCCAATTACGATAAAATCCAATGTTGTACGGGGTTAAAAAAAACCTGCAAGGTATTAACACTGAATAGCGTTCGTGAAAATTAACATACATTGTTCTATATACGACTTTTTTATTTTTATTATTCATTTGAATACAAAAAAACAACATACACCGAACTGTTACAAATTGTAACTGTCAAACTTCAGTACAGTTTGTCGGCAGTAAATATCATATTACTATATTAACTATAACTAATATATTGAATATATTGTGCATTGATTTTAAAATACAGCACTGTTTTCCTTGCAAACCACTCGCACCGCGTACATACGAGTACACTTCACCGATTTATATAGATATGCAATGCAACTATAATGATAATGATTGCTAGAATGTATAAAGTCGACGCCACCACTGAAGTCGGGTAATGAAATGTAGTAATGAAATGTTGCCAGCAAGACGGGCAATAATTTACCCCTTCTAAAAGGCAACCTATTCTAATAAATTAATTAATAAATCAATGCATATGATAAAATTAAAGCAATCAATAAATTGCTAATTCATTCACATTGTAAAACTAGTTTCACGTTTCACATTGTTAATTTAGGATAACAAGCAAAGATAGATAATAGGGTTTTTAATAGGCATAAAAATAAAATAATTATCATATTGCAATAATTTAATTTTTATTAGATACAGGGTTTTTCATTAAGAGCGCTCGAACTTTGAAATGAAATAAAACAAGCTGTCTAAGTGATATTGTCACAATTGTTTTTTTTGTTTTAAAGTACATTCGATGACATTATGTGTGAAAAATAATAGAAAACCACATAGAAAAGGTGGATTTTTTGACGTATAGCACATAAATCGAAATCATCCAAATCAATCCTTTTTGGTTGCGGACGGCTTTTTCCAGGGGTGACAATTTTATTTGACGTGCTTGCCGCTACTTTTCCTTCTTTAGTAATTCATGAAACCGTTTTCACGGAAACACCTGAAATAAACAAATATATTATTTTCTGTTAATTAATTTATTATGATATTTCTATGTTCAATCATAATTTTGCATAAAATACAATGAACTATATCGTCCATTAGACAAAGTTAGGCCTTTTTTTGAGTAATAGTTTTTATCCGACTAATAATATTTTACCCATTTATTAGGCAAACACTTAAACTCTGGCATCCCTAAAATTTACCTGTCATGGAAGCGACTCGCATTTGTACATTATTTAACGGGATCAATACTCCTTTATTCTTCTGCTTCAATTCACAAAATTACTTCACATTAAGGATCATTTCCCGGGCTGCACTTTTTACAACTTTACGCGACATGATTTAATTTCAATGTAATTTCAAGAAAATACACGAACGATACTCTCCCACGCACACTCCTGACAAACTACAAGATGGCGGAGTTGTCAAATTTAGTTCCAATTTTTGTCGCAAGACTTCAGTGGTGGCGAGGACTCTAAACACGCTATTAATATCAAATGTGAATAGCTGTCAGCTGTCAACCTTAAACTGTCACTCTGTTATAACCGCTTGTGCCGTTGGTAAATATGAGATTATAAATCAAGACAGTTATCCTAGTCGTTGCAATTAAACAACTTTGAACGGTTTAAATCGCGTATATTTAACATTATTTATATCCCGACGTTTCGAACACTTTGCAGTGGACGTAGTCACGGGGTGACTAATTGATTTTATTTGTCACTTGAGTTATTAAGAAATTATTTGAACTACCGTCTGAAATTTTTTAATCATAACATTCCCTATGCACGCAGTATTCGCTCACGGTGTTAAGGTGTTTAAGCAGCCTTTATGATGGCTGAGCGTGTTCTCTCGACCATGAAATGAAAGATGGTATCGAGTTCAAAAAAATATATTGTTGTTAAAGCAAATTACAATGTTAAGAGTTTCGTGGTCCGGAGGCTTCTGATGCGACTACGTAACCTAAGTCAGCTATAACGCTAACACAGCTCAGTGACATGACTATGTCACTGAGCTGTGTTACCCACTCATATGTCACACATAAACAAAATATATAAATACATGGGGTGAATTCAAACAATACTCAAGGAAAACTTCGAACGTTAAAATCAACTGAATAAAATTTTATGAACTTACAATCCTTAAACGTTATCGGTATAACGCGAAGAAGGGTGTATAATTTCAAATCAAAGCTATAAATGCCAGGGCGATACGACAGAGGGGAGGAATCCATGAAAAAAACACAAATTGTTGGGCGGCACCCTCGTTTGTGGAGGGTTATCTCAACAACTCTTTGATCCACCGTTTAAAAGATATTTAAGAGTAAGGCGATTGGGTAGGAATGCTTGGGCCGTGTGCCATGCTTTTGTTCGAGTAGCATCATAGAGGCGACAAAAGAGGACAGAGAATATTTTCTTCTTATTTTATTTTTACTTTTCAAGTAGTTTATTTGAACTTTTTACTTCACTTTATCAAGATCAATCTTGTCAGTAACATCAGAATGCTACACTTTCTTTTACGAAAAAATGTTTCTTTTTTAATAGTGTAATGTCATACCATCCCGTTAGGCTGTATCTCGGCCTAGTATAGACCTCTCTAGACTCGGCATCACAACAGTGATATGGGAATAGACTAGATGACCCATACTACGTTCTTTTCAATGAAACCTGGTTGGTAACTTCTAGGAGGGTGAAGTAGATGAGGAAATTTAAATACAACGTAATAAGGATATTCTATTTTCAAAGCATATATGAATTAAATAATTCGAGAGCTACTGAACATGGAACACTAGTAGACAGTGCTTGTATAATATATCTAGTACGTATTTTAAAATCGATACATCTAACGCTCCACTCATATACTTAATGTCACTAACTTTCTTAAAGTCGTCAGTTCTCCTAGACCGAGGACGTCTTACGGTACGCAGTTTCCATCCGAGGATTTTTGGTCCTGCGACATATAGGTACCTACATAACCAGCCTCGATCCAATCCAATTTGCTGAAACCGAGACCAAATCAATGAAATATCTCAACATTTAGCTTTGGATCAAGGTCAAACTTGCAGTCTTAATGAATCAAATTATGTCTATGAAATCAATTAGCATCTCACTATTTAATTAAGATTGTGCTAGTAACTCCAGTGCTAGTAAGTTTTGGACAAATTAGATTGAAACGGACTATTATGTTTATAACAACAACACGAAACTGAACTGAGATGCTCTATGCGTCACCAATATCAACGGTTGCGGATAGATTTCTACTCTGTGCATGTGCCGTAAGTATGCGTTATTCTTAAGTATCCATAGTATAATGGCTAAACATGACAATGCCCATATTTACATATATGGGCATTTATCCTCAACATGATATTTAGGACAGGTACGTCAAAATAGTAGAAGCTGGCAAATATTTTTTATATTTTCTAAATAGGATGATCGATAAAAAAAAATAATGATTTGATTGGGGAAGGATGTGAACGGGCAAGCGGCATACGTCATGGTTAAGTGGCCACGGTCACCCATGGACACTTGCAACACTAGGAGTTATGTGGTTGCGCCGCCGATCTTGCAAAATTCTATTCACAGCTTTCTTAAGAATCCCATATCATAGCGTAATGGAATGACCTCTTGAGGCATTTCGTGACATAGCCTACGGGTTCACGGTATAAAACGATTTTTGACCGTACAGTACGCGACACCCCCGTATCGAGAAAATGCGGATCACTAAATCTAAAAATTACCTTCTATTTTAATAAAAATACATATCCGCTTCTCACTCTTCTTTTGGACCACAACCGCACCCCGTTCAGTTTCACGGACCAATAGTCTCCAATTAGTTCGAGAGATGATTCATTAGGCCTGCATTAGACGCAATCTTGCTTTTAAAAGACGATTCTTTAAGACGAGGCTCTTCAAAGCGAATAAAAGAACGGCGGGTCGAATTCTTTTTAAAAAATATTGCTGTATTTGGCATGAAATTTGAAGCACTATTTTTCAATTATCGAATAAAACCAAGTAAGCACTCAGTTCTTTAGTGGAGCGAGAAAATTTCGTAATTGAAATTTTTAGTGTAAAAGATGAATTATTTGGAACTTGCAATCACGAAGTTATCAATCTGCATTATACAGTTTTTACTGGCCGTGTGGTGTCGGCAAGCTTTTAAATACTACTATTTCCGTGAGTGTCGTAAAGAAATAACAAAGCGAAAGCGGTTTAGCACAAACTCTGAGGTACTACACCACCTCTAATAGAACGAACTCGTCCATCCGCTTGGGCAATGTGTCGTTTTAAGGCATCGTGCACAAGAGAATTTGCACGAGAAGGCTAGTGTCCAAAAACGCTGGAAAAAAGCAAAAAAAAAAAACGAAAAAAGCGCTGGTGCCAGTGACGTTTACGTCAAACATTTAAATATCGAACGTGTCCACTCTTAGGAAAGTACTTATTATATAGTGCCATGAGAAATAAACAAATACTACTATTATTACAGATTACAGACGCCGTTGCCGCGGATTATTCTGGAACATTTGTTAATTCGGTTCGCCCGTTCCATTTTACGATACCGCCTGTATTCGCGCCTCTTTACTGCGCTGATCACCATCACGCCTCCTAATTTCATTTCTTATTTGGACCGACTTTTTGTTTTCATTGTTGTCGGATACGTAATAGGCAGATTTTTGGACAGTTCGGTTATCAAAGTAATATCTACTTAAAAAAAACATGAAAATAGTAAGAGATAATGGGATAGGAATGGGCTCTGGTATATCTCACTCACTACCGAAACGTACATTGGGGAAATACAAGTGGGAAGTCAAAGTGGGAAATGCAGTACATTTAAAGGTAGTCTTCTGTGAGAGAGGGGTAACGTGGCCAGTCGAGTGCGCCTAGCAGCTGTGGGATTGCAGCGTGCACTTTCCCTCTCCCCTAAGTTCATAATGAGGTAAAGGAATTTCCTTCTCACTTTGTAATGTTCACCCGCATAATTATATTCCCCCCAAAGATAAATAGAGGCGTAATGGGACTCGAAATAGTCCTCGCTCATTATTTTGTCCAGTCTCCATTTTTTCATAATTTTGGTTGCGTTCATTCGGTGGTTTCTAATTAGTACCAAAGGTAAGTATGACTGAAGTTTGTACTTACATTTTAACTAGTATGTGTAGCGTAAGTTTGTAGTTAGTGTTTAAAGTTTTAATAGAACATCAGCGTGTGTTCCGATCTCCATTAGCAATTTATCGACAAACCTCTTAACAGTTCCAGAACTGAATTCCAAGCAGCGATCGTTACAGATAAAATGTTGAGCATTTACTTTGTAGACTCAGTAATGAGTTGCTTGCATAAATAATAATAACAAATTTCTTTATTAAAGCCATGAAAAACTCATATTGTTTGTTGCACGCTGCAATCCTGCTGGGTGCGCTCGACTGGCCACGTTACCCCTCTCTCACAGAAGACTACCTTGAAATGTACTGAAATGCAGTACTACCTGTACTGCATTGGTAGTGAGTGAGATGTGCCAGAGCCCATTCCCATCCTGTCCCTCCCTATTTTCCCAACCCTTTCTCTAAATTTCTCTTCCTTTCTCTCCAAAGGTAGGCAGCGCATCCGGGGGCGTGCCAACTTTTGTCATTTTGGACTAATGTTGGCATGTATCGCGGATGTCTATGGGCGACAGTATTCACTTACCATCAGGTGGACTGTATGCTCGTCTGCCGCCTTCGTCCATAAAATAATAATAATAAAATAAAATGAAATAATGACAATTAATAATAAATGTACTTATTAGTCAATAATTATAATGACTTTGGGTCAAAATTTATTTTGTTTTCACGCTCCGGTGAACAAACAACTAATGTTTAAAAATTCTGCCAGTTAAGTCGCCACTCATGGATGGCATTGTCAGTCGTCCGCAGTCTGTTCCAGAAAGATGCTAGAATTGCCGGAAACAGAGAATTGCTCTGGTTGAGGTTCGATGTTTTAAATAATGACGGACCTTATACCTAATTTATAAAACCTGCAGAATTTGTTTCGAGCAGGGTGTCAAAATGGATCCTAAAGCAAAGAAGATCAAGAGACAGGCCGAAGAAAGATGGACAGACTGTGTAGAGGAAGTACCCTAGTAATACAGAAAAGAAAACCACCTGGACAAGAGAAGAAAAGAATCGAAGAAAGTGGACAAAAAGAGTTTTATAACTTCTAATAATTCAGCGGTTTTCACACTATTTATCTATTAAAGATCAATAAATTTATGACTAGGAGAGTCGTCCAGTAAAGTGAAATACCTAGGTAAACCGCAAAGGGTTTTAGAACTAAGAGAAGTAAGTAAGAAAGAAAGTTCACATGGTCGATACTCGATTATAGTTCAACAAGTTTGTACTTCCTGATCTTTTCTAGTGGAAAAATAACGTGTTTCACTATAATATTTTCCACAAAGTGTAGAGAAAATTGTTCATTGTTCACTAAGTGACTCGTACAGAGTTTAAACGCTACGAACTCTTGACTTAAACATTTGTTTTTAAAGTTTCCGTCCGTTGTGTTGGAAATTTGTCTAGATTGTTTTTTTTTAAATAGCGTCTATTATTTTTTTTACACCGTTATGAATCTTGTAACTTTTATGGACATTTCGAAGAAATCTATCAAATTTCATCTTTCCGATTTTCTCATTTATTATCGTTATTATTATTACTATTTGTTTCTTAAATGACTGGCTCGTTTAATCTTGCGTTCATCCGTGCGGTGTCGGCCGGCTCTTAAATAGGACCACCCCATTACTTCCCTAATCGACTAATGGATAACAAAGCCGCTGGCACAAGCGCTGAGGAACTACACCATCTCTAAAAGAATGGACTCGCCAACCCGCGTGGCGTTTTAAGACTATACATCCCTTGTACACAAGACAGTGTGCATGACGAGACCTATGTGCAGTAGTGGATACTGAAACGGCTGCATTGCATTGCATAAACGACGGCGCGTTAAATCTTTAGGTAGCAAACTTGTATATATATGCACATGCTCTAAATGGCGCTAAGTTTTTATATAAATGTAGTTTTTTCTTATAGAAGATGGGCTATATGATGGCAAGTAGTCACCGCCGCCCGTGGACACCCGCAACACTAGGGGTCATGCGATTGCACTGGCGACCTTGCAGAATCCTGTTTAGGACTCTTGAAGAACCGGAAAACCTCAGTTATACTAACAAAGAGACTAACTATACAATATATTCGTACATATTATATAAAGCCACTTAGCCTTATTCAGCTTTAAATAAAACAATTAAGCTGCAGCTATTAATCAATTAAAATTGTGCCAATTTAAAATAACTTAACTACAATTTTCAAGAGTTAATATATTATTATTATAACCAATCCGTTCTGTAATTATCTGAAATATAAATTATTCAAACCTTAATAATATGGCCGTGTAATTAATTATAAATTTTGCAGCGGCCTGAAAATTCGCGAGATAATATCAATTGTCATACGCATACATTAATCCAGCTTTATTTAAGGAGATATAGTCGGACTGGCGCTATATGACACCCTAAGCTAGGGGAGGAAGGGGCTAGTTGTAATATTTTTTTGGAAAAATGCTCATGCAATGGTAGGTTTTTCATTTTTAGCGATTATAAGTGCATCTTCGTATACCGTGACTATTGGTTCATTGAAGTTTTTCTTTTTCAAATAGTTTATTCATTCCAGCACAGAAGACATAAAACGAGTCGACTTAAGAAATAAGGTGACGTGAATAAGACGTGGGGTATGTAGAAACAGTATGTAGGTATGTAGTAAAAAAAATACATTATTTAAAACTATATATCGATTTTCATTGTTTTATCATACAAAACTTACATTATTCATACAAAAATCAATAGAAATAGTAAATGTGTTGTCTAATTAAAACATAAAATATGTAGGTTTATCTTTTAACAATATTAAGTTAAATCTAGCCCGATATAAATTTCTGAAAGGTCAAGACTGTTAAGTCGTCGTACATCAGGTGTATCAGCAACTATCCGGGCAGGGGTTCGTGGGCTCGAGGCGGTCGCGTGCATATTTATGAGATTAACCGCCCTCCCGCCGCCGGACGAGCGCCGGACGGTCGGCGGTCGGGTGCTGAAATAATACCCACGCTCTAAGGGAGCTAGCATAAAGTACGCAGGAAAGTGAAAATATCAGAAATCTGTACCTATTCGAATAAACAGACTGATTTTATTTTTCTCTTTTTTATTATATATATTAATAGTACTCTTTACGCTTCCTTTATAGTACATGTTTGAAATTGGCGCGAGCGTTTTGTAGCATACCCGCATATAGGGAAGATTTCGAGGCAACATTTTTTGTCCGCGAATATTGAAGGCGGATTGAGATTTTAGGATGGCACGCGCGCTCGGCTGCGAGGGGAGTTAAGTTCACATCGCGGCCTCGGACAGTTGATATTGTTATTCGCGCCTATTCATTGGACTTGAACGCGGATATCCTTGTGCCACGCGAGTGTTTTGGTTGGAATTGTTTGTTGTGATTGTGCTTGTGCTTTGAAGTGATATCTCGAGGTGATTTGCTGCCGTGTGTGAGTTGCGGAACCATAGCTGCCACCGGCTCACCAAAGGACGAGACTTGGATTACTACACAAGTATCTATTGGGAATGTATGTATTTATTCAATCACACTAAAGTAGGTCACGTCTAGTAGGGACTAGCGTAGGTACACTTTCTATATTTGTGCGTGGGCAAAACCATCTGGGGTAAGTGAGGCCTTTAAATTTTTTATTGTGCTTACCCACCATTTTGGTGGATATAGTGAAAAACTTTAATTGGTCTCGAGTGCATATTCCTCGAGCTGCTTTCGCGGAACGCGAGGCAGATGCGCCTAGTGTGCGCATCGTAAACAGTACACTTTCTTTCGTTCCTAAAGTGCAGTGTAACAAACGCAGAACCGATATTGTGTGCAATATAAAGACATATAAAACTTCTAGTATCCGCCGACAGCAATGTTTCCTGGCACCCTTCTTATACAGTGAAATTAATGGACAGTTGCGGATTCATCACCTGACTAGATATCAAAATAAAAACATAATCTAGATCTGATAATCTAAAAACATAATGAGACCGAATCCTTACTTACATAAATGCGGTAAATTAACCTTAACATTTTTAGCATCTGTAACTCTTTTTCACACATCCATACATCAACTCGCACTCAATCACAAACATTATTGACTCCACGCTAAATTATCCAAAATCGGATATCTGAAACCACACTCTCACACAATCACATACAGACATACTTACATAAATCACACACAATGTTTATATTATACACAATAATTACCACCCGATTCTTAAATAACTGTAACTTAGTAGGTACTAAGAATAGATGTAAGGGAAGGCGCTGACAGCTGTCAAACAGATTATTCTAGTACAGATGGCAGCACACATTGTCCTTATGTATACTTACTTGTAAATTTGATGTTTTGTAAACTACATTATAGGTGACAATTACCGCATAGAAAATATGTAAATGTCTTAAATAAATAAATAAAATTTTTGACTCTCCTCTGTAAAAAAGTATACAGAATGAAGATAGTAAATAGCAAGACATCAAAAATAAAATTAAAAAGCTGTTGTTACGGAAAGGCTGATAAGTATATCTGTACACAGTAACTATAATTACAACATCTGGCAACACTAGTCGGGTCTCTGGGCTTCCTCGGCTACTTGGAAACTTGGCTATTTGACAGCAATAGCAAGACGTTTCCAACTACCTAGTCGGTTCTTTTTT
Source organism: Sesia apiformis (assembly GCA_914767545.1). Classification (NCBI taxonomy): domain Eukaryota; kingdom Metazoa; phylum Arthropoda; class Insecta; order Lepidoptera; family Sesiidae; genus Sesia; species Sesia apiformis. The sequence goes on from OU611952.1 coordinate 21,389,522, forward strand.
TTCGCTTATAGTGAACGTTTTACGGTTAAAAATCTCGCTCACAAGCTGTTAGGGCCGTGTAGGCATGCGTATTACTCACAGAAAAGCACACTGATACCTTGCAAATGCGTGCGACTAGCATGTGTATTCTTTGTGTATGACTTTGCTAGTCCGAAGCATGCGTTTAATAACACCTAGTAAATCGCAAGCGATTTGATTTCATCCTCGCGTTGAAGTATGTCGTCATTGCTTGCTTGTTAGTAGTATGCCGGGTAATTTCGCCTGGCATGCTTTTTTACTGGAATGTGTAGGAATAGTTTATTGGAATGGCTAATATTTGCGAATAGAAAGAAAATCGAATATCTATGGCGCCGACTACCCGAAAGCAGGTAATCTGCGTTCTTCATACCTTCACTTTTACTTGTGACTTTATCTGGTATTTAGTTCCCGTGATTTCTAACATTCGGTTGTTTAGTTTTCTGTAATTGTTGTTTTTTCTTGTTTACTTTAAACTGTTGCGAGGGATAGTACGAGATTGGGATGGTCCAATGTAACATAACACAGAGTTAATAGGTCAATCGAGGAACGCTCCCTCTCGTAATTGGTCAATAGGTGAAATCACGGGACTAATTGTGATGACATAACGTTGTTCTTAGCGTTTCAATTTTGGTCCGGATTTCACTATTGTATATTAAGAAATATGATTCATATTCAGAAAAAAAAAACTTTTTTTTCTGTTAAGAATTTTTGATTTTTATGTGAAGGGCTATTTGTGGTTTACGTCAACACTGACATAATACTGGGTTACGTCACGTGATGATCTAGCGAGTTGTAAAGCTCTATCTAGTGATGCAATTCGGAACTAACAACTAAGAAGCGGTTAAATAATGTTTGAGTGTTTTTGAAATTTATTTATACCTACCTCAGTTACCTCACGTGTATTAGTCACAATTGGCAAACGACCCCATGATATTAGGATAAGTATTAAAATCGATACTTCTGGCGGGTGAATCCAGCGAATATACGCTAGTAACACTGTAAACTAAACGAAAACCACATATCACGCCGCCTATTTTTCCTCACAATGTGCTGAGTGACTGCAAGTGGTCAGCGGTGGCGAGACAAAGGGCTTAATGGAAACGTCAGTCACCACCGTTCCTGCTCCCCCCTTCCCCACTTCTTTATACTACTCACAGAGCCCATCCAGCTAGTGTTTAGTATTGTCTGGTCCGCGAAAAGTGCTACATAATTCACATTCTGACGTGGATATGGTCGGAATGTCCAAACAACATTTTCAACCCTGAATTAACAAGTTTGACTTCGTGTGTTGTGAGACACATACAAAGATTTACGATAACTATCCAGATTCGAAAACCTTCCTGATATCCCAAGAAGAGAAGGCATTAGTCCTAACATTTTTTACGAAAGCATACATAACTTTGTATTTACAATGATGTTTATTCTTTTTGATTCATTCAATACTCAAAGTTCCTAGACCTCCGTTCACATGAATCCACAATCAGGCTCCACCGGTGGATCCATGGATAATTTTCGATCCTTCGATCCAAGAATTTAGGGATTCAATTATTTGTCAAAGCGGCTAATGTAATGGTTAGAATTATTCACGGATCCACCTGTGGATCGAAGAGGAAAAATAATTGTCCATGAATCCACCTGAGGATTGAAGAGGAGGAAAAATTGAAGGAGCCTGATTGTGGATTCATGTGAACTGAGGGGGTTTCTAGCTTGGTTAATGAAAATTTTATCATATTCATTTTTTTTCATTTTTCTCGCATGTTTGAATTTAATTTTTCATTCGTTTTTCATTTCGTGGTAGTTTTAGATACGCCGCTTTGAAGTGCTAGAAGAATTTGCCGCCGCCCATTAGGGAACTGAAGGGGTTAGATAACTTCAAAACAAGTACAAACAATATTTGATGCACTATCAATGGTGAGTACCATACTATATCAAGGTATACGTATTTTACCGATTTACTTGAGCTGAAGATCTAAATTCCTTTCTCCCCCTGTACATCATTTTCTATTACTGCTCAAAATTGACTGAACATTACCTTATTCTTCTTAATTTTTCAAATACGATATTTATTTTATCTTAATTTTCATTTTTGACTTTAGTATGCGTAATTATCTTTTATTCCCTGAAAATTCTTGATGCTTCCCTCTGGCGCAGGAAACATTATGGCGAGAGACTGCGTTTTTTTTTGTACTGTGGCTGAACTACTAACAACCATTTATATATTTATATATACCTTATTGTACACACAAATGATAAATAGTTGCAAAAGAAGGCACATACAGGAGGCGTGTTTATACATTTATTGGGTTATCGATAATTGTCATCTCTTACCGCTGTCCGACATCTGTGGCGACGTGATGGCTCCACTGAAAACCTGCGCTGTGGTTCACTGCAGCTTACGCTGAGTTGGAGTCCATTTCCGGCATCGCAATACACATCGGCACGATTGTACTTCCTACTGTACTGCGCCACTTATTCTGTGTATATTTATATATAGTTTTCTTATTCTTCTTATATTTATATATATTTATGTATATTTATATATAGATTTGATAATTTTTGATGTTACAAATTATTTTGTGTTGTGTTTTCTGTAATAAAGTGTCGTCTATTGTCTATTGAATGTCTTCAAAATGCAATTGTGCCTTTTTTATAACGAGCCCTCCTTATAAAAAAGGCACAAAAAGGTATTGTTTTTAAACAAAATGTACCCGGAAGTTCTTGGACAGCAGACACAGACACTACCGGCTTGGCCAAAGAGATATTTGATAATTTAACAATTAAATGCAAGGAGGAAAGTGCACGGTACAATTCCGCAGCATTTGTGCCTGACTATTACGCTGACCTCACAGAAGAGTGCCGTTAAATGTACTACATTTCCCATCTCCATCCTATTCCCTCTAGAGTGCGTTTTTCCGTAGTGAGTTAGATATGATAGAGCCTATTTTCCTACCCAACCTATCCTATCCCTGTTCAATCTGGTACAAAGTTCGGGTTTTAATTATCGCAGCTCTAGTTATAGAAGCGCGGTTCGTGCTACATACAGTGCGGAATTACCAAAAAATATTGCAAATCAAAATAACTATACTACGAACCCACGAACCCAAAATTATGAAAGTTTTTACAGAACCCAAAATGTCAACCGATTTTTTTACCAATTTGTAAAAAATATCAATTTTTTAATCTTTGTACCTAGCGTATAATAAATTTGATAAAACAAGCTCCATTTTTTTTACAATTTTCTTGATAATGAACTCAGAATCATGTACGAAATTATGGTTTATAGAATAACAAACATACCAGCACCGTATACGAGTACCTAAGTATAAATATAATCAATATGAAAAATTATTAAAATATGAACTGTCCAGAAGTTTTTAGCATAGCCAGATTTAATTTGGGGGAAAGTGGACGCTGCACTCTTACAGCCGCTGGACGCGTTACCTTGAAATGTACTGCATTTCCTACTTTATCATATTTGCCCAATGTACGTACGTGTTTCGGTAGTGAGTGAGATATGCCAGAGCAAATTCCCATCCCATCCTATCCCTCCCTATTTTCCTAATCCATTCCTTAATCTGCAAAGGTAGGCACCGCATCCGGGGGCGTGCCAACGTTTGTCATTTGGACTGATGTTGGCATGTATCGCGGATGTCTATGGGCGACAGTATCCACTTATTACCATCAGGTGGACTGTATGCTCCTATGTCGCCCTTTTCTATAAAAATAAATAAAATAAACTATACGATCAGTAAAACATAAATCAACTGCCTGCATTTTCTAGCTACCTACAAACAGCGGGCTGTCTCAGCGAATTCAATCGAACCATGCCAAGTTTTAAGTTGAAACTTATGTACTTGGTACAAACTTATTTATTCTGCATTACGCATGCAGATTAGTTCCCAACTCGTACACAAGTTAAAGAAAAACTCCCCTGGGCGTCCTAACGTAATTTTAAACTTGTGGAAGTTTAATGAACTACCGACTTTGTTAGTATCGTTAATGTGCAAGCCTTTGTTTGTTTGTTAAGAAAATTTGACCTAAGATCTTGGCGTAAGATTTTTGTATAACAGATAGACAACAGAAGCACGAGTTATACTCAAGTTATAATTGGGAAAAATGGACAGGTGTTACTGCTAAAAATAAACAAAATGTCGATACTTCGCTTAGGAAAGTCTAGACATTTGTAGACCTATACGAACCCCATTCAAGGGCATGTCATTTGTGTATACTTGTATTGACCTTGAAAATTTCTGAAATTTTTTATTTATTTATTTACGTAGAAATCTAAAGCTTCATCTAAATTCATATTTGTATTTATAAGTACAAAATAAGAGAAAGTCTTAAAAATATAGAAGTACAAAAATAAGAGGCAAGTATATATGTTTGTATGAGTGAGTGTGGGTGTGTGTGCGTGAATATGTGTACTGTCAGCTCTGCTACATAGAGCCTTGGCATCGCATGTACAGGATTGCGTTGTATGTGACTATCCAATCATTTAGCCATGCTCCTAATCATCGGTGATCTAAAAGATATTTGCTACCTACAAACACTTATTTTCTGAAAATTTTAAACCATTGTGCCTTTGGACTGAACCGATTTTGCCCATCAAGAACCTTACCGAGATACAGGCCCTCCAATTTGTTCATAGACGTTATATCTGACACTAAAACTGTCTTTTCAATTTAACTGATTGTCCTCAGTTGAAATCTCCCAAAACACTGTTTATGTTTACTGCAATTCTGCTTTTAAACCCCTTAAAATATTCAGTCTTTCAATGGAAATGTACGGTAATACGGCATGTTACGAACGTGGTATGTAATCCTGGTGTGACACGCTCGTCACACGTAGCCAGATACAGAATGATGCTAGTTAATCTCCAATTACAAAGGCTTTACATGTTTAATTCTTAGGTATCTAATAATAGGTCACATCATATAATATATGTTGCTTTTAGTATCTTTATGGAACTCGTCAAAGGACAAAAGTAACTGTCAATGTTCATAGAATTAACAAGTACACGTGGGAGATATATGTACATCAAATCTTTTGTACTATTTTTGTATCTTTTATACATCAAAAGACCACATTTAAAATCGTATTTATACTTTATCTTGCTCGGAAAAAAACCTGCACGTTTTGGATCCTTTCAATCTCAAATTGAAAATATTGTAATTGTTCAGCCCGAAGTGTCGGCACAGTAGACTGCCGTGGAATGTTTCCCATTTCCCATCTCATCGCAACCTATCCTATTCCCTCCGATTACATCGAATGGAGAGCATGATGGAATACAAGAAATTCTCTATTTTATTAGTCTCATTTCCCAAGGTGGATTCAGAGGTGTAATGCTCGGAGATTCTTTGCAAAATGGGATCCAAAACGAAGATATTCACTAAAGAACTAAAATCACCTACATGGCTCGTAGAATCAGCATGTTGAAGTGGCAATGTGCAGGTCATATTTGCCACAGAACCGATGGCCGATGGGGTAGACGATACCTCGAATGGAGGCCACGTACAGGGAAGCGCAGGGTGGGACATCCTCCGACCAGGTGGACCGACGGTTTAAAGAAATTCACCGATGGTGGTTGGATGAGAAGAGCCGAACCTCGTGTGCAGTGGCGACCCCTTAGGAGAGGACTCTATCTAGCAGTGGAAAGACATGACCTGATGGTATGGTACGGTATAAGATATTACAGCATCAGAAGAAGAAAATGTATCCTGCCGTTGGACTTCCTATTCCTAAATTTCCCAGCTCTTTTTCAGAATATTTTCTCAAACGTCTAGAAGTGGAGTATCAGAGGTTTCTAAGGTTTGTAATCGTGGTTGGACACGTACACGATTGACATTTTTTTTTTACAGACTAGTGGGCGGACGAGCAAGCGGTCCCACGTGATGGTAAGTGTTACCGCCGCCCATGAATACCTGCAACACCAGGGGGTATGCGGGCGCGCCGCCGACCTTGCAAAATCCTATTCATTCAAAATTTATTTCATTGTAAATTAAAGTATTTTTTCTGAGCTGATGATTTACTTCGACATTACAGACAGACAGACAGTGATGTATATTGTAAACGAATAAATACATACATAGGTTAATACCTAATGCCACAAAGACCTACAGAGGTAGTGCCAATATTTGTAATAATGTATGATCTTGATATGTAGCGCAGATGTTCATGGGCGACAGTGTCCACTCACCATCAAGTAGATTATACCGTCACACGCATACGCTCATCTGACATCTTCTCACTTTTGTAACTGATAGCAGGAAATTTAGCTCCATTTTGTTCCATTACAAAAGTAGTTATCCCGCTAAGTGAATGAAAGTTAATCTTAACAAAATCAAGGTCTGCTAATGTTAGCTCATAAAATATTATTCGAGGTAATATCCATCCTGGGTTGGCTTGGCGCATTTACACAGCTTAATTTGCTTCCACTAATTAGCTTAGCCACGACATTTAAAATGGGTAATTGATCCAGTTTTACGGGAATCTATGTCTTGAATTACAGACTTAAGTTGCGAGACCTTTAGAATAATGTCTGCAATTTGATGTTAGTCCCACAACCTTTCCTGTATTACTCGTCTTGATCTGGTGCTGTCTACTTTGCTTCTGATAGTGAATTGTCAAAATACATAGTAAAGTCATTTATAAAAATCAAACAAACAAAACGTTTAGTGTATACAGTAAATATGCATCGTTTTATGAAAGAAAAGAAGAATCAAGCAATAATTCAAAACATACATTTTCTTTATATCAAAGATGTCAGACAGGCAGACGGCCCATCTGGTGTTTAGTGGTTACCATCGCCTATAGACGCCTGCAATACCAGGAGGATTGCAGACGCGCTGCCTGCCCTGTAAACATCTATTCACTTCTCTCTTGAAGAATCCCATGTTGTAACGCAGTGGAAAGACCTCAGCAGGTAGGTCGTTTCACAATCCTCGGATTCGCGGTATGTAGGCTCCGGTAGCCCGAACAGTAACGCTACTGCCTACAGAAGTTAAAAAAATAATAATGCAGTTAGACTTGTTTTTTTGTTTTATTTTTTTCTAAACGTTATGTATTCATATATGACGCAAATTAGTCAAGTTATACATTCGTAATGAAGCATAATAATTCCATCTCTTTGGTCAGAATAGAATAACACCGGCTATAGAATTACACCACGCCATCTCTTCTCGTAGGTCTCTTGTAAAAGGCGACTAAGGAATAACAGAGCGGCTACCAAAAGCCATGAGGAACTACACCATCTCTACAAGACTCGACTCGCCAATCTGTTTGGCCAGCTTGGCGTTTGAAGGCCATACATCCCTCGTATACTAGACATGTGCACGAGGACGCCTGTGTCCAGCAATGGACGGTGAATGAAATGGTCAGATAAATGGTCACATAGTATTTCTATTTCGCTTTCTACTTTTTATGTTTTGTTTTTTCATTCTTCTTAAGATGTCATCTTCACCTAAGGTGGGCGATCATTCTCGAAATTCGAACATTGGACGCAGCAGTTGGCTGTGGAACGAACTGCCCCTTTCCATTAGGCTACGATATGGAGTTCGTCAAGAAAGCTGTAAATATGAGTCTAGAAAATCGGCGGCGTACCCGCATAAATTCCAGTGTCCAAGGGCGGCGGTAGCCACTTACCATCACGTAGGGCGCTTGCTCGTCCGCCTACTTTCCTATAAATAAAAGCTCAAAACAACGAACGGATGTTGTTTTAAATAGATAGATAGATTAACTCTTTATTATACACCAACATATGTTGCAAAAATATAATTTGAAAATGAGCAACGTGAAAAGTACAACAGGCGCTTTATCACCAAAGCGATCACTTCCAGGCAACCTTTGGGTTGTAAAGAGAATACAGATAATAATTTCAAATAAAGGTAGATGGTGCAATTTTACATAATATCAACATAATATAACCTAAAAAACATTTTATTCATATTCATAAACTTATGTGAGATGTATACAATACATAAATATATATGGAGATTGTTTTTTAAACCATTAAAGCATAAGTCTTTCGTGAAAGACGTTCCGATTAGAGATTTTTATATTTTTACTTGTAACTTGGATTACATTTTGTATATTCCCTCAATCTGAGTATACCTTTAAGCCATCGCTAAACATCTGATAAATAATTAACAGCACGCGTAATCTCGTGTGATTGAAAGAGATTTGTCCGCCATGACAGTCTCGCTCGGTGGATTAACAACGAATAGCGATTTAGGTACACGTAATAGGAATTGTGTTTTGAAATAAACGGGGGAATATCTACGTTCCATATATCTATATGTATGTCTTATACGTGTCATTGAAATAACGTAAAAGTTGCGAATAGAGTGTTCATTATCGAGAGTAGAATCTATTCTACCAGTTTTTACAATAAGTTTTTTAAAACTTATTGTAGATCTTTTATTTTATGCGCAGTTTAAACGCACAGCAAATGCGTCATCACTTTACAGAAGGGGTATAAAACATTTTTTTTTGTAGTTTCAGTATTAGTAAAAATAGTTCCCTGTAACTTTTTTAGTGTTGGAGCAATACCTTTCCAACTGGCGTGTGTCATATGAATTTTTTGTTGCAAAAATCTCTTCCATTCTAGCCAATACGTGCTTCTCTGTTCCCTGTCGTACACGGCTTAAAAATTACGCCTTCGTAAATCCTGGACGCAAAGCATGGGCAGAGACATATCGGCATAAAAAAAACATAACAGTAGATTATCTTCATTCATGAATGTGATGTTTTTGTCCACATGATATTCCCGATTGCTGTATTTTGGCTGAAATTAAGAAAAATGTATTTCTATATCACTTATAATACAAATATTTATTTTGTATTTATTATTGAAAAAAAGGCGTCAGACGAGCATACAGGGACAAACCATTACTTTTTGGACAAATCAGGTACAGCCCACCTGATGGTAAGTGGATACTGTCGTCCATAGACATCAGCGATACATGCCAACATCAGTCCAGAATGACATACGTTGGCACGCCCCCGGATGCGCTGCCTACCTTTGCAGATTAAGGAACAGATAGGGAGAAAGGGTTGGGAAAATGGGGAGGGATAGGATAGGATGGGGTGGAAATGAGCTCTGGCATATCTCACTGACTACCGAAACTTGTATGTACATGGGGAATAGGATAGAGTGTGAAATGCAGTACATTTCAAGGTAGTCTTCTATGAGAGAGGGGTAACGTGGCCAGTTGAGTGCGTCCAGCGGCTGGAAATGCAGCGTGTACTCTCCCCCTACAAATACATGCATGTATACAAAATTCATGTATGACAAGACTCGTACCTTCTGAAAACATATGGATATGCTGCGATTGTAGTTCTCACTCACACAGTTTGTTGATCTTAAACCAAAAAGATACTATATCACTATATAGTATCTATATAAGGACATAGACATGGACATGGACATACTATATATACACTATATAAGGTATAGTGTAACATCATGAAGCTGAGGTATAATACGAAAGTGAATCAATATTTTTTTTCCAACAAAATCCCGCTAAAACGTATCGGGCAGAGGAATTTTTAATTTTGCCCGCTTAATACATGCAATATGTTGCCGGCTCTCTGATCTATCTGTGAGAGCTCGGCTTACACACGTATAACAATGTAACAGAATGGATTCTGTTCAATATTCAAATAATTACTTTTAAAAATATAGTGGTTTGCCAAATTAATAGGGACAGTTTTTAAAATCATTCATGTAAATTATTAGCAATAAAGTTTTCTATATAAGTTGCGAGTTGTGTGTATTTATTTTTATTATTATTTGTTCAGTAATAAAAAAAACGCGTTTCATACGACTTTAAGATACACGTCACGGATACGATACGATGATTAGCAACGGCGAAATGGCACAAATGTTGACCCGACTTAACAGTACGGCTCACTCATCTATAGTTGTACTGATCGGTTGCGGTAGGTCACATGGACACTGGGCCGTAGCAGCCAGTAGCGTGACAACACGACCAGTATCGTGACCACGCGACCAGTAGCTTGACCACGCGACCATTTGCTATTACTGCGTCAATAAGTGTGCTCGACGTATCTAACACGTGCGGATAGCGTAGTGCCACTAAGATTACCCACTGCCAGCCTGTACCGTGGGTAAAAGAGAAGCTTAGCGGCTTTTATATTGAGGCTCTTTGTGAAAATAATCAGGGTATGAGTAGATTAAGCGGAATTCAATAACCAAGGTGCGGGCGGCGGCGCTGAAAATTGGGATACTTTTACACTTGAATGATGACGTTCCGGGTTTCTTTTTAATAATCGCATATGTCATAGAATTACGTTTGAAGCCTTATGGCCTTAGTATTTATATGCGCAATGGGATGAACACTAAAAGTGACTACGATGCGGGGTGTTAAAGAAAGAGAAATGACTACTAAATGTGGGCGCGAGACCAGTGGGTTAAACTACAAAACCACTAGATGTACTCGTTCAATATGATCCATGCGGGGTTCGAGTAAAGAGGAAAACCATGCCGGAAAACCAACGCATCCGGATGCGCTACCTACTGTTAGAGATGTAGGGATGGATTTGGAGAAAGGGTTGGAAAATTGGTGAGGGTTAGGATGGGATGGAATGGGTGGTGGCATAGTATTCTGTGAGAGAGGGCTCCAAATATTTACAGAGTCGTAATTTTTTGAACTACTGAACCGATTTGGTTAATCTACGAAATAGAAACTGATTGTAATTTTCGATTTAGTAGTGAGTTAGTTGCCTTTAGTCGCGATGTAAATAATGTAGATTCACTTTTCGCAATTTGAAAGTCATTGTCATGTCATGATTTGAGAAAATGTGGTGATCATTAAGTAGATTTCTTAAAAATGTTCCTAAAATATGTATATCTAGATTGTGTACAATATTGTCACCCATAGCGTCCGCTGTTAAGGTCGCTCAGTCCGTTACTTGAAATTTATTAGTTCGAAAGGCAATCTTACAATAAAGAACCTTCGCCTTTGATCCGTTTCAATGACCTCTGTATATTTCACTTGAATTTATTGTGTAATAAAGTGATTCTACTAGAATTACAGTTGAAAAGAAACTAACTTATCGCAGATATAGTCGATACTATACAGTTTTATATTCTATATCGGATCTTAACGCGTATAATAAAGGTAATTGTTTACCCGGTGCCGAAACGTCGAGTAGGAGTGAAAGGTAAACAAATACCTTTATTATACGCGTTCACACCCGATATTATTACCTTTATTATACAGTTCAGTATAAAATGGGTGCTACACAGTAATCGTAACCAGATATTTCATCAAGCATTGCTGGAGACGAGCCTCATTGTCTTGTGTATGGGGGTGTATGGTTTTAAAACGCCACTTTAGTCAAGCAGATTGGCGAGTCAACTCTTGTAGAAGTTACGCATTTTACGACACCCACAGGAAGAGGACGGGTGGCTGTTATTTACAGTCGGCCGTCATCATACGACCATTTTTTTTTATTAAGTAAGAGTTAATAATGACCTTAACATTATGTTATGTCTTCAACATTAGATTAATTGGGTGAAACATGAACATCTTTGTAATTTATGTGGGCGCATAATTTTACAAAAGATCTGTATGGTTTAACTTCCGCGTGGCTTGAAGGGGTTCTAAGCACCGCGCATTAATAACATGGGTCAACTGAGAATGTTTTTTCATTTAAAATGGCTACAAAGGGTTATGTTTCCTCTGCATTGAGATTCGATACATACGGTTGAAAAGATAAATTAATTAATTACAAATATTTAATTTTTTTTATGTAATGCCACATTCAATGGGTCGCACTAGGATTCCCTATGTTGTGTGTTCAGGGACACATTCAGAAACGCATATCAACCAGACCCGAACAAACAATTGTATTAAACAAATGATTGTCCCACTGGGAATCGAACCCGGGTCCTTTTACACAACAGGCACTACTAACTGGGCAAGTTGATCGTCGTAGTTAAATTTTGTTTTTTATATAATGTTTACGTTCACTGAAAGTTTTTAGAATCTCAAAAATGAAATCAGACATAAAGATGGAAGTTGTTTAATTGCTTTTCGAAGTATTCTCCGCGACAATCGACTATCGACAATCGATACTACCCGCATTTATATCAACTCACAACGTGGACGGGTAGGACGGGTGGCCTCTTCTGTCAGCTCGTGACCATGGTTGGTGCAACCCAACAGACACGTCGAGTAAAATAAATAAGGTAAACAATCGCGCTAAGCCCCGTTTAAATAAATAAATACTTATGTGTGAAAACGCGAAAATCTCATTTTTTTTTTTTTTATAGATTAGTGGGCGGACGAGCAAGCGATCTCACGTGATGGTAAGTGTTACCACCGCCCATGGACACCTGCAACACCAGGGGGTATGCGGGCGCGCCGCCGACCTTGCAAAATCCTATAATGCAAATCTCTTCAACAGCCGTTTGGAACGTCGTTGCTCTCTCATCTGCATTTATAAAACGTATTACTTTGAGTTTATCCTTAATTTTAGGGAATAAATATAAATCACAGGGCGCAAGGTCGGGACTGTATGGCAGATGACTGATTAACTCTACATTTGCAGTACTCAAATATTACTCAGTTGGTCTGGCAGAGTGATCTGGGAGTGAGAGTGAGTGATGCTAAAGAACAAAAGTCAAACAAACATAGCTCACGGCATTAGTATGTTGGAGTATTATTAGCTGTGAATAGGATTTTGCAAGGTCGGCGGAGCGCCCGCATACCCCCTGGTGTTGCAGGTGTCCATGGGCGGCGGTAACACTTACCATCACGTGGTGGGACCGCTTGCTCGTCCGCCCACTATTTTATATATAAAAAAAAAGTGACAGAGGGCAGAACATGTTTGCCGCAGGACCGACAACGATGGGGTAGACAAATCTTTGAATGGAGACCATGTATCGACGATTTGAAGAAATTTGCTGGTAGTGGCTGGATTATAGAGTGGAAGACCGTTTGTGGTGGGGAGCCTTGGGGGAGGCTTACATCCCGCAGTGGAAAGACATTGTCTAATGGTATATTTATATCATGTTTAGGTAAGGTTGTAAAGACTGACACGACCGCTGTTGCGGATTGTTTGTGTTCACCGTAGAGGCTCCAACTGAAAATCGGCGTCGCACTTCAATCTGATTGGTTGCCGAATAACACAAGAATCAATGTTTTTATACATGATTTTTGGAACGAAGCTCCTTTACGCGGCTTGCGGTAGGTGTGATTCGAGAGAAAATATAACGTCACGTAAGATTTTTACTCCCTCCATACGCCTTTCTTTTTCTCTGTGTGTGTGTGCGTGCGAGTATCGAGAGCGAGACTCAAGTAGAATAACAGACGTGCAGACTAGTGCGTGGCCGGTTGTATAAGCTAAATTTTTGATTTGATTCCTCATTTTAAATTATTTGCATTGAAAATATGTATGACACAAAATAAAATACATGGTCTATACAGATTTTATTTCGAATTACATTCGGAGTTTAAAAAAAAAAGTTTAAAAAGCGTGAGAATCTTCGTTCCTGACCGCATACGCAATTTTTTTATATGTTTTTTACAGTATATGTTACTGTCAACGTCAAAAACAATGTCAATGTTTTAAATTATCAAAAACAACTCCCACCCGGAATACGTGTATTACCTTCCTAACTGAAGTAGCAATAATTACATCTATACTAATATAAAGAGGTAAAATTGTGTATTTGTATGTTGGGGGTAATCTCTGGAACTACTGAACCGATTTCAAAAATTCTTTCACAAATAAGAAGCTACATTATCCGTGTCTAATATAGGTTATATTATATTTTGAAATTAAAAAAAAAATGTGAAAAAAATAACTGATAAACCGAAGCGAAGCGAGGGCGGGTCTCTATAGTTTATAAGCACTTTTATTCTCTCTTTGTATTTGTCAACACTTTAATATGTATATATATTTCTTTAGTTTACCAATAAACTTTTGTCCTTGCGTCACCGATGGCTCTACTGATAATTAGCGCTGTGACTGACACTCAGTCGCAACATATGCTGAGTTGGAGACCAGTTCCGCTATCACAATACACACATACATGAAATAGCAATGTGACATTTTTTTATTATTATACTTTTTGTTAATTGTATGTTTTTAATGTTTGTGTTTTTTGCTTTCTTATTGCCTCCATTGTCTATTTTTTCTTTTAGTAATTGTTATTTGTTTAATGTATGTGTGTCCTCTGCGTCGGAATAATGTTGTCTATTGTCAATGTGAATATAATTAATATTTGTTCTTTTCAAAAATGTCAAAAATAGAATTTAAAATTTGACGAATTGATGATGATTGCAAATTGACATAAGATTTCAAAATGGGTGAAATGAAAGTGAAATGATTGGGTTCTTGTTTTAAATTGCTCAATGCTTTGAGCAATTTGAACAACGCTTTGCTCAAATGTCTTTGATACAAAATAACGCAGGTGATCAAGAAATACTAATTGGATCTTATAGAAGGCTTGACTGGTCAAGAAGTCTATTCTACAAGTATTTCTGAACACTCTTGAGAATGATGGTCGCTATTGTGTCCAAGGTAAAACCACCTTTCGAGTCCCATAAACATGTTTCCCAACCGTGTGTAGTGCAGAAAGAAAAACAGTGATTAATTTCCAGTGTAACTCCGCGGCCTTACTCCGTCAACTTTTTACGCGCTGCCCGCAGAACATATGCGTCGGAACACTCACTGGAAACCCGCATTATGACCGGAAAGTTGCCAGATTTACTACGACTTTCGCCCAGGATTACTATGCATCTTTTGTGTGCTAAGCTTTGGGGTTCACTCCATACGTGTCTTGATCAGAAATAATGTTCCTGGAGGCATATTATGAACTTTTGATAAAGCAATTTCCGTCCAAGTCGGTTTACAGCTCTAAACGTGGCGGTTTGTTTGGTATTATGTGCTTCTTACTGCACATTGCTTGGGCATGAGGGATGTAAGACCTTAAAATGTAAGGCCAGCGTGGCGCTTTAAGGCTTTACATTCCTCATGTAATGCGTTGATATTTTATTACAAAGCATAAAGTGACTGACAATAAGAGCTTGTAGTAGGTACGTCCCTGGGTTTTGATTAAGGCGGTTTACGATGACTTATGATTAAACCTAAACCTTTCATCAGGGATAACTTTTAGGGATTTATTAGAGCATAAAGGTCTATCCGATAATAAATGAGTTACATAATGTTTCTCTCCTGCCTATGTGATAGGTAGGTATAGTAAATATAATATAGTAAAGCTGCAAATGTATGTATTGATTATCTTTTAAGTCCGACAAAAGGTGTAGGTACGTTTAGTAATTAACCTTATGTATGGACCACACATTAGACCATTGTGACCGTGGAATGTTACAAATGTGTTTTGGAACTAAGTGAAAGTCTCCTTCCCTTCCCATTAATTTCAATGCCGTACCATCCCATCTGATTTTGCTAATCCCTCTATATTTCCTATTTATTGTTCATCATTTCTAATTCTTTTCCCATGTTACAATGTTGGCATTCATCGTCGCAGTGTATCAGCCTCCCATTAGATGGTCTTTATATGAGTTTGTCGTTTTTTGTTCCATAAAATTAAAACAAACTTTGAATTTGCAGATTCCGTATTCTTCAAAAACATATCCACTTCCTTATAAGATATTTTTAAATTACACAGAAGTCTTAAAGCGACTTCAATTTTTGTTGAAAATGATTCAAAGTGCTGTCCACAATACGGCTGGCCGCTGGCAACACACACGGCCCCCATTTACTACCGCACGGCCGGTCAATCGAATATCCGGCGTCGGTCAATGTCATCCGGTTCAACCGGCTTGCAACTCCAACCATATTTTGTACGTCTATACTCGTAACAACATTGTGCGGCAAAGGTAGTTTGAAGAATATTGAATTACAAAATATTGTAAAGAAACTATTGTATTTTTTTCCGTAGCATGTATCTGTCTCTCCACGTTTCCTCAGTAAGGAACATGATTTTACAGCTTGGAAATACACATTTAAGATGTATTTCTATAAATTTCTGACTGGATGAGTTTTCTCGTCACTGACTGGAACCAGCCCTGTTTTTGGTCACTGACTGGAACCAGCCCTGTTTTTGGTCACTGATTGGAACCAGCCCTGTTTTTGGTCACTGAGTGGAACCAGCCCTGTTTTTTCGTCACTGACTGGAACCAGCCCTGTTTTTGGTCACTGACTGGAACCAGCCCTGTTTTTTCGTCACTGACTGGAACCAGCCGTGTTTTTTCGTCACTAACTGGAACCAGCCCTGTTTTTGGTCACTGACTGGAACCAGCCCTGTTTTTTCGTCACTGACTGGAACCAGCCGTGTTTTTTCGTCACTGACTGGAACCAGCCCTGATTTTGGTCACTGACTGGAACCAGCCCTGTTTTTGGTCACTGACTGGAACCAGCCCTGTTTTTTCGTCACTGACTGGAACCAGCCGTGTTTTTTCGTCACTGACTGGAACCAGCCCTGTTTTTGGTCACTGACTGGAACCAGCCCTGTTTTTTCGTCACTGACTGGAACCAGCCGTGTTTTTTCGTCACTGACTGGAACCAGCCCTGTTTTTGGTCACTGACTGGAACCAGCCCTGTTTTTGGTCACTGACTGGAACCAGCCCTGTTTTTGGTCACTGACTGGAACCAGCCCTGTTTTTGGTCACTGATTGGAACCAGCCCTGTTTTTGGTCACTGACTGGAACCAGCCCTGTTTTTTCGTTCACTCCTGGACAGGGGCCTCCTCATGCTCTATGTCTTGTGTATGAAGAATATATGGCCTTAGAATCTAAAGAATTAAACGCTGGCCAAGCGGGTTGGAGATTCCACTCTTTTAGAGATGATGTGGTCTCTGAGGACTTGTGGGAGCGATTTTATTATCCCTTAGTCACATTTTACGATACCCACGTGAAGGTTCTATTTTAAAGCCGGCTGACACCACGAAGTCTCAACTAAATCCAATACGGACAATAAGGCAGAAAACGTCACATGTATTCGGTGATCTTGGAAAGCTAGAAAAACGAAGTGTAAGTGAAACGTCTATCGCAGTATCAATAATAAACTTGAAGTTTTTTTTTCTATAAGATGAAGACGGCGGACGACCATACAGGTAGTAAGTGGATACTGTCACCCATGGAAATCTGCCAACTTGCCAATCCATACATGCCAACTTCAGTAAGATTGACAAACGTGTTGGCAGGCCCCAGGATGCGCTGCCTACCCTTGAAGATGTAGGAATGGATTTAGAGAAAGGGTTGGGAAAATGGGGGAAAATACGATGGGATGGGAATGGGTTCTGGCGTACCTCACTCACTACCCAAACACTAAACGTACATTTTGGAATAGGATAAAGAGGGAAATGAAGTACACTTCAAGGTAATCAATTTTCAGTGCGGGCCCCTCCCTCGAGGACAGTCGAGTGCACGCAGCGGCTGTTGGATTGCAGCATGCATCCTCCCCCTTTAAAAATTGGATGAAACAAAAAGAATAACCATTGTTTATTTTTAATTTCAGAGTATAATTTTACATACGCTTTTGTTAACATGTTTATTCTTAAGAAGATCAGAATATTAGCAGCCATTACGTTCAAACACTTTTTAAGATTATTAGCCCGAATTCACACACTACGATAGTCTTACTATCGCAGTAATGCTGTTTATTTGAAAGGTTTTAGAGTTTGAGGTGTGTGTAGAAGTTCGGAAAGAACGTGGGCGTGTACATATATTTATATCTCTTTATGTTTGGAATTGGCGCGAGCATCTTTGCATACCCGCATTCATTGATTATTTGAAGCAACATTTTTTTGTCCCCGCCATATTGAAGGCGGTTTGAGAATTTGATATTTTTGAGTAGTAACACGCGCTCGGCGGCGAGCGGAGTTAAATTGAGATAAATTCACACCGCGGCTCGGACAGTTGTTATTTGTTATTAGCGCCTAGTAATAGGTTTTGTTCGCTGATATCCTGTGCCACGCGAGTGTTTTGGGAGATAAATTCACACCGCGGCTCGGACAGTTGTTATTTGTTATTAGCGCCTAGTAATAGGTTTTGTTCGCTGATATCCTGTGCCACGCGAGTGTTTTGGGAGATAAATTCACACCGCGGTCTCGGACAGTTGTTATTTGTTATTCGCGCCTAGTAATAGGTCTTGTTCGCGATATCCTTGTGCCACGCGAGTGTTTTGGTTGGATTTGCTGTGATTGTGCTTGTATTGGAAGTGATATCTCGAGGTGATTTGCTGCCGTGTGTGAGTTGCCGAACTGTAGCGGCCACCGGCTCACCACAGGACGAGACTTGGATTACTACACAAGTATTTATTGGGAATTTATGTATTTATTCAATCACACTAGGATAGGTCACGTCTAGTAGGGACTAGCGTAGGAACACTTTCCAGATTTGTGCGTGGGCAAAACCACCTGGGGTAAGTGAGGCCTGTATATCTTATTATTGTGCTTACCCACCATTTTGGTGGATATATTGAGTAAGTTTACTACATTTGGGCCCGAGTGCACATTCCTCGGGCTGCTTTCGCGTAACGCGAGGCAGGTGCGCGCCAAGTGTGCGCATCGTAAATACTTTATAAGAATTTTTTCAATGAATCCTTTCTGTTTTGTACTAGAAGAAATATTATAAAAACTATAGTGACACTGTGAAAGTATCCGAAGTGGTTATGTTCCCAAAAAAGATTCACGCATGTGAGTTTAGGCTTAAATATGTAAATTACTCATAATTTAGACTCTTCGCTTAATCCCAAAGTATCCATTAATTACGCCCCCAAAAGTAAACAACAAT
Organism: Sesia apiformis; assembly: GCA_914767545.1. Taxonomy (NCBI): domain Eukaryota; kingdom Metazoa; phylum Arthropoda; class Insecta; order Lepidoptera; family Sesiidae; genus Sesia; species Sesia apiformis. Next base: position 21,408,331 of record OU611952.1, read on the forward strand.
ATACAAGGAGTAGCTTTATAAAAAGCGTATTTAATTGAGTTTTTGATTAATAAAGGTATCAGGGTTACCAGTGAAGGGAGATGGAAAATATAAAAAGTTTCGGCCCAATCGAGTGAGAGTGGCCCACCCTTACTTTCTCTAATATGAAAAATATGGACATGCCACGCTCATGAATCAATTACGAAATCGATCCGAACCGATTTCGGACCAAACAGATATAGGTGTCTTTACCTTTTCCGAAGTCTGAACTCATGGATTTTGCTCGTGATTCTGAGTTGAACGTGACGCTTTTTTTAAGAATGTAAAAAATTGAATCAAATAATCATCAATCATCGAAAGCAAATCCACGAAGACATAGTCAGCACATTAGGAATATCTACTTCTTTGTATACTACAGTCGAAAAGTTGGCCACGTTTAATATCAGCTGAATTTAAACGTGGTCGGAAAACAGCGTCCGATCTTATATAATCACAAAAGAATATTTTGTGGGTAGAAAGTTCTAAGAATATTTAGGAGTGTGTCTATTCGTTTTTATTGATTCCAACACCCTAATTGTGTTTACGACTGCCCCCTAACTTTTTCTATCAAAAGTTACGCCAGTCTACCGTTATAAAAGTATTTAATTTCTCCCTAAAAGTGACACCGCGCGCATTTCAAATTTATTTTTAATACCACCATAGCAGTGTGAATTTTCTGGAAATTTCTGAAAATTTTCCAACTTGTTAAAAGAAATAACGATAAAAATACAATGGCCTTAAGAGGGGGGGAGTCACGTGACCCTTGGAAATTCATTTCGCTCGTTTTACGCGGTCAAGTTCCTTTGTTGTGTAAATGCAAAAGCCGACATGAAAAATTAAAGTGGATGACAGTTAAGAGACAGCAGGAGCGGATGGATGTCCATTTTTTATATTTATTACGCCTTTTGTTTGGGGATGGAACGACGAGAAAGGTGATATCTACATTATGGTTTGTTAAAAGCATCTATTTGAGAATACATACTAGATGTGTTATACAAGCACTTTAGGGCAGGCACGCTACAATTTATTAGTGTTCTATGTTCAGTAGCTCTCGAATTATTTAATTCGTGTGTTTTGAAAATGGAACATTCTTATCACGCAGTACTTTCAATACTTAATACTTTATTGCATTCCACAATGTGTTTAGAAATTGGTGACATTAAACTGTGAAAACGTTGTGTAACTATGAAACATTAAAATTGATCAATCAGATAATAATCTAAATAGAAATAATTAAAAATAGAATTCATTAAATAAAACTTCAATACAATTAAAATTCGAACTCAAATTAATAAATCAAATAAAGTAATCATTAATTTAATAGATTTAGTAGTGTATTTCATGTATGTATTTTTAATTTTTAACTTTGAAAAATGTGTCCTTAGTTTAACCTTTTTTTTTTCGGAATGGCTAAATTCTTGTGGCCCTAGTGGCCTTTCAAGAGTCACCGGTCGTGTTTAATTTAGGGCGAGCGCAGAAGGCGCTCAGCCAGGAACAAAATGTGTGTTGCAACGAGTCTAAGGGCTCCCCCGCCGGTAAATCGGCGGAAGGAACGGGCCTCGGCTTAGGGCGTTGCATTGGGGGGATGCCGCGAGATCGCGAGTCGGTGAGAAACCTTAGATTAGCCCTTAGGTACAGTACTATTACTACTGTAACATTAATGTACTTCTAACGTGCAATAAAAATGAATGAATGAATTCAAAATCTCAATTACATTGATAAAAATATATATAATTAAATTAATCAACAATTAAAAACTAAACAAATAATTAAATAAAATTAAATTAATTCAAATTTAAATTTAGGAGGATTATTTTAATTTAATCATATAATCTACGTTTTTTAATTTAAAAGAAATATATTGCTAGTGTCAATGGTCAAATACAGATTACACTGACATTTAAATACAGTATTTAATAGTTTGTCGGCAAGTAATAGGTGATTTTTTTATTAATAAGTAATACATGTTGATTTATGTTTGCATTGCTGTGTCTGGGTGCATGTGCTCGTGCGTATGTGTGTGCGCGAGTGTGAGGGTGTAGGTGTGTGATTGTGTGTGTGTGTGTGTGTATTTATTTAAGGTGAGCTTTAAAATATTTGCGAGGAAAATGAGCATACAGTCCATTTGGTGGTAAGTGGATACTGTCGCTCATAGACATCCACGATACATGCCAACATCAGTCCAGAATGACACATGTTGGCACGCCCCCGGATGCGCTGCCTACCTTTGGAGATATAGGAATGGATTTGGAGAAAGGGTTGGGAATATGGGGAGGGTTAGGATGGGAATAGGCTTTGGCACATCTCACTCACTACCGACACACGTACGTACATTAAGGATATAAGATAAAGTGGGAAATGCAGTACATTTCAAGGTAATCTTCTGTGAGAGGGGGGTAAATGCGCCCGGCGGCTGTTGGATTGCAGCGTACACTCTGCCCCTCCCGAAACTGTCACCCAAATTGTGATCAAACCCAAAAACTGTCAAGTATGCGCGACTCGCTTACGTGTGCAAGGACGTATCCACTTACCATCAGGTGGACTGTATGCTCGTCTGCCGCTTTCCTTCTATGAAAAGAATAAATAAATATAAAATGAAATAAATCATTAGGGTAATGTGAGCGTGGTCCAGTCTGCAGTAAAAGTGCAAGCAGGTCAAGTGGAACCTTTAAACTTGTAACAAAAGGATATTAAACAATAAACCGCTGCAGGAAGATGTTTAAAACTTCAGCGCACTAACAATAGAAACTCTTTAAGTGCTTGTGAACTAGTAAGGTTACTCTATATTAGATAGTTTTAAAGGTGGATTCACACTACTTAACACGTTCTTATATAACACATTCACATCGTGCAACATTATTATACTCGTGTATAACGAAACCGTTTGCATTATACAACATTGCAGTTATAGAGATACATTGAAATTACAAAAACTACTTCACATCAGAACAGAATCCTGTAAACATGAATTATATAAAACGTGTCAACTAATTTAAAATATATAAAACCGTTCTGGAGAAAAATACAATTATTTTGGGGGAATAAATTAAAAGTTACAAACATGTAAAAATTTTGTTGTTCTATCTAAAATGTTTGTAAGACTCATTACTCAGTACATGATAGTGTCCGGGCGCCTAGGCGGCGGCGGTGTACTGCGAGTGACGCGTATAGAATGCAACTGCGGGTAGAATAAAAGATAATATGCTGGAGTGAGCAATAAGTTTAAAAAAAATAAAATGTGCGGTCAGGAACGAAGATCCTCACGCATTTTCTTTTAAACTCCGAATGTAATTCGAAATAAAATCTGTATAGTTCATATATTTTTTTTTATTTTGTATCATATTTTCCATAAAAATAATTTAAAATAAGGAATCAAATCAAAAATTTAGGTTATACAACCAGCCACGCACTAGACTGCACGTCTGTTATTCTGCTTGTGTCTCGCTCTCGATATTCGCACGCACACACACACAGAGAAAGAGAAAGGCGTATGGAGGGGGTAAAAATCTTACGTGACGTTACATTTTCTCTCGAATCACACCTACCGCAAGCCATGTAAAGGAACTTTGTTTAAAAAAAACCTATTGAGTTCTTACAATACGTTTTTTACAATAGATAGTAGAAATGATAGTACTCACTATACTAAACAATCTATTTAAACTTTTGTATTATTTCAGTGGCATGTTCTGTAAATGATATGGCAGATTTTAAAATAAAGTATTAAAATAAGTATTAAAATATAGTATTAAAATTTAAAATAAGTATTTAATATAAAGTATAAGGAATCCTGTATAAGGAAACCATAATATGGCATTATTATTAACTGAGTATTATATAGTAAAATTATATGCTGTCTGGTTTTTCAAATTTATGAATAAATAAATAAAATGTAACAATAATGACTTTCGAATTTCATAAAAAAAACAGTGTCTTGGCTAAGGGTTGCCACCAATCAGTTTCACACACACGCATGCACGCACGCAGGCACGCCCGTACGCATGCATGTTTGATCTACAACGTTGGATTTGCGGTTAGCATTACCTAACCGTCTATAAAATAAATTGATAATGACCCGCAAATAAGTTAATATTTGGTAGAGAAGTATACGATAAATCCTTACATAACTTACCCACAAGTGTCTTAGCGCGCAGTCAGATGTGGAAAGCTCGAGCACTTCGAGTGCTTTGCAATCCACATACTGGAAGCTTGGACCTGCAAGGCAGCACGACGGCCTTTATCGAACTTCTTGCTACGAAATACCTAAGAATTGGCCGCTAATGAAATCTAAATTCAAATTCGTTCTAAACGCCAAATGTCTGCGCCCTGACTCATTCCGCTATTTATTTTTAATCGACTACGCCGAAGCCAAAAAGGAAGGGTTACCTGATACAGAAGACTTTACTGTAGTTCAGTAGTAAGTACATGTACTTATGGACATTAGCGGCCAGTTTTAGATTTACTAGCACGAAGTTCTGTAAAGGACAGTACTTGAAAGAGTCATACAATCTAAAGTTTGAACTAATGGCTCACTTACACAAGGAGAGTTTCTTGAACAGTTCAGGTGAAAATATTCAATGCATTTCTCGTATACGACCAAACTTCATACGTTTCACACCTGCAACTGTTCACATGATGATAAAAATTCGATGATACCAGTGTTAGCAGTGATCACTGATTGATGATTATTTGTGTAAATAAGTCTTTAGAGATAGCTGTCAGAGGTAGTTGTTATGTTGTATTGAGGCGACAAAACGAAGACGAGGTTAGTCACGAACATCGTGTTACCCTTACATCACATACTCGCAAAGATATTCGTCCATTGAAGTGGTCACCCATTTTCCTATCTGCTACCATTGGTCCACTGTATGCAAATTCAAAGAGTCTCAGTTCAAGATATTATCAGTTTTCTCTTTGAATGTTTGTATGAGTATCTATTAATATTCTTTGGGTTTGAAATATTGTGTTGTGAGAGAGTTTATTTTAGGTGTGTTTTGATATTTTACTGTCACCAACTGTTGTATGTAGCACTGGGTACCCAAAATAAGAATACTTCTTGACTACTACTGGAGGATCGATTGATTGCTGTCGCTTGTCTAGAACCAGCTTCATTGATTTGTTAGTAGTTCCGAGCCAGTAACCTTACGAAGTAGTTCCGAGCCGCACTGACAGATGCCGTTGTGATCGGCGAGACAAATGACAATAGTTAATAAAATTCACCGCCATTCCGCAATATACGCTAAAAAACTTCCTACTGCCCTAAATCTACAATAAAAAATTCTATTAACTGTATTTATTTTATTTGTTTATACTTTATTACACACAATCACTGTACAAAAGACTGACTTAATGCCTTGTGGCATTCTCTACTAATCAACGTTTGGGTAAATAGAGAATCACAAACGGAGTGCATTAAACAATAATGAAAATACGTACACACATAGATTATAAAGGAAAATTAATAATATATACCTACATACATATAACGCTAAATGAAATAACAAGTCAATAAATATCTATATAATATATATGATATATATATGAAACATAAATATATATGAATATGAATGAATATTTACATATGAATACCAAATATATTAAATAACAAATAAAAACTAGTAAAAGCTAATAAACCCTTAGTCGCCATTCACAAAATACAGAAATAGTTGCAGAGAGTAGTGCAGAGAAGATGAGAAATACAAAACACTTCTACTGAACGCTTAACTCATTGAATTCAACGACTGGCTGAACTCAACGCTGACTGAACTTTCGAACGAACCCATCAAAACCCATATAAAAAAAATCATCAAAAATACTTAGGCAAAGAGAAACTAATCTCAATAACGCTATGTACATTAAAATGATTTTTTTTCTTCTTTTCATGGAACTTTTATGCCTTGACAAATAAGATAAAACGCCATCTAGTGACGGGGAATTAAACTATATCAAATGGTTAAAATAGACGAATATTAAAAATATAGTAAACTGCGGACTTTTTGGCGTGAACTCGAGAACTGAAATTGAGTATTGATTATTGTAAAAATTGTGCATTAGGCGTCTTGTGCTTTAATAGTGAGTTTATTAAACTTCAAGTGTTTTTCATGCGTGGTGTTTGTGATAATCAAATACAAGCGTGGGACTGTGTTTTTTGTGTGCTTCCAAGGAGTCCTCTTCCGTCCTCAGTAAACCTACTACCACTTTACGGAGCGACTCCTGACTTACATCGACGGGACTGGGCATTGATAGCATACGTTTTAGACTTTGAAATTGATTATTGCGAAGAAAACTCGACACTGGCAAAATGAAGGTACTCGTTGCATCATTTCAATATATGAAAAGAAAAGTTTTGTTTTTCAATTATTTCTACGACAGTATTCATTTACCACCAAATGGATTACCTGTTTATTTTCAACCTTCGTTCTTTGTTGCTATGCAGATATGGCACGGTGTTATGCAGAACTATAATGAATAGTGACGCATATTAAATGAAATACAATGAGCGTAATAAATAGGTAAATACATCCATTAATACATACGGACATATTTAACTATGTACAAATATACTATTAATAAACCTTTTAATTTACTTAATTCTGACCAATATTCTGCTCTAATTAGAAAGACATTATTAATGTCAAAGTACATTGAACCTTGCATGTAGGACAAGTATTGGCGACGAAACCCCAAAACTGTGAAGTATGCGCGAGTCGCTTACGTGTACAAGGACAAATTAGAACAAATCAGTTGCTCGATAAAACTCATAACAGTAACATCAGAATATTTTTTATAACATTTATATAACTATTAACATTTTATAATTTAATAAACATTAACAAACAAACAAACATTTTATAAATAAACCCTGACCCATTTCATGAAGTTTCATTAAACATTATTAATGAAGTCATAAGTAACATTATATTTGAAAATTAAAAATAAACAAAGGGAAGAAACACTAATTATTCTCTTTATTTTATCGTAAACTTGAAATTTATAGTTTAATTTTAAATTAATGGAAATATAACCACAAGTTTTTGTACCGATATTTCTAGAATGTCATCAAATTCACTTGTGCATTTTCTTCTTAGTATTGTCCATTTTGAGTAGGTACTTTTAATTTTATTTACCTCAAGCAAAACTTTATTTACAAATTAATTTCTAGGACAGTATAATGGATATGTATGGATATGACAGAGGCACTTTACATAGTGGATGGTAGTCAACAAAAGCGCGCCAGTCGGGTGACGAGGGCCATCGTGTGTCCGACGCAGATCCACCCGTCTAGTGCTTCTATACCCTATTCGAACACACTGTGTAATTTACGTATAGTATACATTCAGCTATGGGTTTAGTGCTTGAGGCTAACTGGAAAGGCCGACATATAAGATTGAAAGGTACCTTAGATAGGTATCTGCCTATATCCCTATATACCCTTATAACCAAACCATTCTCGAGTCCGAAGGTTAAATATAGAAATTTTTAATTTAACTTTTTTCCAATTTTGTTGTATTTCTAATTTAGTTTTAATTTTGGTCTTGGTTCTTGATCTTAATTTTAACTTTAATCTTGATTTTAATTTTAAAATTAGCTAGTCAAATATGGAATTTTGTATTTAAAAATTAAAATTATCGCGATAACAGAATATAGTTATACGAGTACAATAAAAAAATACAATATTAATCTGTATTTATGTAGATAGTAGATATTGAAAAATATAAATTCCGAAAAGAAGCTGTTAATGGAGTGCGCTGTAATTACACGAGTTCCACTGAAAATGGTAGGTTTATCAGATTTTATTCTGGCATATTCAGAATGAAACAAGAATTATTACATTCCATTTTAATGAAAAATAAAATGGACGGATTTTCAGTGAAGAAATTGAATACAAATTCTACTTGTGATAATGGCTTTACAAATGCGAATGAGTGTGTTTGGGTGGAGGGAACATAGCATCATCCGTTTTTATACCTAGCGTATACGCTAGGTACGCTAACTTTTTATACGCAGTTGAAACAACAGGTAATAAGAATAACAATAAACTGTACATAATAAACAAGTTGTTTATTTATTAGGTATATTTAAGGAAATTATACTGTTGTCGTTATTATTTTACGCATTATAAACGGCACGTTAGTCAAACAAATTGTCAAGTCCACTGTTGTAGAGGTGGTGTAACTACACCACCAAGTACACCAAGTACCAAGTACAAGTGTGGTGTAACTACACCAACACAAGCGCTAACTAACTCCTTAGCGCTTGTGTTAGCTTTGTTATCCTTTTATTTCTAAAACCGGTCGACACCAAATTTTATTAGTCCAACCAAATAAAATTCCAGTAAAAACATCCAGAATTTTCCACTTTTGTAATGCAGTGAATATGTCCAATGGAATAAATATAAAACACAATATACTGGGGTGTGAGATAACGTCGGGACGATCCGGTGAAATCGTGATATACGACGCGAATGGGACGGAATTTATTTACCATCCATTTACAATCATATTTGTTTGTTATATTGTAAAATATTCTCGGTTCGGTGTTTGAATTTCGTGCCTACTTTTAAATAACTACAGCAAAGGTTTTCAGTTCCATACAAGTGTCAGTTTTGATTATCAACTTACAAAAGGGTGTACGCTACAATCAAATAGGACGCTGGGCGCAGTCGACGGGCCAAATTATCCCTTTCACACAGAACACTGCCATAAATGTACCGCCTTTAACAATTTATCCTTTTGCTCCAATATACGAGTACGTACGCCGACGCGTTTCGGTAGTCAGTGAGATATACCCGAGTCCATTCGCTTTGAATCCCATCCTATCCATTAAAACTGTATTTAAAACCTTATTTGATTTTACTTGCACTTAAAATAAGAAAAAGTAAATATAAACGAATTGTCAATGCGTAATGGTGTCTTTAATCTCTAATCACGCAGCTGGTACAATTAGAGGTTTGAGATAACTATATTTCAAAGAATTACATTCACTTATATGAGAGAAATTACATAAAAGTATTACAAAAACATATTTAGGCCGTCGTACATTTTAAAAATATTACTAGTGGGTAATTGTGTTTATCCTAATTTTTTCATATATACAAGATTACACAGAACAAGCGCGACTGGAAACGTTATGAGTGTGTGTCGGTGTAGTGTGTTTGTTTCGTGCATAATGTAGTGTTCAAGTAATTTTTATTACTGTATATTTTTTTTTTTTGAATTTATTTGCATTTATATTTATACAGTTGCATTTATAGACCTTTATACATAGGTAATACTTTTTTGCCGTAATTTGTTCGTGATGTGTGTAAATTTATGTTGTTTGCATTTCTCAGCGTTATTTTTTTGTATTTGTTGCTTTTTAGTGAATGTTATTTGCGTATTGTATATGTATTTTATGTATTAATATACAGTTTTTATATGTGTATATTTGTCAGATATTCACTAATTTAGTTTTATTGTTTATTTTTTGTGTGGGCGTGAGAAAATGATAATGAAACAATAAGTTTATTAATTTATCATGTTACTTGCAAAATTTTCAAATATGTCTTTGCGGCTGTGCCCCATACTTCTATCAGGAAATCAATGTGTGTTTTAATGAGTGTGTTATGATACGTAGAGCTGCCATGAGAGGAGTTAATTAGTTTTGATTTTTTGAATGATTTTTTTTCCATGTCAATTTATTAATTTCTTTCATTTTTCTTTACTACCCCTCCCCATTTTCCTCAATCCTTTCTCCAAATCCATTCCTAAATCTCCAAAGGTGGGTAGAGCTTCTGTGTACGTGCTAACGTTTGTCATTCTTGACTAATGTTGGCAGGTACAGCGCGGGTCGCAAGGCGACAGTATCCAGTTACCATCAGGTGGACTGTTTGCTCATCTGCCACCTGCCATGAAAAAAAAGTTCTGCCCATAATTACAAAAGTGTTAATATCAAATTCAGTAAGGCACATAAGTATCTTCGCGGTACCTAAAATACATAAGCTACTCCACAAGACCTACCTGTACCTACTCATATGGTAAGACCTTTGACCTCTCCTAATCGTAAACATCCTCATGCACATCGGCTTGTGTATGAGTAATGAATGGCCGTAAAACGCCACGCTGCTCAAGCGGGCTGGCATGTCCACTGCTTCAATGATGGTGTAGTTCCTCAGCGTTTGTGTTAGCGCCTTTGTTGTCTCATAGTCGCCTCAATGACATCCCCGGGTAGAGATGTAGAGGTGTTATTCTAAAGCCGGCCGTCACGGCACGTTTGCCATCAAATTTATATAAAATATAATGTATGGATATAGCGGTAGGTACTAACGTTAGTTCGCTACACATTTCGAGTGGCTTCAGACTGCCTGCACTCGTTGTCTATGGCTCGGTTAACAAGCCTCGCTCGAACGTCGTCCTTAGGCCGTGTGGAGAGGCACTTATGGGAGCGAATCGTCACCTGTAGTGTTCAGTGAATGGGAAACTAATGACGTGTTTAGAGGGTCTAAACGTTTGGGTTGATTTTAATTGGCCTTTATGGTGGTTAAACTTAATGGCTAATGGTGTGCGATGGAAAAAATGAGATTAAGGTGAGTTCAACTCGTCTCAGGTGTATGTTTCTGAATCCCAAGATAAAGAAAATTTCTAAAATTGTCTCTGACTTTAATAAAGAGAATTCTAGCACGTTAATTTTTATTAATTGAAATTTCAATATAAAAAGAAAATTTGTGAAGCTAGCGCTTTTGTGAATAATAAAATATTAGAATAGTCGCTATAAAATTGATATACACGTTTATATACAGGTAGACTTTGGCGCAGTTGATGAAATTTTGCAATATATAGGTAGACGTGTTTTTGTGGCTCTATACGTGACAATTTATTGTTATAATTGTGTTGTAACTGTCGTTGCAGTGAACAGCGTTACTACGAATTCTCCAACAGTCTTTAGTACCACTTATATGTGATATGAATTAACTTTTCTGTCATTTAATATTCCTAATATTCCTCTTTATATTCCATGTCATTTTGTTAATAAGTGTCTTAATGTAAGTTAGTACATTTGAGATTTTCTAATGTATTACATCCAAATATTTCTACGACATTCCATTCCTTTCGCTTGGACGCATACATCAATTAGTGTACTCCACAATATCTTTTCGTTCATTTTTTGCAGTTCGGTTCCAACTGCACCAGTGTTATTACACAGAGGGTCCTGCTGGTAGCGCGTTATGAAATTTTTCATTAAGACCAATGTCAACTACCAGCTTAATGGTTGCAGGCCTTAATATCGTTACCCGAGTTTTCATTAGCACGCCGTTCGCTCTCTTTTAGTGGTCGTAACGCTTTATCGCGGATGAGACGGTTTATTGTTATTATTATTTTTTTATGCGCAAATTCTAAGAGGATAGTAGTGAAAACTCTGCTAAAACATATTAGTCCATATGAATTTTCGTGTAATTTGTAGTTTGTGATAGAAAATAATAATAATAAAGATTGTAACCAGCCCATTTCATCGTCTGCTGCTGAACTTGGTACTTCTCATTTTACATTGTATTGTGCACGAGGTATGTTGACTTCTCGCTGGCCAAGCGGGTTGATGAATCCATTCTTTTAGAGGTAGTATGGTTCCTCAGGGCCCTGTTATGCTTTGGTAGCCTTCAACGACAATCACGGGAACAGATGAGGTGGCTTCCCTAAAGCCGGCCCACACCACACGGATAAAAACTAAGAGTAATATGGAAGTAACTGCTGCTCTCACGATTGTTGATCATTGTAATTAACAAATAATAACCAGTACATGTATACACACTACACATATATAGTGTAAATGTACATTAATAACTCAACAGACGTACTTCGTCACTTCAAAGGATTGTCAAGATTTGATGATTTTAAAATATTAATCAGCTTAAAAGTGTCAAATATTCGTTAAATGTTGGACAAGTTCTCTTCGGCATTACAAGAATTTACGAGAGACTAAATTCCGAATATTTTAGGTAAGTTGTGTGAATGAAATTTTACAAATTTTTTGACTGCCTTTACTCGAGTGTTTTAATTTTTACCTTTACCTTGTATTATAGTAAGACGTCATACACTAAACCACCAGTCTGTGTCTCTCTACTGCTGGATATATACTTCTCCCACGGATCGCTACCACACACGGTATTTCGTGGTAGCGAAGCTTAGGAAATTAAATAGTTCACTTACCAATGAATTCTATACACAACTATTATTATTACAGATATATTCCCTTCGTTGTTCCATCATATATATATTTTTTAAATATATGGCAGACGAGCGGGCGGCCATATGATAATATGTGGACACCGCCACCCATGGACCGCTGTAACACCAAATGGCTTGCGGGAACCTTGCAGAATTCTGTCAGCCGGCCGGCTAGCCCGTAGCTTTTTCACTTGTATTCTCCTTCATTGTCGGTGTTACTCACATTTCGCATCTCGCGACACCGATGACGATGTTTAGCATGGAAGCTCCCATTAGTGACGTGAATTGCAAACTCAATGATTTTTCAAACTGATCGTTTTAATCTACTAATCCTTCGATAAAGGAATCAGCTGTATCAACTTCCACTTATTATCAGCACTGTAGACATGTCAAAAAAAACAATACATTCCAGCCTTTATTAACTAGCCCGTTAAGGTGCTTATAAGGTGATTTGTATCCGACAGTATATTGCACTAAGTCCTAAACTCCATTCCTGCTGAGATCGTGCCGCTTAAACGTGAATATTTAACAAGCCAACGTATCGAGAAATACGGCTGAGGAAAGAAATCTCGCCGGAACCGTAAAACTGGCTTTTACGGCGCCCCTCGGGACGTCCTTAGCAATAATTAGACACGGTCCTGTAGGGTGTATTCAATCACTGGATTTACTGCCGGATTATAAAATTTACATGGAGATATTAGTAGATAGAATGGGCCAGTGTGCATTAGGAAGTAGGGCGAAAACAGTGTGGTGCAGCTCCGCAACGTAAAAATAGGAATAGTATAGGATTCAACTGTTAAGAGACACGTGTTTAGTTATTATTATTAATATTTGTACATTTAATAATGTATACATATAATAAAATCGTAAAAGGCCGTGTCTGTACATGATATATGTTTTAAAGAAAGTCATTGCAATGACTGTCTTTAAATATAAATTAAATTGTTAAAAATTCTTTAATTTAAAATTCGATATATATAAAAAAAATAAAAACTGAAATTATAAATAAACATCAAAATCAACACAATATCTCCTAAAACCCATTTTCCACAAATATTTACACACACACACACAAACGCACGAACAGACGTACCCGGACAAACCAATGCCAACACAAATCTATATGTATTAAACAAGCATTAAGGCCATTCTAAACAATTTATATCTGTGTAAACGCCAATAAAACGCACGTAGGAATGAGATCGCGTATAGGCACTCGATCGAGTTAAGTAGGTCCACAGAAATGTAGGTCTGACGTGTGAGATCGCTATGCTCAATCTGGAAATGTTGAATACGTGACGGCTCTTACAGTACCCGACGATACAGTGTGTAACTGAAGTCAGATACTGTGTAGTCTGAGTTAATTGACATAAATTTTAAGTTTTTTTTTTTGTAAATACATATGTCAATTTCTGGTGGATTTTATTTAGTAAATATGTATGACAAAATTTAGTAAAAACTTAAATAGTTACTGTTGTTGATGGACATCCGCGATACATGTCAACACCAGTCCAGAACGACAAACGTTGGCACGCCTCCGGATGCGCTGCCTACTTTTGGACATATAGGAATGGATTTGGAGAATTGTTAGTACAATGGGAAGGTATAGGATGGAATGAGATGGGAATGGGCTCTAGTACATCTCAATCATGGAGTTTGAATATTGGGGGAATTGAATAAAGTTTAAAAGTCATAATTAATAGGAATGAAATGGTCGAGATCTCATTTACACTGAGCCCATATAAATCCCATATAACATTTAGGATTTTCGCGTTTCTCACACATAATTATCCGTTTAAACGGGTCTCAATGTTTATTACTTTATTTATTATGAAACATAAAAATTTCAATCGAGAAGATGGATACAAATTGTCCTCGATATGGAATCCAGTGATTAATAAATTTAATAAAATTACGCAGTTTTTCATCTCACGCTACTTCGTGTTTCGTAAATATCGTGAGTGTTGTGCTTAATAACTTTCCGGACTATGAAGACCAAAAGCGGGCAGTTGATGAAACTGCTCGCAACCCTCGATGTGGACTACTCGCCTCTTTATACAGCTCGTGATCATGGTTGATGCAATCCAACCGAAACATCGAGTAAAATAAATACCTAAGTTAACATGCGCGTTTATATAAATTAATAAATCAAATCTATCAAGAAATTAATGCAAACTAACCTATATTTTTATACTCCTTAATATTTTTAGAGGCTGTGACTTTGTTTTTGCATGTTTATATGTAAAGGGTTAAATCAAAATGCAGCACTAGGTCAATTTTGAAAATCCTTTCACATTTAGGAAGCTGAACTGATGCAGATAGGCGTAAACACATATAAATTAAATGCACCTTTTATTACTCTGTGCAATAAAGCATAAATAAATAATAAAATCTTTGCCCTTTTCTTTTCTTTATTATTATTATTATTCGTAATTGGCGTAAATAAAATAATAAATAATAATATAATAAAATAAATCGTATTATAAAAGTAGTGTATTTAGGTAGTCGGTATGTCTGCTCATTTCATTGCTGACCTATCGCTCTCCCAGGTTTGCCGGTAGAAATCTCCTAAGGGATTATTCCCTTTTGCATACATTTTCTTTTGTAACTATTTTTACCATTTCTGTGTACAATAAAGTATATAAATAAAAGAATAAAAAAATATTGCACACGGGTGACCGTGCTGCGCTTGACTGATCAATTTCAACATTGTTAAAATTAATTGTTAAAAATTGTTAAAAACTCATTTATTTACTTGTCCTGTTTCATCCCCAGCCCACTAAACAAAAAAGAAAAGAAGGAATTGGAAATTTAAAGAAGCTTCTACTAGAAAACTGTCACGAGTTTCAAGTCTTTGAAAAAAGAACGCTGTCAGTGACACAGTGACCTTAAGAACCGTCCATCAGCTGACTATATCCCGTTTGGACCTTCAATTTTACGCATGCGTGGTCCGAGGCGACTGATGCGGGATGTTTCAGGATCTCATGTTCTGCAGTAGGCCTCCAGGTGTCGTAGAGCGTGAATGTATCGCCGTCCTTGACCGCGCGGTGGGACGAACTTCGTTAAAAATATTTTCAGAAATCAATGCATTTTTCGATACCGAAAAAGTATGTAAACGCGAGTACAGTGCACTTTGACGGTTAATTTTAATGAATAGGTATTTTCTTCTAGTTTTTCCGAGTAGATGCAAGCGCTTTATGATTAAGGTAAGATTTCCGGTCACGTTTTTTATCTGAATAAGGCCACGTTAGTTTTACTATGTTAACTCTTGAAATTGCTTGCTTTGTGGCCGTTATAAATCTACTGATAAATTATAAATAACATATGAATTATACGTTATAAATTATAAATAACATCTATCTAAATGTTGTTATTCTACTGCGTTATAAATTAATTATGATGTTAATTTTGAATGTTTCGTTAAAATAGATAATGGTTGAAACGCATAGTAACTAAGGCTTAAACATTTTGGTTACTTATAATTTATGTTTATATATCACTAGCTTGAAGTTTCAACGTAGTTTCTACGTTTCTACTTCAACTTCCACGTAGTTTCAACGAAATCGGTTCAGCCGTTTCGACTGAGTAGCAAACATCCAAACTTTCACATTTATAATATTAGTGGAATTATAAGTTATTTGGATTTATAAATCACTGCATTATTATTCGCTCCCTAGAAGTTAAAGAATTTTCAAAATCCTTCGTACCTCTGTATAGCTGTTTACTTTTTACACAAAAACAATAAAAAAAAACACTCCATAATATAAATATACAATAAATATATTAATATAATGTATATGTTTAATGTATCTTCAAATAAATAACGTGTTACGAAGAGGAAAAACTATACCCTAAAATTATTTAATATTGTATAAATGAATCAATGGATGGAAATGGAACGTTCTAGAATGATACTGGGATTGATGAGGTCACGAAAAAAAGCACTACATTTCGGCTAAAGGTGACCGTCGTCAACCCTTCTATCGTCCACTGCTGGACTCTTCACGTACATACACGGTATCCACTCCACCAGACGGTATCCACGGGAAAAATTGATGACCAATGAACAAATGAGAGGGTGATGCCATTCCAGTGCCTCCTTCTCAGACAATGTAACATTTTACTGTCTTTAAATACACGATAAATCTACATCTACCTACATAAATTTCTTACATAAGCTTGACATAAACGATTTGATAGTGAAAAGATTGTATGATAATCCCTTAAACCTATCCTCGATTTTGACAACCCTCGGTTCTTTTTATACTAAGCCTACTTTGCCTACTTATCGGCTTTGTATGTAATTTCATATGGGTGGAGTCAGAGTACCGGATTGTGTAATAGGTCTCGGATATTAATATATGAGGAAACTGTGACGAAAATATGTATGGCGATATCTAACGCAGGTCGTATATGAGAGATGGATTATCTGTTTGTCATTAGTGCATTTTTATCATTTCTTCTAAATTTTAATTTGTATTTTTCTAGCAATTAAACAACTTTGAACGGTTTAGATCGCGTATATTTAACATTATTTATATCCCGACGTATGGAACACTTTGCAGTGGACGTGGTCACGGGGTGACTAATTGATTTTATTTGTCACTTGAGTTATTAAGAAATTATTTGAACTACCGTCTGAAATTTTTTAATCATAACATTCCCTATGCACGCAGTATTCGCTCACGGTGTCCAGAGGTCTTGCAGTATTGCGTTGGCCTTGGGATTTAATTAATTTAATGACTGGATCCCAAGCCGGTGGTACTTGCCAACCATCTTCTCTATTGAAATTTGGGTGTTTCTTGATTTCAATAGCCTCGCGTAACATTCTTGGCATGAACCGGGTCTCTGTTATTTTTCTCTCTGTTAATATATTTTTCTGTTAGCCGTGTGGTGTTGGCCGGCATTAGAATAGCACCACACCCTCTCTTCCCGTGGACGTGGTAAAAAGCTGCTACCACAAGCCCTTAGGAGCTTCACCACCTTTGAAAGAGTGGATTCGCCAACCCGCTTGACCAGCGTGACGTTTTAAAAACAATAATCCCTTATGTATTTGTTGGAGGTCAGTCGTGTGCGCCCAGCGGCTGTTGGATTGCAGCGTGCATGTAGTTGGATAGGGTTCCTCGACCTCTATAACATTTGTATAAACATCTTTTTGTCGAAAACTTTGAGAAATTGACGAAATCTCTCAACCGTCAGACCCTGTCATCTATCTTTTTAGAAGCTGAAATAATCTAAATACAATGACATAACCTTTAGATGGAAGCTAATTGAAATCCATTAGGCTCGGCTTTGTGGCTTTGATTGTTACTATTACGATATCAATTATTCAGTAGTGCGCATTTAGTGAGTCACTGACACAGAATAGATACCATATTGGAACAATAACTTTATTTTAGTGTGCTACTCAAGTATAATAATTACGCGGCACAAGGACATGTGGTAACGTTGTGAGCTTCATTCACTGTTATGACCTAAATAATTTTGTGTACCTCTATTAGTATTATTATTGGTATAAATCAAATACTTCTTAATACTAGCGTAGTAGGTTGTTTATCTTTAATGTACATGGTAGTCGTAGGCTGAGACGAATGAATATATAGGTACCAATGTATGTATGTATGAATGTATGACTTCATACATATTATAAATGCATATATGCCAGTGTTCGTAAAAATTCCGATATTTGATATATGATTTTGTATATATACCTATATCATGTATATAAAAAACACGCGAATTTCAGTGTGTAAGTAGTTTCAATTTGTCAAAATTGTTAATTGAAATTTTGAATTTAATTAATAGACTTATTTATTATGAAACAAAACAAAAATAGTGTTTGAGATTGATAATTAGTCTACTTAATGAACATTCAACTAAATTATAATTATAATCTTTAGTGTTGAATCATTGGCCGTGGCAGTGGTCATATTTTTTATTTATGTCAGTGTAACAATTTAAAAGCGTGGGATCTGCCAAAGTTCTAGTTTTGACGATATATTTATATCACGATGATATATAAAGCGTGGTCTATCTATACCCTGACACGATTGAAGAACTAAAAGACTAAATTCATTAAAATATGGTGTTTTTCCATTTATTCAAAAGACGAAATTCATTACAATGTATTTCCATTTATTCAAAATTAATGTTCTTGTTGATGTATCCGGTACCCATCTCCGATCATTTAAAAGGTGAGATATTGTAATCACGACGTTTGACGTTTGATCCCCAAGTATCTCTTGTCTTTATATTTCGGTTGTTGTTTCGTGCAACTTGTGAGTTGTTTGAAATGTCAAATAAACTTCTTTCGGGCCGATATATCGACTGAGTGAACGTTTTTGCGGTAGGAATCGCACGAAATGTAGGCCGAAAGTGTTTGTGATTTAAGAGTAGACCCCCTGAATTGTGAGCGTTGTTAGTCAACAAAGAAAGGTGGGAAATCAGCTTCGACGTTCAACGACACGCGGCTCAGTGCTCATGTATAATTTTAACACATAATGTACTTATTTTTTTTTACAGTGCTCTTTACGATGTTTAAATACTGTTCGCGCGAAGTTTCGCCTTGTCATTTTATTTCATTTCTACGGCTCATTTCGTACATCACTTTTCTGACTCCTGGCCCCAAGTTAAAAGTGTATATGACTGCTAGTCTATGAGTTGACCTCGTCGCAGCTGGCTCTGTGTCGGTTCGCGAGGAAACCGCGTGGGGTTCGCGACTGTAATTCCACATATTCAAGTCTTTGACTCAACCTCATCGCCGCGGGTTCTATATGGGTTCACGAAGAAAACCTCGTGGTCGTAGGCCCTGTCCACCATTGTAATTCTACATTTTCAAGTCTATGATGAGACCACGTCGCAGCTGTTACTATGCCAGTTCGCGAGGAAATTGCATGGTGACAGACCTTGTCTGCAACTGTAGTAACGCTTGGTGAAGTCTATGACTGAATCTTTTTATCGCTCGATCTGAGCTGGTGCGTAAGAAAGAACCCGTGAGATCATCTGCGATCAGAGTTCCATGTATTGAAGGACCGCAAGAAGTCGCGAGGTCGAAGCGTATGCCCGCCTGCCCAGTGTGCTCTGGCCGAGAAGAAGAGAGCTACCAGTTCCCACAACGACCTTGAAAGGTGCCTCCAGTTGGTGAGGTCTATAGAGTAGCATTGACTCACACTTTGTTTTCCCGCTTACTAATAACCGCGAAATACTAATAACCTAAGATCGTGGCATCCTGCGGATGTTATCGTCAGCCGCGCTTACAAATGCTTTAAACAAATTACGGCGTTAAAATGAGTATTCATAGTCCGTCGTACAGCTAAGTCGCTGCTACAATATTACAAGTGTACAGTCATCGCTACATTGCAATACTGTGATGTTGCTATCTATATATGAGCCCTCAAATTATAATTTCACAACAAAAATAAAATTTTATGCGTACTGTGATGGTATAGGAGACATCACTTATATCATTACGTTGCATTCGATGGGATGGGATCTGGTATATCTCACTCGTGGGCTAAAATGTACTTATCCTAAATTTTAACCCTGCACATAAGCTATATATAACTGTGCTTAGTTTCATTAAGATCTGTGCTATCAGTTTTAAATAGTACATTGTTACCCTAGGGGTGAAAGTGACTTATTTCAGTCCCGAGACTGGGTTTGGTGCCCGAGCGCAGCGAGGGCGCCAATAGGTCGAGGGACTAAATAAGTCCTGAACCCCTAGGTAAACACTGTGCTTTTCATTACGAATACAAGGAAAGTAAAAATAAAACTACTAATTAGCAAAATAAAAAATGAATTAATTTTATTTCATAAATCAACAACTTTGGTGAGATATTTATTTAAAGTTTATGGTGACATTAGAGCAATTATTTATAGTTAGTGAAATGTTTTTTCCGGGTATTTTCATATTTGATATTTTCTGGGATACTTGAGTTTCCACAGTATCCAGGGATTCTTGGGTGAATAACGCTCACCCTAGGGTGTATTGGGCTATTTTCACTTCGCTCCACAGGCAACTTCGGACCTACTTTCAGAGTATGAGTAATGAAAAATAGTTTTTTTTATTAACGGTACAATTCTAATATAATCTTTTATAAGTGCGTCGCCCAAGTCGCGTGGCTCGCGCCGCAGAGGCGCTTGCTCTAACTAATCAGCACTAATAACGTTTTAGACAAGACAATAAAGCAGGGCCGTCTTTACCAGGGGGTGCAAGGGGTGCGGTGCACCCCGGACGCTCACCTTTTAAAGGTAATGAAAAAATATAACGCTATAGTAAACAATTACACAATAGGATATTTGACTGTCATAGGATACACAATAGGATATTTGACTGTCATAGGATACACAATAGGATATTTGACTGTCATAGGATACACAATAGGATATTTGACTGTCATAGGATACACAATAGGATATTTGACTGTCATAGGATACACAATAGGATGTTTGACTGTCTTAGGATACACTCCCGCACCCCGGCGCAGAATAGACTTAAGACGGCCTTGCAATAAAGCCTTACATTTTTTTTTATGAACGAAGGTGGCAGATGAACATACAGTCCACCTCATGGTAAGTCGACACTGTAGCCTATAGACATCCGTGATACATGCCGACATTAGTCCAAAATGACAAATGTTGGCACGCCCCCGGATGCGCTGCCTACCTTTGGATATAGGAATGGATTTAGAGAAAGGGTCGGGGAAATTCGGAGGTATAGGATGGGAATGGGCTCCGGCACATCTCACTCACTACCGAAACACGTACGTACATTAGGGAAATAAGATAAAGTGGATAAGAGAGAGGGGTAACGTGGCCAGTCGAGTGCGCCCAGCGGCTGTTGGATTGCAGCGTGCACTCTCCCCTCTCATGTAACTTTTAATTTATCCCTTAAAATAATTTTATTTTTTGCTAGAACAGTTGTGTATATTTTAAATTGGTTGACATGTTTCAGGTTGTAGGTATATCATACGTACTTTATACTGCAATAACCTTTTTCAAAAATACTTCCTGTTATTTATTTTATAGACATGCCACTGTCCCCTTTAAAAGACTGAACAAATTTTCCAATCTAAAACTCAACGCACAAGTGAACCGTGGACTCCGAAAGGTATTGATCTCTAAATATTATTCCAAATCTATTTGGAAGTGGCTCTCTAGCCGAGTGCTACTTGCCTCGCGAAATTGTACTTTGAAACTTACCTACGCCACAGTACTTCGAAAATACAGTAATTAGACTGAAAACATGCCTGTGCCACACTTACTTGTAGTGCAAACGTTCTCATTACTTGTAAAAGAAAAATTTTGACAGCATATCTGTATAATAAAGTATTATTCCGAAATCACTATAATTAATTTAGTTTAACGTGTTAGTAACTTCCCCTTCTCACTTTGAAGGTGACCAGAGTGGAAAATTTCCATTTTCAGATGTTTTTCCATAGCTTCCTAGCACCTTTGGAAGTACTTTTTATGTATTTTGATGATAAGTGAGTGAGTGAGTGATAAAATTGGAAGCCGTAGAAACTTGAAATTTGGCAGTTGTATTTAGCTCCTACACTTGTCATTGAGGTATTATTTTGAGCCGCCTATGTTTCTTCAGATTAATAATGAGAGGGAGTCAAAAGTACGCTGAATTGCTTCGAGAAAAGGTGCAGCGTTCATAGTGGGGCGAGTCTCGGCGGGGCCACTACCGTGCCCCTGGTTGTAATCCAATTTGTCGTATTGCCACTACTCCGTAGATGGAAACTACCTTAAGTGCGTGTGTAAGGTACAAATTAGGATTTTTTGAAGATGATCTACTGTTTGTTCATTGTGTATTGTACTCCAGATGTCAGCCCTTGGCTCTCCAGTTTTGGCAGAGATCCGGATAATGCTATAGATTCTGTTACTGGCAATCAATACGCTTTCCAAATGGATCGTATTGCAGACAAGTTTAATTCAATTAATTTCTCGGAGTTTCGATTTCCTGTTTACAGTGTGCTATTTTGATTAATCATATCGCATTGCACGATATCAAAACATTACTAACATTACAATATGTGAATATTGGTGTAAATTGTACAACAAGTAAAACATTTATATAAGTTATTTTTATGTATTTATTGTATAATTGTTTTATTTTCCAAAATAAATACATTAAATAACAGTCTCGCCGACAGCTACTGTAATAGACAGCGGGACACGACTGCAACCGATATTGTCCACATGCATTTGTCAACGTTTTTATACATTTCTTATTTATGTGTTTATGTAATTGACGGTACGTTCATTCCGCATATAGCGTTGTTAATTGATATATTGTTGGATAGGACTTAAAAAGCTATAAATAACGTGAAAATTATAATTTTCTACTCATAATGGAAATCGTAGTAATTGATCAGTGATAATTAGATAATGTGTTTTAAGAAAAATATGGAATATATTTTAAAGTTAAAGATTTGCAGAATTTATGACGAAACAATAAAATAGCCTTATGCTAACATTCGACGTTATGATAATAATAATGAGATCTAATTGCAAAAAGCTGGTGGAATGATATATATCAAGTCACCACTTATAGCCACTTATCTAAATGTGTCAACTACCTCTGCCACCGAGCATTAAAAGTAATATGAAATTAATTTTAGAAAATCTGTCTACAATGTTTATTATAAAAAGGTTTCTATTTGACGTTGATGTAGGCGGTATATAATTTGAAAACTTTTTCACAGTGTATTTAATACAAGGTTTATATAAAAATAAAGCAAAGTACTTAAAAAGAGACTTACATATATAAATAAAATGTCTCGATAAATAATGGGTAGTTTTGTGATTTTTAACTTTTAAATATTTACATAATTCGAGTATATTAAGAAAGAATGGAATGAAATGTACCTAACGGAATGAATAAGAAGTGAAGTAAAATGGAATTCATACACAACATTTCTGTAAAAATGTTGCCAATCCTCGTGACTGATTTGGCTTGATCTAAAATTCGCCAAGTCTTGTTTAATGGTATTTAATTGTGGCTTATCCATTTCCATTCAAAGATATTAAACATTGATAACATAGCCACTCTCTCATGTGAATATTAATTTCTACTGTATATTTTTCGTATTGTGGTTTCCATGTCTTGTTTTCTCATTATTTCAATGTCATCCTATCTTGATAAATGTTAACATGTTTTCTTTGCTTTCTTTCAACAGGTAATGTCAGTGCTCCAAGCTTTGATTGGAAACCGTGTAAGTCGTTACTTATACCAGAAAAATATTTAAATTACTCGTATCTTATGAAAATGAACAGGCTGAAAATAGTTACTATGTGCCACATATACCGCCGGGAACCGTGCAACTTTTACTACATATTTATAACATTCATTCCACGAGAATTTTACTTTGATCAAGCAACAAAGAATTTCACAACTACTTGAAAAAAACATTAGAAAACCTTTGTCTGACCGCAAGAGAAAAAAGACGCGCCGTCATCAATACCTTTTCCCAAAATTTTGGGTCAGATACAGTATTCTCAAAGGATTACTTAGCCCTAAAATTGGAAACACAAATACTTTTGTTGTTAAAACCGTTTTATGCGTGTTTGGTTCTATTGGGAATACCTAACTAGTGGTTTGAATACTGCGTAGGTTGATCTTCGTTTGCTCTCTGATGTAACAACGGTTTAACCATTACTAAGATATACATATATGTATGTGTGGAATGTATATATGTACGCATATTGTATGATATTGGCATTGTATGTATTCATCATGTATATTTATTTATAGGTAAATTATTTATTCTGTTTGTAGTTTTACTTATATATTTTTATCTCTCATCATCGCACATAAGGCTGGTGTAGAATGTCTTTATGTGAAATAAAGTTTTTAAATAAATAAATACTGTATATGTCATCAACTTGTCTATACCGCTATACCTTTCTCCTGGGCTCTGTCACATCCTACCGCCGTTCCTTCCGCCTGCGGTGGAGCCCTTAGGCCCGTTGCTGCACACACTTTTTGATCCTGGCTGAGCGCCTTCTGCGCTCGCCCTAAACTATACATGTACGGTGACTCTTGAAAGGCCATTAGGGTCACAAGAATTTAGCCATTGTAAAAGAAACATCCTGCCGCAACCAGCCCATTTTGTCTCCCCATGTATATTGCCTCGCGCATGAGCAATGCATGGCTTTAAAACTTTTAGAGGTCCAGCCCTTTAGAGGTGGTGTAATTGCTTAGGGCCTGTGGCAGCCACTATCCCTCAGTCGTCTATTACGATACACAGGAGAAGAGATAGTGTGGTGTGAGATGTGGGATAGTGTGAGGAAGAGATAGTGTGGTGTGAGATGTGGGATAGTGTGAGGAAGAGATAGTGTGGTGTGAGATGTGGGATAGTGTAAGGAAGAGATAGTGTGGTGTGAGATGTGGGATAGTGTGAGGAAGAGATAGTGTGGTAGCCGGCCGACACCACACGGCACAAATTACATAGTATTTAACTAATATTGCTAAGTAGTAGATTTATCAGTTCCGCGACGAGCCATATCTCCGTGTGAATTGAGGCGGCCATCCATCGGTGCCCCGCCACCGGGGTCGGTCGCTTTGTTACTCGAAATAGACAATTCGTTCTGCCCAACGACGGATGATGGCAATATTCGCTTATTTATCGCGAGCTTGAATCGATTTCTGAACGAAAGCGTAGGCGAGGTTGTGAAAGGCGAGGTTTCGCGGCTCCGGTAAGATGAAACGATAAGAATCTAACAATCTTGCAAACTGCTCACATCGTGTTCGTGAGGACGAAATAGATAAAGGCGGACACAATAAGTATGTATAATTCACTATTGGTAAGTTAAGATTTAGCATACAAGTGATTTTTTTTTTCTAACACCAATAATTAACATTTGTTTAAAGTCAAAGGTTTGTTGGGGATCTGTATAATTGGTGTTTGTAATTATTTGTAAGTCAGTCAGACATTGGCCATGTGCTATTGACTGGCTTTAAGATTCATGCTCTTCATGTCTTCGCATGGTTCTCGTAAAATATGGCTAAAGGCTGACGAAACCGCTACCGCAAGCCCTGAGAAACTACATCACATTCAAAAGAGTGGATTCGTGAATCCGCTTGGCCTGCGGGGCGTTTTAAGAACATAATATGCATCCCTAATATAATATCACATAATATATAAAGCACATAATATCACAAAGAATTGCATCCCTGATGTATGTGTTTGTAATGTTAAATAACGACTAAATTGTGAAATTTAATAAACAATGAATGTATTCTGCCCTTCTCACATTCTCACACACTCTCCTTTCTCTATTCTAGTCTATAGTATACTTTTCAACTACATATTTAACACTCGGATACCTTAAAGAGAATTATAACAACAAGTACCTTTTCTCCCTCTTTTTAATTTCAGATCTTTAGATTAGTTAGTCGCTTGATCTTCTTCTCAACATTCTTGACCACTCTTCTAGTTTCTATTCACATTCCTTCAATATCAATGTGGTTCGTTTATGGTATGCAGTAAGTAATACCTTTACCTATATAGCGCGGAAAGTCTCTGCCAAGTTTTAAAAAACTCGTGATAGAACACTATCTCGCAGAAAAACAGCCGTCTTATTGTTTTTCTTTTCTTTGTTTCTCTATGTATATAGTATATATATATGCATACATATATGCATGCACCATACACCCAACATTGTCTTCTACAGTCTTCTTCTTACCATCCAAAGGTTATCTGGAAGTAATCGTTTGGAAGAATTGGAAGATTTGTACTTCTAATTACCTGTATTTTGTGTTTCTATTTGTATGCCTTTAAAATACAGTGTTATCTATATATATATATATGTAAAGGACTTAACACATTTTATATTGTAAATGGGGTCTCAACACGTAGAATTATAGGTTTTTATTTATCTTTTATTTTTACTCGACGTTTCGGCACGGGTTACACCAGCCGTGGAGACTGAAGAGGCATGTGGTACGATGGTAGCTGAGATCAGTTTTACCAACTACCCATATTTGATCTTCACATTCGGAAAGTCTGCGAAATACTACAATAACAATGTTCGCGAACGTATTCAATGGTAAATCGCAAGGATTAAATTTGTTGTAGACTGGATACCCCGTCGTTGACAGTTTATATCCATCTCGAGATTGAAACTTTTATATTTCTTAATTCAATTTAATTTATCATTGTAGTGCCATCAAACTGAATAAGACACAAATACAGTCGAAGTTCCAACTAATCGCAGCTTCACTGTACACAGTGATGCGGGCGCGTTATATAGGTAGTAAACTCCGCAGTTTATTTGTCGAGGGGATCGCCCGCATACTTAGCCGACCGAAATGTACCGCCTAACTGTCTTATGAGACTCGCACGGGGAATCACAATGTGTGCTAAAATGGTTTTCGAGCTAAACTGTGCTAGTCACATTGATTTGCGAATTCAGTGTGTAACGCAATTGATTTTTTTTTTGTTCTCATCATACGTGGGTGACACAGAAAGTGTTTAGAATTTCAAAAATGAAATCAGATATAAAGATGGAAGTTGTTTTATTGCTTTTAGAAGTATTTTCCGCGATCGCAGGACGCCCTTCTCGAGATTTAACATCGTCATCGTCACTGAGGTGGGTACGACCAAGTTTAAATTCACCGAACCAGTTATGAACGGTGACACTGGATAGGGCTTCATCACTAAATGCCAACTTAAGTATTTCATAATTTCGTTTCTAGTTTAGACCGCAACGAAAGTCATAGGAAATCATTGAACGAAAATGTTCTGTTGTTAAATTATTTTTCCGCAAACACTCAATTTCCAAATTGCCGCCAGTAATAAAACAACAAATGACGGCTTTGAAAATTTAATGGCGTTTGACAAGCAAAGAGTTCCATTTTTTAAATTTATATTTATTTTTTCCTAACGTACTGTACAGTAGCCAGTTCTAAGAACTTTTAGTTTGACCTATCTTATATATGGCAATGGTCAACAACTTCGAGCGCCACGCCTTTGACGTCTGTTTTTGTTTGTCTAAGTTCATTCCGAGTTCGACGCGTTTTAATGTTGCGTGGAGGTCGTTTAGTTTCCAGCTTAAATCTTCCAGCGATGCTGTCATGATGACTATGACATCGGGGAAACGAAGATGCCGAGATGTACTCAGCATTTACATTGATTCCAAGTCCTTTCGAGTCCAACATCCTAAATGCTTCTGCCAGCGCGTTTGTGAACAGCTTCGGATATATTGCATCTCGCATTGTTAAGTGCAGTGCCATTGTCAAGTTTCCTTCAAATTTAACAATCCATCAATGTTCACTTCCGCAGTGCCGGCCCGAGGCAAGTTTTAGGATAGAGCGCGATCCATTTATGGCGCCCCCTTGCCTGCTCCTAATACATACCAGTTATGCGTGCAAGCATGGAACTTGGAAGTCTCGACAACATCTTAAATAGTTCCTCGTCTCTTCCTCGGTAAGCCAAAATGAGGGAGAGACGGTATAACCCCCAACTAAAGCACAGTCAGCCGAGGTCCAGGACACCAAGGAGAGAAACCGACGAAATATTCGCTCGGTATTCCACATTCCGCCTTCTACATCTTCGCCGAAAGCGAGCCGCTGCGGAAACCCAACCGCCTCAAGGTGGTCTCGAGGCTGGTTGAGATTAATCCGTTTACGGATAAGATGACTGGGATAATTTCAGTGGACGCCATGTGCCACATGATTTTGACCTCGTGCGCCAGGTCGAGATATTTTCTTTTCTTCTCGGTTTCGGCTTTCACGAGGGCTCCGTCATGCGAGATGGTGGTGTCCACTAAATATACCCGAGACTGCGCCCGGCCCATCAACACGATGTCCATCAACCCCATATCCCCCGCCATAGTATCCCCAACCCAACTTGATTGAGTCGAGGCCACCGGTCAGGGAATACAAGGTAATCCGCCCCACACCAACAAACGCGCTCCGTGTCGATACCCAGTCAATGGTCATTCACATACAAGCTACACGCTCGCAATCAAAATATCGAAAGGCGAATAAAAATTTTTTTTCTTTACCACTGAAGCGCCTCCTGGGTCTTGGCGCCTGGAGCGGCCGCACCGTTCGCCCTATGGTAGAGCCGGCCCTGCACTTCCGTCGAAGTTAGTTAGGAGTCGCTCAATAAAGTGATAAGGTTCACTGAGGATAGAAGAGTTGGACTCCTTGGAAGAACACCGAAAACTCAGTCTTATGCATTTATTTGATTATCAGAAACATTAGATAATTTGAAGTTTTAAAAATTATTACTATTAAACTTCATTAATAATTCATTTATTAATTAATCCAGTCCTTAATTCACCTTAGTCCACCCTGGGGCGTGCCAACGTTTATCACTCTGAACTGTTGTTATTTATTGCGGATGTCGCAGGGCGACAGCATTCACTTACCGCCGGGTGGACCGTAAAAGTCTAGGAACGTGTAATATCCACCAATTAGGCTCGGGCCCATTATAATCCGTCACCCCCTGCTTCACTCCCTGCTAAATATAAGGCGCCAATTGTACAAGCGAGACTTTCGCGACGTTTTCGTCCACCTGACATAGAGTAAATTACACGATACAGCGATTATTCCGGCAGCGTATCGCCACGATTCACAACGACTCGCCACGATACGCTAGAGAATGAAATAAAATTGAGCACTTGCTAGGTTTTCGTTGGGCCGAGACGTGGCGAGCGCACACGCGGCGAGTCCGTGGCGTTTTACTCGTTGACTGGCAATCGTATCGTCGCGTAGAAATCGCCGCGTTTACGTTATTAATCCATACAGTAGTTACTATTGAAATTACTGGCTCGGCGGGATTGTCGCCGCAATAGACTCACTCGTGTAGTTGCCGCCTAAGGGAGGTCTATGCCCGTTATATCATTCGTTCAAACAACAGAACATGCATCTTTCATTCATTCACATGCCATTCCACCACTCGTATACTCCATTCCCACCTTTATGTGCCATCCCATAAATTATCCATTCCCGTTCATTACCTGTCATGCTTGTTATTAATTAACCAGCCGACCGCATTCCCATGGTGTAGGTAGTTCAGACATTAGTTGCCATATGTAACGGTATGAAATTCCTCGGTTGACTACAAATATCTGTTGAATAATCCTCTGTGATACATAAAGTGATTATTAAAAGGGTTTAAGTATGAAATTATATTTTGCTTATGGTATGGTATTTTTTACCCGACTACGGCGATTCCAAAGATAAGGGTTATGAATTTGCCAGCCTATATATGAGTATGTGCGAATATTATTGTGTGTACGGATATTCCACCACAACTCTAAAATTACTGAGTTAATTTCAATTAACTAAAATGGCGATTAGAATTTAAAACAAGACCGAGGTTTTTTTTTCTTTTTAAAAAATAAAGCGTGCTCAGAGTCACACCACATTTCATATGAACCGAAATTTCGGAAATTTCTATAAACGAATTGTATTCACGTTTTTATTGTGTATTCGCACGCTGTCTTTGCAATAATGGAATTCGAACGAGAATATTTTCGTGCAATGATGTTATACGATTTAAAAGTTGATCTAAATGAAAGTGAGTGTAAAGATAGAAGTCCTTTCAAGTCAAGAAGCTTTGTTCGCATTGGGTTCCTCATTCACTGACTGCTGAACAAAAACAAGCCTGCGTGTTGCAACAAAAACATGATGCAGGGAAATTATTGTAAAATTATAAAATGTAGAGGGACGGAATATATTTAATATTATTACTGGAGATGAGAGTTAGATCTATCAGTATTTCCAGGTTTGGGTATTAGGTTTGAGTGTTTCCAGACGAAGAACCTCAAGCTGTAAGTAAGCAAACAAGTCAAACGTGGGCGCCGTGCGGGCGGTGGCAAAAATGGTGGCAACATTCTTCTCTGCGGATAGCCAATTAGTGACAATCTCTTAGACGCCCAATGGTACAGTGTGGTAAAGTGTGTTTACCAAACTGTATTCGATGTGTTAAATCAAAAACGTCCTAAAAGAGGTTTGATAAGGCTTTTCTTGCATCATGACAATGTATCATCTCACAAAGCAAAACTTACCCAAGAGTTTTTAAATACCACAGACCTTATGCTGTGGTATTTATGTGGTGCTTAAATTTTGCGCTCCCGAGTTGTCCCCGGTGCTTACGCGACTCTTTAGGCTCTCATACTCTACAAAAAGCTTCCCGTCAACATGGAAGGTAGCTCATGTTCACCCTTTGCCTAAAAAGGGTGACCGCACAGACCCGGCCAACTACAGGCCAATAGCGATCACCTCCCTCCTCTCCAAGGTGATGGAGCGTGTCATAAACACACAGCTCCTTGGGTACCTAGAGGATCACCAGCTGATTAGCGACCGTCAATATGGATTTCGCCATAATCGCTCCGCTGGTGATCTTTTAGCGTATTTAACACACCGCTGGGCTGACGCCATTGAGAGTAGAGGCGAGGCTCTGGCTGTAGGCCTAGACATTGCGAAAGCTTTTGACCGGGTATGACACAAATCGCTGCTTTCCAAGTTACCATCTTTCGGGATACCCGAGGGATTATGCGAATGGGTTGCCAGTTTCCTGACTGGACGGAGCATCAGAGTCGTTATCGATGGTAGCTGCTCCGACACCATGTCTATTAACGCTGGCGTCCCGCAAGGCTCCGTGCTGTCTCCAACTCTGTTCCTTCTGTATTTTGATTATTAAGAGTATTTTGAGAAGTTGTTATAAAAAATTGTGCTGTAATTCAAATATTCCTTTTGTATCTAAAAATTTACCTTGGCACCGTAAAAAAGATTCGAATGTCAGAGAAAACTAAATGTTATTGACCTTATAATAATAATTATATAAACATTGTGCTTGTATAATTCCTGTTGTAACTCCGCTAAGAAACTTTATCTGTCAAAATATCTTACCAAAAGCAATGATTAATATTAAAGTACCCCTCTTATCCCGTCCCTCGTAATTTGTAGACGTTATACAGAGTAAAAAAAATAATAAGTAAATCTCCGAAAT
Source organism: Sesia apiformis (assembly GCA_914767545.1). Classification (NCBI taxonomy): domain Eukaryota; kingdom Metazoa; phylum Arthropoda; class Insecta; order Lepidoptera; family Sesiidae; genus Sesia; species Sesia apiformis. Next base: position 21,439,517 of record OU611952.1, read on the forward strand.
GAAAACAAACTTGGTCTCATTATGTTCACAACTGGTAATGAACTCTTCGCGTATTTCCTAGAATATTTTAATTTACCCTTTTCTAACGCTGTTTTGTTGGTACCTTTGATTACTACTTGAGGGACTTTTTCAATATTAATTTACAATGTTTCTAGCTTTAGTATTTATTGTCCTATTTTTTATAGAGAGATTTCGGAGAATTATGTTTTATTATTTATTTAAACTTAATTGCACAATGACATGTACAACAGGCGGACCTAATGTCATAGGGCCTTCTCTGACAGTCGACCATCAGATTATAGAGAAAAAGGATTGTAAGTGCAGTTTTTAAATAGAAAATAGAGAGTCCAAAAATGTGACGTAATACATGAATATATAAATAAATATGCACATACATACATGCGGAATACTTACTGCGGAAATCACGACTTATGAACACCATACAATCAGCTTGTCTCTCCCAAGGCTCGCCACCACACACGGTCCTCGGCTCTTCTCATTTAGCTACCACTGGCACCGCTATTTGACCTTTTACCCGATTAAGCTTACACGAAAATTTTAATCTATACTAATATAAAAGAGGTAAAATTGTGTGTTTGTAGGTATGTCGGGTGTAATCTCTGGAACTACTTAACCGATTTCAAAAATTCTTTCACAGACAGGAAGCTACATTATCTGTGGCTAATATAGGCTATATTTTGTTTTGACATTTTGAAAAAAAAATGGAAAAAAAAAACTTAAACCGAAGCGAGGACTGATCGCTAGATGGAAATAAATCATTTTTCTTTTCAATCAATTATATTTAAATATTACATGTGCATTGACTGGGGGATAATGACTCTAAGCGTTAAGTCCACCTTTTGTCACTCTGTGCACTAAGGAATAAATAAATAAATAAAAATTAAATCAATTAATAAAAAACATTGAATATAAATTCTATCGTTTTCACTTAATTTCCACACTGTTCCTCATCCGTACTCAGGTTGTAACCAAAACAATCGCCAGCACTTCCCAGAGACAACATATCCGATAATCGGATTCCCCCGCCTCTTCATGCCCCTGACCCTTCTTATTGTGCGACCAAAGGTTAAGGCGCTTTGTTGCTGCCATTTCAAAAATTCCATAAAAATTGGGCCTTTCGGAATGTCAGTAAAAAGAAATATGTGTTGACACGAGTATTTTTAGAAAAAAGGCACAAGTGCATTTTGATGACATTCCTAAAATGACAAAAAAAATTGCAGTCTTTATTATATTTTTATGGAAGGGACATAGCTGTACTTTTTAAATTTTAAACATGTCAACGTTATAACCTACGGTCCACAATAAAATTATATAATTTTATTCCAATTTTTATTTTCTTGGTTTCATTACTTATATTGTATGTCTAACGGCCGCACATAGCGGTTTTCTCACACCGTTCATCGACCAACTGTACTTACACATATCGATGGTTAAAAATTCATCGATTTTTGAAGTTATATTCTTGAAAAATGCTATTTGTTCACGCTAAATAATTGAATTTTGACTTTAAAATTCTCTAAATAATTGTCCCTTACCCATTTCAAAATTTACTTCCATAACCTTGTATTTGGTGTAACGAACATATTTTATTTTATACAATATGCTGTTACTTTTGAATGGGCAAAGTTGTAAGTGACAGAAATTTAGCCACTTCAAAACCAAGTTTATTGAAATCTATGGTTTTTAACTGGTTGTTTACAGAAATACGACTAAATCTTATTAACTATATATATGTACATATATTACATATGATTCACGGAGCATTAATTAATTCGAATTCGAAACATTAATTTCAATAAAAAGTCACACTCAAATACATGAAATTAAACTTCCATCACCTTTCACGATTGTTCTCCGCAAAATGTGACAGTGAAATAAAACAAAAGGGCGTTACGTAAAATAACCAGTATCGTTAAACAATTCAAAGGCGCTTAAACATTTAGAGGGCAAAGGGACAAGAGTGAAGGGGTGACAATCCGATTACAATGTTTGTGGACCGATTGTCCCGCCAAACTTGGGACGGACTTAACAGTTTGTGTTATTGCTCAAACTTGTCCCTAGCAAAAGTTTGCCTTATTTGCATAAGGTTTTTAAGTTACAAGGCACATAATGGCCAATAAAGACGGCAGACGAGCAAACAGTCCACTTGATACTGAGTGGATACTGTCGCCCATAGACAGCCGCGATACACGCCAACATCAGCTCACCTAGGCTGGCCCAGCTCCACCTAGGCTGGCCCAGCTAGACTAGATGGTACCAGGTGTCCATGCAGGGTTTTCCTGATTGTCTCTCCTAACATAAAAAAAAAAGCCAACATCAGGCCAGATGACAAACGTTGGCACGGCCCCGGATGCGCTGCCTACCTTTGCAGATTAAGGAATGAATTGGGAGAAAGGGTTGGAAAAATAGGGAAGGATAGAATGGGATGGAACCGAAACACTACCGAAACACGTACTTACCTACATTGGGGAAATACGATAAAGTAGGAACTGTAATACTTTTTGTATCTTCTGGCAACGTCGCCAATCAAGTGCGTCTAGCGGCTGTGAGATTGCAGCGTGCTACCATACCTTCTTAATGAACGCACACTACCTATTATTCGAACTTTACTTTTATATTATTAACCTTATTAATTTTATATTTATATTATTTTTTAACCGTTTTACTAATAACGCTTTTATTAATTAATACAAATGCACAAATGCCTAAATACAAAATTAATTGTGATGTGTTCCAAAATAAAGGATTTTTAGATTCATATTGCCATTCAGCGGTAATTTAATTTATTTAAATTCAAGTTAATTAAGTTATTTATTATACAGGTTGATGTTAGATCCGTTCCTTTATTTGTCCCGAATTCAGAAACCATAGATCCCGTTCATCGCCAAAAAAAATCACCAATCATTTTTTTTGCAAAACGAAAACATTTTTCATACAAACTTGCTGAACACAAAGCCCAAAAATCTACCATTTTTTTACAAAAAATACTTAACATTATATGTCAATTAACACAACACAAAATAGAATAGGCAGATTCAATAGTTTCAGTCTTTAGGAAAGATTCGATTACAGCCTGTACCTATATGAGGTTCTTCAAAAAAGCTGTGAATAGGATTTTGCAAGGTCGGCGGCGCGCCCGCATACCCCCTGGCGTTGCAGGTGTCCATGGGCGGCGGTAACACGTGGGACCGCTTGCTCGTCCGCCCACTTGTCTATAAAAAAATCTGTTCTCCCGAAGTGTCAAACTTAAATAAAATTACAACAAGCAGCAGAAAAAATATTTTACGAGCTGCAGAAAATACTGAATGAGCAGCCAATCGATGGCAACAAATTTAAAGGTGATTAAATTTCTTTGGTGACAATAAATATACGAGTAGTAAATAGGAAGTCCTTCGTCTTGGTAATGACGTTGTTAGTAACTGTGATCTGTAACCAGCTCTTTTATTATTTATTTTATTTATTTATTCTCTTTATTTATGAGTGGATGAGATATACCAGAGCCCATTCTCATCCCATCCTATTCTATCCCTCCCCATTTTCCCATTCCATTCGTTCCTGGCGCATCCCGGGGCGTGCCAACGTGTGTCATACTGCACCGATGTTGGCATGTATCGCGGATGTCTGTGGGCGACAGTATCCAATTACCACAAGGGGGACTTTTTTTTTATAAAAAAATAATGAGGGATGTACTTAATAGCCTTAAAACGCCACGCTGGCCAAGCGAGTTGGCAAGTCCACTCTGTTAGAGGGCTTTCAGACATTCTTAGTAATTTAACATTACTCATATATACATTAGTTATTCAAAAATAGGTTGTTCGTACAGTATTTTTTTACGAATCGTTTATCTTTTAAATACAAGCCATTGTCAAATAGATGTAACAAAAATTTGCCATTCTTTACACAATACTTACAAACGCGAAGAGGAGCAAAACTTTCCCTATATATCCTCTCGATAACCGGGTCGTCGCAAATGGCCCGTGAATTTCGCCTCCTGATCGGCCACTAAACGATGACGTATGAAGTTTTTTCCTATCACCATTGCCACAGCCGAAAGAGTTCACAGTGTTAATCTTCCAACTATATGGTATAGTAGTTAAAATGGGACCTACGTACACAGTTGACAGTTCCTGAAATTTATTTGTTTCATTTGATAACTAGAGAAAAAAATAAAACAATATTAAAAAAAAATGTATTAAAAATCTTTAGCGCGCCGGTTAAGTTAGGACATATTGGGCAATGTATATTTGATTTTATATCTTTTACATGGCCAATAAAAAATTGAAATTTGAAACGATATTTTAAATCTATTGGTAAACGTACGTTTACCACGTACGTATTACCTACCTAATTTATATATTTTTTAACTCTTTTCAGAAGGTGAAATCATCACATTTGAGAACATTTATGTTTGATGTTCTAAAAGACTGCTTCAAAATCATTATTTACAACTTCAAAGTTAGGAATCTATATGTTGTGCCCCACTTTTCACCGTCCCTCTATGTTTTCTGCGTATTATAATATTATCTACGTAAATATGTGTATATATAATAAAATATTAATTGTGTATATTATTATATAAATTATATATAATTAAAATAACTAAATTGCACCTGCATTCCTATTTCTGTTTGATCCGTTGGTTGACTGGTAGAAAATGCCATATGGCATTAATTCCGCCATCTGTATAATTTGAATGAACTTGTGGAATGAAGTTTAACGAAATAAATAAATAAGAAATTTAGTAATTATTGTAATGATCGGGAATAACTTGAGTTAGGGCCATCCAGTGGTAAGTCGCTACAACAAAGTGTGCCATTATAGAAAATAATTCAGCGGTGACAATGAAATACGGTTCAGTTCATTTTCTTTATTCACCTGAGAATCTAACCCTAACCCACCTTTAAATTTGCTACCATCGATCTGCTGCTCATTCAGTATTTTCTGCTGCTCATTTAATTACTTTTCGTTTAGATCCCTAAGTCTAAATGAACACAGACAATCTAAAGTTGAATCAGATATATTTTTAATTTTTTTGTTTCGTCTAAAGTTACCGACACTAACGCAAGGTATTTAGAGATTGATGCTTAGTTACGGCACTGACTTTTCTTTGTATTGTGAGATTTTCCATTCTACTATTTGGAAGAGGTGTGTAGATTTAGAGTCGTTTGAGGTCATTAGGGGTCCAGGTTTCCAAATGTCATTGCTGTAGGATTGCTCTTTATCTTTTACTGTTTTTTATCGGAGCGAAGGATATGTGAATATGTGACGGATAGATAGATAGATACTTTTTGTTGTATAATTGTTACATTATGACTTGACTAAATTAAGGAATGATATTATAAGAAGAGAATACAACCAAGGCTTGTAGTATTGTAAATTGTAATAATGTAAATTGTAATTGATTTTAAGTAAATAATAAGACTCTTAAAAATATATTTTACTTGTTTATCTCGACAGTGACATTATATTCATACCACCGACATCACTCAGGCACACAGTTTTGTCCCATGAAATCGTCCATCTATTTTGGTATATCTATGTACATAATATAACAAATAAATTGCAGTATAATACTTATTATATTGTCCTTGTTATTACACAAAACACGACGAAAACAAATCCATTCCAATTACCAGGAAACGATAAAAAAGCCATTACTAATTTTTTACGACGTTTATAAAGAAAATCCTCGCAACTCATCGATCCCGGGAAAGTGGGTAGATTCAGGGCTGGGGGATAATGCCCTGAGAGCGGCCTGGATGGAGTAAGCCCATTGAAAAGGGCAAAGTACCCGCGTAACGGCTAAGACGTCCCTACTTAGGATTACGATGATTTGATAAAGAATGAAATTAGTTACACTACAGACGTTGTGTGGGTAGATGAAAAATCATACATTCACTTGGTATTGCAGGGAGATAGCGAAGAAACCTATCTATTGCCTCAGGTAGATTTCTTCGAATTGTAGATCACAGCTTTTGAATTTCGAACATAATCATTACATCTCCACTAAGTCTCCCGATGTATTCAAAACATATAGGTATATGTGTACGTATTAGGCATGTTTCAAATACTAAGAGAAGTGTCCAGAAGTGGACGATAAAACGGCCTGGTTACGATTACAGCTGCATTGGCATTTTTAAAGAAATCTTGGTTATGTCAAAGTCTCAAACATTTCCTTGTTTATCACTTGTGTCATAAAAATACCTTAACATACCTCAGCCCACCTATTTTCCCTCCCCTCTGGAATGCCTATGTTTTTATTACCCCAAGCATTTTATCAATTTCGCGTCGACGCGTGTTGCCTAGTACATGCGGAGTAGCGCAATATATTCGTCGAGTTTAATGCGTGAGACAAAGCGAAGCGTTCATAGCTCCCGCAGGAGCGTTTCGCCGTCCTGCTCACATCCATACACGACAAACTATTGGATATATTCGTGTTATAAGCGAACAGCTAGGTCAGCAATATATTTAAAATACCATCTGCGACTTTAATAGTATTCAGGGAAAAAAATGAGTGAAGTTGGCTTTATAAATTACTAAATCTGTCCGAGAATTCGTTCGCTTCCCGCTTATTATTTACCGCTGTAACTTACTACCATTACATAATTATCGCTGGGTCTAGATAACATTATTGTAATTTTAGCTTGATAATATTATTAGCTAAGTTTCGTCAAATTCCGTCTATGAGTTTTTGCACGATGCGCGTTCAGCAAACAGAAAACAGACATGAATTAAAAAGAAATAGATGTTGAACTAGAACAATGGTATTTATTAATTGTCGAAGCTTGTACATTTATTATTTTACAGTAGGTGGTTGGGGAGTATCTCGTAGGTTGATTTTTCCTGATTGTCTGACGACGGTCGGTTGCCTGTCATAATCGTAATCTCTCTGTGCCGGCGGTTCTTCTCCGTCGCCCTTGATGACGTTGTGGCCTTGACACTGGTTTCATTTGGCCTCACATTTAGCCTCACCACAAATTTAACAACAGCTAATTACTTATCACTTGAACCACCCCCTCCTGCTCGTATATATATCAACGCCTCTCCATCCCGCGGGGGCAAACTTTCAGTTAATTATACCTGAGGCCGATCGGCTAGCTGGACACAAGTTTGTGGTCGAGTCGACTGCGGTCCATGGACCTTCGGCACAGAATTATATACTATCTACCCAACTTTAAAATAAAGTGATTTATCGCTCAGGTATGGGTCAGAAAGGTGATTTTGTTAACTAATCAATTAGAGGTAACAGTGATCGAGGTATGCGTCGATATATTAATGCAGTGGCTTTCATTTTAAGTCAATGTATTTATTTGCGTAAAATTTGGTAAATATTTTTTTTTTTATATAAAATGGAAAGAAACTTATCTGGATCATAATATGTATCAAAACCCGTAACTCGTAGATTCAATTGACGTAAAAGCCATTTTGGTGAAAATACATATTACTGGTGTATATACCATAGATTTGTATTGAATTCAAGAGAAAAATTGACTTACGTCAATCAATGCTTTCTTAAAAACTGTATGGGGTGTAAACGCCGAAAAATAACAATTTTTGTGATGTAAAATGGAATTGTGATTGTGAAATTGGAATTGTGATGGATTGTGATGTAAAATACATAATGGAATTGATATGTAAATTGATAAAGCTCACAGAAAGACGATTATTCGTCTACACCATTATTTAATAGCTATAAAACAAGTTATATTAAAAATAGAATTTTTTGTTCATTATTTGCTTCCCTGAAAAGTGAACTTTGCTTTTTACGTCAATTGAATCCGCAACTCTCAAGATTTACTTTCTTTAATTGTTGAACATGCGAGATACTGATATATTTTCTTTAAACCTGCACTCAAGTCAGTGGAACTCAGTGGTACGAGCCCTGGATTTGAGCTCACGTCCTTACTAATGTCAGTCAAGAATAGATATTCTTAGGCTATCAGAATGTAACTTGTAGGTTTATTTATTGTAATTAAATCTAAAAGTGCGTGTGAGCTAATTTCTTCGGGATTCGCGTGAGGAAGACAAAAGCAAATCATTTCACCAATCATATCCCGATTAAGGCGGTCCCTAGACCTACAATGAAATTGTAATATATTTAATGTTATTGCACAATATTATTCATAAAGAAAACGGATGCAGGTCAATTCACAATGTGTTTTTTTATTGACAAAAAGCGGCAGGCGAACGTACAGTCTACCAGATGGTAAGTGGATACTGTTGCCCATGGACATCCGCAATACATGCCAACATCAGTCTAGAATGAGAAACGTTGGCACGCTCCCGGATGCGCTGCCTACCTTTGCAGATTAAGGAATGGATTGGGAGAAAGGGTTGGGAAAATGGTATATATTTAACCGATACTGCTAAATCAAACACAGCAAGGTACTAAGAGAAATAAAGTATAAGTAGAAAGTATATATGCAACTATGTATTGCGAGATAAAGTCTTCGGTAACCATGTCGAAGTAAGCTGGCGATACATATATATATATAATAGAAACGCAGCGTGGGACGCCCTTCGGCCTGGTAGACTGACGACTTGGAGAAGGTCGCCGGTAGTGGCTAGCTGGATGAGATGAGCTGAAGACCGAGTGCCGTGGCGATTCTTAGGGCAGGCCTATATTTAGCAGTGAATCGACACATGCTACCTATATACACAAACAAGAAAAGATAAATTTAAATATTACAACAATTAAAGAAATTGAACTGTTGTAACTTGTACATTTATTGTATTACAACTAATGTTTAATACTATGTATTACAACAACTATTGTATTACAATTTAATGTGTTCTTTGTATTAAAAATGTTAGGTCAGAAATAAGTTTACGCAAATCTCTTACCACCACTGCTTACGATTACAACGAAATAGACTTATTTTTTATTTACCAGTTTATGTCGTACCTGAAACAAGAATATTACCGTTAGTTACAAATGTTTAACTACCCACACAAAGAGGTTATACACTAAAAATAATTAACAATGTTTCATCACAATTTCCGTGCAAGTTGTCTTATGAAACCCCTAAATAAATCCTTTGTGTCGGGCAAACAAAATAAATAACGTTCTCAAGGCAGCCGGGACATCCTCGCATCAATTTATTTAAAAGGAAACAATGCGAAAGACGAAGGCGTCCCCGCGGCACAACCGCTCAACTCATTATTTTGAGAAAACGAGAACGCCAGTATCCAAAATTAAATAATACTTATTTTTAACGCGTTAAATACATTGTAAAAGGCCTATTCAGATATAAGCGATGTTTGCGTGGGTACGTGATAATTCTTACTTTCAGACATAGGCGATATTCACTAACCGCTTCGCGTAGTGATAAACCGCATACAGCGGCCTAGACCCAGAGTTAACAGTGTCGCTTATAACAATTGAATCAATACTTGTCGACATGTTAAAGAGATTGAGGCAAAGTACTACAGACATTTCGACATAGGAACAGAATTTGTAATAAATTTGATATTTCTAGTAGCGATTCAGATTAATGTGTCAATAAAACATACCTTTTACCTAATTAATCCGTTGTTTTATTTTCTATTTGTTTAAAATACATAAATAACAAAAAAATATAAGTATAATATATTTATAAAAAGATAAATTAAAAAAAAATATTTTTAAAGGTGTGATAACATATAGTTATACAATATTTTCTACATGATTGTACATCTTGATACGTACATATAGTCGTTGTGTTTGTACAAAGTTAACCAACACATGAGTGAAATATACTATACCCAAGCAGTACAATGCGTGCCTAGGCGATATTCGTTCTTCCTGGTGAATTCGCGCGACTTGACGATACTCATACAAAATACCCGGCGGGATATCGCCTAGACATTATCCGCGGGCGGAAGCGAGTAATGCTTATATAGGTGAGGCAGTGAAAAATTCCTTCAGAGAATTCATCGATTCCCGTCCCCAGGAGTTCTATAGCAGAGGCATAATCTACTTCTATTAAAATGGCAAAGGTGTATTGATAATAATAAAGGTGTATTGAATTTTTCCATATGAAACGGTAATTTCATAAGTAAAGACCTAATATAGAGAGGAATGTCTTGGCTGACTAATTAACGTATAGCTGAAACCGTTGAAGCTAAAAACATGAAATTTGGACACTAGCCTGACTTAAAGACTCACTAAGAAGGATTTTCTTGAAATTTAAAGGTGAAAAGGAGTGGTAAAGTTTGTATGGAAAAAAATATTTAATGATGCTATTTGCATGAAACGAGGTTTCCTTAAAGGTCGATGATATCTTTGCACATGCCCACATTCGTTATTTTTTCTCAATCTTAGTAGGTATCTATCACAATTGTCTATGGACATTAGGTACCTACTAATAGACGAAGCGTTTGATTCTCTGGCATCATTCTTCTATCAAAAAAAATCTTTCAGATGGGTTTTTAATGATATTTTAGCAATTGCTTGCGCCGAAATACGTGAGTAAGTACCTACATAAAAACCTAGCAATTCTTTCAAACGCTGGGCCGTAAAATTTCAGGGTCAGACGTAGGGTTCTCAAAGGATTACTTAAGGTTAACTAGAAATCCAAACTCTGTTGTTAAACGAAATTGACTTAGGCGACTTTGTTCGTGTTCGCAAATAATTAGCCTTTTCTGTGGTTTTGTTGGTTTATTAGGGCTTTTTGTAAGTTTTTAATCTTTAGGCTCATAATTGAATTTTTGAGATTATAAAGTCATAAATTACGTCACACGTTAAGGGAAAGTCATAAGTTTCGTGACGTCACATGTATAAATCTAAAGTATTAAAACTAAAGATCAACTCTAACGAAAAACTTTAAAATATTACCAACTCTATCAATATTATTATAAGGTTGTTTTAATTTAATAATTTCTAAATTTAAAATTGAACAATATGTGACGTCACACCAGGGGTGGGGGGGTCGCACAAATGTGACCACCTGTGACAAGAATGGGGGGGGGGGGGGACTCCAAAAATCATGAAATTCGTGTGACGTAATTTATGGATGGTCCCAAATTATATTTGTTGGCACAGACTTTTAGATGAATGAGGTTACAGTACATATAGGCAATTAAATTAAATTATATATTTATTTTCCATACATAAAATTCAATCACAATTTTCACGTACTAACGAATGAATACTTTGTAACCGTTCTCATATCATTGTTTATAACTTTTATTAATTAATTATTATTATTAATCTATGTTGTCCTACTAGGGAAATATGGCTATTTCGTCCAATTCTCTCGGTACACTTTTTATTTATTTGATAATTACGGTTAACAGATGTTATACATACTCGTATATGTAATTACTGTATGTTTGTGATAAGTCTTATATGAGCGTTTATTGACTTAGCTTTAGCTCCCGTATAGGATTTTTGTGATGACTGATTATATTGGGCTTAACGGTGATTCCCGTGGGAACTTTGAAATTAATCTAGTTATAAAAGTGCCCCAAATATTATACCTACACTACAACATACATAAACACACTGCACTACTACATAAACAACAATTACGTCAAGTTTCAATCAAATCCTTTCAGTGCTGTTTACTGGACGCGCTTTCAGTCAGACAGAAAAACACAATTTGTTGTTTGCACTCTGTATTCATGATGCACAATTAAATTGCTTTTTCAAAAATTATTTCATGTGTAGACACGGCTTTATTAATTAAATAAATGTAGTATTAATAATTGGTACTATATTTAATTATTAAATGGGTTTCGTCATGCACTTTGGCTTGCACATGAGGAAATATACATCTATATACATACATACACTTATACTTAATTTGATATATTAAAATTAAAGTAGTAATAGATGAATAACCACATAAATTTAGACTTATAATTCATACACACTGACCCCTTAACCCTAAAGTCACTTATCGTGGGCGTTTCCTCGCAACTTGTCAAAAAAGTCCTTTGCAAGAGATACGCGGTTTCTGCTCCGGGCAGCGGAGGAACATCAGTCATCCTCCGGTCCCTCGGGAACCGAGTTATTAAGCCCAAGAAAAGGCTCTACCACATAAATACAGCTTATAAAATTAAGCGTGTCCGTCCGCCATTGTGGAGGGGTAATATCAGAATATAATATGGCGTTTTGGAAAGTTATAAGTTGCGGGTTCCAAGTAAATTGATGGCGATGACGGATAATTCTGATAGATAGGTTTAAAGATTTTTATGTTATAAGAGGAATTTTTATGATTGTGCATGATGTTTTATTTGATTAAGTTAAGGTAACTTTTAATCAGTTATGTAGGTTATGCAGTTATGTTATAAGTTATGTAGGTAGCATGATTATGTAGGTAAGACATTGAAATAACGCAAATATTGATAATAGGTTATTTCATCATCGAGAGTACGCGTAGAATCGATTCTACCAGTTTTTACTCGTACAATAGGTTTTGTTTCATAACTTATTGTTCATTTCTAGTATATACTTTTATTCTACGCGAGTCTCTAGTGCCGCGCCGGCTCACTGCCCTGTACTAAGTAATGAGGGCTACGAACATTTCAGATAGAACAATAAAAGTTAACAAATGCTTGTAACTTTTACTCGTAATTTATTGCCTAAAATAATTTTATTTCTCGCGTGAATGGGTTTATGTATTTAAAATTAGTTGATGTGTTTCAGATTTTGCGGTTATTTGGCACGTTTTCTTATATTTTTTATAGAAAAACGCGGCAGGCGAGCATACAGTCCACCTAATGGTAAGTGGATACTGTCGTCCATAGACATCCGCGATACATGCTAACATGACAAACGTTGGCCCGCCCCCGGATGCGCTGCCTACATACACGTTGAATATTAGTAAATAATAATTATATTATTGTAACTTGTTTCAGCCTATAACGTCCCACTGCAGGGCACAGGCTTCACAAATTAAATCACTGGGGAGGTTCGGGCCATAATAAAACATGCATTAATTACCCAGTGCGGATTGGTGGATCACATACTCCAAATTTTTTTCTCAGGAGCATGCGGGTTTCCTCACGATGTTGTCCCATACCGCCGGGCTAGTGACATTTTTTGTAAAAATTCATTCTTGAGTAGAAACCCAGTGGTACTGGGCGAGGATTTGAACTCAAGATCACTCGAATGCGAGTAGTGTATAAATACCCCTGGGCTATCACCGCTCATAACTGTACGGTATTTTTTATTATTATTGTGATTATGACATTAATATTTTTACTATAGATATTATAATCGTATTAACTGAAGCTTTACATGCCCTCGAAAGGGAAAAATTGAAGAAAGAGAAGTGTTAGATATTCATTTTAAACGCGTTGTTAAATAATTTAGTTGATTACGGATTTGTTCATAATATTTTAATTAAAGAGTAAGTCTATTGACTTCGGACGCTTTATCTTTTCGAATCCGCCATCTTGACACTATTCATTAGTGTTCATTCTGATTTCCCCTCTTTTGGCGGGACGCGCGAGCATAGTTTTTAGAATTGGAATTTAATGTATTATTATTAGTGTTTGCTGTCAAAATTAAAGTATGTTGGCTGGAGAATTATAAGCTAGAATTATAAGGAGTTATAATTATAATTATAAGAATTATAATTATAACTAGCTGGAGAATTATAAGGAGTTAGATTTTAATAGAAGGAACAGTGTAAAAAACAGTGTAACAATGTAAAAGTGTGTAAATTAAAGGGAATCAAAATAGCAAAGAGCACTCGCAAGTACGACGCGCACTTCCGGCGAATGGTAGACGGGGGAGGGTGCACGCTGCAATCCTACAACCGCTAGGCGAATTCGACTAGCCACGTTACCTCCTCTCTCACCGAAGATTACCTTGAAATGTACTACATTTCTCACTTTATTCTATTTCCTCAATGTACGTAACGGTAGTGACTAAAATATGCCATTCACATCCCATCCTAACTTATCCCTTCCCATTTACCCAACCCATTTTCTCCAAATATATTCCTACATAAGCATCCCGGCTCGTGCCAACGTATCATTTGGAGCGATGGTAGCATGTATCGCTGATGTCCACGAGCCACAGTATCCACTTACCACCAGCTGGACTGTATGCTTGTCAGCTGCCTTCTTTCCATAAAAAAAAAATAACCGCGACGCTAGTAGGACCACGGTCAGGTGAATGGAAAAGGCCTGGAATGGGATTACGGCCCGAAAATTCCCTCGTGATAACTAGGATTATTAAGAGAGGTATGTGACTAACAATGGGACGTTACATTCCGATATCGATGGTACATGCTAGTACTATTTGTACTAAGTACAAGCCGTAATGATCGCGCCCGCATCGTTTGTCAATCGGGTAATTCGTCCGACGGCGCGATAATGGGACCACCTCCACTCGTATTTGCTGTTTGTTCGGATTAATTTACTACGGAACGTTATTAATGGTTGTGTGTGTGTGCTGCTTGCTGAATTATTTGCTAAGGTTTTATTGGTACATGATATAACTAGTATTTGCACGAAGGTTCGTTTGCGTTGGAGACCATAAGTTTATCATTTTGTCTAAATATAAAATCTGTCATCGCAATAACGCAAAACTTGGAGCATGTCACGCAATGCAACTAGCCCTTTCGGTGTCCACTGCTGGAGATGGGCCACATTGTCTTGTGCATAAAGGAAGGCCTTAAACAAGTCCACTCTTTTAGAGGTAGTGTAATTTCTCAGGGTTTGTGATAGAGGCCATTTTATCCTCTAGTCGCTATTTACGACTCCCACGGAAACATCTCAAATAAGTCTCGATATAAGTGGTATTATTTAACTGAATAAACTCCACAACTAAAACACGCCAATTCAACATAAATCCTAATAAAAATCCGACTTAAAAATACAAATGGCTTATAAACAAGATCAATTCGCAGAACGTGGACGTATACTAATGGAATGTAAAATAACCGATCGCTTTAGAATATCGAACCGCTTCGATTGGAGTTAATCCGGGCGTTCTACATTCAAACTATACAATAACGAATCAGAATAGACGTGTAGTACCAATCAACGTTGTAATCAATGTCGAGGGTTTCGAATGGGCCAATAGAATGTTACGTGATACTTGTATAAATTTTATATGGTAGCAAGTTGGATTATGACGTCATTAGAGCAGATATTTATGTTGACATTTTTATTTTACCCGCAGACAGCAAAGTTTTTAGATGTCGTACGAAGAATACCATACGATACCGTCAGCCTATGTTTCTCTATTGCTGGATATAGTGCTCTCCCAAAGTTCACCACCACACATGATACTTGGTTCTTCTCATCCAACCACATTTTCAACATTTTCAATCAAGTTGTCGGTTCATATGGCTGGAGGCCGTCCCACAGTGTGCTTCCCGGCACGTGACCTCCACTCGAGGACTCGTCTACCTCATTGGTTATCGGTCCTGCGGCAAATATGACCTGCCCATTGGCCAATTCAGCATGCTGATGCTGTGAGCTATGTCGGTGACTTTAGTTCTTTTATCCCGCAAAGACACTCCGAGCATAGCTCTGTCCATAACTCTCCGAGCGAGTTATAATAACTTACGGATCAAGCCCATCGTCAGAGGCCAGATTTCTGCACCTTACTGGCAGGACGCACCGATTGAAAACTTTCGTCTTCAAGCATTGTGGTGTAGGCGACGACGACGACGAATTGCCCAAATGCTGTCCAGTCGAGCTGAAAAGGTCTATCGACCTCTTTGCTGTAGTTGGACTTGCCTAGTCGGATAGTTTGTCCAAGATAGACATAATGGTCATCAACTTCGAGTGCCACACCTTCGACGCTTACCGGTCGCGGAAGTAAATGTTCATTGAACATGATTTTCGTCTGATCTAAGTTCATTTCGAGACCGTCGCTACCATCGGGTTCTTTAATTATATCGGCCATAATGTATTTCCTGTACACCTAAACATATCCATTAAACAAAGAAAATAACGATGGCCCATTGTGTTCGTGAAAAGCTCACATCGTTCATTTATTGATCGACACTCGACGGCAATGGAGAACACATTAATTATGTCTCTACTCATATCCTTCCCGACTACCTTCTTTTGTAACTACCCTCTGTTGTTATACATTGCCCGTTGCATAGACGGAGCTCCTTTCAGTTTCGCTTCGATTGTTCAATGTACAACGTGAGATGTGATTGTTTACATTTGGAAAATTGGTGGGGAGGTTACATATGATGTAATATTGTGCTCAGTGGCCCCGAAACAATGTTAAATGATCGTTTGATCGGCATTCGGCGTGCGTCGTCAACAGGAATTTTGTGACGTTCTATAGAAATATGTGTTGATGCTTACCTATAGGACAGTAATGATTACAGTCGTGAGGTAACGGAAATATACATGCATATATCATACATAATATATTGTAACGTTACGTATCGTCCACTGTGAGACATTGGTCTCATGCACATTGTCTTGTGCACGTGGGATGTATGGTCTTAAAACGTCACGCTGCGCGCTGGCCAAGCGAGTTGACGACTCCTAACGGTGTAGTCCCTCCGAGCTTGTGGCAGCTCTGTTATCTCTTAGTCCTTTCTTTTGTAGTTGTGCTATTTTAAAGCGTACGGTCTAAACCTAATGGTAAGCGCCAATCTTGGGTAGACATTTTAAGCTATTAAATAAATTTTAAGCGTTTTCAACCTTTGTTATCGTGGTACTCAGGCTTTTTATTTATTCTTCCGTTCAAAACCATAGCTGTGGTTACGGCGAGACTCACAATTTTAATGTATGTCCCTATCCGACCACGGTTGATTTAAGGGTGTAGATCGTGAAAATCACCGAAAAGAGTGTTACGATTTTTCATATTTAACCTATTTACATATGATTGATATCAATGATAATTTGTATATATTACAATCAAAGACCAATAAGTATGTTCATGCTTATATTAAACTCTTAAACCTAATAGTTGTTATATAATAAACGTCAACAAACGCACAAAATTGAGTAAAAATGCAAAAACATGACTTCGTATTTTTCAGATTTAACCCCATAAATCAACACAAATTGATAAAAAGAAACACTTTTTGAACACTGAAGAAACCAATAAGTATAGCTGTATACTTCTTTTTATACCTTTACAAACAAAGACTTCCTCTTTTAAAGCCCTAAAATCTAGATATATTTTAAGGTAAATTTTTCATACACAAATGTATGGGATAAAACGTTCGTTTCATTCGTGCAATCTCGGTGGTCTGCAGCGGCAGTTCCTTTCTGTAAGTGAACGCGACACCACGCTTGTCGGCTGCAGACAGCAGAATTACGTATTGTGAATTTGTGTTTTTTGTAAAAAACTGTAAGTATAACATTTTTATAATTAATTTATTTTCAGTTAGTAGAAAGTATCGATATAATGAATGTCTGAAAGAAAACCATGATGGAACTAGATATAAATCGTAAAAAATACAATATCTACACTAATAGGTATTATAAAGAGGAAAGATTTGGATTTTTGTATGTAACGAATAAACTCAAAAAGTACTGGACTGATTTTAATAATTCTTTTATCATTCGAAAGCTACATTATCACTGAGTAACATAGGCTATTTTTTTCGCAGGACTGATTGAATTTGAGTGGCATGCCAGGGAAAAGAAAGTTTTGTACGCATTATAAAAATATGAAAGCCAAAAGATCTCGGAATAAAATGTAAGTTCCTCCCTACTTATTTATTATCGCATTTGAACAGGGTACATTACAAAGCTAATACAATATGTCATATGATTTAGATCGCCCGATTCAGACATATACCTACAATAACATGTAAATATTGGTTTGTATTATCTATATCTATACTGATAAATAAAATTGAAGTATCTGTATGTAATATCAAAATAATAGGATTTTTAAAAAAAAAAAAGGCGATACGGAGTTCGCCGGGTCGGCTAGTATTGTCTAAATATCAAATTGTGGAAGTAGGTAGGCGACAGCGCAACTTTGTCGACATACCTATACCGCCAAACAGACGCGAGGCGCCTAGCGTCTGGCTTAGGGTTGTACAAAATAAATAAAAAGTGGATAATATTGATGAATAATATTTCCAGTATTGAAAATAAAGAAAACCTTGGGGCCGAGACTCTGAGCAACAATGCTACGCGCTGTATAGAGGTAAGTTGTTATACGTAATTCTTGTAGACTTGTTACATAAATAAACAAACTACTTAGTTAGTGATGGGCGAAGACAAAATCTCAATACCTACCTATAGATTTTTCTTGCAATATTTATTATTTTCATCGAGAGACAAACACCTTAGTACCGAAATACTTCTCAATTACTTTCTCAAAAGAAAATTTACGTTCAAATAGGTGACGTCATAAAAAAACAATACCTAATGCGTAAAGAAATTATAATTTCTATTCATCAGGAACCTAATATTGTATTAATTCTTTTGCATTTTTTTAAATTTTTAATTATTTTTTATAAAAAAAATCAAGCCATTATCTTTCTTTACAGGAACTAGTTATTGAAAACGACCAAGAGGGAAAGGTGGATGAAATGGAAGTTGGGCGTAGAGTTGTAGACGTTTCTTTTTTTTTTAAAGCTCTTCAGGCCATAGGGGACCACGGTCCAATGGATTGTAAGTTAAGTTACCTCAGTATAATAGGTGAAGTAAAAGTTGGTCTGGACTCAAAACTCATCATGAAATGTAGTATGTGTAGTATGAAATTTACTGTGTGTTTGATTGAAAAGAAAGAAGATAGAATGGAAGTGAATCATCAAATTGTATCTGGTATCATATCATCTGGTGGGAGCTACTATCAGTTAAAAACATTAACTGCCGCAGTAGCCCTACCAATCATGTCACCTTCATTATACAATGAAATTAATAATACGGTTTGCGATTGGTGGGAAAAGACAGCAGCACATTCCATGGCAGAAGCTGTCAAGGAAGAAGCGGAGTACGCAGTGTCTATAGGTAGTGTTGATAAAAATGGTACACCATTAATATCTGTTGCTGTTGACGGTTGTTGGAGCAAGAGATCTTATGGTAAGAATTTTTCCGCCTTGTCCGGCGCAGCTGCGATAATTGGCATTAAAACTAATAAAGTATTGTTTTTTGGAGTTAAAAATAAATACTGCGTAGTTTGTGCACGAGCCGCAAAGAACGACAGTCAGCCCTCGGAACACCGTTGTTTCAAGAATTATTCGGGATCATCTACCGGTATGGAATCGACCATAATAGTTGAGGGGTTTAAACGTTCCATTGTTGATCACGGTGTAATTTATAATAAATTTGTAGCAGACGGCGATTCCAGTACTTATAAAAAAATATTAGATTCGCGACCGTACGGTAATTTAACAGTAGAGAAAATTGAATGCAAAAATCATCTTTTACGAAACTACTGCAATAGCTTGGAGAAACTGTCGAAAGACACTAAGTATCCTTGCGAATTGCGGAAATTCCTAAAAGAAAGGTATTTGCGTTTAAGAACGGGTGTAAAATGCGCTATTAAATATTGGGGCGATCAAAATCAGTCACTCGAAGAAAAAATAAAAAATCTTAGTGAAGATATCCTAAATGGTCCACAACACGTATTTGGTAATCACCAATATTGCAAGGAGTATTTCTGTAGACCTGATACTCGTCGAATAGAACCTGTTGGGTTGCTTCCAGCAATTGTTGGATGCGGATTAATGGACGCGGTACACATTTTAAGTAAAAGACTGTCATATCATTCTAGAAGTTTAATTCATAATTGTACAAGTAATATAGTTGAAAGTTTTAACGCAGTGATTGCCAAATTAGTAGGGGGTAAGCGTGTAAATTATTCTTCCCGTGGTTCTTATGCGGGCCGATGCGCAGCTGCTGTTGTGTCTTTTAATACAGGATCGATTCATAGTAAAACTCATGAAGTAATATTTAAATCTAGTCCTAATCCTTTGATCGCGAAAGTGGAAAATTGTAATCGTAGAATCCGTTTAATTGCTAAACCTAAATTAAGATTGAAAAAGAGCCACAGCGCTGTATCGAAAGACGCTCACTATGGACCAAACTGCGAAAAACCTGATCTGAGTCCAGAATTATATGAGAAAGCCAAGTCATCTTTTTTAGCCGATTTAAAGTTGTCTTGTGCTGAAAGAGAGGAGCTTGAAAGGTCGACCCATTTGCAAAGAAGTAGTTCTGAGTGGATGAGTACAAGGAGAAAATTACTAACCTCATCATCGTTCGGGGAAGTTTGTAAAAAACGAGAGAGCACAAGTTGTGCTGTTCTTGTTCGTAAAATCGTTTATGGTAGTAATATCTCCAGTTTGCCTGCTGTACGGTACGGTATCGAAAACGAAGAAACCGCAATTAAACAGTTAGAAATTCAAGAGAATATTAGTATACAAGGTTGCGGTTTGTTCGTCGACGATCAATATGAATTTCTTGGTACTACACCAGATGGCATTTATGCAAACGGTTTAATTGAAATTAAGTGCCCACATTCTTTAGCTGGCATGACTCTTGATGAAGCAATGGCCAAACATACCTTTTGGGTTAAGGACAAGGCTTCCAAGGGTTATGTCATAAATAAAAATCATAACTGGTATTTCCAAATTCAGGGACAGGTACATATTACTAAAAGAAACGTTTGCATGCTTGGCATCTGGTTTGGTGCTACTGTACCTATGAAAGTTTATATTATAGAAAAGGACGACAAATTTTGGGAGGAGAAAATGGAGATGAAATTAGTTAGGTTTTATTACGATTGCCTACTTCCAGAATTAGTTGATCCTCGGCAGTCACGAAGCATGCCCATTCGTGACGCGCCCAGTATCATAGAGGCTATGAAAGAGAGGAAAGAAAGAGCTTTACGTGTTATGAAAGAGAAGAACGCCTAATGATTTTGAAAGATACAGGTAACTTAACTACCCAGCCAGTCGATTCACGTAAACACGCCAGTCCAAAAGTCGTTTTAACTTAGGAACTTAGAAATCGCCTTTTGGTTTTCTGTTTTAAACGCACTTACTTATCTAGTCTTGGATTGTCATAAATCTTCCAATAGCTCAATTACTATACAATTTCTGAGTTACCTGGTGTAAAGAATCATAAAAATTGGTTCAAAAATACAGCGAATTGAGAATTCTCCTTTTTTTAAGTCGGTTAAAAGGGCTAAATTTGCAAAAAACGAAGTGACGTCACTGCGCTACGGTTTTTATTACTTACGTGAATCGGGCAGCTGGTAACGTTTTCATTCTGATAGGTTTTGTGATAGCCATTGATTTTATCATCAAATTAGCAGAAATCAGAACTTGATCCGTAATCGAATGAAAAACCATTAGAATTTTGAACTCATATTTCGTTATTGTTTAATTACATACTTTTAATTAGTATATTAATAATTTACAAACTTCTGTTAAAATTAGTAAATAAATGAATTATTTACTAATTTTTGTACAACCCTAGCACGCTTTTGAGATAGCGAGTAATGGCGACTCATATTTGTTATTGTGTAGTAAATAAATCATTTTTATACTTGTGTTTCATTTATTGACATTTTTTTTAAAACCCTAGGATTTTTTTTAGATATCGACGAGGTGATCGTAAACAAAAAGTAAGTATTTGAGTTTACGCAATAGGCACATTTCCTTGCGTAGAGATAAACACACTTCCTACTGAATTTGCAATTATTTTATTGAATGAATATTTTACGAATTAGAATAAATTTTGGTAGTGAAATTACAAATAAATAAATAGTTGGAATTTTAGGTAAGTAGAATACAAAAATGTCAGATGTCAAATGATAGAAAAACATAAAAATTGTGTCTCAACTACTCTTATTAATCTATTAAAAAGAATCAACAGCTAGTTTCCAAAAATTCAACGTTATTGTTATGCTGTAAATATTCAAGTTCAATAACAATTTCTCAACGTGGAACGTTTGTTGCAAAACATTTTGAAAATCGCGCTCTCTAGGTCATTCATCCGCCCCGTCGGATGTTACATTAAACTTTGGCGCTGCGGTCGCTCGAAATCGAGATCTCAGGCCAACAATCTACACCCTTAACTGGACCGGCTGTTATACAAAATAAATAAAATCGAGAGAAATTGTTTAGATAACAATTATTATTTTATTATATTTCCAAGAATACGGCAAATAACAAAGACGTAATATTATGTAGTAAATATGTTATGTTCATAAACATATGACAAAATTGAAGGCCCTTAGGGACGAAATTACATTTTGCTCTGACCTGAAAAGGCCTTCTATTATCGGAACTGGGACTAAGCCTTACAGTAAAAACGTTTTTTATACAATTAGGCGTAGTGAGACAAGACCTGATTATAAGTGATACTTTCCTCGTGACTCGCAGCTCCTCAAGTACGTAACTTAAGAAAACTGTGTACATAATTGAGTAACTGGACAGCAGTGTACCTGTATTGCTGTAACGACCCTGGAGTCACTCTAGTTAGAACCATGCAGTTCTTCAAATGCCGCGCGGTGTAGACCGGTTTTAGAATAGACCACACCATCTTTTCCCGAGGGTGTTGCAAAAGGCTACCAAGGGATAACAAAACAACTACTACAAACTCTGAGGAACCACACAAACTCTTAAAGAGTGGACGCGCCAATGCACTCGGTCAGCGTGACGTTTTAAGGCTATACACCCCCTTTGGACAAGACAATGTACATGAGGAGGCCCATGTTCAGCAGTAGATAATAAAAAGGTTGGTGACGTTGTTCAAAGAGCAGACCCAGCATAAAGCTTCAAAGATGGCCCAAAGCATTCAAAGAATACATAGACCATAGACTACACGCTCTCTTGTCAGGTGACCTCGGTAAGACGCACATTCACGGCCGCAGGTTATGAACAGTTAACAAGTACAAGAAAGGCGGCAATTTTGCTAAATCGTGTTGGTGATCAGGCTCTTGAATTATATTTGAACAGTTTAAAAAAGAGCGATTCTCCAAAATATGAAGATGTTATCGAAGTGTTTGATGATTATTTCACGCCGAAACAAAATTAAGTTATTAATAGTTACAATTTTATCAAAAAAGTACAAGAGAGCGTGTAGTCTACGGCCATAGGGTGGTAAGCACTCGTTTGACAAAACCACAGACAATACACTAACTACATTTCAAAATCTGATCCGTTGTGTTTAGAAGTCACTTTGGTATAAAACGTCTCTATAAGATCGGCTTAGTGGATGATAATATCTGCAGAGTCTGTGATGAGATGGAAGAGTTCGTGATGCACCTACTGTCTAAATGTGACGGATTGACAAGATACGCAGAAAGACTTCTACAGTACTGACGGATATCCTGAAATATGTGAGAATTATCTTTAGAGAACAAAAATGGAAGGTAGGGTCAAGGAAACACAAGAAATCCCTTTGGGACGAAGTGATCGGGAGTTTAGAATGGTAATTACCCTTGATAAGGTAAAATGTAGGGGCAGAGTGCATGCTGTATTTCCACAGCCGCTGGGTGCACTCGACGGCCCCTCTCCCACTGGAGACTACCTTGAAATGTACTGCATTTCCTACTATATCGTATTTCTCCAATCTACGTACGTGTTTCGGTAGTGAGTGAGATATTTCAGAGTCCATTTCCATCCCATCCTATCCCTCCTAATTTTTCAACTCTTTCTCCAAATCAATTCCTACATCCCAAAAAGTAGGCACCGTATCCTGGGGCGTGCCAACGTTCGTCATTCTGGACTGATGTTAGCATATATCGCGGATGTCCATTAACGACAGTATCCACTTACCACCGGGTGGACTGTATGCTCGACTGGCGCCCTTTTATGAAATAAAAATAAGATACTGTGTTTACGGCGTAACCTCTTTTGCGGTTATTATAGCTGATTGATAGCTTTCATGAAACAAAAACGCGTTGAAAGTAAGGGTTTCATGTATAATCGTACCTAACCTACACGTGAATACTGACCTCCTCAGAAGAAATGATATTAGTATATAACACTTTTAACGAAAGCACTTTTAACGAAACGACATTATATTCAGAAAATAAAGATAATAAACAATGGTTACCATAGTTATTTTTATTGTTTTTAAAACTTTTAAACCTTTTAAAAAAGGTTGTAACTATTTTTTTTTAAATTAGTGAAAATTTTACTTTGTTTTTTAATTTTTCTCGAATGTCATCAAAATACATTTCTGCCTCTTTTCTAAGGACAGCAGAATAATTCTAAACCTTTATATAATAGTTGGTAGATGAATATGAAACACGAAACAAAATACGTAGGTATTTTTTAAATCCACAACTCGGTAAAAGCATTCCCGGTTGCCGATTGAAATTGTCATGTGACATTTAAATTTTGTTTTAGGGTAAACTGTACTATTGTTGACACCACTCAATAATGCCCTACTCTAGATTCATCAGGTCGACTGTATCTTTGAGTTGAATATAATTTTGAAGCTTAAATCTACAGGATCTAGAGCGAAAAGGTAAAATGGCCTCAACTCTATATTTGACCTTATGCCTCTCACTTCGAATTGGTGTTTGTTTGAATTTGGATTTTTTGCAACGGATTCCAAAAAAAGCTACTAACTTTATTTCCATGTATAGAATAATTAACACAGTGGGACTTTCGAAAATATCAGTCTGAAATTCCTGTGTACATAAATTTGCTTTTATTGAAGGAAGGCGGCGGACGAGCACACAAGCTATGGATACCATCTATTTGAGGCCATCGATCGATTAGGGCACACATGTTACAGTCTAGTAGTGTTCTATGTTCAGTAGCTCTCAAATTATTTAATTTGTGTTTTGAAAACGTAACATTCTTATTACGTAGTACTTAAGTTTCAAATTTAACTTTTTAATTAACCCCTCCTCATTTGCTTCACAAAGAAAGTTGCCAACCACGTTTCTTTGATAAGAACGTGTGATGTGTCATCTAGTCTACTTACATATCGATAATGGATACCCATGTATTGTCTGTGGTTTTGTCAAACGAGTGCTTACCACTCTATGGCCATAGACTACACGCTCTCATGTCAGGTGACCTCGGTAAGACGCACATTCACGTCTAATATTAATAAATTACTTAGTCACTGTTATTAGTCTTTTAATGTACATAACATACTAACTAATACACTGTCAGCCTGTCACTCACTACCGAATGTACTAATGTACTTATACATTGGAGGAAAAGTATAAAGTGGGAAATGCGGTAAGTACATTTTACTGTAGTCTTAGAAAGTGGGTTAACTTGGGTTAACATATCGAGTGTGCTGAGTGGCTGCGGGATAGCTGCGTCCATCCTCCCATTCCTACACTGCACTTAACCTTAACACTTAAGTGTTATTCAAAATTTTAACATGATAATAACTGAGGTCAATATTAGTATAGTTTACCCTACCGTCCACTAATACTGTGAAAATCGTAAAACGGACAAAAAATTCAGCAACATTTCGAAAACAGAAATCCGGGAATAGATTGCCAGAATAGCCTGTGTTTTTGTAATAGCCGTTAAATGTCAGTGTTTATTCATTCAATTTATGTGCAGAATTTACCATAGCGTATTTTTTAATGAATAGTCCAGTTAGAGTTTGCACCCATGCGAGTAATTCATTACATTGTTTCATACAAAGACTATTAGTATTTGGAGCGCGCATCCGCTCATTTAGTACACTGATGTCTTGTAAACTAAAATCTTCCAAAGGAAACTACAAGTAGTGTAAACCGCATCAAAATCTGTTATAAGCGTTATAAGCGTACAAACAAATACACACACACACACTACACACCCTCACACTGGGTACAAACTCACACACAACACACACAAACGCACACACCAACGCAAACATTATTAATAATAAAGATTCATCCTTTACTTGCCCACAATCTACTAATTACTGTACTTAATGTCAGTGTAATCGTATTGGCCATTAGCATTGGCAACATAATTGTTAAACAACATAAGTTACATAAAAGGCTGTAGATTACATAAATAAATAAATAAATAAACAGACAAACGAGCAGGCGGATGTTATCTATAAGTACATCTATACATAAGCTATACAAAGCCTATGGGTGTACATGTAACCAAACAATTTTTGGAATTTTTGTCTGTCTGTCTGTCCTTCTGTCTTTCCGTTTATCTGTATGAACTTGTATCACACAAAAACTACTGTACGAGTATAAGTTTTAATGAAACTTGGCATATTTACAATTTATGAGCCGGGTTAACGTTTAAGATATTTCCTAACCAAATCAATTATAAAGTGCCCACGGGAATCAAGCGCATTACGTATACTCTAACAACGGTGAGAGTACTTTGGTAGGTACTGTACCCGGTGCGTTACTAGTACCTATCTATACTATTTTTCCACTTGCGGCACACTTATTTATATTTTTTTCTAAATTCGGCGGCACTCCTAAATTAAAAGTATAGGGATTGCAAAAAACCTATAAAAAATACGAGCATTCTACTAATTTACCAGTTAAAAAGTGGAAAACTTTAATAATGAAAACAAAAAATAAGTAAAAACGCTGGAAATTTGTCACGCTCGTTCCCTTAGTCACACCTGCCTATTCAGATTCAGATTACACTGCGGCACACCTAGCATCGTCTCATGGCACACCAGGGTGCAGCGGAACACCGGTTGCGGAGCACTGCCCTAAGATTTTAAGATTATTGCGAACAAACACACCGACAGGCAGACAGACATGTGTTTATACACCTCTAAATAGAGATAAAGCTATGGAGAATTACCATTTTCATTGTCTCGTCAATTCTTTACAATATGAGTGTTAGTGGAATGTATATGTGTGCGAGCTAGTAATCCAATCACTATTAAACTGGAGTGGTTGGATTTATGGGCCACATATGGCTTCCGCGGCGTTACGCGCGTTTATTGAAATTAGTAAAAATGATTGAACCTGGTTTTATTGCGGGAGTGAAATTAAAGGGAAATAAAATTGTTGTAAGTTATGAAGGTATTCCTTGAAATTCAAGTAAGAATATTGTTTTATTTTAAAGCCTATAGTCCACAATTTTAATGCACTTTATCGTACAACGGTAGCATTTTCTAAACCTTTGCGATGAGAGGTATAGGTACATATGTAATTTAAGTCATAATCCTTTATTTACATTAATCTACTTAGTTGATTAGTTATATCAGTTATATATTTTTATAGAATATATGGCAGACACATGATGGTATGTGGTCACCGCCGCCCATGGACACCTGCAACACCAGGCGGTATGCGGGTGCACTGTCGACCTTGTAGAATCCTGTTCACAGCCCTCTTGAAGAGCCCCATATCATAGTGTAACAGAAATACCTCAGCTGGCAGTAAATTCCACAACTTTCGGGTTCGCGGTATAAAGTGTCTTTTTGAGCGCACTGTACGCAGCGACTATGTCAAGGAAGTGCGGATAAACCGCACGACGAGGACGAGCGGTGAGATGGTAAAAACCCGAAGTTGGCATCAAATTGAAGCTGTTCAATGAAGAGCTATCTTCAGAGCATTCCCCATTATAAAGGCGGTAGAAAATGCCGAGAGACGCAACATCTCTACGTATGCTGAGCGATTCTAAACCATCTGTGAGAGTGGGATTGTCGACAGTGGTCATGGTTACAAGGAATGCATAAACGGTGTCATTATATGTATATTATACTAGCAAAACCCGGCAGACGTTCTCCTACCATAAAAGTTGATGTACTGCAGCGCCATCTATTGGCGAGTTACAACAAAGTCGATAGCTCGAAAATATTCTCCGTGCTCAAATATCTATGTATACCAATTTTTTTATAGACTAGTGGGCGGACGAGCAAGTGGTCCCACGTGATGGTAAGTGTTACCGTTGGGCTTCGTGGGGCCGTGGGTAGTAATGTCAGTGGGGATCGAGTTCCAGAGTGTGACTTCCTCCGCGGCGAAGGAGTTTGATAGGAACACAGTAGAAAGGGATTTGGAGGACAGAATTGTCGACAGAGCGAAGAAAACGGTGGGATTGCAGCATGTATCTTCTCCCTCTATTTTCCAGACCTAAGATCCTATAATTCGAGAGATATGTAGATACCAAATATAACTTAAATTTTAAGGATGATAGCGATACGCTGACTTAAGTAGGTGCGTTTAATTACAAGATAAGACGTTAAATTTTAAAACACCGACACAAAGTGTCCACGCAATAATTTCTGCGCATTTGAACTCGCTATCTGACTGTCCGATCTGCAGTCCCCTAATAATTGCACAAGATGTGAATCGTGGTCGAATCAATTTGTCAAATTACGTTCCAAATGTGGCGCAATAAAGGCGTCCGTAACAAGCACAGACAAGCCGAACTAACAGTACATACAAGGAAAAGTATCGACACTGACAAATAAAGTTAGAATACCTCCAGAACTATGGTCGGTTGGATTGGATTGGAAAATGAGAAAACATTTTTGAAAAAAAATGTCTAGACAAAAATTACAGTGCTTTTTGAGCCCAATTCAACAACGTAACGTTTGTATACAACGTGTCAACGAAATAATGCAAAACCTAACACACGTCAACTAATTTAAAATACATATAACTTCTTCTTGCAAGAAACAAAATTATTTTAGGAAATTTTAATCAAAGGAAATTGTGAAAAGTTACAATCATATTGTAAGGTTTTGTTGTTCTACCTAAAAGTGCTTATTACTCAGTGCAAGGTATTAACAGGGCGCGGGGGAAGACAGCGCGCAGCATTTACTTCGTAACTGCGCGTAGAATAAAAGATATGCTAGATATGAACATTAAGTTATAATTAAATCTCTTTTGTAAAAACTGCTGGAATCGATTCTACTCTCGAAAATGAACAACCGATTTTCCGTTTTCCGTTATTTCAGTGACACATTGTATATTGGCTTTTGTTGGCTTATAAATCTTATGTTGTAAATTAGGTCTGAACGCGTAATTAAAGTCAACTCGTGACCACGGCCGATGTAACCCGTGCCGAAACGTAGTTTTTTTTTTTTTTATAGAGAAGAGGGCGGTCGAGCAAGCGGTCTCACGTGATGGTAAGTGTTACCGCCGCCCATGGACACCTGCAACACCAGGGGGTATGCGACTACGCCACCGACCTTGTAAAACCCTATTCACAGCTTTCTTGAAGAACCCCATGTCGTAGTTTAATGGGAAGACCTCTTGAGGCAATTCGTTCCACAGCCTACAAATAAAAGGTCAACAAAAACGTTTAATTTTACTTGTTTAGACCCGATTTACAATATAAAATGCGGACAAAACGCGAAAGTTTAAAAATTTATAATAAAAATCTCATTGATTTTTTTTTTAAATTTACTCAGTAAGTATTTTGGAACTACAAACCAATTTAACTCATCTCTGAACTGAACCGTAAGAATATAGATCACAAACTACTGTTTACTCGCTATATTCCCATATTTAAATTTCAAAAATTATCGGTATTTTGAATCCTTTTAGTCACCCTTTGTTAAAATGTAGTGAAATATTTCCGAAATTCGAAATTAAAAACTACATACATCTTTGTGCCTACTTTATACATTTATTTAAAGAATCCCTACTGCTCTTACCTATATCGTGTTTATATTCTGAAATTAATCTCCTCGGTCCGTTGCGATATCCTTACATCCTTCTCTTTCTTTCACACTGTTCGAAGTGAGACGAAAACATGGCCGGTCAGTCAATATAGATTGAACGGTTTCGGATTGAAGGTGCTTGAGCACGTTATACGTTGCGTGCTAAACTAAGGCCAACCAGTGACGACCGCTATGACGGTTGAATGCTCGTGAAGTTCCGAATTTACCGTCGCCATTTCTCTTAGGCTCTTCTTCTTTGGTTGGCAATCACCTCCGAATATTTTGTCGTGTCTTTCGCGAGGCGGCACTTATAATCCCAGTCTACTTCCGTTTGTTACCCAGCCATTACATTTTCCTGCGACCAACAAGTCTCTTTCCACCGATCTTGCCCATCATAATCAGTTGCAAGAGTTCGTACCTTTCGTGCCTTAGCACGTGACCCAGATACACAACTTTTCGACACTTGACGGTCTGCAAGAGTTCGCGTTAATGTCGACAGTAATTACAAGTATTCAAACGTCATTGGTTGGCCTTAGTGTAATAACTTGACCAAAATCGCTGGTTGGGTCTTCAACGTACCCCGATTCATAATCCAGGGACAGATGTAGTTGAATGTCGGCAATTAATAGGGGTTTAATGTGTGTAATCCGTGTAATAGGTTTAGACCTAGTTTATAATTAAAACGTGATTCTGTGGTTTGATTATTTTTTCCCTCGATAAGTTTGGATTCGATATATACGTCTTCGAATATCCTTCGTAAATATAATTTTATTATGTAGATCAATGTATTTTTATTCATTGATGTTTTATTCTTATTTAATTTTTAAATGAGTCTTTGGCGATATTTTCCACCTATGCTATAAAATACAATCTTTATCTTTTTAATATAAGACCTTTCATTCTCTTCGTAACCTCTACTTTTCTATTTATTATTTATTAATGGATCTGTTTCACCAAGAATCGCTTGAATACCTAATCTAGGATTTTCTTTTATAGCTTGAATTGTCATATATTTTATTAACTTAGTATGACAGCAGTAATAGGCGAGCGGCACAGCCCCGAAAAATCTTTTATAAATCGAAAACAGTGACCAATTCCGTCCTAGTGGCTGATTATGATATATTTTAATAGAACGTAGAATGTAAATGTAAACACAAAAACTTATTTGTGTGACAATCGGGTTTATTATCAAAAGTAAAATTAAAAAAACGATTACTGCAGATTTATTTATTATTTTATTATATTGTGAACATGTCCAAAATATCTCTTATTTATTCGTTTATTTCTACTAGCTCTGTTGTCTAGTTCAGTTGGTTGAACTAGTGTTATCCTATTAGTTCAATCAACTGTGCTAGACAACTGAACTAGTGGGAACAAACGTATTTATTGACCGTAGAACATAATATACCTGCGCATAGCCGTCTTTATTCACATCACAAAATTAGAATAATAATGGACATGAATAATGAGGGTCATATACGAAGGGAGGTCCGAAAGTTTCCGGCCTGACAAAGAAAAAGGACACCCAAGTTCATGAAGCTGTTTTTATTTTTCAATATTCTATTCTATTTTATTCTGTTTGAATACACTTTTCGGATCGTTTAATTAGCATCTCTATCTCAGTATGAAAATAGTCAGAATGGGCGAAAACCGCAGCGGTCACTTCATCATCAGGGGATGAAATCTTCTACTCCATAAGTCTGCCGTGAGTTTTGAGAACAAGTAGTATCACTGGGAGCCAAGTCAGAACTATAGAGTGGGTGGCGAATTTTTGTGAAATCACACTATGAAATAGCCCTTATTGCAACTGCGGCGACGTGGACTGGTGCATTGTCATGGAAACGCCGCACGCACATCTTTGCTTAGTTTTGCACGCACATCGACGACGTTTCCGCTTGATTATTTTTCGTAATTGCTCTATAAAGTTAGCATAAAGGCTTCCAGTCACCGTAGTATTACGTTTTTTTTTGTCTATAAGCAATCATCATCATCATCTCAGCCCTTGGACGTTCACTGCTGGACATAGGCCTCCCCCATTGTCCCCCATTTAGACCTATCGGCAGCGACCTGCATCCAGCGGGTGCCCGCAACCTTTATAGCCTTTAATATGCTTTGACAATTCCAGAATATCGAAGCTATATTCTTTTTGGTGGGCTGAGTTAATTTTACATTTCTAGGCGGTGCTTCACCAGAACGACACCACTCCATTGACTCCTTTTTGGAAAGGTGATCATAGAAAAGAACCATAGTTTCATCCCCAGCAACAATTGACACCAAAAATCCTTTTCGTTTCTCTGTAAGGGCTCTGTTAGGCACACAATTCGTTCACTTAGCTGCACACTTGAAAGAAGTTTTGCCAACCTGAAGTTTTGGTTGAAAGAGGTGGGTACCTCGCACTAACTTTATTCATACGCAAACGCTTATGAACAATCCTAAGGACTGTAGTTTTTGAAAGTTCAGTCCTTGCTGCTATTTCTTTCGTCTTTAGCCGGTGCGGTCGCTCAGTACTTCTTCTTCCACTAATTTGATGTTGTTTGGAGTGATAAATGGAGTTGTTTGGAGTGAGTGCCCCAACGGGACGATCGGAACGACGTTCGTCTTCGATGGACTTTAGTCGGCAACGAAATTGCTTACACCAATCCCCGTACATATTATCCAACCTTTGTTTAATATTGGTCAGGCTAACACCTTCCTTTGTAAGGAACTTAATCACGAAACTTTATTCCAGTTCAATAATTCTGCAACTTCCTCTTGTTTTAAGATAAATGTTGGATAAATGACAATCACAATGACGTATAACTTGTTTTTTATTGACATCTAGAAATATATCAGACAAGAAACTTTTTGACTTCCCTGATATCTACTTATTGATTGCTTTTTTACACTAATGTTTCCTTATTTTCATGAAACCGTTGTTGGACATAGGTTATAATGGACACAGTTCTTCAAATATAGTTCAGTGATCTTTTACAAAATAATAACTATTTAAAAAAAATTATACTCTTTGGTAAATTTCCAAATACGTATATTTTTCTTACAATTTTCGCATCATAATGCCGTAATTGGAATTGAGTTTCCATTAGTTGTATATTATACACCTAAATGTTGCCAGGAACTCATAACACCAACGCGACTTTAATATAGTTTCGTGGTCTGACTTTATTTCAAAGAAATAATATTATGTTTCGTGGTAGAATCGTATATTAGGAGAAAAAAAGAATAGAAAAGCATTTCCGCTTCTCATTATTTAATCATGAAATACTGAAAGTGGCATCAAATCGATTGTATCAAAATTAAGGTAGGTCCTCTTGTGACAATATGGTTATGTGTACTTACCGTTAACTTTGGGTTGACATTTGTAGTAATTAACAATTGTTTATTCCAATTATTGAAAAATAGTTTGTTTAGTTGATCATGTACTGCGGTCCATTTAGTTTTTTTTTTTATGGACGAAGGTGGCAGACGAGCATACAGTCCACCTCATGGTAAGTGGATACTGTAGCCCATAGACATCCGTGATACATGCCAACATTAGTCCAAAACGACAAACGTTGGCACGCCCCCGAATGCGCTGCCTACCTTTGGATATACGAATGGATTTGGAGAAAAGGTTAGGGAAATGGGGAGGGATAGGATGGGAATGGGCTCTGGCACATCTCACTCACTATCGAAACACGTACGTACATTAGGGAAATAAGATAAAGTGGGAAATGCAGTACATTTCAAGTTAGTCTTCTGTGAGAGAGGGGTGACGTGGCCAGTCGAGTGCGCCCAGCGGCTGTTGGATTGCAGCGTGCACTCTCCCCCTCAATATTTTTTTTTTATAATATCAATAGTATTTTTTTGGTGCTCGTTTTAAGCCTTAAAGTATAGAACCCCGATTTTAAGTGTCAGTCGCCAGAGATGCATGCTACTGCTTTATAGTCCTGGGTATTCACGACTCCTCGGAGTGTTTCGGCTCACTTAATCCGGCTCCACTCGCGGATCCGACTCCTCTTAACGAATCCTTGACTCCATTGATTCACCTATTTATATTTTATAAGAGCCTGAGAGCGACTCATTCACTTTGCATCATGTTCGTTCATGTAACTCAGCAATACAAAAATGAAAGGAGAGGAGGATAACTCCTCAGAGTCGATAATAGTTAGGCGGAATAATTTAGTTTCGGTTTCGCTCGCGGTTTCGGATTTGCTTTAGATATATGTATAGATATTTATTTATGTAATCTACAGCCTTGTAACTTATTTAACAAATATGTTGTTAGTGTTAATGTGGCCATTAATACAGATTATACACTGACATCGATTGTCGGCAAGTAGATGAATTTTTTATTAATAATAAATAGGTACATTTTGATTTGTGTTTGCATTGGTGTGTCAGGGTGTGTGTGCTCGTGCCTATGTGTATGCCCCACTATGAGAGTGTGTATCTATGTGTGTACTTATTTAAGATGACCTTTAAAATATTTGTGCGGAAATGGATATTCGGAGATATTTTAATGATTTTGATGCATTTTTATGATTTCCGTTTTTAATTTTTTCTTACTTAATAAAAATTATTACACAATACTTATTTAAAAAACTGAATGGTGTTTTAAATTAACTTACTGGTTATTCTTAGCCTTGTAGGAATGTTTTATCGAAATTTCTTGTTATCATCTGCGTAATAAGTAGGAACATTTCCAAAAACTGTTTCTAAGAAAGATGAAAATTATATTTATCAGAAGAAGTTTAGTTTAATGTGTCTGGAAAAGCTTACCTTGAAAGCCTAATTATAATACCCAAGTTAGAACATTAAGGGATTTTATAGACTTAGCGCCTATGTTCAAAATATATAATTTTGAAATGAATGGGAAAGTGAGAAAAGGTCTGAAATACGTATATCTTGTGTCGTACTTCACATTTATTAAGATCCCTCTTCAAGGAACTACTTGTTTGATGATTCTTATCCGTTGCTAAGCAAACGTCCTACGCAATAATAAATCAAGCATCGTTGTGTCTAATGTGGCTTTGGCCAAAACAAAGAGTGGTCTCATTTGCACGCCTCTTTTGAACTGCAAAGACTGAGACAGATAATTATTTTAGTTCAATCATGATTCTTTAACAGTGCCGGCCTTAGCGGTTTTGCCGACTTGTGCAAGATATTCGATTGTGTCTGCGCCCGTCTGCAGTGTATAGCGCCCGTCTGCAGTGTATAGCGCCTCCAATTCATGGCGCCCGGGTCTCCGACGCACTGGATGGCCTCAAGTTAAAACTGTTAATATTTTCTTAGGTTTTCGCGATTACTATACATAGCAATTAAACAACTTTAACGGTTTAAATCGCGTATATTTGACATTATTTATATCCCGACGTTTCGAACACTTTGCAGTGGACGTGGTCACGAGGTGACTAATTGATTTTATTTGTCACTTGAGTTATTAAGAAATTATTTGGACTACCGTCTAAATTTTTTTTTTTTTTTTTTTCAAGTGACAAATAAAATCAATTAGTCACCCCGTGACCACGTCCACTACAAAGTGTTCGAAACGTCGGGATATAAATAATGTCAAATATACGCGATTTAAACCGTTAAAGTTGTTTAATTAAAACTGTTAACCCTAAAGCTGGCGCTATTCCGTAATGGCTCATTTAGACCAGGAGAGTGTCTAAAATGCGTTCTCAATGAGTTTATCATTTACAGTTATCATCATCGAGTAATCATCGAGTTGTATCATCATGTGAACAGTTGTAGGAGAGAATTGTAGCTTAGAAGTAGCTTAGTCGCATACAAGAATCGGATAATTTTTTCTCTCCTGAACCGTTCGAGAAATTCTCCTTGTTTAATCATTCACTCAAGTCTATCAACTAAACCTTTGTTTCTATTGTTCAAATTCAATCACATGTCATCGGATCCCATCCCATAGAACAGGATAGGATGCGATGTGATAGTGTGGTAATTATAGTACCTACTTAGTATAATGAGACAAATAGGACACTATTTTTCTATGTAAGAAGTAAACTGAAAAATCACTGACTCTATTTTTGAAAATTCTAACACTTTTATCGCTAGCTCCATCCTTTTGAATCTTTTTCTAAACCCTAATTCGTAAATCCTTAAAGATAGATAGGGTATTTGAGGGCGTGCCAACGTTAGTCAATTTTAACTGATGTTGAAATGTTCAAGAGCAAGAGTGTCTGCTTATCATCAGCTAGACTGTATGATCATATGTCACATTCTTATGGGTATGATTGAACTGATCAGTATTTTATTTGAGTTCCGATCACCGAAAATTATAGATTGATAAGCGAAAATGCCCACTGCCACTTCAGCTTGCTAACCCGAGAGGCTATGTCGGTGACTTTAGTTCGTCTACGGATCTCCTCATTCCTGTGGGCAGGGCACATAGCTCGAAGAACCGATGGCCGATGGGGCAGACGGGTTCTCGAATGGAGACCACGTACCGGCGGACGAAGCCGAGGACGTCCATCTGCTAGATGGACAGACGACCTCATAAAGGTTGCGGGCACCCGCTGGATGCAGGTCGCTGCCAATAGGTCTAAATGGCGCACAATGGGGGAGGCCTATGTCCAGCAGTGGACGTCCAAGGGCTGAGAAGAAGAAGCGAAAATGATTGATTGATCTGCGGTTTGTGATCAGCTCATAAAGTAATCAGCTATTATTTTTAGACTATATTATTTGGCAGCTCAAGTTCCCACCCACAATAATGGAATTGTTTCAGGTAGTCAAATTGTTTTCATGTTCAATCAAATAAAATTGCGTCTGATTAATTAATTATTTGTTCGGTACAATAATTAAGTTGTAAGCTGTTAAGTTTAATTAATTAATAATTAGTTTAATTAAATCGTGATATAGTGTTAATCAAATTTTGTTAATACATATAATAATTTTAATACTAGTAGAATATTATTAAGTCGGTTATATATTTATTAAGCTGGTTTATAACAAATATTAATTCACAGGTTAAATAGTTTGTTCTCCTTTCTTATTATTCAAATCTCATTTCTTATTGTTCAAGAAATTCTTATTATTCACTATTCTTGCAATTCTTTTTAATTATTCGTTACTATATGCAAGAATTTCTTACACTTATTTTTTCATTAAAATGAAGAGCGGCTTAGCGATAATACACTTTAGTACTTTAAAATTACAGGAACATATGTTCGGTATTGTTCGGGGGCTGCGGGATGAGGGGTGAATTCACGTGCTGCGCGGGCGCGGATTGCCCGTGAGTTAGCCTTTGACCCTCCGGCGACACGAGTCGGCCATTGATCCTTGTGCGGTACGGTCGCAATCTGTTGTTGTGCAAGTAGGCTGCACATTTTTGGGAGACCTTCGGGTTCGCGAGTGTCGATAGTTGGTGTGTAACAAGTGTTACACACCGACGATAAACCTTGTAAACGACAACCTTGCAAGGGCGCTATTAAGCGCATCCCTGTTCAGCAGTCCCGGGGGCCCCCAGGAATATCAGAACTTTTGTCAGAACTTTTGGTTTCATCTTTAACTTTGACTCCGCGTATAGCGGATAGAACAACATAATACATAACTAGTTTATTGTGAACTCGTATGAGAGATTTGTTTATAATTTGATATTAAATACCTTTTGGTGACCTTTAATAACTTTGGAAATTCGTTAATACTTAGAGACTGGAAGTGTAATTCGTCGTGCAAAACATTAATAAATCATCTCCGATACTGAACTGTGACGTTGTTAACATTATTATTATAATCATTGAGTATTAATTTAATTAAGTAGATATAATAACTGACCCATAACCGTTTGAGTAAACGTGTTCTCGAGTAGAAACTATGTATGAAGAAACTCGTCGGAAGTGAACGGATGATAGCAGCGGAAGATTTTGTAGTGGCCCTTGGGATATACCAAAGAGTGGAGATATACAGACTAATGCAATGTAACCGTAACCTCATCACGCGCATTGCCAGGCCTAACTCACTCCGCAATTTAAGTACGAAAATATGCGAGCCCCTGCGCAGGGGTTCATTTCAATTGGTTGCCGCGAGCTCTTTGTAATGCACACGCGAAATAAAACGTTTAAAACTACCACAGCATTATAATTTATTTTATTTTGGAATAACCTTTATTCGATGCGCGTCGTCGGGTTCAATTTGGCTCGCGTTGAAGTAAATTTCATTTTGTAGGTATTTTTTATGGAATTTTCTTAGGGAGTGAGTCTTCTGTACTTGTACTATTAATTATTCTGTGACATTGCCTTGTGGCCAAGCGGATTGACTAGTCTACTCCTTCTGAGGTTACGTAGTTCCACGTGGCTTGTGGTAGCCGCTTTGTTATCTCTTAGTCGCCTTTTACAACGCCCACGGGAGAGATGAAGTGGTCCTATTCTATAGCCACACGACACTACACGGTCAAATATGTTATATAATATACATTAAATATGTGACATTATCTCATCATTATATTGTATAGTAAATTGGGCCCGAACGTGTGAAATGAAAGATTTTTGTTTAATTTTTTTTTGTATTCGTAGTTTCGGCACGGGTTACATGGACCGTGGTCACGAGTTGACTGAAGAGGCGGGTAGTACAGGATGGGAGCTGCGAGCAGTTTTATCAACTACCCACATTTGATCTTCACATTGGGAAAGTAGGAAGTTCGCAGCCTTCGAGTAGGAATAAAATGGAAACAAATACCTCTATTTATGCACTTACTTTCAAACCCGATTTAGAATATAAAATGTGTTCAAAACGCGAAAGTTTAACGAGTTATATTCCACATTATGTGGCGGTTACAAAATACAATTAACAAAATAAAAAAAAAAAAAATTAGGT
Source organism: Sesia apiformis (assembly GCA_914767545.1). Taxonomy (NCBI): domain Eukaryota; kingdom Metazoa; phylum Arthropoda; class Insecta; order Lepidoptera; family Sesiidae; genus Sesia; species Sesia apiformis. The sequence continues at coordinate 21,477,797 of OU611952.1, forward strand.
CCTCAATAGTCTCATATTATTATTATAAACTAGGTCGACGTCGAACCCACAGACAGTTGATACTTCCGCCTACATCAGCTTATCCGTTCCCAGACGGTTCCGAAGCCGCAGATTGCAGGGAAAGTTAAATTTTATTACCTTCGCTAACGACCCGCCCCATCTCCGCCACTGCCCCTCTCGTGCCCTCCCTGAGTGATATTAGCCACGTCATATAAAACACACAGTGGTACAACTCGATAGGATGCTTGAACTAGTATATGAACCAGTAAATAATGGACGTAGGTCAAATGTTTTAATGATTCATTATGTATTCATTATTCGAAAGAAGTACACATGTACAAAATCTCATTATTATTATTTTTTTGGACAAAGAAAATAGGAAATAGAAAATTATAGCAAAAAATATGAAATATACCCGATGACGTCACAGTTATGGCTGTATGGATTACTACTTTAGTCGTAATGTATAAAAAAAGTCACCACAGATCAAAACAAACTTCACTATCACCTGTTATCGAGCTAAACATACAAAAGCTATTGGTTTTTGTGGCCATAATCTCTTTGTTGTGAACTGACTGCGGTTTGTTTTCATTCTTTCTGAGCTTGAATTTCTGGTTATCTACGGCAATATTGCTTTCGAAACTGCAAATTCCAAATGTGAGTTCCAGGCAAATTCCATTTGTAAGGGCAAATTCCACTAATTTGCCTAAAATTGATACATGTATGTTGCAAAAATCAGAGGTGTTGAAGCATTGATGTATTGTATTTTCTACCTGTATCAATATAGGAAGGTAAATAAAAATGGATTGAAAAGATAACAATTAATTGATATCAATCAAATTACTTGACATTAATCTTCATTAGTATCAAAAGTTATAACTTCAACTTTGGTTATCTCAATTCAGAGACTTTGTAGGAGTTTTTACCTAAGAAAATCTTTTGTTTGTTTTGATATCTGATAATTGATTTATTTAGGTTTGGTTGGCGGCCGCAAAATCGAGAATATTTCAAAATGGCGGAACGTAGGTATGCCACTTAGGTCACATGCCCCTTAGTTTGGCTTTAAACATTAAACGTTGGCTCATTTACATCAGCTAGTAAAGTTTAAACGAATCCTGCCAACATTACTGTGATACTTCACACTTTTCTCGTATAAAGCATCAAAAACACATTAGATTTTAATAAACATTAATAAATAATTTACTGGCTGTGTCTTTGATTTCGTTTGCGAAGACTTTAGAGCAGAGGTTCCCAAACTTTTTTCTGTAGCAAATCCCTTTCTCAAAAACCATTAAACCCGTTAAACAATAGGTAATTAACTTTACTTACTCAAACTGGCATGCAACATGCGAGCAAGCGCGGACATGCTACAGTTTTTTCAAGCCCGCACTTGCTTTGCCACGTTCGAGACAATTTCATTTTTCGTTATTTCATGCATGCTTACGTGTAACTCTTTTTGCATTGTACATGAGATAAAAAAAAAACTTCTTAATTAGGTACCTATTATAGTCGTAGATATTTTAAACTAACAAACGCAGTACTTGTGGCTGTCGTCGACCCCGTAATTTTTTTTTTGTTAAAACTGTAGACCCCTAGAAAGTTCAAATCGACCCCAGGGGGTCTATCTATATCGACCACTTTGGGAATGACTGCTTTAGAGTATACCCGTATTATGTAAATACTTGTTAGTGATACGAATTGCTTTTTGTATCATTAATATTTTTTTTTACACTTCATTGCACAATTTCAATATCAATATCACAATGTTAATGTGAGCTGCATGAAAGACTCAAATGAGATTGCCGACGATCAACTATACTGTAGGAAAAACAGTGACTATACTTTTTGAGATCTGTGTTGCAATATTAACCGATACATCCCGTTCCAAACGGGGTGTAAATCCCGCGAGAGCGGCTCGAGTGTCGAGCCTGGAATACCGATTCGATGTCCCGTATCACAGCGTAAAATCGAAGACTTTCGATTTAATCGAATTATTGAATATCGCGTCATTATTTCTATCGGTTGATGATTTCAATAGAGTCAAATGAGCGCTGTTAATTTATTAATCGGAGTCACATTAGATTTTAATTTGTTTGTTCTTAATTGAACTGTCAACCAGTCCTGGCTTTGCTCGGGGTAGTATAACGATTCATTGTATCACGGAACCCGAAAATGGACCTATGCCTAGATGCAGATGACTACCCATTGGCGCAGTTGGTAGTGACTACTGTGATAAAGGTCTCAGGTTCTATTTCCGATCGGACATTCATTTGCTTAAAGGCAAATTTAATGTTTGTTGGGGTCTGGGTGTGTATTTGTCTTTGTGTGTTTCTGGACCCACGACACACGAAATCCTAGTGTGGACAACTGAGTGTGGCGTTATTTATATTTAAAAAAAGGCATTAAACTTCCGAGATATTGTTCTAATTGAACTAGCAACCAGTTCTGGCTTTGCCATAACCTATGGCCAAATGACTTATTCTCAGATGCAGATGACGACCGATTGACGCCGTTGGTAGTGCAGCTTGCTTGTTGTGTAAAAGGCCTCTGGTTCCATTCCCGGTCGTACATTCATTTGGGTATAAATGTGTGTTTGTTTTCGTGTGTGTCTCTGGAGCCATGACCTTTTACCTTTGAATGCTCCTGCTTCTGTTAGTAAGTCTTGTACGCATAAGTAGATGTGAATTACGTAAAGTCTTGGGCACATACGATTAATTAACCCATTTTAAACCGCGGTCCCGTAGATTGTGGAACGAACTGCCTCAAGCGGTCTTTCGCTACGATATGGGGTTCGCCTAGGAAGCTGTGAATAAGATTTTGCAAGGTCGGCGGCGTACCCACATACCTCCTGGTGTTGCTGGTGTCCACGCAGGGACTTACCATCACGTGGGATCACATGCTTGTCCTTCCCTATAAAAAAATGTAATAAAAAATCATGAAATACACGTTAATTTTTAGTTACATATAATATTTTAGTGTACGGATAAAAATATAGTAAACTATTAAAATATGTTTTATTAGTTTTTGTAGGACCCTGTATGTATAAGCGTGTGATAAATAAATGGTGCGTCGCACAGCGTCTGTGGTTTTGATGTGTGGTGCGCCTTATCTAACATTTCAAAGGCACCGTAGACTGAACAAATCCTTATTTTGTTTGCCACCCCACGCCTGCATCACTGAGAAGTCCGTTCTGGTTTCCTTCTATCTCCATTAATTTAGTTTACATTTACAATAAGGCAAGTACATAATCCTATTTTCCTCCTCTATTCACCGGGCTTAAGGGTGTAGATAGTGAAAATCACCGAAAAGAGTGTTACGATTTTTCATATTTAACCTATTTACATATGATTGATATCAATGATAATTTGTATATATTACAATCAAAGACCAATAAGTATGTTCATGCTTATATTAAACTCTTAAACCTAATAGTTGTTATATAATAAACGTCAACAAACGCACAAAATTGAGTAAAAATGCAAAAACATGACTTCGTATTTTTCAGATTTAACCCCATAAATCAACACAAATTGATAAAAAGAAACACTTTTTGAACACTGAAGAAACCAATAAGTATAGCTGTATACTTCTTTTTATACCTTTACAAACAAAGACTTCCTCTTTTAAAGCCCTAAAATCTAGATATATTTTAAGGTAAATTTTTCATACACAAATGTATGGGATAAAACGTTCGTTTCATTCGTGCAATCTCGGTGGTCTGCAGCGGCAGTTCCTTTCTGTAAGTGAACGCGACACCACGCTTGTCGGCTGCAGACAGCAGAATTACGTATTGTGAATTTGTGTTTTTTGTAAAAAACTGTAAGTATAACATTTTTATAATTAATTTATTTTCAGTTAGTAGAAAGTATCGATATAATGAATGTCTGAAAGAAAACCATGATGGAACTAGATATAAATCGTAAAAAATACAATATCTACACTAATAGGTATTATAAAGAGGAAAGATTTGGATTTTTGTATGTAACGAATAAACTCAAAAAGTACTGGACTGATTTTAATAATTCTTTTATCATTCGAAAGCTACATTATCACTGAGTAACATAGGCTATTTTTTTCGCAGGACTGATTGAATTTGAGTGGCATGCCAGGGAAAAGAAAGTTTTGTACGCATTATAAAAATATGAAAGCCAAAAGATCTCGGAATAAAATGTAAGTTCCTCCCTACTTATTTATTATCGCATTTGAACAGGGTACATTACAAAGCTAATACAATATGTCATATGATTTAGATCGCCCGATTCAGACATATACCTACAATAACATGTAAATATTGGTTTGTATTATCTATATCTATACTGATAAATAAAATTGAAGTATCTGTATGTAATATCAAAATAATAGGATTTTTAAAAAAAAAAAAGGCGATACGGAGTTCGCCGGGTCGGCTAGTATTGTCTAAATATCAAATTGTGGAAGTAGGTAGGCGACAGCGCAACTTTGTCGACATACCTATACCGCCAAACAGACGCGAGGCGCCTAGCGTCTGGCTTAGGGTTGTACAAAATAAATAAAAAGTGGATAATATTGATGAATAATATTTCCAGTATTGAAAATAAAGAAAACCTTGGGGCCGAGACTCTGAGCAACAATGCTACGCGCTGTATAGAGGTAAGTTGTTATACGTAATTCTTGTAGACTTGTTACATAAATAAACAAACTACTTAGTTAGTGATGGGCGAAGACAAAATCTCAATACCTACCTATAGATTTTTCTTGCAATATTTATTATTTTCATCGAGAGACAAACACCTTAGTACCGAAATACTTCTCAATTACTTTCTCAAAAGAAAATTTACGTTCAAATAGGTGACGTCATAAAAAAACAATACCTAATGCGTAAAGAAATTATAATTTCTATTCATCAGGAACCTAATATTGTATTAATTCTTTTGCATTTTTTTAAATTTTTAATTATTTTTTATAAAAAAAATCAAGCCATTATCTTTCTTTACAGGAACTAGTTATTGAAAACGACCAAGAGGGAAAGGTGGATGAAATGGAAGTTGGGCGTAGAGTTGTAGACGTTTCTTTTTTTTTTAAAGCTCTTCAGGCCATAGGGGACCACGGTCCAATGGATTGTAAGTTAAGTTACCTCAGTATAATAGGTGAAGTAAAAGTTGGTCTGGACTCAAAACTCATCATGAAATGTAGTATGTGTAGTATGAAATTTACTGTGTGTTTGATTGAAAAGAAAGAAGATAGAATGGAAGTGAATCATCAAATTGTATCTGGTATCATATCATCTGGTGGGAGCTACTATCAGTTAAAAACATTAACTGCCGCAGTAGCCCTACCAATCATGTCACCTTCATTATACAATGAAATTAATAATACGGTTTGCGATTGGTGGGAAAAGACAGCAGCACATTCCATGGCAGAAGCTGTCAAGGAAGAAGCGGAGTACGCAGTGTCTATAGGTAGTGTTGATAAAAATGGTACACCATTAATATCTGTTGCTGTTGACGGTTGTTGGAGCAAGAGATCTTATGGTAAGAATTTTTCCGCCTTGTCCGGCGCAGCTGCGATAATTGGCATTAAAACTAATAAAGTATTGTTTTTTGGAGTTAAAAATAAATACTGCGTAGTTTGTGCACGAGCCGCAAAGAACGACAGTCAGCCCTCGGAACACCGTTGTTTCAAGAATTATTCGGGATCATCTACCGGTATGGAATCGACCATAATAGTTGAGGGGTTTAAACGTTCCATTGTTGATCACGGTGTAATTTATAATAAATTTGTAGCAGACGGCGATTCCAGTACTTATAAAAAAATATTAGATTCGCGACCGTACGGTAATTTAACAGTAGAGAAAATTGAATGCAAAAATCATCTTTTACGAAACTACTGCAATAGCTTGGAGAAACTGTCGAAAGACACTAAGTATCCTTGCGAATTGCGGAAATTCCTAAAAGAAAGGTATTTGCGTTTAAGAACGGGTGTAAAATGCGCTATTAAATATTGGGGCGATCAAAATCAGTCACTCGAAGAAAAAATAAAAAATCTTAGTGAAGATATCCTAAATGGTCCACAACACGTATTTGGTAATCACCAATATTGCAAGGAGTATTTCTGTAGACCTGATACTCGTCGAATAGAACCTGTTGGGTTGCTTCCAGCAATTGTTGGATGCGGATTAATGGACGCGGTACACATTTTAAGTAAAAGACTGTCATATCATTCTAGAAGTTTAATTCATAATTGTACAAGTAATATAGTTGAAAGTTTTAACGCAGTGATTGCCAAATTAGTAGGGGGTAAGCGTGTAAATTATTCTTCCCGTGGTTCTTATGCGGGCCGATGCGCAGCTGCTGTTGTGTCTTTTAATACAGGATCGATTCATAGTAAAACTCATGAAGTAATATTTAAATCTAGTCCTAATCCTTTGATCGCGAAAGTGGAAAATTGTAATCGTAGAATCCGTTTAATTGCTAAACCTAAATTAAGATTGAAAAAGAGCCACAGCGCTGTATCGAAAGACGCTCACTATGGACCAAACTGCGAAAAACCTGATCTGAGTCCAGAATTATATGAGAAAGCCAAGTCATCTTTTTTAGCCGATTTAAAGTTGTCTTGTGCTGAAAGAGAGGAGCTTGAAAGGTCGACCCATTTGCAAAGAAGTAGTTCTGAGTGGATGAGTACAAGGAGAAAATTACTAACCTCATCATCGTTCGGGGAAGTTTGTAAAAAACGAGAGAGCACAAGTTGTGCTGTTCTTGTTCGTAAAATCGTTTATGGTAGTAATATCTCCAGTTTGCCTGCTGTACGGTACGGTATCGAAAACGAAGAAACCGCAATTAAACAGTTAGAAATTCAAGAGAATATTAGTATACAAGGTTGCGGTTTGTTCGTCGACGATCAATATGAATTTCTTGGTACTACACCAGATGGCATTTATGCAAACGGTTTAATTGAAATTAAGTGCCCACATTCTTTAGCTGGCATGACTCTTGATGAAGCAATGGCCAAACATACCTTTTGGGTTAAGGACAAGGCTTCCAAGGGTTATGTCATAAATAAAAATCATAACTGGTATTTCCAAATTCAGGGACAGGTACATATTACTAAAAGAAACGTTTGCATGCTTGGCATCTGGTTTGGTGCTACTGTACCTATGAAAGTTTATATTATAGAAAAGGACGACAAATTTTGGGAGGAGAAAATGGAGATGAAATTAGTTAGGTTTTATTACGATTGCCTACTTCCAGAATTAGTTGATCCTCGGCAGTCACGAAGCATGCCCATTCGTGACGCGCCCAGTATCATAGAGGCTATGAAAGATAGGAAAGAAAGAGCTTTACGTGTTATGAAAGAGAAGAACGCCTAATGATTTTGAAAGATACAGGTAACTTAACTACCCAGCCAGTCGATTCACGTAAACACGCCAGTCCAAAAGTCGTTTTAACTTAGGAACTTAGAAATCGCCTTTTGGTTTTCTGTTTTAAACGCACTTACTTATCTAGTCTTGGATTGTCATAAATCTTCCAATAGCTCAATTACTATACAATTTCTGAGTTACCTGGTGTAAAAAATCATAAAAATTGGTTCAAAAATACAGCGAATTGAGAATTCTCCTTTTTTTAAGTCGGTTAAAAGGGCTAAATTTGCAAAAAACGAAGTGACGTCACTGCGCTACGGTTTTTATTACTTACGTGAATCGGGCAGCTGGTAACGTTTTCATTCTGATAGGTTTTGTGATAGCCATTGATTTTATCATCAAATTAGCAGAAATCAGAACTTGATCCGTAATCGAATGAAAAACCATTAGAATTTTGAACTCATATTTCGTTATTGTTTAATTACATACTTTTAATTAGTATATTAATAATTTACAAACTTCTGTTAAAATTAGTAAATAAATGAATTATTTACTAATTTTTGTACAACCCTAGCACGCTTTTGAGATAGCGAGTAATGGCGACTCATATTTGTTATTGTGTAGTAAATAAATCATTTTTATACTTGTGTTTCATTTATTGACATTTTTTTTAAAACCCTAGGATTTTTTTTAGATATCGACGAGGTGATCGTAAACAAAAAGTAAGTATTTGAGTTTACGCAATAGGCACATTTCCTTGCGTAGAGATAAACACACTTCCTACTGAATTTGCAATTATTTTATTGAATGAATATTTTACGAATTAGAATAAATTTTGGTAGTGAAATTACAAATAAATAAATAGTTGGAATTTTAGGTAAGTAGAATACAAAAATGTCAGATGTCAAATGATAGAAAAACATAAAAATTGTGTCTCAACTACTCTTATTAATCTATTAAAAAGAATCAACAGCTAGTTTCCAAAAATTCAACGTTATTGTTATGCTGTAAATATTCAAGTTCAATAACAATTTCTCAACGTGGAACGTTTGTTGCAAAACATTTTGAAAATCGCGCTCTCTAGGTCATTCATCCGCCCCGTCGGATGTTACATTAAACTTTGGCGCTGCGGTCGCTCGAAATCGAGATCTCAGGCCAACAATCTACACCCTTAAGTAGAAATTGCATCACGTATTAAATTGCTTCGTTCCGGGAACTGTGGATTTCATTTAGAATGCACTCTGTTCAATGAGCCTGTGTCTCTCTACTGCTAGATACAGGCCGCTCTCAAGGGGCGCCACTAGGGCTCATTTACACAATCAGAGTTTCACGAATGCGAGTTTCTTGAACATCAGTCAAAAGCTACTTATAAACAACTGTTATCATCATCTAATCACTGTTATAGGCGAACATTGTATATACTCGTAGTTTGGTCGCATACGAGAATCGTATATAATATTCTCGGCCGAACCGTTCGAGAAACTCGCCTTGTGTAAATGAGTTTTTACGTATTGTTTTCTGTTTTTTTTTTGTAAATTAATCCGCTATAAACGGAATTCACTTGAATCTCCTCTATTTCACATCTCTTTACTACTCAACTAATTCTGTTATTTGTCAAAGGAGTTTCCTTATTATTAGTTTTTATTTGTTATTTAATACTTAGGGGCCATCCATAAATTACGTCACATGAATTTCATGATTTTTGGAGTCCCCCTCCCCGTCCTTGTAATAGGTGGTCACATTTATGTGACCCCCGCCCCCCTGGTGTGACGTCACATATTTTGCAATTTTAAATTTAGAAATTATTAAATTAAAACAACCTTATAAATAATATTGATAGTGAGTTGGGTAATATTTTAAAGTTTTTCGTTGAGAGTTGAAGTTTAGTTTTAATACTTTAGATTTATACATGTGACGTCACGAAGTTCATGACTCGTCCCCCCCCCACCCCCTTGTCACACAATGTCACACTTTGTTGACCCCCTCCCTCCCCCTTAACGTGTGACGTAATTTATGGATGACGCCTTATATGTATTATTAATATTTTATTGACTTGTTATTAGGTATATATTTTTTTATATTATTAACCTTCCTTTATAATCCTTGTATGTATGTATTTTTAATCTTGTTCAATGCACCGCGTTTGTGATTCTTCGGTTACCCAAAGGCTGACTAGTAGATAATGGCATAAGGCATTAAATCCACGGTAGGTTGGTCGGTAGAGAGATAGCCCTTGGCTGTCACCGCTCTTACACTATAAATTATTATGTATTCTACGCTGTTGTATGTAGAGTATGTATTTATCAATATTACATGGTATTTTACATGGAATGAGGAGATCCGTAGACGAACTAAAGTCACCGACATAGCCTCTCGGGTTAGCAAGCTGAAGTGGCAGTGGGCAGGGCACATAGCTCGAAGAACCGATGGCCGATGGGGCAGAAGGGTTCTCGAATGGAGACCACGTACCGGCGGACGAAGCCGAGGACGTCCATCTGCTAGATGGACAGACGACCTCATAAAGGTTGCGGGCACCCGCTGGATGCAGGTCGCTGCCGATAGGTCTAAATGGCGGACAATGGGGGAGGCCTATGTCCAGCAGTGGACGTCCAAGGGCTGAGATGATGATGATGATGATGACATGGTATTTTTGTCAAAATCTGTGTCGTTAAACTGTAAATTTTGCAAGGCGTCCTAATTTAACAGTTTACCGCGTAAAATAAAAACGTTACCACGATAAATTGTGTTAGTAACGTAAGAAAATAAGGAAATATAAGAGTAAATACCTCAGGAATATTTGATATAACAGGACTATATAAACGCCGGTCAGCAAAGCGATGTGTTACACAGTAGTAATGCAAACACTAGCGTTACGCGCCCACTGTATCAGAAAGTCATACGGGCATTCAATATTTAAGTCGGAAGAGCCAGCGACTAAATCTCCTTGCTAATACTTACGAGTAAATATAAAACGATGTCTATTTGTTTGACGGAATTAATGATTAATCAAGTTTTGTGTAAACCTAGAAAAGAATTGAAAATACGAGTATGAAAATGATGCCTTATTTTCGTACTTATTCTGCTAGCATAGTGACCCTAAGTGGATTCTTACCTCCACAATCCAAAGATGTCACTTTCTTTCATACACGAAGGCCATGCATAAATACACAGGTTGCTAAAGTCACGGGCCCTTGCTTTTCATGTCCCTTGGTATCAAGGGACCAAGAATAGGGTAAAATAGACAATGGATTATTTTTCTCTTCCGAAAACCATTATGCTTTAATGAAATCATGATATTTTGATATGAAATACTCTAACTCTAAATATTCCGATACCTTTTGTCAATTTATGGTTTAATTTTTTTATGTCATTTACAATATATTTTATAAATGACCAATTGTTAAAACGTACCTATTGTACAATTCTATGAAATATCTATTCTGCAATTAATGCAAAATTCTGAATATGGCTAATTTGATAAAATATTACGATTTTATAAATTACTCTTTTTATTAATTGCTTCTATTTGGATTCCTGTTCAGATAATTTCACATAATAAATTACAATAGCGTTTCGCTCGTCGCTTGTACCACACGCACGGCAGTCGCGAACCCGTTCGTCCGTAAACCGATATGAGACGAAGTTTGAATTGCAAAACTACACCAGAATTCGTGCTCTCCGAACAAAATGTGCATTTTGCGCGTTCCCCATTTGGGCAGTGAGTGCATACTTGCCTTTGTTCGACCTAATTCGATTGTGAAGCGAAATACTGAAACCGTTTTGATGCTGGTTCCATATATTTTTCAATTCTGTTTAACAATACATTTTATTTGAACACTAGTTTCTGTCCGCAGTTTTGCCTGCAAATTCAAAATTATTATCAAATTTAGTTATATAAAATTTATTTCGATAATGTACGTACGTGTTTCGGTAGTCAGTGAGATGGGCCAGAGCCCATTCTCACCCTATCCCTCCCCATTTTCCCAACCCTTTCTTCAAATCCATTCCTATATCTCCAAAGGTAGGTAGCGCATCCGGGTGCGTGCCAACGTTTGTCATTTTGGACTAATGATGGCATGTATCGCTGAGGTCTATATGCGACAGTATGCACTTACCATCAGGTGGACTGTATGCACGTCTGCCGCCTTCGTAAATAAAAAAGAACATAGTAGGGACATAAATACGTAAATAGAACCAAGTAGGTAATACGTTTTTCTGCACCTCCCAAAAGGTCGCCAAGTAGAGAATGCCTCTAGAGGCAATAATTATTTAATGGCAATAGGACAATAATTATAATGTTCAGTGCCTGGGCACTAAACTCGCTTTACGTGCAATAAAGTTTTTTAAATAAATATATACAATTATCAATTTTGTATTGAGTAAGATAAAAATTATCCTGTGTGGATAGTCCGTGCCAAGTAATTTTATCATACTGTCCTTTGCAAAGTGTTCGACATATTACGGTTTACTACTGACAGTGACGTTTTGTAATGCTGTATAATTTGAACATTATAAAAATGGCCAGACATTCTATAAATTGACAATTGTGGAAATGTACAATTCCATGAGCGACTTATCCTACAAAATACACAATTCTGCAAATAACTAATTCAATAAATTACTGACTGATTTTGTAATAAAAGACTTTGGTGGCGATTCGTTGCGGAATTATTGAAGAAGAAGAACACATTATTTTGACACTACAGCACACATATATATATATATAAATACACACACATATACATATAAACAAAATACATAAGTAAGGTGAGAAAACTCGGTTCATTACTCTGTTCGTTACTATGTTATCTGAACAACAGTTCAAAATGAAACTGAACATACCGTCAAATACCTGTTTAAGTAAATAGTATTATGTAAACTGTGGCTGTCTTATTCTGACATAGAGTTATGTACGAACAGAATAGATAGTATATGAATTGTAATATCGCAGTTCTTGCGGTTTTCTGACGGCCCGCGCAATAGTGCTCACTTATTCAACACATCGGTCATGCAAGCAGTTAATTCTGGCGAATTGAACAACTGGATTAAGTAAGTTCTCGTGTGGCATGTCTGTGGCACACTTCCGTTAGAACCGTGTAGTACTAAACTAGTTTTAGTATTAGTGTAGTTATTAGTAGTGTAGTGTAGTATTGTTACACATAGTAGTGCTACAGTAAAATAGTTTTAGAATTCATACGAATTGATTAGAATGATCAATTTATTCCATTCAACTATCGTTAGGAACAACGAGAATTATTCTGTTTTTTTTATAGAATTGGATATTGTAGCCGACTGATAATCGCGAAACAGACCAACATGACAAAATGACAAACACCGCCGGATGATCTGATTATTAGAAGATTTGAAGAAAGATTTGGGTAAATGGGTAGGGATAGGATAGGATGAGATGGAAACCTTTGTCATTTTGGACTGAACTTGGCATCACCAGATGGACTGTATGCTCTTCTGCCGCCTTCTTTCTATAAAAAAAAAACAAATTTCTCGCTTAGAAACGCTCTTTAATATTTTATAAATACAAATTTATAAATATCACGCTTGAGTAAGAATTAAATTAAATGATTAAGTTCTGTATAAATAGGAAATTAACAGCTTTGTTCTTAAATAAGCAGCCGCTTTAAGGATATCCTTAATTTCACTGCGATAAGTATCAAATGACAGTCAAGTACAGTTAGCTACTCAAAATATCTTCCTTTAATTCTGGCAAGTTCGCAAGGCTCTGAAGATAGCCGGAGAGGCGACGAAAGATCGTTTTGAAATGCTAATGCTGGCTCCTTAAAAGCCTTTCGACACTAGGACGCTGGGTGTACAGAATACGGTAATCTAACTTTATACACACACGAAAGTTGTGTTACTCGCGCGCATGAATATGTGTTTGTGTGTAAATACAAATCACACACTCAATGCAATGCCGTGTGGTGTCGACTGGCTCTAGAATAGCGCCACTCTGTGTCTTTCCGTGGGTGTCACAAAGCGGCTACCACAAGCCCTGAAGAACTACACCGCCTCTAAAAGATACACCGTCAGCATGGCATTTTAAGGTCATACATCCCTCATGCACATGACGATGTGCACGAGGAGGCCCGTATCCAGCAATGGATATTGAAAGGGCTGGTTTCATTGGACGCTCAATGGGGAATGTTGTTTTATACCAGCTTCAGGTTCTTATCATCCAGATGCCTTTTATCACCCAGGGGCGTGTATCTCATATAAGCAAGTATTAAAAAGCTTACCCGAATAATCACCTGAAGATTAATTCAAATTCAAAATCAAACGTGATGCCAGCTTACCGTGATCTGAAACGTGATACTAGCATACCTCAAGTAATTATATTTATATTTAAATACTGGTACAATCATCACAATAATCGTGTAAGGTGGACAGACTCACTCTCGGACGAGTACGGATTGGAGCGTGGGGTCAGGCTGGGGGAGTTGACCTCGCTTCATCTCTTCAATTTGTACATAAATCAACTGGTCGATGAGCTTAGTGGTACCAATGTTGGATCTCATATTGATGGTGTCCATGTAAATAACATAAGTTACGCAGATGACATGGTGCTACTGAGCCCATCGATTGGAGCCTCGAGGAGGTTGCTCACGATATGTGAATCATATGTGGAGGCCCATGGGCTCAAGTACAACGCACAAAAAGTGAGCTCATGGTTTTCAAAGTCGGGAGCAAGTGTTAGTCCACGGTGCCAAATGTCCACACTCTGTGGCACGTCTCTGAGTAGAGATGCGAAAGTTAAGTACTTGGGCCACTGAGTCACCGAGGACATTAGTGATAATGCTGTTTGCACGCGCGCGCTGTACTAAACAAGTTAAGGTTTCGCTTTTCAAAGTTTTACACCTGCAGCCTGCAGAACATACAGCGATTTCCGCGTTCAATATAATAATGCGTTCAGGATGTTAATGGGATTGCCACGGTACCGCAGCGGCTCAGTCATGTTTTTGAAGGCGTGAGTTGATGGTTTTGAAGCCATCATGCGCAAGCGTTGTACCTCCATATGGGTCGCGTGCGAGCTAGCACCAACACCATCCTGAGCGCATAAGCTGACCGATGGGACTCTCCGATCCTGGGGCATTGAACACGACTGCATGCAATCAGGCAGACGCGCCCCGGTCTCGGACAGGCTGATCGACTACCGCTTATTGTTTTATTTTTATTTTAGCCTTATTTGCATATAATGTACACGTATACTAACAATAATTCATAAGTCTAATTATTACTAACAAATATGGATATTCTATGGCCGAAATAACTTATTATTATTACCACTTAATGAATGATAATCTACGCTAACCCTACACTAGCGCGGGCGAAGTCACGGGCAATCGCTAGTGTCGTTAGTGCTCCTCACAATCAATTTACAATTATTTTTATTTAAATACTGCCGTTACGAAGCTTCAAAACTAATGCGCACTATAATCCCACCTCACGTCACTGTTATGAAGAGCTGCTCAATTCTGATGGTAACTTCGCATTTTTATATGATTTTTAGTATACTGTTACTCTCTCTATTGTGCCGATGCCCACTTAGTAGTAGGATTCGGTGTTGCCAACAATGGCCTCGCCTGAATTAGTGAGCAAGCGTCTGCTTTTGGGCAAAGAACGTTAAAATTTAAATAAATAAACGAAATCGGCGACTGACCTACATGCAGTGATGCAGTGATAAGAATGGAACGCATTTTTGAATGAAGCCACGCTGTAAGCTACATTAATATTTTTTCACTATGAATTCCATAGAAAAAGACACCATCTGGTGGTAAGATACATACCATACCATACCATCGGTCTAGGTCTCTTCACTGTTGTCGAAATCCTGTTTATAGGTATTTCCCAAAGACCACACATGATTTTCCGCTGTTCTCAACCAGCCACTACCGGTAAACTTCTTCAAGTCGTGTGTTCACGTGGCCGGACCGCGTCCCACACTACTTCCCGGTACGTGATCTCCATTCAAGGTTTTTATCCCATCGGATGTCAATCCTGCGGAGATTGTCATCTGTCCATTGTCACTTAGGACTGCTAATTCTGTGAACAGTTTTTTTTGTTGTTGTTACATGTATATGTTTGCGTATGTCTGAATAAATTTGTGTCTATTGTTTAAAAACTATGTACTTAAACAAAGCCGTTTGACATTGAAGGCTGTTTACGAGATCCCAATCTTTACGTAAATAAATTACAGCAACATTTCTGTTTACGCCTGGCGGACTTATCGCAAGCACAGATCAATCAAGCTGATTAGTTAGCCAACAAGTGAAGTACTAATACAGCGACGTCCAAAAATATACAGAATATGAAAATATGTATATTATTATACGAATAAATCAATCTGTCTGCCTGTCCGAGAGTTATGTCCGAACAATGTTACTAGGGTGTCTACTTTTTCTATATTTCTTTCCTTTTTCTTATGTAAGACCTCTTTTTTAATTATTTACTAGCTGTTGCCAGCGACTTCGTTCGCATGGTCTTCAAGTACTAATTCAGAAACCTTCGCAGGCGTGCGCACAGCTCACCAAAGTGTCATCGCAATCGGATGACTGGTATAGGAACGCATACGGCACAAACGAAGAAACATTCATTTTTATATATATAGACTAGCAAAACCTGACAGACGTTGTCCTGCTTGTGTATATTTATTTACCTATAAATCACAATACATAATCACATAAATGTATATAATGTATATAAAATCACAATTTACTTTGTTTTGCCATCGATATGATTATATGTGTATATATGTGCTGCAGCGCCATCTAGTGGCGAGTTACAACAAAATCGATAGCTTGAAAATATTCTCCGTGCTCAAATACCTATATATACCAATTTTCATGGTAATCGGTTGAATGGTATAGAAGTTGATTTGCTGCAGCGCCATCTAGTTGCGAGTTACAACAAAGTGGATAGCATAGAAACCTTCTCCATGAAAAAATACATATATGTGCTAACTTTCATCGTGATTGGTTAGACGTTTATTAATCTCAGACAGATACACCAACACTAATTTTTATATATACCATAGGTATAGATAGATAACACAAAAACGTTTGCTTTTTGGCAGGAACTCGAGAAGTAAAGTGGGAGTATTTATTAGATTTTAAAAAAAAATGTGTATTAGGAGTTTTGCGTTTCAATAGTGGTAGTTTCAAAGTGTTTTTCGTGTGTGGCGTTTGTGATAATCAAATAAAAGCGTGATAATCGATAACTGCTCGTGTGCTTCCAAGGGGTTATCTTCTGTCCTCAGTATCGCTATCGCGTAAGTATACTATCGCTTTACTGAGCGACTCCTGACTTACTTCGACCTAAGAAAACATGACACTTGCAGAATGTGCTAATTGCACCATTGCTATATATATGAAGAAAAAAAAATCAAGAACATACATATTTTTTTTAATAATATATACCTGCCAAACTACAGTACGGTTTCAGCAGTAAACATACTCTCTTAACCCTAGATTCATAAACATATCCAAGAGATATAGGTACTATTCATAGACATTAGTTTCAAAGGCAAAATATATAAATGGCTGTTCCAAATATTATATTTATTTGTTTATCTCAAAATTTGAAAAGAAATGTATCAGTATTTAAAATGAACATCCATACACATTAACTGCGGCGGTCTATGCACATGATTTTTTATCAATCCATACATTGAAATCTGGTCACCTGTGTTTTTTATAATCGCAGAATCTACAAAAAAATCTAAGAACCCCTGGGCAATGTCGCCTCTACGATAGGAGTTTCACCCAAAATATACTCAATTTTTGGTTTTAGGCAAAGCCTCAAAGTTGCCATTGCGTATGTATGTAGCCACATAACTATGGTTCAGTCAACTTTACTGAAATGTATTTCACAAACGTTCGGCCAGACATCGCTTTTCAACATTTACATAATTAATTGTGTATATAATTGGCACGACAATTTAGTGTTATCACATTTAGCCGAAAAGTAGCAAATTGGCCAGCTTTGTGTCTTTCTGTTGACCGATATACTTCCAAACATTTGTTCAAAAGTATCAATAACGCCTTTCGTTGAATTTCATTGAATTATAAAATTTAATTATGTGTAGTTTGCCTTACATACAACAGTTCCATTTTCACGTGTGGTAGACAGTAACAAAACATTTTTTAGGCTTTTAAGACATTAAAGTACATTTCCGGCCATAGCAGGACATTGAAGCACCCATTGGGTCTGTTTCTTGGTTGAAGCAATTCAGCCCGTACTTCTTCTTTATTTGTTTCGAGGGTCGTCAGAATGGTTAGGTTCCTCTAGTAATCATTGTAAATTTAAACAGGTCATCAATGTATTCAAATAGGTAGGTAATCAATTTGGTCATCTCGTAATAAAGTCATCTCGTAATCTCGTATCTCGTAAAGCCCGTCCTAAAATGTAAAAAACACCACCCTTCATTACTTCAATCTTCCATAGTCGGATTATTTATTCGAGTCAGCATATGACATGTAGAACTGTCAAACAGAGTGAAATCTGTACGAAGATGACACTTTATTGACAGTTCTCGACATTTCCTAGATACGGAGGTGTCGTGTACTGTTCGGTCCAAAAATCATTTCATACCGCGAACCCGTAGGCTGTGGAATGAACTGCCTCAAGAGGTATTTCTATTAAGCTACGATATGGGGTTCTTTAAGAAAGCTGTGAATAGAATTTTGCAAGGTCGGCGGCGCAACCGCATGTCCTTGTAAAAAAAAATTACATATTATGTATATCCCTGACTAGAATAATAAATCCGACTTTAAACGTAACAAAAAACTAAAGTGATATTATACTTGTGTTTAACTTCACACCAATCAAATTACATGTTTCATTATTCATAAGAATTTGTCTCTGAGAATCGACGGTTAATTATATAATATATTGTAGATTGATTGATTAGATTAAGTAATTAATATATTGTTTTTTTTTTTGGTATTTACATATACCAAAAACACAATACATGATACTTTATGTACTCTGTACCTTTAAAACTAAACAGTTAAACAGATTATATCAATGAAATCTGTTAAAATTTAATTCCAACCACGACAGATCGTCATAATATTTACGAGCGAACTCATTCGTATTCATGGCAGTACTTAACAAGTTTTATGCTCAAATTAAGTAGAAAAATTACGGGTTGACAATGTTAGGCTCCAGTGGGCCAAAACGGTATTCTTCATTAAGTAAATAAATAAAACTTCCCCGGCAAATCACCTAAACTAAGAAACTTTGTGAAGCCGCTGTAATTATTCGGCGGTACAATGTGTTTTATACTGACGATACGACTACGATAGGACATTTAATGCGGATTATGTCAAATATACATTGGACTGAAATGATGGATTCTGCTCGTGATTACATGAATGTTATAAAACTATTACATGACATATGAAAGTTTACATACTACAGGTTAATTTTACAGGAGATAAAACAATCATTTAAAAAATCGTTACAAAGATAAATTTTAAACGTTGCTTAAGAAATGACCATAGGTGTACTAAATTTACATAGAATGGATAGAATTTTAGGTGCATAGGCAAATAAACAAAATTAAAAAAAAATACAAAAAGAAACTCAAAATGTTCGTCAGTTGGGTCGTCGTTCCGTCCGTCAGTCGTAGGCACTAAAATCGTCGCGTGACGGAGTGCCCTGGAGTGAAATTAAAGGCAAAAACATAATTAGGAGACGGGCAAGAGTTGGAAACTTTAATCGAATTACGAACATCGGCCGCAAGATTAACTTGCCTCTTGCCGCAATAGATACAACAGTAGCTAAACTTTAACCGTTTCACAGCCTTACCGGATGGTAGGTACAGATATACTTAGTCCTCCCTGCCAGCGCAGTTGAAACGCGTAACATCGAGATAAATCAATAATTACTGTTGACGTGTTGTATAAATTAATAGGAAACCACATTCTCTTTCTCTTGTATTCTCTCGACCAGCGGCTGAAGAAACTGTGGCATGCGAAAATGAAGAGAAATGACCACTAAACTACTAAATGTGGGCGCGGTGCCAGTGGTCATAAATGATTGGGGAAATATACCAAAAAGATTAAATTTCCCGGGAAATTGCAGGCGCAGCAAATCCAGCGGCCGGCGAAGTTGTGGTCACTCACTTCTGTGACCACTTCACTAGGGTCGCGACCCGATTGTTAATGTTTTAATAACGATATGCGCTTTATTTTTAATGGTGCCGAACGAACACGGCGGTCGTCGTCAGTCGTCACCTATCATGGGCTAAAAGGATGCGCTAAAAAACAATAAAGCGGCGCGAGCAATTACTGTAACCAGCTTTTTATCGTCCACTGTTAGACACGGGCCTCCCTCATTCAAGTTGTATTGTGCATGAGGGATATATGACCTTAAAACGCGTTGGTTGACGAGACCACTCTTTTAGAAGTGGTGTAGTTTTTCAAGGTGGAGACATCCACGGGAAAACATCCACATTTCATATCCGGCCGACACCACACTACCAAACCCGCATAAGATATACTGTTTGTCGTCTATGCTGTGTTCTTGCGGTCTGTTATAAATAAACATTTATTGCCGAATTTTCATTTTCAATTTAGTAAGTATAATGTCTGATGGGTACGCCGCGTTTTACATCGCTCAGTTGAATTGTTTGTAAGGGCATCTAAATTGTATTGTTCTATTACAGTGATTCATGGACCATCGACCTTGTAAACAAAAGGTAAACAAAACCCTTTAATTTACGCGTTTAGACACGACTTTCAATATAAAAAGTATACAAAACGCGAAAGTTTATAAAAGACTAGCTGTTGCCCGCGACTTCGTTCGAGTGGTCTTCGAGTACTAATTCAGAAACCTTCGCGGGCGTGCGCACAATAACTCACCAAAGTTTCATCGCAATCGGATAAATGGTATAGGAACGTATACGTGAAAAGCAAAGAAACATTCATTTCGTACTTACATCTATGGTTGTCACATTAGCACATTGAATCCTAGGAAGTTAACCACTTTATAATTAATTACTTAATCTTTTGCAGTTCCGATTACTGTACAGGCAATTTTGTTTACGCGACGGCCTAGTTAAGGTCCAACATGCATACCTATTGATTAGGAAAACGACTACACTTCATCCAAGGCACATCGACTTGACAACAGTACCTTTGTTTATTACAACTAATTTTATTATCGTAATCAAACTATTTTCACAAACTTCAGGGTGCTTTCTTCAATCACTCCTATCATAATAATCATCCATCAAATGTACGGTGATAAACGGTACAATTCTATGAATGTACACGAGTATGTGTACTTCGTGGAAGTTATTTATATATTTATTTATAAGGCACGTATGAAATGTACACTATTGTACCCACATTATTGTAGTATATGCAAAAAAATACATGTGGTACATTAAAGGCATGCTCAATATAAAAAATACAATCAATAAGAAAATACAATAATATACATACTTGAAAAGAAACGACCTCTTTAATGGCAATGCAATAGAATCAACGTAACTCGAGCTCGACTCCCGAGGAGCCAACTTTTTCCAACCGGCGGGAATTTTTCATAAAACTTTCAAATTTATAAGCGAAATTTTAAAACAATTTACGAGACTGCGTCAATACGAGTGAAGCGATCTCAGGGATAACGCGTTAGTATTACTGAATACAAATTTAACAAAGAACAAAAGAAAAAAGAAAGTGTAACAATATCTTTATGCCTTGTAGAGAGAGAAGAATCAATATATGTATTATATAGGGATATGTATATAAATGAAGATCTTCGCATTTCATTCCGAATAGACTATGGTGGTGGCTCTATGGAGTTTGTGCGAGTCTATGGTTACTCTATGGTTGAGGCAATGGAGGCTTGACAGAAGGGCTTGTCTTTTGGTGACAAAATGCAATAAGGGGATTTGTTTGCTTGTGTTGAAGTGGACTTTGTGGAGAGATAGTGAGAGTTGAGTGGAGGGTCAATAGCTCTAAATGTTGTCACTCTTTTCAGGTAAGATTTGTACACCTTATAAATTGATGTCAAATGTATTGCCACATTGGGTTTAATAAAAACAATCTCTTTTCAGAGCAACGCAATTTGGTTTTGATTCCGAGATTCCTACATTGTCTCTAGTGTTTCATAAAGCACATTATATGTATTATATGATACTTAATCATGTATTTATGGATGTATGTTTTAGGAATTAAATATACAAAAATAATTAATATAATAAAATAAATTTATAAAATATCTAAAAGTTCCGACCATTATTATACAAGATGCTCAATATATGAGCATAAATATCGTTACAATAAAGAAAAATAAATATGTACATTTGAATCTGGAATCCGTCATTGGGCGCTTTTATATTTTGCCGTCGCACGGCACGATTGTACCGTCCCTGTGCACAGTAATATCGTGGACGTCGACGGCATGCCGTGGCGACTACGCTTTTATAATTTGCCGTAAAATCATTTGTCTTTTGCATATCTAAAGTTCGGAGGTCATGTTCTCCAAGAGGCAGCGACTACTTCTTCTATGTTTGTTGTATTTAAGACGTAGAAAAAGGCAGATTGCAAGAAAATATTGGCAACATTCGCTATTAAATCAATTTTATCTTTATATTCCCCTAAAGATTTATCCCATAAGCATGGTCTCGCTTCCACAAGTTCCAGTAGAGTAACTATATCGTATTTAAATAACGCCATTGTTGCATATACCCAAAGCTGGGCAGAAAAGTTTAAGTTCAATTAAAAAAATATTAACGGTCTTCTTAACTTCCGTTGTTTAAATATAATGTATTTAAATAAATCCTAATAAAAAACATGCCATTTGAAGCCTGATTATATTTTTAACATGCCTGATACTTTATATTTGTAGAAAATTTTAACAGTCTACCTTTAGAAATAAAAAAGTTATAGAATTTTGATCCAGAACAGACCTTGATTTTCCACAGTACTGCGCTGTCGGCGGCTGACTGCGCACTGTTATACCCGAGATCCATGTCATTAATGACAGCCGCATCCGCCTTATGAATGGTTTCTCCGAAACCAAACTTAAGATAAACCTAAGATGATCTTATATTGCCCGTCTTATTATCTAGCTTAGATTTCGCCATGGGAAGCATAAGCTCCATGGTTTCTCATTCAACTCAAAGAGTCAGTCTTCCTTCAGCTCGCGACGCGTCTAAACATTTACTAAAATCATTCTGTAATCCTAAAATAAGTTTGAATTGAAATAAATATATGTGCTTGTAAAAACAACCTTTTTTTAAAAAGACTTCGAAGATTCCCCGTCTAACAGCACGCACACTATTATTTTTGTACGTACACACTACACTCTCAAAAATGCCGCAACAATTTGATAGGGAGCTTAGTATGCTACGGCGACGGCACGGCAGATTTTTGACGTCCACGGCATACCGTGACCGTCGACGGCAAACTAAAAGCGTCTTCATATAATTCCATACATTTTGCTTCCCCATTTGATCGTGACGGTAAAAACGTGCCGTGCCGTACCGTGCCGTGCCGTGGAAAGGCAAATTATAAAAGCGCCCATCCTCACCAGAAAAATATTTTTTTTTTCTTGCGCCAATCATTATTATATATTGTACTAATATTAAAATGGAGTGGGGTGACAAAACCCGTATTATTGTAATTGCATTACACAAAGTAGGCATGGAGCCAAATGCAATTTTTAAAACTCTCCATCCCCTTGATGTGTACTTGATGTAAAGCCAAATGTTTGTGTACCGGGCTATTGGTAGGTACATTGAAACGTCCTCTGTTTGTGACAGAAAAAGGCCGTCCATGTACTATTTGTACTAAACAGACGATTAAATCTGTGATGGATAGAATTCGAAGAAATCCCGCCCAGAAGCAAAAGATTTTATCCAGCCAGAGAGATAAATATAGCACCCAGAACCATGTCACGTATTTTAAAAGATGATTTAGGACTTGCTGCTTAGAAAAGACGTATCGATCATTTCCTAACGGATAATTTATAGAAAAATAGGATTGACAAATCAAAACAACTTCCTTCTTCGGCGGTACGCAAAGGAAGCTCACAGCAAATATTATTTACGGACTAGAAAATGTTCCCGCTGAGGAACATTTTAACAAGCAGAAGATCGAATTTATGCTCATAACTCTAGAGAAGCTGCTCAATCATTCAATAGGGTGCAACGTTGCCATTATCTGGCTTCAGTGTTGGTTTGGTGTTAGCTATTAAGGAGTGACTGAACCATATTTTTATGAAAAAACTATTAAAACGCCGGCTCAAGTTTATCAAAATACGATTCGGAGAAGATCGTAAAGCCTCTTAACACACTGTTCTATAACCAAGAATGGTCCTTTCAGCAAGACTCAGCATCAGGTCATAAGGCTCACTCAACACAGGCGTGACTACAAAGGAATATTCCCGACTTAATTAGAGCTGAAGACTGGCCGTCATCTAATCACGATCTAAATCCGCTCGATTATGTTTTATGGTCTGTTTTAAAGAGAATGGCATGCTCTAAACGACATGATAATATTGAATTCCTAAAAAATTCCATAAGGGTGGCAATGGACACTTTTCCCATGGAAGGGTGCGTGTTTCAATCGAAAACTGGCCACAAAGTTTGAAAGATTGTATAAAAGCAAATGGTGACGATTTCGAATAAAGGTTATATTTTTAAAATGTATATATATATATATATATATTATATATATATATATGTTTTCTCACTACATCTGCATTGAAAACTACTCAAAAGTAACAATACCGCCTAAGATAAACTCATACGATATCTATAATTTGACTAGTTGCCAAAACTAGATTCTTGTACATACAGACGAGTTGATAATAAAATGATGTGTTTCAATACTATGACATTTATTACTCCACACATATTGGTGAACAAGCGTGTACAGATTAAATTAATGAAGCAGAAGCCCCGTCTCGGCCGAACCCTTGGCGCTGACAAATTGTGTATGTCTGCGCAAATTGTCTGCACAGCCCGCAGACCTAAGACGATTTACGAAGGGTCGGGGCAGGTGGGGTAGGGCTTCTTTATTAAGTGTTTGAGGTAAGGTATGCCAGTGTTATAGTTTAGATAGGTACTATGTGGGGAAACCTTCGGAACTTGTCGCCTTAATTCTTGTGGGTTGCGTCAGAAAGTATGCTTCCACGACCACATACGGCTGCTATTTGGTGGCATAAGAACATGCTATATATTGAAAAAAAAAATACTACCAAAATACAATACAATTAAAATTACAACGATTATACCATTTGAATACAGGAATAAATTAAAAGTACCTACATCATCTTAACAGTGAATTTATATCATTAAATTAAATTCTCTCTTATATTCTTATTCTTCTCTCTGGGTTGGTGTCGATATTGTCAGTTTTTTTGGCTCCCCTTTTTGGTTTTTGCACCCTCTTGATTTCGGAGACTGTGTATTCGTTCCTTTGAAGGGCTTGGTTTAAATGTATCAATTCCGATTGTACACACCGATACACACCACACAAACATATAAATACCGGTGCATATAAATACAATATATAAATACATATATAAATACTCGCCCACTATAAATACCGGTGCGCCACAATCGTCGAGTCAGTTGCGCTCGAGAAGCCGAAGAGATAACATCTCTCCGAAAGTGAACGCAGTCGCCACTGAAGATATCAACCGCAGTTGTTGACGAAACGTTTGGAAAAAAGAGAAGAGATTCCAGAAGACCTCGGCCAAGTAGCCCGGAAGATTCAATTAATATGGACACCGGCCGAGAAAGCCTATACTCCACTATAATTTATATCATTAAATTAAAAGTACCTATATCCTCTTAACAGTGAATTTATATCATTAAATTAAAAGTACATACATCCTCTTAACAGTGAATTTATATCATTAAAATTAAAATATTTTGATCGAATATTGTTTTCCTTGATATTTAACCAAATAGAATTTTTTTTTCAAATGAAATCTTTGACTTTGTTACTCTGTACTACTTACCGTCCAATCCTATCATAAAAACACCTACTATATGGTTGCTACTAGGGTTGTTCGGGATATGATATTTCGGTTCCGGATACGGATATATTGTTTACTCTTTTACCGGTTTCGGTTACAAAAACGGATATGAAATTATTTCGGATATGATTTCGGTTACGGATACGTTTTTTTTTTTTAATTTACTTGTATTACTAAGTGAAAGCAAAGAAGGATAAAACCAAATAGGCAAAAATAATTAAATAAAGTAAAGTTGCAATTATTGCAACTTCGCTGTCATAAGGAACGAACTAAAATCTATCAAATGAAAATATGCAAGCAGCAACAACTTGTTAAAACTCGCTTCGTTTAAATTCCGACCTTAACTGCTATGAATAAAATTATTTATAATAACATCAGAGTCTTTTACTTAGTATTCGGTTTCGAATATCCGACAATTTCGGTTACGGTTACGGGAGTCCAAACATACGAACTTACTATGGACGACAACGGCACACTAAATTCAGAAACAGCTGCTCTACTAATAATTACCTACATCTATCTACGAGTACCTATACACACCTTGAACCAGAATACTACCTTGAAATGTACTGCATTTTCCACATTATCCTATTTCCCTAATGTACGTACGTGTTTCGGTAGTGAGTGAGATGTGCCAGAGCCCATTCCCATCCTATCCCTCCCCATTTTCCCAACCCTTTGTCCAAATCCAAAAGTGTATAATTATTTCAATATTTTTATTTTTAGTCATATATATATATTATAGTATGTATTTATTGCTCAAAATTAAATATAATGGTATATAATTCAGTCAATTTATACATCGTTCTATGCAAAAATGCCTGGTGATTTAGTAAAGAAAAAGTGATTTAAAAATCCAAATTTTCGACCTCGGCAGATAGCCGCGGGCATTGCCACCTCGAAAAAAACCGCGTAATTTTCGACCATATTTCCGTTTTTACGAAATATCTCTTAAATATTGCATTTGGTGGAAAAAAATAAACTTTCATAAATTGAACTAGATTAAATTTAGGGATTTGTTTAGTTTAGTCAATAGTGCAGAGTAATAAAGCCAGGGACTTCGTTTAAAAATTCGATTTTATTGGGAGAAAATATCCAGTTTTTAAGAAAGTCAACAAAAGTCAATCATCAAAGGAAACAAAAGTTGTTAGTTTTAATGATTGAAATTCAGAGTGCCGGTATTTTTTATTTAACACATTCGTTGCCTACAAAATAAATAAAAAATAATAGCTGGGAGCCAAAACTTTTTAAGGCGAATTTTGATTAAGTACATATGAATGTTTGAAAATATGGATAAATGTATATTGTTATTATTATTATTTCAATAAAAAAACACATTTTTCGGATCCGAGTGTTCGGCACACAGCGCGCTGGTTGCCGAACACTCGGATCCGAGCGCTAGGGATGGCAATGGTTTAGTTCACTAATATTATAGATATTTGTTCCACGATTGCATTTTTGCGTACTAATATGTCACAAGATTTTGACAAACCCGTGTTTTTTGATTAAATTCCATAATCTTAATCAAAATCATCAAAGAAACTAATCAAAACCAGTTTTTACCTTATTTTACTTCGGTTCTTGAGCAAAATCTTGTAACATATGACCGACACACACACACACACACACATAGGACACACACACAGGGCATACACACATATACATACATACATAACATACAGTTCAGACGTACCATCATCATGTAACGTGTCTCGTTATCTTTAAAAAAATAGTAAATAAAATATATGCATTTGGAGAATTATTTATTTAGGAAGACATTAACAAATCTGAGCAAAGTAGCGATACAATCAAAAGTATCAAAAATCAAATCAAAGCAATACAGTCAAAAGTATCAAAAAACATAATTATAAGTTTAATTAAAAATTTTGTTACTCTGAATGACAGTGAGATACTCAAAGAAAAGTACAAAGAACTGAAACAAAATCCGAATCTAAAAAAAATTGTCACTAGCAAAAATGAGTGATCTCTTGACATCAAAAAAATAAAATATAAAAAATGCAATTTCAAAAAACTTAAGAATGTGCTAGGCAGAAACATTTTGTGCAGAAACCCGGAGAACCTTCACATTGCTTACATTCGTATATTGTTTGCACCCTCTTTTTCTGTGCTTTGCAGCCTTTGCATTCTTTTCGGGCCACTTCGGTGGTTTCTTTCAGGATACTTCCTACTTTCTTTATTCTCGCTCGGGTCTTTTCTATTTTAGTGAGTTCGTGCTTCACTTTCAAAACATTGCGTCGATTGACTTCATTAGGATCAGGTAGAAGCGTTTCCAGTATCTTCAAACGGAAATCATATAGATTTGTTTTATCATTCGCCGAAAATTTGTTGTACAAGTAAAATGCATTACTGAGGCTCATTTGCAGCATATGCACAAACAGCTTCTTGTACCAGCGCAGCGTCTTTCTTTGGACTGGATAATAAGCCAGCATTTGATCTTGAAGATCTACGCCCGACATAAAATTATTATAATGGACGATTGCCATTGGTTTCAGTGCTACAGATCCCCTTTTGGAAGTAGTTTCCATCATCTCGTCATCATGTTCTGTGGAAATATACAGTACGTAACGTTTATCCCTCCATTTTCCGATATGAACACCATTCAAGAATAAGGATTTGTTTTCTCCTTTTTTCAATGAGATAGTCCCAATATCAACAGGATTATCTTTGCGGTTTTTTCTCAACGTTCCTGTGCAGTACGTCTGTCGATCTAGCAATTTCACAGCCAAACCATATGAGTTATAGTAATTATCCATATAAACATGGTGGCCAGAATCTAATCTCTCTTCTAGGAGTTTGAAGACGATCTTACTAGTATGTCCTTGACCTGATGTCTCATCGTTTACACCTGCGTAAACTTGGTATTTTAAAACGGTACCATCTGGCTCAGCTAGGACATAAAGCTTAATACCATATTTATGCCTTTTGTTCTTAATGTACTGTCTGAACAGCAATCGACCACGCCACAATACCATGGACTCATCCAACGACAACTGTTTACCCGGACAATAGGTAGTGTTCATTTTATTGTTAAAATGATCCATAAATGGACGAATTTTTTTTAGACGGTCTTCCTCACTTGTTTCAGACGTAAAATGCAGGCATCGTAATATCAGTAAAAAACGGTTTCGAGACATGAATTGTCCGAAGCATGGAATATTAAATAAATAGTGTCGTTTCCAATAATCGCTTATACGGTTTAGTCGAATTGTTCCAGTGTGAAGAAGGAGCCCTAGAAATGTCAGCAGTTCTTCCCTAGTTAAATCTTTCCAATTTTTTATTCTTGATTTTTGCTTCACATTCTCTGCAGTACCCACTCTTAATGCGTATGCATTCGTCTCTCGAACAATAAGATCCAATAAATCGTCGTCAATTAATAAACGGAATGCTTCGTAAGGATCTGTTGGAGGTGGCACTAAAAGTTCCTGTTTCTTAGTAAAATCAATAATTTTCATTGAAATTGGATTACTGCTCCAGGTGCTAGTGGCTCCTTGACGAGAAGGTGAGTTATTGTGTGAATGGTCAGGTAATGGGACATCATCGTTATCACTTGGTAAGTTTGTAGAACTACATTCAGACCTCGGATCCGGCAAAGCAGAAGGAGAGGCATCATTACGCTCTGGCGACAAGTTTGGAGTGATCGCATCAGATCTCAGAAGAGATACGGTAGGCGTAGAACGGTTATCCGTGAATAGACTCTCTGGTATATCAGGAAGAAGATCTGCATAGTCTTGTACGATAGATGGCGATGTTGCACGACAGTCAATTTCGTAATTGAACTCAAAACTACCATTTCCGTCTAATTCTAGTTGGCGAGGCGCTGGCTTTGATGCTGAGGAACCAATATCTGAATCTGGTAACTTTGAAGATTGAGCAGA
Source organism: Sesia apiformis (assembly GCA_914767545.1). Lineage (NCBI taxonomy): Eukaryota > Metazoa > Arthropoda > Insecta > Lepidoptera > Sesiidae > Sesia > Sesia apiformis. Next base: position 21,507,041 of record OU611952.1, read on the forward strand.
TGTATCACGTGTACCTGGTGTATTCACTCTCGTGGGCCCATGTCTAAACATAGGTTTCAATCGCTTACATTGAATAATAGGGCTACCGTTTGACTCACTTAAACCTCGCTTTGATGCTGATGATCTTGAAGGTTGAGCTGGTGTATCATCAGCACGTGGTCTACGGCTGGTCGTCTTCGTTTTCAATCTTGAATCAAAAATACTTAAATCACTGTCGCTACCAGATCCTTCTGAACTTGAAGAAAACTCCTCTTCATGAACTCCTTGCGAATACACTTCTTCATCACTATATTCTCCAGAACCTTCCGAGTCATAATCATCACTTTGTCGACGCTTTTTTTGACCACGAGATGTTAAAATAATCGGTTTAATTTTACTTTTGGACGACCCAGCCTTACTGTCCATTTTGGCGCGAAAATACCTTCCGTACGATCGTGTGTACAAATCACTACCACACTGTAAGAATGAAACCAATACTCGTTTTCATAAGTTGACTATATTGCCAGAGTGGCCGCGCAAAGCAACGTTGACTCGCCTCAAACGTCTGCGGTTTGCTGACTACTACAAAATGAACGGGACGCTCGCTCGGATCCGAGTGGGAGGCGCCGCTACTATAGCCCCGCCCCACTCGGATCCGAGTGGTGAGCACGAAATGTGTTAACCCTGCTTTGTATACTGGTATTTCTGTACTTAACTATGTATTTATTTAACTCTGCATGTATTTGTATACTTAAATATGTGCTACTATAAATATTATATGTACATATAATAATAATCATCAGGTGGACTGCATGCTCGTCTGCCGCCCTCGTATATAAAAAAAAATACAAATCTGTGCGAGTAAACCTCCACGAAGCGAGTGAGTGGTTAGAAGGAAGAAGATATTTTATAATTAAGCTAGTATAAGTGATTTGCTATTGTTACAGAATGCACGCGAGTAAAATTCATTTGTTTATCGAAATATTCTGATTTCTATTTCACGATACCTCGATAATACCTCGATAATTCACGATACCTCGGATTACACATTATTTATTAATATCAATTTAAAAAGGCCAAACACCCTATCAGGTTGAAAAGACGAAACATCTAACCTTCCCACCCACATATCTCTGTAATTATTAGCTGACAGCGTAGCAACATTTTACGATCGAATGTTACATTAATAGCTACTCGTCGATCACTTTTAATCGCGCCGAGTATCAGTGTCGTTCGGTTCTAATAACTTTTATTGATTGCTGGAATGATATTAGTGGCTGTGCGTGGAACTTGGATACAAACACACAACACACAGGACAGTAGGGACACAGGACTACTCATTGTATTATCATATTATTATGAGGGAGAGTGCACGCTGCAATACCACAGCCGCCGGGCGCGCTCGACTGTCCACGTTACCCCTCTCTCACAGAAGACAATCTTGAAATGCGTCTCCCACTTTATCCAAATTAACCAATGTACGTTGGTATGTATTTCAGTAGTGAGTGATATATGACAGAGCCTATTGCCATCCCATCCTATCCCTCCCGATTCTCCAAATACATTCCTAAATCCCCAAAGGTAGGTGGCGCATCCCGGGGCATATCAACGTTTGTCATTTTGGACTAATGTTGGCATGAATCGCGGATGTCCATGAGCTACATTATCCGCGATTTAGGTGCACTGTCACTGAAAAAAAAAAAGATAATTATAGCATGATCGACTACCGATTACGGATTAGCCCAAGCCCAGTTTATAGTGACTCTGCCTATTGTGTAAAAAGTCCCAAGGTCGATTCCAGCCCGACATTAATTTATTTAAAAATGTTTGTGCGTGTCAGCGTAGTCTGTCAAACTCAAACTCAAAATATTTATTACAACATATGTACGAGTACAGTTTGCGATCTTAATTATAAAAAGGAACAGTTTAACATGTGAAATGAAGAGCCGGGGTTAATTAAATTTATCGTTAAAATATTTTTATAAACTGTAATCACTATTTTCTACTCGCAATTTGGTTACATTTTTTATAAATCTTTTGTTATTATTTTCTATTTTTAAGTTTTCAGGCAGTATATTGTATACTAGCTTCTACCCGCGGCTTCGCTCGCGTGGACTATAAAATATTTTTAACACCTGTAACGACGCCGACAGGATGAATGAATGAAATCATTTTATGAATGAAAATCCATTCAGTCGTTTTTCAGTCATTTTATGAAAGGTGATTTTTTTATTTTTCTCTACTTATAACTCAACTTCCTTGTGTCATATGAATATTCATTCATATCAAAACCGTTCAGTTTACTCAAACGAACAGATTTTTGTCAGTTGACAAAAATACGGACAAAATTTTTAAAAATGACTGTTTTGGGTTCTGTAGCTTCTTATGAGCTATTTATTTTATTAAAATTAAGTCAATGTACAGACTCAACCCTTTCATCGTTTTATTCGTATTATATGAATACCTATGTGTTATACTAGCGACCCGCCCTCACTTCGCTTCGATTTATATATTTTTATTTTCAATTTTTTTTTCAAAATATTACAATAAAATATAGCCTATATTAGACACGTATAATGTAGCTTCCTATTTGTGAAAGAATTTTTGAAATCGGTTCAGTGATTCCAGACATTACCCCCAACATACAAACACACAATCAGGCGTACAGGTCGCCATTCTTCAAAAAATATATTATTATATCCGTTCATAATTTACTTCTTAATTACGACACATCGGTATTGGTAGGTGTAAATAAAAATACATAATTTGATGAGGTAAATTTAAGCGATAATCTGGCAAGATTATGTAGGCCGATCACAGCGCCGCGCCTACGGGACGGGACTTCTTTTGTGGCGCCTACTTTAGTCGATTTATTTTCAGCCCTTTCTCGTCCACTGCTGGATATGGTTCTCCTCATATACGTTATCTTGTGCATGAGGAATGAATGCCCTTAAAACGGCACGCTGAACAAGCGGATGCGCGGCGTGCCCACTCTTGTCTAGATAGGCGGCGTATCTTAGAAGTGGTTATAATTCAGCAGAGCTTGTGGCAGCGGCTTTGTAATTCCAACGACACCAACGGGAAGAGATCTAGATGTATGGTTGGTGTAAACCAGCTAAAACTTCACATAAAATAAAACTGGTAAATACGAGTAGGAAATATGAAATTAAATTTTTGATAAACTAATCACGTACTGTTTGTTACATGTAAGTGGTAATGTATTAGTATCCGTCCACAAAACTTGGTTTCAATCAATCATGTGTAATTCAATATTTGTCCGGCGTCGGCTGATTGCATGATAGATCGCTTGATATATGATGCGTGTTCACGCTTGTCCTTTTGTTTGCGATGATGTTTGCTCTTTCGTGTTTGTGTATTTGGATGTGAGTATGACAAATATGCCTTAATGATGTGGTCTTTCCAATTCCACTACTTGTTCATTATTAACTACTTAAGTCTCATTAGAATAACCCTCGACACAAAGAAAAAGGAAGTGTGGTATTTAACGCGTATGTTTGTGTGTTTCTCTGTCTGTCTGTGCCTCGTATCTCTTTAACAGTTGATCTGATTTTCATGACTTTTTTTTGTCGGAAAGAGTATTTCTCTAGGAATATTTTTGGGTATAAAACTTTGTGTTTCAACTTTATTTTTCTGAATAGTGGAACTAAAACTACCGATGTCACCGAACAACTAATTGAGTGGAAGTATTTTCTTTTCTATGAGCTATTAAAGGTTACTTTAGTCCGTTTGGCGAATTTATTTACCTACTTTACATATTAAATATTGTATAGATTTATACAAAATTAACGTATAATAAAATATTTGTAACTACATCGCAGACAAATCGACATTCCCTTTTGTGATGTGTTAATCCAAATATTAATATTAGAAATAAATAAATTTATTTATATATTAATTGAATCTTCCGGGCTACTTGGCCGAAGTCTTCTGGAATCTCTTCTCGTTTCGTCAACAACTGCGATTGACATCTTCAGTGGCGACTGAGTTCACTTTCGGAGAGATGTTATCTCTTCGGCTTCTCGAGCGCCACTGACTCGACGATTGTAGCGAACCGGTATTTATAGTGGGCGAGGGTAGTTGTGATTTTGTGTGTACCGACGCACCGATATTTATAGTGGGCGAGGGTAGTTCTGATTATGTGTGTACCGAGTTATTTTGTTATTACCGATTATGTTGTTTCGACGAAAGACGAACTTAATGCTGTAAAACATTTCCCCCCTTTAGGCTTAATGCTATAAACATACAGCCCCAGCCAACCTTGAGGCTGTATAGTGATGGTTAGTGAAACAGTATACAAAATAAAATTTGTAATAAATAAAATATACAACAAAATAAATAATAATAAAATCGTAAGAGAGCGATGTCTGTATATGAATTATACAACAAAATAAATAATAATAAAATCGCAAAGGAGCGGTGTCTGTATAGGAAATATTTTTTAAAAGTCGGCAGTGTAAAGTAGGTACATGTGATACAGAGCACAAAACAACAATTTTTGGAATTCTTGCGTATCTCTATGTATCTGAACGCTCATCATCACGCAAAATCCGCTCGACGGATTTTAATAAAACTTGGCACAAACTTATGTGCTGGGATAACATTTAGGGTACTTTTATCCAGATAAATTGTGAAGTTCCCACGGGAATCACGAATTCACGCGAACGATGTGGGTGGCACCGCTAGTCTATACTAATATAATAAAGAGAGAGTGCGAATTTTGTGAGTTTGTGTGTATGTGGAGGGTAATCTACGGAACCACTGCACCTATTTGTAAATTCTTTTACCATTTGAAAGGTACATTATTCCAGATGGACATAGGCTATATATTATTTGCAAAAAAATTGCCGTTTCAAGTCTTATCACGCAAAGAAACTCTACACTTTGTCCTTAGCTCCGAAGTTACCGAATACATTACGACGTAGACGATATGGTCAGTGGTCATAAACGTGGTATCCTACCATAGTATCCTAACATATAGCTAGTCATAAACGTGATATCCTACCATAGTATCCTAACATATAGCTAGTCATAAACGTGGTATCCTACCATAGTATCCTAACATATAGCTAGTCATAAACGTGGTATCCTACCATAGTATCCTAACATATAGCTAGTCATAAACGTGATATCCTACCATAGTATCCTAACATATAGCTAGTCATAAACGTGGTATCCTACCATAGTATCCTAACATATAGCTAGTCATAAACGTGGTATCCTACCATAGTATCCTAACATATAGCTAGTCATAAACGTGGTATCCTACCATAGTATCCTAACATATAGCTAGTCATAAACGTGGTATCCTACCATAGTATCCTAACATATAGCTAGTCATAAACGTGGTATCCTACCATAGTATCCTAACATATAGCTAGTCATAAACGTGGTATCCTACCATAGTATCCTAACATATAGCTAGTCATAAACGTGGTATCCTACCATAGTATCCTAACATATAGCTAGTCATAAACGTGGTATCCTACCATAGTATCCTAACATATAGCTAGTCATAAACGTGGTATCCTACCATAGTATCCTAACATATAGCTAGTCATAAACGTGGTATCCTACCATAGTATCCTAACATATAGCTAGTCATAAACGTGGTATCCTACCATAGTATCCTAACATATAGCTAGTCATAAACGTGGTATCCTACCATAGTATCCTAACATATAGCTAGTCATAAACGTGGTATCCTACCATAGTATCCTAACATATAGCTAGTCATAAACGTGGTATCCTACCAAAGTATCCTAACATATAGCTAGTCATAAAATGGTTTACCTAAAATCATGAAAATGTAATAATGTTATTTTCTCTGTTGTTACAGATTACGAATGGAGTGGCGTACTGTGGATTTTATATTAAAACAACGTTCCGTATCCATTTCGCTTCGTATTAAGAGGTCATTAAAATGTAAACAACTGGTATATGGTATGTCCCGGAAAAAAACTAGTGGAAAAAAGCCGTAGCTGGAAAATCTTTTAATATTAAAGTTGCGTGTTGCAGCTCCAACTCTCTGATGAATAATGCACATTGCAAGGCTTTAAACCGGTAAAATCTGTGGTGGCATTGAAATAAGGGATAAGTTACGAAAATTCAAAATGTTTAGGTATATTTCATTATTATAATTTTAAACCTTATTTTAATTATCTAATTATGAGCCTATACAATTCAATCATTATCCAAAAAATTATTAAATTTTTAGAACAGGTGGCAGACGGGCTGGCGGTTCTTAAGATGGTAAGTGGTTACCGTATAATGTCCGTATAAGATTTTGTCGTATAATTTTTTTAGTTTTTTAATAACACACCAAAAGTTTGAAGAATTTACGGTTTATTAAAAAAAAAAAAGTTTCATATAAAATAGCAAAAATTATCCTTTTCTGTTACCAAATGTTTCGGAAAATACCATAGTATTTATGTTATTTAATATTTTTCTTTTCATTTGCGTATAATTATGGGGATATTTATTTATTAATGGTAATAACATTTAATAATACCTGCTACGACTTTTCTTACTAAAACTGTTATTTATGAGTTTTCACGACAGAAACTTGAATGCGTTAAACAAATTACGAACGGCGTAATTATGATATTACGTCTTTTGTCATTTCTATTACTATTATTATTTAGATTCCATTTATTAAACACATTCTATTATTTTCTATTGTTTTCTATTATTTTATACCGCGAACCCGTAGGCTATGGAACGAACTGCCTCGAGAGGTCTTTTCATTGAGCTACGATATGGGGTTCTTCAAGAGAGCTGTGAATAGGGTTTTGCAAGGTCGGCGGCGCGCCCGCATACCCCCTGGTGTTGCAGGTGCCCATGGGCGGCGGTAACACTTACCATCACGTGGGACCGCTTGCTCGTCCGCCCACTAATCTATAAAAAAAAAAAAAACAAGAATAAAAGCCTTTCTCGCCACTTTCCGATAGAGTAACTCTTAACGATCCGATAGATAAATTATCTGCCATTTAAATCTAGCTGCTACTGACTTTCTGATACCTCCTGATAACCTTATGAGAAGGTAGAGATAAAGGTCCTAATAGTATTCAAAAAAAAAAAAAATAATCTGCCCACTTTCAGACCAAAAACCACCATCATAAAATACTCACAGTTAGAACCATTACGAGAATCACATGCGTGTTAAAAAGATTCCGAGCAAGAAAATAATACAGTCCATTTCAACAAAAAAGGCCCGGCCGTTTCCCCCGAACATCGCTCACCGCACACTCGGACTCATGAATATGACATCAGCGGGCGTACGTAGGTGATTTATGTGGCGTCCGCGATCCATCACCGCGACCGACGGACGGACAGACGCACGTGGCCATCGGCTATAGCGTTTCACGCTTAACATGCCGCTCATTATGATTGCACATCTACTGCTTTAAGAGAAATACGCTAGGCGACCAATTGGATAAGTTGGTAGCGCCCCAGCCCGCGCAAAAGGTTTCAGATTCGATTCCCGGTCGGACAATCGTTTGTTTAAAGAGACGGGTGTTGTGTTCATCTTTGTATGTGTCCACAGGTAATCCTTGCGTGGGTCATTTATTTATTACCTACTTCATAAAGGCGGGTTACGCTCAGTAGTGGTTGTGCTTGTATGTATACATTGTTTAAGTGCGCGCGCGGCGTCGGGAATCCAACTGAGCGTTCTCAAGTTTACGCACACCAATACAATGTACATGTACGAGTACAATTACTATTAAGCGTAACGTAACCTTCGTGAGATGAATGAACTGTAAGAGTAACCAGGCTTTTCATCGTCCCCTAGTGGCTTCCTCATGCACATTGAATGTATGGCCTTAAAGCGCTACACTGGCCAAGCGAGATGGCGAGTCTACACTTTTAGATATGGTGTAGTTCCTCAGGGCTTGCTGTAGCGGCATTGTTATCCCAAAGTCACTTTTTAAGAGACCCAATGGTAAGAGATGGGGTGGGAGGGTGCACGCTGCGGTCCCACAGTCGCTTAACGCAATCGACTGGCTAACTTAATCCTTTCTCACAAATGACTCACAAGTGACCAACATCAATCCAGAATGACAACATTGACACGCCTTATGGAGATAATTAGAGATTGATATGGTGGCAGAGATTGGGAAAATTGAGAGGTATGGATAGGATGGAATGGGAATGGGGTCTGGCATATCTCAATCACTATAAAACATATACCTACGTACATTAGAGGAATACGATAACGTGGGAAATGCAGTACAAATTACGGTACCTAGTTTTCTGTGGGAGAAGGTTACGCGGCCAGTCGAGTGCACTCTTCATCACACAGCATTAAGCCGCTGATATTTATCTGATAGTATTTTCTTTTTTTGAATAATAATTCACCAAAAATGTCTAAGGTTAATTTTAGTAAACAAAAACACATTGAAGCCCACATATTTTTATTTTATTTCAATATATATGAAATACACTCAGTTACAATAAATTACATAATATGACATATGTTGCCAATGTTCCCCGCACTGCCGCACTAGGCTAGGCCCTGGGCCAAAATATAAATAACAAATGCGGCTATATAAATAACTAGCTCAAAGACAATATTCACTGTAGGGATAATAATACGAAATACTTTCATGGTTTATCAAATTAAGTCTAGCACAGATCCTAAGAACTAAGACATAAAGAAAATTAAAAAGCATGTGACTTTTCGTGTATTTTCAAATTAAAACCGCTGTGTATAATCAAAGCTGTAATAAACAAAGTAGTGGAATTTAAACCATGTAAAAAGAATAGTGAATATTAGCAGTGTGACAATGAGGCGGCGCCCCTTACCACCGGTGCGCGAAGAAGTGACTTCGAAATCGTGGAGAAATCTGTGCGAGAATGATTATATAGTGTACACACTCGTGGCTTCAGTCGGTGCGTTGACCTACGTGAACAGTTTGAATGGTGAATTCGTACATGACGATATCCCTGCGGTGGTGACGAACGGTGACGTGAACGGTGGTAACCGTTTGCTAGCGGTGTTCGGAAATGATTTTTGGGGAACGCCGATGTCGGATGCGAACAGCCATAAGTCGTACCGGCCGCTGACTACGCTGTCATTCAGGTGAGTACCTATTCTTTTATTTTGTATGTAAATTAGAACAGATATCCAAAGACCTGTTGGTCCATCCGTCTGGAGCTAAATATATATAAAGGATTGTGGAGTGAAACAAACTTATTTGGTGTTGCTTTGATATTCAAAGAAACGACATATAATGTTTAATCTTCAATCCTTTTTTAAAATCTATTATTTATGTCTACCTACAATTTTACAATTTTGTCTACCTACAGAACGATTCTCTTCACTTGACGCCCACACTGTTTTACCGACACCATAATACGAGTAGTTTTACCGACAGCGCGGAGCGCCGCAAAACTCAGATGAAAGAAATATATTTTCTTTACATATATATAAATAGGTATATCATATATACAGAGTTTAATAAAAAATAGAGTTAAATTTCTATGAAATCAACAACTTTTAATGTATGAAATTTTAGAACTTGACATTTTAAAAGTTAATTTCAAGCGGGAGGATAATTAAGTAAATAAACTGTCGTCGACGTGGAATCCAGTGATTAACAAATTTAAACCTTGCGATTCACCGCTGATTATGTCTGCGAACATTTTTAGTGTAGTGTGTCGCAACCTTTCCGTATGTGAAGATCAAACCCCGGACTATCCGCCTCTTCAGTCAACTCGGCTGGTGACCACGGCTGGTGTAACCAGTAACGAAATGTCGAGTATAAATAAAAGGTAAACAGAAACCTTTAATTTTACGCGTTCAAACCCGATTTTAATATATAAAACAAATTTACAATGAAATATAATATAAAGGAAGTCATTATTACTCACTATACGCTACAAAGAACGGCAACGCCGTTCACTCAATACATGAAAAGAGGCTAATTGAACCGCTACTATTACGTACCTACGAGTTCATCTATGTAAGTTGGTGCGTGCTTATGAAGTGCGAGTGAGTCACTGGTCTGTGTGAAAAAAATGTTGAATTTTAAGAAGTCGTAGAACAAAAGCAGGCCTGGCTCAGTCCGCACGTTAGCTACGTGCATAGGGGCGGCCCCTGCGCAGGTGTTTGTTTCAGTTGATTACCGCGAGCTCTTTTGTAACGCACGCGCAAATAACACCGTTTAAAAACTACCATCATATTGTATAAATACCTAGGTATAATACTTTTTATTATATTTTAGAACTTATTTAAAATTGTGTTTTAAAACGAATAAAACTATTTTGATTAGGTATATTATAATTACTGGTGGCAACCTTTGCGATTCACGCACAGAGTGTCATTGTGTGCATGACCAATATCGCCTTTCTCCGATGCCCGTAGGATTCTTTGTGGCTCGCGCTGAACGAAATTGTATTTTGTATATATATTTTTGTAGGTTTTATGGAGCGTTTTTAGAGAGTGTCTTCTGTACTTGTACTATTAGTTATTTTGTGACAAAAGTTGTTAGTTTTCATGGTAAAAATTCAGTGTTAAGAATGTTGAGGTAATTTTCAAATTAATGCTGTTTAAACGTACCCAGGGTACGACGTGTAATATACCTATTAATAGTTTTGTCTTTCTCTGTGGAATACAATCTCCCTGCTTGTTTGTGAATTGTGTCCTATCGAAGTGAAGAATATGCATAGGAATGAATGATGTCAACTTCCGACGCCCACTCTCAGACGCTGTAACAGCGTGGTTACTAAGCAGTACTTTCCCATAAGGTGCAATGTGGTTCCGCGGTCGATAGAATAGTTTCCGAGTAGAGGTGGTGGGATGATCGAAGCGAATTCGGACAGCATGACGGTATTGGAAATGGCAAATAAGAAGAAATGATTGTCCGTTGACATCTACTTTATTTACAAAAAGTATACAATTATAAATTTAATAAATAATACGACAAATCGCGGCTCTGTCGCGGGAAGTTTGACAGAAAAGATTTAGGACGCCCTGCGGCCAGATGGACCGACGACTCTGTGATTATAACTAATTACGTTATTATAACGTTATTATAATTAGGTGTGACCTACATGAGCAGAAGATCGTGTCCCTATCGAGGCCCCATCTTTAGGACAGGCCCGTATCGAGCGGTGGAGAGACATACTCGTAGGCTGGCTGGTTGTATGGTATTTATATTATTTACAGACCGTGTATTTATCTTACACGAATACATACGTCAGTTACAATGAATGTAAGTGAATAAATTAGGCATAATAAAACTAAACGAACACAGCTTGTATGGAAATATAACAAATGAGACAAGTTGATGTATACATTTCGAATATAGATACTAACTTAAAAATAATATATGTACTAACTAAGTTTTGAACCTTTAAATGGACTAATCATGTGTTATTGCAAAATTTAAGAGGCTCTATACTCATACATACTTATTTCATGTTCCTAAAAAAAGAACAAATGTCGTTCGTAACGCTCCGCTGGCTCGTATGTGCTCTTCTTATAACGAATGTCTTAAATCGTTACCGGAGAGTGATTTGGATATTTTTGGCGACAATTACTTTAAATTTAAAGCTAAGGTCAATCATTTTCGCTACTGGACACCCATTAAATTATGAAAACTAAATTTACACGTAGAACTTAATAGATATATAATTTGAAACTTCTATTATAAAATGTCATTAACAATGTGACATTGCATGCCTGTAAGTGATGTGCTACGCTATCACACTGCGAATAATGTAGATCATTGTAGGTAGGTGTGCCTATTAAAATATTTTTTTTTACGGTATTTAAAGAATAAGTAGGACAAAATTAAAATGGATTAAAAAAAATGTTGTTCACATATTATTATGATATTAATGGTAAGTAGGAATTCTGAGAAATTTACTAGCAAGAACTTCACAATGCTCGGAAGAGTATGAACCGTATTTATTTACTAGCAAGAACTTCACAATGCTCGGAAGAGTATCAACCGTAGTTATTTACTAGCAAGAACTTCACAATGCTCGGAATAGTATCAACCGTATTTATTTGCACATTGTTATCTAGCGTAACATAACGTACCTAGTTCTGAATCGTATTTTGTTTGACTGTATGGATACTGACCATTCTTTTTCTGCCGGTCACTGTCATTAGAATTGTAGATCAAGTACTTACTTTCGCTAAGTAAGTACCTATCTCGATCGCGAGGGTAATCCATCATTGTATCATTTCGCGTCGTTTGCCGAGGGCTATTTTATCAACTGGAGATTATATTTATTCGGATAACATTATATGGAGGAACTCAGCGCGATTTCGCAAATTTAACGTCGGAAGCCCAGCACAGACTAGGGCACATTTGTATCGGCACAAGATACAGTTCGGGTTCGGGTTCGAGCTGTATCGAGTGCCGCGACACGTGTCGAGTGCCGCGACACGTGTTACACAATTGATGGATTCGTTTTTACGTTGTAGTCAAAAACTTTTTGTTGTTTCAACCAGACGCGCGGGCGGATTGGCGTGTACACTCTTCTATGTGTGGTATCGTTCATCAGGGCTTGCGGTAGCGGCTTTGTTAACTTTAATCGCTTTTTAGGACACACACGGAGAGGGAAGGGTAGTGTTATTCTAAGCCGACCGACACCAAACGGACAACTGATTCCTTTAAAGAATGATGGGCGCTTTTGTATGAAACATGTCCTGACCACCAATAACACTTGTATTCTATGTCAACTATTATAAGTGACAATTACCGTATAGAAAATATGTAAATGTCTTAAATAAATACAATTATTATTATTATTATTATTGTTACTGGCTCGTGACTTCGTGCACGCTAGCGTAGGTTCAGCGTAGATTTTACATCCAGAGAACAAAGAGGTCCACTTGGATCAGTAGAAATTTCAAACTGTGTTAGTTTTAGTTAACGGTAAGCTTTGCTTTTCTGCTTATATGTAATGCGCGGCCCATAACTCTTATCAATACTCAGAGACTTTGCACTCGCAGGGACTTAACATACACGCTCAAAAAATAGGGAAAATACTACAAATTCGAATAATGTCAGATTTACAACACAACGCATAAAAGTAATCCTGTCTCAATTTATGTCACTGATCTCCTTAAGGTTAAAGAAATCCAAACGTCTCCTGGCAACGATCTCTTCAATGTTGTTGAAGAGAGCTGTGAATAAAGAAATATTGTTGAAAAAATATGTTGCGCTAACGTTACTAATAACTAATTCTGTAAGATCAACTGTTTCCCCGATGAATTGGATGTCTGATGGAAATCGAATGAATTTTTCAATAGTTATGTATGTGAAGAACTACAAAAAATCTACATATCTTTATGATATTCCACAATCTACTGGTGTAAAGTAAAATTATTTTAAATATATGAATATACTCAAACTTAAAACATTTATTGCGAACATATGTGCAGCTAAATATAAAAATTATTTTCATACTATAAATATCTCGATATAATTAAAATACCTACAGTTAGACATATGACATAATATATATTATATTACATATATATATATATATATATATATATAATGTTGTCCATATTTTTTTAAAATAAGTTGACATGCATTGTTTGGAGGGGAGTGCGCAAGCTGTATTCCCGCAGCCGCTGGACGCTCTACAGGCCGCATTATCCCTCTCTCAAACACGACTACCTTGAAAATGTACTGCAAATCCCACTATCCGTGTTACGCGTTTCATACGTGTTACCTACGTATTTCGGTAGTGAGTAAGATATGTCAGAGCCTATTCCCAACCCGTCCCGCCCCATTTTCCCAACCCTTTCTCCAAATCCATTCCTATATCTGCAGAAGGTCGGGCAGCGCATCCCGGGACGCGCCTCCGTTTGTCATTACCACCAGGTGGACTGTATGCTCGTTTGCCACCTACTTTCTGTAAAAAAAACATGGTTTAGTAGTTCTAATATTAAGACGGCATAAATATTAAGAAAAATCCCCAAAAATTCACATACAGACATACACACAAACTATACATTTAAACTATTTGTCGTTGGATAGGGCTCGTAAAGCTCTACAAATTTTGTTTAAGCACTTTTTTCTACAACTTACGGTAAATAGCGAAATCTCTCTTCCGAGTGACGCTGGCATGGATTTTTATATTAATGTTTCATTTCTCCTAACAATCTTCTTCCTGTGTACATATGTATATGTAAGTATATGTATCGTGGCGAATAAATATTTCTCTATATCCTACTTCTTCCTTTTGCAATGAGGAAAATATATTTCAATATACCAGAGAATGGATATTAGAAAACGCCAAATAATAGCATGTGAATATTTACCATTCACGGATAACTTGTTGCAAACCTTCCGAGATTGATATAAACTGGCAAGTGATGGATGGTGGCCTCACTTGTGGGATGACTCAATCGCGGCGCATTTTCATTTTATCCGCGTTGTCTGCGGACCATTTACATAAGGGTCCCACGACCCTCACAAATCATGCCTCCCTTTTTTACATCGAGAGACATGCCGTAATGATAGGTTGATTTTGAATTATAAGTGTGCGATGTTTTACAATCTTATTCTCCACATTATCCTATACTACTGCAGGGTTCAGGTCTCCCCTAGTGAATCACTGTTCGGGTCATAATCCACCACGCGAGCTCAGCGGATTGGTGGATGCACATGCCCCATATTTATTTTTTTAATTCTCGAGCATGGGGGTTTCCTTACGGTGTTTTCATTCACCGCCGAGCTAGTGATAATTATAAAATCCGTACTGAATTAAAAACTCAGTGGACGAGGATTGAACTTCATCATGAATGAGGGTCGATGGGTATCTACCTCTAGCTAGACTATCACCGCTAAATCTTACTGTGTTTCATGAAAAACGTTACATCTAGTTACATTTTCATAGTTACACAAATACTCTTTCTATCCTTATACTCTTAATTTCTCATAATCCCAAGAAGGATTAGGAAGTGTAATGGGATGAGGAAAACTCTTTATCCTGTTAAACTTCCGATTCCTCATTTTCCCAACCACCAACTGTTTGACAGCGCATCCAGCCGGGTACCAACGTTTGTCGTGTTGACATGTACCTGGTGGTAAGTAGATCCTGCAGTCCTGGGTCATCCCCCAGGACTACGGCATCCACTTACCACCAGGCGGACTGTCAGCATGTCAACCTCCTTCTTTCTAAAAAAAAACGATATAACTACATAACTTAAAAGGAGCTATGAGTTTCTACATGAATGCGACACGTGTGGGTCAGCACCAACGGCATCCTGAGCAGCTTAGCGGATAAGTTGGACTGTTCTATGTTGAGGCATTGGGTTTGGGGTACATGTATGCTAACTCAGTGTCTCACTATGGGACTAGGATATTATTTTAAAATTATTATTATTATTAATGCAATGCAATCAGCCTTTCAATATCCACTGCAGGACTCCCCCACTACACAGTACATAACATCTACATATGTTTTTGAAGGCAAATTCTATATAAATTGTGCGATGTTTTTGTAACATTATAAATGCCAATTAGTTGTATGTATAATTCATTATGCAGGTCTGAGCTAAACGTTTGTTTAGGCAGACCGACACTCCTAGCATGTCGATGACACAGCTGTCTAAAAATGAGCAATTGTAGTCTTTATATACATATTGTCCGTTTCCCAAAATGTAGTCAATATTAGTCAATTTAGGAAAATTTAATATTCCCAAATTTATATATTTCTCCAAATCCATTCCTTTATCTCCAAAGGTGGGCAGCGCATCCGGGGGCGTGCCAACGTTTGTCATTCTGGACTGATGTTGGTATGTATCGCGGATGTCTATGGACGACAGTATTCATTTACCATCAGGTGGATTGTATGCTCGTCTGCCGCCTCTTTCTATAAAAGAAAAGTTTGGTATTCAAAATTGTATCTTTGTCTAATCTGTGATTTAGACAATTATTTAAATTGGTAATTTTCGGATGCAATCATCTAAGGAAATGGACATTTTAGGAAATGGTTGCTATAAGTCATTTTAAAGGTTTTAAGGTCTTTTACGAAAGCTCTCGTTTTAGGGAAAAGACACTACCATACATGGACGTATTCTTTAATAGACAATTTGGTATGTGGCGTGTGGCGTCGGCCAGTTACACCACCTGGCCACCCCATCTCTTTCTGTGGGTGTCGTGAAAGGCGACTAAGGGTTAACGAAGCCTCTGCCACAAGCGATGAGGAGCACCACCCAATGAAGAGTGGACTCGCCAACCCGCTTACCTGGTGTGGCGTTTTAAGGCAAACCAGCAGTGGATACTGAAAGGCGGAAGGAACTGTAGCGTCTCAAAAATGGTTCATTATTTCTACCCCGCACTTGCCCCGTGGACATCCCAAGCACACGTGCAAATTACAACCTTATAGGCAACCTTATAGTATGCTGATCAGTACCATCGTACTGATCGTACTGATAGTACCTACGCCGTATAGTAGGCGTATAATATGGTATAGTATGGTTCTAAGACACATGTCTAAATTCTGTTTGACCTGTGTCAGAACTTTGCCGACAATTGAAACCTGCTGCCTGCTTAGCTCATATTAGCTCTTAGATCACTAAGAGCTAAGAGTGTGTTCTGCGTAAAATATCGAAAAATTAGATGGCACTCTACAATTTAATTAATAAAACCGTTTCTTACATATTTGTAACATTGTGATAAATATAAGCAACAATGATGTAAGAAGAGAATACAACCAGCATTGTCTTCCAGACAACCTTGAGAGAGAGAGTTGTGACTAAGGTAAGGTAAAAGTATTATCACCGAAGATATTTTTTAAAGGATTTCATTAAAGGCTGTATGTTTTGGAAACTAGGACCGACAATGGACCCCCTTTGACGTATAATGACACAAATGTGCATAAAATCGTACCTAGCGAAAGAGAGATCAAAGTGACACACGATGTTTTATATGGATAAAAACCGACGTCTAATGTGCATAAACTCGTACCTAGCGAAAGAGAGATCAAAGTGACACACGATGTTTTATATGGATAAAAATCGACGTCTAATGTGCATAAACTCGTACCTAGCGAAAGAGAGATCAAAGTGACACACGATGTTTTATATGGATAAAAATCGACGTCTAATGTGCATAAACTCGTACCTAGCGAAAGAGAGATCAAAGTGACACACGATGTTTTATATGGATAAAAACCGACGTCTTAATTAAAACTGAATCTCTCATCAGTTTTGTTTATCTTTGTAAACGTATTTGTGCGCGCCGCTTAATTGTTTTGGCCACGTTTTGGAACTTGGCCTATTAGCCCACGACGCCTGACGCTGTCACCGGGAGAAAATTCGCATGTCATCGTAACTCCTCTTCGTCGCATACGCGGTTTCGTTTGTTTACCATCTGATCATCACACAAACCCAAATGCATAGGCAATTATAAAGACAATTAATAGGGACGCGACCCCAGTTAAGTGGCTACAGAAGTGATCATGTATGCCCCCTTGCACCGCGACCACATTTAGTAGTCATTTCTTTTTATCATTTCACACGTCGCATCGTAGACACATTTGTCATTTCTCTTTATTTTCGTACCCCACAGGTCCTTCGCCCGCAGATCCATAGGATACACTTAGGGGTTTCTTATGGATATATGACACGTCAATGGTAGTTTAAATTACCAAATATTTCCAGAGCTTTCTATTCAAAAAAACACTCTGGCTTTCTAATAGTGAACATATAGGACAGAGTAATAATGCAAGTAAGAAAAGAAGTAAGAACTCCTCTGTATTAGTGTAGAAATAAGAAAAGATAAATAGCGATTATTTAGCCGCAATTACAACACAATACAGCCACGAATAAACAAAAATATAGGTACAGGTAATAGATATAAATAAAATATAGTATGTTATACCTGTATGTCACTGTTGCACCGAATGGACATCCAGCTCAACTTTAGCTGTGTGCCTGTGACACACGGCACTGATTTTCAGTTGAAACCTCTAAATACTATGATTTGCAATTTGTAAATCTATACATATGTTTTATATAAAAAGAAAATGGCGGATAAAATGTAATTATGAGTAATTTAAAATATTTTATCTGTTCCTAGCTCTTGTTACATCCTACTCTTAATATATTTTTTTTCTCGGCTTTTTTTAACGTCTAGGCCTCTTTTAGTAAATTATTTAATATAAATTAGTTAAAATATTACGGCTAGTTAAACCGCAACGAGTCTTTGAAGGCCCTACTAAATACAGATACAAATAATTTAGATACAGGATAGGTACAATATAGCCTATCGTCGCTTAGAATATTATCGTAACAGGTATATCCTACTGCGGAGTCCGATGGAATCTTTGTGTACGTTAATTTTGGAAAATGTGAATTACGAAAGCTGTGAATAGGATTTTGCAAGGTCGGCGGCGCACCCGCTGTCTCCCGCACCTCTGGTGTTACAGGTGTCCACGAGCGGCGGTAACACTTACCATCACGTGGGACGGCTTGCTTGTCCGCCCACTTGTTTATAACAAAAAAAAAGAAATTTTGTATTTTGTTAATACAATATTCATAATTATTTTCTGTCACTATTTTAGTAGACACTGTTATTAGGAATGCGTGTAGGGCTCTCCCTCTACCAGATACGATTATTCAACAATTATTCGTTGCAATGTATCAATACGTAACAAAGATACACAGCAGTGATGCGTAGCAAATACAAAAGCAATGCGTAGCAAATACACATAGCAGTGACGCGTAGCAAATACACACAGCAGTGAGGCGTAGCAAATACACACAGCAGTGACGCGTAGCTGACACACCAAATACAAAAGCGACACGTAGCAAAGATTCACGGCAAAGCCACGCGTAACGTATTACATTCTATCATTGTAATACATTACAAAGAAAATAGCTAGTAATATTACTTTCATGTGTTTTTACTTCAATGTGTCGATATATCGAAATTGATTCCCCTACGTTACAACACAATGGCAAGCCTCGCAATAATATCTGTAGCCGACAAAAGATCTCTGAATCTACATATCACATGCGCCATTTCCCTTTTCATCCGAGCAGAAACTATACATAATACGCTAACCCGAGGTGAATTTGCTGCTACTTATGTCGAATACATCACTATATGCAGAGTAATACGGCTGTAAATCCCTTACATGTAAGTTTAGATATGAAAATTCGGAGTACCGCCTTCGATATTAGACATTATGGCATAAAAAGGGAGATACATAACCTATTCGTCGCTCGTAAATCTGAAAACTGTACAATATTGGAACTCATATCCTGACATTGATTTCTTTATGAAGCAGTTTTGATGTTTACAATGTAGAGTAGCCTTTGTGGAAGTCCATGTTTTGTTCGACCCCTTTATTGGGTATAAGGAAATTGTTTGGGGATTAAGGAAAAATATAGATCGACATATATTTTTGTTTTTGTCAGTCATGCAATTTAATACAAATATTATTCTTATTTATTCGCGTGAATTTTATTATGATTCCCACGGGAACTTTATAATGGATCTGTGGCTTAGTATTTTTCTTATTAGTCTAAAATTTCCTCATGCAAAAATTTATTGTGAACTCTAATTACGTTGAGGTGTTTTGAGTAACAAAGAAACAGAGTTTGGAAATTAATTAACTTTAAGAATTTTTCAGTAAGTAAGTGTGATCATTCTAATCCTATTCTATTTGTAATACTAATTTCATATTTAATTTCGTTTTTCTTTATTATAGAGTTATCTTTTTTTTTAATTTCGGACCACTTGCATAATATGAATTCATCAGTCGAGAAATGCTATGGTATGGTACACATGTAAAGTATATAAGTGGTAATTATACTTTTAGATTTAAGTTAACGGAAACATGTAAACAAATAAAAGGTAAGTAAACTTTTAACACTCTCACTGCCACGCATAAATAAGAATATTGTACTTGAGCAGGCCACGTGGACCGCGCGCAAGACACGTCAATACTTTCAAAGCAGGCCACCTAACAAAAAATGAATTTTCTGTAGCGTGCCAAGTGGTCTGCGCGCGGGGCACGCCAATATTTCTTGTAAAAAGGGTTTGGTTCGAAAAACAGTGAGTTGTGCGCCGCCCACGCGGCCTGCTATAACGTGGCGGTGAGAGTGTTAAGTAACGATATAATAAACTCAAATCCTAGGAAATGAGAAATGGCAAGTGACAAATATTTATTTCTGATTTTCGTGCCACCTAAAACGTATAGATAGTCTGTAAATGTAACTACGCAATTAGTTAATTAGTAATCAGTTAGAGTGTTGGCAAAGACAGAATGAAAAGTCCGACACTGAAGACAAAGAACTCTCTATTTTAAGATAAATTAGTATTTAAGAATTAAAAAACAAATATATGGTGGATGTGTAAATGTCGTAATAGGCTCCTATAGGTACAATGACCTGAAAAGTATTTACGTATGATTAACTTATTGCTGAATTTTAAAGACTTTTTTTACACTAGTAGTAAGCTCTTCTTCGGCATCACAATATTCCTATGAGAGTTTCCTTCCAAATACAAATACACCTGCTGTTACATGCAGGTATCGTCATCATCTTCATAATCAGCCCGTCGCAGTCCACTGCAGAACTAGGACCTGATAAATGATAATCCAAAGGTGCTATGTCTGGACTGTATGGAGGATGCATAAAACTTCCCAGCCAAGGTCCATCAATTTTTGCTTTGTTATCAAAGATGTATGCGGTCGAGCATTGTCGTGATGGAAAACTACACCGTTTCTATTGATCAATTCTGGACGTTTTTCTTGATGTGCTTGTTTCAATTTTACTAATTACTGAGAGTAGATCGGAATTAATCGTTTAGCCATGTGGCAAAAGCTCGGCAAAAGTGGATCGATTTTATTTAGTTTTGGCAACATCTCACATATGGAAATTATATTCACCCAGTTTCTGTAATTTAAATGATGCGGCACCCAAACATCTGGCTTTTATACAAAATTCAGTTTATGCAAGTGATCCAAAACTATTGAGTGGTAAATGCTTAAGCTCTTCCGTAATTAGATGACTGCTTATATGTCGATCTGCTTAAATTTTTTCAATCATTACATCAACATATACCTTAATAGGATGATCACAGCAAGGAACATCATTCACATCAAAATTACCAGACCTGAATCGACTGAACCATTTTTTTGCGGTAGTCTTAAATAAAGCATCTTCTCCGTAAACATCACAAATCTCTTTTGGAGCACTAGAAGCATGTCGAAAAAATTGTGACCCGTGTCGAAAAAAAAATTGTAGAACCTATCTAAATTTCTCCTTATTAACTTCCATTTCAAAATTGTTAAAAAAGATGAAAAGATAAATGTTATAACTAGTAATTTCAATTTGTCGCCATTACAAAAAAAAAATCAGCTGTCAAACGGTCTATCACTTTCCCGTCAGTAATCAGTGTTGCCAGAAAAATAGCATACTAAATTCATACGTTCAAAAGGGCCGCAAACTTTTCCTACTATCCATTATTAACTTGCAACTGTGTATTTCGATTTATATAAGTACCGTAATCGTAACCAGCTCTTTTGGTATCCACTTTTGGACATGGGCTTCCTCATGCATATTGTCTTGTGCATGGGAAATGTATGACTTTAAAACCTCTCGTTGGCCAAGCGAGTTGGCGAGTCCACCCTTTTAAAGGTGGTGTAGTTCCTTAGGGCTTGTGATAGCCGTTTTATTATCCCTCACTCTCCATTTAGTACACTCCACGGTAATGTATAACTAATGGAACCTTCACTTGATTTTTGCATTCATAAGTAAGATGGGCAGAATTCCATGCTACCTGTATGCTACAATGCATCTTGTTATGCTACCATGCTTCCTACTTTTCACAGATTAAACAGGACAAACAAGAAAATAAGTAGAAACAAACAACTAACACGACCTCTTTAAAACCTTTCCCTCTAACACAATTTGATTCTCAACTCCTATTTCAAGTTTGTCCCGCATCACACGTCGACAAAACAAAAAATGTTGACACAGTAGTAATAGCAACAGTGAAAAAATTGCTCACAATTGATCTAATTTTTTCACACACACAGTGTAGCGATTCCATTGGCTGGGGATGTGTTTCAGTCGCCCTAGTTATCAGTTATGAAGTATTTCTTGCCAGAAATTAATATTAATGACACCATTAAACGAATTTATATTAAAATATTAGGTGCTCTACCAATCTCCCTTGCGTCATTTTCCTCACTGCTGAGGACCGCTGAGGAACGTGACCGCGTCCGTGGATTATCTTTTCTTGGACGATATTGCGTCATCTGTTTCTGACCTTAGTGGTAGACATTGCATTGTGGGTATTGATATGGTATTGGTATTGGCTACATGCTCTGAGTCTCTTTTCTTCCACTATCTCCCTTTCTGGCAATGTGACTAGAGTATTCAAGTATTCTCTGAAGACAGGTGGTACAAATAATAAATAAGAATTACATCTATTTTCTAATTCAAGACAATTGCAATAGTTCAATGACGTCTTTTCGTTGCAACTTGCGTCTTCATATGACCGACATAAATTCAAACCCATAAAGTTTTTACAAAAGGAAACAGTTAATAAACATTTATTAAATTGAAACTGTATATCCTACTTTTTTATAATGGCATGGAGTTTCTCCGCCATTTCTTTGCATTACGGTGTCCCCTCTAAAAGTAGGTCACAAAGATTCGTTTCAAGACAAAGACCGTCGTGATGTGATAAACGACATAGAGATGAGTGGTTGAAAAATACCCCCGTGTAAATTAAAAGGAGAGCCGGGATGATGGATGGGAGCCTGCACCCGGGACACAATCTAAAATATTTTATGAGTTCGATGGATTTAGAGTTTTGTGGTGTGTTAACGGTTTTTACTTGAACCGTGAAGAGTTGTGAATGTGCTTGTACAGTGAATCTGTTTTTTTAGGTTTTCAGTTAAACTTTCTTAACATATTATTTATTGGTCTATGTTTTTACTGTTGGATATTGGTTTCTTTCAAATTTAGCCATCACACATGCTTTTCCGCTTTTCTAATAGATAATTACCGGCAACCTTCTTCAAGTCTTCGGTTTATCTAACCAGAGAGCATCCACCACTGTCTGACTCCTGAGTCAGATTATCTAAAAAAATTGATGAATATGGCATGGCCAAATGTTGCATCAGCCATTTATGCCCCACTAGGAGGTTTTGGGTCATAGTCTACCACCTGGGCCCAGTACGGATTGGTGGATCACATACCTGTACCAGATTTTTTTTAATTTTGTAGCTTGCGGATTTCCTCACGATGTTTTTCCTCACCGTTTTAGAAATTCGTACTTCAGTAGACACTTAGTGGTACGGGGCGAGGATTTGAATTCACGATCACACGAATCACGAGCCGAGTATAGATACCCCTAGGCTATCACCTATCTTATGTTATGGCCAGGTGTACCGACAACTTAAAGAAGTACGCTGGTGATGGCTGCTGAAGGACTGGTGGGGTTATACGGGCCCATAAAAGAGGGACGGATCATGGCTGCCGCAATAAGTTGGTAAATGAAGCCGTATAATGCTCCACTGTTGACGGCTGAGATCAGAGCCAAATAAGTAGAGTCAGTCCACCTGCCCGAAAGACTGAAGATATCTCGTGAATATCCTAATAAACTGGGAGGCTCTAAATAAGGAAAGCACTAGACAGAGGGAGTTGGTATTAATCAGAGGAGGCGTATGTCCTGAAGTCTAGAAAGGCTTAGAAAAAGTAATTCTTCAACATATTTATAATTATAAATAAACGCATAATCGTAACTGGCAGTTGCTAATTGTGCCAATGCCAGCAAAAAGTCACTTATTCAATCCAGACTATAGCAGTTTCTTTACTGTAAATACAAGTAGCAGACAGCGACGAAACTAACGCACCGATATTTTACCGCAAGGTTTGTCTGCACTAAATTACTTAAACGGCTTTAAACGAACTATTAGCGTAAAATGAAATAAGGAAACTGTTGCGTGACGCGGACTTATTACCGCATTGCGATATCCGCCCAGACATAATTTAAGTTCAACTCGCCTCGATTCGTACAACTTGGCGGAAATTCAAGTTACCATTAACTTACCTTTACTTGTTTATTATTACTTTAGTTTGGAAAGCTTAAAGTTTTTTGTTATTATTTACTAGTGTTTTTTTTATAGAATTGCTTACGGGAGGATTGTATACTTATGTTAATCAATTGTTTTTCCTTTAAGTGAACTACATATTAAATGTTCTTCGAGAAGTAAATTTCTTTAAACCGAATGAAGTTTGCACTGGACAGGCGTACGAGGGTACGTGGTGATGAGTTGATACGTCCATGTCCCCGGATGGGCCACGTAGCTTTGGAGATTTAGAAGTGGATTGGTATTGGATCGGAAAAAGGGTCGGGATTTTTTTTATGGACGAAGGCGGCAGACGAGCATACAGTCCAGCTGATGGTAAGCGGATACTGTCGCCCGTAGACATCCGCGATACATGCCAACATTAGTCAAAAATGACAGTCGTTGGCACGGTCCCGGACGCGCTGCCTACCTTTGGAGATATAGGAATGGATTTGGAGAAAGGGTTGGGAAAATGGAAAGGGATAGGATGGGAATGGGCTCTGGCACATCTCACTCACTACCGAAACACGTACGTACATTAGGAAAATGAGATAAAGTGGGAAATGCAGTACATTTCAAGGTAGTCTTCTGTGGGAGAGAGGTAACGAGACCAGTCGAGCGCGCCCAGCGGCTGTTGGATTGCAGCGTGCACTATCCCCCTCGTAGAATACGGATAATATAATGGAATAAGGAATGTTGGAGAATAAGGAATTTTCTTCATCCCTTTTCACTCTGTGCATTTCTTTATGAGGGGTGAAACATCAATGCCATTATAATTTCTGGTTCATGGGATGATTTGGTGAGTAGTTAATATATTATAATGGAAATCTACCTTAACTCATTATAATCCATAGTCGATAAGATGCATGTCTTCATTAAGAGTGGTGTATCTAGGCTAGTTGGGAACGCCCCCAATTTAAGAGTGGTGGGGACGGGGAGGCTAGTCGATTGTCGTCGCTAGATGCGGCATCATTCTGCGTCCTAAATATTCACTTTCATGTTAGAAAATGATGGATTACCCGCGTGATATGTCTCAAGTGGAATACGAAACTTTTAAAGTAGTCAGACGGATTTATTTGTGGGTCGCATCCGCGTTTAACAATTAAATAAAAATTGTCCAACAAATATTCC
Organism: Sesia apiformis; assembly: GCA_914767545.1. Classification (NCBI taxonomy): domain Eukaryota; kingdom Metazoa; phylum Arthropoda; class Insecta; order Lepidoptera; family Sesiidae; genus Sesia; species Sesia apiformis. Next base: position 21,532,238 of record OU611952.1, read on the forward strand.
CATAAATTTTGGTAAACAACGTGAGTATCTTAGTGGCAGCGATGCTGGTAAGCTGCTGTAAGTAATTTTACACGTTACCAGGAACACGATACATCCATTATAAATTGTAGTGAGAGTTAGTTTAATTACCTTCATACACAGGAAGCACAGTATATGAAGCATACAGTAATGCAGTTGCTTTAACATTTTCAAATGGTTTATTACACTAGATGAAAAAACATTGTCGCTGATACTGTCTTGATTTTATTTCCTTCTATTGTCGAGTTCTTCTAATTACGATCTACTGATATTTGATACAGTTAATTTCATATATACTTTTTATTTTCTCTTTAAATAGGTACTTATGCCTATTGTTGCATAAAATAAGTTTTTTTTTTATAGACGAAGGCGGCAGACTAGCATACAGTCCATATGATGGTAAGTGGATACTGTCGCCCATAGACATCCGCGATACATGCCAACATTAGTCCAAAATGACAAACGTTGGCACGCCCCCGGATGCGCTGCCTGCCTTTGGAGATATAGGAATGGATTTGGAGAAAGGGTTGGGAAAATGGGGAGGGACAGAATGGAAATGGGCTCTGGCATATCTCACTCACTACCGAAACACGTACGTACATTAGGGAAATAAGATAAAGTGGAAAAATGCAGTTGGAAAGTGAATGAACTAAAATTGATTATATAGGTCTCAATTTAATATTTATGTCTAAATGTAATTAATTAGACAATCATTATACACGTTATTATACAAGTATAACAATAGTATAATATTTGTACTTCAATATGGTATTATTCTTTATATCGATTTGCCATACCATGCCTTAAAAAGCTCAAAGTTATGTAAATGAGATTCTACGAAATTAATCGAGGCGATGCCATGCCATCTCTAGAACAATTTGTTTGCAACAGGTTTAAAAAATCTGTCAATAAAAGTTTATTACTATTTATGTTATTTCCAAAACGATATCGAATTGCGAATTTTCCATAAACTTCAATTAACTGTTTTATGTCAGACATACAACAGCAAACATTTAACTTTAAACAGATGTATTACGGTAAATGAACGTTACAAATGTTAGATCCTTTCTTAGACAAAATCGATAAATTATCGAAACCAAAAGAAAACGTTAATATTTGCTTAAGCCGCAATCGGTTCGGAATTTTAAGAGGTTTCCAAACCTTGAGCTAAACTACTGTCTCCATTGCTGTTGAACCGTGCAAGAACGATGCCACGGAGAAGTTTGAGGAAAGGATTATAACTATAAGCTATAGACCACGAGCCGGTTTCGCGCAAAATAGCTTTAGCAGTTATGAAGACGGTGTTAATATTGAAATAGTTCGTTAACTATTAAAAATTTGCAGTAGCTCATTACGTTCAACACACAACTAAGATTTTTATAATAATTTCTTAAACAAATTAATTCCTTCTTTTAACACTAATTGTTAAAGGATTATTATAATAAGTATTAGACTTTTTTGATAAATATTTTTTTACGAATTTCACCCGAAGATTTCTATGTATTTTTCTACTATACAAGCAATTCTATAGAAAAATTTTGTCACAGCGCGGGTTGTACCGGCTCAGGTGCGGGGAGCAGGGGAAGAGAATTTAATGCAGTGATTAACCGAATGCTGACGTAGAGGCGACATGAAACAATATTTGCCTATTTCCATTTTGTCTCGGAGAGTAAACTATTTTTAATTAGTTTTTTTAATCTCGGAAGTTTGCGCTATTGCAGTGAAATGATATACATATATACCCACATAGATACATAGGTATTGCAATGTGAATTTAACCAATACGTACATAATAATAGAGTGAGGTCAAATAAAATGTTTGGACCAATGTAGGCATGTTTCGCGGATGTCTATGGGCGACAGTATCCACTTACCATCGGGTGGACTGTATGCTCGTCTGCTGCCTTCGTCCATATAAAAAAAAAATTACAACTATTACAATACATATATACGCACGTACATACTTAAATATGTATGTACTATCGCTTTTATAATATACACATGCATAAGCAATGTTAGTTAAGAGTTAATAAATTATATAGATAGGTGAAATGAAATGCTAGGAAGTACCTTTTTCCTTTGAGAATATTTTCTGCAATATCGTAGTATGCAATTCGACAATTTAATTAAACTGTTTCCATTAACTGATATCTAAGCAAAAAAATATAATTAACTATCTGCAAACTTTTATTTTCTACCTACATCCATTGTAAGGAAAGTGTCTCATCTGTATGAGTGTTTCTTATGTTCTGTGTCAATGTGATTGGTGGTAGTCGCTTTCGTTACTCGCACTTACATTATTATGGTAAGAGTAAGCGAGATATACATACTAAGATGGCTGACAAATGATTTTAATTTACGGCAAATTAATATAAATATTTCGGTTTTGTAGGAAAATACAAAATAAATGAATAGTTAATTACATAAAATGAACTTCAAATCACTTAAATACAGAGCACATGTAAATAATAACAACGTTATATCTCCCACATTAAACTAAACGATTGCAGCGTTTTATGTATTACAAAACAAAGCACTTCTTCGACTAAAAGAGTTGTGGATAATTGACCGTGACGTAATTAGCATTTTTTTAGTACTGCCTTGCTTGTCTAGTACAATACATAGAAGTCATGTTTACGTGGCTTAGGTTATCTATATCGCTTAATGCTCTCCGATGTAGTGTAAAATAAATATAATGAGATACTAGATGTTGTTTGCACTTTTGCTGCGTTGAGATTGGATTAAAAACACATATACATATACAAGTACATATAACAAATTTGATGACGATTCATTGAGTTTTTGCTGAGTTAATAGGTAACAAACAAACTAACATTGGCAACTTTCGTTTTCTGATGTCAGCAGTCCCCAGATGTAAGATTGCCATCTTTTATTTAATTACTCTTATTTAACTAATGTACGCAGTACCTAAAGATTATGTACGTTTTATCGATATTAGTTCGATATTAATGGTCCATAATTATAAAACTGAAACATTGATGGCAACATACAATAATTATATAGTATATTTCATAAATCATGACAATTATTATTATTGTCAAAATATTCGCGACAATGCATAACAGGTGGTACTAAACGAACGCCGTACTAAACATTATTTGTGTTGTTCACATCGCACGGGTTTCACAGATATATTATATTTCCATGTTCGTTCGTTGTGTTTCCGGCAATTATTTCACATAAAATATGATCAGCGCAGTTCGCTTGCTGAGAATAATTTTTCACTTCCTCCCGTTTTTGTTTGTAAACAGGGGTCGGGAGAGGGCTAAGCTTTTTCTTTTCAAATAAAACGTGTCGCTTCAAAGAACTCGGCGTTTTTAAAAAATATCCAAGCAATTTTGTGTATAAATAAAGGGAGAGGTATTTAAATGTAATCTCCAATTGAGATGTTTAGAATTTTTCTTTAAAGTGTATGATAATTTCTTTTACGGTTTTATTTAATCTTTAAAATTATTTAGCCTAAAAAATAAAATTTAGCCGTAACATCAGAGTGTAAAACAGCTCATGGAAAACTAAAGTGAGGTTAAAGCATATTCTTAAATCGATGGGTTATACTTATAAATAAGTATTGGGTAGTCGGATAAGTTCACGGCCTATTTGTAGTAAAAATAATAAAGACTTTTTTTGTATTACATAAATATTTATTGAACGGAATTTTGTCCATTTAATTCGACTATCTTTCGCCATTTTTCTGGTAGAGCCATTATCCCATCGCTATAAATTTTTTGGGATCACTGAGCGTAAAACAAATAATTGCTGACAGTAGACATCCGAATTAATCGTTTGGCCACGTGGCAAAATCTCGTAATACACAATGCCTTTCCAGTCCCACCGTACACATAACATGGCTTTGTTCAGAGTGAGGCCTGGCTTTGGGACTATTTGCGATGGCTCACCTCGCTTAGACCAAGATGGTTTTCAAACATTGTTATCGTAGGAGATCCACTTCTCATGGCCTGTTACCAATCTCTTCGGAAATGGATCGATTTCATTTAGTTTTAGCAACATCTCACATGTGGAAATTCTATTCACCGAGTTTCTGTAGTTTAAATCAAGTGGCACCCAAACATCTAGCTTTTTACAAAATTCAGTTTATGCAGGCGATTCAAAACTGTGAAGTGGTGGAAGCTAAGCTTTTCCTCAATTTGATGACTGCTTATGTCTCGGTCTGCTTTATTTTTTTCATTGATAACTACAACATTTACCATAGGACAATAGCCATACACAACATACAGAGAGGAACATCATTCGCATAAAAATTGCTAGACCTGAATCGACTGAACCATTTTTTTCCAGTAGTTTTACATAAAACAACTTCTCCGTAAACACCAAAAATCTCTTTTTTCGAGCACTAGAAGCATTTATACCCGCGTCGAGAAAAAATTGTAAAACATCTAATTTTCTCCTTATTACCTTCCATTTAAAAATATGTTAAAAAATATGAAAAGATAAAATTTTTAACTTGTAATTTCAATTTGCCGCCATTACAAAAAAATAGTCAGCTGTCAAACTGTATATCACTTTCCCGCCAGTGATCTGTGTTGCCAGGATTTTGCAAGGTTGGCGGCGCACGCGCATGCCTCCTGGCGTTGCAGGGGTCCATGGGCGGCGGTAACGCTTATCATCACTTGGGACAGCTTGCTCGTCCGCCTACTTCTACAAAAAAAAAATATTAAAGTCTAAAGTCAAAAAGTCAAATGTTCAAAAAAGCTGGAAACATTTTTGCGATTACCTATCATTTGGTTTTGAATATAATAATATGCTAATAGTGATTATTAATAATAAAAAGAAAATAAAGATACTCGTATATTGATTGGGCTTTGTTTATGGCAAATTTGTATGAAAATTTTGCTATTTTTTTAAATATTTTTGCGAATTTATTTCAGTGAACTTAAAAAAATCAATAACGACCACGATACCACGATTTTAGACTTCTCGGAAGATTCGACCACATCTAGGATTTTTGAAGCAGAAAACAAGCTTCACCAGAAAGTGCTAACGGGAATCGGGAATCTCAAGTTTCGTAATGATAAATTAATATATGTATAGACGTAAAATTTTATCTACGAATACAGAAGTAATATCCCATAAAATTAATAAAGAAACTATGGATCGATATTAACATGAAAAAGTGAACCCGATTTCATACAATTCTTTCATGAAACATGTGCTCGTATATATGTATAAATTCATTCAATATTCCTCGTAGTTCTGGGAATGTAATCTTGTAAAGTGCTCACGCGACAACTTCTAGTGGCGACTTTGATGTTCTATGAAGTCCGACTGCAAGTAAGGGAACTATCAGAGACATGTAATCTCAAAGGCTGTCTTGAACTCCTACTGGGTTTTACTCCTGAGTTACCAATACAGTTCGCTTCGATATTAAATTTCTTTGACCAGAAACATCTTCCAATTTCGTTTGTCTGCCACCTATGTCCAAATATGTCAATATTTTTAATCCAATATATAGAATTTATCCATCTACTTGTACACAAAAAAATATGATCACATTATTATAACAAATTCAGTAGATTTATATAACATGTACCAAGTGAACGTATCAACACTAGATATCATGGTGGCATGTATCACGGATGTCTATGGGCTACAGTATCCACTTACCATCAGGTGGACTGTATGCTCGTCTACCACCTTCGTTCATAAAAAAAAAAAAAATACACTGCGTTACAATTTTTGACATTTCTATCTACGCTTGACTTCAAAAAATATTTTAGAAAGTTAATCGCAATAATCTTAAACTCACTCAAAATTACTTAAAGTATACCAATAAAAACGTATTTAATTTTATAACACGCTTATTAAAAAATATAAAATTTTAAACCTTAAATTATAAGTCTTTGCAATTGTTTTGTTCACTAGTGAACTCGTATGTGATGACGACAATGACCGTCATATGACAAAATCTAATTGAAACTGCAGTTGCATTTTCATTCAATGCATATTGCATATTTAAAATTCACATTTGAATAATAACTAATATGCAATTCGTGCTTTCAGTTCAATGCATATTTTTTTATTTATTCATCAAATTACAATAGATGCATATCTATTAAATCACCTAAATCTTTTAAGGTTTTGTATGTGATTTACATTTTCTCTTTTCTCAGTCCACGTTTTGACCCATTTGTCACTTTGCCAGTCTATGATCAATATTATTTTGTTATTTATGTATTATACAATAGTTAGCGATCGGATATTCGGGTGCATATTTACCTACAAGGTATAAAGTATGGAAACGGCTTCTTAAAATAATTTATTTGAAAACCGAAATCCCGGGATTTCACAACTAATAGGATGCTTATTTATGAAACTCCTCAGCAGTTCTGAAGGTCTGATGACTAGGACAGTGTCGATTTAATCTAAGGCACTATTGATGATATAAACTTCGAATTTGGACTCTTAGTTCTAATGATAATTTATAGGAATGCAGTTCTGAGGGTCTTAGGGATTAACTTTACAACTTTAGGTATATGCATTGTATTCTATAGTCGGAACATAAAATTTGAGGATCCTGGGATTGCGGCATTCGCCCGATACAAAAGTGCACTCCATGCTTATCCAACACCTCAACTTTAGGTAAATATGCACACGAATATCCGATCCTTAATTATAATACAACGAAACCTTGCTTCCGTAACCGTAATGACATATCAATTACAGTTACAATTTGATGTCAAATTTAAAGTTTCCCGTGTTTGACATATTTAAACTTGCATGTTTTTACTCTTCTGTGTTTTTATGTTACAGCTGGGTTGTACTAAATGTCAGCTCGGTACAATGTTTGCTACAATACAGTTGAGACGTTAAATAAAATAACCCTTTTTCCAAACACTTTCCTATGTGTCCAAACGTAGGCACCGTAAAAGGGTGCATACGTTTGTGATTCTGAACTGATGTTCACATGTATCGCTTATGTCCATGGGCTACTTACCACTTACCACCAGTTGAACTCTCTGCTCATTTATATAACCTTATTTATATAAAAAACCTACGTCTTTGACCAACGACCTACGGTGATGGTGCGTCATTCAATGTACGGTCAACTGATATTAAATATAGGCCAGTTTAGAACTTTTTTACAGCAACGAATATAACCGATTTTGCCCGACACCTAAAAACAATCTCTGTTGCTATTATTGTGATAAGGTTCATCATTGACCTACATTTCCAATTGGTGGACCGTACACATAAAGGTTTCATGTTTGATTCATAATATTGTCTTGATTAAAAGTACAATTCTTTGCACTGTCTTTTAGTACACGAATACAACGGGCAAAAATCCTTTAAAAGGACAGGGTTATTCTACTAATCATACGTACATATTCTCGTACATAACAACATCGCATATTATAAGTGGCCAATTTATTTTCATATGTGAAAGATATGAAATTGTTATTAAAACTTATAAGCTACGAAACGAAATTACGATTCTATTTATACCCACTTTTATATACTCGTAAGTGCCTATAATAAGTAAGGACCTATTCATAAAACAGATTTTCATTTCGTCGTTTAAAGGAGTTGTAACAGCCTAACTTCACATAAGGCAAGTCAAATCTTTCATTCCTTAGCTTCAAAAGTAATTCCATTAAATGAGACGCATTTATCTTCAACATCTCAGTCGGCTTCGGCCTTTGTCATAAAAGCCTTCATAGAAAACACAGCGTCATTACCGTTCGTCAATTCACCGACTTATGAAAACATACCAAAATATGTTTCGTTTGCAACCGTTACGGCAGACTTGACGATTAGAATTTGAAGTTAAAGTAATGGAACAGCTGTCTTCCACATGCAATAGTACGCAATGATCCAATGCAATAATCCACATGCAATAATCCGAAGTGAAGAAAATAACGAAAGGTCATTTATATTGTATATTTATATAATAGGTAGTCAGAAAAGTTCACAGCCTTTTTAAACGTATGACTTTAGCGTGTTATATTTCTGGCAACACTGATCACTGGCGAGAAAATGATATACCGTTTGACAGCTGACTTTTTTGTTATGGCGGCAAATTGAAAACACAGGTTAAAATTTTTATCTTTTAAAATTGATGTTAATAGGGAGAAAATTAGATATGTTTTACAATTTTTTTTTCAACACGGATACGAATGCTTATAGTGCTCGAAAAGAGATATGTGGTATTTACGGAGAAGATGCACTATCTAAAACTACTGTGAAAAAATAAAGTAAATGTTGATGTTGTCATTGAAAAAGTTGAAGCAGATCGACACGTAAGCGAAATTGTAAGAGAGACAGTATCGACGTAAGAGAAGATAAGAAGTGTCAATCAGTCCACCTTGACGACTCGATGACGACGCATTCTGCGACTCGCGCTCTGCAAGGATTTAAGAGAGAACTTTAACGCATTCCATATGCGCCCGTGCCGCGTTTATATTTATTAAGTGAAGATGTCTACTCGTAAGTGACTTTGGATAAGTAGCAAACTCGAAGAGGTACTCAGGTATGCGCTGTTCCATTATTTCATTTGTCGCACCCTTATACCAGCAATCCTATACAATTACAGTCACTGTGGACGCCTTCGTACCTCATAGACATATATTTATATTATTATAAGTCTTAGTCATACGGCGATTATTTCGCCAGAAATATTTTTATAATGTTACTCAACCCGCCAATACAGCCGTAAAAACTTATAAAATACGGGTCCGTACAAAATATCTCCTCGTATGTTTCCTAACGCGTCAACTTTCTCAACAGACACTTGTTTGCACCCACAAGTAATTCTGATAATGACATGTCAGAATTGACGCGAGCGTCAACACACGTCATTTGTCACGCGTTCAAGTGTGACGCGCCGTCAATTTTGACAAGTGTGCCGCGGGGATTTGGCTGGAATAATGATGTCATTCTGGGCTCTTTATCGCTGAGTGGCGTTTTGTTATAGGTCATTGAACTTGAACTGCTGAAGAATTCTTTGGAGTTTGTTTTTTTGTATGCCATCGTCTTAAGGATTTCCAATTTACTTTACGTTGTTGTTCACTTTCTTGGATCTTCAATCAATGTCTTCAACGTTTAACCGGCTATTGAAGTTAGGTTTTTCCTTTGCTGTACGACTTGTGGAATTGTTTTTGCAGTTGTGTAAGTACATTGATAAAACGATTTAGGTAAAGTTGTTACTTATTATACTGCTGGCATTAGAATAACAAAATTAAACGATGATTATCATTCATCATGCCCTAATTATTAGTCTTTATTGAAACAGAAAATACAACATTGTAATGCAACCTTAAGAATTATCTTATCAATTTATTTGAATCTCTTTTAGATTTCATCATACCCTTGGTCTGTGTTTCTACACGGCTGGACATAGGGCTCTCCTGAGGCTCTCCACCAACCGAATACGATCTTCTGTTCTACTCATCAGCTGCTATCAATTCGTCAATTCGAGGATTTTCCCGTATTGTATAAATAATCAGTTACATACCAACTACAAATAAAAATATCAGTTGACTAACTACTCGCGACTTAATTCGCGTGGAGATTATATTTATTATATGTAGGCAGTTCACTAAGTATATCATCAACTTTATCAACCAGCAGGTCTAAGCTAGTTGAACTGGTCGCGTCTGACTGGCCGAATTACCCCACTCTCACAGAGTAACTCCTCTAAATTATTTATCGGAAGCGATTATATGTACACCAAAATATATTATGTTAATTGATAAGGTTTGTTATTTAGACTGATGTTTCTATATTGATTCTTACTTTCAGATGGACTATCAGCTCATTTTCGATCTACTTGCAATGCCATCAGCCCTTTTAGAACCCACTGTAGAGTATTGGGCTCCTTATGCATATTGTCTTGTCCATAAGAGATAGGTATAGCCTTAAAATGCCACGCTAGCCCCATAGGGCCCGCTAGGGTTGATGAGTCCCACTCTTTCAGAGGTGGTGCAGTTCCTCAGCGCTTGTCAAGTGGTAGCGGCTTTGTTATCCCTTAATGACCTCTTTTATTTTTTTTTATTTGCGAAGGAGGCAGACGAGCATACAGTCCACCTGAAGGTAAGTGGGTACTGTCGCCCATAGACATCCGCGATACATGCCAACATTAGTCCAGAATGACAAACGTTGACACGACCCCGGATGCGCTGCCTATCTTTAGTGATATCGAAATGGATTTGGAGAAAGGGTTGGGAAATTGGGAAGGGATATAATGGTAATGGGCTCTGGCACATCTCACTCACTACAGAAACACGTACGTACATTAGGGAAATATGATAAAGTGGGAAATGCAGTACATTTCAAGGTAGTCTTCTGTGAGAGAGGGGTAACGTGGCCAGTCGAGTGCGCCCAGCAGCTGTTGGATTGCAGCGTGCACTCCCCCCCTCCCAAAGACTTAAGACTCTTAAGACAACCACAGGAAAAGATGGGGTGTTGCTATACTTTAGTCGGCCTACACCACGCGGCGCGCGATCTATTTACCGTATGCAAAAAATTGACGATTGTTATTAATAGGAAAGAACGCACCAATTCTTTTTAACCTTTTTTCATTTAACAGAAAGAGACAAGCAGAAAAATCTATAAGCTTAAACAAAGTTTGACCAAGTGTATTCAAATAAAACTACCTCAGAAATACTTCGCCGTTGTATATTTCATAGTGGTCGGCAGCAAATCGCGTCAGTCCATTGGGAGGCCAAATAAACTGAAGTAAAAGAGGGACTGGGGCAAGTTCGAGCAAGTTCGGAACTTATTTAGGTGTTACGGCCCGAAAGCGGATTGAACATTTTGTGGTGTTTGCCTCAAACAAGTTGTTGGGCCATGAAGTTGAAAGCCTAAATTATAGGCCTATCCGTAATAAAAAAATCCCTTAGAAGATGAAATATTAATACGGACCAGGGAGTCTACTAAGATTTTACGTTTTAGAAATTTCAGGCCCGACTGAAGTTCGAGTTTCTATATATCGGGTATACTTGATTATTTAAGTTTATTTTATTATTAATTAGATATATCGATTATTAAAAATGATCTGATTACTCAATATTGTTATTGTGAAATTTGACGTTTGATCCCCAAATATCTCTTGTTAAAATCTATATTTCGATCAATGTCCCGTGCGATCCGCGTAGTTTTAAATATCAAAGAAACTTCGTTCGGGCTGATATATCGCAGTGAACGTTTTTGTGGTAGAAATCTACCGAAATATTGACCGAAACTTCGTTTTTTCGTGCTTTCTTACATTAGACCCCCCCCCCCCGCCTATGCATGGTTCCTGCCTACCTTGGCGGGAGAGTATACTCCGCCTATGCATGGCTTTCGCCTAGCTTGGCGGGAGAGTATGCCGCACTCTTACCGATTAAAACCCCACGACTTCTTCGCAGTCTTCCGCGATCCCAGCGGTGGCGGCCCGCTTAGTGCGGGCCCCGGACTGATGTTCGCCAGCACGTGGGGAAAGAAAAACGCCGTCCACCCTGGCAGTGCCCCTGTACCTGGGGATATATGCGTCATCCCAGGAATAACCACCCCTTCTCTACAGTGTCCTCTACCCATACAGAGGGACACGGAGAGACGATCGTTGATTCTCCGCCGTGCCCGCCGCCCATACAGCGGGACACGTGGAGACCGTCCGCGTTTCTGTGAATGCCCCCAACCTCCAAAGGACACGCAGGGAAATCTACGGGGGAACACCGTCCACCCAGGCAGAGCCCCTGTGTCTGAGTAATGCTGCTACCGCTGGAATGCCGAGAGGCATCCCAAGGTCGACCACCTTGTTCTCCGCCGTGCCCTCCGCTAATATAGAGGGACACGTGGAGACATTATAAAAAAATATAATTTTAAGACTTGCCAGAAGATCCTTTTAAAAAACCTACGTAAGTAATTTAAAATTAGCACCAGTTTCCTCTTCCCAACATTCATCTCTAAAGTTAAGATTTTGAATGAATTTGAATCCAATATGAGACAGCACCAAGAAAAGAAGAAGTATATATAACATACCTACTATGCCACTCTATAAACCGCTTGACATTAAATGCGTCGTCTGACTTATTACCCCATAGAAAAATATTAATTTAGCTTTAGTTACTCCCGATAAGTTTCATAATGCGTCTTATCAAGGACTTCATGTTTTTTATGTTTTTTGTTTGAAATTGGCGCGAGAGTCTTTGCATACCCGCATATATTGAAGATTTCGAGGCAACATTTTTTGTCTGCGAATATTGAAGGCGGTTTGATATTTTTTGAGTAGTAACACGCGCTCGGCGGTGAGCAGAGTTAAATTGAGATAAATTCACACCGCGGCCTCGGACAGTTGTTATTTGTTATTCGCGCCTAGTAATAGGTCTTGTTCGCTGATATCCTGTGCCACGCGAGTGTTTTGGGAGTTAAGTTCACATCGCGGCCTCGGGCAGTTGATTTTGGGATTCGCGCCTATTAACTGGACTTGCACGCGGATCTCCTGGAGCCACGCGAGAGTGTTGGTTGGACTTGGTGATTGTGATTGTGCTTGTGGCATTTGGAGTGATATCTCGAGGTGATTTTGCTGCCGTGTGTGAGTTGCGGAGCTATAGCAGCCACCGGCTCACCACGGAACGAGACTTGGATTACTACACAAGTATCTATTGTGAATGTATGTATTTATTCAATCACACTAAGATAGGTCACGTCTAGTAGGGACTAGCGTAGGTACACTTTCCAGATTTGTGCGTGGGCAAAACCACCTGGGGTAAGTGAGACCTTTAAATTGTGTAAATTGTTGATTATTTGCTTACCCACCATTGTGGTGGATATATTGAGTAAGTTTACATTTGGGCCCGAGTGCACATTCCTCGGGCTGCTTTCGCGTAACGCGAGGCAGGTGCGCCTAGTGTGCGCATCGTAAACATTTTTTCTTCTGCTTAATTTTCCTAATCCGTGTTTTCATAATTTTTATGAACGTTATTTAAACTTGTTTTGTATAATTTACTTCAAGACTCAACAACAACGCCATTCAACAAGTTAATTCTTTCTTTCGAAATTTGAACTGATGAATGAAGAATTATTATCATTCAACCATATAATTATACTTTTCTCCGGGTGCAGGAAGTATTATCTATTTCTGTATGTACTTCACACAAAGTGTACAAAAATGTATTGGTAATTAAAAGACCCTTTTCCCTAATCGCTCTTTTCACAGCCCTCCACCCTGCACTCCAGGCGTCAGATTTTTTATATCAACCGCGAGGCAGGTGGCAACGGTTCGATTACCCTCCTCGCTCTGAAAGCCACTCCTTGATGCCGACATTCACTCAGCCACGCATAAAGAGCGATACGCCATCGCGCTCTCGCTTTTGGTCAGGTTTGTGTAAGAAATTTCTTTTCAGTTTAGAGATTCATTTTGTGTTTTCAAGGGAAGGTATATTTGTAAAACTGTTCTGTTTTTAAAGTTTCGGAAGCAATTGAATTTATCTTAATAGCAGGCAGCTTTTTATGTGTAGGGGATGTGCCAAGGAGTCCAAGGAATCCAAGGAATCCAAGGACCGAAATGAGTAAATCGTGGGGACAAAATATGTGTTGTAGTGAATATTCCCAATGAATTCTTCGAGCTGGACTCATGATGCTAATGTTCACTTAAAGGTTGGAAAGCTTTGGACCGTATTTGAAGACATTGGTGTTTGATTTGGGAAATATAGATATTTTTCATGGTTTCATGGTATTCATGGTGTTCACAATTAAAGTACAGAAATATTATAAAGACAATTACTTGTATAGGAACAATTTAATGTTACCAGATTTAAAAATATGATTAGTCGTTCGATAATATTTTTAATTTTAATTTGGTAATGTAGAGAATAATGAGTCTTAACATAGTCAGATGGATTTCGTTATTATTGGGAGTAAGTTTGTGATTAGATAGATAAAAATCTTTATTGTAAAATTGTTACATTAATACAAAAATAAGGAACCGACCGATCGATTGGCGCAGTTCGTAGTGACCCTGCTTGCTGTGCAAAAGGTCCCGGATTCGATACATTTAAAAAAAAATGAATGTTCGGGTCTGGGTGTATGTTTGTCTTTGTTTTTGTATGTGTTTCTGGGTCTTTGTATGTGTCTCTGGGCCCACGACACAGGTAATTCTAGTGTGGGCCATTGAGGGTGGCGGAAAAAAAATGTTATAAGAAGAGACGATATGTGATTTCATGAGTTTCTTGATAATGGCAATGACAAAGGCAGTAGTAAGCCGCTTACCATATCAATTGCTAGACAGGTTCGATCGCTTAGCGGATTAAATATTCACAAGCCGCGCTATCATTTCAATATAACAGTATAAGTAACTGCGGGGCACAGGACTCCCATTGTAAATCACCGGGGGTTTCAGGTCATAATCCACCACGCAGGCCCCGTGCTGATACTAGAAATGAACAATGAGTTATAATAAAAAAACTTATTGTAAAAACTGGTAGAATCGATTCGAATCTCTATATTTAACAACTTAGAATAAGATTATTTTTATTTGTTCTTAGTATGGTACTAACTAATGAGTTAGTAAGTCAGTATAAACATGCATCGTCCACGTACTTAACTGCCGCCGGTATACAAATTTATCATGTTATACAGATTACAAAATTAAAACTTTTTAAATATTACAAAGTTTTATAGATTAACACATTTTTTTATAGAAAGGAGGTGGAGAACGAGCATACAATCCACCTGATGGTAAGTGGTTACTGTCGCCCATGGACATAGGATGCGATAGGATGGGAATGGGCTCTGGCATAACTCACTCACTAGCAAAACACTTATGTACAGCGGGGAATTTGTTAAAGTGGGAAAATGCAATACATTTCAAAGTAGTCTTTTGTGAGAAAGGAGCAACGAGGCCAGTCGACTGCGCCCAGCGGCTGTTGGATTGCAGCGTGCACCCTTCACCTCCAATTAATCTCCTAAAATGCATTATTCTATTTTAATACAAACAAGTAGTGCAGCATGTAATTGTACTCGTAATTGTAAATGTACTCGTAATTGTCAGATACATATAATTATTTGTGCGTCATAATTTCATTCATTTTTCGCGTTATACCAGTGACACGATGTATAAACAGACAGATGGACTATTCCACAACTCGAAGAATATTAAAATGTTTTTATATAAATAAAGAAATGTCAAGTTTTGAAGAAAAGCAAAAGTGATCGATTTTGCCCTATACTTATCAATATTTGCGGCAAGTAGGTTCACACAGGAAGCGCGTCACCTGGCAACCCTACACTGGCGCGCACTTGTTATTTCCCGTGGGAAATAGAATTTTTTCGTCACTTTCTGTATCCGGTGTCGTGTTGTGAAAACTGAGGTGTCGTTTACACCTGCTTGGGCTAGACTTATGATGTTTTCTTAGAAAAATCTGGATTTTAATTGAGTTATTCCCCTTTTTCTTTTCTAATTAAATGTATAGGTAGGTATACTCCAATTTCAATTTACGTAAATTGTTTATATTTTGTATTTCACTCATTTTGTTTAGTTTCTGATATCAAGTAGGAATAGGGTGTAAATTTATCCCGTTAATAATATATTTTATTAATATATATTTAATTTATTTTATATTTAATATATTTACAAGGAAGATCTACACTAGACGATTTTTTTTATAGAAAGAAGGTTGCAAACGAGCATACAGTCCAACTGGTGGTAAGTACTGTCGCCCATTGACATCCGCGATACATTCCAACATTACTCCAAAACGACAAACTTTGGCACGACCCCAAATGCGCTGCCTACCATTGTTAGTGAAAGAATGGATTTGGAGAAAGGGTTGGGGAATTGGGAAGGGATGGGATGGGAATGGGCTCTGGCATATCTCACTCACTACCGAAACACGTACATACATCGGAGAATATGATAAAGTGGGAAATGCAGTACATTTTATATTCTGTGAGAGAGGGGTAACGAGGCCAGTCGAGTGCGCCCAGCGGCTGTTGGATTGCAACGTGCACTCTCCCCCTCCAAAGATACTTCTATCCTAAACACATATAAATAGAAAATTTTACACGCAACACATTCTACTGATTAGGAATCCTCATTAATAGTTATTAAGTACGCAGGTAATAACATTGTAGGCCTCATGTAACAATTAGACAATATTTAATAATCACTCAATTGTTGTTTTAGAAGAAACTTACCGCCTGGGCTCGCCTTCATACTTATTAAAATAATTAATTAAGACATCTTATACCGCGAACCCGAAGGTTATGGAATGAACTGCCAAGGTTTTCCAACTGAACTACGATATGGGGTTCTTCAACAGAGCTGTGAAGCGATAGTACAAGATCTGCGATGCATTTGTAACCCCTTGACGTTGCAGGTGTCCATGGGTAGCGGTGACCACTTACAGCCATGTGGCCCGCCCATCTGTCAACTCCTATTAAAAAAACAAATACCAACTCTGAGAAGGCTGTTACATACAATTATACATAACACTGCAGCCATACAACCACTCCTATATTGATGAATTACGGGAACCAATCAATACAGCTAAACTCCCAATCCATTCATCACGAATGGCGAGCCCTACAAAAAGTAGTTGCAATCATTAATTACATCGACAGCGCCGCTTTTTGCCGAAAAATTGTTGAAAAAAATTAATTCTAAATATGAGAGCACACGTCCCCCTTCAGACTTTTAATTAAACGAATTAATCAAACGCCCCCTCCACCCTTTCGGGGACGCGGGCGCGTCAATCACGTGACATAGCGTTTTCTCCCGACGCGGGGCATTTTTAATTAATTTATCCCGAAACTTGTCTTGTTATCTGATTTTGGATTATAAACATCTACTACATACGCAGTCGTTTCTCAGTGTTAGAATTATTTAATGAGTTCACACCGCATTATTTAATGAGTTCAGTTGGCCTTGTGTTGTCTGTCGGCCTTAGAATACCACCCACCACCTTATCTGTTCCCGTGGGTGGTTGTAAAAGGCGACCAAGGAATAACAAAGCCGCTACCACAAGCCCAGAGAAACTACATTACCTCTAAAAGAGTGGACACGCCATCCAGCTTCTCATACCAATTTAATTAATTGGAAATACAATCATTTCAAATTACAAATCTCGCGACAATCTTCTAAATTTTAACAACTTTAGTGTTTAACAACTAACTTAAATACTACGAGCCAAACGAACGCATACACGACATTCCGTTCGCCATTGAAGAGTTCCACAATGCGCTGCCCTTCCTGGCTGCAGCATCAGGTCAACGTCACACACATATAATAACACAGTTATTATATTAATATAACTAAATGTCCTTAGAAATGTATGTTTGCAAGAGAGCCCATTGCAATGCCAGAGCCCATTCCGATCCCATTCTATCCTAATCCTCTTCATTTACTCGAGCCTTTCTCCAAATCCATTCTTATCTTCAAAGGTAAGGTAAATCAAAGTGTATGAGGGGGAGAGTGCACGCTGCAATCCAACAGCCGCTGGGCGCACTCGACTGGCCACGTTACCCCTCTCTCACAGAAGACTACTTTGAAATGTACCGCATTTCCCACTTTATCTTATTTCCCTAATGTACGTACGTGTTTCGGTAGTGAGTGAGATGTGCCAGAGCCCATTCCCATTCTATCCCTCCCCCTTTCTCCCCAACCCTTTCTCCAAATGCATTCCTATATCCAAAGGTAGGCAGCGCATCCGGGGGCGTGTCAACGTTTGTCATTTTGGACTAATGTTGGCATGTATCACGGATGTCTATGGGCTACAGTATCCACTTACCATCAGGTGGACTGTATGCTCGTCTACCACCTCCGTCCATAAAAAAAAGGGGGTTCAGCGCATTCGGAGGTAGGTCAACGTTTGTCATTCTGAACTGAGGTCGCCATTTATCGCGGATCTCTATGGACGACAGTATCGATTTACCACCAGATGGATTGTATGCTCGTCTGTCTGTCGCCTTCGTCCTATAAAATAAAGTTATAGGATATACATTAAACAGTATAAATCAATTTAAGTATTAATAACAGTTGGTAAACGGCCAGTGAGGACAACGCGGGCAACATGACTCGCATTTCGTAATGGCATCGTCATCCCAGATCGATAACTCGACGATGACACAGATGATATTCGCTAACGACATATTTAGCATTTGCATAGGCGGACGCCTATTTTTGGAGGCCACCAATTTGTGTGTAATGATTTTCATGAATGAACATTCTGTCATCTAATACGAGTGTCAAATTGTTATAGTGGATTGTGAAATCATAGAACTGAAAATAAAAAGTAAAGATATATAAGGTTGATTAATTTCCCTTCAAAAGGATTGACAAATGAAACAAACTACGTTGTGTTGCTTCTGTAAACAAAGAAACGACATCTAAAGTTTATTCTTTAATATGTCAATTCCTTTTTAAAAACTATTATTTATCTTTCTTATACAATTTGACAGTAAACACGGTTCTCTTAACTTGACGCCATATTCTCATAACCTACACTGTTTTTTCTACCTATGATAGCTTTGCCGACAGCGCGAAGCGCGGCAAAATTCAAATCAAAGAAATATATTTTCTTTACAGATATATAAGTACGGTTATGTAGGTATTTACACACTTTATTTATACACACTTTACACTACACACACTTTATAGACAACACTTTATTCTGGACAACAACACAATACACCATAATTTGTAACATCAAAAATAAATAGAAAACAAGATAGAAATATGCACAGAATAAGTGCCGCAGTACAGTAGGAAGTATAATCGTGGCGATGTGTATTGCAATGCCGGAAATGGACTCCATCTCAGTGTAAGCTGCAGTGAACCACAGCGCTGGTTTTCAGTGGAGCCATCACGTCGCCACGGACGTCAAACAGCAGTAAGAGAAGATGATAAACAAATAAAAGAAAGAAACGGAAACAAAGAAAAAAACACGCCTCCTCTATATATCTTCTTTTGTAACTGTTACTTGTGTGTATCTTGTTGTTTATCACTCTCAAGTGATACTTATATCAATCATCTATTTTTGTATGTATGTGGTTTGGCGAATCGCACTACACTCACACACACCGCTACATACTATCGCAAATACACGCTTATTATACGACAAAAATCATCTCTACCCTCTTTCTTACCAGGACCGCGAAAAAAAGGTTAATGTCACGCGCCCGCGTATCTCCAGAAGAAAATTAAATAAAAATAGAAGTTCCGCGATTACCGCTAATATGCCCGCGTGGGCGAGCTGTGAAGTGTTCTCTCTATACTGAAGAGGATAATAGTGCAGTATAAATTCCTGGAGATAAAGGGATAAGCGGACTTGGCCGATCCAGCGCCTCGAAAATTCTAACACGGTCGTTGTTTCCATGCTAATCATCACATTCTATACACCAATATGTATATGGTAAGAAATAATAGGTAGGTAGGTTATGATAGGCAGTACTTAGTCTAATATACCTGAGAAAACTTAGTTCAATAGGCGGCAGACGAGCATACAGTCCACGTGGTGGTAAGTGTACACTGTCTATCGCCGGTGGACATCCGCGTTACATGTCAAAATCACTCCAGAATGACAAACGTTGATAATTCCTTGGATGCGCCGGCTACTTTTGGAGACTTAAATTTGGGAAAATGGGGAAAAAGCATTATATTATAGCTGGACGAGGAGTTTCCTAAATTTCATTACATTACCCAATGCTTTTTGAGGAGATTTGGTATCAAGATTATAAGATAATAGGATTGGATGGGATGGAATGGAATGGGAAATGGGCTCTGGCATATTTCACTCATTACCGAAACACAATTCCCATAGGATAGGGATGTAATGTACATAATTTACTGATAACCACCGTCTTCTGTTGTAACAGTAGCCTTTTGTTGTAGCCTGAAGATAAAATGTATTAGCGGCCGTGAAACTTAGATTTTAAAAACTGTGTTTTGTATCTAAGCGCTGTTGATCCCAATATTTTTTTTTATTTTTATGGATGAAGGCGGCAGTCGAGCATACAGTCCACCTGATGGTAAGTGGATACTGTCGCGCATAGACATCCGCGATACATGCCAACATTAATCCAAAATGACAAACGTTGGCACGTCCCCTGATGCGCTGCCTCTGGAGATATAGGAATGGATTTGGAGAACGGGTTGGGAAATGGGGAGGGATAGGGTGGAAATGGGCTCTGGCACATCTCACTCACTACCGAAACACAAACCTACGTACATTAGGGAAATAAGATAAAGTGGGAAATGCAGTACATTTCAAGGTAGTCTTCTGTGAGAGAGGGGTAACGTGGTCAGTCGAGCGCGCCCAGCGACTGTTCGATTGAAGCGTGCACTATCCCTCTCAAAAAAAAAATGTAATATGTCCATAACACATGCTGATTGCTGACGGCTACGAGTTTCAGGTCTTCAAGATATTGTCTTTTAAAAATAAGCAATGTTTAAAAGTGAAATACACAGTCACATTTCAGACTACGAAATTTATCACGACTTTAAATATTATCTAGTCTACTAGGGCCCAACAACAGGCGGTATGCGACCGTTCGATGTCCACGGTCCGTTAGCAATGCGGTACACAGAATGTGGTGAAGCAAAGTTATGCCGGCGGCTTTCGGTCAGGCAAAAGCGAAAGCGGATTATCTCTGTAACGTTTTGGTTTGCATGTAATCCAAATGGCGAGTTTATAGGAAGTTCTTGACTCTGATCAAAGTGAAGATACTTTCTTACAGTAATATGAAAATGCTTACTATAAATGGTAGCATGCGTTAATGAACATACTGAACTGCCCTTTTTTCTTCCACTCCTAACGGGCCGGGCCTCCTTACTCACATTGTCTTGTACATGAGGGATGTGTGAGGGGAGTGGGTTGGCGGGTCCACTCTTTTAGAAGTGGTGTAGTTCATTTCGGCATGTGGTAGCGGCCTCGTTATCCATTTACGACACCCACTGGAAGAAATGGGTTAATGCCATTACAATAAATACATCATACAATAAATACATCATACAATAAATACATCATACAATAAATACATCATACAATAAATGCATCATACAATAAATGCATCATACAATAAATACATCATACAATAAATACATCATACAATAAATACATCATACAATAAATACATCATACAATAAATACATCATACAATAAATACATCATACAATAAATACATCATACAATAAATATTTTAAATTTCACTAACTCCTGACATTGGGCCGAGATTCGTCGGGGACGAATGGTAGATGAGCGAAACTATCCACCTGGTGGCAAGTTCCCTCAATCTCCCAGGTCCTACCAACCTTGTGGTTAATACGGACCGAATTGTGAGAGGACCACTCCGTACTCTTTTCCATGAGTACTTTCCTATTTCGGAAAGAGGTCATTTTCGAGGGCCCTTTCCGACGCGCGCATCGGTTGTACAATGGTAGAATGCCATCGGGTAGTAAGTGGATACTATCACATTTCAAAAATTAAATAGACAGAAATGTTTCGGAACAATTTGAAGTACCTACTCTGTTTTTAATATTCAGCCATGTATTTTATTTCGTTTTAATACTGTAAAAATAGCAAGGGTGAAATGCTCGTGTTAAAATTTACTTTTCACTTCTGAAGCGAGAATTTTAGTTGAACTAAAAGTGTTGAGCGCACTTCGTTAATGCAAACGTAGTTGTATACACTGCATGCCAACGCTGCAAATGTTATTAATTACCACAGCTTGTCTCTACACTGTTGGATATGTTTCTCCCAATGTCCTTTATTAGTTATTAGTATTACACACAACTTGCTCATCCAGCAACTACAGATGATCAGGTACTACAACTACAGGTAGGCACGCTCAAGTAGTCCATTCAGATTTGCTGACGACTTGAAGGAAGTCTCCTTCATGTCATCGGACTCAGTATTCAATCGTCTGTCTTCAAGGTTTCCCACGGTACGTTTCCTGGTTTGCAATCGAGGACTCATCTACCCCATCAATTATTGATCCTGTGACATATAGAACCTGTCCACAGCTAACTCACATCGCAGGTTATTTTTTATAAAATTATTAAGGTTTATTTACCTAAATTCTTTTTATTATAAGTAAATTGGAAACTCTACATAATATCAATTTCCCACCCACGCATCTTTAATCGTCTTGAAGTTTCTCTCTGCAATCTAAAGGTTAACCGGAGGAAATTGCTTTAGCGATAAGACTGTTTTACTTTTAGTTACCTACTTAAGTAATCTTTTTGATGCATGTGTTGGTGTATAATTTGTTTTATTATTTTCATAAATTTAATTTTAACGACATTACTACAAAATTAAAGGGAGTCACTCTGAGCAAATTTAAATATCTAGGACATCTTGTTACCGAAAACCTTGGAGAAGACGCTGATATAGAGAGGGAACGCAGAGCATTGTCTATGAGACCAAATATGTCGGCCCGTCGGTTTATCTGGTGTTCTTCACTAGTAAAACTAACGTTTTTCAAAGCTTACTGCACTTCATTTTACTCGGACAGTCTATGGGTTTTATATACTCAAAAGTCGTACAATGCTCTACGGGTCCGATACAATAACGCCTTCAGGACGCTGTTGGGATTGCCTCGGTTCTGCAGCGCGTGATCGATGTTCGCCGAAAACCGTAAGGATGACTTTGAGGCCCTCCTGCTGAAAAAGACCGCCTCACTATTACTCACTCACACGTACATACATTGAGGAAATAAGATAACGTGGGAAATGCGGTACATTTAAGGTACCACACACGATTTTCCATTCTTGTCACTACCGTCGACATTTTTTTATATAAAAGAAAGGTGGCGACGAGCAGACATCCGCGATTCATGCCAATATCAGACCAGAGTGACAAACTTTGACATGTCCCCGAATGCGGTGCCTACCTTTGTAAATTTAGGAATGGATTTGGAAAAGATCAGAAAAATGGGGAGATATTGGACAGGATTAGATTGAAATGGACTCTGGCTATTCTGACTTACTACCAAAATACGTATGTACATTGCGGTAATAGCAGAAAGCAAGGGAATGCAGTATACTTTAAGGTAATCTATTGTGAGAGATGGGTCGAGTGCACCCTGCAGGAACTGTAGAATCCTACAGGCATGCACCTTCCCTTCCATTCTTTTAATTGTCAGTCCATTTAGATACCTGATAAAATGCAAATTGGAGCCATTTTGGCGGGAAATCAAGAAGTGAAGTGGAGTTTTTGTTTGATTATTATAAAAAATGTGAATTGTGCATTTTGTGATTTAATAGTGATAGTTACATGGATACATCAAAGTGTTTTCTGTGCATAATGGTTGTGATACTCAAATAAAAGCATAGGACTGTTTTTCGTGTAATTCCAGCTTCAATAAACCGACTATGATTTTACTGAGCGACTCCTGGCTTACTTCAACGGGACTGAACATTGAAAGAATATGTTTTAGACTTTAAAATTGTTTATTACGAAGAAAACATGACACTGGCAGAATGTGCTTATTGCGCCATTGCCATATATAAAAAGAAAAAAAAAAACAAATTAAAACGTAGAATGTTAGGTCATTTCCCTGTCTCGCAGTGTAGATGTAATGTAGGTGAGCGTTTATGGATATCGTCGCCGAGCGCCCCTGCTCATCTACATGTAAAGTGGGTAAATAATTTTCCAGTGAATTCCGATAACATATCTTCAGCGTGTAGCGTAGCGGATAATGACGAATGTTAGTGTTATGTCAACAAAACGTGATGCGGTAGTCGGGAGATTAACAGACATTATACATAGTGGTAACTGGATATTGTTGCCCATGGACATCCCGCGATACATGCTATCATCAATTGATAAACACTGGTACGTCTTCGAATTCGCTGCCGAACTTTCTAGATTTAGGAGCGGTTTAGAAACAAAAAATATAATTGGGAAGGGCAAGGGCACGAGGGGTGTCTCTCATCCTATTAACCTTTAAGGAAGATTCTCTCATTCTTCCTTGGAGATAATAAGATGAGGAGTAACGAGTACAATGGAACGAGGATTTTTTTCTAACACATAATTTGCAAAATCCTAAATCTCCGGGGCGCACCAATATTTGTTTTTCTGGACTCTGGAATGTTGTCTGGAATTGTGAATGCTGACATCGTATCGATATAAGACAGTATCTCCTTACCACCAGGAGGACTGGCAGCTCGTCTGTTACCTTCTTTCTATAAAAATAATCATATTCTAATCTATGGCATTAAACGGAGTGGTATGTGCAGTAGCATATTGAGATGAGACTTCTCTTAACTCATTCTACTTCTTACTCGATGAGATAGAATGGAAAATAGATTCTGGCAAATCTCACTCACTCCTGAAACTCGTTAATTGATTTGCTGGCAGTCTCTTGTTAGAAAGGTATAACTCAGTCAATTAGACGCACCCAATCCCAGATACGAGTATACAGGGATAGATAACGTAAGCTGTCTTTAGCTGCGTTCCTGAAGTTGGTGCTAAGCTCACATTTCTCGCGCTGCTCTTTCAGCCTGTTCCGACCCGCAACGCTAGCAAGTCGTTGTTACAAATCGGAAATGATTGCGCTGTAATCAATTGTAAAAATCAACGTAGTAAACCGAAGGAGATGTTTCGTTTTATCGGTGAGTAATTTCCCCTCAGTAAAATTTACTCGTGCCGTGACACACTTGTTTTCCATATCACTAAAGAGACACGATTGGTTTCTATAAAATTTCACGAACATATATAGAATTACAGCCAACGCCTCCCCCCTCTTATTACTGGCACATACAGTCACAGTTATGTACGGTATTGCATGTGTTCACTATCCTAGGCTCTTTTCAGCAATATCGCCTTTATATCGCGTGCGAAATGGCTATCCAGTGAAAGGAAGTGAAGCTATCTTTGATTATAAAACCCTCCCAACTAACTAGATAATTGCTAAAGGGTTTGAATATTTTTTTCACTATCGGCTTTTGTTTGCTAACTAGTGATGTCTGTAACTTCGTCTTTGGACTATGTGTGGTTAGTTAATTAAACATAGGTATAATAATTAACTAGCTGTTGCCCGCGACTTTGTCCGCGTGGACTTTAGTTTATAAACACCGTCTTTATTCGACGTGATTCTTTAAATTGATATAACTTTTTTATTTATGACCTGATTGAAATAAAATGAACACTAAATTTTAAGTGAAGCTTACATTACATTAGTGAAAACCGCACCCAAATCGGTTAAGCCGTTTCTAAGATTAGCGCGCATAAACGCACAAAATTCTAACAATCATTGTTTTGGCTTCTATTGCGTTGATAAAGGCCCCCAATAATAGTTTTTCTCATATATCTTCAATGTACAGACAGCGATCGATCAGTTACATTTTTATTATATGCATATAGAATAGATTGTGCTATAGGCCAGCTGTAGAATAGCACCACTCCATCTTTTCCCGCGGGTGTCGTAAAAGGCGACTAAGGGCCGGCGCAGACCTGCCGAAGCGTAGGGCAGCGAGGTTTACATTAACAAACAACAACCAACTTTGTCAAACATTGGAATAAGATCAAAAATTCCCCATCTCACCTACCGGTCTTCGAGCGCGATAAAGCAAACGTAGGCGCAGGGCTAATGCGCGGCAGCGCGACTGCACGAGCGCGCGCGCTACTTCACGAACCACCGCTTTCGGTCACCGGCATGCGCGGCGGACAGTTTGAACGAAGAATGCACGTAAGAAGGCGCGCCCATGCTCGCGCAGTGACGCTACCCGAATCACGTTGCGCTTCGTCTGGTCTACGCCAGTCCGAAAAGATAACTAAGCGGCTACCACAACCCTTGAAGAACACAATGTGTCGCGGCTCCACATCGTCGCTTCAACATTTCATTTTATTTTATATTTTTATCTGACTACCGCCAAGGCCTGGGTAGTCTTTGGTGATTACCTACATGTTTAACACACAAAATTGTCAACAGTCAGTCTATAAAGGATGTGAGCCGGGACGCACTAAAATCAATCAAGCAAAATCAATCAAGCAAAATCAATCAAGCAAAATCAATCAAGCAAAATCAATCAAGCAAAATCACTCAAGCAAAATCAGTCAAGCAAAACCAGTCAAGCAAAATTAATCAAGCACTAAATTCAGTCAATCAAAGAAGTGAGCCGGGACGCACTAACAATCTATCCAATAAAATAGTCAATCAAAATTCACCAACAAGACCCATCATAATTTGTATTAATAAATCAAGTAATTAAATCAGTGACAACTAGCAACCTTTCGGGTTTTATTTCACCTAAGAAATAGGACTCGCAGTGTCTCCGAGCGCAGACACAATGTTATATGTAAGGACCATTGAAATAAATTAATATTTCGATGTGGCAACATTCTGTTTGAGAATTGGCTACATAATAAGTATAAAGGAGCTCTCTCTCTCTTCCCGTCCCGACCACTAACGTAACGTGTTTTATTAAATCCTAAATTGTTTTCCAATAAACAAATATGTATGATACACACCACCTAAGAGTTTACTGTAAGTACCACCGTGTAAGCACCACCGTGTAATCACCACCGTGTAAACAGTGGCTACTGAAAGGGCTGGTTGCATTGCATATTAATAATTTATATATCAGAGTGTTTTTTTAGTTCATGTTCATTATCTGTTAAGTGTCCTGTGCAGCTTTTAGTTACTTGTCTGTCGTGTTGGGTAAACTCATAAACTCATAAACAAGTACAAGCGTGCCAGCATATCGATGCTGATATACTGGCAATGTGTTTGTTAACGTGTCAACATTCGTCATTCTTAACTAAAGTTAACACGTTTTGCTATGGTCGACTGACCCACTTAATACGAGACTTAATTAAGGTTCACTGGCGGAGAATGACACTAGG
The DNA here is from genome assembly GCA_914767545.1 of Sesia apiformis. NCBI lineage: Eukaryota > Metazoa > Arthropoda > Insecta > Lepidoptera > Sesiidae > Sesia > Sesia apiformis. Next base: position 21,559,057 of record OU611952.1, read on the forward strand.
CATTAAGTCCGCCTCGTGTACAATTTCAGTACAGTAAAGTTTAAATAAATAAATGAAATAAAATATATATCAGGGATTTTCCTACTTTCTATGAAAAATTCTGGACATATCGAACCGAATATGGGCCGAGAAAAGGTTAATGCATAAACTTTATACTGTAAATTTGTACAAGACTTGTACAAGCCATATCATATATGTTATTATAGACTATACTTTATTATTCTATATGGGCGATGTTTGATCAATTCGCTAATGCAAATACACGCAGTTCTGCTTTGTAATGATGAACATACAAATGAATGAATTATGACATAAATCTAGTTCACCTCATTAATCATCGCGTTACAAGTTTGTCCTAATTATGAACGCACACAAAATTTTATGAATACAATCATAGACATATTTTGATGGAGTTTACTTACTAATATGGTTAGTTCAAATAACAACTAAATTTTTAAATGAAATGTTTCACACACTATCCATTCATACACCTTAGATGTGATACCTTGCATACATATATATGCCCATTTGTTTATTTAAACTTTAGCGCACAAACAAATATTGTACAAAAGGTGGACTTATTGCCTAGTGGATTCTCTGCCAGTCAACCTTTGGTTAAACAGAAATACGAAGGGCGGTGCATCGTACAATCATCAAAAACGACTACTAACAGCACATATAAAACAATACACATATAATACATAATATATATATTATGTATTATTGTACCTAGGTATTATATGTGTATTGTACTCCATTCAACTTAATAATATCGCCGAAGCAACTTTTTAAATAAACATTTATTTCACGAGTTTGATATCCTGAGCTGCGAAAGAATTGGACATAAAACCGGTGCGGAAAAACAGGACATGTAAGGAAAAATTCTCATCAGAGCGAAGATAGCGATTATGGTGTTACCCCCGAAACCTATATTTGCATTTCAGGTATTCAGGGGCAGACGGATCGTGAAGTACAGAGAAAAGAGTGCATACTTTTTCCTCTCCTTCCATCTCTTCCCGTGGCTGTTGTAAAAGGCTACTAAGGGATAAGAAAGCCTCTATCACAAGCCCTGAGGAATTACACCCCCTCTAAAACAGTGGACTCACCAACTAATCTGAAACAATCTAAAACAGATAACAATTTAACAACTAAATTAAAAAACCTAGTACTTTAACCTTTCAAATGTCACTCCCTACACGGATTGAAGGTTGTACAAGACACTGGCCACTTGTAATAACAAAGGGCGAAACCCATTTAACCCTTCAAATAGAGCATGAAAATTTCAACGGAAGGGATTAATGGCTGCCCTAATCTTTATTCAGCGGAATCTGGTTCACTGCCTAATCCTGATTACAGAGGTACATTAAAAATGGAGGACTGACCTCTTGTGCGCAGGTACTTGGTATAGTGGGTCAGCGATGAACATATCTCAATTGGATACAATTATGCATAAATAGTCCAATCGCCAAATTTGACGTTTTCGTTTTTTTTGCACCATTTGACTCAATTAGCGTAATCTACAAGCCGTAAAAAGTTTTTTTTTACTTTTTACTTATATTTTACACGATATTTTAGTAATATTCAAAACGCATTATAAAATAATCTAATACAAATACAATATCTTCTTTGTAAAATTTCATTGCTTTCGTTTGGATCAGTTATGCAGAATGATATCCAATTGAGAATCATATTGCTGTACTCGGTTTCCTATTACTCTATTTCTGAAGCTTCCTTGAATTACCGATCGCCTCTCCTGATTTTGAGTTTAATCTTCTGACTGGGAACTCAGAAATCTCAGGGATTTTTTTTAATATAAGTTCCTTAAAAAGAAACTTTAAATCTTTTATCTAATAGATCTATGACGTATGTTAATTTTGATACAATTACAAACAATGGTGCCCAGGAGACGACTGCGTACGGCGCCGCTTTGCTTCTATTTTCTATTGCTAAGTCACAATTTGGATTTATTATCTTTAGAATAATAATATAGTAATACTTTATTATTATTATTATATAGATATTTACATGGATTAAGCTTACTATTTAATTTCTATGCACCCGCTCTAATTTCTTACATTTAACCAACGGTTGACTGGCTGAGAATGCCTCAAGGCATTAAGTCCGCCTCTATACAATATACTGCAAAAAGAGTAAATAAATAAATAAAACTAAAAAGGCTGAAGTGCCTTTTTTATAGGAAGAAGGTTGGAAACGGATAAACAGTCCATTTAGTTTTAAGTGAATAACGCTGCTTACATACATTCGTCCTACCAATCAAGAATGAAATTTGTTGATATTTTTGGTTGTGCTGTTAGCGCAGTGTTTTAGCAATTTAGAGATTTATTAGTGGATTTTGTAATTATTTTCGGGAACAAAGCAATCGTTAAGTTCGATCACGCATTTAATCGCATAATCTTCACAAAATTAAATATCAAATAGTACCGGCTGTTTTACGAATGTCGTCTGAGATTTACGAGCAAATTAGCAGTGAGTGTGTTCGTGAATGTTATATTTTGTGTTATAATTAATTTTTTTATAAAAAATAGTTATAGATAAACGAACAGTCCACCCGGTGGTAAGTTTTCTTCTATGGACGAAGGCGGCAGACGAGCATACAGTCCACCCGATGGTAAGTGGATACTGTTGCCCATAGAGTCCGCGTTACATGCCAACATTAGTCCAAAATGACAAACGTTGGCACGATCCCGGATGCGCTGCCTACATTTGGAGATATAGGAATGGATTTGGAGAAAGGGTTGGGTAAATGGGGAGGGATAGGATGGGAATGGGCTCTGGCACATCTCACTCACTACCGAAACAAGTACGTACATTAGGGAAATAAGATACAGTGGGATATGCAGTACATTTCGTGGTAGTCTTCTGTGAGAGAGGGGTAACATGGCCAGTTGAGCGCGCCCAGCGGCTGTTGGATTGTAGCGTGCACTCTCCCATAAACGAAATAATAACGAATAATACTGACGAATTGAATAAAGAAAGAATGTGAGAAAGAAATTTATTGGTACAGAAAGCTTAAACTATATACATCTACTTAAACCAAAGGTGTGTATTGCCACCGGTCCAACAGGCTATAATACAACACGAGCTGCAGTAAAAACTGCAGCTCTATTTTCTTCAGTTGTAGCTGCTTGCAGGGTCTTGCGGACTGCCCACTATTTATGATTAGTGGGCAGCCCACGAATAATAAGCCATGGCTTATTAAGTTATTACTATTTTTCATTGTTATTTCATTGCTTATAAAAATATTGCTTATTTGAAAGCGTCACAAACAAACCTTGTTTATATTTTCATACGAAGAAGGCATTCCAGCCTGAGTGTGTCTCTGGACCCACAATACTGGGAATTCTAGTGTGGAACATTGAGTATGGCGTTATTGAGTGTGACGTTATTGAGTGTGTCGTTATTTTTCGGGGTTACCGTCTCTTGTAGGAGATAATCCAAACTTATTTTTCTTACTCTCTCTATAGTTCACTTTGTAAATAGCTGGCCAACTGTACAGCGCAGAGAAAAGGTCCTTCACGATAAAATAACGTCGAGCCGTAAATATTATAAGCACTTGTTAGTACGAGTGTACGAGTACGGTGGCTGGAGTGGCGATCGATTCCAACAAGCGGTGCCAGCGATATCGTTCGCGTGAACTTGTGATTCCCACGGGAACTGTCTAATCGATCTGGATTAAAAGTACCTTAAATGTTAACCCGACACATAGGCTATAGCAATAACAAGTTTCATTAAAATCCGTCCAGTAGATTAGTCCAGTAAAAAATCTAAAAATGGTTGCTTTGGGTTCTGTATCGTTGAGTATACAGAAATGTATTTTTTCATCCCCCTATCTCGGAAAGAGTATTTTTGCTCTTCGATATCTGAGTGCAAAAGCCGTTTTTATCCGCTAGAGGATAAAGTAAATTGAATTTAGAACATCGTGTGCACTGAGTTTGTGAATTCAAAACATCATTAAACCTATTTACTTCTACCTCCATGGTGCCGAATTTATCATACAACCTTTTTTAATTTGATAAAAACTCAGACTCGGAACCTTCTTGGTGTACGTTACTTACAATTTTTCTTAATTATACCTAAGTATTATTTGTTATAATTTAAAGATTAATCTGTAATACTTACCTATCATAATGTAGTAGTTAATACCTAAACTGAAATAAAAGTATCTTGTGATTGTAATTTTTTTTTTTGCATTTAGTCATTTCCTCGCTGAGGTGGGATGAAAAGTTACGTGTTGCACTCGAGTGCAAAGATTTTTCACCTCGTGCTCTTTTGATTCCCTCGCTAACGCTCAGGATTCTAATTTTAGAATCCTTCGCTTGCTCGGTCATCAAAATTGAGCACGCGGTTAAAAAGCAACTTTGCACTCTTGTATAACAAATAACTATTTTTTTCAAAAAATAATTCGTATTTCATCTATAGATACTAGTAGGGGTAAGATTTGTTGATTTAAATCCAGGGTTGGGGCGTTCAATATTTGCCTTCTTTTTAATTTCCTATATCCTTCTGGTGCGAGAGTCGTAGCCTAAGCACTGCCCAGAGTGTGGTGATTAGGACATAAACTTCCTAATGAAGCCGAAACGTGGTTTCGGACGGTAGGCTTAATTCACGAATTAAAGCCGCTCAGCGAGCGATGGAAAGCGCTGTGCTCGGAGTTTCTGTGCTGGACAAAATCCGTAATGAAGAATTTAGACGGAGAACTAAAGCTACCGATATAGCACTAAGGATTAGCAAGCTGAAGTGGCCACTGGCCGACCTGCCGGGAAACACGGCGTGAGACACCCTCTGACCATATGATCTCATAACTTGAAGAAAGTCGCCGGTAGCTGGATGAGAGGAGCAGAAGATCGCGTGTGATGGCGGTCCTTGAGATAGGCATATATCCAGTAATGGAAAGATACAGGCTGATGATGTGGTATGGCATCAGTTGTACATTGTACTTTCACCGTTTTGCGACTTGTATTCACCGTTTGTACGAACACCATCGAGCTATCTTACTGCAGTACCAGTGATTTTATCCGCAGGCAAGTTTTGACTGAGGCAACTTATACTAGGCTCCTCTGGGTCTTCGTGCTTAAGTGCACAAATTTTTCTCAACAAGAAGTTTCCAGTGTACGAAAGTCTTTTGCATATCATGATTATACAATAGTTTCGGAATCTGGAGAGTTTGAAGCTGCTCTGTTCTAAATTGTTTAACAAAATCTAGGTCAGTGATATTTTCGCTTACTAGTGTATAAGTTCAAAGTCCCACAGCAAGCTATGGATAGAATTATACTCAGAATAGCGCCAAGCGTTGAGTGTTCGAGCAACCTTAAATGTTTTAGAGTCGAGCTTCTCACTTTAATATCGTCAAAAGATAAAAAAATAACTGTAACGGTCACTAGCGTTTAATGCTCGAGTCGTTTTAAAGCGCTTACTCAGCGCCCGAGCGTGGAACGCTCAGCGTTCATTTTTACTAGACTAGCTTGGGAGTTTTTTTGCGACCTTTGTGCGAAACGGCCACAAACTGAAAATAAAGGGCCGAGTCAGCTTGATCTGGACTTGCGGCATTAGGCTGATTTGTGAAACAATTTCATTGCTACATAAAAAAAACTTGGTTTAAAATTAAAAAGTTACCAAAAATTTTGTATGTATTAGTATTAACTGTTAATATTATTAGTTAAAGTTGGTCTCTGTGATTATTATTACTATTAATTATATATTTTTTATAGAAGGAAGGTCAGTCTACAGTCCTTCTGGTGGTAAGTGGACACTCGCCCATGGACTACCGCGATGTACGCCAACATCACACGAGGGTGACAAACGTTGGCATACCCCCGGATGCACCTACCCACCTTTAGAGATTTAGGAATGGGTGTGCAGAACTGGTTGAGAAATTGAGGAGGGATAGGATGGGATGATAATGGACTCTGGCACATTTCACTCACTATCGAAACATCGAAGTGCATTCGGAGTGCATTGTTGTATTGGATACGCAGGGCACTCACGCGATGGGCGATTCCATGTTAACTTACGCAACAGCTTAAATTTGCTTCCAGAACCTACGATTTGGAAGGCAAACCTCATACCGGCCGACCTGTGAAAGTGGATGGACAACATTTACAACAACTTATTGAAGAGGATCCGCGACGGACGACACGGGAACTGGCTGAAGAGCTAGGTTGCGTTGATGGCACAATAGACAAGCATTTGAAAAGTTTTAAAATACGATGTTTGGATTCCCCATGAATTCTCTCCACACCGGCTACAGTATCGGATTGGTGCTTTTCAACGTTTATTGACAATGAAACGTAATTTTCAATCGTTGAAGCAAATGATAAATGGCGATGATACGTGGGTAATGTATGTCAACCATCCACACGAGCAAACGCCAGACGCTCAGTGCAGGGGAAACGGGAATTCTCCGGTTAATGCGAAGGTTTACTATCAGCAGTGGGACCGTTTGGCGTGTAAGCTACGTAGCCAATTATTAGCCAACCTAATATGTATCTGTAGCAATGTACAAAGTTATTTATATTCTACTTTATTTCAAAATTTTCGGAATTTCCATTCGGTTACATTTTGCGTTATCGAAAGGCTTATAACGAAATTGAATGTAAACGAACACGAGGGCTGTTTATGTTTATAATTAATTAATCGAATGTGGAATATTCACTTTGGGCTTAGAAATGGCCTCGCGTGACGACCAACAAGTACCTTTAGGTATTTTGGTAATCATAAAATATCAGACGGTAGTTCAAAAAATTTCAGACGGTAGTAATAATTTCTTAATAACTCAAGTGACAAATAAAATCAATTAGTCACCCCGTGACCACGTCCACTGCAAAGTGTTCGAAACGTCGGGATATAAATCATGTCAAATATACGCGATTTAAACCGTTAAAAGTTGTTTAATTGCAATGTATAGTAATCGCGAAAACCTAAGAAAATATCATAAAATATGAACTCAATTTCGGGGGCTAATTAGTTTTCTCGGGTACCTCTAACAATAGATTTTATCCTATACCTAAATTATAAATCTGTTATTTCATATCGATATCAATAACGTCCCCCTCTTAGATCAAAGACCCATTGTTATAATCGTGTTTAAATGTAATAATCATCGATAAACCAAAATACATGTAGCATTTCGGTTCTAAGAGTGAGGCATTTGTGAGGCGGTCAAGTTTACTCGTATCTCCTGTCATTTTTGTGTCAGTTGGTGACAGGAAACTACCAAGAACGTATTATTGACAGTTTCCCCCTTTTACAATAACTGTAATTGTTTCCACGTCACGGTGTTGTCAATGTCAAAAAATATAAGAAATATAGTAATAATTGAAAGCGAAACTATATAAACAGAAGTAATATTGATGATGCAACATTTCGTGGTATAAAAAATTGCGCATGCGATGCGCAAGGTTAACTTTCCGGCTGCATGATAGAGGATATGTGTCATATCCTAATGAAGTATGTTCCAAATTAAGTCTCTAGAAGTAGTGATGGATAACTCTGGCGTTAATGAATCAAAAGAGTTGAATCCGCGAGCGGAGCAGGGGGTCTACTCTGATTTTACGATTCAGATGTTTCAGGCCCGACCGAAGTTCCAACGAACGAAGTGCTATAACCCTACTCTCACTTTCCTTCGTTCGTAGCTCTATATATCGTGTAATACCAATTATTTAAAAGGTGAGATATTGTTATCGTCAAATTTGACGTTTGACCTCCAAGTATCTCCTGTCAAAATCTATATTTCGATTGTTGTCTCGTGCGATGGGAGTAGTTTCAAATGTCAAATTAAGTTCGTTCGGGCCGATATATCGTAGTGAATATTTTCGTGGTAGGAATCTACTGAAATATTGGATGAAACTTCGTTTTTCGTGTTTTCGGAGTAGACCCCCAGAATCCCTTAATTGTTCCAACGAATTGTTCATTCCGATACCGGTGCCAATCACGATCGTGCATCGGCACTTGTCGGGGGCTCAAAATCGAGATGCAATGATGGTATGACCTTTTTTTTTGCTTATACAACAACCGTTAGGGAAGGGGAATGAAACGCTCTCGGAAGGTGATCAAGTGGGTGAATCAAAAGAGTTAAGGAGTAACTAAGAGGAGTCGGATCCGCAAACGGAGCAGGATTAAATGAGTTAAAACACTCCGAGAAGTCTTGATTACCCACCGCTATCTAGAAGGCAACTTTTCTTGAGTAATAGTGCATATGTAATGTTGTAAGGGGTAATAAATAGTGTTTTATCTTTTCAGATGTCGGACGAAGCCAGAGCGCTATATGCTTTGCTACGATTAAGTATTAAGGAGAGAGTGTTGATATTCTATATGTTAGCTGTATATTAGTTATGTATACACTTAGCTTGGGATTGTAACAATGATGGTGGCATGATATTTTTGATCAAACCCTCTTAAAAATAAAGAGAACATAAGTGTGTTTGCGTAATTGATTTTGAGTATATAATAAAGAAAATACTCGTAATAACGTAATTATTAATACCCGTTTATCGTGGCAGTAACATTATATGTATACCATTGACATTATTCATGTAGATAGGTATATTGTTTTGTCTATGGTAATAATATACCACGCGGATATTAAGTAGGTATATTGTTATCGAAAAATAGATGAATACTAATTTTGCAAATGGAATAACATGACTAGAATATTTGAAATTGGAATTCCAATTGGCGACGATGAGAATGTTTATTATACTAAATATATATTTTAGATAATTAAGAAAATTCTTATCTGCCTACAAAGGAACGCAAATTAGATTGAATAAAGTAAATGTAACAAACCCCTAGAGTAACTCAGCAAAAATACTTTAAATATTAATTTATACATTAGGTTCGTGGACGAAGGATCACGTAAGAATGTGACCCGGTTCAAAGTATTTAATTTTTTTCTTTACAATTCGCAAGGAAAGAGATTTGAATAATTAATTCGTGCCTTCGGGGTACAATTTCATTGATGGAAGTTACTTTTAAGGTACCTATATTTAGACTTGTACCTTTTTGGGATTCATATGTATTTTCTCTTTTAGGATTAGGGACACTTTGTCCTACATACTTTAACCAAAATTGCACCAGTATTCCTATTTCTGTTTCACCTGGCGGTTGACTGTTAGAAAATTCCATATATCATATATTCTGATATATATTCTATATATATATATTCCATTCATATATTTCATATATTTTGACTCGGATTAAAAACATCGTCTATTACATATAAAAACGCAGGTCATGCCCCGTACCTATACTGTTCAATGGTTTTGTTATAAATAAACACAGTAACTGTTTGGTGTTCAAACAAGCAAGGAAATGTGCTTTACAATTGAAATTGTTTAAATACACCCGTTTCAACTGAACTAACCAAATATTTCGAATTGTTATTTTATAACATTTATTAGCATAAAGTGTATGTTAAGTTTAAAAGTTTATAAATGATAAGTGTTCAATTTAGATCTCATATGTTTTGATTTTTTACTTTTATTTCCTCAGGGCTCGTGGTAGCCGCTTTTTCTCCTTAGTCACCATTTACAACAGCCACGGGAAGAGATGAGGTTGTTATGATCTCAGCCGGCCCACACCACACGGTACACCACAGGCCTTGAGGAACTAAACCACCTCTAAAAGGGTACACTCTTCAACACGCTTAGCCCACGTGACGGTTTAAGGCCTCACTTCCATCCTGCAGTGCAATTCTGTTAGTTAAATATTCTGCATTTGACGCTGCGACAGCGACGAGACACGTTACGGTATTCACAAAATAGTTTAAAGCGACACTAGCGCTCTACGACCAGGACGGCGTGAACTGGAACTACTCAAAGTCGAACAGTTTGATATTTCTTCATAGATTTTGGTATCCTGCAACAAAAAAAAGCGTCGAGCTCGTCTACAGCCTCGCCCACAGCCTCGATGTTAACAGTTCGACGACGAGCTTATACGTGATCGTGAATACCGTTTCGCGCAGCGCTGCGCTCACAGTCGATCTAAAGGAAGTTTCGTCGTCGAGTACAGCGACGAATTGGTGTATTACAGAATAGCACTGCTGTATACGATCATCTGCATGTGGAGGCCCGTGTCGCGAAGTGGACAACAAAAGCCCGGTTACTGTCAGTTTTATACACTTTTAATTTTTTTTTAAGTCTGGCTTTGGTATCGTGTCAATATATGTTCACTCGGTACAAAGTTATGTGATTATATAATTTGTTACCATATTGTGATCATATTTTTGGTTTAAGTATAAATAAATAAGATATTTTTTGAATTATATTCTTTAAGAATCGATCGCTAAACGCTCTCGCGTGAATTATACGCATAGTTGAATTTTTTTAACATTTGGTGGTCTTGAGGTTTAAAACTCTAGTCAAAAGATTTATTTTAATTTTTATAACTATATAAAGTACAGAAAACAATCCAGTTGCTGTTTGGCAAGCTATATAGTAGTTTATTGATTTAGCGCTCGTTTTTATGTCACTATTTATTCAACTAAAGCGCAACTATTATCAAATCTACTTGAATTAAATCAAGCAAAGGCCTCCCCGACCCCCAACTAATTGTACGTAAAATAATCTCTCCGACGGTTATAGGGTTAAACTGCGATTTAGAAGGCCACATTAATTTTCATGAGCCTTGTACAATGTTTGTACATGTTTGTAAGATGTCCCGTGTTGATTAAATTAGACCCGAAGGCATTAATGCGAACGCATACATATTGCCGTTTGGCTTAAGTTTAATAGGTCATGTGTAAAGCGAAATGGGTTACGGCTTTACATGTAACTAGTGGGCAATCAGTGGCTTTGTTTATTCTTACTGTCTAATACCTTACTGGAGGTAATGCCTAATTTACACCAGGCTTGGCTAAAGCAGACGATGAGAACTGTTTCTGCAAAAGAATTAATATACCTTATATCCATAATAAAATCGTAAAAAATTTGTGTGTATACATTTACCTAATGTTTTTTTTTTAAAAAGTCGTTAAACTGTAAAGTAGTAATGACATAGAGCTCAGAACAATATTTTTTGTAATTATTGTCTGTCTGAACACGCAAAACCATCACATCAAATCCTTGGCCTGTACCGTTGTGTTCCTCTTTAAGTACAGATTTTTTAAAACTGACACTAGCTAGGCGATGAAGGAAAACTTCGTGAGAAAAACTTGCGTGCTCGAGAATCAAAAAAGAATGTGTATCCACCAATCCCCACTCGGTCCGGGTGGTGGATTATGGCTCGAAACCTCTTAGCGATTTACCTTCTGCAGTTGGATGTTATTGGTTGATATCGATTAGTTGTGAGAAATCCGCAAAACACATTGCTCGCACAATTGTTTTACGTATGACGAAAAACAATTGTGTTTACCTACCCACGATTCCTATCGCCTGTATAATGGGGAATGTTCTGAAGAGCTGAAGATTTTTTACCATCGGTCATTCTTGACATGGAGTCGCTGCGTACAGTTTCGTTGTAGGTACCTGAAAGTTGTGCAATGAAATGCCAACTGAGGTATTACCGTTACGTCATGATATGGGGCTCTTCAAGAGAGCTGTGAACAGGATTCTGCAAGTTCGGCGCGCACCCGTGCCTCCCGGTGTTGCAGGTGTCCATGGGCGGCGGTGACCACTTACATATCCAAAGTCGGGACACGTCTGGGACACACACCGGGACAGGGAAGTTCGGACACATTCTGTCCGGAACAAAATATATTACCATCAGCCAGTGTCTCTCCACTGCTGTATATAGGCCTCTCCCAAGGATCGCCACTACCGGTGACTTTGTTCAAATCGCCAGTCTATCAGCCGCCGGCCAGTCTCCTGGCTGGAGGGCGTATCCCGTTTCCCTGTAAAGTGTCTAACTTGGGTTCTTAGTCAGTAAAAAGTCCAGACTTTATTGACACACTTTATTCTCGTAGGTATGCCAATATTTACATTAGCGATTTAGATCTTTGAAGAAAGAGCATGAATTTCACACATAGGATGTCACTTATATGATAACGAATTTATTAGAAATTGACTAGAACAAGATTGGATAGAAATTTATAATTAACAGAAACTAAAAAATGCGCGTGCATTCGCCGTCGGATATCGGTAGCGACTGCGCGGCGCCCGCTCGCTCCGCTCTGCGCAAGCGCCTTCTACAAGCGGCCGCGCGTAACGGTCTAAAGTAAATTTAGCATCGGCCGGCGGGTTTGCTTGCCTAATTAAATTAATTGCAGTGTAGGCAAGGTTCCTACACCTGTATGTATGTGGTCTTCATGATATAGACTCGCCTCCGCCGTTGGGTTTAAATATTTATATTAATGAAACCTAATTAGACCATTTCTGTAAAATGAAACCTACTTTAAAGTCCTGAGAAAGGCAATGAGCGAGGAGCTCGTCTAACTGTAGATACAACTTTGAACTAGTTGCGAAATTCTCTTTGGCAAAGTTGAATTAATTTTCAGGTAAAAAAATACTTAACAATCTTAGAAAAATGTACAGCAGAGGTCTTGCAACTTTGAAGGAAACACACTACTTGCAAAATGTAATGAAGTTTTATAGAAAGAAAGTGGCAAACGAGCATACAGTCCACCTGGTGGTAAGTGGATACTGTCGCCCATAGACATCCGCGATACATGCCAACATTAATCCAAAATGACGAACTTTGGCACGCCCCCGGATGCGCTGCCTACCTTTGTTGATGAAAGAATGGATTTGGAGAAAGGGTTGGAGACGTGGTAAGGGATAGGATGGGAATGGGCTCTGGCATATCTCACTCACTACCGAAACACGTACATACATTGGGGAATATGATAAAGTGGGAAATGCAGTACATTTCAAGGTGAGAGGTGATTCTGTGAGAGAGGGGTAACGAGGCCAGTCGAGTGCCCCCAGCGGCTGTTGGAATGCAGCGTGCATTCTCCCCCTCCAGTGTTAACTCTGTTGCCAGTATTAACTCTCAGTATCATTGGCCGTGTTGTGTGGATCGGCTTTAGAATAGCACCAACCCAATCCCATCCCATGGGTGTTGTTAAAGCTGACGAAGGGGTAACCCACAGGGGCTATATGGCTACCCTATTGCGTGACTAACGATTCTTGAGGGTGGCTCACCAGTCCATGAGATGCTATGTAGTAATAGGCATTACATACTACAGTAGATGCTATAGTATTACGTGAACTACGTGTGTATATTCACATTTTATTTACTTGTATATCTACAATAACAATACCACTCACACACACAAATATTCTACCGCAAGCCCTGAGCCCTGAGCCGCAAGCCATACATCCCTCGTCCATGAGAAAATCATGTCCAGCAGTGGATGATAAAAGTGCTGGTTACGGTGTCCATACCATAGAGTGGTGATGTAGCCTAGAGATATATATTCTCAACTTACATTCGTATCGACATTTCCATTAATTTTATACGGCGATATAGGAAACCATCTCACTGGTACGCATGGTATATGAATCCACTACGTAATGAAATGTCAAAAAACGCCGATACACGTGTTGCGTTATTTTTAAAGGAAATCTAAACACTGCACTTCATGTTTTCATAACAAGTTAGAAAGTTTCTGAGCTACAGATTGTGCATAGAAAATCACTTATTACCATTTCCTCCCCTTTTTAAGTCACATATCAAAATATAAACGTGTTTCATTGTTTTAAAAGAAAAGTACTATATATATCTACCAAATTTTACACCTCTTATTTTGAGGAGAACCGTCTACACGTGCGTTCTGGTTTCAACGATTTCGGCTCGGCGTTGATAAGTCAGTCGCAGATGGGCCAATTCAGAAGTTCCAAGATTAATACGGGAATAACTTTAAAAAAAAAATTGTAGATAAATATTTAGAGCCACTGTGCACTATTTTATTTTATTCATATACTACGATAAAAATAGTTAAAAAAGAAAATACATACAAAATGTGTGCTTTGGTGATTTCTACCAGCAAACCTGGGAGAGCGATCGGTGAGCAATGAAATGGGCAGATATAATGCTTACCCAAATACAGTACTATAAACACTACTGTATTATTATTATTATTATTAACGATGTATTATTACTGGATGTAGTTCATGAATATTTTCCTTAAACGTAAGGATAACAACAAAATCTTCCAACGGCATTGTTAAAAATTTATTTGAATTGTGCAAGATAAAACTGGCGTTATTAAAAAAAAGTCTCATTGTGTTTTTAAAGCCTCACCCACTTATTTATACAACAATTTCAATCATTTCAAAATTATGAAACAAACAAACGACATTTTAAGCTTGATTCAAATTCCTCTCCACTCCTCTTTTGTTCTGCTCACGACAAATTACACGGGCTTCGTTTTCATAAGATACAAGGAAATGATAAAAACAATGTCAGTTCCTCTCATTATGTATTCATTTCGTTTATGGGACTTAATGAATTACGGGAAGAATTCCCTCGCTCTTAACAATCATGATTTTATTAAAGTCTCAGTTTGATTATTGGAATTCGTAAATGTAGTCTTTTTCTGAGTTTGCTTAATATCTACATACAGTTTGTATGGGATATTGTCAATTAACCTCTGGAATTAACTTATGGATAACCATAACTAATAACCTAGGATAACCTTATGGGATTAACCTCTACAATATCGTCTGTAATAAGTATCTTGTAATGGTAATGGTAACCAGTTAATGGTATCTCGTATTTAATATTGTCTTGTGCACGAATGATGTACGCCCTGATGTAATGATAAACCCAACGTAGACCAAGAGGGCTACCCACCTCCAAACATGGTCCTACCAACCTTTTGGTTATACGGACCAAATCGTCGTGAGGTACGCGCCCTTCGCCTGCTAGGCTATGTTGCGGCGCGTATCTGCTCTGCCTCCCTACAAGTATTCTCTTTTGCCTGTGTCCCATAAGCACTCTCCCCTTTCTGGGGCTGTTTTACTCCACAAGACGACGTACTTCAGTGCCGAACAGCTCTTTCGGGCTCCTTTTCCTGTGCCATCGGTGTGCAAACTCTCTGAGCCCGCGGAAGTTCGCTTCGGAGGAGACGAGGTCGCAGTAGTATCCCGCCGTACAATCCTCTCTAGCATGCTCCGTCGATAACCTCACGGCATTCTCTAGACCAAGAGGGCTGGCGAGTGTACTCTTTCAGAGGTTTACTATTTCTTTCATATATCTCCAAAGTTTGTGGTTAACCGCGGTCATAGGCTACAACTATGCCAAGTTTCATTAAAATCCGCCCCGTAAATTTTGTGTGACGCGCGTTCAAACAGACAGAGAAATTCTAAAAGATATTGTTTTTCACTCTATTTCACTCTTTATATAACAATCACTATTTTCAGAAATATTTCATGTACACTGTTACGATTTTATTATATGTGTAGATTATTATTTAATAACTAGCTGTTGCCCGCGACTTCGTCCGCGTGGACTTTAGTTCATAAACACCGTCTTTAAATTGATATAACTTTTTTATTTATGAACTGATTGAAATAAAACAAACAATAAATTTTAAGTGAAGCTTACCATAATACATTAGTAAAAACCGCACACAAATCGGTTAAGCCGTTTCTAAGATTAGCGCGCACAAACGCACAGACAAACAGACAAAAATTCTAACAATCATTGTTTTGGGTTCTATTGCGTTGATAAAGGCCCCCAATAATAGTTTTTCTCATATATCTTCCATGTACAGACAGCGATCAGTTACATTTTTATTATTATATGTATAGATATAGGATAGGATATAGATAATCTTGAATAACTGAAATACGAATAATTGAATAAGTTCGATTAAATAACGCTTTCGAATAAGGTGGAACTTTAAATACCCACAATAAGGTGTACTAGACGTAGCTACAAGCGATTCTGTTTCGTGAACAACTAAATAATCCCCGGGGAACATTAAACACGTCCTATCGTGTTTGTTGTGAGGGTAGGGGATGTTCTCACATGGTTCCCAGGGATCCCGTTCAACGTAATGCACAAAAAGTTATCGCTGTTGTTGGTTCGTGAATGTAATGTAGAGGGTAAGCAAGAGAAATTGTAGGCTCTCGTCTCACTGCTGGGGACAGAGCGATAAGATATCAACTATTTTTTTTATAGAAAGAAGATTTCGTAGTTTCGGGTCGTCTAATTAGCATTTGTGTCCCAGTATGAAAATAGTCAGAAGTTTTGTCTTCAAAATGGGCGAAAACCGCAGTGGTCACTGCATCATCCGTGGAAAATCTTCTATCCCTTAAGTTCGCTTCCTTCCTTCACTTCCTGTTGTTCTAAGGGTCGAAGAATCAGAACTAACTAAGGGTGGAACTCTAAAAGTTATACACGAATTAGCAGGATTAATGATAATTATAATGACGTACAATTTGTGTTTTTAGACATTTAGAAATATGTCAGGCCAGAAACGTTTGGACCACACTGGTATATGATGAAAGAAAATACAAAATTCCTATGTAATTTCCATACTAGTCTACTTAAAAAAAAAGTCGGGTGGGGCTGTGTCGGGGCATACGGCCGTTGGTTTAACGTGAAACGTCTGTCAGCGAGTCGCTTTTATCTCGCTGGTATCTTCACTCGTTATGTCCATTGGTACAGGTACAGCAGAGGTAGAGGTGCTCGCGAAGTCGGCGTCGTTCACTAAGTGTGCCGTGGCAGCTTTGCGACCCTCCCGAAACCGCCTCGCTCGCTCGGTGCCGGACATTGGGGTACCTGTGCGTGGCCCATAACCTCCTCTTTCCAACGATAGGCGTGATTTATATTTTGGACTGGCTCTTGCACGGACTAAGGCCGACATATTATATTTCAATACTTTTTTATAGACTTACTTGTTATTTTTACATATAAATATTGTCCAAATTACACTAATTTTTGCTTAAATCAATCGGTCTATATAAACTCTACACATACGCAAGAATTACCGCGCTATCATGTCTGAGTCGTGAGCTACACTGAATAGAAAGGAGCGAGAGCGCCGGTGTCGGCCATTCTGCGCGGTGCCCCTTCCGCGCCAACCTGCCCGGCCCCGACGCAAACTCAAGGTAACAGCAAGCTGACTATATAGGCTAAATAATGACACTAGACTTATGTCTAAGACTAATAGTTTTGTAATTATTACGGTAAGACGATATAGACCTTTTCGTTACGGTTCACTTTTCTGACCTGGTACTCGTATGTTTCGGTGTGATTTTAAAGACGTTTCACGTCAATCTGTTCAATGTTAATTGATTAATCAAGGAAGGTGTAGTCCAATACATTCAACTTTTTGTAACGCCCTCTCTTGTAATTGGTGAAATCACATGACTGTCAGTGATGATACTTTTTCTCAACTTGAACAGAGTATAATACCTCTTTTAACACCGAGGTGTACCATACATAAACGATTGTTTGTCCCTTGTTACTAAACAGATTAGTACTTAATGGCAAGCACTAAGAGCAAGTATTAAGCTCGTGTAAACGAAGTATTATCGTGATAATACTTCGTTTTCATTCACATTCATTTCATTCATTCATTCGTTTTCGTTTTCGTTAAGCTCAGGTGACGTGTCACCTGAGCTTAATCGCCTACTCGGTACTAGTTGAATGCTACTTGATTACCAACTCGCTCTTCGCCGGCAGTGGGACAAGAGTATTATACACATCGCCCTGGGCGAAGTGAGCGCTTTCCGACCTTTAATGTATAACTAGTGTCTGGTAAAGATTATTTCAAATGTGTTACTTCAAATATATATACTTACTTACAAAATATACTTACTGCAAATACAACATTCTTAAAAGCAGTAATAGCTTAAGGGCCATACATTCTGGACTAATTTGTGAGATTGTGAGTTCAATTCCCGACCCATACTACCATGGTGAATTATGGCTCGTGGCCCCCTCGTGACTACTAAGGAAGCTTTGTGCCCTGTGGGCCCTCACGACTTTCTATTCTTCAGAGAATTTAAGCGAACATTTCTTTGTTTAAGTGACTAGCAGACGTGTTATATCCGTACGTAATTCCAAAATTGTAACGGTTTAAACATTCAGAATATCAAAAAAAATCAAATTAAGTACAAGTAGGTATAAAAAAAATCAATTTTTTTAATAACATATAATTAAATTAAATAAAAATAATAAATATATTAATTAAAAAATCAAAAATACAATAGTTGGACAACACACACTACACAAGCTTTTGTTTCTTATTAGCTCGGTTTTAGTGGCTCCGTTCGCGCTGTACATATATGATGTCTTGCATACTAAAACCTATTGGAAGAAATAATTCGCACAACAATGAAATCCGCATTAAAATCCGTCCCGTAGAATCCAAGTTATAAGCAATAAGACATATAAAAGGACAGACTGAGTGAATGACAGACAAACAAAGCGATAGACAGAATTTGCGTTATAAATGTAAAGTTAAATAAATGTAAATAAACCTAGGAAAAGTGCGTAAAATCTAACTTTTCGACTACCGCCGCTATCGGGGGTTTTTTGAACCCATTACAAGTATTTTTATGCGCATTCTGACTTTATTTTCTTACACCGGATCTCGTATTTCAATGTCGAGTGAGCACGGAATTCGGCAATAGTTGCCGGAACGATGTTAATCCCGCAAGGCCCGTTCCGTTTTCGACCCGAAACTGTATTTCTCACCGGGGATCGCGTAACGAACTGTGGATGGTAGGAATGAAAGTGGTTTTTGTTTATTCAGTTTTTTTTTGGAAATGGAAACGTCGTTTGGAAGGGTAGACTTCGTTATTTTGCTTCCGTAATAGGACATTTTTCTACATAAAAATGTAGCAAATATCCAAGTGACACAATATCAAACATCTGTCTAAGTTAGAAGAATCTCTTAAATAAAGCTTCTGTTTTTAAGACTTGGACTTTGGACTTGGACTTGGATCAAGCGTTCTCGCTACTATGAATTGTTTACTTTTAATGTTCCGTAGTCAAACATATACGTATGTATAAGACTGTCACAGCCCTAGTTTCTAGAATTTTAAACCTTGTTTGATCATTCGAAAATTAAATTATAACCTACTTCAGTTTTAAGCGGTCAGACAGAAATTTTTGTCGCAAGCAGGCTTTATTATTGTTACCTTCTTGAACATTGGTCGCTTTCTTTTCGCGGTTTTAGTCAAATGCGATATATTATGAACTTTTTACGTTTTACTCCTAATTTAATGGACATATACGAGGGGAGGTCCGACCTGCCAAAGGAAAAGACATTCAAGTACATTAAACTATTTTTTTTATATTTGGACACACTTTTCGGATCGTTTAATTAGTATTTATATCCAGTATAAATGGGAGCCATGTCAGGACTATAGGGTGGGTGGCGAATGAAGCCACACTTTAAAACAGCAGCTTTCGCAATTGCGGCGGCGTGGACGGGTGCATTTGCTTAGTTTTCCACTATGTTTCTATTTGATCGCTTCCCGTAATTACTCTATAAGGTTAGCACAATAACTTTCAGTCACCTTAGTATTACGTTCTCTTGTGTCTATAAGCAATATACCTTGACAAATCCAGAATATCGAAGCTATAATCTTTTTGGTGGACTGTGTCACCTTTGCCTTTTTAGGCGGTGCTTCACCAGAATAACGCCACTCCATAGTCTCCCTTTTGGAAAGGGGATCATAGTGAAGAACCATACTTGTATCTCCAGTAACAATTGACTCCAAAAAATCGTTTCCGTTTCTCTGACAGACCTTCAAAAGTTCCTGCGAGCGCGGTACTGGTTCACTTCGCTGTACACTTGAAAGAAGTTTTCTTGAAAGAAGTTGAAAGAAACTCGAAAGACCTCGTACTAACTTTATTCATGTGTTTATGAAGAATCGTAAGGACTGTAGTTTGTGAAAGTTCTGTCCTTGCTGCTATTTCACGTCGTCGCTTCGCGCCGCCATGCAGGACATAAGGTTGCGCTGACATTGATCTTTTTTTTTCTAAAACGTACAGACAATTATCAAATTCTACCTTTTCGACTTGCGTCTAGCGCCTGCTAATGGCCTTTTTAATGGAGAATTTTATAATTATGAACAGATTACAATTTAACATTCGATAAATCCTATATTTTCTACAATATGAACCATAAGAATGGAACGTGTGCGTGCGCGGCATTATCCAATAATATTCCGAAACAAGGCCTCGATGGCCACAAATAAAATTTTATTACCTCGACTCGTGTTCGTGCCATACTGAAATACATTCACCTCGGTATTTCCTTTAGTATGAAAATTTGTGTTTGCTATTGGAATGTGTTTCGTTTCAATATTAGGCGTGCCATTGACTTTGTAGCGTATTATTTTTATCTTTATTAGATATCCAACGCCTGTAATATAAACAAGAAAATTCTTTAATTATCATTTATAGATAGAATTATTAAAGCTCAGGTACCTGATACATGCAAAGTAAGATTAGTAAGTGTTAAGACTAAAGACACGTACACTTATGTGTCTTATTGTAGACATATAAGATCTTGTATTTAAACCTATGATTGAAAATAAATTATATTATTATTTATATAACGATATCTTTATTTTTTCTTGTTTTCTAGTTCCTTTAAAAAGAGCGTGATTCTAACGAATAAAATGTGTCATGGTAATAACGCAAAACATGATACACATCAACTGATTTAAAATATAATTAACTCGGAATCTCCGAGAAGTTTGTAGCAGCGGCAGAGCTGATACGCCGGTAAGACTAAGTAAGTAAGTAATACAGGGATATCGGGCCCGAGTATATATTTTTTGCATCCGTTGTCAAGACCCTCGGCCCTGGGTTCCTATTGCACACTTATTCTTTAAGGACCTCTCAAAGCGCCTGGTCGACAGCACTTAGAACTGGCCGTTACCTCGCACAACGCGTTGACCCAACAATCCAGCGAGGTGATGCCGCCAGCATGCTAGGTAACTTGCCATAGGGACCAAATTTGCACAACATGCTCAATACATGAGCGTGATGTACAACAAGTAATAGATCGTTGTTAAGTTAAGATTAGTTTTTAGATTTAATTAAGTACGAGTATTGTTTTCTCATCAATAAAAAATAATATTAATACATTTAAAATTTATAAAACGGTCTAGAGAAAAATGGAATTATTTCAGGAAATTATTCCTAGCGTTCATTACTCAGTACCTACCATACATACTGAGCGCCGCGCGTCGCCCGCGTGTTTTATATAACTGTGCGTAGAATAAAATATTTACTAGAATTGGACAATAAGGAGAAAAAATATATTGTAAAAATTCGTAGCATTCATTTTAGTCTCAATCTTCAACAGATTGTTTTCAGTTTATTCACTTCAGTTGTATAGTAACATAAGGTTCTACAAAAATAGTGTTGTGTAACTAAAAAAAGTTGGAAAAATAATTTTGATACCTGGATTCAACGCTAGGATAATTCTATTATTGTATGTAAGTATCGAAACTATTTTGTTGTTTAATTGTTTAATTTGCCGCGCTTTTCCAGTCTTAACTTTCATTTGGCAGACTCTAGTACTGAGTCTTTCTCACTTAATAAGAAAGAAGAAAGAAAGAAAATTATTTTATTCACATCAACATATGAAATAAAATGACAATTAAACAACAAAAATAATATTAATACTATATTTCCCCAATGTACGTATGTGTTTCAGTAGTGAATGAGATATGCCAGAGCCCATTTCCTTCCCATCCTATTCTATCCCTCCCCATTTTCCCAACTCTTTGACCCATCTCCAAAGGTAGGCGGCGCATTTGGGGCCCACGTTGCCAACGTGCCAAAGGTGCCAACGTTTATCATTTTGGCTTAATGTTGACATTTATGGCAGATGTCCGTGGGCTACAGTATCCACTTATCATTCTTCAGCTAGACTGTATGCTCGGCAGCCGCCTTCATGAATAAAAAAAATGTTGCGTCAATCGGTGCCAATTCAGCATATGTCACTGCATAGTGAACTGCGACGCTGAATTTTCAGCTGGAGCCGCAACGGTGACCACGGACTGTCCACGGCGGAGACCTGTGGAACTATGTAATAATGAATGTGGTTACGGATGGAATTCTCTTACGCAAGTTTTATAATTTTTGCGGTTAACAAATCTACTCGTATATCTATAAATTAAACAATATATATTCGATAGGATTTTTGTTTCAATATTCGGAATAGAAATTGATTGGATACCGGCGAACAGTGATAACTGCGGTTGAAAAAAAATGGAAACGTCAATTTGTGTAGCGGGTACTGGTTGATTTGATTACGTAGTCGATAGTGCGCGGATTCCATAATTAGATTATCGCGGCGACTCTCTAAACTATTTATTTCATTATGTACACTTAGTTGCACACATATTATTGTAAATATAGGTAAATAATTATATTGTTTATATGCTTTTGTTTTATTAAATTTGTTTTTCGTGTAGTTCGTGGGACAAATTAATATAGGATGTCATCCCAAGAAGAAAATGCATTAGTAATATTTTCAACGAAAGTATAGTGTGATTAATAATAAGTAACAATATATTCGGAAATTACAAATTAACAAAGAGACTAATCAATGGTTATTTGTTTTGTTATATCCAAAACTGCAAGTTTCTAGCTTGATATATAATTAGTGAAGATTTTTCTAAAATATTTTGCAATCTTCTTGAATGTCATCAAAATGCACAAATTGAGCACACTCTACAAAGCTCAAGTGCGACCCCATATGGAGTACTGCTCACATCTCTGGGCCCGTGCATCGAAGTATCTATCAGTTAGACCCATTTGACTCCATCCAACGGCACGCTGTACTAAAAGTATGACCGCAGAGACGTTCTACCGCCTGTATAACGGGGAATGCTCCGTAGAACCGTTCGATATGAGTCTCACCTCTGGTTTTAATAACCGCATTCCTCATCGCAGAAGTGCGGTGCATCCGCATTTCCTCGATACGGAGGTTAGGTGTCGTCCACTGTACAGTCCGAAAATCGGTTTCTTCCGTGAACCTGTAGACTGTGGAACGAACTACCTCAAGAGGTACTCGACGACTGTGGGGAAGAGAGACGAGAGGGGGGGACAAAAACAGACTCGATACACACACAATCACAACTACCCTCGCCCACTATAAATACCGGTGCGCCACAGTCGTCGAGTCAGTTGCGCTCGAGAAGCCGAAGAGATAACATCTCTCTTAAAGTGAACGCAGCCGCCACTGAAGATGTCAACCGCAGTTGTTGACGAAACGTTTGGAAGAAAGAAAAGAGATTCCAGAAGACCTCGGCCAATAGCCCGGAAGTTTCAATTAATACTACATAGGGTTCTTCAAGAAATAGGATTCTGCAAGGCCGGCAGCGTACCCGTATACACCCTAGTGTTGCTGGTCTCCATGGGCGGCGGTAGCCACTTACCATCATTTGGGCCGCTTGCCGCTTACTTGCTTCCTTTGATATATATATAACAAAATATTATTTTGATAAAAGAGATTTGATAAAACCTTATATAATAATAACTTTATGATATTTACATATTATTAATCATATAAATAATTATTTTGATATTTACTTCCATCTCAATTTGTAATCACTTCTCTTGTGACGCATTCGCTGGTACAATTAATTACAACAACGGCAGAACACGTCATAAAACAAGGTGTTAAAATACTTTTCATAAGAAATTACATTGTTACATACACGAAATTCGCATTATTATACATTCAACTCAAAGCTTTGAGGAAGCCGCAGAAGTTGTTTGAAGTAAGCTCCCGTTACTTGACTTCTCATTACTTCGGTGTAGGGTTTAGGGCGAATTACAGATTCATTTAACATAGGTACTTTATATGAGGAACAAATGGTTTTGTCAGTTAAAAGGTTTTTCTTTTCCTATAAGGCAAAAGCGTAATTGGCGCATTGTGCTTACGGGACAAACAGAGAAACATTAATTTTTACATATATACATTAATTAAATAAGTTATTTTGTGATTTGTTTCACGACTGTGCAAAGGTTTACCTCCAAGATCCGCTATCTTTCTAACCTAGTGCCACAGATAAGCTAAGAGACCCCACTTTGTAATAGGAAAGAATGGCGTCCGCTGCACGGATAAATTGCACTTAACTTAAACAGAAGTTAGTGCTTCCCTCGTCGCAGGGGGGCAAGGGAGGAAATTACCGAGTCTTCTGGGATTAGCACTTTTCTTTACGGCGGAGACACCGTCCCATTTACCGACAATGGAGAGGAGGGATGGATAGGAAGTCCACCAACTACTGTTGTAAAATTGTGCCAAATGAACTTTTAAGACGCGAACGTCAATCGCAAGTGAGCGATACAGTTCAAATTTTTAACGTTCGTTAAACTCTTGGGGTTAAGAGCTGGAGTCTTAAATATTTAAGGTTAAGGTTATTAAGATTTATTAACGCTAACTTAAGGCTCAAGCGTTTGAGTGCTGAGCACTCGATGTTACAACACTACCACCTAAAAAAGTCCAAGAAGAGACTAGAATAGAATATAGTTTATTTTGTTTCCAAAACACACTATATAACACAATGGAAACACAATGGTTGTTTATATAATCTAATTTTTGGGAGGGGGAGGGTGCACGCTGAAATGCCACAGCCGCTGGACGCACTCGACTAGCCCAGTTACCCGGGTAACAGTCTGTTCCGGAACAGACTACTATACAATGTAAGTTCGATAAATCTCACTTTATCCTATTCCCCAAATGTAAGTACTTATTTTGATAGTGAAGGAAATATGTCAGAGCCCATTCCCATGCCCTCCTATTCTATCCCTCCCCATTTTCCCAACCCTTTCTCCAAATTCATTCCTAAAATTTCAAAAGTGCGTGTTCGGGGTGTGTCAACATTTGTCATTCGTTTGTGTTGGCATTTATCGCGGACGTCCATTGCTTCCACTTACCACCAGGTGGACTGCCTGCCCGTCTGCTATCATCTTTCTATTTAAAAACACCTACTATTATAGAAAAGAAGAACAATTTCATCTCAAAATTCATTCACAAATAGTCTCACGCTAACGGCTGTCATAAATTTATATTTTTCTTGCGCTGCATGCCGCAAGACTGGAACACTTCCCGTGTAAATTAGAAAATATCCATCGCTACAACTTTCATGTTTAATGTGAATACAATTTTATGCTTCAATCTCGATATTCTAGGTTACCTAATGTACCTATACCATACCATACCATCAGCCTATGTTTCTCCTCTGCTGGATATAGGTCTCTCCCAAAGCTCACCACCACACACGATCTTCTTCAAGTCGTCGTCGGTTCATTTGGCTGGAGGGCGCGTCTCACATTGCGCTTCCCGGTACGTCCCGCATTCGAGGACTCGTCCACCCTATCGTTTATCAGTGCTGCGGCAAACATGACCCGCCCATTGCCACTTCAGCGTGCTGATGCTGTGAGCTATGTCGGTGATTTTAATTCTTTGGCGAATTCCTTCATTTCGAATCTTATCCCACAAAGTAACTCCGAACATAGCTCTTTCCATAGCTCGCTGAGCGACTTTTAACTTATGGGTTAGGCCCACCATCAGAGGCCACGCTTCTTTAGCGTACGTCATAAGGTATATTGTTGCCTGCTTTTACGCGACATTGTCTTTTCTTAATAATCTCTTAGACTGGAAGAGATTCTTTCTGTGGAAGATATTTTTGTTAATTCTGTTTTTGTACCTTATTAAGCCCATATTGTGTTTGACCAACAACTGTTATATTTACAATAAAGAGAAATTCATTAATAGCACCAACAATAAGACTTTTTGAAGATTGCTTCGGGGTCACTATTTAATAAAGGATCACATTTAATGATTATATATGTATGTATATTATTAGGTATACAAATTAGTATATATATAAATTAAAACTGCACCCGTGTTTATTTTTATTTCCTGTTTAATCTGGTGATTAACTCTTAGAGAATACCGTAAGGCATAATTCCGCCATTGGTACACGTCAAATACATTTAAAAGGAACTTTATATACCGAAGTAAAAAGATAAAACAATTATAACAACTAAACAACATTGGAAAACAAGAAAAGTTTCTAAACCAGCACATAACCAACTAATATAATATTCACCGCAAGCCGATGTCAGAGCCGACAAGACGTACGAGTACATTGGCCGTCTTAATCGCATCATATGGTTATTTATAATTCCCCCCTTGTCTTAATAAAGTCTCCCCGGCTGATATGTTAGTAGGCGCATGACGTGTAACTGACGTGAGACAGGCTTGTATGACGGGGACGTTGTTTATCAAGATGTCTGTGGATTAGCTAGTTTTAAGATGAATTCCGGCCAAAAGAGGAACAATAGATGAACAAGAAAACAAAGAAACAAAATAAAATATTAATTGAAGTCAGTTGCGATCGAGAAGCCGAAGAGACAACATCTCTCCGAAAGTGAACGCAGTCGCCACTGAAGATGTCAACCGCAGTTGTTGACGAAACGTTTGGAAGAAAGAGAAGAGATTCCAGAAGACCTCGGTCAAATAGCCCGGAAGATTCAATTAATATGGACACCGGCCGAGAAAGCCTACACTCCACTATAAAACAAAATGAACAGTGCCAAAGAATTAATATTTATTGAAAACTTATAAGCTATAGTTCAAAATCGCTTACCAAGCTGTGAAGAGTGCTATGCTCGGAGAATCGAAACGAAGAGATTCGTCAAAGAATGACATAGACTCATAGATTGAGCACGCTGAAGTGATAATGGGCAGGTCATGAGGTAGACGAGTCCTTGAATGCAAGCCGCGTACCGGGAAGAAGATTTGAGGAATTTCACCGGTGGGAGTTGAATGAGAAGAGCCGAGGATCATGTGTGGTGGCGAGCTTTGGGAGTGGCATATATCCGACAATGGAGAAACATAAGTCGATGGTGTGGTATGGCTATATAAGAAGCAAATATGTGACGTAATAACTTGTCTTAATAAGAAATCAGTGAATTTGGAAATTTTGTAACTTAGGTTCCACAGAACAACAAGCAGAACATTTTAGAATATTTAAAAAAGTAACACATTAAACAACAAGCTTACATGTGTACGTCATCCAATAATGTATATACTTTTTAGCAGTTAATGGACAGTAGCGGATTCATCGCCTGACTAGATATCAAATTAAAAACAAAATCAAGAACTGGCTATTGAACCGTGATTGTAATGAGACCGAACCCTTACTTACATTAATGCGGTAAATTATTTCTTACATCCTATACTTAATATTTTTA
Source organism: Sesia apiformis (assembly GCA_914767545.1). Classification (NCBI taxonomy): domain Eukaryota; kingdom Metazoa; phylum Arthropoda; class Insecta; order Lepidoptera; family Sesiidae; genus Sesia; species Sesia apiformis. The sequence goes on from OU611952.1 coordinate 21,586,207, forward strand.
GCATCTGTAACTCTTATTCACACATCTGTACACCATATTCACACACACATCTATACATCAACTCACACTCAATTACAAACATTATTGACTTTATGCTAAATTTCCTAAAATCGGATATGTGAAACCACACTCCCACACATTCACATACAGACATACTTACATAAACCACACACGAAGTTTATATTATACGCAATAATAACCACCGGATTAAACTGCTTTCTCAAATAGCTGTAACTTAGTACTAAGAATAGATCTAAGGGAATTCGCTGACAGCTGTCAAACTGTCAAAATTAGAATAATCTGTCAAACAGATTATTCTAATACAAATGTCAGCACAAAATTTGATGTTGTAAATTTGATGTTTTTGTAAACTATATTATAGGTGATAATTATCGTATAGAAAATAAATGTCTGAAATAAAAATAAAAAACTTCTTAGTGAACACCGTGACCTTGAAATCTAAATCTACAAAATAAATAAGTTTGTTAATAACATTGTATATATTCAGTGAGTTTCTGGATGCCGTTCAACATTTGATTCTCAATATTATACAGATGTTGTTATACTTACAGAAATATTAATTTCAATTAATCTTCAACTGAACAGAAACCAACTAATTCTCGAGCAAAACCATCGACCTATATCCTAACCATTATTTCATATAGGCCTCTCCCAAGGCTAGCTACAGCTATACTCAACTGAACTTGTACTCATATTTCCAGTTTTTCTTTACGTTTTTTTGGCAAAAGTAATTTTTCCAAATGCCAAACAGTTTCATATTTTATTGACTCAATACTTTTATTTCCATTGTCCATCATTCATCTTCGCAATTAAAGTAATACTTTATTTGTTTCCTTTTTGGTAAGAACCTTTTTCGTTTGAAGGCTTGATAGGTTAAACAAAGTAATATCTCTACGCCTACGGGAGCTCGCATAAAGAGGCTATAAATTCCGCGTCTTGGCTGTAAGGCTGAGGCTATTACTAAATCTACCTAGATGACTACAAAAGCTGTATTCCAATGTGAATATCTTTTCTTTATAGAAAGAAAAAATACCAGATGAGCAGAGAGTTCGCAGACAGTGAGCTGAAATTGTCGCTCATGGACATATGCGATGCATTACATCTTCAGCTGCTGCCTACCTTTGAGCGAGGAGTACAATATCGTTCATACCCAGTCAGTGATTAAATTATTATCTGATTTAATATTACTTAGTTGATGCACATTTGTCGTGTGGTGTCGACCGGCTTTCTATGTTTTTGTGTCTCTCTGGACCCACAAGAAATTACAGTTTGAGCCATTAAATTTTAGTTACCATAAAATGCCACCAGCCTGTGTATTTTCACTACCTGTATTTCACCAGCCTGATATAGATACCGGATAATGGTATACGCTGAATGCCACAGCCGCTAGGAGCACTCGACTGGCCACGTTATCCTTCTTGAAATATACTACATTTCCCACTTTATCCAACTACCTCAGGGTAAGTATGTGTTTCGGTAGTGAATGAAATATGCCGGAGACCATTTCCATCCCACCCTATCCTATCCCACCCAATTTTCCAACCTTTCTTCCAAATACATTCCTTTAAATCTCCAAAGGTAAGCAGGAGCGTGCTAACGTTTGTCAGTTTGGACATATGTCACTTACCATCTGCTGGACTGTAAGTTCGTCTGCCATCTTAAAATAAATAAATGGATCTCTTCTACAACCCGTCAACACGTTTGGTGTTCCGCTCGTCTCATCCACGACCGACGACTTTATTGAAGTCATCAGTCCAACGTAACGCTGGACGTCCCATGTTACGTTTCCCAGTACGTGATCTTCACTCGAAGACTCGTTACTAATTATTTGTAATATATTTATTCAAATTTAAATTACATTTGTAGCGCGCATTTCTAGGAAGCGTATTTTGGAGCGCGCACCTCGCCTCTTGCGTCGCTAACCCCGTGCCGTCGCCTCCCGTGAGGTGAGCCAGTGGTCATGTGACCAGTCGACCAGGGCAATTACTGCGCTCGCGGCCCGTCTTCCGAAATCGCCGAGTTCGTGCTGTCAGCTTATTGCATCGTATCGTACAAGAGTATCGACTTATTGAAATGAACCCCATCTAGAGGCCTTTACCGTGAATTTTTACGTTGGGGCCTTATCAAGTCGCGCATTACTATAGTGATGTTCAACGTGAAGACCATTATTACAGTGGCGCCCATAATAAGCCATTACAGTGGCGATCATCGTAGGCCATTACAGTGGCGCCCATCTTAAGTCATTACAGTGGCACCCATCGTAAGCCATTACAGTGGCGACATTGACTTTTTAACTTTTATCGGTTTCCACATATATTTATATATTAAACGCGTCTGAAACGCGTTTGAACACGCCAATCATGGTCACGAAAGTTAGCTTGTGGCCATGGTTGATGTCACTCATCCGAAAAATTGAGTGAAATTGGGTTATGTCCGCCATGGTCACTTGAATCAGCTCTTGAATGGTTAAGAGTTGGTTGGTGTAACCACGCCTGGCTCACTCTGCACTTTCTACAGCGGCGGGCCCCTCCGCAGGGTTTTAGTTCAGTCGGTTGCCGCGAGCTCTTTGTAATACACACGCAAGCGTTTAAAAACTACCATCATATAAAGTATTATACCTACTTACACAAGTAAGTAGGTATAGTGTTTTATTTAATTTTACTTATAACAAATTTGAAATTTAAAACGAATAAAACTACTTTATGGGCGACAACCTTTGCGATTCACACACGGAGTGTTATTGTGTGCATGACCTTCAGGGGTTCAGTGTAATATCGCCTTTCTCCGATGCCCGTAGAATTCAATTTGGCTCTCACTAAACGAAATTTTATTTTATAGGTATATTTTTATAGGTTTTATGGTGGGCTCTTAGGGAGTGAGTCTTCTATTAGGAGTACTATTAGTTATTCTGTGGTGTATCGTACCTGAAATATCGAGTAAAATATAAAAGGTAAACATAGATGTGACTCGTTTCATAGAAAAATATATGCGTAATAATTTTTATCTAAAATCCCTTACCATATCTTATATTGCGTCTTTGTGAAAACTTCTCATAATTGTAATAAAAGCTTGAAATTTTCGTGTCACAGATAATTCCAACTCTTTATACAATGTAATATGATGTTCAAAGTTAGACAGCGTAAAACTAATTCTATTACCTCTTCGAGCTTTTATTACGACTTCTCTACAACCTTAAACATAAGCTTTTTAAAGTTTAACTTAAGACTAGATGACGTTGAATTTAACCGCGTTGAAGTTTTTTCTCCTTCCAATTTCTATTCATTAGTAAACTTTGCAGCTCCTTAATAAAATTCATTTGGGTTTCTATTACAAACTTTAAAATAATTTAAGTAATAAAAAATAATTAGAATGTTATGATACATAATGATAATGACTGATATTTCAAACGTAATTATTATTCCAAACCATATCATTCGTGAGACCGCTTACTCGTCCGCCCACTAGTCTACAAAAAAAAAAAAATGTACTTCGTATTAACCTAATTAATTATCTGCTTACTTATTTTTACACAATAAAATACCCGAATTAAGACGAAAATATTGAATAAAGCCCTACATTCAATTAGAATTTGTAAAAAATTCGTCTGCGAAGTGTATTTCTGGTGAAGCCAGTTTTTCAAATAAAAATCTGGAATCACTTGCGAGTATAATGGAGTATTTATGAATTACATTATTATTCGACGTTTAATTAAATTTCTAGGATTTAATTAAAAACTAATTTCATTATTAACCTACGACATATTATGATGTAATATGTGGGACGCTATTCGGCAGCACAGTGTACTCGTAACACGCCAGCACTTTCCCGCTTTGTGAACCAACGACTTGACGAATTTCACCGGTGGCTGTTGGATGAGGACCGAAATGTGGAGCCTTGAGAGAGACCCATAACCGGCAGTGGAGAGACATACACTGACTGAGAACATAGATGGTATGGACACTGGGATAACTCTGGGGAGAACACATGGCTTCATTAAATTTTATGTAAAAAATATTTTTTTGTTTGTTTTGTCTTTGGTTCATATGTACGAAGCATTTAGAAAATCTTTTTTTTACGAAAATACAATGTGTAAAGTTCCATGTCAATTAGCTCAGAATCATGTACACTGTATATACCAACAGCTATTATGTGGCAGATAACAGCTATAGAGGGATAGATAGCGCAAGCTCTCTGTCACTACGTGTCCGAAGTTGGCACTAAGCTCCTACTTCTCGCGCTGCTCGTTCAGTCAATCAGTTGTAAAAATCCGTCGAAAGTGGTGAAATCAGTCAAGGGAGATGCATTTTCATTTCACTAGTGACTGGCTTCCATCACTAAAATTTACTCTTGACGTGACACGCTTGGTTTCCATACAATTTACTCAAGAACAACACTTCAACAACAATTTCAGGAACTCGCTATGTCTGGAGCAGATACATTTTATCAAACTATGTCATATAGAAGAATATATAGAAAACAAAAAGGCGCCACCACGAAAATAAAACAAAAGAATGCCACATAATACGCCGAGTTATTGCAAAACATGTCATAATCCTTCTAAACGTTTCCCAGAGAGCGCTTGCCGACGTCAAAGTGAAATATGTAGGAGCATGCAGACGGGGGCCGCGGGCGCATCAGATAGCTTAGATAAATTTAAAATAAAGCTTGCCTCGTAACCTGTCTCGAAGGGACAAGGACGTGTCTTTGTAAACACGGAAACGAGCTTTGTCAAAAGGACGGATTATTGTTATGATATGATTGGTTTGTGGATAAAATTGTCAGTTCAACTGTCATTAAAAGCTTGTTGTAGTTGATTATCTCGTCGTTCTTGCAACGTGACAGACAGACAGCTCGTTTTATTGTTTTGACATTTTTGACAACTTTACAAACCCAATAGTTGTAAATTTGTAATTTGTAAATCTATACATATGGAAACAGAGCCGTGTCTGCCTGTCTATCTTAAGCTTGAAATAGTTTTAGCTTATATGGCGGGTTCACATTTAAGATACTTTTTATCCAGATCGTTCATAGAGTTCCAACGGGAATTACTCTAAAGTTCACGCGAACAAAGTCGCTGGAACCGCTAGTATTACATAAACGTGTTACTCAAAATTTATTATTTACTAGTAACGCCAAGGACTCCGTACTCGTGATTTTGAGTATGATTTCCGTAGAAATTCAACAAAGGATCTGGATAAAAAAATACCCTAATAATAATGTACACTAATAATGTACAGACACGGGCTATATCGCTTGTAAAGAAAGTAGGTAGACATAATTTTCGCGTTTGGCTACACTTCAGCTCATATGTTAAAGCTAAGCTCAGATAGCTGGCTTGTAGCAAGCACCACGGCGTTGCGCCAAGAGCCATCGTATGCTCGATACTGTCTAATGTAGCGAACATAGATTTAGACTATTTTGCTAACTGTACAGATAAACACAATGCGCGGTTGAAATTAATTAAAGTCATCGCATTTTTATCATTACCTTGGAGATGTTAGAACCAACCGCAATTCTATAACTCATCGTACTTGTATCACACGTATTGCTAAGATGTTTCTCTGTCCCAAATATCCAAATATCAAAGAACTGGGAAAATTACTGTTATTTTTTTCATAGTTTGCAGAGGGGCGGGCGGGCCACATGGCTGTAAGTGGACACCTGCAACACCAGGGGAGTCGCAAGTGTGCCGCTGACCTTACAGGATCTTATTTACAGCTCTTTTTTAAAACCCCATGTCGCAACTCAGTGTGATTACTTGACAGTTCATTCTACAACTTTCGGGTTCGCGGTAGAAAGTGTCTTGAAGACCGCACTGTACGCAACGGCTCCTTGTCAAGGAAAGGCGTTGCATCGCTTTTCGATGACGAAATGTGTGACGATAAAAATCCGAGGTTGGCATTAGATTGATAAACTCTTCAGAACATTCTCCATTATACAAGTGGTTGAAGACTGCAAAAAGAAGCAAGGGAGAGGGTGAATGGAGGGGGATGGTGCGTGCTGCAACAGCTGCTGGAACCACTCTATTGGCATTTGCCACTTTATCGTATTCCTTAATGTACGTACGTGTTTCGGTAGTGAGAGACATATGCCAGAGAACATTCCCATCCAATCCTATCTCTTACCATCTTCCGAACTCTTTCTCCAAATCCATTCCTACGTCTCTAAATGTAGGTAGCGCATCCGGGGGCGTGGCAACGTTTGTCAATCTGGTATGATGTTGGCATGTACCGCGGATGTCCATGGACGACAGTATCCACTTAACAGTATCCACATATTCCGACTTAACTGGTGGACTGTATGCTCATCTGCCGCCTACTTTATATAAAAAAATAAACATCCGCAAACTCTACACGGAGTGAAAAGAAATGCTGGATCATAATTAGATCCCTGAATGTAATGTTCGAAATGTTTGTATTAGGATGTTATTCAACAATAAGATCGATGTTATGTTACGAAAGTAAGACATCCCAACTAATATATAAAAATGAAACAATGTCTACTTCTCTGTTTGTTTGTTTGAAACTCTTTCACGCATCAACGAATAGACATATCTAGCTGAAACTCTGAGTTTGTAACTATAGGTTACAAAATTGAAGATCCCATAGGATAATGAGCACACAGGCAAATCCACGGGCAAACGTTAGGTAATAATTATTATATATCTATTACACTACAGCAGATAGTTGTTAGATTTTATACCCACAGCATATCATCAGCCTGTATCACAACTCGTGGATTTAGGCCTCTCCTAAGAGCCGTCGCCACACACCACAGGATTTTATAAATATGTACTTTATTTTTTTCCGGATTGCATCTAATATGATGACCGAATCGAAAATACAATATCGCGGTATATAGTGATAGTGTAGTGTGTAGTGTGTATCTACGCTAGATAGTGTCCAATGTGTGGACCGTACAGGAAACAAGACTTTTGTACTCCACACAAAGACCTGAAACATTCTTGCGCCAGATAGCGAAAGGCACTAGGCGACGGACAAAAAATAAAAGGCTTTTTATATACATTTTTATATGAACATGGCTTCTGCTGTACAGATAGATTGTTGCCTTTTGTGAATTTAAACATGAAATGTTGATAGAATATACCGTAGCCTATTTGGTGGGAACTCGAGAATTGTGAGATTAATTGTAAATATTGTGTGGTTTAATAGTGATAGTTTATTAAACTTCAAATAAAAGCATAGAACTGTGTTTTTATGTGCTTCCATGGAGTCTTCTTCTGCCCTGAGTATACCTACTATCAATTTGCTGAGCAACAGGTGCCAGGCGACTTACTTCGAAGCGACTGGACATTGACAAGATACTTTTTAGATGTTAAAATTGTGAATTACGAAGAAAACTTGACACTGGTAGATTGTACTAATTGCATTATTACCATATATAAAAAGAAAAAAAATAATATATATCGTAACTGGCCCCTTTATCGTTCACTGCAGTACAAGGGCCTCCTCATGAAGGTACATTGCCTTGTGCATGAGAGATGTCATCAATACTAGGTGTCATTTTGATGTCTTTAGATGTCTACTAGATGTCTTTATAAGCAGCACCCTATCTCTCCCCCGGGTGTCGTAAAATGCGGCTCAGGGTCAACAAAGTCGCTACCACGAACGCTAAGGAACTACACCACTTCTAAAGAGTGGACTCTGCTTGGCCAGCGTGTCGTTTTAAGGCCATACATCCCTCATACACTAGCTATGGTTACTGAATCTACTGAAACAACATTGAAAAATATTTTATAATAAAAAGTAATTTTCGAAGAGATATTTTAGAAATGAAGAACAGGAATCCGATGCGGTTATTAATTTCACCACAATTCTCACAAAATTCTAACGGAGAATTCATTTCATTTAGATCCAAAACGGTTTCGCGTGAGACAATGGGCACATTGCAGCTGCTCTCAAAGCGCGGTATTTAGGACGGTAAGCGGTAACACAGTAGAATGGTATACTAACTTAATTTTTTTTTTCATGAATCGAAATCGCTCAGATATGATATATAAGTACAATTCTTAAATAACTAATTGTAAAATAGTTTAATAATAACAACAAACAGCCAATAACAGATTCAATCAACCAAACTATTTTAGGCGACTAACAAGATTTGAAAAGAGAAAATGTAGATGTAAATAAACTCACATACAATTCTTTAATTCATGTGGAACATTCTTATTACGTAGTACTTAAGTTTCAAATTTGCCCCCTTTAATGATCTGTTTCACCCCCCCCCCCCCCCAATCCCCTCTGATAAAAGTTTCTTTGATCAACTTTTTTCAAATAGACACCCAGATTTGATTTGATCAGAACGTATGATGTGTCATCTAGTCTGATCCCATATATTATACTATACATGCATTTGACAAAAGTGACTTACTGTGAAAAGGTTCTAAAATGACCTATATTTCCAGTTGGTTGACTGTACATGCCTAATTGCGAATAGCTGTGTGACTTTGGGTGTAGTCTGTGTGTGTATGTTTGGAGAGGTGAACAATTGGAAGGTGAGCGTCACGCACACAAATGTAAGAAGAAAGTATGGGGAGAAGCAACACAAATATGTGTATCGTCATCTTATTACACGTGTGTGTTGATTTTGGTACGTTTACAGCTGTCAATTTCATTGATCGTTAGTCGCGCGAGTGTTTACTTTCAAACGACACCATACAGTTTCTTCTTGCTGTATTTATAGCTGTTCTAAACTCCATATCCATTGTTCCAGATTAAATCACACGTTATGTGGATTATCGCCATGGTGGTGGCACGCGTGCAACGTAGCGCTACACGCGGCGTGTTGCGCGCTGGTCGCGCGAACCGGCGCTGTTGTCGCCCGACTGCAGCGACCGTTTGCAGCTCTCGCTGCATTGCTGTTCGCTGTGCATCCTGTACACACTGAAGCGGTAAGTGGTAATTCAGTAACTTACCTGACTAATTTAACAATTGAAATATAACGTGTCATCGAAATAACGGGAAACCTTCAACGAACTTAAAATATATAAAACCGTTCTAGTGGAAAATAAAATTATTTTAGATAATAAATGAAAAGTTACAATGCATATAAGGTCTTGTTGTTCTATCTAAAACGTTCGGAACTCTCATTAGTCAGTATAGCGGCGACGGCACTAGGACGTAATGATTGCGTAACTTATTCTAAATAAAAGATATGAACGATAAATTCTGAAAATAAACCTATTGTAGAAACTGAAAAAAAAAAAAAAAAAAATCAATGGTAGAATTACACGGGTACAATGGGGCAGAAGGGTTCTCGAATGGAGACCACGTACCGGCGGACGAAGCCGAGGACGTCCATCTGCTAGATGGACAGACGACCTCATAAAGGTTGCGGGCACCCGCTGGATGCAGGTCGCTGCCGATAGGTCTAAATGGCGGACAATGGGGGAGGCCTATGTCCAGCAGTGGACGTCCAAGGGCTGAGAAAGAATCAATTTTACTAGCCATACTGAATAACCTGTTTTGAGCTTCTGCGTTATTTCAGTAATGTCTTAACTAAAGCGCGCGTCACGAGCAGGAAGAATTTCGGACCTTGACATGAGATCAGCTACGACTAAACGGAAAAGAGATTTGTATGAAATCGTCGATCACCGACCACTTTACTAGACTCCTGATATTATTGAACCTGTATGAATGTTACTGAAATTTACAAAATTTCAAGACACTTCAAAATTAACACACCCTTCTCGATTTGCTCTTCTTAAATGATATCTGTAATAGTGCTATTGACAGCCCTGAACTCACACCTCATTTCTTGCAACTATGTGCTCCCATTATCAGAACAAGGCATACTCCTTTGCCCTATGTACCTCTAACGAGCACCAATTACACAATAATCTGTTATGAATAGTTTGCAGAACACACAGACAATGTAACAGAAAAATATGCATTTATAGACCTATTTCAAACCGGTATTTAAATAGTAGTTTATGAAACTGTTGCATAGTGAGAGGTATTAAAACACGAGTGTGTGTTTAAAAAGCGAGCCGTAGGCGAGGTTTTTAATAGTATCACACGAGTGTTTTAATATCTAGTTGTGTGCAGTTTCATACACCACTTTATCTACTCTCATACATTGGTGTTGAACCTACTAAATAAAAGATCAAAGTATAAAGAGTAAGAAATAATTTATTATATTTGGATATATCGACTTCGTTATATGTGCTTAATGTACTCTTTAACATTGAGTATTTAGACCACAATGAGGAACACTTGAACTTGTCAGACAATTACTGAAAATAGGCCATTAGCACGTTTTCCGAAAACGAAGTAGCCTTTTTTTGCATTTTCCATTCTATAAAGTCTTCATAGCATTTATCATATAATTTTCTCGATTTTGCTGGTAATAGATTATTAGTCATTTCCGTCGCCGCATTTAAAATATCGGGCGGAGTCAAATTTTCTTCACAATCACTGCTATCGGACATTTTTAAGCAAAAATAACAATATTTCCACGAAATTCAGTACATCAAAATATATGAATGGCGCCAAAACCCAGCATATCACCGCGCATGCACTAAAGTGGGCGCTGCCACAGACAAGTAAAACTGTATCGTAATGAAAAAGAAAATTATTTTATAACATTATTTTGTTTGAGAAAAAATGTTATAAAATGATTCTATTTTTAAATTTCGGTATTGTGTTTATAAAGTATGTCAATATAAATTCGTTTTGAAGTTTGTAATTCGAATTTTACGATATGAGAGTAGATAAAACAGTATAACAAAACTCATTAACGACGAACATTTTTAAAGGCATGTAGAATTGTACTTGATACCATACTTTAATTCCTCTCACCTACTCATGTATGGTTTTAACACATGCATTTATATATACTACGGGCATGACACAAACCCACACACACGCACACATACATTATTAAATTTAGATAACTTTTATTAATATAACACATTATCAATGTATCTATATACACTTTTATCTTATTAAACTGCTTGAACGTTTTCACTGAAGCTGTTCTCTGCACATGTCCATATTGAATTAGAATTAGAATATTATATTTGATAGAAGAAATATGCCCGTTATTGGCAGTAATATTGAAAATATAGTGTGTAATTTTGTCTAAATATTTATAAGTGTAGTGTGACTTTGTTTATAATTAAAATAAAATAAAAAAATAATATAAACATCACGGTTTCTCTTACGTTTGTCTGTTCCTCATTTTACTGTACAACCGACCGATCTAGCGATCCAAAGCGTTCCAAAATTCACCACTAAACTGACATTCCGCGCGTGTTTTTGTGACTGTGAAATATTATAAAACTATTTAGTTCTTTTGTTGATAATGCATGTGTTGCTGTCTCCGATTTATTCGCACTGCGTAAGTACACATTTCTTTGGCCCTAATAATTTAACTTTGATAATTCCCTCATTTTCACGGAGAGGATTATTTTTTTCTGTATAACCGCGTGAATCAGGAGCACATTTCGCCATCCACTTCTTCACTTAAAGCATCTCTTCCCGCGGATGTCGTAACAGGCGACTAGGGAATAAGATCTAGTCGCCTGTTATAAGATCTGATCTATCAAGGCCGATACCACAAGATTTGAGGAACTACACCATCTCTAACGAATGGACTTGCCAACCCGCTTAGCCAGCGTGGCGTTTTCAGGCCATACATCCCTCATGCACGACACAATGTGCATGAAGACGCCCATGTCTAACAGTGGACGATGAAAGGGCTGGTTACGATTACGGTTCAACAACAAATGGGATATCCGCTGTCTATATTTAACACCTAAGATCTGACCCAAATACTTTAAAATGTATACGGGTCAACATATTTTCAGCTCGACATCACCTAAAATAATTCCAGATCGATAGCCCGCTCTAAATGGTTGGATCGCTCTCAAATTAAATGTCACTGGTGATTCTCTAAATACTGTAGTGTCAAACTATTTTTGAACCGATTGCCTAAGAGAGACTAAAAGGAATTTGTAACAAAGAAAGCATCCTCATATTAATTATTTCGACATCTAGAACCTGATTTCACGTTAATGATATTTCATTTTGCTGTCCCGACAATACCTGTTTCACTTTCTCTCAATTTCTCTGTCAAATGTGATATTATTATGCTAAAGCTCATTCCCATCCTCATTCTATCCTAACCCCTCCCCGTTATCCTACCTTCAAATCCATTCCTAAATCTCTAAAAGTAGGCAGCGCTTCCAGGAACTGACCTTGGCATGTATCGCGGATATCCATAGACGACAGCATTATTTGGTACCAGATAAATTGTCTGCTCCTCTACCACCTTCTTTAGGTAAAAAAAAACAATTATATGTATAAAAGGAATTAATAATAAAGAAAAATGTCCTCATCTCTAATCTCTAAATTCTCACTAGCTCGGCAGTGAGGGGAAATATCGGAAGGAAACCCGCATGGTTCAAAATTAAAATAAAAAAAAAAACTGGAGTATGTGATCCACCAATCCGCATTAGGTTCGCGTGGTGGATTATGGCCCGAAACCCCCAGTGATTTACTAGAGGACACCTGTGGCCTGCAGTGGGTTGTTATAGGCTGATACAAGTACAAGTATGTCTAATCTGATCTCGATATTAATATATATAGACAAAACACTCTCACTCGTTCGTACAGCCCTACAGTTAATCACGTTTTTTTATATAAAAGTGGGAGGACGAGCAAGCGGTCGCACGTGATGGTAAGTGTTACCGCCGCCCATGGACACCTGCAACACCAGGGGGTATGCGGATGCGCCGCCGACCTTGCAAAATCCTATGCACAGCTTCATTGAAGAACTCCATATCGTAGCTTAATGGAAAGACCTCTTGAGATAGTTCATTCCACAGCCTATGGTAAATTTATTAAAAATGTCCCTGGTAGAAACGCGCAATGTAATTATCACTTTACTCTTAGCGTGTAGACGCAAGTGGCCGCAAGTGTTGACGACACTAGACAGTTTCCATCAAGTCTCCATTTTGTCGTCCAAAGCTTGCCAACGATAAATTATACTAACGTCTATGTTCTATGTTACATAAGCCGGAAATGACTAGGAAATTCTGAATATTCTGAGATACAAGGCTGTCAAAGCGTGCTACTGCTGCGAGGCAACGGTACAACTACGGAATTATAAAGCTTTGTATCAACCCAGCATAAACTTTTACATGTCTTGATAATAAAATTATTGAAGTTGTGAATTGTGAATACAATTCACTTAGAAACTATGTCTCTTCACTGCTAGATATAGCTCTCTCTAAACAAGTCTTCCAACACGATGGTGTAAAAGTATTGTGGAGGCAACAGGAGAAACTCTACAACGATCTATTGAACTGGCGCGGGACAGAATCAAGTGGAGACAAATCACATATGGTCACGATCCTCATTAGTGAGGGAACGATAAAAATAAGAAAGAAGAACCAAGTCTTCGCTCTCCTCAATCCGTTATCAATCCATCTGGCTGGAGCTTGTCCCACGCTGCGTTTCTCGATACGTAGTCTCCATTCAAGGACTCATCTACCCTATCGGTTGTCGATCCAGCGACAGATATGGCCTGCTCTTGCCACCACAGCTTCATGTTCGTGATTTTCGTGCTTTAACGAATCTCTTCGTTATCCATTTATATGGTACATTAATGTTTAAATAAAAATTGTGTAGGTACTACAAGTTACTAGAAGATAATTAAAATAAAAAATGTCTAGAAGAAATATCGGAGATTTAAATCTCACAAATTAGAGAAGAACGTATCCAAGGACAATATGCTATATAAAACGATGTAAAATCACGGCCGAATACTACACTATCTCTTTTTTTCTTTATTTTATCCACTTTTTAATATTGATGGCGCGTTATATATCCATAGGAAACATAGTTATATATCCTATTTACTAGCGGGTGAAGGACCTGCGGAAAGCGAAAATAAGAGAATTGACTACTAAATGTGGGCGCGGCGCTCGATGCGAGGAGATATAAATGATTGGGGAAAAATACGAAAGTAATTAATTATAGAAAATGTCAACTTACCTGGGAGATATTTATCTATTTAAACGAGTCTTAACGCGAATGTTTACATTATTTATTTTACTCGACGGTTCGGTTTGATCGACGTTTGTTTCGGTTCGGGCGGTTAAGGCCCGTTTAAATAAATAAATATGTGTGAAACACGCGAACATCTCAAATGTTCTATTACCTGGGAGATTACAGGGGCAGCTTATCCAGCAGTAGGCGAACACGTGGTCACTCACTTCTGTAATGGTGCATTGGTGTCACGACCCTATTAATTGTCTTTATAAATTGGGGTTTTGCGTGGTGCCGAGGATGGCAACCAATTCAAACGTACGCGCGCGACGAAGATGTGATGATATGTGAATTTTCTCCCGGTAACAGCGTCAGTCATCATTTATCATGAACTAATACAATAAAGCCTCGCGAACAAATATCATACATTGAGTATATTATGGCTAAGGATAGCCTGCTTCCCTCGGCCTCGCTGTTCGTGAGCGTATAGGTGTTCGCAGAATATCAATGCTGTAGAATCTACGCAACGCTGCAGATAATCTACAGTGTAGATTATCTGCAGCGTTGCTGAGTCAGTTCCATTTTTGCGGCACACAATATAAAGGGTGTTTCAATAAGTTTTAAATATAAATAAAACAAGTTGTGTAATCGATGCCACTATATATTTTTTTATTTGGAAGGTCAATCGATAGCATTAATTATGGAATATGATATCGGACAAATGGCCGCCGCGGCTACATTGAGTAGCGCGCATTGTGGAGGTCTAATTTTTGATGACTCTCTCGCATAAGTTGGGTTCTATTTGATTAATGACGCAGGTGATGTTGGCCAGTTGGCCTATGAGGCATCAATTGGGTTTTTGAAAAAAATTTTTTTTTATCATTAATGGAAAGATCATATACATATTTTATAACAAAACTATTTTTAGTTTTTTTTTTCGCTTTAATTAAAAAGTTATATTTAATTACAAATAAATTTTTGAATCCAGTACCGAAAACACGCGGACAGTTCCCGAACAAACCCGAGCGCGTGTGACGTCACAATGTTAATTTCTACTCATTGTAGCACACAGCTGATACAGTATTTTGACTATTAATCGATTAAATCTTGTTATTATCGTCAATATATTAATAAATATATCGAAAATGTCTAACCTTAAAAATTATCGTGCTTGCTTCGTACCATTATGTACGAATACTACAAAAACAACTCCTGAAAAAATGTTTTTAAATGTTCCACAAAATGTTAAACGTCGAAATAAATGGTTCCAAGCAGTGCGACGACCTAATTTCAAAACAACATCATTTTTTTTTTGTTGTGAAGATCATTTTGATGTAAGTATTTTATAATAATATAGTAATTAAAAAATATTTATGTAAACGTATAAATGAAATAAATAGCATTCGATAAATAATTTTTTTTAACTGAACTCCAAATAATAACTTTTAAAAATTACAACAAAATTATAGCATTGAAAAAAGTTTTATGAATAATTTAAAACTATTAAATAATAAATTTGTATACAGTAACTTCAGCTGAATTAAACCGAATATCATTTTTAAGAAAATCTGTTATCATAAATATATCCACATCAGGTATATTATCGGAATTAGCCTTTATAAATCCTTTATCACACATAACTAAATAAAAGTAGTTAATATAAATATTTTTTTAAACTAAATGTCGGATATTTGTCTTCAATTTACATGTAGAAGCCTGTGATACTGTACTATCGAGAAATCCTTTTAACATTATGACGTCACAAACATGGCGACCAATCGTAGCGCGTTTGTAGTCACGTGATTCTTTTTAAAATTTTATCAATTTTAAATTGTTTATAATAAATTAAATAAACATTTTTTAAGAGTATTTCGCATCGATTATTAATATAATTTATGATAAAGTTTTAAAATACATAAAAAAAAATGATATTTTTTTTTTTCCAAAACCCAATTGTTTCCGGTTGATTTGCATATACTTAGGATTTAACGTAATCTCACAAGAAGAAGTCTAAGGGCGTTAGATCACACGATTTTGCTAGTCAGTTGATGTCGCCGCCTCGCGAGATAATGGAGCCTGCGAACTTCTCCTGAAAAATGTCCATTGTTGCAAGCGCTGGGGTAGCACATGGGATCGTCTTGTTGAAACCACATATGGAAAATATTATCTAGCCGGGGCCACAAATAATCGGTTATCATCACCCGATACCTGTCGGCGTTGAGAGGGAGTGCAGCTCCTTGCTCATTTTGGATTCTTCCAAAAGGGCCATTTTGGTAAGGGCCGATGATGCTTCAGGACCATTTGAATCATTTTCGGGAATCATTTGACGCTCTTGAATTTCCCGTGGATTCTCATCACTCTAAATGCGACAATTTTACTTGTTAACGAAGCCATTCGTCGAAAAATGGGCTTCCTCGAAAATCGAAAGATTATTTTTCGGCCAAAAGCAGGATCCATTTCAAATTGCTCCAACGTCCAGTCAGCGAATAACCGGCTCTGTCTATGGTCATTCAGCTTCAGTTCTTGAGTCAATTGAATTTTATACGGATGAAGCCTCAACTTCCGGCGCATAATTCGCCAAGTTTAAGCCAGAAAAACCAAGTTCTTGCTCACCACGATAAACTGATTGTCTCGGCTTCTCATGCACTGTCCGGAACAGAAACAATGTTTTCGATAGGCCTTACGTATCGTGCAAGAGGTGTTCGATCAGCAACTGACCCGGTTCCTTCGAATTTGTTGATTAATCGTCCAATTGAAAACAGGCCGATTATTCTGACCATAAATTCCACATAACGCACGGAACGTTTCACGAATTGAACTGTCATTTTGACAGTAAAGTTTAATGATTTCCACGTGATGATGAATCGTATAATTTTCATGATTGAATGGTGAAGGTCCATAAACATTACGGTCAAATACGGCAGATATGTCTTTTTAGATATGGCTGCAATAGGCTTTTAAATATCGAGCGTGAAGACCCGTTACTTATAAATATTCTACTGTAAATAAGTTCTTTTTTTCAATGCCTTAGTGAAACGACTGTGAAAGAGACGACGACATGGATTCTAAGTCAATACAATACGAATTCGTAGGTGTCATCTACAATGAACTTCCAGACAAGAGATCTTTGCTGACACAAAAATTTTTTTTTGTCCAGTTAATATTAAAATACACAAGTACGATCTGATCTTATGGACGGAGAAAGGATGAAGCGGGCGACATTTAAAAGCACGCTTCAGTATTTTCACAAGGAACCCACTGGGATGAATGTCGACTTTGTCCGGAACGCCGAACAATAGAATGCAGTCCCTCAAGGCACAACTACTCGTATTTTATCATTTCAATATTTTAATCAAAACGAACAGGATTAAAATACACTATTGTTATGGTGAAGATGCAGTAGTATTAAATAACTATTACCCTGTTATTACTAGTATCAGTTCGTCTCTCTCCACTGTCGGATATAGACCTCTCCTAAGCTCGCCACCACAATTGGTCTTTCGCTCTTCCTATCCACCCACTACCGGTGTCTTTCTTAATGCATAATAATTACATAATTCTTGGTACACGGTCCCAAGACCATTGGCTACACCATTGGCAAGTGTGACTTGCTCATTGCCATTTCAGCTAATTTCTTCCGGATCCTATCCAACATTAAAGAGTAACGTACTTAAATCCTGATCGATGCGACCAAATTATTGATGAGTTAAGATTGTTTTGAATTGAGTCCCGTACCGTGATAAACAACATACTGTGACTGCATTGACAGGAACGCAATACATAAACTGCATCCTATGTGGCAAATGCTTAAATCTCAACGAAAAATCACAATAAAACAGATCGTGAACCAAATAAAATATTGTAAAACCACTTAGCCTCGACTCACAGACGTCACCGTGTAATGGTATTATTGTAATGTTTCCCCGAAGTCGTCACGTCTTGGGAGCAGCATGTATTATTCAATGTGATTTCTTTACGCTGCGACAGTATACTGTAAATGGCAACACACGGGCGATTTTTAGTCGCAAAATGATAATTCCAATTTCACATTGACAATTAAAATTTCAAACAATTCACAATTCAAAATTCTAATTGACACACACAAACGATATTAGTCGCAAAATGATAATTCCAATTTCGACCAATCCGTATAGTAATAGTGTCTCTTTCGCGCAATGTTTGTGGTCCAGTGTTAGATACAGGTTTATTTCCATCTTCGTCTTTTTCTTTAAGTCTATTACGAGTTTTTAAGTATGAGGACGTCAGGGAGATGCGGGTGCGTTGTAGACCGTGTACAATTCTATTCACAGCTTTTTGAAGAACGTCATGTCGCAGCGTGGCGTCAAATAGTAAATATCATTTACTATGATATTTACTATTTGAAGATGCTGTGACAATAAACAGCTTGTTCCACTTAGGTCCAAGAGAAAAACGTTTATTTATAATATTTGCTAAAACTGGCAAAAACTGATGAATCCTCTTTATTATTAGAAAAAAATTAGATAAAATTTACGAATGGCACAGATGACTTATGTTGAGATGATTCGCCTGTCTCCAAGTCTATTAGCTCCTAAGCTATCTATAGTTACTTATATAATCTAAGCTACCTATATAACTATCTATAGTAAGGCAATCACATTTTACAAGTAAGACGTACGACTCGAAGTCGCTCACGTGAAAACGTTCTTATAAGACACCGCTCACATTATTTTTTGTTTCAACATCACATTACCCGGATGTGATATTCTCTTCATGGAACATTAATACTCGGCGGCAGGGTATAATACCTCTATCATAATGCACATACCGCTGCGGTATAATGCATGGCAATGTCGGTGGTGTATTAAAATGCTCACATGCATGCTGCACTATTTATTTTATGTCAGCTGGTTAAGCTGATTGTACACTGCAACAATTCTGTGCGTAGATTTTATTTTTATTTGTTATTTCGTAAGTTATTTATTCAATAATTACTTTAAAATTGATATCTATAAAGACAGCGGAAAACTGATTTTAACGTCATTTCGTACGGTCATATGGATTTTTTTTTTATTGTAATTTATTGTAATTTATTGTAATTATTGTTGCAATTTCATTTTGCGATATATTTTTTCTCACGATGACGAAGTTATAGCTTATTAAAGTTGTATATTGATCGAGTAACATGTGACGTCACGGTATATTTACATACAAACGATATATCGTTGGATAGTTTTCATGATACATTACGACGTTTACATATTATCTAATTATTACATTATTGCATGCAATATTATTGCATTGCATACATAGTTAAATCCATTCTTGGCAATAAGCTTTATATATAGTAAAACTGTTCTTATTATATATATATGTTTTTTTTTTTTCTAAATACGATCAACGTAAAATGTTAATTCGTTTGATCACCTGCATCTCGGTCCTTTTTCAGCGGATTTCCAATTCTTTTTTTTCACCATAAGTAATAAGTATTTTAGTATATATTTTCATTTAAATACGTGATATCAGTTACTTGTACATCTAGTGAACTCCACCATTGAAAGTCAAATGTCATATAGCCTGATAGGACACCAAATCTATTCAACTACTAAGCAATTCTTAAAAGCAAGGCTAAGTCAAAAGCCTAACTCTTAATCATCATAGTAATGCAGACACGTTTTCCAGGGAAATTGCAGCGCGGTAGCACGTGTTCCCATCTGCTCCGTTTTGTTACCCCCCCCCCCCCCCCCGACCCCTTCGTGCCCTAGCCGCCAGCTTTTGCGATATCGTGAAGAAAATATACTGCAAACGACCGGAGGATATCTCTGAGGTGGCTCTTTACAAAAGCTGTGTGAGAACGTTTGATAAAAATAACTTGTTCATTTGCTGTTGAAAATTCTCAGGTTGGAAACCGCATAAGAATATCTGAGGAAATCTAGATTGGTAGATAAATTATTTTAAACCAACACATGTTGCAAAAATACAATTTCAAATAAGTGACACGAAAAGTACAACGGACGGCCTTATCGCCAAAACGATCATCAAGTCAACCTTTGTTTGGGCGGTGAAGAGAATAAATAACATTTTCATTACTCATACTCTGAAAGTAGGTCCGAAGTTGCCTGTGGAGCGAAGTGAAAATAGCCCAATACACCCTAGGGTGAGCGTTTTCAACTGACAGACAACTGAAAAATTAAGAAAAAAAAAAAGAGCTATTTTCACATTTCTATGTAACCATGATCTAACTTCCTATACAGCCACTCCATTACAGCGCGATGTAAAATTGAAATAACATAAAGAAACGCACCCATTAATTAACGAGTATATTTTTTAAATTACTTTCCTTGTATTCGTAATGAAAAGCACAGTGTTTTCGACCTAAACCCAGTCTCGGGACTGAAATAAGTCACTTTCACCCCTAGGGTAACAATGTACTATTTCATAATGTTAATACTCGTACATGCAATGCAATGTAATCAGCCCTTTCAGAATCCACTGCAACACATCGCATGGGCTTCCTAATGTACACTGTATTGTGGATAAGGGATATAAATTAAAACGTCACGCTGGTAGTTCTCAGCGCTTATGGTAGCGACTTTGTTATCCTTGTTGTGTTAACATAATAATAATTATTATCTTTATTGTTTATATTTATAAAGAAATTTTCACACATAGCTACAAATAGACTTCGACACCGTTCGACTGATCACCATCACAGTTGGCACGTATATTTATTTTTTCATGGAGAAGGTTTTTGAGCTATCCACGTTGTTGTAACTCGCCACTAGATGGCGCTGCAGCACATCAACTTCTATACCGTTCAACCGATCGCCATGAAAATTGGTATACGTAGGTATTTGAGCACGGAGAATATTTTAGAGCTATCGACTTTGTTGTAACTTGCCACTAGATGGCGCTGCAGTACATCAACTTCTATGCCGTTCAACCGATCGCAAAAATCATATCGATGGCAAAACAGAATAATTTGTGATTTTATATACAGAGGTAAATAAATATACACGGGCAGGGCAACGTCTGCCAGGTTTTGCTAGTATAATATAAAGATAATACATACCATACATCGGACCTCTGGGAATGGAAGATTATTTCAATACATAAATATACATATACAATATACTGTCTGTCCATAAATACTACTACAATAAAATAAAAAAAAATGCATTTAAATATGGAATCTGTCTTTCTCACGTGAAAAATAAATGTCTGTTACTTATATCAGCGCCAATCATTATTAAATATTGAAATAAAATTAAAATGGAATGGCGTGACAACGAAGTCCGTATTATTGTAATTGTATTGTAGGCATGGAGCCAAATGCAATTTTTAAAACTCTCCGTCCGCCTAGTATTAGCCGAATGTTTGTGTACCGGGCCATGTAAGTACATTGAAACGTCCTCTGTTTGTGACAGAAAAAGGTCTAGCCGTCCATTCATTAATCGTATTAAACAGACGATTAAAGCTGTGAAGGAGAGAATCCGAAGAAATCTCGTCCGGAAGGAAAAGATTTTATCCAGAGAGATGAATGAATGTATCACCCAGAACCATGTCACGTATTTTAAAAGATTATTTTTAACTTGCTACTTTCATAAGAATACTGGTCATTTCTTAATTGATAACTTAACGAAAATTAGGATTGACAAATCAAAATAACTTCTTCGGCGGTACCCAAAGCGAGCACACAGACGAATCTTGTTTACGAACGCGAAAATGTTCACCATTGAGGAACATTTTAACAAGTAGAATGTTCGAATTTATGCTCATAACTCTAGAGAAGTTGCTCAGTTGGTCAATAGGGTACAACGTGGCTATTATCCGGTTTGGTGGGGTGTTAGCTATCAAGGAGTGACTGAACCATATTATTGTGAAAAAGGTTTTAAAATGTCGGCTTAAGTGTATCAAGATACGATTCTTGAGAAGGTCGTAAAGCCTCTTAACAACACCTTGCTCCATAATCAAGAATGGTTCTCTCAGCAAGACTCAGCATCAGATCATAAGGCTCGCTCAACACAGCTCATTCATTAGAGCTGAGGACTGGCCGTCATCTAGTCCCGCTCTAAATCCACTCGATTATGATTAATACTCTGTTTTAGAGAGCATGGCATGCTCTAAATGCCACGATAATATTGAATCCCTAAAACATTCCATAAGTGTGACAGTTGCCAATTTTCCCATGGAAAGGGTGCGTGTTTCAATCGAAAACTGGCCTCAATTGAACGTGGATTAGTTTCTGTGCTTGTCCGTGAGATGAAGGGAGTTAATTCTACGGCCTGACATATGTATGAAATAAATCATTATATTACAATGCATACAAACATAAGTAACATACATACATAAATAAATTACATACTTGGCATAATTACATACTTACATACATTTTATTAACCTTTTCATAGCTATAGCTTATGTGCCAGATTAACATTCAGGGTATTTTTTATCTAGATCCTTTACATAGTTGCCACGGGAATGTATGGTGTAGGGTAGGAGTACAATGAACTAATCATACATTCTCATGCGAACGAAGTCACAGCCACCAGCTAGTCAATAATAAGTACTTAATCTGATACTAAATTAGAATTTCTACTACGAAATCTCGAATACAATTGAGCAACAAGAAATAGACGTGCTCCAACTGACAATCAGTTGAATCTTGACTTAATAAAAACACTTCTCCACGATTTTCAGAAGCTTCCAGAACAGTCTTCTCTGTTAGTAGTGACAACGTTTTGTGTTTTCTTTTTTTCTTTTCATGTGAAATTAGCACATTCTTCCAGTGTCAAGTTTTCTTCGTAATAAACAATTTTAAGTCCAAAAACTTATCCTGTCAATGTCCAGTCCCGTCGAAGTAAGTTGAGTCGCTCAGTAAAGTGAGAGTAGGTTTACAGAGGACAGGACATGACTTCTTTGGAAGCACACAAAAAACGCAATCTTAATACTTGATCATTACAAACATTTCGCACAAAAATACTTTGAAGTATAATAAACTATCAGTATTAAACCACAAAACGCACTATACGCAATTTTTATAATAATCATATAAAAAGTCAAATTTAACTTCTTGACTTCCCGCCAAAAAGTGACGTTGTTTGTCTTTTCTCATATGGCAATTAACGCATTGTGCACGTATCAAGTTTTCTTCGTAATTAACAACTCGTCGATGTCCAGTTCCGTTGAGGACAGGAGAGGATTCCTTGGAACCACACGAAAAACAGAGTCTTATGCTATTATTTGATTATCACAAACATTACTCACAAAAACACTTTGAAGTTTAAGAAAACTATCCACTATTGTAGTATTGACAAAACCCACTTTTTATACTAATCAAACAAACACAACCCTCACTTCCCGAGTTCCCGCCAAAAAGTTCAATGAAGTTACTTCTCCGCGATGTGCAGAACATTCCAGAATAATCTTCCCTGTTAGTAGTGACGACGTTTACTTTAAACGTTTCCACCACAATAGAGGACCGTTATAGTGGCGCCATCTGTCTGCAGCAGCTGCTCCCTGAATAGGAAGCCGAGCTGAACGGAGCTGAGAAATTAAAGAATATCTTTTTGTAAGGCTTTAAATATTCAGAATGAAATGGCTTTAAATTTTCTATTTGGATTTCGTTTCAAATTCACGGTATTCTAGGTTTGTTTACCATAGTATAGTGTACGTACTATGTAAATGTATGATGTCTACGTATAAGTTCATAATAAACTAATATATCATACTATATAATATAATCTAGTTGTATATAATATAATCTAGTTGTATATAATATAATATATAATATAATAATACTATATAATATAATATAATCTAGTAATCGAGTCCACTAAGTTACCACATAGCTCTTCAAGAAAGTTGTGAATAGAATTCTGTAAGGTCGAAATCCCACGTGAGGTTGCAGGCGTTCGTGAGCGGCGGCGGTGACTAATTACCACCTGGGCCTGGGCTACTCGACTGTCTGCCACCTATTCTATAAAAAAGAAGATAAAATATAGTAAAAAATTCCACAGAAGACACCAGAAGTCGTCGCCAAAAACTATTTTTTTATATTAGTATTGACAAAAGTATTGGCATTATTGGCAAATCTGACTATGTATTTACCACTTTTTGTAACACATATTGTAAATAATTTAATTTAATTGAATTATATTCAAAGACATCTATCGACATCCAAATATATGCTATATACTCCAGATTTCCTTCCAGATAATAAGTTATACAATAGCGAAAATGCTGCTAAGGAGTGCATACAGTCGCCATTTTTAGTTCAATCTCTAATCACTAAAAAGGGACAATAAATTAGTCTGATAAATTAGTGAAATGAAATCACCTTTGTGCTCCGTTCGCCAACTAGTTAACTCCTGGCATTTAGCGAGAACTGAACAAACAGCATTTGCATAATTGAATTGTAAATTGGGTGTTTCTTTTTGAATAGACCTTCACTGGAGGGATTTATTTGCATTTTAGTTTGGAACCGCTTCTTTATTAGAGAAGTTTTCGCTCTATTATCATTTATGTGTATTGTGTTATAATTGTATTGTAGTTTGTGATTAGTGATGTAAAAATGAACGTTGAAAGCTGGGAAATTGAGCGCTGAGTGGACGCTAAAGAATCTCTAAGACTCAAACGGTAAACGCTCGTAAGCGTTAAACTCTAGCAAAAAGTTCGAGTCTAAAATGAAAGTTGAAAGCTGGGAAATTGAGCGCTGAGTGGACGCTAAAGAATCTCTAAGACTCAAACGGTAAACGCTCGTAAGCGTTAAACTCTAGCAAAAAGTTCGAGTCTAAAATGAAAGTTGAAAGCTGGGAAATTGAGCGCTGAGTGGACGCTAAAGAATCTCTAAGACTCAAACGGTAAACGCTCGTAAGCGTTAAACTCTAGCAAAAAGTTCGAGTCTAAAATGAAAGTTGAAAGCTGGGAAATTGAGCGCTGAGTGGACGCTAAAGAATCTCTGAGACTCAAACGGTAAACGCTCGTAAGCGTTAAACTCTAG
This sequence comes from Sesia apiformis, assembly GCA_914767545.1. Lineage (NCBI taxonomy): Eukaryota > Metazoa > Arthropoda > Insecta > Lepidoptera > Sesiidae > Sesia > Sesia apiformis. The sequence continues at coordinate 21,611,224 of OU611952.1, forward strand.
CAAAAAGTTCGAGTCTAAAATGAACGTTGAAAGCTGGGAAATTGAGCGCTGAGTGGACGCTAAAGAATCTCCGAGACTCAAACGGTAAACGCTCGTAAGCGTTAAACTCTAGCAAAAAGTTCGATCTAAAATGAACGTTGAAAGCTGGGAAATTGAGCGCTGAGTGGACGCTAAAGAATCTCTGAGACTCAAACGGTAAACGCTCGTAAGCGTTAAACTCTAGCGAAAAGTTCGAGTCTAAAATGAACGTTGAAAGCTGGGAAATTGAGCGCTGAGTGGACGCTAAAGAATCTCTGAGACTCAAACGGTAAACGCTCGTAAGCGTTAAACTCTAGCAAAAAGTTCGAGTCTAAAATGAACGTTGAAAGCTGGGAAATTGAGCGCTGAGTGGACGCTAAAGAATCTCCGAGACTCAAACGGTAAACGCTCGTAAGCGTTAAACTCTAGCAAAAAGTTCGATCTAAAATGAACGTTGAAAGCTGGGAAATTGAGCGCTGAGTGGACGCTAAAGAATCTCTGAGACTTAACCGGTAAACGCTTGTAAGCGTTAAACTCTAGCAAAAATTCGAGTCTAAAATGGTTTAGGTTTTATTTTTAAGTATTACACTTCACATTCAGAAACATGTATATAAATATTACACGAGTTTCGCACGAGTTAGTTGACTGCTAGAAAATGCCGTAGGGCGTCAAGTCCGCCTTTTGTACATATCAAATACTTGTGCAATGATGTATAAATGAATAAATATTCAGGTCCTTCAAACAGTTCAATTCGATTAAATCGGCCCTATATACAGCCTATAGCTGAACATTGTGTGTGGTAGCGAGCCTCGAGAGAGGAATATATCCAATAGTGGAGCGGCATAGGCTGATATGATTGCTAATTCTTTAACCACTTGAGTATTGGTTAGGTACGGAACTGTTTGTTCATATTAGTCTTCAGTTCTCTCCTATTAGCTCCGAGCAGAGACAATTGTACCTGCTCAACCATCTCAAGTATTTTGGGTGAAGCTTATTGTATTAATCTCATTTTGGTAATAACCTCAAACTACCTGTAGCGCCGGTTTTGAGCATAGACTTATTATCTCCCACATAAAAGGAAATCTGCCAAGTTTTTTGGCCCTGAAAGGAAAAATAGTAACCGAGAGCTGAATAGATCATTGAATCTCATCGAGTCTCGGCGAATAAATTCTGCAGATGTGGAGTCACTGGATGCGATATGTAATCAGATGTCGGGGGCGTCGCCGGCTAGATTAGATCCGGTATCGAGACAGATTTATGGTCCACGTGCCGCCTCTGCTGCCATATTGGATTATTTCTGCGCTGTCTCAAAGAAAAATAAACACAGGAAATGCTGGATAGGTTTATTAAATTTAACAACATGTGACTAATCATTGTTCCATACATACTGAACCATATTTCCTATCCCCATTTTATTCCCTTCAATCTACGTGTTTCGGTAATTGGTGAGGTATTACAGCTAATTTCCCATTTCATCGTATTCTATTCCATCCATCGAATGGAGAGTTTAATGGAATAAGAGAAATTAAGCTCGGTGTGCTGAACAGAGCGAAGCGGTACTTCACCCCTGGGCAACTCCTAATGCTTTACAAAACTCAAGTGAGGCCCCATATGGAGTATTGCTCACATCTCTGGGCCGGCGCACCGAAATACCAATTAGACTCATTTGACTCCATCCAACGACGTGCTGTTCGTATTGTCAACGATCCCACTCTCACGGGCAGTTTAGAACCCCTCAGCGTTCGGAGAGACGTTGCATCTCTCTGTGTATTCTACCGCCTATACAATGGGGAATGCTTTGAAGAATTGTTCAATATAATTCCCACCTCGGGTTTCTACAACCGCACCTCTCGTCACAGAAGTGCGGTCCATCCGCATTTCCTTGATACGGAGGTGTCGCGTACTGTTCGGTTCAAAAATTATTTTATATCACGAACCCGTAGGCTGTGGAACGAACTGCCTCAAGAGGTCTTTCCATTACACTACGATATGGGGTTCTTCAAGAGAGCTGTGAATAGGATTTTGCAAGGTCGGCGGCTCGCCCGCATACCCCGTGGTGTTGAAGGTGTCCATGGGCGGCGGTAACACTTACCATCACGTGGGACCGCTTGCTCGTCCGCCCACTAATATATTTATATAAAAAAAAAATCCTTATTTCTTTATACTCTTGACTTCACATCCCACCCCATTCCCCTTAAGGAGGTTTGGGACGAGGAAAACTCGTCCTGTTATACTTCCTATTCCCCATTTTCTCAAAACCTAATCCTCCAAACATATGCCCATTTCGAGGGCGTGCAAACGTTTCTCAATTTGGGCTGATGGCATATATCGCGAATGTCCAATGTCCATGGGCGACAATATTCACTTACCACCAGGTGGACTGTGTACTCCTCTGCCACCTATTTTTCTATATATATAAGGTAAAATGCTTAATAGCCTCAGCAACCGAACAGTTACTACAATTAGACGCTTGCGCTTACAATCACACTTAGTGTTTGTCTGTGGCATTATTTTATTTTAGTGTTTTTAGTGTCGCCACCCCCTATAAAGACCATAAATGAAGTACATAACCTCACGACCACCCAATAATTAGAAATAATTAATTCCTATATATATTTTTCACCCTTTATAATTTGATTACAATATAAATCATTAATACAAGTTTTTTTCGTACATAAGTGTTTAATTTATTCCTGACAAACGGTGCCCCCTAGAATAGTGATCGCGACGCCTAGGTTGAGTTACAATGGTTTATGTGTACAACACTAGACATCGATTCATTAGGTCATAAAAAAAGAATAGAGATTTTTATATAGGTATCCTGAAAAATCGATTGGTAATATTTCCGAATCGTAATATATATTCACACCACTACACTAATTAGTATCAGTAATTAGTTTATGTAAATGCTGTTAAACGTGAAGACGTTTAACATTTACATAAACAGTATACACGCAAATATACAGACACGTAGAGCTCTGTACGCTCAATTCGTATTTCATGTTCGTACAGTCAAGCTTCATAAAACCATACTCCACCACTGCATTTTTACCTCTATTCCTGATATGTTAAGGCCCTGTAACGTGTGACAGGGTGTACACAGCGGTTGGAGGCAGATGGTTGTGGAAATTGGCTGCATCTTCACAAAGCACTCTAATTGTCTTAATTAATACAGTTAAAACGTAAGGAACATTTTTACGGCTTTGTTGTAAGTTTAATTCCTGCTTGGATTTTAAGTTGTAATTTATAGAAGATACGTTTTTGACTTAACTCTTTATAAATCAGTTTTCATATAGATGAAAATACGTGAACAGTATGGAGTCTTACTTGAATATTGTGTTACTAATAATAATTTATTGTAGCGTGTGGTGTCTGTCGGCTTTAGTATAGCACCGATCCATCTCTTCTCGTGGGTGTCCTAATGGGAGAGTAAGGGATTATAAACCGGCTACCCCAAGCCCTGAGGAACTATAACCACTACAAAAGTGAGATTTTATGAGGGAGAGAGTGCACGCGGCAATCCAACAGCCGCTGGGCGCACTCGACTGGCCACATTACCCCTCTCTCACAGAAGACTAACTTGAAATGTACTGCATTTCCCACTTAATCTTATTTCCCTAATGTACGTACGTGTTTCGATAGTGAGTGAGATGTGCCAGAGCCCATTCCCATCCTATCCCTCCCCATTTCCCCAATCCTTTCTCCAAATCCAGTCCTATATCCAAAGGTAGGCAGCGCATCCGGGGGCGCGCCAACGTTTGTCATTTTGGACTAATGTTGGCATGTATCACGGATGTCTATGGGCTACAGTACCCACTTACCATCAGGTGGACTGTATGCTCGTCTGCCACCTTCGTCCATAAAAAAAAAGTGAGGATGAGCATGAGGATGAGCATGAGCAAAAGTGTGCATGAGGAGGTACGTTCCCAGCAGTGAACAATAAAAGGGTTGGTTACAGTAGGTTATCAAGCTATCACCCGAAAGTAACGGAGTTACTTATTATTGCGTATCAATTTAAGGAAACCAGCCACGCGTAAAGATCAAGAATCATTGTTAAATCACCAACTTCTATTAACTTCGAAGTCATTGAGTCGAACGTAATGGGGCCTCAATTTAAGTTTGTTTAGGCACGAATTTCTTGGAATCATTCAATGTAAAGTTTATTTTTATTATTAAATTTATTATGACAGTTATTGTTTGTGTACAATTCAATCAATGGTTTTTGTTAATATTTTTTATTTGGTAGCTTAAATTGTTGTTTTTGATTAATTAAATATGCTTGGAGCTTCGTTTATCGATTGCTTTCAGCCTCTGTTACAATCACCAGTGGGGTTTGGGATTTTAATCTATCTAATATCTACCTTGTATTTATGTCTGTTTTGTGTTATCTACTCTCGACTCAATCTGTGAGTCGGTGAGTTCCAATCCTAACCCGTTCTACTTATTTAGGGACTTCTCAATAAAAATAATAAAATCAATTATAATACACACCACAATATTTTTTTTAGAATTGCAGTAATTATTTTTCGAGTTGTACATTAATGGGTACATTACATTAATTAACATTAATGGTATTGTAAGGGATAGAGAAACAAGGACGACACCTGAAAGAGTACATACTTGAACAGGTACTGTTACAAAGCATGCACGAATCTCTCAAACAGCCACTTCAGTAACATAAGTTCCCTAATACTGCAGTCGTGTGTGCAGTTGCACACACGAAACTGGTCTTTGTCAAAAGGATCTGCAAAGGTAAAGTTACCAGCTTTATGCGAGGCGCATTTACACAAGGAGAGTTTCTTGAACGGTTCGGGCGAGAATATTGTGTACGATTCTCTTTAATGCGACCAAACTAAATATATATTCTCGCCCACAACTGTTCACATAAAAACATAATAGAAAACTAGATGATAATTGAGATCAGATGATGATAACAGTTATCAGATGATGATAACATTAATCAGATGATGATAACAGTGATCAGATGATGATAACAGTGATCAGATGACGATAATAGTTGCTTATACCTACTAGCTTATGACCGATGTTCGAGGGAATCGGTCAGAAATTAGTCCAATAAACAACGTTATCATCAAGTTATTACTGTTATCTATCGGTTTTATATTCATGTGAGCAGTTGCAGGCCAGAATAGTATGAAGTTTAGCCGTATACAAAACACGTCTACAATATTCTCGCTCAAATCGTTCGAGAACCTCTCGCTATGGAAATGAGTCAATAGTTTTGTACAAGATCACTGGGCATTCGAGAGTTAATAGCTCGTGAACTGAGCATTACACATGGGCCTGAAAATTTTGCACTCTGCGCCACTCATAAATGTCGATTGTTAACTACATTTAAGACTAATCGAAACACTGTGTGCTACTGAAAATGGAATTGTATGATAAGATTTTATGATGTCAAAAGTTAAATTTCTCCGTAAGAGTGCAGTTCTCGACTTCAAAATGAAGCACCACATCTGAGCGCTGTGAGGCATTGGCACACTGAATTTAATCGTGCACCCGTTTCTGATGAGATTCGTGAAGGTTCAACTGTGGTCACTGAGGAAAATGTTCCACCTAAGCCCCTCCCAAGGCTCTCCACCACAAACGGTGTTAGGCTCTTCTCATCCAGTCACCACCAGCGAACTTCTTCAAATCATCCATCCATGTGACTGGAGGGCGTACCGCATTGCGCTCTTCGGTGGTTCGTCTCTAGATAGTTTCTCTAGTAATCATTTAAAGCCCGAGAAATTACTGACCTCATTATCTATTATTGTACATTTTTGAAAGCAGACCTTTCTCAAGACCTTCACATACGATATCAACAACTAACGTATATTCTGTTCCAATCCAACTCGTTCATAATGTAAACAAACATGGCGGCCTGACATAACTGACATGGCCGTAATGAAATATCTCAAGATTTAGCTTTAAATCTAGGGCAGTCTCGATGAATCAAATTATGGATATGTAAACAATTATCTTTCTTTTTTAATCGGTAGAAACTCAGTGGTACAGGCCTAGGATTTGAACTCAAAATCACACGAATGTGAGTCGAGTATAGACAACGCTAAGCAACCACCGCTCTGAAAAAAAAAATGTCACTAGCTTGCTGGTGCGGGGTAAACATCGCGAGGAACCCAGCATGGTCCAGAAAATCGGACTGGGCCCGCGTGTACGTGATTTATTAGGGGAGGCCTGTGGCCTGCAGTGCGACATTGAAGGCTGATACAAGTAAACAATTATCACCTCATTATTTACTTTAAGGTCGTGTTAGTTACATCAGGCTACTCTGTTGGTTTATATTTTGGACAAATTGGATTGGAGCGGAATTATAAATCCAAGATTCCTGTTTAATTTCCGGTAATCAGCATTACGTATACGTCCAAATGTGTACGTATGTTAGCGCCATCTTACAGCAGCACGTCAGCAACTGTTAAATTATTCCGGCCGCGAACCTTACACGGAGGAACTTTTGCTTACCAAATTTAAAATATTTAAAGTACGGGCTCACGTCTCCAGCATTAAACGCAAGAAATCCGCTTGTTGGTTGGAATTTTGCGGCGTCTAGCGGATTTGGTTGAAGTTAAGAACTAATGTTACGCGCTATATTTAACTTTTCTTCACGATTATACCAAAATAAGAAAGAAAACAGCTTGGGACGAACATTCTCACATATTATACCAATACAATAAATATCTTAAATTTTATAGAAGTATTATTATTTTATATTTAGAAACTTTTTCCAAATCCAGTCCTAAAACCGTTAAAGCAAGGACGCAAATGCGGGGGCGTGACATTGTATTTTTTTTTAGAATGTAAATAGAAGCCTTTACTACCACGTTTGAGACTAGATTCATATGGCGACGGTGACCATTTACCACCAAGTGGATTGTCTGCTCATCTTCCACCTTCTTTTTATAAAAAAATATAAAGATTATGACTTATTTCTTTTTTTTATCTAGTTTTCCGAAATAATTTCTCAACCTCACCACTGAAGACGGAATCGCGATATTTTCTTTCTTGTTTGGTAATGTTTTATAAGTTGTTGGCAGTTGCGTGATTTTAAATAGTCGTTTAATGGACCGTTCGCTCGTCCGCTACTTCCTTACTTATCTGGAACTAGATTACTACTATTTCCCGGCTTTATCAATGCAGCCTACGCGTAAATATTTTCTTATAAATAAATCAGAACAACTTTCTCGTAAATAGTTGACATTTGAATTCAATTAAGTGATTTCAATTGAAGGGTTAGTGCGCACGCATCAAGCTCGACTGGACCGTGCCGACCGCGAAGCAAATATATGGGTCCCACTTTGACTGGCTAAGCCTGACCCGACATCTCCTTTGAGACGCCGCTCGAGGCACCGAAAATATATTCTCAAAGGAGGAAATCTTACTACGGATCACTGACTCGAAAAATTGTTGAAACACGAAATTAAAACTTATGCCAATATTTTTTTAATACTTGTAACCCAATCTTATTTTCGCTCATATCGTTGCTGGCTTGTGATTATAGTGTCTAAAATATTTTTTTAAATTACAACATAACAGTAAAATAGATTTCCTATACACGCAATGTGAGGGATTTATTCATTTACCTATAGGTGATTTAGGATATTTGAGTAGTGGAGACTTAATGTCATGTATCTTCTCGTACGTGGAAATAAATAGGGCCGTAATCAACACGTATGCTGACTTAACTAGGGCGCGAGGACTACTGAACACCGGGCGACATTGCACCACCGCAAGTCGCAAGCACAAGCCGGTGAAGTCATTTCGCCGTGTACTCTGACCTACAATTGATTTACTTACAATATGTTATTTATTTATTTTCAAGGAAGGTTGACATACAATTCAAATATACATTTAGGTATAACAACGAATTTATATATATCTCAATACGTAATAAAACATGTTAGGTAAGATTATGTTTTTTTTTTATATTCTTCCGTTAGTTTTTTAGCAGATAGTTTATACAAGGCATAAAGTTAAACAATCGATGTATACACGTAGCTTTATTTCATGTAAATACAATTTTATATTGATTATTGGAATGTCAGTTTCACAAGCAGATTGGTTTCCATTTGCTAATCCGGTAGGCTGTATATATTGTGTGCTAATACCAATGAAATGATTTTCCCATTACATTTAATAGTCACTTTTGTTTATCAAATCGGTTTAACTCGTAAATACAGTTTGAAGTTGACCTACGAGTAGTTGTGTTTTGTATATTTATCTACTTAGTACAATGCAATAATTTATTTATTTTATTATTATTTAATATTATTTATTATTTAATAATATTCTGCCTTCCTGAGAAGAAAAGATATTAATAACATTTTTACGAAATCATAAGCAACATTATATTTGAAAATTAAAAATAAACACAGAGAATAAACAATGGTTATTCATCTCTTTTTATCCAAAGCCACAAGTTTCCAATTTATTCACAGAAAAAAGGCGGCTGACGAGCATACAGTCCACCTGATGGTAAGTGGATATTGTCGTCTATAGACATCTGCGATACATGCCAACATCAGTCCAGAATGACGAAAACATTCGCACGGCCGCGGATACACTGGCTACCTTCGGAGAATTAGGAATGGATTTGGAAGAAGGATTGGGAAAATGGGGAGGGATAGGATAAGATGGGATGGGAATGGGCTCTGGCATATCTCACTCACATTCGAAACACGTACGTACATTGAGGAAATACGATAAAGTAGGAAATGAAATACATTTCAATGTGAGAGAGGGGAACGAGGCCCGTCGAGTGCGCCCAGCGGCTGTTGGATTGCAGCGTCCAGTTGTAATATAATGATTACCACATAATTAAGAACTACGTCATACTGACACATGCTTAATGTGATAAAGTATTAATTAAAAGGAGCAATTTATTGTTATTTAATCTTGAATCTATGTATTTCTGTTTTTTTAAGAGAATAAATATAAATAAAACAAATATACAGCAGACTTATAGATCCGAATTTAAATAATCATCACACAGCTCGAGTTCAGTACTCAACGCCCGGGTGCTCGACGCGGCCTTTAATTTGTCCGTGCTCAGTTTTAAAGCAAGCAAAAAGGTTAACATGATAAAGGAAACATTACTCTCATTATGTTGCCTCGCCTTTGAGGAACGTTTTTGTTCCAACCTTATTTCAACCGGGACGCAATAACTCCTATGATTTTTATTACATTTGATTTCAAATGAAGAACCTTTCACCATATTTTGTGAAGGACATGCACTGTTACGTCAGCCATCGACCTTTATTTTGATATGGTTTATTTTAAGCGTACCACCCAAAGAGAACACCTCCTATACCCTATTGTACAAGGCCTCTTATTGTACTTTATGCAACATGTGTCGGTGTACAATAAAGAGTTTATCCATCTATCTATCTACTTATTCCTATGATATTAGACGACTATTTCTGCAAACATGACTGTCCGCCTAAAAGACCTATGTGGTAAGACGTTTCGCGGCTACATTAGTTGGCCGAAATTTGGGTCCAAAAATTATCGGCATCAATTTACATGGTTATAATTATAGTTTTGCATTTAGTGAGCCTTAGATCAGCTTCAAAAGAGTACTACCTTAGCAATCGCTGCGAAAGAATTACTTAAATTGAATGAATAAAATAAACATAGAAGTCTTTATTATTACTTGATGTGATTTAAAAGACTTCTATGTTCCTTCTTCTTTTGGTATCATCTCCTAACGGAGGTTGGCGGTCAGCATGACTATTGTCACGCGATAGACTGCTGCTTGGCGCAATGACCTGGTGCCCATCCCGAACCATTCTCTAAGATTTCTGAGCCAAGATGTCAGTCTTTTGCCAGGTTTACAGAGACCGTAAATCTTACCCTTATTAATTGCAGAAGATGGTATCTGCATGACATCATCTATGTTTATTTTCTTCATTTTAGTGCATTTTATAAAGGCTTGTTTTTAAAAGGATTTTTACGTTTTATTTATTCACTATTTTTTAATGTTCTAAGTTGCAGACGACATCTATCTCACCGAACCAGACGGTCAAGCTTCATCACTTATCAAGTATATTTATCTTAAATGATATACGGTATCGAGTATATCAAGTACCACTAGGTATAGTCAGACGTCATCAAAATTGCGAACCCATCAAAACGAACACATATACGTTTTCTGTTCGCCTTCTTCGCTGCAGTATCAAGTCAAGGTCATGTCATGACACTGGGGCGTTGTCATTACAATTACGAGCCCGACACGACGTCTTCTGTTCGCCGTTGAAGAGTTCCACAGTGTGCTGGCTTTCCTATATGCAGCATCAGATTAAAGTCATCAGATTATTGTATTATCATCGGTTTTAGTTAAAATTAGTTAAAAAGTGGGTTAAAATCGACTTACAGAATTTGACCTAAACAAAGAACAGACTAACTAACAACAAACAAACGAACAAACTAATAACAAAAATAAATAGGAGCATGTAAAAATTGAGCAATTTGAGCAAAAAGCAAAATTGGCCAGTGTTTGCTTTTGTTTTATGGAGATATTAGAGTAAGTACTCTTTACAATTCGTTCTTTTTAACAACTTTCCCTTGGTAATCCTTTAAAATACTTTTGTAGAGACACAGTGTCGACACGGTGTCGAATGCTAGATACAGTGTTTTGATAATTCAGCAGTAGAGGCTAAGCGGCACCGTACCGCCCCTGCTACCTTCAGTCGTCTCTTGCTAACCAACCTATCCCATTCCTATCCTATTCCTCCCCATTTTCCCAACTCTTTCTCCAAATCCATTTCTATATCTCCAAAGGTAGGCAGCGCATCCGGGGGCGTGCCAACGTTTGTCATTTTGAACTAATGTTGGCATGTATCGCGGATGTCTATGGGCGACAGTATCCATTTACCATCAGGTGGACTGTATGCTCATCTGCCGCCTTCGTACATAAAATAAAATCTGTGTAACCGTTATTTATGTAAAATAAAGTATTTAGGGCTTTTATTAAGTGTCTCAATTAAATATACAAACACGCAAACTAAATCAAAGACAATTAACTAAGAACAGCCCTGAACTTTCGTTTTATATTTCTAAACTGTCCTAATATACTGTCTCATTGTTTGTTCAATAATTTGAACCTGGCGCAGGGATTATAATTTAGCGGACTTGGCCTGGTGCCGGTTGGCACGGGATCCACTAATGTATTGAATCCAAACATCTACCATGAAATTTTAGTGCTATAGTTATTTTTTTTCGTGGTATTGGTTGCTGGACTAGCTCATTGATGAACAAAATCTGAGACGAGAGTGACTATATCTAAAGTTATCTATATACTATATTTGAAGTGACTATATCTGTCTTAGCATATAACCAATGAAATATTCCTAATGGTAAACTGAATGAGACCTATAACTGAATGGTAAACTAGTCTTCAAATGGACATCACGTACCTTGAAACATAGTATGAAACGCTATTGATCATGGCAATAGTATTCTATTGCACTGTAAGGCCATCAGTGCACCTCGTGTTACAGATGTCCATGGGCAGCTGTTACCACTTACCATCTCGTTGTCCGCGCATCCGTTTGCCACCTAATAAAATAAAGTTAATGCTAAATTATGTCCAAGTACATTATTTTGAACGGAACACGAAGAAATTCATATAAGCGTATAAACGTAATTTGTTCAATGCATCCAGGGTGTAGTTTGTAGGAATATAAAGCACCTACACGCGCCATTACTTGACAAGAGAAGTGGCTTCTATTTGATACATGGGAGGATCTACTGCACCGTTCATACGGAGACGTTGATTGATAATGTTCTTGTTTCGCTCTTGTTATTCGGATTAGCGAAGAAAGTATATGTAAATACTCATACGAAAAGGAATACAACAACATTTTATAAGTTTGCAATTTTATATTATGAATCAGGTCTAAAGCGTGTTCCACGAACTGACTGATATACCCTTTTTATCATATCCCAAGCAAAAGTAGACTGTTGATGCCCATTACAGGAAGGTTATTTGCTTGCTTGTTAACTTTCAACAGAAAAAGGACTCAAAAATGGATGTTAAAGTTTGTCTGTGGCTAAGGGATGGTCGATATTTTTATTCATCAATCGATTATATAGTAGTGAGTCCACTAAATCCGTACTGCGCTGTGTGGTGAAGTATCGCCCGTTACACCTTCAAGATTAGTCGCGAAGGCCTGTATCTCCCCTACTTTATAAGCTGATTTTTAATTTCAGCGTGGAATATCCTTTACAATTTTTGCGTGTGTTTTTAATTTGTCATTTTGCTTTTATATCGTTAAACTACATATTTATTCTCACAACAATATTGAAAATTGAGTGCGCCCCGAGCCAATTCTCGCTGAGTGTTTGCTCAAAACCATTTTAATTATGTTCTGTGTGATTCTGTTTGAATTCTCGTTGTTAATCAAGGTCGCTGCTTTGTTAATGAGTGTACTTTGGTGCGAAGATAAATTATGTATAACTGTGTGACATGTCGGCCTGCGCACAGAATTGTAATTAAACAGGAAAATTGTTTTTGAATTTTTAATTTGTGCCGTTATGATTACTGTGGAACGGTTCCAAATGAGTTTCTTGTAATATAGACTCTTGAAATAAGACAATACAGTGTCTGATTACGTAAGTATTTGACAACTGCTAATAAAGTTCGAGAATTTTGCAATGCAATCGATGTGAAATCGACGAAAGGAAGGTTTAATCAATATATACACTTAACGTAACAAGCCCTTTTTTCGTCCATTGCTGCACATGACCCGCCTTATGCACATTGTTTTGTGCATATGGCCCTAAAAGATAAACTAGCCAAGCATGTTGGCGAATCCACGCTTTTAGAGGTGGTATAATTTCTCAGAGGCTTAATTACGACACTCAAAGGAAGAACTGGGATGGTCTATTTTAAAACACGGTCATGCCATATGGTTGAGATTTTTCAAGATACGTTTGAGATATTTGACAATGGGGATCACATTCCGATTCTGACCGAGGTTGTGCCAACGGTTTTCTATGTTGAAATGTATCGTAGATGTCCATCGGCGACTGTCAATTCTTCTGCCATATTTTTTTTTTTAAAATATACATAGAAATTTATTCCTTTGCTCTTTCATATACGTTTAGAGGTATGGGCGTCTTTTTCCTAACACCACACAGTACGGATCCTGACGATGACCACAACCATAAATTATGCACAATATCGGGTCGATCAAAACGAACTGTTCCACTCAGAAATTATAAATTCATTTGCCGACGGTTCGGAAATGACATTTGGTTAATCGCTGATAAATAAGCTCTTGTTGGAACTCGAAATTCGTTTGTGAACTTGGTATGTTATTTAGTTAATTGAATTGTGTGGATAACCTATAATCCACAAATCCCACTGTAAATTGTAATGAACTGCCTTAGTTAGTATTGTTTGTACTGTTACATAAACAGTTATGGTACAAACAGTTACCGTGTTTCATTGTTTGTATTGCAGCTACATGTTTCATCTGGATATAATAATAGAATTAATATCACTTAGCAGAATGGATGATATGACTATGAATGGACGGTACATCTCACCCCTTCGGTTTTATTTTCATAAAGAGTCATTACATGAAAAACTATCTGAAATATGTATTTCAATAGTTTTTGTATAATTTAGAAGTTCAATCGTCCGGTGTCTACTGCAATCGAGGACTAAGTTTTGTTTCATAAGCCACATTCAAGGTCACCGACATCAGTAATGTAAGAAGACTTGCAGTTGTTGGAATCTACCAGGAGGACATCATCATCGTTTTCTATTTGGAAAGACAAAACTTGGCGACTTGAATGACAAGATCCTACGATACTTCTCCTGTGTCTACCACCATAGACGCGATTTATGTTGCAGAAATACTTATTTTAATTTTATTACTTTGTTTTATCGTCTTTATTACCGCTATATTTCTACAGACTAATCCCTTCCAGATCATTCGAGGGTCACTTGGCCGGAGCTTAAAATCAGCGCTGTCTCTTGTTTTGTAGATACACAACGACATCAGATTAACTTTTGTTGGTGTTTAAATGTTTATTTTTTGTATTGTTTACAAATAAATATTTTTTACCCTTTTTTTTTTCCATAACAGTTCTACAACTATAACCGTGTAAATAGGAGCGTGTAGTCATAATTTAAGAACAATGCAATGTCATCGCGAATTCACAAAATAAGTCTTTGATGGAAACGGCAAACAAAGCGGCCGAGACCGAAACCAAGACAACAGCGCCTTCATAATCTTCCCGAGTAATTGTTTATTTTTGGCAATAAACGGTCGCAGTTGAAACATTAATTCGCGGCTATACACAAACAGCTCGTAAAGTAACGCGGGTGAATTATAGCGGGACAGGTAAATCGTGTTAACGAGTTTAGCCGGGCTCTGTACCCGATAAATAACCACTGATAAAGCGTAATGTCGCCAGCGCCGCCGACGGGCTTTGTTCCGAAATAAATCGGCGGAAAATTGAAGGTATCTAGTTATGTAAATTAACGGGGAAATGTTTTCTTGCGCGGACGGCGATAAAAGATGGACAGGAGCACGGCGAACTTTGGCCTCCTAGAGCTGTGATAATGACGGGTAATATGAATGTAAATAAAATATGTTTCTTTCATCTGAGTTTTGCGGCGCTCCGCACTGTCGGTAAAACTACTCGTATTATGGTGTCGGTAAAACAGTGTGGGCGTCAAGTGAAGAGAATCGTTCTGTAGGTAGACAAAATTGTAGGTAGACATAAATAATAGATTTTAAAGAAAGGATTGAAGATTAAACATTATATGTCGTTTCTTTGAATATCAAAGCAACACCAAATAAGTTTGTTTCACTCCACAATCCTTTATATGAATTTAGGTGCACCAAAGGATGGAATGGGAAAAGGTAGATGAGTCTTTGAATGAAGACCACATATCGGAAAACGTAATGCAGAAATCTTTCCGGCCAAGTAGATGGACGAGTTCAAGTAAGTCGCTGGTGCACCACACCGTTTTCCGTTCTCGCGTTCTTGTAGTTTCACCACCGCGGCGGGTAGCTGGATGATCAGAACGGTAGACCGTATGTGATGGCGAGTCTTGAAAGAGGCAGCAAAAAGACTTTGATTGATGGCATGTAAAAAATTACACGTAATATCAGTTAATAAACAAAAAAATATTTTTTAAATTTATGTTTAATTTTTGATTTTCTAAATGAGAAAAGCAAAAAGGAGCTGCAATTAAAAATACTTAACTCTTCATATCAATTAACTGATGTAGGTACCGAATCAGTCCGAATTATTTAATGGCTTCAGACTTTGGGAATAATCTGATACACGCGTGAGTGAATGGACCAAGGGCTTTATTTTTTCATTTACATGAAATAACAAAGATGTTTCCACCTATTTTTTTAATCCCTGAAACTATATCCCATAAAAACAAGCTTACCACTTACCACTGTGATCGAATATTGTTTTCGTATTTTTTTTTTGTTAACAGACTAAACACAAATATCGAAACGATTTGCTCAGCTGTTATTGGTCAAACAGAAATATTGTTATTCTTCTGACAAAGTAAACCAACAAACAGTAAATACAGTCGAAACAACAAGGGTAAGCACACAATGGTTTAGCCTTGTTTTGAATTTGGGACAAGCTGCGGTACAAGTTGGAAAAATTTGGCAGCACTTGCGCTTGTATTATAGAATACTAATTAGTACATCCGCTGAAAAATTGTCTGTGACATGAAAAAAAAAAAAACCAATGGCAGCCGCAAGTCGAAAGGGAGATTTCGATATTATCCGTAAGTTTTGGAAAAAATGGAACTTTTCGTATTATATCCAACCACAAATGATATCATGATACTATATACCGAACGGTAGTGATGATAATAATATAGACCCCCGTGTGTCTTAAATAACTGTAGAAATGGGTGGACCAGAGAACTCGAATAGCCAGGCGGCGTTTTAAGGTATTTAAACCCTCTGACGACTACAACGGGCAGCTTATATGCCCTTTAGACTTTATAGGGCTAATACTGATTGATCGATGCGTTATAATTTCCCAAGTATATGTAACTTATTATCCTTGGGATTGAAATTTTTCGACTTTTGTAACACGAAAGTAAGTCAAACAACTTTGACCTTCAAACGCAAAGGTCACAAAACGTTCCCTATTAAATTTGATTTAGGCAAGAATCAATGTAAATTTAAGCAAGATTAATCTGTACCGACGTTGATATGGCATATGGAAGCCGAGGGTTGTCCCAAATTAATTGCTTTAAAGTGAATTAAACAGATAAAATCTTCAACGAACGCCA
Source organism: Sesia apiformis (assembly GCA_914767545.1). Classification (NCBI taxonomy): domain Eukaryota; kingdom Metazoa; phylum Arthropoda; class Insecta; order Lepidoptera; family Sesiidae; genus Sesia; species Sesia apiformis. The sequence continues at coordinate 21,627,548 of OU611952.1, forward strand.
TCTTAATTTATAGTCTTATGTCACTAATTGAAAGTAGTAGAGTATCTTAATATATTCAGACTCTCAGACAAATACAAATAAATACCTAAGTGTAGATATGATTGTTATAAAAATACTTGAAATATACCACATTTCCATTAAATCCTATTCCCTAATGCATGTACGTGTTTCGGTAGTGAATGAGATATAGCACAGCCCACTCCATCCTATCCTATCCCTCCCTATTTACCCAACGCCTTCTCCAAATCATCTCCTACATCTGAAAAGGTAGGCAGCTTATTCGGGGGCGTGCCAACTTTTGTCATTCGGTACTGATGTTGGCACGTATCGCGGATGTCTATGGGCGACAGTATCCATTACCACCAGGTGGACTGTATACTCGTCCGCCGACTTCTTAGTGCGAGCCGATAAAAAAAAGATATGATTTTTTACATACACTTTTTTAATTGTTTGATAAATTCTTTATACATATTTGCTAAATACCGTATCTGTAACCAAGCCTTTTATCGTTTACTGCTGTAAATGGATCTCTTAGTGTAAATTGTCTTCCATCATGAATTTTCAATAACTTTAATAAGTTTTCAATAAGTCAATCAAACATCTTCAGTCATCATTTACTGATTTAACGAAGGCTTGTATTTAGACGAGCAACAAGAATGTACTAAATGAGTGGGCAATCATGATTATTCATAATCTAGAAAACAAACTACTTTTCTGATAATTGAGCTAAATATATTTACCAATTTAAACAGGTCTCAACGCGTATGTTTACCTTATTTACTTTACTCGACGTTGCGCGGTTGGGTTGTACCAACCATGGTCACGAGGTGACTAAATAGGGGGTTCAAACGCAGAAATATGTGTGAAATACTAAATAATTCAGAATGACTAAGATTGTTATTACGAAATCTACGGAGACCCAACTCCTTTTACCTTATCGTCGCCAGAAAACCTATACCTAACGAATCTTAAAATTTACTGCCATCGCTTCTGTTGCTTATTTAATTACTTCTGCTTAACAAACCTTAAAAATAATTATAAAAAAATAAGAAGTGGATTCAACTTTTCAACTTCAATAACATTCAACTTCCTTCCCAAAAAGTAATGGAACTTCCAATTTTCTTTGAAAGAATTGTATTACGTTACACATTTGACCCAAGCCCCATTCGAATCAGGAAACCGAAATATGAAATATGTAACTTCTCCAACAGTTTCCTTTCCCGAGACTTCTTCAATGGCTTCTTCAATTGTAAGAATATTTGCCTCAGGAAACAACAATGTATCGAATAAATTGGAGAAGACAACTCCCAGAAAGTAAAATACATTTGTTACTATTACATAAGCTTTCGGTAAAGTCTTTTCTGCTTATCGAAGTCTTTTAACATTATAAAGTTTGAAGGTAAAATAGAAATTGTTTGTCTCAAGAGATGTGAAAATACCAATTTTGTTATTTTATGTACCTATGTTTTAAGTATAAGTTCTAGACCTTTTCCAGGCCAATGTTTGTGCCTTGTGCCACCACGAGCCCCGAGAAACTATATCACCTCTAAAAGAGTGGACCTCTAAAAATGGCCAGCTTGGCGTTTTAGGGCTATTTAAGGCTCCTGCATGAGAGATGTTCTCATGTAGGAGACAATCTGCATAAGGTGGCTTATGTCCAGCAGTAAATACTGAAAGGGCTGGCTGCAATTCATTGCAGACATAAGTTGTAGCCCTTTACTAGCTCTACGTTGTCAGCAATTTGCGGTATAGCGTCACCGTCCACACTGTCTTCGCCAGTTTCTCCCGCGCGCCTCACCAGATGCATACTTTTAATTAATCCTTGCCTTAATTTAATAAAGTAGTATGGAGGGCAATTGAAGTTATTTTAGGCAACCTTCTGAACCATCCAAGCACCTCCACAATTATTGTACCTTTTTTATCGATAATGCAAATTATTTATTTGTATATTCATTCGTATAACTCGTCGCCTTTTATATCCAATTTCATCAACAACAGAAAATTTGACTCGCACTGAAGCTTTTACATTTTAGGGTATATTTATTTTAAGTGATAGGTTAGTATCTACCTACAGCTCTATTTCGGCACAGCTCAGTGTTTCACTGAGGACGTCTTCAGACTACATGTACTCCTATTTACGCTTTGACATTTATTATATACATATATGTACTTAATTACTTTATTCTGCAATATGTCAATCCCTTACTTCATTTTTACCATGTATTTTAATTTTTATTTCACGGTTTATCTTCTATACTCTGTTCGCGTTAAGAATGCAGTGACTCTGATTATTTTACCTCGACTACTATCTGTTCGCGTTAAGAATGCAGTGACTCTGATTATTTTACCTCGACTACTATCTGTTCGCGTTAAGAATGCAGTGACTCTGATTATTTTACCTCGACTACTATCTGTTCGCGTTAAGAATGCAGTGACTCTGATTATTTTACCTCGACTACTATCTGTTCGCGTTAAGAACGCAGTGACTCGTCACTCAGTACAGTGTTAATTTTTTTAGTAGTCGAGGTAAAATAATCAGAGTCACTGCATTCTTAACGCGAACAGAGTATAGTTATTTTTTAAGTTATATTTATAACTGTATAATTTTCTGACACGAATTAAATACTCCATTGATACATAAGTAGTGTGTGTATTGCGTCCGCCCTGGACTAATTCTTTGAAAAGTGACTTTCTATTTAGATTCCTGTATCTATTTTACAGCATCCATTATACCCTTTTGCAACAATTGTCCACAACACACGTTGAAGTCTGTAGAACAATTATCTTCTAACAAAGGCGTACAGTCTTAAAGTCTCGTACAGAGTACATTTAATTACACAAGAGGGTAGTTAGAAGTCAAAGTGCAAGAACAAAATTGTGTGTGGCGGAATCACGACTCGTACCACAAATTTAACTACACTACTATAATTTTTCTTTTGTAATTTATACACAATTTCTTAAATAATAAATGTCATTCAATGAAGCATTCATAGAAGTAAATGCAGATATAAAATAAATTCTTCAAACTAACACACGTAACTGTCTATATACAAGTTAAACTCTTAAAAATGCCGAGTGTATTTTTTTTCGTACGCAAAGATAAGATTGTCAGCTGCTACCTTGCGTCCATTTACTCGTATTCCAGTTTACAAAGTCAGCTAAAATGTTCAGATAATACAGGGACAAAGCCCCATTATGCTCCTAAACAATAAGACCGAGTCTAAGCCCAAATGGATTTCTTTCAACTTTACAACTTCGCTAATTGCCATCTTTGTTCGTCCCACGTTAATGTAATTTAAGATGTCCCTGCTTTTCTCGAGTCAGTTGTTGGACATCGCTCGTGGCTCGCGTGATTTAGTTATATACAATGATTTTTGTGACTATAATATAAAATCAAATTAATTAATTTATTTTCGAAGAACTTTCTTGAGAGTAGCAATCCCACAAACGCTGGGCACACTCGACTCTCCATGTTTCTATCTCATAGAAGAGTACCGTAAAATTTACCACATTTCCCACTTTATCCTATTCATCCAATGTACAAACGGCAAAATAGATAAGTTTGTATGCAATAGACTTTATTTATAGACTAGAAGCTCCATCAACTGAGTTACGGAAGCTATGAGAGCCATCAGTAAAATTTTGTTACACATTTAGTGCATAAATTAAGATTGTATCTATGTGCGTGTGTTGTTGTACGTAGTGATCAATGTATCAATGTGTATTGTACGTGTTTCATTAGTAAGTGAGATATGCAAGGACCCATTCCCATCGCATCTTATATGGAAGTTAATGTTCTGGAAGAATGCAAATCACAAACTAACAAGACTATTTGTAAGATTAAACTGTACAGGAACTTTAGACTGTGATTGTTGGTAACTAAAACAAAAGTTCAGTGTTTTAGAACTTATACGAAGCCGAGGAATTACTTAGGAGGAGTATTGACTTCTTGAAAGTGAAAAGAACAGAAGTAAGGACGTGTTCACATTCGACTTATAACAGACTACAGCTAACAATCTACCGGCATTACCATAATTAAGATTGAACCATTAAAACCATTAAGACATTAAGACCATTAAAATATTGATTTAATTCACAGTTCTCTTACGCCTAATATATTTTTCTTTATTTCTCTTTATCTTATTTATTTCCTTAATTCTTTCTGTATGTTTGCATGTATGTCTGCATGTATGTATATAAACACATTATTTCCTTATTGCACCACATACCTCTATTTCGTCTACTGCCTTCTCCTCAGCACCCAAAGGTTGCCTGGAAGAAAAAGCTTAAGCGATGTCTTCCAGCCGGTTGTACTTCTAATTACTTGTATCTTGTGTTTGCATGTTTTGGTGTACAATAAAGCATATCTATTTATCTTACTATGCAAACAGTTTGCTTGTATCAGCCTATAACTGTTCCATTGCAGGGTGCAGGCCTCCCCTAATAAATCCCTATCGGGCCGGAATCCCCCACGCGTTGCTTAAACGTCGCGTATTCAGCTAACAATAAGTGCTTACTGATGAGCGGCTAATTTAACTAAATTGAGCTAATTTAATTAATTAATAATTGAGCAGCGATATGTGCTCACCGAAACTAGTGAGCCTACGAAATCGCTCACGGTTTGCCTGCTCACAATAAGCCGTAAGCTCATAATATGGCATGGCATAACTTAATATGCTCTAACTTAATAAAAGCCAAGGTCGATTTATTGTAATACTAGCGTGCCGCGTTGCATGCCCGGCAATTTGCACATAATATATAGCCTATGTCCATCTGGAATAATGTACCTTTCAAATGGTGAAAGAATTTTTCAAATAGATGCAGTGATTCCGGAGATTACCCTCCACATACACACAAACTCACAAATTTGCACTCTCTCTTTATTATATTAGTATGATAATAGCATGTTACGTGTCCTTAGCTGTACTGTAGCTACTTTAATATAAGCACACAGCATTACACAACAGACTGAGAACTGTAGCTCTCAGTATGTAGCTGTAGCTGTAGCTGACAGCTGTAGCTGTCAGCTCGTAACGATGGTTGGTGTAACGAAGCCGAAACGTCGACTAAAATAAAAATTTAAGACCCGTTTAATAAAATTTTAGACAACAATTAAATAATTTAATTTAGATTAAAATATTTTATTTTTAACAAACGTATAATGGCACAGGTAATTTAATCATTTCAAGACTAAACCAACAGACAAAGCATTTTATGGGAACTCGAGCAGACTTAAAGCCTGTGAGGTATTTCTCCCTGTAGCATCTAAACAGTACTTACTTGCAAAAGCTGAATTAATGCGGTCAATGGTTAGAGCTTAACAAAGAAGAGATTAATTTCACCACAGTATTTAGGACAAGCTTAATAGGCTTTTCTTTGCTCACGAAACACAGACACGCTTAAAACACAATGTCGTTAGTATTGTTTTACCTGTGACTATATCATCAACAACGTTGAGAACAGATTATATTGTGGAAATGAGTATACAATATTGCACTTGTACGATACAGATTAAAACTAATTGTCTATGGCTCAATTTGATTTTGTGCCAACACTAAACTTTTTATTATTCTTGTCTATGGTAAGCTTGTACGGTGTGCGTTGCCACCGCCTTGTAAATATTTTAAATATAGTCCACTAAGAAACTAAGCAGGAATTTAATTTAATTCAAAATGAAGCAGCATACCTTCTTTCTTCAATGAGAAACATGCAGATAATAATTGAAAGGCTTGTATTTAATTAGACAAGTAGACTGCCTCAAGAGGTCTTTCTGTTATGCTACGATATGGGGTTCTCGATATGGGGTTCTTCAAGAGAGCTGTGAATAGGATTTTGCAAGGGCGGCGGCGCGCCCGCATGCCCCCTGATGTTGCAGGTGTCCATGGGCGACGGTAACACTTACCATCACGTGGGACCGCTTGCTCGTCCGCCCACTAGTCTATAAAAAAAGGCAGCAAATCATGACCAACAAAACAAACTATAGGGGGAGAGTGTATGCTGCATTCCCACAGCTGCTCCAAATCCAATCACTAACGCGACAAATGATATAAATCAAATAATTTTACCTTGTTTCAAATGTTAAGGGAAATAACTAAATAAGCAATAGAAACTGGCAGCAAATTTAAAAGTGGGTTAGTTTTAAGTTCTCTGGTGATTATAAAGATATAAAATTCCAGCGAATCGGAACTCTGTCGACATCGTGTTGACATTCCTAGTGATTGAAAATTGTTTATTTCAATATTTTTTTAATAGTAAAAAGGAGGCAGACGAGCGTACAGTCCACCTGATGGTAAGTGGACACTGTCGTCCATAGACATCCGGGATACATGCCAACATCAGTCCAGAATAACAAACGGATGCGCTGCCTACCCTTGCCTATTAAGGAATGAATTGGAAAAATGGGGAGAGATAGGATGGGATGGGAATGGGCTCTGGCATATCTCACTCACTACCGAAACACGTACGTACATTGGGGAAATATGATAAGATAGGAAATGCAGCACATTTCAAGGTAGTCTTCTGTGAGAGTAACGTGGCCAGTCGAGTTTAATATGAAAGGGCGGAGAACTAAAAATGTCACTATCTTCATTGTATTCCAAATTACAGTGTTTTAATCCTTCGTGTCAGTATCAGTTTTTCTTTTCAAGTTTATGTTTTTATTAATGTTTTTCGCTTGTACTTTTGTAGTGGAAATACATTAATAGATCTTTAAACATTACGTACTTTTCAACTGCATATTTGCAGTTGAAGTTACTTCTTTGTTTTCGTAATTTACTAGCTGTTGCTCGCAACTTTGTCAGCGTGGTCTTCAATTTAATGCGGTAATATAGAAACCTTCGCGGGCGTGTGCACAACAACTCACCAAAGTTTCATCGTAATCGGATGAGTGGTATAGGAACGCATTCGGGCCAAACAAAGAAATATTCATTTATATGTATATATATCTATCTATCTATATATACGATATCTATTTACGATATCTATCTATATATCTATTTACGAGGGGGAGAGTGCACGCTGTAATCCAACAGCCACTGGGCGCATTCGACTGGCCACGTTACCCCTTTCTCACAGAAGACTACCTTGAAATGTACTGCATTTCCCACTTTATCTTATTTCCCTAATGTACGTACGTGTTTCGGTAGTGAGTGAGATGTGCCAGAGCCCATTCCCATCCTATCCCTCCCCATTTCCCCAACCCTTTCTCCAAATTAATTTCTATATCCAAAGGTAGGCAGCGCATCCGGGGGCGTGCCAACGTTGTCATTTTGGACTAATGTTGGCATGTATCACGGATGTCTATGGGTTACAGTATCCACTTACCATCAGGTGGACTGTATGCTCGTCTGCCACCTTCGTCCATAAAAAAAAACTATATACATTTATAGATCTATATATTTATATACATCTATATACATATGCGTAATCTATACATTACAAACTCAAACCCGGGCTGATAAATAATCAGCGTTGCGGTCTGCCTGTTGAAAGCGGCCCCAACATTATGCTGAGTCAAGGACCTCTCTCGTATCCGCTGCACTTTATTCAGTTGTAGATTATGTTAATAATAATTTTCATTGTAATATATATTGTGTTTTGGAATAAACTATATTGTATTCTATTCAAATAATACCAATACAATACAAATTATATTTCTGCCTGTTCATCAACAAAACAAGAACACATCTTCATTGACGAGCTCTCTCGAAGTTAACTCACGGCCTCCCATATGAGCGAGCGGAGGATCTGTTCTCGGGCTATTGCGCACTGCAGAGGTTTCGTCTCTGCCCGCTACCACGGGCAGGTCTCTGGGTGGGCCTCGTCAGGCCCTGGTCAGGTGATCTAACCCACAGGGTGGATTCCGCTTGTGGAAAACCCAGTGAGCGACCTGCGCGGGCGACGACTCACTCGATCCGGTACAGTGCTCTACATAGGAACTCGAAGAATGTAGTTTGTTATAACATTTTCCTATAACCTTTATCGTCGACAGGACCTGTGAACACTACATTGGTACTCTAAAACTAATATAACTCAAGTGAACATGCGAGGACGGGTCTTGTCAGACAACATCGCAGTACATAAAACAAAAAGTAATTTGTCTTCGTACAAGTATATTAGTTTTGGTTGAATAGCCCGGCAGCGATGACTATTATTATACCCTACAGCCAAAAATCTGTCACGTCTACCTATTTAAAGACTGCCAGAATGACAAAATTTGACAGAAATCTAGCTAATGTTACAATCGTTCCATTGGCCATTGACCGTGTATTGTCGGTCAGCTTTCGAAGAGGCCTTTGATCACCACATTGTTTGTGTATGAGAGACGTATGGTCTATAAAGGGCACGCTGGCCAAGCGGATTGGTGAGTACACTCTTTTAGAGATTAGGCGGTGTAATTCCTCAGATCTTGTGGTAGCGACACACAGGGGAACAGATGACGTTGTGCTGTTCTAAATACACACGACTACGGCCAGTATTTATATCGTTTATTGGTAATTCTTAACAGCGCTACGTTAGCCTACCATTTGTCTTATATGCTGAACATTTATACACCGAGTTTAATATACAGCACTTGGTGAGACAGCGATGAAATGGCAATCTGTCACAGATGTCAGCATACAAGTCAAATACTTGTATGTAAGCTTAGTTTCATACGAGTGGAAATGATTCGAAGAAATTCAAATATACAAGACCTGTTTCTATTAGTGCCTATTTGCGAAAGGCCTTTTTTTGTAAAAAATGTTTCATGAAGTTCGCTTCTTCATAATGGTAAGTGAAAAACTAAATTATTGCGCGGAAGCGATTTAATTCGCCAAATATGTAAAGGGCAGTAATATGTATATACAATATAATAAAATATTATTAATAAGTATTATTTATAACATATTAGGTAGTATGATAAGGTTGTGCCCTTTTTATAGTGAAAATAATAAAGACTTTTTCGTGTTACATAAATATTTATTGAACTGAATATTATCCATTTAATACGACTATCTTTCGACACTTTTCTGGCAGAGCCACTATCCCATCGCTATAAAATTTCTGGGGATTTCTGAGCGAAAAATTGATTTAAATGATTTATACAGGCTCCTCTTGAATGTAACTTTACTCAATTTAGAGAATTTTGTAAAAAACGGAATAAATGATAATCCGAAGTTGCTACGTCTGGACTGTGTGGAAGATGCATTAAAACTTCCCAGTCATGGTCCATTCACTTCTGTTTAGTCATCAAAGATGTATGCAGTCGAGCGTTGTCGTGATTGAAAACTACACCTTTTCTGTTCATTATTTCTTGGCGTTTTTCTTCAAGTGCTTGTTTCAGTTTTACTAATTGCTGTACCTAGACATCAGAATTAATCGTTTGGCCATGTGGCAAAAGCTCGTAATACACAATGCCTTTCAAGTCCCACCGTACACATAACAAAGTCATAACATGAATTTGTTTGGAGTGAGGCCTGGCTATTGTGATGGCCAGGCAGTGATAATCGCAACTATTTGTGATGGCTCACCTCGCTTAGGCCAAGATCGTTTTCGTACATTGTTATTGTAGATAATCCATTTTTCATCGCCTGCGACCAATCTTTTGAGAAATGGATCGATTTCGTTTCGTTTTAGCAACATATCGCATATGGAAATCCTATTCACCAAGTTACTGTCATTTAAATCACACGGCACCCAAACATCTGGATTTTTCACAAAATTCAGTTTATGCAGACGATCCAAAACTGTGGAGTGGTAAATACTAAGCTCTTCAGCAATTTGATGACTGCTTATGTGTCGATCTGCTCCAATTTTTTTAGTGATAACACCAACATTTACCTTAATAGGACGACCACAGTGAGGAACATCATTCACATCAAAATTACCAGACCTGAATAGACTAAACCTTTTTTTGCAGTAGTTTTAGATAAAGTATGGTATATTCTCCGTAAACACCATAAATCTCTTTTCGAGCACTGTCCTCGAAAAACAGTTGTAAAGCATATCTAATTTTCTCCTTCCATTTTATTACTATTTTAAAATTGATAAAAAATATGAAAGATGTAACTTTTAACTAGTAATTACAATTTGCCGCCATTACAAAAAAAGTCAGCTGTCAAACATTATATCACTTTCCCGCCAGTGATCAGTGTTGACAGAAATATAGCACGCTGAATTCATACGTTCAAAAAGGTCGCGAACTTTTCCAACTGCCTATTATACATAAACCAAATTGTATATGCATTCTTATTTCTATTTAAACGTTTAATTAGTGTTCAATATATCATTATCTCCACTACTAGATAGATGACTCGCACGAAGTCTTGCCGAAGGTGTGCCCACACTGGTCTCCTGGTATATGGCCTCTATTCCAGCACCTATCAAACTGTGAAATATCTTATCAGCTTAAAAAATAAAATGCATTTTAAAACCGTGAAATATCTAGTTCAATCGTTCGCTCAAACAGCCATTAAGACCAACCATTCATAACATACAATCTTAATGGATCTCTCCCAGCGTGATTTAAAAGGCGTAGATAGGCATAATTACTTGAAATGCAATTGCTAACAAGTGTTAGAACCATAACTCACGCTGCCGGCTAAAAATGACATTAGGTGCGAAGCGCTAATGGCGCATTCAGAAGTGTTTAGTAGAAGGGCGAGCGGCTGCCGCAATCTGAACAATTTATCTTAGGTTATAGAGACTCATAAATTAGAGAGATGATTGCGGACACACGAATATCTACTAAATGAATGTTTTTGTACATTTTAATAAGGCTGTAAATTGCCAGCTGTAGGGTACTTAAACAATTTCGCGAAGTCATAATAAACAAATGGACAGACATTATTAGTGTGGTTATCCACCACACTAACAGTCGATTTCGAGTTTTAATTGGCAAAACCTACAGCAATAGATGTGGAACATGCAGAGGCGGACTTGAACAACACTTTTTTGCATATAGTTATTTTTTTCATTTAACATTCTACATTAATTATATTTTACAAACTTTGACTGCTCCGTTAGCGTGAATTTAATTGCGTTTATCGCATGGTATTTGGCACAAAAAGAACTATGTTGGTACTTATTTTATATTAAGTCCCTTCCGAAGCAAACAGACTAAAGAACAATGTCACTTGAATGGTATATCGAGAAATATTCCGAAATATTAATGATTAAAAAAATGATACCTTGCATTTAAGCCTCTTGACACAATCTTGAAATATTGTAGAACACATATTAATTACTTGTATTGGAGAATATTTACAGCAAGTTTTAAATTAATAGAACTATTTTTTCATTCAAAATTTTGACACCCTGTTTCACCCTTAGGGGTTTCCCTATTTATTCATTAAAGGCCACCAACAGAGCAGACGTCATGTAAATGAAAGGGTTATATGTAAGAATGTTAATTATATAAATGTCACTCTACTTTGAGGCGACGACAACATGACATAAAAGACATAGGGCTTGCTAAAATAAATGGCCTAATTTTATTTAGACTATCAGCAAACAAGTCAACCTAGGTAATACTTTGTCTCATTACGCGATTTATCGGTGAGAAGTGCCCAAGATTCGTCCCAGCTGTTTTCTGCATAAAGCATAAACGAATCCGTAGCACCCTCAACAGCTTCCAGAGAAACATGCAGTATATCTAGCAGTAGTGTACGATTCAGAGCACATCTTATAATACCTTAACCTAGGTGCGTAGCAGAGTAGTTTCTCAGCCATATTGTAGCTATAAGATAAATGCTATAGAAACCGCTTATGTACTGATTCAATGCGTTTAATGTAGATATTGTAGTGAGGGTGCCGTACCCCCAACCGATCAAGACTCTAAACCTAGAGCGAACAATAGCAATGTATAAAATTATTTTAGTACGAAAATCCTAAAAAATTTTAGTATTTCTCAAAAGAAAGCCTAGACATTTAAAAGCTTTTTGAACTATATTTTCGATGTGAACATTAAATCTAGAAGTAGGTACTCCCAATTCACGGACGCGGACTACTTTATTGAGTGGGTTGAATTTCGAAAAGTCTTTAGTGCGTAAAAGTAAACTCAATTGCTCAATTAACAATTACAACCACAGTGCAATTGGATAATAATACTCCTTATTCCTAATCCTTCAAAGGTACGCAGCACATCTATAGAAGTATCAACATTCAACATATTTGCCTGATGTTGGCACGTATGTACTTTAATACGTAATTATTATTCACTTATCTAAAGACTAATTATAAATTTTCAAGTCTCTAACTTATAAAGTTATCCATTATTACCTAGGTTTAGTCTAACTAGTCTAACTTATCCATTCTATTTTTGCCCCTCTTATAAATAAAAAATATTAAAAACGTTTATATACCAAATTTCAAGAACCCCAGTTTTAAAGAAAATTGAGGTTTTTCCTCCATTTTATGTCCCCTTCCGGATATTAGTAAACGCATATTTATACACTCATTTAATTATTTTAAATGAAATCTCTATATGCGAGACATAGCATCTCTAACTCTAACTTACATCTCTACTCTAACTATATCTCTAACTTAAATAGTTTTTGCGATATAGGCATTGTATAAAAAATACCTTATCTCCCCCCCCCCCCTTCCCCCTTTCCCAGTATGATTTCTAGAAATACGTTTGTCATAAAACCTATCCACTGTGTAAATTTGATGTAGGTATCTAACTTCAACGGTTTAGGCTTTTCATACTGACAATGCATTATCTAAGGTAACATTTGTCATGTTGGCATGTATCGTGGATGTCTACCGACGACAGTATCCACTTACCATCAGGTGGACTGTATGCTCGTCTACCGCCATCGTCTATAAAAAAAGAAAGAAAAAACATAATTTGACGTTATGTAATATGACGTTATATTAATAGATAGAAATGTATATTTAGATAACGAGGTAGATTGATTGCGTTATACAATAGATAACGTCAGATTTGGTACAAAGAGCGATGGCCGAAGAATGTTAAGAAGAATACTAAGAAGATAATTTTTAGGAACTCTATTCATGAACCAATTTCAAATACCTAATTATATTTCTTGCAACTCACAAGTGATCAACCTTGTGATGCTTGAGAATAAATATGCGAGCGAAACTTACACGTCAAGGATATATATAGTAGAGCCACCAAAGAGTACGCGCTACCAAAGAGTACGCGGTGCCTCAAATTTGTACTTTTGTTTGTTATATTGGCAACACTATTTAACCAATCAGTGAAGTTTGACTTGTCAAGCTGTTGGACGACAACTTTCTTCGTTAAGGTATTTATTTATAATTTTATATGTAATAATAGATTTTGAATGTATTTGATCTAATTTTTCAACAATTTAAAACACGCTTTGTAAGGTTTGTGATTAATTTGCAACCAACGAATGTTATTAAACTTGTAATTTATGTTCTAAATTTCATTTTTATTGAGAGCTTATGACGCCATTTTAATTATTTTTAAAGAATTTTATGATCTTAGCCCAACACACACATTAGGTAACAGTACGCACCCAAAGAGTGCGCACGCGTACTCTTAGCTTGTATGAAGTAACAATTAACAGGTTGTAATAGTTTTTATGAGTTTATTTTTCTTGATTATTTTACAGGATTGACATCATGGGTAAATATAAAAGAAAATCCGACAGGAAGTTAGTCTTCACTGAGCAAATTCTAAAAGAAGTGAAAGAAAAAATAGCAAGGGGTCAAAGCAAGAGATCTATTGCGGAATCATTAAATATTCCGGAAGCAACATTAAGAAAAAGACTAAAAGCAGACACCGTTCCTGCATCCCTCGGCAGATTTAAGAGCGTGTTTAACACCGATTTAGAAAATTGCTTGGCAGACCATTGCAGGAAATTAGATGCATGTTTCTATGGACTAACAAAGAAAGAATTCGGAAGAATTGCATACGATCTTGCAGAGAAGAATAATCTTGATCATAGATTCAATCGAGAAAAGAAACAAGCCAGTAAACAATGGGTGGAAAATTTTGCGAGAAAACATCAGCTTAGTCTACGCCAGCCAGAAAAAACCAGTTTGGCATGTGCTGCTGGCTTTAACCGTGTCCAAGTACAAAAGAAGAAGAAAAGAAGAAAGAAGAAAGGAATAAAAGTAAGAAAGCAACAAATAAGAAAAATAAAACCGCTAAAAATACTCCACGGTGTTTGAATACAAGTACCTACTGGAAGAGAAATAATTAGATGCCCTCTTTGCCTTGAACAATACGTTGAACCACCCCACGAAGACTGGATCCAGTGTAATAAGTGTGAAGCCTGGTGGCATGATGAGTACACAGACTATAACGGGCTTGGGGCCTTCACTTGTGACAGTTGTCGGGGCTGAAGATCTCACTTCTGTCTCACGCGCACTCTTAGCTTCTATGGAAGGTTTTCACCGCGTACTCTTTGTTACATAGCACCCAAAGAGTGCGCATGGGACAAGTTCTAAGTTTAAGACATTTTTGTATTACCTGAGATTGTTACTTATGTTTTATTTTTTCATAAATGTTCCTAAGGGACCAAAGTTTAATTAAAGTAAGAAGGACAAAATGTAATGTCAAAGTTGATTTTTCTAAAAATAAATGTTTAAAAAGTGCGTACTCATTGGTGGCTCTACCCTATATGGGGTTCTTCAAGAAAGCTGTGAATAGGATTTTACAAGGTCGGCGGCGCGCACGCATACCCCCTGGTGTTGCAGGTTTCCATGGGCGGCGGTAACACTTACCATCACGTGAGACCGCTTGCTAGTCCGCCCTCTTCTCTATAAAAAAAAAAAATATATATAAGGTACTTTTCTTGCGTGTACGCTCGTTGTTACTTTCGACACTAAAACTAAACAGTCTAACACTATAAGGCCACTAAAGGCCTGTTCAGATATAAGCGATATTTAGTGGCTCCCGCGGTAACAATAGGCGATAATTCCTTCGTTCAGACACAGGCGATATTCGCTAACCGTCTCGGGCAGCGATATACCACGTATAGCAAGCGGCGGGCCTAGGCCTAGCTATTAACAGTATCGCTTACCCAAAGGATTATATCATCTGAGCCCAAGAGGTAAATCGCGTGCGTAGGCGATATTTGCTCCCCCTGCCGATATTCACGCGACTGGGAATTCACCGGTGGGATATCGCCTAATCATTATCGCTACCGCAGGCGGCGGCGAATGTCGCTTATATCTGAACAGGCCTTAACATTAATCCTGTATTGATTAACATGAATATTCTCAGCTCATTGAAAGTTGATTTAGGTACGAAAGTGAGATCTAATTAGGTGCCAAGTTCAGTGCCAAATATTATATTAATAAATTACGAACATCAATAATGTTATATTAGAAGATTTGGGAGTTGGAAACTTCTTAATTGCTTGTTACTTTATCGCCAGGAACACAAACTTGCTAAGTCCTAATCTTAATTAATGTTTATTTGGCACTAAAGCTGAAGTGTATTTACGAATGGGATTTACACAGGGATACCTAGTAAAATTGGTTATAATAATTTTGTAGTTAACTTTCCATTGTATTATTTGAATGAATGGATGACAACTTTATTTGCCTCAAATACAGTACTACAATATTTACGAAACACATTTGCATTTACACAAAACATATAATTTACATATTGTATAATACATATAAGTTTTTGTAATAAAATGAAAGAATCAGCGCTGCAGTGTGACGTCAAGAGGTAGTAGCTCCACTCAGTATTTATGCCGAAATAGAAGGCTACGAAACTGGTTTTCAATTTATCCCATTTCCGCAATGTACATACGTGTTTCGGTAATGAGTGAGATATGCCAGAGTCCTATCCCTCCCCATTTTCCCAACCCTTCCTCTCCAAATGTAGGCAGCGCATCAGGGGACATGCCAGATTTTGTCGTTCTGGTGTTGGCCACGACCGGTGACTCTTGAAAGGCCACTAGGGCCACAAGAATGTAGACATTCCGAAAAAAAAAAAGGACTGGTGTTGGCATGTACCGCGGATGTCTATGTACGACAATACTCTCGCCCACTTACCACCAGATGGACTGTGTGCTCGTCTGCCGCTTTTTTTCCTTAAAAAGTGCAGATTTTTCTTCTTTTGTGGCTAACATAACAGATTTCTGACACATTTATTTGGATTCCACCATGACTGTTCTCAAATAACAATGGCTACTAACCCAGCTCGTGGTTCAGCTTAGTTAAATCTTAATCTTGTAGTTGAAAAGCAGTTTTGAGAGGCCTTTCTCACAATCTCGCGGCCATTGTTAAACACGATGTGATCTTGACTCGAGTATTGCGGCACGAATAATGCGCTCTAGACTGACATCGATACTAAACAATTATTATGTGAGGTAGTACATCTTAATTAACGATGCAATTGATAGGATTCCTAACACGTAGGGCACAATACTTTAATTAATTGCCAGATAAAATAATAACCGGTGCTAACGTAATTTCAATATAAGAAATATTGAATTATTTCATATAATGTTTGCCTTGAACATTAAATAAATTGTAGATACATTTAATTAAAAGTGGTATGTAAGAAGATACACAATGAAATAAATAAGATTTAGCGTCTTCAAACAAATAACATCTTCAACAATTTGGGATCAGAATTTTACATACTTCTCTTTTTGTAGGTCACTCATTAAAAATACTATTTTTGCTGGAAAAATGAATATTAAGGTCGTAATCAACTTTGTTATCCCTTAGTCCCGGGAAGAGATGGTGTGGTGCCATTCCAAAGCCATTCTACCACACAGCCAATTATAACGCAGCCCAATCTAATTTCTGAAATACAGACAAATGAAACATACATAATTTTAATACAAAAGCCCAGACTATCGATAACAGGTGTCGATATGTCGACGTCAGTTGCACGCTCGCACGGCACCTGAATAAGTATTGTCAAATTAACGGAATCGAGATCGCGGTCGCACGGGATCCAATATCGAAATGTATTCATACGTCACTCTGTAATCGATGATCGGGGCGGTACGACTATTGATTGACGACACGTACTTTACCTTTTTGTATGAAAATGTATTATAACAAACATATGTGTAGCTTTTTTGGTAGGTAACCACAAAGGTCAAACACAGCGTACGTTGGTGAAAACACACCAAAATAATTATGTTTAAGTAGTATGGTATTAATGAACACAGGGCTCATCGAGCGCTAGTTAGTGCTAATAAACTACCACTTCATATTCTGCATAGCCTAAAGTTTGACTGTTAGATAATGCTGTAAAGGATTAATAACTCACAAAATTATAAATTATAACTTATAAAGTCATTGGAAACATTGTTTGTACATTTTTAGTAATTTGAAATCGTGTATTTCGGTTAATAAAAAATAGTTTGTTTTGTCTATAGTGATTTGCTGCCTATTTAGTATTTCTTTTACTGCTCGTTTAATTAAAAATCTGTAAAGTTTTGGAAATATTTTTCGTTTTCAGATTTATTGGTGAGAGTTAAGGTGCGCTAAACACCGCAAACGAAAGCAGGGCGGGCGCGCTTTTCGTTTGATCGCTTCCGTTCTGGAAATTTCGACCTCATGAACAAGCAAGCCCCGGACGACCGGAGACTAAAGTCGATAACGACGAATTGAAAGCAATAGTGGAAGCGGATTCATCTTAAACCACGTCTGAATTAGCAGCAGCCTTCAGCTTAAGTGACAACACAATATTGATGCATTTGTGTCAAGTCTGGAAAGTGAAGAAGCTCGGAAAGTGGGTACCGTATGAGCATAATAAAAGTCAGCTGCAAACAAGCTTCGGCTTGCCTTACTTTGCTGAACTGCCACAAAAATGAAGGGATTCTGAATCGTATTGTCACTTGTAATGAAAATAGATATGTATTTCATAAGTAAGGATCTGATATAAAATTTTATTTAATTATTTCGAAAACTTCACAGCATGAAAAATATACATTGTGTAAAATAATAGATATATTATAATATATTTTTTAAGCCGTTTACGAAGTTACATAAGTGACATTTTAAATGGTTCAATGATATGTTGTTAATATGAAATAATAAGTTTTGAACATAATTAGCGTGAGGTTGTGTTTGTGTGTATAATATGTGTGCGTGCATGCGTGTCGTGTATGAGCGTGCGTTTGTGTGAATGTGTGTGCGTGCGTACGTATGTGCGTTTGTGTATCTTGAGGGTGTGACAATTTACGAAATTTTCCTAAAAAAACTTAAAAACCGCTTCGTTTTGCATTTAAGCCTTCTTGCATTGATATCTCAGATAATCCGGTCTTTTTTTAGTATACGCTCTCAGACGCGGAATGGTACAAATTTAGCTTCAATCGTGCATTTTTAAAGTGAACGAAGAGTTTGGACTAATTTCACCAAAATTAAAACCAGGAATAGGTATACACAGCATTGTATATATTTCAACTGTAAGGCTCTCTCCGTTAAGAACCGAGTAAGTGATGTTTTATTTCAAATTATGGAAATCTGAGGTCGTTATGTCGGTAAACGGCCATTTCATCGTGCACTGTTACACATGGGCTTCCTCATGCACATTGTCTTGTACATGAGGGATGTATGGTTTTAAAACGCCACGTGTTTTGTTTGCAGTTTAATTTGTGTTTTATTTAATACTTATATGTTAATATATTATTATTATTTGGAATTTGTTTCATGGTTTATTGATATTTAGTAGGTATAAAATTGCATTTATTACATTCATTATTTTATTACATATTTTATTGTGCGGGAGAGTGCACGCCGCAATCCAAGAGCCGCTGGGCGCGCTCGACTGGCCAAATTACCCCTCTCACACAGAAGACTACCTTGACATATACTGCATTTCCCACTTTATCTTATTTCCTTAATGTGCGTGTACGTATTTCGGTAGTGAGTGAGATGTGCCAGAGCCCATTCCCATCCTATCCCTCTCCATTTTCACAACCCTTTCTCCAAATCCATTCCTATATCTCTAAAGGTAGGCAGCGCATCCGGGGGCGTACCATCACTGCCAACGTTTGTCATTTTGGACTAATGTTGGCATGTATCGCGGATGTTTATGGGCGACAGTATCCAATTACCATCAGGTACTGTGTACGGTCGTCTGCCGCCTTCGTCCATAAAAAAAGTGATCCTTTCAAACCCTAACAATTGTTTGATTAACTTCACACATTACTCGTACACCACCATAAATTTATTTCTGAGACCATATAAACAAAAAAAATGGACAATATTATTTAAGGAGTTAAACCCAGCACGGACTTTTGGTCTATTTGGGTAACTATATAACTTGCACTCTTTTCTCTCTTTCAACGTATATTTGGCTTTAAACAAATTTGTATTTAATGCAATATGATTTGGAGAATATGATGTAAGAAATAAATAAAATATTGTTCTAGTAATATGTACTCAATCTTGATACCTACAATCCTTGTGTTAGCATAGATCTTCCGCCAAAAGGTTGATTGGGAGATACTGCGTTAGCAATAAATCCTACTTTTGTATATCTACTTATTAAAACTTTCATATCACTTTCACTGTATTCTTTGGTGTGCAAAAAATTGTACTTACATACTTTTTACTGTAATGTCTAAAAATGTAAATCACCGCTCTTAGCCGTACCCACAACTAATCTAGATGAGTTTGATTTTGTAGTAACCTCAAAAGCTTTTACCACGTTTTGAAATCAGACAGCGGTCGGCACGATTCCCCCATCCTCACGAGATGAAAGGAAAGCATTAAATGGCTCAACCGATTCCCATTGTTTAACGCGCAGTTGGTCGGAGTTTCGGCTTTCAGGAGGCGGGTATTGTTCCCCATTCCGTCGGTAATTCGTTATAAATCAACATTAAACACCGAATTCCCTCACTCAAGTTCATCGAGATGGAGTGAATGGGCGCTAGGAGTTTTACTGTTTTGTTCTTGGAATTTATGAAAGGAAATATGATTGATCGGTCACCGATAGTATTAGTTGTAATCGATTGGGTTCTTAATAGATTTGTTTTTGTATGAAGGAGGTGGCAGAAGAGCAGACAGCCTACCGATTGGTATGCGTAAATTGGTCGTCCATGATCATCTACGATACATGCCATCATTAAACAAAAGTGACAAACATTAACATGCCACATTAACAAGCATTCAGAGAGTTAGACATTGGTACATTCGGTACAATAATTAAGTAGTAAAGACCTGGATACCGCTAGCACAGGACTGAGGCAAATAGCGAAAAAGAGAACTTATAAACTCCCATTACTTGTAAGGTTACAACAAATGTCTCACAACAGTTGTGAAGCGGTTGTTTACGCGTGGGATACTGCAATAGTACTGTATTTATATATGTAAATAAAACGCCTTAATCTTACACATAAATAGAAAAGTTCGTGAAATTGTATTTAAGCCAAGCGTGTCACTTTAGTGAGCAAATTGTAGTGATCGGAAACTATTTACCGATGAAACGAAACATCTCCCTTGACTCGGTTTTGGTCTTGACGAATTTTTATAATTGTTTATAGCGTAATTAGACATTTTTGTTTGTTTTAACGTCTTGCTATCGGCACGGGTCGGAACAGCTGAACGAGCAGCGCGAGAAATAGGCGCAAAACGCCAATTTCGGGCACGCGACGACTAACAGCTTTATATCTGTGCCTTCATAGATATTTATTTATTTACGACTACTAATAAATTTCTGGAGAGAAGACTTGCTGATATTCTTTACGGGGAAACCTTACCACATGAGCTAACGTTGCATTGCATTTTTTACCAAAAAGAATTAAATTTGTATCGAAATTAATTTGTATCAATTAGATTGAAGTGACCTTTTATTTCATGAGAAATAATCTACTTTAGTTTCGAAGTAACACGAGCGTTCCATTAGAGTAGATGAAGCGTGAAAGATACTTAAAAGAAAACAAACGAGAGACAACAAAAGGATTGAAAGGTTGTTTACAAAGGCATTGGAAACGAGATTTCTCGAGAAAAACCTGATACCTTAATAGTTAGGTACTTAAAGTGTTGAACAATTTGAAGAAATAGTAAATATCGTAAGGCCGTTTAAACATGATCCACTTGTGGATGAAGAAAACTGTTTTAAGGAGAAATAATTGAATGAGCACCAGGAATACTGATGCTGTAAGTGGCAGCAAATCGATGGCATCAAATTTAAAGCTGGGTTAAATTTAGGTTCTCTGGTGATAACAAAGATATAGGAAGCCCGCGAAGCAGAACTCCGTCGTCTTTGTGTTGATATTTATAGTAATTCAAAATTTTCTATTTAAGTGTTTCAAAAATAGTTTGTTTTGTTGATCATTATTTGCTGCCTATTCAGTACTTTTTGCTGCTCGTTTAAATACAAGCCATTTTTAATTGTTTTTTAAGACAGTGTCGCCGATGAGTTACACTTCACAAAGCCCTTTCCATTTCAACCCTTTTTTTCCATTTCTATTCCATTTCTTTAATACCATTTCATGAATGGGGAGGGTACATTTTATGGTTGCAATATAATTGAAGTAAAATTATTAATCGACGGTGGAGGTAAACATCGTGAAGAAACCCGTATTATCCGAAATTTTAAATAATCTGGATCTTATTTATCCACCAATCTGCACTGGGCCTGTGCGGTGGATTAAGGACTCATAATCCCCTAGTGATTTACTAGCAGAGGCCTGTGTTCTCCAGTGGGACGTTGAAATTATCAAATATTCCTATTATGATTCCTATTCCTATTATCCTTCAAGATCGGCTCGACATTTTCGACAATTCTTTATATTCCGTTATAATATAATAGGATTTCTTGTCGTAATAATCCCGTTAAATGTGTCACACTTTTAACTATCAAGAGAAAGCAACGTGTCTGATATCTTTAATCCGTCCTTGGGTCCTGCTGGCTCCTGCAGATGCAGATGCTGGCTCCTGAAAATTTTATAGATTTGATAATTGCTGAGACTTGTTTTGTGGTGTTTTAAAAAATATTCTGTATTACTTCACTTACATTGATGCGACTCCTAAAACAATTACACAAACTAAATGTATTAAATTAACTCGTTCACGTCAAGTTACACATTATTAGGAATTTTGGTTAGTTGTTACTTGATTTACTGTTTCAATACTTTCTTTTACATGTATTATCGATTCTATCCATCATGCAGAGATAGAAGCTAACATCGAAACCTTATAAATCGATCTAATTGCCCAAAATAACCTATAGTTAAAAGCCCCTCAAGTACACAGACACTTCGCTATCCAATAATAGGTTTTGGGACCTCCTCGATTATGAATATTCATTTCGTTTTTCCGTCGCGACGGATCTTTTCCATTTGAGTGCTGAATAATAAAGACCCATCTGCGTGTCACCCATCATGAATTATTCAATAACAATTTATTTTGGGTCCATTGGTGGCATCAGTTACATTACCGTAATGAGGAAGCGTAAACAAGGCGATTATTCACAATCTTTTAACCTCGTTGCGGTTGATTTGTTTACCATAGATTATTTTGCGACAGATATTTTTTTTAAGTTGAAATAGAACTTTTAGGAAGATAGAAGACGACATACGACATAAGTAAGTTGTCAGACGACATACGAGATTTATTTAATAAATTTATTTAATTATTTAATAAAAATTCAAAACTTATACTACGCATTCTAACAATATTTCAGCTTCTATAGAACACATTAACGTTTATTTTTTATAGAAAAACGGGGGTAGACCATTAGGTAAGTGGATACTGTCGTCCATAGACATCCGATGCCAACATGCCAATATCTGTCTAGAATGACAAATGTTGGCACGCCTCCGGATGCGCTGCCTAGCTTTGCAGATTGAGGAACGGATTGGGAAAATGGGGCGACAATCTGGCTGGAGGACGTCCTGCTCTACGCTTCCTAGTACGTAGTTCCTATTCATGGACTCGTCTGACCCCCTATTCAGACTTGCTGCAGATATGGCCCGCCTATCAGTGAAAATCAAATCCATTCAGTGGTTTTTACATGATGCTCAAACAAACAGACATACAGACAAAAAATTAAAAAGCTACTATTTTGGGTTCTGTAGCTTCTACTCTAATTTATAGACTTAGACTTTTATAGATTTAGACTTTCATTCTTTGACGAATCGTTGCTTTTCAGATCTTATCTCCTGCCCAGTATGGAGTTCTACTTGTGAATCGAACTACACTAAATTACAGATAGTACAAAATAAAGCACTCAAATCCTCATACAATACTCCCTTCCTGACAAATCTACGATCTTTACATGAACGTATCAAATTCCCGACTATCAAAGCATTCATATTAAAACTAGCAAGGAAATTTTATTTAGATTCAAATTCTAGACATACAAACTGCTTGGTTTCCTCAATTGGCAAAACTCGGTTCCCTGACTTATCATATATCGATAAGTATGGTCGATACCGACTACCACATCACTGTGTACTTCACTCGATTAGCACGGTAGACTCACGACACACGGCCTGCTAGTGGCCTGGCCTGTTGCTACGCGCGCTATCTACCTACACGGCCGACGTGACGGCGCGACCGCTAGATAAATTCAACAATACTTTTTAGTATTACCGTTTTTTTACAAAAATTATAGATATAAATGTTTTCTACTCTATAGACTGCATAATGGTTATTTATTATTGTTATCGTTCCATTAGATTAGCTAATTACAATTTATGTTAATAATATTAAGCATGTATATAGTTATTAGTTTGTAACAGGCGTTGTAGTCTGACAAACATGTTCCTTGTTATGTTAGTTTAGCCTAGGCGTTGACACTGGGTTTTAAACTTATGTATATTATTATATTAATAAAGACATTTTAAAAACAAACAAGATCTTATCTCGCAAAGTAACTGCAAGCACAGCTCTCTCCACAGCCCGCGGAACTATTTTAAATTTATGGATGTTTCGGCACTTTTCAGTGTCACGTTTCAACCAGGTCATAACCAGCAGAACGCATTCAATGACCGAAGACCTTCCACTTTAAGCATTGCGAAGAGCCGAAGGAATTTCTTTCATGCTTAGGGGGTACGTCTTTCCACAACATTTGGTTACGTGATATAAATCGATTTGTATACCTCATCGTACCTGACGGTTCCTTATCAAGAAAGTACGTTGCACTTCGATACCGTTATTTAAACCCCAGAAGAACGTTGCAAAGAATAGTTCTGCACTGAAATCGCGTTGCATATCTAAAAGAACACGCGGAGAAACGCAGTCTCTCCGGATATTAATAGATGCGAACTGCCTCAAGAGGTCTTTCCATTACGCTACGATATGGAGTTCTTCAAGAAAACTGTTTAATGGTATATCGCAGCATACCCGCATACCACCTGGTGTAGCAGGTGTCCATTGGCGGTGTTAACACTTACCATCACACGGGACCGCTTGCTCGTCCGCCCACTTCCCTATACAAAAAGATGCTAATGGGTTGTATAATAAACGAGTGGAGTGGTAGAATATTCGAACTGCGCGTCCATAGTTGGTGACAAAACACAATTTGTACAAAATTTTTTCCAATAATTTATTTGTCCTAGGGTTATAGTTATCACCCAGGGGTATCAATACTCGACTAACATTCCTGTGATCGTGATTCCAAATCCTCGACGCGCACCACTGAGTTGCTATGGATTTTTAAAAAATGTCACTAGCTCCACGGCGAGGAAAAATATCGTGAGGAAACCCGCACGCTCCAAAAATAAAAAAATGCCCGGTTCAGATGCACCGAGACCGCGTGGTTATGTTTGTGGGGGTGTAATTAGCGTGGAGTACGAAGGGACTGACATGTCTGCTGAATGAGGACAAATATCCCTTTTAAAATTGTAAATAAAAAATAAAGTTGAAAGAAGCTACTGTCATCAGTGAAATACATCTATTCACTGATGACAGTAGCTTCTTTATCATCATAAAGAAGCTACTGTCATCAGTGAAGCAGATGATAAAGAAGCTACTGTCATCAGTGAAGCAGTTGATAAAGAAGCTACTGTTATCAGTGATGCAGATGATAAAGAAGCTACTATAATCAGTGAAGCAGATGATAAAGAAGCTACTGTCATCAGTGAAGCAGATGATAAAGAAACTACTGTCATCAGTGAAGCAGATGATAAAGAAGCTACTGTCATCAGTGAAGTAGATGATAAAGAAGCTACTGTCATCAGTGAAGCAGATGATAAAGAAGCTACTATAATCAGTGAAGCAGATGATAAAGAAGCTACTGTCATCAGTGAAGCAGATGATAAAGAAGCTACTGTCGCCAGTGGAGCAGACGATAAAGAAGCTACTGTCATCAGTGAAGCAATGCTGTATAATTATTTTACAATATTTTTCTTTAATCCATTGTAAACGAATAATAAACACAAGATTCGCTGTAATGACATCACAGTATTACTGGTAGTAGTATATTAGTGTATTTGGAATTAGAATTTTATAACGTCTAATTATAACTAACTAAATATAAAAAAGTTTGGAATCCATCTATCTAAATAAATAACACAAAATAAAATGTAATACAAAATCAATACTTTTCGAAAAACGAAGTTTTACCTTAAACAAACTATTTTATTCATAATTATAATTGATTTACCAAATTCAGTTTCACTCTGTTGTAATAAAACATCAATTGAATGAAACAGTATTTGCTTCTTTTCAATTAATGTGTAATTCATAAGCGACCATCGAACAGGTATATTAACACAAGTGTTTGTACTTGTGTCAGCCTATAATGCCCCACTGCAGGGTTCACGCGGGCCCAGTGCGACTTAGTGGGTACACATACTCCAGATTTTTTTTATTCCTTTTTATTCCGCGCGATATTTTCCTTCACTACTTAGCAAGTGTATTTTTTTTTAATTCCTTATTTCAGTAAGGAATGTGAGTCGAGTACTTATTTTTAGGCTCTAGGCTGTCACCGCTTCCAACAGTATCTTACAGATGCAAAAGAGAATTACGTCACTCCGCTACCGCCTGTACCTTACTACATTACATGGATCGTGGATAAAAATAGCTGGGCCTTTAAAGGACCAAATTGAAAACCTGGTGTTTTTGTTGTTCTCTGATTTTTTTACTCTGATTGGAAACCGTTCCACTGGCTCTTTATCGACCGTTTGTACGGCAATTGATTTGGATTGTATTGAATGAAACAGTCTATCGAACAACATGCGGAGATCGTGGCTTTTATATATCGGAAAAATTAAATTACATTTTTTTTATATCGAATGAAGGTGGCAGTAAAGCAAACAGTGGATACTGTGGCTCATGGACATCCGCAATACATGCCAACATTAGATCAAAATGACAAGGCGTGCGCCTTTTACGACATACATGAGAAGAGATCCATGAGGGTGGTTCTATTCTAAAGCCGGCCGAGAAGTTGGTAAGAAAGTCATTCTTAACAATTTTGTGTTTCCAAATCAAATAAACATTTCAAAAGACTAGTTTAAAATGAGTATCTTTGGATTGTCTATAGATAGATTGCCGTCGCTTGTCGAGAACCAGCTTCATTGATTTATTAGCTGCCTTATGAAGTAGTTCCGAGCCGTACCGACAGATGGCGCTGATATCAACGAGATGAACGACGATTATTAAAATTCTCAACCGCCATTCATCATTATACGCTAATCAACTTTCTACCGCTCAGTTTAATATTTCATTTTGATTTTTTCGCTGAATTCCTTGTTGTGTGTTGGGAAGGTGTCTGTGCATGAGCCCATCGCAAGGGATTATCATTATTTTAAGTCAGTGAAGCTTCATTGTTGTCCGGTTATGGCATTTAATCGATTATTTCCAACTACTATACCGCCTTATATATATCTCTAATTTTTCTCCCTCTTTGCCATTTTAGTAAAATCTCGCCAGCCCTAAAAATTCAAATACAATCCACTCCTAATTGAACCACCAATCTTCTTACATAAGAAACAACGTGAGAGTGTCCGCAGTCATTATGAATTACGTCTCAAAATTTCGTAGCTCCTTGAAGATACCCCGAAGACTAAGTATCCAAAGTTTAGTTCAAACAAGCCTAGACAAGCCTTGTTAAAGTTTCCAAGGGCCCGGCCCTTACGCCTATTGTAGGGTTCAGCAAAATTTTCGAGCAATTGTTCAAGTAATTTATTGTTTTATTACTGCGGAGAATTATATAGTTAATGTTCGTATGTTCTTATGTAATCAGTCGTTTCATCGTCCACTGCTGGGGACGTGGGCCTCGTTATGCACATTGCTTTGTGTATAAGGAATGTATGGCGTAAAAACGCCACTCTGGCCAAGCGTATTGGCGTGTCCACTAGTTTAGAGCTTGTGTAGTTCCTCAGGGCTTGTGGCAGCGGCTTTATTATCCCCTCAGTCGCCTTTTATGTTACCCACGTGAACAGATGGAGTGGTGCAAGCTGGCAGTTCATTCCAAAACTTTCGGATTCATCATTGTTCGTTACACAACCAAAGAATTTATTCTGTAAGTACCTCATTGACTTACTACGGATTTTACGAATTATTATAACATACAACAACTAACATCTAATAAACATTTTCCGCGAGTGAGTTCCCATTATCAAAAATTGTAATCAAGTGAAGTTCTTGTAACAACTAAATTAATCAAGTAGTCGTGTAAAGGAAACATCGCAAGGAAATCCGCGTGCTCGTGAGATAAATGCACGATCCTTTTCAGGTTTTCAAAACAACAAATCTCATCTTCCAGTAACTGAGCGTGTGCTTCAAACAAAACTCCATGGTAATTAAACTTGGTGGTAATTAACGGTTAATTATAACTGTTAATTAAGTAGTCATTACCGCGGCGCCGACGTGCCTCAAGTAATAATGATAATACATGTAACAGCTCGTAAAGAAAACAGTAGTTCGTGTTTGGATAAAAGTTAGAAGTGCATATCACGCACACAGTCGCAAGGTTTACAGCACTAATACTAATTCAAGTAAGTAGGTATAAGTAAGTATTTGTGACAATATCTAAGAAAAGAGATCTAGTCGATTCTAGTTCCTGTGATATTAAAACAAACTTTAGTGAAATATCAAAAATTAGGTGTTAGAGCATGTTTGAATCATAGCAATTAAACAACTTTGAACGGTTTAAATCGCGTATATTTAACATTATTTATATCCCGACGTTTCGAACACTTTGCAGTGGACGTGGTCACGGGGTGACTAATTGATTTTATTTGTCACTTGAGTTATTAAGAAATTATTTGAACTACCGTCTTAGCTTACCGGCTCAGCTGTGGGAATACAGCATGTACTCTATCCCCACCCCTACTGTTTGTGGGTGCCTCACTTGTGTTATAAAAAAACACAAACTTGCGCTGACTTCGTTTATTTCACACGATTATTTCACTACTTATTCCGTTGATGTTATAATACGCTCTTGATAACTATACACCGACGCGACGCGAATATGACTGAGCCTAGTGAAGGCCTTTGATCGACCCGGAGTTTGGGTCCCGATCAAGACAAGAATCCTCTCGTTGAAGGCCAGCCAGCAAGGCAGACACCGGGTCCGTAGCTGGGCAGCAATACGGCTTGTCAAGATGGTAACTAACTGAACGCGAATATGCAATACATGATTTTAATAGTAATAATAAGCTGACTTCAACACATAAAACTAAACTTATTGATGCCAGCTCAATAAACGAAAGAGCAGGGCGTAACAGTATGATTGTGACATGATATCATTGAATTAAATATTGTGACTGCACATATTGCATTTAGGCATGAAATCGTATACAATATTTTAATGTTGACACCGACTTTCGTTACTGTCTCTTCATACAAAGTATATCGAGGTGAGACAAGCCAAAAGTTTAGTGCGCTAATCAAGTGCTAATGCCATGTTAACGCGATAACACAAAATGTTAACGGCAGGTGACGCGAAGTTTAAATTATCAGTTACATATTCCCACAATAAGGATGTAATAAAAATATAATAAGGACTGATTTATACAATGAGAATTCAAAACACCAGCTAAAGTTAGGAACCTAGAAGTCTTAGAATTAGGTTCGACAGGTGTTACTTACATTAACAAAATTAGATTGACGTGTCCCTGAAGTTTATTCACTAAATCCGAGGGTATGTCACAAGACGGCGCGTGGCGGCGGCGCCGTTAATTCAATAAGAAGTTTCTGATTCGCAGTCTAAGCTATATTGACAAAAGTAACAAACATTAAGGAAAAGTCTAGAACTAATGTTAAGTCTAACAAATTATTTATAACGTTTATTGTACTTGTAGTCAGATTACTTCAGTCAACTGACTGCTATATTAGTTTGTATGTATTTTATAGGTTATTTCATGGTACAATCTCCATTGTATTATACTATCATGATACATGACATGATACTCCAGTCTCTCCGCTGTTGAATACTGTTCGCATCTCTGAACCGCTATACTGGAATACTTGGCAACCCATTTGACATCCACTATGGACGTGCAGTTCGACTATTCGACCACTCCACCAGGAAGCACAGTATTGACTAGGTGGATCAATGACTTGAAAGAGTTCGTCACTGATAGCTGGTTGAGATGATCCGAAGACCGTGTGTGGTGGTGTGCGTTGGGAGAAGCCTATATCCAGTAGTGGAAAACCACAAGCTGATGGTATGGTACTCTCGCAAGCTGATGCGAGAGCTGATGGTATGGCTGATGGTACTCTCGCAAACTGTTTAGAATCCATTAGCATCCGGATAGACTTTGCGTTTTTCCGCAAGTTCTACAAGATATTACAACGCAATCACTGTGTAGAACTATTATATTTGTTACAATACCCGCCTCGGATTACAATAATCGTGGCTTCCATCATCAAAGTACGATGTATTTCCACTTCTTTGACAAGAAACCGTCGCGTATGCATACGGTATATAAATCGGTTTATATCACGTAACTAACGCTTGTGGAAAGAACAAACTGGACATTTTCAAGTCTTTCTAAAATCAATAACGAGCATGAGCAAATTTTGAAAAAAATACCCAATAGGGCCGGGAAAGTAGCCGGGGAAGGGAAAGGAAATGATGATCATCATTTGACATATACTCCAGGAGGCTATGAAAATATAAAAGAGAAACGAGAAGATAATACCCAGGCTGCTTAGTCTACCTACGCGAGTGAAGCCGAGGGTAGAAGCTAGTGTTTAATAAATAAATAATCATATATTATAGGGCATTATACAGTGCTTTCGAAAAGTAACGAATATATTCATTATTTCTGAAATTGAGAGTTTTTCGAAAAAATACTCTGACACGTCGATTTTGTTTTAAACAAAGACACTTTTTGACATACGACCCATATTTGTGACGTCATCGTTGTTCGAGATATGTCGTCATCGACATTTTTTTTAAATGGCAACCCCCAATTTCGGCCACGCCATTTGAAAGAGCGTGTCATTCTACGTACACATCGTCAAAAATTATGGTATGATTACATTAGCGTGAGTATGTAGGTTAGACAAAAAAATGAAGAAAAACCATTTTAAATTTCAAATACTAAATTTCAACAACTAAATTAAATGTTCAAATTGTGCACCGTTGGCTGCCTGACAGTAGCCAAGACGATTAATAAATTATTTTTGAACATTGTCAATAACTTCAGGAGGTATACGATGTATCTCGTGACGAATTCTTGCTTTTAAATCTTCTAAATTCTCCGGTCTAGTAACATATACTTTGCTTTTTAAGTATCCCCACAAGAAGTAATCTAGGGGTGTCAAATCTGGCGATCTGGCTGGCCACTCAATCGGCCCCCTTCCCTATCCAACGATTCGGGAACACCTCATCTAAATAAGCACGGACAGGTGCTGCATAATGGGGAGGTGCACCATCTTGTTGAAAGAAAATGTCATTTCTCGGAAGATCACGTTCCTCTATATCTGGATATAAAGTTATTAGTTCAGGAATAAGGTCGTCTCGAAGAAAATCCAAATATCTTGCACCAGTAAGGTTCACGTCAAAGAAATAGGGACCCAGAATTCTTCCGTCGACTAAGCCGCACCACACATTCACTTTCTGAGGACGTTGAGTGTGATACTCCATCATCCATCGGGGATTCTCGGTAGCCCAATAACGGCAGTTTTGCCTATTGACATGGCCGTTCAAAACAAACGTAGCTTCGTCAGAAAAAAATACGTTTTTTACGAAATTATTAACATTAGTGCATAGCTCTTGCATTTGCTCACAGAATTGATTTCGCCGATCAAAGTCGTCTTCAGATAGCTCATGAACAAGGCATACCTTATAAGGATGATACTTTGCTTTTTTAATAATTTTGTGAACTGTGGACGCTGCCATATTGAAATCAGAAGCCAATAGACCGGAGAATTTAGAAGATTTAAAAGCAAGAATTCGTCACGATTCTGTATACCTCCTGAAGTATACCAGTCGTATACCTCCTGAAGTTATTGACAATGTTCAAAAATAATTTATTAATCGTCTTGGCTACTGTCAGGCAGCCAACGGTGCACAATTTGAACATTTAATTTAGTTGTTGAAATTTAGTATTTGAAATTTAAAATGGTTTTTCTTCATTTTTTTGTCTAACCTACATACTCACGCTAATGTAATCATACCATAATTTTTGACGATGTGTACGTAGAATGACACGCTCTTTCAAATGGCGTGGCCGAAATTGGGGGTTGCCATTTAAAAAAAATGTCGATGACGTCATATCTCGAACAACGATGACGTCACAAATATGGGTCGTATGTCAAAAAGTGTCTTTGTTTAAAACAAAATCGACGTGTCAGAGGATTTTTTCGAAAAACTCTCAATTTCAGAAATAATGAATATATTCGTTACTTTTCGAAAGCACTGTATAAAGAATGTGTGTACCTAACTTAAAAGTAAAAACCTTTTATCCATATATTTACAATTTTCCAAGTAAAAATAACTTTCAAGAATCGTACTACAACATCTTGAAGAACTTTTGTTGTGGCTCATTTCCATAGAGATAATAGGTAATACTCTAGACAGAATACAACGTTGTTAAAAATATCACGACAGCAGCTTGAAACTGGGTCGAAACACTCGAAATAAACTTGCCGGAGATAATAAACAACCTCGACAAAAAGTCTAAATGGAATACCACTTGAGCAATGCCACAGCAGATTGATGCATAGAACCAACAGTACTCGTAGTCGGATCTTATTTAAATGTTCTAAAATATCTCCACCACACAAAATATTGGGTACAGCTTTACAGCTTTCAAATTAAATTAAATTAAAAAGTGTTTTACGTGTTTACAAATAACGTAGCAGATGAACAGTCAATGCACTTAGTGGTATTCGTGCTACAACAGTCAAGAATAATGTTACTGACAATAATTATCTGGGAAGTATAGGAAAGAAGAATACAGGGAATTTTCCTTGAGGGAGGGATGGGACAAGGAATTTTCTTTATCCTACTATATACTTTATCCATGGAAACGAGATGGAATGGAAAATGGCCTCTAATATTCATTTTGTTCATTCCTGAAACACGTCTGTACAGTTCACCGAAATCTTCTGTGAGAGACGGGTCGTGCGCGCTTAACGTCTGTGAGATTGTTTTTTGTTTTTAAAATGTCTTTATTAATATAATCATATAGATAAGTTTAAAAACCCAATGTCAACGCCTAAGCTAAATTAACATAACAAGGAACATGTTTGTCAGACTACAACGCCTATTACAAACTAATAACATACATGCTTAATATTATTAACATAAATTGTAATTAGCTAATCTAATGGAACGATAACAATAATAAATAACCATTATTCAGTCTTTAGAGTAGAAATTTAGAGTAAATGCAAATAAATAGAAATCTAAATGTTCTAAATCTAAAGATTTAGAGTAGTCTGTGAGATTGCAACATACGCTCTTCCCGTCAAAATGTCTCAATAGTAAAGGTCGTATATGTATAAGTAAGTCATATAACTAACCGTAAATCATGAGCCTTGTCATACACATTGCATCGTGCATGAGGTGCACGTGCGTGTTTGAAACGCCATGCTGGCCAATTGGGTTTGCAAGTTCACTCTTTAGAGGTGTTGTAGTTCGTGAAAGTTCCTAGCGGAGCGTGTTATTTTCGACGAGTATTTATTACATTATCGCTGATATGCGCTACTGTTTCTCTTTCATTACTGCGGTCGCTGTTGCAGGCAAGCAACAAGTATCATTGTTGCGGTACAATTGTTGCATTTTATTCAAACTCAGACCAAACTGAATAGAGTATGTCGTTAGATACTCTTGTTAAATTCTTTGCATATGTTGAAAATACCTTCGTTATTAAAAAAAAAAATTGTAACGTTATTTATTTATTTAGTTTATACATTGTAACAATTACAAAACTATATGCGAATTTAAGTCATAAATACCATCATTGTTAAAATAAAACACCAGGTCAATTTAATTCTTTTTAAACTTTCGCTTTTTGTACACATTTAATATTTTAAATCGGGTCTGAACGCGTACAATAATTGTATTTGTTTACCTTTTATTCCTGCTCGACGTTTCGACACGGGTTACGCCAGCCGTGGTCACCAGTTGACTGAAGAGGCGGGTAGTCCAGAATGGGAGCTGCGAGCAGTTTTCTCAACTACCCACATTTGATCTTCACATTGGGAAAGGATGCGATACATTACACTAGCAATGTCCGCGGACGTATTCGACGGTGAAGGGCAAGGTTTAAATTTGTTATTCACTGGATTCCAAGTCGACGACAGTTTATATCCAATTTTCCGATTGAATTTTTTATATTTCTTAATTTCAATCGCTTCACGTACAATGCTGGGATAATAGCAACGTTTAGTGGAAAGAATTTTGGGAGTGCAGAGTTCTATCCAGTGATTAATTTCGGCGTTGAGAATGTGTTTACTAGTTTATTTACTAGCTTGGCGGTCTCTTACAGCTGCGATGTGTTTGTTCCTTGACCGTTTTCGTAACTGAACCCTTCGTTTGGCTACCACTTTAGGACTATACCATACCATAGGAACTACCACTACTAGGAACTACGTGGCTCTGTGTGGACTGGACTCCATACTCCAGATTTTATTTATGTATGGAGTATACGGGTTTCCTCACTATATTTTCCTTCACCTAACTATGTTTAGTAGAAACTCAAGTAGTTAGTAGACTCATTAGTATTTGAACTCACGGTTACACGAATGTGAATTGAGTATAGTTACCCCCCTCCCCACCCCGGGCTACACCGCTCTAAAATTGTACCATCTACCTTTATTTGATTTCTCCTTACCGCCCAAAGGTTGCCTGAAAGAGATCACTTTTTCGATAAGGCCGCCTTTATTTTATGTACAACAAAGGGTTTATTTTATTTTCGTTTATTTAAAGTTCATTACACAATTATTTGACATGTACAAAATGCCTTGCGACATTCCCTACCACTGAACCACCGGGTCAAACAGAACACAGGTGTAGTTTTGGGTTTATTTATACATAAATATATGCAAATAATAATGTATGAAGTCTATCTATTCGTCTATCTATCTATCTATCTCTAATCTTAATTTTGTACCGTGTACACAAAAAACTGAGTAATTACAAAAAATATTAATTTCGTTTATTATACCTACCGACATTTGTTTGTTTACAATGATCCGATGACATATACTGATAAAGTTGAAAATGTTCACGCACTATCGGAGCTTTCAACGGAATGACTTTCAGGATTTATATTTAATAAAACATCCATAACGTTATGAATAATTTACTAGTTGTCCACAAAGTAATGTTATTATTGTCTCTGAGGCATTATCTCGATTGCCTTTGCCACTCGGGTCATCGGCGATATTTCATAATGTCCAACCATCAAAACTTTATGTCATTGGGTTCTGCGGCGATAAAACGTCGATACAACTCATAAAACGGTTTAACGCCCTTTTTCGAGTAGCAGGTCTTATGTACGAGCTGAACACGAAACAGAAATATAGCTGAAAATATACTTTAAGTCATTTCTAACTTGAAAAGATCCGTAATCAGCCCTTTGCCGGACACGGGTCCCTTCATGCACATTTTCTTTTGCATGAGGGATATTTGTCCGCAGCAAAACGCCACGCTCTGGCCAAGCGGGTTGCTGAGCCCACTCCTCGAGAGGTGGACTTGTTGTAGCGGCTTTACGATACCCAGGAGAAGAGATGAGTTGGTCCTATTCTAAAACCGCCCGTTACATTTCACATTGCCACATAGCAGTTGCAAATATAAATATGTACATTTTTTTTTACTCTATTTACAACTAGCGACCCGTCCTCGCTTCGCTTCGGTTTATAAGAGTTTTTTTTTTCTAATTTAAAAAAACAATATAGCCTATATTAGACACGGATAATGTAGCTTCCTATTTGTGCAAGAATTTTTGAAATTGGTTCAGTAGTTCCAGAGATTACCCGCAACATACCCAAAAACACACAATTTTACCTCTTTATAAATTAGTATAGATATAGATGACGTATCTAGTTAATAGGTATCACATTTAAAATTACTATCTAGTCATAATACTAAGACTAATGAATAATTTGAATTTGACTTAAATTGCTACTAAGTAGGGTAGAACTAAGAACGTGCCCGTTAACACTTTTCTTATTGTCTCTATTAAGGGGAAGTCCCTCTGTTCCCGTGATCTTTATTATGTACATTAATGAAAAACTTTTTATAAACATCATGATTCTTTCATCTGATAGTTGCTAAATCAGAAAATTGAGTGCCACTGAACCTTGGGGGAGACATTAATCCAGCAGCAGACAGAAACCTGGCTATTGAATCATTTGGATGAGAAACAAAAACCAAAAATTAACAGATGAAGACTTTACACGCAACCTATTTTTTATTTGGAGAAAATGTTAATAAGCAGCAAGTTTCATATGAATTTCATTAGCTAGACTAAGTTGCGTCACGTCAGCGCGTTAAATAAGTGGTAAATAGTACAAAAGCTTATTGACACCGCGCTCGCTAAGTCGTGGAGATGGGAATGGTACAATGCATGAGCGATGAGCTACGAACATAAAAACAAAACAGGCAAACATAATAATTCAAAACAATGATAAAAATGTACATAACGGTTTTTTAGTACGTAAGCTTCTGTTTCGCTAGTCATTTTAGATATCTAAGTGTAGAATAATTGGTCTTTTAAAAAACCTACAGATGTTTTTGTTAGATTTCAGACCATTAGTCAGAATACCACTGGGCCGGAATATTGAATACAATAAAATAAATAAATAAAAATTGTTTCTAATCCGTTTACAAAACACTTAGTATTTTTTAGGTTTCTTATCAATCGATCAATATATCTGCCCATAAATTCACCGGTGCAGGGCACAGCCACCCATTGTAATCACGAGAAAGTTCGTAATTTATGTCGCTGAAATTAACACTTGCTACCAAATAATGGTTATCTGAGTTACATAACAGTATAGCCCTCAGTAGTGGGTGGATGAGAAAAGCTGAAGACCGTGTGTGGTGGCGGTCCTTGGAAGAGGCCTATATCCAGCGATGGAGAGACACAGGCTGATGGTATGATATGGTATAGTCCTCGGAAGCGATCCTTTGATAAACTTCAATATGTGGGATATAAAACAAACTGTGCCGTGTGTTGGCGGCCGACTATAGTATAGCACAGCTCGATCTTTTGTCATGTTGGTGTCGTGAACGGCGATTAAGGGATAACAAAGCCGCTACCACAAGCGCTGAGGAACTATACCACTTCTAAAATAGTGGACTCGCCAAGCCGCTTGGCCAGCGCGGTGTTTTAGGCCAATTCATCCCTCATGCACAAGACAATGTCCAGTGAACATTGGACAATGGACATTGGTCCAGCAGTGGATACCGCAAGGGCTGGTTGAATTGCATTGCAAAACAATCTACTTCAAAAACAGACGTGCTTCGCTTCTGCCTTGTTCCGCTCCTCAAAATTTGCATGCAGCGAAGTTCAGCGCCAACAAAATCGTGCTAAACAGGATTACCGACTCCATTGTTGGTCTCCAACTTGGAGCTGCAGCACTAATTAACAAAAGCTGAACGTTTATTGTTGCTGGCATCGTTGGGAAGAGAACGTGATTGAATTAATAAATGCGCTGGCGGATGGTAAGAAGCAAATAGGTAAATGTAACTGCGAAATATGAACGCGTTATCCATTCTTATAATAATGGAGAATGTTCTAAAGGGAATGTTTCCCTTTGTAATGGGGAATGTTTTGAAGAGCTGTTCGATCTGATACCAACTTCAGACTCTTATCATCGCACCTCTCGTCACCGAAAGGCGATTCATCCACACTTCCTCGACAAAGACACTTTATGCCGCCAAATCGAAAGTTGTGGTACTAACTGCCAGCCGAGGTTTTTTCACTTAGTTACGACATGGGGCTTATCAATAGACCTGTGAATAGGATTCTGCAAGGTTGGCAGCGTGCGCACTGGTGTTACAGGTGTCCATGGGTGGCGGTGACCCCTCACCAATATGTGAGTCACGCGCCCATTTATCAACTCTTCTATAAAATAAATTGTGATTCTAGTCCTATTAGGGCCACTAATACAATAAAAGGTTATGCCGCTTGGAAGATATTTTTTGTGTATGTTAGGGCTTAGAGAGTATTTTTTTTCAAATTAGTTTCGGCTTAAGTCCACATGAAAGTTTTATTTTCATTTCATTCTAAGATCCGCTTCTTCGGAGGAATATTTTTATATATTTTTTATTAGAATTTATCTCTCGTGAGGTTCATGAAACGTTTACAAACCGATTTTGGCTTTGACGTAACATTTATTATAAAAAATAATAGGGGTTTATAGTAATTGAAATTGCCGTTTTATAGTAATAGTTACTTTGAATTGACATAAAACCTTCATGGTGTGAGATTTTCGAGTGAAACTTTTTTCACATGATACCTATGAGGTTCTTGTTTTAAAAAATGTGCAACATTCGATTTTCGACTTTCAATTGTTTTTTTTATTCAGCTTAGACGGGAAAGATGGATACTTCGAAAATCCGAGTAATCTTTGAATACGAGTTCCGACGCGGAACTAACGCGGCAGAAACGGCTCGCAATATCAATGCTGCGTTTGGAGAGGAGACTGCTAATGAACGAACCGTGCGTTTTTGGTTTAAACGCTTTCGTAATGGAAACTTCGACTTGAAGAACGAACCACGTGGAAGACCGCCCACACAGGTGAATAACGCTGAATTGAAGGAGATGGTGGAAGCCGATCCGAGTCAAACTACCCAGGAATTAGCGGCATGGTTTAACGTTACCTTACCTACAATATTGACTCATTTGCATCAAATCAATAAGATAGAAAAATATGAAAAATGGGTGCCTCATGATTTGACTGATCTGCAGAAAGAAACACGTGTTGAAACTTGGGTTGCCTTGTTGAATCGGTACAGAAATGAAGGTATATTGGATCGAATTGTGACATGTGACGAAAAGTGGATTCTTTACGATAACCGAAAGCGAAAAATGCAATGGCTGACCCCAGGTCAAACGCCGCAATAGTGCCCTAAGGCAAAGCTTACCAATAAAAAGGTAATGGTAACTGTTTGGTGGTCTATTCATGGTGTTATTCACTATAGCTTTCTCAGGTCTGGTCAAGCAATAACAGCAGATTTTTACTGTGCCGAACTTCGAACAATGATGGCGAAACTAGCAGTGAAACAGCCTCGACTCGTGAATCGATCTTCACCATTATTGCTCCATGATAACGCAAGACCTCACACTGCACGAGAAACCGTTGTAACTCTACAGGAGCTGCGGTTACAAACCATACGTCATCCTTCATACTCGCCAGACCTTGCTCCAACGGACTACTATTTTTTTCGTGATTTGGACAATTTTCTACGTGGTAAAAAATTTTCTTCCCAAGAGGCAATACAAAATGCTTTCACACAGTTTGTCGAATCTACATCCCCAGAGTTCTATCGCAAAGGCATAAATGAACTTCCGATTAGATGGCAACAATGTATAGTTAATGAGGGTAAATATTTTGATTAAATAAATATGTTACATTTTAGAAAAAAACGAGTTTTCATTTTTCAGTACAAATCGGCAATTTCATACTTTAACCCCAATACTATAAGGGTATTGGTATTTTAAACTTGGTTTATGGTATGATGCACACAATGTGGTACACAGAATACAGCAGGAGGATTGGAAGAAAGAAATTGATATTTATATATTAGGTATCCTATTTTTTTTTCTCTTTTTCTAGTTTATACTATTTTGTTCTATTTAATTATCCTATAATGTATTTACCGTCATAATACTATGTGTCTTTTTTTCTAATAAATTGTTAAACGTTTTTAACTTTATATTTAACTTTAAATCTGTCAAGTAAGGGGAGGTAATGGCTTCGAAGACGCAGATTTTCAAACCAGTTTGAGAGTCAGCAGTGAGTCAAAATTTGATATGTAAAAATTGAAAGATATAAATATTTTAATTTAAAAAATAGTCTTTCAAACTAAAAATACAAAGCAATAGGTATAAATAATTACATAAATTTCTAAAGAGTTTCCAATAATTTTCTTGAGAATCGCTTGCTGAGCGAAATGTGCCGACTATTTCCTTTGTCCAACTAAAACTATATACGAAAGACAAATCAAATTTAACTACGGTGTTTCAGAAACTCCAATGAGAGAGTACTTCGAAATTCGGTGAATTTCTCGGTATAGACAAGACTGTACACCACTATGCTTTTACCTGCCTCTCTGACAATAAATCGTTATCGATTTTGGAAGGCTCTATAACAGGAGCTGTATAAAGGGTATACTGTGTAATGGGTATCATTATTCCTGGCAGGGCCACAGTCTCAGAACTATTTCTCTTTTCAGGATCTTCTTTTGGTTTATATTGATACGAGCAGCAAATCATGATCAACATGAACACCTATTTTTTTAATAACTGAAGTAAATAATTTCAAATTACTAAGAATGCCATCATCGAGTCGACTGAGTCCTATTCCTTTGTTGTCACCAGGGAACCCCAATCTTCCTTTAAATTTTTTAATCATCTTTTTTCTATTTCTTTCTTAAATAGTTTCTTTTTTAAATAGAAAAAGGTGGCAAACGAGCATACAGTCGTCCATAGACATTCGCAATACATGTCAACATCAGTCCAGAATGACAAACGTTGGCACGCGGATGCGCTGCTCACCTTTGCAGATTAACGAATGAATTGGGAAAATGGGGACGGATAGGATGGGATGGGAATGGGCTCTGGCATATCTCACTCACTACAAAAACACATACGTACATTGGGAAAGTTTGATAAAGTAGGAAATGCAGTACATTTCAAGGTAGTCTTCTGTGAGAGAGGGGTAACGTGGCCAGTCGAGTGCGCCGAGCGGCTGTGGGAATGCAGCATGCACTCTCCCCCTACCAACGTGCTAGTTAGTGCCGGCGGTGGTTGGATGAGAAGAGCCGAGGATCGATGTGGTGGCGAGCTTTGGGAGAGGCCTATATCCAACAGTGGAGAGACATAGACTGATGCTATGTGATGGTATGGTATGGTTAGTGCTAATAACAAATCTTAACTTATAAACGGTGTTAGAACTTACAGGATTTTATTTTTGCTGTCCATTCAATATTTCTCGTTTAAAAACAAGAATCTGTAGAGTGTAGGTACTGTAAAGAAAAATCATTTTGAGACTGTGGTCCTGCCAGGAGGTATGACACCATAAAGGCAAGGCTCGAGCCGCTATCAAATTTTTATGTTCCTCCCGTGGACGTATGGTTCGGCATTGGATCATAAAATAGAGACATGGTAGCATCGAGATAAATAGTTTATGTGGTATCCACGTCCGGGGTCCACGTCCACTGCAAAGTGTTCGAAACGTCGGGATATAAATAATGTCAAATATACGCGATTTAAACCGTTTAAAGTTGTTTAATCACTTGAGTATTGGTTAGGTATGGAACTGTTTGTTCATATTAGTCTTCAGTTCTCTCCTATTAGCTCCGAGCAGAGACAATTGTACCTGCTCAACCATCTCAAGTATTTTGGGTGAAGCTTATTGTATTAATCTCATTTTGGTAATAACCTCAAACTACCTGTAGTGCCGGTTTTGAGCATTCTAATATGGTATGGTAATATGGTAATGTGCAACTACGAACT
The DNA here is from genome assembly GCA_914767545.1 of Sesia apiformis. Taxonomy (NCBI): domain Eukaryota; kingdom Metazoa; phylum Arthropoda; class Insecta; order Lepidoptera; family Sesiidae; genus Sesia; species Sesia apiformis. Next base: position 21,668,551 of record OU611952.1, read on the forward strand.
AGACTTATTATCTCCCACATAAAAGGAAATCTGCCAAGTTTTTTGGGCCGGAAAGGCAAAATAGTAACCGAGAGCTGAATAGATCATTGAATCTCATCGAGTCTCAGCGAATAAATTCTGCAGATGTGGAGTCACTGGATGCGATATTTTTGAACTACCGTCTGGATTTTTTAATCATAACATTCCCTATGCACGCAGTATTCACTCACGGTGTCCAGAGGTCTTGCAGTATTGCGTTGACCTTGGGATTTCATTAATTTAATGACTGGATCCCAAGCCGGTGGTACTTACCAACCACCTTCTCTATTGAAATTTGGGTGTTTCTTGATTTCAATAACCTCGCGTAACATTCTTGGCATGAATCGGGTCTCTCTAGCGAGGATTTGTGGATTATCAAATCGAATGTAATGGTTGGGTTTGTCCAGAGCATGTTCACAAACTGCAGACTTGGTCGAGTGTCTGTTCTTCATGTCAGCTATGTGTTCTTTTATCCGGATACCGATGCTCCTCTTTGTTTGCCCAATGTATGATAACCCGCATTCACAATCAAGCTTGTAAACACCTGCATCTTGTAGGGGGATATTGCTCTTGACCGGTCTTAAAAATTGGCTAATCTTCTTGTGCGGCTTGAAGTAGATTTTAATTGAAGCTCGTATTAAGATATTGCCAATTTTGTCAGTGATGCCCTTGATGTATGGTAAGATGGCAGATTGTCGCTCAACTGTAGGAGGCTTGGGGCGGCTTCTGTGACGCATTCGTGGGAGTTTGTGATTGCTGCTTCGCAGTACTTGTTTCACATGCAGAAGCTCTTCCTCGAGGTGGTCAGTGTCACAGATGCCGTGTGCTCTCTGTAACAAAGATTTGCCTACGGTAGCCAACTGACATGGATGGTTGGTGATATAAATCATATAAATATTTTATATACGTTATGTCAATTTTATGTTTGTCAATGTTATGTCAATGTCAATACGTTATGTATTTATATAAACGTCGGGATATAAATAATGTCAAATATACGCGATTTAAACCGTTCAAAGTTGTTTAATTGCTATACAAGTTTTTAGCTTAATTTAAAATTAATGAAAATTTTGCTGTAACTTTGTGCATTTTTCTCGAATGTCATCAAAGTTGATGCTTTTTTTCTTAAGAAGGGATCGAAAATTGTTTTCCAAAAAAAAAAAACAGTGTGGGACACTTCGAATGATATAAAGCCAAATAGAAACAATTTTTGGAATTTATATTTGTCTGTTTGGTCTCTCTGTCAGCTTGTTTGTTTGTCTTGCTGCAACGAATCACTATCAAATTGCTTTACAACAACTAAACAGTAACCCCACCCCTTTCCCCTCCACTGCTGAACACAATTGTCTTATGCATGAGAGATGTTGGTCTTCAAACGCCACCCTGGCCAAGCGGGTCCACTCTTTTAGAGGTGGTGTAGATCCTCAGGGCTTGTGATAGCGGTTTTGTTGTCCCTCGGTCGCCCTTTACAACACCCACGAGGAAGAAATGAATTGGTGTTATTCTATAGACGACCGACACTGCACGGTCATACAATAACTACTCACGTAAAAATAATAATTATGCTCGGCTTGCTTCGCCGTGATCGGCGAAGTCATGGGAATTCAACTTTGATATTTCGCCCTGGAACACAGGGAAGTGAAAATTACAAAGACCCGATGAGCTTCCCCATGATTAATGGTGGCAAATTGATTAGGAATTCGTTCTGTTCACTTTAATATCAACTTTGGTGTTAACTTCATTATTTCATTCATGTTGTTTGTTATAGCTAACGAAAACTTACAGTACCTAGCTGTCGTTAAATCAGTCTAGAAAGTAGGCAGAACAACATGGAATGCAGCTTGTATCACTATCTTTGTGCATTGTTCTTGCGTTCTTGCGTTGTGCGGAACCATTACAAGCTTTTCTTGCGTTAGTAAACGTGCGATTATAATGATTTTAAAATTGATTTTCATTACTCTAACTGTTAGATACTTTAAATGAATAGGTTTGTTCTGCAACGTTATATTTGCGGTCGGCGCTTCGTAACCGCTTATTGAATAAGTTGATAATAAATTGCAAACAAGTTTGTAATTACGCAAACGCTCGATTGGTCGATACTTTACATTTCCCAATAAATATTCCTATACCACCCTATCCTATCCCTCCCTATTTTCTCAACCCTTTCTCAAAATCAATTCCTACATCTCAAAAGGTAGGCAGCGCATCCGCGAGCTTGTCATTCTGGATTGTTGTTGGCATATATCGCGGATGTCTATGGACGAGAGTATATTCTTACCATCATGTGGACTGTCTGCTCGTCCGCCGCCTTTTTAGTTTAAAGAAAAATATGAGTGCCATAATGGTGAAAAATCAAAGAGTCAATTCCAATCGAGCGTTAAATATAATTAATCGCTAATTAATTCCAGAATAACGCCTCCGATTGGGTACATTCCACTGTAGTACTGTATACATTCCACTGTACTGTAGACTCCGCACAGTGTGACATTTCTATTTAAAATCATGGTTTCGTATTATTATTATTATACAGAATGTGTCAGATGTATTCGAACTCGGAATTTTGAAAAGAACCGATGACATAAAAATGTCACGTATATATTTAGCATTTTTTTTACTTTTAATGTTTGTTAAATATTTCATTTATAATTGCTAGATATATAAAGCACAGAATTTTTATTTTTACAAATTGTCACACAACTTTGTTACTTACGAGTATCATAATTGTTTAACAGTCAATGAATGAGAACAATCAAGTTATGTTTACAAAGTTTATAACAAGTTTTTTTTCGAGACGTGGACGTGTTATATAAAAACAACACGTGATTCTGTCTGGCAACACCTTTATAATTATTAATTAATTCCAGCACAACGCTTTTGATTTCACACTGTTAATGATTTATACCGTGTTTCCGAGTAGCAGTCGAAAACACAAATTATTTCCTCAACGAACTCACATTATCTGCAATTTGTGCGTGATTAATGGCACCGGCTCCGTCGCCGCCGAATAAATTAAATATGTAATTTAAATTAAAAGATACAGAATTAAATGAAAATGTTGGACGATGGATAGTTTTCGTGAATCATACTATAAGCCCTCCACTGCTGGATGTAGGCACCTCCCAAGGTTCGCCACTACACACGATCCCCGGCTTCTCGGCTCAGCCATTATCAGCGAATTTCTTCAAGTCGTCGATCCACTTGGCTGGAGGGTGTATCACACTGCGCTCCCCGGTTATTATTTAGTCGCCTTGAAAAAATTGTGTGAAGGTAGTCCTTGGGAGAGGTCTGTATCCAGCAGTGGTATAGTGCTGCTGATGGTGAGGGTCGAGCCCACCTGACCAGAGGGCGTCTCGCGATATACTTGCCGTTATGTGGTCTTCATTCAAGGACTCGTCTATTCGATCGATTATATCGGTCCTGCGGTAGATATGCGGTCTACAATCTGATCATGTGGTCGTCTGTTGTCACAATAACTGTACCATTTATTTGTAAACATTAAGTTTTCCAGTTATTACAAATAAAACAATCAATCGCGGCTATTGATTAATAAAACAGTATTTCTTAATTTATAATTTGAGTTTGTTTCACGAGTGTCTTTTACGTTTTAGGAAATAGTTTAATTAAGAGACACTATTGAAATATATAAATAAATAGTTAATAATACATAATAAGTTAATTATAAGTAACGCATGATTTAAGTTTACTTCTTGTTCTTTTTACTTAAAATGTGTGCGCCCGCGCGGGCAACAGCTATGCAATAATTTGAATGTCATCTGTAGTTACCAGTTTTAAGCAGATAAATTTAATTTGATATGACTTGCCCACCGCCGCTCTAGCATGCCGATTCTGTAAGCTATAAGACTTTCGGCTTAGCGAATCTCGCCGTTTCGGAAAAAAGTCTTCGCAAAGAACATAGCGTACTGATGGATCAGTTCAACCGTCAGTTAACCCCGTTATTTTTAATAAGTAGGTAACTCCAAGAGATGCAATAGGATGATGAAAACTCCTCGCCCGTTCATGCTACCAATTACCGATTTTCCCAACACTTTCTTCAAATCCATTCCAAGATCTCCAAATGTGGGTAGTTCATGAGAGGGCGTATCAAAGTTTATCATTTTGGACCGATATTGGCATGTATTGCGGATGTCACATGGCGACAGTATCCACTTACCACCACCAGATGGACTATCTGTTCGTCTGTCTGTTCTGTATATAAAAAAACATCATATTGAAACACTGCTCTTGTGTATACAGCGCGAATTTGGCGGATCTTTGACGGACATCCGAGCCCGCCCTTAAAGTATGTTTAAAGCCTAAGACATATGCTAAAATGTCTTCCATATCGAAAGGACCAATAGCAATTTCAACGAACGGTATATAAATGTCGTGGACCAACTTTTCAAATTAAAACCTCAACTTGAGACGACTCCCACCATCGGTCGTCTAATAGCAAAAGTTGTAAGATTATCGCCTTCCGAACTGTTCGTATTGGGAAGCCGAACTTACGAGCTATAAATGTCTAGCTGTTTTTGGTATAATGTTTTTTTTTATAGAATAGTTGGCAGAAGTGTAAACGTGTTCTGTTTAAACGTCATTCTAAATCAAATTAGAAGGACAGAAAAAAATAAGGCATACAAAACACACAATGAAAAAGAAAGCACAGTAAATAATTATAGGATAGAAATAGTGAGCAAGATTTAAAGGGGTTGTGAGAATTTTGTATGGAGCCTGGCATACCTACTTACTGCCATTTTAAAAAAATCTTGATTTTGCGGCCGCCAACCAAACCTTAATAAATCGATAGAAGACGTTAAAAGGAATAAAAAATGCCTTTAGGTAAAATCTCCTAAACAGTCTCGGGACTGAGATAATGCACACGACATGCACATTGTCGTGTACATGAGGGGTGCATAGCCTTAAAATTACGCTTACGCTGAAGCCATTACGCTGGTCAAGCGGTTGGGGAGTCCATTCTTTTAGAGGTACTGTAGTCCTCAGGGCTTATGGTAGCATTTAGTCTATGGGGTGATGCAATTCAGAGCTAGCCGACATTACGGAAATTGTATAAGTAGTACAATTTTATATCAGCTAACACCATTATAAAATAAACGTAAAATCGACAGCAAAATTAATTTATTCCACTTTATATTAATATGAATAAGTCGGTATAAACATGAGGAAGCTCTGAATCTCGAAATATCAACATCAAACAACATTATTCCCCAATTAACGAAGTACGGCGTAAAACAACAATTACAGCGCGAAATGGAATCGTTTTCTATAACCGTTTACATTGATAAGGTGATAGCTTCGAGAGGCTAATGGCGTATTAATTAAATATTAAAACGGTCGGCAATCTGCCAGTCATCGTTTCTACTTTAAACTGCCTTTAACGTTTGTCAAACTTGGTATAAGTTAAAGAAGCCAGCGATAGGATCCGCTAGTAAAATAGTTTTTTTTATTACTATTGGAGATTTCGCATACGGTAGACATATTTATATGTATATTAAATCGATATCAACGGGTATGTTCACCTTTTTTAATTTACTCGATCATTCACCATATTACACGGAACGTGGTCACGAGCTGATGAGATATTCTTTGTACAGAGAGAACAAGAAAATGAGCAATATTTAACCAAGTGGTAAGTAAATAATGCCACCTATGGACATTTACAATAAATGCACTCAGGAAGAATGAACGTGGGCACTTCCCTGAATGCGCTCTCAAAGGAAAGGTAAGACTGAAGGTTTTCATTGTAACAGAAATAGGGATAGAAACAGAAGCTTCTCGTCGATTTAGTGACTAATAAAATCTAAAACGTCGTGCACAATATCTACGAATCCAACACAATTCTAGATTTAGAGTCTCTTGTCTTTGTAATATTTATCAATGACATAACACAATGCATTAATTACAATATTTTAATCCACTAACTCCACAAGAATGTATAACTTTTATACATCCAGGCTGTTGAAACAATGAAGTGGTAATAAGTCGCAGTTCCAAAAAAATAAAGCACCATAATACAGAAAATGTAACATAGAACACAAATAAGAGATAGGTGATGTATGTGTGTGTGACGACAAATAAGTCTGTAGCTCAGCATATATGTTGCAACACCAAAGAGTCTTTCAAAAAAAAAGTCTGGCGTTTTCACTCACAGCTCATCACTTGAACCGCCGCCTTAAGCAGCGTGTACCGCTCCGATTATACTCGTAATGGGCAGTTAAGGGGGAGCGCCCTCGTTTGGAAGGAATAAACGAAATCCTAATGTAGTTAGGACCTCCTTAATTGCTGATACAGGGCTAATGTCCGGTATCTAAGTACGTTAAATTGTTGGCGGTTTATTGCTCGAGATGACGTTGAGATTGTCAGCTTAGCATGTCGTTATTATTATTTAAAACGTTTATCAAATGTTTTAGTAGGATATTACACCGGTTACTCCAGCAAAATTAGGAATATTTAGGATTTTAACACAACAGCGGATCAGTGCGTTATCACACTTATCCCGTGTAAATTGCGTGTGATGTTTTACCCACACAGATAAAAAAACGCCCTACCACAAACCCTGAGGAACAACACCATCTCTAAAAGATTGGACTCGCCAACCTGCTTGGTCAGAGTGCCGTTTTAAGGCTATACATCCCTATATACACACTGTGCCCTAGGACGCCCATATCTAGCAGTAAATAATAAAAGGGATAATGTCGAGAACAAAGTTGTACTTTCTACTCAAGCAATGATTTCATATTTGTTGCTCCAAATTAAAATCACCATAGCAACTCGTTTACGAAAGGAAAAAGTTTGTAATAATGCTCAGTTGGCCACAACCACGGAAGTCTCCTTTTCACGAAGATAATATTATGTATTTCCTCTTTCCAGGTAGCAGGAGTTGTTGGCCGGGCTGATGTTCTAGCCTGCGTCTTCTTCCTCTCATCGCTGTTACTTTATCATGGGTAAGTGGATTATTGATAGGACAATCGATAGGTTATCCCTTCGGTACCTACAGAAAGTTAACGTCCTGTTACAGCAAATAAAAAGTTTGATTCTCCCTCGCAGCGTCACCTTCATCGATATCGATTATACATGACGGCTTGTAACCAACGGCTTAGAAAAGCTCAGACAAATGCTTTACAAATCCTCTCCAGCGACATAGTTTCTATGTGTAGCTCAGACAAATGCTTTACAAATCCTCTCCAACGACATAGTTTATATGTGTAGCTCAGACAAATGCTTTACAAATCCTCTCCAACGACATAGTTTATATGTGTATTTCAGACAAATGCTTTACAAATCCTCTCCAACGACATAGTTTCTATGTGTAGCTCAGACAAATGCTTTACAAATCCTCTCCAACGACATAGTTTATATGTGTAGCTCAGACAAATGCTTTACAAATCCTCTCCAACGACATAGTTTATATGTGTATTTCAGACAAATGCTTTACAAATCCTCTCCAGCGACATAGTTTCTATGTGTAGCTCAGACAAATGCTTTACAAATCCTCTCCAGCGACATAGTTTCTATGTGTAGCTCAGACAAATGCTTTACAAATCCTCTCCAACGACATAGTTTATATGTGTATTTCAGACAAATGCTTTACAAATCCTCTCCAGCGACATAGTTTCTATGTGTAGCTCAGACAAATGCTTTACAAATCCTCTCCAACGACATAGTTTATATGTGTAGCTCAGACAAATGCTTTACAAATCCTCTCCAACGACATAGTTTATATGTGTAGCTCAGACAAATGCTTTACAAATCCTCTCCAACGACATAGTTTATATGTGTATTTCAGACAAATGCTTTACAAATCCTCTCCAGCGACATAGTTTCTATGTGTAGCTCAGACAAATGCTTTACAAATCCTCTCCAACGACATAGTTTATATGTGTAGCTCAGACAAATGCTTTACAAATCCTCTCCAACGACATAGTTTATATGTGTAGCTCAGACAAATGCTTTACAAATCCTCTCCAACGACATAGTTTATATGTGTAGCTCAGACAAATGCTTTACAAATCCTCTCCAACGACATAGTTTATATGTGTATTTCAGACAAATGCTTTACAAATCCTCTCCAGCGACATAGTTTCTATGTGTAGCTCAGACAAATGCTTTACTAATCCTCTCCAGCGACATAGTTTCTATGTGTAGCTCAGACAAATGCTTTACAAATCCTCTCCAACGACATAGTTTATATGTGTATTTCAGACAAATGCTTTACAAATCCTCTCCAGCGACATAGTTTCTATGTGTAGCTCAGACAAATGCTTTACTAATCCTCTCCAGCGACATAGTTTCTATGTGTAGCTCAGACAAATGCTTTACAAATCCTCTCCAGCGACATAGTTTCTATGTGTAGCTCAGACAAATGCTTTACAAATCCTCTCCAGCGACATAGTTTCTATGTGTAGCTCAGACAAATGCTTTACTAATCCTCTCCAGCGACATAGTTTCTATGTGTAGCTCAGACAAATGCTTTACAAATCCTCTCCAACGACATAGTTTATATGTGTATTTCAGACAAATGCTTTACAAATCCTCTCCAGCGACATAGTTTCTATGTGTAGCTCAGACAAATGCTTTACTAATCCTCTCCAGCGACATAGTTTCTATGTGTAGCTCAGACAAATGCTTTACTAATCCTCTCCAGCGACATAGTTTCTATGTGTAGCTCAGACAAATGCTTTACAAATCCTCTCCAGCGACATAGTTTCTATGTGTAGCTCAGACAAATGCTTTACTAATCCTCTCCAGCGACATAGTTTCTATGTGTAGCTCAGACAAATGCTTTACAAATCCTCTCCAACGACATAGTTTATATGTGTATTTCAGACAAATGCTTTACAAATCCTCTCCAGCGACATAGTTTCTATGTGTAGCTCAGACAAATGCTTTACTAATTCTCTCCAGCGACATAGTTTCTATGTGTAGCTCAGACAAATGCTTTACAAATCCTCTCCAGCGACATAGTTTCTATGTGTAGCTCAGACAAATGCTTTACAAATCCTCTCCAGCGACATAGTTTCTATGTGTAGCTCAGACAAATGCTTTACAAATCCTCTCCAGCGACATAGTTTCTATGTGTAGCTCAGACAAATGCTTTACAAATCCTCTCCAGCGACATAGTTTCTATGTGTAGCTCAGACAAATGCTTTACAAATCCTCTCCAGCGACATAGTTTCTATGTGTAGCTCAGACAAATGCTTTACTAATCCTCTCCAGCGACATAGTTTCTATGTGTAGCTCAGACAAATGCTTTACTAATCCTCTCCAGCGACATAGTTTATATGTGTATTTCAGACAAATGCTTTACAAATCCTCTCCAGCGACATAGTTTCTATGTGTAGCTCAGACAAATGCTTTACTAATCCTCTCCAGCGACATAGTTTCTATGTGTAGCTCAGACAAATGCTTTACAAATCCTCTCCAGCGACATAGTTTCTATGTGTAGCTCAGACAAATGCTTTACAAATCCTCTCCAGCGACATAGTTTCTATGTGTAGCTCAGACAAATGCTTTACTAATCCTCTCCAGCGACATAGTTTCTATGTGTAGCTCAGACAAATGCTTTACAAATCCTCTCCAACGACATAGTTTATATGTGTATTTCAGACAAATGCTTTACAAATCCTCTCCAGCGACATAGTTTCTATGTGTAGCTCAGACAAATGCTTTAAAAATCCTCTCCAGCGACATAGTTTCTATGTGTAGCTCAGACAAATGCTTTACTAATCCTCTCCAGCGACATAGTTTCTATGTGTAGCTCAGACAAATGCTTTACAAATCCTCTCCAGCGACATAGTTTCTATGTGTAGCTCAGACAAATGCTTTACAAATCCTCTCCAGCGACATAGTTTCTATGTGTAGCTCAGACAAATGCTTTACAAATCCTCTCCAACGACATAGTTTATATGTGTATTTCAGACAAATGCTTTACAAATCCTCTCCAGCGACATAGTTTCTATGTGTAGCTCAGACAAATGCTTTACTAATCCTCTCCAGCGACATAGTTTCTATGTGTAGCTCAGACAAATGCTTTACAAATCCTCTCCAGCGACATAGTTTCTATGTGTAGCTCAGACAAATGCTTTACAAATCCTCTCCAGCGACATAGTTTCTATGTGTAGCTCAGACAAATGCTTTACAAATCCTCTCCAGCGACATAGTTTCTATGTGTAGCTCAGACAAATGCTTTACAAATCCTCTCCAGCGACATAGTTTCTATGTGTAGCTCAGACAAATGCTTTACAAATCCTCTCCAGCGACATAGTTTCTATGTGTAGCTCAGACAAATGCTTTACAAATCCTCTCCAGCGACATAGTTTCTATGTGTAGCTCAGACAAATGCTTTACAAATCCTCTCCAGCGACATAGTTTCTATGTGTAGCTCAGACAAATGCTTTACTAATCCTCTCCAGCGACATAGTTTCTATGTGTAGCTCAGACAAATGCTTTACAAATCCTCTCCAGCGACATAGTTTCTATGTGTAGCTCAGACAAATGCTTTACCAGTCCTCTCCAACGACATAGTTTCTATGTGTAGACATAACATTTTTGGAACGAAGTTCCTTTACGCGGCTTGCGGTAGGTGTGATTTGAGAGAAAATGTAACGTCACGTAAGATTTTCACCCCTTCCATACGCCTTTCTCTTTCTCTGTGTGTGTGTGCGTGCGAGTATCGAGAGCGAGACTCAAGCAGAATAACAGACGTGCAGACTAGTGCGTGGCCGGTTGTATAATCTATTTTTTTTATTTGATTGCTTATTTTAAATTATTTGCATTGAAAATATGATATAAAATAAAAAAAAATACATGAACTATACAGATTTTATTTCGAATTACATTAGGAGTTTAAAAAAAATGCGTGAGAATCTTCGTTCCCCTGACTGCACATTTAATTTTTATTTTATTGTGGAAGTTGATCATAATTTTGAATCTACTGAATCGATTTGGCTCATCTGCGAAAACCGCATAGTTTTCTACATACTGATTTTCTACGTAAGTGGGATTTTTAAAACAATCGCTAGCTTGACGGTAAAGGAAAATATCGTGGAAAATCCGCATGCTTCAAAATTAATAAATAAAAATAAGGAAATCAGAAGCATTTTCATCCACCAATATATATACTGCGCCCGCATGCATTCTCAGTGATTTATTAGGCGAGGCTTGTGTTCTACAGTGAGACATTTTATAAGACATTATATCGGTCGAACAAATGAGTGTCCGCTTCCGTACAAGTAAATCACTGAACATGACGTCATTTCAAGTTTCAGCGACGACAGAAGCCGTCATTTTCGCCCGACATATTTAATTACTCACTCCATCGGTTACAAGGCACGCCACTATACCCAGGGCCGTCTTTACCAGGGGGTGCAAGGGGTGCGGTGCACCCCGGGCGCTCACCTTTTAAAGGTAATGAAAAAATATAACGCTATAGTAAACAATTACACAATAGGATATTTGACTGTCATAGGATACACAATAGGATATTTGACTGTCATAGGATACACAATAGGATATTTGACTGTCATAGGATACACAATAGGATGTTTGACTGTCTTAGGATACACTCCCGCACCCCGGCGCAGAATAGACTTAAGACGGCCCTGACTATACCTATATAATATGACTACAGTAGACTGTTTCCATATAAATGTTTAAAATTCACTTTATTTATATTTACATGGGGTTTTGAAAGTTCCTATTTCCCAGCCGCAGTAATCCTTTCTTTCTAATCCACTCCTAAATCTTCAATGGTAAGCGACGTGTCCGAGGATGTGCGAGGAGGACGTGTCTAAACATTGACACATGTTGGCATGTATAGCGGGTGTCCACGATGACAGCCAGCCACCTTCTTTGTCCGTAAAATACATACATAAACAATTCTAGATCTGTGATAAAATAAGTAACTTTAGACCACCGTGAAAGATTTAAAACCGGTCTAATGTTTTGTCGGTTTTGTCACAGGACATTCTCTTCTTTGACAAAATCCATTAAAAACTAAACAAGCTCTTCTTATTTTTTAGTCTGAAATAGAGCTGACTACGAAACTACGAACCTACCAAACTGTACTTAGGGAGATTTAGAAAAAAATTACTTAGACATGCGCGAATACATTGGCATGTATTAGAGTGTCTAAGGGCCGATGCCAGATTTATGTCAATAACTCAGACTTAGGAGTAAAAGCCATGATTTTAGGCTCTGGAATAGCTTCAGTTATATCCTGTATTATTTTTAATTTATAAACTGTCTAGGGCTTATAGAGTTCTCTACATCTGCTGTCTATGTTATTTCAATTTTTTTATGATCTACGGCGACAGACGTGCATACAGTCCACCCGATGGTGAGTGGATACTGTACCTCGTGGACATCCGCGATACATGTCTACATTAGTCCAAAATGACTAACGTTGCCACGCCCCCAAATGTGCTGCCTACCGTTGGAGATATAGAAATGGGCTCTGGCATATCACACATACTGAAACACATACGTACATTGGGGAAATAGGTTAAAGTGGAAAATGCAACACATTGCAAGGTAGTCTTCTGTGAGAGAGGGGTAACGTGGCCAGTCGAGCGCGCCCAGCGGCTGTTGGATTCTTTTTTCTCCCTCAAAAAAAATACGGAAAATAGTGAAATCTTCTTTCCGATTAATGCCAATTTCTGCAATCGGTATTTTTGAACCTTTAAGAGCTGCAGCTCAGTTACTCTACTATTTATTAGCTTGAGTGTGCGCATAGTTTGTTCAATGTCATGTAACCTCACATAACTTTACGTAACCGCGTTACCCAGTTCGACGGACCCTGTTTTGTACTTAAAGTTTCCAAGCCCGTTGTTGTGGAAAAAGACGCGCTGGATTACAGCTACTTAATTTGGTGTTCGGGGAACTTTCTGAGTAGGTATTTCTCACCAATGGATTCTCATCGACATTAAAATTCGAGAAGGAGGCCGCATGCTATATCCCACACATAGTGTTGCCAGATCCGTTTTTCCAAATATCGTGACTTAAATGGAAAAAGGGCGGGACTGGGACGAAAAAATCGGGACGTAGAAAAAATGCAAAACAATGGTTACAATCCTTTAATTCAAAATCACAGACTTTAATGAGATCAATCAAACCTTAAGATTTACTACTATCACTTACTACTCATACTATCAAGATAAACGATTATTAAATTTATATTCAACATAAATAGATTATTATTTGCTAAAAGAAGTTGCAATGTAAGGAAACAACGATATTAAATTATTTAACGTAACATAAATATATTGATCTTTTATTTTTTTTATAATACCTATCGCGCTAAATTGGCTACTTAGATGAAAAAGCGGGATTTTGGGCGTCCCGCTCAGGGTGCTGACGGGACGCGTCCTGAGAGGGCTGAAAAACGGGACGTCCCGCCAAAAGCGGGACACCTGGCAACACTGCCCACACAGCCGCTGGACTGTGCCCAACTGGCTGAGTTATTTCGATGTAACAGCAGAAGAAGCTTGTATGAATAGGTTAAATCTAGAAAGACCATCGCTTTGTTGGAAACTGAAAATTACGATAACGTACCTAGTCGATTCGAGTTCGACTTACTTAATTTAACACTTGTTTATTGTCACTAAATATATGAAAAGAAACTGCTGGACATAGGCCTCTCTCAAAGCTCGCCACCACACACGATCCTCGGCTCTTCTCATCCAACCACCGCCATCGAATTTCTTTAAGACGTCGGTCCACCTGGCGGGGGGGCCTTCTCGGTAGCTCTAACGACCGATCAATGACGGTATAACCATTTCATCTCAAATACCAGAGACCGGCGACGGGCAGCAGCATCACCGGTGCGAGAGGCGAGGCCCAGCACAGCAGTCACCAACCCAGCATGGTGATTAGGGCATAAACCTACTAATGCCCGCGACTTCATTCGCGTGGTGTTGAACGTGATTCCCATGAGATCCATATAAAAAATTCGAGTTTAACATATGAGTTATAACTAAGCCAAGTTACATTACAATCTGTCGAGTGGTTATTGCGTAATTCAGACAGACAAACAGACAAAAATTCCAAAAATTGTTGTTTTGGTCTCTACATATATAATCATTCATTCTTTTTTACACTGCCGTCTTCTTTTAAAAATTATTTCATGTACGGACATGGGTTTGTTACGATTTTATTATATGTATAGATAAATACATGTAAAATGGACAGAAAAAGAGATATTTCAGCTTCTATTCAGAGATACTTCTTTGTTCTCAAAGGCATATGCTAGTAAAAAAGCCCTTTGAGACATGTAACGAAAACTGTGATACTGAAAGCAAGCGCCATTATATTTTATCAAAGCGCATAAAATAGTCTTTGCGTGTATTAATTTTGCAGGCGTTCGTTGCACCAACGCGTTTTAACGCTCTAATCCGGGCTTGGAGATGGTTTTATTCGTAAAATAAAAACCTCCACTGTGCAGGGCTTTAAGTGATATACGAAATTCGTGCCGGAATTAAGTACTTGCCTAGGTTTAGTGAAAAATGTATTTCATTAGAAAATTATTCGGTTTTAGAGGTATTTCTGCTTTTAGAATGGAAGGTTGCCTCGACAGTAAATTAAAAAGAGACTGTTGGTTTTTCGATCGTTTTCATTTACGAGATAAACTCATAAACTGATTCGCTTATTTTACAAAAGGCGTGCTTAATCTCTTAAGGCATTTTCTACCGGCTAACTTTTGGGTTAAACAGAAAGATATATTGAGAGGAGCAATGAGTGGTATAAATATATAAATTAAAAAACAAACAGTATAAATAATTTTCTTACGTGTTAATCGAGCCCTCCTATGTAAAGTTTATTAAAAACTTTCTTTTTTAATGTGTATTTTATACTGCACGTGAAAAAAGTTAAGAATAGCTTTTTCTTCTTTGTTTTATGGACGAAGGCGGCAGACGAGCATACAGTCCACCTGATGATAAGTGGATACTGTCGCCTCACACAGCATTCCCACAGCCGCTGGACGCACTCGACTGGCCACGTTACCTCTCTCTCATAGAAGACAACCTTGAAATGTACTGCATTTCCGCCTTTATTCTATTTTCCCAGTAGATATCCACTTACCTTCAGGTGTGGATTGTATGTATCCATAAAGATCCATGTATCCATGAAGAAAAAAAAATCTCTTACAAAAATTTATAATAAAATTCGAGAGAAGTTGCGGCAAGAGTACATAGAAAAACATTCAATGTTTAAATCCATCGTTGTTAACATTCCAGGTCTTCAAGCAGACATCGCGTTTGGTCCAGCATCGTGCTGGCGGCGCTCAGCATGCTGGCGAAAGAGACAGGCCTCACTGCCTTGCTCTTCAACGTTGCATTTGACTTGTACAGATGTTGGAGCTCCATCACCAGGTCAGTTTTATATATCAAATGCCTTTATAGTCGGATGAGCACAATCGGCCTAATGATAAGCTGATATTGTCGCTTATGGACATGTGGCAATAAATGTCAATATATACTGTTATACACGTCCAGTGCTACCCAACGAAAGATTAAGGAATCAGAATCTGAAAATAGATCAGGAATGATTGAGAATACTTAGGCAGTAACCGTACTGTAACCAGCCCTTTTTTCGTCCATTGCTGGGTATGGCTCTCCTTATGCACATTGCCTTGTGCATGAGGGATTTACGGCCTTAAAACTCCACACTGGCCGAACAGGTTGGCGAGTCCAATTTTTAGAAGTTGTGTACAAGGCTTGTGGTAGGGGCTTTATTATCCCTTAATCTCCTCTTATGACACCCACGGGAAGAAATGGGGTGAGGCCATTCTAAAGGCGGTCGACATCACACTGCCAACTCAAGCCAACTCCTTAAAATCCTGTATTTAGGAAGTATTATTACTAAATCTCTTACCACGGTATTTGGCTTCACCAAATGAAGGAAACGAGACAGGACAATGGAATTAATGCGTTTCAAACCATCTCATCCCTCCTACGTTATTTAACGGGACGAACTAAATATATTAGATAGAGAACGATATAGAAACGGGCTCTGATAATCCTTATTGACTCCCGGAATACGTTGCTATATTTCATGTCAGACTCTTATATGAGCGGGTTACCTCGACCAGTCGCACTCAGACGCTTCAAGTCGACACGATTACTTCAGCTATGGAAACAATCAGAAACCAGTTCTGCTATGGAAACAATCAGAAACCAGTTCTGCTATGGAAACAATCAGAAACCAGTAATGTGGGTCTTCGAAAAGTGGTGAAGAATGTTTACTTTTTGTACGGCGTGATATCAATTCGTTGCCTTTAATATAACATTGAAACGAGTTCAATTTTCTACCTACGTGTTCACATCTGTTTTCATCGATCACAGTCAATTAATCAATCACATCAATCATTTCATCGATCAGTCATTATGCAGATAGGTTGTGTTATCTACTAACGCAAAAATTAGTGTTATTTTTCTCTGTCATCCAGATCATCACCAGTGAAGTGGAGGTGGAAATGTGACAGCGTATGCGGAAGAGTGGTGAGGGCAGTGGCCGCTTTGACGTTGCTGGTTGGAGTTAGGCTGGCATTGCTTCAGGGTTCTCTACCTGCCTTCTCTGCACAAGATAATCCACCTGCGTTCCACTCTTCTTTTCTTGTCAGGTAATTAAAATGAGATCATAATTCTATTAATAATAAATGTTGGACTGTTTAGTATTAGTACTAAGTCTTACAGACTAATGTTAGTGTAACGTCTATCCTGATCGAAACGTATACATCAGGTAAGCAAGAAATTAATATCTAACTTTAGTTTTATGTATTTAAGTATAAGTACCACAAAACAAGGTCTAATGTTGTAAAATGTCTCGAAAACGATTTGGCAGATTTTGTAGGGCGCTACCAACGCGATTTAGTAACTTATAACTTATAAGTCTTACGAACCATCTGCTCGTCTGCTTAATATATTATAAAAAACGGATTGTGTAGAAAATACCAAGAAGATATCTAATTCTCTTCTAAAGATATACCGACCCAAATTAAAAATCAAGAATTTTAATTTTTTTATTCTTACTTTTTAACAGAGACTTTTGTACTCATTGAGTAAACATGTCAGTCCGATCGTGCCCTACGATAGTTACGTTTTCACACTTATAATAATTAATAGGAGTAAATGTATGAAATTGCCGTTTTATAGTAATAGATACTTTGAATTGACATAAAACCTCCATGGTGTGAGATTTTCGAGTGAAACTTTTTTCACATGATACCTATGAGGTTTTTTTTATTCAGCTTAGACGGGAAAGATGGATACTTCGAAAATCCGAGTAATCTTTGAATACGAGTTCCGACGCAGAACTAACGCGGCAGAAACGGCTCGCAATATCAATGCTGCGTTTGGAGAGGAGACTGCTAATGAACGAACCGTGCGTTTTTGGTTTAAACGCTTTCATAATGGAAACTTCGACTTGAAGAACGAACCACGTGGAAGACCGCCTACACAGGTGAATAACGCTGAATTGAAGGAGATGGTGGAAGCTGATCCGAGTCAAACTACCCAGGAATTAGCGGCGTGGTTTAACGTTACCTTACCTACAATATTGACTCATTTGCATCAAATCAATAAGATAAAAAAATATGAAAAATGGGTGCCTCATGATTTGACTCATCTGCAGAAAGAAACGCGTGTTAAAACTTGCGTTGCCTTGTTGAATCGGTACAGAAATGAAGGAGTATTGGATCGAATTGTGACATGTGACGAAAAGTGGATTCTTTACGATAACCGAAAGCGAAAAATGCAATGGCTGACCCCAGGTCAAACGCCGCAACAGTGCCCTAAGGCAAAGCTTACCAATAAAAAGGTAATGGTAACTGTTTGGTGGTCTATTCATGGTGTTATTCACTATAGCTTTCTCAGATCTGGTCAAGCAAAAACAGCAGATGATTACTGTGCCGAACTTCGAACAATGATGGCGAAACTAGCAGTGAAACAGCCCCGACTCGTGATTCGATCTTCACCATTATTGCTCCATGATAACGCAAGACCTCACACTGCACGAGAAACCGTCGTAACTCTACAGGAGTTGCAGTTAGAAACCATACGTCATCCTCCGTAATCGCCAGACCTTGCTCCAACGGACTACCATTTTTTTCGTGATTTGGACAATTTTCTACGTGGTAAAAAATTTTCTTCCCAAGAGGCAGTACAAAATGCTTTCACACAGTTTATCGAATCTACATCCCCAGAGTTCTATCGCAAAGGTATAAATGAACTTCCGATTAGATGGCAACAATGTATAGATAATGAGGGTAAATATTTTGATTAAATAAATATTTTAGAAAAAAACGAGTTTTAATTTTTCAGTACAGATCGGCAATTTCATACTTTAACCCCTAATATATTAATAGTAAATCATAAAGATCCGAAGATAACTGGGCTAAGATGCTTGGTTAGGCAAGGTGATGGTGGTAAGATAATTGTGTCCATAACAAAATGGTTTATCGCAACATGATGTTTCGAAAACCCACATGTGGTCTGACCATCAAACAAATTTTGAACAACATTTTGGATCTCATAATTCTAATTAGGTTAGACCCTGAAACGAGACAGCTGATAACTTAAACTTGACATTATTCTGATTATTGTACTAAATGCGTTTCAGGTTGATGACGTTTTGGTACTTGGCGGCGTTCAACTGGTGGCTGCTCCTCTGCCCGTGGACACTCAGCCACGACTGGCAGATGAGTTCGGTGCCACTCATTACCAGCGGCTGGGACCCGAGGAACCTGCTCACTTGTGCTGCTTTGATAGCCTTGCTGGCACTATCGTATAGGTGCTTCATGGATTTGGAGGTATGAACTTCTAGAGGTGTAATCTGATTGAATTTCGAGAATCCCTTCCCTTCTTATAAAAGTGAATACCGGAGAAGGGAAACGCCCTTATTTCCTTCTCACGATATCTGGGACTGTATTGTACTCAAAAAGAGAAACTGTTTTGATCCAAGTTTACCTTCAAGCTTAAACTGTACTGTTAAGATGGCAATCGTATTTTACTTAATCCACCTTACCGTATCGTAACTTATCTACTCACTAGATACTTATTAGATACCGTGAGTTGATAGCCTAGAGGTATATTTTCTTGACTTACATTCATAGAATCGTGAACCAGTGAGTTTTTATTTAATCACCTTTAATTTGGGTCGCGAAAGAAAACATCGTCAGGATACTCGTTTGCCTAAAAATTAAAATTTTAAATTTTCGCTAATTAACATTGGACTTAAGATCGTGTGTGGTGACGAGATATATATCCAGCCGTGGAGAGATATACCCTTGTATAGTATAGCTGCATTAGGCCCGTATGTTGGAATGTGGTCCAAAATCCTCTCGTGCCGCATAGTGGAACATTATAGACTGATATCATAAAAGGTCTTACAACCAGCCCTTTCAGTATCCACTGCTGGAGATAGGGCTCCTTGTGCATATTGTCTTGTGTATTAGAGATGTAAGACCTTATAATCGCCACGCTGGCCAAGCTGGTTGGCGAGTCGACTGTTTTAGAGGTGGTGTAGTTCCTCAGGGCTTTGTTATCCCTTAGTCATCGTTTACAATGACTGTGGGTGCACAGGAGGAGTCCCATCTCTCTGGTGCAATTCCATAGTCGGTGGTGTCGCCACGAGGTACACCTGTCGAATATCTGACAAGAGGTCTGACACTAATAGCGAAACATTCCTCACGGTCTATAGATTTTGTTTTATCAACATTCCAGTTGCAGCGGCACACGCCGGCCGTGGTGGGTTTGATGCTGCTGGTGATCCCATACTTGCCAGCTTCCAACCTTCTCGTCACCGTCGGTTTCGTTGTCGCTGAGCGGGTGCTTTATATTCCAAGGTATTTAGATAGATATATAGATAAACTCTTTATAACTAATTCATGTTGCAAAAAGACAATTTAAATTTAAGTAAGTAATACGAAATGTAAGTAATAGTACAACAAGCGGGTTTATCGACAAAACGATTTCTTCCAGGCAACCTTTGCGTGGCAAGGAAAAAACAAATAACAATATCAAAAATAGGGTACTTACCTGTTTGACCATGGGCGTAGTCATGGTGGGGCACTTGGCCCTCTTGCATCGAGAAGAATAAGAAACAAACTTTCTGCATTACACTACCTATCTCTAATTAAATTATTAAAAAATTGTTTGCTTTGACCCACCCTGGAGAAAATTCTGACTACGCCCTTGTTTTTGAATAACATTTTCTTGTTATTTCATTTGTATGGCTATATTTTTTTGCCACGAGTTCACTGGTGTTTAGGACAAAGCAAATTTTGTAATATAGCAATTAATTTTTTTTTTTAATGTTGTAAATGTCTGTAACTTCGGTTGCATAGTGGCATCAAACTGAATAGTTTTTTATCTGGGCACTGTACATTCGCTCTATTTGTTAAGTAGTTATTATAAATATTAACATTGTTTTAGAAATGGGTAGCGGGTATTTCTGGTTTTATAAATGTAAACAAATCCTAACGGCGAGATTCCCCACTGGTCGCCTTTTTACACGTTATTATTATTTTAATTATCTAAATTTATTGTTATTGATTATTATGTGATTTGTTCATGTCTAATATATATATATATATATATTTTATAGAATAAGGCGGCAAACAAGAATACAGTCCACCTGCTGGTAAGTGGACAGTGTCGTCCATAGACATCCGCGATAGATGTCAACATCAGTCTAGAATGACAAACGATGCGCTGCGAATGGAATTGGGAAAAAGGGTTGGGAAAATGGAGACGGATAGGATAGGATAGGATGGGATGGGAATGGGCTTTGGCATATCTCTCTCACTACCGAAATGCGTGCGTACACTAAGGGAATACGATAAAGTAGGAAATGCAGTTAATTTCAAGGTCTTTCAAGGAATTCATTTCAAGGAATGCAGTCTTCTGTGGGAGAGGGGTAACATTGGCAGTAGAGTGCGTCCAGCGGCTGTGGAACTGCAGCGTACTCCCTCTACTGATTATTTATATATTTAAACGAGTATCAACACGTATGTTTAACTTATTTACTTTACTCGACGTTTCGGTTGGGTTGCACCAACCGTGGTCAGCTCGTGACCATGCTTGGGTACCGTGGTCACGAGCTTAAAAGGTAAACATATGCGTTGAGATCCATTTAAATATATAAATATGTGTGTAAAACAAGATAATTTCAAATGTTATATTGTTCATGTTGAAACTTGACTTTGCAGCGTGGGTTCAGTGCTGATCACAGTGTACGGTGTGCAAGTGATGTGGCGGCGCGACGCGCGCGGCCGAAGGTTGGTGGCGCTGGCGGTGGCCGCGCTGGTGGCCGCCGGGGTCGCCAGGACCCATCTCAGGAACAGAGACTGGCGGACTAGGGAAACGCTGCTCAGGTAAATGATACACTTGTATACGAGCGTGGAGCTCAGTAAATTTATAGAAGCATTCGAAATGTGGGCATACAGACGTATGCTGGCCACCAGTTGGCTGGATGCTAATTATAAGTAGGTATATTATGAATACTTCTAATGATAAATATTTTTATGAGTTTTCCTACTGAAATATGGTTAATTATAACATGGTGTATTTCAGGGCGGACCTTGCGGTGCTCCCTCACAACGCAAAACTCCACTACAATTTCGCCAACTTTCTTAAAGACATGGAACAGCAAGAGAACGCCATCAAGCATTACAAGGAAGCGCTCAGGTAATTATAATATTTGTTCAAAATATGAATAACTAGTAGGTACGTGTTAGCAGCTTTGTCCGCTTGGGAGCCGATTTCTTAATCAGTTTTTTTTTTTTTTTATTGAGAAGAGGGCGGACGAGCAAGCGGTCTCACGTGATGGTAAGTGTTACCGCCGCCCATGGATACCTGCAACACCAGGGGGTATGCGGGCGCGCCGCCGACCTTGCAAAATCCTATTCACAGCTCTCTTGAAGAACGCCATGTCGTAGTTTAATGGAAGACCTCTTGAGGCAGTTCGTATGGTTTAGTTTAGTATGGTGATGATGACCTCTACGTTGATTCCGACGATACGGCGACATCCTCACTTCCTGGCCGAGATCGAACTTGCTCTTAAATATTCTGTCACACGTTGGGCTATCAGAATCTGTTGTACGTATTCCCGTACGCTTTGGACGGCTCCAGCGATTATGACGCTTTACATAAAGGGTTTTTAGGCTGGCAACTTCGACTACCTTTACACCTCCCTTATCTGAACTGTGCCAACCCGATCTACTGCTGGCAAATTACTCCTAATGGTCAATCTTTCATGCGACTAGGTGACGCTTTAGTTTAGTACAGACATTTACTTAAACACATCGACAATGCCATATCTGTGTGACTTAGGTAATTATACGTTCCTACGTATCATACTGCTCGTTTTTTTAAACTACAGAATTTATCGTGATAAAAAGTTGCCTATATATTCCATAAAAAGAATTCACATTCACGATACACGCTAACGTTGGTCAAGGACGCGCCATTTACCTTCGAGGATAGGATATTGATTGGGAAAATGATTGAGAAGAATGGAGCGCCGATTGCGTTCTTTATTATTCCTTTGAGGGAGGGAATGGGAAATAAGAATATAGTGGCAGTGGGATCCCATTCGACGAAATATTCAGTACTATTTAATCGACTAATGAATACTATGTGAACTAAACTAGAAACAGCTTCGTTTTGTTTCACGGCGATAATTAAATTTATCCGTTTATAGATTTTGTAATACAAGTAACTCGGGCGGCGACCTTTAGAAACTTTGCGTCATCATCCACAAAAAATATCCTAAATACCTTACTATCAAATGAACCATCAAACCGATGACATTAAAATTTAAGTTTTCTTACGATCGCTGCTGGAGCTGAAACTTCGTTTTATCCATATTGTTTTAGAATTTGTTTGGTTTTATCTTTTAGAATGATTTATTTTCCAATAGTTTAAGAATTGATAATACTACGTATGTCAATATTTGACATCGTAAATTTAATGAACCCTTTTTAATGTAAGTGTTTAACAATTTGAGGCATCTATAATTGCGTATTTCGTGGCAAGTTTCATACTTTTTGACAAATATATACATATACAATACATGATACTAGCATGATAAGGCAGACGTTGTCCTGCCTGTGTATATTTCTTTACCATAGTATAAAAATCTTTTCCATGAAAAAATACATATATGTGCCATCTTTCATGGTGATCGATCAAACGGTGTAGAAGTCTATTAATTTCAGATATACCAACATCCATTTATATATACTCGTATATAGATAGTGTCGCGGCTCCACATCGCCGCTTCAACATTTTTAATTTTTATTTAACTACCGTCACTAAATATGGATAGCCTGCCATTTTGGTGCTTACCTACATGTTTTTACATACAAAGTGTCAGTCAATCAAAGTCGTGAGCCGAGACGCACTAACATTGCATCGAGTAATAAAACCAGTCGATACAAGCAAACCTTTCGGGTTTTATTTCGTCAAAGGATTAGAACTCGCAATGTCTCCAAGCGTAGACAGATAGTATTAGTATAATATATGAATTCGCACACCGATGAGGCAGAGTATCAATAGACTTGATTAATTAATATATGACATTTGACTTGTGTAACCCGTACTTTAGCAAATAAATGAAGAATCTGATTCCGATTTTATATTGTAAAAAATCAGTTTTGAACGTGTATAATAAAAGGCTTTTGTTTACTTTTTATTTCAACTCGACGTTTCGGCACTGGTTATACCAGTCGCGGTCACGAGTTGACTCAAAAGGCGGGTAGTCCAGGATGGAAGCTGTGAACAGTTTTATCAACTATCCACGTTTGATCTTCACATTTTCTGACTCAAGTCCTTCATCTCAGTCTCTGGTTTCCCGGATTGATTTCCAATAACATTGTATTTTTGGTAATTCTCAAATTATCAAATGGCCTACAATTATCCATCTGATTTTATTCCGTACCACATCTACTTTTATCAAATACCTGTAAAAGAATTTACTTACAAAAGGCACTAACGGCTTTTAAACATCAATCTGATATGTTTTGTATTAATATTTCAGACTATGGCCGAGTTATGCGAGCGCACACAACAACCTGGGCACCCTGGTCCTCGCGTCGGGCCAGGCTGAGCACCACTTCCTGCAGGCTCTGAAGTACAACAGGGATCATGTCAACGCCCACTATAACCTTGCCAAACTTTACAGGCAAGTCGTGGTTTTAACTTACTGGATTTGCAACTTTGTACAATTCCACCACCTTCATAGCGGTTCCATTTATTTTAAAGCGGCTTTCGTAGTTACGACTTCAAAAGATAAAACCTCAATCGATAATCAGAATTCTATAATTTTAAAACTGATGTAAAAAGTAAACTTTAAAACGTAACTTTTTATAATAACGCAACTTATCTACATGCGTTATCATACTTATCATTAAATAGAGTTTTTATTGAGAAATCGTTAATTACATACAATGAAACAAAATGTTTGTCACAAACAGTGATTTCACAATCACTTATGTACGCAGTGATGTTATCAGTTATGTACGCAGTGATGTTATCAGTTATGTACGCAGTGATGTTATCAGTTATGTACGCAGTGCGTGCGCTGGGGCATAAGAAAGTTAAAATGTCAATGACTGAAGGAATCATCCCATTTGCGTCAATGCTAGTAGTAGAAACAATGATATCAAACAAAATGACTAAGATGTACTCTAATATGTAAAACAAACTTTTACCTTTAATGATTCATCAAGTAACTGCAAAGTAGTATTTACTGTAAGAGATCAAAATAAGATTAGTAGTAAAATTACAATCAAACTCGTAGGAAAGGAAGTCATTGCCTTATTAAACTTCAGTTACTTATCTCTGCATAAGCGTAGTCAGGATTTACTTCAGGGTTACTTCATATTTACTTCTCCGCAAAACAAACAATTTTCTTATAATTTTAAACAAAGATTGTGTTATACAGAAAGCCTGTTGCTTATTCCTACATCAGGAGCCAAGCTCGTTGCCCTGCCTACGCACATGTATCTCTGCATAGCATTGGAATACAAGACACGAATTTGTGACCAATGAGTCTTGATATATATATATATATATATATATAATGCATATATAATGTAAATCTGTAAAGGATTTTATTTGACATAATCAAAAATTATTTATATATTTTGTAAAGTAAAAGCCGTAGATTTTGTTGAAATAAATAAATATGTGGCTATATCAGACAGGATGTGGTTAGCTCTTGATTATGAAAGTTGTTGATAAAAAATCTAAGCACTAGAATGTAATATTCGAACATGTAATGCTATGGTATGCCATAGCATCAGCCTGTGTGTCTCCGCTGCCGAGTACAGGCCTCTCCCGTGGCTGCATGATCTAACGCTCATCTCAATTCTATCCAATCTACCAGCAACTTTTAAAAAGATACTGGGCTTCCCGGTACATAATTTCCATTTAAAGCACTCATTTCATTGTTTTCGGGTAAAAATAAATGAGTAAATTTTAATTTCAGGAAAAAGAATCGCCTTCCAGAGTCCCTGAAGATGTTAGAACGCTGCATAAGCTTGGAGCCGAGATTCGTGCAGGCGTACTTAGAGCTACTACTCCTGAAGCCCAATGACGAGAAGAAAGCAATATTGGAGAAGTTGCTGGAACTGGAGCCAAAGAACTGGGAACATTACTTGTTGTATGGAAATTGGTACAAAGAAAGAGGTAAGACAATATTGTAACCAAACTTTTTTAATTTATAACCTGCAGTTCTTATAAGCTACTTCATTAGAGGTAGATGGATGTAATTTATATGTTAAAACATGGTACAAATATAGTTGAATGTGTTGTTTAGATAAATAAACTAATATGAAATGACATATTGCGAATATTTTATTGGTTTCTGAAACAGGCCTTCCCAATACATGCGTTTGAGTTTCCGATAACAGTAAAATAACTTCATAGTTATTGTTATTGTCGGCAAATTTTCCTGGCTGATATAATTCGTGCAACTTCTGCCACCGAAAGAGATGCACGTCCAGGAATGGAAACTTCATTACAGCTAGGTTGGCAGGACCATGGGTATAAGATTAAATATGAGTATTGTAACCGTAATTATAAGCGACCTTCATTCTTGCTTCAGGTCTACTACCTCTCTCTCTGGACTACTACACGAGAGCGATGCTCATGTCGTTTGGTGCGACGCGACGCGGCGAGGTGTCGTCACTGCGCGCCGCCTGCCTCACGCTCAGAGACGCGGGGCAGTCGGCCAGGGTGTTGCAGCTGGTCACCAGGTGATCGACGTATACATTATCTTCATTAGACTGGAGAGACTTTAACCCTAGAAGGATAACCTACGTAAATTTTACTCCCAAGCCTGAAACAAAACGGTGTATTATTTTCTTAGGTTTTCGCGATTACTATACATAGCAATTAAACAACTTTAACGGTTTAAATCGCGTATATTTAACATTATTTATATCCCGACGTTTCGAACACTTTGCAGTGGACGTGGTCACGGGGTGACTAATTGATTTTATTTGTCACTTGAGTTATTAAGAAATTATTTGGACTACCGTCTGAAATCTTTCTGAACTACCGTCTGGATTTTTTAATCATAACATTCCCTATGCACGCAGTATTCACTCACGGTGTCCAGAGGTCTTGCAGTATTGCGTTGGCCTTGGGATTTAATTAATTTAATGACTGGATCCCAAGCCGGTGGTACTTGCCAATAGAGTACTAATAGAGAAGATGGTTGGCAAGTACCACCGGCTTGGGTCAATTAGTCACCCCGTGACCACGTCCACTGCAAAGTGTTAGAAACGTCGGGATATAAATAATGTTAAATATACGCGATTTAAACCGTTAAAGTTGTTTAAAAACGGTGTATTGGTCCGTGCTAAATTGGCCAGTCGGACACGGACCTTACACAGTCGAACTGTTCTTCTGCATATTTGACATATTAACGTCGCGTGTCAGGTGGCACAGCGCGCGCGGGGGACCGGTGTCGGCGGGCGCGCGGTTGCTGGCCGCGCGCGTATGGCGCCTGCGCCGGGAGCTGGCGGGCCGCGCGGCTCAGTATGCGCGCCCCCACGCACATTTTGTAAGTACATAAACATTTAGCGCTACACTTACCATCACCTGTGTTTTTCCAGTGTTAGGTACCTCTTCTAAGGCTCGTCTTTATACTCGGTCTCTTCTGTAGAGGTTCTTCTCGTCAATTACCAGCAAATATCACGAACTTGTCGATTCTTCTGGGCTGAGCGCGTCCCACTTGCATTTCCCGGTGTGCTCCCAATGTCTATTCAAAGTATCATCTACCCCAACGGCTGTCGGTCCTGAAGCATATACATATAACCTGGTCATTGTCACTTCAGCATGTTAATACTGTACAGCTATGTAGGCGACTTTAACTCCTTGTCAAACCTTTTCGTTTCTGGTCTACTCTGAGCTTAACATACACTTACTTCATACACTGAACTTCTAAAATAGTTTTTTTTATCTTAGGTCTCTCAAACACATTGTGAGAGTGGATACGGGCGCACAGAACTTGACTGCAGCACTTATAATTGACTGCAATGTCTTTGCTATGTGAATAAGTGGCCTTTTAGTACAAAAGAAAAAAAAGAAAGAAATTGAAAAGATTTTTTTTAAATTAAAAAGATACGCTCGTGCTTGGGCACTCGGTTAGGTGGACTGAAGATTCATTTTTTTAATTATGTATATTATCTCAATTATCTGTTTTACATATTTCGTTTCTCAATTATGTCTAACCATAAATTGACAAACGGACTGATAATCCACATGATACTGAATGGTCACCGCCAAACATAGACACCTGCAACACCAGAGAGGATAAGGATGGTAGGTCATGGTAGGTTGGACAATTGATCGCGCACAATCCTGCTCGCAGTTCTCTCATGAAGATTCCATGTTGTCACATTAACTTATTTAAGTAATTTCTAAAAATGTCTGTTTTAGGCGACATCAACATGCCTGCATCATAGTCAACTGGAGGTATCTCAAGAATCCTACACTAATTTGAAACAAAGTGACATTAATAAACACGCTAGAACTTTCTACGGCGCACACAGTGAGACGAAACAAATGCGTGATACGGACAAAATTGTAGATAGTTTAAACATGGAAACAAATGGTTGCCAAAAAAATCTTGAATATAGTTCCAAGAAAAGTGTATCAATATCAGCTCAATATAAACCAATTCATAACAAATCAGATACTGGGCATAAACAGAAAAGTTGTCCTTTGCATAAGAAAAAGCAAAAAATTAAAGATCCAGATGCTTTCACACCTTTTGTGTCCGACCATCTCTTAAAGACTTACTAGTTTTAAAAAAAAAATTTTGATAATTCGATAGTACTGACAAGAAATTGACAAATACCTACTGAAAACATGTAATACATTTTTTATTTTTTTAATTATTTCGGCCCATAGCTTTTAGCTGTTGAATCATTACTTTGGGCATTCGTATCTACCTCAAGGTTAACCTGGTGTTTTTATTGTGGAGGTTTCCAGCTCCCAGAGGGTACTGGGTATATATTAGGTAGCAATGATGCCCTCAAATGCAATTAGAGAGTGTTGAATGAAATTAATGGGGCGGTTGAATAAAGAAAACAAAACACTCTTTATTCAGCCAATGGTAATAAAAATAATACAGTATTACGGAAACTTTAATAGCTAATTTTAAACTTTTTTTTCTATACATCTATTTTATCTTAAACTATAATCTGTCTCTTAACTTTCTTAAATTGATGTAGTGATGTCATATCTAGTCATATCAATCTGTGAGATTGCGTCCTACATCCAAGCTATCGTATTATACTCCGCGGAAGTAGGTTACATCATGCATCATGCTGAATTTCTTGTATTTCCATAATAATTGAACGATAGATCTCCTTTTGGTCTAAAATATCCAGCCTTATTTTAAGATTTTCTTTTTTTAATGTAGGGTATATTTGGTACTTTAACATAAACTGTACCGCGTTTTTCTCACTGAATAAACGGAATTTTATCTACACACAGGCCTCACTGGCTTCAATATACTTTATTTTCTGGTTTTCCAAACAAACATTACACATAGTTCGGCCAAACTGTGAGCACAGTTTGTTGGCGGGCTCCCATTTTTTATAATACAATTCATTTTGTACGGCATCAAACAGATTACAACAGCTTCGATCAAATTTAATACACTAATAGTAATTTTGATTACTAATAGATAATTGATTGCTATTAGTATATATTTATACATGCACACACACATATTATTATATTATTAGAGTCATTATATAATATATAGTATTATATAATATACGTACACATATATATCTTATGACTCTAAAATTAATCATTATCTAAGTTCTATAGATCATATTTTGGAATATTTTATTCTTGGACTATGTAAAAATGAAATAAATGTGGCATTTTCATTTAATATTGTGAAGCACAGCCATTTCATGCGCTCTCATTTGTTTTCAAGAATAACACGTATCATCTGGTATTTTTTCTAAACATTTATAGATTTGTATATTTTTTTGTCAGTAACATTGAACTTTTTCTCCGCAATATTTTGATAAATGCATCAAACGCTTTTTTTCTACGAACTGATGTCAGTTTTGCAGACATCGCAATTGTGTGCCATAATTACGTATATTTAACATAAATATGTAATAATTATTATGTAAATACGAGCCTATTAGGTAGAATTTTTGTAAGTAATTTTAAAGACGAGTAGAATACTATCTATGTTAATTGCAATAATACATTTAAAAATTAACGAAATTACACAAAAATAGATTTAGATACAAACTCTGCAAGAGTGGCCATAAAAATGTTGGCGGCTTTAAAAGTACAAGTACAAGTAATTAACAGATAATTTGCATTACGCGGTTTGAACCGTGGCGGGGAGAATATTTGTGCGCGGCGCGGTAGATTTGAACAGTGAGGTTAAGTTAAGAACACTTAATTATTATACCTACTAGTAAGAAAACAAACAACCACGTAATGTGAACTAGTGGTAAGTGATTCTCTGGCTTATATTAAAATTGACAGTAAGCGACACTAGCGCTGCGCGCGGCTGCAGTGATGAAATAAAGAAAATTTCACATAATTATATGAATTATTCTTGTTTCTTTCCAAATTCGTTGGGTTTATCTTCATCAGCAGTATGTTTAAAGCCAACGAATAGTCGGTATTTATTCCGGTATATGGTTCGTATTTATGGTATTTAGTTTTATGAAAGACTTCACCTGTATTTTTTTGTGAATTATTTTTGTAATTTATTTTACTTATATTTATTTTATTTGTTTCATTAATATTCGGTTACCAAATATATTTTTTTAAATAATTACGAAATGTATATGAATAAATTCTAAATGGATTTATAATTACTTTGGTGTTTTTGTAACAATTTTCAGCAATTGTGTTTTGTTATAGCTTACAAGGTTCTAAATGTTTATAAAAGAATCTATAGTTATACTATAGATTATAATTTTATAACTACATCAATTAAACTGAAAATATGAAATATACTTCATATCCTGCATAGCCCATAGGTTGACTGGGAGATAATGCTGTGTTTTAAGGCATTAAGTCCGCTTTTTGTAATAATTTCCAATAAAGAGCTAATAGAGGGTTTTAACTAACAATAAAACTTACCTATTATTTTTCCAACGATATCCGGAATCCATCTTGAGTCAAGCTCCTGTCTTTTTCACGTTTTTCGTCCTAGCAACTTCCCCTCTTCGACTTCCGGCGCCACTGTCGCCTCGTTTTATCGTTTTAGATGGCGGCGACCCGCATGGCGCTCGGCTTTTACCTCATTATACTTACTCACGATGTACCAGGTAGGTATTACCTGGATTCCGGATATCGTTGGAAAAATAATAGGTAAGTTTTATTGTTAGTTAAAACCCTCTATTATTTGTTCCGTGACGATATCCGGAATCCATCTTGAGTGATATGTTTGTTATCTCCTGGTATGCCCATAATTATTACAATAATTATAATACAATAATAATAAGATGCTATAATGTGTTATGTAAAAAAAAAAAATTAAATTATAATAAGTTATTGAAAAGTAAACAATATTTATTCAATGTTATATATGAATCATACAGTTTTAATCATCAAATTAACCAAATCATTGTTATCGCACAGGTTCAAAGAAATTTGACAAGGAAACTGACGTCGTAAAATCATTATTTCCGGATTGATTCGCTAGCTCTCTTTGATAGTATGTTCTAAAAGTATGTTCTTGCCGCCAATTTCCAGTCTGAAGAATCTGATCAATAGGAAACTTTTCTAGCCAATTGAGAGAGGCTACGGCAGAGCGTACTGAGCCTGGCGTGGCATCGACACCCGCGTCCTTTAGAACAGATTTGATCCAACCACTGATTACCGTTCTAGAAGCTGGTTTTGGATCACCTCTAGCAGTTATAAAAAGTTCTGACAGCATACCTGATTTCCGACGATCTTGTGAAGTACCGATTAATTGACGAGTCCAAAATACACAGTCGAGATTTTTGTTCGGATGTGCTTTTAGTTTCCATCCAGATTGCCTGTTGTTAGCGTCATCCGTCTTCGATCCAAAACAAGGCCACATGACAATAGAATTGCCCTCATCTATATATTGGTCGGCATTGATCCTCAGCAGTGTCAGGTCGTGTACTCGTCGTCGTGCCGCTAGCAAAAGTAATATAGCGGCACGTCTGGATACTTGGTACAAATTATTTTCATCTGGTGTATTATTTTCTAAGTATTGTAATACATTCTTTACATTCCAAATAGGTGGTTTCATTTTCTTGTCCTTTGCAACTGAAATAGCTTTTAAAATATGTTTAATAAGAAAGTTAGATGCCAATGTAGTATTATCTGATAATTTGGTAAAAGTAGAAATAACAGATTTATGGACTAGTATAGTTCGATAAGCCAGACCTTCGCTGTTGTGTAAATACGCCAGGTAACGAGCAACTTGTTCTGGACTCGGATCTCTGTAAGAAGAATTGTTAGAGGAGCACCATATCTTCCATTTGTTCCATGCTGGCATGTAGGTGTTTATTGTAGATCGCCGCCAACTTGACAATAACAGTGATCTTTCTTCTACTGACCATTCTTTGATTTCGTCTGTCCACCCAAAATCAGCCAGGCTTCCAATTGAATGTCTTGAATCTCTGGCGGGTGCATTCCGGTTTTCGTGTCGATCAGAACTTGTGGAAGGAGCGGGATGTGATAAGGTTCTTGAATGGTCCGGGCTTGTACGTCTGCTTGCCAAAATACCATCTTCCACTTCGGAGCGATCAAGATGTACTGACCGTTCGCTGTGTTCAGGTGAGACAATACTTGGGGTATTAGGTTCGGTGGAGGAAATAGCCACGCAAGTTCGTAGTCCCACTGGTGAAGGAATGCGTTGTGAAACAAAGCCTGCTGGTCTTGCGTGTCCAGCGATACATACCTCATTACTACGTGAGCTGTTTCCGACGCAAATAAGTCTACTTGCGGTGTGCCCCACATCTTGAATATGTTGTCCGTTGCTGTAGAGAGTAGGTGCCACTCGGGGCAGACCTTGCCGCGTGATAGGGCATCTACTTCGCAATTGAATCGGCCCGGAAAGTACTGAGCCGTCAGTTTTAGATTTAAGTGGTCCATCACCTTCAATAGTTGCCGTGTGAGGTTCAGAAGCTTCTTCGATTTCGTTCCGCCTTCCTTGTTTATGTAAGCTACGACTGTTCGGTTGTCTGTTTGCAGTAAAATGTGAGCATTGTGAAGCCGGCTGTTCTCTTGTTGTATTGCCGCGTAGACAGCAAACAGCTCTTTGAGATTGACATGCCATGACTGTTGCCGTTTTGTCCACTGTCCTGACATTTTCGT
The DNA here is from genome assembly GCA_914767545.1 of Sesia apiformis. Taxonomy (NCBI): domain Eukaryota; kingdom Metazoa; phylum Arthropoda; class Insecta; order Lepidoptera; family Sesiidae; genus Sesia; species Sesia apiformis. The sequence goes on from OU611952.1 coordinate 21,701,436, forward strand.
GTCGCCCAGCTGAGCTCCCCAGCCGAAATCCGATGCATCCGTCGTGAGCAGATGAGAGATCGAGTTTGTATGTATAGGAAGTGAGCCCTGTGCTGCTTTTAACCACCATCGCATTTCGGAGAGTACCGGTTGTGGCAATTTCACTTGTTTGTAGGGGTGTTCTGTGGGAAGGTATCCATTGTGAAATTGCAGGGTTCGACAATGTAACCTCCCTCTGCGTATTACAAAAGAGGCGAAGTTGAGTCTCCCCAGAAGGGACTGGGCCTGTCTGAGGGACCAACTGCCTCTGGACATCTGACTGAGAAGTGCTTTGCGTAGCGTTTCGCACTTCGGTTTCGACAGGGACTTCGTGTTGAGTTTGGTGTCCCATGTAACACCCAGAAACTCCAGGCGTTGTGTCGGAACCAGTACAGACTTGTCCATATTGATAGTCCAGCCGAGGTGTCTCATTAGGTTCACCATAAATGTAATGTGTTCGCGCAAAACTTGACAGGACTGATTCACTACTAAAAAATCGTCTAGGTATACCACGCACCTCATATTTCGCCTTCTCAGGAACTCGGCTACCCAGTTCGTCAAGGATGTGAACGTTCGTGGCGCTGATGAAAGGCCGAAGGGAAGGCACGTCATTTGTAGAAGTTGGCCTTTGTAGCTGAGTCTCAGAAATCGCCTGTGTTCTTCGGCTATGGGAAGGTGAAAATATGCCTGGCTCAGATCTACCTTCACCATCCAATCGTTGCTCTGTAAAAAGCTTGGAATTCGGAAATGACTGAAAAGCTGAAAACCTTTTAGTTTGACAAAACGGTTTAGTCTCTTCAAATTGAAGATTGGGCGAAACGATCCGTCCGTTTTCGGAATTAGAAAAAATGTTGATAGGTAGCTGGGATTGATCTCGGCTTTTTCTAGTACATGCGTGTCTATCATATTTTTTATTAGCTGTGTCATATGATAACTCTGCTTTGTCTCGTAATTTATTATGACAGATTGATTTGGATATATAAGGGGCGGCTTCATCACGAAAGGAATACGTATTCCCTTGAGAAGTTTGCATATGTGGTTGGGCGCACCTAAGTTCTCCCATGCATGTATATATTGCTTTAGACAGCCGCCCCGAAATGATTGCGAGTCATGATCGATTGTTTCTATTCGATGAGTTGTAATTTGATTTCTTACCTCTTGACGAATTGTGGTGTTTGTTCTTGCCATTGGAAGTCTTGTTGCCGGATGCCCTCGAGTGACCTTTGAACTTATCTTTCGACGCTGAGGTATTTTTACGAAAAAAGTTTTCACTCTCTTGCTTGCTTGTCGATGGTTTCGACTGGTTATAATACGCACGCCTCTGGCCGGTAGCTGTAGCTGCAGTTTGCTGCGTTGGCTGGAAGCAAGTGGTTAGTTTTTCGGCCCCCCCAATTTTTTGAAGGTAGGCTGTAAGCATATCGTTGTCAAACAATTGTTCAGCACTGGGTGGAATTTTTTGCAACGCCCCACAGTGATATTCCTCCGAAATTTTCTTAATTAATAAATCCCTGCGCATGCTAATGCAGTCGGCTCGACGGCCGCAAGATATTTGTAAAATATCATCGGTCACTTTTGTATAGCTCGAATCTTTATTAAACATTTGTTCAATCTTATCGAAAAGAGATCGTGGTGTAAGTGTTGTACTCTTATCATTAGACCATTCGACTAAACCTTGCAAAGTTGTGCGCAATTCGTCTTTTTGAGTCAGTATAGCATTGGATAAAGCTGCAAAAGTTCTCTCTATCAAGTACAAACGATCATCGTTAGACCTAGACGCATTGAAACGTCTCAGTTCATCGTTTACATTGAGTTCTATAAAACCCGGAGTAGTGACGTACTTTTTCTGAGCTTCGGAAAAACGAATTGCATGCCAGTCATTACATTTAAAACGCTGTAATTGGGTTATCTTTTCTAAATGTTTATCATCAGACTTAGGGAATGGCGGATCTTTTAACGTAGTTGATAGCTCTGACAATTGGAGCTGTTGATTATCCGCATCACTCGTGCTCGGCGGTGGACGTAAGCCCAACTCGTTTGTTGTATCATTGTTGGGTCCATTTATTACCTCGGCAACCCACGAAGTACTCGTTTGAGGCTCACCGTGTTTTTGCGAAATCAAATTCGTTAGAAAAGCCACTTGTTGAGAAAGGAATTCAAACTGTGCGTCACTTACATGGTTAGACCGCCTTTTTCTCCTTTTATCCGGGCTAGACTCCTCCGATGATGTACTGCTAGAACTTGAAGAACGACTTCTCTTCAGTGACACGTGTTTACCATCACTTTGTTCTTTATCAAAATATATTTCGTTCTCCATTACGAGAGGATTTTTTCACTACGTATGCAATTTACGTTAAACTATTAGATTTAATTAAATGAAAATTAAAATAATGATTGCTAAGACGTGTTAACGCTACGAAAAACGACGCTATAATGAGGTAAAAGCCGAGCGCCATGCGGGTCGCCGCCATCTAAAACGATAAAACGAGGCGACAGTGGCGCCGGAAGTCGAAGAGGGGAAGTTGCTAGGACAAAAAACGTGAAAAAGACAGGAGCTTGACTCAAGATGGATTCCGGATATCGTCACGGAACAAATAATAACTTGATTAGTAATTTCGATTACATCATTTTTATTACGCGCCAACACAAGCCCCTAGATCTCTCAATGGACTGACATTTCAAGATGGCCGTCGTATATTTTCTTTTCGCCATGTTCATTTTACGCCTTGTTGAACCTTTTTTGAAAAAAAAAAAAGTATAATGTACATATTAAAATAGGTACGGATTATTAGGAAAATTGTATATTTAACATTTAAAACTAAATAAAACGTAACGAAACAAAGAAATTGCTATGACTAATACAGTCGAACATTCACGTTTGACATATTGAAAGAAAAATAAATAATAAAATGTTTTACACTAGGGCTTGAAACCGGTACCGAAAATATTGTTGGGAGTTGTTTGTTAACGACACCGAACGTTTTCATAGCGCGCAACCATCTCGTGACCGCTTATCTGTCCTTTTTAGCTTAGCTGATTTATTAGCTTAGCACTCAATAATGATATACCTATAAAGTCTATATAGGTTTTTAATGATATACCTATAAACCTATAAAGTTTATATATAAAGCAGCACGTCAGCTAACACGCCGTATCGTAAGAAAAAGGTATCGTTAATAAGGTTTATAATTTCCTGTAATTACCGGTATTTTTCTGGTAAAGATAATTATAATTAACGAAATATCATTTATTTTGCGAGTGATTTGTTTTTACCACACGTGTTCGACTGTATTTGGACATTGCGAGTACAATCCTAATGCACGTGTTGCTTTCGATGTATTTATTTGTTAAACATTGAATAAACGAAAAATAATTAACTATAATGTGTTTTATTTATCGTCATTATTTTAATTATATACGAATAATTATTTACTATTAATGATTGAGCTGTAGATTTTTTTGTTATATGTAAATACGAGGCTAACGGTCTGCAGTCCACATGTTAGTAAATGGTTACTACCGCCCATGGATATCCGGAACACCAGAGGGTATGCAGGTGTAGCTTTCTTAAAGAATCCCCACGTTATAGTGTAACGGATACAGAACTACAGCACAGAATTGTCGGGAACAGCCGGGAAAGAAATCTTGGAGCAATTTCTTCCACAACGTCGGGTTTCGCGGTATATCGGCACATGTCGAGGCAATGCAGACCGACCGCACTTCGATGACGGGAATTGCGGTTGTAAAAATCAGAAGTGGAAATTATGTCAAACAGTTCATTAGAGCATTTTTCATTCTACAAACTAGCACAACGTCTCTCCGGATGTTGACAGGTTCTAAACCGCCCGTGAGAGTAGGAAAGGTTGTCTAACAAAGATCCCTATTAGAGATAAGGACCGCCTTTCGTACATTTTAAATAACTTTGTTTTATTTATTTTGTTTTGGTGTATAATAAAGCGTCTTATCTACATTCGTGTCTTAAGTAGTAACTTTAAAAGACTTTAAAACACATAGTAAAAAGTGTTACATTTTTGTGATTAGAAGATTAATACGTCGAACAAACAAAGTCGCTGGTCGCGGCAACTTGTGAGGCGGCCGGACGCGCTGCCGGTCGCGTAGTCGCGCAGCCGGTCGCGTGATCGTGCTGACACTCATTAAAGCGGCTCTAGACTTACAATAAAACTGTACAATCATCTCATTACACAATATTGTTGAACTGCGCCTTGCACCTAAACACTAGTTAGTTGACGGGTCATATTAGGTGTCGTAAAAGACGTTTGAGGGATAACATAGCCGCTAACACACACCCTGAGGCTATACATCCCTCATGCGTGAGACTATATGTATGAGGAGGCTCGTGTGCTGCAATGGACGATAAAAGGGGTGGTTGCAATCAAATAATCATGTGACCGTGACCACGGCCACATGATTATTTTGTCCGACTATAGACAATAGTCACAACTGTAGTTGGGCAAACAAATTATGGTACTAGGTAAAACGGCAAATTTACAAAATCTGAGGCTGGAGTCATGCTGGAGTGATTTTGAATACATATAGACCTGGCCTATATATAGGTTTGCTCATGCAAACTTATATAAACTTATACAGATATTTTGTCTATAGATAGATAGATCAAATTTCGATCTATCTACGAGTATATTGGTTTGCATTAGCGGCCAGTATGGGTTCTTGCTGATTTGGTAGTAAGAAGTTCGCTAACTGACAATACACGAAAGAGTATTGTTACAACATGTACAGAATTTGGAATAGATCGTTGTGTCATATTTCGTTTGTTATTTATTTATTTATACTTTTCCGCATATAAGTTGTACAGAGGGCGGACTTAATGCTAGTGGCAATCTCGGCCAGTCAACCTTTGGTTGATAGAAATTTCGTTTTTCTGTTTAACTAAAGGTTGACTGGCAGAGAATGCCACTAGACACTAAGTCCGCCTTTTGTACAATGTTTCTTTGTCCATTAAAGTTCAAATAAATAAAAATTAATGCATGGGGGTGGTGGAAAAGGAAGTTCTGGATTAACAGCAATAAATAGTTCATATACGTATAATTACAAAATTATAAAAGTACCCGATATTATAACTATGGTATGTTATTATAACAGATGTTTTTATTATATCTGTTATTGTCTCATTGCGAAGCGTATTATAATCCAGACGATTTTTATGTTAATAATCAAAATTAACATTTAAACACTCATTAATTTTGACAATTATAAAAAAGTTGAAACTTTAATATTCATGTTATTGTATCAGCTGTTAATAACTTCAGATCTATATTAAACATTATATTGTAAATCGCGTAGAATTAAATGCTTTTATTTTTTACCTTTTATTTCTACTCAACGTTTCGGGGGCACATAAACAAACCTCAAAAAACCTTTTAATAAATAATTGTATGCATTTAATCGGGTATAATATGTATATATCAAATATATATATACATATATGTATATATATATATATATATACAATATCAAATATGTACAAAACGCGAAAGCCTGAAAAGTTTTACCTAGATATTAAATACTTACTTATTAAGTTCATATACTATAATTTTGTATGCCCAATCAGGGTAGACGCACCCAGGTAGAAATATTGGGATGCAAAACAATTTTACCACCCCAAAGCTTTATCAAAATAATCCCAACTCATTTGTCCTTTTATCTTGAGGATAGCTGAGACTTGCCACGGACTCACAGCGAGCGCGCAACGTTTGTTATCCTGGACTGATCTTGGCATGTACCGCAGTCCATGGACGACAAATCCATGTACCTCCAGGTGGATTGTATCCTCATCCGTCGCCCTCTTTCTATAAAAAAAAATGGACTAATTCTCAAAAAGACTGCGATTCGCGGCGAATCGTAACGATACGCTGACGGAATAATCCCTGTGTCGTGTAGTTTACTCGACCATAGCAGGACGGAACGCAGCGAGAGACCAGCTTGTGTAGTTGGAGCCTTAGAGATGCACGAATGTATTTAGAGAAAGGGTTGGGAAGGGATAGAATGGGAATGGGCTCTGGTATATCTCACCCACAAACTACACACGTACTGTACATTGGGGAATAGGATAAAGTGGGAAATGCAGTACATTTCAAGGTACTCTTCTGTGAGCGAGGGGTGACGAGGTCAGTCGAGAGCGCTCAACGGCTGTTGAATTGCAGTATGCACACTCCCCCTTCCAAATATGTCAACAAAGTGACTGTTCTAGTTACTAAATAACTGTAAGACCTGACACTAACAAAAAAGACCTTAGCAGTGAATAAAATACTAATTCTAATTTATTTCTACGAATGATATTTTTGATTGTATATCTATACAAAACGAATTTCAAACCAATAGCATTATTACACATAAAATAACCGAGAGTGCAGTTTTATGCAACCTTTATAAATTTGTTATTAGTTCCGAATTATTTCTATTGACAAATGCTTTTAGAAATTCAAATACTGTACCAAATGCGTTCCATAATAAATAATTAATTACTCAAGGCAAATATTTTTTCGAAAGGCTCAAGAGGCAAAAGTAATTATATATAAATTAAGTGTGAATGGTGACATATTGCATAAGTTTTTCTAATCGACTCTTATACGGCGTATTATTGCGTGTTACGAGATCAGTAGAAAAGTTCAAACAAGGGCAGTTTATTTTGTAGATCAATCGCTGGTTTAATTAATGATTACATTATACCTTCTAATGTTAGCTACCTAAATATATCAGATTATATAACATCCCATTGCTGAGAAATCACCTGAACTTTAATCTGAACCGTTTTAGACCCTAGCTTTCAACCTCAAGACCACCAAACGTTAAAGATTTATTTTACAGGAAGAAGGCGGCAAACGAACATAAGGTCCATATGGTAGTAACCACTTGCTGTCGCCCACAGAGATCCGCGGGACATGCCAATGTCAGTCCGGAATGACAAACGTTGACACGCTCGCGGATGCGCTGCCTACCTTTGAAGGTGTAGGAATAGATTTGAAGAAAGCGTTGGGAAAATGAGGTGGGAGAGCATAGAATGAAATAGGAATGGGCTCTGGAATATCCCTCTCACTATCGAAACACAAACATACGAGTACACTGAGAAATACAAGATAAAGCGCTGAATGCAATAAATTTCAAGGTAATCTTCTTTGAGAGAAAGACAAAGAAGTCAGTCGAGTGCACCCAGCGGCTGTTGTATTACAGCGTGCACTCCCCCCGCGTATACCCTCTCCTCCAAATTTGGATTATTTCGCCCGCGAGAGTTTGATCCAATGTTTAACGTTTAAAGGTTTATCGAAGGTTATATTTAAAGGTTATTTTTAAGGTTAAAGTATTAAAGGTTTAACGTTTAACGATCGCTCATCGTTGATTTTTATAACACTAATATATGTATCTAGATGCCAATGTTATTCAGTAATATACGTAGCTGCCAATGTTATTCAGTAATATACCTAGCTGCCAATGTTATTCAATAATATACCTAGCTGCCAATGTTATTGAGTAATACACCTAGCTGCTAATATTATTCAGTAATATACCTAGCTGCCAATGTTATTCAGTAATAGAGATACTGTAACCCGCAAGATATTGCTTAAAATTTTGTCATGAAATTTAATTTATAAAAAAAATATGTTCAAAGATCTGTCTGTATAATTGAGTATAGCCGAATGTAAATACAGCAGGTGAATAAATAGTTTCGGTAAATTAGTTTTACAATTGTAGTTTCTTTACTCAGTCTTTTGTAAAATAATTTATTTGAGACGCATGTTACCCGTCATTTTTAAGACAAACTAAACTAGTCAATCGAGATTTTTCAGAACTGGACTTTATTTATGATACAGATCATTTTAGGGCACTGGACATTAAGCGAATTGGACTATTTGATACTAATCGTTTTGGGACACTAGACATTTGGGACTGTACGATTTAGTGAATCATTTACGAGTTTATTACGAGGTCATTATGGTACAGTGAACATTCTGACACATTGGACCTTATGAATCTGAGCGCATTTTAGGACGTCGCGATGTCTTCCCAAACAAACCTTCAATTTTGTCTACAATTCCCGTTGTTGCCAGCAGTAGGTATTATCAGTGGGGACAACAGCACCTAACACATCTTAGGACAGTTAGTAAAAGTTACTATTAAAACGAACAAAAGTAAGAAGTACACAGAGGAGTTCTTCAAAACGAAATAGTTACGAGAATTGCATAGAATGTCAAAACCCCTTCATTGAATTACAGTGTACCATGATGACAAATCACGATGACTACCTTTTGTGTTTTCTATGAACTTAGCAAATATATTTATAATTGTCATCACATTTTTGTTGGTTTCAGATAATTGAAAACGATGTTTCGTCGTGGCTACTCGTGCATGACGCATACCTACTTCTTCATCCATGTCTTCAAACTTTGTACAGCAAACTCTAGCCATCTCCTTCTTTTGGAGATATAGTGACAGGGACAGCGTTATATCGAAATTAGTTGAAAGTTTCAAGTAGAATAGCGCGGGTTGGATACTACAATAGCTTGTGTTTAGGTTGTGCATAAAAAATGTCTGTTGCACCATCCTCGTGATGTGGGTCAAGGAAACGTTACGGAAACCTAAAATTGATTGATCTTGATATTAAATTTATATACGAATACCTCTTTTTTATATTTTGCTTAAGCGCTAGACATATTTCAGGTCGATTGAAAAATAGACAAGACATGTAGGTACTATACCTGGAGCTGCTGTTTGCCAAATGCTTGGCAATGTTTAAATACGGTGACAAGAGTTATTCAAATTATGGTTTGACCAGTCATATAATTCTTGGCCTAATTGGGCCAAGAATTCCAAAGAAGTCAATGAAAAATTTACATAAAGAAGTTAAAAAAGAAGAAGTGGTGGTTGGATGAGAAGAGTTGGGGATCGTGTATGGTGGAGAGCCTTGGGAGAATCCTATACGATTCTTGACGTCACAAAATACAAAGTTCTTTGGTTAGCTTATAAATAGAGACATTACACGACATAACAATGTGAATTTGTATCACTGTGGTAGTGAAGTGTTTGATGTACGTAGGTATGATTTGATATAATTATAATAAACAACATATTATTATTTGTTACCTATGTTCTTGCAAAACAAAATATTTGATTTGAAAAAATGCCATATGTTGTCACGCAATGTTCGGCGATATCGCTAGACGTTTCATGCGACGCGAGTTCCGCGACATTTGTCGCCTAGTTAATACGAAGCTTTATTCAAATTTATGGAAAAAGCTGCAGACGAGCATACAGTCCACCTGATGGTAAATGGATACTGTCGTCCATAGACATCCGCGATACATGCGGATGCGCTGCCCATCTTTGCAGATTAAGGAATGGATTTCGAGAAAAGGGTTGGGTAAATCGGGAGGGATAGGATTGGATGGAAATGGCCGTAATTGGTAGTTGGTTTGATACGTTCCCTGTTCTTTATTACATTTTTATTAAGTTATTGTAAGGTACCATATCATGTCATACCATCACATGATATGGTACCTTAGAACACACTGCGTTACACACTGCACACTGCGCTTCCCGGTTGTTATTTAATCGCCTTGAAAAAATTGTGTGATGGCAGTCCTTGGGAGAGGTCTGTATCCAGCAATGGTATAGTGTGTCTGTTGGTGAGGATAGATGGAGACACAGGCTGGTGGTATAGTGTGGTATGGTAATATAAAAATATATGCTCTATTTTTTCAATTTAATGAATAAAGTATAGCATTATTCTTTATATCTTCTTGGAACATAGTAGGTAAGATGTATAATATAAAAACATGTTCGTGAGACAATCTATTTGCGTAGATTTATAAATTAAAATTCATAAGATAAACTTATCTTTATCTACGGAAATAGCCCGGGAAATGTTGATTTTTTCCTTTTTTGTTTAGATAAGAATGTAAGTATATTTGCGAAGTGGAAGGTATTTATACAATAACAATTATAACAATACATAATAACATTTAAAAAGAATTACAATATCTCAAAGTTTGCGCTATTAAAGTTATAGAAGTAGTGAATGTATTTTTTTTATTGAAAGTAAATGGCAGACAGTTCATCTGGTGGTAAGTGGTAAGTGGACACATGCCAACATTAGTCTAAAACAGGGTTCGCTGATATATTATGATATATTAGATATTTCATAGGGGGAGAGTGCACGCTGCAATCCAACAGCCGCTGGGCGCGCTCGACTGGCCACGTTACCCCTCTCTCACAGAAGACTACCTTGAAATGTACTGCATTTCCCACTTTATCGTATTTACCCAATGTACGTACGTGTTTCGATAGTGAGTGAGATGTGCCATAGCCCATTTTCCTATCCCTCCCCATTTTCCCAACCCTTTCTCCAAATCCATTCCTATATCTCCAAAGGTAGGCAGCGCATCCGGGGGCGTGCCAACATTTGTCATTTTGGACTAATGTTGGCATGTATCGCGGATGTCTATGGGCGACAGTATCCACTCACCATCAGGTGGACTGTATGCTCGTCTGCCGCCTTCGTACATGGCACGCCCCTGAATGCGCTGTCTACATTTGGAAATTTAGGAATGGATTTGGAGAGGATCGGAGAAGGTGGATTTGGAAGCACCGCTCCATCTCTTCAGGTGGGTGTCGTGGGTGCCGTCGGTCCAAGGAATAACAAAGCCGACGAACTATACCGCTTCTAAAAGAGTGGACTCGCCAACCCCCTTGACCAGCGTGACGTTTTAAGGCCATACATCCTTCATGTACAAGACAATCTGCATGAGGAGGCCCATCTACACCAATAGATACTGAAAGGGCTGGTTGCATTGCATTTCAAAACACATACATATATACACTCATAAATTGGAAGAATCGAATAAAGTGGGAAATGTAGTACACTTTAAGGTTCTGTGAGGTCGGGGTAACGTGGCCAGTCGAGTGCGCCCAACGTCTGTGGGATCGCAGCGTGCACCCACAAACTCAAAAAGGATAATTAAATAGTATGCTATCTATTGAACGCTTCTCCAAACGCAACCGTTTGGTTATCATGTAACTCGAAGATTATTTATATGTTTAAAAGGCATATACTTCGTATATGTAGGTATATGTCCCAGTATACCTAACTATATGTACCGATACTATAGGCCAACCGATTGGCGCAAAATGACCGAATATTAAAAAAAAGGGTGGCTTATTCACTGTTATAGACCAGGTACAATGTAGACTGAACTCAAATTGAAATACATCCATAAAAGGTTGCCGTGAAATGTTTCAACGTGTTTCGGGAGTAATGAAGAATTTCCAGAGCCGTTTTTCCAAACCCAACCCATATACAACAATCATTTCCCCTTGCAATCCCTTTATAATCCTCTGGTTGTTTTCCTCTGATCCTCTGATATCCTCTGGTGATTTTGATTTATAATAAAATTATTTCTAAACTGGCAGTAAAAAATAATAAATTAATAACAAGTCAAGATGAACAAAACAACCTAGTTTTTTAAACAATAATCATAATAATAAACTTATGATTATGTTAAGATAAAAATTAAACTTAAGTTAAACTTAACTTAGTTAAACTTTAACAGTTAAAGTTAAACTTAAGATTATGTTTATTTAAAGACTGAAGTAAATCATTTTAAATCACTAATAATGTTGGCATCAACGGCATCTGTCTTTGTCACCAAAGAACCCAACCCACCTTTTTTGCTACTATCGATTTGCTGCTTATTCCATATGGTATTGCTATTCACTTAAATTAATTACTTCTCTATATAATGACCCAATTATTTTTAATTTTGGCGCACGGGATTTCTCCACGATAAATTTCTGCAATCTACTGATAAAATTTAAAAATCTCTACTTAATTATAAAATCAGTGGTACGTGATTCAAACACACGAACGTGCGTTAAGAATAAATACCCCCAGAGTATCACCATTTTCTTCGTTACTATGAATGTAGTTATACAACTATAGTATAATTACAGTCAACAATCGATAACTTTTGCTCGTGCGTTGATTGGGGAATATTGTGCAACGCTCACGGCCGCAGACGATTAGTAAAAGTATTACAATTGGATAATTCACGGCCGCCCGTTTTCACTACAAGAAAAATCTCGACAATAATCGACCGGGAAAACAATTTGCATCGGCGGATTTGAACGCTTTCTAGGCTGGTGGCGGTCGCGAACCTGCGCAGTGTTCGTCCCGCAGCGCTCACGCGCACCCGCCGATCAAACAAACATACCGTACAATATAAACCTGACTCGAACAAAAAGTCGCTCACTTGAACGCAACTACCCGCCGATACGTTTAGCAACGAGTCCTTAGCGTTAGTCAAGAGTGAAAGGCGTGTTTTTATAAGTATAAAACAAAAAAAAATAGCTAGTTTCAGAGCAGTGCTGACGAGATGCGGCCAGCAGTGGTCTGGCTCCTTGTGCTTGCGGCGCTTGCGTACGCCGAACAGTCCGACGAACCTTGGGTGGAAGAGGAGGATGTAGAAGAGCCTTACAACGAGGAGCCAGAGGATGACCCTCATTATAGGAGGCGAAGGGAAGCGTACGTGGAGGATCCGCTCGAAGAACATATAAGGGTTAAAAGGAAGTGTGATTGCGATGATGAGCCGGTGCGTCGAGTTCGGCGCTCGCCCGCATACGTGAGAAATCCGAGACAAGTGCATCAATACGAAGTCCACGAATTCCACGATGAGGGTTCCGCACCAGTGCCTCCTTACGAAGAGATGCTGGCGGCGAGTGCTGAGCATCACCACAGGGTATTTGCCGCGCCTGGAGCCCCAGCGTCGGCGAGATACTTGAGCGCTGACGTGAGTGCGGGGCAGGTCCCGCTTAGTGTCGTCCAGTTCCATCCTGCGCATAATCCTGTTCGGTTTGCTGCTGCTAAAGCTGCTCCACATTATATAGCTCCCATTCCTTTGTCTGTGGCTAGTCCTGTGGCTGTTGCTCATGCGCCTGTTGTTGGGCCAGTACCCGTGCCTTCTGTCCCTGTGCCGCAGCTGAAGCAGCTGTCTGACGGTGATCTGTACGGATCGGCAGCTGGTCATCATCACAAACATCATGCTCATCACGGCCATAGTCACGGGCATACTCATGGTGGTGGACATAACAGGGATGGACACCATTACAATGAACATGGAGGCAAGGTGAGGCTTTTTGTTTTGAGAATGCTTTGTTTGTATTATGTGTGTTTGTTTTCGCAAGAACATCGGTAACAAAATAAGCTGTTACGATAAATACCTCCCATTATCAGGCGTACAAAAATGAATTTTACTTTTAATACTAATTCAACAAAGCTGATTATATCGTTTCTTGTTAATAGATAATAATTTATATTGTAAGAATTGGCCAGTGTATCAGTTTTCTCTCAAAAATATTTAAATCATTTGATAGCTTTAGAATTTGTGTTTTGAGTTCCAGTTCAAATTTTACACTGACATTAGAATAACTTTCTTACAGTGTTATTTAATACTACGCTTGTTACTTTTAAACTTATTTTTTTAAAACTCATATACCTTCAATTATGTTAACTTAAAAAAACATCAATTTGAATTAAAAATTAAAAAAAAAATGAATTGTTTAATAAAATTAATGAATCTTAATTTAATTGCAACGTAACAATAATAACCAACGCTGCATTTAACGTTATTCTTTGTACATAATTAGTTTGTATATGAATGTGCGGTGTGCGGTTGAATAGAAATCTAAATAATTATTATTTAGATTTCTATAGCGGTGTCACTACAAACCTTCCAGGTTTAAAGACACAGAGTACATAAAATATGTTGTATTGTTTTTTAATTACAAAGTATCTAATCTGTTAAACTATTAAGAGACTAGCTTCTACCCGCGACTTCGCTCGCGTGGACTTAGAAACTGTAAAAGTACCGACGTGATGGATTTCATGGTCAAAAATCCATCGAGTAGTTTTCAAGTAATTCTATTAAATATCATTCTTTTATATTCCTCTGTAACTCAACTTCTTTGCGTCATATGAAGATGAGACATATACCAGTAATTCTGGATTCCTTCTGGATACATAGCTATGCGTTAGTGAAAACCCAATCAAAATCCGTTTAGTAGTTTTTACCTGATTCTCAAACAAACAGACACTAATTTTAAAACCTTATGTTTTAGCTTCTGTAGCTTCTAAAAACGCCAATATTTTTTTAAATTATGTCCTTTTACAGTTTCAACCCATTTTCTGTTTTATTATATGTACCTACTTATTATAGACTGTGGGATTATTTTTATTTTGTTTGTTTACATGTTTCTTTTTTTGTAATTCGAAAACTACTAGACCGTTTTTGAATTTTTTTTCATTTGTGATTCTATATCCCAAGGTATAGTATCCTAAGTCATTTAACTATTTTACAAATAATGAATGCATTACATGGTATATTAAAAATTGCCATCCTTTTTATACACTGGATTTTGAAATTCTTGATTGTACCATAGATAATATAATCACACCAAGCAATATCGTTCAATTACTTTCAAAAATTTCAATTTAAAAAAAAATACTTGAATTTCAATGAATGTCATATCAAATATTTGAATGTATATATAATAAAATAACTAAAAACTAGCTTTGAGGCTTCTGACTTATTGACGCCAGCCATAAAAATAATATTGTGATACAAAACTTTTTTTTTTCAATTTAGAGCACCGGTTATTTAAACATTAATCACCAAAGTTGTTTGCGACCAGCAAAATAGTTGTAATTTGATTTCAATGCTAGTTTGGCTAATGTTTACATAAAATACGATGAAAGGTCTTTGGATACCCCAATGGCAAATTATAATTTGAATTTATATTGCACCAGGCGCCCGCGGATTTCTTTTTATAGAAAATGGCGACAGACGAGCATACAGTCCACCTGATGGTAACTGGATACTGTCGTCCATAGACATCCGCGGTACATGCCAACATCAGTCCAGAATGACAAACTTTGGCACGCCCTCGAATACGCTGCCCACCTTTTCATATTAAGGAATGGATTGGGAGAAAGGGTTGGGAAAATGGGAGGGATAGGATGGGATGGGAATGGGCTTTGGCATATCTCACTCACTCTGGCATACTGCCGAAACACGTACGCACATTGGGGAAATACGATAATGCAGTACATTTTACGGTAGTCTTCTGTCAGAGAGGGGAGGGGAGGGGAAAACCAGTTGAGTGCGTTAAGCGGCTTTGGGAATGCAGCGTGCACTCTCCCCCTAGGTGTCGCTTATGCTAGGTGTCGATATAGGTGAATCCGAACAAAATTGTTATTTGGCGACTTTTTGCAATTCTTTATTGTTCCAAAAATAAAAGTTTTACTAACTTACTAATACTAATTTGATTTTAAATTAATAGAAAAATTACGATTTTTTTTGCATTTTTGTGGAATGTCATTAAAGTGTACTTATGCCTTTTTTCTAAGTAGGACCAAATCAGAACCGATCAGGTGTAAAATTAATTTTTAACATTTTTATATGTGTTCATTAATTATAATTATTTGAAGTTTAAATGACATTTTGCTTCTTTCTTATTTTGGTTAGAAAATATTACATTTGTAACATTTTTAACATTATATAGAACACGATAACTATTTCGATATTATTTAAGTACTCTTTCCAAATTACTGTGCCCTGCAGGGTACACAATCAACTCATTGGTTTTAAGTTTACCGCCTTGTAAAACATTTTGAGTTGAGTATTGAGTATACTCGTTGATGGTTCAAGCGGCACATGGAATAGTATTGTAGTATTTGTAGCTACAATAATAGTATTGTAGCTACAATAATAGTATTGTAGCGACCTAATTTATTACAGTTAGTCTGCTTTCAGATAATTTCGTTATAAGTAATACCAATATTCTAAAGCCTACAACTTGGATGTCGTAAAAATGGGATATGAAAATCGCTACCAGAAGCCCTGAGGAACTACACCACCTCTACAAGAGTGGACTCGCCAACCCGTTTGGCGAGTGTGGGTGTTTTAAGGAAATACATACCTCATGCACAATGCCATCACACACGTGCGTGATTTTAATGGTCAACGATATTGAAATCATGAACATCCAATTAAAAGTTCTTTATGTGGCCTCATCGAGACTTCGATGATTCTGCCAATGTCAAGGTTGAATGAAGCAGTGAAAAGAAATGAAAAAAAGAAATAAATACCTGACCATTATGCTGGTACCAGTAGAGCGCACTAAAGCAAAGAAACATTATGAGTTACGTAAACAAATTTCGACGTCATTGATCTACAATGCGGTACTCTTCAAACTTGTGACTTCTAGGACCAATGTATGCCAGACCAATGAGTTATGTATGCCATTGGATTTGTCATTTTTTTGCGTCGATCTATCTAGGCTTTGTGATGATTCGAATCTTTTTTTGGTCTCTTGACATTGTGGTCCTACTAGTAAAACGACTTGCTAAGTCTACTGTTTGCTAAGGTCCTGCTAGGACCGTGTGAAAACGGCGTTATAACATGATGTTGAAACACAATATACTACACAATAACATACGGAATTAATTAGTTTCTTAAAGGAGTTGAAAGAGTTAGATACTAATTTACCCCCTTACATGAAAGATCTGTTTTTAATCATTGCTTAACCCGTCAAGCTAAATGATTTGACATTTTATTGTTTTCTTTTGTATTAGTGCCACTTCACTACCATGAATCGCTTTTTTCTAGTCTTTTTTTTTGACATACAACTACAGGATCTGTGCTGCAGTGGCCTCCCCTAGTAAATTACTAGAGGGTCTCTAATCTACTACATGGGGCCAGTGCGAATTAGTAGATACAATTCTTTTAATTTTTTGATTCTGGAACATGCGAGCACGTTTTTCTTTTTAAATCCGTATAACCCATTGGTACGGTACGATTTGAGTAAGAGTTGCAAATAGACACTAGGCTGTCGCCGCTCTCGTTTTCGTACTTACTTACTTCGTTGGCTCAGCGACCCGAAGTGGATCTTGGCCTACGACACCAAGAGACGCCATTTTTTTCGGCCCTGCGCAGCTTCGTGCCAACAGGCTACCCCGCAGGTCCTTCGCCGCTTCGTCTCTCCAGGTTCGCTCTCGCTTGATTAGTCATAAATCCCTGTAGTCAAAATTAATCGCTTGATTAGTCCAAATTGTTTGTCGCTTTCTAACGAGTAAATTGTATT
The DNA here is from genome assembly GCA_914767545.1 of Sesia apiformis. NCBI lineage: Eukaryota > Metazoa > Arthropoda > Insecta > Lepidoptera > Sesiidae > Sesia > Sesia apiformis. Next base: position 21,718,620 of record OU611952.1, read on the forward strand.
TGTAAATTGTTTGTCCTAATTATTGACATTTGAGGACAAGAGAATTTAAGCAATCGTTAAATTTAACCGCTTCTATACGGAACGAGGTTAGTAGTTAAAAAATGTTTCAACTGTTTCGTATAACGGGTGCCCACGTTTTTGTAGCTATTTCAATGCAGTTGCATCCAAGAATTGAAATTGATTGTCTGATTCACTATGCTCACAAAGGCGTTGTTGTAATCGTGAGACTGCAGTAGTCATGTTGAATAATCACGATTTATGATCCAATACAGTCCAATTACGATTCAATTTGACTCTGTAAAAATGTCTGCAATTGTTTATATCGTAATAATAATTCTTTGATATTTTCTTTTTTAGTTATTGAGATTGATAAATAACCTGGAGTATTTATTTTTTATTTATTTTATATATGTACTTTATTTTAAATACATACACATATAGTACATAAAAATGGATTAAAAATATGATGTAGGTACAACAGGCAAACTTATCTCCTTAGGAGATTTCTTCCAGCAAACTCAACGACATTGATCAAGTGTTGATTAATATAGGTTTTAACATATCGATTAAACCTTTTTAGATCGATACGAAAACTGTTAAACTATAATATGACAAGGTTACAAGACAGAGTGTATATATTTGGCTTCATATGCATTTTTAAATGTATAATATAGTTATTTTCAATGTATAAACTCTTATTTTCTATATAAAAAAATATTTCAGAATAACAAAATTTTCATGTCAATTAACACAGAATCATGAACAAAACCCGCAGTTTGTCATCGGGATTACCGTTACAACCAGAATATGGAATCGTTTCTTTCCGAATTCTAAAATGGCCATTATGTATGTATTCATTAAAACCTTGCGCTTCTCTGCTGGCGCGAATCCGAGCCAGCTCCGACAGCATCCAGAGCGCCATTGTAGCCAGATGAAAGGATCTAATGCTACGCCGATCGGCACGACTGCATGCCAGCCGGTAGCCTGTCGGTGCACGACTGCGGAGTTGGATTGTGGCATATTCTACCCCAAAGTTTAATGGGTTTAAGGTGCACTCTGCTCTCTAACAGAAGACTACCTTGAAATATACTGCATTTCCCACTTTATCGTATTCCTCAGTGTACGTGTTTCAGTAGTGAGCGAGCATGCCTGAGCTCATTTCCATCCCATCCTATCTCTCCCCAATTTCCCAAACCTTCCTCCAAATCCATTCCTAGATCTTTAAAGGCAGGCAGCGCATCCGGGGGCGTGTCAACGTTTGTCATTGTAAACTGAAGTTGCCATGTATCGCAGATATCTATGGACGACAATATCCACTTACGACCAGGTGGACGCTATGCTCCTATGTCTCCTTCTTCCTAAAACACTATAATACTAACACTAGATTAAGATTTACGGTTACTAAGATATTATGTTATGGACATTTGTTTGAAATCAAATTAAATAAGAAAGTAAATACGAGTAATTACGCTGATTACAATAATAAGTTTACGCAACCAACATCGCTGTAATCAAACTTTTGACTTGTTATTACCCTCTTTTCACAGGATACCAAGGGCTCCAAAAGCCATCACCACGTAGACAAAGGCAACAAAGGGTACAAGACCAACGAGCTCCATAGGAAAGAGTACGAGGAGGCCGAGGGTAAGAAGAAGAAGCATCACGACAACGCGGACCATAAAGGAAGCCACGAGGAGGAGGCCTATGGGTCCAGAGGCGCGCACTTCGACGAGAAGAAGGGTCATAAGAAGGGACACAAAAGCAAGGGTTAGTGAAAATATTTTATTCACAAGTTTTGTTAAGACTTTTTGGTGGGAACTCGAGAAGTGAAGTTGAGTTTTTGTTTGATTAATTGTAAAAAATTGTGTACCATACGTTTTGTAGTTTACTAAACTTCGAAATCTTCGTGTGCCTAATGTTTGTGATAATCAAATGAAAGCATAGAACTGCGTTTTTCGCGTGCTCTCAAGGAGACCTCTTCTGTCCTCAGTAAACCTACTATCAATTTACTGAGTGAATCCTGACTTACTTCGAAGGGGCTGGACATTGACAGGATACGTTCTAGATTTAGATTTTGTTAATTACGAAGAAAACTTGATACTGGCAATTGCGAACGTGAAATTTATAAAAAGAAAGAAAAAATTGGTTAATTAGTCTATGGCTATAGACAAATAAGCGGGGGAGCGGAGAGCGGATAGCACGTGGAGAATTGGAGGCAACGCACCCCTTCAATCGCGCAGGCGAGGATTCACTTGTCTTGGTTGTCTGTAGTAAGGATGTTCCGAATATTCATATTTGTATTTTTTTTTAATATTTGCCACGTTTCAAGTACTTACTAGTATTCGCCATTTTCTAAACTAATACTCGAACACTTAATCGAATATTAAAAACCCAACGTGAATAATACCGGGCAGTATTTCTTAAGAATAAGCGTTGGTACATTTTTAACGAAAGTATAAGTAACATTATATTGGGAAATTTTAAATAAACAATATTTATTCTTTTCGTTTCATATAATACTCCAAGTTTCTAACTTGATTTTAAATGGGAAATAATTGAGCAGCGGAAATAATGAAAGTGGCGGCAAATCGATGGCGAGGTGGATTGGATTTTGGTTCTTTGGTGACAGTTAAAAATTAGGAGTTGCAAGAAGCGGGTCTTCGTCGAATTTGTGTTGATGTCAACACGACTCCACATAAAATAGTGATTTCAATAATTTGAAATTATTTATTTCAGCTATTCAAAAATAGTTTAATCATCATTTATTGCCCATTTAGTATATTTGCTCGTTTAAATAAGTCGTTTTAAATTAATGAAAATTTTAATCAATACAACTTAGCCGAAATAAAAATGAATATTTGTTTGAAAAGAAGTCTCTTGATAAATCAGCTTAAGGTATAAGTTAAATAAACATTTTAACACTAATTAAGGACAGGAATAATTATTATGAACATGAAAGTGAAAACCAAAAGTAAAAAACACAAAAATCAGAGGTGGATCATTATTTTGTAATATAATTTATATACGTACATATGGCATAATGGCCGTTTGAAGTATGAACGTTAATTTTCATGTTTTTCATACTAAGAAGGTCGGTTTAAAGTCAGTCAGTTCAATTTGACCCATTTTTTTACATTCTTCGCGTAAGTCATTAAAATGTACTTACTAAGGAGGGCAAAATAGTTAAAAAAAGTTCGTATTGTGGGCGGATTATTTATTCAGCTAATTCACCTGATGACAAGTGATTTATCCATTGAGACCCGATACAAAATCAGACCGTGACGAAACTAGAAAAGAGCAAGATTACGTTGAATTTGACGCATATCAAATAAAGCGTGAAGAATCACGTAAACTGACGTAATAACCGTTAGCGAATTTTGATTGAAAGAATCTTCTCGAATGAATTGAATAAATTATATTGTAATTATTGAATATTGTCTATTGAGTAATATCATATAATGACACGGTCTGAAAAAAAGGTTGATTCTAGTTTCCTAGATAATACTTCAGAAAAATCTTAAGAAAATTCTTATTTTTTTATATCTTTTATCTTAAAAATATATGTTAGAACATCAATTAATTATTATTAAAAAGATAATATCGATGACAATGTTACGTCACAATTTACTAAACAGAAGTTCCATACTAACAAAGCCGTATCTGTACATAAAATGGCGAATGATCTGAAGAACTGTTCAATATAATTCCCACTTCGGGTTTCTACAAGCGCACCTCCCGTCACAGAAGTGCGGGTCATCCGCATTTCCTCGATACGGAGGTGTCGCGCACTGTCCGGTCCAAAAATCATTTTATACTGCCAACCCGTAGGCTGTGAAACTAACTACCTTAAGAGGTCTTTCCATTTAGCTACAATAATAATAATTATAATAATAATTCAAGAAAGCTGTGAATAGGATTTTGCAAGGTCGACGGCGCACCCGCATACCCCCTGGTGTTGCAGGTGTCTATGGCGGCGGTAATCACGTTCCCACGTGATGGTAAGTACGTTTGCTCGTCCGCCTACTTCATTATAATAAAAAAAACAGCATACGGCCAAACAGGTTGGGGAGTCCACTTTTTTATAGGTTCTTCAGGCTTGTTGTGGCGCCTTTGTTATCACTTATCACTTAGTCGCCTTTTACGGCACCCACGGAATGAGATGGGATGATGCTATTCTAAATCTGGCCAACAACCAAGTACATACAAAGGTTCCATCGTAAGTGAATATTCCAGGATAGTATACTATCCGCGTTGAGACATTTTTTCCTTTGGAGGCATTGTACACTTTAAAAATGACACAAATGAAAGACGATTGAAACTAGCGTAATACATGCAGTGTATATAGCAAGTTATTATGTCAAGACAACTCTACAACACGAGTATTATGACTTGATTGGCGTGTGAAAGGAGTGCAGTAGTCACAATGTGGAAGCTGGAAGGGTATCGCACATCCTTGTCCTACGCGGTTCTACTTGCATGAACAAAAGACGCGCCACTGTTTAGAGCGCCGAGAGCGCTCATACCAGCCGTGTGTTCAATTGTAACACGTAACACTTCGTAAACCTAACTTACCTAAATGTATTAAGATCTGTAAAAATAGCGCATTATTATATGTTCAATAAAATATGCTAAAACCTGTAAAAATAACCAAATATCCATTTGCAGATAATCCGGTCTCTAGTAATTAGTAATTAATTATATACAACGGCTTGACAAATTTGCCGGAATTGGCTAGCAAAAATAAATATAAAATTATTATATATTAATCATTACGTTTCAAATTAATTCCATTAAAAAGTAGTTTTCTGGAAAGAAAAATCTATTTAAATGTATTTTAATGGAAAATTTTGTTGCAAACATATTCGCAATTAAAACTATTAGAAAAACAAATGTTTCAGTATAGAGCGTGAATGCGATAAAATAACATTAGTTATAACAATTACAAACAAATTATTATATCGTATATAATAAGTATTTTTAATGATAATATAATTATAATTACCTAGTATCAAAAGCTAATAAAACTGTGGGTTTTATTTGTAGAGTTTTCAAACCTTTTAAACGCCACGAAGCATGGTGCTGCTTTATTCCTCTTTAGTTAGAAGATCACTGTAGTACTGTTCTGGAATGTGGTCACAGACTCGAATCTGTTCAAAAGCGTTTCGTTCGTTACGTTGTCTCAAGAATGGGCAACCGCGAATTTTCTGTCGAAGATAAAGACAGACTAAAATTTCTCAAAATTCGTAGTCTTCAGGATCGACCAAAATTCAGTGCTAGCTATACTTTTTAGAATTGTAAGTTTGACAGTTCGTTACTGAGCCATGTGTCATACTATACAAGTGAAAGACAATTATTCTTGGTACGTCTTTGCAAGAATAATGTTTCTTACAATTACTCAATGTGCAGAACATACATATAATGAAATTACGTGTTCAAGCAAAGCAGTTATTTGTAAATTTAAGAGTTGTAAAGCTTTCATAACTAGTATTATTCTTATGTGATTACTGTTATTTGTGACACACAATGGATCTAATTCTGTTGTCGTTTGTGTTTCTCTTTTAACGACTTCTGTGCATAGTCATCAAAGATATACAAACATTAGACGTTATGTGTGTTATTATTTTAAATACTATTTATAGTTTGTGTATTGTTACTGCGCCAAAGAATTAAAAAAAACAATATAACTTAGCTGTAATAAAAATGTATATTTGTTTGAAAAGAACAGTGTCTTAAGAAATCAGCTAGATGAATAAGTTAAATAAACATTTTAATACTAATTAGGGAAAGCAATAATTATTATGAACATGAAAGTGAAAATCAAAAGTAAAAAAAACACGAGAATCAAGAGGTGGATCATTATTTTGTAATACAATTTATATTCGTACGAAACTTTCTATCGGATCTCAAAAAACATAGCAGACACATTGTCAAGACCGATGCTACAGGTTGTGTTTATTGGTTTAGACCGTGTAATAAGTATGACATTATTGGCATAATGGCCGTTCGTAGTATGAACATTAATTTTCATGTTTTTCATACTTGGGAGGCCAGTTTTAACTGACAGGTAAAAATCAGTTAAATTAGTTGTCGGGTTCGTGTGTGGCGGTCATAATAAAGGTTTTCGGTTTCGATATATTCCGTAGAATGCAACCAGCCCTGTCAGTATCCACAGTATACACATTGTCTTGTGCATGAGGGTTGTATGGCCGTAAAAAGGCCAAGCTGATTGGCGAGTCCAGTATTTTAGTAGTTTAGGTGTAGTTCATCAGGGCTTGTGGTAGCCTCTATTTATACCTTAGTCGCCTTTTATGTCACCCACGTGAACAGATGGGGTAATTCTAATTGTAATAATGGTCTATTTTAAAACTGGTGGACACCACGCGGCATATATATTTCCATTGGACATAGATAAAAACTTCAAAATTGATTATACGGTTTTATTTCGGATCCCTAGTCGAGATGGATACTATAGTAATTTCATTTCCAAAATCGTTATTGCTTTGAAAACTTGCTATAATATTAAAGTGTTTCAAGAAATTAAGGTGTCACACAAGTAGTTTTCATACACACGTCAGATACGTCAAGAAACTCTTAACGTATGTGATATAAGTATTCTTATTTGTGACATCTTTTCACCAAATCATTATTTTTACTATTTTCTACTTTCACTAATATCTTCACGATCTAAAATGCCATCTACACCACAAATGCCACAATCGAGTAAAAGTGAAACATTTTTAAAAAGTAAACAAACGAGTAGCTAATAATAGACTGACTCACCTAATGTTGATTTGCCATATTATTACACCGTTAGCAATCTCTCATTCTGTTTCAAATATAATGCTAGTTTTTACTATTCATTATTTCATTCACGAAACAAGCAAGCAACAACTACCTATTCGAGTACATATAAAGAGAAATGCATCGACTGGCCGACTCATCAATGCCGAGCCGAAACCGCTGAAGCTAGATATATGAAATTTGAACAATAGCTTCCTTTTATGATGACTTACAAAGAAGGGATCTCTCGAAGTTCTACCCCGAAATGGAAGAAACGGGGTGTCAAAGTTTGTATGAAACAAAATATTTGACGGTCCTTTTAACTTGGTATAAATATTATACAGGTATTTTACAGTTCTTTTAAAAATTACGTCAAGGGGCTTGTAAATAAGGGGTGCAAATTTTAAACTAGACTTAAATATTCTAAGGGGGCTAATATTATAATTCAATTCATCGGTATACAAATAAGTAGACTTTTAACTTTTTAGACTTTCCCTTTTTGTGCACATTTTATAATGTAAATCGTGTCTAAACGCCTTTAATAATTATTTAAAGACTTTTGCTTACCTTTTCTACCTGACGTTTCGACGCGGTTGTTGACACGGCGTTTAACGTATTTAGATACGATTCACAATGTACTCCTAAAAGTTCCACGATAATGCTGTCAGGCCTTCATTCAACCTTTGGTAATTATTTACAATTAAATAATAAATTAAACGCAATTAAATCCACACGAACGAAGTCTCGGACAACGACTAGTGTGAAATAAAACAAAGATATATATATATAAATTCTTCGATAAATGCAACAACGTCGTCATAGTGACGACTTAATTTAGTTTTTTCAAAATATTCCACCTCATTCTTGTGCCCCACTATGTTTTAAATAGACCGTAAAATGTTTTTGTGTCCACAGACATTAGAATCGGTTGTTAATCGCTCCACTTAAATATCCATAAAAAGACTAATTGGACTATTATATCGTATACTTATTTGTTTTAATGTCGTATTTTGTAAACATGTTGTGGCCGCAGTTTCGCTTCAGTAGAGTTAAGATTCTTTTTTGAAAATATTAAAAACTATTGGAATTGGAGTAGAGCACCTAAGTATTAACTAGATCCATTTGACTCTGTCCAAGGACACCATGTTCTAATTATCGACAGTCACACTCTCACAGGCTCTTTAGAATCCCTCAGCATTTAAAGAGTAATTACGTCTCTCTTCTTCAGCATTGAAGACGGGGAGAACTCTGTAGGATTTCTAAAGGATTCTTCCCTTTGTTCTCAGTAGTTCTCTGTTGGACTTAATATCTAATTCGTCATCAAAGTGTCGTGAGCATTTCCTCGACAAGTCGAAAAGCTTTATGCCGGGAGGGAACCAGCGATTCCCTGAGGTCTTTACACTACGCTACGGTGTGTTGTTGTTAAAGGAAGCTCTAATTTGAGGTTTATAGGGTGGGCGGAACTCCTATATCCCCTTCGATCAAAACTCGTCATAACTTGAAAGATTTATCACTGAGTTAAACTAAGTTTAATAATTTAAACGAATCAAACAACAAAATCGCAATCGCACCCCCATTTTGTCGCGTACTGTACAATACTTACTCTTCTGACTGGTGACATCGGTATTTCAATTTAACAGGTCGAACCCTTCAATGACAATGACCAGCGCGGCATTTGAACACGTACATATTTAAATAATTTGGCTTTTGCATAGGTACATAAATTACGCCCATACATTTTACATATTATTCTGGACGTGTGATGTCGGCTGGCTTTAGAATAGCATCTCTCCGCGCGGATGTTGTAAAAAGGAATAACAAAGCCGCTGCCACCAGTCCTGAGGAATTACACCACCTCTAAAGGAACGGACTCATCAACCCGCTTGGCCAGCATGCCATATTAAGACTATACTTTCCTCGTGCACATTGTCTTGTGAGACCTATGTCCAGCAATGTACGAAAAAAGAACTAGCTCTGGCTACGGTACTCAGATAACCTTACAAATTATATTAAACTTGGAAAGCGTGGAATTGCTAGTACATGCCATTGGTAAAGAAGCTATACTGTGAACCGCGGCTTCGCACGGCTATTACACGGGGAAACTGTAACGTTTTGCGGTCAGGTGAAAGTAATAGTGGTTACGTCAAGTTGTTTATTATTTAGCATTCAATCGACTCTTTGACCCGAGCCCAGGAAATCATGGTTTCTTTATTGTTGCGTTGTTTTGAATGACGTTACGTTCAATGTTTCCTGTATTATTGTAAAAATGGATACTGAGTTACAGCTTATGTACTGAGTGCTCGAGCGTTGAGTCGTGTTGTAAAAAGCGTTAACGAAACTTAAGAAGTTTAACCTTCAGGGAGAGGTCATGAAACTGAGCTGTGCTGAGCTGTGAGTGTGTATCTCGCTACGCTCGTCAGTGCTATGTGTACCATGTTAGCATGACTCGCTTACCATATACTCGTATTTATATGCAATGTGCCATTAAAAGGTGCCGTGCGACATTAATGCGAGCTACCACTGTCTACACATGTTTACGACAGATCAATAGTCGAGCGATGTACTGGCAGCTTCAGATCAGCATATACCCATTGGTAGGTGTAGTAACGAAACGTAGTTCGATTAAGGGGGTAACCAAACGCAGTTCGGGGCCTCCTCTGCGCTCTCGACCTCTTTCGCTCGCTCTCAGCCGACACGACCAGACTGACTACATTGTTAGATAAGTATAGAAATAACTTAGAATTGATCCAGACTGTAATTAATTAATTTACACGTTCTGGACCATAAGTGAGTCCCTATTTAATAAATATAAAAGTCACCCGTTACAATAGTAGGTAATAACCTTAATGTAATAAGGGCGAAAATGGAAAGACTTTGGATACATAAGCTAACTGCACTATATTGCTATGATACGCAATGCAACTGAACAAATACCACACAAAACAATATGAAATCAAGTTGCGCCGTGATGCACGTAGCACAGCTTCTACACAGCATGCAAAACATAACTGTCACAGTTCGCCAGGGCTCAGCATAGCAGGATTCAGTTTCATGGCCGTACCCTAACCGCTTTAGATTCCAAGTTTTAACCAAGACTATAAGACTATTGGAATTTTAAAAACCTGAACTACAAAATAACGTTCGTGAGATTTAATGTCTGAGGTTTATAAGCGCTCACGTATCACATAAATGTTTTAAAAAAGAAAAACTGCTATCAGTCGCTATTGTCTAAATGTATGTCAAGAAATGCAGCGCTAGCGAGAATCTTTTCTGACTTCTGTTATTCCGAGTTACTCTGACAGATGAATGATTTATTTATTTAAAAGTCGTTTTTTATCGTTAAATATTAGTACCATACCATACCATCAGCCTATGTCTTTCCACTGCTGGATAATAGCCTCTCCGCTCGCCACAAAGACGGTCCTATACCCGCTCTCCTTATTCAACCATTATTGGCAAACATCTTGAAGTAGACAATCCAACTCGCCTGAGAGCGTCCCACACTGTGCTTTCCGGTATATATTCTCTATTCGAGAACTCGCCTATGGGTCTGTTGTCGGTCCTGCGACAAATCTGTCTGATTGCGATCGATTATGGTAACGCTGCGAGGGAATATAACACTGCTGTTGAACCTCTGTTTTAAATATTCAAGCATCATCAAAATTAATCAGTTTCTCAAATATACTTCTGTCTATTTTTTTTTTATCTTTATCTTTCTTTGTATAATCTAAAATTAGGAAATATATTGTTCGGCACCTTAACAATATTTGCGACATGTTCATAACTTCTTACAAGTAAATTGACATTTTTATAAAAGATTTTTTGTTCTATAATTGCATAAGTTGAGAACAAAAACGCTATAAGCTGATTTACAAAAAAAAAAGAATTTTCGCTTATGATTTTCACTAGTCTAGTTTAGTTTGCGTTTAAACGTTGACTTTTATTTACCTTTCTATTATTTTAGGCTTGCTATTTAAAATAATTAATTAAAAGGAAATTAGTGAAACGATTTCTTTTACTTTGTAATTGTTCATCAGTTTCAAATTGTATTTCTGCGCCAATGATTTCGTAATTTTCTCTGAGATCGACAATAATCTATGTAAATTTATTTTTCATTTTATCGTAGCTTTATTTTAACTTTATTTTATACTAGCTACTCGCCCTGGCTTTGCTCAAGTAACATAACTATTTTCTAGGGAACTCAACATAACTTATGTGCATCTGGATTAATTTTTAATATTGGTCTCTTTCATGTGAAATTTGCCTCCTGCCTTCGATATCATACCACCATCTAAATAGATAACATCGTGATGACTCCTGCCCTTTAATTTCAAAACTACCGAACCGATTTTGATAAAAACGTAAGTTTTTCGGAATAAACACACTACACAGTGTGAACACTGCAAAAAAAACTCCCTAGTAGGTAAAGGATTAACGTAAACAGACAAACAGATATATATTAGTTATTCGTTATAGTTTAATCCTTTATTATACGAGTATCGCAATTACTCGTCATCTACAATTTTAAATTACACGTTAAATGTCACATAAGTTTCTAAGTTAATACTTTTGGATAAGCAAAGATTACATCAAAACAAAAAAAAAAATAATTAAAACTACTTTAAAGATCGTGTAAACATCCTAAACGTTTTTTTTTAAAGCTCTGGTGCGAAATTTATCACTGTAACAGGAAATGGGTACCTGACTCAGCAGGGTACTGAGTAATACTTCATTATTAACACTCCTCACGGTTGGTTTCCAGGATACCATAACAAATACCACAAGGATGAGTTCCACAAGGAGCACAAGTTCTACGACGATTTCCACAAGGGCGGAGAGCATCACCGCTACGGCAAGTTCAACGCCAAGCACGCCAGTAATGAAAGTGGCAAGAAGAAGGCTCACCACGTCAGAGCTGGACACGACTTCGTTGAGCGCGGCAAGAAAGGATACAGGTGAATATATTGAATTAGATTTAAAAGTTCACAGACAAATTTTACAACAGAGGAGAACGCAATAGTTATGGCTAATCAAGAATGAAAGTGGCCATGTAAACAGCCATGTAAGTGTTGGACATGATTTATCAAGGACAAGAGGAAAAACTTACCACGGGGTCTAATACGTTAAAATACAAGATTAATACGGAGAACATTACGTAAGTAGGAAATCATATAGACGAGTATCGTATTGGAATAGTGTTATCAATAAAACGCATAAATTTACGATTCATGGGTTACTGAGATTTCCTCAAGAAGTGGAGAACGCCATAAGTGGAAATAGTTCAATGAAAGTCAAAAGAATGAAACTTGAGAATGAACATCTCATGAATGAAAGTAACAATCAGCGGGGTGAAGAAGGTTTTGGAGTCTCATGCACATGCTACCAAGTAGCTTATAGAGTTAAACTGGAGAACTATATAGTCCGTTGTTTAGTCAATAGAGATTCCTTGTGGTAAGTTGCATATTTTGCAATTTCGATTAACGTTGTAAGTACATATGTAGTCTGTTGTATGGATTATCTTCCTAACAGATGCTACTATTTGCCATCTACAACACAGAAATTGAAACTTTAATAAATACTTATCATTGAAAATATTTGATGAATTCTGTGATTTGAAAGTTTCTGATTTGATGTATTTGCTTCTGTTTTTTTATAGAACGAAGCACACGCGCATAATTGTCTGATGGTAAGCGAATGCGACGCCAGACATGTCAACGTTGGCATAAACACACTAACCTCGACTAATGCATTATATATTTTTAAAGATTTAGAAATCGGAATTTAGAAAAGCGTTCGTGAATTTTTAATAATGGGGAGTATTATCTGTATTCCATACCCTACCATCTCCTTTCGTTTCTTTCATCCCACTTAATAAACACATATCCCAATAAGAAACAAGATGGGATTCTATAGGATGGTATCTTTTACTAATTTACAGTAACAAGGGCCACATGGACGCCGATCACAAAGGTTACCAAGGAAAGGATGGCAACGAGGAACACCATGAGCATCACTCCGAGCATGGTAAGAAAGGTGGTCATGAAGACGGCAAGCAGTGGGGATTCGGTCATAAGAACTAGGCGACACTGTTAGATTTTCGTTGTAAGATTTGCTGTAAGATAAAGGTGTTGTGATCAAAGTTTGGGCTTGAAATGCATGTACTAGATGTGTCCTGAGATTATGTCGTCGAATGTAGCTACACAAACAATTCTGTCAGTTTTGTCAGAATGCGTACTTTTCAGGAAGATGTAGGTAAAGAACTACAGTACCACAAAACGTGTACAGGGAAAAATTATATACATTATCTACCTGGCCAGATTAGGTGTGTTACGAAAGGATTTTCGATTTTATAGTTGTTGTTGTTTCGTTAATTTCATAATAAATTTATATTCATTGCATCATAATAAGTTATTTCGTTCTTTTCTACTTCTTCTATTGTTATTAATTTTCTAAATAGGTCCAAGATTTTTATGTAAACGACAAACATCGCGAATTACAACATACGAATTGAAAATCGAACCGAAACACAGCGAATTAAACAAAGAAAGCTTAATCAGAATAAAAAGTGCCCCAAATAGATTGATTCCATGGCACATTGTTATGTGACCGCGTCCAATCGGAAGAGCGTTAACATCGATAGCATAACATTAAATATGTTTTCTTGCTTTCTTTACATTTTTATCTTTGAGTCATCAAATTTACTTTACGATAGAAATGTTTTCGTCTACTTCAAATTTGACTTCAACTTTATCAAGATATATTTTCCTACTTTTATTTTTTATGTTTCTGAAAATAATTTAATTTTTCTCTTTTCTTCGTTAACATCTGTCTGAAAATCTTTAGTTTTATTTCAAAGGACGCATAGTAAATTTGAAGTCTGAGATTAATATGCGCTCGGTATCTGCGTCAATTTAAACTTGTATATTTATTAATAAATGGGACTATTTTAAATGCAAGACTTACGCGTAATACTGGAAGGACTTTCAAATAATTTAGAAATAATTTGTAAGTTGTGGTTCATGTTCCAGTTTCTTCACTTCTGTTTTAATGTCTTCTTCGTTTGCTTCAATTGAGTTATTTCTAAATGACTGTTTATGATTTTCAAAAAATAGTTCTTCCCCTTATGTTAAGTATAAGACCTTAGCATAAGATGATTTTATATCTTATCGAGTTACTCCATTTGTTTCGTTATGATCTGTATTATGTTGTAACACAACCGGTACAGTTAATACCTCTTTGAGCATAACGCCTCTAACAATGTTGAAAATGAGGTCTTACATTACTTTAGAAATTATTTATTTAGTGCAGCCATTTTTACACTAGTAAACGTAATGTTAGTGTTGTTGTTGAGAGAGCTCATGTAATTTCATAGCCTAATTTTTCGTTGGCTTTTGCAATGTTTACACGGGCTTTCGGGTCGAATGATGTTGAAAGACATTTTGAGATTGTTCACTGATCAATAGAAGTTTTTGTCACTTTGCAATTAATAGAGCATAGTTAGAACCAATATTACAAAAGGTTTATGCAGTTCTAGCGTCACGAATATGTCTATTAAATGTACACAGTAATTTATGTAGTAACAATTTAGACTTAATTGTAACACAAATCATACAATTGATTTTTATTTACATATTTCCTTTTTTAACTGTTGTTGATCTTATATGCTTCGAGATATTGGCTAATGGCATGGAATTGTTCTTGGAATTCGGAGTATTTGCAGATGATGTGGTTTTATTTAAACTAAATTTGCAACAATCTTTAGAACCATTTCCTATGGATCTATTATCAGTATATGTCAATGATATAAATGGTATATAATTACATTCCTTCCACAACTTAAAATGTCTTTTACCAGCAAATAGAAACCAAAATGATGTAAATAGTATTTAAGATTTTGTTATTAAATTGATACTGATATTATTTTTTATCTTTACTGTTTTATATGTGGTTCATGGATTGTGCTATGATTAACAGATGAAGACGCAGCAGTAAGAAGATAAAATATAAAAAAAAATCACTTATTTTTGTTAGCAAATTATTCTATAGCAAGAGAAATTTATAGGCATTTTACAGTAAGTCAGTTTACAGTAAGTACCGTACTACCTGTACCTAATTAATATTTCTTATTACTGCTGCATTCAGATTATTTCTATTATATTTTCTTTCTATTTGACTTTATTTTACAATGTTCAAATATTCTTGTTAATTCTTCAAACTTCTTAACCGTAACACGTTTCCCATTTGACATATGAACCATATTATATTCATTATTTTTTGATGATATTTATGTACAATTACGTTTTTTAATGGTTTGTTTAATAAAACGAATAAATAGTGCGTTTTCCATCTTTTATTTACAACAATGTTTTAGATTATTACAACGTTCTATCAGTGTACCGTCGTAATAATTTTGAGGGGGAAAGTGCATGCTGCAATCCAACAGCAGCTGGGCGCGCTCGACTGGCCACGTTAGCCCTCTTTCACAGAAGACTACCTTGAAATGTACTGCATTTACCATTTCATCTTATTTCCTCAATGTACGTACGTGTTTCGGTAGTGAGTGAGATGTGCTAGAGCCCATTCCCATCCTATCCCTCCCCATTTTCCCAACCCTTTCTCCAAATCCATTCCTATATCTCCAACGGTAGGCAGCGCATCCGGAGGCGCGCCAACGTTTGTCATTTTGGACTAATGTTGGCGTGTATCGCGGATGTCTATGGACGGCAGTATACACTTACCGTCAGGTGGACTGTACGCTCGTCTGCCGTCTTCGTCCATAACAAAATCATAGGAGATAAACACTAATAGTTAATATTGCGCTATTAATAATATACCTCTTTTCGATAAACGACAATCTGTGAACAATTCACAACTGCGAGTACCAACTACATATGCATAATACTTCGAATATCTCCAAGTTGGCGTCCATATCAATAGAATAATAGTTATTTGAGCGCAATAATTCACTTACTCTAATACTTCCGCCGCAAATCGAGTCAAAATTATCGTGAAAAAAATTCACTCATTTCTATTCAAAACGCTTTACCTAATATTATTCAATTCCTAAATCCATTCTATTTTATATGACCATTAACAAGTAATAAAATACTGACTATGTTTGACCAAATTGAGTCGTTTTGTCTATACTTGAAATTCCAAATTCTTATGTTCCTATACTCGAAACACATAAGGACATCAAAATTTTATAACATGAAAATCTACTAATTAAAGTTTCTTCAGCTTATTTACTTTTATTGGCTTTCACCTTTTTACAATTTGCAGCAGAAATCACTTTGAACATCTCAAAAACAAGCTATAATCATGTGATTAATAAAACAGATCGACAACAATTTGAAGTGAGCCTTCAATTCACATTATTTAATATTAAACGGATTATCACAAATATTTTTGTGGATCACAACTTATTCATTCAGTACATTCTTTGTATTCAGTTGGACATCTGATATTTTTTTAAGTAACATTTCACACATCCCACGTTCTGAATCTTCTGCACTTGTTTTTTCTCTTCAGTCCAAAATTTTTTTTTTTATATTACCTACTAATAAATCAGATATATCGATGTATCATTGTTTCTAGCAAATTGAATCTGAGGAAATATTAGTTCTACGGACTTCGTTCTCTTGAAAGTTGTCAATGTGTAAATTCAAGTTTGTTAAACTTTTTTAAAGAAAAAAGATGTCAGACGAGCATACCTACAGTCCACCTGGTGGTAGGTGGATACTGTCGTCCGTAGACATCCGCGATACTTGCCAACATACATAACCGTCAGGTTCCAGATGCGCTGTCTATCTTTTGGAATTTAAGGCCTTTATCACCACCTTCTGATAAGGTATTAAGAGGTATCAGAAAATCTGATATATTTTATCGGAAGGTCCAATACCTATCAACAAGTTTAATTGGCAAATAATTGACTGAATAATTTATTTATCAGCTTGTTAGATTGTTAAATTTGTTACTTGAACAGAAGGTGGTGAGAAAGGCCATTAGGAAAGGATTGGAAAAATGGAGCAGGTTCGGACATATATTAGTATTTACTTTATTTCTTTCAAGTACCGTTTTACCTATCAGTTGTCAAATGTCAGTTTTACATATAATGACCATTGAAAACGTTGGTTTGTGACTTCGTTCGCCTTATAGTTGACTTATATAAAGTTGACATCTTATAGATCAAGGTAAGTCACTGTTAGAGTCTGACAAATAAAAGTTGAGATTGTAAACACGTGGCAAGTTCAAAGTTGAGTCCTGACACCAAAATTATACTAACAAAGAAGGGACAATTTTTATCTAGTCATCGATTTTACACGGTGGGTAACCCATTGCCTCTCTCTGATCGAAGGGTTTGACATAAATGGCAACGGTATGATGAGGGCGGCGCGGGAAGAACACGCGCTGTCCCGCCTCGTCCACGAACTCCGTGTAGTCCATCGTCCATACACGCTTCATGTCCACCTTTTCGCAAATCTTTTGACTGGAAATTTACGAAGAGTGCACTGTTGTCAGCTGTCAAATAACTATTCTCTTTATAGAAAGAAGGTAGGAAAGTACTAGTCCACCTGGTTGTAAATATTTAATGTCGCTCATGAACATTAGCATATCAAATGACAAAATGACAAACGTTGACCTGCCCCTGGATTCGTTGTCTGCATTTGGAGATTTAGCGAGGTATGTGTGCAAACTGCAGTCCTACAGTATTATAGCGCACTCGACTGGCCACGTTACACCGCATTCAAATAACACTGCCTGTACGTCTGTATATACGTTAGTGAATGAGATATGCCAGAACCCATTTTCAGCCCATTCAATTGGAGAGTGTAATGGAATAAAATTAACCCCTCACTCTTGACTTCTCCCCCCCCCCAAGGATGATTAAGAGAAGTAATACGGTGATGAAAACGGTGACGAGATCTTCTTCTTCTACTATTCTCCATTTTCCCAAACTTCCCTTCAAATGCATTCCTAAATCTCGAAAGGTCATTTGTCATTCACTAAATTTCTCGAAATTAGTCATTCTGGATTGATGTTGGCATTTGTCGCGGATGTCGCAGGGCGACAGTATCCACTTACCACCAGATGAACTATTTTTGGTCGTTTGCTACCTGCTGTATATAATAAAACGGATTTGGAGAAAGCTTTGGGAAAAAGGGTAATAGGAAGTGCAAAGGAACGAGGGGGATAGGAAGAGATAAATAAGGGTGGGATGGGAACGGCCTCTGGCTTATCTTACTCACAGCCGAAACACGTAGATACATTGGGAGAATAGAGGTTTTTTTTTATAGGAAATGGTTTATGGGTGTTGTAGTACATGTGAGGATAGTGTTTTATGAGTATGAGGTCAAACGATCAGACGAGTGCGCCCAGCGATTGTGGGATGGCAGCCCAAAGTCATACCCTGAATTATTTAAAGTAAATGATTCAGAAAATGAAAATGAATGACTAAGTAAATATTATAACAAAATAATACACTTACGTGTATTGACTGACAGCAACAACTTGAACGAGCGGATGGCGTAGTTCCAAAGAATGCTGGAGAGCAGTTTTCAGTAGCAGAGCGCCCACACCCTGCGCGGATACCTCTGCTGCGGTTGCTATCACCTCCACCTAATGGATAGTTTTAGGATAGGAAGGAGATAGTCTCACAGTCCACTAGTTCAGGAATAAAGTTGTGATGCTACTAATGTATGCAAATGTTAATTTTCAAGAAATCTCTGTTAATTTTTTAACTGCCGTAGTTGATTAACAGAATAATATTTTTTCCAACTCCAGATAACCGTCAGGGCTGGACAAATTAGATGTTTTTCGGTTTAGAATTTAGTTTTACTCGTATTCTAGAGGACCATAAGTAGTCTGCATAGAAGTTTGTTTTGATAAACTTTATGTAAGACCTAGGAAGGTTTATAGAATATTTTTTGGTTTTAGAATTTACATCGGCCTGAGTTACTTCATGGAGTCTAAGGATGGAATGAAATTAGTGATCGCTTATTTTCTTACGTAATGAATGATTACAAAGGTTTATAAGCAAAAAAGAGCAGTGATAAGGTATACTTCGCAATCATTCGTGAGGTCCATATTATTTTCTACTTATGTATGGATTTTCCCCTATCACAAACTCCTTGGTGAATGCAAACGACGATGAGGAAACCTGCGAATTCAAGAATTTACAAAAAAAAGGGTTATAACGGTTGTAACCTCAAAGTCTGGAGGATTATAACCCCTTATGATTAAGCGGGGAAGGAATAGCCGACATAGCCGGAGTGGAATGTTATAGGTTGGTATTGAAGTAAAACAAATTGACCAACATTGTTCATAAACTGAAGTGGCAATGGGCCGGTCACATACACACGCTCTCTCTCACACACACACACCCACACTATACATATTTTAGTTTTTTCGTTATTTAATTATTCTTAATGTGCTTACTGATATATTATTATGTTTATGGTTGTAATAAATTATAAATGTCCATTTCTCTTACTTTAAATCTATGTAAGGCCCCCCTTACCTTCAAAATACATATTTTTAATCTAGTTTGAGAGTGAGGGGCCTCACTTAAAACCCGGTATGTAAACATTGAGAGAAATAAAGACAATTTCCATTTTGTCAACTTTTTTAGGTATCACCGTCAAACTTCTTCAAATTTTCGGTCCAATTGGCCGAAAGGTGTCCCACCGTATTGCGTTCTTCCCTTTAACGACATTCAAGGACATGGTCTCCATATAGTTCTGCCTAAGTATTATCTAAGCTATACGCGACGGTTGACCTTCAATTTTCTCTTTGTTCCTTCTGGAGAGTAGTGGTATTTTGGGTCAACAAAATAAATTGAGCAACATTGTTCATAAGTTGAAGTGGCAATAGTCTTCATGTATAGATTTCTCTTATTTCTTGAGCGCGAGTTTTTTTTAATGAACTTTTTTTATTTTTGAGGTTTCATTCGGTTTGTCGGACTATGGTAGCCTCATAGAGACGCTCACTATAATCCTGTCTTCCCCCAGTCAACCCTCAATCTGAGGGCATGTACAACAAATTTATGTAGTTTCACCGCTTCCTCAGTCAAGGTCTGACTGAGGATTACATTAAAATCCCCGATGCAATAAATGTTTTGCGACAAGTACCTATCGAACATTCTATAGGAGACGGCACTCTGCAAGCAAGTGTAAGAAATCCTCCGTTGTGTTATAAAAACTGCACAATGAGGAAGACTTCTTACCCAACATGTGGTAAAACTTATTAAGAGGCATACATGATCAGATCTCAATCAAAAAATGCAAATCCCTAGTGTGGCTGGCACAGTCGAATCATGGAACTTGTGGAGGAGTATGAGTTTCCGATGTTTTTCTTCACTGTCAGGCTAGTAATAAATTAAAAAATGGATTACTTAAGTCGAAGTCCAATGGTACAGGCTGGAATTCGAACTGATGAATTTACGAATGTAAATAGAAGTACTTCAAGACTAGACTAGGTCGTGTGATGTCAGCTGGCTTTAGAATAGCACCACGTTGTCTCTTTCCGAGGGTGACGTAATCGGCGACTAAAGGATAACAAAACCGTTATCCCTCTTTACTTCACCTCTATAAAAATGTACTTGGCAACCCGCAGCCCTCCGACAGGGTAGCGTTTTAAGGGCATACACGCCTCATGCACAAGACAATGTTCATGAGAAGGCCAGTGACCAGCAGTGGAAGCCAAAATGGCTAGTTACCTTTACCATTACTCCCAGACTGGATAGTCATTTCTTGTTTTGCTCTTTTTTATAAAATAATAATATACCTTTCGTCCGACATTTTGTTTGAATACTTACTTCGTAAATGTAATCGACGTTGTACTTCGTAAATAAATTGGGATTCTTCAGGCAGTGCGCGTGGAAGTACATCCTGTGCCGTTCAGACCTCGACTGAGTGTGATGAGCCCACTCTTCGAGCTCGTCCACCGCCCACGGGAAAATCTTGTTTGACACGGTGACTCCTATTAGCTTCCGTTCAGCTGTCCGCTCCATAATCTCAAACGCTAGTAAACGGTCACCTGAGAAGTTTTTTATTTTTATTTTAAGACAAAAATGACTTTAAATCAAAATCACTTCTACTAGTAACTTCAAATTAGTCGTTTGTTAGCTTGAATTCAACTTTCTTATTTCAACTTTTGGAACATTCATAGAAAAAAGTAGCATTTTTTAACTGCCCAGTTTTATGCTAGTGGATAGTTATGTAAAAAAATATTAAAACGTTTTACTTATTCATTTTTATATTGAAATCAATGCCGAAATAATTAATATAAAAAAGATGAATTTATTGAATAGGTAAATGAATAGATGGAACTTCAAGTTTTCAATTTTAAAATGTAAACTTTTTAAACAATCAAGAACTTCAATTTTTCCATATATAAAGTGGTCGATATAAGTCAATTATATAAAGGTCGATATAATATAAATTTTATCGCATGTGAAGTCAATTATGTTTTATATAGAATTAAGATAGCTAACGCTCTATGGCAAAACCTTTATGCCGCCCATGGACACCATATTGTAACGTCATTTAAAAATCTCGAATAGTATACCTCACTGTCCAAATACGCTGCCTAAGTTTGCGGATTTAGGAATTAAGGTTAAATTTATAGAAATGTTTGGGAGGATGGGGGTAAAGCGTATACCAGTGACGTCCAAAAATTTCTGCTTTGACATATTTCTATATTCTGACATTCGATATTCTGTGATTGTCCAGGAATAAAGATTATAGACATAAAAGAACGCAATACTACGGTGACTGGAAGCTACTATGCTAACCGCCTGTACAATGGGGAATGCTCTGAACAAATGTTCAATATAATTCCCACCTCGGGTTTCTACAACCGCACCTCCCGTCATAGAAGTGCGGTCCATCCGTATTTCCTCGATACGGAGGTGTAGCGTACTGTTCGGTCCAAAAATTATTTTATACTCAGAACCCGTAAGCTGTGGAACGAACTGCCTCAAGGGGTCCTTCCATTAAGCTACGATATGGGGTTCTTCAAGAAAGTTGTGAATAGGATTTTGCAAGGTCGGTGTAGCACCCGCATGCTCCCTAGTGTTGCAGGTGTCCATGGACGGCGGTAACACTTACCATCACGTAGGAGGGATTCTAAATTCACTCCTAAAACTCCAAAGTAGATGACGCATCGTGACGTGGAAATTTTTGTGACTGATGTATCGCGAAAGTGTATGGGCGACAAAATCCAATTACTATCAGTATACTGATTACTCATCTGCCAGCTTTTTTTATAAAATCTCACCTGTGTTAGAAAACTTCTCTGTAAGGTCTTCAAGATAGCGACTATCCAGAGGCATCCATAGACCAACAACGCTGGGTTCCCGAGGCCAGTAGTGGGTGTACAGGAATGAACGGATCAGTTTTGCATGACATTGGTTACCACGTTCTATTATCACTTTACGAATGTCAAAACACTGGAAACACATATTTTCTTTTTATGTTTGGGCCATTTTTAGTGAAACTATACCATCAGTCTTACTCTTTCCACTGCCGGATCCACAATCTTCCACAATCTTCCACTTTTCATCAAGAAGAGACGGAAGATTTCATCACGATTACCAGATAAAACACTAGGACACACACGGACAAATTATATTTGATTATCACGGACAAAATTGAGGGGGAGAGTGCACGACGCAATCCAACAGCTGCTGGGCGCGCTCGACTGGCCACGTTACCCCTCTCTCACAGAAGACTACCTTAAAATGTACTGCATTTCCCGCTTTATCTTATTTCCCTAATGTACATACGTGTTTCGGTAGTGAATGAGATGTGCCAGAGCCCATTGCCATCCTATCCCTCTCCATTTTCCAAACCTTTTCTCCAAATCCATTCCTATATCTCCACAGGTAGGCAGCGCATCCGGTGGCATGCCAACTTTTGTCATTTTGGACTAATGTTGGCATGTATCGAGGATGTCTATGGGCGACAGTATCCACTTACCATCAGATGGACTGTATGCTTGACTGCCACTTTCCTCCATAAAAAAAAAACTTAAAACCTGGTATGTAAATATTGAAAGAAATAAAGACAAAATTGAAATTTGTCAATTTTTATTAGGTACAACCTGCAAACTTCTTCAAATCTTCGGTCAATTGGCCTTTCGGTGAATTGGATCGGTATCCATATAATATGTTCTACCCCTATACCTAAGCTACTTTACCTAAGCTATCAGGCTATACATGACCTTCAATTTTCTCTCTGTTGTCTTTTGGAGTATTGCCCCTTTTGGTTCAACAGTTTTAAAATAGTCATGTGACTTCTTGCGTTTCCCTGTGTGATATAAAATAAAGGAGGTACAGACATAACCCTGGCAGAAGCAGAGTTAGCCGGGGTTTAGGGCCCCAGGGACAGAAGCAGAAGACAAGACACGCATTGAAAAACATCACCTTGTGCATTTTTCCGGAATCAAGCGGTCACTGAAATTCAATTTTGCCTCAGGTTTCTCTCCGGGGAAATTAAACTTAACATGTACTCCACGGCGGGAAGTCACGATTGTCAGCAAGTGAGATAGTTACCGGCCTCTTATCCCGTGGACTCATACAGACATCGCAATATGTTGGAGACCTTCTGAATCTTTTGAATGAGGTGTTGATGATAGGTTGTTGGGTCACAGCCCGCTGAAATAATTTAAGATAATTCATTATGATTTCTCCTTGTGTACGAACTTATTAAGCATTTTTCTGTTTTTATTAGAAACTATATTAATACAAAAGATTTTTATATATTTATAAAATATAGTAGTACACTTTCTCTAAAGATTAAAAATGACGTTATGCAGATGATAGTTATGTGACAGAGGGTAAAGATATTGATTTCGAAAAAGTATTAATATTTGGAAGATTTGCAATTTACAATTTATTATAAAAGCAATATTAGGTAGATTTTTTTTTTTATAGAAAAGAGGGCGGACGAGCAAGCGGTCTCACGCGATGGTAAGTGTTACCGCCGCCCATGGACACCTGCAACACCAGGGGGTATGCGGGCGCGCCGCCGACCTTGCAAAATCTTGTTAAATATGTTATGTTATGATGTTATGTAATTAAACCACACCCATCCAATTTAAAGGAAAACATTAATATTAATGTAATTTCAATTTAATGAGTAGCATATTACAAAATGAATTTATATATTGGTACTTGTACATATTTGTTATTGGCTGTAAACACAAAAATAATGAAAACTCTATAAAAAATCAAAATGTCATCTCAGCCGTCAATATACCACCAAAATATACATTTATTTAAAAAAAAACCAAATTCCCAGCCATGAAAATGATATACCAGCAATGTAAATAGATGAGAAAATATTAAGGAGTATCTCACATTCTCGGCTACCCCCAACAATGTCTTCTGTCAGTGACATGTTCAGATTCCTATCGGCGCGACAGATCTTCAAAAGGCTACCAAATGTGTTCATGTGTTCTAGCAAAAATATCACCCGAAACTTTGCTGACAAACCAAAAACGGAAAAGCCAAAGACTAATGTGAATACAAAACAAGTCGTAAGTATCTTGAAGTATTTGATCAACAATTTGTAATTAAAAGTTTGAAATAACTATGATACCTGATTACTACTCGTATCTTTTTGCTATCTTTTCTTCGATGTAATCGTCTCCCGCATTAAAGATTCTTACAACCAACTTCTTAGTGAGTATACTAAAAAGAACCTTTTCATTAATTATAGCATAATAAAAAAGACCTCGGATAATAAATTAAACGTATACACCTATGTCAACATAATGCCATCGTATACACGGTCGGATGATGTCGGCCGGCTTTATAACAGCACCGCTAAATTAATTCCCTGTCGTACTCGTAAAAGGCGACTAAGGGTAAGGGTAAGGCTATGGGCCCTTTTCAAGGTTTCGCTTCCAATCCAGACTGTACCGG
The DNA here is from genome assembly GCA_914767545.1 of Sesia apiformis. Taxonomy (NCBI): domain Eukaryota; kingdom Metazoa; phylum Arthropoda; class Insecta; order Lepidoptera; family Sesiidae; genus Sesia; species Sesia apiformis. Next base: position 21,743,329 of record OU611952.1, read on the forward strand.
CAAACTTAGTTTGGATTAAGCCGGCTCTAGATGGCCAGTGGCCATCTAAGCTCTAATGGCCTTAAAACGCCTGAATGAAAGTTCAGTCTTTTAGAAGTGGTTTTAGGGCTTCAGCGCTTGTATTAGCGGCATTGTTATCCCTCAATTGCTATTTGCGACACCTACAGGTAGAAATGGAGTGGTGCAATTCTAAAATCTGTTGACACAGCAAGGCTCCGTTAAAGAGTAAATCTCCTAAAAATGTTGCTGCAATCAGGTGCAGGGTACCGGGAATGAGGTACGGTTTCGTGTGCGTCGTGCGCGGCCAGCAGACGTGCCACGCGTGCTGCGCTTCGTGCGCGAGCACGGGCACACCTCGTGGCCCGGACTCGTCGTGCCCCACGCTTCATCACACATTGTGCTTTCCGACTATGTCTCCAGGGCTCTTGCTCAAGGTTAGGACTTTAGTCAAAATTATCCATATTACCACAGGCTCAGTAAGGAATATACTCATTTTCTTATATTCTAAATGTATATTCAATTAAGAGATAAGGGTCACCCTTAACCAGTGCCGGCCTCAGCGTTTGCCGTCATGTGCAAGATATTCGATTGCGGAGGCGCCTTGTGTCTGCGCCTGTCTTCTGTTTACAGTGCCTCTAATTCAAGGCGCCCTCCATGCCTAGGATACTAAGGCCAACAATGCCATTAAGGGTGAAAGGCTGTAGATCACCGATGCAGATCTATATCTGCACTTTAGTGCCCCGATATTATATTGACGACGGCTTTTCTATACAAATTCATTTAAAATTCATGTATTTATATGTCAATAAATGTATTTGTAACTAACAATCACGGTTACAATACACTGTTACATTCATAGCTTTATCAAAAAAATAATTGGAATTAGAAATAAGAAAAAATATCACGTGGAGACCCGCCCTACACGATAATTAATGAACAAAAAACACGTAAATGTCCACTGACGAACTGATGGAGTTCGTGATTTATAAAGAAGTTGCATTGTGAAGTTGAATGTTATAAGTTGATATCAAAAACTAGTTGTAGAAATCGTCCTACATCATTTAATTTGGACTTTTCATAAGAATTTTTCGGACTAAAGGTCTAATTACGGTACGGTAAGGACGGTAATTGCTCCTTAACCACTACTGAAATATATGCAATGTCTTTTTACAAAGAAAACTAAACTACATGCAAACCGTGCAGGTCATGTCGGCTGCTTGCGTCACCTCAGTCAGCCGGCGTGAACAAACAGAAAATTAAAATACGAATTAGAAGAACGAATTTATTTGGGGTAATTATCCACCCTGGATTGCACCAACAGACGCTGGGCGCACTCGACTGGTTTCGTTACACCTCTCTCACAGAAGACTGCCTTGTACTGCATTTCCCACTTTATCCTATTCCCCAATGTACGTACGTCTTTCGGTAGTGAGTGAGATATGCCAGAGTCCATTCCCATCCATATCCCTCCTCATTTTTCCAACCCTTTCTTCAAATCCATTCCTGCATCTCCAAAGATAGGCAGCACATCGGGGAGAGTGGCAACGTTTGCGGATGTTGACATGTATCGCGGATGTCCATGAGCGACAGTATCCACTTACCACCAGGCGAACTGTAACCTTGTCTGCCGCCTTCCTCCTATAAAAAAACGAAGTCGCTATGGCTACTCAGTACGTGGCTACTTGCTACTGGCTACTTGTGCCTATACCATACTATCAGCTTATGTCTCTCTCATGCTAGAAATAGGCCTGTTCCAAAGCTCTTCAAGTCGTCGGTACATGGCGGGAACACTGCGCTTCCTGGGAGGTGGCCTTCATCCACTCCTAGAAACAGCATGATGAAGCGATAATGGGCAGGCCATATATGCCGCAGGACTACAATAGGACTACAGGGGTACACGAGTCCTCGAATGCACCTATACAGATGGAAAACTAAAAACAAGTCGGATTGTATTAATCAATGACAAACACTTATAACAAACTTTAACAAAGAACAAATCAGGTCCATAACAAACCATACCAGGTCTTTGTGGTCGGCATGTAAGGCGAACAAATGGCTAACTTGCCATGCCGGTAGCTGTGGTGTGATTTTAGCTTCAACTACTTAAGAAAATTATTTTTCAACCAGGCCACTCTATGCTAGCTGAGCAGCACGAGGCGGGTCACGGCTGGTCACAAATCCGAGGTCTGGCTCTGGGCTTAGCCGTGTGCCCTTGGGATGCTACCCTGCTGGAGAAATGGGCACACTGCGTCAAGTGTATCCGATCGCGAAGACTGATGCATTTCACGGCACATTGTCTCCGTGCTCCAGCGCTCCATGACAAATACAGGGTTCACAACATTTTGCAGGTCTGTCCTTCTTCGTAATTCTAAATTTAAAATGAATTATCTAATTGAATTGTTGTATTACAAGTTATATAGTGACATATATTATACTCGTATTTATTCTCTATTTTATTTTATTTTATTCCACAGCTTTATGCTGAGCTAGTATCCATTTTGTCTCCGCGACACACATTCGCACACTTATTTTTGTTTGTGTACACTTGTTGTTATGTTATTATTAAGCATTTCCTATGTTTTGTGTGTCGTATTGTGTGTGATAAAGAAATATTGTTTTATTTCTTTAAAAACAATGACTTAATGGATTTTTTTTATTTTTACAAATATGGCATGAATTATGTTATTATCTCATGGTGTCAGCCATGTTGTGTCGGCGGCTTTAGATTAATAGATGGACAACGCAAGTTCATAAAAGTTGTGTGGAAATAAGTGTGTCACTATAGTAAATTTTGCTGCTGGGAAACCATTTACGGATGAAACGAAACATCTCCATAGACTCGGTTTACCACCTTTTGACAAATTTTCACAATTGCTCTATAGCAAATTGGGCAGCGAGCTTAGACTGAACGAGCAGCACGAAAGTAGGAGCGTAGCGCCAACTTCGGGCAGACAGCGATGGACAGCTTGCGTTATCTATCTCTCTATATCTGTGAACATTATGCCATATCTTCCGGTGTGTGTCGTAAAAGGTGTACTTTAAGATCATAATGTTAACTTCTTAAAATGTTGTATTCACAAAATGTTAAATGTTGATTTATGTCAATTACCCGGACTACGGTCAGTCAGTTTGTATTTTGTTTAATACTTATACATACATGAATATTATCCCTTTGGAACATTCCCTCAATAACAATCAGAAACTTTATTAAATTAAAACTACGTTTTTATTGTAATTAATTTTAGTTGATTTCATTTTAGCTAAATGCAATATTTATTTTAGGCATGACGATAATTTTTAATGTCCATGATAAATCAACATTCTGGAAATTAAAGATTTTGGGAATTGAATATTTTAAAATGTCAACGTTATGGTCCGAAAGGAAGGCGCTACCACGAACCTCGAGGAACGACACTACATCTAAAAGAGTGGATTCACCAATCCGTTTGGCCAACGTGGCGTTTTAAGCCCATACATTTCTCACGCACAAGCCATTGTACATGAGGAGGCCCGTGTCCAACAGTGGACGAAGAAAGAAGGGTTTTTTGGGGAACGGAGGGTAGTACCGTACAGCGGTCAATTCCGTACAGCAATGTTTAGTAGGAAGGAAGCAAGATAAATACGTTTGTCGTGGTCACACTCGTGGGTTTCGTGTAGAGTCGCATCCCCGCAAGTTCTTGCGTCAATCCGCGCAGTGACAGCGATGTGTTTGGATAAAAAGTGATTTCGCGCTCGATGTTACACATTTTTAACATCAGAAAATAAGCCGTAAGTACATATTTTTACACAATTCTGCAGTGACTGTGTTGTATTTCATTTTTTAAGCATATTCAGCAGAAGATCGCAGCCGGTATATAACTGTGTTGCATATTTTTCTGTAACTATTTTGTCGTTGAAGTTCAAAATTCTGTTTCGGGTTATCCCGTACACTGTACGGTATTACCCGCTATAATTTGTCACACGTGCATTAAAAAAACTTCTTCGTTTCGTTCCGTTATGTCTTCTATAATCAAATTTTTGTGTGGCAATGAATTAATTTTGATTTTTTTGTATGTTTCAGATGGCACCAAGACAGAAATGTACTTGGTCGCCACGTAAAATGAAAATCGCTGTGAAGGCTGTACAAAGTGGGGCTAAATTGCGGCAAACGGCTACTTTATACAACATTCCTGTGATGACACTCTCTGATTATGTGAAGCAATCGCGCAACTGTCGTACAGTATGTTTCAAGAGAATGGGAAGAAAACCAGTATTTACAACACAGCAAGAAAATGAAATAAAAGAGCATATTCTGTGTCTTTCTAGGAAGTTTTACGGACTGACACCACATTCATTGAAGACTTTTGTATACGAATATGCAGAACAAAATCAAATAAAAAATCCTTTTAATAAAACTTCAAAAGAAGCTGGAAAAGACTGGCTATACGGTTTTCTCAAAAGAAATCCCGAAATATCTATAAGACGACCAGAAGCAACAGGTGTTAATAGGATCCTTGCTTTCAATTCCCAAGAAGTTAATTTATATTTTGACAACTTGAGCGCGTGCATGATGAAACACAAGTTTCCTCCACATCGAATCTTCAATGTGGATGAAACTGGAATAAATAGCGTTCATAGGTCTGAAAAGATTCTTGCTCAAAAAGGACTCTGTAATATATGTCCAATGCCGAATAAAAACAAAAAACAACAAAAGAGCAAAGGGCAAGACAAGAGAAGTAAACAGCATTCAATAATTCTCACTTCCACTCCAATGAAGACACTCTTGGAAAATAAAGAGAATAAAAAGATGATAAATAAAAAAAGAGAAAATAACATAAAGAAACAATTAAAAGAACGCAAGAAAGCAATAAGAGACTCTAAAAATCCAATTGAAGAGAGAATTAAAACACAAACCAAGAAAAGAAGGAATTATTCAACTTCATCTTCTGAAGTTGATGAAAACATATTATGTGTTGATGATCATGATAACGATGGACGATTTTATGATGAAGGACAATCAGGAATTGATGAATTGTGCATAATATGTGGTGAATTTGGCAAAAATAATGAATTATGGTACAGATGTGTGTCATGCGGAAAGTGGGCATACGCTTTGTGCAGTGGTGAGGAATCCGCGGACAATTATTTGTGTGGATTTTGCCAATAATTTAATTATATAACTTTAATAAATATTTAATTGATTAAAAATTATTCTTTTAAATTGCATAAAAATACTTCTAATCGTGCTTGTTGGAGGCTTAAGAGACTGTACGAAATTAGACGAATCACGTACGGAATTACACGCAAGTGTCGAGTAATTCCTTATTTCCTATTTTTAAAAAAAGACTTAATTTTGACGGTTCTATGGTAACTCTGGTTCTTAATCTGCTGAGCTCATAAAATGTAACTAATTTAGGGTGACTTAGTATATAATACTTGGCTTTTTACACAACAGATTCGAACAAAATGACGCTTAAAGTTAGGTGTACGGTACTACCCTCCGTTCCCCTGCGGTTATTCTCATGATGCGTGTTACACTTCTCTCTTTCGTATCTATACATAAAATAAAGCACATCATCTTCTTTCGTAACTTGATTAGAAATTTTCCCGGAAACTGAATCTTTTACAATTATTATTAAAGTAAATAAGTCGACGTTCAAGTGTCTGCGTTTTAGTTTATTTCGTGGGGGAGAGGGAGGGGGAGGGGGGAGGGGGGGGGGGAGGTTAGTGCATTCTGTATAAAAATCTGATCAGTAGTTTTGGAAATAAAAATGGTTCGACGAAGGCGACGAGCCTATCACTATAAGATTAATCTTGCAGGTTGTTGATAAAGTAAATGTAGCAAAATACTTAATGAAACCTACATTTCGTCTATAATTTCATTTTGGTTTTCAGATAATACTGATAGTTCCTCTTGATTCTCCGAAAAGTAATGAGATAGTGCACTCATTAGCTAAAAACTCGATCGAGCGAGCCCACGATGTCCGATTCCCACTTATAAGATTTGATGTCACCAATGACGCAGTGTTAGTTACAAGATCTTTAAAAGTTTCAGTGCGAGAATTTCACACACCACCGGATTCAGTTCAATTTTTAAGCAACCACGCCCATTAGATGGATTTTAATTAACATCTGTAAACTCTGTTTGTCTTGAATAAACATAAGGACGTGCGCACACTCGTCCATAATAATCGATGAAACAATGGAAGGATGGGAAGGGAATGGGATGGATGAAGTGGCTTGATGTGGGATGGGATAGGATGAAACAAGAGACTAAGTTTAGGAACTGCCATCCACCATTCACTTCCGAGACATATTTTTCTGAGTGTATGAGAGTCAGATGCGATCTGAACTACTAGTTTACCCCTGTTTCTTTATAATGTTAATGCTACAATTAATAGGCATGATGACGGATTTTGAAATCCGCTTCTATAATGTAGATTCACGTCTACTGTTTCCGAAAATAACATTATTTCAGCAATAAAATAAGTTTTAACACAAATTATGCATTTTTGTTCTATCTACTTTGAATTATGCGCGAAAACACTTGCAGGTGTCATGATGTCGCTTGTGACGTTACACCTAGGTAAACGTAGGTAGGTAAATCAATCGAAGTTCAAGCGACACGGTGATGTTTACTGAGGCGTGACGTCATTCGCTCTGATTGGCGTTTTAGTTAACATGGCCGAATGCAGTATTTTATACTTTTATTTTATTGAAAATATTATTAATCTCAATGTTTACATTAAAACTGGTTAATTTATTACAATTCTTTCAACATATATTTTTCTCTAAAATCATTTATTCTTTAATTCTTTAATACTGTCATCATGCCTATTAACCGCATATAGTGAAACGATCGCATAACAAAGCGAACCAAGTCGCAAGCCTAGCCAGATTAATAATTAATCGTTGCAAATATTTATGTAGTTTCATAAAACTATTTGCTTAGTGCTGATTTTTTTTTAATAAAGAAGGTGACAGACGGGCAGACAATCCGTCTCACGGTAGGTGGATTCTATCATTAATGGACATCTGTGATAAATGACATCATACCATTATCCTGTGTCTTTCCACTGCCTTACCTTTATAAGCCTGGATACAGGCCTTGCTGCCACCACGGTCTTCGGCCACCGTTTCATCCAACCACCACCGACGAACTTCTTTAAGTTGTCGCTTCACTTGGTCGCGCACTGCGCTTCCCGATACCGGAACATGACAACATTCCTCTAAATTTCAACATCTTCACAAATCCCCTACTCTACTTTAAGGGATTTAGGAATTGAGGGTTGGTTGACATTCGGAAGGATTCCATTTCGGAATGGAAATTGAAAGTGATACTTAAAAGAACCATGAAAGCCCAGATAAGTCTAATCTTTTTTTCTTTTAGAGCGAAGTCATTAGAAGAATTAAAATTGAAGAAGGAATGGCAATTATCTTATGACGTGCTACCTGAACCAATTAAGGAAAAAGAAAGTTCTGATATTATAAATGAACCACAAGCACCATATATTCCTAGACCTGAACCAAACAAAATAGTGAAAAACAACTTCATAGCCGTTTATACTGCACTTATGAAAACCGACATGAAAATTAAATAAGTGTTTTGATAAAACAAAAAGTGAAACACATAACTTATCAAGTGACAGCTAAGTTAATAAAAGACTAATTAATTTGAAGTCTTTCTTTGAATTCTACTTACAGGGGTGATTGTAATATTTTCTAATTAGAGGATGTAAAAACGTGTAAGTATTTATTAGTAGGTATTTTAGGTGAGGAATTGCCTTAGTTTAACAATTAACAAGACCCCAAAAGACACGCCTATTACGGATTTCATTCATCCTTAGTTAAACATATACTTGAACGTTAACGTCACCGGCCCTTTTATTATCTACTGCTGGACATTTTTTATAGAAAAAAAGGCGGCAGACGAGCATACAGTCCAGCTGATGGTAAGTGGATACTGTCGTCCATAGACATCCGCGATACATGGCAACATCAGCCCAGAATTAGTAACGTTGGCACGCTCCCGGATGCGCTGCCCACCTTTTCATATTAAGGAATGGGTTGGGAAAATGGGGAGGGATAGAGTGGGATGGAAATGGGCTCTGACAAATCTCACTCACTACCGAAACACTTACGTACATTGGGGAAATACGATAAAGTAGGAAATGCAGTACATTTCAAGGCAGTCTTCTGTGAGAGTGGTGTAACGTGGCCAGTCGAGTGCGCCCAGCGGCTGTGGGAATGCAGCATGCACTCTCCCCCTTTTAGGAATAAAACATTTTAAGTAGTCAACTTAATGTTCCGAAAGGATTATAGTTTTCTATTATCGGTTCCCAAGAATACGTTTAATACACAGTTCAAAAAGATTTGTGGTAGATATTGCAAGTTGCTTTAGCCTGATTTCATGCTGTGTCGAAGGTCGCAATTCTTTTTATGCTAAAATTCATTCTATTGAAACTATGCCCTCTAAAATGTTCGCTTTCAGCAGTGAAGTAACTTATATTCTGGTCATTAACGTTTCAAAATTGATCCTAAGCCAACACTCAATCAACGCTTACACAACCAATTAAAATCTGCAAAAATACTTAAATTGTTCGGAACCGATTCGTCGGAGTCTTTTGTTCGACGAACAATAAACGATTTAGATAAGTAAGTAGTTGCTGATCAGACTGGTCTTGTAGATCATTAGAAATTAGAAAGACAAAAACTTAATAAATTAAATCACGTCAGGAATTTGATGTGCATCAGCGCTTGACTATATAGTGACGAGAACTATAGTTAATCTGATAGGTGAGTCATGGGTAGTTAGAGTACTAAGATTTCTTGTTTGTTTGCAAATTATTACAAGTCACTATTTGCAATGTAATTTATAAATTACAGTCGAAAATATTGGGGTGCTGCATGTTCAGTAGTGCGATAAGAGAAACTTTTCAATTTCTTGTAAAATTCAGCTTTCGGAAGTGTTGAAACGTAAACCAACAGGTAAGCAAGAAAATACCAAAAAATATTGAAGTTTATAATTAACTACAAAAACAAACAGTTCACGTCGCGGGTCAGTGCGTAGCAATGATGAGAATGAGAGCTATCTAATCGGAAACTGATTGGTGTAACAAAACCAAAAAATCGAGAAACGGCTTGATCATTAAAGATATCTTTAGGCAACAGATCACAGGAGAGTTTTACAAGGTAGACGCTTGGGAGACATTGTGAAAGAATGAATCGGCCGCAATATCGCGTTATATAAAATCAAGGTTTGATTTACTTTGTTGAGTTGATATCGAACGTTTAGCCGTTTAAGCGTTACCCGTTTTTGTAGATCATTATTGCGATGTAAGTTAAAAAAGACCAAAAATTGGCAGATGATTCCGTAATGAAGTAATTAAGTCTAGAATCTCGTGGATTTTAAGAATCGTTTGGTTTCAGTGTTTGTTTCGTCATGGCGTTCAAGTTGGTGCCCATTGCATTGGGCTTGTTGCAAATCGCGGCTGCTCTGCCGGTCATCACGCTTCAGGACCTCGAAGTCGCCGATGACACCATGTCGATTGGCTCATACATCAGAGAAGTGAGAGCTGCAGCGGTAAGTTACATAAAATTAAATAAACACGTACAAGACATTACAAAAACAATGTCAAATCGGTAATACTGCCACTTCAATATAATCGCTTCATCTTAAAATTGCGAGATAATGAAATAAACTGAAGGAATTGTCGTATACCTTTTACCCGGTAACTTTGGTCTTAGCTGGAATATATGAAAATTATTTTTTTAAATTTTATAAAAAATATCAAGGTATAGCCTTTCAACCATTTCAACTGACTTAAATTTTGACAACGTTTAAAATCTTCGTGTGAAAAAATTCTCCACTTTTAAAATATTAACATAATCAAGTTATGAGCTGTATAGCATAATAAATTGTGTGAAATCGGATTTCTTATTCGAGTCAGGGATATGACATGTAGAACTGTCATATAGAGTGAAATTTGTACGGTGATGACACTTTATTGACAGTCCTACATGTCATATCCCTGACTCGAATAAAAAATCAAACTATAAAATAAAAATCAATACACAGATAGGGTACCTACTCTCTGAAAATGATTTTCGCGGTTATAACTACGATAATGGCCTAAATTTAGAGGTTTTGTCTGGAGACGTAGGTACTTTTAATAAAATAAGTAGTTACTAAACATTCTCGAAGATATTGTTACTGTAAAGTAACAATTTATGGTTACGGAACGGCAGGTTGGAGTTAATTTATAGTCGATAATAAATAATGAACGAAGATGACGATAATGACTATAGATTGGTCCGATTGATAGTGCTTCTGTCTGCTATGCAAAAGGTTCAAATTTCCGGCCAGATAAACATTTTCAAAGAACTGTTTAGGATCGGATTAGTTTATGTCCACCTTTGTGTGTGTCTCTGGATTTACGACACAGAATCTTCGTGTGGGTTGTTCAGAATAATTGGTTAAGAGTCAATGGTGAAAAATTATATCGAAACTAGACTTACAATTATAGTATATAACAAATGGGTACCACTTTTCACTAAATGCCTCTCGCTAAAATTTTTCTCGATACAACTTAATGTCAAAGCGTCTCTTAATTTTTAAATATTTTTGTTATTACGCAGTCATTTTTCCCACATTTTTTTGCTCACGTCTTAAGGCTTGTTTAGACAAGGACAGTTTCGCGAACGGTGCAGTCTATAACATTGTTTATGATTCTAATATTCTAACTTTACACGTTTCTTGCCTGCAACTGTTTATAAGATGATAAAAACTCGACGATAACAGTGATAGCAGTGATCATATGATGATAAACGTTGTTTATAGTAGCTTTTGACCGATTTACTCTCCTGCACGTGTTCGAAAAATTCTCTTTGTGTAAATGAGACTCGACTGTCTCTTAATAATTGTCATAATTTTAGCCTCAAGACTACCACAAATCCTATGAGAACGAGGGCGATGGTGAGATCGGTTACTCCCGCAAGAAGACCGGCGGAGGCAAGAAGGGATATCAGCACTTTGACTCCTTCCACAAGAAGGCTGGAGACCACTACGAGTTTGAAAAGCAGGACTCCTTTGGGCTAGAAAAGGAGAGCGAGAAGGGAGCTCACAGCCACCCTCAAGAAGTTAAAGGTGAACTAAGGGGTAGACCAGCCAAGTTCATTAGAAAACCTTTTAAATTTATCAGGAGGCTTCTAAAATGGATCTTTTAAAATCATCGACACGCCAAAAGATTGTCTAATGTTGGTAGTAAATGCAGTGGATATCTTTGTGCTGTTCCTTCTTACTTTTCTTTACCATAATAGGTAGATATTACTGTGAAGTTAGGGCAGGATAAAGTTGGGATTGGTTGTGGGATTATGCCTAAAAGTACCTTATGCTATAGTTATTTTATAACCTCCGAATTCTGACTGAATCTTTAATAAACAGAACTTTGTATACAAGAAATCGCATTTTTATTTTAATGGGTAGGTAAAACTTTTGCCTTTAAAAAGTTGAGAGATTTATTAAATTCTCTGTTTTCCAGTTGCGAGGTACCGCGAGCGCGAGCCTGAATCTGAAGGTAGGGAAAGGGAAGACACCAGTTCTGATGAGAAGAAAGACAAACAAGAACTGAAGTAAGTGCCACTTTGCATCAAAATTATAGAGAAAACCAGAAACCAGAGAAGTCAGTCGTAATGTCATGTATCAACATTTTTAAAATACACTCGGTGTGGTTGGAGTGGAGGTCCATCTGCGGCTTTGTATCCTTTCGGACTATATTGATGTAGCCTGTCAAAAGTCAATAAAACCCCTTCTCTCAGACAATTTTTTATACTTATATAGGTAGAAAGGTATTAGACTAGCAGGTAGTTTGCTGTTTTTTTTTTATAGAAAGAGGCTGGCTGACGAGCACACAGTCCATCTACTAAGGTAAGTACTAATGGACTGCTGCCACTAATGGACACCTCGCTTATCGCTTTTCATATCCTACTGGATAAAAGAAATAATGAGATAACATAGAATTGGATGGATTCCATTGTTTTTTACGTAACTAAGTACATATATTTTTTAATTAAGGAACAAAATGTGTAAAAAAAATATTTTATATGATTTTTACATTGTCAACAGAGAGGGCGACCCTGATGGCAACGGCGGAGTAGAAGCTTCCGGCCACGACCCCGCTGACTACACCTTACCAGAGAAATACACATACGGTGCTGGAGACGAATACAATTTCTAAAAGACGCAGAAGCAGCTAAATTTTGTGATATAATTTATCTAGACTGATTGTGTTTGAAGTAGTTGTTTATCGGTCAATTTTAAATAATGATCTTTTGGGCGTTCGTCTCATGCAGTGTTGCCAACTCCCAATATTGGTTTAGTGTTCCAACTTAAGAATTACGGTAATTTGAAAAAAAATATCGTGTAATGGTCTATTTATGAGTGGTGTAAATTGCAGTGGCTTTTTAAAAAAAAACTCACCTTAATTACATTATAACATTTTTATTTAGTCTGAATCAGATACATTTAGCTCTTCGTTCTTATATAAATGTGGTGAAAAAATATCTTATTATTCCATCTCCTTTAATTACAATGTTTTTGACGCCGTAAGTGTAACGGACAGTAAACAATAATATAGCCGCTAAATACAGCGTTTTCACCGTAATTACGGTGTAGTTGGCAATACTGGTCTCATATTTTCTGTTCAGAGTTCTCTGTTCCGTTTTGAAAAAAGGACGAGAAAGCAAGACAAGATTTCTAAAAAACTGACCAAAGTATTATTGTAATTATGTCTAGAATAAAATAGAAATTCCCTTATTTAGATTTAAGTTATTATAATAATTTTGTAAGTTTTGTTTTGTTTTATTTTTCTACAAAAATGTTAATCAAAATTATAATTTTATATTAAAATGAAAATATATATATTGCCTGTAACACACGTACATTGGCGTTTCGTTACTATTTCAAAATTAACATTTATATTCTATTTTTCTAATTTACCTTAATCATTCTCAATGCTTTTAAGTGAAATATGCATACATATATCCTACTGAATTTTGTGATGAAATAAAAAAAATAAACATAACATTCGTTATGAACTACACGTAAGTTCTACACTTCACGTTATTCAGGAATCATAACTCCCTTAGTGACTAAATTCAGGATGGTGTAATAGCAGTTTTTAAAAGTACATACCATTTTGAAATTTGAATTCAGTAAGTGAGAATTCCTGAATAATATGAAGTGTAATAATAAAAATAATTTAATAAGCCTTTATTGGGCCCTTAACTTTGTACTAACTAAACGCATCTGACAAACGAGGCGCAAACAATTTGACAACACAGTAGATTTTTGACAGTTGTTGTTTTGTTGCACGTCTAGCAAATCTACATTTTATTGTTCCCTGTAAATAAGCAAAAAAACTTTATTCTTCACCTCAATTTGTAATGTGAATTCATTGCTACGCGCTAATCAAAGATGGGTGTTAGAATTATCGATCTACTAGCAACGATTTTCGTGTATTTCGTTCATTGTTCGAGCGACGGTAAGTAGCCGACGATTATTTAATTGAATCAATTTATTCGGGACATGTTATCCTAGCTTTATTCTTTTTAACAGACTACTTCCTGCACTGCGACGTGGCCTCTCTGGACCCGTGTCCTGATAGAAACCAAGTATGTAATGAGACATCCCATCAATGTTATTGTCGGGAAGGTTTTAGAAGAGTCGAAAAGAGTTGTGTGAGTGCTAATGAGAATGGTGGGTCTACTGGTAGTCCAACAGCAGTTGTTGTCACAATTTTTGCACTAGCACTAGTCATTTGTGGCCTCGTATTAGTCATAAGAAAGTACAACCTTGTCGACTATGTACGTCAAAGAATTAACTTGAGGAGAAATAATGATGTCATGTATGAAGACGTTATGATTGGTCAGGACGACCCTCCGCTAAGCCCCTAGTTGCCTTGAAAGATGAATAATTTATTTGTATCGTAACCGATGTAAACAGTTCCATAACTAAGTGTTTGTATAGATAAGAATGCAAATAATAAGTACAGAATGTTTATAATAATAGTTCTATTATGTTGGGAAACATGTGATAGATTTTAGGGCAAAGGGATGTTGGTGTAGAATTATTGATATTAGATAAGATTATATATCTTATAATTTAGTTGTTTCAAAGTTAGATAGATAGATACATACATTTTATTGTACACCAAAAACATACAGAGCAATACAAATTAAAGTAATTAGGAGCACAACCAGCAGTCTTATTGCTAAAGTGATTTTTTTCAAACAATCTTTGAGTGGTAAGGAAAAGTCAGTAGATGAAATAGAGGTAGATGGTGCAATAAGGAAATAATGTCTGTATATACATTCATACAACAGCTGATTTTTAAGATAAATCAATAAAAAAAAAATTTACGACATATTTGCGATATTTAGGAAATTAGAATAGACAATGACAGGATTCTGCAAGGGCGGTGGTGCACTCACATGCCCCCTGGTGTTGCAGATGTCCATGGGCGTCGGTGACCACTTACCATCATGTAGCCCACATGCATGTCTGCCATCTATTCTATAAAAACAAGGTTTATTTCTCATATACATAATACAAAAATACAAACACTTGGTTGTGAAATGTTTTACATATAGTATAAAAAATGCATAATTTGTCTTTATCTGTTGTGGTTCATGGTATTGTTAGTTTATAATACCTAATTACAAAGTGTAGCATTGTTTTCATTGGGGATTTCCATATTCATATTTATATGAGTAATGTGTGTAACCTCTTATCATTTTTGTTGGTAGATGTTACATATTTTTGCAGTAAAAAAACAATTTAAATTTCAGTCAAAAATTTTGAGGCCCCAAATATATATATAATAAGGCAGACATGTGCATGGGTGTTTTTTTTTAAGTATTGAAACTACTCATTTATACAGTGGGTTCTGGGTGGGCAATATCAAATCACACACACCTGCTTTTACAATGTCTTTGGGTCTGAAAGTCTGTAGATGCAGATATAGAGAGGGATGATTATTTTAAAAAAGAATTAAAAAAAACGGAAGACAAAAAAGGTTAAATTAGTAATCATTCTGAGTTCTGTAGTTTGAACTTGAATTGCTTTGGGAAATCTAATTTTGGATTTGGACCTCCAGAAAATTCAGGATGAGTACAGTCAACACAGTGGTGTACACAAAACCATTCGATTTTAATCCTTATTACTAGAGTTTTAAGGTACTGTTAGGTATATATTAAGCTGTTATATCATGATTCTTGATCTGTACCCTCCCAAAGCAACGCCCTAAGCCGAGGCCCGTTCCTTCCGTCGGTCTACCACCGGGGGAGCCCTAAGACTCATTGCTGCACACGCTCTTTGCTCCTTCTGTGCTCGCCCTAAACCATACATGTCCGGTGACTCTTGAAAGGCCATTAGGGCCACAAGAATTTAGTCATTCTGAAAAAAAAAAACATTAAGCTGTTGCCGACTACATATTTGTACAACTATGACATTGTTAACTATGATCCTCACTATCAAGAAGTGACTCTTGGCAATGAAAATTCAATCATGTTAAATTTGGCGTGTCACAAAAATGACTTGGACTGAGTTCAAAAATGTGCAAACACATACTCTAAATCATGCTGTCTCTTTATGCAAAATAATTATTTAAATTTTCGCAATTTTTAAAAGCAGTCTTGATTATGGCGTGACCGTGTCTATTGAAATAACACTACTTCATATTACACTGACCGGACTCTAGGCCTCTCTGACCGTTTAAAAATGTGTGATGATCACACTATGATTTAAATTCTTGTTGTGTTTTTGAGTAGAAAATAAATATAGTAATTGAAAAAAAAAAAAATTTTTGAATTCAATAATAAAATTAGCCAAGCATTGAATTCAAATATCAAAATTACTTTCCCAACATTTTTTAGTGACAACATATTTTTTTTTAATTTGCTGTGCCTTTCCAGTCTTAACTTTCATTTGACTGACTACCTATAGGTGTCAAAGAATTCTACATATTTGATTTCATGACAATCATGACTGAGCTTACACACAATACTATTATTAACTCCTTTATCTATTTATCCTCTTGTTAGTTTATTAAAAATAAGCATTAACCAGTTTAAAAAGTAGTTTTATTTTATATGTTGCAGCTATTTAGGATTTGTCCATACTATACTTTTGTTTTTAAGACTCAGATAATCATTTATTTATTTGCTTATTGATTTGCAACGAAAAACAATGATAAATAATTATTTTAAAAGTAGTTTTATGTGACTTGTGTCTCTACCCCAACTGTGAAGTTCCATTTACAGGAAGTAGAAATATGTCAATATATCCCCAAAATGTCCCAATATGTGCCAATACCTCCTATATAAAGCATTGGTCAACCAATTGTTCGTACCATTATAAATATCTTTTGAGCGTTTGTTATTATGGTTATTCTACAATGTTATATTTGCATTTGATGCCACCTAGCCATCTATTTAATAACTTGATATTAAGCTGCAAAAGAGTTTGTCTGTTGGAACTCTCAACTTATACATATAAATTGAATTTTTTTCCTTTCTAGCATAGGGTCTAAACACTGATTAAACGTCTAAACGGTCTAAATTAGGTCTAAACGTTCTTTATCTAAAGATAGGAGGTATTGGCATTTAATTGATAAGAAAATATTGTCTGTCATATCTGTGTACAAGCTATTATATGTTTAATTTTTTAATCTGTAAGAAATATGATGTTTTCTATGTAATTGAAATCTTGGTTGGGGATATAATAAACATAAGTCTCAAGACTAATGATCTTGTAAACTTTGCTTTAGCTCATGTTTTCCAAAGACTGAACCATTCTTTTGTCAGTATTCCATTCATTTATTAGTTTTTAAATGGATAATTTCTTAAAATAAATTTTATTACATACATATTGTTTTATAAATAAATATTTACTCCAGTGCCGCAATTCGCTCTTTGAAAATTTGGGTATATTTGGGTTGTGGATGTGGTGGGGAGCTATTGCTATCTCCGTCATTCGTGCGTAGTTTTAATGGTCCTATAAATAAGTGACGTCATTGTTATGTACTGCGGACCTTTTATATCTTGTAACTTCTGAGCCCTTTATTAAAATAATGAGGATTGAACGAATTGATTTCTTCATATTAGGTACAGGAGACGGAACGCCATTGGTTGTCAAGGAGCGAATTTAGCAAGTTTTGAGATACAGCTAAGTTTAAAGAATTATAACAAAAATCCAAGAATAACTTCATATTAAAGAATTAATGTTGATATTAAAAATTACAAGACACAAAAACAGTCTACCTCTACAACAATTTTGGGTATTGACGTTATTTTATTGTAGGTAGTTATAAGTACCTTTGATTAGTAATAATTGCTATGTTTAAGTTACAGCTTCATGCATTCATTCAACTCCAACAATGTGACTATTGCAACAATTTGTGTTGATTTAAATCACGGATACACAATATCCCTTTACTCATATACTGATGAGTCCTATGTGTAAAGGCTGGTGCCATTTTAGCGATTTTCTGATTTTTGGTTTTCATGCTAAAATATGTAAAATGATGTTTAAAATAAGAAAAATCCTATTTCAGAATTTTAAGTGCTTTTCTCACCACATTCTGATAAGGTACCTAATCAGGAGGAATCTTATTCCTGATACTTTATCTCCTGCTAAAGTAACTGTTAATCTAATATATAAACTTTCTGATACCTTATCAGAAGGTGGTGAGAAAGGCCCTTAACGAAGAAAGTATCGAAGGAGGCACTTGCGAGGGTTTACACAAATTTTTGTCCTATCTCTATTCATCCAAAGCTCCCCTTTCTGGGGCATGAGGACACTGACTTTGTCTACGCAGAGCGGTTCCTACTTCCACCCATGGGCGTAACCATAGTGGGGCAGGGTGGGACGCTTGCCCCCCACCCCAGACTTTCTGCATTACACTATTTAATCTCTATTTAAAACTATAAGAAAATTGTTTGCTTTGTTTCTCCCTGGTTAAAATCATCAGGATTTTGCCCTTGCTTCCACCTACTATGCTAAGGACATGTCAGTGTTAGAGAAGTACACGAGATTATAAGCAATGGTTAGATTTAAAAAGCGTTTATAAGGAAGGGAATTAATAATTTGAAATACATTGAAATAAATTCTTTAGTCAGATGCAGTTATAATAATTATTTTATCACTTCTTGCCAACAGCAAAATTTCAAATATAAAGGCTTGGTTTTGAAGACGTGAAATACACTCTGACAATTTATATTGTGTCTCTTTCTGTATTGGGAAGGTAAAAAAAGATGCAATGTAATTTGTCAAAAAGAGGATTTCGTGTGTTTTGCAATGTTAAATGAGCATAATAATTATTTTAATTAAGGAGTTGCATCTAAGGTTCAATTGGCACCTATAGAGTGGCGATGCAGCGTCTATTTCGGTAACAATTTAAACTGAATGAATATAATACAAAGTTCAAAATGGCATGAATATAGATGGAGCATCTAGGAACTGCGTTCCACGCATTAAGCGGCCATTTTCAATCGTAAAGCAATAAAGAAAATAAGTTGATTTCACATTTTAAAGATTTTAAACTTTACTGTAGGTATTTGAAATTGATATGTTTCATAGCTTTTTCGACAAATATAGAAGCATTAAAAAGAATGTTTGGCCTGGGGATTTATTGACATCCGTGTCACTCATGCGTGGTTGTAAAGAGACAAACAATGACGACGAAATTATATTGTAACCCTTTTTTTAAACTTTATAAGACTTAGATTCTTTATATTTTCCCGAGATAGCTTAATTTTGAGTTCACGAATTGATTTCTAATATTTTAAAGATTAAGATATAAAAAATATATTTAAAATTTGGATAATTAAATATAATGGATTTATTTAATAATTTAGTGTACTCACATGACATTAAATAAATTAAAAGGAAGGAAAAAGCTTAGGTATCTTCTGCGAAGATTTCTTCCAGCAGACCTGAGAAAGTGAAATGTAGGTTAAGATAGAAAGGCAGGCGTAGTGCGTATGGAAAATGTGTATGTCTAATAGTACAATAATACTAACAAAATACATAAATATATATTTATATACACATATAATGTATATAAATACATACATATACTTGTTTATATAAGTAGGTACATTATTGTACACACAATATGAAAAAAATATAAAAGGCGTGCGTATATAAGACATTTCTACTAGCTATAGATGAGCAATGAAATAATTATCTAATTTTTAAATATATTTTTTAAAGTCGAGCAACCTTCGCCATTAGTTTAGGTGGAAACATACCTTAAGTAGCCTTTGGTTGTAAATATTTATAGCTATTTTAACTGTTGCAGGCGGAAATAATGTTACATTGTTAAGCGTATTATAGCAAATTATGCATGTTAGTGTTTTACTGAAAATAGGTACTAAAATGTTGGTCAACCAGCCGTTCAAACAAATCCTTTTGCAGTTCGTAATTACAACATAGTCAATAGCTTTCTATGTGACATCAACAGCAAAAGTTGTAGTACAATCTTAATTTGTCAGTTTAAAGCAGGGGTGAGCAACCTTTTTAATCAACGGGCCAATTTAATTTTTAAAATTTTTTGTAACACTTATTAATAATTTACAAAACTTTATTTATAATAAACATTAGAATAAAAAAATTTAAAATTTAGAAAAAAGTAAAGATTTCATATACAAATTTTAATGCAAAATAAAACAGAAAAACGAATTTACTTGAAATTTTTAATGAGCTTGGCGGGCCGCATAAACATGTTTAACGGGCCGCGAGTTGCTCATTTCTGGTTTAAAGCATTGAATATAAACTGATTACTTTAGGTAAGTTGTTCTACCGCCTGTGGTAACGATATTCGCAGGGGTTCGGTGGGACAATACCTTCGTTCAGATATAGGCGATATTCGCTAACCGCTTCGGGTAGCGATATACCGCGCATAGCGGCCTAGGATCAGTGTTAACAGTATCACTTTTATTGTTATCACGATAAATCGCTTACCCAGGCCATATTTGCGCGACAGACGGTACTTGTAGAAAATATCCGGATATCGCCTAGAAGTTATCGTTAGGGCGGCAGCGAATATCGCTAATATCTGAACAGGTCTTTATGGTCAACTTACTAATATTCATTTCTGACAATTAACCTCCATGACTAACAGTTATTTACAGGTGTTAACTGAGTTGTTTGGTTCTTTTAAAACTTTTGTAATACGCCTGTGATTATTGTAGATCTAAAATGTTAATAGAAATAGTTATTATTATTTTTCAAAAGTATAGTTTACGTCAATATTGATTTAGTTGTTATTCGAGCTTTTCTATTAGTCCAGCGATATTGTTATTATTTTCCATATATGATGTGTAAGACGATTTTATGTACATTACCTGGCGAATTATATAGGTCATTTGTAAAAGAGAATGAGATAATTGGACACCGATGTTTTATATAGACCTCGAAGGGGCTATATAAAAATGAAAATATCGGATTATTTTTCATTTTCGAATCAGACGGGTACTGTACATTGTTAGCTAATATTAGTCGTACAGAAACATCTTCAAAGTATATGTAAGAACAATACCAATATATTGTTAAATGAATAATCGATTTAAATATATATTTTTAAATAAATACTCTGTGATATTGTATCATATCTTTTATTTATTTTAATTATAGTAAAGTGTGAAGAAGTCCCATGAGAGAGGTCTCTAATACCATTAGATTATACAACGTGTCACCGAAATCTATAAAATCTGAAACAAGTCAACTAATTTAAAATAAAGTGTAGTCGGAAAAGTTCGCGGCCTTTTTGAACCTATAACTAGCATGCTGTATTTCTGGCAACACTGGCGGGAAGTGATATACCGTTTGACAGCTGACTTTTTTATAATGGCGCCAAATTGAAATTACCAGTTAAAAGTTTTATCTTTTCATATTTTTTAACAATTTTAAAATGGAAGTTAAGTAGGAGATAATAAGATATGTTTCACAATTATTTTTAGACACGCATATGAATACTTTTAGTGTTCGTTATCTAAAACTACTACAATAAAATGGTGCAGTCGATTATGTCTGGTAATTTTGATGTGAATGTAGTTGCTCGCTGTGGTCGTCCTATTAAGGTAAATGTTGATGTTATCATTGAAGCAGATCGACACATAAGCAGTCATTGAATTGCGAAAGAACTTAACATTCACCACTCGACAGTTTTGGATCACCTGCATAAACTAAATTTTGTAAAAAACTAATGTTTGGGCGCCGCATGATTTAAATGACAGAAACATGGTGAATAGAATTCCCATATGCGAGATGTTACTAAAATGAAATCGATCCATTTCTGAAGAGATCGGTAACAAGCGATGAGAATGGATCACCTACGATGACAATGTTCGAAAACGATCTTGTTCTAAGCGAGGTGAGCCATCACAAATAGTCCCAAAGCCAGGCCTCACTCTGAACAAAGCCATGTTATGTGTATGGTGGGAATGGAAAGGCATTGTGTATTACGAGCTTTTGCCACATGGCCAAACGATTAATTCTGATGTCTACGGTCAGTAATTAGTAAAATTGAAAAAAAAAAGCACTTCAAGAAAAGCACCCAGAGGTAATGAATAGAAAGGGTGTAGTTTTTCTTCACGACAATGCTCGACCGCATACATTTTTGATAACTGAACAAAAATTGATGGACCTTGGTTGGGAAGTTTTAATGCATCCTCCATACAGTTCAGACAGCAGTAGCACCCTCAGTTTATCATTTATTCTGCTCTTTACAAAATTCTCTAAATGGAATAAAATTACATTCAAGACAAGCCTGTATAAACCATTTAAATGGCCAAAAAAATGGTTAAAGATAGTCTAATTAAATGGACAATATTCCGTTCAATGAATATTTATGTAATACAAAAAAGTCTTTATTATTTTCACTATAAAAAGGCCGCGGCCTAAACTGAATCGATATCGATGGATGACATCGACCTTTCAAATCCATTTAGTACGGCACCAAACGTTGTCTGCGATCGATATTACAACTCCTTTATCGATTGATAATGTGGAATTGGTCATCCATCGATCGTTGCTTGATTATGAAATCGTTCATCAACTAATATCATCCACTGGTATTAGTTGATGAACGATTTCATCCTGAACTTAGCCTAAACGGTACTAACGAAAAATTAAATTATTTTGGGGATTAAATCAAAATATGTAGGTAATCAAACGTGTTACAAAACGTAGTTTTGTTGTTCTATCTAAAACGTTCGTTGCACTTATTATTCAGTAGGTTACAGGGTGATGACCCGGAGCGGCGTGAGTGAGGCGCGTAGAATAAAATATATACTAGAAATGAACAATAAGTAATGAAATAAAAATCCTATTGTAAAAACTGGTAGAATCTATTATCGATACTGAACTTTTGCGATATTTCAGCTAACTACCTAACTAACTATTTCAGCTAACTATACTCGATATTTTCAGCTTTTGCGTTATTTCACTGACAGGTCATTCCTCCCTTCCTGTCCCATAGATTAGAGAGTAAAATGGTTAAAGAATATAATGGGATCTGTTGCAGGTATGTTTTAGCACAGTGAAACTCAATAAGCACAGAGAAATCAACGTTTATTGTAGTCAAATTGTAAAATTGTAGTAAATTTATATTGTAAATTAACAAAACAAGTACATATGTACAAGCTATTGGCAGGGCATGACAGATATAAACTAAACTAGAGCAATGTCATAGATATGATTGCGTTTCTGGATACTGTTACACTATACTGCGGGTGTCCACGGGCGGCGGTGGCACTTACCATCACGTGGGACCGCTTGCTCGTCCGCCCTCGTCTATAAAAAAAAAACCTAGTGATGCAATGCAACCAGCCCTTTCAGTATCCACTGCTGCACACAGGCCTCCTCGTGCACATTGTCTTGTGCATGATTAAAACACCACGCTGGCCAATCAGGTTGGCGAGTCCACTCTCTTAGAAGTGGTGTAGTTCCTCGACGCCTGTGGCGTCCGCCCTGGCCGGCTATACAATAACACCACCCAGTGGCGGGTTAAGAGTTTCGGAGGCCCTAAGCATAGAGTAGGCCCTCTGTTGCTTGGATTTGGAAGGTAGAAATTAGAATATAAAACAAAGTTCATCAAAATTTATATTGGAGAACGGGGGCCCTAAGCACATGCTTATAATGCTCATATGTTAATCCGCCACGCCACCACTCCATCTGTTTCCGTGGGTGTAGTAAAAGGCGACTAAGGCTACAAAGCGGCTACTTCAAGCCCTGAGGAACTACACCATCTCTAAAGCAGTGGACTCCCCAACCTGCTTGCCCAGCGTGTCGTTTTAAGTTAACTGACATTTAAAACTGACCTCCCTAGTGTGAAAAACATGAAAATTAATTTTCACACCACAAATCGCTATCACAAGTGCTGAGGTTACTTAGTGAGGTTACTTTTGTACTATTTGTCACAAATTCTAGCAGGATATTATTAGTCTTTACTCCCCGTTCCATACAGTTTGAATGTGACAACTTTAGTCATTTATGACTGATGTTGACATATATCGCAGATGATCATGGTAGACATTTTCTCTTACCACTAGGGGCTTAATTCAAAATAATTTTAACATTTCAATAATTTTGTGGCATTAATCAGGATTAAGGCTCATTTACACAAGGAGTGTTTCTTAAACGGTTTGGGCGAGAATATTGGTAGGTATAAGATTCTAGATGTTTTCTTTTTTTTTTTCGGAACGGCTGAATTCTTGTGGCCCTAATGGCCTTTCAAGAGTCACCGGACATGTATGGTTGAGGGCGAGCGCAGAAGACGCTAACCCAAGAGCAAAGAGTGTGTGCAGCAACGAGCCCAAGGGCTCCCCCGCCCCCGAGTCGGAGACAATTCTCGAATGCGACCAAACCTCGTACGTTTTTCGCTTGCAACTGTTCACACGATGACAAGAAGTCAAAGATAAGAGTGATTAGTGATTACCTAATGATAACTTGCTTTTGCCGATTTTTTCTCCTGCACGCGTTCCAGAAAGTCTCGTTGTGTAAATGAGCCTTTAATAACCAAAAATGGCGTCTATGATACCA
The DNA here is from genome assembly GCA_914767545.1 of Sesia apiformis. Classification (NCBI taxonomy): domain Eukaryota; kingdom Metazoa; phylum Arthropoda; class Insecta; order Lepidoptera; family Sesiidae; genus Sesia; species Sesia apiformis. The sequence goes on from OU611952.1 coordinate 21,767,411, forward strand.
ACCCCCTAAAGTATGGTGTCAGTAAGAATAAAGTCTTGTACTTTAAACTATTGCTCAAAATCAATGCAAATATCGTCACTGGTATTGGACATTCGTATAACACTGAAATAAAAAAAAATAGGTCAAAGGTTTTTATGGCATTTGTCAAATGGGTATTTTTTTTATAGTTAAATCCTCATTTCGTCAAATCATATAATTAGTCAAATATGCAATTGGTCATGTCCAAAAGTACAAAATTGAAATAAAAAGATGTAAAAGATGTTTTTTGTAAAAACAAAAGTTTATCATTATTTAAAACTAAGCAATTAAGTTTTCGTTGCACTGGATTTATTTTTTCGTACAATAGTTGTCCTTTGTACTTCCATTTCTTGTCAGTATCCTTTTATTTTTTTTTTTAATAAAAGTTGGCTCCTTTTTTTTTAGGATACTTACGTATAAAAAGGTGTTATTTTCACGTGTTTTAGTTCCCAGTCTTTTGTGTCACCCTTTGAGGGCCTTGGTACGATTACCTTTACTTGCATAACACTGCTGGAAAAAAATACTCTTTTCATACCAACTTTATATGGACTTGACCAATTGCATGTTTGAATAATTCTATAATTTGACGAAGTACCGATTTGGCAAATATCGGTTTTGATGAATGTCGTAAAAACCGGTCAAAATAGGATAACAAAAGCTTAAAATTAGCTAATTTGTAATTTTGCGAGTATAAACCGTGAAGGTATACTGTTTCTTGTGTTTCTTGAGAATTGTACAAGTAAAAAGTTATTTTCTTTCTTAAAAAATAAACCTTAAATCTTTATTTATGTAAAGTTAGTAATATGGCGCATTTGTATTAAGAGGGGACGAAAGCAGTCTTGGCTATACAAACGTATTCACCTGTTTTCTCCCTGAATAATGGCAATGGGGCAATTATTTCTTTATATGTCATAGATAAATACCACGAGCGTGTCCTTACGTTTTGATTTTTTTGCTTAGTTATGACTTATAGGAGCTACTCTAAAAAAATGCCGTTTAAGTGCTGCCAAAAGAAGCCCAGTGTGCAAATTTAACAACTCTTATTTAAAAAAAACAAATGTGCAGACAGAAAAACTATTATTTAATGGAAGTGAGAAGAAAAATCGATGGATTTTTGGAAGAAAACTAGAGTAATATGAAACCTTGATTTCTCGAATTATTTACAGGCATTATCAGCTGGAAGTGCAACTGTGCTTTTATTTCAAAGAAGTTACATCACTCGCTCCTGAGACAGCAACAAATTGTAAAAATACCCATTTTTGGAATCGGCTTCCGGCTATCCGCCCCTCGTAAAGAGTATTTTTTTTGTACTCACCAGTACAAACATTCAAAAATGCTACAAAAGTGTATCCGAACACAAGGAGGTAATGTACAGTCCTTGTCTCTATGGAAGTGTCCATATTGCCCCAAACCAGCATCGGCAAAGTGAATAATATGCTCGCATATGCAAGAGAAAACGCCTTTAACACTTGTCTATGGTTTTTCTCTCTTTTACCTGCAAACATAATTAAATATATATATTTCGGCGAAGAACATACCGGAGGTTCAAATTAAATTTGAAATAAAACTTTTGTATATGATTCACGAAACTTGTGGTGTCGTGTCTTTAGAATAGAACCGCCCCATCTCGTCGTGTCGGTGTCGTGTCGTGACGACTTAGGGCTAATAAAGGCGCTCCAACAAGCCCTGAGAAATGACATGTATGTTTAGTACGGCTAGAAATATAATGCATATAGGTATCTTCGTCATAATTCGTATTGCCGACAAGAAACGAACACGAAACGTAACGTGGTGATTAAGCCAGTTGTCATTGAGTCTACCGGGCACATGCACGGAATTCTATAGAGCTGTTATTTACACACCAATACGACCTTTGCCGAAGGCTGGCGAAGATTCCTATGCGCATTATATTTCTAGCCGTACTGTACATGTACGCCTATAACGTCACACTTCGGGGCACAGGGTTTTGGGCCCTTATCCACCGCGCGGGCCCAATGCGGATTGGTGGATCACATATTCCAGATTGTTTTTTTTTTTAATATTTATAGTAGGTATGCGGATTTCCTAACGATGTTTTGCCCTCGCCGTCGAGTTAAAAATATTTTTTTTAAATCCGTACTTAAGTGGTACGGGCCAACGATTTGAACTCACGATCACGCGAATCTAGGTCGAGTATAGATACCCCTTGGCTATCATCGCTCTTGAGGAACTATACCATATCTAAAAGAGTAGACTCGCCAACCAGGTTTGGTCAGCGTGGCGTTCTCAGGCCACACATCCCTCACGGACGAGACAATGCCGTCCAGTAGTGGACGATAAAAGGGGCTGGTTATTGTTTAATCCAAAACATTATGTTACTGACTGCAACATTGTCTTTTATTTTACCAAAAATATCTACTGTCACTTCCTTCTAAACAAGGCGTGTATCGGTTCATGTAATTTTTTTTATACAAAAGTAGCGGCAGACGAGCATACAGTCCACCTGATGGCAAGTGGATACTGTCGTCTATAGACATCCGCGATCCATGCCAACATCACTCCAGAATGACAAACGTTGGCACGCCCTCGGATGCGCTGTCTACCTTTGCAGATTAAGGAATGGATTGGAAAAATTCGGAGGGATAGGATGGGATGAGAATGGGTTCTGGCATATCTCACTCACTATCGAAACACGTACGTACATTGGGGAAATACGATAAAGCAGGAAATGCGGTACATTTTAAGGTTACATTCTGTGAGAGAGGGGTAACGTGGCCAGTCGAGTGCGCCCACCGGATGTGGGAATGCAGCGTACACTCGCAGCCTACACCGACCGACAGCGGGACATAATTTTATTTAATTTGAAAATATATATTATTTTACGTCCAAACAGGTGTATACATTTATGTGACACATTTTTTTTTTTCAACAAAGTTAGTAGAATAGCATACAGTCCACCCGGTGGTAAGTGGATACTGTCGCCCATAATCAACATCAGTCCAGAATGACAAACGTTGGCACGCTTGCGTATGCGTTGCATACCTTTAGAAATCATTTAGGAATGGGTTTGAAAAAATGGAGAATAGCAAGGATAACGGGACCAAAGAGTTATTTTTCATCCCAATTCTCTTTGGAGCGATGGGATTCATTCTGCTTATTCAAAATTGTAAATGCAAGTTTACGACGTTTTCTCAGGACAGTACATGAACACAAACAGTCCTCACTACACCAATTCCAGTAAAAGTGATACAAATAAATAAACAGCTAATAAGGTATTTTTTTACATTTTTACACAGCAGAACTTCAGTAACTTCGTTTTAAGAGATATTTACGAATAAAAGCAGCCCTGATACAGTAAAATCAACAAGACATGAGCTTTACGTTTGTGTGGGTGCTTCGATAGTGTAAAGTGTGAACCATTTCGACAATCGGATTGGACAATTCGGCGCCCACTCACACATGCGAAGCTCGGGTCTCGTTGCGATGATTATTTGGACAATCAGATTGGGCAATTCGACATCCACTCACACAGATGCAAAGCTCATATCTCATTACGAGGAGTCTACGGAAGGCTTTACTGAAGTGTAATAATAGGGCCGTAGTTGCTGATCGAAAATTAGAGTTTTGAGCAAATTTAAATTTTCCTAAGCGGCCAGTTCCTAGTGATTTAGCAGGAAGAACTTCGGTAAACGACAATACTCGAAAGAGATATAGATAAAAACTAGTACATACCCACCTAAAATCCGTGTTGAAAACAACCTCAATGTAAGATGGAAAATCAATATGAAAATAGCAGTGCCTGAAACAAATATATTATTAATCAAAATCTTATTAAAAGGGATAATTTATAAAACGCCTAACGCCCCGTCCTTTCAGAAGACGATTACTAGGGAACCTAAATATAATAGCCCACTAGCTTTTTGACCCTGCCCCTTTTTTGCCTCCTAAGTGAAATATCAAAAAAATCCAATATATATAGTATACTAAATTTCATGCCTCTTACTTAAATAGTTCTTGAGATACAGGCATTGGTACCTGGCGTTGGCATTGGCATTTTACCATTATTTAAAAGAGCATTTTAAACTACAATATATGAATTATTATTATATGATAATCTATATATAAGTAGATTATTATATTGTCTACTCCCTTTTAGTATGTACACTTAGCTTTATTTTTAATAAAAAAATTGACTATCCACGTATAGCATTTGGAAACATTGTAATATGAGACAGGGGCAAGTTGAAAATCAGCGTTGTGTAGGCAAGTACTCACTGCATACGCTGAGCTTGCTACCTTTTGCGTACTGAGCTTTTTAAAATTAATTACCTAACTCTATTTGCTCATTTATTGCAATACTGTCATAATATAACTCATGTTTCACTGCATGTTTGTGTAATTTAGTTTTCTTTTTCTTCTTTTTAAGGAACCTTTATGCTTTGGCACAGGTCAGTTTCATCGTACCCTAAACTTACATTCTACAACATTAATGTAGGTACCAATATATCAGCTCTAGTGAGGGCTCACGAATCTGTACAAACTAAATGTGCTCGTGAATTAGGTTCTCCTAGTATCTTATGGAACATACAAACATCATTCCTGTTCAGATCGAGAGCCCTCACTAGGGCCTCCCGTTCCTGTTGATTCCGCACACACTCCACCAATAAGTGTAAATAAGTTTAGTATGGCAAATAAAGAATGTATTTATTTTATTTCTAATACCCAATTTTTTGCAAAACTGTATAACCAAATTTGAAAAAAATATAGCTTCAAAGTAATTTATGTCATACATATTGTATTTTTTTTTGTTGAAAAAGAAGACCGTTTAAAATAATAAGCATAAAAATTCCTTAGAAAAATTATAAACAGTTATGGAACATTTTAGCTTTTTGGTTCTTCTGAAAAGTTAACATTTTCGACTTACGGATTTATTCCTCCGATGGTGCGATATATTCACCTATCTACCCGGACTTACTTCGTGTATTATGGTCTATTATAATCAACTAAGTATTTGGATTGCAGTGGGACATTACAAACTAATAGTACCGAAAACAACCCCCAAAAAGGGGTAAAAAGTGGCAGTAACTGTATGGACACTGATTCCTTTTCTAATCGATACCTCATACTTAGACAAACAAGAAAGAAGATTGACATTAATAAAGATTGATGCGCACTTCCCGACCACTAGGTCGGGAAGTGCGCATCGCTTACTCTTCCATGTCGTAACATAGACGATGCAACTTAACATTGTACCTACTTGTATTTGTATCAGCCGATATCCCATTGCAGGGCACAGGCTTCTGCCAGTAAATCACTAGGGCGTTTTGGGCCATAATTAACCATGCGTGCCCAGTATCACATCACTTAATAGTACTTAAGTAGAAACTCAAAAATATGGGGCGAGGGTTTGAAGTCATGATCACACTAATGATAGGTATCACAATATATACCCCTAGATACAGCTCCCTTGAGCGGTGACCTTGACATGCCTTTTATTAATGTTCCCCTGTTCTTCAATCTTCCAAAAATTTATCTTTTCTTGTTTGTTAGTAAGAAGCACCGATGATAAATATAGATGAGTGCCGTATAGTTATGGCCACTTTTCCTTTTTTGGCGCTTTTCTGTGAGTAACTTGCAGTACTATAATAACATCAATACAAACCAGTAAACGTAGATAGAAACAGTATGTAGAAATCCTTCTCCCATATAAACAGTTCATTTTCATCTCTCTGTTCCGGAGTCCATCCTTTGCACTTCTCTTTTTGACACTCTGATAGTTTGATGTGAAAGTATTCGGGTACATTTCTGAAATTACAAATTAACTAACTGTTAAAAAATACTTTGTAACAATTAGTAGAATTAAGTTGTAGTAAAGGAACAGCTTCGGTACTATGGTTAAACCCTGGAGGATTTTGTAGTATCTAAAGGATTAAAAAAAGGATTTTTGTAAAAATCTTATCATGGTTAATAAATAATAAAAAGATACTGGCTATCTTATCTTATTTGTTTTTTTTTGTAAACTACATTATAAGTAACAATTACCGTACCTATGGAAAATATGTAAATGTCTTAAATAAATATATTGTTATTATTATCTTATTTGTAATATAAAAAAATAGTGATTTATTTTTTTGTAAAACAAACGTTTTTTTTTTTGTTTTTCTTACCAAATTTTTAATAAAAATTTGCTATACGCGAAGTCGATAAAGTCCAAAAAACTACTAAATATAAACTAAATTACTAGTAAAATTACTCCCCTACTAAATTACTAGGGTTTTCGGGCCATAATCCACAACGCGGGCCCCGTGACCCAAGTCATAATTTTAAATTCTGGGTTACCAAATCCACTCTTATAGAGGTGGTGTAGTTCCTTAGGGTTTATGGTAGCAGTTTTGCTATCCTCAAATAAATAAAAGAGTCCATAATATCATTATCATAATATTTCGTTGTTTGATAACTTCACCAATAATACTCACAACTTAGTATAATATTCAGTAACATTGATCGTGCTATTAGACTGTATTCCACAAACTGAGTTAATGGTTATATTAAACAGGCTGTCATTTCTCCACATGCCATAAGTTTCTAACATCATTAGGACTATGAGCAACTTCCATAGTGACTGAAAAAGAAATATTATTTATGGTTTAAAAAAAATATAATCAAAATATTGTACTTAAAATGTAAATGTGGGTTATTGCGATTTATTCTTGAACTATTCCATCTTTAGGATACAGAAAAGAGATATCTCATTTCAACAAAAAGAAAAAAATTGTAACTTTAATATTAATTTTTTTATCTCTAATTTAGGTTAAATTTAAGCAAATATTGCTAGTTAATGTATCCATATCTGTTACTGTTAGTGTGTTATATCATTCATGAATAAACAATCAATGAATAAAATTTTATTCATATACTTATTTAATTTTATTTATATATATACAACTATACATTCAAACAATTTTTTTCTTACGAATCTAAAAAGAAATTTGCCGTACCTTACAATAACTTGAGGCTGAAAGTCTAATGGGTAGATTACAGAGCCCATTTTCCAAATCCATTTCTAAATCTCCAAAGGTAGGCAGCACATCCGGGGGTGTGTCAATGTTTGTATCGACAGATTATTTATTTGAGTCAGGGATATGACATATAGATCTGTCAGAGTGAAATTTGTATGGAGATGACACTTTATTGACAGTTCTACAAGTCATATCCCTGACTCAAATAAATAATTCAACTATAATTCTGGAATGATGTCAGCATGTATTGTGGATGTCCATGGGCAACAGTATTCCCTAACCATCGGATGGATTAACTGGTCATTGGACACCTTCTTTCTATAAAAAAATATACAATAAAAACATCTTTGGAATGGATTAGGTCAAAATCTTGTAAAGTTCCATAATCTTACTTTAAACTCTGTATTATAAATAACATGTCTCTGTGCTTCTTTTGACATCAAAATGAGATCAATCATGACAATCACTGGGTCGTATTCCACATATTTGTCTACAATACCTTTGCATTTATCCTGAAACATAAAAAAATATGGTTATATTATTGTTTTTTTTTTATATAAATATATCAAAGAATAAATACATTTATGTTGCCTACTTAGTGCCTGTAAATGTAGAAGGTTTATGCAGGCACTGTAGTTACAGTCAGGGTTTGTAAAAATCCGATATTTATAATAAATATCAAATATCCAATAATTGATATGAATAATATTATTATTATATCCGATATATCGGATATATATCATGTATATAAAAAAGACGCGAATTACATTCTGTAAGTGGTTTTAATGTGTCAAAATTGTTAAATGAAATTGAGTTTGATTAATATACTTAGAAGAGTACAAAAAATAAGTGTAAAATTAGTCTTTGAGATTAATAAAATCAGTCTACTTAATCAATATTCAACTAAATTATAACTATAATCTTTAGTGTTGGATGATTGGCAGTGGCAGTGATCAGTATTTTTATTTATGTCAATATAACAATTTAAAAGTGTGGGATCTGCCAAAATTCTAGTTTTGATGATAAATATCAATTGATATTTGTATATATCAATTGATGTACATCTGCTGATATATGTCAGTACTCACTGGTTACAGTAACCCAGATTATTTTTTGAAATTGTAAAGAAGGCTCGGATGCACTGCCTACCTTTGGAGACTTAGGAATGGTCTGGCGAAGAGGTTGGGAAAAAATGGGAATGGGCTCTGGTATATCTCACTTACTACCAAAACACATACATCCATTGGGAATGCAGCTGACATTATACAAAAAAAGTCATTATTTATTAGATAGCTCAAACATAGGATTCATTGGCCTTTTAGGCTTCTATAACATTTCTGCTTTTCGGTTTGTCACTATAAGTATAACTTTAATGTAATATTACATTTTTGTTGGCATGATTATATAAATAATTAAATTTTACAGCAGTATTGTTAATTTATTATTCTAATTTATTTTATTGCTTTATCTTAAAATTAAGATGTTAGAACACATATCTATTTAATCAGAATTTTAAAACAACATAATTTTAAGTTAGAAAACCTTTACCAGTCCAATCCAATTCCAATTTTATAATATGGCCCCATCAAGACTTCGATGATTCTATCTTTACCAGTCAATAAGTCCATAGCGACAGATAGTCGCAAATTACATCAAACTTTCATGAGACCAAGGTTTTTTATCAGAAGCTGATTTAAAATACCTTAACCCCTATAAAAGGCGACAAAGAAAAGTTTATTCACTGTAAAAACTAGTGATAGAATTATTTTAATCAAGTAAACTTACACATTTTGTTAACTTCAGAACTGAAGGACCGTAGGTCTTGTACAACGCATTCACAGCATTTCCACAGTTCACACACCTATATTGCTTTGGCTCGTCCATTATTTTTAAGTAATTGTGTTGATATTATAGTAAACAGTGATGTAAATAAGAAAATAACCTCAATCGGAAAACCGACCTTCAATTTGACTTTTGACGTTTGACAGGTATGAATGAATTAGAGACAAACAGTTTTTTATGAAGAATTTTGGCCTGAATACCGGGTTTTTTGGCCATGTCCTATATACTTACACACTTCAAGTAAAAGTTCTTTTAAGTTTCAATAATATGTAACTAAACACTTTTTAAGTTTTTTAACAATATTGAGAATGAATATTGCCACAAAATATATTTTTTTATTGTTAGTATAGGTACCTTCTGTGTGGCGAGTTTCAACAGATATTTAAGCTAATAAAGTATGAGCTACTTCAGTTACTTAGCGAATTTAGAATGTCTAATGATAATTGCTATACCTAATGCTAACTTGCTATAATGATTCTTTGTATAAAGAAATTGGAACCTTATTACATGCACGTCTTGTCGTCAGGAAAGATTTTCATCATATGAAGCTGAGTTGCAGTTTGGCAGTGACCAAATATTTTTCTATTTATGATGGTTATGAACTTGATATCGTTGTAGGTTTTGTGTTTATCATACCACGACCGTATGGGTAGTTCTTTCTTTTAAGCATCCAGTATTCAATCCATCTCTACCTAGTAGCTTATTTCAGCATGACATGGTAATCAGTTAAAGACACTTTCAGTATACATATATATTAATTAATAGCGTTATAATCTTCATCCCAACTAGAATTTGTAGCTTTCTCAACTATTTCATTACCGCAGATCCCTTTAAATCACTTGATGAGGCTTGGCTCGAGTTTTGACAGTATTTCTGTCCAGGGTTGCCAAATGCGATTTCTTAAGATTCCCAAATTGATTTTCTTTTTGACGTGAAACGTCTTTAAAATCACACCGAAACATACGAGTACCAGGTCAGAAAAGTGAACCGTAGCGAAAAGGTCTATATCTTCCTTAATCTTATCTTAATAATTACAAAACTATTAGTCTTAGAGACATAAATCTAGTGTCATTATTTATCTTATATAGTCAGCTCGCTGCTACGACCTTGAGTTTGCGTCGGGGCCGGGCGGATTGGCGGGGAAGGGACACCGCGTAGATAGGCCGAAACCGGCGCTCTCGCTCCTTTCTATCCAGTGTAGCTCACGACTCAGACGTGATAGCGCGGTGATTCGTGCGTGTGTGTATAGAGTTTATCTAGACTGATTGATACAAAAATTAGTGTAATTTGGACAATATTTATACGTAAAAATAACAAGTAAGTCTATAAAAAAGTATTGAAATACAATATGTCGGTCTCAGCCCGTGCAAGAGCCAGTCGAAAATATAAATCACGCCTATCGTTGGAAAGAGTAGGTTATGGGCCACGTACAGGTACCCCAATGTCCGGCGCCGAGCGAGCGAGGCGGTTTCGGGAGCGTCGCAAAGCTCCGCGAGCACCTCTACCTCTACTGAACTTGTACCAATGGACATAACGAGTGAAGATACCAGCGAGATAAAAGCGACTCGCCAACATAGACGTTTCACGTTAAACCAACGGCCGTGTGCCCCGACACAGCCCCACCCGATTTTTTCCTCAAAACGATACCTTTTTGAAAAAAGAAAAAAACATTTTTTTGGTTACAAATAAAAAACAAATACGCAATGAAAAAGACTCAAACGGCTATTTATTAATTAAAGATCTTCATTAAACAAATTTAATATCTCTAAGATCATAGTTTCTTCTTCTCCCGATAGGTATTCTTTCTTAGAATTAAGAAAGTAATGGAGAATATGGGCCGCTAGCATGCTTTTTCTCTCACACTGTTTAAAGGCTATCGCTTGCTTTCTCGCTCACTCCCTATGTAACCGCCGCCATTTTTCTCTTGAGCATTGACATTAGGTAGTAGTTTTATAATCCATCTGTTCGCATAGACAACTGTATCGATGTCAACCATACAATCACCCCCAAAATCCCCATTGTGATTATTTTTTCCCCAAAGATAACATTTCACCAATTTTTTCCCAAGATCGAAATTTTTCCCCAAAATCGCGAAAAAAACACCAAGGTGGTAGAATTCTGCTTCTGTCTCTCTAAACTTTTATTGCTCAGTTTTCCTGTAAACGGAACAATTAGTGGACTTATTCCACAAAAAAATAATATAATGTTAAAAATATATTAATATTAACAATTGGTAAGTAGGTATGTACTACATATGGTCGTATAGAATGAAACAGGTTCCACTAGATGTGCGTTTATTGTCACTTGGTTGAGTTTATACAAACAAGAAACAGATTATAGGACACAAAACGAATACAGAACAAAGAAATCTAAGTGGACGGCGCGCACAAGGGCGGCGCGCATGCTATATTGTTGACAGACGGTTTTCGACTAGGTTGTTCCAATAAATTATTGGAGAAGCCATTGCGGAGGGCGCCGGGTACGTTGAGGGCGGTAGGAGCCGTTGAAGTGAGGGGCGCTACAGTCGAAACAAAAATTAGGTAAAAATGTTTAATTGTCAAATTGTTTGATAAAGATTCAGAAGAGTTGTTAAACATATTCACAGGACACGAGAGTAAAGATTACATGTTGGAAAATGCTATTAATGCGAAAGATAGTCACATTATATCTGGATCTACAACAGGATACATTTTCTATTGGGTTCTGATCACGAGTAATTGCACGCAGAAGTTGGTTCACGCTAAAAATAAAGCTGTAGTGTTTGTAAGTCATCATCCAACTGAAAATTATTTGTTGACAGCCTGTGAGGATGAAATAAAGTTATGGGGCGAACAAATAAAAATGGATGCATAAATTATTTCCAAGTGTTTATGCATAATTTTTTGCTATTGCAACAACCTACCTATTTATCTGCGAAGTCTAATTTTAAATCACCTTATAAAACTAATTTGGACTGAGATTGTACCACGAACTTACGGAGGGTGCTCCCAAATGTTTCCGGCCTGACTAAGAAAAAGATACTCGAGTTCATGAAACTATGTCTATTTTTCAATATAGCCTTCGTCTATTTGAACACACGTTTCCGATCGTATAATTAGCATTTCTATCCCAGTATAAAAATAGTCAGAAGTTTTGTCTTCAAAATGGGGGAAAACTGCAGGGTTAACTTCATCATTAGTGGAAAATCTCCTACCCCTTAAATCCGCCTTGAGTTTTGACAACAAATAGTAATCACTGATAGCCTGATAGAGTATTGTGTGTGCTCTCTTCATATTATATTACAGCGCCATCGAGTATGATATAAAATTACCTACTACCGATGAACGTAAAAAGCGTTTTTTATGTTCACCGCCTACTATATGAAATACCTAGAGGTCAGCACACTCTTGAATTAAGTGATGTTTTAGTCGTTTAAGTAATATGTCATAGATGGCTCTACTTATACGTTTTTGGAAAAAGAGTTGATTTTTGTACTTATGACAAAGAAAGACGTAAACATATTTTTTAAGTTACAAAAATACTACTCATTGAGCACAGATCTCCTTTTCAATAGGTCATATCATCAAACCGACACTAATTTTTTTAACATAAATCTGTAATTATTTAATTAGGTAATACTGATTCAACCTAAGACGATTAAAAAGTGCCATGGAAAATAAATTTCTAATCATTCTAGTTTTACTCGATTCCAATGATTTCTTCCACTCATGTAACTTATAAAGATCTGGGGATGGTTTTGCTCTTTTAACGTCTGAGGGAATAACATGGTTTATAAAGATCTAGGGATGGTTTTGCTCTTTTAACGTCTGAGGGAATAACATGGTTTATAAAGATCTAGGGATGTTTTTGATCTTTTAACGTCTGAGGTAATAACATGGTTTATAAAGATCTAGGGATGGTTTTGATCTTTTAACGTCTGAGGGAATAACATGGTTTATAAAGATCTAGGGATGGTTTTGCTCTTTTAACGTCTGAGGGAGTAACATGGTTTATAAAGATCTAGGGATGGTTTTGATCTTTTAACGTCTGAGGGAATAACATGGTTTATAAAGATCTAGGGATGGTTTTGATCTTTTAACGTCTGAGGTAATAACATGGTTTATAAAGATCTAGGGATGGTTTTTCTCTTTTAATGTCTGAGGGAATAACATGGTTTGAATCTTTGTGGACACTCGCAACAGGAATGACATTATGATTCTTCGTCTAACTAGTGTGATTTCTTAGAGAGAGTGCCCTTTTCTTATCTCTATTCTCTCTTCATAAACTCTATCGCTAAAATTATTTCTTCCAACTATCATTTAGGGACTTTTTGGCGGGAACTCCATCTTGTGGTTACTTGCGCACAAAATTCTCATTCGGCATACTGTTCTCTTTGATGAGGCTATTGCTCGCACAAAATACACACAGAAGAATCTGTCGCTCGCCGTTTACAGCATGGGTACTTATAATAAACAATTCTCAGACGAGTCTGAGAGTTTTGTCTGAGAAAGGCTTCTAAAAAACAAATAATTATTTCTCTCAAACTGCAATCACAATTAATTTAGCACATTAATTGGGTACACACAGGAGTTTAGGCCTGTAATTAATCACACACATATTCATACAATATAACCACTATCTAGCACTCATCACACTCCACACATAGTCATAATTATTAATCTGTATTAATACTTAGGTAATTGTTTTTATAATATTAGCTCGTAATTAGCCTAAATAAAACATTGTTCAACTACTCTTTCCATAAATTATAACCGCGAACTTGTAAATTAATAAAAATAAATACCCAGGTACCTAAATAAAACTCGAGAAGTGAAATTGAGTTTTTGTTTGATTAATTGTAAAAATCGTTTTGTTGTTTAAACTATCAAGTTTAATAAGCTTTAAAGTGTTTTTGTGGGTGATGTTTGTGATAATCAAATAAAAGCATTGGATTGCGTTTTCATGTGCCTTCAAGAAGTCCTCTACTGGCCTCAGTAAACCTACTATCAATTTGACTTCGACGGGACTGGACGTTGACAGGACACGTTTTAGACTTTGAAATTGTTAGGAAATTACGAAGAAATCTTGACACTGGCAGAATTGCACCATTGCCTATCACTATCATTTCATTTTTTTTTATTAATTATTAATATTCAATTTAACAAAGTGCCGGCGCCGACTGTCCACCTGGTAGTAAGTGAATAACTGCACATTCGCGATACATGCCAACGTCAATCCAGAATGACAAACGTTGGAAAGCCCTCAGATATGCTGTCTACCTTTGGGCATTTTTGAATGGATTTAGAGAAAGGGTTGGCAAAGTAGGGAGGGATAGGGTAGGATGGGATCGAAATGGGAATATCTCACTAACTATTGAGGCAAGTACGGACATTGGGGGAATTGGACAAAGCAGGAAATGCAGTACCTATACATTTTATGGTAGTTTTCTATAAGAGAGGAATAACAGCCAGGGCGCCCAGAAAATTTTAATAACAATATATTCTTTACTGAGCCTGTGATAATCAAAAGCCAGTAACTTATGAAATGCTTTCAAAAATCACCCCTGTAATTCTGGCCCAGGTATATGAGGTTTCGAGGTACTTACCTTGAAATAATAATATAATTCAACGTCAAAATAAAATCGGAATCCACTTGTCTGATTCACCGTCCATTACAACAAGTTGTGGCCGTGGTCAAGTGACAAGGGTTGGTAGCGATTTATTTGTGGCATTTGTAACGGTCCGAATTCAGCCCGGTGTCACTCGAGTCAACCCTTTTTGCGTTTTGACTGACTTCTGTCAAATTTCCAACTTGTACGCTACTTGTGAGGAAATAGGCTTTAACTGTGAAATTGGACACTTTTTTGTAGTAAATTCGTAAGACAAATCGGGGGTCAATGGTAACAGCTTGTATCGATGACATAGTAGTAACAGTAAGTTAGGTATTTTCACACAAACTCAGGAGTCACAGATTGTCTGTGTGTGTGCCGTGTCCGATAGCACTAGGATAACAAAGCGACTACCACAAACTACACCACCTCTAAGAGTGAACTGACCAACCTGCTTGATCAGTGTGGTGCTTTAAATCCATAAATGCCTAATGCACAAGACACTATGCATGTGGACACTGTAACATTTGTTCCAACAGCTCATTCTTTATAACCTCTGTATTTTTCTGTTTTCATTATATTTGTGTCTGAAACATTAATCTTCTCATTAATATATAGTACTGGCTGGAAACAGTCCTACATAATAAAAAAATTAAATTCTGAGAGGACGCCAGGAGAAATCTAGTAGGCTACGTCAACAAAAAAAATAATCTAGGCGGCCATGCCGGCGAGGAGGAATCTAGGCGGCCATGCCGTC
Source organism: Sesia apiformis (assembly GCA_914767545.1). Taxonomy (NCBI): domain Eukaryota; kingdom Metazoa; phylum Arthropoda; class Insecta; order Lepidoptera; family Sesiidae; genus Sesia; species Sesia apiformis. The sequence goes on from OU611952.1 coordinate 21,782,613, forward strand.
GTGTTGAATTTAGGTGGCCACGCTGTGGAAAGAAGAAATCTAGGCGGCCATGAAAAACAAAAGAAACTAGAGGGCCGCGGGGAGAAGGGGATAACATTGGAGTGTGGGAAGAAGTCGGACGCCTGTCATCTCGGCCTCCAGTGCGATTTAAAAAATATAAACGCAATCAGAGTAGCAAGACTCCGACATTGAGTTGGCCTACTACTCTCGCCGGTCACCGCAGCTCTGGTCCGTCGCTTTTTGGGCGCTGGTGCTCCTGCTGGGTGCTCTTGTGCCGACTTACTAGAGTTTTTGGTGCTCCAGAACAAGGAAACGGACACTTACAGACTTTTTATTTTATGGTCATTTTTCTAAATTTTGTATTAGGTTTTTAATTACTAATTATACAAGCTATTGGAACAAATTTAGCTACCTCTTTCCTTTCAAGTTAGAGTTGTTGACCCCCTTATTCGGTTAGCTCATATAAACATTATATTTTGTCATACTAATAACACGACAACACCCATGATCAATAGTTGACGATAAAAGGTCTGGTGCCGTGGTGTTAACTCGTTGGTGATTCATATCCTTATCTGGTCACAGAGTAAACAATATATTCGTATCCGGATCCAAAATATCATATGTCTAAGAACCCTAATATAGATATAGATAGTTTATAGTGTTGTCTATAGACATGAACTATTTTTCTATATCCACAAAATAACCATTTCAATAGCCACAAAATCTTCAAAATCTTTCTAAAAACAAATTATTATTAGTTCATTACAATTGTAGTCTAATACTACGAACGAGCATTTAAAAAGTTTGTCGGCGTATTTGAGCGTACAGTTGATCGTTATAGAAGTTTATAACTCGGTAAGTTTGCGTTGATGTAAATAACAAAATTGTGCAAAGTTAAATTAAATTAACTCTTGTTATTGTTCGGTTATTTTTAAGGGGAAGTAGGTATTAAGTAATATTTTCTTAGGTTTTCGCGATTACTATACATAGCAATTAAACAACTTTGAACGGTTTTAATCGCGTATATTTGACATTATTTATATCCCGACGTTTCGAACACTTTGCAGTGGACGTGGTCACGGGGTGACTCCCCGTGACCCACGGGGAGTCACCCCGTGACCTAGGTAGGTATTAAGTACTAGGTACCGTGGCTAGGTATTAAGTAATTAATTATAATCGTCTTAGTAACGGCTTAATACGCGAAGGTGAAAAACACGCTGTGAGAAAAATGTAAAAAAAATGTACGGCTTGGTGTTATACCTGTATTATATTTAATGCTATATTGATAAGATCGAAAAATGACCAAATAGATCAATGAAGAAATCGTAGATAGTAAAGTGATCTAGTAGCACGTTTTGGCGGGAACTAGAGAAGTGATGTTGAGTTTTTGTTTGATTATTATAATAAAAAATATACCAATATACGTGCGTTTCGTGGTTTGTTATTCACTACTTTCTACTCACGGCTTCGCTCGCGTGGCCTAAGCAGCTGTAAAAGATTGTTAACACCTGTAAAAGCACTGACATGATGAATTTCACGCATGAAAATCCATCATGTAATTTTCGAGTAATTGTATTACGTCATTTTTTATTTTCCTTTATAACTCAACTTGCTTGTGTCATATGAAGATGACACATATACCAGTCGTTCTGGATTCCTTCTGGATACTTAGTTATACACTAGTGAAAATCCTATCAAAATCCGTCCCGTAGTTTTTACGTGATGCTCAAACAAACAGACATACACCCAAACAGACAAACATACAGTCAATTATTTTAAAAACTACTGTTCTGTCTTCTAAAAAGACTTTTTTTTAAATTAAGTCATTGTACTGATTCAACCCTTATGGCGTCGGGAATTGACGACCTCATCGCCCGTGATGACATAGCTGTCCCATCACGCAATCGGCCCCCCTCTCTTGCCATGGGGTCGGGGAGTACTTACTTCGTGTGCTTCCAAGGAATCTTCTTCTGCCCTCAGTAAACTTACTATCACTTTACTTAGCGACTCTCGTCTTGCTTAGATGTGACTGGACATTGACAAGATATGATTTAGACTTTAAATTTTTTTATATGGCTTTAAATCTCGACACTGACAGAATGCATATTAAATTTATATAACTGTATGTTCACTTGTTGTAGCTTACAATTAATATATTCTGATTTTATGCTGATTGCGCTATTGTCATAATATAAAAATAAAGTAAAATGTAATCTAGTAGTAAATGTCCAGATCGCAATTGGTTGCAATTGAGGCCAGACCATTCTTTAAATGTTTTTTATTCTTTCAATGTCGTCCATCTATCCCTATCTCTGATGACCAAGTGTCCTCCTTCCGGAGATATTGCCTTGGGAACTCGTATTAAGATATGCCCGAAAAGGGCAACTTTCCTTTTAAGGACGGTAGACAGTAGCACATTAAATAAACCTTTAACCTAACATTAACTTAGCCATGAGCCGAGTTAAGAAATACCTCAGCAATATAAATGGAAATTTGTATGAGGGCTAAGAGAAGGTGAGAACCTACTTTCAATGAGGTCCTCGAGTTGAATGATATTTTTATGAAGTAGGTTTAAAATTATGGCTTTTAATAAGATACTTCCCTTAAAATTGTAATATAAGTGTATTTAAAATCATTCTTTCTGTCCACTAAACAATATTTAGTAGTATTTAGAAGTGTTATTAGCAATTGGCCGTGTACTGTCGGCCGACTTTAAAATAGCACCATCCCATTCCTTCCCGTGGGCGTTATAAAAGGCTGCTACGGGATAACCAAGCGGCAACCATAAGTCCTAAGGTAATACATTACTTCTAAAAGTCTGGACTCGGCCAGCGTGGCGTTTTATGGTCATACGTTACTCATGGACAAGACAGTATGCATGAAGAGGCTCGTGCCTAGCAGTGGATAATAAAAGTGTTATTAGTGACGCAATTACAAGTAAAGACGTACAGCTTCGTCATTCTGGACTGATATTGACATGTACCGCAAATGTCGCAGGGCGATAGTATCCACTTATCACCAAGTGGATTGCATGCTCGTCTGCCGCCTACTTTTTTTTTATAGTGAAGTATTCGAAAGAGCAAGCGGTGCCACGTGATGGTAAGTGTTGCCACCGCCCATGGACACCTGCAACACCAAGGGGTATGCGGGTGTGCCGTCGACCTTGCAAAATCCTATTCGTAGCTTTCTTGAAGAATCCAATATCGTAGCTTAATGGAAAGACCTCTTGAGGCAGTTCGTTCCACAGCCTACGGGTTCGCGGTATAAAATGATTTTTTGACCGAACAGTACAAGACATGTCCGCATCGAGGAAATGCGGATGGACCGCACTTCTGTGACGGGAGGTGCGGTTGTAGAAATCTGACGTGAGAATTATATTGAACAATTCTTCAGAGCTTTCTTCATTGTACATGCGGTAGAACACAGAGAGACGCAACGTTTCTCGAAATAATGAAGGGTACTAAACCGCCCGTAAGAGTGGGGTCGTCGACAATTCGAGCAGGACGTCGTTGTATGGAGTCAAATGGGTCCAATTGATATTACGGTGCGGCGGCCCAGAGATGTGAGCAGTATGGGCCCTAACCTGAGCTTTGTAGAGCATTAGAAGTTGCCCAGGGGTGAAGTGCCGCTTCGCTTTTTGGAGACCATTTTGGCTTTATTTTCAAGATGACCCCTAAATTCGACTTTGCTGAAGGGTTATTTCTATAAAATATACTTTTCTATATACTTTCTATAAAACAAATCAAAAAATTTAAGTCTAAGATAATAATTAATCCAATATTATCAATTAAGATAAAATAAGGCTTAGTAGACACGAAGCTTCACAAAAGAGAGAACAGTCATTAATTGAAATTTTCTATTTCCAGTCGTAACTATATTCGATATCAATTTCATATTTCGTTAACTACCATTTTTCGCACGACCGCTTCTAAACAAACATTTACAGCTTCAGACTTCGCGACTCATCCATACTTCATCCATACACAGTTTGCCCGGTAGTTAGAAGGTAGTATGGAAGACAATTCCATGTAACAATTTAGCGCACTATACTTTGTGAAATAAAGTGTTAAATAAAAAAATAGATAGGAAGAGCACTATCTTTCTATATCCTAATATCTCAGTGTGTATGTACTCGTGCTGAAATGTGGCTTCTGACGTGGGCCTGATAAGTCCAAAGTCACTCAAGAAGCTATGGAGAGAGCTATGCTCGGAGTTTTTTTGCGGAATGAAATTCGAAACGAAGAGATTCGCCAAAGAATTAAAATCACCGACATAGCTCCTAGAATCAGCATGTTGAAATGGCATGGACAAGTCACATTCGCGACAGGACCGATCCAAGATGGCGGTGTAGACGAGTCCTCTAATGGAGGCCACTTACCACACGTACCGGCAGTGTGAGACGCCTTCCGTTAAAGTGGATCGACGACTTAAAGAAGTTTGTGGTTGAATGACAAGAGCTGAAGACTGTGTGGTGGCGATCCTTGGGGGAGATCTACATTCAGCAGTAGAGAGACACAGATTGATCGTATGGTTAATGACAAATGTCGACACGTCCCCCAATACGCTGTCTACCTGGCGATCCTTGGGGGAGATCTACATTCAGCAGTAGAGAGACACAGATTGATCGTATGGTTAATGACAAATGTTGACACGTCCCCCAATACGCTGTCTACCTTTGAAGATTACATAATTTTTAAAGTATTTTAAATTTCACACATTATTTTCCAGCATATTAAATTCAATATGTACTAATTCATTGGATGTGGTAATTTTTTTCAGTTAAGAGTACTTGAAGCCACAATCGTGACCTATAAAAGGGCGACCGGATGTTCCATTAACGAAGAGTTCGCCACGGACCGCTGTGCAACGCTTTCGGGGCGATTTTAAAATAATTGGACGGCATAACTCGATCACCGGACCTAAGCTAGCCTTGTTCACCACTGGGAGCCATAATTTGAAAAGCGGAAATCATCATTTACCTACTAAAGGGCAAGCCATGCCATTTTTATGGAAAGAAGGCGGCAGGCGAGCAGACTATCCACCTGGTGGTAAGTGGATGCTGTCGCCCATGGACATCCCCGATATATGTCAACATCAATAAAGAATGGTAAACGTTCTGATTAAGAGAAGAGATTAGGAAACTGGAGAAGGAAGGATACGAAAAGATTTGACGATAATGCGCTCTGGTATACCTCACTTAGGTATGGTGGGAAATGCAGTATATTTTACGGTAGTTTCTGTAAGGAAGGTATCTTGGCTAGTCGAGTGCATCCAGCGGCTGTGGGATTGCAGTATGCGCGCTTTCCCTCTCACGATCATCAAACGCCGCAAACCATGCCGCATGGTCATCAAACGATTACGATCAAGGTAGGAGAGTCTTTGAATGGAGACCATTCAAAAGTGCAATGGGACAAGTCCCATTGCACTTGTCCCAACTAGCTGTCCCTCCTGGTAGCGATGAATCCATTTTCCTTACATTCGTCCCGACCAGACAGTTGGGACAAGTTTTGAATAAATTATTTATTTTTTACTATTTTACTAAGAGTACAGTAGGAAAAGAAAATTCAGTATAGTGGTACAATTTATGAAAATGTGAGATTGCCAATCATGTACGTTCCAATGTTCATATGAGAACTCTTTTTCTATAAATAGGAGCGCAATTTCCTTCGATATAGCGTGCGCTGAGTGCCACACTTTGCATCGTAACCAATTCCTTTTACCTACTCCAATAAAGCCAATTTGGTGACCGATTGTGGACTCGATTTTTCCAGAAGCCCCTCTATTTAATATTTATGTTTGAACGAACTCGACTTCCCCTCATTTACCTGTTACCTGCATTAGGACAGGGAAATTATAAGGTACGGAGTTCCGTTTATGGAAATTTTGTGTTAACGAGAAATATTTTCCGTTAATAAATTGTAGGGAAAAATATGTTGCTAATTATACTGAGGAGCGATTTTTCAGTGACCCGAAAAGGTTGATGATTACTCGGTGACCTATTTTTTGGAGATGATAAATAGTTAGAAGGTACATCTACTGGCATATAGGTGTTTTCACCCCTAATGCCTATACTATACCCAGTCCTGGAGCTCATAGACATAGGAATCTATTGCCGACTTTAATACCTACGTACCATACCATACAATTAGCCTGTGTCTCTTCACTGCTGGATATAGGTCTCTGCCACGGCTCGCCACCACAGACGACCCTCGGCTTCTTATTTATTTATTTAAGGCGGGTCTAAATGCATTAAGTACATTGTTAGAACATTCACAGTATCATATTTTATATGCATTTAAATTACAGATATACCAACATTCTCATACAAACGTAGGTATATACATTTATGAATTAAACATGACATCTTGTAGTAGTGAAGGCTAAGATAATCTGTCACCGTAAACCTGGAGAGGTCGGACGTCTTGGCTTAGAAATCTTAGAGAATGCTTAGGGAAGTCCTTTCCTGGTCATCGATCTCCGTTATGAGTTGCTGTCAGAAGAAAAAGAAGTGCACACATCAGTTTTGTCTGTCTGTCCGTCTGTGTAACTTTTTATACTTTCGCGTTTCGTACACATTTTATATTCTCAATTATATTCTATCAGTGAACTCGTGACCACGGCTGTTGTAACCAGTACCGAAGAGTACGATTAAAAGGTAAACATTTACTTTTGTTATACGCGTTCAAACCAGATTTAGAATATAAAATGTACGTGTGTATAAAATGTGTATAGAATATAAACGTATAAAATGTACAGAGAGACCTCTGACCGCGTACCGAGCTAAAACCACTGGACGGATTTAAATGAAACCTGCCACAGTTCTAACTTATATGCTGGGTTAACATTTATACAAATTAATTATGAAATTCCCACGGGAATCACAAGTTCACGCGAACGAAGTCGCTAACATCCGCTAGTCTTCATTAAAGATAGATAAGAAGATGGTAGCCATCGAGCCTGTTTACAAAATCAAACAAATAATATTACATAAAAACAAAAAGCTATCATTTATGGGATTAGATGTTTAGGCTCTCCTCGTGTTGTTTGGCAAATTAAATTCAAAACGACATAGAGGAACCCCACTCAAGGATATTAAGTGAATGTTTTATTTGTTTAAGCCGAGGACGTAGGCGTAGCGCTCAGAAGCGCTCGGCAGCGCCCCATTGCGCGATAAACATTTGAATACTTACGGAGTTACGTTAACGTTACGCCTCCGAAACAGAAGATAACGGAAATAATAGGGGTGTGGATATAACAAACAAGCGAAAGCGATTAAGCTGATGTAAAGCGAATTTAGTTCATTAGTTCGCGTAACTACTAATTTCTGGCAGGAACATAGTGATGGATTTGAATTCTGACTATACAGATAAAAAGTCGATAATTAATTGAAATTAGTCTCAAAAAGCAGAGGAAGTCAGTTCACAGTTTAAAAGTTGTAAGGGTCTTTTTGTGTTCCTATCTTTTAGTCATAAGCGTTGATCAAATTTTCTTCGTTTTCAGTCTGATTTGCCTTTTCGGAGTCCGTTTTTGTATAAACTTTATTTAAAACTGCTTAGGTATCTCCCTTCTGGATTATTATTCCATACCATATCATCAGCCTATGTCTCTCCGCTGCTGCATATAGGCCTCTCCCAAAGCTCGCCACCACACAAGATCCACGGCTCTACTCATCCAATCATCACCGGCGAGTCCTCATTCCACCTGGCCAAAGGGAGTCCCACACTGTGCTTCCGGGTACGTGGTCCCCACTCGAGAACTCGTATACTCCAGCGGTTCTCGGTCGTGCGGCAAATGTTTGCCAATGTCATTGGCAATGGGCAAGTCATATATGACCTGCCCATTGCCACTAATGGATTATATTTTCATAGAATACTCGCTATTCTAATGCCCCTGTGGTGTTACCAATAGCATTAATATTCATTAAGCGTCTACTGCGGCTCCTCGGTGTTCCCAGCTGACTTACTACAACGGCACTCGCTTGACTATGTTTTAATAATGATTATCTTGCTTCGTATAACATATTGCTTGAAGTCTCATTTGCACACACAATGTTTTGAACGATTGGTGAGGTATAAACTTCAAATGCGGCATTTTGCTTTCAAGATTTTTAATAAAATGATCCTTCTCTTATACAAAAATAATAAGTCTTGGTTAGACATGCCGTTAGCTATACGTTATGGGAGTTTTATGATTTTCTCGAGACACTTGATATCACGATGCATAAGTTGCATATCATGAAAACTTTATTGTACACCAAAAGAATGCAGTGATAGTGATACGACAGTTCACAGAAATGGATATCACTATCAAAGGGTGGCTTTATCACTAAGGCGATCTCTTCCAGGTAACCTAGGTTAGGTAATATATAGTGGTATGTAATAAATATATTTATATATACATACCGCGAAACCGTATAATGTTCCTGGGTCACCTGCTTAGTCCACCTGGGTGGACCACGGGCATTTTTTCTTGCCCGAAATCCACTTTTAAGATAATGTACAGAAAATATTAAAAATGTATTGCCCATGGTCCACCTGACAAGTTCTTAAAAGTTAGATTTATTCATTTCGCGTTTAATTTTATTTAATAACAAAAAAACTATATACATATAATGTGCTTTATCAAGCACGAGACAAATCTCGGAATCAAAACTAAATTGTGTTGCTCTGAAAAGAGATTGTTTTTATTAAACCTAAGGTGGCAATACATTTGACATCAATTTATAAGTTGTACAAATCTTACCTGAAAAGAGAAACAACATTTAAAGCTATTGATTCTCTCTATCTATCTATCTATGAAGTCTACTTCCACATTAGTAAACAAATATTAAACAGTAACACCTGTACAACAGTAACAACAGTAACATTAAACAGTTAGTAAACTTGTAAACACTTCCAATAATATTATATTTAAAAAGCCCAGCCCTTCTGTCAAACCTCCATTGCCTCAACCATAGAGTAACTCCAGACTTGCACAAACTCCATAGAGCCACCACCATAGTGCATTCGGAATGAAGTGCACAGATCTTCATTTACATACATTTCAAGGTAAGTGAGAGAGGGGTAATGTGACCAGTCGAGTGCGACCAGCGTCTGTGGGAATGCAGCGTGCACTTTGCCCCTACAACCTTAGTTTATTTCTTTATACAGGGTGAAATCAAATTAATAACTTTGTTCTGCGACCTTTTCGCGACCTGCGATTTAGTTTATTTTACTCGTTACTCGACCAGTCAGCTCCTGACCATGTTTGGTGCAACTCAACCGAAATGTAGAGTAAAATACATAAGGTAAACATTGGCGGTAAGACCCGTTTAAATAGATATGTATGTGTGAAAAACGCGAGAATCTTAAATGTTATAAGTTGCGGGTAGTTTTTAATTAACCCCGAATATGTCAAGATCTGCACCATCCCATCTCATCCCGTGGGTATCGTAAAAGGCGACTAAGGGGTAACAGAGCGACTACCACGAGCCCCGAGGAACTACACCACATGTAAAGGAATAGACTGGCGAACCTGCTCTACCTGCGTAGTGTTTTCAGGCCATATATCCCTAATGCACGAGATAAAGTGCTTGAGTAGGCCCATGTCCAGCGGTGGATATTGAAAGGGCTGGTTGCGCATTGCATTTAAAGATTTTTTTTTTTTAAATTATATTGTGTTCAAAGTCCAGAACAGCGCATGCCCTAGGCGTAAGCCAATATAGCCATTAAGAATGAACATTTTGAATCATAAATTATGTACGTAAGAACTTCAAATATTGGCTCATTTAATATTAAACGAATTATTGGATGTAATAAAACAACTCATTTCATGGCCATAGTAACGCTCAGTTGCTGCCGATATTCATTATTTCTTTATCTTTGATATGATTGATTTTATCTTTTATGAAATATCTTTTTTTGTTACCATCTTCGAACTTTACCGAACTCGAAAATTATGTACCAAGTAGTTTCAAAATTACGATGACGTAAACTGTTCATAAAATCCCGAAAGGAATTGGACGTCTATATGTATATTATTGTGTTAAAACGCTTGGATACGCGTAGCACTGCTACGCTCAATGACGTCACTCAGGACCGCTACGTGTGCTACGACAGTGCTACGAAGGAATAGATATTGCTTCGCTCGCTATTCTCGGATTTGTATCGCGGTGCCTTGTAGACGTGTCTTGTCACTCATAAAAATATACTTGTAATTTATATTAGTGCATGTTGTTTGGTTTCGCTCTGATCCCCTTTTAACAATAGGTATATCTCGTTGGATGCAACTCGCAAAGCTCTACAATTTTTGACTAATGTCTGATTTCCCTTCTTTTTTACAATGCAATGCAACCAGCCCTTTCAGTATACACGGCTGGACATTGACCTTCTTATGCACATTGTTTTATGCGTGAGGGATGTATGGCCTTAAAATGGCACGCTGGCCAAGCGGGTTGGCGAGTCCACTCTTTTAGAGTTGGTGTAGTTCCTGACCATAACTCTTCTTTTTTTAATTAAGCATTATTCAACTTTTAGGCCACAATGTTCAATGTCTTCAAAGTAATATCCTCAATGACTCAATGACGTCTTAGAAACGGTTGCAACTCCTGTAAAAGATGTATAAATACGAGTTTAAATCACTTAACAATGTTTAACCCGATAAAGCCAGTCAGTGGTGTCCTGTCTGTTGTGCTAAGGATTTCTATTGTACTTCGATTCCCGGTCGGAGACTCATTTGTGCGCCATCGAGCGTGGCCTTATTTATTTCTTAATTAATAAGTTTTTATACATTTCTTTCTCAACTCTTTACCGTCCCACTGCAGGGTAGAGGCCTCCCCTAGTAAATCACTGGTGGCCCATAAGCTACCATGCGGGCCCAGTACACATTGACGGATTTACACACAAGGCTAATTTTAAAAAATATATTTAATGTATGTATATATTTAAAATGAGGCTTTCTTATATTTGTTTTATGGAAGGAAGGCGATAGACGTGCATACAGTTCATCTGGTGGCTATCGCAGGATTGGAGTATGAATACAGAAAAAAAGTGGTTTAATCCAAAATTGTAAATATTAGTCAGATTTTGATCCTGCCCCTCATCATATATTAAGAGTACGAATTCCTCGGACGTCGAAATACTTCAAATTTGAAAACCTATCGGCCGACGATCCCCTCAAATTATGCGCGAGAATATTATAATTTGATAAACCACTTAGCGGCACCTTTAAGGCTTTTGAGGCGTAATATTACCTGTAAAATGTTTTACAATGCCATAAAACTTTCTGGGTGGCGGAGTCTTCTTGTTTATGTTGACGACATCGTTGTCGGGAAAGTAAACCGTTTGACATAATCCTACGTCTTTAACGTCGAGGATTTCACGATTGTTCTTGATGCATTATGAGTAAGTTGAAGTAGTAAACTATGGTAAGGTTTCTGATTTATATTGAGATATGAGATTTGACGTTACATATCCTTGCGCATATAAATAATTTTGTTCGCTTTCAAAAAATATGTACAAGATTTTACAAAGTCTTATTAGTGAATATAAGTTGAACATAAGTTATCCCATGTCATCCCATATAACCCCTCCCCTATTTCCCAACAGTTTCTCCAAATCCATTTTAAGGTTTCGTTTTTGACATTAAATATTAATTAATCATGACAGTGACATCACATCCGCTGAGATTGTAATTTCATGATCATAATGTTTTCTATATGTGGGGGAACATTGTATCTACCATTTTTTATTATTCAACAACCCGTTGACATGTTCTACGCAAATAAAAATATCTATCTATCTATCCAGGTAGGTATGAGCATCTGGGGGCGTGCCAACAGTTATCGTTCTGGACCGATGTTGGTCCGGATTGTGGATGTCCATGGGCGACGGTTACCACTTACTGTCCACGTTATTTACATAATAAGAAATAAATAAATGGTACCTACATAATTAGGTTCTTAGCGCTCGGAAACCAGTATTAGTTTATGAGTCGCTGCACATTCCTCGGGACGACTATATCCAGTGATGAAGGGATGAAGGTATAGGGAATAAGTTTTCCTGTTACCATGTAACAATTTTTTTCAAGTACTGCATTTTTTTTTTATTAACTTGTCGCGGCTCCACATCGCCGCTTCAACATTTTTTTTATTATAATATTAAACTACCACGACAAAATATAGGTAGCTTGCTTTTTTAGCGCTTACCTACATGTTTCTTACAAACAAAGTATCAGTCAGTCAGTCAGTCGTCAGCCGAGACGCACTAACATTACATCTGCCAATAAAACCAGTTACAACAAGCAACCTTTCGGGTTTAATTTCGACAAAGGATTAAACTCGCAGTCTCCTCGCGTAGACATAACTTATTGCTGTCATGAACACAGAAAAGAATTTAGTCTAAGTATATGACCCTGCTAGGGCATTGCCGAACTTCTTACTAATAAATTCCTAAGAAATGGCCGTTAATGAAAAATTAAATTCCTATTCAGTCCACGCTTTTTCATTCGATTGCTCTCGATTCATTCTGCTATTCTTCCGTAATGACGTATTTGTAGGGGGAGAGTGCACAGCCGCTGGGCGCACTCGACTGGCCACGTTACTCCTCTCTCACAGAAGACTACCTTGAAATGACTAGCATTTCCTACTTTATCGTATTTCCCCAATGTACGTACGTGTTTCGATAGATATGCCATGGTTGTGAATATGCCAGAAGCCACTTTCATCCCATCCTATCTCTCCTCCTTTTCCCAACCCTTTCTCTTAATCCATTTCTTAATCTGCAAAGGTAGGCGTGTCAACGTTTGTCATTCTGGACTGCTGTTGGCATATATCGCGGGTGTCTATGGACGATAGTATCCACTTACCAGCAGGTGGACTATATGCTAGTCTGCCAGCTTTTCCCATAAAAAACCTTGCCTATTACACCCTAGTAAAGCCATGGGCATAGCCACGATGGGACAGGATGATGCGGTTGCTCTTCCACCCTATCATAGGGAAGAATAAGTAACAGACTTTTTGCACTACCTGTATTTAAAAAATAAAAAAAAAATCTTTGCTTTTGCCCACCCTGGATTAAGTCCTCACTACGACCTAGTACCTAGTAGTACTGCCAATGTTTGTAAATCGCTACTTTGTATATTGTATATAAAGTATGTATATAAAAAGAACACCTTATTAATGTATTGTAAGTAGTTTTTAATAGAACGGTTTTTCATGCACAGACTGCCTTTTTTATAATTAGTTCCATAAGCACCAATTATTGCTTAAGTGTATCTTATATTTTTATTGCATTTACTTCTAAATAAATTGTTAAAGTGAGGACTTGATAACCATTCCTTCAAGAACCCATACCACCCGAGCGAACGAAAGTGCAACCGTAGAATGGTATGGTGAAAAAAATCATTCTTCACAGACGACGGTCTTAGAGAAAAATACTCTTTCTTCGTGGTTACACTTTCAACATTTTTCTCGAGCTCTGAAATTATTTTTCAACACAGCACTTGTACTTCGCTGGCGTTGAGTTTAATGAGAGCTCTCCGCAACGAGTTTGCGGGGTACTAATACGTTTGTAGCGTTTTAAATCCATTTTATATTAACTCACAGTGGATCTTGACTTATACGAGTACACGTTTATGTTATTTTCCTTAGTAAGTAAATTAATAACGTCATATTCAATGGCTCACATTAAGATTCTCAAGATAGTAGGTCCAGAGAAACAGATAAAAAGACACTTAGACAAACTTGGTCAAGAGCATTAATTCAGTGCTAGTTCGGGAATGTATGAGACTAATAATTACATATTTATGTATGTGGGTAATACATTTTCGTCAATTATTGAATTCGATATTTTGATCGCCAGCACCGGCGATCCTAATGCCCAACGCATTAGCCTAGCAATCCAGCGAGGTAATTTCGCCAGCAGCCTTGGAACCAGGGTACCTTGGAACATGCTCAATACATAAACATTTTGAGCATGATTTACAACAAATAATGGTTTGCTGTTTAGGTAAGTTTTTACATTTAAGTATTTTGTTTTCATTGTAAACTAAAATGTATTGCCTTTCCTGTCGTATAAATGAAATTTATATTAAAGTTATATTTATCTTTTTTTCTAGTGACCAGGATTACACAAACCCCGGTGACCTGTAGCCTAGCGTGTGTCCCACGAGTACGACTGTACTGTATGTTCAGTGTAGCTTTAGTTAGCTACCTGAATAGCTATCTAAACAAACTTCTTAAATTACAAAAGAAAATTTCATACTTGTGTTCAACTGTACTCAAGTCGAGGTCGTGTACAAAAGCCCTGAGAGCCCTTAGTACAAAATAACACTGTCTGAACTAGTAGTTACTGGGGATTACATCGTTTTCTACCTCCTTAGCACTTCTGTTTGTTTATATTTCTTGTTATAAAGTATCACTGGAAGAGCCAAAAGCGCAATGTTAGGGAAGTTACAAAAAAAAATACCTATTACGGAGATCACAACAAAAGTAGCTCACTCTTACTTACCATAAGCTATTCATAAGATAATTACGACTCACTTATCCAGAGCAGACATCTCAAGTTATCAAGACCTAAAGTGAAGTCCGTCTTCACGCTATGTTTCACCGCTTTTCTCTTCCCTTCATATACTACCGAGTTAATAAACATTGCAACATAAAACATCTGACAAATCGCCAGTCAAGCACATTGTTACAAGGTGGCTTTTAACACTTGACTATTTAGCTATCGAATTCATACTTAATAAACTGAGGTAATGTGCCAAATCCATATTTCATGAAAAATATAATTTGTTTACATATTTTATAATTTTGTTGAATATTTATGAACAAGATAAGGATTGTAGCAGCCAATCTACTATCAATATTTGTAATTATTTGTGCAATTCGCATTTTCATTGGGAGGTTTATGCCCTAATCACTACGCTGGGTAGGCGGGTTGCTGATCGCAGTGCTAGGCCTCTCGCATCGGTGATGCTGCTGCCCGTCACCGGTCTCTGGTATTTGAGATCTACCAAATCGAATGGTTAAACCGCCATTGATCGGTCGTCAGAGCTCGGTTCGTTATTCAGCAGGGTGCGCCGCTTGCAGGAGGAGATGGCTTCGGTCCCGTGTGATGTTAATCGGAACTTCTTACACCCAGCAGGATGCCGCAGGATCGATAACCGATGGGCGAGCGAGTCCTCGAATGGAGTCTGGGGAACTTAGCATGGAACGCCCTCCGGCCAGATAAACTGACGATTTGAAGAAAGTCGCCGGTAGTGGCTGGATGAGAAAAGCTGAAGACCCTGTGGTGATGGTGGTCCTTGGGAGAGGCCTATCCAGCAGTGGAGAGACACAGGCTCATGATATGGTATGGTATAATTCACAAACTGTCAGCGATACAGATTATCCTAGTGCGGGGTCCACTAGCAACTCTGTGTACCTAGTATATAAGGATTTTTGGTAACTACAGTATTTGTATTTTTTACTTTATAGCATTAAGAATACTACTACTTTATTTTAAGGAAAGAACCACCCTCATCCCTTCCCGTGTGTGTCGTAAAGGGCGACTAAGGGATAACAAAACCGCTACCACAAACCCCGAGGAACTACATCACCTCTAAAACAGTGAAGTCGTGGCCAGCGTGCCGTTTTAAGTCCATACATTTAAGGCTGCAGCAGCCAGCAGTGGACAATAAAATGGCTGGTGATGGACGTACAAACTATATGTCGTTCGGGTAAAGCTCATCAAGCTCTATATATTTTTTGTAAACACTTCTTTTTCTAAAATTTACGAATAATAACGTAACCTCTCTTCCGATTCCATTGGTATAAGTACATTGACATAAAAACACATCCAGTGTTTTTATGTCTGCGTACCTGTAATCCGCTGATTCTAACTGCAACGACTCAGCAAGATTAAAGTCTGGGCCAGGGCGGCGATGGAACCCTTTGTGGAGGGCCTCGGTGATTGTATTGGAGTTGTACTGATAAGGCGACCCTTCAATATTATTTACTTGAATTTATTACAGAGCAAAAATCTTAAATGGACAGTTTCATTATAAAAATTACATCTTTGTAAAGTTCTTACCGTATTAATGTTTTTTTTTTTCAAATAGTATTTATGTTTTACTAATTGTCGAGATGTTTTAAATATTACTGGATTTAATTTAAGGAACTTTATATCTATTCAATACATATTTTATTTCTTACACTGTTTAATATTATGTATGACTGAATGTTTCCTCAACAAATGAAGAGAGAGAAGATTATTCGTTGGTATTAACATGTCAAAATATGATTATTTAATCACTAATTTAATATAAATACCATTTAATTTATGCTATTGTTATTTATAAGCTTTATTATTTCTTAACAAAGAAAAAATAATTAATGTGGCTTTTATAAATTTACTAAGATACTTTATTTGAGGACCCTTTGGCTACAAGTCGCCTCCATCTTTTTCTAAATCTACCGCATCTTTTGGTGCATTTTTCCAGTTCGTGTCTGCCACAGACACTTTTGTTAATACCGTTTCATTCATGTAAATGTTATCATCTCATTATGTCAATACCATCTTATTTAATGTTGCTTACCGTTATTATTTTATATATTGTTAACACTCTCGGATCACTGGCCGCCACTTAGGTACCTGCCTGGGTGCGGTCGCTTCTCGTTCCTCTTCCGTTGGCCTCGCCAGTGTCGGACTCGCTGCCACCTACTCTGCGATCGCTCCTGTTTGGCGCCACTGCTCTTGCTTGGCGCCACAGGTCCTGCTTGGGGCGGTTACTTCTCTCCTGGATCCCATCGCAATCGGCGGCTTCGGATACAGCGCCCCTCGCCTATAGTCACCACTCTTTAGCATAGTCGCTCTCCTTTTGAATACATACGGATTTTCTTTTATACCTACTAGGACGGACTGTGTTTTGACTTTTTCCTATTAATACACCGCTATTGGAACGATTTTCCTCTTTTCTTTACACATTTTTTTGTCTATACCTTTATTATACAACATTTTCAAATTATACGAGTAGGTAGTACTTACTTAAATATTATAAATCATCATAATACTTAAATATCATATCTGTTTGATATTTTTTTTTTAATTCCCGTTTACGGCTTTGATGTAACTATATACGAGTATATAAGTATTGTTTGATTTCTGTATGTAAAAACCTTACAAAACATTATACTTAATGCGTTTATGTTTTCACACAATTTCCCTACAAAACTAAACTTATTTACGGCTTACATGCTACATTTCCCGCATACGTAACTAGGCTATAAAAACCTAATTTACATTAAAGGAACATTCCAGAAGCTTGATTACTTTCTATCTTCAGACGATGGATTCAAGTTGACTCTAAGGACGTTTGAGAACATTAGGGCGGGACAAACTCGTGACTGGATCGCCAAGATTCTCATTAGTAACAATTGAATTAACTCAGAGTAAATTACTTCTTATCTACCTACTGCATTTGTTACCTCAACACTTCTACTGAACATTAAAAAAGTCGTGGTAAAATATACACGTACTCGTAATTGGAGCGTGAGTGGTAATCTAAAGCTAGAAATGTTTTTCGTTTTTGCAACCAGACCTTTCCACTCCACTGCTGAACATGGGCCCCCCTTAATGGCTTACTGATTTATGGCCTTAAAACGGCACGCTGGATCAAGCGGGTTGGCGGTCCACTCTTTTAAAGGTGTCGTAGTTCCTCAGCGTTTGTAGTGGTGACTTTGTATCATATACGGCAATGACGTTATTAGCCAGTGTCGAATTTTGTAAATAACAGTTTTTATGTCAAAATAATTCAAAACGTATCTCGTCAATATCCATCCATGCCCGTCGAAGTAAGTTAGGAGTCGCTTAGTAAAATGACAGAAGAGGACAAAAGAGTTGGAAACACACGAAAATCGCAGTCATATGCTTTTATTTGAGTGTCACAAACATTACGCATAAAAAATGAATTGAAGTTTAATAGATTTTCATTATTAAATCACAAAATGCACAATACACATTTTTTATAGTAATCAAACAAAAATTCAAGTTCACTTCTCTAGTTCCCGCCCAAAAAGAGTAACATTAAGTTAAAATTAGAATAGAATAAATTGTTCTGCACTCTACTAGCATATCGTATGTTTCCACTAAACCATCAACAGATGGCGCTGTACACAAATCTACAGTTTAGAAAAAAGCCTAACCGCAGTTGTTGTTTCCTTTGAAGCGTTATTTAGATTGTATTAGGTTGTTGTACCCTTACAGGGTATCATGTCGCATAATTGTAACTAGATATGTAGGTACATTGTTGTTTTGACAATGCTTACCACCGTATACGATCTTTTGTTCTTCTCATTGTGTCTGGAGGGCGTTCCACGCTACGTAGACTTCATTAAAGGTCTCATCGACCCCATCTTCCATTGATATTTATTCATATACCTGAGAATATTCTAGATTTATTACAGTAGATGATTTATATAAAACCGAAATGTACAGAAAATTTTCTAGAGTTTTCTCTAAAAATAACCTATTCCGATGAGATGAGATGAGCTACAATAACGTAGTCTATCCCGGGGAAATAGGGGAATTATTTAAGTTTATTTTTATCTTCGTGTATCCATATCGTGTATTTTTTTTAGAATAAAGGCGGCGGACGAGCGTATAGTCCACCTGATGGTAAATGAATACTGTCGTTCATATCCATCCGCGATACATGCCAACATCATTGCAGAATGATGAACGACAGTAGTTTTTTTTTAAAAAAAGTCTTATGTTTATCTGTTTGTCTATATGTTTGTTTGTTTGAGCATCACGTAAAATCTACAATACTAACCGGATTTTGATCGGATTTTCACTAATGGATAGCCAACTATCCAGAAAGAAAACTGATATATGTGTCACCTTCATATGATACAAGGAAGTTGAGTTATAGACAAAAATAAAGAGGACTTTTAATAGAATTACTCAAAAACTACGGCATGGATTTTCATCCGTGGAATTCATTATGTCGGTGCTTTTACAGACGTTAAAAATCTTTTACAGCTGCTTAGCCCACGCGAGCAAAGCCGCGGGTAAAAGCTAGTTCTAAATTTATGTTGATACAGACTTCGACAATTTTCACAGAATTTCGAAGTTAAAAAGTAGTGGCCACGTTACCCGCCCGAAGCCAGGCGGCGGTGCTGTCTGTTTGTGTAATCCGCAATAAATGCGCGCTCGTTGTCGCCCTGTGTGTTTTCCGCACAGAGTAAATAACGTTTCTTGCTGCCGAGTCAATATTAGCGTTTACTGCGTTGAATTTTCATCTCGGGGTATACCGTACGTTTCTTAACACCAGAATACGCTAACTTGAGAGCGTAAAATGGCGGCCACTCCCAATATTAAATGACATTGACAGATTCGATATTTCCGACCTTATCCTCTTCCCCCAATGTAGGTTCGGGTTTCGGTAGTGAGTATGCCAGAGGCGATTCTCATCCGATCATATCTATCTCCATTTTTCACAACCCTTTTCCACAGACAGGCAGCACATGCCGACGCGTGCTAACCTCTGTCATTCTGGACTGATGTTGACATGTACCGCGGGTGTCCACGGGCGAGAGTATTCATTTACCATCAGATGGGGGAGGGGAGAGTGCACGCTGCATTCCCAAAGCCGCTGGACGCACTCAACTCGTCACGTTACCCCTCTCTCACAGAAGACTATCTTGAAATGTACTGCATTTCCTACTTTATCGTATTTCCCCAATATACTCGTACGTACGTGTTTCGGTAGTGAGTGAGATGTGCCAGAGCCCATTCCCATCCTATCCTATCCCACCTCATTTCATCAACCCTTTCCTTAATCTTCAAAGGTACACAGCGAATCCGGGGGCGTGCCAACGCTTGTCATTCTGGCCTGATGTTGGCATGTATCGCGGATGTTTATGGACGACAGCATCCACTTACCATCAAGTAGACAGTATGCTCGTCAGCTGTCTTTTTTATGTATATTAATATACGCTTATAAAATGACGTATTGGCATCTTTCCTGTGTGACGCTCATTTCCGCTATAAAATTCCAAGTTCTCTATACATTCTTAACCAATTAATCACAATTCCTCTATTCAGAAGAAATACCTTTAAATACTTTAATGGAAAGTCTACCTTTAATGATCCTAGATGTAAAATATGTTTTCTTATGAGCTCCCATCTTTAGAATTCACCTTAAAAGTCTCAACAGATCTAATTACTCGTACTTTTGTCTGGAAATATACTAAAGTAAAAATTAGAACAAAAAGACCTTTTTGATTCAATGAAATGTTATCTGGCCATTTCTATGTTGCTAATTATGCCTCGGCTTTGATCACTTGGATTTTCGATTATTTTATTGTGATTTCCAACCCATCCCACCCTATCCATTCAATCCTATGCCGTCATATCGAATAAGGTGTTTAGCGGAGTGAGAGTAACACCTCACATTCCCCACGACGTCTCTGTGAGCTTGATAATGATTCCCGTGGGAATTTATAACAGTTCGAGATAAGAATTAATTCAGAACTTAAACTCTCATCTTATTCTCATTAAATTCCATTCAATGTTTTTTGTATGATGACTGATATTACGCGCGCATGTTTGTTGATGATTCCGGCGGGAACTTTATAACAAACCTGTATAAAGTGTATCCTAAAATGATATTATAAATCGGGTTAGAACGCGGATAACAAAAAGCTATTTGTTTACCTTTTATTTCTACTCGGCGTTTCGGCGCGGACGGGTTACGCCAGCCGTGGTCACGAGTTGACTGAAGAGGCGGGTAGTCCAGAATGGGAGCCGCGAGCACTTTTATCAACTACCCACATTTGATCTTCACATTCGGAAAGGCTGCCAAAGTCTACGGACGTATTCGATGGTAAATCGCAAGGTCTAAAATTCTTAATTACTGGATTTCACGTCGACAACAGTTTAAATCCATTTTTCCTATTGAAATTTTTATATTTCTTAATTTCAATCGCTCACGTACAATACTGGGATAATAGTGCCGTTCAGTGAAGAGGATTTTTGGAGTGCAGAGTTCTATCTAGTGAGTAATCCCAGCGTTGAGAATGTGTTCGGCTATTATTGATTTACTCGTTTGGCGGTTTCATATAGCTGCGATGTGTTCCTTGACTCTTTCTGCAACTGTACGTTTAGTTTGGCCTATATAGGAACTACTACAGCTTGGGTGTGCGTAGATTTTCCGCTAGTTTGGAGGACGGAGTATATACAGTCTTAAAGGCGTATTTTCTCAATACCGTCTCAATTTTGTCCGTCATTCCTTTCATGGCATAAATGCTGGCTGTCTGTTAACTTCAGGGTGTTTCTCTCTCCCATTGCACCTTGGTTGCTTTCCACTCGCTTTGAACCCATTCTGTTTGAATACCTCCTGAACATGTAATCACTCAAAAATGTACAATATAAAATTGTTGTTTTGTACACTTTATCATCTTCTAAAAACATTAAAAAATTAAAAAAAAACTACTGTTTTGGATTCTGTAGCTTCTGTAGACCCCTTTTTTTTAATTAAGTCATGTACAAACTCAACCCTTTTATTGTTTTATTATATGTGTAGATGTATAGAAGCTAACAAAGTCGTGCCTGTACCCACATTAAACATCCTTTGAAAAAATCCTTGCAGTGTACATGATACACCTATGTAAATATTTGGCTTCGAACTAATGATTACA
Organism: Sesia apiformis; assembly: GCA_914767545.1. NCBI lineage: Eukaryota > Metazoa > Arthropoda > Insecta > Lepidoptera > Sesiidae > Sesia > Sesia apiformis. The sequence continues at coordinate 21,804,271 of OU611952.1, forward strand.
ATTCTGTATTAAGAGAACTGCTATAAAAGTATTCATTTTAGATTTATTTCGTAGTTATATTATTTGTTGTTAAAAGTAGGTACTGAGATGCGATACTATCACTTCAAAAATATTTTCAATTTAAAAAGCTTAGGTATACAATACGCTACAGTTTTTGTAAACATAATTACAATAGGTATTGAATTGTTTTCTATTTTATCTGTTCGAAGTCTCTTTCAAATAAGAAACGTGATTCACAGCGAACCCATTGTCCTTACGGGACAATGAGTATGTACAACACAAAGAGATAACGGTAACCTAACTCCGATATTTTCAGAATTGTATTTATTTTTGCTCGTCGTTCGGAGCTTATATGTAGCAGATGGTGTTCGGTTTCATAAGTTTGTGTGAGTTTTCAAACGTAGCCGGTTGTGACGTTTCATTACGCGACGAACTGACAAAAGCGATAGGCTTGTAAGAAAAAAAGCAATGAAGTGTTTTTGATGAAAACGTTTATTAGGGACTCACGTGTCGCGTTTTTCTGTTGGGACTGTTGAGTGGGCAAACGTAAAACTGTCTAGTTTATGACGATGGGCCCAAAATGCTCACCCACTCGTCTGAAGTGTCAGTGTATGTTTTGCCAGCGATTTGAATGAAGAAGGACAATCGTGACGGTGCAATTTGGATCATCGTGGTGCAGTAAAAAGCATTTTGGGCGGCCCCTAGAACTACTGCCGATGCAATCTTGGAGCTCACGGAGTAAACACGTGCGTATATTCGGCACCAGGAACTGCGGATAGAACTGATCTTTTAAATAAGAATGTAAGGAAGGAACCAAAACTGAGCATACGGGTTTAAGATCCGTTTAATATAGGAACATATAAATATCGGGCTCCGTAAGTTTATAAGATACTTTTATCCAAATGAATCCAGTAGTTTTAAAAATGACGGGCAGGATATATCTGGATGACGATAATAATTATGATATCATAAGGGCATATAATGAAGTCACCTAATTTTTTTTTTTTATTGTCGAAGGCGGCAGACGAGCATAAAGTCCACCTGATGGTAAGCGGATACTGTCACCATATACATCCGCGATACATGCCAACATTAGTCCAAAATGACAAACGTTAGCACACCCTGGATGCGCTGCCTACCTTTGGAGATATAGGAATGGATTTGGAGAAAGGGTTGGGAAAATGGGAGGGATAGGATGGGAATGAGCTCTGGCACATCTCACTCACTACCGAAACATGTACGTACATTAGGGAAGAAAGATAAAGTGGGAAATGCAGTATATTTTAAGGTAGTCTTCCGCGAGAGAGGGGTAACGTGGCCAGTCGAGCGTGCCCAGCTGCTGTTTGATTGCAGCGTGCACTCTCCCCCTCAATTATATGCTTATCTAAACACTGCCAAAGTTATATGAAAATTAGGTCTTAAGCAGGCGAAATCTTGAGTAATTCCAGTTGCTAATATAGAAACTATGGATACTAAAACCTATCCCGACAATTTGAGACACGATTAAACTAAAAATAAATATATTGGACAACGTTGCTAGAAGAGTTCGGGCCAATATGGGAATAATCTATGCAGATGGCAGACCAACAAGGAAATAGTAAGTTCGAGTACTATACAAATTATCAAAATTATCGACGGACACGATACGATCTAATCGCGTCAATGCGCTACAATATTTATTATTGAAGGCTTCAGTATATAATTGTTCACAACTGGTTGACGTAATCTCTACGATTATATTTCTAGAAAATTTTTAGAGTCACTGTGTAAGTGTGTGTAAGGCGAAATATAAACGCTTTCCTAGAAGATAAGCCACTGTTTCTTCTCGTGTACTTTGTAAATTATCTGCCACGCCATACAAAGATTTAAGTCTATATTTATAATGAAGCACCGTATGCGTGCAAATGACAGGCTGGCAACAAAAGATTCTGTGTAATTTAGGTGACGTTTTCAAAATTAGGGTCACAGTACATTGGGATTTTAACAGCCATTTTGAGACTCATGTTTATCAATAGCGGCGGTATTTATCACACATGTAAGTCTATTTACTGCTGACTAAGCTTCTTTGAAGGCTCGTTATGCCACAATAATATTAAAGTACTCTTAATGGTTCTATACAATAAATAATTTTTGAGGGGAAGAGTGCACGCTGCAATCCAACAGCTGCTGGGCGCGCTCGACTGGGCACGCTACCTCTCTCTCACAGAAGACTACCTTGAAATGTACTGCATTTCCCACTTTATCTTATTTCCCTAATGTACGTACGTGTTTCGGTAGTAAGTGAGCTGTGCTAAAGCCCATCCTATCCCTCCCCATTTTCCCAACCCTTTCTCCAAATCCATTCCTATATCTCCAAAGGTAGGCAGTGCATCCGGGGCGTGCCAACGTTTGTCATTTTGGACTAATGTTGGCATGTATTATCACGGATGTCTATGGGCGACAGTATCCACTTACCATCGAGTGGACTGTATGCTCGTCTGCCGCCTCGGGCCATAAAAAAAAATAATAAATGAAGATGCTATAATCGATGCTACATTTCATCTTATTCTAATTATTTCATTATTTATACTTAATTATACTACTTTATATATCTTCTTCTTCTTCTCAGCCCTTGGACGTCCACTGCTGGACATAGGCCTCCCCTATAGGCTGGACTTTATATATCATATATATTTTATATAGTGTGTATGTATGTTGATATATATGTATTACATGTATACTGTACACCATCTACCTGTGATTAAAATAGCGAGTTATTTCAATGTTTGTTACTGTCTTGTTTTATTTTTGATGCGCAATAAAGAGTTTTATCTATCTAACTAACGGTGTAAGTGCAATAATATGTGAAATTACGACACAAATGGTTTTTTAACAGCTCGCTGCTTCTGCTGAAGTAGTGACTAGGAAAATTGTCTACTGATAAAGTACAATGTTTTGACAGTACCATATACAGTATCAGCAGAGTCTGTCTCTCTACTGTTAGGCATAGGCTTCTTCCAAGGCCTGTCACCATACATATTCCTCCGTTCTTGTCATCCCGTTTCTACCAGTAATCTTCTTATGTTCGCGGAATAGTTGTTGTCTATTATCCAAATAACCATCAGATTTAATGACTGGTCGTTTGCAAATTTCTTTAAAAATGCTTACAAACACTAACTCGGATTTCCACAACCGCACCTCCCTTCACAGAAGTGCGGTCCATCCGCATTTCCTCGACATGGAGGCATCGCGTACTGTTCGGTCCAAAAATAATTTTATACCGCGAACCCGTAAGCTGTGGAACGAATTGTCTCAAGAGGTCTTTCCATTAAGCTACGGTATGGGGTTCTTCTAGAAAGCTGTGACTAGGATTTTTCAAGATCGGCGACGCACCTGCATGTCCCGTGGTTTTGCAGGTGTCCACGGGCGGTGGTAACACTTACCATCACGTGGGACCGCTTGCTCGTCCGTCCACTTCTCTATAAAAAAGGCTCCATTAAATATATATTAAATGTCAAACCAGGAAATTATATTATGCCTAAGTACGCTTTTCTCCTTAACATATCGATTTGACGAAGTTTAATTTGAAAGCGGTTGATTGCGAAAGTATGGTGGAGTAACGTGGGCGTAATGACATGTTTCTCTTTACTTGGGGGTAGAATACAATGAACGTGTCGTAATTTGCAGCTGGGACACGTGGAATAATATTTCCTTTCCTACATTCGGCTGATTATTATTGGGAGCGGTTTCATTATATTACCTTTGTTGTCGTCCGTGAATTATTACTTTTTGAAATATTGCAAAGGTGGAAGATGTATTGCACAGGTAGAATAATCTCAAATCGGAAATCCTTTAGAGGCAAAATAAAGAGGCGAATTGAAGCCAAGAAATGCGAGACAAGTGGAGTGCTTCGGCTCCTCTCGTCTTGTAATAATACCTACTCTTTCAATCAGTTTTACCGGACTTCTTGCTTGCTTTTTCTTGCTTTTGCTTTCTGCGATTCTGCTCCTTCAAATTTTGTAGGATTTTTGTTTTTTAAATTTAAAATTCGCCCCAAACGTCATATGTCTGTTATTTGACTCATTTTGTTATATTTGTGTGATCGGTGAAGAGTGTCTACTCCCGAAAGGTTTCAGTGTCAGTGTATTATTATTTGAGTTTTTTTTTCGGAATGGCCAAATTCTTGTGGCCCTAATGGTCTTTCAAGAGTTACCAGGGTATATTCGGCGGTTGCATATGTATGACAACTGTTAGCGAAACGCTTATTTGCGCATGAGACGTTGGACTAGTTCTATACAATTATAAATATGAAAAAAGTTACTTAGTGATTCAAAATCGAAATAAGTACCTATTAAAAGGATACAAGTTTTAAAAGGTTCATTTTTCCTCAATACAACAAATACATCTTTTTTAAATTTAATTATAGTTTTCGGTTAGTCGAATTTATGGTTCTTAACAGCACAATAATTTCAAAAGTGCTGTAGTGGATTTTCAAAATCTTTGCAGTTCCAACGTAAGCGTACTGGTATTTCTCAAAGTGATCTCTCAAAGAATTCACAGCTATAATACATTTGACCTGGTTCAACAGACGACAGTGCAGTTAATGCATCGTGTCGGAGCTGCAGCGCTCGGGTGCATTCAAATATTTGCTGAGCGCCGCGTGTGGGCGAAGTGAAGTGAAGTGAAGTGAAGTTGACTTGGACCGTGAAGCCACTCGTTATCGGGGCCCCGCAGACGTGGAGTACTATTCTTTAAAATACTGTTACACTGTTGAGTAATGTTATACTTCTTTCTCAATTTGATGAGGGGGAGTGTGCACGCTGCAATCCAACAGCCGCTGGGCGCACTCGACTGGCCACGTTACCCCTCTCTCACAGAAGACTACCTTGAAATGTACTGCATTTCCCACTTAATCTTATTTCCCTAATGTACGTACGTGTTTCGGTAGTGAGTGAGATGTGTCAGAGCCCATTCCCATCCTATCCCTCCAAATTTCCCCAACCCTTTCTCCAAATCCAGTCCTATATCCAAAGGTAGGCAGCGCATCCGGGGGCGTGCCAACGTTTGTCATTTTGGACTAATGTTGGCATGTATCACGAATGTCTATGGGCTACAGTATCCACTTACCATCAGGTGGACTGTATGCTCGACTGCCACCTTCGTCCATAAAAAAAAAAATTATAATTCGCGATAACTTTTAGCAGTATCATTGTACTTGTAACGCCTATAACGTCCCACTGCAGCACACAGGCAGTCCTTAGAAAATTACTGGAGAGATTCAGGCCACAGTGCGGATGTATGTGTATCCACCAGGATACACATACTTCAGATATTTTTTTCATTTTACGAACATGGCGGTTTCCTCACGATGTTTCCCGCATCGTTGAGCTAGTGACAATTTATTAAGTTCTCACCTTAGAAACTCAGTGGTACGGGCCGAAGATTTAAACTCAATGTGAGTCGAGTATAGATACTCGTGGGCAATCACCGCTATGCATCACTATTTGGTACTATTCTAGCCGGACAAAGAAATAGGGACAAAATTACAGAATGAACATAACATGAACGATTTTTTTTTTATTATAATAAATTAAGCGCACGCTGCAATCCCACAGCAGCTGGGTGCACTGGACTGATCAGTTTCCCCTCCCTCACAGAAGGCTGCCCTAAAATGTATTACATTTCCCACTTTATCCTATGCCACCAATACGTACGGAACTAAAAACAAATTATATACTTAAACTATATTTTATTTTAAAAATAAAAACAAGAATTAAATCTCTTAAACAAGCTGTTAAGAACATAATAAGTGTATATTGATAAAGCCCTGCGCAGAATAGCCCTATTTCGATGATTAATGTGGGCTAGTGTTTTTCCTCAAGGGCTCGGCTTATTGCCTGGTAATTTATGTAGATTGCCCTGTAAAATACTGACAAAGTAAGTAAGAGATTGCAGGCAAAAGAAATAGACATATATTTCGAGTATTGTCCGTTAGAGAACTTCTAGCTACTAAATCAAAAGTCGTACAATGCTCTGCGGATCCAGTATAATGACGCCTACAGGACACTGTTTTCGTTGCCTTGGTTCTGCGGCGCGTCTTCGATGTTCCCCGAAAACTGTATGACTTTGAGGCCCTCCTGACGAAGACCCGAAGAAGAAGACTGAAGACTCCTGAAGAAGACCGCCTCATTATTCAGCGGAACGAGGGGCAGTCCAACAGCATTCTGAAGAAGATTTCATAGAAATATGTGAAACAGTTAATTAAAACGATTAATCATAAAACGACGACCTTAGTTATAGAATATTAACAAAGTTTTTAAGTTACTTACTAACATTTGTATGGATCTGTGTTGTCCCCATTAACTATTTAATTGTGTATATTAAATCCCCAAAAACTGGCCGCTAATGAAAAACCTAAATTTCAATTCGATCCGAACTCTTTAATTCATATTGCTGTCTAATTTTCGATTAGTAACTACGTGCCTATTAATATTGCGATTAGCCCTCAAAAAGGAGTCAAAAGACGTCTAGGTGACCACGGTGAGGTGGCAACTGGTTTTTTCGTGGTAATACTAGGCCATGCATCATAGATGAAGGAACGATACGAGTTGTTTCCATTCAATTCAAGGGTTAAATCACCTCCTCAAAACTACCCGCTTTTATTCTCTTTGTTTTGTGCGATAAAACGGCTTGAGAATAAGTTCCGGTGGGTTTTCTGGGGCTAAACTCGAATCCAGTGTCAAAATTATGCTGCACCCTCTTCATCCCCCGTTATTCTCTTTAGTCTAGGGGTGTTCAGTGCAATTGACGGTTACATCCCACAATTAAACACCTATATATTTTAAATTAGATGGCATGTTGTTAGTTCATTTAAATTTCAGGTTCCTCGATTGCACAGTAAAAAACAAAATTTTCTCCCTTTTCCAACTCTCACCAATCTGGGACGTTCTACTCCCCTCAACAGGTTGACCGCCTGTAGCAGAATAAATACTATGATAAATTTGACACTCGCCATGATTCCTTCGCCTTAATAAAAAAAAAAACAATATTAACCTTACAATTATAGAGGCAATAGCGATCTTCGATTGTCTAAGGTATGTAATAATTTGTTTATCTTGTAAATGTAGTGCTCGTTGTGTTTACTAGTAACGAACATACATATGCAGTGTATATGCTGCATGGCTGGCTACTATTATTTTCGTTTGTTTGACTGTTCCAATATTCCATTTGTAAATCTTTTGAAATAAAATAAATAGATGTCAGTGACACCTTGTACATAGAATGAAGATGGCGGACCACTATACAGTTTACCTGGTGGTAAACTTTTCGCCCATAGACATTTGCAATACACGTTAACATCAGTCCAGAATGACAAATGTTGTCATGCCCCCGGATGCGCTGCCTAGGATAGGCATGGATTTGGAGAATGCGTTGGGAAAGTGGGAAGGGATAGGATTGGGTGGGATGGGGATGGGTACTGGCATATCTCACTCACTGCTGATACACGTAAAGTACATTGGGAAAATAGGATAAAGTGAAAAATGCAAAACATTTCATTGTAGTCTTCTGTGACATGCCAAAATCATTCCAAAAATATAGAATAATAACATAGTACATAGTGTGATTTCATGTTACCCTCACACGAGTGAAGCTGCGGGCAACAACTTTATATATACCTGTATATACGTGGGGCACACTGAAAGCTTTGCGTAACTAGAATAAAAATGGTTTATTGTACAAGTAAGATGTTTATTGTTTCTCGAAGTATTCACCCTTGAGTTTGACACACTTTTTCATACGCTCTAACAACTTCTGGAAGCAGGAGGCCCACTCATCGGAGGGCATGTCATTTACGTGCTTGTTGAACGCCACCACCGCCTCGTTTGCGTCCGTAAAATTTAAACCGCGCATCAAACCCTTGATTTTCGGGAATAGGAAGAAGTCGCATGGTGCCAGGTCTGGACTGTATGGCCGATGAGTCATAAGCTCGACACTCTTCGTACACAAAAAGGCGTTTGTTTTCTTCGCGGTGTGAGGAGCCGCGTTGTCGTGATGAAGAATGATATGGCTTTTCGGGCGTCTCACGCGAATGTTTTCCAGAACACTTGGCAGACAAACGCTTGTATACCATTCCGAATTAACAGTATTTTGTTCTTGAAGTGGAATAGTGTCCACGTGACCAGACTTGGAAAAGAAACAGGCGATCATTTGTTTTCCAACACTTTTCGTCTGTCGAGATTTGGTTGGAATGTTCTCTCCTTCGAAGACCCATTCGCAAGATTGTTGCTTTCTTTTTGGCTCATAGCAATAGATCCAAGATTCGTCACCGGTTACGATATTATAGACGGAATTTGAACATCCGTGGTTGAATTTTCGGAGCATATCCTGGCACCAGACCACACGCGCCCGCTTTTGCTCTGTAGTGAGTTCACGAGGGATCCATCGACAACAAACCTTCCTGACCCTTAGATGTTCATGCAGGATCTTTTCAATTTGACTCATACCGATCCCCAGTTGACGCCTAATTTCCTCGTAAGTGATACGTCGGTTCTCCTCAATCAGATGCTTGATGGTAGCCACGTTCTCTTCGGTGACTGCCGTTGATGGACAGCCTTCCCGAATTTCGTCCCTGAGTGAAACACGCCCTCGTTTGAACTCGTCGTACCAACGTCTCACGGTGCTCACATGTGGTGCTTCAAGACCAAAAGCACTTTGAAGTCGAGAACAACACTCATTCGCATTTAATGAACATTTAAAATCATGGCTCGAAAGTCTTTTCGCTCCAATTCCATTTTGAATGAGACTTCTCAATTTCAAATTGATATTGAAAACAACTGAATAACAATTTCCCACAAATTTAAACTGTGTTCTATTTTTGAAAACCTGTATTTTTTTATTTTACCAAATTCCATATTCAGATATTTGTGGTTGGCCAGGTACGCAAAACTTTCAGTGCGTCCTAGGTATCATGACTTTATATATATTATATATGTATATATATATATATGTATTCGTATATAGTATAAATCTAATTCGTATAATATCTTCTTTTCAAGATTTGTAATAAAAATGTTTTCCTCGAAAGCCTCATATTAAATATTTACTAATAACTCGTTAGTTAAATTTTATTCTTGGAATCAGGAATCACTTCGTTTGCACGTGTAAATAATCCTTTTTGTATTCCTATCTGTTTTTTAACAGACAAAAAAAGGAATGTTTTTTTTGTATTTTTATACAGTAAATTGTTCTGCATTTCATTGTTACAAATATATAAAACGTCAATTTTATAATCCCACTGTAATTAATCCGCAGAAAACTATATCTACTGTAATTAATGTTGAACGCGTTGAATGCTTCAGCGCTTGAGCGCTGGCGCGCTATGTTAATATGTTAGTGCTATTGAACCTTAACCGTTTTAGACTCGAGTTTTTAATTACATGGTCATTATCATAGTATTGATTGGTCATTTATCTGAGAATGACCAATGGGCAGAACAGCAAAATGTCTTATTATACTTTCCCCATGTATTAAGATTTTATGTACTGAAGAAGGCATATTATACCACATATATTTTGTTACGTACAATTGTGCGGTTGCACGAGTATATTCACCAAATTTTTCTGGATTTACAGCAATACCGGATGCCATGGTTTGCAGAATAACATAGAACCTTTTAATAAGTTCCTCGTCAACCCCTGTAATTTCTGAAGCGCAGTAGTAGTTCTCAAAAAAACGCCGAGCTGTATTGCCGTCATTACTGTTTACACTTCCTTGTCGGGGCTTATCAACGTGCAATCCCATCCGGCTTCGAAACAAACTTTGTACAAGCTTTTTCTTGTCTTCTTTACTTTTTTTATCTTCCGAAGTTCTCGCAGCCCATTTTTGAAATGAAAGGTTATATGAAATATGTAAAATTAGCTCCATGCACCTGATCCACGCGTGTAACGTAGACAAACCGTATTCGTAAGCATTTATATTATCTGGCTTTGATGCAATCTTCTCCAAATTATTCATTTCACTTGGCTTAGCCCCACACACTGTACATACAGCTCCAGAACTTGTGTCAGTAAGAACTTGTGTAACTTTTCCATCCACCATAGTTAGAAATAGATCGTGACTTATTTCAATTACCTGCGTCTCCTTGTGTATCTTTGATGTTTGCAAATTATTAATTTGACCCCGAATATCACCAACCACTGATCGGGTTTTCTCGGGCGTTTCTTTTGCAAGTTCCATCAGGATTGGTCGGCAATAACGAATAGAAGAACAAGCCGGATTTTGCCAAATTATCTCATGTGTTTCTGTGTCAGTCAGCTTTATTGGTACCAAAGACGCTATAAATAAGTTTGTATCTGAGACTAAGTCACTCTCATCTGTTAAAACTTGTTTATATTCGCTTTGCCCCGATGAACCATCACATCCCCACTTGGTAAACAATTTAAGAGATTTTCTTCTTGGGTTGTAAACATTTTCAATCTTTAAGATGCGAGCACAAGTGTGATCCAGCAAATCTTGTAGATTTACTTTAGCACTTATATCGGTTATTTGAATGCTGGATAGTGGAGGATAACACAGTTTTTTGGCGTTCGTCAGTATATTATATGATGGCAATATGTCGAAGTTTTTGTTAATCAAACTTGCTCGAAGAAATCCGTATTGTGATTTCGAAAGATCTAAATCTGCAAACATACTTAAAGCTTCATCCACCGTAAAATCTGTTCCATTGCGACTTTCATGCAATAATTTTTCCTTCATGATCCTTTTTTCATTTCTTTCACAATTCCGCATCATTGAAACAACAGTAGCTTCTTCGATTTCTCCTTCAGCCCGCAATCCTTGAACGTATGCATTATGTATATACTCGAGTCCATATTCTTGTACCAATTCCATATTCTTTCTTTTTTTCGATTTCTCTGATAGATCTTCATAAGACTTTGGTGGACGTCCACGTTTTTCAGATGTTGTAGGTGTAATATCCATCGGTGCTTCTTCGAATTGTACCTTAAATTCACCGTCTAACCACGATATATTATTACTAAAGAAACGTTCTTTAGTTCGGTTAGATTTGGTCCACCGATCGTTAAACGCTGTTATAAGCGTTTTTTGAATACGTTTCACAATTAATTCACTTTTTTCAGACGACAAATGGTGGTGTTGTTCTAAGTATTTTTGAATATCTTCTGATTTTGTTCCATGGCCAATAAAAAATTCGCATAATACTCGTCGAGGCACAACAAATTCACTCATTTTGTTTTTATTTTTAACTACTTTTTTTTTACCGAGGTTGGTGAAGACTATATTATGTTAAAGCACACTAAAGTACTGGTAAATGACAACGTAAATCAATAACTTTTATACTGAAATTTCGTGTGAAAAAATATTACTATCTAGTGTCATTATCAAGTTCCTAACCACTATCTATGAAGGTGGTTAGTAGTAGGTAGGTACTGATAATGTACACTAACAACTATAACTAGATACCACTTGCTCCCTTTTCCTTCACCGCGATAGAGAAATACATAAACTATATGAGAAACATGTAATTCACACAGTGATAACAAAACATTAACCACATCTGACCGCACGATAAAAAAAATATACTACATACTAATACATTACCCAAAACTCCCACTTTACCTAAAGATTGAGTAAATAGATAATATTGTTTAAGAAAAAAAGGTCAAAAGTGATCTAAATATCCAAAAATCTCATTAATCAGAACTAAAATAATTTTTGGAATATTTTGTATTTTCTCCCCATTAGCCATTTTTAGTTTCATTTCAAGGGGGGCAGATTCGGGCACTCAATTTTTTTGCCCTACCTTTAACATTAGCTGCTCTATACGATGCTATCAAAATTACGACATGGGCAGACACCGCTAACTGTCAAAAGTCTATGCAAAGTTTCTAATAAGGATAGAATATTAGGTCCTGAAATAAAAATTCTTTACCTCCCCAGGTTTCACATAATGGTTCACTTAAATTATTTTTAAATAGAGTACTTCATCACCATTCTAACCATATATCACACTTACAAATTTGCTGGTAAAGTAATGCAAATATGACCATGTAAACTGGTGGAATTGTGTTCTACATAATTGACATAATTTTGAGCGTCAACTTGCAAGCCTTATTCTAATACAAAAAATGAGAAATAGTGTATTTCAACTGCTATATAATATGCATTGAACATTCAGTTAGACATATGCATTAACAAAATATTCAATATAGAACATTACGAAAAGCTATTTTTGAGACGGTACGCACGGTTCTGTCCCACTGTGCGCCGCCGCACTGAAGACAGCGAGCGCTAGTGAATGCCAACAGCGCTACACGGCGCCGTAAGTGGGCTACGCCGTACGTCCAGCGCGTTTTCGTTAAGTGGGCCAAAGTTTGTTCTAGGATGTTGGCAGTACTTTTTTCACAATGCCATTGAGAATAATATTATGAGCGTTCCTAATTTGTAGCAACTTGTACATATAATTTTGTAATCTTAAAAGTGTTAATTTTCAATAGAGATCCATCCGACCCCTTATTTGTTATCTAATTAATAATTCCTTCTAAAATTTCATCTGAACTAGTCTGGCACGCCACAAGATGTCTATTGCAACGATCACAACGTTCATGTTCTTAGATGAACCAAATCAATAGTTCCAAAAACAACGGTAAAATCTCGAAAATATTCAAATTATTTATATGTTATTTGATAAGGCACATGAAGACATACAACCGTGTATGAACAGTGTAGACGTACTAATAAGTATATATTCTGGTACGATGTTCGTTTTATTTTAAAAAAAAAATTGGCTAAGGAAAGTGCACGCTGCAATCCCAAAGCCGCTGCGCGCACCCGACTGGCCAAGCTATCCCTCTCTTACAGAGCACTACCATAAAATGTACTGCATTTCCCACTTTATTCTACTCTCTCAATGTAAGTACGAGTGTCGGTAGTAAATTTCATAGTTACGAGAATAAATACGAGTACAATCTATATTTATTTATTGATTTAAACATAAGAGAAGATAGACTACAGTTTAAAAAACCAATGCGCACATTCTTTCTCTAAACGATTTCTCTAAGACTTCCACAGCATTCGTGCTCAGACCCCGCTCATTTAACAAGAAAAAATCTATGTCATTAAGTCTCGCTAATATTTTACTACACTGGTGACACTGGTGGCTTACGTCGGAGGTTGGTACGAGATGGAATCTCCTCCAGTAAGCGATGAGTGCGCGCGCTGACATACCAATACGGTGCAAAAAGCCACACATCACTCAACAACGACATCAATGAAAACTTCCCTCGTAAATGTTTAATTAAAAACGTTATAACAGAAAAGTTATGCCGAAGTTCTACTGTATTACATCCAAGCATTCCTATGACAAACAATAATGTACATAAATACGGATAATAGCCGTACATTTTCTTGTACATGCACATGAGAAGCAATACCGCTGGATAGGGTTTTTAAAGCTCTACAACATATATGGGCAACGTCCGGCCCGCGGGCCGGATACGGCCCGTTACAGCTTTTTATCCGGCCCGCCGAACATTCGAACCATTTGAGTCAAAATTCACTGAGAATTAGAAGTGCAAAATAATAGGCAAGTACGCAACCAAAGCACTTGAATGAATTTCTAGGAATTTCATCGTAGCGATAAAGACGTAAGTATAGATGCCAGGCGCGCAGGATGAAAAAGAAACTGAGGGAGGCTGTGCGCGTGCGGTTGTGCCGGCCGGCCGGACATGAATGAACGTTAGGTCATTATTGTTTTTCAAGTGATTGCACTGCTCGTCACGTTGCATTGCGATAGTTTTTAGCTTTGTGACTTTGGCTTACTAAATAAACGCATAAAATAAGATAAACGTTTTTTTTTTGTATACACAACTATTATTACCTACGGCCCGCGATATCATGAACGTCTGACAGTTTAGCTCGCGATTTCCCAAAGGTTGCCCATGCCTGCTCTACAACTTTTTCTAAATAATAATATTCTAAAATGGATAGAAAATAGCAAAATCTCACCTAAGACTGCACACTCCTCGGTCTATTTTTAGATTCATCTATTTACAGAGCACGAAAAGTAAGCCCCATCTTTTGAGGTCATAAATACCTCACAACAGTAGCCTTCCATCACGAAAGTAATCTGATTCTATGTGAACATCAGCTCCACACTAATACTGTAATTTCGAAAAGATTCTCTTTATGGTACACTAAACTTTTTACTGCTAGGTATTGGTGCGATGTACTGTTATGTGGTATGAAATCGGGAGTTTATCGTGTAAGGTGCAGTGACTTCTTGTATAAATCCCTTTCTTGGCGTGCGGATGGGTATAGAAAATATTTTATTTAATATAATTTGTATATAAATATTAATACTTGTTTTATATGCATTTATGTATGTATTGTATGTTATGTATGTTTGTATATATATATATATTTATTTATTTATGTAATCTACAGCCTTTTATGTAACTTTTATGATGTTTAACAATTATGTTGCCAATGCTAATGGCCAATACAGATTACACTGACATTAAGTACAGTATTTAATAGATTGTGCGCAAGTAAAGGATGATTGTTTATTATTAATAATGTTTGCGTTGGTGTGTCCGTTTGTGTGTGTTGTGTGTGTGTGTGTGTACCCAGTGTGAGGGTGTGTAGTGTGAGGGTGTGTAGTGTGTGTGTGTATTTGTTTAAGATGAACTTTAAAATATTTGTGAGGAAATGGGTTTCAGGAGGTTTCAGGAGGTGTTTGTATGATGGTTGTATGATGGTTTGTATGATGGTTTGGATGTTTGTATGATGGAGGTGTTTAGGTTGTAGGAGGTGTTGAGTTTATATTTGGGATGTTTATTTGTGTAGTTTTAAAATTTATATAAATATTAATCACTATTTGGAATTAGACTATTTCACCACATCAATTCTTTTGAATGTAAAAAAACAACCACTAAAATCTATTCGTGAGCTATATGACGAGTTATTCGCTGTTCGACGACACGAAGAATTGAATGTTAACAGCTAACACACTTAAATTATTACGTTGAGCTGCAGCCCGCCGCGCCAACAATGTGCGCGAGCCTTTATACTCAGCAGTGGGTGGAAACAAGATGATGGTGATAACGCAACATTGTACGTCAATTAACAACCATAAACAGAATCCATGGTTTTAGATTTTTACCATTATTTGAAAGAGCACTATAAATTAAACATTTCCAATTATTTCATAATTTTAGCCCAAATTTGATAAAATTATGGCTAAAAATTCGTTTTAGACTATTTTTTTTTTAAATCGAAGGCTATATTAAACAATAAGTATAAAAATATCACTATACAAAAAATAATAATAAATAGGATTTATTATTGTATTGGTATAAAACACAATAAAACCTTATTCAACATTACACAGTTTCTTTTTGCTGTAAGTACTAAAAAGTTTGTTTTCGTTTTTGGGTTTGTTAACTACTCTGGGTTTTTTTTTATTCCTTTGACGGTGCGGTATCGAAATAAAAAAAAATAAAAATATCCAAGATCATCATCTTGTTTCCATTAAAAGAACAGAAAGAGTTTCCGATCAAATTAAGTATTATTGACATTCTTTGATCGAATGCGAAAAGCTGCAATCTCCAGTATTGAGGAGGTAGTGTATGAATCATAATATTATATAATATTATGTCATCAATCATTATATAACGTTTATAAAGCTTAGAGCTTCAAAGCCTGTCGAAGATCGTGTTCAAGATGTTATCAAAAGTAACTGTTTTGTATTCATGAACATCCCGCCGGATCACCGACTCCATTTTGTAATTAATTTCTTGTACTCTGTACACGTGTAGTTACTTTGTGGTTTAATAACAATACAAATTAGGTTTACTTCTTGTTTGTTATAAAGTTTATTTATAAATTAATTCTAAGTTTGATGTGTAGCAGCTGTATTGTTTAAAATGAGAATTACGAAGTCCAAATTATAATCAGCATCTACATAGATGGTAGTATGATAGCTTTAGACCGATAAATCTACTTAGATAAAAGAGGAATCTCTGTAAAATGTACTTTGAGGAGCGTACATCTCGTTATAAGCAAAACTTACCATTTAACTGATATTTATCTATGCTGTTGGCCGTGTGTGACCTTCCACCACCCATGGCCCTGCCAACCTTACGGTTATAAGGACAAAGCGATGTCAAGTGATTGGAGTCTGGTGTTGCTCGGCTTTAGAGTATCACCACTCCATCTATTTCGGTAGGTGTCATGATCAAACAAAGCGAAACAAAAAAAGCGAACAAGGGATAACAAAAGCGCTATGGAACTATATCACTTTTAAAAGAGTGGATGGCCAACCCGGTCAGCCAGCGAGTGCAGCGTGGCGTTTTAAGGCCATTTACCCCTCATGAACAAAACGTTGTGTATAAGGAGGCCCACGTCCAACAGTGGATGATTAAGGGGCTGGTCACCAGTTACAAGACCGCTATTTATGGCCTGATTGTAAGATGAGATTCTCACACTTCTAAAATCCACGCGATCGAAGTCGCCGATAAATCTAGTTGTCATTATAATTTGAGTGCAATGAGGAAAGTGTTACAAATAGAAATCTTATGTCCAAGAAGCTGCATCATTTTCAAGTCTAATGTTGTTGAACAATTTTTATTACCGAACCGCAGTGAACAGACGATCGAGTAGAGATTACATCACAGAGTTCTTACAAAGTTCCTGAGTCGTAAAATTATTGAATTGTAATTCAAATCACGTAGATGGTATCACGACGCTTCGCGCACACTTATTTTTGAAAAATCTAAAGAATTTGAGAACAGTAAGTCTGTGTGAAAGAATGTAGCATTTATACACAGGAATAAGAAGAAAATACATATTTTACAAACTATTATGCCATGCGTGGCAGTGCTTTATCGAAGGGGTCTGCAGCTCAGCAAATGCTGAACGGTTGAGACAAGCATTCAGTGCTAGTTTTTATCTAGAATCCCGGTGACACATGGAGGGAAGTGGTAGATAGATATTGGGAAAGTTATAGACAAAACAAAATAAATGTTAATAATGAATATTATAAATATACATTTATACATAGTTATTAAACATGTATTGGAATTATTACACAGTATTAAATTTAAAAGATAAAAAAATGTGCGCTCTAATTATGCTGTTAGATATGCTGAAAATATGATCACAATATTATTACAGAACGAACAAACTTACTTAGAAATTATATCAAGTGAACATATCAACAACATAAATACACTGCACTTAGATAGACGTTTATTAATACCAACGTAAAGTTTTAAATTTTTAACTTTAACAAGAAAATGTACTACAATGAAACTTATCTGACCTTTTAGAACTAACAATATGACGTCGTAATGTTGGCAGACAACTCGCCAGATGGACGGACGACATCTTTCGGACAAAGCGATGGATGAGGCTGGCGCGAGACAAAGAGAGATAGGATCGACAGGAGTATGTAGATTAATGTAGCCATCTAAATGCATATGGCTACTGGCTGCACATATACATTTTTTTTTTTATAGATTAGTGGGCGGACGAGCAAGCGGTCCCACGTGATGGTAAGTGTTACCGCCGCCCATGGGCACCTGCAACACCAGGGGGTATGCGGGAGCGCCGCCGACCTTGCAAAATCCTATTCACAGCTCTCTTGAAGAACCCCATATCGTAGCTCAATGGAAAGACCTCTTGAGGCAGTTCGTTCCACAGCCTACGGGTTCGCGGTATAAAATAATTTTTGGACCGAACAGTGCGCGACACCTCCGTATCGAGGAAATGTGGATGGACCGCACTTCTGTGACGGGAGGTGCGGTTGTAGAAACCCGAGGTGGGAATTATTTTAAACAATTCTTCAGAGCATTCCCCATTGTACATGCTACGCGATAGATATAAAAAAATAATAATGCAGTTCGATTTTGAGGGGTGATGGGTGAGTTGACGGTTTTGTTTAATTACGCGTGTGTGGTGACTAGTGGTGTAAGCGAAATAGTATTTTGTGCGAACTATTGTGGCTAGATAGTGTATGGAAGACCTTCCAAAAGCTTCATTAACCGTCTTCTTGTCTAGCGTTACCGGAGGGCCCTCCAGGGAAATCGAGTCTGGGTGGTCTGGTGAGCAAGACGTCACCGGGTCAGAACTCTTTTTATTTCTTAATTTTCACTGGTATCGCGGATAAAACAAACGCGAATGCCGCATAAAAACCGGTAGCGTATGCTAAGAAAATTTAAAGAGTGCTTGCTATAAGTACGAGTATCTTAAGGTAGTTTGCGATAAAATCGAGAAGTTTGCTACGGAAACCGTAACGCATGTTACAAGAATTGTAGAGCATGCTACGAAAACCGTAACGCATGTTACAAGAATTGTAGAGCATGCTACGAAAACCGTAACGCATGTTACAAGAATTGTAGAGCATGCTACGAAAACCGTAACGCATGTTACAAGAATTGTAGAGCATGCTACGAAAACCGAGACGTACGTTACAAGATTCGTGAAGTGTGTATTGAAATTGGATTTTTTTTTATTTTATGGAAAAATGAGTAGAAGGACGATATGTAAGTATACTCTATTGATCTCATAGAATTGTATTCACGTTTCCCTGAAAGGCTTAATGTAATTTAGTGGAATAACGCTATATAATAATTTCTTGAAAAACCTACTAGAAAATAATAATCTCGTAGAATAGTTGTGGCACTGGAATTATAAATCTAGTTGTCATACTAGTCATAAACAGTAATAATAGCTTCAATGTAACAATTTAATATGGGTCGATCTGTAGCGCAATCAGTTCAATTGTCCGCAATAACCACTACTATGATTTTAATAGGCACTCAGAACTCGAAAGTAGTTCCTTGTTAAGGGAATGAATTTCGTCAACACATCCTACGTATATTTTAGCTATGATAATGGCTTTGTAATGATAAAATATTAATTTATTTATTATTTCAGGAATATCTTAGTAGTAATGTTTTATATATATTTATCTAGGGGTATCTATACTCAACGCACATTCGTGTGATCGCGAGTTAAAATCCTCGAGTTTCTACTTAGGTACGATTTTTTTTTAAATTGTCATTTGCTTCGCGGTGAGGGCAGAAAAAAACATCGTGAGGAAACTCTCATGCTACATAAATAGAAAAAATCTGGAGTAATGTGGAACACCAATACGCACTGAGCCCGCAGTGATTTACTAGGGGTGGCCTATGACCTGCAGAAAGACGTTATAGGCTGATACAATATAAAGACCCGTGTTCCGTCTAACAACGCTTCATTGTCCTGCAATTATCTATTTTCATTCGTATTAGTATGCCTTTGGGATTTATCACTGATAATATTTATTTGATAAAATTTATATTTAACAGTGAAGTGTAGGCTTTCTCGCCCGGTGTCCATATTAATTGACTCTTCCGGGCTAGGGAATTGGCGACTGCGTTCACTTTCGGAGAGATGTTATGTCTTCGGCTTCTCGAGCGCAACTGAAGATGTCAACCGCAGTTGTTGGACGTAACGATTGGAAGAAAGAGAAGAGATTCCAGAAGACCTCGGCCAAGTAGCCCGGAAGATTCAATTAATATTCATATTTAATGTCATTACTTAGAAACGAAGTGATTCGCCAAAATGCAAAAGTCACAGACATAGCTCATAGAATCAGCATTCCGAAATGGCAATGGACAAGTCATATTTGCCGCTGGACCGATAATAGATGAGGTTAGACGAGTCCTTGAGTGGAGGTCACGTACCAGAAAGTGCAGCGTGAGACGACCTCCGGCCAAGTAGACCGACCGATGTCGTGAAGACGACCGCCGGTGGTAATTTAATGAGAAGAGCTGAAGACCGTGTGTGGTGGTGAGCTTCGAGAAAGGCGTATCCAGCATTGTAGAAACATAGGCTGATGGTAAGGCATGGTTAATTAAATATATTAAATTACTACATAATTTGGGCGTATTTATTCTCGACTCACATTCGTGAGGTGGCTTCCCATAGTAACGACATGTTATGTAGTACATACTCTGTATGGAACAAAATTTGAAGCTAACGCGGGTATGCAGAGCTAACTGTCGCCGATTAGCTGGCCGATCGCCGGCGGCCATTTGCAATTTTAGCGTAATGGTAAATGGCTTTACGTGACTCACAGACTTATGGGATTTTGTTATATGAAAGCATGATTGGTCACTTTTATGTGAAGGACAATACCATCTAGTTAGACAGTTATAAGGAACGATGATAGCTCAGTTCGCGATACCATACCATGTCATCACACTATTTCTCTCCACTGCTATATATAGGCCTCTCTCAAAGCTCGTTTTCGTGGCTCGTCTCATCCAACCGCCACCGGTAAACGTCATCTTTCATTTTTTTTCACAATAAACACAATGACTTGTTAAATAAATGATTTTATTGGTGAAAGTTATTGGTCACGTATTACAACTTAAGCCTCTTACTATCTTGTGTGATAGCCAATAATCTTCCTATCAATGTGAAATGAAATAAGCACTGTAAAGATTCACAGATCAAATAGACTACAAAAAAAATTAAGGGGTCGGGAGTTCAATGTTTGATAATAATTAGAAACTTTTATAGATATCGAAAAGTTGATGGCCAGTAAGCGTCTGATAACTGGGCGCGTTCAGCGCACATTAAGACGCGCCGCGTAGCAGCGCATAACATAGGCTCATAAATACCGCTGGCGAGCAATCCACTGCATTGCGCTGCGGCGCGATGCGGCCCGCCTGAAGTGTGTGATGGTTTATACAAAATGTACGAAAACGATTCAGATGCATTACATATCTTCTCATGTACAATTCAATAAAAGTCTTGTGCCGAAAACTTTGTAAACGTATCAGCCGCCGGTGACGCGTGTGATAAACTCAACCACAACAAAGTTTCGGTAAGTCGTCCAGCCGGGGGTGGGCCTCGTGTAATTTAAATGTAAATCGTCCAAGCCTACTGTGGAAACCATTTCGCACTGCGACCTTAAAATTATGTAGCTTTTCTTGGGGTACTATTCGCGTAATAACTCCTTGTTTGGTAACATTCCAGTGGTTATTCTTTATTGCACAAAAAATATAGTTAAAACTTAACTATCATAACATATATAAACACATACATACACATGCATACATAAATACATTAACTATAATATACGATTAATAGTACCCACCTTAAGTGCTATGTGTCTGAGCAAATTCTTCACTTTGAGTAAATGTGCCCTGAGTCTTTCGTAGAAAGTCGGCACTGGATTACAAAATTAATAAATCTGGTCCCGATTGCTTTAAGTCTGATACTGAGTTGTCAAAACAGTAAAGTTCATAAAACAAAACAAACAAACCAGTTGGTGTATGCAGTAAATATGCAAATTTACTTGTTTTAGTAAGTTTCGTTTGTTTCGATATATTTGCTCACTTATGAGTTACACGGAGGCGGTTTTTTTGTTTTTTAAATAATTAACTTATTATCCAGTTTAATTATAAAGTTGCCATAGGTAGAATTATAGGTTGATGTGAACGAAGTCGGGGGCAATGCTAGTATTACATAAATAGGGAGCCACCAGAGGTCATTCAGTACACCCAGAGGTCATCCAGTCTATAAATATGTCTGCTAAATAAGCAAAACTAGAAAACATTAGACATTAAAACTTGTGCCCACATTATAACTTGTGGACTAAATGTAGGGCATTTTCAACCGTGTCACGTCCGCCAAGGGCTCGTGTAGGGCGAATACTTATCGATGAAAATTAAATTGTAGCTTTTTATAGGACTGTAAAGATTAATTTATAAGTATTGATTGATAGGGGTCACATTGAAAACGGCAATTTGTTAGAATGTTTAGGTTTAAATTCAGATCAAGTCGGGACTGAATAGTTAAGGAGTTTAGGTACTTATATGTATTTTAAACGGTTTTTTTTTATAGAAAGTAGGTGGCAAACGAACATACAGTCCACCTGGTGGTAAATGGATACTGTCGTCCATAAACATCCGCGATACATGCCAACATCAGGCCAGAATGACAAACGTTGGCACGCCCCCGGATGCGCTGTGTACCTTTGAAGATTAAGGAAAGGGTTGATGAAATGGGGTGGGATAGGATAGGATGGGAATGGACTCTGGCACATCTCATTTACCACCGAAACACATACGTACATTGGGAAATTTGATAAAGTAGAAAATGCAGTACATTTCAAGGTAGTTTTCTGTGAGAGAGGGGTAAAGAGACGAGTGGAGTGTACCCAGCGGCGGTTGGATTGCAGCGTGCACCACTCTCCAATTAAACGTTTATCTAATTTATTTATTTATGTTTAAGGAAAATTTACAGATATTTGAATTTTACATATAAGTGGAGCAATAATAAGTATATGTCTTAATAAGAAAACTGAACAGTGCAATTTAAATGCTATCAGAGAAAAAAAAAAAACTAGGGCTCGACTTACTAGTGCTGTGCTAGTGCAGACCAAATCGACACCAACAGACAACTTATTAAAAGAGTTCGCGTAAAATATGAATATTTGATTTTAGCTATGGATACGTAAAGTAACAGGGGCTTTTTAAGACGAATTTTGTGTGTCCGCAACTGTATTTTAGAGAGAAACTCGGAGCAATCAGTCGATCCATTGGCTTCGCACATGAGGTAACATACATCTGCAATATTTCGTCTTGCAGTCAAAGGTAAGAAGTGATAGCGTCTGCAACAATGATGTTAGTCCCGAGACACTTGTCTGGTCTTGAAATCGAGAAATCGAGGAAATCATTTTCTGGATAACCTTCAATACGAGTTTAATAAACTTCATATTGAGTTTTCAAATTTGAGTAGCATATTCCAGACGACTGCGGGCGTATGCACAGAGCAGGACCTAAGAGATGATTATTATTATTAAATTTCTCCGACGTTCGGATAACGAAATCTAGCGCTTGAGACGATTTTTTTTACGATATCTATACTCTATACTAATGTATAAAGAGGTAAAATTGTATGTTTGTGGGTATGTTGGGGGTAATCTCTGGAACTACTGAACCGATTTCAAATTTTTTTTTACATATATTAAGTTACATTATCCATATCTAATATAAGCTATATTTTATTATGAAATTTTGAAAAAAAAAAATATGACTTGTAAACCGAAGCGAAGCGAAGGTCGCTAGTTATTTACATGTTCATTAAACATTAGTTTAAAATCATAAATAAGCACCAAGTCTCTAACCGTAGCTACCCTAGTTTATACCCACCCTTTCGAGGCATCATTTACATGTAGGTATTCATAAAGACAATGTGCGTTGACATCTGTACTAGAATAATCCGTTTTACAGCTGCCAGTTCCCTAGATCTATTCTTAGTACTAAATTACAGCTATTTGATAAAACAGTTTAATCAGGTGGTAATTATTGTGTATAATATGTACGTGGTGTGTGTTATGTCTGTATGTGTGGCAGTGTGGTTTCAGATATCCGATTTTAGAAAATTTAACATAGAATCAGTAATGTTTGTAATTTAGTGTGAGTTGATGTATGGATGTGTGTGTGAATAAGAGTTGCAGATGTTAAAAATGTTAAGTGCAGGCTGTCAAGAATAATTTAGCGCATTGCTGTATCAGTAAGGATTCGGTGTCATTATAATCATGGTTCAATAGCCAGTTCTTGATTATGTCTTTAGTATGATATCTAGTCAGGTGATGAATCCGCAACTGTCCATTAATTTTACTGTATAAGAAGGGTGCAAGGAAACATCGTTGTCAGCGGATAAATGAAGTTGTATATATAAACGTAGTAATACTATAATAAGAATCAATTATGTTCGTTTCGCGTGCAAAAAGACATAGAAACGTTACAATGAAGCTTGTTATTAGAGCAGTAAGTTTCAAATATAATAATCTCTTCTTGTATATCATCCACATCATAAGTATTGTGAATTCTTTTTGAAATTTTCATGACATCCGCGAAAAGCAATATTTTAGAATAAAATTTTCCGTAATAAATATAATTTATTATATAATATGATTTTCAATATAATATAATTTATTCCTTAATCCATATCACTTTGAATTTTGTGCTGCAAAAATTTTATCATTTGACGTTATAATAATTTGTATTTTAACCTCAAATTCTAATTGAATTGAATATTGAAATATTTTTTGACAGATTAGAAACTTTACTATATAATAAACGTTTATTAATATAATAACGATTTATTAATAAACGAAACACTAAAATAATTATATGTGGCGATTGCAATATTGACTTAATGAAGAAAGATAATAAATAAACTAAAAAGTTGCTATAAATACTAATGAGTTACAATTTCGTTAATCATATAAATCACATTGTAACATAATTATAAAATATAGGTATTTACATTTAATTAAATCGAAAATTATAATGCTAAAGAGAAGTAGGTATAAAATGAAGACAACAAAAAAGCATCTTCATTTCCATCGCCAAAATACAATGTAATACCATAGGCGACGTGAAAGGTTTTCGATTGAAAACGAACGGATAGCGGATACGTGTCGGATACGTCACGGATATTAGTAGGAAATTGTGCCGGCGTGCCGTACGAGAAGGTTATTAACGGGGATTGTATGTCGTGTGACTCAGCGCCCTATACTTCGGAAAAGCGATCTTATTATACTGAATAACCATACCATAGCACAGGTATCTTGTCGCCGAGATAGAATAATTTCAATCTCGCCGATGAAAGAAAACGTAGTAACTATCGATTTATAATGCTAATAAAACACTAGTATGTCTAGTTTATACAGCGAACCCGTAGGCTGTGGAACGAACTGCCTCAAGAGGTCTTTCCATTAAGCTACGATATGGGGTTCTTCAAGAGAGCTGTGAATAGGATTTTGCAAGGTCGGCGGCGCACCCGCATGCCCCCTGGTGTTGCAGGTGTCCATGGGCGGCGGTAACACTTACCATCACGTGGGGCCGCTTGCACGTCCGCCCTCTAGTCTATAAAAAAAAATGTTAGTAATATATAAATAACATATCATATATTGGATATAAAACAAACTTCTTTGTCTTATATAGGTATATTATATTTTCACAAGAGTATCTAACTATTAAAACTATTCACCAGTACAACAAATTACATCAGTGAAATTAAAATAATTATGACAAAATTATGAGGTTTTCGCATCACTAGGTGAGTTAAACATTAAACAATACTGGCAACTAATAATAATACAACATTTCCCAATACCGGCAAATGTGTCTAGTTTTTGTATGTGATTTGATAACCATCTAACAATTACTACTCACATTGCAAAGAAATTATTTGATTTGAATTTTAAAATACGTCTTTATCAGTAATAATTGGCTATAGAGGATGTGTCAGATGACGTATTCCCAAGCGCTGAAGCGTGAATCGTGTGTTGCCAAGCAATTAGGCCTGCTACTCAGAGACCACATTTCAGCATGTTTATTGCAAAATGAAGTATTTTAATGTATCGTTTTCCGTTAAAAATTAAACTACTCCTTAGTCTATAGACACGTGTTATCGGTCTAATATCTTTCAAAGTTCGCCAGTCCCTGCGAAGATCCCGCTACATCATTCATTATACAATGGGTGCGGTCTCCAAGGCCCCAACTTCCAATACCTATCTATTAGCCGGAACGTGAGCGGGTCAAAGTAGCCAAAATGTTTTCATAATTTATGAGAAACTTCCAAAAGCGCAATAAATTCGCTTGGAATAATAGTGTCTAGCAATATTTATGATATGTCCGCTCTTTGAGAGTTTTTCTTGGGACATTGTTAGGTAAAATGACGTTTTATTGGCCGTTCGGAGATAAGTTTGTCAGTTTTCCGCTTGAGATTATTTTTTGGATAATGCCGTGTAAATGTGAAAGTGTAATATACAGTCATTTGCCAGTGACTTGGTCCTCTTGAGACCCAATTTTCAGATAAATTTATGCCTAAAATCTGTTCCAATCCAATTTGCCGAAAACAAAACCATATCAATGAAATATCATGAAATGAATAAAATCCAGGACAAACTTGCATTCTCGATAATTATTTAAATCTAGGACAAATTTGCATTCTCGATAATTATTTAAATCTAGGATAAACTTGCAATCTCGATAATTATTTAAATCTAGGACAAACTTGCAGTCTTGATAAATCAAATTATGGATATATAAACAATTATCACCTCACTATTTACTTTAATTTAAGACTTTCACGGTACCTCATATTTATATATATTTTGTTCAATTGCATTAAAATGGTGAATAGATAAATAGGTATCTATCTATTCACCATTTTAATGCAATTGTGCCGAGGTAGATAGGTGTGTGCCTAGGTGCCAATTGTGCCGAGGTGCCTAGGTGCCTGTGTGCCAATTGTGCCTAGCTAGGTATCTAGAAACAGCTACCTATCTAGGCACACCTATCTACCTATCTAGGCACATCTATATACCTAACTAGGCACTACTTCTAGATAACTTCATTATATTTACTTATGATATCACACAACATAGGATCATCCAAATAGATCACTGTGATGATCTCTGTCCTTTATTATGAAATTACTCAATTAATATTTATTTACTACACGGGTCTTAATGCTCATTTTTATAGGTGGCAGACGGTCGAGAGGCTCACGAGATGGTATGTGGTCACCGCCGCCTATGGACACGACCAAATCCATTTTTAGGTAACAATAATATGCATTTTTTATGTAAACATATGTCGTAAGACATATATTAGATATAATATATATTTGTAAAAAACGCGAAAATTTTAAAAGTTATGGCTACTGAACCAATTTTTGTAAAAAAGTACCCAACAATCTTCGGGCGGCAGTCAAAACCGTTGCTAAATGTAGGTACTCAAAAACAGGGAGTGTTTATGTTCAGGTAGATATTGCTACTTATTGTTTAAAATTTTGGTAAAATAAATCATGTTTAGAAAAGTGTCCACCAACATGTTATACTTATTTCTTATTGACTTATATTTTTTGGAATTTTTTCATAAGTTTAAATTTGCCTTCCTTAGAAAGTTACCTAACATTTTATATTATACTAGCAAAACCCGGCAGACGTTGTCCTGCCTATGTAGATTTATTTACCTCTGTATATACAACTAGCAACCCGCCCTCGCTTCGCTTCGGTTTATAAGCCTATATTAGACACGGACAGTGTAGCTTCCTATTTGTGAAAGAATTTTTGAAATTGGTTCAGTAGTTCCAGAGATTACCCCCAACATACCTACAAACAAACACACAATTTTACCTCTTTATTATATTAGTATAGATCACAAATTATTCTGTTTTGCCGTCGATATGATTTTTGCGATCGATTGAACGGTATAGAAGTTGATACGCTGCAGCGCCATCCAGTAGCAAGTTACAACAAAGTCGATAGTTCGAAAATATTCCCTGTGCTCAAATACCTATGTATGCCAATTTTCATGGCGATCGGTTGAACGGTATAGAAGTTGATTTGCTGCAACGCCATCTAGTGGCGTGTTACAACAAAGTCGATAGTTCGAAAATATTCCCTGTGCTCAAATACCTATGTATACCAATTTTCATGGCGATCGGTTGATCGGTTGCTGCAATGCCATCTAGTGGCGAGTTACAACAAAGTGGATAGCATAAAAACCTTCTCCATGAAAAAATACATATATGTGCCAACTTTCATCGTGATCGTTCAAACGGCCGTCGAAGTCTATTAATCTCAGATTACCAACATCCATTTTTATATTATATACATAGATGAATACCTACCTATTTTAAAGTAATATTTCATGTCAACAATAACAATTAACAAAGGAAGCTGTCAACACTAACAAATAACAAAAGAAGCTATGTCTGCATAATATAGAACTAAATTACACGTCAAAAGCTAGTAAACTGTAGGTATACCTGTGAAGTTGGGTTTTTAATAAGAACAGCTCCGTTGTCTTTGTACAGTTTTAATAAAGCCTTACACAGACAAGTTTTCGAGGAACATTAAAATCATAGCGAAGTAAAGTAGGTATGTCGCTTAATAATCCAAATATGTCATTTCATAACAAGACAGCGTTTTTGTATTAACAGTGTTATTTATATTTGATTAATTACCAAATTCTATGAAGGAACGAAATTCTAGACAATTCAAATAATTCATAGTCACTAAATGTTATTATAAAGTTAATGAATATTTATTAAATGATGTAAATTTAGATTATATAGAATATAAGATAAGATGTATATTTTTTTAGACATTGTTTATTTGAATTCAGCATAGTATATTGTGTCAGCACTGGCAAGTTACAGTGACACTATATCAATTTATATACTAAGCTGTTGCCCGCGACTTCGTCCGCGTGGACTTTAGTTTTTAAACACCGTCTTTAAATTGATATAACTTTTTTATTTATGAACTGATTGAAATAAAACAAACTTTAAGTGAAGCTTACCACAATACATTAGTGAAAACCGCACCAAAATCGGTTAAGCCGTTTCTAAGATTAGCGTGCACAAACGCACGGACAAACAGACAAAAATTCTAACAATCATTGTTTTGGGTTCTATTGCATTGTTAAGGGCCCCCAATAATAGTTTTTCTCATATATCTTCCATGTATAGTTACATTTTTAAGACATTCTGACAGCGATCAGTTACATTTTTAAGATTTACCACACTTTTTGGCGGGAACTCAAGAAGTGAAGTTGAGTTTTTGTTTGACTACTATAACAAAATATGTATTGCGCATTTTGTGATTTAATAGTGATAGTTTATTAAACTTCAAAGTGTTTTTTTGCATGATGTTCGTGATACTCAAATAAAAGCATAGTACTGCGTTTTTCATGTACTTCCGATCATCTTCTGCCCTCAGTAGACCTACTATTGATTTACTGAGCGACTCCTAACTTACTTTGACGGAACTGGACATTGACAGGATACGTTTTAGGTTTTAAAATTGTTTGTTGCTAAGAAAATTTGATACTGGCAGAATGTGCTAATAGCACCATTGCCATACATAAAAAGGAAAAAAACGTACAATTCACTAGAACCTGTAACTGCCAATTTTGGATATATTAAGTATTTGAATTTAAATATTATTTTGATTTTAAAATTACTATTTGAACGTCTCTATTTTGGATATATTAAATGGGAATTTTATTTTAAATGGCATGTACGGTGATGTACGATTTTTTATAGAACAAATTCTACAGATGAGCAAATAGCCCCCCACCTGATGGTAAGTGGATACTTACCACCAGAGCCCTATACATGCCAAAATCAGTCCAGATTGACTAACGTTGGTACGCCCCCAAATGTACTGCCTACCTTTGCTGACTTAGGAATTGTATTTGGAGAAAAGGTTGATAAAATGGGGAGGGCACAGGATGTGATGGGAATTGGGGTTTAGCTCTGGAATATGTCACTCGCTACGGAAACACGTATGTACACTGGAGGAATAAGAAAAAGTAGGAAATGCAGTACATTTTGGGATAGTCCTCTGTGAGAAAGGACTAACTTGTCGAGTCTAGTGAACCCAGAGATTGTGGTGTTGTAGCGTGCACACTCCCCTTCCAAAAAATCAAAGAGTTATCGGAAAAATGCCACATGGTGTCGCCCAGCTACAGAATATCATCACCCTATTTCTTTACGAAAAAAAACCTATCAGGAGACGTTTTCAAATACATCCTTGGTGTGTACGAAGATCGTGTATGTTACCTACCTGCTATTTAAACGCTTGAAACGGACTTTTGGCGGCACGGCATACGAAAATGTATCTCCGTAAGCAAGCTTAGAAAATACAGATGTTTGGCAACTACCAACAGTCTACCGTTTTGTGCTCCGAATCCTGTTTTTACTAAAATATTTGAAAGGGAGAACTCGATTGGAGATTAAAGTTATTTACATGATACAATGTCAACGTGGAGGCAGCTGTTTTTTAGTCTGTTAAGTCGACTTAGCTTTAACGTGTTGCTAAATAATTTACAATGTCGGGGACAAGATATCAGATTTAAAAAGTTACATCCGAGGATTTGAAGGCTTTCACCTCTAGGCTGATACTAACCATTACCAGCCGTTTTATCGTCCACTGCTGCACATAGGTCTCCTTGTGCACATAGTTTTGTGTACGATGGATTAAAACACCACGCTGGTCAAATGGAATGGCGAGTCCATTAGAGGTGGTTTAGTTCCTCAGGGCTTGTAATCGCTTATTATGACACCCACGGGAAGAGATGGACCATACCATACCATCAGCCTATGTCTCTACAATGCTGGACATATGCCTCTCCCATAGACCGCCACCACACACGGTCTTCAGCTTTTTCAAGCAGCTACTACCGGCGACTTTCTTCAAGTCGTCAGTCGACGTGACCGGAAGGTGTACCACGCCACGTTTCCCGGTAAGTGGCCTCCAGTCGAGGACTCGTCTCCGACATCGGTTATCGGGTTCTGCTGCATATATGGCTTTCTCAGTGCCACTACAGCCTGATTATCCTTAGAGTTGTGTCAGCAACATACTACACGGCCATACTAATTACTAATAGGCTGGTACTAATCAAACAAGGAAACAAGCGGTTAAACAATGATTAAATATATCGGATCCTTGTATGATGTATTATCGAGATAATTCCCAAGTGGTTTGTTCCTATTAGTTAGTATCAATAACTTCCACTATGAGACACGGATTTAATTAAACGCCCGGTCTGGAGATGCCGTCAGATTGTCTAAATGAGACTGTTCTGTAACTACTTTGTGTATTGTATGCTAATGTTGGAAACAAAATGAACATTTTGGATGTAAATTAAATTAAGGGGAAAGTGGATACACTCATAACTACTTATTATTAATGTACACTATTATTAACTATCACTATTTTTTTGTAGAATAATTGGCAGACCACATCTTTCCATGGACACTTGCAACACCAGAGGGGTTGCGAGGGGGTGCCGCTGACCTTGCTTGAATCATACTATATTGCAAACAAGTGATTTTATATCATGAATAAGTGATATTAAAGTTATATTACTTAGTATGGCCATAACTACCGTTACAATGAACAAAAAAAAAATACTACACTGCTTGATATCTCTGTTTGAAACATAAGAAGGTCTTAAGATTACTTAATCTGGCAATTCACGCGCGTCTGCTCCATTATTCAGGGTGGGGAAATCTCGCGTTTTCAATGCGAGATTACCGAGGCGGACATTCTAAAATATTGTGATTTTATGCCGAGCGACTCCACTCTTATCGCCCCAAGAAACGCTTGTATAATGCACTGAGGCTGAGGGCTTCAACTCATTTTGTGGTTCTTTCCTTGATCGCAAATTTGGTGAGATTACAGTATATTAAAGCTATTATCGCAGAATTACATCTGTTTCAACGTAGTACAATTACAGGCGATTTGAAGCCTGATACTACGAGATGCAAACTTTGCTTAGAAAATCATCCCCCGCCTTTTTGCCCCCTTCTAAGTGAAATATCAAAAAACGCCAAAACACTTGTGTAATTATTTTAAACGATAAATTTATGTAACAAATTTCAGGTCTCTAACTAAAGTCTTTATACGGAAAATCATTCCTCCGTAATTCGCAGTTAAAAAAAAAACGACAAAACACTGAAATTATTGGCATCGTTACTGAGACATATATCTGAATTATTATTTATGTATTCGTGCCGAATTTTAGTCGGTTAAAAATGTGCCTTCCATTAGCTTGACCAACTCCGTTGTTTCGATATATCAATTTTGTAACTGAGGAGGTTAGATTTGGGGTCTAATGAAAACCATAGACGAGATATAAAAACCGCACTGGGGTAGTTTTATTGGACATCCCTCCAAAAATCAAAAATTAATTTGGATCGAAAGAGATAATGTTACAGACAAATGAAAGTTAAGACTGAGAAAACAGTTTAAATTGAGAAAAGAGAATAATAAGTTATCAATAAAAATCGATGGAAGAATAATTCTGACACTTGGATTCAATGCTAGGCTAATATTATTATTGAGTTAAAGCATCAAGATTCCATTTAATTTAACAGACTCTAGTTATATTTATATGGGGTTATTGAAGAAATACCACTGATCTATGGATTTTAGTTACTGACTGACTTCAAAACTAAGGATGTAGGACTTCTTATTAATCGATATTGGCAACTTATTTCGTCGTGGATGGAACATTAATAAATAATGTACATTGCTTCCTGTCCACAAAGGAAGAATAACATGATGTGTAAATTCGTAAAATCCAGTGTTCAAATTATTTTGGAAAATATAGACACATATTCCTTCACAAATATAGTATGGACTTCACCATCTCACGCGTGGTGTTTTAAGGCCCGTTCATCACTCATGCGCAAGAGAATGTGCTTGAGGAGGCACATGTCCAGCGGTAGACACTGAAATGGCTGGTTAAATTGCATCTATGCAAAAACCTTACATATGCGGAAGTGGAACAAACAGTGGGAATTTATAAAGACTGCAGGGATATATCATGTTTTATATTTAATGCTAAATACCATCGAAAATGGAAGAAAGATTTTTCTATTTATTTTTGTAACATTGTTGCATATTTACTATGTTAATACATCTCCCACCCAAAGGTTGTCTGGAAGAGTTCGCTTTTGCGACAAGGCCTACCTTTTGCATAACTATTTATTTAAACTTTGCATCACTTTTACTGTATTCTTTAGTGTGCAATATAGTTAATTTTTAAGGAAATAAGGCGGCAGTCGAACAAACAGTCTAACTGATGGTAAGTGGATAATGTCGCTCATGGGCATTCGCAGTACATGCCAACTTCAGTCGATAATGACATTGGCATGCTCATTAACAGAGATATAAGAATGGATTTGGAGAAAGGGTTGGAAAAATGGGGATGAATAGAATAGGTTGGGGTGGGAATGAGGTCCGGCATATCTCACTCACTACCGAAAACCGTACTTAATTATAAATAACGTAACGGCAATACAAATAATGCACGTAATAGTGTACGAACTTACTTACTATAGCTATTTTAAAAAGCTCTGAAAACTAGATCGTGTTATCGCAGTTGCCATCTGTTTATGGATTCCGGTGTTGCCAGCACCTTGCTAGTAAAGTAAAAGGAGAGCAAAGTAAGCGGGATCCACGGCCAGAGGCTTGTGCCAACACTATCTTCGGGACAAAATCGTCGATTTTTCTGGAAAGATGTTAAAAATACGGTTTATTGAATGTGACCGGTTGTTGGAGTGCCAAGAAAATACAGGTCTTTGTCTTAATTTTATACAGGTCAGGTAAAAATGAGTTAACAAACAGTCACGGAAAACCGTGACTAAAAACCTTCGTATTACATCTCAACTCGCGTTTAAAATGATTGACGTTAACACAAGTATTCTAAGTTATCTTTTTGATATAGCCAGAGAAATACGATTTCTTTTCTGAGGTGATTTCACTAATACCTAGCTCATGTTTAGACACAATATAATCAAGATTGCTACTATTTACTAATGTATTAATATAATAATAGCAATAAGGAATCAGAAATGACGAAGTTCGTCAGTGGTCGCTGGATGAGAAGAGCCAAGTGTCTGGTGGCGCTACTTGGGAGAGTCCGATATTCAACGGTGGAGAGACATACTCGTATCCTAATAGAATTATATGGTATGCTCTGTTAACCTACATTACCCTATATGTCATTATATAGTACAAGGTCTAACTCATATTTATTTAGAATGATTTGTATATTTTGGCGACAACTACTCTAAATTTAAAGCTAAGTAAAAGTCAATTTTGAAAACTACACTAAATTTATACTTCTAACTTTTTAAATTCTTTTTTCAACCTTTTATTACAAAATGGCATTAATATAGTGAAAATATATAATATATAAATATATAGTGAAATATAAATAAATATATAAACCTGTGCACGCCTGTAAGTGATGTGCCACGCTATCACATTGCACATTTTTTTTTTTATAGACTAGTGGGCGGACGAGCAAGCGGTCCCACGTGATGGTAAGTGTTACCGCCGCCCATGGGCACCTGCAACACCAGGGGGCATGCGGGCGCGCCGCCGACCTTGCAAAATCCTATTCACAGCTCACTTGAAGAACCCCATATCGTAGCTCAATGGAAAGACCTCTTGAGGCAGTTCGTTCCACAGCCTACGGGTTCGCGGTATAAAATACGTATGTATACATGACGTTATGTATTGCTCATTCTACTAATAAATAAATGAATGAAAACAGAAATACGCAAATGAACAAAAAGAGAAATAGATAAACAAAATAAACTTGTAACTTGTAACGTGGAACTAAACAATGTTTTTATCTTTGCTTGACACAAAAACTGGCACCAAACACGTTTTCGATAACTCGTCAATTTCAACTTCAATTTAATCGACGAACAAAACACGGAATACAATTAAAACTTTTTTTAGGCCAAAAGATTTAAACATACGACAACAAACAATTTTGAGCGATTACCCCTATCGGTATTGAAAATCTAAGAGTTTTGATGGTAGAAATTACATTGTGAAACTAGTTCTGACTTCCCCGGAGAAGTTGGTGGATGAGTTCATCAGATCCAACTTCATCAGTGTTAGTAAACACTGATCATAATAAAGGTTTCTCTGGAACAATCAACAACAATCATACAACTTAGTATTGGCATCAAAAAATTCACCTGGAGTGAGCAGTATTTGATTACCTCCGTACTTATTACTTATTAGTTCATTAAGATCTCCGTCAATTACTTACTCTACTTGCTTATAACTCTCCGTCAGTACTTATTACTCTTACGCTGGAGACACCATGCAAATCTCGATGGTTAAATAAATCAGTTAGGCGGATAACAAACGGTGCCGCACTCCGGTGTGCGGTTGCGGTGAAGCGGATTCCGCGCAACCGTCCGATGCAACATTACGGGCGTAGCGACAGGTGGAGCGTAGTTTACAAGTCGAATGCCTCGGTGATAGAGAAACCACACGGTATTGTGGCGCATCGTGTGCCATACTCTGCGGCATCTCCGTACTCGGTCTGAAGATTACACGGGTGAGCGGCATATAAGACGCGTCCTACTGTGTACACAATAAAATATCTATGGGACAGAGAAACGAAAAATACTATCTGAATTTATTCAATTTGCGTCACGCGTCATTTTTGCGGAAAAGTAGTACGTCATGTTAACTATGAAGAGAGAAAAGACTAGGCATTGCTTATTATGTATTTATACAGAAGGATGAAAAAATGCAGATAGTTCGCATTTTGTCGATTTTGTATACGACAAATATTTTAATATTGTGTATGTGTACACAGTAAGACGCGTCTTGTCTCCGGCAAGCGCCCTAAGGAAGAACGGCGCCCGTGTTTCATACACCGTGCCGTTTCAACACACTCATACTACACTATAACCGTCGCTCCGGTGGCGTCGTGTGTCATCCGCCTTAGCTCAAACACTGCGCACATGAATCGCGTTAGTGTCACTAATCCGGGTCCGATTCGATGACCGGCTGGATTAGGGAGGCTTTGCTACTAATTCCTTTATCTGCTATCACGTCC
Organism: Sesia apiformis; assembly: GCA_914767545.1. Lineage (NCBI taxonomy): Eukaryota > Metazoa > Arthropoda > Insecta > Lepidoptera > Sesiidae > Sesia > Sesia apiformis. Next base: position 21,839,736 of record OU611952.1, read on the forward strand.
TAACTACATTGTCGTTATCATTTTCTGTTTCGATGCTTGTTTCGGGTGTCTGTTTGCTTATTTTTTTATGGAATGAGGCAGATTATCAGAGCGTCCACCTAGTAGTGGAATGTTTGCCCAGGTGGCAGGGGTTCTTCAGAAAGAATATGATATTTCTAAAATACTAAAATGCCAACCTTTTTTTTTAATATTCATTTAGTATTAATAATCACTAATTGAATTATAGATCTATTTGTATATCTAATAAATAATTATTGTCAACTATTCGTTTTTATTGTAAGATACTGTATAGTATCCTAAATCTATATATATATATTGTCTACGCGAGGAGACACTGCGAGTCTAATCTCTTAGTCGAAATTAAACCCGAAAGGTTGTTTGTTGTAACTGGATTTATTGGCTGGCTTAATGTTATTGCGTCTCGGCCGACGACTTTTGAGTGACTGTATTAGCCGAGACGCCCTGACAAGTGCGTCTCGGCTGACGATTTTTGAGTGACTGGTAGTTAACAATTTTGTGTGTCAATACATGTAGGTAAGCTCCAAAAAAGCGAGCTACCTATATTTGTGGCGGTAGTTATATAATTAAATATAAAATGGTGAAGCGGCGATGTGGAGCCGCGACATATATATATATATATATATAAATGAATGTTTCTTCGTTTGTGCCGTATGCGTTCCTATACCAGTCATCCGATTGCGATGACACTTTGGTGAGCTGTGCGCACGCCCGCGAAGGTTTCTGAATTAGTACTTGAAGACCACGCGAACGAAGTAGTAGACCTGGCAACAGCTAGTAAATAATAAAAATAAATAAATGATGTGAGCAAAATAATTGTTGTACAACGAAAGAACAACATAACATACAAAACTATCTTCCCCAGAGTTACATAAAAATTGTATTTTATTACCTAAGAGATTTAATTTATATTTAAAACGAGCAATATCTACCAATTCTCATTTATTCCATTGGAAATCATTAACTTTCCGTTAACATCTATATAATGCATTTAACGACAGAGTCTGTCCGCGTTCTAATTCCAATAGAATACTTTATAAGTAACCGTGGTTTTGGCGGCAGATTTAAATTTAAATTAAATCAAGATTTATTTACTATTACTACTGTTTCAATACCAATTATAGTTTCCTATCTGTATATATGCGAGTAAAGAGGAATGTCCTGATTGACTGACTCATCAAAGCCGAGTCGTAACAGCTGAAGTTAGAAATATGGATATTTAGACAGTAGCTCTCTTCCGTGACGTAAAGTAAGAAGTAAGAATATAAGTAATAAGTAAGTAGAAATTTCTAGATGCCAAAAGGAGATATCAAAATTTAATTAAGTATGAATAATACATTCTTTAATTAATAGATAATAAAATTAAGGGACTGAAGTACTTCAAAGGCCTTCCACCTAACAACTATGTATTGAGGGGGAGAGTGCACGCTGCAATCCAACAGCCGCTGGGCGCACTCGACTGGCCACGTTACCCCTCTCTCACAGAAAACTAAAGACTACCTTGAAATGTACTGCATTTCACGCTTTATCCTATTTCCCTAATGTACGTACGTGTTTCGGTAGTGAGTGAGATGTGCCAGAGCCCGTTCCCATCCTATCCCTCCCCAATTCCCCAACCCTTTCTCCAAATCTATTTCTATATCCAAAGGTAGGCAGCGCATCCGGGGACGTGCCAACGTTTGTCATTTTGGACTAATGTTGGCATGTATCACGGATGTCTATGGGCTACAGTATCCACTTACCGTCAGGTGGACTGTATGCTCGTCTGCCACCTTCGTCCATAAAAAAAACTGTAAGAATTATATCGCTTTTATAACCAAAATATACTCGAAATATATTTATTTAATTTAATATATTTTATTATTATTATTATTCCGTATTATTCCGTATTATTCCGTATTCCGTATATATATAAAGCTCGATTACCACTCACTCACTGACTGACTCACTGACATAATTGTTCTCCCAGTTCCCACCTGGTGGGCGAGAAACTTTGAATGAGAAAGTAAACTTTCGGGGTTGGTGAGCACCAGAAAAATCCGACTTCTTCGAGTTGACCATACCTGATGAAAAATTCCAACGGCCAGCACAAATGGTAACACCTGCGCGGGGGGTGCTCGACCAAATGTCATAGAGAACTGCGGGCAGATGCCAGCGGGCGTCGCGAAAATTTGAATTTCGAACGTCCAGCGTCGCCTCCATACAAAATGAAATCGCTCGTAGCTCGGAAACGGTAAGAGGTAAGTGGGAGGTGCTCGACCAAATGTCATTGAGGAAGGTGTAAGCTTTTTCGTGGTTGCAAAATTTTTTCAAAATGGCCGATTCAAGATGGCGGCCGATTTTCAAGTTTGTCCGAGGGGGGTGGAAATCGGCATCCGGGGGGTCATGGGGGCCATGATTGCGAATTTCGAGTCGGTTTTTCGATTCCGCCCTTTCCAAGATGGCGGCCGTCATTTCAAATTTCAAATTTCGATCGACCGTAACTCCCGCGAGGCCGGAGGCCGAGCGGCGCGGGCGAGGCCGCAGGCCGAGCTCGCCCGGGACTTGCACCGGGAGCGGGCCCGTCCTCATCCGGTGGACCTTCAGCTCGACGGTCGACGGCCTGCCTAAACAGTAACAGGTAACCCTATGGTGCTCGACCGAATGTCATAGAGAACCGCCGGCACTTTGACGAGAGCGCGATGAAAATTTAAAATGGCGGATTCAAGATGGCCGCCATACAAATTTAATTTGGCATTCTCTCCCGAACGGTTAGAGATATCGGATCGGTGCTCAAACTAATGTGGTGGGGCGAGTCGATGTCCTTCCACTGGACGAATTTTTTTTTCCAAGATGGCGAATCCAAGATGGCGGCCATTTTTAAAATTCCTCCGATCGGGATGAAATTTAATACCTGGGGAGTTCAGGGGACCCTGATTCGGGATTTTGGAACTTTTTTTTTATTCCGCCATTTTTCAAGATGGCTGCCATACAAAGTGGAAATTTCGATTTTGGGGTCCGAGGGAATTTGAAAAGCGGTAGCTCGGATTGGGCAAGGGGCGCGGGGTGGAATTCCCCCTCGTTACAAACTCTGGTCTATGGAGAAATTAGACGGAAAAAAAAATCCAAGATGGCGGACGCAAAATGGCGGAAATTTAAAAAAAACTTTGGGAAATTTAAAAATTTCTGAACAATTGTGTTTCAAGATGGAAAATCGAGAAGGAAATTTGAGGATTTAGGGTAGGTGCCGAAATTTTCCAAGATGGCCGCCATACGAAATTCTTTGCGCGACAGCTCCGAAACGGTTAGAGATATCGGATTGGTGCTCAAACTAATATAGTTTATCATGACGATTTCATTCTACTGAGGGGAAAATTTTATTCAAGATGGCGAATCCAAGATGGCGGCCATTTTTCCAACTTCATCCGATTCGGATAAAAATCGATATCTGGGGGGTTTAGGGGATCCTGACTAAGGATTTGGAATTATTATTTATATTCAATACTTTTTGAAGATAGCGAGGCCGTAGGCCGAGCTCCGCGTAGGGCGAAGCCCGGAGCGTCCGAATTCAATCACTGTGTAACTTACGCGAGGCCGAAGGCCGAGCTGCGTCTAACGAGGCCGCAGGCCGAGATCCGCGTAGGGCGAAGTCCGGAGCGACCGGACTACGGCACCACCAGCCGCCGCGCACGCTGTGTAACTTACGCGAGGCCGTAGGCCGAGCTGCGTCTAACGAGGCCGCAGGCCGAGATCCGCGTAGGGCGAAGCCCGGAGCGACCGGACTACGGCACCACCAGCCGCCGCGCACGCTGTGTAACTTACGCGAGGCCGTAGGCCGAGCTGCGTCTAACGAGGCCGAAGGCCGAGATCCGCGTAGGGCGAAGCCCGGAGCGTCCGGACTACGGCACCACCAGCCGCGCACCCTGTGTAACTTACGCGAGGCCGCAGGCCGAGCTGCGTCTAACGAGGCCGCAGGCCGAGATCCGCGTAGGGCGAAGCCCGGAGCGTCCGGACTACGGCACCACCAAAATTTCAAGTTTTCAAGTTCCGAAACGGGTAGACATATCGGATCGGTGCTCAAACTAATATTGTTTATCATGACGATCTTTTTCTATTGAGGTAAAAATTTTTTTAAGATGGCGAATCCAAGATGGCGGCCATTTTTCGAATTCATCCGATCCGGATGAAAATTGATATCCGGGGGGTTCGGGGGAGGCTGGTTAGGGATTTGGAATTCTTATGCAGATCCCGCACAACATCAACTACAGCGATCTCTCTCAGTGTGTAATTTAAGCGAGGCCGAAGGCCGAGCTCCGCGCAGGGCGAAGCCCGGAGCGTCCCCCCCCATTAGGGGGAGGCCGGCGCCCGGGGGGCGCCGCCGAAACCTAGTTATTATTATTCCGTATTATTATTATTCCGTATTATTATTCCGTATTATTCCGTATATATATAAAGCTGGATTACCACTGACTGACTGACTGACATCTCGTTCTCCCGGTTGCCACCTGGTGGGTGAGAAACTTTGAATGAGAAAGTACGCCGATGGGTCCAGTGACCTCGAGAAAAATCCGACTTCTTCGAGTTGACCATACCTGATGAAAAATTTAAACGGCCCGGCCCAACGGTAACAGCTGCGCAGGGGGTGCTCGACCGAATGTCATAGGGAACCGCCGGCAGACGCCAGAGCGCGCCGCGAAAATTCCAAATTCGAAAAAAAAAATGGCCGCCATACAAATTTCAATAGCTCGTATTTTTGAAACGGTAAGAGGTAAGTGGGGGGTGCTCGACCAAATGTCATTCGGGAAGGTGTAAACTTTTTCGTGGTTGCAAAATTTTTTCAAAATGGCCGATTCAAGATGGCGGCCGATTTTCAAGTTTGTCCGAGGGGGGTGGAAATCGGCACCCGGGGGGTCGCGGGGGCCCCGATTGAGAATTTCGGGTCGGTTTTTCGATCCCGCCCTTTCCAAGATGGCGGCCGTCAATTGAAATTTCAAATTTCGATCGGCCGTAACTCCCGCGAGGCCGGAGGCCGAGCAGCGCGGGCGAGGCCGCAGGCCGAGCTCGCCCGGGACTTGCACCCGGAGCGGGCCCGTCCTCATCCGGTGGACCTTCAGCTCGACGGTCGACGGCCTGCCTAAACAGTAACAGGTAACCCTATGGTGCTCGACCGAATGTCATAGAGAACCGCCGGCACTTTGACGAGAGCGCGATGAAAATTTAAAATGGCGGATTCAAGATGGCCGCCATACAAATTTATTTTGACCGTCGCTCCCGAACGGTCGGAGATATCGGATCGAGGCTCGAACTAATGTGGTGGGGCAAGTCGATGTCCTTCCACTGGACGAGTTTTTTTTTTCCAAGATGGCGAATCCAAGATGGCGGCCGTTTTTAAAATTCCTCCGATCGGGATGAAATTTAATACCTGGGGAGTTCAGGGGACCCCGATTCAGGATTTTGGAACATTTTTTTTATTCTGCCATTTTTCAAGATGGCTGCCATACAAAGTGGAAATTTCGATTTTGGGGTCCGAGGGCATTTCCGAGGCGGTAGCTCGAATTGGGCAAGGGGCGCGGGGTGGAATTTCCCCTCGTTGGAAACTCTGGTCTATGGGGAAATTAGGCGGAAAAAAAAATCCAAGATGGCGGACACAAAATGGCGGAAAATATAAAAAAAAATTTGGGAAATTTAAAAATTTCTGAGCGAATGTGTTTCAAGGTGGAAAATCGAGAAGGAAATTGAGGATTTAGGGTAGGTGCCGAAATTTTCCAAGATGGCCGCCATACGAAATTCTCTCAGCGACAGCTCCGAAACGGTTAGAGATATCGGATTGGTGCTCAAACTAATATCGTTTATCTTGACGATTTCATTCTACTGAGGGGAAAATTTTATTCAAGATGGCGAATCCAAGATGGCGGCCATTTTTCCAACTTCATCCGATTCGGATAAAAATTGATATCTGGGGGCTTAGGGGATCCTGACTAAGGATTTGGAATTATTATTTATATTCAACACTTTTTGAAGATGGCGGCTATACAGCGAGGCCGCAGGCCGAGCTCCGCGTAGGGCGAAGCCCGGAGCGTCCGAATTCGATCACTGTGTAACTTACGCGAGGCCGAAGGCCGAGCTGCGTCTGACGAGGCCGCAGGCCGAGATCCGCGTAGGGCGAAGCCCGGAGCGACCGGACTACGGCACCACCAGCCGCCGCGCACGATGTGTAACTTACGCGAGGCCGTAGGCCGAGCTGCGTCTAACGAGGCCGCAGGCCGAGATCCGCGTAGAGCGAAGCTCGGAGCGACCGGACTACCGCACCACCAGCCGCGTACTCTGTGTAACTTACGCGAGGCCGTAGGCCGAGCTGCGTCTAACGAGGCCGCAGGCCGAGATCCGCGTAGAGCGAAGCTCGGAGCGACCGGACTACCGCACCACCAGCCGCGTACTCTGTGTAACTTACGCGAGGCCGAAGGCCGAGCTGCGTCTAACGAGGCCGCAGGCCGAGATCCGCGTAGGGCGAAGCCCGGAGCGACCGGACTACCGCACCAACAAGATTTCAAGTTGTCCGATCTGGATGAAAATTGATATCTGGGGGGTTCAGGGGACCCTGATTAAGGATTTATGGTTATTTCCAAGATGGCCGCCACAAAAAATTCTTCGGAAGACATCTCCGAAACGGGTAGACATATCGGATCGGTGCTCAAACTAATATTGTTTATCATGACGATCTTTTTCTATTGAGGTAAAAATTTTTTTAAGATGGCGAATCCAAGATGGCGGCCATTTTTCGAATTCATCCGATCCGGATGAAAATTGATATCCGGGGGGTTCGGGGGAGGCTGGTTAGGGATTTGGAATTCTTATGCAGATCCCGCACAACATCAACTACAGCGATCTCTCTCAGTGTGTAATTTAAGCGAGGCCGAAGGCCGAGCTCCGCGCAGGGCGAAGCCCGGAGCGTCCCCCCCCATTAGGGGGAGGCCGGCGCCCGGGGGGCGCCGCCGAAACCTAGTTATTATTATTCCGTATTATTATTATTCCGTATTATTATTCCGTATTATTATTCCGTATTATTCCGTATATATATAAAGCTGGATTACCACTGACTGACTGACTGACATCTCGTTCTCCCGGTTGCCACCTGGTGGGTGAGAAACTTTGAATGAGAAAGTGAACCCTCGGGGTCGGTGAGCACCAGAAAAATCCGACTTCTTCGAGTTGACCACACCTGATGAAAAATTAGAACGGCCAGACCCAACGGTAACAGCTACGCGGGGGGTGCTCGACCAAATGTCACAGGGAACAGCCGGCAGATGCCAGAGCGCGTCGCGAAAATTTGAATTTCGAACGTCCAGCGTCGCCTCCATACAAAATTAAAACGCTGGTAGCTCGGAAACGGTAAGAGGTAAGTGGGATGTGCTCGACCAAATGTCATTCGGGAAGGTGTAACCTTTCTCCTGGTCAAAAAATTTTTTCAAAATGGCCGATTCAAGATGGCGGCCGATTTTCAAGTTTGTGCGAGGGGGGTGGAAATAGGCACCCGGGGGGTCGCGGGGGCCCCGATTGAGAATTTCGGGTCGGTTTTTCGATCCCGCCCTTTCCAAGATGGCGGCCGTCAATTGAAATTTCAAATTTCGATCGGCCGTAACTCCCGCGAGGCCGGAGGTCGAGCGGCGCGGGCGAGGCCGCAGGCCGAGCTCGCCCGGGACTTGCACCCGGAGCGGGCCCGTCCTCGTCCGGTGGACCTTCAGCTCGACGGTCGACGGCCCGCCTGAACGGTGAGAGATAGTCACGTGGTGCTCGACCGAATGTCATAGAGAACCGCCGGCACTTTGGCGAGAGCGCGATGAAAATTCAAAATGGCGGATTCAAGATGGCCGCCATACAAATTTATTTGGACCGTCGCTCCCGAACGGTCGGAGATATCGGATCGGGGCTCAAACTAATCTGTTGGAGCAAGTCGATGTCCTTCCACTGGACCAATTTTTTTTTCCAAGATGGCGAATCCAAGATGGCGGCCATTTTTAAAATTCCTCAGATCGGGATGAAATTTAATACCTGGGGAGTTCAGGGGACCCTGATTCGGGATTTTGGAACTTTTTTTTTATTCCGCCATTTTTCAAGATGGCTGCCATACAAAGTGGAAATTTAGATTTTGGGGTCCGAGGGAATTTGAAAAGCGGTAGCTCGGATTGGGCAAAGGACGCGGGGTGGAATTCCCCCTCGTTAGAAACTCTGGTCTATGGGGAAATTAGACGGGAAAAAAAATCCAAGATGGCGGACACGAAATGGCGGAAATTTAAAAAAAACTTTGGGAAATTTAAAAATTTCTGAGCGAATGTGTTTCGAGGTGGAAAATCGAGAAGGAAATTTGAGGATTTAGGGTAGGTGCCGAAATTTTCCAAGATGGCCGCCATACGAAATTCTCTCAGCGACAGCTCCGAAACGGTTAGAGATATCGGATTGGTGCTCAAACTAATATCATTTATCATGACGATTTCTTTCTACTGAGGGGAAAATTTTTTTCAAGATGGCGAATCCAAGATGGCGGCCTTTTTCCAAATTCATCCGATTCGGATAAAAATCGATATCTGGGGGGTTCAGGGGATCGTGACTAAGGATTTGGAATTATTATTTATTTTCCACCCTTTTTGAAGACGGCGGCTATACAGCGAGGCCGCAGGCCGAGCTCCGCGTAGGGCGAAGCCCGGAGCGTCCGAATTCGATCACTGTGTAACTTACGCGAGGCCAAAGGCCGAGCTGCGTCTGACGAGGCCGCAGGCCGAGATCCGCGTAGGGCGAAGCCCGGAGCGACCGGACTACGGCACCACCAGCCGCCGCGCACCATGTGTAACTTACGCGAGGCCGTAGGCCGAGCTGCGTCTAACGAGGCCGCAGGCCGAGATCCGCGTAGAGCGAAGCTCGGAGCGACCGGACTACCGCACCACCAGCCGCGTACTCTGTGTAACTTACGCGAGGCCGTAGGCCGAGCTGCGTCTAACGAGGCCGCAGGCCGAGATCCGCGTAGAGCGAAGCTCGGAGCGACCGGACTACCGCACCACCAGCCGCGTACTCTGTGTAACTTACGCGAGGCCGTAGGCCGAGCTGCGTCTAACGAGGCCGCAGGCCGAGATCCGCGTAGAGCGAAGCTCGGAGCGACCGGACTACCGCACCACCAGCCGCGTACTCTGTGTAACTTACGCGAGGCCGAAGGCCGAGCTGCGTCTAACGAGGCCGCAGGCCGAGATCCGCGTAGGGCGAAGCCCGGAGCGACCGGACTATCGCACCACCAAAATTTCAAGTTGTCCGATCTGGATGAAAATTGATATCTGGGGGGTTCAGGGGAGCCTGATTAAGGATTTATGGTTATTTCCAAGATGGCCGCCACACAAAATTCTTCGGAAGACATCTCCGAAACGGGTAGACATATCGGATTGGTGCTCAAACTAATATTGTTTATCATGACGATGTCTTTATATTGAGGTAAAATTTTTTTTCAAGATGGCGATTTTAATATGGCGGCCATTTTTCGAATTCATCCGATCCGGATGAAAATTGATATCCGGGGGGTTCGGGGGAGGCTGATTAGGGATTTGGAATTCTTATGCAGGTCCCTCACAACATCAACTACAGCGATCTCTCTCAGTGTGTAACTTAAGCGAGGCCGCAGGCCGAGCTCCGCGCAGGGCGAAGCCCGGAGCGTCCCCCCCATTAGGGGGAGGCCGGCGCCCGGGGGGCGCCGCCGAAACCTAGTTCTAAATATAAGAAAGCAAGTACTGGAAAAGCACCCGCTTGGAAAATGGAAAAATTTAAGGTCAAATTTCCGTGAAAAGGGCGACTTCCCTTGAATATTTATTGCAGACTAGTGTTTAAGATCACCTTGACATTATTCCGGCTTAGGATTGGGATATTATTGGAAGAGAAGGTTGGAAGAGAATTGGAATTATTGGAATCCTCTTGTAACTTCATATTGCGATGTTTGCTTAGACTGTGGAGGGAGGGTTCTTAGTAAATAATTTATTTTTATTTACACAGTCACTCCAGCAAATTTGTTTAACAGTAAAATTATTAAAAATAAATAAAAACACCCAACAAGGCGTTCTGTACACTCTAAAAGAGTAAACTCGCCAACCCGCTTAGGCGGCTTGGCGTTTTAAGGCCCTCATGCACGAGGCAATGTACATGGGGAGGCCAATGTCCGGCAGTGGATACTGAAAGGGCTGGTTGTATTGCGTTGCAAGGGGAACGTGCAGGGTCCGCACAAACCAGTGCTGCTCTATGTAAGTCGAATTTAGGCGTCATTTGGAAAATAAAGTTAAAATGGCCTGTAAAAAGCTCGGTGTGCTGAACAGAGCGAAGCGGTACTCCACCCCTGAGCAACTCGTAATGCTCACAAAGCTCAGGTGAGGCCCCATATAGAGTACTGTTCACATCTCTGGGCCGGCGCATCGAAATATCAATTGGACCCATTTGAATCCATCCAACGACGTGCTGTTCGTATTGTCGACGATCCCACTCTCACGGGCGGTTTAGAACTCCTCAATATTCGGAGAGACGTTGCGTCTCTCTGTGTGTTCTACTGCCCGTAGAATGGGGAATGATCTGAAGAATTGTTCAATATAATTCCTACCTCGGGTTTCTACAACCGCACCTCCCGTCACAGAAGTGAGGTCAATCTGCATTTCCTCGATACGGAAGGTGTCGCGTACTGTTCGGTCCAAAAATCATTTCATACCGCGAACCCGTAGGCTGTGGAACGAACTGCCTCAAGAAGTCTTTCCATTAACCTACGATATGGGGTTCTTCAAGAAAGCTGTGAATAGGATTTTGCAAGGTCGGCGGCGCGCCCGCATACCCTCTGGTGTTGCAGGTGTCTTCTCTATAATTCTCTATGTCTTCCCTACTCCTACTTCTGTATAAAAAAATTAGATTGTATAAAAAATGCTTTTAGATTTTTTTTTATTCCCTGTGTGGGTGAAACAATATTTCTATTCGTGTATCCATCAATAGATGTGGTTTGGTTTCGGTAGAGAATACCGAACATTCACCCAAGAAGTTTTGTTTTAGTTTCAATTAGAGACATTAACTAGATCTCAGAATGCTAACATGGGTCTAGAAATTACTAAACTCCCAGGAAATCCTTAGAAGTTACACAACAATGGCTCAGAATTAGGACAGATTAAGTAACTTCGGAGTATTTTACTAACTTTAGGATCAATTTAGTAGCCGCGTAAGGATAAATAATCGTACATGAACATACCTTGAAATGTTCAAGTTCAAGTTGAAATGTTGAATGTTCAAACATACATTTCCTACTTTATCGTATTTCCCCAATGTACGTACGTGTTCCTGTAAATGAGTGAGATATGCCAGAACCCATTCCCGCCCCATCTTATACTCTCCCTTTCCTTATTTCTCAACCCTTTCTGCTAATCCATTCCTTAATCTGCAAAGGTAGAAGGCGAATCCAGGGGGTATGGCAACGGTTGTTATTTTGGACTGATGTTGCCATGTATCGCGAATGCCCATGGGCTACAGTATCCACTTACTATCAGGTGGACTGTATGCTCCTCTGCCGCCTTCGTACATAAACAAAAAATCTGTGTAACCGTTATTGATGTATCAAATGTTGTTAGAAATTCAGGCTGCATATATGGTATATCACCCCGTATACTTTCAATTACCTCTAAATGTAGATTCTCTTTGACAAAGTCAATGTTTCAATGTTTTTCTCGACCAGTAATATCAATCCTAAAATCTGGGTTAGTACAGTCCTTCGAACGTGGCCCTCCGTGATCGATATCAGCTCGTGATTAATGAACACGGCGGCAGCTCGCAATTCCGTTTCAAATTCAAATTTGAAATGATCCTGTTAAGCCGCCTCTAATGGGTGACAGTATTAATAAAGTTAGAACCGGTAATGTAGGGAGTTCGTAGAGTTTTAACGAGCCGTATTCAAAAGTGGAAATGCCAAGACACGTACAGTTAAAAGCATATGTTATACATATCCACTTAATGTAGCTGCAAACGAATTGGGTTAATTAATTATTTTTTTATAGGAAGAATGTGGCGGATAAGCAAACAGTTCAATGACAAAAGTTCTTTGTTCTGAAAGAAATTCAATGTTGACTTTTGTTATCGTGGTTGAACATAATAGGTGTAATATTGTTCAATATAAATAAAACTGCGCTATTAAGGCTCGCGTATATTGAGGCGGGCCGAACCGCAGCGCACGACATTGCAAAAATCCTGCTGAATCATTTCCATACATTATGTATAAACCATCGCACACTTGAGGTGGGTCAACGCGCAGCGCATCGGCGGATCGTTTTCCAGTTGTATTTAAGTGCCTATGTTTATGCGACGTGGCCCACCGAATTGGTTAACGGGCGCAGTTAACGTACTAAATATCGAGAACTTATTGGCTGTGCGATGATGTGAAGAATTGAAAGTCAACAGCTAACTGACTAAAATTTTTGCGTTGAGCTGCGGCCCACCGCGTCTGTAATATGTGTTGTCGCAGTTTATTAATGCGACGCGCTGCGGCGCGACGCGGCTATAATGTGCTCGAACCTTTAAACTTTAACTGATCTTGGTGCTAAGACCGCTGAGACAATTGAAATGGGCCTGGTCTCGACACGTCTGCATCCCGAAAGTTCGGCGAAAATCGTTGCCGAGTGGATGCCACACAATGGATATTGATGTGGAGGCAGAAAGAGGAAATGGCGGGACGACCTAGATACATACCACAAAACTTGGAGGAGCATTGCATTGAATAAGAAGGTTTGCTATTTTTTCTTTGAGGTTTGAGGGTTTGAGTTTCCCTCAAACAAGGTTTGAAGGAATGCATTTGCCCAACAGTGGAACATATATTCAGGCTAAATAAATCTTTATTTGCCTTTGAAAAGGGTATTCCAAATGGATCATTTTAGATGTAATGAATGACTTTTATCTTAATGTGGATGCTAGCAACAATTTTTATTCTCTCAGAACTCTGCAACAGAATAAAATATTTATTGAAAATGCAATCTATAGGGAGATTTTTTAAATATATTAGATTTTTAAATATTTATAAAGCGGTAGTTCTTTTATAACTTACTGTTATTTACTGTAAATCATGTTATCTATCCAGTAGCATATATTTTGAAAACGCATGGATATATTTCAGGAATAAATAAAATAAAGAACTAAATGTAGGCTCGTAATCCAAGCTTTGTTTACTTTGAATGTTTAAGGATTTTTCCAGTTAAAAGGCACTAGTTGACTTAAAAGACTTCAAGAGAAAAGCTTCCATTAATCATGAACTCATCGATCACGTCATGGCTAGGTTTGGGCAATTACTAAAAAAAAACAGTTTTAAGAGGCTGACGATCGGGACGTAGCGGCTTCTTTTTAAAGCCTTTCTTTGTGTTCAAATTCATTGAAAGACTTTTCTTTTAAAAAAAAAATCGTATTTTTTGTCTTTTGCGACTTGTTAAATACTGTTTTCAAATACCACAAATACTGGTGACACAGGTCACAGATGTAAAAATGCTGTGCGCTCGACGAACGAGCGCAAAAAAAGCAGATAAAATTTTAGTTCTCGTTTTTAAAATAAATAGTACTAGTTCTAAAATAGAAAATAGATAGATAGAATAAAATAGATTTAATGAAATCTGGAGAACTATTTTATGTAGTCAAAATCTAATTGCTCCCGGAATTAGTCACTAATTACAAGCAATTAGTGGCCAAAAACAGAGCTATTCGATTCGCCGTTTAAATGTTATAAAGTTGTTCAAGTAAAATCATGTATTTCCATAAATGTGGGTGAGAAGATCTTACAATAAGTGGTTTGTGTCGCCACATTTTGAATATTTTGAATCGTGCACAATATTTTGAAAAACCAATAATTATTAGAAAAACAGCAATGATAATTATCCTAATTGATATTATTTTTACAGTTTCATTACAAGGGTGTTAAGATGGCCCAGCCAGAATAAACTTAGTGATTGAGCCGCAAGAGAATGTGAACTGGGTGTTTTTTTTAGGGAATAGGACAACGGCACGCTCAGGTATACAACCTTGCGCTGGCCATACTAATACCATACCATACCATCGCCACACTAAAGGAATAAATAGCAGAACAATTGTCTGGAATGTCGTTACGACCGGATGTGTAGTTCAATAAAATATTATAAATAAAGAGCATTGAGGCCTGCGTGGGCGCAGGCCACGCATAAAGCCAGGAGCCTGATCAGTGGGGTGCCACTCCCGAACTTCTGATGGCTGTCTCTGGATGCTGGAGAGACCATCAAACCAGAGACTATATGAATCACGCCGAGGGCTTCGCTGTTGACGAGGTGAGTGTTCATTTTTTATTTTTTAGTAAGAAATTGCTACCAGACACAGTAGGATACGCTACTCACACTAAATCTCACAAGATCTAGGCCTAGGGATACAGGTCTGAACTTGTTTTAATACTATAGAACTCCTCAGCATTCAGAGAGACGTTGTATCTCTCTGTGTGTTCTACCGCCTGTACAATGGGGAATGAAGAATTGTACTCTGAACAATTGTTCAATATAATTCCCACTTCGGGTTTCTACAGCCGCACCTCCCATCACAGAAGTGCGGTTCATTTGCATTTCCTCGATACGGAGGTGTCGCGTACTGTACGGTCTAAAAATTATTTTATATCGCGAACCCGTAGGCTGTGGAACGAACTGCCTCAAGAGGTCTTCCCATTAAGCTACGACGTGGGGTTCTTCAGGAGAGCTGTGAATGGGATTTTGCGGAGTCGGCGGCGTGCCCGCATACTCTCTGGTGTTGCAGGTGTCCGTGGGCGGCGGTAACACTTACCATCACGTGGGACCGCTTGTTCGTCCGCACTCTGGTCTATAAAAAAAATTTTTTTCACGTTGAATTATTGACAAATAATTAATATAAAATAAAAAAATATCGGAATTCATTTATACGCGGGTCGATACGTAGGTGACTCGGGAATCGCAACTATGCGAGGTTCAAAGTGGAGAATTTGGGGGACATCAATTATGAGGAAACCAGTATTCCCTACAACACTTAAATCATCTTAAGTAAACACACACACCCTCATACTGAGGCACACACACACGCAGAACACACACAAACGGACACACCAATGCAAACACAAATCAACATGTATTATTAATAAAATCCACTGCCGGCGACTTTCTTCAAGTCTTGAGTCCATTCGAGGACTCGTCTCCCGAATTGGTTATCGGTCCTGCGACATATATGGCCCGCCCACTGCCGCTTCAGCTTGCTGACGGCAGCTTGTCGGCAACCTTAGTCCTTCGGCGAATCTCCTCGTTACGGATTTTGTCCAGCAACGGAACTCCGAGCATAGCTCTCTCCATCGCTCGCTGAGCTCACATGGAATATGTGAATCGGGCCTGCCGTCGGAGACAGTAACGTAACTTATAATAAAATTACAATTATACGTGGCATAATGTGACCACACAATACTATAAAAAACATCATTATAACAATACAATTCTTTCATTAATACCTTTTAATGGAAATCATTATATAGCAATTAAACAACTTTAACGGTTTATATCGCGTATATTTGACATTATTTATATCCCGACGTTTCGGTATCCGGATAAAAGAACACATAGCTGACATGAAGAACAGACGCTCGACCAAGTCTGCAGTTTGTGAACATGCTCTGGACAAACCCAACCATTACATTCGATTTGATAATCCACAAATCCTCGCTAGAGAGACCCGGTTCATGCCAAGAATGTTACGCGAGGCTATTGAAATCAAGAAACACCCAAATTTCAATAGAGAAGATGGTTGGCAAGTACCACCGGCTTGGGATCCAGTCATTAAATTAATTAAATCCCAAGGCCAACGCAATACTGCAAGACCTCTGGACACCGTGAGTGAATACTGCGTGCATAGGGAATGTCATGATTAAAAAATCCAGACGGTAGTTCAAAAAATTTCAGACGGTAGTCCAAATAATGTCTTAATAACTCAAGTGACAAATAAAATCAATTAGTCACCCCGTGACCACGTCCCCTGCAAAGTGTTCGAAACGTCGGGATATAAATAATGTCAAATATACGCGATTTAAACCGTTAAAGTTGTTTAATTGCTATGTATAGTAATCGCGAAAACCTAAGAAATCATTATAGTCTTCATAATGCATAATGTCAAAATTGTCAGGATCGAATGAAATAATTCCCACGACACGGAATCCCAGTGTGAAGGCTAAGGCTCAGGCCAGTGTGTTTACCTTGTTTTTGTATAACTCTGAATTATGTAATGTCTAATATAAATAAATATTCATTCATGATAATATCTATCTTTTAATGATTACCTTTTATTGGATATTGGTTTAACAATCAAAAACTCTTGATTTTATTTTAAACTTCTTTATTGAGTCATCTACGAAACAAGTTATTTATATCGGTAATTCGTTCGTGTATAGACGATATTTTAGACATTCATCCCACATATTTCTCGCTAAATTACGCTTTGCCAGATACGTAACTCTATTACGTCGATAAGTGCGAGAGGAAATTGGAAAAAAGGGAAATATGAACTCTAGTAATATGAGTAATAGTAAGATGACAGTATGCATGAAATGGAACGTTAATAGTGCAAGAATGTGGTTATGATAATTATGATTTTTTTCATTGAAATAAAGCCCCAGACGAGCACACAGTCCACCTGATAGCAAGTGAAAACTGTAGTCCATAGATATCAGCGTATTGTTAAAATCTAAATGAAGTCGTCTTGTCATTATCTGCCCTCTTTACTATAAAAATATATTAAGCTAATTCCATTTTATGTTTAAATATATATACAATTTAAGGCAAAATTTGATTCAACAGCATCTTCAGGACTGTATTAAAAGATCAGCAAAACTCTCAAGACATTAAACCACAGTTTCATAAACGAGATGAAGCAATGTTTTTGCCTAACTTTGGCTCCGATCCACCAAATTAATTTAATTGTCATAATTATACGTATTCCTCGCATTAATTGCCCTAAAGTTTGTTTGTTTGTTTGTTTGTTTGTTCAGCTTTGTCTTTGCTGAATACAAATAACGTTATCCGCCTCTGATCTAATTGGGCAAACAGAAACACATTTAGGGGGTTGTACAAATTTCCTTTGCATTCCTTTGTGGTTTACCAAAATTTATATATAAGTGTTTCTCTCTTCTAATTTGCTTCCTACTTTCCGTTTTACATGGGTTCAATTGTTGCCGAATAATTGGATTTTGTTCCGCTTGAGAAAATACTTGATGGGGCAAGAGCGATTGAAGTTTCGGATGAAAAAGAAAAATTAATTCGTTCGGGCGTGTTGATGCCTAAATATATTAAAAATTCAAGATTAGCACGTACTTGTGACAGAAAATAAAATTCCTTCGTAAAATTCACATTATGAATCACGACTTTGACAGGGATTGTTTTTAATTGTATTTCATTTAACAGAATTATTACAAAGAAAAACAAAAGTGCAGTCAAGCGCTTTCCTTTGACGTAGCCATACGTACAATACATACCTCCTAATGTATCTATTTATTTCCCCAAATGATTGCTGACATGCATAATCGATTTTTATTTATGTGTTCGGTTAGGTTATATCATGTTGATTGATTGAATCAGGGACGAAATATCAGCCAAAGTGTTTGCATCTTTCATGTTTAATTAAAATCAGAAAACAAATAAACAACTAATTAAAATCACAAATAATAAACGTAAGTATATAAACAAAAAACATGTTACTCTACTTAGTGATAAATGAATTTCTTTAACTCCCATAAGTAATAAAAACTACATACTGGAGATATAAATCAATTGAGGACGCAAGCAAAAACAATTTCACCCTTGTACGGCCATTGTCAGCGAAGGAGCCTATAATAAAGTCTTAAGAGATTTTACTCCGAGTAGCCGTTCCAAGATTACTTTTTACTTTCATTTCATTGACTTTTGGAGCAATCTGGGACGTTGAACTAGACTATAGAAAATCCTCGAATGTCGGCCCTGCTCTTGAATGAATGGTCTCAACTACAATTGATTACGTGACGACCCGTGTTACACTTTTGAAACCTACTCGCAAAATCTTTTTGCGGTCTTAAACACACTTATCGCTATCTATTTACAGTTGCTTTTGAAGTGTCTAGGTGTCGAGGTTAGGCGAAGTCCTGGGTGGTTCAAATAGTCAATTTGTAGGGACGCGTGAAGGCACGGAGGTGCTCGATTTTCATGTAAATGACCCTTCAAAGCAGGGTTAGTGTTGCTCGTTACGGGACAGATGTCTTATTCCAATATGACGAAAAGTTGGACTACTCTTTATTTTATTGGGTTAGTGTGACGAGTTGCCTTGGCATCAATGTGTTTGTAGAATGATAATTACAAGTATGCCAATGTTTATTATATATTGGTGATGCTGTTTACATGGTTTAATAACAAATATCAAAGATTAGTTATAAATATTTTTTTGTACAATTTATTTGTTTTTAATTTGGTCAATAGATGGCGCAGTTCTTTAGTTTACAACACGCTATTAAGATTTTAATGTGCCTGTATACCACATCTGCCATCTTATTGCGATGAAGTTGGTTTTAGAAAACTGTGAATAGGAATCTGTACGGTCGTCAGTGTTACAACCGGCGCTAGACCAGTTTAACATTCTGGCGGTTCTCCCTTCCATTTGTCACCTATTCTTGAACAGTTGCTGACGAGAATCGAGCATATATAAAATTCTCGCGAAAACTGTGCGAGGAATTGTCCATGAGTAAATGAGTCTTTAGTCGGGAGGGGGAGATTTCGTTTTTTTCCTTACGATTTACAATAAGATGTTTGGACAAAAGTTGTAGAGCTTGATGAGTTTTCTCCAACTATGTATAGACTATGTATAGGCCGTGTATAGGCTATGTACGCACGTTGGCACGCCTTATGAATAAATGAATAATTATGGAACTACTGAACCATATTTCCCAAACAATTTTTCTGGTAAATTTCTTTGACATCGCGCTAAAAGATTAATAATTTGATATAAAAGTAACATTCTGTGTCTGACATCTGTCAAAAGATATAAGTTCTAACTATATATATCTATATTCCAGACAATATTATTTATAAAATATTAGCAATATAAAAAAAATATACTATTCCACGACTTGAGGACGAGAAAAAATCTGAAATGCCTATAAACCTACAACCTCAGAATAAAGCCTTTTATATAAATTGGTAAAAAAACGCCTCAATAAATAGTTGTATATTGGTCTAGAGGGAGGCCTCAATCCTTTGGATCGTAAAATTGGAGAAAATATATATTGTACTTGTGAATTGTGTAAAAAATAATATATTACTATTAAATTATATCCGATTTGACAAATACATTTATACTCGTATATTAAACTGGTATTAAACGCGATTACCTTTTTTTTATTTTATTCGATGTTTCGTCATCAACCATGACCACGAGCTGATTGTGATCCACGGTCACTGTAACTCGGTCGAAAGTTAGAGTAAAATATCAAACGAATTGTCGACAGTATAATTGGACCTAGTGCTGGCTATTATCACGTTATCACGCGCATCAGCCTTGTCATCCAGCGATGTAATGCCGTCAACATACTGGTACCAAAGAATGATGGACACTTTTGTGTGATACCTGGCCTGACCACCAATACAATTAGCTGTAATGTATGACAACTCAAGTGTCTTTATCAATATTGTAAATACACATATTTATTGGATTATCATTAACATTAACTGTTAGCATTAACTGGATTTTATCTCTATCAGCGGAAGCATAACTACTTTTATTAACAGTTTTAATTTATTTTTTTCTTTTCTTTATGGATAAAAGGCGGCAAACGAGCATACAGTCCACCTGATGGTAAGTGGATACTGACGTCCATAGACATCCGCGACACATGCCACCATCAGTCCAGAATGACAAACGTTGGCACGCCCCTGAATGCGCTGCCCACCTTTTACAGATTGAGGAATGGATTGGGAGAAAGGGTTGGGAAATTCGGGAGGGATAGATTGGGATGGGAATGGGCACATCTCACTCACTACCGAAACACGTACGTACGTTGGGGAAATAAAATAAAGTGGGAAATGCAGTACATTTCAAGGTAGTCTTCTGTGAGAGAGGGGTAACGTGGCCAGTTGAGTGCGCCCAGCGGCTGCACTCTCCCCCTACTACTGGGTTTAATAATGGCTTTAGTTTTTCAGTTACATTTTGTAGATATAGTAGTAGTCATTTTAAATATTTCAAGCTCACATGCATCATTTGCATTAGTTTTTTCTTAAACTTCATTAAAACTTACTTGCGATAATAAAAAAAAATATATTAGACTGAAATTTAACATCGCTTTGAGATATGTTTGGACAACTAATTCCAAGAATACTTCTTGGGACGTACAAAGAAAATGTTGAACCAATTTCATTACATGTTGATCGATAGTGGAATTAAACGCAGAACCTCCGACCGCGACCGTGTCAACAGGCTTTATTAATTACAACTGAACTTATGGCCTGGTCCAAAGTGTGAGCAACGAGCGTTTATCGTACGAACTACTTCTAGAGGACCAGAGTTACGTTATGGGGATTTTCAAGAAGGCTGTGAATTGGATTTTGTAAAGTTGGCGGCGTATTGGCACCTGGTGTTGCATATGTCCATGGGCGGCCGTTGCGACTTACCATCACGTATACAGAGTTTGAATACAGAGTTATTCGCGTTACAGAGTCATTTGAAAAACAAAGCCACACTTCAAAATGCTTTAAATAGAGCGAAACAGTACTTCACTCCGTGGCAACTCTTGTTGCTTTACAAAGCCCAATTTAGGCCCCATATGGGGTACTGTTCACACATCTGGAAAGCATTTAACGACGGGGTTGTTAGAATTGTCGACGATCGCTCTCTCACAATCTCTTAGAATCACTTACCATCGATTAAACTGGATATCGATGATTTGTACATCTTGTGTCATGACTTATTATATTATGTCGTGACGATTTATAGCAAACTCTCTGTAGATTGTTTGATATTACGCATAATTTCAGATGCTGTAATTATTGTCTGTCATGCAGTCCAGGAGCATTTGCTATCATTAAAGCACTTTTTATAGAAAAATGGGGAAGGCAGATATATAAGGTGTAAAATATATTAATACCTCAATCAGTTTTAAGTTTAATCTAAATCAATTTAACGTGAATTTCATGAGGTTTTTCGTACATTGAAAATAAACAATTTGTGATTAATTTCCTCGTAGGTGCATAACACGTTATGTAGTTGATACCTTAGCATACTTACGAGGGGAAGGCCAAAAGTTTCCGGCCTGACAAAAAAGAACAATTAAGTTCATGAAACTATTTTTATTTTTCAATATAGTCTCTCCGTCTATTTGATTAGCATTTCCTTCATCCTTCAAAACAGCGTTCACTTCATCATCAGTGGAAAATCTGCTACTTCTTGACAATATTCTTTGACAATCCCAGAATATCAAAGTCATAATCTTTTTGGTGGACTGAGTCACCTTTGTCTTTCTAGGCGGTGCTTCACCAGAACGACGCCACTTCACCAACTCCCTTTTAAAAAGGGGATCATAGTAGAGAACAATTATTTCATTCGCAGTAACAATGATTCCAAAAAAACGTTTCCGTTTCTCTGAAAAGCCTCCCAATGTTCCTTAGAACATGTTACACTTGAAAGAAGTTTTGGCAGCCACCTCGCAGTAACTTTATTCATATGAAGATGTTCATGAAGAATCCTAAAAAGTCTAATTTTTGAAAGCCCTATCCATGTTGCTATTTCTTAAGCCGTCGGTCGCTCAGAACTTCTTCTTCCACTAATTGATGTTCCACTACTTGAGGGTTCGTCGTCAATGAACTCTCGTTTTAAGCGAAATTGCATACACCAATCTTTGATGGTGGAAAATTACGGAGAAGAATCCTCGTATACAATATCAAACCTTCCTGTGAATGGAACTTCAATCACAGAACGATAATCCAGTTTAAACATTTTAAAAATTTTGAGACTTTCTGTTGTTCGAGTCGAGAAATCGAAACTAACGAGGGTTGAACTCTAAAAATTATCACTAATTAACACGGTAAATGACAATTACAATGACGTGTAATTTGTTTTTTTAGGCATCTAGAAATATGTCTGGCCAGAAACTTTTGGACCTCACTCATTCCAATAAGAGTGGACGCGTTCAAAGTTCGAAGACCTGAGCGAGTGTGAATAGTGTTATGCCATATGAATAAATTAATCATCAGTGATTTATTTTTAATATAATATTTTTTTTACTGCCTCAAGAGGTCTTCCCATTAAACTACGACATGGGGTTCTTCAAGAAAGCTGTGAATAGGATTTTGCAAGGTCGGCGGCACGCCCGCATACCCCCTGGTGTTGCAGGTGTCCATGGGCGGCGGTAACACTTACCATCACGTGAGACCGCTCGCTCGTCCGCCCTCCTCTCTATAAAAAAAAAAATAATATAAATATCACGTAATACATGCCAATTTTGAATTATATTTAATAGTGTTAGTGTACTGATTGACGGAGGTATTAAAATATTTTAAACTATGTATTTTTGGAAGACCATACATATCCGTATGTGGTACATATAGTCTACATAGTGGTAAGTGGTTACCGCTGCTCGTGGATCCTTGCAACACTAGAAAGGAGGTGGGTGCATTGAAGACCTATCTATGCATGATTATGTTAAATCCATGTCGTTGCATATCGAAAGGACCTCAGAGAGGCGTTCGTTCCACAAGCTACAGATAGGTGGTAGGGTTAAAATTACAATAACTCTTGCACTTGTGACTTGCGCAATCTGTACAGAACAAACCCGCACATTAATCCGGAGCAATCCAGTATCGACAGTGGAGGGTTATGGCCTAACCCAACTATTGCATTAGCCCTACAACCCTTAATAAGTAAAATGTCACGGTAATTTTTTGCACTATTTGTTTTATTACGCTTTACCTAGAAAGTTGTGGAATTACTTATGATTTTGTAAATTACCACGCCTTCTTCTTCTCAGCTTGTTTATGTCAACAACAGGACGTACAGGTATGCCTCTCCACGATTCCTTCACCTGGATCGTGGCTTCTCTACTCCAGGTTAAACCTACGACGCTTTTTTATTTTTGTTTTATTTTTCATGAAAAAACAGCATAAACATACAATAATATTGTAAATAATCTCCATACACATGCCTAATGCTGAATGTTTCAACAAATAATAAGATTTTTTTCTCATAATTATACTACACTTTTATAAAACTACCTGTAATTTCTGGTATTAATTTGATGAAGATAAACTATTAAATAAAATATGTAATGATAATACTGCCTTTCTAAAAGTGTGTGTGCGTGTGTAAAAGAGATGTTACGTGAGTGTGCGTATGTGTATGACTAAATTCAGTGAATATGGATGATTGATCATTATAATAAATGGATTTAATCATCTGGTTACATTCAGTTGTTCATGTTTATCATTTGGTTACATTCATTTGTTCATGTTAATCATCTGGTCACATTCATTTGTTCCTGTTAATCATATGGTTACATTCATTTGTTCATGTTAATCATCTGGTTACATTCATTTGTTCATGTTAATCATCTGGGTACATTCATTTGTTCATGTTAATCATCTGGGTACATTCATTTGTTCATGTTAATCAATCATCTATACTTGGTTTACCTACAAATCGCCCAATTTTATAATGATTTTTTTATCATCTTTATCATCTTTTTTACAGTTCGCTTTCCTGTATAGGGTCTGTAGCTTAATACCACACATCGCGGTCTAATTTATCGGCTAATATTTGAATAGGTTAGACCTAACCTAGAAGTTGAATCTGACTCGATAGGTTCGATTAGGTCCCATAGATGGCCTATATAAATAATCAAAAATGTTTTACGATTCCCATTTTACATAGACTGGTTTAATAGAGTAGTAGGTACATTTTTAGCCTAAATGGGACATGCAATCAAGTCTAATTCTAGTCGCTGGTCTACATGATCTTATTCCAACATATTCAAGGACCGGTCTCGTTTATTAGTACTACGATAGATACGGTCTAGAGACTTAATTGTCATCAATCATCAAAATTGACGATGAGAAACAGCCGTATCTAAATTAATCACATAGAGTACACCCTAAATGACATAACTATGAGAAATTATATAAATCGCCAACAAACCAGAAGGGTCCGGTCGGATGCCATGGGATATTCCCTGTAGACCCACAGCGGTCACACCTGTCGAAGTTAATTGGGACAGTGAAGGTCAAACTCATATATCAATGTCATAAAAAGTTAGGAGCATAACGGATAGAGTGGTTGATAATGAGGGTTAAAAGTTATAACAAGATCATTGTACATTGTATTATATTTATTGATATGGAGCCATTTCTGAAAACTTTACTGCATAATGAAAAATGACTCTATCAATATAGTGAAAATTAAATATTCACTAGGCTACTACACGTAGGTTGCGCCAACTGCAAATATAATTTTGCAGAACAAATTTTTCTTTCATATAGAACAACAAATGGATTTAACGTCAGTTCAATAAACCGCGTACGAAAGCAAAATGTTTGTAATTGTGGGAAAATGTTCGGTCCAAAAATCATTGTGATTTTAATCATTATAAAATTTTTATACCGCTATCCCGTAAGCTGTGGAATGAACTGCCTCAAGAGGTCTTTCCATTAAGTTACGATATAGGGTTCTTCAAGAAAGCTTTTAAATAGGATTTTGCAAGGTCGGCGGCGCACCCGCATGCCCCCTGGTGTTGCAGGTGTCCGTGATGGTAACACTTACCATCACGTGGGACCGCATGCTCGTCCGCCCCCTTCTATAAAAAAAAACACTTGCTTGGCTAAAATGCTTTAGAGGAGCCTACGAGACTATCACAGTCAGCAAGTCGTTACAAACCATATCGTGACGTCACAATTTCGTAGCACTTGCTGCTCGCTTCGAACATCATACTTCTTCAGAGGGCATTTCGGTGCGTAGCAGCATCGAACATCTTCACGATGTTTTACGATGTTCTAACGGATTAATGTCTATATTTTCCGCGTTATTGAAGGTCGATAAAATTATTTGTAACACGTGTCGCTGTTTTTTTGTAATGCTTCCACTTTCGGTCTCCCAGATTTTTTCAGAAAAATGCATCCTCGAGAATGAAAATTTGATGAAAATAAATGATGTACAAAGTTAGTAACGCGTTTTGTAGGTCTGCTACGCTCGGGCAGGCCTAGTCGTAGAGGCACTCTAGCTGGCCTCAGAGCAAATCAGAGCAAACAAATATTAGTTATTTTAACACTACACAGTAATGACATTGTTTTAAAGTAAGTTTGAATGCCTGAACATTTTTTAAACTTCTAAACAAATTAAACTTAGTCTTAATATGATTCAAATTATGTTTGGCGTAGCACGTAAATACCAATAATAATAACCAAAAAAATACACAATATATTAACTGAATGAAACAAACATACCTTGGATCTCCATTTCACAAAAACAACACACAAACAATAGAATTCCGGAAATTCACTAAACAAATACGTTTTGCGGATGAGTCACTCATAACGTTGATTGCGACAAAAGCGGTGTGTTCACTTCCGAGGTCGAGAAGTAAGTGAACTTAAAACAAATAAGTCACCTATTTACACTTGCAGGTAGCTTGTTTGTCGGTCTATTGAAAGGTGTAAATGGATTTTGGATTTTCGACTATGAGTTTTCTGGAATTATGACCTATGGCGGGACCACAGTGGTGGGGGCATGAATATGATGTGCAAAGCGTAGCAGCAAGTGCTACGTAATTGTGACGTCACGATATGGTTTGCTACGACATTCACACTATCTGTGATAATCTCGTAGCCAGTAGAACTAGCTCATTCTATGCACTGCAAACAGTAAATGTTATTATGCAAATACCACACTTTGCATAATAACAAAAAAATGTTATTATGCAAAGTTTATGAGCCAAAATTGTCACGTATTCAAATTATGCGTTTGGTTGATTAATTAATAAAAAAAAAACATTTAACGTTTTTCAATATTTTGTACCAAATTATATATATAGTAATATACGTTTTTACTCCAATAGCTTAAATATTTAGGTTTAAAATTTCATACTTCGATATCGGCCCTATGATGACGTTCCTAGAGTGTTAGTAATCCATAGTTGCATCCTGAAGTATATAAAAAATAAAAGTAAACTGAAATTGTTAATGTTTCATAAGTATAATATTATTTTAGTACCTACAGTGAAAACAAAACGCTTCATTTTACAGTAAAAAAAAAATTGTCACCGAATTTAACTTTTGTTAAAATTAGTCTAATTTATTTAAAAATTAAAATAGTTCAGATAATTGGAAAATGTATGATATCATCATTAACGTCCCACTGCAGGGACAACCTTAGAGGGATTCGGGCCATAATCGAACAATCGGGCTCAGGGAGGATTTTTTAGTATATACATATGCTCCAGGTATTTTTTTAATACTGTAGCATGTGGGTCTCCTCACATTGTTTTATTACACCGCGGAGATAGTAATAATTTTACCAACCCATAGATACTTAAACAGAAACTCAATGGTACGGACCGAGGATTGGATTTCACTTTTCTTTACTTTTTATTTGTATTCGACGTTTCGGCACGAGTTACAACAGCCGTGGTCACGAGTTGACTGAAGAGGCGGGTAGTTTAGGATGGGAGGTGCGTGAAATTTTATCAACTACCCACATTTGACCTTCACATTCGGCGACACACAACACTAACAAAATGAATAATTCTACTAACCCATAAGTGAGACTCTAGAATAGATACCCTCTGTATAAGGAACACCTTCGTATGTACCGCATTATGTTTAAGGGTCGTGTATAAAAGACTTTAACTAATGGTGCAAACAGGTACATTCTGCTGAACCTACCCATCCAAAAGGCGAGTAAACGGCGCCTTCCGCTGGGGACGATTCGTTGCTAAATTTTCGACAAAGGAGGGTCCAAGTCAAACATTTAAACAGAAATTGTAAAATAAACTTGGGACTGCTGCGGGCGATAAAAGTAAAGCTCCACTTCGACTTAAACTTTAGGCTTGTTACGAAAGAAATTAATGCGGGAGCAGACCCGAATGCCATAATTGGCACATTCTAGAGCCCCCTCAGGGGTTTGAGCAAACCGAGACAAGTAACACCCGCGGCAGAAAGCCTGTATGCTGATTATGTGGGAATTAATTTTGTGTGTTTTATATACAATATTCATTTTGGTCGTGTTTCGGGTTCGTTGGTCAATTTATCTTTGAATTAAGGATAGTAGTTGTTTAAACATTTGTTAAAGATATATGAATCTGATTTGAAAAAAATCTTTTACGCTTAAAAGATCTACAATTTTAAGAATGACTTACAGAATAGGAACAGAATAGTAGTTTCTTATATATAGATTAGGTTAGGTTAGGTTGGGGGAATCCGGGTTCCAATTTGGTCTCTCGTCTCCGAGAAGGTGGCGTTTCTTTCCATGTCCCTTTGGAACGACGGGGCACATGGATATATGGGCGGAAGGCACAGCGGCGAAACATGGGCGGTGTCTGAGTGCTCCTCTGTATGAGAGGAAGGCACAGTGGAGAACAAGGTGATCGGCCTTGGGATGCCGCCCGGCATCCCAGTGGTTATAGGGTTACCCAGGTACAAGAGCACTGCCTGGGCGGACGGCGGCCGGTAAACATCAGTCCGGGGCCTGCACTGGCAGGCCACCACCGCTGGGGTCGCGGACGATTGCGAATAGCGTTCCCGTGACCCCAGCACTAGGTGGAAAGGTGGTGAACCGTGGGGATAACCCGTAAGGGTCCGGCATAACCCTTCCTCCTCGGAGGGGTATCCATGAGGATTTCCGCACTTTAAAGAAATATTATATAATATTATTTTAAATTTCTAAACAAATACTTGTACCGTACCTTCAAATTATGTAACAAATAAGTTAAATTATCTTCAATTGTGTTCCATTATCCTATATTCCTAAAGTACGTAGGTATCGATAGAGAGTGAGATTGAATTCAAAATTCAAATATCACGCAATAATTGAAAAAAAATAAAATTGCAGCAACAAAATTTTAATATTTTAGTTGAAGATTCGATAAAAGAAATATAATAACAGTGAAATTAATAGCGACGCGCTGAGGGACCTCCGCCGATGAGATAATGAGACTAACTGACCGTTCCGTGTGGCGACTCTAGACTCGCGCAGTGAAGTCGCGGAGAGAATTCACGACGTAAACCTGCGTGCCCGGAGAACACCTCTCTAAACTCACAATTGATCACAGTCATTCGCGAGCGTTGCGAACCCTTTGACACGGACAAAAAAATCCGCGTGAACCGTCCACCCTGGCATTCTCGGCTTAACACAACTACGAACATTTATGAGTACATTCCGCGATGTTCTTCAGTCAGTCGAACTAAAGAAGACGAAAATTGGATACTTATTAATACATATTTATTAATTTATTCGCTCTCAACCGACGAAACGAATATAGGTGAATACATTAACATGAAATAACAAGTGTACTTTATAAAATTACGAGTAGCTAATTCAGCATAATATTAATGGACGGACGATATCGCTCGCCGTATAATTTGTGGCTACATCGCCTAATTACCTCAGGCCACTGACGAAGGGATTATTTTGTGTGTGAGACATGTCAAAGAATTAATTAACTTTAATTTTGTCACGTATGTACTTGTAATTGTTATTAATAGTGTTTCAACAAAATCAAATTTTACTACAATAGAACTCACTATATTGGGGCCTTACCTATGAAATTGCCGTTTGTTCTTAGTGGCCATTTTGAACTCAGTTATCTTGCGTTTAGAATTCAAATTAATTTCAATTTAAAGCTTTTCGCTTAGATATCGTTGTGTTTGCGATCGTGGGAAAGTTAAAAATAAACGTTATTTTAGGATATGAAGTCCGTCGTGGCTACAACGCAGCACAGACGGCACTCAATATCAATGTACTACGGACCAAACAGTGCAAAGGAACGCACGGTGCGTTTTTGGTTTGATCGTTTTCATTCTGGAAATTTCGACCTTAAAAACAAGCCCCCTGGACGACCGGAGACTACCATAAAGTCGATGTGAACACGACAGCTAAGCAATATAGCCGTACGCTAATTCACGTGCGGATCCATAGGTTTAATACTGATAAAGATATCTAAACAGAAAGCCTGACCTTATATGCCGAGAGTAGCCATACTTTGACACAGCTTACGATTGCCTTGTGTTCTTCCCAGCCTGATAGCGCTTCTTCTTCTTTCTCACGGTATAGAAAAGGCACAGCGTGTGCCAATTCCGGGGTCCAGGAGACCACCAAAATATGTGAGCTTCACAATATACCGGCGACGGGAGGGGTCGATCGCTACACTGGCGAGTATGCAAAGGTGCAGCGATATAAACAAATCGGTAGAAGTGATTATACGAGATGTGGGTAATAAAATATAACATTAGCCTACAAAATGAAAGCGCCAATGTTATTGGCGCGAACAGACGATAATGACGAATTGAAAGGAAGAGTCTGAGTGGATTCATCTCAAACCACGTGACCCCGTGGTCTTGTTATTATAAAGCCGGTCTATGACCTGCAGTGGGTCAGTAAGTTGATACCAGATTGATCACGTCATCTATTCCATATCTAATCTGGATTTTTATTGATTTATTCACATTCATCCAGCAATACCAATGTTGATTCAAACGAACGCGCAGCTTAGTTCAACATAGCAAACAAAATACACCCATGTTACATCGGTCAACATCAAAACAACATCTAAATAAATAAACAATAAACAAAATAGAAAAAATACGCAGAAATCTCAGTCTCATATAAACAGGGCATAAAACTATTCCAGTATTATATCATGTCCATGGTTTTATGTCGAGACCTTATGGTCGGGTGGAGGATAGGGCTACCACCTTCGCAATATTCTAAAGCCGGAGATAAAAAAAATTAAGACAAACAACGAAACGGGAAATTTATAGTAAATTCAGTAATTAAAATTAAAGTTATACTTTAAGTTATCTATAACACATTAATGTTCTCGGCGAGATAATATTAAATTATTTGTTATCGATACGCACACTAGGCGCATCTGCCTCGCGTTTCGCGAAAGCAGCCCGAGGAATGTGCACTCGGGCCCAAGCAAAGTTATTCAATATATTTATATCCACCAAAATGGTGGGTAAGCACAATAACAATATTAAGGGCTTACTTACCAAAGGTGGTTTGGACCACGACCAAATATGGAACGTGTACCTACTCCCTACTAGACGTGACCTACTTTAGTGTGATTGAATAAATACATACATTCCCAATAGATACTTGTGTAGTAATCAAAGTCTCGTGTCCTTTGGTGAGCCGGTGGCAGCTATGGTTCCGCAACTCACACACAACGGCAAAGCACCTCGAGATATTACTCCAAAATAACAAGCACAAGCACAACAAACACAATTACAACCAAAACACTCGCGTGGCACAAGGATATCCGCGATCAAGTCCAATTAATCAAGCACGATTATAATATCAACCGTCCTAGGCCGCGATGTGAACCCAACTCCCCTCGCCGCCGAGCGCGCGCACCATCCTAAAATCTCAACCCGCCTTCAATGTTCGCGGACAAAAAATGTTGCGTCTCTAAATCTTCCCTATATGCGGGTAAGCTACAACACGCTCGCGCCAATTTCAAACATTATTAATTATAATTAACACTAGATAAATTGAAATTGTCTATGGTACACACAGCGACGCTTTAAAGGTATAATGGTGATTCAACGCAAAGGTATAACTTTTGCATTTGAATCAAAACGTTAATAAAGTTCAATACTGTCATTTTTCTGAAATTTTTGAATGTTGGACGTCACTGCCGCGTAGCCCGGCCAAATATCCTTCAAACCTGGGGACTCCGGGTCAAACTCGGCGGGTGGCAGCCCTAGTAGAGGGTGTAGCGCCAATAGCTATGGGGAATAAAATGAATTCTCGATAAGACAGTTTATACGGAGGTTATGTCGGCAGTTGAATTGCGGCCCTTCTTCGAATGCTTGGGCCCATCTCCTTATACAACTTTCATATTTTACTCGGTAGATGGGAGATGCGAATTGTGACTGCACTTGTGTGAGGTTTTATGAATTGTGTTTGTGCTTGCCGTTAATTGTTCAGCAATATTTAAAATCGTTAGACTTGCAAAATTGTATTGCGCGGAAAAAAGTCTCCTCCTGCCACCTAAAAGATGTTCTGCAACATAAACAGGAGCATGCTCGCATCTCAGTCCAATTTGCTCCGTATTAAATTTTTCATGAGGAGGTGGATTTCTATTAAAAGCTCGGACTGCTTGCAGGATATGGAGTTTTCACTATACGTTGTGTAAGTCAACAATGACCGGTTTAGGACCTTCAGTCTTTCCAGGCGCACGGTATATATTACGTACATCACTAGTCTCAATATTAAGCATCAAAGCCTTGCAAGAGTTGACAACAATCTCAGATAATTTCTTTACAGAGTCATTCTCCTGACTGTCTATGTTACGAAGTTCTATACTTGACGTCCTCCTGCAGTGTTCCAGGTCGTATCTACTGCTTTAATTTTTTCATATCTTCCTTGTATTGATTCTTCTCTGTCTCGAAAATCTCCAATCAGTCTTTGGCATCGTCATAATTATTTACGAATAAGTTCCACGGTTTCTTTCGCTTCAACGTTAATTTGCTGAATTTGATAATTTTGTACCTTTATTTCAGCTGCATCACTTGTATTTGTATTTTGTTCAATGTCGTTTCTTGATCCGATTTCCAGGAAATCATCATGTGCCTTATCTCTTCTTTGAATGTGTCAAAGTCGCTTAAATTTGCCGAGTAATCCGAGCGTACCGTTTACCGTAACCGCCACACTCATAAAATCTAATTCGTTTATCACGGGTGTAGTTGCAATATTTGGGTCTAAAAGATACAAATTGCCCGTTGCTTCATGAGGAGGGCTGTGTCTGAGTGGCATTGTTATGTATAATTTAGTAGAGAATATTAATAATTAATTCTCAGTTTGAACACTAATAAAGACCCTTGGTAACTCTTCATACAAGAAAAAATTGTAAAGTGTTTTCGTCCTCACACTAATAAAGGCGACTGTTCACTGCTCAGTGCTACAAACGATACGCGTAGAACGAGTGCTGGACAAAATTTATGTCATACCCTACATTAGTAACTTTGTAAAAATTGTTAATTAATTTCACTAGTAGTGAAGATAATAAACACTTCTTTGGATTACACATATATTTATTGAACGGAATATTGTCCATTTAATTCGACTATCTTTCGCCATTTTTCTGACAGAGCCATTATCTCATCGTTACACAATTCTTGGGGTTTCTGAGCGAAATACTGATTTAAATGGTTTATGTACTGGCTTCTTTTGAATGTAATTTAACTCCATTTAGTGAATTTTGTAAAGAGCGGAATGAATGATAATCCGAAGATAACTGGATTGTATGGAAGATGCATTAAAACTTCCCAGCCAAGGTCCATACATTTTTTTACACGTATCACGATGTACACGATCGAACATTGTCGTCATGATAAACTACACCTTTTCTATTCATTAATTTTGGGCGTTTTTCTTCAAGTCCTTGTTTCAGATTTACTAACTGTTGAAAGCAGACAGCAGAATTAATCGTTAGGCCACGTGGGAAAAGCTCGTAATACACAATGCCTTTCCAGTCCCACCATACACTTAACATGACTCTGTTCGGAGTGAAGCCTGACTTTTGAGACTATTTGTGAAAGCTCACCTCGCTTAGACCAAGATCATTTTCGAACATTGTTATCGTTATTGTTATACCATTTCCTTTACGAAGTTCCTTTACGCGGCTTGCGGTAGGTGTGATTTGAGAGAAAATGTAACGTCACGTAAGATTTCTACCCCCTCCATATGTCTTTCTCTTTCTCTGTGTGCGTGTGTGCGTGCGAGTATCGAGAGCGAGACTCAAGCAGAATAACAGACGTGCAGACTAGTGCGTGGCCGATTGTATAACCTAAATTTTTGATTTGATTCCTTATTTTAAATTATTTGCATTGAAAATATGATACAAAATAAAAAAAAAATACATGAACTGTACAGATTTTATTTCAAATTATATTCGAAGTTTAAAAAAAAATGCGTGAGGATCTTCGTTCCTGACGGGGGGTACGGGTCCCCTGACCGCACATTTAATTTTTATTTTGCAGTAGTTTTAAATAAAGAATATTGTCCGTAAACACCACAAATCTCCTTTCGAGCACAGGAAGCATTCATACATTTGTCGAAAAGAAATTGTAACACATATCTAATTACCTTTTTATTAATTTCATTAAATTAATTTTATTAAAATATTTTAAAATTGTTAAAAAAAACGAAAAAATATAACTTTTAACTTGTAATTTCAATTCACCGCCATTGCAGTAAAGTCAGCTGTCAAACGATATATCACGTTCCCGTCAGTGATCAGTGTTACCAGAAATATAGACACGCTAAAGTCATACGTTCAAAAAGGCCGTGAAACTTTTCCAGCTATCTATTATAATAATGTCACACTTAATAGATTCGCGCAACAGGTTTCCCTGACACAAACATAAGAAAACACCCAGAGCCGAACAAACATTTGCCTTTAAACAAATGAATGTCCGACAGGGAATCGAACCCGGGACCGTTTGCATTACAGTCGGGGTCAATATCAACTGCGCCAATTGGTCGTTTTATTTCATACACATTTTAATGACGAAACTTTTACATTGTTATCTTTTATACGTTAAAATCTTTTTCGCATATTTTTAGTACAAAACACCTCATCGCTCCATAATTATTTGGCGATATTGAGTGTTTTCTTCAGATCGCCGACAGACGGCGCTAAACACAATTGTGTATCGCGATATTGTTGAGTTTTAGCAAATATTATTACTGTACTATGTTCGTTTATGTACTATGTACTCTGGTTTTTGAAAAGCCTAATTCCAGTAGTTTGCAATAATGGTTATAAGCAGTTACAATAATTGCTTATAACGATTATGGTAATGCATAACATATACATTGTCACTAATTTTATGTTGTTTGGTGGGTTGGAACGACATTCATACATTTTTCCCATCATCCTTTGAAACCAATTCCCAATAAGACGAGTAAAGACGAGGGATAATTTTCTTTGAAATGAAGACCGTATTTCCAGCGCAAGGACAGGCCGAATAACACACATCCCATATCCAAACTTTTTTCTCCGATTGAACCATTGTTTCTGCGTCAAATAACCATCTTTTTGAACGACGGGATTGCTGGCATATCCTTTTTTTTTCCTCAATTTAAGCCGCCACTACGAAGGCACTCAGTGGCGATATAAAACGTAGAATCCGGTTGAATTGTCGGATGAATTCCGGATATCACTGAAAGCATTTGAGCAATTCGTTTTAGCCTAATAGGGTTTTATGTACACGTATTTTATGGCCTTCGAGAGGATGAAATTGATAAACGTATATACCTACTTAATTTTAAACGAGACTTGCTTGGGATCGATAATCTTGTGTATTTGTACTTGTAATCCGCCTATGACGTCCCACTGCGGGCACAGGACTCCCCTAGTAATTCACTGGTGGTTTTCGGTCCGTATCCACCATGCCGGCCCAATGCGGATTGATAGATCACATACTCCAGTTTTTTTTTGTATTTCTGGACCATGCAGGTCTTCTTCACGATGTATTCCCTCACTGCCGAGCTAGTAACAGTTTCTAAAAATCCTTACATAAGTAGATACTCAGTGGTACGGGCCGACGATTTGAACTTAGGATCCCACGGATGTGAGTCGAGTATAGATATTTCCAGACTATCACCGCTTTCTAGATATTACTTATAAAGTAATTAATCTATTTCTGAGTACCAATCAATTTCTCAGAAAGCCAATCAGTAGTAGGTATGTTTCGAATACAAAAAAACACTATTCACGAATATGAATAGTATCTAATTTACTAAGCACACACTTATAAAATTAGTAAGTATTTTTTATTCAATGTTAGGTATGTAGGAACGTTGCCTACACTGTAATTAATTTAATTAGGCAAGCAAACCCGCCGGCCGATGCTAAATTTACTTATGGAATGTACGCGCGGCCGCTTGTAGAAGGCGCTTGCGCAGAGCCGAGCGAGCGGGCGCCGCCGCGCAGTCGCTACCGATATCCGACGGCGAATGCATGCGCATTTTTCAACTTCTGTTGATTGTAAATCTTGGCATACCTAAATAAATAAAGTGTGGACTTTCACTAATAAAGAAAGATAAGTGATCAGGAACCCTGTCTCAACACTTTAGGTAACTGATTTTCAAATAAACTTTGATTCTTAGAGTATTTTTATAGAACACTTATTTTACTATTCATGTTCGGCTTTCACTATTCGATTAGTATTCGAATGTTCCTTTAGACTAGGGATTCCCAAAGTGGTCGATATCAACCCCAAGGGATCGATATCGGTTTCCCAGGGGTCGACATAAACGAAAACTGATTTTGGGGGTCGACGAAGTCTAAAAATCGACCCCTATTAATTAACACAAGTTCTTATTTGAAACTTTCAAGATACTGTATAAGTTGTGTTACGTGTACCAATTTGTTATAATAATGACTAATATTTTAGTAGGAAGTACTTTTAAAAAACTCAACAAGTCGATAAGCGTGCACAAGTTCGTACAAAATGAAAAACTCAATAGGAAAAAAACTAGAGATAGGATTTTTAAAGTAATTTGGCTATGAGGGTCTGAGGTATCAGTTTATTTTGGAAAAGGGGTCTCTTGCCCAAAATTGTTTGGGAATCCCTGCTTTGGACAATACGAGTATAAATACGAAAGCTTGAAAATTTTAGGTACTCGCTAAAACAAATAAGTATATAGTATTAGGAATATCCCTGGTAAATTGTACTTTGTGGTCGCAATTAAAGGTAGGTATTAAATTGAAAACGTACTGGATCGTATGTAGTCGCGGGCTTCATGAGAGGCCTAAATGTAACAGTGGAAAGACGATCATGGTATGGTATTATTGAACTGAAATTCAATAGAGACAGTGCTATGTCATTGCTAAAATCACCAGGAGTGTTTAATTTAGGGTCAGCGCTGAAGACGCTCGACCAAGAATAATCCAAAGCAAAGGCTGTAATGGGCCTAAGGGGCTTCCTTGCCAGTTCTCAGTTCATGCCTTTAGGAGAGCAGTGTGGGATCGCTGATAGATGAAAAAAAAAATATAAATGTTTTTGATCATTTGTAATTGTTCAGAACATGAACATAAGAAGTTTATCTTAAAATTTTATTTTATAATAAAATTATTATAATTTAATATATTTTTCCTAAATAAATACGTATCTATATTAGAATAAAATAATTAAACTTAAAATAAAGCGTAACGGTGTATTTATTGTTCATAGATCATCGAAATATATTTTCTAGGATCGATTATAATCTATGCACAGCACTTAACAATAGGTCGGTCGAGAAAACCGTTTCGGCCAAACATAGAGACAGCCTTGTCTCACAATCATATTATGTTAATATAGTATAAATATATCTATGTTTAATTGTACATATACAATATAAATATATGTATGTTTATGATTAATTTGGCCCACATTAATTCAGATAGATTTAAATTCCGTCCTATATTTTGATTACAAAGCAAGCTCACAAACTTTGCTGTCTCAACATCATAACAAATTCTAGCCCAGGAGAAACTAAACAAGGAACGAAGACTGGCGAGTGGTGGAATAACTAAGAACAAGATTAAGGAAATCCATCGTTCGGTAGGTGCTGCTGTTCGTAGTATCGGACCGACCAACTATAGCGAGCTCTTGACCTCGGGTGCGGCCTGGGATGACATTGACACGCGGCAGCGGGTTTTTTCATATATGG
Organism: Sesia apiformis; assembly: GCA_914767545.1. Lineage (NCBI taxonomy): Eukaryota > Metazoa > Arthropoda > Insecta > Lepidoptera > Sesiidae > Sesia > Sesia apiformis. The sequence goes on from OU611952.1 coordinate 21,876,675, forward strand.
CAATGATGCAATTAGCACATTCTGCCAGCCGTTTTCTTCGTAATTAACAATTTCAAAGTCTAAAACGTATCCTGTCAATGTCTAGTCCCGTCGAAGTAAATCATAAGTCACTCAGTAAAGCTATAGTAGGTTTACTGAGGACAGAAGAGGACCCCATGGAAGCACATGAAAAACTCAGTCCTATGCTTCTTTTTGTTTATCACAAACATTACTCACAAAGAACACTGATGTTTAATAAATTATCACTATTAAACCACAAACGCGCAAAAAAACATTTTTATAATAAATCAAACAAAAACTCAACTTCACTTCTTGAGTTCCTGCCAAAAAGTCTTAGGGAAAATTGTTTATCATCAGCTTATTACGTTTTACGACCAATAATTAAGGTATATCATAATGTCTTTTCGTTTATGTGCAAAATATAATTAATAAAGATGCTGTAATTCCAGATTTTGACTTTTTTATTTTTTTAAACATGATTATCTCAAAAATAAGTCGATGACCTTTTTTGCGTTCGCCTTTTATTAAAGAAGACACATACGCTATCACACGAGACACTATTACGTTTTATCACAGAAAAATACCTTAAATCACAGCATTTTCCACTTTATCATATTCCATTCCCATCCCATCCTATACGTTCCCATTTTCCCAACCCTTTCTCCAAATCGATTCCTACATTAACAAAAGTAGGCAGCGCATCCGAGGGCGTGCCAAAGTTTGTCATTTTGGATTCATATTGTCTTTCTGGACTGATGTTGGCATGCATCGCGGATGTCTATGGACGACAGTGTCCACTTACCATCAGGTGGAGTGTATGCTAGTTTGCCACCACTTTCTATAAAAAACACTATATTTTAAAATAAAACGTAATAGAATGCGTATAATAAAACCTTTCTGACTCTAATTAGAATATAAAATGTGTACAAAACGCAAAAGATTAAAAAGTTATATTTGAAACGTAAAGGAAGCCATTTTGATCTATTTAAAGAGGCCGGGTCTGTTTATCGGGTGGTTTATATGTAAATATGTGTGAAAGACGCGGAAATCTCAATGAAGCTATGTTATGAAAGTGACAGACCAGGCTGACTGTTCATCTGGCGTTAACTCGATACTGTCGTCCACAGACATCCGCGAAACATGCCAACATCAGTCCAGAAAGACAAACGCTGGCATGCCCCCGGATGCGCTGTCTATGTTTGAAGATTGAGGAATAGATTTATAGTAAGGGTTGGGAAGTATAACGGACGAGGTTACACCTCCCAATTCCCAAGTAGGATAGCATGGACATGGGCTCTGGCATGTCTCATTTATTACCGCAACACCGAATAGGGTGGAAAATATCGCGAACATTTTACGAGAATAATTTACGGTGGAAACTTTTTCTGAAGTCGTTATATTTTGCCAGTCGAGTATGCCTAGCGACTGTAGGAGTGCAGCGGGCGCCCTCTCCCTATCATAACTAAGCTAGATTAAAAAAATCTATTGCTTGTCACGCTAACCGCTATTCCATTGACACTACAAAATCAGTGTAATGTCGCACAGATTCAAATTGTATCTCAAACTAGTCAGTTCGGAACTGAGACTTTGATTTCAGAACGACAGTGCGAATTACCAGTTCGAGAACTTGCGACTTCGGAAATTATTTACAATTGCATTTCGATATCAGTAGAAACCTAATCTATGAATTGTTCTATTACTAGGGCTGCGAGTGTAAAAGACGTGGATTGTATTCACGAAAGCCTCAAAACTGTGTTCGTAGTTCATTGTGTAAGAATTTTTACAGAGTTTGTCAATACATAATTTTGTCTTTACCTATATTATATGACTTTCGCAGTGCTTCAAAGCGCTTTGCAAGCTTATCATTTCCAGCTATAGTTTTCCTTTTGTATTCATATATTAACAACTCATTTCCAACAATGTTAACATTCCACATTTTCTTGGCGGTGATAGCCTGTAAGTAAGGCAACATTTAGTCGCAGCATAGAAGCTAGTATTTACTCTTGTTTCATTGTATATTTTGTAGGCTGTTCTAGAAATAAAAAATACGATACCATACCAGAAAAAAACTATACCATATGACTTGTGGCTCTATTGGGCCACGGTCTATTTAGGAGGGGAGGGTGCACGCTGTAACCCCACTGCCGCTGGGTGCACTCGATTGGTTACGTCATCCCTTTCCCATAGAATACTATAAGTAAAATCCATATAAGTATTGCATTTCCCATTTTATCTCATTCCCCCAATGTCTTTCGGAGCATGACATCTGATTCCTAGAATGACCACTTCCCCTACGTGCATGTTTCTGTAGTGAGTGAGATATGTCAACATTTTCTCCAAATCCATTTCTAAAATATCACCAAAACAGCGCATTCGGGGGCGTACCACCTTTTGTTGTTCTGGACTAATGGTTGGGGCATGTATTGCGGATGTCAATAGGCGAAAGTATCCACTTATCCTCAGATGGACTGTATGCTCGTCTACCGCCTTCACTCTATAAAAAGAAGTCACGTTTCGCCGGTCAAGGAAATGAAGAAAGAACTCTTTCGAATTTCTAAAATATTTTGCATTCAAACCTTGATATATTGATATATTTTTATTAAGTAAGAAAAAAATAAAATCGGAAATCATAAAAAAGCATCAAAATCATTATAATATCTCCTGAAACCCATTTCCTCACAAATATTTTAAAGTTCATCTTAAACAAATACACACACACACTACACACCCTCACACTGGGTACACAACACATACAAACGGACACACCAACGCAAACATTATTAATAATAAAGAATCATCCTTTACTTGCGCACAATCTATTAAATACTGTACTTAATGTCAGTGTAATCTGTATTGGCCATTAGCATTGGAGACATAATTGTTAAACAACATAAAAGTTACATAAAAGGCTGTAGATTACATAAATAAATAAATAAATAAAAAAACGGTCAGAAAACTATTTACCTAAAATATAGTAAACCGTCTCATTGACTGAGCAAAAACACGAAAGCAAAAATTCCTCGACCTTAATTAAACTTGCACTATTAACGTTTTTAAAAACTAAAATCTGTTTCCACAAGAAAGTATGCAGCAGTTTTAGCAGGTATTCCACGTGATTGTGCTAGACCGATGTATGGCCGTTGCCCCCACGTTGTACTGACCCAGTTTACCATGAATTCATTAAGTGGAGCTATTCGCCGCTTGTACTCGCTTGTCGATAATTTAGCGAGCACACCTACATTACACCACGGAAGTTAGCAATTGGTTTCCGAGTACACTCGACCTGGTAAATTTGTAAAATATTTAAAAAAGTATATTTATATTTAAAAAAGTATAAATATGGTATATTTATGTATATAATGTTGTGTGTATTCATCAGTTGTTGGTAAATTTTATTTATCCTGTTATAGACTAGTGGGCGGACGAGCAAGCGGTCCCACGTGATGGTAAGTGTTACCGCTGTTAAGTGTGTGTTGGTCGTTCAAGTTATATATTTATACCTCTTATGGCACCTCTAAATGTATCTTTCTGTTTAACCCAAAGGTTAGCTGGTAGAGAATGCCTTAAGGCATTAAGCTCTTGTAACTTTTTCAGCCTTTGGTAACATTATGTGCAAGAAATAAAGTGCAAAAATTAAAAAAATATATATAATATATTTGTATAAATCTAAGTTTCTCTATAAATTTCAAGAAACAATACTTTGCAATTCTTTGTGTTTAAAGAATAGGGGAATAGGCTAGGACGGTATGGGTCCTAACATATCCGAATAAAGAGTTCTTCATTCAACAGGAAAAATAAACATTGGTCCATTACACTATTGACTCCACCCATTCCACCCCCTTAAAGAGGATTGCTAGATGTATTGGGATATAGAAAATTCCTTGCTTATTTCTACTTCCTACTCCTCACTTTTCAAATCCATTTTTTAATCCAATGGTAAGGCTGTACATCCGGCGACATGCTAACGTTTGTTGTTCTGGACTGATGTTGGCTTAAATCGCTGATGTACCTAAGCGACAGTATCCACTTACAACCAGGTGAACTGTGAACTATCAAGGCCACTAAAACTGTCTGGAAGACAGTGTCGTTGTTGAAAATGTTGAAGCCACGGCTCAAAATAGCATCATTGTGTAAATGAATTCTCCGGCACGCTTGGATGCTCCTTGAGTATATCTGAGTGGCTTACCTCAAGCGACTTATATTATGCATATCTTGGTGGTTGTTTCCTGAAAATAGTTTTTATTAGAGACACATACACATATGCGGGCTTAGCGTCATTCCGTTCAGAGCACGAAAAGATGTAGCATCTCCCTGCGATTTCTGCCAATTTCAGGTTCAATCAGGCGAGCGGTTCAATCTCAGGTCAACTTCGGGTTTTTATCGCGCTTCAAGTTAGCGAAGCTTAACTCAACCTCACTTCTTACAAAGAGTTAAATCGACGCGAATTCGTCTACTGAGGTTTGTCCACATAGGCTAGTCACTTATCGCGTTCTTCAAGAAAGCTGTGAATCCTATTTTAAAGATCAGCAACCCACCTGTATTCCCCCTGATGTTGTAGACGTCCATGGCTGCCTGTGGCCAGCCGAGTCCTTTAGCCTATCTACCTCTATAAATGAAATACTTTTTGACCAATCAATTTCGTTAGACTTTTCATAGTTCACTCTAAAATCATGTTTACATTTTATACATGTTTTTATTTTCCTCGATGAGGGTGCCAATATTTGATACATTTTTAAGCAAAGTGGCCCAAGAGGACCATTAATACAAAAGGGAACAATTGAAGATTCAAGATTCAAGGTCATGTAACTTTATAAGTTAAAGAGGTGTATTTGTATGTAGCTGCCTGTACGCCCATCACGCGATCGGCTTCCGTGCGGGTAGCGAGTAGCTCACTGAATGCCTCGTCTCAAACGTCAAACTCGAACGTAATCGGAAGATAATCATTGTGCTGAGGATAAAATTACAAATCAGGAGATTCATTGTACCTCCATACCACACCATACCATCAACGTGTGTCTCTCCAGCTGTTCTCATCCAGTCATATGCCACAGTGTATACCTCAATGATCAATTTATACCAAGTTACATGATGATATCATGTTATATAATTAGAAATAATATGCTATACGAGTTTCTGCAACGTTCCTACATGTTTCACTTCCGTCCGTGTGTCAGCCAGGATCCCAACTGAAAATCAGCGCTGAGTACACACTCACATCACACGAGTAATTCTTATTGTCTCAAAAAATATTGTTTGTTTTCTATTGAAATAAGTACGGTGGTAGCGTAGGATGCCAAGAAAATTTTAAAACTAAATTAAATTACAAATTGAATGTGACAATTGCTCGATGTTTGAAACAAAAATTGTTGAAAATGACTAGAGGACCGCGTGTTTTGACTGTCGTCAAGTAATCATATTGGCGTTGCTTCATCGGCGATCCTCGGGCTGATGGGGCGTGTAAGGGGCCCTCTAGATGATCAATTATATTGTGCAATGACATTATTGTACAATTTTATTGTTGATCTAGAGGCCGCCCAACAATTTCATCTTTGTGTGTGGACAGTATAAGTGTGATTATCGAAACTTGTGTATGATGACATAAAAACTTATTTCTCTCAATAGATCAGTAATGATCGTAGTTATATGAAACTGTTAACTCGCAGAGTCCTCAATCTTCAATAACTAAACCAACGATTGAAGTATACAGACGTAAGTCAGTACAGTACTGTCTGGTGCAAACTAAAACTACCTTAAAAACTAGACTACCCTGAAATGTACTGCATTTCCAAATTTAATCTATTCCCCAATGTACCTACGTGTTTCGGCAGTGAGTGATATAAGTCAGAGCCCATTCCCATTCCAGCCTATGCTATCCCTTCCAATTCTCCCGACCCTTCCTCCAAATCCATTCCTACATCTCCAAAAATAGGCAGCGCGTCCGGAAGAATGGGGTTTGTTGGCTGAAGGTGACATGTACTGCAGATACCCATGGACGACAGTATCCACTTACAACCAGGTGGATGCTCGGCTGCCGCATTTTTTCTATAAAAAAAATATATAGCTATAACTTTTTATACTTTCACGTTTTGTACGAATTTTATATGGTTATGTTATTCTATGCCAGCCATTTAATAAATAATTTTATAGATTGCCCACATAGGCAGCACGCTAGAACACTATGAATAGATAAATACCACGCATGCAACATACGAGTTTTAGCAGTCTCATATTTTTTTATCTATTTTGCTCGTTATAATAATAATTAGTAGCTCAAATGACTTTGTTTCATGACATTGTTTCTCATACCTAAAATTAGTAGATATAACGCTAAATATTCTTCCTGGGTTTCTTTAATTTCTATTCGATGATACATCATTATTTACTAGTCTTGTATTACATTTCAAAATAAAATACTGTGTAACAGCAACTGCGTGGGGGCGCTAGTGGGAGTGAAAGAAAATATGGCGCCTGGAGCGAGCCCAGCGGCCATTCGAAAAGTGTGCATCGAAGAGTGAAGTCGTATTATAGGTTGCGGTTGGCTTGTCGTCGACAAGTGTATTTAGCTATTTTGTAGAAGATCGAATATAGTTGACATCGGTTACGAGCGTATTTAGTATCATTTTCTACTGTAAAAATATTTATTATCTGTCACGAGTATAAATTCAACCATAAACGCCAAAAGTTAGGCTCGTAGTAGTTACACGTAGTTAGGCACTTTGAAGTAATTTCGTATTCCCATGGAAATTTACGGCTTATATAAACACTAATCTAACGTTTTACACTGCAGACAAAAACAGATAAAAATCTAATAAAGGTAAAGAAATATGTTTTTATTACGATACATATAAAATATTTTTATTTTTTCCGGAAAAACTTGCTAAACGAAAATGCGTTAGTTGTTATTCATTTCTTTAGTATAAAAGCTCTTACCGTTCTCAAATTACAATATGAAAACCTATTTCCAAGAAGATCTTCTGTCCAGAGAGCTACTTGAAAGGGTTCCGTACTCTCATATTGTATTTCAATATGCCAAACAAGTTTCAAGTGTCCCAGTAAGTCTCGATATTATGTCATAACTATACTTTATTATAATTATTTTTCTACAAAAGATTTGCTACAATTTATAAAAACCAATGCGTACATTATTTTTACCGAGTTCTCTAAGACCTACATAGCATACATGATCAGAAACCATTTGAAAAGAAAAGATATATGTCATTACGCCCCTCTAACATTTTATTAATATAATAACTTCTACTTACCCGCGTTATTACCGGTTAATACCACCAGTAGTGATACCACGGATATTTTTTTTTGCCCGTATTACTACTGACCAGCCTGGTACTGAAAAATTCCAAACTATTAAAACAGATTCCAACTAATTAAATATTTATTATGTACCCATTGGATTATTTATTAATCAATACATAAACAGGACAATATTACACGCAATAAAATGCAACTCATAAAAACATGAGATTACATTAGAGATGGCGAAAGAAATATTGCATTGATTTAGTTAAGATTTCTTTCAATTGGATCTTAATTAAGCCTAGACCTTTTTTGTTACTTTAAATATTAAAGAAGTCCTTGCCTATTAAAGGTAGATTTGTTAAAACTTGCCAGAGAAAACAAATTTACAAAACAACGGTACGTGATAGATGACCTGGCCCTGTCAAACGGACATCGCGTAGTCCTAACTCCTCCATACCACTGCAAATATAATGCCATCAGATTAATATAGGCCAATGTTAAATGATCTACACTTGGCTAATTTCAACTTCTATATAATTAGACATTTTTTAACATGGCGCTCTATGAATATCAATCAGAGTATATGACTTTTTTTATAATTTAAGGTTATGCCGGCCACCACAATAAGACTTCCATTTAGTGCAAAAAATAGGAGTTTATTAAAAGATGATTGGAGAAAAGATGTTGAGAAAACGCGAAAATTCAAAACAGAAGTTTATGAACGGCTGAGCACCTTCTGCGCTGGCCCTAAACCATACATATTCGGTGACTCTTGAAAGGTCATTAGGGCCACAAGAATTTAGCTATTCCGAAAAAAAATGTGACATCAAGATCGATAGTATAATTGACAACAATATTATAATCAATGTACCTAAATGAAGACGACGATGATAGTGAAAATAATAGCTCAAGCGATTCAGTTAGAACTACAAGGGCCCCCGCAGACCTGACGCGTCCTCATGCTTCTGGCTAATCTCAATGCGCCGCAGAGGCTCTAGACGGTTACATGTATCGTTGCGCTCCCACGGAGATAAGTACCTATTTTACCTGGAGGCTCCGCGCGTGATGTTGCGTAAGTACTATTTGCATTTACTTATATTTGTTTTTGCTTCATTTTCAGAATATTAGTAACATATAACGATAACATATAAAGCACATTGCAATGTGTCTTATAAAGCCATATGTTTGCTAAAGACTGGAAAATAATTCAAACTTGACCAAAGACATACAAGCAATCATGTGCAAATTGGTTGACAGATAGCAGCCTTTGGTCAGGTTAGATGAGGCTGGTCCTAGTGCTTCTAAAATGAAGCGAACATGCTACATTTGCCCCACAAGGACAAAAAGAGTACTATCGTTTGTAAAACTTGCAAAAAAACTATTTGCAAGCGACACTCAATGTCAGTTACTTATTGATTGCCATGGGAGCCCAAAGAATAATTTTCTAGTTTAGTGAGAGACAGTAAGGTTGGCAGCATTGTCATTTTTCTCTTTATTTTGATTATTGCTTATGTTGATTCCAATTACAAATTTTTGGTTCCTATTCTATAAGAAAATATTAATAAGTTAGTTAAAAGTTTGTTGTTTTGTTAAATTTTAAGCCATTAGGTAAGTGCCTTAAAAATATCACTGTGAACAAGTTTTTTTTTTTGTAAAAGACATATTACCTAACGACTAATCGTTTTAGTGATAATACTTTCATAAATATTATGTCTTTTTTAGCATTGTGCATTAATATTTAAGTAATTTTCATAAATTATTGAAAATATTATATAGCATTTATGGGCATACTTCTGGACCCCACGCGTGACTGTAGTTTACCAAATAGCATGCGTGTACTTACACGTAAATAAAAATATATTTAACTACAAAAGCATTATTATTTCTAAAGTAACCCCTTTTGTTGTAGCACCTCGCTTTCAGAGCATACCTCTTAAGATCTCGGAGAGTATCGGGATCCTTGGTGTCGACATCTCCAGCAAAGTCGAATTGAGGGGTCATCTGAAAAATAAGGCCAAAATGTCCTCCAAAAAGCTCGGTGTGCTGAACAGAGCGAAGCGGTACTTCAAACCTGGGCAACTCCTTATGCTTTACAAAGCTCAAGTGAGGCCCCATATGGAGTATTGCTCTCATCTCTGGGCCGGCGCACCGAAATACCAATTGGACCCATTTGACTTCATCCAATGACGTGCTGTTCGTATTGTCGACGATCCCACTCTCACGGGCGGTTTAGAATCCCTCAGCATTTGGAGAGACGTTGCGTCTCTCTGTGTGTTCTACCGCCTGTACAATGGGGAATGCTCTGAAGAACTGTTTAATAGAATTCCCAATTCCGGTTTATACAACCGCACCTCCCGTTACAGAAGTGCGGTCCATCCGCATTTCCTCGATACGGAGGTGTCGCGCACTGTTCGGTCCAAAAATGATTTTATACCGCGAACCCGTAGGTTGTGGAACGAACTGCCTGAAGAGGTCTTTCCATTAAGCTACGATATGGGGTTCTTCAAGAGAGCTGTGAATAGGATTTTGAAAGGTCGGCGGTGTGCCCGCATACCCCCTGGTGTTGCAGGTGTCCATGAGCGGCGGTATCACGTGGGACCGCTTGCTCGTCCGCCCACTAATCTCTAAAAAAAAGTAACATGTAGATAGCTCATAAAGTTAAATAAAGGTAAGGCTCTTGTTAAAACGCTGAATCCTTGCGGGCGAAGCTGTTGGCAAAAGCTAGTCAGGGTATTCATAGTATTAATTATTGCCTACGGTTACATCACTATTTACGTCATATTGACAGATGTCCAATCAGCATTCTATCGGTGTCTCTACTCTAGTACGTTATGTAAACGCTGCAAAATGACAACAGAATCTGTTAACCCTCGTAACTTTATTGAAGTTAGGGGTGTTTTAATGGATTAATTCAGTTCACATTGCATACTATTGCTCAGCAAAGCGTACTTTATTGGGAACTAAAGTCAATAACAGAATAACTAACTAAACTTTATACTGGAGCAGAAGTTACTTTACCAGCGAAAGCAATCTATTTATTGGTTAAAATGTCAAACAAGTTCGAGCTAGTGCAATGAAGTTTCCTTATTTAATTACTTATCCATTTCTACATTTGCGCAGTTACATTTAAAAAATGAGTAATTTATTTTATTGATTTGTTTACTACCCGAGTAGGCTTTAGTGTGGCCCACCAATCTGCCCACTCAGGATCCCCTTACAAATGTAGAAACAGTTATACAAATATTGAATGCAAATCACTGAAGGATACCTATTGCCAACCCGCGAAATACTTGCAAGGTGCAGTGGAAGAAATCCAACTCCGGGTTCCGTAGAAGTAATTCGTTGAGTAGGCGCACAGCCCACACCGGGGGTACACCAAACGGTGCCGGCGACGACCTTGGGCTTATATATAATATATCATGTTATGTTTGGACTCTTTCTTGTGCCCAACATGAAAGAGCACGCACTCTAACAGAGCGAGGTTTTTATTGATTCAAAACTAAATATTTCCAATACTAAAACGCTTAAATCCAGAATTTGTAGTCAAGGTAAAGGTCAAAGGTCAAGGTAAGCCATTTGTAAAAAATAAAATGTTTCATCATAATGTAATTTTTAATTTAGTCGTCTTATATTGTTGACATGTGACAAGTTTATACTTCCAAATAAAGTGTTCCACCATAAAGTCTACTGAGTACAGTATGCTGGCGATATCTCAATGGATTGTTAGGTTGCAGCACTCTAGGACATGATGGTCAGTCCTAAGACTGCCAGTGATGTCAATCAGGCGCTTTATTTACTTATTTAAACTTCATTGTACAGTGATATATGTACAAAAGCTCACTAGGCCGAGCGAAGGTCTCGACACAGAGTTCAATAACATGTATCTTCGACATGGAGTCAGCTCGAAGTTCCACTATAAATACGAAATGTAGTCCACTCAGTTTCATTAACTATTAGAAAACTATTCATTCTTTTTTCAGGGTAAACTACAGCAGTAGCGGGTTCTTGAAATGTAAATTTTAATAATAGTCAAAATAGACAGTAAAGTATTTTTAATTACTTTTAGAATGAAGTAAGTGAAGTAATTAGCTTCCATCCAGTTTCAACTCGAGTATTCAAAGAGCGATCATTCATAGTTCAATTCAAGCCAGGAGTTTCCAACCTTTGAAGCGCCAGAAGAACTAATTGCACTTTAATCCGGGCACTCCATTTCCTTTAACTTTTATCCGTTGGAATAAACAAGAGGAGGACGGAATGAATTTCAACAACTCTCGACGAGTTACTCGTGTTTAGAGATGGTACTTATGAGTATTTCTACCGGAGTAAGGAAGAACTATGCTGTCGTAATTATTTATTTAAAATAAAAATTATGGTAATAAAAATCTTTTCACAATTCCTGTTTACAAAATAAATTATTCAAAAAATACTTTTGTTACTTGAACAAATCCTTTAACTAAATATGTATAGTGAACTTAACTTATTATATTTAACTTCAGGTACCTAAATGTAAAAATATGTTGTACAAAATTAATTGAAGCAATGGTTCTTAACATCCCTTTGTGTTGTACAATTTTCGAGTGTGTTACTGTTTAATAATTTGTGAACACTATTCTGTCCTTACGCTATATACATTTTATAATGTGATATTATTGCGGGAGAGTACACGTTGCATTCCCACAGCCGCTGGCCGCACACGACTGGCCACATTACCCCTCTCTCATATAATTACATAGATTGCCTTGAAATGTATTGCATTTCCCACTTTATCCTATTTTCCCAATGTACGTATCTGTTTCGGTACTGAATGGGATATGCCAGAGCCCATTCCCATCCTATCCTATGTCTCCCCATTTTCCCAACCCATTTTTCAAATTCATTCCTATATCTCTAAAGGTTGGCAGCGCATTCGGGTGCATGCCAGTATTTGTCATTCTGGACTGATGTTGGCATGTATTGCGGATGTCTATGGATGACAGTATCCACTTCCATCAGGTGGACTGTATAGTCGCCCCCATTTTTCTATAAAAAAATACAGAAAATTAATTCATCCTAAAAGAGGTACGTAATCTGGGGTTTTTACAAAAATAAATGACAAATTAGCTTAAAACAACTTAAAAAATACGTTGTATATAGTACGTACCTACGTACCTAACGTAACCTAACCTACGTACTTTACGTACCTAAAGATATTTCTATATCTTCAGGTAACCGTGTTATATCGCTGAGCTCCCTCAAGCCAGGAGTCCCTCAAACTCTATATTGTCAGTAAACTAGATTTACTATTCCTGGAATTCATTCCTTCCACCTAAACCGTGAAGTATTATTTCGTGGTACGTACGTTCACGTAATGGTCTGCTCGAATAGAAAATTCGACGTAATAAATCGCGAAAACACATTCAGTGAAATCAAAAAGCACGTAACTTCGGCACTCCGTTTGAATAAATTATCACCAGAGATCCAACTTGCAGGCTTCACGTACGAGCACCATCGTGAATTATTCTATTGGATTGTACTCATAACATGGCTCTTTACAATTTGATACGTTTTTTTTTACTTTTGTTTTAGCTACAACTTTGAAATTAATGTCATCAAAAGCATTTCAGTGACATGGCATGTTGGAAGTGAGAAAGAGACAAACATTCATACCGTTCAAACATTGTCTGGAAGAAATCGTTGTACTTTAATACCTCTTTTATTCTCACGATGAAATATTTACTAACAAATAGTAAATCATGTTAAATAGGGTCATCCCCATTTCCAGACTTCAAGAAAAAAATAAGATAAGTGGGATAAGAGAGAAATTGATTTATCTCATATTTCTTTCTTAACATTCCCACCTGTGTATGAATATTCGGTAAATACTTTACCTAAATTACTTTTAAGTTTGTTTTATCTTATTTTAATAAATAAATAGTTATAAAATTGATAAGAATATGGTCAACCTTTAGTGACATGGTAAAATAACAGATATAGAGAACTTTTTATACAGTTATAACCATGACAATAAATTAAAGATACATACCTCAAAAAAATAAAATGTTTCATCATAATGTAATTTTTAATTTAGTCGTCTTATATTGTTGACATGTGACAAGTTTATACTTCCAAATAAAGTGTTCCACCATAAAGTCCAAATGATTGTTCCATTTTACAGTATTTTTTTTTATTTTTCTTCATAATTATTAAATAAATAATTTTATAAAATCTTTCTTTTACTGAATAAAATTTTATTATTGATGTAACTTTTTGGCAATATAACATTTGATCAACACATTTTAAATGACATCAATTACAAATAAATACAGAAAAACATGGTAACATAATTTAAAATTATTATTACTTCCAAATTGTATTTAGCAGACAAAAATTTAAAAAAATCTAGGAAACGAATGTATTTTATAAAGTGTGAAATGGAACGTGTTCCGAAGTTGCTGTCATTACGTTCGATCAGTTGTTTCGAGTGTATGTGGTTTTCTTGTTTCCGTTCTTTATTCTTCGTTTCTGGTTGCTTGTTATTATTTGATTGAACACTTTTGTTATTCATTATAGTTTTAAAGGTTTCGTTATAAAAATATTTAAAGGTTATCGGCATATAACCGGAAGTGGTTGCCTAGCAACGCTTTGTTACTAAACATTTCATCTTGGGAATAAATAAGGCATAGTTACTCTTATTTTTGTGTTTCGCTCCTGTATATTTTGGCGTACAGTAAAATCTATAATTCTTATTGAGCTCTCTTAATCTTTTGAAGATGAAGAAAGCGTTCACCTTGTGGTAAGTGGGTGTCCATGAACATTGGCGATATACGCCAGTGTCAGGCAAAAATAAGAAACTTAAGCATGACTACAGAAAAATTGCCTACAGATCTAAATGAAATTAATGAAATAAAAAGTAATGAAATTAATTGGAACTAGGAAGTATCATTGTCGATGTCACTAAGTATAGAATGGGATAGCCAGGGGAGAGTATATTGGGATGAGGAGTATCTCCTATCGTATCCCATTCATTACACTATCTATTCAATAGAATAAGATGGCATGTAATTTAAATGAATCAGTAATTTCACTCCTTCCCGAATTAATTAATGTGTCATGGCAGTATTCTATGAGGGTGTAGATGTGAGTGGAGGATTATGGGTGCAGAATTCATCATTTTTAACAGTACTCTGACCCTGTGGTGTCTTAGGGCTTTAGAATAGCACCACCCTATATTCCCCCGTGGGTGCGGTAAAAGGCGATTAAGGAATTACAAAGCCCCTATCACAAGGCCTGCGGAACTACACCACCTCTAAAAGAGTCTCGGCAACCCGCCTGTCCAGATGAACGTGGGAGTTTCAAGGCTACGTACCCTTCATGCACAAGACAATATGCATGAGGATGCCCATGTCTAGCGGTGGTTGATAAAAGGACTGATTACAGTATTATTTTCATGGCACTCTGGCAAATTAAGCAGAACTGTAAATATCAAAACCTGCACGCAAAAACGGCCATATTTACTGTTGTGAATTTTACAGAACAACTCTTGCAAGACTCTGCAACTAACTTGAGCACTTAAAAGAGTTCGCAACAATGGAGGTACGTACGTGAATAAATCTGGCAACGTTGCAGCTAACCTGATTTAGTGGTGGAATTTACCAGCATTACGGTTAAGATAACTTAAAACACTAGTTGGTTCTATTGTTTACTTGGCGTTTGTGCAAAGTGCCTGTGTGTATTTTCACGGATTTCAGTCTACTGAGACAGTAGTTCAGAAAAATCACACCAAGAAGTGAAAATGCCTTAAATGCTGTCGGCGATCATACAAGTCAATCAGGTAGCCGAAACCGGCCATTTTATCTTTCACTGCTGGACATTGATCTCGTCTTCATAAACATTGTCTTGTGTATGAGGGATGTATGGCTTTAAAACGCCACGTGAGCCAAGTTACGAGTTGACGAGTTTACATTTTTAGAGGTGGTATAGTTCCTTGGGGCTTGCGGTAGCGGCTTTCTTATACTTTAGTCGCCTTTTACCCACATGAAGAGATGAGGTGATGAGATATGAATTTTAAAGCCGGCTGACCTTGTGGTATACTGAAACCAAGTAATATGTGGGAATGAAAGATGTTGAAAATATTGTAGTTTAATAATAGCAATAGACAGAAGTGGACGAAGAAAGGTACACGAAGCTCGTGGCCAAGAGGGTTAAGGTTATGATTATTTACGTTAATTTGTTTTAAAGTTGCGCTGCTCAGTGGAGAGAGTTTGATGTTTTTTCTTTATATTCTTTCAACTGCTATAAAGCGCTAACGATAATTTAAATAACATCACTATTTCTCTTCAGTGTAGCAATAACTTCAGTTCCACTTAAAGTGTTCTGCTCGTGAAGACATCCTGTCCCGAAACCAATTCGGATCGACCTTTTATTGACTGAGAACGTTTATTTACTTTACTATAATATATTTACAACTTTTATTATTATCCTTTATTTATTTTTAGCCATGATATTTACGCGGTATATTTCCACATAAACATCAATGTAAAATATTAAATGTGTTCCAGAAAATAAATATTTTACGGTCTGGAAACTTTTCGAATTAACATTAATAGCTTTTTAATGTAAGCCAAATGTAGGAGTGATGTAATTTACTTGTAGTAAAACAAAACAAATTTCTAATAGCCAAACTTTGTTTACATTTATTGCGTGTAATTAAATTCTATTTTTATTCACTCGCAGGGGTTTATAAACAACGCTAAACAGTTGCACCGCAGTATAAATACTGCACACAATAACCGTCATATTAGACGAGGTACCAGGATCATAGAAATGCGCAGAGGTGTAAATCACGTGGGTTGATATAACGCTCGGCGTGATCTATGGCCGACCGCATGAAATACAGCGTCATTGCTGGTAAATACTAAGGCATCGTCCACACCAGGGCACGCGTATGGCAACTGAGTCGTGTTTCGGCATGTTTCGGCACAAGCTAAAAAAATAACCAAAATTCTTGTATCTGGAAACATAACATAACATAAACATTATATTCGGGACAAAACGACGCCTTATGCCATTGTACTCGTAACACCCCATCATATCCCAATCCCTTAAGGAAGATTGGGAGGTGTAATTGGATGAGAAAAACTCCACATCCCGTTATACTTCCTATTCTCCATTTATCTAATCCTTTTCCTAGATTTGTTTGTCACAACTCGCAACCCGTCAATGGTATGGCCTAAAAGTAACTACGTTAAAATGGAACAAATAACTAAGTGCTATTTAAAAAAATAACGCTTATAATGAATCTCATTATCGTGATCGTTTAGTAATTGATTTATTAGTTTGACTGAATTTACAAGTTTAATTTTTAATTTAATTTTATCCCATCTCATCCCTTGGATGTCGTAACTTAAGGGATAACAAAGCCGCTACCCCAAGCCCTGAGGACCTACATCACCTCTATAGAGTTACTCGCCAACTCGCTTAGACAGCGCAGCGTGACGTTTTAAGACTACCTCATGTTAAAGGCGATGTGCATGAGGAGGTTTTAAGGCTATATTCGGCAATGGATACTAAAATGGCCGATTACAGTTACGGTGTATTGTTTAAGTGTCGGAATAAATAAAGGTATCCAAGGGAGGTATCTAGAAACTAAAGTACTAGTAGCATCTGTGTTATGCAGCTGAGAAGATTGATTGTACCGCGTTCCGTTGGCCTGGACGGAACTGGTTTTAAATCCATTTATCAACTAGAGCACTGTTCCGAGGCACTGTATACCGTGAGTACAGACTGTGATACAATTATGTATTAAGTTATGACGTATTTAAGTTTTTGGAACGAAGTTCCTTTACGCGGCTTGCGTTAGGTGTGATTCGAGAGAAAATGTAACGTCACGTAAGATTTTTACCCCCTCCATACGCCTTTCTCTTTCTCTGTGTGTGTGTGCGTGCGAGTATCGAGAGCGAGACTCAAGCAGAATAATAGACGTGCAGACTAGTGCGTGGCCGGTTGTATAACCTAAATTTTTGATTTGATTCCTTATTTTAAATTATTTGCATTGAAAATATGATACAAAATAAAAAAAAATACATGAACTATACAGATTTTACTTCGAATTACATTCGAAGTTTAAAAAAAAATGCGTGAGGATCTTCGTTCTAGGGGTTCGCTGACCGCACATTTAATTTTTATTTTGCAGTAGTTGCAGTATATGCGTGAGGATGTTCGTTCCTGACGGGGGTCCCCTGACCGCACACATTTTTATAGAAAGAACGCAGCAGACGGACAGACAGTCCATATAGTGTTAAGTGGATCTGTCGCCGTGCCACATAGGCGATACATGCAAACATCAGTCAGTAAATAGGTACTTGTATCAACTTATAACATCCCACTGAAGGGCACAGGCCTCCCCAAGTAATTCACGGAGGGGTTTCGGGCTGTAAACCACCACGCAGGCCCAGTACGGATCACATACTCCAGATTGTTTGTTATTTCTGGAGCTTACGGGTTTCCTCACGATGTTTTCCTTCACCGCCGAGCTAGTGAATTTTTTTTTAGAAATCTATACTTAAGTAGAAAGTCAATGGTACGGGCCGAGGATTTCAACTCACGATCATACGAATGTGATAAATACCTCTAGGTTATCACCGCTAAGTAAGTACACTTTATTGCACATCAAATATATAAATATGTACGAGTATACACAAGGCCTCATGCTTCCTCAAACATTTAATTAAGTACAATGGTGTCCATAATGTCCATGAACTAGGCTGTTACTTGAGTGCAAATTCTTTGTTGTGATACTACGGTTTTGAAAACAGGCCGTGCCAATTATACCTGTGTGCTCCTAGAGCAAAACTCGACAGGGAATTGCTTATTTTTGCTTGTCATCATCACGTTTACGATGATCACAAGCCCTGATATTAGCTGTTCAAAAAATTCAGAGAAAATTGGAAAGCATCGGTTTCGATAAGAACCGCTTACGAAATTGAAACTCTGCTTAAAATCTATCGCGCTGTATTGACAAAAGAGAAAAAAATAGTCATAGATGACTATCAAGAGTTCATAGAGCTCAGTCATATTTATAGATATAAATTCGGAGCGAAATTTTAAAATGAGGCCCCATTAACTGCGCCGGTCCATCGCAAATTGCGTCAGGCCGCGTCGCAGCTCATAACATCGGCGCGTAAATACGGCTGGCGAGCGATCCGACAGTGCGTTGCGTTGCGCTCCGGCCCGCCTGAAGTGTGCGATGGTTTATACAAAATGTATAAAAATATTCAGGAGGATTCTTGCATTGTTATGCGGTGCGGTGTTGTCTGTCGTCATATACACGAGCATTTACGCTCTTCGTGAAACAAAAAAAATAATAATACGTATTCTATGAATAATTCTGTCATATTCCATTTTACCTTCTTGTTATATTTTTATTAATATTACCACCCGTTAGTTTATTTTTCAAATGCATACAATAAAACCACGTCATCGGCGTTGGCAAAGCGCTTTGCAACAATAAAATGTTTTATTTCCATAAAATTCCCGTTTGTAGCTTGTTTCGATGCCGTAAAATCGCGAGATAAAGTAGAATTGTATATTTATAAGGTCAAAGGGAAAAGGATTCCTCAGGTGACATCGTTATTCTGTAAGAACTATCCAATAAGCGGGAGATGGTGCAAATGTTAAATAGAATTGTTCTGTTAACATGTGTATTTTTGATACCTCAACTTAAAGAGTTCTCATTATTTAAATCACACGAGAACATAAATAGTTGTGTGGTGTCAGCCAGCCTTATAATAGCACCATCTCTCCGCTTTATGCGGGTGTCGCAAAAAGCGACTAGGGGATAACAGAGCTGCTGCCACAAGCCTTGAGGAACTGCACCACCTCCAACTGAGTAGACTCGCCAACGCGCTTGGCCAGAATGACGTTTTAAGACAACGTGCACGAGAAGACCAGTGTCCAACACTGGACGATAAAAGGGCATAAATAAGCGAAAAATAAGCCATAAGTAGCTCTACTTAATGGACATTTTGAAAGCAATCTCAACATTAGGCAATACTGTAATGACACTAAGAATTTTCGATTACTTAACCTCAACGTCGTGTCAAGGAGCCATAAAGAGGTGGAAGTAGCAGTGAATTAAACATTAAACGACGAAGCAGACAGTGGAGGAGTTATAAATGCCTCGAGCGCGGTTTATGATAATATTTTGAATGGATCTAACATTTATAAACAGTTATCACTAAAATATTGGGACTAAAAGGCTAGGAAATCTTTGACACTTCAGTGCGATTCAAACGTAAAAGCCATTTTGGCGAAAATGATTAATTTAAACAGTTTTGTTTATTTTTTACACCCTATCAAACTGTATATTTAAAATATCGATATTCACAAAAAAATGCTTTTACTACGCACTTTATTGTCAGCCTAGGCAAGATTTTTGTAGAAATGATGACATTAAAGACGAAATTTTGCGCCTCAAGATGCCAAAAGTTTCTTTCGGTCTTTCTCATGGCTGTAAAAATCAAACGGCTTTTATTTAATAAGGATTATTTAATATATGTTTTTTTACAAAACAGTCGTTAAAATACGTTTAATAGTAACTTTTATTTATTGTCATCTAAAGCATTTCAGACATGAAATACAAGTGAGAAAGAGACAAACGGCTCTTCTGTAGAGCGCCTTCTTCGTCTTTCTATATAGTATTTAGGCAATTATAACCAAACGATACCCATTTTCGATTCGCAAATGAACAGAAATTCTTAATATTCTGTTGATATCTAATAATGAGCATCGAAAAAACGGTAATATTGATATTATCAAAATTGACTACTGCATTTTAAGCTAAGCAGAACAGAATGGGCCTCATAGAAATGACCAACTAGCTTTAAACGTTACGAAACATAAGCTTACGCGTATGTGACGACGGCAGTCAATTTAGGAAAAGTAGAACAAAATGTGCAAGACCTTGTCCTAGTTTTCCTAAAATGGGACAAAAGTAACTGAATCCGCTTAACCTCTAGCAAAAGAGTCCGCTCAGGTGACATTTCAATACAATGAGAGTTTCATTGACAAATCTATATATCCATATAATAAAAATTTAACTGATCGCTGTCTGTACATGGAAGATACATGAGAAAAACTATTATTGGGGGCCTTTATCAACGCAATAGAAAACAAAACAATGATTGTTAGAATTTTTGTCTGATTGTCTGTGCGTTTGTGCGCGCTAATCTTAGAAACGGCTTAACCGATTTGGGTGCGGTTTTCACTAATGTATTGTGGTAAGCTTCACTTAAAATTTAGTGTTTGTTTTATTTCAATCAGTTCATAAATAAAAAAGTTATATCAATTTAAAGAATCACGTATATATATATATATATATATAATATCAATATATACAGAAATGAGGTGTTACAAAAACGAGCTGATTTATTTATTAGAATTTTGATGAGGTTATCTGCTATTTTGAGTTTTAATATGGGATATACATTATACTTATATTAGTATTAGTAGGTATAATACTTAAATGTCATTGCGAGTTGGCGGATCCACTGCTTTCACCTGCGTGACACGTGAGGATAATAAAATACATAAATATGATCCCGATTATTTTAACTCATTTAAAAATTTTATAGTGTTGGCGTCGCTTTATTGTTTTGACCACGTTTTGGAACGCGGCCTTTTAGCCCATGACTGATGACGACTGACGCTGTCACGGGGAGAAATGCGCATATCATTGTAACCTCTGTTCGTCGCGCGCGTGAGTTCGCTTTGGTTGCGAGCCGCGGCACCACGGAAGACCCCAATGCATATCGTTTATAAAGGCAATTAATAGGGTTGAGACTCCAGTGAAGTGGTTACAGAAGCTTCGTCGACTGCTGGGTGAGCTGCGCATGGAATATCCCGGGTAAGTTGACATTTTCTATAATTATCACTTAGATACTTTCCCCCTAATCATTTACCATGCACCGTGCCCACATTTAGTAGTAATTTCTCTAATTTTAGCATTCCGCAGTTCCTTCACCCACTGATCCATAGGGTACATTTAGCGATTTTTTATGGATATATAAAATTTTTCAAATCATATAAATTTGACGTATCCCTATAGACTATATGATGAATTAATAATTCACTAGCTATTCATAAATTTTTGAAGCGTGGAACTGAAGAGGGTCGTGAAACGACCCCGCCTCTTTTATTTTCCATCAACGTAACCCTAACGCCACTTGTTTTTCGAGATAATAAATATTTTCCGCGCAACAATTTTCAACTTGGAAGAGAGACTCGAATATCATTTTGCTTGGAAAATAACCTCCATTTTGGAAGCGTCTATTTGCCCTCGAGGGACACCCGACACCTTATCGCCTCATATTGGGAGTATCCGATGTTTATACCATCGGCAACAGTTCAATATATACCTGTCCGAGTCTTTTAGACAAATGTGAACCATATGTTAGTTATATAAAGTGCAAAATTGTACGAGTAAGTTTTGGAAATGGTACACGTTTTAGCGTGGTGAGTTGTGCAAAGTTAGCTGGAGGATGACCTTGCTTTCTGTTAAGGGATACGTTATTGTTGCAATGTCGTGAGCTTCCTTTGCTTCGTTCTAAGGTACGAGTATCTGTTGATTAAACATTATATTCTTCACTCCTTATCTCCATCCCCTTTCGAAAAATGGTAAGTGTAATAAGATGAGAAAAACTTGTCAATCCGTTATAGTTCCCAAATCCATTGCTATATATATAAAGGTACGAGTAGGCAGCGCATCCGGGGCCGTGCCACCGTTTGTCATTCTCGACTGATGTTGACACGTATCGGGGATGTCCATGGGCGACGGTATCCTCTTACCATCAGGTGGGCTGTATACCCGTCTGTCGCCTTATTTCTATAAAAAAAATTCCCAATTGAAATACTTTCCAATCCTTTTCTCCTAATTCAGATATATTATCAGCATATGTTATATTATTGTAGTGTAGGTAGGCGCATATTGTCACTATCCGATATGTGGGTAGCGTACGAGGGTAGTCTGTGGCCGACAATTAAACGTGTAACATATATTCCGCTCATTATTTAAATATCTCAAGATACAGGATAATTATACAAAATAAATTCTTTTTATTTATTCATACAAACCTTCTCTGGTTTCTGTAAGTTAAATTTGTAGGCAGGCTAAATTTGACGTCGGCGAAAATATTTCATAAATTCGTAAAAAAATCCATTAATTATAAATCATCTCTTTTATAGAAGGGCTGGCAGAGGGGCGGGAGACCTACGAGATGGTAAGTGTTCATGGGCGTCCAAGGACACCTTCAAATCAGAAATATAAGCTCGCACGAATAGAATCCTGCAGGATTCCATTCATAGCTCCCTTGAAGGGTTCCATGTCGAAGATTAGAGGAAAATCCTCAGCAGACAGTTTTCCACAACTTTCGGGTTTGCGGTATAAAGTTATTTGAAGACCACACCCCCTTACGATAGCCAGAGGTGCAACGGTAAAATAACATACTTCAAAACATTCCCTCATTATATAGGGTTAAATAAATATAAAGGATTGTGGAGTGAAACAAACTTATTTGGTGTTGCTTTGATATTCAAAGAAACGACATATAATGTTTAATCTTCAATCCTTTTTTAAAATCTATTATTTTATGTCTACCTACAATTTTGCAATTTTGTCTACCTACAGAACGATTCTCTTCACTTGACGCCCACACTGTTTTACCGACACCATAATACGAGTAGTCTTACCGACAGCGCGGAGCGCCGCAAAACTCAGATGAAAGAAATATATTTTCTTTACATAAATATAAATATGAGACATATATAATAATTTTAGATTATATATAACGGAGAATTATTATCGTGCAAGTTTTTAGAAAGCGTGACGTCAGCATTGCTGACGTCACCATTATTCGCGTCACTCATATTCAACAGATAACGAAATAAAACAACTATACACTTGAAATAAACTCTTTGTTACAATCGTTTTATAATCAATACTTTTCTTAACTTATAGATTCAACTAAGATCTTAAGTCTACCCTTATTTTCTATACAACAGTAAAAATAATTCGAATAGCAATATTTCAAAAAGCACTCACCAAACTACCGTTCTCAGCAGCTGCCACTTGAAAAGTGAGCCAACAACATGGTGGCCTCCCGCCATGTTGCTTCTTTACAATCATTTTTAAACAATGGTTTTAATACGAATATTTCGTTATAGTTATTCGTGAAATAATTTTAAAACATTATTTAAACACTTATAAACGCAAATAATTTCATAAAATCACACGTGGTTTTTATCACTCATCGTTCAAAACAATCTCCAACGAACATTCAAAAAGCAACTATTAAAAATCAATTTAAAGAATTATTAATGATTAAATTGTGAATGTGTTTTGTAAATTAAAGATTTGATTTATAATTAATTTTGAGCTAAACTTATTAATTTAAAGTTAACTTTTTGAATGTTCGTAACTTCTAAGGAAGTAAATACAAATGTTAACAAACTCATTTTAAAAATTATTTGATTTAGGTTAAAAAATGAAGCTTACCTATTTCATTGGTAATAAAATAGGTTAAAATTAATTATCATTCTTAAATAGACTTTATGTAATCAAACTTAAAATCTAAAATAAAAGATGTTGACTGTTTTGCGTCGACATATATAATTTTTGCGTGTTTTGTTTTGACAGTGGAATGTGTGACATCTGCTCTTAAAATACCTATATAGTGTCGCCTATATCTGTACTCGCATTTTGGCAAATAAACGATTATTATTATTATTATAGATACCTATATCTATGTAAATCTGTGCGAATGTACCTACGCGTGACACTTTCAATACACTCGCACCGATTTCAGTGTGAAAAAAGTGCAGAATTTTAAAGAAATTAATTGAATTAAGTATATTTTATTTAACCTCGGTATAACAGTATATTTTTATTTACCTACTTTATTTTACCCGACACTTCGCTCAGCTTGCACTGACCTGAGCGACCTTCGAGACAATTTTCTTCACTTTCAATATTGCTACGTCCGAGGCGTTAGTATAAAATTGCTTTCGCAGCTCAGTCGATCGTGCTCTCGAGGTGTACTCCATATAATGGAGCCGAGCGATAGAAAATTGGAACATTTCTCAGGTATATTGAGTTGTGACAGAGTCCTACTTGTTATACCATTGGAACATTGGAACATTTCTTCATCTACAGTGTTATATAGGGTTCATTTTTTATTCACATTCATATTCGATGTTTTTCGGAAGTACACTGGATTGTATATTTTTGATAATTCTTTCATTAAAATAATGTTTTTAACATAGACAAAAAAGGACAAAGACCTCACGTTTCTTTTCCGGACCAAAGCCGATACAAATACGTCATAAGTCAATCAATGCAGCCTATAAAGTTCCATTCTATGGATAAAGTTACATATGTCTCTTATCGCAGACGTTTGATAACGTTTGAAGGGACTTAAAACAGTGAACAAATGTTGCTCGCGTCCTTTGGATTTTTTTTCCCTGGCCGTGTGATGTCCACCAGCTTTACAATAACGCCATCAAATCTCTAGCCGTGGATATCGTAAAAAGCGACTAAAAGGTAACAAAGCGGTTACCACAAGCCCCGAGGAAATACATCACCTCTAAAACAGTGGACTCGCTGACCTGCCTGGCTATATGTCTCTTCACTGCTGGAGAGACAGACTCACTATTTAGACTAAATAACAGGATGCACTGATAGAAGACTTTCGCCTTCAAACATTGTGGTATAGGCGTGGAGAAGAGCCGACGCATTTTCCAATGAGCTCAAGATGAGAGAATTGAAGATCGTGTGCGGTAGCAGATGTATGGAGAGATATAGGCTAATGGTATGGTAAATTCTCTAAATTGGTTATCAGCAATTTGTTTTGCTAATTGCAGTTAAATCTCAAACATAGAACTAACTCTTCAACAATATTTAATTACTGTTAAGAGCAACGTGGAATACTCGGAGAGTGAGAATGCACAAAACTTTACTAATAAACAAATGCATTAAAGTTCTCATCTCTTTAAGAAACAATACTTTGAAGATTAAAACAGAATCAGAGAAGACGTATTTCCTTATAGCATCTACACAGTACGTAGAGAAACTAGTAGATAGTGGTAGGTACCATACCGTCAGCCTGTGTTCCTCACTGCTGGATACAAGCTTCTCCCAATGACCGTCACTATACATGGTTTTTCGTTCTTTTCATCCAGCTACTACCAGCGACTTTCTTTACATCGTCAGTCCACCTGGCCAAACGGCGTACCACGGTACTTTTTTCAGTGCATGGTTTCCATTCGAAGACTGGCCTCCCCGATCGGTTATCGGTCATACGGCATATTATATGGTCTACCCACTGTCAATTCGGTTTGCTGATTCTTTGAGCCATGTCGGCAACTTTCGTCGAATTTCTTTGTTTCTGACTTGCTTTCTGTTTGCAGACTTGCTTTGTTTCTGAATTATTTCTAGCTTGCTGAAGAAATCTGAACTTGTGAACCAGGCCAGAAACCACGATTCGGCAACGTACGTCATAACTGGCAGGATCTAAAGGTCTGCAAGGTCATCGGGTGCTTTCAGGACCCGAGGAGGTAGATTACCTTGACACGAATATTCTGATTGCGCTCTACCCAAAGGCGTTGAAGCACCGCCTACTTCTAGAGGACCTAGCAGTGGAGAGAACAGTAGTGTTATGTTATGTAATAATTGCGACAGAGATACTTAAACTGGAGAATATCTAGTGTGATATTCTCAATCTGATATCTCCCTAGTTCTCTTATGGATTTTAAAATTCTTTTTAATTAACGTTGTATATATTGATTAGTGACTGCGTCTCTTATCAAGGCCTTATATGAAACAAAGTCACTGAACCACGTAATAGTCAAATCAAGTGATAATAATTTGAAAAATATTTCTGAGTTGTTCTACTGTATCTTCTTTTTACCTATGACTTTTAGTTGGTAATAAGAAAGTGCCAGTGCAGAGACTGGATGCAAACAACGAAGAGGAAATTAAAGCAAAAGAAATAGCGGCCTCTTGCAAACAGACAACTGTTGTAGACGGTAATAATTTATTAGCTTGATGGAAGCAAACTAAAGCAAAGTGAGAATCAGTTCTAAAAAGTAATTTTACAAGCAGAGTTTGTAATAATCGGCGTAGCCACCATCGAGTTCTTTTATTTTATTTATATTATAAGTTAAATTTGAAGAAATGTACCTAGGAGATCACTATTTTCGAATTTCAGAAAAAAATCCCTAGATCTCAATTACGAGTTACTAGCAGAGTCTGAAACACTAATCAGTTTCGAGGTTTTTATATCTTGACGGGGGATCTGAGAGACCATCTGGATATGGAAAGATAAAGGACCTGTCCGTCAGGACCTGCAACACGCTCGCGTGCAGGTTTCGCAGGTGCAGTAGGGAATTCAATGGGACATTGTTTAGAGCTTTCTGTCAGCCTCTCTACACTTGCCAACTATGGGTTAACTACCTTAAAAGGTCGCACAGCAGTATGAGGATAGAGTATAAGAATGCATTTCTTGTCCTCGTGAAGCTGTCGGCCATGTTCACTGAGGCACGAATGTAAGACTATTTTTCCATGAATAGAACGCAGGTAACATCTTTCTGGAGCAGACTGCGGGCGACTGAAAATGCCATCCTGAAAACCGTGAGTGGCCACGTGACTGGCAGAATTTTTAAACATTCGTTGTTCGTCGACCGGAGCGTGAACGTCAAATATATTAAGTTTTGATGCCAAAGTTATTGTTATAACAATATACTTAGTTATAATTATTGACTATTTAAGTGCATTTATTTATTTCCCTTGTTTTTACCTAGTTTTTTTTTTTGTAGGAAAAGGCGACAGACGAGCATACAGTCTAACTGATGGTAAGTGAATACTGTCGTCCATAGACATCCGCGGTACATGCCAACATCAGTCTAGATTCTAGAATGACAAACGTTGGCACGCCCCCAAATGCGCTGCCTACCTTTGCAGATTAAGGAATGGATTGGGAAAATGGGGAGGGATAGGATGGGGTGGGAATGGGCTCTGGCATATCGCACTCACTACCGAAACACGTGCAACTTTGGGGAAATATGATAAAGTTGGAAATGCAGTACATTTCAAGATAGTCTTCTGTGAGAGAAGGGTAATGTGGCCAGTCGAGTGCGCCCAGCGGTTGTGGGAATACAGCGTGCACTCTCCTCAAAAAAAAAATATGGAGTTTTTGATGAATAAAGAACAGTCACCTCGGCAAGACCTAAGTTAATAATATAAGAAATATATATCTATCGGGTATCCCAAAATTCACGCAAGAAGTAATTTGGATAGAAAACACAGGTTTTTAATTAACAATTGTAATTTTTTTATTGATTCATAAAGTATACAGTATAGGGTTATGTATGGAATAGATACATAACCCTATATTATCGGGTAAATGACCTCCACGGCTTTGCTGGCACATACGCAATCTTTTGTCGAAATTTTCCATGACCGTTTTGAATTTTGCACATATAACACTAAGTAAAATAACAAGTCGATAAATATCTATCTTTTCATAAATAAATAAATCATAAATATGTATTTTTCCACCTCGCTTGGCCGGAGGACGTCTCACACTACGCTTGCTGGTATGTGGTCTCGTCCGTCTACTCTAACTTGTTTATTGCCACTTTGCCACTTAATAAACTGTTGTCGTTTTTTTGTCGAATTTCTTCATTTTACATTTTATCCCACAAAGAAACTTTTTGCTTCGAAGAGTAAATTTGTTTTAATAAATGTGGATCGAATGTCTACGAATACTCTTGTATGGTTTATACGAAATATGTTTACGATTGCAATCCATCATAGTAAATGTTTATGCCTAAAACATGGAGCCGCAAAGCAGCACACGTCAAGTGTCTTCCCGCGAGGCCCATTGGCCTCCACACAATTAGCGGAGATGTATCACAGTATTTAGAGGAACCAATGACACACCTCTCCAAATATAAATGGTAACGAGAATTTTTCGCTCCCAAAACTCAATGACCATCAAAGTATAAGGGAGTAGTTTGTGTGCTTTTTCTTCGGTATACAGTTTAGTTCGGGAGTCCAAGAATAGTGTGGGTAGTCCGCGAGTCACTGCAAGGGGCTTCAACTGAAAATCAGCGCTGTAGTTTTTGCTGCAGCACATGCTAAGTTGTAGCCCGTTAGACGGGTACACACCTTTGGGTTAAGTGGACTTATAAATATTACGTACTTTATGTTTTTTTTTTATGGACGGAGGCGGCAGACTAGCATATAGTCCACCTGATGGTAAGTGGATACTGTAGCCCATAGACATCCGTGATACATGCCAACATCAGTCCAAAATGACAAACGTTGGCACGCCCCTAGATGCTCTGCCTACCTTTGGAGATATAGGAATGGATTTGAAGAAAGGGTTGGGAAAATGGGGAGGGATAGGATGGGAATGGGCTCTGGCACATCTCACTCACTACCGAAACACGTACGTACATTGGGGAAATAAAAAGTGGAAAATGCAGTACATTTCAAGGTAGTATTCTGTGAGAGAGGTGTAACGTGGCCAGTCGAGTGCGCCCAGCGGCTGTTGGATTGTAGCGTGCACTCTTCCCCTCATAATGTTTATAATGTGTAGTGTTATTTGGTACTAATAAATTTATTCCTTTATTTCTTCACAACATCGACTTATGACACAAAGTCGTACGTTGACTTGAATGATGGTCAGCCTGAACATACATTTTGTTTTTTTCTGTTATCCGCAAAGATCAAAAAGTGTGTTAGCAAAAATTTGTGCATACTGTTATGCCACGGTATACTTCTTGCATGAAAAATTATATAGTATCGAGATATTGTACTTTTGTATACTTATTGTTATTTGTACCACGTGGGGAATTCAGAAAGTTTTGCGAAAACGAAAAAAAATGTTCTACCGGTTCCAATTTTTTTATCACACTTTCTCAAAGTATACACTTTGCCTTTTCATTTTTTTTTCACTTTTTATACAAAGTTACATGCGTCTGAATCAATTTTGATAACATTTTTTCCACTCTTCCTCGGGTACCTCTTTCACAGCCTCTTCGAACGGAGGCAGTGCGTTTTCCGACGATGAAAACTGCTTCCCTTTTTGTTGGGATTTAATTATGGGAAATAAAAAAAAGTTACAAGGTGGCTTAAAACTTTAACCGGGTTACTGTCTAAAGGTCCCTTGTTTTAAGCGCTGAGTGAGCGGGCGCGTGGTCGTGGTGCTTGTGGTGGTTGTAACTCACTGCAGTATAAACATTTGGCGAAGCACGTGGCTACGTACCATTCTGCGTTAACGTTGTTTTGGTTTAGCGTAAAGGTACAGATATCAAATAGCCAGTTAAAATGAAAAAAAATGCGATTAAATTTTTCCAACACTTGTTGCTCTTTTCACTTTGATAGGCGTTGGTTCACTTTGACTCACTGTTTGGCTCACAGCCAAACAGTAGATTGATGCTTCTGGATCATACTGGTAGACCCAAGATTCGTCACCTGTGACAATGTCGTAAACGTGCCGAGACGACCCTGCTTCAAATTTTGTTATCATCATATCACATCGGTGAGGTTGTGTGTCACCATCCTGACGATAGTAGCGTATCCTTAAAGGATTGTAGCGCGGTACTATCCTTAAGCGAGATATACTCAGACCCAAGTTTATTGGAGTGGCTTTTGTTTTACGTAGCTACTAACCTTTGAACGTCACGCACACTGTAACCTAATAACTGAATTATGTAACCTAATAATTGGATACTGAATACACTGAATTAAGAGATTTTTTGTGCCGCACTGAATATTTGTCATCCTAAGCTTCCTAAGTTACGGTTAAGATGCATAATAAATCTGTCACACATCTCTTACTTAAGTGTGTGTGACCTGTCATAATGTGCGTGATATAAAACTTTTAAAACAGAGTAATCGTAATCATCGTATAACATACGTTTGATAACTTTTTCAGCCTCTCCTACTGATTGAAATCGTGTGCCATTTGATAGTTCAGACTCTTTCTAGTGAATATAGTGCATATGCTATGGTTTAAATTCTTTGGGGTTTGCAAAAGATTATAAACCTGTTGCGTAAACTAGGTTTTGAAACTACCCCAACAAATTGCCGACTATGTTAAAGGGAAGAGGTATGTACTCGCAGGACGATGAATGCTTGTCTCCAGCCCCGGGGCACCTCGTTGTGGGTTATGAGCTGGTTCAGTAATATTCTCACTACACAGACACCACTATTTCTGATATTAGTTGATTTTTGAGAGTAAGCGTAACAACTGCACTCGCGGACGGATATCGAACTGTCAGTGTTGTCAAGTTTGGCGGAATAGGACGAGGCGGGAAAAAAGGAACATAGTCGGTTTCCTAACAAACCTATTTATTAAGACTGTTTAGTCTGCGTGCTCGACATAATCCAGAGTTAAGACCTACTGTTATTCTACGGACTGTGAACATATTAACCCGGCCTTCGTGCAGCAGTGCCACATCAACCGCATACTATGCTCCAGTTAATTAGCCAGGTACAGGTTTCGGACAAATTTATTTCGAAACAATAGAGCTAATTTGGACAACTCGTTTGGAATGGAATTTGAATTTTACTGATGTATTAAATGACCAGTTGTTAAATCACTCCTCATGACATTAATATCTTACCATACCGTATCATCAGGTCATGTCTCTTCACTGTTGGATATTAGGCCTCTCCTAGGGTTCGTCGCGATCTTCTACTCTTCTCATCCAGCTATTACCGGCGAAATACTTCACATCGTCACGAGTCGATCCAACTGGCCTGTGGGGTCCCACAATTTACTTTCTTGTAGGTGATCTTCATTCAATGGGTGATTTGTTCCATCGTGTAATCAGTGATCAGCAAAAACATTTGCATTTGATTGCAACAGGCAGCGAAACGTGGGTATTATTTAACTGAGATATTTGAACGTTTCCCTTATTGTTAAACTTTCACATTTTGTACACATTTTAGTTATTTATTGATTTTTATATTTAATTGCATAAGATCGTACAAAAGGCGAGCTTAATGCCTTAAGTCATTCTCTAGCAGCCAACCATCGGGTTGATCAGAGAAGGTCGATTAGGAGGCGCATGAAAGACACAATTTAGATGGTGTGGTAAAATAAATATAATACATTATTACATATACATACATACAAACTTACAGACAAACGTACACTCATACATATATACATAAGTATAAATATAATACACAGAAGGTATACATAATTAATAACTACATTATATTTATAAAATATCCACATTTTGTATTCAACTCGTGACCACGGCTGCTGTGCCGTGGTCACGAGTTGAATACAAAAAGGAGAGTAGGAATGAAAGGTAAACAAATACCTTTATTATACGCGTTCAGACACGATTTAGAGTATAAAATTTCCCTTATTTTTTCAGTATTTCGCCGTATTTACACCATAAATACAACCTGACGCCATTACATTGCAAAATGCTTATCAAACGATTTGTATTCCTCTGTAGCGGTATAATCCAATTGCCACAAATCCGATCAAAACACGGTCCGATCCGGTAATGGATTTAACGCGTGTGTCTGTAACCGCATGACGCGATTGGTTATCTTGGAAAGGTATACATTAGTACTGCTTTTATCTTCATTCCAACTTACATGTTGGAGGAAAGCATGGCTGTATATTTATATTTACGAGTTCTCACAATACGACTTTTCTATGGAAAGAAGTTAGCAGAGAAGCAGATATCTGTAGGAAAACAGATAATACCATCCCATTTTCAAGCACTCTCACAGGTATTGTTACTGGCCTATGTACGGGTTTATTCAATTATCAACTCGATGGTGAAAGAAAACGTCGTGGAATCATCTAAACTCGCACACCACTGGTACTAGAAAGGAAGTGATTTAGAGCTGCTCGGGCGCCGAAGAGAGCGGCAACGTATTATACACGGGTACAGAAAATAATTTGTTGGGATGCAGTATAGAAGCGCGCTGGTATCTGAGCAGTACGGCGTGACCTGTGACCTCTAGCGATTTGGTCCCTATAGCGGGTGGGTTGGTGCGACTATAAGAAGCTAGGGGTCATATCACCATCATCGTCACCAGCCCTTTTAATATCCAATTCTGGACATTGGCCTACTCATACACACCATCTTGTGCATATAGATATATATGACATATCTACATGTGCATGACATATGTACGAGTCCACTTTTTTAGTGTAGCTCTTCAGGGCTTGTGTCTTACTCAACGAGACATGAGATTTGCGTTTGTGTGAGTGCACACCGCTAGACAGTGCGAACTATTTCGACAATCGGATTGGACAATTCGGCACCCACTCACATGGATCCAAAGCTCATGTCTCGTTGCGAGGATTATAGCCAATTTATTATTTCTTAATCGCCTTTTACGATACCCTCTGAAAGAGGTGGGGTGATGCTATTCTCAACCCGGCCGATACCGACATATTATTCACCAAGTACTGGAAAGAAAGTCGCCTGTGAATAGTTTTTTGTTCGGCAAAGCGTTTAAAGTAACAGAGTTATGACTTATGTAGTTAAAAAAGAACCGTTAGAGGTCTAGACAACAAGTGACAGTATTTATTATGATACAATCCTGAATTATTGTGTCTGTAAACTTTTTAAGATCTCTGTTATGGAGTTTATTTACGTAACTTCTCAGGTTTCATGTAACTGGACTTTTATGAAGTCTATCAGTTTTTTAATAATAAAACTGTATGATACTCAATTTTGTAAAGTTGTGGCGAAGTCAAGAAGTATATTAAGGTAATATTTTCTGAAAATAAAACTTCAAATATATCTGTATATATAGATATATACGTTTTTTTTTATAGACTAGTGGGCGAACGAGCAAGCGGTCTCACGTGATGGTAAGTGTTACCGCCGTCCATTGACACCTGCAACACCAGGGGGTATGCGGGCGCGCCGCCGACCTTGCAAAATCCTATCCACAGCTCTCTTGAAGAACCCCATATCGTAGCTTAATGGAAAGACATCTTGAGACAGTTCGTTACACAGCCTACGGGCATATACGATATATATATACATAAAGGATAACGTTGCCTATCTGTTTAATTCAATAGACAAATTTTGTTCCGATGTACACTAACACACATACAATATAAATATAACAATAATCAAAAGAAATAAAAAACAATGTAGGCAATAAGAAAATCAAAACAAAATCACTAATGTCGGAAACGGTGTCCAAATCAGCATATGCTCTGACTGAGTGTCAGTCACCGCGCTGATTTGCAGTGGAGCCAGCGCTGACGCATGGACAAAAGAATATTTTTTAATCATCATCATCATCATCATCTCAGCCTTTGGACGTCCACTGCTTGACATAGGCCTCCCCCATATTTTTTAATAGTAACTAAATATTAATTAATAGTAATTAACGATAAATGCATAATGTATAGTCAAATTAAAATTAATAAAATTAAAAAATAAATGAAAGAAATATACGGGTACATATTAAGGTGTTGACAAGTACAAAGACAGAATAAAAGTGTAATTATGGCTACTTCAGATAAGAAGGTAAAACACGCATTCCTACTTCAGATAAGAAGGTAAAACACGCATTCCTACTTCAGATAAGAAGGTAAAACACGCATTCCAATTCGTGTTTTGCTCGAGGTCTACAGGCTTGACTTTGTTCTAATTTTCCCTACAGTGTAATGTGTTGTAGAGTTCTAATTCCGGATTATACGATATTTTATATCAACATCGGTCCAGTAGTTATTAAGATGCTGGGATGGGATAATCACTCAATATAGTGACACAACATACATAGTAAGAATGTACATCTTTTTCTTATTTTTTTTATACAAATAAGATTGGAAGACGACCAACCGTCTGCCGAGTGGTGAGTGGATTCTGTTGCCCATGGCCATCCGCGATACATGTAAATATCGGTCCAGAATTAGCATTCCCTCAAATGCGCTGACTACCATTGCAAATGTAGGAATGGATCTGGAGAAAGGGTTTGGGAAATGGGGAGGGATAGGATGGGAAATGGACTTTGGCATATATCACTCACTACCGAAACATGTACATACATTGGGGACATATAGTAAAGTGGGAAATGCAGTACATTTTACAATAGTGTGCTGTGAGCGCGTGGTGACGTGGCAAGTTGGGTGTGTCTCGCGGCTGTGGGATATTGAAGTCATCTATATAGATATACCTTTCTACAAGCTGGCACACTGACCGCAAAAATATCGGACTCCAAGCAGACGAAACCTTAAGCAAACACTAGTCAATATAAAAAAAATAACAATATGCCGCTAAAAGTGCTTTCGTAAGCTATTAGTGCACTTAAAACTAAAACACTAAACGAGCGGTTTATTGCGCAATCCAGACACTAGATCCATGCACCTGCGTCAAAATTTATCGCCAATTCTACAGCAACCTGGCTACTTGCCACTCCATTAATTCCATTTTCCATCTACCACTGATACACTGATACTATTAAACAGTTCTCTAAAGTAACACACGGTCTCTTTAACACACGGTGGAACACAATGTTATTGTGTGCAACCACTCGGAGAACGTTCAATGCATTTAAAAAGGCTGTCTGTAACATGGGCTGGATGAACATTGTTCTTGGTTACATAGTTGTTTTGTTTTCAGTAAGTGCCATGAGTTTCAATGCTTTTTGAATAAGCTTTTCTTCTAACGATTACTAGTGAATGAATGAATAAAAAATTTTTATCATAAGTACACATATAAAATATATCAAGTGTTTTCAATATTAGTTCGACTATAATTTAGTCGAAGTTTGTACAAATCTTCAAAGTATCTATTTTTACATTTGCTAAAAAAGTATTGTTATGTATTATACATATTTTTGTAGTACTTCAGAATCTTAATTGAAAAATATATTGATCGAAGAAAACAGATCACTGTTTTGAAATATGGTGAAAATAAATTGGTGGATATCAGTGATTATATTATATCAGTGGTTAATCCACTACACAGTGGAGAGTGCACGTTGCATTTCCAGAGCCGTTGGGCGTACTTCGACTTGCCACGTTACCCCTCACAGAAGACTATTATGAAATGTGCTGCATTTCCTACTTTTTCGTACTTCCTCAATGGATGTGAGATGTGATATGCCAAATCCCATTCCCATCCCATTCTGCTCATCCCAATTTTACAACCCTTTCTCCAAATACATTAGTTAATCTGCAAAGGTGGGCAGAGCATCCGAGGGCGTGCCACCGTTTGTCATTTTGGACTGCTGTTGACATGTCTCGCGGATGTCTATGGACGACAGTATCCCATTTCGATCAGGTGAACTGTTTACTCGAATGTCGCCTTTTTTCCTTAAAAAAAAATATTTTTATAAAAAAAAAACATGGCCCGCAAACTGACTAACTGAGGGTATCCTTAGTCTAATTACAATTAATTAAAACAATGATGTCTCCTTTAGTATTTTGATTTAGACTTGTCATAAATAAATCAAATTCTTTACAATTAACAAAATCTGTAGTCAATAAAAATAATGATTTTGTAATTCAATGCAACCAGCCCTTTCAGTATCCACTTATAGACAATGGGCCTCCTCATAAACACCGGCTTATGCATAAGGAATGTGAGACCTTAAAATGCCATTCTGGACAAGCGGATTGGCGACTACACCCTTTTAGAGATGGTGTAGTTCTTCAAGGCTTGCGGTAACCGCCTTGTTATCCCTCGGCCGTGTGGTGTTGGCCAACTATAGAATATCACCACTCCATCTCATCTCGTGGGTGTCGTATGATTTGGTAAACATATAAAAATTACATTACATATTTTAGATCAATATAATTACACTTAGACCAGGAAAGTATATTATAAAATGTTCAATATGTCATTATGACATACAATAATAGCAATCATGG
Organism: Sesia apiformis; assembly: GCA_914767545.1. Taxonomy (NCBI): domain Eukaryota; kingdom Metazoa; phylum Arthropoda; class Insecta; order Lepidoptera; family Sesiidae; genus Sesia; species Sesia apiformis. The sequence goes on from OU611952.1 coordinate 21,912,839, forward strand.
AGATGTGGATGTTTGAATCCTTTGAGCTACCTATTGTTTCAAATATTTTTTCTCTTTGTAAGTTTACAGATTTTGCTTTCTGTAAGAATAGGCATGATGACGGATTTTGAAATCCGCTTCTATAATGTAGATTCACGTCTACTGTTTCCGAAAATAACATTATTTCAGCAATAAAATAAGTTTTAACGCAAATTATGCATTTTTTTTCTATCTACTTTGAATTATGCGCGAAAACACTCGCAGGTGTCATGGCGTCGCTTGTGACGTTACACCTAGGTAAACGTAGGTAGGTAAATCAATCGAAGTTCAAGCGACACGGTGATGTTCACTGAGGCGTGACGTCATTCGCTCTGATTGGCGTTTTAGTTAACATGGCCGAATGCAGTATTTTATACTTTTATTTTATTGAAAATATTATCAATCTCAATGTTTACATTAAAACTGGTTAATTTATTAGAATTCTTTCAACATATTTTTTTCTCTAAAATCATTTATTCTTTAATTCCTTGATACTGTCATCGTGCCTATTCTTCACGTTATATTTTAGTTAATTTTTATATAAATTTTATATTTTTTTGTTCGGAATAGATGTGACAGCTCGATACGATTTAATCTTGCGTATATAGGTACAGTCGAGCGCACGCCAATCCGTACTGGGCCCTGACCCGAAACCCCTCGTCATTGCCAAGAGAATCCAGCAGTGGGACGTTATAATTTACCTCTATACAAATTCCATTGACACTGAAGACTTTAGCGAAGTGCATGTCCTCACGGATTTAATGTCCAATTCCGAACTCGACGGCAGACTGCACTTTAGAACCTAGTAGAGTCGCCTGCGGTCTACAGTCTGCAGTTGGGTTCGGAATTGTACCTTAATATTTAGATAAGATAACAAATGAATCGAAATATGATGTTTGGGGAGACGCGAAATAAAATCACTCAACAGTTTGTCTATGGTTGCATTGTTGGTTAATAGGGTTTTGGAGAAACTTAGGAGCAAGAAATTCGGATTTCGACCGGTTTTAGAATATTTAGTACCTCTTACCCTCACAATCTGTTCTCATGGGTGTCGTCAAAGACGACTAAGATATAACTAAAGTCGCTACTACAAGCCCCGAGGAACTACACTACCGCATGTTCATGCATGTTCATACACCGCATGTCTAACAGTGAATATTTGTTACGGTTATTATTAGCTACTGTATGACATCGCATAAGGTAGGCATAATTCGATGCCAAGTGTACTGCGACCCGTCATAAATCGACCCCAAGCCCCCATATGTTCAGTGATAACCTGCGTAACTCTTTCGCGGGCGGATTACTCTGTTCACGATCCGTTGGCGAAACATACTGCTATTACCCATTGGTTTATGAGTATTGGTGTCGGACTAGTTGTGGGGCGCATGACAATTTAATCTCGAGAGTTATTACGTTACGTTTTTTATAAAATTACAGACAAATATTTGATAGATAGATAGATGGTACGTGAGATAGATAGATAGAGGTACGTGGATGACATTGAAAGTTTTTAGAATGTAAAAAATGATGTTAGAGATAAAGATGGATGTTGTTTTATAGCTTTTCGAAATATTTCACTTTTCATGCGATGAAACCATTGTGTGAAGCATTCAGCCCACCCTTCTTTAGGCACCTCTTCAACAGCCGCTTGGAAGGTCCTTACTGCTTCTTCTGCATAAAAAAAATCAAAGGACGCAAGGTTGGGACTGAATGACGGACGACCCATTAACTCTACATTTGCAGTACTCAAAACTTGCTTCATCTGTCTGGCGGAGTGAGCTGGTACATTGTCGTCATGACTTTTGCCAAAACAGAAGCGCACGAGTCTGCAGTTACTGTTCTTTTGAGTAATCCATCTAGCACAAAGCTTTAGGTGCTTTAGGTGCCGCAGTAGGTGATCATGTAAAATAGTTTGACTCATACCCGATACCTAATGATGCCCGTATATGCTGTTATGTCGTTCGTTTGTCTGCTTCAATCATGAGCCGCACAGTTTTGATGTTTCCCCCGTCACCGTCAACATCGTCACTGAGGTGTGTATGACCACATTTAAATTCACGGAACCAGTTATAAACAGTGACACTGGATGGGGCTTCACCACCAAATGCTAACTTGAGTATTTCATAACTTTGTTTCTGGTTCAGACAACGAAATAAAAATCATTGAACGAAAATGTTATCTCGTTAAATTCATTTTCCGCAAACAATCAATATTTCAAAATATTATGATATCTTCCGAAAGTTTAAGTTGGTCTTAAGTTATGGCATAACCTTCGTCTACTGATTTGAATTTGACCTTTAGATGCCAAAAAAAATGTAGCAAACCCAGAGTGGCCAACTATTTAACCCCTCGCATACCACCTGGTCAAAAATTGAATTTATCTAGCTATATTTTTTCTAGCTTATGATGTTAAAATAAGATCTAGTAAATTGAATAAAACACAAAATAAATTTAGATATGACATTTATGGAAATACTTATGGGAATATTATGTAAAATTTACTTTTTTGGCAAAAATTACACTCAGTACCTTTTTGTGTAACAAAAAAAAAATATAAAAGAAAATCTGGTTTCATATAATAATTACAAACTTTTTAAAAAAAAAAAACAGAACATATTTCAATAACAAGGATATCATTTGGCAGGCTGGCAAGCTGATTTTCATCATTTCGTATTGTCTTTACCCAGGTAATAATTACGAATTTGAACAGCTAATCCTGAAGAAGTTGACTCGTCATGTATTTGTGAATCGACAGAATTCTCTTGTTCACTGCCGGATTTGATAAACCCCATCAGACATGGGAAAGGCTAAAAAATTGCCTGATTATTGTAGATTCTAAATGCCAACATCAGTTCAGAATGCCAAACGTTAGCAAGCCAACCCATGTGTATATACTTTTGGAGATTTAGTAGCAAGCACCACAACTACCCACATTTGATCTTCATAGTGCGGACAGTTGCAGCACACAACACTCGCAATATTGAAGTATCCTGCTTGCAATTCCCGACGTGGACTACCCGTCTCTTCAGTCAGCTCGTGACCATGGTCGGTGTTGGCTTACGCCAACAGAAACGTCAAGTAAAATAAATTGGGTAAAATAATAGGCGTTAAGATCCGTTTAAATAGATGCACATGTGGAAAAAACGCGAAAATCTCAAATGTTTAATAAATAAATGATCAAAAAAATTCAAAGCAGCAAAATATTTCACTCATGAGCGGCGGAAATTACCGCGTCAACATTTCCACGGGCAAAACAAACACCTCCATCTCAAATGTAGGGATGTACAAATAATCGATGTGTCATTTAATATTTTTATTAATCGATACCACTAGATGTTATAATCCATTATAAATTAATGTATTTTTCATTTCAAACGCCTCAACCCATGTTTCGAACAACGCCATTTATGATGTTTTCGATGTTAAAAACTTATAAGTTTTGAAGTGTTTTAAAGTGATAAAGTTTTAACTTAAAATTTGAATTTAAACCTATCAATTTGTGACGAGTATTCTAATAATAAAGTAGATTTTGTTATACATAAAGTAGAAATTCTCTAATATAGAGTAGTTTTTTTCATAATTAGAAACCGATTTTTACTACACAATCGGTTAGTACCGTTTGAGTAATCGATTTATTTAAATCTAAAAAACGTTTTTTTTTCAGCCTATTGTGACATCCCTACTCCAATGTCACTTTATAATTCGTAGAATATGAAAATGTACATACATCACGTATAATACCGCAATACGTCAGCGTAACATCGCGTGACTTACACGTATTTCCCGTTTCCTGAACAAAAAATATATTCCGTGTGTTGAGAAAGAAGAAATTTACCGGTACTTTCGTGTAGTTTAACGGGTCACACATTTCGCGAACATATCAAAGAGGAGTGTTTTAAAAATTCTAACTACGTACCCGAGAACCCGGTATATGATCCCATAATTCACATACAACTTGTCACTGAGATAATGAAAAAATTGAAAACAGATTCTATATTCTAATTCGGGCCTGAGCGCGAATAATACAGGTGTTTAAAGTTAGGTTTTATAAAGGCGAATTTTGAGGGGGAGAGTGCATGCTGCAATCCAACAGCCGTTGGGCGCACTCAACTGGGTTTCCACTCTCACCCAGAAAACTACTTCGAAATATGCTGTTTGAAATGTACTATACTTTGTCGTATTTCCCCAATGTATGTACGTCTTTCGGTAGTAAGTCAAATATGCCAGAGCCCATTACCATCCCATAATATCCCTCCCCATTTTCCCAATCCATTCCTTCATTTTCAAAGGGAGTATCCAGCGTATCCAGGGACATGCCAACGTTTGTCATTCTGGACTGATGTTGGCATGTATCGCTGATGTCTATGGACGACAGTATCCACTTCCATCAGGTGGACTGTGTGCTCGTCTGTCACTTATTTTCTATAAAAATGGTAAATGGAATAGAATTTTTAATCAAAACATGTTGCAAAATTTCCCCAGTTCATGAATAGCGCATTGACATAGCTAACAACCATATTAATCCTTAACCAACCTCGCCCACATCGTAAAGTCGTCAACCGCCCGCAGTGTGACCACGCCCGCACTCGACATAATTGCAATCGCCGTTAATGAAGGCAATCACAAATCATGTACTGTATACACGCAGTACATAGAAGGAATAGTGGTATTGTAACAGGGCAAGGCAAGACACTGCCTCTAGCGATGTTTCTTACCACCCTCTTTTGTTCTCCAGTAACTGGTCATTAATAAAACCTTCAAAAAATTATTCCTACTGTAGTGGATATACGTCCACATGCATGCACATACGTGTAGCACACATAAGTATTGGGGTTCAAGTATAAAACAAATGTACTCGACATACATTTCCGTTATTAAAACGGCTTCGTCAAGTGAACACGCCTTTTTATTACTTTCCAAGGCTTTAATTCTTTTAATTAAAATGTAATTTCAATTTACTCATCTATTTGCACGTGGGGGTAAGTGGCTACTGTCGCCCGTGGATACCCGTGGTACGTGCCAACTTGAGTCCAAAATAACTAACGTTGGTACGCTCTCGGATGTGCTACCTACCTTTCGAGATGAAGGAATTGATTTGGAGAAGGATTGGGAAAATGGGAAGGGATAGGATAAGATGGGGATGGGAATGGGCTCTGGCATATCTTACTCACTACCCAAACGCGTACGTACATAGAGGAAAAGGATAAAGTGTGAAATGCAGTACATTTCAAGGTAGTCTTCTGTGGGAGAGGGGTAACGTGGCCAGTCGAGTGCGACTAGCGGCTGTTGGATTGCAGCGTCCGCCTCCCCCAAAAAGATAGAAAGAACGTTATTAGTGTCAATATATAACCTGCTTAAAGTTGTATATTGCTAACGGGCCACAACTCAGCATGTGCTGCAGAAAAAACTTTAACGCTATTTTTAATTGTAGCCGCTTGCAGTGACTTGCGGATTGCCCACACTACAATAAACTAATTGTCTTATCACGTCGTTTTACTATTAAGGACTAAATGGTAAATACACACAGTCACATCGTCACATTTTTCAATAGGTTGGGTGTAACCGAATTTCAAATGTAATTCGAAATTCGAGATATTCAAATTCGGTGTATTTCAAAAGTCCTTATGAAGATGCACTACTGGTTATTCTATATACCGTACTTTACCTACGGAACATACAAATTGGTTAGGCATACTAAATGATAATTGCGTTTGGAATTAAGTTTCCATCCATCATGAATGGAAGGTAAATGGAAGGTAAATCATGATGGGCTGTCGAATATTCAAATGGGCTAGATTTCATAGATTAGACCTTCCACATATTAGGCGATTATTCATTTGAAATAATCATAATGCAATCTCCAGATTAATTTAATAAGTGTATTAAGGAGATTTTCAAGAAATCAATCTAGCAGAGGAATAAATATAGAAAAATATAAATTCTGAATTAGTGCGTCTAATTATTAAAAATTAGTACGTCTAATTAGAAAAAAATAGTGCGTCTAATTAGAAAAAAATAGTGCGTCTAATTAGAAAAAAGAGTGCGACTAATTAGAAAAAAATAGTGCGTCTAATTAGAAAAAAGAGTGCGACTAATTAGAAAAAAATAGTGCGTAAAATTAGAAATAAATAGTGCGTCTAATTAGAAAAAAGAGTGCGACTAATTAGAAAAAAATAGTGCGTCTAATTAGGAAAAAAATAGTGCGTCTAATTAGAAAAAAATAGTGCGTCTAATTAGAAAAAAGAGTGCGACTAATTGGAAAAAAATTGTGCGTTTAATTAGAAAAAAATAGTGCCTCTAATTAGAAAAATTAGTGCTAATAATTAGAAAAAATTAAGTAAAAATTAGATATTGACAGCCAGCAGACCTCAAACCTACTCTCAGTTCAAAATTTACATAAGTATTTGGATATGTTCAAATATAGTTAAGGCACTTGTCACTCTTGTCAGCAAACGTCATTTGAAGACTTAAAATAATCTTCAGGTTTTAAAGAATATTTAAAATCATACAAAATCATAGGATGGAAATGTTCCCGTCCAATATCCATTTTTAATGAGAAACGATATTTGAATTCAGATTGTAAGAAATAAGGAGGGGAATTTCGCATGTTTCGTTTTTATTTTATTAATAGTCATAGTTTTAATTGACAATAAAACCAGCCAGTGTTCCATAGATAAAAACTCATTGTCGCGAAACTTTCCGAATGGCCTAGTACGGTGCTACAGGCAGTAACGCTGCACACTCCAATCATAAACAACTGCTAATTGAACCGGTACCGTTAAATACCTGCATCTGTGTAAATCGGTGCCAGTTCACTTACGTGGTGCTTTTAAAGTGGCCAAACTTAATTTTTTATCATGGCCTAAAGTACCAGGTAAATGAGATATGATAGGACTAGAAATATAGGAAGAGATATTTATTATAAAGCGATATTTATCTATCTTTTTTTTATGAACGAAGGCGGCAGACAAGCATACAGTCCACCTGAAGGTAAATGGATACTGTCACATTAGTCCAAAATGACAAACGTTGGCACGCTCCCAGATGCGCTGCCTAGCTTTGGAGATATAGGAATGGATTTGGAGAAAAGGTTGGGATAGAATGGGATGGGAATGAGTTCTGGCATATCTCACTCACTACCGAAACACGTACGTACATTAGGAAAATAAGATAAAGTGAGAAATGCAGTACATTATAAACCATAATTATAAACATTATAATTATAAACTATATTTATAATATAAGTAATTATGTAAAATATTTATAAATCGATCGATATGTCAAAAAAATACTATGTCTATATGTCGGTTAAGTTAGAAAATGAATAAAATCGTACCAGTAGTTCTAATTGTGTATAATCTTTTAAAAAAATCCCATTAATTATCGTAATGAACAAGTATAAACGATATTTTTCTAGAGGAGCTAGTAAAGCTTGTCAGAAACTTTTATTTAAACATATTTTTCTGAAACACAGAAATTAGCGAATTCTAGCGCTTTAAAGCCGCGTTTTACACATTTACTTTTTTTTTACAGAGGGCGGACGAGCTAGCGGTCCCACGTGATGGTAAGTGTTACCGCCGCCCATGGACACCTGCAACACCAGGGGGTATGCGGGCGCGCCGCCGACCTTGCAAAATCCTATTCACAGCTTTCTTGAAGAAGCCCATGTCGTAGCTTAATGGGAAGACCTCTTGAGGCAGTTCGTTCCACAGCCTACGGGTTCGCGATATAAAATAATTTTTGGACCGAACAGTACGCGACACCTCCGTATCTAGGAAATGCGGATGGACCGCACTTTACAAATTTCAATAAATCACTTCATAGAATAATATTTATTTATCATAGAATTATTTTCTGCACTGTACATTTGGAAATTATTGCACAAATAATGGCTGTTGAACATCGAATACAGTGCAAAGATAATTTAATTACGGGCGTGTTGATCGGTACGTGTTCCACTTCTCTCCACTCTCGAGCCAGTCTGCTCATTAGCTCTTAATAGCGACGGCGGACTCGCTAACTTCACTGCACCTCTCTTTCAAGAGGCAGCGGTGTTCAAACTTTCAAGATGATATTCTACGCTTATTTAATAATATATTTATTTATTTACTCTTTTGCACTACGTTGTACAGAGGCGGGCTTAATGCCTCATGGCATTCTTTACCAGTCGACCGTTAGTTAAAATATACACCCACCTCCACCCATGGTCCTACCAACCTTTTGGTTATACGGACCAAATCGTCGCGAGGTACGCGCCGTTCGCCTGCTAGGGCTATGTTGCGGCGCGTATCTGCTCTGCCTCCCTACAAGTATTCTCTTTTGCCTGTGTCCCATAAGCACTCTCCCCTTTCTGGGGCTGTTCTACTCCACAAGACGAAGTACTTCAGTGCCGAACAGCTCTTTTGGGCTCCTTTTCCTGTGCCATCGGTGTGCAGCCCTATTTAAAATATACAGTTCGATGTCAGCCTTTAACACACCACTGCAGCGCACAAACACAACACAAACAAACTAACCTAGCTAGTCACTAAGGTATTTCGGGCCATAATCTACCACACGGGCCTAGTGTGGATACCATTCTGCACAGGACCAGCGTGGTGCAGTATACGAGCAATATACCAAATTGCGATTAAAAGTTTTTATAGCAAACTGTATTAAAATTCAACCGTTTCAGAGAATAGTGGTTTAAAATGTGCGCGTGTACCACGTTCGTTCCGATTAAAAAGAATTCCTGTAATATGACGTTGTTTATCGTTACTTCAAATACGTGTTCTCTATGTAATACGAAATTCTTTTTCTGAACTCGTACAACTCGCCAAAACTCCCTCGAGACCACTTCAGTGTAACACTACACCAATAAAAACTGTATGTGAATATATACATATATGTATAATATATAATTCATTTATTTCAGACAAGGTCCATATTTCATTTTTCGTTTTTAGTGTTAGTAACAATTTTAACTTATAGACTATGTTGGTACTTATTATTAAGATTTTGTTATTACTAATTATATATACATGTATGTACATGTACACGTGCACTATATAGCACTCATATAGCAATATAGCACTCACTACAGATAAATCAGCCTAATTTGTCGAATGTGGTTCCTGCGGTTTGTAGCCGGTGTATTTGTATAATTCGTGGTTAAATTAACTACCAACAATTTATAGTTAAAACTGGATTTAATTCGACTATTAATTTGAAAGCTGATATCATAATTCCTGGTTTAATGAAAATCACGATTCGAAACGGATAATTTGAAACTCAGCATATTATAATGTAGGTATCTACTATTTTGGGCCGTTTTGGTGTTCCAATTTAATTATATTGTTTTGGATAAATTATTTAAAAATAAATATGTTATAAATGGGTTATATTTAAACAGACAAGAAAGTATACTAAAAGAGCTTGCTGCTCATGATCAACAAAACAAACTAATTTTGATAATTGAAATAATTGCCTCTTCGATTGAAAAACTCTATAACCTTACTTTTTTGTTGAATCACGGGCATTATTAAATTTAGATAAAATATAAAGTTTGAGATCCCCTGTTACACGAGCGGTACCGGCGCGAAGAGGTTTTCAATTTCCGTAATGCTAAAGGATGAACTAATAACGTTATAACGTTAAATATGTTAGGTGCTATTTGTGCTATTTATTGCTTATGACGCGGTTTTATTACAATATATTACTAACAGTAACCAATATTCATTTTAAAGGCGTATTATGAACTGGCAAACTCATAAAATGTACATTATGAGTTATTTAAATATTTGCACGTTTTTCATAAACTTAATTGGTTTCACACATTGTCGCGATGATTACATAAGCTGTAGATATAATATTGATTGAAGATTCACTGTTATCAATGACAACAATAATAAATCCACACCACTTTGATATTTGTAAGGCAACTTAAAGCTTACTGCTTAATATGGATTTTCATTATAGGATCCAAACAAAGTAGGTATATTAAAAATTAAAATCGATATGAAGTTAAATATTTACATGTGTGTGTGTTGAGGTTTTTTGCAAAATTACGACGAGATTTGAAGTATTACGAGATTTTAAGAGATACAAGTTTAAGAGTTGTTTTTGATTACGCCTTTACTAGTGCAGAAGAAATCAACAGGTGCAGTGTTTATTGTATTTATTGAGTGCGAAAGATGATCAAAATGTGATAATGGGTTCTGGGATGTCTCGCCGTTTTTATTAAACGATAAGATAGTCGATAGTCAACCTACCAGAGAGGACTACTCTATATATCGTACACTTATAACTAGTAATATTGATTTTGATAATTATGTTCACATTTTTATTTATTTATAAATAAAAAATCCACGGCAAAACAGTATGTTTACGATGCGCACACTAGGCGCGCACCTGCCTCGCGTTACGCGAAAGCAGCCCGAGGAATGTGCACTCGGGCCCAAATGTAGTAAACTTACTCAATATATCCACCAAAATGGTGGGTAAGCAAATAATCAACAATTTACACAATTTAGAGGTCTCACTTACCCCAGGTGGTTTTGCCCACACACAAATCTGGAAAGTGTACCTACGCTAGTCCCTACTAGACGTGACCTATCTTAGTGTGATTGAATATATATATACATTCCCAATATATACTTGTGTAGTAATCCAAGTCTCGTCCCGTGGTGAGCCGGTGGCCGCTATCGTTCGACAACTCACACACGGCAGCAAAATCACCTCGAGATATCACTTCCAATACAAGCACAATCACAGCAAATCCAACCAAAACACTCGCGTGGCACAAGGATATCGCGAACAAGACCTATTACTAGGCGCGAATAGCAAAAATCAACTGTCCGAGACCGCGGTGTGAATTTATCTCAATTTAACTCTGCTCGCCGCCGAGCGCGTGTTACTACTCAAAAATATCAAACCGCCTTCAATCTGGCGGGGACAAAAAAATGTTGCTTCGAAATAATCAATGTATGCGGGTATGCAAAGATGCTCGCGCCAATTCCAAACACAGTATATGAACTTTTTATACATATACTTAAAGATTATTGCCAAAAAAAACGATTTAACTATGTATACAATACATGTAGTAATACAATACATATGTGTTTATGTAACTATGTATGATGTGTGGGTGTGGATGAGTGTGAGTGCCTGAACAAAATAAAATTGGTATAAAGTCAGTATTGTGTATGCAATAAGGATTGCGCCTGTGTGTATGTGAATATTCGGTGTCACTTATAACACAAGGCGGACACAGATGTCTATAATGTCTGCGCGTGTAAATGCAATAAAGTAATTTACAATAAGATACAGCAAAAACGCACAAAAAATTTAGGAACAAACAATTAGACTCAAACAAGAAAACAGACATTAAATAAACACAATAAAAAGACGGATTTGACAACTCATGACACACTCGAAAAAATGAAGTGGAAACATAAAAGAACCTTTTTAATGCAAGCACACCGCGAAGTCTATTGTTCATAAGATTGTGCCCATTCAGCCTCTCTTATTGTCCCCGCGATAACGTCAAAACGAAATTAACGGGAGTCCCCGTGGACACAATCTATGAGAGAAAAGGACAATTTTCTATTTCAGGTTAGGGTGTCATTAGGGCCGGCGCAGACCTGGTGAAGCACAGCGCAGCTCGGCTTTCATTAAACAACAATCTACTTTGTCGACATTGGAATAAGATCAAAAATTCACCAACTCACACATTAGGACGTAAAATCAATGTGTTTACATTGATTTTACGTGATGCTACGTACATTACGTGATGGCGATCCAAACGCATCAGTTTTCATATATTTTATATGAAAAGACGCTATTTAGAAGCTCACAGCTTCGTTACCTGACGCTAAGCCGCTGATATGAGCGATCATACTGAGCTTTCGTGACACTACGTACCTACCTACATTACGACAAACGCATCAGCTTCTATATACTTTATATGGAAAGACTCAGTTTAGAAGCATACTTGGCATACATTACATGACGCTAACCTACGTGATGCTCACTGAACTAATCGATTTGGTTCAAGCGTGTGTGGGCAAGTGTCACTAATGTGCCTGGCTTCCAGCGCTAATGCGCGGTAGCCACCAGGAGTGCGACTGCGAGAGCGTGGGCGCTCACAACGACGAACCACTGCACGCCCTACTGCTCCGAATTTGAGGCTTTAGCGACGCATCGCGAGCAAGCGCGGCGGGTACCACCAAAAACTCATGCCGCCATTTTGTAAAACAAGCAACAACCATGCGCATGCTCGCACATTCTTGCGTAAAAAGAATCTGCTTGATTCGCTTAGCGGCTACTAGGAGCTTGCCCGCGCATGCCAGGTCTGTGCCGGCCCTTTGCCTCCCTGTAAACAAAAGTAGGTTTTCACGAGGTCTCTTAACGATATTTTATCTTGAACATACGATAAAATATGACGCTAAATAAATCAAGTTCATAAGTAATTCACGGGCTAAATAAGTAATGTATAATTGTTTGCGAGCAGCTTTTTCAAACCAATTTCTGTTTATGAACATAATTATGAAAATTTTGTTTTGATTACACTTGTATAGAAACGGCGTTTCACCGGTGTTGTCTCAAATTTTTAATAATCATTTACGCGTTTAAATACCCACCGTTACTCATTGGGTAACACCGTAAAAATACCGCAACCAGCCCTTTTGTCGTCCATATGAGGGATCTATGTGCTTAATGCGCCACGCTGACCAAGCGGATTGGTAAGTCCACTCTTTTAGAGGTGGTGTAGTTACTCAGAGACGATGGTGTTATTATAAAGCCTGCCGACACCACGCGTCCCACATTAAAGTTGGCCGACACCACGCGTCCCACATTAAAGTTGGCCGACACCACGCGTCCCACATTAAAGTTGGCCGACACCACGCATCACACATTAAAATTTTAAAACAAGTCAATCAAGACCAGACTATATCGAGCTACTATAGGGAACAGGTCTCTCCTTTTAATCATGGGTTAATCGTCAAGACGTAATCAAGAGACTTCCTTCCTGACGTCATGGCCAACTGATTAGAGGACACTACGTAGAAGACTTCATAACATTTATCATACATACCTTGGTAGTACAGTACGTGACACTCATGACACATGAAGCCCATGCATTACACAGCGACTCCGCGACACCTTATTTCATTAATAAATAAACAGAAGTACCTAATGATTAATATCAAAGCAAACGTGAAAATCGTCTCACAAGATTATGAAATACCTTTTCATTTTAATTGAATCTTCCCGATACTAGGCCGAAGTCTTCTGGAAACTCTTCTCTTTGGAAGAAAGAGAAGAGTTTCCAGAAGACCTCGGCCAAGTAGCCCGGAAGATTCAATTAATATGGACACCGGCCGAGAAAGCCTACACTCCACCTTTTCATTTACCATCGATTGCCAAAACAACTATTAACAATGTTTGGGAAGGTAACGTATACCTACTGAGGCTATCACGATGTTAAAAATACCACTAAATATCTCTAGAAAATTCGACAAAATATATTTCAACAGAATTTCCCATCGTCGCTATAGGTACTGGTTACTGTATCGAGTGTAAACACCAATCGCTATTGGATCGTTTCGCAAACATATATATAATCTAACATAAACAGTCACGTACCAATCTCTTTATACGTGGAAATATTCCTAGTTAAATTTTGAGAATATGAATTGTAAGGTTTAGTATAATTGGTACACATTTACGTCCCGGATTACGTTTCATTTTATAAACCTTATTGGGTTTCGAGGAATTCCAACCCTCCATAGGTCCAAGGTATATACTCCCAGACGAGTTGATAAAAAAGGTAAAAATCAGACCCTCTAAACTCATTGATTACCGCGGCCCGCATTATAATATTTTATTTACTTGTATTTTGTTACTTCTTTTATTAGTAAATGAAATGAATAAATAAAATTAAATAATAAAAAACCTTTTATTTCAATTAAACTTTCAATTATATGTCAATTACACATGTTAATCAGTTAAAATTTTAGGTATAGATGAATGCGGCCCGTGCGTTGAAGTAACATCGGTTGACCATGCTCCCTGTACCACGAAACGCGTACGCATAGCGCTTATGATCACGTGGTCCTATGATTTGCAAACTAAATAACGGCAGCAAAGTGGCATTTTCATAATATTTATCATATTTTTCAGACAATAGTTTGCTATAGAGCAGAGATCATAATTTTCACATTTCGGAAAAATTCACATCAAGAAGTTGGAAATAAGGTGTCGAGAGGAAGCTCGAAAGAAGTGAGAATGGTATACAAGAGGTAGGCCTTATCACTAAACCGATATCTTCCAGTCAACCTTTGGGCGGGAGATGTATGCGAACCATCGATATGGAAATAGACTAGTTGAGACATCATACGTTCTTAATAAAGAAACCTGGTTGGCAGGTTCATTAAAAAGTCAAATTTGAAACTTAAACTATGTAATGTTCCATTTTCAAAACGCATATTTATTAAAGAATTCGCGAGCTACTGAACATAGAACACTATCAGATTGTAACCTGGCTGCCCTACAGTGCTTGTATAACACATCTAGTATGTATTCTCGAATCGATGGAACAATAATAGATAGAATTACTAGAAATACATATCTGATTATAAATATATAGGTTCGTGAGCGCTGCCTCAGCGCTCAGCGCTCATTTTCCCAACACTATAGAGAGCAGAGATCATAAAGAAATACCTACTTAAATGACTCGAAAATTTTATACACATAAACAAGTTTGAATTGTACCTATGTACATGGAGGGCGCTCCCTCGGGTCACATTAGGTCTGGAAGCCTGTCCGACTGTCCATCACTATGACTGTATGGTATAAGTTAGTAGCGAAAAGCCATGGAGGATTAGTATCATTTATTTATTAGTATTATTCTATTTTTGAAACTATCTGAGAAAAGATTATTTATTGGCGGTTGTAATTTTCAGAAAAAAATATCTGGATTATGTTATCCACCACTGGGCCCCCGTGGTGGATTACGATCCGAAACCCCTCAGTGATTTCCTAGGCGAGGCCTGTGCCCTGCAGTGGGAGGTTATAGGCTGATACAGGTACAGTCTACATATACATAATTCAACTTCCAAGGTAAGTTGTAAAAAAAGGGTTAACAGCTAACTTCGCGAAACGTTTTTGTGTGACACTTTTATTTTGTGCAGATATGCTATGCTGACCATTGTACGGATATTCTATGCTAACAGTTGTACGGGTATGCTATGCTAACTATTGTACGGAGCTATGCTAACCATTGTACGGGTATTCTATGCTAACCATGGTCGCTAAATCCTTTTACTTTGACCGGATAACAAACATTAAAAGTGGACGACTCTTGCTAAGTGCCCTCTCTGGATCACCACTAATCACTTTGAAATTTCATGAATTTTATGTATACAAACAAGACTAAAATTAATGTCTTGATAAACATTCTATTTTTGAACAAGTCAAAAGAATTGCAAGACTCTAAAAGTAACTGTACGAAATACGAGTACATTCCGATTTTGGTCTGAGAGACTATAGAAATTAAGAAATGCTGTTTCAGTCGCGATGGCGGTTTCAAGCTGGCCCGTATATGTATAGTGATTGATTTTTGCAAAGTAAAACACGCAGAAGTGTTTTTAAATTAGCAAGCGTGTGCTCATATTTTGTTTTCTCTTCATATATGAGAATGGTGTAATTAGCGCATTCTCGCAGTGTCAAGTATTTTTTTCGTACTAAACGATTTCAAAGTCTAAAACATATTCTGTCAATGTCCAGTCGTGACTTTTTGGCGGGAACTCGAGAAGTGAAGTTATGTTTTTGTTTGATTACTATAAAAGTTATGTGTTAGGCATTTTGTAATTTAATAGTGGTAGTTTATTACACTTCAAAGTGTTTTTGTGCCTAATGTTTGTGTTTAACTTAAATAAAAGCATAGGACTGCGTTTTCCGGTGCTTTCAAGGAGTCCATACTAGTAAACTTATTATCACTTTACTGAGCGAAAACCGGAGAAGGACATGCACACTTTTTATCCAACATTTTTCCAGGGAGAGTCCATTACTTTTAAAACAAAATACATGCGGGTCCAAAAAGCTAGTTAAACATATAATAGAAGTAACGATGAAATTCATAGAAGAATTAATATCATCAACAGAGCTCAAAGGATCAGTAAGCTGACTTCAGTTTGAAATGGTACAACACATAGGACTTACAACCGATTGGGTAGACGAGTCCTTGAATAAGGATCACGTACCGGGAAACGTGACGTGGGACTCCCACCGGCCAGGTAGACTCACGACCAGAAGAAAGTTGCCAGCAGGGGCTGGATGAGTTGAGCAGAAGACCGCGTGGATTGGCGGACTTTGGGAGAGTCCTAAATCAGGAGTGGAGAGACATATGCTAATGGAACACCATTACTTACTGTTATTTATTTATTACAATACAATATGTATATGTAGTAATATATTTGATCTTCACCGGTGCAAAACGAAAGACCTTTTTACAAGTGAATTAGCTGTAATCACGGATTCTTACACGTGCGAATTACAAAGAAACCAATCTAGTACTAGGAATAAATGGACATCATTAATCACCCATTGATCAACTTGACGCTTCAGGACAGTCAGTTTCAACGGACTCGTTCCGGAATTAAGTCGCGGAGTTCAGACTTTGCGTTAATTTGCTACCAACTCGCCCGGTGACGCCAACGAGTGCTCGTGTCCATTGACATACAACGGAAACTCTTTATATGGCATATCTTACTTGGGTGAGAAAATGAAAATTGCTAGGTACATACAGGAGAGACTCGGGATCGGATTGGGTTCATGGTGCGATAGTTTTAAAGCCTAACAGTTGGTGCGCTGAGCGATTGCTACAGGTCAATCGTAGTGAGGGGATGGGGGGGGGGGGGGGAGCATCTCGCCACCGTGTTGCCCGCACCAGGCCCGGGCGTACCGCAACGCTGTATGGCGTTGTCAAAAGTTATTTGATGGAGCGTACCGAGTACCGAGTAAGCGTAACTTTTGTACCAAGGGAGTAATGAAATCGAATCAGTAAATCTCTTTTGTCGGTTCACCTGGCCTGTGGGTGTTCCAAACTTATTGTTTAGGTGTAACCGATTGTTATAATCCACACTGATTGTTAAGTTCTATAATGTGACTCATTTAGGTCTAACCGATTGTTATAATCCACACTGATTGTTAAGTCCCATAATGTGACTTGTTTAGGTGTAATTATAGTGCAATGGAAACCTTCCAACAACAGTGTCGTTGTGGGAAGAAGTTAGCCTGAGCAATTAATGCAGCTGCGAAAATGGCCCGTCCCACTATTAAATAAATAACTATTAACTATTTAGTTAGTTAAATTGCAAACGAGTTCATTCACAATCGGTATTTAAATTTAAATATAGGTGTTAAAAAATTGCAAGAATTTTATATACATATATTTTCTAAGAAATTAAATAACTGTAAATAAATTTTATTTTGATATAACATAAATTACAGTAGATAATTAACTGAATATAAAGATAATTATTATACTTTATGATGTATTTATTCCTACCGGGTTTCACACCAAGCAATCATCATATTCAATCATATATATACATATGTATATATATACAGGGTGGAAAATATGAACGGGACATGGAGGAAAAGTGCATTAAATATTGAAGATATCAAATTTCACTCAAAGGAAACATTCTTTTGTTTTTTAAAATAAGAATAACCCCATTCAAACAGTTTTTAAAAAATTTACCTGAGCCGGGAATCGAACCAAACTAAAAATGCAAAAAATAGACAGTCACTATTTTATTGAACCAATCGATAGGGTCTATGATAAGGATAAAATCTCTCGAACAAACATTGTATCTTACAATTAAAGAAGATCATGAAATCTAAAAATTCGTACCTATCGAATTAACCTGAAGGACACGTACCTATTAATAGATTGTATTAACCTATTAATAATACACGTATTAATAGAAATATCTTTTGCAGGCCGATAATCGATGGAATAGGCGAGTCCTGGAATGAAGACCAGAGATTCGAATCCGAAATAAAAGTTTCGGATGTTATTATATTACAATTAATTTTGTTTCGATGATAGCAGTAACTGTGATTGTTAATATAATTCCTTGAAAGAAAAGGTGCAATTACGCCCTATTCGGTTTTATTTTCCTTCGCTTTCAGTAAGTGATACATTTCATAAAAATGTTCATCACAAACATATCCGTAACCGAAATCTACTCAGAAATAATTGCATATCCGTATCCGTAACCGAAAACGGAGAAAGTGTATAAATATATTCGTGTCCGGATACGAAATATCTTATCCGTAACAATTAATTTATAGGTAGGGAGATGAAATTATTGGGTAAAGAAATAAAATAAAAAAACTAAGGAACACGTTAGCTAAACGATGAAAATGGTAATCGCAATGATTATGTCTACATTTATGTCATGAAGCGAGCTGGCTATTAGCCAAATAAGATCTGCCGTCTTATCCTCCCCGACCACCATTTGAGCACCACCACAGCTGTCACCTAATACACTTAGCTGTATATATTCCAAAGATAGATGTTGAACTTTGTGTTTAATATAAAGAAGTTGTATACTCGTAAGATGCAAGCTATTGAGACTTATGAGACAGAATATTTTTATTTGTTCTAAGTGTGGTACATTAGTTGGTCAGTCAGTCTAAACATACCTCATCCACGTACTTAATCGTTTCCGGTAAACAAATTTTAAATAAATATTTACCTACAAATTATACATAATTTATTTATTTATAGATACATATAATAAAACAGTAAAAGGGTTGAGTTTGTACAGTGAGTGTCCCTTTAGAAGCAACAGAACACAAAACAGTAGTTTTTAAAATATTTGCCTGTATGTTTGTTTATTCGAGCATTATGTACACACTATATGTAATGTATAGCTGAGTATCCAGAAGGAAAACTGGTATATGTGTCATCTTCATATAACACAAGGAAGTTATAACTCAACTAACGGAGGGAAAATAATAATGATTTTCATCCGTGGAATCCATCATGTCGGTGCTTTTACATGTGTTAAAAATCTTTTACGGCCGCCTAGTTCACGCGAGCGAAGCCGTGGGTAGAAGCTAGTTGTTAATAAGAGTAATAAAAACAATAATATATGTGTAGATTGATTTAATTTAAATGATAGAATAATGTGAATATATTGAACAGCATCCTTTTTAATGGAATGAAGTTTGCAGTCGAGAAGATAGTGCACCTATTGGTATATATACAATCGTCCATAGATATCGACGATACATGTCAACGTCAATCAAAAATGACAAACGTTATTATGTCTGCCGATAAAGGAAAATAATAGGAAGTACTTTTTTTAAGAAAGAGGATCGATAAGTATGGGAAATAAGAATTATAGCAGGGTTTTCTTCATTTTTCTTCATCCCATTTCCATTACTCCCAATATTTAATGAAGTATATTCGTTTAGATACCGACACTTATAAATCTAACCTTTCATAACTTTAATAAGCGTACCATACCATCAGCCTATGCCTCTCCACTCCCAGATATATCCCTCTCTAAAGGTCCGCCACCACAACGGTCTATTCCGCTCGAATCTTGACTGACTGACTGACTCATGAACGCTGAACCCAAACCGCTGAAGCTAGAAACATGAAATTTGAAGAGTAGCTTTCTTTTATAGTGTAAAGATTTATTAAGAAAGGATTTCTGGAAAATCAATCCCAAAGGAAAAGTTTATATGAAATAAATATGGTCCTATTAACATGAAACTTATTATAAATGTTTTATCATACATATAATTAAACATATGTTACACCTTTTTCAAAATTATGACAAGGGGCTAAAATACACTAGGTCTTAAATTGTATGGAATCACTTAAATATTAAAAGGCGGTATATTTTATTTCTAATTGAAATATGCTTTACTACATGTATAGATAACCAAGTATTTTACATTTTTTTATTTGTAATGGTTTCAAGGCAATTAACGCCATGCGAGCGAAGCCGCGAGCAACAGCTCGTATGAACACACTCGTATATTTATTATTTGGTCAGACCCCATACGAGGTCAGAAGTTGTATTTCCTTGTATTAGCATAAGGATGTCAGAGGATCACGAAACACTCCTTCCAGTACAAGGGCACGGTCTTTTTAGAACCTTTATAGTACTGCCTAACCCCTGGATGTTTCGTGAGTGGGATTTATGGTCGGAAACGGCAATAACGGCCATTGCGCTAATGACGCAGGCTCCAATGTTCACTTTTATACCCTTTTATCGCCGGAACTTGTCCGAGGAGATGTGATATTTTGTTTCTGTGCTGACAGGTTGAAATGAACGTGGATATATTTTGTTTAAAAGTGAGCGCTATTTTAACTATAAAGAAAAGGACTTCACGACATGGACAATGAAAATCCTGGAAATTTTATGGTAAAATTTGGCAGGCTCAAAACTATAATGAAAAATATTCATAAATAATCAAAGCTTGATAACGTAGGGGTATTTATACTGGACTCACTATCGTGAGATCGACAATTAAAATCTTCGGCCCGTACCACTGAGTAAGAATGAATTTATTAAAAAAATGACACTAACTCGGCAGTCAGAGAAAATATCGTGAGAAAATCCGCATGCTACATAATAGAAAATCTGGAGTATGTGTATATCCAATAATCCGCACTGGGCCCGCGTGTTCTATTAAGGCCCGAAACCCTCCAGTGATGTATTAAGACATGCACAAGCCCTGCAGTAGGACATTAAAGGCTGATTATAAGCACAGTCAAATGAATCAGATCTATCGTCAGATTCCACGTTTCGATACCATACCTTATAACTAGCAATAAACTAAGTCGCAATAACTGAAGACTTTCTTCTTCAAACATTGTGGTATAGGGTATAGGTGATGTGAAGAGCCGTGGCAGTTTTCCAAATGCTGCCCAATCAAACTGAATGTGTTTATCTGCCTCCTTGGTGAAGTTTGACTTGCTTAGTTGGATGGTTTGCCCAACCTAGGCATATGGGAAATATATTACACTTCACTTTCACCAAGTGAGACTTTCACCAACTTCCCCAGTGTAAGTGCGTATTTCGGTAGTGAGTGAGATATGCCAGAGCCCATTTCGAACTCATCCTATTCCATCCCACCCCACTTTGCCAACACTTCCTCCAAATCCATTCCTCTAAATCTCCAAAGGCAGGCAGTAAATCCGGGGGCGTGCCAACGTTTGTCAGTCCGGACTGATGTCGGCATGTATCGCGGATGTTCATGGCCGAAAGTATCCACTTCCCATCGGGTAGACCTTCAGATCGTCTTCCACATTTTTTCCATATATAAAAAAATGGTCAACAACTTTGAATGTTACGCCTTCGACGTTTACCGGGCCCGGTGGTGGCTGGGCGAAAAGAACAGAATCGTGAGTGGTGGCGAACGTGTGGAGAGGCCTATATCCCGCAGTAGAGAGACATACGACTGATGGTATCGTACTGGAAATTAATGGCAAGTAGTTATAATTAGATGTTTTCGTATTTCATACGTATATTGAAGCTGACAGACAGCCCAGCTTTTTATAGTATTGCAGTTGTCCGTAGCTGAAAATATTCATTTAATATCTGGCGCTCATTCCCAACCCAGCTTATCTTATACCTCGCCAAACATTCCTCCAATCCATTCCTAAATGTCCACACTCCTAAATCTGCATACCGGGGCGTGCCAAGCTTTGACATTCTGGAGTGATGTTGGCATGTATTTAATTTAATTTATATTATGTTCATACAAAATGTCCTTAATATGTGTTAGTAACCATAAATATTAACCTAGTGTTAGTAATGTGGAGCAAATAGAACCCCGCATCCATGTACCGGCTTCCGGCTGGCGTGCAGTCGTGTCCATCGGTGCAGCATTGAACTGTCCCATCTGGCTACAATGGCGCTCAGAATGCTGTAAGAGCTGGCTCGGATTCGCGCCAGCCGGGAAGCACAATGTTTGTGCAATATGGCATTATGGTTTTGCAGAAGTCAATCAATCTCCCATATGGTGCTTATCTGGCACCTTAAGTCTATAAAAATGTATAAATTGATGGATTTGATGATAGTCTTTAAAAAACAATAGCTGAAAGGAATTCGAATCTCTTCACTTCACCCATCCCCTTACAAGGCCTCTGACTAACGAAGCAGTTCAATTAGCAGAAAGACATTACTAAACTCGGTACAAATTTTAAATTAAGACGGATTTCATCGAAATAAGTCAATGGAAATATCAACGCTAATTAATTTAAAGCGCAGGTAAAACGGCAAAATGGATGATTCCACACGAAAAATATTACGCAGAGGGACGTTAAAATTTTTAATGAAGATTTAATAAAAGTGGAATAAAATTTAACACTTTTCTACATTTTGTTACGTCGAGTTCCAGTAAAATGTCAAAGTTTGTTTATGAAATATATCTTTTAAGCTTAAAAGTATCTATACCATCAATGAATATCTCTTCCTTATTGCGTACCTCTTTCCGCTAAGGATTCCTCTTTTCGCATCCAGCTACTACCGACGATATTCTTCAAAAAGCCACTCAACGGTAGCTCAGATAAATAGATAGAACTCTTTATTGCACTCTCAAAATAAATCAAAATAGTAAGACATTATAAACACGTGAAATGCACAAAAAGGTGGTCTTATCGCTAAAAGCAATTTCAGCTAGGGATGTGACCAACCGATTAAAAAATCGATTTTTAGACAATCTATTTATTTCTCCTTGTAGTTCCGTGATAAATTAATAATGGATTTTAAAAAATAGATTTCTCTATTATAAGTAATCGATTGTTTAGTAAAAATCGATTTATAATGTACTTAAAAGGAAACTGCTCAAAATGTGACTTCAAATCAAATCAAATCATTTATTGCATGGCTACAGGTATAGTAATAGATTGTGTAAAAAATTCCCGCGTTTTTTGTATTTTATTTTTTTCCCGCACTTTTGTGTTTGATAGGTAAAGTATATATGTATTTGCACTCGTAAGTTTTTCTTGCTCTACAAACCTATCTGCTTAAATTTTCCGATTTAATCAATTTTCAGGTTTTTGAAATGCAAGTTCCAGGAGGCATAAATTGATGTTGGCATGTATGGCGGATGTCCATGGGCGAGAGTATCCACTTACCATCAAGTGCACTGTATGCTCGTCTCGTATATAAGAAAAGAAATCACCGGATTTTTAATAACCTTATCTGAAATTTTTCGCAAATATAATAACGTTTTACGTTGAAGAAGGAATGTGGATGTTAATTAAGAGATTATGGCGCTTTTTATAATACAACGCACCCTTGACCCTCAATACAATTAGCGTTCTCTTTTTGGCGGTTTTTTCGCATTTTTCCCGGCGTTTTAATCTCTTCGCCCAAACTCGGCGACTGTTTGCGTAGCGCTTTGTAAATATTGTTTCGTTTCTGGCGTTGAATTCGACTTTTTTACGAAAAAAGTCATTGTGTTACCAGTTTTTTCGTATAATTTTGGGATTTTTATTTTTGTAACTTATTGTTTGACAAGCCTGTTCAGAAATCTAAGTACGTAATATCCTTTTCTCCTACTTGCTCGGAAATGGCTTCATTATTTTAAAAAAGGAATACGTCAATCGGCTCTTTTCTGTGCGCACGCCAGCAATTTCCAACACGACAATAATAGAGATTGCTGGACAGTAGCGAGGTTATTTTTAGTGCACACTAACATAAATTATTATAATATTTATTATTATAAAGGCTGAATGTGCATTTCTTTTCAAAAGTTTAAAAAAAAACAAACACCGCGCGCAGTCGAATTAGCGGGAATGAAAATATTATGTTCTCATAAGTTTATCACAATTTTAAGTTGTATAATAAACAATGAGTGTTCGTTGGAAGGTGAATTATATTTAACGCCACCAGACATAATTGAAGAAGCAAACTTCTGTTTCGTGAATTAATTTGTTTATTGTTTCCTCGCAAATTAGAGAAAAATACTATACAAGTCTCGGCCGAAATAACAATTAACGGCTTCGTTTATTTAAAAAGGATGCAAGGCTTCGCCTCGTCTTTTAAAATCACTTCGTAAGGACTCGGCTTCGCGTCGTCCTTCCAATATTACTCGGCCGTCAATTGCTTTATTTCGGGCCTGGACAGTAATGTACTATTACACTATCTTCAATATATAGGATCTTCATGCGCATTGTCTTGTACGTGAGGAATGTATGACCTTAAAACGCCACACTGGCCAAGGGGATTGTTGAGTCCTTTCTTATAGATGTAGTGTAGTATTGGCTTATAGTGACGGCTTTCTTGTCCCTTGGTCGTCTTTCACGGCATCCACGGATCATGAGCTTATGAATGAGAGTCGAAAATAGACACCACCTGTCTTAACTGAGCGCGCAAAGCGACGTGTCGCGTCGCTGAAGTATCAAACATTCGCGCGTATGTCCTACGTGAGCTGTGCGTCTAGCGTTGCGGTGCGTGACGCTCCTTTTTTGCTCCTTGCCATTCTAAATATAAAAACTTAAATATGTAAGCGACACATTTCCACGTAGTACAACGTATCACGCGACGCGACGCACCGCGCCGCAATACTCGACGCAAATGCAACGGGTTGCCCAGTTAGCACAAAGCCGTAAGCTATCACCGCTTTGTATG
The DNA here is from genome assembly GCA_914767545.1 of Sesia apiformis. Lineage (NCBI taxonomy): Eukaryota > Metazoa > Arthropoda > Insecta > Lepidoptera > Sesiidae > Sesia > Sesia apiformis. The sequence goes on from OU611952.1 coordinate 21,937,507, forward strand.
CTCTATAATGCCTTCATATACTGGTACGATTCAATGGAATCAACAGAATACAATGATACTGCGCTATACTGATTTTTCAACACTATTTAACGTTAAAATTTAATTAAAACCACTCAACCAACTTGTCCATTAAGTGGAGCAGTGATCACAGTCGAATAACTCCGCTTCACAAGCGTGAAGTGGTCAATTGGACCGGAATTGTTGGATGTTGTGCGTGAGGGGACGCTGAAGGGTTAAGCGGCGTTTATTTCAATATAGAGGGAGGAAATTGCGTTTACATATTTTTTAAAATAACGCTCTGTTATTTATGCGAATATCGTTTATGTACATTATCATATTTATTTTAAAAATCATCACTAGCTAGGTAGTGAGGGAAAACATCGTGAGAAAACCCGCATTCTCGAGAATTAAAAAAAATAGAGTACTTGTATCCACTAATCCATAAAGGGCCCGCATGACCCGAATTCTCTTACCGATTTCTTAGGTGAATCCTGTGACCTGCAGTAGGACGTTATAGGCTGATAATGAAGATTGAGAATTTATTGTAAATTCTTTTTTCTTATTCATAAAAGTATATTTATATTAATAAATTAGTAGTATATCACTCCTTTAGGGTGCCAACTACATGAGCGAGTCTCTCGCGGCAATATTCCCAACCGTGCCATATAGTGTCATACAGTTAGCTCTATAGTTACTAGTAGATTTACTAGACAGTAACTAGATTGGCCGGCGATAGCTCATATAGTATGAAATTAAAGGTCATATAGTGCCATTTATTTCATACTATTGTAATTAATGGCCTGGGCGAGGATATCGCCACGAGAGACTCGCTCTAGTACTTGGCGCCTTAGGGTTTAAATTTCGAAAAATGTCTTCTTAGTGAGTGTTTACGTCATAAAAGGAAGTTCTATCCAAATTTAATGTCTCTAGCTTCAGCGGTTTCGGCTTGGCCATGATGAATTCAGTCAGGACATTTCTCTTTATATCTATGTATAGATTATTTATCGATTTACTCACAGACCGGAATTGATCGATATAACTCTCACCTCGGGTTTCTACAACAACAATTCCCGTCACAGAAGTGCGATGCGTTTCCTTGATTGCGCACTGCACGGTCCAAAAAACCCGCAGACTGTGGAGCGAACTGCCTCAATAGGTCATTCTTATGTTATTAAGATAACTGTGGATAGGATTATGCAGGGTCAGCAGCTCACCTGCATATCCCCTGGTGTTCCAGGTGTCCATGGGCGGCGACGGTGGTCACTTACCATCATGTGGGCCGCTAGCACGTTTGCGTCCATTAATATAAGAAAAAAACATATACTTCACTGTGTGTCAAAGCTTTTAAAGCAAATGTTGTGAACATTACGCTCTAGGTTTGTTCACAAAGTTATACCTTGTTATCGACAGCAAGCGTTCGACGTTCTAGCACGCATCCTGTTCGTTTGTCTGTTGTCATTTGTGCCGGAACCGTGACACTGGCGGAACTAGACTCCTACCGTGTGTGGTGCAAGGTATAAGCAATGTTCCTAAAGTTTAAATATAGACAGCGCAGCGAGAGTTGAGGCGAACACATAATTAATACCGACGCATTTCTACAATGTCTACAATTCGACGCATGTTTAATACAATTAATATTAATAACACAATTAATTATTTGTATTTTTTTGTGCCTTTACAATATATCGCCACTTTTATTTATGCAGCGGTTTATACTATTCCTATATCCCATATCTAACTATTCCTAACTTATATTTATTTAAAAGTATATGTCTAATATTATTGCATAATATACTTATATCTTATTATTCAATTAATTCGCCTTAGCGATGCTCTTCAATACTTTTTCCGCTAGAATTAGTATAATTATTAATACTATCTAGCACCACAAATCATTGTGGGCACGTCTATTTCCGATGGATAAGGTTTTCCCACCACATCTGTAATATACACAGATAATAAATACACAGATACACACACCACATACACTAATAATAAATGTTAATAAGTGGGATAAAGACCTAATCTAATTTTGTGTCAAATTTCAATTCACACCCTCCAATTTATATAAGAAAATAATTAAAACACGTCTCTGCTGCACGAGTATTCTGAAAGTCAACATAGACCTGCGTCCAACGAGCATTGGAAACATCGTCCATTGTCCATTATCCACAGCGCGCTCCAATGTGTGGACTGCCGTATTGTGTCCACGAAACAATCCTTTCGTGGACACAAATGGTAAAGCGTTTGCTATAAACGAATGACGACAGCTGCAATGGTATTTGTTTTGCTTTTCTGTAACTCGCTAGAGCCATCGGAGAAATGTTGAGTGGAAGCTATTTGCTCAATGGGACTTCAATGAATGGATTTGTTGCGGCGATTTTATAGTCTAGTCAACGGAATATGGCACAAGAGAAGAGCACACAAGTCATATATATATTTATTTATTCAAACTTCGTTGCACAAGTTATTATTGTTCATGTAGCGGATTTAATGGCTCATGGCACTTTCTACCAGTCAACCAGCACATCAAACAGAAATAGGGACACGGGTGCAATTTTGGTTCAAACATAAACACACAAAATAAAAAATTAAATATACATACACACGTATACATAATATTATAATACACAAGAGAGCAGCAAACTTAAAAATTGATAAAAATTCAGAAAATTTACTCAAATATGAAAAAAATAGATCATTAGTTAACCCTAATTATTACAGTAAGATAGATACGAGTAGATCAAATTCTATTGTACGAGTATAAATGTTACATTATGACAAAATTGAGAAACAATGGTATAAGAAGAGAATGCATCCAGGCAGACTTATCGCTTTATAGCTATTTCTTCCAGACAACCTTCGGAAAGAGAGTTGTGATCGAGGTAATAATGCAGGTAGTGTACACTCGTTAAGTAACGTAATTATGAACATATGTTTTAATTATAAATGTAACGTTGACACGTCACATTTATAATTAAATATAATTTCTGTCAATCGCGATACACCAGCCAAGCCAGCCAATGACAAGCCAGCGAGCGACGCTCCACTCCACTGTCACGCTAGACAGTCACTAGCCACGAGTGGGGTCGCGGTATGGGCGGCGGTAACACTTACCATCACGTGGGACCGCTTGCTCGTCCGCCCACCTTTGTAAGTGAATCTTTTTGTCAATTCAATCTACATAATACATCTTATATTACAAAATTACATTGTAAATTATTATTCTCGCAAATACGGTCAATATAGTTTTTACCAGCCCGAAAATTTGTCAAATCAACAATTCGATATCTTTTCTTTTAATTTGTTTACTATAAAAATAACAAATGATGATTAACAATCATTAGCATCTAGCCTCAAAAAACGAAAATATTAATTATCTACTATTATGATGTAGATAATGATTTTCTAAACACTTTTCTTTCCTAAAAAGAGTCAAATTCCAAATTATTTTCATAAACATTAGAAGAGTGTTAAAGAAAAAGTGGATAATTTTCCATCCGAGTTAGTTACATACAGAATAATTACACAGTACAATTTTAATAGCGGGCTTAGCCAAACGGAATACCCTATATTTCTGTCTGCCTCACAAAGGGACTGAGATCCGGAGCTTTGTTGGAAATTTTCATCTCGGTACGTACTTTAGTCGTAATAAAATGTAAGTTCTAAAAATATTCGCGGGCATTTAAAATTTGGCGCATGAAAAGAGCACAAAATTAAAAAATAAATCTTGAACGTTACATCAGCGCTAATATACTAAGACCCTAACTTCAGACTCGAGCTTCAAAGGCTTAAGATGATCAAATTTCGATTACAACGCTCACTAGTGTTTACCGATTGAGTCTTACAGGTTCACTATCGCTCGACTGTCGAGCGGTCGGCGCTCCTTTTTACAACACTAGTATTAATTAATTCTCATTATAAGTCAAGGAACAATGAACTTAATATCTTATTATTTCTAATATTGAAAAATCTTTTTTTTTGTTTTAATGGCAACGGTTCAATTAGCACATTCTGCCAGTGTCAAGTTTTCTTCATAATGAACAATTTCAAAGTTTAAAACGTATCCTGTCAGTATCCAGTCCCGGTACTGCGACCGGGAGTAAGGAGTCGCTCAGTAAAGCGATAGTAGGTTTACTGACAGAACAAGACTCTTTGTATGCACACGAAACACGCAGTTGCACAATTTTATTTGATTAACACAAACACCACGCACGAAAAACGCTTTGAAGTTTAATAAACTATCACATAAATAATAAAAGCCCTTGAAGAATCTTTCTAATTTTTCTGAATTAATAAATAATACCAAATCTATAAAATTGAAAACAATGTAGGTGAACAAAAACAAAAATATTTCTTGAAAAAGTCATTGGTTTGTACAAGTATATTAGGTATCTATAAATTAAAAGACCAATTATTGGAATTAATATCTGTTTCTGTAAGTTTAACTTGAATGAAACTTCCCATAGGTAATGTTTATTTCCTGAATTAGCATGTAAGATCTCTTCAAGTCTAATTCCCGCAGCAATTATCCTACACGGACTGTCGCAACTAATACCATCGTTGTCTCTGGCCTGTGTCTCTCCACTGCAGGATGTAGCCTTCTCCCAAGGCTCACCACCACACACGATGTTTGGCTCTCCATATCCATCCAGTATTGGCGATCATCGTCAATTCGTCTAACCACGTGGCTGGAAGGTGTCCCACACCGCGTCTCTCGATGCGCGATTCCCATTCTAGGACTCGTCTACCCCGCGGATTGTCGACCCTGCCGCTGATATGATCTGCCACTTCAGCATCCTGATTATTTCAACTATATTTAAGATAGCGTAGCCCACTGCTTAACGTGTGGACGTTAAGCAGTGGGCTACGCTATGTTAAAGCTTTTAAAGCAGTGGTGCTGGGGATATGCACGTCTTAGGCATGAGGGAAGTATACCCTTAAAATGGCACGCGGGCAAAGTGGGCTGGTGAGTCCACTGCTTTAGAGGTGGTGTAGTTCCGCAGGGCTTGTGGTAGCGGCTTTGGAAACAGATGGTGTGGTTCTATTTGAAAGCCGGTCGACACCTCACGGCTAATGAAGACACAGTTCTTTGATATTATTTTTGTAGGGGAAGAGTGCACGCTGCATTTCCACAGCCGCTGGGCGCACGTTAGCTCCCTCTCACAGAAGACTACCTTGAAATGTACCGCATTTCCTACTTTATCGTATTTACCCAATATACGTACGTGTTTGAGTGAGATATGCCAGAGCCCATTCCCATCCCATCCTATCCTGTCCAATCCCTCCCCATTTTCCCAATCCTTTCTAGGTAAGCAAGGTAGGCAGCGCGTCCGGGGGTGTACCAACGTATGTCATTCTGCTCTCATGTTGGCATGTGTCGCAGATGGCTATGGACGACAGTATCCACTTACCATCAGGTGGACTGTATGCTCGTCTGTCGCCTTTTTTCTATAAATATAAAACATACCAAAGAAATACGTGATGTTGAATGATACGATTGTTCAAAGGTTAACCAAAGAAACCAGAAATCGCACAATACAGCTTACGAGGAAATGAAGCCTAGTTTATTATTAACGATATTGTGCCATACAAGAGAAATAATTTTACAACGTAATCAATGTACGGCTTGAGTCAGATCTATTGCCGAAGTTTAAAAAAGATTAACTCTGAGTTAATAGGGTGAGTTAATTGTTTTACGTGTTTATATAACACTAGCAAAACCCGATTTTTTTATAGAATAGACGGGAGATGTCTGGCCCACGATGGTCACCACCGCCCATGGACACCTACTACAGCAGGGGGCTTGCGTGTATAAAGTGTTTATAAATGAAAAAAATCAAGTCCATGTGTAATATTCTCCTCAGATTTATTATAAACACATGAATGTATCTCTTAAAAGAAATCCAAAGAGAAATTTTAATATTATTTCAGTACGATGCAAGAGAACTTTGATCCATCATCCAGTGAAACGCGTTATGTTTCATGCGCAACGCTTCGAGAAAGAAAGAGCACGGAATTATAATGAAATTTATTTCATGGAAACCTGCACTTGTTAAAGGAAACTTTGCAATAGCAACCGCTTTTCTTTCCGCCCGGGGCTCGTGATTCCGCGCTCGACTTTTTCATTGTTAAACAATTTTCATAATATACTTTCTTATATCATGTTTCAGATAACATTTTGTTTTATTAGGTTCACCAACAACACAAAATAATTCCATATTTGAGATTTAGAGGAATGGATTTGGAGGAAGGGTTGGGTAAATGAGGAGGGATAGGATGGGCTGGGGCGCTGGCATATCTGACTCACTTTCAAAACATGTACGTACATTGAGGAAATGGGATAAAGTGGGAAATGCAGTACATTTCAAGACATTTCACATTCGGGGTCTGGGTGACTTTGTGTTTGTGTGTGCCTCTAGACCCACGACATAGGGAATCCTAGGGTGAGCCATTGAGTGTGAAGTTATTATATTAAAAAAGTAAGCAGCATTTATACAATCACTGTCGCTGCTTTAAAATCTCATTTCCAAGCTTTGCGGTGAAGACTGATTTTAAAGCTATAAACAATATTAATATTGAACCCTTTGTACAGAATATTTGACTCTACAAGTTTGTTAACAACAAGGTATTTAACAAAGTCTTTTGACTACAGTATTAATACAACCTGAAGGCAACTTGTTATAACTAGTTTTGATTTTAAACAATTAATATGCTGGATTTCGATGAAGGCAACAATAATAGGAAATTTGGTCTCTCTCTCTCTCTCGAAAATGTAACGTCACGTAAGATTTTTACCCCTTCCATACGCCTTTCTCTTTCTCTCTGTGTGTGTGCGTACGAGTATCGAGAGCGAGACTCAAGCAGAATAACAGACGTGCAGACTAGTGCGTGGCCAGTTCTATAACTTGAATTTTTGATTTGATTCCTTATTTTAAATTATTTACATTGAAAATATGATACAAAATAAAAAAAAATACGTGAACTATACAGATTTTATTTCGAATTACATTCAGAGTTTAAAAAAAAATGCGTGAGGATCTTCGTTCCTAACGGGGGTCCCCTGACCGCAGACGTTTTTTTTTTTATTTAGTGCCTCATCTTAACACAGAATGTAAATTTTATTACAATGTTTTTGGTATTCTTTTTGAATGTTTTGTTTGTGAAATGAATCACGCCCCATTATTTCTTTTAACTTTTGGGAAAGTCAGGTCGGGAATGAGGCAGTCATTTAAATAATAGTGTAACCCTGGAGTTGTTAGTGAGACTCAAATACAACACACACACCACCGTAAAGAAAAGAACAGTATACTATCTTTAACTAAAACGACTAAATGCATAACACGCACGCACACACAAACGTAGCGTTATTTGCAAGGGATTCCATCAATACTGCCTATTCGATGGTATGAGATAAGACAAGAAATCTCACCCTGAAGAACTTGAACAGAACTCGTGAACTTTCGCTCGATTTTTCGATATGGGAATAGACAATATAACACATCATACGTAACTAGGGGGGTGAAACAGACGAGGAGGGGTTCATTAAAAAGTCAAATTTGAAACTTAAACAATATATAATAAGAATGTTCCATTTTTAAAACATAGAACACTAATAGACTCTACCCGTAACATACTTACCCTAATACCTTTTAAATTAACATTTTAGTACTTGACCTTTTAAATAATCAGAGATACCCAATATATAGAGCTCCGAATGAAGGAAAGTCAGAGTAATGGTTATGTACTTCGTTTGTTCTCGGTCGGGAGTAAAACTTCGAAAGCGTAAATAAGAGATATACCTCTGATTCCAGATAGAAAAAACAACACAAGAAATTTATCCTACAAAGAATTATTCACTCGTATTCTTTCGGGTGTGGGCAAATTGGTAGATGTTCATGGGCGACAGTATGCACTTAGCAGTAGATGGACTGTCAGCGTGTCCTTTTCCATAAAAATAATACAAAAAGAGAAAATATTATGTTTTATGGCTTATTCGTTAACCAATTAAAATAAAATATTAATAATATTTTTTTTTATTCTAATTGCTAATTGCTATCAGTTACATTCGTGTGAATATAATGGTACCACTGTGTTAGTGACGCCATTGACACAGTAGAATCGTTCTCTTCTAAACTTCATTTCTAAATTCTATTACTTAATAAATTTTCAAAATATTTTAATTTTAATTTCACAGAACCATATATCATTAAAGTTGAGTCATATTTGAAAACAAAATTTGTCTTTTGTTACTTTTTACTTTATATATTGTTCACATACGAGTATAGTGGGCCAAGCGAAATATGTGAATTTACATAATGACAGTCATTTGTACAGTGGGCCGTTGTACGCTGCCAAATTTGTTGATACGTTTTATAAATTATATGTAATACTGTGGGCAAAGAATTTGTATATTATATTATACACGTATATCTTCTTGGGTCATGTTATATGTATAATATTTTCTACCTACTGCAAGATGATGATAGCGCTATGTTCAGAGTTTCATTGCGGTATAGAATCCAAAACGAATAGGTTCGCTAAAAACTAATGTCAACGACATAGTTCATAAAATATGCATGTTAAAGTGGAAATGAGCAGGTCATGTTTGACGCAAGACCGAGAACCGATGGAATAGACAAGTCTTTGGACGTCACGTACCAGGAAGCATCGTGACGTCCTCCAGCCACTTGGATCGACGACTTCAAGAAGTTTGCCAGTAGTGCAGTGGTGTCAGAGTGGCAAAATCGCATGCGGTGGCGAGTCCTGGGAGCGGCCCATATAATACAGCAGTGGAGATACATAGGCTGATGGTATGGTACTGCAAAACATAAAAACCCATACGATGTTCAATGAATACAAAAAGAATGCATATCTCTCCAGTATAAGCAAACATGTTGTTGCTATGTATCGCAGATGTCCATGGACGATAGCATTCTATTACCACCAGGCGGACTGTCTGCACATCTGCATGTTCTTTTTATATAAAATAATGTCAATTGATTCAAAATACACGGGGCGTTTAAGATGTATTCTTTCGACCCTTCCAACTGGTGGCAGCGTAACTGTATCTCAGTGTAATGATGGGGTAATTCGGCAACCCAGATTAAAACATTCAAGTCTGTCTCAAGCTGAATAACTGAATCGATAATCGAAGCGTCAAAGTCGTCAGGGGAGGCCGTGTTTACGCGCTTGACGTGATCAAAGGGCTGGTATGCGTGTCACATGTCAACACGTTTGTGATGTGCGTTCATCTGATTTTCATTATGTATTCAATCATAAATTTAGAATTTTCACTGATTTTAAATCTTAAAAAAGCATGCGATTTATAAGGATAGTTGTATGTCGTATTTTTGAAAAATAGTAGTTTTTGAATCTACCATTTATTTATATAAAATACATTGCTATGTCATAGTAAATATAGTATGACAGATTTTTTTAAAGTAAATAATCCTCGGGAAGTTTATTACATGCAAAAGCAAACGAAAATTCAATAAATTATGTGCAATATCTTATAGGACGCTTTTCTAAAGTGTACTTGGTACGAGATCAAAAACTTTCAACGATGACAAAAATGTTTCACTGCATTGTTTTTACAATATTGTGTTTCATTTGCATGTCTTAAATTAGAGACGAAATATGGCAAAAGGCAAATTGGCTACTCATAATCAGAAAATAAATAATTCGATTTGACAATTAAAAGTATAACACTTTCAGACCTAATCGATCAATCTCGCACGTTACAAAAACCCACTATCTCGTCTCGCGGAAAAATGTTACCGAGACCTCCCATTACAATAAACTCATTTATTACAATTACCGGCGATCATTTATCGGGTCTGTAACAGAAATCCAATATGATTATTGTATATTAATCACCGCTGGCCGCATTAACATGATAAACGATATCTCAGATAATTGCGTGGCTTACTATAGCAATATAATATATATTATTGTACTGTACATACTTAAATCATTGCAAATAATAACCGTAACTGGCCCTTAATTTATCGGCCTCCCCTGCGCACTTGTGTATGAGGAATGTATGCCCTGAAATGGCCACGCTGGCCAAGCGATTTGTCGAGTTAGCTACTTTAGAGGAGGTGAAGTTCCTCAGGGCTCGTGGTAGCGGCGTTGTTATCCATCAGTAGTCTCTTACGAAAAGAGACTCTTACAGAAGAGATGAGGTGACGCTATTCAAAATGCGGCCCACTCCACATAGCCAAATTCTATAACAAAAATATTATATAAAAATGTCTTAACAAATATTTTTTTAAATAATTTCAAGCTGAGCCTCCTCATATAATGTATATCATATAAGGTTCACATAATACAAACATTGTAGAAAGTTCATAGTTATAACTTGTAGGATTGAGATCCGGACACGTGCTACTGAACAAGTTTGAATTTCACATGAAGAAAATTAATTCTCCTAACTGTGAAAGCTGCGGAACGGTCGAAGATATCCATCACTCGTTGATGGAATGTCCCCAGAAACCCAGGGGCAGGAGAGGTGCCAATGAAGACTCTCAAACTGGATGTGGGTGAATTTAACAGAATTTTAGCAGAACCAAACTCAAAAGCTGCCCAATTACTGTACAGGTTCGTGAGTCTTCGTATAGTAGCTAATTTTCCTTTAAATTGTTTCTATTTTTCCTTTGAACTTGTGTAGTTTAGGTTACGATAGTGCTGACATGAGGTATCATCAAAGCCTCAAAGCCCCGGAATAAAATAAAATAAAAACAAAACTATTAAATCTTTTATCAGCCAAGTTTTACCAAAATCTAAGTTTTACTTTTTCTTATTCTAAGTTTTTTACATTTTATTAATTAGATTATCTTTGTCCCATGCCACCCATCACCCCCCTGAGGCAACCCACATGAGGCAATAATTACCTACTTCAACTTAAATTTAAATAGCATCCTAGTCACACCAGACTTTGGTTCGGCTAGGACGCTCTGCATTAAATGTTCTAAAAAAAAAACCTTTTGGCACCGTTCTTAACATATTCCATCAAAAAATGTAGCATATCAGACGATGTACTACAGGGATAATGTATCCTAATGATAGGGGTTGTTGACGACCGGCGCACTAATAATGGCTCGGCGGGCCGACCGGTCGTATACGAGCGAAAGACGCGCTAGTGCTCGCGGCGGCGGGTGACGACAGACGGGGCAACTGAGTGCCTAACTGAATGGTAGTATGCCGCTCTTCATGTATGCGGGGTTCTCTTGAGGTCGGCTAGTCGGAGGGTTTTCTTGAGGTGCCGGGTGGTCGAAGTGATACTCGTAGGACTGCTGTTTGACGACTGTGTATTTTGGCCAGATTGGCCCCATTTATATTCTCAATACAAGCTGCTCAACAAGGGATGTTTGCAACCGAGGGTTTCCGCCCTTTTGTCCAATAGCACGCTACCTCGCGCAGTCCCCATTGTTAAGGCGAGCCGTTTCCGGAGTCGCCGTAACGGTACTCTCGTCTTGTCTTGCTCCCCCACGTGGGAAGCGCCCATGCGTACCTCTCGCTCTAGAGCGTTGGTTTCTACACGACCTAATTCCGAGAAAACGCCATGCGCCAGATGTTGTACTCGGCGTCGCTTCTCCCACGTGAGAAGCGCCCGCATGGGATTTGTTTTCTATCAATATTTAACTTTCTGCATTTATTTACTCAGTAACTATTTGTATAGGGTTTTAGGTCGTGTAGGCCTCTCATGTTAGTGTAGCGTGCTATCTCTAATCTCTCATGTACGTAGGCCCTCAGTTATAACACCTCCCTCGCATCTCTCTTTATTGAGCAACTTGTATCAAATTCTCTTTATTTACTACATCTTACGTTACTATATACACAATTATCTTATCCTACACATATTATATAACATTCTTATTCTATACACCGTACATACTCTTATCGCTATACACGTTATACAATATTTCTACTCTTCACAATTAGACAATTACTAAATGGCTACACATATCACATATGGTTTTCGCACTTGATTTCACTTATTGTGGGCTGTCCGCAACATTCTCCCCCCGGCGAAGACTCGTCGTAGCCTCTCGCTCCACAGGGAGGACAGCCAGCCTCGTCACCGGCCTCAGGAATGATCCGCCACTGGTCCGCACCACCGCCGTCCGCACCTTCCCGTCTCGCCCAGGGAAGACTCTCTCCACTATGCCGCGCGGCCACACGTTGCGCGGCAATTGTGCGTCGACGATCACCACGAGGTCCCCTTGCTGCAGCGGTCGCACGTCGTCCGCTGCTCGTCCTCGTGGCACCAATGTGGGCAGATACTCCGCGACCCAGCGCCGCCAGAAGTGGTCGGCGAGAGCCTGGGTCCTTCGCCATGTGGATCTGTCCGCTTCTGTGCATGGGCCGGTGAGAGGTAGGCCCGATGATGACCCCAACAGGAAGTGGTTCGGGGTCAGTGTTTCCGCGTCGTCGGGCCCAACAGCAACGTGGGTCAGAGGCCGGGCGTTGACTGAGTGCTCGGCCTCCGTCAGCAATGTCTGTAGCGCCTCCTCTTTAGGCGCCTTCTCGTTCAGTGTAGCGTGGAGTGCGACCTTCACGCTGCGTACCAGGCGTTCCCAAGCGCCACCCATGTGCGGCGCGCCTGGTGGTATGAAGATCCACCGCACTCCCCGCTCGGTTGCGTAGTCTTGTAGGTGCGGCTCCCACTCGTTGTAAGCCGCACGTAGCTCGCTGTCGGCGCCGCGGAAGTTAGTGCCATTGTCCGAGTACATGGTACCCGGCCAGCCGCGGCGCGCTGCCATCCGTCGTATTGCCATGATCGCCGAGTCTAATGTCAGACTAGCGACCAACTCCAGGTGCACGGCGCGCGTCGCCATGCAGGTGAATAGCGCGCCCCATCTCTTCTCGCGGCGCCTCCCGATCGTCACGGTCATCGGGCCGAAGTAGTCCACGCCACAGTGCGTGAACGGACATTGATGCACGGTGACCCGCGCGGGCGGCAAGTCGCCCGGCGCTGGGGTGCGCGGCGTCGCTCTTCTAACGCGACACCACTGGCAGCTGCGTGCGGCGGCCCTCACTGTAGGCCGCAGCCCCAATATGCAGTACCGTTGCCGCAGATCGTTGACCACGCGCTCGTTGTTCGCGTGTCCCGCCTGACGATGCGCGTCGGCGACTAGTAGACGGGTGAATGGATGTCGCCCGTCCAAGATGATCGGCGACTTCGTGTCCGTCGGGACGTCGGCCGCCTCGATCCGCCCTCTGACGCGCAGCACGTCCCCTACCAGGTAGGGGTCTATGGTGAATAGGCGACTCGTCCTCTTGATGGAGTCGCCTCGCCGCAGGGCTTCCACCTCTGCCCCGAAGCTGTCTGCCTGTGCCCTGTTGACCCACAGCGCCGTGGCTCGCTCTATGTGTCTGGCCTCTAGCTGCGTTCCCCTCTTCCTCAGCTTATCTGTAAAAAATAGCACATATGCGGTGCTTCGCATTAACCGCCGGAAGTTGGAGAACCTGGTCACGTCGGGTAAGTGGTCGTGGCTTCTCTCGATGTCTTCCACGTGGAACACTGCTTCGGGTGGTGGTGGGTAGGCCTCTTCGTCTTCTTGCGGCCACTCGCTCTCTTCCAGTTTCAGGAAGGCCGGCCCGGTGAACCAACGTTCCGTTGCGACGGGAACGTGGTTATACGACGCCCTGGTTGCGTCGTCCGCCCCATTCTCTGCCGTCGGAACCCACCGCCATTGTTGTGGGTTTGACTCTTCTTCGATTTCGCCGAGACGGTGTGCGACGTACGGCGTATACTTCTTCGCGTTTGTCCGTATCCATTGCAGCACCGTAGTTGCGTCGGTCCAGTATGTAACCGAGTCGATGGCACGGAACCTGTGCTCGCCGCACACGGTTTTGGCGAGCCGGACTGCGATCGTTGCCGCCTGTAGTTCCAGTCGTGGCACCGTCAGCGACTTCAGCGGCGCCACCTTTGCCTTGGCGGCGGCTAACGCGACTCACACGCCGTCCCTTGTTGTGACGCGCCAGTACGCCGCCGCTGCGTACGCCTCTCTGCTGGCGTCGCAGATAACATGTAGCTCGAGTCGGTCCGGCGTCGAGGTGAAGTAGGCGCGTGGGATGCGCAGGCTCGCCGTCTCTGTTAGCGCCTCCAGCCACGTGCTGAAGCTCCTGGCATCTTCCGCGGGTATGGCCTCGTCCCAGCCGAGTTTCAGGCGCCATAGTTGCTGCAGCGGTATCTTCCAAGATGCGTTCCGCGCGCTTGTCCTCGGCGCTCACCTTCTCCGCTCGCGACACGCCCAGCGTGTCTATGCGGAAGTGCTCGCGCACAAGATCCTCCACACGGTCCCTACTTTGTGTGGCTATCACGTGCAGCACTGTGTCTTCGTTCTCTCGTATTACACGGCGTGGCATCATGCCGTGTAATACCCATCCCAGGCGCGTCCTTGATGCTGCGGGTTCGCTGTGCCCGCCGACCCGTAACTCCCGTGTTACGATCGCTGCCCAGTTGTCCGCGCCCATCAATATGCGCGGCGTAGCTTCTCGACGTGAAGACAACGGCAGGTTTTTTAAGTGGTCGTATCGGCGCACGCTGGGTATCCGTTGGCCTCTCAGCTTGAGGCCGCTAAGTGTCCGGACGGTTATTTGTACACTTCTCTCGCCGGGACCGCGTATAGTGCATGTGACGCGCTTGCTTGTTGCCTGTTCTAGGCTAGTAGTGCCCACTCCTCTTATTTTTAGGGCTTGTGTCGGTCCGTCCAATCCGACTTCCTGGGCCAGGGCTTCATCCATCAGTGTCACCGTGGAGCCCTCGTCTAGTAGCGCGTACGTGTGTGCCTTGCCCCGCGGTCCGCTTACTGTCACCGGACATACCTTTAGTAGGACGTCGCTTGCTGTGTCGCTGTGCGTTGACAGTACTGCTTCCGCCGGTTCTGTTTCCTCTCCCCGCTCTGGGGCCGGTGGGGCTGGGCCTGCTCGCTCGCTGTGAAGTAGTGGGTGGTGGGGGCGGCGACACCCGTTGACGCCGCATGCTCTAGCGCGGCACGATGATCGTCGATGCCGCTCGCCGATGCACTTGAAGCAGACGTTGTTCTTCTTCGCCCACTCCCACCGCGAGTCCATTGCCATCTCCTTCAGCTTCTTGCAGCTGGTGGTGCGGTGCCCCTCTCCGCAGCAAAGACATGTGACGGCTGCGTCGGCTGTGTGGTACGCCGCTTTATAAGTCACACGGCGTGGTGCACTTGCGGGAGCTGCGCGCGCCTCGTTCCTTCTGGGCGCGCTCGTTGCGATGGGTAGCTGGGCCGGGCGGGTGTATAGGGCCGCCCGATCCGCTTCACGTGACAGGAACCGCGATAAGGTGACGATCTCTGCTTCGCCGCCTTCCCCGTGTTCGTAGGCGTAGTCGCACCACCTGCTCATTAGGTGCGGGCTGAGCTTTTCTACCACTTCTTGGGCGAGCATGGGGTTTTGTAGATAGCCCCTTTTGTCCACTGTGGCCAACACGCTGACGATGTTTTGGACCCGAACCGCGAATTTGTTCAGGTCCGCTGCTGAGTTCAGCCGCGGCAGCTTCTTCAAGTCTTCCAGCGCTTTGTAGACTATCGTTTCCGGCCGCCCGAAGCATCGTTCCAGGGCTTGGACGATGAGCTCTGGATCTGCGGCCGTGTATAGCAGCGCTGCCACTGCTTCGCGCGCTTCTCCCCTCAGGCTTGCGCGCAGGCGCGCTAAGTTTTCCGCTGGCGTGAGTCGACATATCTGCGTCGAATCTCTCAGCGCCGCTTTAAATGGCAGCCACTCTGTTGCTGCTCCGGAGAATGGTGGCAGCTCCATGGCTTGGCGTGGCGGTGGACGCATCCTCGTGACTCTGTCCAGCGCCTCTACGAGCTGCCTCGTGCCCCGCTCTCGTTCCGGCGTAGGCGATCTGGCGCGACGAATGTTGTCTCGCTCATTCGCCCATCGTGGCCCCTCCGTGGCCGAGCCTCTGTCCCCGCTGGGTTCTCGTCGACAGTCGTCTCCGCGGCGTCGGTGTGGCTCCCTGTCGATCCGCTTCTCCCGATCTTCCCATGGTGCTGGAGTTGCAGGCCAGTTCTCCCTCAGACACACGTTGTCGAGGTCCCCGCGCTCCCCCCGTGGATTGACCGGGTCCGTCGCATTCTGGATCCAGCTGCTGACGCGTGAGTGTGCATCAACAGCGCTGCCTCGGTCCGATTCCTCCGCTTCTATATTAGCCAAGTCCAATTCCAATTGATTCCGCACCAGCCTAGCCTCTATTTCTAATTCCTTCTTCTGTATTGCGGCTAGGCGGGCTTCTGCGGCTACTTCGGCGGCTTTCCTCTGCGCCGCTAGGCTAGCTGTGGAGCGCCGTGATCGTACAGTGCGCCTTGATGCACTGTATGTAGGCGATGAGGCGCGACGACTCGTTGACGCGTCCTCCCCCCGGTACGCTAGCTGTAGCGGCATGTCCCCCCCCCTGATGTGTCTGTACCCCTCCGGGGATGGTACTCGCGACGACGCGTATGGCTCTCGCTCGCGGGCGGGCAACGCGGGCTGCACGGTGCTGCCCGACGTCCTCGACGACGAATGCGGCGGCTCGGTGAACGCGCGCATGCCGGGCACTCGCTGGGAACGCTCATCCAGCGCCGCCCCCTGCGGCGGGGCGGTAGCGGCGGCATGGCGGAGAGCCGGCTCTCTCGCGGCTTCCCTCGTGGAAGTGGCGATCGCGTGTCGTGGCAACACGTCATCGGTGACGGTGCCCCTCGCGGCGTCGGAGGCGACGGCGGTAACGCGGGCCGTCGCAGCGGGCGACGGCTGTGCGGGCGGTAACGCGGTATCGTAGCCCGACTGGCTTCGCGAATTACTGCGCGTCTTCATGGCCGGAACGTTGTGGTGCTGATGGTGCAATGTAGCTGCACAGATCCGGCTCGAAGGACCAGCTTGTTGACGACCGGCGCACTAATAATGGCTCGGCGGGCCGACCGGTCGTATACGAGCGAAAGACGCGCTAGTGCTCGCGGCGGCGGGTGACGACAGACGGGGCAACTGAGTGCCTAACTGAATGGTAGTATGCCGCTCTTCATGTATGCGGGGTTCTCTTGAGGTCGGCTAGTCGGAGGGTTTTCTTGAGGTGCCGGGTGGTCGAAGTGATACTCGTAGGACTGCTGTTTGACGACTGTGTATTTTGGCCAGATTGGCCCCATTTATATTCTCAATACAAGCTGCTCAACAAGGGATGTTTGCAACCGAGGGTTTCCGCCCTTTTGTCCAATAGCACGCTACCTCGCGCAGTCCCCATTGTTAAGGCGAGCCGTTTCCGGAGTCGCCGTAACGGTACTCTCGTCTTGTCTTGCTCCCCCACGTGGGAAGCGCCCATGCGTACCTCTCGCTCTAGAGCGTTGGTTTCTACACGACCTAATTCCGAGAAAACGCCATGCGCCAGATGTTGTACTCGGCGTCGCTTCTCCCACGTGAGAAGCGCCCGCATGGGATTTGTTTTCTATCAATATTTAACTTTCTGCATTTATTTACTCAGTAACTATTTGTATAGGGTTTTAGGTCGTGTAGGCCTCTCATGTTAGTGTAGCGTGCTATCTCTAATCTCTCATGTACGTAGGCCCTCAGTTATAACACCTCCCTCGCATCTCTCTTTATTGAGCAACTTGTATCAAATTCTCTTTATTTACTACATCTTACGTTACTATATACACAATTATCTTATCCTACACATATTATATAACATTCTTATTCTATACACCGTACATACTCTTATCGCTATACACGTTATACAATATTTCTACTCTTCACAATTAGACAATTACTAAATGGCTACACATATCACATATGGTTTTCGCACTTGATTTCACTTATTGTGGGCTGTCCGCAACAGGGGTGTACTAATGTGAAGGATAAGAAGTAGTGAAAATGGAGATGTCTCGTAGTTAGGAGAATACACCTTTCTCATTAAATAACCAAATTTATTGAATGAAATGTGTCTAAAGCACCTAGATGTAATGACAGTTGAGGTTCGATCTATCCGTCGCCAAACCAAGGGATTCAAAGAGGCTGCCTTTGTATAGTTTCCTATTAAATACCTTCATATTTATAAAGAAAGAAGGGAAAACATTTATTTGTACGCACTAAACACCGTAATACACAAACTTTAACATATAACACAGATAAGATAGTGCGGTGTAATTGTGTGTTGACCTATAGCTCAGCATATGCTGCCACACCAAAGAGGGTTACAGCGCTGGTATTCAGCTACATTCTAGAGCTTAGACTGACTCACGGACCATCAGATGGGTGTAACCTAGCGGCTTAAAAGACAGAATTTAATAAAAAAAAGTGAAAAAATAATCGCATTGCACAAATCGAACTTATTTAATAATCACATTGCACAAATCGGACTTATTTAATAATCGCATTGCACAAATCTGACTTATTTAATAAAACATGGGGAATATGGCTACCACGCATTATACTGCCACTCAAGTTGATCTTTCATAAAAATATTCGTTCCAATGTTCATTACATAATATTTTCTTATGGAAATCCAAGTACAACAACAGACACGGAATTAATAACAAGGATCGTAAGCCTGTCGAAGAATTAACGTATCTCCGGAAAGTATCTGAAAACTCAGGAAATTTTAATGCAATTCCCGAAATTCCATTGAGATAAATCCTCAAAATCCAAATATTATCCACTTTAAAAGTTGTTTTGCAACAAATCTCGAAGCTTTTATAAGAACAAGACTGTTTTCTAATGAAATGATATTGGACCGTTTGTTTTGATACTTGAAGCTGTGGTTAGAATAACTACGTATCTATCCCGACTTCAGCGAAATTTTGATTTATACACAATTTAAGATAAAATTAATACAACATTAAATACTTGTATCAGCCTTTAATGTCCCACCGCGGGACATAGACATACTCATATTTCTTTTAGAAATAGTGATATTTACAAATTACTAATTACGTGGGTAACTAGGTTTTTGAGATACAAAAAGAATATTTTGGTTACAACATAATTTTTTATTATAACTTTTCAAAATAATCTCCATTTGTCTCTATACAGCGACTCATTCCTCTAAACCAAGATTTAAAGCACGGACGAGATACTCTTCTTTAGTGAGGTCATCAACAGCTGCCATAAAAGCATTTCGAGCGTCCTCAGGGCTGTCGAATAGAATGCCACGGAATCCGAGCTTCACTTTAGGAAAGAGAAAGAAGTTTGTCTCCATACAGCGACTCATTCTTCTAAACCAAGATTTAAAACACGGACGATACTCTTCTTTAGCGAGGTCGTCAACAGCTGCCATAAAAGCATTTCGAGCGTCCTCAGGGCTGTCGAATAGAATGCCACGGAGTCCGAGCTTCACTTTAGGAAAGAGAAAGAAGTTGCATGGAGCTAAATCGGGTCTATAAGGAGGATGGCTCAATTCTTAGATCTCTGTGGTCTTAAAAACTCTGTGATAAGTTTTGTTTTGTGAAATGATTCATTGTCGTGATGTAAAAAAGCCCTCTCAAACCTGTTTTAGGAAGTTTTTGATTTAACACATCGAATACGCTTCACTGTACAGCTCAATTAATTTCGTGGGTTTCTCCTTCGATGTCATTGGTGTTCAAACTCTGGCAGTATCCTGAAGTTCGCATCTGAGCTAACGAGATCGCTATAACAGACATACAGATTGTCGCTACTTTTGATACAGAGATATCAATTTTATCTCTTTAATTTTTATTCTTAAAAGCCTCGGTTAAGGAATATTATAACAAGGCCTTGTGCTTTAAAGTAGAACGCTATATTCCGCAAAAATAGGGCTTGGAAAATACAAAGGAATACAGTTCTTTGTGGAACATTCTTATCACAAAAAAGAGTGACGTCGAACCAGGGAAAGTTTACGATTCGCATAGACTCCGGTACAATGTGGTACAGTAGTGGTAGTCGACGTTTTTCTCGAAATATTTAATTACTTATAAGCGTAACCGTAACTATTATAGGCCCTTTGTTGTCCATTGCTGGACACGGGTCTCCTCGTGCATATTGTCTTGTGCACTGGGGACGTATGACCTTAAAATACGTAGTGGCCAAGCAAGTTGGCGAATCCACTCTTTTAAGGACGGTGTAGTATCTCAAGGCCTGCGGTAGCGGCTTAGTTATTCCTTAGTCGCCTTTTATGACACCCGCGGGATATCAATTTATAAGCTTTGTGTTGAGATTGACTACCGTTCCTTTATGTACTTTGCACTCAGTTAAGGCTTTCACAACGACACGATGAAAATTAGATTTATCTTGCAAATAAAGATGGACGGCGAAGAAAAACCGGACAAAAACATCTCAAGTACTTAGAGAAGCGTTGAAAGATGTTCCTAATCCAATGTTCCAAAGTCTTAACTATTTCAGTCTACTTTTTGTTATTAGACTAGACAAAAATCATTTGTCATTTTTGTCTAGTTTGACATTGAATTGTATGTATACGTATGTACTAGTTGTTGTCCACAGCTTCGCTCGCGTGGGTTCAGTTATAATGGTTGATTACGAGTACAAAATTTGATATTCTGTATTATATTCCCCTGACACTATTCTGGTTAACATTAGTTATTTGTATCGTAGAATGATTAAATATACTAAGTTTCAAGTAATATTCTCCATCAATTTTTTTCCATACAAACTAGACATCCCGTTTCAGACCTTTAGGAGCTTGATTTTGATGCCAGTGAGTTTGATTCCTTACTCTCAGTGAGTATTTACGTCATAAAAGGAATAGCTTCCAAATTTAATATTTCTAGTTTTAATCGTTTCAACAGTATGCATTTATCAGCAGGTGGCCCTTATGCTCGTCCGACGCCTTCTTTCTGTAAAAAAATAGTATTCTGCAAAGTCAACAGTCCATCCACTTTCCTTATGATGCAGCATGTGTCTATGAACAACGGTGACCACTTACTACCATATAGATCGTATGACTGTCTGCCTCGTCCACAGTAAAATAAGAATATAACTACTACCCCACGAATCCAAACGACCCATCAAAGGGAACGTAAGGACACTCAGTGCAGATATCTCTGTGTTTTGCATAGTTTACATACAAAAATATTTATTTATGAAGTATGAGTTTGTTTCATTAAACATACCTTTTTCCTCCCGCCAACGAATCTCTGAGAAAGAAAAGAAAACCGACGCAAATTTTTGCGTATTACTATAAGAGGATTGACTCCAGCACAATATTAAGACGCGACAGTAAGGAATAACCATATAAACTTTTGAAATGGAGTATATGCACACAAAGCACGCTGTTCCCACAACATCTACATACACACTTATGCTAAACATTAAATAGGTTATCTTCTATTGCTGAGTTATTTGAATCATTTTTTATTTATGAAACCAAACTGTTGTACAACCATACCCTTGCATGTTTCCAAACGCAATACACTATTATTTAAACCAATTAATGTTTGTATAGTATTGTCAAAAACAATTCAACAAAGAAACATTTATAACTCACCAAAATACAAATAGAAATCTGAAACAGAATACGAAGCATCACTGATTCTAACTGGACATATCTGTTTCTGCAAGAGACTTCTTGACCTGAAGCTCAACGATAGCAGTTTATATAAATGCGATATTGAAGAAGAGGATCTGCACCACGCTTTGAGGGACATATCCTCTTTATGATGATGTCAACGGGGATAGAGTGCGGGAGGAGTACCTGGTAAAATCAACGGCAACAGGCAAACTTAAATCTTTGGCGAAATGACAGAAGCAAGTGACAGTAAACAGCTGCTCTGTACTGGGAGCGTCATTAGGGCTATTTGAAAAATTTTCAACCTTTTTAAAAAAAACACATATTTCGAAGCAAAACAAAATTTATTTCTTGACGTAGTCTCCCTGCAACTCGATACATTTGGTCCAACGTTTCTCCCATCCCTTTAAACTGTCACAAAAAAAATGATGGTCTAAATCTGAAAAATGATGATGTACCCAGGTTTCATCGACGGTTATCAGTCGGCACCAAATTTCCGCTGGACTCGTTGGATGATATCCCACAAGCTTCAGCAATATCCTTAACAGTCAATCGACGATCTTCCATCACAGTTTGATGCAATAAATCGACCATTTTGTCAGTCGTAGCGGTTTTCGGGCGCCCGGAACATTCCTCGTCTAAAATGCTCGTACGACCACGTTTGTACTCGGCCACCCAATGTTTGACCGTTGTAAATGAAGGGGAGGCTTCATCGTATACAGAGTCTAACTCATCTTTTATTTCCTGAGTCTTTTTTCTATTTAAATGAAGGAATTTTATCACCGCGCGATATTCAATTTTCTCCATTGTTGACAGACAATATCAGCTGACAACTTTGGAAGAGTGCCATATACAAAGTAATGATCAGAAAGATTTGAAATTTTTACAGTTTACATATGTCAAGGCTATCTATCGGACGATGAAAGAATTTTTTTTCTACACTTACCTTATGTCAATGAGGCCGGAATTTTTTTAAATGGCCTAGAGAAAGAAAGAAGCATTTACGTATTCCAACATTAATTTAATTTTAGTAACAGCGCTATGATTAGCTACCGTACCTAGTTTGTACTGATACCGTGAATACTCGACGAAAAAATAAATAAACAGGCAGTTTTATTCGTCGATGGGAGGGAGCCTTTGACACGGATTTGGGCACTTTTGTTCGCGTTACGCCATTCACAACGCATAATGGCAACATAAGCAGAGGCTGTAAATGCCAATTGTGAAGTCGGAAATTAGATTGATGTGTTTCCAAGGCTTTTTTAAGAGCTTAATATTTTAGACGAGGGACGATCTTGGCTAAGTGTTTCGGAATAAGATAAATAAAGTCCTTGAGAGACAGGTAAAAGTAATTGAGTGAACGAATTCTTAATTTTATTACTGTTTAACGTTGCTGTTATCCTACTAGTATCTAAGAAATTTGAAGAAGTTGCACGTTTCAAGTCTCTCGTTAATAAAATTATTGAATTGGTATGTTTGAAAGCAATTAATGAACAGAATTCGCGATGTGATGTTGGTCGGCTTTAAAATATCACCACCCCATCTTTATAATTCGGCGCAGGAGCTTCTAAGTATAGTGTCACACTCCATTAAAATTCCTGAGTGATCTCTTTAAACCTTATCAACCTATGTGCTGGTATCTCCAGACATATGTTGCAGCAGACTAGTTGTAAAGAGACATACGCTGATGGTATGGTATGGTATACAGAGATTATAAACAGAGATATTAATAACAGATTATATTATAAGCAGAGACTGTCAATTTTTATCGTCTATACTGTAAGAGGTTAACTGAAAAATTACTGAATCGTATTTGAAAATTTCACTTTTAGGCAGCTGAAGCCAATGTACATAGGCTATGTTTGGATGTAGGCTGAGCGAAGCCAAGGCGGAACGCTAGTCTATATATATAATAAAATTATAAATAAATCCATGTGTGTACATTTGATATTTAAAAAAAAAAACGATGCATTATAAAATACAGAACCCAAAACAATTATTTTTTGTAATAAGTACCAATGATACAGAGCCCAAAACAACACTTTTTTTTTGTATAAAGTACGAATTATACAGAGCCCAAAAACAATTGTTTTTGTATGAAGTACGAATGATACAGAGTCCGAAACAATATTTTTCTTTTTAATATTTTGTCTTTCTCTTCGTCTATCTATCTGTTTTTCCGCCATGGGACATGGGACATGGGACAGATTTTACTGAAACTTGGCATAGTTATAGTTTATGTGCCGGATTAAAATTTAGGGTACCTTTTATCTAGATGAATTATAAAATTCCAACTAAGGATCAAACTACCTACACTAATATCGAAGCGCACGAAGTCGAGGGCACTGCAGCTAAAAATAAAATTGAAGAGGAATTAAAGTTGCTGTTCATTGTCGAACTTGTTTCATTTTGGTATTACTGAAATCCATTTGTGAGGATTTAACATGTCATCGGCTCCCAAAACCTCAGCACGCTTCGGGGTTTACCATCCGTTGCACTTTAATTAATTAATTTTTGTGGGATTGTCCAGCTCCGACAGCGTTCAGCAATTTGCAGAAATAATACAGTCCTTTAATTACAGGATTAATAAAGTATTTTTGTGGTGTTAACCAATAATAAAACGAGGTGTTAGGTTTTAAGCTCGACTCAAAGCTCGTCTATGCCTAGGCATTCGGCTGGTTTACACTCACCTCGGAAACCTCGCTTACACTCACTCGCGGTCAGGTGGTACAGGATGGGGAGTTGATGCAATGTAGAAGCTGAAATCAGCATTGGCTGATACAGTTCAGCAACCGACGACCAAGGGAGCCGTCTCCTCCTGAAGAGGACGCACGAGTATGAGGGGTTCATCACATTCGTACCTGCTCTCGCGCGCTAAAGCGTGCATGATTGTGAAGGACCCAGGACTGGCTGTTTTACAGGGGTTTGGTATCATTGTCCCCACTGAAAATCTCCACTGATGGGGACAATGGTAACAAACCGATTAAATGCGCCGATTTCCACACCGCTCAATTTGTGAAACCGACAGCTAAAAAATCCCACGTTCCCACCACTTTCTTATGTGGCCTTAAGGTCTTAAGTGGTTCTTAAGCGGTCTTCCGCGAAAGGAATTATAAAAAAATAGGAAAATTCACCAGCAGTGCCGAGAAATTGGCAGTGGAACCTGTACGCCCATCAGATCAGTTATTAAGTTAGTCGAACCCATAAATTTAAAACTTTAACTAATTGCGTCATAATTGAGTTTTGATGGAAATTACTTTGAGGAGGAGCGCTGCATTCTCATAACCGTTGATTACTACGGCCGACTAACAGAGATAACTCACTACCACCTCAATGAAGAAATAAATACAATTATTTTATTGACAAATTTTAATAACAATATTATACTTAAAATACACTTAAAACTATAAATAAGATTATACAAAGCTAAAATTAAAATAAATTGTTGCCATGTTTCACGTGAAAAATTCCTACATATTGAAAAAGTTATACAAATTTGGTCCCTGCGTCCTTTGGTATAGGTACCCATCGAGCTGGCGGCATTATCTCGCTGAATGGCCAGACTGATGCGGCGACATTGACAATTTTATTGACAACAACATATCAAATGAAATGACACTGAGTAAATTCCAAAATAAATTTGATCGTTGTGCCAATCGGCGTCAACGCAACATATGTAGCGGCGTGAACTGCAACGCTGTCTTTCAAATGGAGCCGTATATGATGTGAAATGAACCATCTACGTGTTTTGGGAGTGAGAAAGATTTGTCAGTTCGCATACCATCGTCCTGCATCGGCCGGGAAGTGTGACGGGATAAGGGAAGTCTCTTCCTACTTCCTATTCCTCATCCCATCCAATCTAATACCGTCAAATAGAGAGTACATATATCTAACAGAATAAAGGCAACTGATTTTTATACGATTAATCGAGCATTTACATTTGATGATACATGATACGCTGATAAATATATACAATAAATTAATATAAAAAATACGAAATGTGTCGAATATGAAATTTAAAAAAATGAATATAAAACTTGCTTCCCATTACTCATTAATCTCATTATAACTATCCCTTTAAGTATCCACTGCTGCACATTTGCCTCCCCAAGCACATTGTCTTGTGCATTAGGTATGTACGGCCTTACGACAACACGCTGGCGAGGCGGTTGGCGAGTCCACTCTTTCAGCGGTGGTGTAATTCATCAGGGCTTGTGGTTGGCCACTTTGTTATTCCTCAGTCGCCTTTTACAATACCCACGGGCAGGTATGATGTGACGCTATTCTAAAACCTTCTAATTACATACGTACATTTAACTAATCGCAGTTAAAACTACCCATTAGACGTGCTCAGTTGCTGTCTAGTTTTAAAAGGCAAGTTGGAAATCACTATTACATTAGTTAGTGCCTTTGATTTTCTATTTTCTTTCTTTACTAAATGATTTACTCTCGCTATCATTTTGTTTCTAACCTGTTCTATTTCGTCCGTCGGATCCTTGTCAAATTTGATTCTTATTTACGAATTAATATTGGATGCAGTGCAAATGTTTTATACGTATTTATGTATTAATTATTAAGTTATTTATTATTATAAGTACTTATTACATTGCCGATATAGTCGGTAGGGATATATTGAACGTGATTAATTCTGTGGAATTCGGCCATTTTGCACTACCAATATCCCTTTTATTTTTCTCTATCCGAAGGTTGCCTGGAAGAGTTCGCCTTAGCGATAAGGTCGTCTAATAACTATTTGTATGCAATAAAGATTATTTATTATTATTAATATTAATCTTAGTGTATTATTATTATAACAAGTTCATATGACTCGAATAAATAGTCGAATCATCGTTTTCTCTGAACACTATTTTTGCTAACTTCACGATATCATCAGTTGCAATCATAAATAAGGTCGACAATTGTAACTGATTTTTATTTGTTAATTATGTACGCTACCGCCATTCCAATATCCCGGGTTGAATTATCAAAGATCGTGGCGGCCCACGGGCTAATATTAAACACATAAATTCTCTTTATACCCACGAAAAAGGCAAACGAGGGCTTCATAATAGCAGTTCAAGACCCGAGCCGTTTTTGTTTTGTAGTTAGGAAAGCAATATTTCATATTTAGTTGTGTCACCGCGAAATGAGTTTTTTCATGGGTATACGTGGAAACTTTTATTTGGGGAAGTGGAAAGTTTCAGCGGTGATTTGTCACCCTCGAGGATGCAGAAGTTTGCCGTGTGCCGTGCACATTAAGATTTTAACTACCCCTGTGAAGTAGTTTTAAATTTAAATTTGAATTGGGGATTATTAATTTCTTTTCTGTATGAGTGTTGTATGATTATACGATCAGTACCGCCTTATATACAATTGCCTATGTAGAGACAGCCTATATAATCGTCACCAGCCTTTTTATCGCCCACTATTTGAAAACGGGCTTCTTCATGCAAATTGTATCGTGCATGAGGGATTTAAGGTCTTACAAACCTTTCAGAGGTGGTATAGTTCCTCAGAGCTTGTGGCAGCGGCTTTGTTAAGAGAGATAGGGTCTTAACAAAGCGATAACAAAGCTTAACAAAGCGTCTCCCTATCTCTTGCGGCAAGAGATAGGGTGGTGTTATTATATAACCGTCTAATACAAGATGCCCAGCCTATGTACAATATTTAATTAGTTTAATTATTTTTTATTAAACTAATGTATAGTTATTTCGTATGTTACAAAGTCAACTATAATATCGTCTTCACATTAAAATGTCAGTTAGATTAAAAAATAGTTTTGTATATTTGATTAAATTGTGCATTGTTATGTTGATATTTATTTATTTACTCTATTTGCACTATACTGTACAGAGGAGGACAAAATGCCTTAATTAAGGCATTCTCTACCAGTCGACCGTTGGTTAAATGTGCAAAAATTTAAGAGGGTGTAGAAGAATTAAATTGGAAAAGATTAATTCATCTGTATATAAAATAATAATATAATAATACATTGATAATTTACTTATACAATGAAATATATAAATATACATACTAATCATAGAAATTAAATATATAGACAATAAGTATGAATAGGTCTAATACCGATAGGTCTAAATGGCGGACAATGGGGGAGGCCTATGTCCAGCAGTGGACGTCCAAGGGCTGAAATGATGATGATGATGAAGTATGAATAAAATAATATAAATATAATACTTATATACATACATAAATACGAGTATAATATAAATATAGAGAACAAAGGAGAAAAATACCATTAGCTCTGTGAATTACGGAGGTAGTGTTCCCAAAGCTTCCTCTTGGAGCTGTTTTTATCAAGAGCTTTTCTTATGTCAAAAAGGAGTGAGTTCCAGAGTCATGTTGCCTAAGCGGCGACGGAATTAGTCATGAAACCAGTGCGATGATAATAGACATAAGAGTGTGGAGTTTTCAGCAGAACTAAGATAATGGTCATGAGACTCCCTCTGTAACTGAAACTTACATTTCAGATATGCAGGGGAACGCGGATCGTGTAAGATAGAACAAAGTGGGTAGAGTAATCTCACACATCTGTATTGTCGGATGGGCTATGTAATCTTAATATCTTGCTTCGTAATGCGAAACACAACGCCCTGCGTATCCAATACCAAAAGCCAGGACGGCCGCGTTTCTGCTATCTATCAGGAATGTTTGCCGAAGAGAGAACTGACTACTTCGTGATCAGATGAAAAAGGGCGACGTTCTCGCTGCACAGTTTGCTTGCCATCTCCAGCAGGATACTGAAGACAATCGCCGATACCGTTAATTGCCTCATTCAGAAATACTAGATGGACCTGTTAATGGACACGGCTGAGAATGTATAGACTACAATGAATCAAAGTATTTTCACTTGTTTTTTTGTAAATAATTATATCCAAGTAAATAATAAATAACAGAGTCATCACAGCTCATCAAGATACTAATTCAATATTTAGTTTCTGAAAACTCCCTTTAGCGGCGGAAGAAATGTCATCAATCATAACTTGGTCGTGTTTATGGTATACCTCCAGAAAAACGCGGGTAGAAATAGGGCTTTGTCGGAAGCTAATAACGGTGACAAATCACCTCGAGACTAAGTTTGGGAAAGGTCGGAAACTCGTGAGACCGTAACGGCGGTGTCGGATACAACTGCGTGTAATACACCGTATAAGGTACCTTTACACTTATAATTTTACACTAGCAAGTCACCCTGAGTTCTCTCAAGTGACACAATAATTTCCTGGGAAACCTAATCATATCCTATATTTGTTAATACGTCATAAAACGCTTGGTTGCGCATGTTACTGAAGTTCTTCTGTATAACTATAAATTTACACAAAAAAACACCTTATTGGGGTAAATAGTTTATAATAATCCGTTTTTTACATACACAGAGTTTACCTTTATATAATTAAGTATAGTGTTCAGTTCAGTGTTTACATTTAAGTAGGTATAATAAATTGGTGAAGTGAAGATTAACTGTTATACATTTCCAACGAACCCCTACCGACTCTTTTAAGTCCCATTATCAAGATAAGCGTTGAAGGTGTGGCACTAGAAGTTGTTGATTATTATGTGTATCTTGAGCAAACCATCTATACTAGGCAAGTCCAACTTCAGCAAGGAGACTCGTTTGGTAAATGCTGTCCAGCCGTATTACGTAGGTATTGGAGTCTAGACGACTGAGCAATTGGAAAACATTTTATAATATTACAGGTTTATGATAAATATTCAATCGTGTATTTTTATTGTTAATAAATATTAGATGATAATGGTACCTATTATAATTTCAGTACTAGATTCTGAATTTCAAATGTTACATAATTATTTGTGTTATCATTGTAATAACCATTAATACAGTTTACCATAATAACAGTTATTTTAATATTATAACGATAGCTCTTCACTGTTTATGTTTTTAATAGTTAATTTGTTCTTATTATTCAGCGAATTGGATCGTGGAAATAAATAAGTCTTAAAATACTTAAGGTTCAATAGCACTAAAATAGCGCGCCGGCACTCGAGCACTGAAGCCTTCAGGGCTCGTTGTTGACACTACTTATAATCCTTGAGCAAATATACAACCATGGATAAGTCTATGTTTATTTCATGAAATGTTTCAAGACCTTTCACTATAAATCCTGTAGCCAAGACTAGATAAAACTAGGAGGTAACAAATGTCGGGGAGAATTTAAATCCTATTGTGAGCAATTTGTTCTAATGGTGAAGAAATTTTAAAATTAAAGTGAGGAAATTAGATGTCCAGTACTTTGACTCCTAACATTTCATTTAGAAGAATAGTAGGTATGAAAGAATTATTCCTATGTATGATGTCTATTTGGACTCGACTATGTGACTTTCGATATAAAGAATTTTTATTCTCATAAAAATAACATAAATTTCTCATGAGAAAGCAACTTCCAGAGCGTCGAGTATGTATGCCGAGACTGGAGTCCCCGACTATTTCGCGTTAGTTAGACCCCGAGTCGTGGCGATTTGGTCGCGTGTCCGAGAATCAGATAATGAGGTCTTCCGGGCTCTTTGCCCGAATGCATGAACAGTCCCATTTTCAGATACTGGCTATCCGTGCACCACGATAATAATAGAAAGTAATACTTGCATTACGCCACATTACATTTATTGTAATTTTTATTGTTATATATATATATTTATTTATTTATAACATGGGTGTATACCTGAAAATAAATGACTTTTATTATTATTATTAAAACAAAGTGAGGATGCCTAATTACAGATAAAGAAAAAGCGAGCGACATTTTAAAGTTAGTTCACAAACTTATCTAATACATAGGTCTTTAGTTTTCTTTTAAACATTGATTCTATCTCCTTATAATTTTGCAATGCGTTGTAAATTTTCGTTTTTTTATACAAGATGGTCTCTTTCGAGCATAGTTGGTTCTTATAGATGATAAGAGGAGATTATTGGCGTTCCTTGGATGTATTTTCTGAACTTGACTATTTGTATATATCTTTCTCATTAGAATATCCAAACTTTACATTGTTTGCAAAATATATCTTTAGAATGTTTGTAGTACTAACACCGATTCAATAATTCTATAAGCTGAGTGATCCCGAACATTTACTAACATGAGTCCGGAGCCCACGTGAAACTGATATTGATGGTGCATAAAACTAAGTGAGGCATTAGTAGCAATCGTAAAACTTGGTGCTTCACCACACCAAGCGATACAGTATCGCATATCCATATAAAATGCTCAAGAAAACTGAAATAAAACCTACAAATGTATAGACGGTTCGGCAACTTGAAGAAGTTCGCCAGTGGTGGCTGAATGTGAAGAGTGAATGACTGTATGTGGTAGCAAGTATTAACTAGCAGTAGAGAGACACAGGCTGCTGGTTTAGTATCTCAATTGATCCTATACCTATATGTTTCCACCATGCGATCAAAATGATATAGAATGGTAATGGATGCATCCATTTCATTTCCTTTCCTATATTCAATAAGACGAGGGAAATGGAATGGACATGAAGATGTGACATGAAAGTAAGTAAAAGTGGAGAATACTCTACTGATATATATATAACCTTTTAAACTTTAACGTTTTGTACACATTTTATACATTGTTAGTGTAGTGTATTGCAGCCTTTTTGAATGTAAAGATCAAATGTGGGTAGTTGATAAAATCCGCTCGCAGCTCCCATCCCGGACTACCCGCCCCTTCAGTCAATGCGTGACCACGGCTTGTAGATCAGGAACGCATTTGCTGATGTCCTAATCTGTGTAATTTTCGACAGATGTTGGCATCACAGATGTCCATGTATCTACTTTCTATAAAAAAAAGGATATATACTGCCGTAATCTTAGAGACAGTGGTCTGGAAGGGTCAGTTTACTATGTACTTTGGCAGAAAAAATATATTATAAGTTCTTCTAATTATAGTTAGATAAATTATATTTAGTATTGACGAGTTTTTAAGTGACAAATTATAAATTGAATATATTAGTTACTGACATTGAAGATTATTTAAATGACAGTGAAGTATAAATATAATCGTATTAATGACAATCACATAGAAATAATAATATAATGCCATTCATCAAGTTTTTTTTTGTTTCTTTTTGACACTAGATATAATTTGACATTTAAATTCGAATTTTTTGTTTAAACATTTTAATCAAAATCTAGTCTTGTCAATGTATAGTACTATTTTTAATGTAAACTTGAACTAACATTAAGGTTTGTAAGGTTTGTTGAACTAAATGTGTGAGCTTTGTATAATTATCATAAGACCTGTGGGTACATGTGGATGTATTCTTGAGCAACTAAATTATTATTGGTTGCGCTGTGTGGAGTATTTCAAGCCTTTGTAAAAATATGCTATACTGTTCCGTTTCACGCTGTACTGTGATCGTAAACTACGCCCACAGTATGACGTATTGAGCGCTATTTTATACAGAAGTGAGGACTGTGCTATATGCAATAACAGTGGGCGGAAATAAAGTTCACCGGTTAGAACACTGAATCGCATTCTAAGAGAAGTGATTGTGTAATGTTAGTTTCAAGACTTCAGGACTTACCTTGGCCTTGCTATAAGAAAAATACAGTAATTACTAATTTATTATAGTTTTCATCTGAAGGCATTTGAAAGTGTATTGAGAAGCAGTTTAGATCTTATAAACTGTCACCTTCTATTAAGACTCAACCCACCAACTCAACACAAACAAACAAACTCAACCCAATTAACCCAATCTCAATTCATTCTAAAGTCAACGTAATCGTTGAGATTGGAATTAATAAATGTTTTGCTGAATCGAAGGTAAAAAATTAAATGTAAAATAAAGCTTTTATTAAAAAAATATTTAAATTATTTAAAAAGCTTTTATTATAATGCACATGAAGAAAATAAACATAGAAGTCAAAGTAATTTAAATAAACAAATCACACAAATCTAATTTATATTCTACTTAAAGTTTTAGGTGATTTGCTGCTTGCTCTGAGTATTTCGTATCAATTTGATTAATTAAAAATACAATCATTTCAAAGCTTATTTTTAAAAGGTGTTTTACGTTTAATTTATTTACTTCTTTTTTACTACCAATCCTAAAGACGTATATCTCGCCCAACCCGACGGTTAAGCCCATGTCACTAACTGTTTGTCATCAAAATTGCGAAGCCATCAAAATGAGCACAAACACGACGTGTCTACTGTTGACCGTTGAGGACTTTTCAGACAGTTTGTTGACTTTCTCAGCTGCACTAACCGGCCAAGGTCACGACACTAAAGTGTCATTAAAACATCAAGGTGTCTTTAAGGATTGATTTAAACTACGAGCCCCTCAAAACGAGCCAAAACACGACGTGTCTAGTGTTAGCCGTTGAGGAGTACCACAGTATTGGTATTCCTAGCTGTGACAGTGTTATCATTAAAACTATGATCCAAACAAGCACAAACACGACATGACTACCGTTCGCCGTTGAGTAGTTTCACAGTTTACTGGCTTTCCTGGGTGCAGCATCAAGTCAAGGTCATCACATTATTGTATTGTCATCTGTTTACAAGTAGAAGTGGGTTCAAATCGACTTGCAAGATTTGACCTAACAAAGCTCTCTAAATACCATATCATACCATCAGCTTATGCCTCTCCACTGCGAGATATAGGCCTCTCTCCAGACACGCCACTGTAATACAAGGTCTTCCGCTCTACTAATCCAGCCACTCCTAGTCATGCTCACTATTTATTCAGAGCCCATTCCCATCCCACCTTATTCTATCCCTCCCCATTTCCCTAACCGTCTCTCCAAATACATTCCTATATCTCCAAAGGTAGGTGCATCCGGAGGTGTGGTAACGTTTGTCATTTTGAACTAACGTTGGTATGTATCGCGAATGTCCATTGGCTACAGTATCCACTTACGGTCACGTGGACTGTATACTCATCTACCGCCTTCGTCCATGAGAAAAATATAATAAACACGGCATACCAATCCAATGGCATATTTCCAGTGGCCAGCGTTTCATATTGAAACTGGAGTTTGGCAAGGAGAGGTGTTTAATGTCATACTCTTCCTTAATTACCCGTGTCTTATTTCATTTTTGGAACGGGTCCAAGCATCGGTTACCATTTGGCCCGGTCGGAGGCCGGTTCATTTGCTATTTTTAGTACCTCAGTATACCTAAGACCCTGATTCTTAGTGATAAATTTGATTAGGGAATAGCTAACTGATAGAAGATGGTATAACAGTTTTTGTAATTAATAGCTTTTTGTATTATGTTAGATATAGTATCCACAATAATTCCGCCAATGTCAGCATAGTGAAAACAACAGTCTACTGGAGGTTGATCCATTCGATCTAGTTATTCAATTTCAAGTACTACTTCAATATTTAAGAGAGATGGGCTATTAGAGTGTGAATAAATGACATTTTGATAATACGACTTGATTGAAAAGACATTTAATCGCTTTTAACAGTTATATTTATTTGGCTTTCGGTAACAATTAACAGTTACCACTCAAATATGAGTATATATATATTTTTAAATATGTATATTGTTTTGTTATAAGGAAATTGTACTTACTTTAAGACTTGAGGACTTGGGACAATTATTAAGATGTATTTATATTGGTGTAATGTATCTAATTTCGTTTACTATGTCAAGTATCCAAACTCACTCTATTTACGCTTAAAATACTTCTTTATATCCTTACTCACCCACTCACACACACACACACACACACAAGAATGCACATACGCACGTACTTACATCTATAAAGGAATTTCGAATGACGTAAATAGCTAATAGATTTATGTTACATAAACTTAGAAATTATTTTATTTAAATACAATATAATGATTATATTTTTTTTTTCAAATGGTTTTGCCGATCGCTACTTTAATATTATCAATATATTTAATATTATTATTAAACTTACTATAAAAATTCGGAACATCTCGATTTTTAATGAACATAATACAAAGTAAAGAAAAGGTTTGTAAAACAAAGTAAACAACAGCAATAATTCTGTATTTCGTACTTAACTTGGTTAGAGTTAATGTAACGGTTATTATCCTCAGGGCAGAACCGCTGCGGAAACGCTGCGGCATCGTCGCGTCTGTGCTTTTGTCTAATTCAATTAGGAAAACATTGTGCAGCAACGGTGTTGCAATAAGTTAAGTGTGTTCTTGAACACGGCGGGAATAATAAGAGTCCTCAATTTTGTAAACTTCGTAGATTTTGTTTTCTAAATAAGGCTACAGTCCGACCAAGAACGAGGAACGATAAACGATGAACTGTTTCTCGCCCAAAACACAAATTCCGCAACACAATGATTGTAAGACAAAGAGAGAAATAATAGTTCAGCGTTCGCATTTCAAACAAGGATCCTCGCTCTAATAGTTTTATCGCCCGGCGATAGGAGAGCCATAAAGCTCAGTAACACTCATCTGCAATTTATTTATTTATTAAAATTTAATTATTATTAGAAAGTGTTAATAAAACTTATCATGTGAACTAAGTGCTAGTAGATATAACATACAAACTAATCAGACATGAGTCAGGCGTATTGATTAGGCGCGCACGCAGGTGAGGCGGCACAGATTGCGCAGTCCTGCGTATAAATAACGTTTACAATGCTGTTGGTGCTACACCCCGTTCTATGTAACAAAAAAGGGACTTTTTTAGGCATAATTGTGTGAAATCCATCGGTACGCGTTTCTGGATGCGCTGCAGAAACGGGGCCGCCCCAATAGCATTCGGAACTTATTATTACGAGTATATTGAATACTCAGAGCGTTATATGTCAGATATATCAGATATATAGCGTTATATCAGAGCGCTGCGTATAGTTGACCCGTATGGCAATCGAGTAGGACTGACAGTGAGATTTAAACAAGGTAACTTTGACCTCTTCTGTACAACAAGCGAATCGACAGGCCAACATATTACCTCTCACCGACAACTCACGTTCAACATCTGCGTTGTTACACAGGTCATCTATAACGATGTGCCCCAGATACTTAAACTGCTGGATTTTCTTTAGAGCAGTACCATATAGTTTAACGTCTGCCGCAATCCTGCTGAGTGCGACGATCTACTCATTCATGTAAAAGTTGAACCACTTTGGTGAAGTCATCCCACCCTGTTACCCCATATTCCAATCTATACATATCACAGAGCTCTCCATCCAATCTGATATGGTTCTCTAGGTTTAGATACCAAAAATTAAAAATCTCATTAAACTCATAGTCTTTAATTGTCCAGAAAACACGCATAAATTGGTGTTCTTCTGAACGTGTATTAGCTGAGAGTATGCTATTTGCTTAGGATTACGCTTTCGATTGACACACCCGCCCGAAACCCAAACTGTGAGTCGTGCGTGCGTTTCAACCTACTTAGCTGATAATCAAGCAAACTGTCAAGATAGTAGCCAAAGATATAGGCCTATAGTTTCATATGTCAGACACATCCCCCGTTTTATTTTCACGATAGGAACAGCTATTCTTCTCATCAACTCTCGTGGAAGGTATCCGTCGGCAACACAGAAGGAATACAGCATGGCCAATACTCTAACTAAACAAATGAGCACCTGCGTGTTGTAAATGCTCGATGCCGTTGTGTCCCGGAGATTTACCCCGGTTCATTTTGTTAATGACGTTTCTGACTTCCTTGCACGAGAAATGGGAGATCTTATCTGCATGACGAAGTTCAACATCGATCACAGGGCTTACATTACAGGCACAATGTGACCGTAACTTGATTTAATGTGCGGTCGGAGGGGTCGAACTAAGATGTGAATTTCTTCTAGCTCGTCGTTGTTGCTCGCTTCATTCGACATTAAAATACGAATACGACTCGCATTTAGCTTTACTGGTCGAACTGTGTACTAGCTTCTCGTTTCTCGTTTAGAGTTGGATTATCCGCTCATCGTTTCCCGTTCTCGATCGGACCGCACCCTAACAGGTGCAATAATAGATTATTTTTATTCAAAGTGGGACGTAGGATCGCATGTGAGTGCGCGTGTGAATCTCTTTCTATCAAATTATAACTATTTTTTTAAAGCATAAATTTTACTTAAATAAACTAAAATTTTAAATTTAATAATTAAAATTTCATTTTTATATTATTTTATTTTATCTACTTTTCCTCAGGACAGTTAGAAATTATTTATATATTTTTTTACATCTTATATCATATGCAATTCATTAAATGAGTGTTAAATCTATCTAAGGCCATAACATATGTTAACGAAAAGGGTGTAAAAATAAAAAAAAAAATAACTAAAAAGGAACGAATTAAAACTAAAGCAGAATTAAATAAAAACAAAGTAATCTAACGAATTTTAAAAAATTCTGACTATAGTAGAAACTCAGTGGTACACCGGCCGAGGATTTAAAAATTGTCACAAGCTCGGCGGTGAGAGGAATCCTCGTGAGGAAACCCGCATGCTCCGGAGTATGTGTATCTGGCAATCCGAACTGGGCCCTCGTGGTGGATTATGGCGCGAAACCCCTTAGTGATTAACTAGGGGAGGCCTGTGCCCTGCACTTGGACGTTAGAAGTTACAATCTACGTAGCCGACAATTTAATTTTATCTAATTTAAAATAAATATAAAATTCATTTTCCAATTCACAAATTGTTTGTGACAAATTCCATGAATTGTAAATTCAATAATTTTAAAATACTCCCAACAAAATTCCAATACGACCCTTGAAAATATTTAAGAAATGTCTTTTCGAACAATGTCTAAAATACAAAATTTCTTATGCCTGAATATAATTGTAAAAGTTGTATAAATATTCAACAAAGTTATTTTATATTGAAGTTATAGCATTGGAAGGTGGGAAAACTTTAATTGTAGTAGTTTTTAGTAAAAGCTTCACATAAATTCAATTAACATGTTGAATATTTGTTTTATTTAGAAAACTTTATTGCACATTATGGTACAAAAGGCGAGCCTAATGGCTTAAGGTATTCTCTACCAGCTAGCCTTTGGGTTGATCAGAGATACATTGGGATACATATACATACATACTTATACAAAAGCGCTGTAATGACGTAATAATATTACATTTCGTAAACAATAAAATATCGTACCGTGTTATAGTTATAACGAGAGGAATCTCTTAGCACCATGACAATAATTGTCAATTGTCATGGCAATTGACAATTGACTTGACCATCTATAATAGTTTGTTTCACTTTTGTTAATATTATTTTAACATTTTTATTATAGTTTGACGTTTTTATTATTATTTTGACATTTTTATTATATTTTGACATTTTTATTATTATTTTGACGTTTTTATTATATTTTGACATTTTTATTATATTTTGACATTTTTATTATTATTTTGACATTTTTATTATATGTATTTTGACAAGTTACATCATAATATTATTATTTGGATTGTCATATATATAGATTGCTGTTGATTTTTTATAAAGTGATTATATGACAAGTGTTTAATTAATGAATTCAGTGTATATACTCGTTTTTAATTTTTGCGCGCCTGCTGGGACAGAACATAATTGGTCATGTCTGTAATTAACACCCTGATTGTTACCTATGTTTTTGCAAAATGATTTGATTTGTATCAGTAGCCAGAAAATTTTTGTAGGTGCAGATTCGGTGATCCCGCTCAAGAACCGTCTGTACAGATACTATGGCAAGCAGATGCACAAATGACAAAGATAATACACCTGTAATTATCACAATGAATAAATAAATGAATGAAGATTTGAGGCATCAACGCGGCAGCGCCTATTAGAGTCATAATAGGTTGCATCTTTTGTTTCACAACAAAAGTAACTAATAAATCCAGGTGTTATCAGTCTAGGTACATTATGTAACAGTACCGTAAAATATGCAGTGCCGGTAAGCTGGAAATTATCCTCAATTACATAATAATAATAAATACTCTTTATTGCATACAAATAGTTATTACATGTGCACAAATAATAAATGACAGAATACAATAGGCGACCTTATCGCTGAGGCGATCTTTTCCAGGAAACCTTAGGATAGAGAAAAATAAAAGGAATATAGGTAGTGCAAAGGATCGAAATCCACAGATGGATCATGTTCAATATATACTTATCGACAATAAGGTAAGTGTTATTTGTGGTAAGGTAAGGTAAGGTACCTGAAGGTAAGTTTTCCGTTCAGTCTGAGGTGCAGTTTTATATCTACTCGCATAAACATCTCCCGGACACCTTGAATCGAGCCACTAAAGTAGTAATTAGAAATGTAATGTGTGATTGAAATGAGTTAAGTTTTGTGTTTAAGATTTGTTTATATGAAGTGTTTTTAAAACAATATAAAAGGTTGATATAGAGCCTAAGGTTTCACGAAGATTACACAAAATGTAAAAGTATCTGGAGAGGGTCGGGCCGTGAGAGTATAGTGTACAAGGGGCGACGATAGGAGAGAGGACCTTAGAGAGGACCTGCGCGAACTTCAATCATCTAGTTGGAAAAATTTCGTGCAGCAGAAAAAGCTGTTACGCATTTTGGTCGTGGAACTCAAGACCCATTTTGGGTTGCTGGGCTAGTGGAGTAAATAAGTAAGTAAAAGAAGATTGAGGAAACCGGGTAAAAAGAGAAATCTTCTTGGGTAAAAAACTCATCGCTAATAGTTTGGGAAAAAATATACAAATTATAATTGTCAGAACGATCACCAATGTTTGAAGATATAGGAACGGATTTGGAGAAGGGGTTGGGAAAATGAAGAGAGATAGGATAGGATGGGATGGGAATGGGCTCTGCCATATCTTATTCATTATCGTAACACGTACATACATTGGGGAAATAGGATAAAGTGGAAAATGCAGTAAATTTCTAGATAGACTTTTGTGAGGGACTGATAACGCGACCAGCCGACCGCGCCCAGCGGCTGCAGGAACGCAGCGTGCACTCTCCCCCTACAATTTTGTTTATCTAAAAATCATAAATACAAAAAAAACATCCTCTCATTTAAAAGCCTTAAAAAGACATGGAGCGACTTCGTTTCATTCCGAAAGAAACTTTTCACTTTACTGCAAATAATCATTTTTCCTTTTTAAATCTCCATGAATTTAAAGCGCTTTGAAGCACTGTGGAGCTCTTTTATTGTACAAATTCGAATTTATCATTTCTTCAGACACTAAGTAAGTAAATTCATTTAACAAAGTTTTAACAGAAGCTATTTTGGTCTAACTTTAATCGCATTTACACGGTTCGTATTAAAAAGAAGAATTCAGCAGAAAACTATGCGTAGCATTTAATTTTAATATCATTGAATACGTTTTATAATCAGTAATAGTGAATTAGTAAATTGGTGTATATTATTAGGCCGTCTCTTCCCGTGGGTAGACGTGGGTAAAGGCGACTAGGGAAATAATAAAGTCGCTACCACAAGCCATTTGGAACTACACCACCTCTAAAAGTATGGACTCGCCAACTCGCTTAGTCCAGCGTGCCGTTTTAAGGCCATACATTCCTCATGCAAGAGACAACATGCTTGAGGAAACTCATGTCTAGGTTTAGATATGATTCGCTTTGACTTGCTTTGTTCTGTTTTGCTGTACTTTGGATGCTTTGTTCCGTTTTGCTGTACATTGGATGCTTTGTTCCGTTTTGCTATACTTTGGATGCTTAGTTCCGTTTTGCTGTACTTTGGATGCTTTGTTCCGTTTTGCTGTACTTTGGTTGCTTTGTTCCGTTTTGCTATACTTTGGTTGCTTTGTTCCGTTTTGCTGTACTTTGGTTGCTTTCTTCCGTTTTGCTGTACTTTGGTTGCTTTGTTCCGTTTTGCTGTACTTTGGATGCTTTGTTCCGTTTTGCTGTACTTTGGTTGCTTTCTTCCGTTTTGCTATACTTTGGTTGCTTTGTTCCGTTTTGCTGTACTTTTGTTGCTTTGTTCCGTTTTGCTGTACTTTGGTTGCTTTGTTCCGTTTTGCTGTACTTTGGTTGCTTTGTTCCGTTTTGCTGTACTTTGGTTGCTTTGTTCCGTTTTGCTGTACTTTGGTTGCTTTGTTCCGTTTTGCTGTACTTTGGTTGCTTTGTTCCGTTTTGCTGTACTTTGGTTGCTTTGTTCCGTTTTGCTGTACTTTGGTTGCTTTGTTCCGTTTTGCTGTACTTTGGTTGCTTTGTTCCGTTTTGCTGTACTTTTGTTGCTTTGTTCCGTTTTGCTGTACTTTGGTTGCTTTGTTCCGTTTTGCTGTACTTTGGTTGCTTTGTTCCGTTTTGCTGTACTTTGGTTGTTTTGTTCCGTTTTGCTCCACATTGCACCGTCTTGTTTGCTTTAACTTTGCTTTGGAATAGCTTTGTTATGCTTTGTTTTGTTTTAATTTACTTTGGTTTATAATTTACAAATATACATATTGAATTTAATTGAATTTAAGATACACAGAATTAGTTTTTTGATAAAAGTATATATTCATTCAGTGTCTTCAACAAGTCACTTTTGCTTTTTGTGACTGTGTATTTCTAAAAATGTTTGCAAATAAAAAGAATTTTTTTACTGAAATGGGTGCCATTTAGCACTCTGTCATTTCGGCTTTCTTATGACTTAAAACAATCTCGTCTTAACAATTTATCACCTTGAGTTTCAGAACTTCTCTGAATGTTATTTTATATTGTCAACAGTTATTACTTATTAAACCATTCTAAACCCACACAATAAAAAACAAATAAAAAGTCGTGTGTATGGATGAAATATTTTTCCAAAAAAATCGTTGCAGTGTTACTCTGTGAACGATACAGAAGCCAAAACAGCTAAGTACTTTTCAGAATGTTTGTCCGTCTGTCGGAAAACCTACTGGACAGAATTGAATGAAACTTGGCGTACTTTTTGTTTATCCGTTAAAGAGTTCCCACGGGAATCACGAAGTTACGAAGTGCACACGTATAATAAAATCACAACAAAGCCGTGTCTGTACATTTTACATTTTGGAAATAATTAGTTGCAGTGTGGAGTGCTACGGAGCCCGAAAATAACGACTTTTGAAATTTTTGTCTGTCTGTCTGTCTCAAATCGCATCACGTAAAAACCAGTGGTCGGATAGTTGAAACTTGGCATAGTTATAGCTCGTGTGCTGGGTTAACATTTAGGGCACTTTTAATCCGATGAATTATGGAGTTTCCACGGGAGTCAAGCTAAACACACACTATATGTTTAATATACACGATAGTTTTGAATATAAATCAGAAAATCCATCTCAATTAGCGAAGTTTGTATTATAAATTCAACACTAATTAATTTGACTCAAACGGTTCCCAAAGTTAACTGGCATCTGAGTGCTCTCACAATTAATTTTCAGACTTACTAAAACTACTAGTTTACGATTCAATACTCCTTAGGTGTTCTAGAACTTTTAGTATCTTGTATGATGCTAATAAACTGAAGAAATATTATTAATTCAAATGACATCTTATTAAGTTAAACATTGCTACCATATACCATTAGCCTATGTCTCTCTACTGCTGGATGTAGGCCACACACGATTCTCGGCTCTTCTCGTCCAACCACGACCGGAGAAGTTCCTCAAGTCGTCGGTCCACCTGGTCAGAGGGTGTCCCACGTGCGCTTATCGGTACGTGACCTCCATTCAAGTACTGACCTATGCAAAAATCTAACAACAAAAGGCTTTAGTACTACTATTTCAAGGATTATTAATGAAAATTAAAAATTTAATTTGCTAGAAAATTCTAATTCTAATTCTAATAGTATCTCCTTTGTTATTTTAATAGCAATATGAGTATCCTTATATCTGAAAGAGGAAACCGCATGTATTACACTCTTTTAGTTTTTTTTTCTGGTCGAAGGTGGCAGACGAGCATACAGTCAGGTGGACCTGATGGTAAGTAGATACTGTCGCCCACAGACATCCGCCATACATGCCAACATTAGTCCAAAATGACAAACGTTGGCACGCCTCCGGATGCGCTGCCTACCTTTGTAGATGTGGGAATGGATTTGGAGAAAGCATTGGGAAAATGGGGAGGGATAGAATGGGAATGGGCACTAGCACATCTCACTTACTACCGAAACACGTAAGTACATTGGGGAAATAAGATAAAGTGTTAAATGCAGTATAATTCAAGGTGAGAGAGAGGGGTAACGTGGCCAGTCGAGCGCGCCCAGCGGCTGTTGGATTGCAGCGTGCACTCTCCTCCTCAAAAAATATATTAACCTCAGAATCTACATTAATTGGGCGTTATTTAAATAATTAGCAACTATAGGTTTGCTATATTTTGGTAACTGAATTTGGTAATTCATATATGTAGACGAAGGTTATACCTTAAATTGTGACAAATGCAAGATACTCGAAGATACCATAACAGTAAATG
Source organism: Sesia apiformis (assembly GCA_914767545.1). Taxonomy (NCBI): domain Eukaryota; kingdom Metazoa; phylum Arthropoda; class Insecta; order Lepidoptera; family Sesiidae; genus Sesia; species Sesia apiformis. The sequence goes on from OU611952.1 coordinate 21,980,303, forward strand.
AAAAATATTGATTGACGTTTGACAGAACAATTCTTCGATAAGATAGCTTTTAAACTTTCAAGTTTCGTACAGTTTTAGTTTCGAGTTTTAGTTGACTGAAGAGGCCGTAGTCCAGTACGTGAGCTGCGAGCAGTTTTATCAACTACCCACATTTGATCTTCACATTCGGAAAGGCTGTGACTGTAGTGTGTCTAACAATGTCCGCTCACGTAGTTGACGGTAAATCGCACGGTTTAAATTTGTTAATCACTGGATTGCCCGCTCACGACAGTTTATATCCATCTTCTCGATTGAAACTCTTCGAGAATAATAAACACAAAACATAATGTTAGTTTTCCTTCATCTTTAACTGCAACATTCATTTTTTTCAAAAATTCCAAAAGGGCCTTTCAGTAAGATTAATTGCGGTCATAAGATGGGTTATGAGCTTGCCTATCGACAGTTTCAAGCTTGGCCACTACTTACTGGACACCCTGTATATTTTATAAAACCAGTAAAATTTCTTAACGGCTTAAGTCTTAGTCAATCTTGGTTTTATTTTCTGCCATAAATGAGTACGAATGGCATAAATATTGTATTACGAGTACATATATTTAATTCTTTTTTTTTAATAATCACCTATTCTAAAAATTGATACTGGAGGGGTGCACGCTTTAATCCCACAGCCTCGACTCGGGCATTCGACTGGTCACGTTATCCATTCTCTCACAGAACATTACCGTAAAATGTACTGTATTTCGCACTTTCATTATAACACGACAATGAACACATTTAAAGCAACACAATAAAAATCCTTTCACGGGTCGCAGCGATCTTTGACACCGTGTACCCAACGCCTAACTTCTGCTCCAGTTTTCAAATAAGCCATCAATTTCAAATTCATCCAACTATCGTATTGTCTCGATCGACATTATTAGTGTGCCCCAGTACACACTAGATACGGCACTCTCGTCAATTGTTCTTGTTTGTCAATGTTTTCATGAATTCGCTGTATTCATTAGAGAAGAGAACATTGTGAATTTCGTAGAATATTTCATTGTACTCTTTCCTCTTGGCCGTGTGGTGCCGGCTTTAGAATAGCACTACCTAATCTCTACTACCTCACTAGCTCATGACATTGCCGCAACCACAAGCCCTAAAAACTACACCATCTCCGACTCACTTGGCCGACACGTGGGCCATACGTGGCTGCCTATGACCAGCAGTGGACGATGGTAGTTCATTTGGACTGTTATTCCATTCCATCCTATCCCATTGTATAGGAAGTATTATGGGATGATGAAAATCTCAATTTTAAAATGAGAAATGGACAATGGAATGTATAAATATACCATCCCATTGTACTTTTATACTTTCCCATACATTTTCACTTTCCCATTTATACAAACAGTGGGACGGACAAGGAGGCAAGCAGACAGACAGTTGGACAGGCAAACATATAGACGTAGAGACAGAAAGGCGAACACACAGATAGGCAGACACGCAGCAGACAGACGAGTGGACAGACACGCAGGCAGACAGAGAGGTATACAGGCAATCAGGCAGACAGACATTACCTTTATGTATTTAGATATATAGTTAGACATCAGGTTAACAAAAAGAAATAATTTATATAAGAGTCCTAAAGTTTTGGAAAAGTAAAGTTAGTTGATTTTTTTTAAGGGGCAGACTTCGTCGAAATTATTAAAAGTTGTGTCTTTTTCTTTTGGATTCTAATTTAGAAGTGAAGACAACCGACACTTTTAATAAATGAGTTTAGAGAAAATTTTTGGGGTAAATTATGACCAGTGGGGAAAACGGTATCAAACCATTATTATAACACTAGCCTGCTTTGAACGTTTGAATAAAGGTTTCACGCTGGTTTCTCTGCTAACTGTGCCTACTATGAAAACAGTGAGACGTCACGTTCCGTTGCCCATTATCTCCCGTACACCGGAATTATGATATCAAATATCGGGCTTGTTTGCACACGATCCCACTCCACGATATTGAGGTAATGGGTTGTGGATTCACAGTGATTGTAGTAGGGATTTTTCTGTTTATATTGTAATTATCTTTTCTTTACAGCAACGAGTTTCTAATTTAGGAATTTTGGCTAACGGTGACCAATTGAACCGAAAACAAAAATCACTAGCCATACAGTTCTCCGATCTTTTCATCCAGCCAATATCGGAAAACTTCTTTAAATCGTCGGTCCACCAGAGGGCGTTCCACGCTGCGCGCCTCGCTACGAGACCTCCATTCAAGTACTGACCCACAATAAGATCTAACAACTTTAGGTTTTATTACAATTCGAAGCTTTTTATGTAGGCATTTATTGTAATTTCTTACGTAAAGTTCCAATTTTAACAGCATTATATATGTTTTATAGTGCTAGTAAAATTTCCTAACAGCAGACATAAAACGCCAATTTTGGTTTTATTTTCTGGCAAAAATAATATTAATATTTTTTTTAACAATCACCAATTGCAAACATTGATATAGGAGGGGGATAAGCTGAGCTTCCTGGTGCGTGGTATGAATTCGAAGACTTATTTGCTTGATCAGTTGTCCATTCGGCGACAGTTATGGCCGGCGTAATGCTTTGTTTATATTAAAATTGGCAAACAGGTAGACGGCCCACCTGGTGTTCAGTGGTTACCATCGCCCATGAACCATGAGCAATACCAGGAGGATCACAGACGCGCTGCTTACCCTGCAAAAATCTATTCACAGTTCTCTTGAACTCCATATCGTAACGCAGCAGTAAAACCTCAGAAGGCAGGTCGTTCCACGATCCTCGGATTCGCGTAATGATTTCATTACGCGATTCTAGTAGCTCGAACAGTACGCGACGGCTATCAAGAAAGCGCGGATGTACCGCGTTCCGATGACGGGCGAGGCGCTAATAAAAACCCGAGGTAAGTATTATATTAAACAGTTCCTCAGAGCACCCCCATTGTATAGCCGATTGTAGCCATGTATGCTACATAATCACTAACTTTACTAACTTTAGTTCTTTGGACAATTACTTTGTTTCGGATCTTAACCGACATAGAAAAGCCCAGCATAACTTTCTCCATAGCTATCATCTTCACATTAAAATATTACTACTAATTCCGATGGGTAATTATACTTTTCAAACCCCCTCACCGTTGACAAATATTATTATGAATCGAATTTTAATTTTAACGTCGCCGTTTATTTGTGTTAATGGGATTTAAGATTTGCGTACAATCAGTGGATATTAAACATTTTCCTTGATAATCCACGGCGGGGAGCCCACAAAGAAAGGTTACGAGCCATTAAAAGTGATCGCTTTTGTTCGTCCCCGGGGATTAATAAATCACAACAGGATCAATCCCCACCCCCCTAATCTCCCAGGCGACCCGAAAAAATGTTTCCAGGAAAGTTAATTCATACTCGAGCGAAATTTTAATTTAGGCTTTAATATCATCTGTTTGCTTAGTACTAAAAGCAGTTTTGTATCCTTTTTATGTTGTATTTTTTCGTAAAAAGGATTGAATGAAAGACAACAAAAAGGAAATGAGATAATTCTGTAACGAACTCATGTACATTTACTTTTAATCATTATTTATAAAAGGTATATACTATAATACTTTTTATTGTAGTAGGTATATAGGTACGAATTTATTTATGTGCATCCATGGGTGTTACATTAGTTGTTATAGGCTCATGGGCTTATAGGTTGTTAAGGTTGTTATTAATAGGCTCTTATAACTATTACTTATTTAATATCCCATTTCTTCCCGGGCTGTTATAAAAGGCGATTAAGGAATAACAAGGCGGCTACCACGAGCCCTGAGGAACAACACCTATAAAAGAAGGGCCTCGCCAATCCGCTTGGCTAGATTGGCGTTTCGGGGCCTCACATCCGTCATGCACAACAGAATGTGCAGGACGAGGCCCGTGTCCAGCACTGGATAATGAATGGGCTGATTGCATTGCAGATATTTGTTAAATCATGTTAAGAAATCAGAACATGTATTGCTCATGACATGGTAGCGTAGCCTTTTCTTATAGAAAAGTGGCAGACACAGATGTAGAGAAATAAACATCGTTGCGTGCCCGAAGTTGGTGCTAAGCTCTTCATCTCGTTTTTTTTTTATGGACGTTTGATACAAAACACCAAAAAAGGGCTAATTGCGCTATAATTGATCCTGAAAATTGGTCAAAAGTGGTGAACATGAGTCAATTGAGATGTTTCGTTTCATCGTTGAGTGGTTTTCCTTCACAATAATTTACTCATGGCTTTCAAGATACAAATTTTTAATCTAGTTCGAAAGTCAGGGCTCACTGAAACTCTGGTATGTAAAAATTGAGCGGAATAAAGACAATTTCAATTTCAAGACATTGTCGTCGCTACAAAAGTGGCACGCTTGATTTTCATTATAATTTAACGGAAACTTTAAATTTAGTATTACACAAGTACACGCAATGTTACTACTATAAACTGATACCTAGTTAATAATGTAAATGATTTTAATGGAAAACATACAGCTGAATATATAATCGCAGTTCTGACCTACCGACTGACCCAGCACAAACACTAAAGCCTAAAAATATATAAAAGAAAGCTAAAAGTATTTATTAGATAAATTATACAAAGCTACCTGTATATGATGCTTACGTGCTCACTCGCGAAACCGTTTCTACCGCGCCCGCGCCCGCGCCCGCGCCCGTGTTCGCGCCCGCGCTCGCGCCCGCGCATTCGCCCGCGCCCGCGCCCGCACCCGCGCCGAGTCTACGCGTTGTTGTCTTGTTTCATACCCATAGTTATTATAAACGCTGTAATGTAGTGATTTTTTTTTCTTGACGAAGGCGGCAGACGAGCATACACCTCATCTGATGGTAAGTGGATACCCTCGTCCATAGACATCCGCGATATATGCCAATATCAGTCCAAAATGACAAACGTTGGCACGCCCCAGGATGCGCTGCTTACCTTTGGAGATATAGGAATCGTTTTGGAGAAAGGGTTGGAAAATGGGGAGGGATAGCATGGAAATGTTAATGGGCTCTGGCACATCTCACTCACTATCGAAACACGTACGTACATTGGGGAAATAAGATAAAGTGGGAAATGCAGTACATTTCAAGGTAGTCTTCTGTGAGAGAGGGGTAACGTGGCCAGTCGAGCGCGCCCAGCAGCTATTGGATTGCAGCGTGCACAAGTATTATAAATTATATAAATTTAGAGAAAATTAATGTAGAATAAAATACATAGCAGATAAATCGACATTCGGTTTTGTGATGTGTATATTCAAAAATAAAATATCAAATATTAATATTAGAAATAAATAAAAAGGAACTTGCGTTGTCTATTGACATGTTATGTCTATGGTGGCGGACGAGCAGACTCCATTTATCCGCATGTGTGTCCATCCGCGATACATGGTCAAAATATCAGGAAGTTCTGGAATACCATTCATTTATTTTCAATCATTCATTCCCTTCCATTTCATTGCCAGCTGTTGAATAGTTATTACAGTCAATGGCTGTAACATTTGTACGTAACCGACTACTTGAAAGAGTTATCCGGTAGTGTCTGAAGGAAAATAGTGATAAGCCTTTGTGAGGTGGCAAGGATCATGAGATGCCTATTAATATCTGACAGTGGAGAGGCATAAGCTGATGGCATTGCTGATAGATACATTAATTGGTTTACACTAACGACATTTCGGCCAGCATCACCCAGCGACCCGCTTCAGTCTCTTCATTGGACCACACACTGACCGAGCGCAGTTCCAGTCCTACCGGAACTTCACATGCAACATTGATACCGCCGCCGGTGTTCACAGTTTATAGCGTTTTTACCCCGATTTATTTTTAATGCCACTCACATGTTACTTCGTGCCGCCAATAAAAAAAGTAAATTGTTAAAAGAAACCTCTGCGTTTAGGTTTTATTGCTTTAAATAGTAATGGTCTAAATTCTAAATAGTTGAGAGGTCGTAAATTTTAATGTGTGTAACGTTAATGGATTGTTTAAGATCTTCAAAGAGTTGATTTTAAAGGAATGTTCTGAAGCACTTTATGAAGAAATAGGATATAGGATAACTTGCCACTCATTTAGTATTACTTACTGGTGGTTTAAAAACAAGCCATTTAAAATTTCATACTGAAAAGTACTTGTCACGTTCGCGGTATTAACGTTTGCAAGATGAAAACCTACATTCGCGCCTCCATTTCTTCTACATCCATTAAACTTCATTTACGCATAACGACGGTAGCAACTTGCATTCGACTATTTCAAATTATCAACAGCACTAAATAAACCCTATTTACGCCTTTATTTTATTACCCCTTTCAAAGATTTTTCAATTAGAGTTTTTAAACCGTTGGCCTCTGGTATTTGTCAAAATTATTAATTTGACTGTCTCGTTATTTCCAGGTTTTTAATTAGACATATACTTGTATTTCCTTAAGTACACCCGAATCGGCACAAATTATCCGCAGCAGCCTACCCCTAAATAAAACATCTAGTAACAAACTAACTACTAACAACTAACTCTATCACTCCACCCGTTACTCGTCTAAGGGTTGTAGAGTAACTCCACCCTTAACTGTTATAAAAAATCCACTCAGTGGTTAACTAGCCCTTATAACGTCTATTGCTGGACCAGGGGCTTCTCAGGCACAGAGTCTCGTGTACGAGGGTATACGAGATATACGAGTATGGCACGGTCGACTCGCGCTACCCAAGCGGGTTGGCGAGTATGGTACGTTCGACTCGCGCTACCCAGCTGGTTGGCGAATATGGTACGTTCGACTCGCGCTACCCAAGCGGGTTGGCGAGTATGGCACGTTCGACTCACGCTACCCAAGCTGGTTGGCGAATATGGTACGTTCGACTCGCGCTACCCAAGCGGGTTGGCGAGTATGGCACGTTCGACTCACGCTACCCAAGCTGGTTGGCGAATATGGTACGTTCGACTCGCGCTACCCAAGCGGGTTGGCGAGTATGGCACGTTCGACTCACGCTACCCAAACGGGTTGGCGAGTCCAGTCTTTTAGACGTGGTGTAGTTCCTCAGCGGTTGTGGATTAACGCATTTCCTAGATACGGAGGTGTCGCGTACTGTTCGGTCCAAAAATTATTTTATATCGCGAACCCGTAGGCTGTGGAACGAACTGCCTCAAGAGGTCTTCCCATTAAACTACGACATGGGGTTCTTCAAGAGAGCTGTGAATAGGATTTTGCAAGGTCGGCGGCGCGCCCGCATACCCCCTGGTGTTGCAGGTGTCCATGGGCGGCGGTAACACTTACCATCACGTGAGACCGCTTGCTCGTCCGCCCTCTTCTCTATAAAAAAAAAAAAAAACAAGCTATTAAGCTTGATATCCTTTAGTTGCCTTTTACCACCCCCACGAGAAGAGGAAAATTGGCCAACACCACACGGCCGGGTTTTGTGTACTATATACAAATACACTCGTGTACCACACCTATTTCGTCATCACAAACGTTCATCGGAAATTCACAGAAATCCCAATAGAGTTGGGAAAAATTGCCACTTTGTACTTCTAGGAATAAGTACTTGCGTTTATCATTTTTCTGAAATATTGGCTGAATAAAAAGGTTGTACTTCGTTTGCGTATGATAAAAATGCACAAATATATTATATGTGTTATTGGCTGCTTGCTTTTTTATTTTTATAGATTAGTGGGCGGACGAGCAAGCGGTCCCACGTGATGGTAAGTGTTACCGCCGCCCATGGACACCTGCAACACCAGGGGGTATGCGGGCGCGCCGCCGACCTTGCAAAATCCTTGCTTGTAGTATATTAGAAACGTTAATTTTGTATTTATTGGTCCGCTTATATTTATTTTATATTGGTTGCTTGGTCCGCGTGGCATTTTAATACCGGACATGCGCAAGACATTGTACATGAGGAATCCAATATTCAGCATTGGATACTAAAAGAGCTAGTTACGATTACATATTGAAATAGCAATAAAGATACTAGTAAGTTTCAGTCAGAGTTTTTATTCAAATCACACAGATCCCCCTTCAAGTAAAACCACACCACTTTCCACAGCAATCAAGATACATCCTCAAACGTAAATGCAAATAATATGACTTCTTCACTTACAACAATACGCTTACTAACACCGTAACTCTTTCCGCGGCACAATATAGTTCATATTTCAGGAATCTGAAGGTATAAGTAAAGCTTGTAACGCTTTATGGCTACTCAAGTTTACATATGTCTCGCTGAGAATTGGCGTCATAAAAGCGTAGACGCACTGCGTCGTATAAAATTGGAGATCGTGTTGAATGTCAACGAAGCGGACTCGATTCAGGCCTTGAACAGTGAAACATATTCTAGATATTTTCATACTAAATAAGCTGGTAAGCTAAGCTGAACAGTAATAGTCAGCTATGAGAGATAGCGACATAAGACATTCTGCATGCTTGAGTATTTGCTGACATCAATTTACAGTCCGTACCAATTCAATTTCCAAAACCAAATCAATGAATTTTTTTTTATAAAGATAAAGTTCTGGACAAGCATACAGTCCACCTGGTGGTAAGTGGATACTGTCGCCCAAAGACATCCCCAGTACACGCTGGCGTCAGTCCAGAATGGCAAACATTGGCACGCCTCCGGAAGCGTTGCGTACCTTTGGAGATTTAGGAACTTGCAGTCTCGTTGAATCAAGTCATGGATAAACGATTATCAACTCACTATTTAATTTAGTCGTGTCAATGACCTCAGTCCACCATTTTTGTTTACTTTTTAAACAAATTGGATTGAAAGAAGTTAGGGAATAAATTAAAATGACACTTTTCATGTAAATTATAATTTGTATTATGATTTTATGAAGCTAGTAAAATTTGGTCCATACCGATTCAATATTGTATTAGTTTCAATATTTAAATTGTATTGTACGTATGTTCCATTATTGTATTAGTATCAATAGAATTATTGTATAACTACCGGCTGATATGTATGATTGTATACAAATTCGGCATTCTAGACAAACTTTCGTATAAATACCGGCTTATATGTATGATTGCATACAAATTCGGCATTCTAGATAAACTTCGTATAACTATCGGCTGATAGGTATGATTGTATATAGAATTCAGCATTCTAGATAAACTTCGTATAACTATCGGCCGATATGTATGATTGTTTACAGATTTGGCATTCTAGATAAACTTCGTATAACTATCGGCTGATATGTATGATTGTATATAGGATTCGGCATTCTAGACAAACTTCGTATAACTACCAGCTGATATGTATGATTGTATACAGATTCGACATTCTAGACAAACTTTCGTATAACTACCGGCTGATGTGTATGACTGTATACAGATTCGGCATTTTAGACAAAATTTCGTATAACTACTGGCTGATATGTATGACTGTATACAGATTCGGCATTCTAGACAAACTTTCATATAACTACTGGCTGACATGTATGATTGTATACAAATTCGGCATTCTAGTCAAACTTCGTATAACTATCGGCTGATGTGTATGATTGTATACAGGATTCGGCATTCTAGACAAACTTCGTATAACTATCGGCTGATATGTATGATTGTATACAGTTTCGGCATTCTAGTCAAACTTTCGTATAACCACCGGCTGATATGTATGATTGCATACAGATTGAGCATACTGGACAAACTTTCGTAATTTTTAGAATGTTATGAATGTTACATTTTACTTTCTTTATTCTAATTGATAAATAAATAAAGAAAATGAGGTTAGCATTAACAATTCGTTCTATGTCACAGCTGCACGTGACTGATAGTGATGACATCATTCTTTTCTTTTTTTATAGTAAGATGGCGGCAGACGAGCATAGAGTCCATCTGGTGGTAAATGAATACTCTCGCCATGGACACCCGTGGTACATGCCAACTTCAGTCCAGAATGACAAACGTTGACACGCTTCCGGATACGCTGCCTACCTTTGTAGATGAAGGAGATTAAATTGCGGATGGATAGGATCGAATGGAATGGAAATGGGCATATCTCACTCACTACCGAAACACATATGTATATTAGGGAATATGGTAAAGTGGGAAATGCAGTACATTTCAAGGTAGTCTTATGTGAGAGAGGGGTAACGAGGCCGGCCGAGTGCGCCCAGCGTCTGTTGGATTGCAGCGTGCACCCTTCCCTCAAAAATAAAAAATAAATATTTAGGTTATTCAAAAATAAGTTGTATTGTTGATCATGATTTGTTGCCGTTTGAATTTTTTTTGTCGCTCGTTGTACAAACCTTACTTTATTGGTTATTTCAGAGTGTGGAAAATTTTAAGGAAAATTACATTTTACCCCATTTGTGCACACCTGTGTACTATACTTGTACACAGTTACTATACCTGTACGATACCTGTGTACACCCGTCAGACGGTGCCGGTATCTGTTTGTAGTGAGAACGAATATTGATGAACAAATAAGCCTTAGGATATAGTGCAAGAAACAGCGACTTTTCTACACATATAATAAAACTGTAGAACCAGCCTGTCTGTACATTGAATATATTTCCCAAAAACTGATTGGGGGCGATGAAGGAAGAGTATCAGAATACAAAAAGACGGTTTTAAAAATTTTTGTCTATCTGTCTGTTCGAACACACTAATCTCCAAAACGACTTAACAGATTTTCATGGGGTTTCCACAGGTTAACTAAGCTTAGCTTGGCGCTTCGCATAGGCTTTGTTTAATCGAAATCGGCTAACGGGAAGAAATGATATCCCAATTTAGAGTTTAAAGACTAAAATACCACGCGCACGAAGTCGCAGGCGCAGCTAGTAGTTAATAAGTACATATAGATACTTGTTTGTTTACCGTACACTAATTAAAACCTCATATAAAGAACACAACATTAAAAACATCATTATCACAGTGCACTAAATAAATAGCATAGGTACACACACACACACTCACACAAACATACAAAAACATACGCACGTAGGTATGCACGCGCGCATAAGTTGTGTCGCGACAATGAAAATGTATAATATTGAAAAAATAATTTAATTGCGGGCACCCGCTGGATGCAGGTCGCTGCCGATAGGTCTAAATGGCGGACAATGGGGGAGGCCTATGTCCAGCAGTGGACGTCCAAGGGCTGAGAAGAGAGAGAAGAGAGGTTTTGTACAATACGTAATGACAAAACTTTCACAGTGGAGTGATCTTTTGTTTTTGTTTTTTTTGTACACAAGTGGGCGGACGCGCAAGCGGTCCCACGTGATGATGGTAAGTGTTACCGCCGCCCATGGACACCTGCAACGCCAGGGGGCACGCAGGTGCGCCGCTGACTTTGCGAAATCCTATTCACAGTATTCTTGAAGAACCCCATATCGTAGCAGTTAATGGAAAGGCCTCTTGTTCTACGAGTAGTTCACTATTTTTTTTTGGTTTCCGAATGATTCTTTCTAAATATACTGAATTAGAGAAATATATATATCCGACTGATTCGTGTTATCGTCGTTATTATTTGGTTTGACGTCGCTGTTCTCACGGACAATCCCCACTGGTGGGGACGGCGGGAATTGTAGGCAGAATTATCACCGTTGTCCCCATCGACAACAGTAATTAAGTTTTGTGTGCAAATTTCCGTTGCTCCCGTTGTTGTTAATTGTTAAGAAATATCCTAAGAGAAGTAAAAATAAAAATATATTTTTAATTTGAAGTTGTTGTAATGTTACTAAATAAAATTACAACTAGACCAAATTTAACTGATTTTTTATTCTGACGTTACTTATGTTATTTCTTAATAACTATAGTGAGGGCAACGAACATTCAAACACAAAACTAATTTTCGTTTTCCCTCTAATGACAGTGGAGACAACGGTAATACTTTTGTCTACAATTCCACGTTGTTCTCACCAGTGGGGATTGTCACTAGAGACAAGGGTGTACCCGTTTTTTACAATACGCTATTTTCATGTTTCTATTCCGAGCCATTATTATTTGAGCCATGCTGTAATCGTCTCTCCTGTGTATAGACGCAAACTATTTATAGATTCCAAATCCGTAAATATAAATGTTAGATTTATGAAATAAAATATAAAGTGTAGTTTTGTAGTTTCTTTATAGGAAAAAGACGATCAACCCGGTGGTAAGTCAAGAATGACAAACGTTGGCACGCCTCCGGAGGCGATGCCTACCTTCGGAGACGTAGGAATGGATTTGAAGAAAGCGTTAAGAAAATGGGGGAGAGATGGAATGGGAATGAGCTCTGGCATATGTCATTCACTACCGAAACACGTATGTACATTTGTGAATGGGTTAAAGTGGCAAATGCAGTACGTATGAGAGGAGTAACTAGATCAGTTGAGTGCGACGAGGCTGTTGCATTGCAGCGTGCACCCCTCCCTCCAAAAATTGGGGTTAATGTCAAATGATATTCCTCTTCGTCACTGCTTTCAGTAATACTAATTTCTGTGTAAGGATTTTTGGCAGTAATTAGTTGTTTATAATTATTAAGGATAACAAAGCGACTACCACAAGCTCTCAGGAAGTACACCACTTCTAAAAAAGTGGACACGTCAACCCGCGTGAACAGTGTGGTGAACACCCTCGTGCACAAGGCTTGTCAAATGCTAGTCACCCTTAGTCAAAATGTAAAATCGAAAGTCGACATCTCCGCAGTGGTAGATTTCTTCGATATCCCCCCTAATGTTTCTTCGTAATATACTTAAAAATCCGTAGCTGTGACTGGATTAACAGCTATGGATACCACAGCAAATACGGCTCAAAGGAAGATTATTTCTGAGATACGAGCTGACGCGTAATGTACAGTCGCATTCCTTTGGAGTCCTTTCCCGTGCATCGTTTGTGCCTTGTCTCCTTAAAAGTCCATTTGCATAAGATGTTTCGCCTGAACGAAGAGGCCTTTTAGCTAAAGACGGATGGCGAGAAATGAATGTGGTTTATGCACGGCTTTGAGACGTGCTTAATGACATTACACATCGGCACACATACGGATATGCAATTTTTTTTTTTTTTTTTACAAGATTATACTTTTTTTTATGGACGAATAGCGGCAGACGAGCATATAGTCCATCTGATGGTAAGTGGATAATGTCACCCATAGACATCCGCGATACGTGCCAAGATCAGTCCAGAATGACAAACGTTATCACATCCCCGGATGCGCTGCCTACCTTTGCAGATCAAGAAATGGATTTGGAAAATAATTAGGGTGACACCACACGACCGAGTATCTCATCTGTAATATCTCGTGAAATTAAAAGCAAACGAAATTCAAATAACACCGTCATTTATAAGCTACATATAATCTTCAGCTACGAGCTACACCTATATTATACGTCGGTTTTAATTGGCAACATATATCTGTGTCAACAAAACTAGTAAATTAGTACGTATATGAACTACATTTGCCTTGACATATTTAAAGAGGTCACCTCCAGGGATTGGGGTAAAAATTTGGGTAAATGTAACAAGGTCCATTCATATTCAGTCACAGAGAATTTTCAACCTTCACGTTGAGTGCGCTTCAAAATATTTCCCGTACAAAACAGCCGAGCACTTTTGTTCATTCATTCTTGCATGAACTCGTCTCAACTCACTATGATACATCTCTAATGTATTCAAATATACGAATGATAATTATGTAACCGGCTATGTAATATTATAACTGATAATTATGTAATGATAATTATGTTTTAGGGGAGGCCTGTGCCATGTTTTAAAGGCTGAAGAAAAAAATATTTAAAACAAATCCATACATTTCAATGTCTTTGCATACAAAAGATGGATATGGCTCATCAAGCTTTATAAATAATTTTATTCATTACATTAAATTATCATCATTACATTATCATCATTGTACATTGACGTCATTATTTCTATCAAATTAATTACCATGCCATTATCATGGATAAATCAATTACAATCTCGATACGTTATGCTAATAATCATTAATACTGTAAAAACAGTGTTCTAATAGCCATCTGGCCAACCTGTTTTAAATATGTGTTTTGGCAAATCTTTGATAGTATTTGGTAATTTAATTATAAATTATTGATCCGGGTTCGAACTCGTGACCTCAGGAATGGATTCGTTTTGTAAGAAATTTTGTATACAAAGTATAGATTTTTGTTTAGAATTAGTGTTTTATGTAAAACAAACCAATTCGCGTGTTGCATACAAGTCAGACTATTATCTTGGTTAAAACAACTTAGGGATTTGCCAGTGTTGTATAAAAACCTCAAACAATGTTGCAATATTAAACCTCTCGCCGCAACTGTTGTCGACAAAAAGTATATTACAATGGAGTGCACTACAAAGGAGCACCTTCAGAGTATAGGTGTTACGGGTTAGTTTGCAATGACTTTAAATATGGTCTTAACTGTACACGAAGTGCACAGTTACAAGTAACTCATTAAGGTTACTACCCTCTGAATAATGGGTTGCAAAACTATTCATATTTAACAGACGATAATACTTGAATTGGCAGTGTGTGCTACCGGTGACTCTTGAAAGGCCACTAGGGCCACAAGAACTTAGACATACACGATGTTGAGGCAATCAGGTTTTTTAGCCGGTAGGACGCTAGCCTAGCTAGACTAGATGGTACCAGGTGACCATGCAGAGTTTTCCTTGATTGTCTCTCCTAACATAAAAAAAAAAAAAAAAAAAAAAAATTGGCAGTGTGGTGTCGACCGGCTTCAGAATAGTCGCCTATCTCTGTCTCTTCCACCTATCTCTATCTCTTCCCGTGTGTCGTAACAGGCGACTAAAGAATAACAAAGCTAACACAAACTCCGAGGATCTACACCACCTATTAAATAGTGAACTTGCAAACCCGCTTGGCCAACGTGGCGTTTTACAGCAGGCAACAGTAGATAGCAGTAGGGCTGGTTACAGTTACAGATATGTCTTATTAAGCATGACATTAAACTGTTAGGTCGGATTCCCCATTCTCTGTTACAGTGACGTAATTACTCGTAAGCACCTATTCTTCATTTTCTACATTCTGTTTTTTTTTTTTTTTTTTATAGATTAGTGGGCGGACGAGCAAGCTGTCCCACGTGGTGATAAGTGTTACCGCCGCCCATGGGCACCTGCAACACCAGGGGGTATGCGGGTGCGCCGCCGACCTTGCAAAATCCTATTCACAGCTCTCTTGAAGAACCCCATATCGTAGCTCAATGGAAAGACCTCTTGAGGCAGTTCGTTCCACAACCTACGGGTTCGCGGTATAAAATAATTTTTGGACCGAACAGTGCGCGACACCTCCGTATCGAGGAAATGCGGATGGACCGCACTTCTGTGACGGGAGGTGCGGTTGTAGAAACCCGAGGTGGGGGTGTTTGTTGTTCTGGCATGATTTTTTGTTTTTGAAAAAATCAAGTCTTAAAAAAAGACTTGATTTTTTCGTTGTCGCTGTATTCTTTTCTTTAATAGACTGTTTTTCTTTCTTTCTTTGTTAGTAATATATTGAACATCTACCAATTCTTTAATTCTAATCAAGCGCTGCATAAGAATAAAATTAGCACCACGTGGGGTAACGTTTTATTATTACATAAGTGTATTGGTTGGATTCTGTCACTTTATCAAACTGTATTCTGCACTAGATAGCGTCGTCATCTGTATCATGGGAATAGAATGATGCAATTAAATTCACTTGTATTGTATTGTCCCAAAAGAGAACTCTCCAGATGAGAGAATGTATAAGTACCGTTCTCAAAAATAGCTAATTACTGCACTACCGACGGCCTTCTGCTGTCAGTACTTGACGAGAAGTAGACACTCGACCTGCTTTCCACGAAAATAAAGGGATCAAATTTTAACTACTTTTTTTTTATGGATGAATTCGGCAGACGAGCATACAGTCCACCTGATAGTGAATGGATACTGTCGCACATAGACATCCGCAATACATGCCAACATTAGTCCAAAATGACAAACGTTAGCACGCCCCCAGATGAGGTGCCTAATTTTGGAGATATAGGAAAGGGAAAGGGTTGAGAAAATGGGAAGGGGTAGAATGGGAATGGGCTCTGGCACATCTCACTCACTACCGAAACACGTACGTACATTAGGGAAATAAGATGAAGTGGGAAATGTAGTACATTTCAAGGTAGTTTTCTGTGAGAGAGGGGTAACTTGGCCAGTCGAGCGCGCACAGCGACTGTTGGATTGCAGCGTGCACTCTCCCCCTGAAAATGAGGTTTATGAGCTCCAAAGTAAAGATTTTTGTAATAACTCTTCGTAATGATCCATCTGATAGGAAGTAATCAAGTAATCATCTTTATGAATCCCTGCTAAACCAGGGGACAAATGAGAGCGCCATCGACTCGATTAAGTTCACAGGTTTCTTATAGGCCCACGCATATTACAGCTACATCTCTACCCAAGAATTTAAGTCAGCTAGCTGTTGTCATTCAATCCTTCACGTCGTCGCACAGCAAATAACTCTCGAATAACGTCCGTTAATTGCATCCGCTCAACACACATTGAGGCGGACCTCGTCGCAGTGCATAAAAACGACATAATTCGGCTGGCAAGGGGTCCGCCAGTGCGCTGCGCTGCGGTGCGATGACACCCGCCTCGAGTGTGCGATGGTTTATACAAAATGTATGAAAATTATATTCAGGAGGATTTTTGCAACGTCATGCGTTGCGGTGTCGCCCGCCGTAATATGCGCGAGCCTTAAAGAACCCTGTCACGTAGTTCAATGGAAAACCTCCAAACCTTCATTACTATAGGAGGTAATGAAGGTATCGAGTTGTGGCCAATTGTGGACAGTCACAGAAGACTACTGTAAAATGTACTGCAGCTCCTACTTCATCCTATCCCCCCAATGTGATATGCCAGAACCGATTCCTATCCCATCCTCTCCATACCAATCTTTTCTCCAATTCCATTCCTAAATCTCCAAGTTTATTAGGCACATACGGGGGCGTGCCAACTTTTGTCATTCTGAACCAATGATGGCATGTATCGCGGAAATCCACTAACCACCAGGTGGAAAGTTTGCTTGCCCGCCGCCTTCTTTTAGTATATGAAAAAACCTTCTAGATCGCGTTGAAAACCACACACTTAAAACCTAAAAAATGCGGATGGCTTGCACTTCAGTCACAGAATTTGCAAAGGTAAAAGTATAGGTTATTTATTCAAAAGTCGAAGTGATACAAAAGTTCATCAAACTGAACGACTCTTTAGATTAATTCCTGTTATAAAGCCGATAGAATACACAGAGAGGCAACATCTATCAGAACACTAAGGTATTCTAAAACGCTTGTGAAAACAGGGTCGTTGAAAACTTGAACAACACTACTTCATATATTCGGAACACGAAAAAATCTAAGTAACTAGATTAAAACCAACTGTTAGTTGCCATCCTTTATTATGCGGAGAAATGTATTTTAGCAACATTTTGCAACAAAGGCGTGTTTTTTTTTTTAATTAGTTCCACAGCGTAGAATAAAGTAAGTAGGCAATTCATTAGCCGCTAAGGAGTACACGAAACACTTTTACCCATAAATAAGATTGAATCTCGCCTAATAAACGACTCTGAGATTTTTGTGCCCTTTTGTATTTGCATAATTTAAAGTAATTATATACTATTTTACACAATACATACCTTTTTATCTTCCATTGCTGGGCATGGGCTTCCGCATGCACATTGTCTTGTCCATGAGAAATGTATGGACTTAAAACGCCACGCAACCCAAGCGAGTTGGCGAGTGCACCCTTTTTGAGTTTGTGCCTCAGTTGCCTTTTATGACATCCACGGGAAGAGATGGTGTGGTGGTATTCTAAAGCCGGCCCACACCACGCGGCAAAGACCTTATGTGACGGCAAAGACGGCAAAACATTATAAGTTTTTAGCATTTATCTGAATGGAGTATTTATCGAAATGGGGTTCTTCAAAAAAACTGTGAAGAGGATTTTGCAAGGTCGGCGGTATACCCGCATACCTCCTGGTGACGGCAAAGACGGTAAAACATTATAAGTTTTTAGCATTTATCTGAATGGAGTATTTATCGAAATGGGGTTCTTCAAAAAAACTGTGAAGAGGATTTTGCAAGGTCGGCGGTATACCCGCATACCTCCTGGTGACGGCAAAGACGGTAAAACATTATAAGTTTTTAGCATTCATCTGAATGGAGTATTTATCGAAATGGGGTTCTTCAAAAAAACTGTGAAGAGGATTTTGCAAGGTCGGCGGTATACCCGCATACCTCCTGGTGACGGCAAAGACGGTAAAACATTATAAGTTTTTAGCATTTATCTGAATGGAGTATTTATCGAAATGGGGTTCTTCAAAAAAACTGTGAAGAGGATTTTGCAAAGTCGGCGGTATACCCGCATACCTCCTGGTGTTGCAGGTGTCTATGGACAGCGGTAACACTTACCATCACATGGGACCACTCGCTAGTCCCCCGTATAAACGAAAAAAAATATCAGTACAGAGATATTTTCATTGCCGAGAAAGACCTAGACATGTGATGTTGGCCGGCTACAGAATAGTGCCACTTCATCTCTTCCCGTGGCTGTCGTCAAATGCGGCTAAGGGATAAGAAAGGGACTACTACAGGCCCTGAGGAACTACACCACCTCTAAAAGAGTGGACTCTTTAATCCGCTTGGCAAGAGTGGCGTTTTAAAGCATGTGTGGCTTCAAAACGCCACTCGTATATAAGACAATGACTATGAGGAGCCCCATATCCAGCAGTAGACACTAAAAGGGCTGGTTGTAGGTTGCAGCTGTAGGAGAAAGACCTCAATTTTAATTACCGAAAAAATATGTATAAAAGAACTTTGAATTTAAACGCCGCACGAAGTAAACTACATAGTTATTTTCCACTTCCACTTCGTTTTCCCAAGCACTCCTTATTCAGTTTCAACAAAACAGTTTCTTGCAAGTTTTCTCATTAAACCCATTAAAGTCTTGAAAGGAATCTCGTTGAGGCCAACGCACACTTGTGTGTACTGCGAAGGAAAAGGTTCTTTGCAGAAAGGGACGGAGATATAAGTGTCATAGGAGTAAAGAGCACAGTCGTCAAATGTGGCGACAGTGCATGGGGAACATGACATTAACGTGAAAGTCAACCTGGATTGTGTTATTTTAATAGGATTTTCCTTATGATTTGGGCGACGCGTATACTACAATATACCATACCCGAGTATAGAATGGTAAATATAATTATTACCACTATAGCATTCGTATGCGGTAACAAAGTGTATAAATTAAACAAATCACAGAAAGACCAAAATATAAAAGTTTTATAGAAACGAAGGCGTTGTTTTTGAAACTGGGCGTTATCGGCTCAATATCTCAAATGTGATAAAACTTTTCCTTTTAATCACGTGACACGAAAACGTGATCGTGTGGTTTGACTTTAAAGTTTAACGTGATTTGACACTAAATGACAGGACATGTGACAGGAATAAAATAATGCAATTACAAGTGTTTTTATGGAGTAAATGAAAAAAATGGCCCATATCTTCCATCCATCAACAAATTTTGCACTTTTATAAAAATTGTAACACAGTGACTCTTTTCAATATTAAAAACTACGTAACCCTCAACAGACGTCCAAGAAAATTTTTATGTTTCGAAGCATTGCCTATATATTATCACAGTTTTTATAAGATTACTTACTATCTATAAAAGTAACATCATAATTTCAGTGTAATATAACACAGCGTTAATTGTCAATCGAGGAACAGCCCTTCGTAATTGGTTAAAGAGTAAAATCAGGCGATTATCAGTAATGGCAACACTTTTTTCTTAACTTTAACGGAGCGTGGATAAAATATACGTTCGCGCCAATAACATTGGTGCTTTTATTTTGTAGGGTAATATCATATTTTATTACCCACATTTTTAAATAATCACTACCACCGATTCTTTTATATCGCTGCACCTTTTGCGTACCCGCCAGTCTAGCGATCGACCTCTCCCGTCGCCGGTCGATTGTGAAACTCACATATTTGGTTGGTCTCCTGGACCCCGGAATTGGCACCCGCTGTGCCCTTTCTATACCGCGAGTGTATCTGCTCTAAGCTGCATCGCTGCTTAGTACCGAAGGACGCTTAAACCAAATGGAAAGTCAAGAAGAAGCGCTACCAGGCTGAGAAGAACACAAGGCGATCGTAAGCTTGGTCGGAAGACAGCTATTCTCGGCATATAAGGTCAGGCTTTCTATTTGGATATTTTTATCAGTAATAAACCTATGGATTCGCACGTGAATTAGCGTACGGCTATATTGTTTAGCTGCCGCGTTCACAATATATTACTTAGATAACAATAAAACAATAAAATAGGAAACAATAAAAATATATTTTATTTGCTCAATTATATATTTTTCATTTTTGTTACTACGAATCGATCAACTTCAAATAGTTCTTCTACATTACTATTGAAGTTTTAGAAGTCTCCTAACAAAATGAAAAGCAGATCTACGAGGCGACAATCCATTTCACATTAAGTTGGCAACAGCTGGTACAAACTATACTAAGGTTCAGTACTTTTCGATTACTTAAGACAGACGTCTCAAAGGGAAAAAAACTAGAAAACTTGTGCAAATTGCCGCCTGCTGCTTATTTCCTTAATTAACTTTAAGTTTTGCAATTCCACTTTTCGATTACATTTTCCTGTTCAATTAGATGTTCTTGTTTTTGAGAAATTGTTCTTTGTTTGGTTTGTTTTCTTCGTTGTTGAACAGAACCATTTGAATTTGCAAATATCAAAATAAAAGAATGTTCGATCCGATTTAAAGATCAATAAAGATCAAAAAATAAAGATGTTTGTGGCCTCCACTTTATTGTTAAAAATAAAACAGTTGTTTTCATTAGAATATTTATTGTTACAGTTCTGTATTATTATTTTACGAATGCACAAAACATAGCGTGGGATACCCTGTGTGAATGAAAAGCGAATGACTGTGTGTGGTGGCGGTCCTTGCGAGAGGCATGTATCCAGCAGCGAAGATACACAGGCTGATGGTGGGGTATAAGTGTTAATAAAATACATTATGTTTGTTTTGTAACGTTGTAATCGAATACAGCCGTTGCTTTCTGTGTCTCGTAAAGCGACGTATGCGCCACAACAGTTTTTAGCCACGTTTCACACACGTCAGGAGTTCGAAGTCGAAACTTAATCAGTCAAATTGAGTTTCGATCAATAGAAGCCTATACTTGTAAAGTTCCGTTCCAAGGTTCGGCTTCACCTATAACTTATCATCAGAAGGGAGTTCAAATTGTCAAATTCAAACCACGCGAATAAATGATGCCGATAAATATATTCTACTCTAATCCAGTGTGCCCAAATTGAAGCGGCCCGAGGAAACTGACATGCCCTGAAAGTGAACATGTCACGATGATAATCACACTGTAGGGGGAGAGTGCATGCTGCATTCCCGCATAGCCGCACAGTCGTTGGGTGCACTTGGCTGGCCATGTTACCCCTCTCTCACTACCTTGAAATTTACTGCGTTTCCTACTTTATCGTATCCCCAATGTACGTACGTGTTTCGGTAGTGAGTGAGATAAGCCAGAGCTCATTCCCATCACATCCTATTCCGTTCAATTTTCCCAAACCATTCCTTAATCTTCAAAGGTAGGCAGCGCATCCGGAAGCGTGTCAACGTTTGTTATTCTGGACTGATATTGGGATGTATCGTGGATGTCTTTGGACGACAGTATCCACTTACCACCAGGTGGACAGTATGCTCGTCTGTCGCCTTTTTCTATAAAAAAATTGTTTACATATCCATAATTTGATTGAGCTAAATGTTGAGTACATTGATTTGGTGTTGTTTTCGGCAAATTGGATTGGACCAGACTGTAGATGATACATTAGTTTTCATAAATATAACCTGAAGGCTATTGATTCGTGTAACATTAATTTTGTTGGGGGTTGAGGACAATTTATCGCCCTTTCACAGTCTATGAATATTAAACAAAATGGTAATTATATCACTGCAGCCTTCTAGTTATTGTAAGTGACTGACTTTTAATGAAATTTTCACGGTCAGTAGCTTCGTTGGTCTATTATTATTTTACGTAAATTGTATTTTGCCAGAGGTACATTGTGCTTATTCTCTTTGTGTAAATTGCTTTTGGAAGATTCACCCGTTTAAATTAACATTGTTCAAATACGGGTTTGTCAATTAATTTTCTATGACGTCATTTCTTTTGGAATCACTGTATGTGTGACACTTTGCAGACCGAACGAAACTTCGACATAATTTTCATACTCTCTTATTAGTTATTCTTAGTTATTTATCTCTATTCTAGTTATTCTTAGCTCTTATCTCTCTCTTAGTTATTCAGCTATATCATACCATTAACCTGTGTTTCCACCGCTAGATATACCTACTCGTAGACCTTTCTCAAAGCTTCCACAGCGCTCACTGTCTTCTGATATTCTCGTGCAACCATTACTATTAACCATCTTTTAATTAACAGTGGACTTACCCAGAGGATGTCCCGCGCTACGTTTCCCGGTTATACAATCCCTACCCGAGGATTCGTCTACCTCGGCGGTTGTCAGTCCTGTGAGAGATTTGGCCTGCCCAAAGTCAGCAGTTACAATTGTTTACGTAACGTAATCCACTTCGCTCATTATTTGGCCAGCTATCTGTAGTGAAAGTCTTTAAATAAAAAGTTGCAGACAAATTTATTAATTCAGTTATAACAACGAATATGATCTTTAAAGTCGCAATACTAATTAGTTTACGAACACGAAAAATATTTGTGACCTGATCATGGGTCACGGTTGGCCGATGCAATACAAAAACTACTTACACATAACTTAATTATACCTGTATGTGACGCTGCATTACAGAGAGCAAATTGAATATTAAGCACGTGTGCAGGAACCGCGGTCGGGTTTACGAGGGGTTTTGTTACACGTTTTATTGCAAGTCTATTGTCGATAAAAATTTATATGAACGCGGCAAAATATGGGCAGAATTTGCGAAGGCTCGAATACACGGCAGAACGTAACGATCAACATACTCCTAGCGTCCTACCGCTTATAACATATGGTGTGGAAGTAGAAACGTGCCTCTGAAGTTCGGCTTGATCCATAAGTTCAAAGTTGCTCAGCGAGCTACGGAGAGACATTCCTGAAACGAAGATATTCAGGCAGAGAATGGAAGTCACAGACATAGATCATCAGCATCAGCACCAGAATCAGCATGCCAAGGCGTTCGTCACATCTGCCACAGGGGTAAACATGCTAACAGGGCCGTCTTTACCAGGGGGTGCAAGGGGTGCGGTGCACCCCGGGCGCTCACCTTTTAAAGGTAATGAAAAAATATAACGCTATAGTAAACAATTACACAATAGGATATTTGACTGTCATAGGATACACAATAGGATATTTGACTGTCATAGGATACACAATAGGATATTTGACTGTCATAGGATACACAATAGGATATTTGACTGTCATAGGATACACAATAGGATGTTTGACTGTCTTAGGATACACAATAGGATATTTGACTGTCATAGGATACACAATAGGATATTTGACTGTCATAGGATACACAATAGGATGTTTGACTGTCTTAGGATACACTCCCGCACCCCGGCGCAGAATAGACTTAAGACGGCCCTGCATGCTAACGTCACTAACGTAGCTCATAAAATCAACACGCTGAAATGTTAATAAGCAGGTCACATCCACCGTATGAGTAACAACTGTCGGCATAGACGAGTCCTAAAGTTATACTATATTTAAGGGGTAGTCGTCAAAAATAAATAGAAATTAAAAATTAAAATTATGGTTATAGAAATGATTTTAAAAAATAAATTCCAATGTCATTAAAATGAAGACCACCAACCGGGAAGCTCAGTGTGCGACGCCTCACGGATCGACGACTTGAAGAAATTCACGGATAACGACTGGAATATAACTGAAGTTCATGTGTAATGTCGAGCGTCGGCAGCGGCCTAAATCCGGCAAAGAAAAGACACTGGGCTTATGTAATGGTACATACCTCATGTGTACACCGCACAAGGTTTCAGAGTGGAGTTATAACCTGTTAAACGTTTTACGTGACCGTAAAATAAAGGCGTCCGCGAACGCGAATTGCTGCTCCGGTGTTTTATGTGCGGATTATGAGACCTGCTCTGCTTCAACTAAGATTTAGACATCGTAAATTAGTTGGAAACATATGGTGGTGTAGTGAACTGATAGATGATAATGTATGGTAAGTGTAGTTTGATGAATTCTGTAGTTTTCTATCTCTTTTGATGATGTGAAATAACATCGTTATAATTTCCTTGTACTTATTGTAAAGTGGTGGTGGTGGGTATGTATTTCAAATTTATTAATATTTTATTAGGAATTTTTATTATGAATCGGTCATTTAAATCGAATATATAACAATAGATAAGTGTGAATTAAAATAAATTAACGGTTTTATTTACAAAAGAAATTGTCAAATTATAATTACTGTAACAATGAAAATGAAAAGTGGATAAAAGTTCGCCTCTGGCCCAAATCCGTCCGAATCCCCGATATAAATATATTAAAACTAAACTATGTATTATGTCTATTTAAACTAAACTTCAGAGGTGTTTATTTTTTATTTTCTGTTTGATCTACTGGTTGACTGGTAGAGAATGCCGTAGGGCATTTTGTTCGCCATCTGTAACAACGCCAACGAACTTTAAATAAATAAATATATGTATATATAAACACGTCAGTCTCTTTTGATACGTCAAATTTAATCCAGTGATTACGGTCGAAAAATTCCTTACCGAGTAAGCTCGGTAATACACAATATTATTTGAAGTAAACCCTCGCAGATGTTAGTATTTATCTTCCAGGTTATCACTGTTTTATCAGACAACATAGCGTGTAGGTCCTGTAGCCCCGAGCAGCTTTCACAAGATTGTATCGCATTCATTTCATTTGCTCGCCTCTGGCTCTCTTGGAAGAAGGAACAAATATGGAAACAACTTGTAAGTTAGAATCATGCACGTTTTTTTTATAGAGTAGAGGACGGACGAGCAAGCAGTCCCACGTGATGGTAAGTGTTACCGCCGCCCATGGACATCTGCAACACCAGGGGGTATGGGGGCGCGCCGCCGACCTTGCAAAATTCTATTCACAGCTTTCTTGAAGAACCCCATGTAGTAGTTTAATGGGGAGACCTCCTGAGGCAGTTCGTTCCACAGCCTACGGATTCGCGATATAAAATAATTTTTGGACCGAACAGTATTATGTCTAGGTATTCACGACACCACTAAGGTGCACATACCAAAGTGCTCTGTGCGGTTAGTTCTCAAGTTTAGAACCAACTTAAACGAGTCTAAACGTTGCGAAACTTTATGTGAAAAATCCAAAAAAAATGTTGATAAGTATATAGGTAGCTTTTTTCCTGTTCTTGTCCCATTAAATTATTTTCATGGGAGAAATAGATTAACATCTATTTAAGATATCAGATATTTAAGATTTTAAGATATCAGAGGGACAAACTGCATCCAACGCAAGCTATCCGTGTTATCAGTGCGGCCGCAACTGAAAAACAGCACTGCGAATCTTATTGCATTTGTTGCATCTTGTTGTTGAATTATATTATTATGTTAATTTATATATGAGCATATTTATTTTATTTATTATATATTTATATATGTTAATTTATATTTATATATTATATATGAGCTCATTCATTAAATACTTAGCAACATATATTATTTAGACAATTGTATATTTTAAATTACACCGTTAAGTGTAAATCGATATTCAATTTAGGTCATTTAAGAAAACGTGTCTTGAGTCTCATATTAATTATAATAAGTACGAGTGAGAAATTAAAACGACTTCCAGTGAAAGAAAGATGACACGATACTAATCATCTAAGTAGCTGTAAAAAAAATGTTTTTAGGGCTCGAGTTGGTTAAGAGCTCTCTCCAATTATTCTTTCCTCCAAGTTAACTCATGAATAAAGAGACAAACAATGAAATTTGTACGAATCTTTGAATCTGACAGTAACAACATATAAGTGTCAGTAGATTGGTGATTTACAACAGAAACTTTCGAAAATTCCCTTTTTCTTACAAAACTTATTCCATCATCTCGATCCATCTAATAATTTCGAATTCGAAGGCTCTAAATTGCGATTGTTTCTCAGTCTTATGTCTCAGGCCTTTAATACGTAAACTAAATAAGACAAAGACTTACAACTTTCAGTTTAGGTTATATTATCTTAACTACAATCCAGTTGAATTGAATTGAATTGCATTCAGTTGGAACGAACTGCCTCAAGAGGTCTTCCCATTAAGTTACGACATGGGGGTTCTTCAAGAAAGCTGTGAATAGGATTTTACAAGGTCGTCGGCGCGCCCGCATGCCCCCTGGTGTTGCAGGTGTCCATGGGCGGCGGTAATACTTACTATCACGTGGGACCGCTTGCTCGTCCGCCCTCTTGTCTACATATAAAAAAAAATACTGTAACATCGTGTGCCCCCAATTTCACTAAATGGTATAAACAACAACTAACTAAAACAAGCCACCCAATTTAAGTACTTGGAGCATATTGTCATCGACGACTTTGGCCTCGCTGGTCAAGCGGGTTGGCGAAACCACTTTTTAGAGGTGGTACAGAACCTCGGAGCTTGTGGTAGCGGCTTTGTTGTTCCTTAGTCGCCTTTTACCACTTTTACCACGAGAAGAGCTGAGGACTCTACACAGCCCACTCTCTATAGTAATCTAGAGAGGGCACTGAGTATGTGTGCTGTGGAATTCATAAAGAAATCGTTATAAAGAATGTACGCATTGGTTGTTATAAACTATAATATACTGTTATGTTTAAATAAATGCATATACTAAAGAACATGGCAGACGAACTGACAGTTTAACTGATGGTAAGTGGATACTGTCGATCATAGACATCTGCGATACATTTCCACTCTCGATATGTATGATATCCAGAAGACAAACATCAAATCTATGATCAGATGCATAGTATATTATTATAGGAATTTATTCTGCATTAGCAATGTTGAAAAAGAATACAGAACTTGAAAAAATATAAAAAAGACTTATATAGAACGGTGGGAGCAGATGATACTTGCGTCTACTAAAAAAGAAACATGAATTTTGATTAAAAGTCTCATTTTGAAAAAGAACGCCACGGAATAAAATATGAACGGAAAATTAAAATGACAATGACAGGAAGTCGAGAAAACATTAAAATAATGAAATAAAAATTCCTTCTTCAAACTGAGTACAGTAATAAGGTAATTGTGACATACCGCTCTCCGGCCATGCGGACGACTTGAAGAATATCGCCGGTAGTGCCTGGGTGAGAAGAACAGAAGACCCTGTGTGGTGGCGGTCCTTAGGACAGGCCTATATCCAACAGTGGAGAGATACAGGCTGATGGTATGGTGACATACATTCGTAGCTTAGAGCGCTGATAGCCTAGGGGTATCTATTCTCGACTCTCATTCGTGAGGTCGTAAGTTCAAATCCTCGGCCAGTACAACTGAGTTTCTACTGAAGTACGAATTTTTTTATATGATTGCTAACTCGGCGGTGAAGGTAAACATCGTGAGGGAATCTGTTCGAGAATTTGAAAATAAATCTAGAGCATATCACCAATCCCCATCCATCAATTCGCATTGAGCCGTTTAGGTGGATTACGGTATGAAACTAGTGATTTACTAGAATTCGTACTTTAAACCTCTATGGGCGGTGTATCTGATGCCATGCCAACGTTTGTCATTCTCATCTGATGTTGGCAAGTATAGTAAACGTCCATTGGCTACAGTATCCACATTACTGCACTATCTGAGTACTTATATCGAAAATTATGGTGAAATATGACTTTCACATACTTTTAACGGCAATTTTTATAGTCACCATAACGAGATGGTTATAATGCTCGTAACGTGCGTCATAGATAGTAAAATATACGTTGTAATAATGGGCTCACACAGACTGTATTAATTATAATCTGTGTCGCGGCCACATTTAATTACCCGTCTGTGTAACATTGTTAGGAAGTCACAATTGTTTCGAATGTTGAGAAAATTGAAACCATTTTAAGGTTTAAAATATACAGATTGACCAATAAAAGTATATACATGGATAATTGTTCGTGACAAAACTGTTTACTTGCATGAATGATGATGACAGTGGTATAAATAAAATGTACTTTAATGACAAATGAGTAGTACCTAATAATTAGTCTTTGCTTTATTTATTTTCATAAAATCAATTACGCAAACACATTTACCGGTAAATATTATATCATTCATATGTTTTTGGTTAATGTAAAGAAAGAACTCGAGAAGTGAAGATGAGTTTTTGTGTGATTAGTGTAAAAATTGTATATTAGGCGTTTTCGTGGTTCAATGGTGATAGTTTATTAAACTTCTAGTCGTTTTTCGTGCCTGATATTTGTGGTGATCAAATAAAAGCGTGGGACTGCGTTTTTCGTGTGTTTCCAAGAAGTCCGCTTCTGTCCTTAGTAAACCTACTACTACTTCATAGAGCGACTCCTGACTTACATTGACGGGACTGGCATTGATAGCATACGTTTTAGACTTTGGAATTAATTATTGCGAATAAAACTTGACACTGGCAAAAAGTGCTCGTTGCATGATTTCAATATATGAAAAGAAAAGTTTTGTGTTTCAATTATTTCTATATTTTTTATATTGACAACACCGTTATGACAATAATGTTGCAGTAAGCGTAAAAAAGGAAAACTATCTTGGTAGTTTTTTGCCGCCAAATGTGCAACATTTACCTAACATACTTATGTTCGCGTATACGAGTAGGTACATCTCCTCAAAGATCAAAGATCGCCTGGAGGAGATCGCTGTAGCGATAAGGCCCACTTTTTGAATATATACTCTTATTTATCTGAACTTTTGTATAATTTTCACTGTATTCTTATGTGTGCAATAAAGCGTACTTACTTATTTTCTTATTTTCTCTCAAGCTATATGACTTTTTATTATTAGTACTTTTTTATAGAAAAAGGCGACAGACAAACATACACTCCACCTGGTGGTAAGTGGATACTGTCGTCCATAGACATCCGCGATAGATGCCAACACCAGACCAGAATGACAAACGTTGGCACGCCTCCGGATGCGCTGCCTACCGTTGTAGATTAAGGAATGGATTGGGAGAAAAGGTTAGGAAAATGGGAAAGGATAGGATAGGATGAGATGGGAATGGGATCTGGCATATCTCACTCACTACCGAAACACGGATGTACATTGGGGAAATACGATAAAGTAGGAAATGCTGTAGATTTCAAGGTAGTCTGTTCTAGGTTCTGGCTAACGTGACCAGTCGAGTGCGCCCAGTGGCTATGGGAATGCACCATGCACTCTCCCCCTAGTACATACTCGTAAGGATTTAAACTACATGAAACCGCGTCATAAAAACTTGCCCAGAACAAAACGGTCACTACTAAATATCAGTCGTAAACTATACAATGTTATTGTGGTCAATATTGGTGTGAGCTAAGCAAATTCTCAAGAGCGGTCGGACAGCTGAACAAATGTACTGGCTGTTTGTTATCTATGACTAGAAACAATATTTATTCAACTCCTACACTCAATGTGTGAGAAAACACTCCTTTTGCAGCTCAGACGGACTTAGAATGATAGTAACACTCACTTTTGTAAACAGCTATAAGTTTGTTTCTGAGAATTAGTCGTACGTAACTGAAATCGACTTTCGTCTATTGCTAGACATTGTCTTGTGCATGAGGGATTCATGCCTTGAAACGGCATGCTGACCAAAAGGGTTGGTGAGTGCACTCTTTGGTAGCCACTTTGTTATTCCATAGTCGCCTAATTACGACAACCACGGGAAGAGATGGGGGATTGGGAATTGCAATCCCGCAGTTTTGCGCGATGGGAGCCAACCCCGCGGGACACGCATAGGATTTTTAATTTTTTATCATTACAAATATTCAGTAAATCGTTTAACCAACTTTTTTTTTCTGTTAACAAAATAACATTATATGTTAAGTCTCCGTTAACTAACACGAGTAAATCAACGTCTCCTATGCATTAAAATAATCTTGTGTAAATAAACTTTTATATGTCAATTACTTTGTTTTTTTTTTTGTTAATATATGTATATATATTTATACATGATATTTTATGCAGTTGTTGCAATTAAACCTATTAGGTTTGTCGTGGGCGCTGCACGTAATTAACGTTCGTAATTAACTAATTAGAAAAGAGTAATATTGATTGCTGGATTGGTTATCACTGTTACGTGCTTGTTTATAAACTGGGTTCAACCACAACGTCACAATTTTGTTTTTTTAGACTTAATTTCAAGAGTTTTTCAAAGTACCTACCTAAATCTAGTTTTGTACCTAAATCTAAATTAAACTTAATCAACTACCTAATGGTAAGTAATCAGTCATACTAGTTTTCATAGTATAGTTCTCATCAGTTTTTGTATGTGATTTAATTAAACTGTGTTATTAATTTTGATATAATAATAAATAACATTCGTTTGCTTTAAAGGTTTCGCTTAAAGATATGTATGTATATATGTAATGCGATGTATATATATGTAAGATATCTCAGCAGTCTCATTAATTTTCATACAATAATTGTAGATCACATTGAGTTGTAATATAATTAACACGCTAATTTAAACAAAATGGATAGATTTTATTAAATCAATCTTCTGTTTTTGAAAGAATGATCCTAAAAAACAAATAGTTGTTGGTTTAATTGTAACTTAAAATTAAAGGCTTTATTTTTTTATTAAGAAGTTGACTGAAGATCAATGTAAAAACCAAATGTGGGTAGTTGCTAAAACTGCTCGCAGCTCGCATCCTGAATTACTCGCCTCTTCAATATAAATAAAGGTCAATAACGGTTTACCTTTAAATTTACTCCCTTAGACCCGATATACAATATATTTCAGGGGGAGAGTGCACGCTGCAATCCAACAGCCGTTGGGCGCGCTCAACTGGCCACATTACCTCTCTCTCACAGAAGACTACCTTGAAATGTACTGCATTCCTCAATTCATCCTATTTCTCCAATGTACGTACGTGTTTCGGTAGGGAGTGAGATATGCCAGAGCCCATTCCCATCTCATCATATCCCTCCCCATTTTCCTAACCCTTTCTCCAAATCCATTTCTATATCTCCAAAGATTGGGAGCACATCCAGGGGCGTACCGATGTTTGCCAATTTGGACTAATGTTAGCATGTATCGCGGATGTCCGCTGGCTACAGAATCCACTCACCATCAGGTGAACTGTATGCTCGTCTGCCGAGTTCGTCCATGAAAAAAATACTTGTACAAAACTCGAAAGTCTAAAAAGTTATATCTCTCTATACCTCTCTCAAGTATATCTATGCCTTCTTCTGAATAAAATTCACTGTTTCGTTGGCTCAGCGAACCAAAGTGATATCTATTGACACCTCAATCTCTCAATTGAGTCAAGCAATTATAAACTTCGGGCTTAACTCAGTCACTTCGTAGAAGCGATCATGACTTTTACCGTGTAATCAAGAAACAAGGTCAGAGGATTATCAGAATTAATTGTAGAAGATGTATTGTAATACTATTGAGTAAGATTTTAAACTTTTGTTATCACGGTTAAACGTAACAATTGTTACGAGTATGTTAACGGGTACAGAACGGGATCCCACAGTACAGAATTCTGAGATCCTGTTATAGTTCTTTAATCTCATGAACTCGCATTACGCTTAGTAATGGTTGTGCTTGTACAATGTACATTGTCACAGTGTGCGTAGATTTGAAAACGCTCAGTTTCCTAAAACTATGAACACTAAAACAATGCACGTATATGATCACAACCAAATGAACTCGCCTTCATGAGATGAAAGAATTATACCATCTTTTATTAATTTAATAGTGAATGATATCTACGTGAAATTATCAAAGTGTTGAGATCGATTTATCTGATTCAAATGTGGTGAAAGGAATGTCATACCAACTAACTAGTTAAACCAACGTAACAGGCGACGTAAATAAAGCCATACAAAATGAAAAAAACGGGGATCAACACTATATTTCGCCGGCGAAAATTAGCAGCAAAATGTTCGCGAAGAAAACGTCGTCGTCATGAAAAATGGCCGCCGCCAAACGCGGGGATTGTCGTTATAAATAATTTTCGCGGCTTCCCCGGCCGCGGTGCGGCTTTCTGTCGCGAGACTCTCGTTATCATAAACGGACAGAGATAGATAGGTGTAAGAATAGTAGCAAATTGGTAGATGTCTCAAGATCGATGACGTAATAAGTGATAATAAAAATTAAGGTTCGATTGATCGATATATAAATAGAAACTCTTTATTGATACACAGCAACAGCATATACTGAGTTGAAGTCCACTTTCGGTATCACAACACACAATATATATTAATTTTGTCCGTTTTTGTATTTTTTAGTGTTTATTTCATTCTTCTTTACTTTTGTTCTCATTTCTTGTTTACATTCTTTATTTGTTATTATTATATTATGTATATTTTGTGTGTGTTTGTGAATGCTAGAATAAAATTACGTTTAGTGTATTTATTGTATAATTGTTACACTACAACAAAAATGGGGACTTATTTCTTCCAGACAACCGTGAAAAGAGAGACGTGACTGAGGTATAAACGCGGGTAGTGTATATATATAGTAGATATATATATATATTAGTTTGTTGAACATGGCGTATGCTTCTCATTGTAATCCGTAACAGTAATCAGCCCTTTCATTATTCACTGCTGCCATGTTCAGCATATTTCCTCGTGCATGAGGGATGTATGGCCATAAACGTCACGCTGGCCAAGTGGGTTGGCGAGCCCACTCTTTTAGAGGTGGTGTAGTTCCTCAGGGTTTGTGGCACCGGCTATGGTGTCCCTTAGTCGCCATTAGGACACTCACTAGAAGGGATAGTGGTGATATTCTAAAGCTGGCCGACACCACACGACCAGCTATGGAATACGAGTCCTTATAATTATTAGATTAGCTATCAAAAGCAAAGGGATCTAATTCTAGGTATCGGTTAAAAGTTTCTGACTTAAATTTTCATTGTTTCAATATTAAATTTAATTAAAAATTTGCTCTAAACTTGTTAATATTGAAGATGTTACAATTAAAATTGCGAAAAAGGCAAATGCAATAATGAAGTAAGGATCAGTCTATAACGTCCCACTGTAGGAGGCCTAGCGATTCACTAAGAGCTTTCGACCCATAATCCACTACACGGGACCAGTGTGTATCGATCGATGTAAACACATGCTCTATTTTTTTATTCTCGAACATCTTTCCTTACTGTGTTTTCCTTTATCACTGGGCTTGGGAATCCAGGATTTGAACTCACAACCTTATGAATGAGATTTGAGAACAGATACCCCTATGCTATCACAGCTCTTAATAATTTACTATCATAAAGATATTTAAATTAGTGCATTATAATATATATTTTTCATATTAACTTTTACAAATAAAGGGTACATAAGGATAATTTCTTGGTGCCATAAAACTGTTCGACTAAACTAAGAAGCTAGTTGATAACTATGTAATTAGTGAGAGGAAAAGACAGTCTAGAGCGAGCGTAGAGAGATATGTAGGGTTATCACACTTCAGCCATCGTCGACACCAATAGGTATTATATTAGCGTCCCATAATCAACTATTTTTATTAATATTAATTGAGGCCAACAACTTAATCTTTGTAACTCAATTAAATCTCTAGAAGCGCCCGCACCATCCTGAAACTCGCGATAAGATGCCTACTCGACAAATTAATCGCATACCAAATGTGCTTTCAAAGACCGCACTCTAGTTTAATTTGCTCGAACACGTCCCTACATGACTACCTACTTAAGTACATTCCAAGTTACGAACTACAAACATCGTATTCCGATGTTTGTAGTTGGATATAAACCGCAGTCGTTCTACTTACCTCTGTGGACATTATTTTTTCTGGACTAATTATATTTATTTATAGTTAAAATTTATATGTATTCATTTACCCTCTCCCATTTGTACCTGCTACAAAATCAGATATCAAAAAGTGCTAATAAGTACACCTGCATAATTATTTTAAACAATAAGTGTATGTATATATTGAATTTCATGTCTCTACTATAAAAGGTTTTTGGGGTACAGACTTTGTATATAAAATCATCCCCTCCATTTTTGCTCCTTTCTAAGTCAAATATAAATAAAACGCCGACATACCTATTTAATTATTTTAAAGAAGTACCTAGTACCAAATTTCAAGTCCCCAACTTAAATCGTTTTTAAAATATAGATTATGTGTCAAAAATCGCGTCTCTTTTTTTTGCCCCCTTCTAAGTCAAATATACTCGTAAAATAACGCCGATAAATATGTGTAATTATCGGCGTAACTATAGATACATTGAAACATAAACATGTTTAATTATAATTATTAGGGGTTAAAGTATGAAATTGCCGATTTGTACTGAAAAATTAAAACTCGTTTTTTTCTAAAATGTAACATTATTATTTAATCAAAATATTTACCCTCATTATCTATACATTGTTGCCATCTAATCAGAAGTTCATTTATGCCTTTGCGATAGAACTCTGGGGATGTAGATTCGACAAATTGTGTGAAAGCATTTTGTACTGCCTCTTGGGAAGAAAATTTTTTACCATGTAGAAAATTGTCCAAATCACGAAAAAAATGGTAGTCTGTTGGAGCAAGGTCTGGCAAGTACGGAGGATGACGTATGATTTCTAACTGCAGCTCCTGTAGAGTTACAACGGTTTCTCGTGCAGTGTGAGGTCTTGCGTTATCATGGAGCAATAATGGTGAAGATCGATTCACGAGTCGGGGCTGTTTCACTGCTAGTTTTGCCATCATTGTTCGAAGTTCGGCACAGTAACATCTGCTGTTATTGCTTGACCAGACCTGAGAAAGCTATAGTGAATAACACCATGAATACACCACCAAACAGTTACCATTACCTTTTTATCGGTAAGCTTTGCCTTAGGGCACTGTTGCGGCGTTTGACCTGGGGTCAGCCATTTCATTTTTCGCTTTCGGTTATCGTAAAGAATCCACCTTTCGTCACATGTCACAATTCGATCCAATATTCCTTCATTTCTGTACCGATTCAACAAGGCAACGCAAGTTTCAACACGCGTTTCTTTCTGTAGATCAGTCAAATCATGAGGCACCCATTTTTCATATTTTTTTATCTTATTGATTTGATGCAAATGAGTCAATATTGTAGGTAAGGTAACGTTAAACCATGCCGGTAATTCCTGGGTAGTTTCCACCATCTCCTTCAATTCAGCGTTGTTCACCTGTGTGGGCGGTCTTCCACGTGGTTCGTTCTTCAAGTCGAAGTTTTTTTTTTTTTATAGAAAAGAGTGCGGACGAGCAAGCGGTCTCACGTGATGGTAGTGTTACCGCCGCCCATGGACACCTGCAACACCAGGGGGTATGCGGGCGCGCCGCCGACCTTGCAAAATCCTATTCACAGCTTTCTTGAAGAACCCCATGTCGTAGTTTCCATTACGAAAGCATTTAAACCAAAAACACACGGTTCGTTCCAGGGCCGTCTTAAGTCTATTCTGCGCCGGGGTGCGGGAGTGTATCCTAAGACAGTCAAACATCCTATTGTGTATCCTATGACAGTCAAATATCCTATTGTGTATCCTATGACAGTCAAATATCCTATTGTGTATCCTATGACAGTCAAATATCCTATTGTGTAATTGTTTACTATAGCGTTATATTTTTTCATTACCTTTAAAAGGTGAGCGCCCGGGGTGCACCGCACCCCTTGCACCCCCTGGTAAAGACGGCCCTGGTTCGTTCATTAGCAGTCTCCTCTCCAAACGCAGCATTGATATTGCGAGCCGTTTCTGCCGCGTTAGTTCCGCGTCGGAACTCGTATTCAAAGATTACTCGGATTTTCGAAGTATCCATCTTTCCCATCTAAGCTGAATAAAAAAAACAATTGTAAGTAGAAAATCGAATGTTGCCCATTTTTTAAAACAAGAACCTCATAGGTATCATGTGAATAAAGTTTCACTCGAAAATCTCACACCATGAAGGTTTTATGTCAATTCAAAGTATTTATTACTATAAAACGGCAATCTCATACTTTGACCCCTATTATTTCTCGATACTTCAAAGACAAGACTTTCAAATTCATAATCAGCACAGCAAAAAGCAATCACTTTTTTAGAGGAAGAAGGCGGCAAACGAGCATACAATCCACCCGGTGGTAACCCAGCTCCGCCCATGGTCCTACCAACCTTTTAGTTATACGGACCGAATCGTCGGGTCACCGAACGTGCCGTACTCGCCTGCTGAGGGCTATGTTCCGGCGCGTTTCTGCTATACCTCCCTACAAGTAATTTCCTTTCCCATTTCCCGTAGCCACTCTCCCTTTTCTGGGGCTGTTCTACTCCAAATTATGTGACTTCAGCGCCGAGCAGCTCTTTTGGGCTGCTTTTCCTGTGCCAGCGGTGTACAAACTCTCTCAGCCTGCGGAAGTTCGCTTAACCTGGTGGTAAGTGGATACAGTCGCTCGTGGATACCCACGGTACATGTCAACTTCAGTCGAAAACGACGAACGTTGGCACGACCCAGCGTGCACTGCCTGCCTTTGAATGGATTTAGAGGAAGGGTTGGGAAAATGGAGAGGGATAGGATCGAATGGGACGGGAATGGGCTCTGGCACATCTCACTCACTACCAAGAATACCGTATGAAGATGAACATAGAGGAATAAGATGAAGTAGGAAATGTGGTACATTACCAGGTAGTGTTCTGTGAGAGGGTTTAAGGAGGCAAATTGAGTGAGCCTGGCAAATAGCTGGTTGATTGTAAAGTGCATGAATGTATTAACCATACATATACAATGTGTCACTGAAATAGCTAACAAGCTGAATATAGGTTCTTAGTATTGAGTATAGAATCTATTCTATCAGTTTTCACCATCGATATGGGAATACACTGGATGATATCTTACATTCCTATCAAAGAAAATTGGTTGGCAACTTCTAAGGGGAGAGGGGCAGGGAGGTTCATTTAAAATACAAATTTGAAACTTAAGTACTAAGTAAGAAAAATATTCCATTTTCAAACGACACATCAATTAAATAATTCGAGAGCTACCGAACATAGAATACTATTAGACAGTAACGTAACGTATTTATTTCTAGTATATATTTTATTGTATGTGCAGTTGCGCGTTACGCGCGTCGCCTACGCCGCGCCGCCGCGCCGCGTTGCCGTACGGTCATTACCCTGTACCGGAGTAATGAGCGCTACGAACGTTTTAGATAGAACAATAAAACTTTACATATTTGTATAATATTACGTAACGAGAAACAATATCTTCGTAAGTACGGCATTTTGTAAGTTGAACACGTTTTGTCGATCTTTGCGGTAGCAACGACATTTTAAATCTACGGCACCATGAATTCTACCTACTCGTACACTACAAAGGTTCAAATATCAACATCAAACGCCACCGAGCGGAAAGAAACTCACAATTATATAACATTAAATACAAATTTCCAACATCGAAACATGATTTTAACTGGAAAGCTAATATTTAATTAAAACTTTGTTCGTTCCTACACTCCTACAAATTTAAACGTGCTTGCGGTAAAATTTAGAACTAATTTGATTTATTTACAACTTGTATATCACAACCTTCGACAAGAATCAACACCAGATGTAACGACATTAGCCTATAACGTCCTACAGACCTCCCGTACGGGAGAAAGTAGTAGTTCCAGAATTGGAGGCCTGTGGAGGCCTTTGGCTAACGCTTTTACCAGGTATCGGCATGTGCCTGGGAGCTTCTCACCGACTAGTGATCCCGCGGTACCCTCCCAAAGCACCGCCCTAAGCTGAGGTCCGTTTCTTCAGTCTGTCTACCGGCGGGGGAGCCCTTAGGCTTGTTGCTGCACACACTCTTTGCTTCTGGCTGAACGCCTTCTGCGCTCGCCCTAAACCATACATGTCCGGTGACTCTTGAAAGACCATTAGGGCCATAAGAATTTAGCCATTCCGAGGAAAAAGGTAGTGAGTGAGATATGCCAGAGCCTATCCCATTCCATTATATCCAATTTCCATTCCCCATCCCTCCCAATTTTCCCAACCCTTTCTTCAAATTAATTGCTAAACTCTCCAAAGACCAACATTGCTAACACTGAGATTTATTTTAGTATTGTATTAGCTTTTACTAGCTTAGAAATCGTACATTTTCTGATCGAACGCCATTAATCCAACTTATCTGTTTGTTACTAAGTTTTCAGTATACCTACTCATGTAATTTTACAGTACTGCTGACTATGTAACACAAGCTACACATTCGCGTTTAGTAGAGTTACCAACTGTTATGTTTTAGCTGCGAATTTCCCCAGTTAGTGCAGAACTTACTAAACGGGTTCACTTGTTAGGTTGGTATTAACAGTGTACTTAAAGCAAACAGAAGCGAAACTTCGTGTTATTCTCATAGTGTGACTAATTATGCTAATATCGACCGAGATGTTACGTGCCTCTGTATTCAACACAATAGTTGGCTGGTAGAGAATGCTTTGAGCTCGCCTTTTGTACGATTAAAGGATATAAGTTTTTTTAAATACATATATAAATGTAATCAGGTCACCCTAATAATAATGTTTATTATTGGCAACTCTTGCAGCTAAGTGTGATATGACAGTCCACCCTGACCGTTCAAGAAATCCGTATTCAGAATATTATAATTGGTAATTATTTTATATTTTGAATGAATGAATCATTTATTGACTTAAAAACAACTTAATAAAGATAAGGGCTAACGCAGATCAGGCCAAGCGCAGCGCAGTGCGGTTTTTCATAAAAACAACAATCAACTATGTAGACATTGGAATAAAATCACAAATTCACCGACGCACCTATCGTCTTTGAGCGCGTTACAGCTGACGTAGGCGGTACGTGCGTTGGTGGCGGTCTTCGCCTTTTCTGCGCCAGCCCTTAGAATCCACATGAATATGAATTAGAAGTAATTAATTAACTATGTAATGATTAATTTCACCATGAGCAACCCTTCTCTTGGCCATTGCTGGACACTGGTCACACGCTGGCCAAACGAGTTGGCGAGTCCCCCCTTTCGGAGGTGATGTAGTTCCTGCTTGTAATAGCGACTTTGTTATTAGTCGCTCTTTTACCACACCAAGAGATTAGGTGATGCTATTTGAAAGCCGACATGACACGGCTATGTGTGCATCGCGTTTATTCCGATAGTTTGTGTAGCTAGACTTCTGTTTTCTCTAACTATGGTGATAGTAATGCACAGATATTCAGAGATTCGCGTGTTAATCATTCCGTTAACAATTCGCTACCTTGTTGCAGTAATTACATCTTAATGAGCGCCTTTTTAGTACGAGTAATTTTTTTTTTAGATTATGTTCAAAGCTCATGGAATATATTTCTGCAGCCTTATTATTACACTCCCAAGTAGCAAATTTATGCAATGCACAAAAAAGTTTTTTTTTTTTATGGACGAAGGTGGCAGACGAGCATACAGTCCACCTGATGGTAAGTGGATACTGTAGCCCATAGACATCCGTGATACATGCCAACATTAGTCCAAAATGACAAACGTTGGCACGCCCCCGGATACGCTGCCTACCTTTGGAAATACGAATGGATTTGGAGAAAGGGTTGGGGAAATGGGGAGGGATAGGATGGAAATGGGCTCTGGCACATCTCACTCACTACCGAAACACGTACGTACATTAGGGAAATAAGATAAAGTGGGAAATGCAGTACATTTCAAGGTAGTCTTCTGTGAGAGAGGGGTAACGTGGCCAGTCGAGTGCGCCCAGCGGCTGTTGGATTGCAGCGTGCACTCTCCCCCTCACTTACTGATATTAAAGATAAATTACATAACTTACTACTTCGTTCGGAGCCCGGAAGACGACTGGCGACCGCCGAGCACAGGACGCACGATAACTGTCAACTATGAATAAGCTCTTTTATGAAAAAATCAATACACCGTGTCGTCGTGTGTCAAACACTGTGTCGCTGCAATCCTCACAGTTTCTTCTTTATAACTTGTATCAGCCTATATTTTTATAATGTAATTTGTAATTTTAAATTGCTTTCCTTTATGCTTTTCGATGCTTAAATATAATTTTTACATGTGTGATAATGCTTGTGGAACTGTTTATTTAAATAACAACACCTATATCCTGTACCGAGTTTTATGGAAATAGCGATTGTCATTATTAATATTACTGCATGGTACAGATGTCCCTAAGTAAATCTCTGGGGGGTTTCGGGCCATAATCCACTACTACTCAGACCCAAGGCGGATTGGTGGATGAATACATGAACTCCAGACCTTCCTTATTTTCCTCTCGATGTTTTCCCGAGTTAGTGAGAAGTTTAAAAAGAAACGTGCCTAAGTATAAAATCAGTAGTAAGGCGAGGATTTGAACTCTAGTTTACACGAATGTTAGTTTAGATATCCCTTGGCTATCTCTATAAACTTAACCCATACATCAAGATTGATTTTCAATAGCTCCATACAAATTCTACAATCTTAACATCTCATGTCAATGTTCCCCTGAAGGACCTATGGTAATATATTATAATTAGCATCAACCTCTGTATCTCTATAAATATCGATAAGTTTAGTAGATGTTGCATCCATTGCTGTATACGTTTCGAGCTATATTTTCTTTTGTTGTGATTTAGCCATTCAATGTAACGAGTCCTTGTAGAATTGCAGTTTGTGTGTAAGATATTCCTGTTGTTTTCCTGTTTATATAACATTTGATTTTTGTATTATGTTTTATAAATTTGAGATTATTTTCTTTATATTAAAAACATGTTATGAATACGTTCGGAAGCAAGTCATAAACTTAGAAGATAAGAATAAGAAGTTTATTGTGTAGAATTATTATTAAAAAACTCTGATTTTCAGCGAGAACTGAAAATCAAAGGCTTATATTAGGCAGCGGAGAGAGACGGGCTGATGGAATGGAATTGAATTTCAAGCTCCTACTGCTATTTACGTTATATTATCATGAATTTATTTTTCAAATTTGAAAATAATGACACACTAAAAAATAGTGGACAAAATTATTAACACAATTCCAGGTGTAAGTAAATCCTCTTAAACAATCCGTTCTTCATCTTCAATGGTATTCAATAACGATAGACAGCAATAACGTTTATGTGGGTGCGTTAATCTAAGTGGCCACTGAGGGATCGGAAATTAGAAGTGTCATTTATGAGATTAGACCCTAAGCGAGATACGAGTACATCAAGGGTACAGTAACACAACTTGAAGTTAATCTCTAGTAAATTTTTCTAAGAGCTAATGCAATTTTAAATTTATTCCTGTAACTATGTATACACCTATGTATTTTTTTTTAAATAAATATCTTAGACTAGCTGACCCGATAGACGTTGGTCTTGTCCAAATTTCAATAAATTTTAATAAAAAAATGCATCCTTACAAATTTCAATAAATATTTCCTTTTTCCTGAAAACTTCCAGGACCAACACGAACAAAACAAAAAAAGAATTACGCATATCCATCGTTCGTATAGTGAGTTATGGTCTTGAGTTCATACAAAAATCCCATAGAAAAAAGCACTAGCATAGAAAATTTTTCCCAAATTTTCCAATTTTCCGGGAAACTTTTCCAATTTTTCTTTCCCTAAAAATCTTATTGGAACTATTACGAACCATTGAAAAAAAAAATTGCCAAATCGGTCCAGCCGTTCTCAAATAATGCGCTTACCAACGAACAGCATTTAATTTTTATTTATATAGATTACGGGTACCATTAAATGGGGAATGCTCTGAAGAATTGTTTAATATAATTCCCACCTCGGGTTTCTACAATCGCACTTCTCGTCACAGAAGTGCGGTCCATTCACATTTCTTCGATACGGTGGTATCGCGTATTGTTTGGTCCAAAAATCATTCTATACCGCAAATCCGTTGGCTGTGGAATGAACTGCTTCAAGAGGTCTTTCTATTACGCGACGATATGGGGTGCTTCAATAAAGCTGTGAATAGGATTTTGCAAGGTCGGCGGGTACCCGCATACCTCCTGGTGTTGCAGGTGTCCATTGGTTACTATCACGTGGAACCTCGTGTTCGTCCGCCTACTTTCCTATAAAGAAAGCCCATCTACATGCGAGTGGAACGTGTAACTATTATATCATTCAAGCCAATTCAGTGATTTAAAAATCTCGATTCGCCTCAAGCGACTTAAGGTATAATTGCAATTTCGCATGTACAGGTCATAATTAATTCAAACTAGTATTAATTCACGTAATCTCTTAATGTCTAGACTATACCTTGTACTAATATCTCTAATTTAACCTCGCATAACCCCCCCCCCCCCCCCCCCCCTCCGGGGGTCAAAGAGAAAGGCGGGGCCTTTCTCTTTGAGACACATACTGTAATGAGAAATATATATATATATATATATATATATATATAAAGAGGTAAAATTGTGTGTTTGTTTGTGGGTATATTGAAGGTAATGGAACTACGGAACCAATTTCAAAAATTCTTTCACAAATAGTAAGCTGCATTATCCTGTGTCTAATATAGGCTATAGTTTATTTTGAAAGAAAAAATTTGAAAAAAGAATACTCTTATAAAACGAAGCGAAGCGAGGGCGGGTCGCTAGTCAGTAATATATTTGTAGAGATTTTCTAGAATATTTGTATTGAATACTATTGTTCGTATGTTAGTATTGTATTGTTTGAATAGTGTATTATTTGTATCGGCGTTATATTTTATGAGGGAGAGGGTGCACACGCTGCGATCCAACAGTCACTGGGCGCGCTCGACTAGCCACATTATTCCTCTCTCACACAAGACTACCTTGAAATGTACTGCTTTTCCCACTTAATCCTATTTCGTTAATATGTGTACGTGTTTCGGGAGCGAGTGAGATATGTCAGAGCCCATTTCCATCCTGTCCTATCCCTCCTCATTTTCCCAACCCTTACTTCAAATACATTCCTCTACCTCCAAAGGTGGGCAGCGCATCCGAGGACGTGCGAACGTTTGCCATTTTGGATTAATGTTGGCATGTATCGCGGATGCCATGGACCATGATTCCATGGACGACAGTATCCAC
The DNA here is from genome assembly GCA_914767545.1 of Sesia apiformis. Classification (NCBI taxonomy): domain Eukaryota; kingdom Metazoa; phylum Arthropoda; class Insecta; order Lepidoptera; family Sesiidae; genus Sesia; species Sesia apiformis. Next base: position 22,023,379 of record OU611952.1, read on the forward strand.
TCACAGTCAGGTGGACTGTATGATCGTCTGCCACCTTCTTCCATAAAAAAAAATCACTACTTTGATTAATTAACCGAGAAAAGTACTCTGACTTAATTCATTGATTTATTCAGATATCGTACAGTCAATTATCAACAATGTAACAATCAGATACACAAACAGACTTTGAGATTTCATTAGTTTTCTAAAAAACAAGAGACTACTGCTCTAGGAATGAGGAAATAAATATCTACAAAATGGTACATAATAATTTAATGCAGTGCAGTGTTTCCCCGCCTTTTTAACCAGCAACAAACTTTTTATGTCGATAAATCAGAAATTACGTACCAAAAGATATAATCTTGTTATTATATTGGTTAAACACATAAATTCATTAGACATAACCAATAGATTAAAAATAAACCGGTTAAGGTTTACTAATTAATTTCTGGAGAGGAGATAGATAACACTTACCATCACGTGGGACTACTTGCTCCAAGCAAGGTTGCGGGGTAATATTCCTGAAGCGTCAGATGAATACAATTTGCATTTAGTCTTACCAATGAAATTTTAGTTGTAAATAAAGTAGTGAAAAAGTATAAAAATGTTGCAATTAAACAACTTTTAACGGTTTAAATCGCGTATATTTGACATGATTTATATCCCGACGTTTCGAACACTTTGCAGTGGACGTGGTCACGGGGTGACTACCACGTCCACTGCAAAGTGTTCGAAACGTCGGGATATAAATCATGTCAAATATACGCGATTTAAACCGTTAAAAGTTGTTTAATTGCAATGTATAGTAATCGCGAAAACCTAAGAAAATATTATAAAAATGTTGTTATTAACATAAGCTTTAACGTAGACATTAAAATTTGCTAACAGCGCTACGAGACGTGTACGACTTTTGCTACGAAAGGCCACTTAAGGTCTACGACATTTGCTACGAGACGTAGCGTTTCGTAATTTAGTTAAATGTAGGCTGAGTAATATTTTATTTACGATTGATAAAGTTCCAATTAGTAGAGAGAAATTGTTTAAGTTATTGTAATAGGTCTATTAGTAAAGTTAAGAGTTAAGGAAATAGGTATTTTGTAATTTTAGTCAAAGATTACCATAGTTAAGGCCATATATTTTAATTGAACGCAGTGTTCTATCATATCCTTCTTAAATATGATGGGTCATGTATGTCGCCGGGTCCAATGAAATGTTGAGTATGGTCATGTAATTTTAAGGGAAATACCTAAATGAGTAGCTGAAATACCTACTGAAAGTGGAAGCAAATAGACGGAGAGCTGGCTACGAAAATTAAAAATGATAAGGTGTAGTGAAAATTTTTATATGAAAACCTTCCTTACTAGCTGACGACAAGCACGTAGCGCTGCAGCCAGAAGTCGCTCACAGGGGGAAAGCGGGGGCGGGCGGTCAAACGCGTTAATTTTTAATCAAAATAAAATCATTGAGCGCAGCTCTGAAATTTTGTATAGTCATAGTTTTTAACTGTAGAAATTGCGTAAAATTATTACTAGAAGTCTAGGTCGGGGTTTAAACGTTGCCAGAAGTCGGTAAAGTTGTAAAAAAATTGTTTGAATTTTAATGTCAAGGTCAAAGTCAAGGTCAATCCCATTTTATGCTGTGGAAATCCAACGTGCACTCGCCCCCTAGAAAATCTAAAGGTGGGGTTAATTTTAGGATCTCTGGTGACATTAAAGATATAGGAGAAATTTTCGGTGACCCTCGGGAAAGGCCTATATTCAGTAGAAGATAGAAATATTCTGACAGTGTGGTAATTAAATAGAGTCCTCTAAACAGGTATGTTAGAAATACAAGTATGTAGGAAAAATATGTATTAATACCATTGGAGGGATATTTATTACGCGAAGAGATAGATGCCTTTTACAAAAAATTACAAATCAAACAAACTAACAAGTTTGGGAAGAGTTGGAGGATGTAACTCACCCAATAGCTGGACCACAGTATAGCATATTTTAAAATAAATATCATATCATCAGCCAACGTCCCTCCACTGTTAGATACAGGCCTTTCCCAAGGTTCACCATCACACGCGATCTTCGGATCTTCTCATAATAATTTTCATCAAAGTTTACAAAACACCATCAGATGTGTTCGTTCTGTCACCGACATGTGGGACCAGACGGAAAACTTTTATGTAAGCTTTATTGAACTAAATTTGTACAGTAGGCGGACTTACTGCATGGTGACATTCTCTGCCAGTCAACCAGTCTGCCAGTTGGTTAAAGAGAAATGCAACAGGATGGTGCAAGTAAAGTCTATGAAAGATGAATAATAGGACTGAATACAAAATATTACATATATAAAATATATGCAGGTATTACATACATTATAGACTAGTGGGCGGACGAGCAAGCGGTTACCGCTGCCCATGGACACCTGCAACACCAGGTGACGTATGTCACCAATTTGCAACAGGTCGTTGATATGCAGAAGGAACAGAGTTGGGGACAGCACGGAGCCTTGCGGGACGCCAGCGTTAATGGACATGGTGTCGGAGCAGCTACCATTGATAACTACACACTACACACCCTCACACTGGGTACAAACTCACACACAACACACACAAACGGACACACCAACGCAAACATTATTAATAATAAAGAATCATCCTTTACTTGCCCACAATCTACTAAATACTGTACTTAATGTCAGTGTAATCTGTATTGGCCATTAGCATTGGCAACATAATTGTTAAACAACATAAGTTACATAAAAGGCTGTAGATTACATAAATAAATAAATAAATAAATAAATAAATAACGACTCTGATGCTCCGTCCAGTCAGGAAACTGGCAACCCATTCGCATAATCCCTCGGGTATCCCGAAAGATGGTAACTTAGAAAGCAGCGATTTGTGCCATACCCGGTCAAAAGCTTTCACAATGTCTAGGCCTATAGCCAGAGCCTTGCCTCTACTCTAAATGGCGTCAGCCCAGCGGTATGTTAAATACGCTATATATACACATACACACACACACATATATATATTCATATATATGTGTGTGTGTGTTGTGTGTGTGTGTGTGTTCATATATATATATGTTCAATTCCTCTAACCCTTATTCTTATTTAACCCTTATTTATCTTTCGATTTTTGATTTAAACTTGTTTCTTATTTATAGGTTGGGTAACTAGCTATAATATAGTCTCTCTTAAACATTAACATAGACATCACTTTATTCCGATCAAATAATACACAACAAAAGGTAGGTACAAACAATTTACATATAAAAGAATAAAAATAAAAGATATACAATAAAAGAGACTCATTTGAGAATTAAAATGTGCATTGCGATGCCGGAAATTCTTCAATTCAGGATAAGCCGTGGGCAGACCATTCAGTGGAGTCTTTAGCACTGCACGAACAATGATAAAAATATGAACGCGAATATTATAAGTCTACGTACGTAGTAGTATGATAGAGCACGCGGGTTTCCTCACGGTCACGGTGTTGTCCCTCACCGGCGAGCGAGTAGTACGTATGTAGTAGTAAACTGATAAGCCATGCTTATATGAGACATGCTATGGAACTCTTAATATTAACACTACAAGAACGTACAGCCTTTCAAATTATTTCTTTCATTTTAAATGAAACAGCACCACAAAATTAGATTATAAATATATCTAAACACATGCCAGTATATAAGTATTATAAGTACAAGTATTACAAATATTACAAGTATTTACTTATCATTTGTTGAAACATTAATTGTAATGTTTACAATACACTTTTATTAATCTACCTATAAAAATGGGTTCTAAGCTTATAAAGACAGTAATAAGTAAAGATAGCAATTCCTTTTTGTATGTGCGTGTTTATAAAAAGTATTTCAATTTGCTAAAATACATGGAAAAAATTTGCGAAATGTAAATCACGATTGAAATGTTGGCAAAAGGGCACTTTAATTATCTATTAATAAGGATGGAAATGGCATGATTTTGCAGTGAAACGTCGAGTGAACAGAAAAATGGAGAGCCTTACCGGCGACCTGCTGACCTACATCATTTGAAATAAGTTTATTTCCTTATTCCCCGGGAGATGGTGCACATTTGTTCCAATGAGCGTTCTATTTGTGGGGCGAAAGGCTGTTCTTATGTTTAAAGCAATTTTTTAAAATGATCCATAAATCACACATAACGCAATGCACGTAAGCTGTGTCTCTAAATTCTTGTTTAAAGGTGTCTAATTCCTAACAAAGTACCTATTTTTACTGTATATCTAGCTATCTTTGATCTTAGTCCTAATCTTGGTTTCAACACTCCGTTAAATTTAATTATGTCTTCACATATAACCCAGCGGTATCTCAGAATCATAGTATTGATATTTTCTGTAACATGTTGCCACTATACCGTAACCAACCCTTAAGTAATCCACTGCTGGACAAGGGCTCCCATGCATGTGGAGTTTGTGCATGAGGTATCTATGGCCTTCAAACGTGACGCTGGCTAAGCAGGATGGCGTTTAAAGCCTTTTTTAGTTTTTTTAGTTTCTCAGAGCTCGTGGTAGTCGTTTTGTTATGCCCTAACTTTAACGACATCCACAGAAAGATATTTGTTTGGTATATTCTAGTCTGCCGCAGAAACTCATCACTGTTCTTAATTTTTAAATCCCGAAATCCCGGAGGTATGTCCGTTTTAGCATTTAATTGAGTTCATTGACCCAACATACCTCATCTATTTCCGATCATTTGTTATAATATTGTGGTCATATTGTAAAAAAAAAAAACAAATAAACATATTATCATTGAAATCGCTAAATGTCTGAGTCTGTGATATTACCACATTGAGAGCCTGCAACGGCTCACGCACGCATTCTTTCCTTTGCAATTTATGATCATAATTTTTTTCCTTTACTCTCCATAAAGACTCCATTTTTGCTGAGAACAATTTGTGAATTATACCTGAGATTACGCGACGGAATCGAGAATTATTTTCAAGCCGTTTTCAGGATCACACGCTACATTGCTCATGAGGAATAGAAGAGAAAAGTGAGTGTTAAAAAACCGTTATTCAAAGTAATACGAGTATTGTTGGAACAAGCTTGCAAACCACTCAAATTATGTATGTTGTTCAATCACATTTCTTTAAACGATTTTATCCTGTAGTTAATTCTTTAAACTAAACTTTATGTGTGTTCATTTTATTTAATTTTTCTTTATTGCACATAGTGACACAAGGCGGACCTAATACTTAGAAGCATTATCTCCCAGTCAAACCTTTAGACTATGCAGGGATAGCGCGGTAGGTGTAATAACAGTTAAGATTAAGTAAAACTGTAGTGTATTGTGACGCTTATTAATTAATTAAATATCACAATATAGATAAACCAATGGATAACAAAGTCCATACCACACAACACAAGCTACCACAAGCGTCGAAGAACTGTGAAATAATGGACGTGCCAACTGGTTCGGACAGCGTGGCCATATATCCATTATAAGGCCATATATCCCTTATGCGCAAGACATGTGCATGAGGAAGCCTGCAGTGGATACTGAAAAGGCTGATTGCAATGCAGCATTGCTACATAGATATAAACATTTTGTATATTGTTTCAACATTTACATACCAGATATTTGTTAAATTTGAACTATATTTCTACTGAAATTATATTAAATCACGTAATTACCGACTGCTTTAATAAATTATTTTTACAATAATCGAGCTAGTGCATCGCCAGGAAGCAAATCGACAAGTAAACATTAACATTCAAATTGAAAAAGCATGATTAACATAATAAATAGTTCGACTAGCATCACGCAACTATAGCACAGTAATGACGATATAGTAGCGTAACTCAGCGGTTTTTTTTTAAATTCCCACCTACTTTTTATTGTGACGAATTCTTTGCACTTATATAGCTTTAATCTATTTTTTTAGAAAGTATTATCTATCTTAAAAAGTAGTGGATATTGATCTTTTTAGAAGTTCTTTATGTAATGGTGAATTACCTAATGTCAATACAGGCCCGAAAGGATTTGGCAAAATAATGTAGTGTAATAAATAACTGTGCAACATTGTCTTTGTTGTAATAAATAAATAAATGAAAAAACAAAGTAATAGGTTAGACCGAATTATTCTGAAAGAGTTTTTTCGTTACCTTTAGTGTAATATTGCACAGTGACATCTATTTACTGCATAAAGATAGCTGCTGTGGTTGGACAACCAGAAGTGGAATTGCCATTTATTAATTGTCATGTGCAGTTTGCCAGATGTAATATTTTGTATAATCATGTTTGTTATGTAGTTTAAAATAAAAATGAAAAGCTGATCTTTAGCTTGAATCCCGGACATTTTTTCAAATTTGTCTTCTATTGAAATTTTCACGTTGTCAGATAAAATAAAACAGGTTGCCGGTGTCACATGATGCCTACACTCTTTTCTTCAGTTGTAAATTAAACAAAGATTTGAAATTTCAATTTTATTTATTGATGGCGTAACTTAAGCGCTGCGTTTGTGTGCGTATGCGCCTCTGTTACGAATCCTGTGAAAGTTAGTTACTGTCCCTATTGTGTACTGTGATCACAGTAAATAATGAACGCAATTTGAGCTGGTGCCGCAATGCGACTCATATTGATTCCGTGAAACTTACCTGATTAATATTAAAACTTTTATCAGATAGCTAAGCCCTGCAATGTCGTCACATTAATTTAATCGACCTTGTTTGGTTCTGTTCGCTGTAACTGTGTAGGTAGGAAATGGGTCATATATAAACTACAAATTCAACATTTTAATACTGGTCACTTTATCTTTTTTTTCATATACGGCAATAGCGCAATTTGCCCGTGACGAGTTTTCTACGTAATGAACAATTTCGAAATCAAAATTCAAAACACATCTCGTCAATATCCAGTCTCGTTAGTCAGGAGTCGCACAGTAAAGTGAGTCCTCGAGACTCCTTGAAATAACGTGAAAAATGCAGTCTTATGTATTTATTTATTATCACAAACTTTATGGCGCGAACACTAAACACCGAAGTTTAATAAACTATCACTATTAAACCACAAAACACGAAATACGCAATTTTTTATAATAATTAAACAATAACTCAAACTTTCCTTCTCGAGTTCCCACCAAAATGTCTACTAATCTATGTTCAAATTAAGAAAGAAGTGACGTCATCACTATCAGTCACGTGATTTTACCTTTGGACCAATTACGAGAGGAATATTCCTTGATTGACCAATTAACATCGTGTTATGCTTCATTGGACGGATGACGTCACTATTTCTTGATATGAATTCAGTACAGCAATAGGACCGAATGGCAGCGCCAGTCGAAACGTACGTTTATAAAATAAGTATTTAGATAAAATTTGTAGAGCTTAGGTTAGTAAGTTTATATAGAGCCTATTCTTTTTATTTTTTGTAAGTTTACGCTGTCATAATTTTGGAAAGGTATTAGAAAAATAATGTAGGGTAAAATTTTTTTTTTGTGTGGTGTAGTGTCAGCTAGCTTTAGAATAGCGCCACTCAATCTCTTCCCGTGGGGTCGTGAAAGGCGACTAAGAGATGGCAATGGTGCTACAGTGAGTGCTGAGGAATTACACCAATTACACCATCTCAGAAATAATTAACTTGCCAACCCGCTTGGCTAGCTTGGCGTTTTATGGATACATACACAAGACAATATACACACTGGCCCATGTCCAGCGGTTAATGTTAAAAGGGCTGGTATATTATTTCATTTTTTTAAGATAAGGAGAATAAAGACATCTTTCATGAACATTAGAACGTGATGGATTTGTTACAAGTGGCAATGTGTGATTGATGAGTTTCTATACAATACGTTCTATACATTTGTCCAAATGAGCGAGTCATGCATATACCGCCATTTTATTCGCTTCTACTATATATCAAAGGTGACCCGACCTTTGCCCTGGGCAACTTACAGCGGTCGTCAAAGTGAAGTTTTGCTTTCATTTTCATAAGACGACCAAGTCAATCACTATTTGATTTTATTTAAAATTTAATTGTACAATGAAACATTGTACAAAATGCGGACTAAATGCCTAGTGTCGACAGCACGTTGGGCGAACAACAACCTTTTCAAACTACTGGTCGCTTGCTCGTGTGTGGCCGTCACTAGCAACACCGCATATCCAACGTCTAAATGTTACAACCTTAATGATAAAGTATCATTAAAGCTCTTTTAATTTCCATCGCCTCCAGTCTGGGTTTCTCAATCATCTCAATTTTTTGATCTTGACATCAGTCAAGATCAAAAAATAAATCAGTTCAGTGACTCTGAATCATTCGAAACGCTAACAAACGTCTGAGCTTTGGCGTCATTAAAATTGCAAATCAAGTTTTAAACGTGTTATTTTAATGTAAATCTTACATAGTGCCGGCACACTCAATAGTATTTGTGAATGGAATCTGGGGCGTCCTAGGTAGCAACGACTGTTAATACTTTGGGAGTTATCCGACAACGAGTTCCAAGTAAATCCTATCCTTGTCCTTTTAAAGTGCTCCAAAATACGAGTGTATTAATAATAATAATTTCCTTTATTTCAATTATTATAAAAAATGTTCTTAAGATTACTTATACTTATGTTGGTAATAAAAGTAGGCAATAGGCATGATGACGGATTTTGAAATCCGCTTTATAATGTAGATTCACGTCTACCGTTTCCGAAAATAACATTATTTCAGCAATAAAATAAGTTTTAACGCAAATTATGCATTTTTTTTCTATCTACTTTGAATTATGCGCGAAAACACTCGCAGGTGTCATGGCGTCGCTTGTGACGTTACACCTAGGTAAACGTAGGTAGGTAAATCAATCGAAGTTCAAGCGACACGGTGATGTTCACTGAGGTGTGACGTCATTCGCTCTGATTGGCGTTTTAGTTAACATGGCCGAATGCAGTATTTTATACTTTTATTTTATTGAAAATATTATTAATCTCAATGTTTACATTAAAACTGGTTAATTTATTACAATTCTTTCAACATATTTTTTTCTCTAAAATCATTTATTCTTTAATTCTTTAACACTGTCATCATGCCTATTATATGTGTTAATTTATTTGTATAGATGGATAGCCGTGCAATGTTTGAGCACAGGACTGTCCAGTGTCTTTTCTGCAAGCGTATGCAATATGCCGTTAGTACCGTCGCGAAACTGACTGATCATGGAAGCAATTCATTTGCGGATTATTCCGTGGAAACCATTTATAACCACATCTTAATGATAAAGATAACCTCAAGAATTACAGTCATTGATGGAAACAAATATTTGGTTTCAATACTTTGTTCTCGAGTTTATATCGCCAGTCATCAAATGATTAACAGGTTTATTACATACTTCAGGGAAATAGGAGTTGAACCCTCTAAGGACAATAGTGCTCGAGCATTAAGGCCATGGAAATATCGGACAACTTCTTCATTTAGGTTAATCTCCGGCTTAATTACATCAACGGGAAAAAACGACCACTTTCCTTCATGAACAGGAAGGTATCGTTGGAGAACAACAATCCCAGGTGCTGATAATTGAAGTCCACCTATGCGATCAAATCTTCTAGAGATATTCCAAAGAAATATACAATAACTAATGATGAAATCCTTAACCAGCCAACTGCTGGACACGGGCCTCCTTGTATGAGGGATGTATGGCCTCAAAACGCCACGCTGGCCAAGCGGCTTGGTAAGTCTACTCTTTTAGAGCTGGTGAAAGTATCTCATGACTTGTGTCAGCCAAAGCTTGTGGCTTGTGTTTGTTATCTCTTAATCGCCTTTTACGACACACCCAGGAAGACACGGGGTGTTGCTATTCTCAAGCGAGCCAACACCATACGGTCAAAATATCTCAATAATAATAACCGTTGTATTTGATTTCAGTGACTGACACCGGTCAGAGTGGCTTCGCCATCCCCCAACATATGGTAAGCATGTGGTTCGTGTCAATCCTAGTTGAAGCCGGTATTATTACAAGTTTTACGTCTTTCCGAAATGTATAACCTCATTGTTGCTTTAAACTTGTGAAATGTGTACATTCCTCTTTAATAGCAATGCATATTTCAAAATGTAAACAAAACACGGTGGCCTGAAGCCTGAGGTATACGGCCTTAAATTAAATAGTGACGTGATAATTGTTTACATATCCATGATTTGATTAATCGAGATTTCCCAGATGCAAGTTTACCTAGATTTAAAGCTAAATGTTGAGATATTTCATTGATTTAGTTTAGTTTTCGGGTTTTGTTTTGTTTGTTTTTAATTATTAGACGAGGCGAGTGCATTCTGCATTCCCGCAGCTGCTGGGTGCGCTCATTTCCATTTACTGCATTTCTCACTTTATCCTATTTCCCCAGTGAGATATTCTAGAGCCAATTCCCATCTCATCCTATCCCGTCTCCTCACTTTCCTAACCCTTTCTCCAAATTCATTCCTATATCTCCAAAGGTAGGCAGCGCATCCGGGGGCGTGCCAACGTTTGGCATTCTGAACTCATGCTGGCATGTATCGCGGATGTCTATTAACGACAGTATCCACTTACCATCAGGTGGACTGTATGCCCGTCTAACACCATCTTTATCTGCGAACATAATAACGAAATTTAGGCTTGCTTGGAACATAATATAATACTAAACATTAAATCAAATAAATAAATTAATATTTTTTTAATAAATTTAGGACCTGTGTAACAGATAATATCTGCAAATATTCAACGTGATTAAGTAATAAAATTATTCACATCTCAGTCACTACATAAGTAGCGAGCACGCGTCATGTATAGAGTTGTTTACGAAGGGCTAAGGGAGGGAGCTCATCAAGTCGAGTCATCGCCCTAATGCCTGGTAATGAAGAGCCTCCCTGGGACAACCGCCCTTTAGTGTAAAGTCCTCGTACAAATCACTGCTAAGTTTGTGTGGGCCTTGCAAAATGTAAATTATTTGGGTCGAATTGTTTATTTGTGGAATTAACTAGGCTTTGTTTACGTCTTTGTCTGAATGTTGTACGGTACTCGGAATATCGAGAAAACTGTACATATTATACATATATAATAGACGGTATACGAACAAGATTATACAATACATCTTTAGTTAATATACATTGTACATTGGGATCACATACCTATCATTATATTGGAGCATCTTTATGATGTTGTGCCATAAATTGGTTTCGTTGTGATGCATTCAAATTGGCAATATTTTTTTTAAGCATAGTAAAGTATGGTGAGTCGCCAATGATAGCGAGCGGCTACAATTGAAAATCAGAGTCGCAGTTTACGCTGCGACATATGCCGAAATTACATATACCTACTATATATATTTACTGAGTTTCTATATACATTGTACTAATTTTAAGCCTGATTATTGACATTATAAAATTGTAATACACAACACTTTGTTTCGGACAACAAAAACAAAGAAAGAAAACAAAATGGTAATTGTAGTACATTAAGAAGTACAATAGTGTCGATGTGTATTGTGATGCCGGAAATGAACTCCAATTCAGTCAATTGAACTAGAGGGATTTAAGGTATACATCAGTGTCAGTATACTATTATCAGCATGTATAATATAGTATAGCAATCGTATCTATGTATATCGTACAGTATACGACCGTTTAATAAAATATTCAGCTTCATCATAACAAAGGTACTATTCTTAACAGTTCATGGATATTCACTTGAATTCATGTTTCGTTTTCATGTGTAAGCTGTACACATAGATATATACTAGAACATGAATAAATGTACGTGTATTTATAAAAATATAATTAAAATAAATTTGAAGCTTCACATGGGTATATATTTTTAGCTCATAAATTGGTAACTAAACAAGTATGTTACATATTTTATTAAATATCATCAGTATTTGCATATAATTTTCGGCGGACTGGACTTATTAACATTACAGAATATAATTTATAGTTAGACATATTATATCTATCAATATCAGTCAATATCATGTTACTGCAGAGCATGTATATTAAGTGGGGCCATCTGAATTCAAAACATCAATCAGTCTCGAATTTATGGAGAAATGCAGAGCGCATTTTGAACCGATCGAAATGAAATTTAACTCAAAAATAGTTTAGGTCCATCGTATCGTAAATATCGTATATATGTAACATATATCGTACGCAGTGTTAGTGAATGAGAGGTCTGTATGAAAAAAAACCGCTAAATTTCTAAAATTTCATAGAACAAAAGTTGATAATTTTTTTCAAAGATTTTCAGTGTCAGAAAGTACATGTATTTTATATAGCCCTGTATAAACGTAATGGTGTTGCAGCTCGTAAATTCTAATTTTAGTTTAATTGTTTTTTTTTTTTTTTTGTAAAATATACGAAAAGTATATATCCGATCGACACGTGCCACTTTTTATTTGACTATTTCTTGAAATGTTTCCCTTTAATATTTATATCCCAACATTTCACAACGCAAAACCTCCGGGAATGTTCGATTCGTATCTAAAATTCTCGCAAACAATAAAGTAAGAGAGAAGAGACGAAGAATGTGGACATAATTTATTCATATTGTTGGAGTTGGGATCACGAAGCGTTTTGATGGAATTACACGACGACAGTCGGATTTTATTGGAAGGTGAGGGCAAAAAGTTCAATGCAATATATATATCTTACGAAACTATTCGTCAATTATACCGTACCTATGGTACTCTGATGGTACGCCATCAGCGTATGTCTTCCCACGATCTTCTTTAAGTGGTCGGTCCACCAGCTCGGAGGTCAATTATACATTTATTCGACAATTATACAATAATAAATTTAGCTATTTTAATTTGTCTGTATGGTGCAATTCGGCTTTGGAATTGAGACTACACCGTCTCACGCGTGGGTGTCATAAAATGCGACTAAAGTGTAAAATAGCCGCTTTGAAGAACTACACCACCTCGCCAATTCACCAACAAGATTGGGCAGCGTGGCGTTTCAAGGCTATAAATTCTTCATGCACAAGACAATGTACATGAAAAGTCCCGTGTTCAGAGCGGAGGTTACGGAAATGTAGCTATTGTGAATTCACTTATTACACTTCCCATTACTCTTTCCAAATCTGTTCCAAAGTCTCCAACGGTGAGCAGCACGGTAGGTGTGTCAGCCTATGTCGTTCTGAAATGATACTGGCATATGTCGCGGGTGTCCGTGGGTCCGCTACCACCAAGTGGATTGTTGCTGGTCTGCCACTTCTTTCTATAAAAAAAATCATTACAAGTAATACTACAAAGAAGATGGCAACGAATATACAGTTCATCGATGTTAATGTGATACAGCCCTTGACGGACATCAGACAAGAATAATAAACGTTTGTACACCTAATTTGGAGATTTAGAAGAAGACTATTTATTTATTTATTTGAGAACTTTTATATAGACTAGATGGTAAGTGGTCACCGCCGCCCATTGACACCTGCGACACCGGGGGACATGAGGGTGCGCTGCCGACACTATGGAATCCTGTTCACAGCTCTCTTGAAGGGCCCCATATTGTAGTGTAACGGAAATACTTCAGATGGCATTTAATTCCACAACTATAGGGTTCGCGGTATAAAGTGTGTTTTTGACCGTACTCAGCGATTCTATGTCAAGGAAGTGCTGATGAACCGCACGACGATGACGAACAGTGCGATGGTAAAAAGTTACTTAACTGAAATACACTCGTATATACCAAATTTATTGTCAGTAACAGATTTTACTATATATCTAGTTATTACACAAATTAATTTTAAAATTTAGTGAAGGTGTATGCAAGCTCTGTCGCAAGACCCAATGTTGCAGTGTGCGTGTATATGAAAGGTAGAGAACGATGAGTGAATGCATGTGTGTTGGTATGCATGGGTGTAACTGTGTAAGCACTGTGCTGACCGGTTTTGAGGACTATGAAAATGTTTGTGACGAATGGAGACCACGCAGTATGTCGGGATGAGCTCTCATTGCAATTGCACTCTTTCTTGGGGAGGAGGGAAGGAATGACGATGTAGCATTAAAACTATCAACACGAGACCGACTGTATCTGTTCGATACAGTCAGAATAATTTAAGACGGCGTGTTCCGAGTTACTGATTGGAAAGTTTGGGAAAACTTTGACAAAGGTACTGACTGCCACACGACACAATTTTATTTGCTTCCTATTTTTGTTTTTCATCTACATTTTTACAGCTTCAGTGTTCAGGTTACAAGATTTCTAATAAAAAGATACGTGTCAGATTACAATCAGCCTGTTAATTCTTTTTTTTTAATAAATGGTGGCAAATTAGCATACAATCCAACTGGTGGTAAGTGGATTCTGTCGTCCGAGGACACCAGCAGTACATGTCAACATTAGTCCAGACTACAGGAGAGTGATTTCCTTTATTTATTCCGTGTGATCGACAGTACCGTGGCTATATATATTTGAAGGGAAGAAAGAAATAAAATATATTTATGTGGCAACACAACACCATAACCACGCAAGCACAGTGGTACATTAAATAAGACATATTTAAGTATATTGTGCGTCGCGACAATAAAATGTAACTAGCTCAGCAAATACTGCAAATAATTCACAGCACTGATATCCTGTCAGCACCTAATTTGGGCAGGATGATTTTTAATTGTAACCGTTTGCTTGTTTGGGACAAATTCGATGTATTTTAAGGTCTGTGTATTGTAATATCTGTAGTGAATTATTCAGTATTATGAATATAAAGTTTTGAAGAAGTAAAGAAGCAAGAAGAAGCCGTCAAGGAGTGCCTTTGTCAGTCTGTTCAATTAAGTCTGTTACTTTCCAATGTTAGGTGTGGGTATCTCCCAAGGCTCGTCTCTACACATGATCTAGGAATCTTCTCATCGAGTCTCTACCGGCCATCCACCTGGTTTAAGAGTGTCCTACAGCGCTTCCCGGTCCGTAATCTTCATTCAAAGACTATTCGTTGTCGTTCCTGTAGCAGATACGACCCACCCCAATGGGTAGTTCTTATCAGCCATTCACTTAAGCGTGCGTAGCTATGTCATTAACTGTTAGTTTTTGGTGAATTCCTTTATTTTTAATCTAACTCTGTTAAGAATCACCGAGCATGTCCCTCCATAACTCAGTCAATTGAGACTTTATTTAAGAAGAAAGACCTATTCTCTGTCTCAGTGCAAAAATTTGCAGCTGCAGCTGTACGCATTCAATTGGCCACGTTATCCCTCTCTCACTCAGTAGTGAGTAAGATATGCCAAAGCCCATTACTATCTTATCCTATCCTGTCACTCCTCATTTTCCCGAACGTATTTCTCGAAATACATTCCTAATTCTCCCAAGGTAGGCAGCGCACCCGGGCGCGTGCCAACGGTTGTCAGTTTGGACTGATGTTGGCATGTACCGCGGATGTCCACCGGCTACAGGTGGACTGTCTGCTCCTCTATTATTTCTCTATTTCTATCTACAAAAAAATCTAAAAGCATCAGGCCCGTTGACGCGTAATTTATTCAAAACACAATAATATGGCGATGGCCCTCGGGGCCGTTCAAATATTCACCGCCTTCATCATGCCCTCTGAATTGCCAAGCAGTTGTTTTTATGTTTACTTCAAACGACAACCTTGTGATGAATAATGAAATTGTATATGATGGCGTTTACTTGTTTTCAATAACAATGCTAGAATTTCGCCAACCAGTAACCAATAGTAGTGGCCAAATCCTTGAATATCTGATGTTAAAACAATGATCTTTTATTCTATAACTAACATAAAATAACACTATTAAATTTACCTAGGGATTTTTTTGGACAAATTTAACAAGCCGACAGTTTACCTCGTATTAAGTGGATACTGTCGCCCTGCTAATTTCGCGATACATACCGGTTGACAAACATTGCGTTACCTTTTGGAGATTTAGGAATGGATTTGGGAAATAGAGTGGAATGGGACAGGATGATAAAAAACACTCTTCAAAGATTTCCCTCAAAATCTAGTGGAGTACAACGGACAATAAGGTCCTTTACTTCAGTTAATTTTACGGCATATTTCTTATTATGTTAATCAGGTAAATTATGATAATCTTCAGCCGGCTCTAGTATAGCACCACCCATTTCTTTCCGCGGCTGTTGTAAGACGACTACTGCAAATCGACTACTGTTTGCTATCTGCAAAGCGGCTACCACAAGCCCTGAGGAACTACACCACCTCTAAGAGAGTGGACTCACCCGTTTAGTTAGCGTGGTGTTTTAAGGCCATATATCCTGCCAGCCACAAGACAATGTGCTTGAGTAGACCCATGTCATATATCCTCCCAGCCACAAGACAATGTGCTTGAGTAGACCCATGTCATATATCCTCCCAGCCACAAGACAATGTGCTTGAGTAGACCCATGTCATATATCCTCCCAGCCACAAGACAATGTGCTTGAGTAGACCCATGTCATATATCCTCCCAGCCACAAGACAATGTGCTTGAGTAGACCCATGTCATATATACTCCCAGCCACAAGACAATGTGCTTGAGTAGACCCATGTCCAGCAGTGAATACTGAAAGGGCAGGTTGCATTGTATTACAATATGAAATATTAATATAGGGAAAATATCTCTTCGATAAGTAATAAGCGAACAATTTCACCTTATATCGGTTTCCATGAAAACAGAAGGATTTTTTTCATAAAACTAGAGCGGACTGTAAAATGCACAGTGGTTCATCACGCTACGATGGACAGTGCGCTAGAATGAACAAAAAAAGCAAGTATCGCCAAGGGACGGACGGCTGTGGGAAATAAAAGTTACAAAATAACCTGTATTTTTTACCTTATCGATATCAAGTGACTCTTTTAGATATAGATTTTCATTTAAAAATTTACAGTCGCCAAGATATGGAAATATATTATATTATTGTAGATGTTGCCAGTAACTCCGTTTATAATTGGCGGCGCCGACATTACCTATAGTCGACAATTACCTAGAGTGGACAATTATCTAGAGTCGACAATTATCTAGAGTCGACAATTATCTCAAAAAGCTTTTACATAGGTACACCACTATTTATATTTAATAAATTTTATATTTAAAAAAATATTCTCTTTCTCAATATTTTTTGAGGTGAGGGTGCACGCTGCATCCGAACAGCCGCTGGCGCACTTATCTGACCTCGTTACCCCTCTTTCAAGGGCAACCTTGAAATGTACCTACTGCATTTCCCACTTCTCCCACATACCTATTCCCTCGATGTGCGGTACGCGTTTCGGTAGTGGGTGGGATATGCCCGAGCCCATTCTTACCTATCCCTCTCCATTTTTTCAACCCTTTTTCCAAATACATTCCTAAATATCCAAAAGTAGAGAGCGCATCCGGGGTAGTGCCAATGTTTGTTGTTCTGGACTGATGTTAGTTAGAATGTATTGTGAATGTCGCAGGGCGCAGTATACACTTAAAACCTGATGGACTGACTGTACGCTAGCCTGCTGCCTTCTTTCTATAAAAAACAAAAATCTTGTAGTCTGACTGCAAGCTTAACAGAAATCCTCTCGTATTTTTCTCAGCTTGTCGATACCATTCCAGTCTCCGTATACATTGATAGGGCTGAGCTGTCAGTTTCAGCGACGACGAGCCCCGCCGCTCCCAAGAGATGCGTTATTGATTGTATTGTGTTGTCTACAGAATTGATAGACGGATGTGGAATTGACAGAAAAACGCTAAGTAAAACTGTGATTGAAAATGCTGGATTGCTACGCCACTGCCCGATACTTCATGTAGCCTTTGTATTCCATCTTCTGTGTGTACATATAATAAAATCCTAAAGAAGCAGTGTCTGCATATTAAATATTGGAAAATTGCAGTGGAAATATTGCAGAAACTATTGCATCGAAAAAATACCAAAAGAAATCCTTCCAAGTCTAGTAATCACTGCATCTCAGAGAAAGGCGATTAAAACAACCACAGAGTAGACAATAAAGAACTGAAAGCATAGATAAGCTAGAATGAAACTACTCATGCAGTACTAAAAGAATAATCCCTTGTGCAGACTGGTTTTCAGAATTAAAAGACAAATTACTTACTCTAAATAAGATAATTACTTGCAGTGCACTTGAAAGTGCAAAAAATATTAAAGTTTTAGGGAATCTACTTAAATCTCGCTGCTTTGTATGAATCATTTTAATCTGAATTTGCTACAACACTACGATTGTAGGTGGAGGAGAGTGCATGCTGTAATTCCAGATTGGACTGGGCGCATCAGACTACCCGAATTACACTTCTCTAACAAAATACCTCACTACATCACCTCTAAAAGAGTGGACTCGCCAATCCCTTTAGACAGCATTGCGTTTTAAGTCCTTACATCCCTCGTGCTCAAGTCAATGTGCATGAAAAGGCCCATGTCCAGCAGTGGATATTGAAAGAGCTGATTGCATTGCATTGCTAGTCTATGAAACGCCCTCGGCACAGTCGTCTCGTTCTATGCCGGTTGAGGAAACCCGCGTGGTGGTGGACCCGTCCACGACTGTAATTCTGTTGATTGGTGTTTATGAACCGCCCTCGTGTCAGCTGACTTTGTGCCGGTTCGGGAGGAACTGTGCTGGCATGCAAGGAGAATCCGCGAGATCATAGGCCCTGTCTGCCATCTAAATCCCACTTATTGAGGGACCGCAAGAAGTCGGGAGTTAGCTGCGTGTGCCTGCATGCCCAGTGTGGCCTGACCGAGAAGAGAAGGAGAGCTACCAGGCCTCAGAACGACCGTAGAAAGTGCCTCTAGTCGGTTCATGCCGGAGGCGTGCAGGTGTGGTCTTTAGATTGGATTGATCTCACATTGTGTTGTCCTGCTTTGGACCCTATAGAGATACTAATAACCTGAGATCGTGGCATCCTGTAGACAGATTCTGCGGGCCATCCGCGCGGTTTTTGTGCCTATGGGTTAAAAAATTGTAAATTTCAAAAGGTATTTGATAAATATTTATTTAAACAACTGAAGAAATTATTGTTAATTGAATCGTGAAATCATTAGTCTATGTGACATTGTGAAGTTACTATTGTTCAGCCTACCTT
Organism: Sesia apiformis; assembly: GCA_914767545.1. Lineage (NCBI taxonomy): Eukaryota > Metazoa > Arthropoda > Insecta > Lepidoptera > Sesiidae > Sesia > Sesia apiformis. The sequence goes on from OU611952.1 coordinate 22,042,355, forward strand.
CAATTATTTTTACAAATTTTCATTGTGAATAACGAATTGCTTGAGATTGTATACTGGCCATTTCTTGTTAAGGCATAGATAGCAGACAGTCCTCGCGCTGATGCTGGACAAAAGAGAAATAAAAAGAAGAAAATCTGTTTGTCACAAAAAGCTAGAACCCGCTTCGAGAAACGGGTTCTACTGGATGTGCAATCCAATTAAAATGATAAATTAAGGAGTTTGCCGAGACCTTCAAAGACTTTTGATTCCAGTATTGTATTATTATTGAGCTCAGAGGCATGTATGCAACCAGGCATTTAAATTTTAGTTGGTGTCTGGATGCTGGGAATGCTGGGATGCTTTATCGACACAAGTCTACGCTGCCTCCCTACTATCATCTATGCCCGTGTCCTCTAGCCACTTTCCCATTCTGGTGTATGAACTCTACATATACATTCATCGGGTGCCGAGTAGCTCTTATTCATTTAGCTTCTGTTTTGTTGCCACTGGTGTGCGAACTCTAGCAATCTCCTAAAGTTCGCCTCTTAGGTCAACAGATCGCAGTAATTGACCCGTTCCTCCTCCGCGTATAGAAGATAGGTATCAGACAAAATTCTTTGTCAACGATTGCCATAAAAGTTTAAGCATAAACTGCAGACTGTGCTAAAATGTCGCTTGCTCAATCAGGGACGACAATTCAGTCGCTAAAGGCTAGAACTCATACAGTCCCAGCGAAAAATCGTCCGTGTCAAAGAAATATCTCCTTCTGTAGTCCCTCTATTGAAGTTAAATCCCCAATGGGAGGTGATTACGCCAGCGTAATGAAATCCTTTAACTAATAAAGTCAAAGGGAGGACGCGACCCCTTTATGAATATTAATTATAGCAAAACAATTATCACGGAACTGTACTATGGTTTGTCGAAACTTACAGTGTATGACGTAATATTACTAATAGCAGTGAAAGTGGTTTCGTGCTCTCAAACGTATAGCTTGATTCCCGTGGGAACTGGATCTGGATAAAAAGTACACTAAATTTTAACCCGATACATAAGCTATAACTACGTCTACTTTCATTGAAATCCGTCCAGTGATTTTAGCGTGATCTGCGTTCAGACGGACATGAATTGTCGTTTAGGGCTCTGTGTATCTTCAAAGATTAAAAATACATGTAACAGACACGGCTTCGTTGAGATTTTAACATAATGTTTAAATATAAAGTTCACAGACATTAGTTTTGTTTATTAATTCGCGAGTTCTGTGTTCTTTATGTATTTTTTTATATATTGAACTTTAACCGCTATTTCGTCCACTCACCAGTGCAAAAGTTTCTGTCGTAACATATTTCTAGATGTCTATAAAATCAAATTACTTGTCATTGTGATTATCATTTATCCTGCTAATTCGTGTATAATTTTAGAGTTCAACCCTCGTTAGTTTTGATTCCTCGTCTCTTGGAACAACAGGAAGTCGCAAATTCTTTAAAATGTTCTAACTGGAATGTCGTTCCGTATCTAAATTCCTTACAAAGGAAGGTGTTAGCCCGATTGATATCCAACAAAGATTTTATAGTGTACTAGCAAAACCCGGCAGACATTGTCCTGCCTGCGTATATGATTTTTGCGATCGGTTGAACGGTATAGAAGTTGATGTGCTGCAGCGCCATCTAGTGGCGAGTTACAACAAAGTCGATAGCATAAAAACCTTCTCCACAAAAAAATCGGTGATCGGTCAAACGGTATCGAAGTATATTAACATCAGATATACCAACATCCATTTATATATATATATATATTTTCCATTTTCCACCGTCAAGATTGGTGTAAGCAATTTTTTTTATTACGAGAGTCCATCGATGACGAACCCCCAAACAACATCGAATTAGTGGAAGAAGAAGTTGTGAGCGACTGACGGCTAAAGACTAAAGAAATAGCAACAAGGACAGGGCTTTAAAAAACTACAGTATCTAAGATTCTTCATGAATATCTTCATATGAATAAAGTTAGTGCGAGGTGGGTGCCAAAACTTCTTACAAGTGTGCAGCTAAGTGAACGAATGGAGTGCTCTAAGGAACTTTTCGAGGCCTTTCAGAGGAACGAAAACGTTTTTTTAAAGTCAATTGTTACTGGAGATGAAACTATGGTTCTGTACTATGATCCTCTTTCCAAAAGGGAGTTGATGGTGTGGCAGCATTCTGGTGAAGCACCATCGAGAAAGGCAAAGGTGACTCAGTCCACCAAAAAGATTATGGCTTTGATATTCTGGGATTGTCAAGGAATATTGCTTATAGACACAAGAGAACGTAATACTAAGGTGACTGGAAGCTATTGTGCTAACCTTATAGAGCAATTACGGGAAGCAATCCAGTAAAAACGTCGTGGACAACTAAGCAAAGGTGTGCGGCTTCTCCATGACCATGCACCCGTCCACGCCGCCACAGTTGCGAAAGCTGCTGTTTAAAATTTCTAATTTCCCCTGTCTTTTTCCAAATCCACTCCTAATGGATTTAGGCGGGGCCTGCTAAATTTTGCCATTTTAAATTGAAGTTGATATGTATAACGAATGTCCATGGACGACAGTATCCACTTACCAGCAGGTGGATTTTAGTGGTTCGTTTGTCTATAAAGGCAGTAAGAAGGTCATCCCTTCTTTTGATTCTACCTGACATATACACAATACTATTATTGCATTAGCTCGCTTCATAGCTTGTAATTTGTAAGTTAATTTAAGCTGTAAGGTACAGCAAGCGGTGGAGAGAGCAAATGCAATAACTTCACTTATTCCAGTAGACAATAGTAGGGACACGGTCCAGTAGTCGTCGCCGTACGGAAGCGATGATTTATATCAATTTATTACAGCAGTCCCCATTAATTAAGGCTCGTGGCTCCGCCGTTACAGATATCGTTTTAATTCCTTGTCCGGAGAATTTACTCCCAAAAGACGAATTTTTCTGAGTAACCAGAAGACAGTAGCCGGAAATCAGTGTAGTACACATTATAGTCTGTATTTATAATGGTATAAATGTCAAAATGTATACTAAAAAAATTTATAAAAGATTACTAAAATTAAAAATAGCTTAGTTGCAACATAGATTTATTCACCTATATTTTAAAGACCTCCTTAGAAAAAGAAAGACACAATGTGCACTTTGATGACATATTTTGAGATAAACGTAAAAACTTTTAGTAAATATTTCAGCAATTGAAAAAACGCGAATTCATTGAACGCGTCATTAAATTAGTTGTTATACTAACAATATTAACAGTTACACCAGCCATTTTCATATTTAACGCCTTTCCATCTTAAGGCCTGTTCAGATGTAAGCGACATTCGCTGTCGCTTACAGTGACGATAATGACGAGGCGAAATCCCGCCGGGTACTTTGTACGACTACCGCGAGTCGAATTTCCTAGGGTGAGCGAATTACCGCTTGAGTTAGCGACACTGTTAACACTGGGCCTAGGCCGCTGTACGCGGCATATCGCTACTTGAAGCGGTTAGCTAATATCGCCTATGTCTGAACAATGGAATTATCGTATACCCACGCGTATATTACCGCAGGCGGCAGCGAATATCGCTTATATCTGAACAGGCCTTAAAGGAGGGTAGAATAGTTCAACAGAATTATATAACATTTTCTTTCTGCTATCGAAGCCATATACTTGTACTAAATCAAATGTGTGATTGTTGCGAAACGACCGTATAAGTGGTATGTTGTTGTTTTAGTGTGCTGTGTTATTTTGGTAACATTGAAATGAAAGAACACTGAATCTATTAATCGTGACATTATAGATAGATAGATTTTTTATTTCACACACACACACACACACACAAGTGATCGCGTAACATGATTTTTCTTATTCTAAAGTCATTACGACACATGTTAGCTGTTCGCGCCAATAACATTGGTGCTTTTATTTTGTAGGGTAATAATATTATATTTTATTACCCACATTTTTAAATAATCATTTCCACTGATTCCTTTATATCGCTGCACCGTTTGCGTACGCGCCAGTCTAGCGATCGACCCCTCCAGTCGCCGGTCGATTGTGAAACTCACAATCGTCTCCTACACAATCTCTCACTGGGTGGTCTCCTGGACCCCGGAATTGGCACACGCTGTGCCCCTTTCTATACCGCGAGTGTACCGAAGGACGCTTAAACCAAGTGGAAGGTCAAGAAGAAGTCGAGAAGAAGCGCTACCAGGCTGGGAACAACACAAGGCAACCGTAAGCTTGGTCGGAAGGCAGCTATTCTCGGCATATAAGGTCAGGCTTTCTATTTGGCTATTTTATCAGCAATGAACCTATGGATCCGCACGTGGATTAGCGTACGGCTATATTGCTTAGCTGTCGCGTTCAAATTAGCAAACAAAAAATTAAAACAAGGCGATAAAAACTGCCCGGTCCCATGTGTGTCGAAAGGTGGTATATAAGCTGTATACCGTAAAAACAGCATACAGCTCTACAGCTCTGACAGCAGCGGTGTGATTAATATCTAATATTGAAGAGTGTAGGCTTTCTCGGCCGGTGTCTATATTAATTTGAATCTTCCGGGCTACTTGGCCGAGGTCTTCTGGAATCTCTTCTCTTTCTTCCAAGAAAGAAAGAGAAAGGAAGAAAGAGAAGAAAGAGAAGAGATTCCAGAAGACCTCGGCCAAGTAGCCCGGAAGATTCAATTAATATCTAATATTATTACTTAATATCTATTAATCAATAAATACTTTTAAATTTCATGAAGCCACGAAGAATGAGCCTCTGACTGAAAATCAGCATTTATGATCATCATATTACATTATATTGAGTCAAGGTCCCATTTTGCTGCTGCAGCACAGTTCATTCACTAAGTTCATTCACATCTCTTTTTCATATTTTATTCGTGTTCTTAGTCAAGAACTATTCTACAGTACTACAGTAAGTCTACACTACTATTTTATGAAGTGAAAGAAAAGGAATTCTTCTAGAGTGAATGCAATGGTGAATGGTGAGAGGATTTTTCAGTGTGAACACGTGGTTTCAAAATATATTTGAAGCTAAAATCTAGAGGGAGAATCCAATCTGACTCAACGGCAAACGGTTTGGACAAATGTTTGCATTTCGCACAGGACTCGACCCTGTAGTATAGCCAAATATTTGAACAAATACTTAAATTTTATTCCTTTCTGTCCAATTGAGAAAGGATTTGTTCTGATAGAAATTTAAGTTTTCAATGTATTTGAGTCACCAAATATACCAAATTTTTTGTTTATATTTAGGTAGTGTTTTTATAGATATAGTTTTTTTGTAGAAAGAAGGCGGCAGACAGTCCACCTGGATACTGTGGATACTGTCGCCCGTGGGCATCCGCTATACAGGCCAATATCAGTTCAGAACGACAACTGGCACGCCGACGGATGTGTTGCATACCTTTGGAAATTTAGGAATGGATTTGGGGAAAGGAGTGCGAAAATGGGACGGGATAGGATGGGAATGGGCTCTGGCATTTTGCAAGTCCATTTGCAACTTCACTAAGCACTAAGCATTAACTATCACGCCGAATGATGCATTCTATAACTGACCGAAAGACCCCGACTGACTGACTAACACGCTCTCAGAGTCGACTAGTACGTAGGTATAGATACGCTCTATTTATCTCATAAGAACATAGTTAGGTACTTAAAATGTAATCCTGTATGTAATAAATCAAATCAAATCCGTTTATTTGCGAACGTATTAGTTCCGCTGTGAAGCGTATAAATATATCACATAGTTATTATGTTACAAAGTTTGAGTATAATAATTAATTCATTACACGTTACACAATTAATATAATTACATATATCCGTCAAATTAATTAATATATTATAAAGTCAAACATACATTTACATAAATTAATACTTATATTAGAAAAGGATGCCATTAAATACAATCATAATTAAATTAATATATTGGTATAAGTGAATCACTTCATAATATAATTTAATTCAACTTGTCAGTTCAAACTACGTCACACATACATAATACAGCAATAGCCCTAATATGTGCTAACGCTAATATCTCACTATGAGTGTAGGAATCTCTGGAACTTTTTCATAAAGGAAGATTAACTTAGAGAATATTAGCATGCGGCATATTAGGGGCCGTTGGACGTGGAGTCGCCTGGAAATGAACCGGCGTGACTCAGCTCAGTTTTATGATGATACGGGAGAAAGGATGTGGCGTTATTATTTTGTATAGTATATTTACACAACTCAGAGGTTACAACGATGTACGTACTCGTTCGGCCAATGGAAATCGATTTATTTTCCGCCTCAACGTCTTATTGGCTGTCGCCTCGAGCGCGCGGTGCGCGTCAGTTGCGTCACTTGCTACTAAGACCGTTAAATACCCTAAAATCATTTTAAATTACATTCAGTGACATATTTGTAGATGAATATACATAGTACATAATATATTAATACTGTTTATAACTCTTTCACGTGGCGCACACGTGCGTGAAACCGTTTCACTTAAGGAAAAATTGTGAATAATTAATTATATTTATAATAAACGGTTAACCTCGGACTGTTACAAAACAATGAAATTGTAAACTTGTAAACAGATTCATCACAATATTATTGCAAATAAAATTAACCTTGACTGGGTTTGGTTGGTACCTTAAATATACAGCTTGTGATACTGAAACTAACAACAAGTTAGATTGTGAAATTTAAAGAAGAAAGACATGATTGGTCTCCTGGTGAGTCACACTTTAGGGCGCAGGCTTCCCCTAGTAGACCACTATGAGGTTGCGCGCCTTAATCTGCCACGCGGGCCCAGTATACGAGTATGTTGGCCCAGTACTGAGAGATATATTGCAGGTTAAAAATAAATCTTTAGTTCTTAATTGTGCCATGTGGTGTTGGCCGACTATAGAAATGGCACCACCCCATCTCATCACGTGGTTGTCACGTGCCACCACAAGCCCTGTAGATCTACACCACCTCTAATAGAGTGGACTCTACAACCTGCTAGGCCAGCGTGACGTTGTCAAAGCCATACATCCCTCATGTTAATTGAATTGTGCCTATCCATTTGTCCTTTAATTATCTTGACCACTGAAGTGCGCCTTGGCTCATCAGTGCCACTAGCTCTAGCTCAAGTGCCTAGTGACTAGCTCAAGCTGAAAGATTACAATATACTCGTAACTTGATAGACTAACCTATCAAGTTATATAACATTTGACCTTCAATTGTTGTCTCTTGTATTACTGGTCCTTTGAGGCCAAGTGCTGCTCTTGAACCATTTTTCTAATAATTCTACATTATTAATATTCTTTACCTACCCACGTCATCAGAAATAAATGATAATAGTTAAAATCACGATAGCAAGCCTCTCTGAAGTGTCTTCCTTCTAAGCGATTGCTAGACGTAAAAACCTTGAAGATCTTTTAGATAAGGAAACTCTTGTACTTCGCACATGAAAAACATCAAATATGAGTTACTCCAACTTATACAAGACAAGATTCAGCGCAGGAAGTGGCACCTAAGACGAAGAACTTCCCGATTTTAGCCACCTTAGACGCCACTGGTACGCCAATATCATTATTTCATGCTGCAATCTCTAAAGTACAAATTGCCATGATGATTGCCCGAACCTTTGATGAAATATGTCATTGCAGGGGGGAACGATTGTTGCATCGCAACGCACAAATCTTCAAATTCTACCCTAATATTTTCTAATTAAATTTTCCACCGCCCGTTATATTAAAAGCAATTTATTTTCATTCGGCGAAAAATATACGGCTTTAACTCAATTAACTAAATAAATATTAATGAAAGCATTTTTCTTGGGGTAAAACACCTAAACAAGAGCTAGTATGAAATATTTAGAATATTAATTAACCTTTCGTAACCTGTTTGGATTTATTTCAACAGGTTCTCTTATTAAATCGTTGTATTATATAGTGGATTAATTAATTTTGTGGTAATGCTAAAGCAGTAATACCCTAGAGGTATATATCTTACATTCGTGTGATCGCGAGTTCATATCCTCGGCCCGTACCACTGAGTTTTCTAGTTAAGTAATGATTTTTAATAATTGTCACTAGCTCGACGGCGAGAGGAAAACATTGTAAGGAAAAACGCATGCTTGAAAAACAAAAACAAAACTGGAGTCGATTATGGCACGAAATCCCCTAGTGATTCGGAAAAAAAAAAGTGATTTACTAAGGGAGGCCTGTGCCCTACCGTGGAACATTAAAGGCTGATACAAGTGGTAATACTAGGTAAATCCAACTTCAGCGAGGAGGTCGATAGACGCATTCAGCTCGGCTGGGCAGCATTGGGAAAATGGGTCCGCTGTTCTCGTCAGCTACACCACAATAACTGAAGCCGAAAGTCATCAATCAATGCGTCCTGGCAGCTATGACGTACGGTGCCGAAACGTGACCTCTGACGGTAGGTCTAATCCATAAGTTCAAAGTCGCTCAGCGAGCTATGGAGAGAGCTATGCTTGGTGTTTCTTTGCGGAATAAGATTCGAAACGAAGTGATTCGCCCAAGAACTAGACACTGTAGAATCAGTATGTTAAAGTGGCAATTTGCCGTAGGAGCGATAACCGATGGAACAAACGAGTCCTCGAATGGAGTCTACGTACCGGGAATCGCAGTGTGGGACGCCCTCCGGCCCATTGGACCGACGAATTGAAGAAGTTCTCCGGTAGTGATTGTATGAGAAGAGCCGAGGATCGTGTGTGGTGGCGAGCTTCGGGAGAGGGCTATATCCAGCAGTGGGGAGACATAGGTACTATGGTAAGTAATGCTAGAGTAAGAACAGACCACCGATCGTGGTGACGTGATCGTATGTGGTGGTTACCCTCGGTGTACATCCGGCGGTAGAGAAACAGGCTGAGGTGATGGTAAGAACGAACGGTATATGCTACCTCTCAGAACGATATTCCTCTACACTTCACACAACCCAATCACATAAATAACCAAATAAAATCGAAGAGATCCTTCAAAAGAAACACTCTCGTGATTACTTCTCAAGCTTGAGATTGCTTGTGAATAAAACGTCTAACTTTTAAATTTGCAAACTCATTTACACGTCTGAAATACTCTCTTTTCAGAAATCTGCTGATCAAAATTTTCTTACTATCACCAATAAAATTGTCTGAGAAAGGGGATCTTATTATTATTGGCTATACAGTCTCATATGTAGAGATTTTGGTGAAATCGATAGCATAATTTTTAATTGTTCTATCTTAACCCGAAGTGGATCATGGCCTCCCACACCAAGAGACGTCATCTTCTTCGATCCTTCGCAGCTTCGTCTTTAAAGTGGGTCTAAAGCGCAGCTTGGGATGTCCGACCGGTTGTCCCGCATAGACATGCTGGCAGAGTCTGGTCGCTTCAATCTCGCCAAAGATATTAGGCTCGGGACAGCAGCTCTTCCAACTCCTTGTTGCTCTTTACACTCCATGTATCGACTTCTCTCCTTTTCGGTCCCATAATTCTTCTCCAGGTTTTTCATTCTTATGCTAAAAGTTTCCTTACTTATTTTATATATTTATATATTATATAATAGTTAGTGTTCTTTATTTCGTTGACTTATCATAGACCATAAAATGTCATCTAGTCTTTTACGAAAGCAACCCCGGAATGGTTTTTCCTCAATTTCAGTTTCTTTGCCGATTAAAGAACATAATATCTAGTTTAATACATTAGATAATATGTTTGTATATCCGTGCAATCGTGACCAGACACCTGATCCTATCTCGAAGACGTGAACATAAAAATACCAATGCATTTCTAACTGAGATACTCCTGTTAGAATCTACTTCAAATCATCTGACAAATAAATTATTTATGTCTTATCTAAAGGCTGTTCCGTTTTTATTATCCATCGTCCGTTGAGCGTTTCTTGTTCCACGCCACTCGTAAACCGCTGTACATCTGCCACCGCTCGTTTTCAATGGACGTGACAATTTTACTTTATAGTGTTGTTGTTGAGTTCGCCTTATAATTTTATTGTCGTCTCAATAAGTAGGGTTCTGGAATCTTTATAAGTTGAGTTGGAGGGCGAATCTATTTACTTCTCGGCTGTACACCGTTATTGGAAACACTTTTATTTTATAGCAGGAATCAAATAAAGTCAGACTTGCTATGAAAAATGATTTTTTCCTATTTATTATTTATCGATTATACCCGTCACTAGTTGTCGATATGATAAGTTAATGTATTTACATTGAAATAGCTATTTACCCATGTTTTTTTAATTTTTAACTGAAGATATATTTAGAAGTGATTTATGTGCCGTGCCTTCCAAAGTACAATCTTAAGTTGAATTTGAGTTAGTCTAAAAGTAGGTTGTTCAGTATGGAGAGTATAATCAATTCTACCACTTCTTACAAAATATAGTCATCGCAACTATCGGGCGCGCGCCCGATCACTACTCTGTGCTGAGTAACGAGCCCTACGAACGTTTTAGATACAACAACAAAACTTTACATGTTTGTAACTTTTGATTTATTCCCTGAAATTATTGTATTTCTAGTTAAAACGGCTTGATATATTTTAAGTCAATGGACGTATTTCAGTCCTATATATTATTTTTTTGACACTTTGTAAAAATCGCCAATATAAAATATTCCAATTACGTAAACAAATCGCAAAATACAATTGTAAGCATGCAAATGCAATACATAAGCAGTTACACAACATGTATTAGAAAAGAAAAAATATATTCAGTTGGAAACAGAGTTACCCAAGCAAAACAACATTAACAAAAAACAGTTTAATTAAACCCACGAATTAAAAAACCAATTATAATACAGAATCTAATGCGATAATATTTCAATCTACCCGCAGAGAACGAATATGGTAAAAAATGTCCGCTGTAAAATTCTGACGCTTCATTCGTACGAAACTGAATTACGTGTCGGCTTTTTGTATGCGAAAACATTTTTCAGAATGGAACACTGAAACAAAAGTGAAGTTACTCGGGGAATCCTAAAAAGGGTGGCACAGTCTTCCCACTGAATAATGTAACCATACTTAAGAGTTGATAAGCCACTATGCGCTTTATTTCGCAAACAGTAAGGATGTTTTAGAGAAATGGATAGATGGGTTGGTATGTGGTAGATTGTACATCGTAAATCAATCGTTTGTCGCTCCGTAAGTGGTGCGGGTATACGTAAACGTGATACTTTTACGGGTTTTTTTTGTCTAGTAACGAATTATTAGGGATTTTCAATTCGACTTTATTCATCTTTGGTACGATATGAAGATTATTTTTTAACTGATTTCCTTAAATTTTCTTTAAACACGCATATAATAGGAATTAAGTCCACCTCCTGTGTAACTTAGTGGAGTAAAGCTTAAGCTTACTATAAATTACTTGGCTTTAACGTTTCGCATGCCTGGTTACCAGATATAAACCTCACCAGGCCCTGGTGAGGTTTATATCAGACCCCAGTCATATTACAATTGCTGATCTTTATGTACTTTCAATTAAATGTTAAAACTATATTTCTCATCAGTTGGAGATAAATGTCACTAGGGTCGATTCACGTGCTTTTACATCAGTCAGAATTTTGTTCGTGAGATAGTGGTGACGAATTCTGTCTTATAAGTCTCCGCTCTTCATATCACAGTGAGTAAAATTATTTTATCGATTCACCAGTATCCGAGGAGCCAACTTAATCTGTTTTAGGTGATCAAATTCGTAATTATAACCTAGGTAAAAACAATACGAAATGATGAAAACCAGATTGCGAATTAGCCGAGTTATTATGAATTATCACTTTATTTTATAAAAAGCTTCTTATTATTATAAGAAACCAGATTATGTTGATTTGATTGTATTCACATCTTATTTGTTACACAAAGAAGGTACTATAATTTTTCGTAACTAATTACTTTTAGTCACCCCGTGACCACGTGACCACGTCCACTGCAAAGTGTTCGAAACGTCGGGATATAAATAATGTTAAATATACGCGATTTAAACCGTTCAAAGTTGTTTAATTGCTATGTATAGTAATCGCGAAAATCTAAGAAAATATCAGGTATATTAGTCCCCACCAGGCATGACTTGTTGACCATACTCAATCCTATAAAGAGGTTATAAAGGATTGAGTTACTCTGACAAGGAACTTCCTCTATAAATGATTGAACTTAACACGTCTCTTATCAAAATAGTCTCGAAAAGTTCATTGCAATGCAACCAGCCTTTTCAGTATTCACTGATGGACATGGGCCTTCTCATGCACATTGCTTTGGGTATGAGGGATGTATGGCCTTAAAACGCCACGCTGGTCTTGACCAGACTAATTTGCTTGACATCTTGACTAGCTTGCTAGTTGGCGAGTCCAGTCTTTTAAAGGTGTTCTAGTTCCTCAGCGTTTGTGGTAGCGGCTTTGTTATCACCTGGTCGTCTTTTAGGATACCGACGGAAAGAGACGGCGTGATACCATTCTATTGTTGGTCGACACCACACGTCACTATGCTCAATAACAGCTAACAAACCTAGCGCTGTAAATAATTCTATACAGGATGCTCCGTCGTTGAGGAGGAAACTTTATTCATATATCGTTCCCATCGGGTGTTATACAAACAGAGGGTGGTGGAAAATCGGCGATTGCTGTGATTGGCTCATCTACATAAAGAAATTGCCCGCGACAGTTCTGAACGACACTCGATTGCCCTCGACACGAACTCCAATTGGAAATATGCAGCGTTTTTTGTAGACAGATTTTTCTCTTACGTTACAATTGTCGCTGTCCACAAGTCCACTTGACACTTTCAATTGATATTTTTAATTCCTTCTAATCTTCAGTGACTCTGCAGGTCAATCACGTCAATTTTTTTTTTTTTTATAGATTAGTGGGCGGACGAGCAAGCGGTCCCACGTGATGGTAAGTGTTACCGCCGCCCATGGGCACCTGCAACACCAGGGGGTATGCGGGTGCGCCGCCGACCTTGCAAAATCCTATTCACAGCTCTCTTGAAGAACCCCATATCGTAGCTCAATGGAAAGACCTCTTGAGGCAGTTCGTTCCACAGCCGATTACATTATTCTCACCGATTCGGATTAATCAATTAGTCAATTACATCGTTTCGGGTAGGAAGGTCTATGCTAATTGTATTTTTGCTGTAGAAAGATAATCGTGAACCAAATTGAGTTATTGAAATAGCTCAAGCGATCGGTAAGTGGAAATGACAGTAGACTGATCATATCTGTTACATGAATGGTAATAAATGGGATGGACGAGTCTTCATATTATGTAGATCGCGTACTGGAACACTTTATTTATTTAATTAAAAACTTTATTACACATTATGGTACAAAAGGCGAGCTTAATGCCTCAAGGCATTCTCTACCAGCTAACCTTTGGGTTGATCAGAGAGATACTGGAAGGTGAGTTGAGAGGTATAAATATATGTATATGTATTATAACTAAAACGACAAACAGAATAAATAATTTACCTATATATATATATATATATATATATATATATATATATATATATATATATATGTGATGAATACATACAATATTCTAACACATACATACACATACAGATATATCATATCATATACATACTTATACAAAAGCGCTAAGTCTGTAATGGTGAACGGTAATGTTCCCGGAGCTTCAGGAATTTACGGGCAGGTGGATTGATCGAAGAACATCGCTGATAGTGGGTGGTCACTGAAACCAGTTAGCTCGAAAGGGTTTGTATGGGGTTGGTTGAAAGTTTTCACAAGGCGTCGCGCAGTGGCGAGATTAGAGGAAGCTAATAAAAGAACGCTTCACCGCAGCCAGCCGCAAGCACTCATAGACTACTGCACTGCATAGTGAAGTGGGGTAACAGGTTAGATTAAAATTCGTTATTCCATTTCTGCCAGCATTTTCCTGTTACTCCTGTAATCATAACTAATTGTAATTAATTCTTTAACACATCAACTGATTTCCGCACAGGGTCGCGAAGCATTCAAGACACTCGCAATGACGAAACTTACCCACATGTTGTTTAGTAAAGCAAATGAAGTCGAGTGTAACCGCAAACTCTCGTGTGGGCACATACCAGCGGTTGAAGTTCCGGGCCAATGATGAGAAAACTTCGCGCGCCACCTGATTGAGGTTCGGTTTACTTATATGTAAACATGTTAAGTACATTGGAAGTTATGGCATCTGTATTATTCAAAGATAAAGTTGAGAGAATAGCTAGCTACTGAGACCCTTTGTATTGTCACAAAGGTCGAGGACAACTTTGTAAAGCTTTGTCTGATATGATTTTGTATTTTAAAATTGTCATTGTATTGGAATACGGAATTCAGAACAACGATATTTTTCATCAGGTTTGCAGACCTGCTACTTATACCGCAAAATATTAGGAGATTTAAAGTAGTTTGAAAAAGAGGTTTTCCTTCAGAAAAGGGAAATATTGTACATTGAACTGAATTGATTTGAATGTGGTTTAGACTGGCCTGGACTGAAATTGGTAGCATAGATAATTTCAGTACAAAACTTTAAAAAGCAGAATGCCGCTGACAATACATGATATCGTTACCTATCAGTACCCATATATTGCTTGTACCGTAACCAGCTCCACTGCTGGACATAGGTCTTCTCATACTCATTGTTTTGTGCACGAGGTCGAAACGCTACGCCAGTCAAGCGACTTGGCGAGTCCATTCTTTTAGAGGTGGTGTAGTTCCTTTGTACTTTATTATTATTTAGTCCTTTTTTACGACACCTGCGATAAAAGATGGCGTCGTACAATTTTGACGCCGGCCTTCACCACATGGTCAGAAATATCCCCATATTGTCATTGTTTCCTTCTAAACATATTCAAGTGATATTTTCTTAGGTTTTCGCGATTACTATACATAGCAATGTATAGTTATGTATAGTGATGTGGATTATCGAATCGAATGTAATGGTTGGGTTTGTCCAGAACATGTTCGAAACGTCGGGATATAAATAATGTTAAATATACGCGATTTAAACCGTTCAAAGCTGTTTAATTGCTATATATTCAAGTGATGGTGACACTTACCATCACGTGGGATCGATTGCTCGTCCGCCCTCTTCTCTATAAAAAAAAAACGATTGTCTACTCGATTGGGCTCGATTGTCTCAATCGAGAGCGCCCCCAATAGGATCAAGGATTTATCCAACTCGATCGTAGTATAGTCTAGTGAACAGTAACTGTGGACATGGATTTTATATATTTGCTGCCATCTTACCCTTAACTGGTAGATAAACTGTTCATCTTATGGTGACTTGCTAACTGTTATACTATCAGTAACAGAAAAAAAAAATCACTGGATAGAACTCTGCACTCCAAAAATCCTCTCCACTGAACGTCACTATTATCCCAGGATTGTACGTGAAACGGTTGAAATTCCGAAATATAAAAAGATGGATATAAACTGTCATCAACGTGGAACTCAGTGATTAACAAATTTATACTTTGCGATATACCGTTGCATACGTCCGCGGACGTTGTTAGTGTAGTGTGTTGTAGCCTTTTCGAATGTGAAGTTCAAATGTGGGTAGCTGATAAAACTGCTCGCACCTAACATCCTGGTCCACCCGCCTCTTCAGTCAACTCGTGACCACGGCTGGTGTAATCCGTGCCAAAAAGGTGAACAAGTATCTTTATTATAAGCGTTCAGACCATATTTAGAATATAAAATGTGTACAAAACGAGGAAAGTTTAAAGTCATAATAACAGAAGAAGTTATAAATGTGCCGATTTAAAATTAAGATTTGAAATTCAGGAAAGTCTAGTGGCCTATCTGCGTGACAATTTATTTTACACCCAAAACGACATACGAGTACACACTGTTAATTAAATTTTTATAATAATGTCTTATCTGTTTGGGCATGGTATTTATCTAACGGAACCATCTCCGATTCTTCTCCATTTTGCGTTATTTGCTTGCCGTTATTTATTAATAAAATATATTAATGGGACATGTTGTATTTTTAGCTCAAAACGAAGCAGGTTCACAGCGTCCGTACTGCAATTACAAATAGAAAGGGCATTGATTGTTTATTGATATAGTGAGGCGTTTGTCTAACACAAAGGCGCCGTGGAACAATCATTGGAACGCATTGTACTTGAGAACCGCCTGTTTGCTACTACAGTTGCTTCACAGGCGGTTAATGTACACAATGGATGCTACCAGACCTGGTTCTGTTTCAGGGGAGATGAATTCGGCTATTAAGATAAGGTTCGATTCAATTAAACTTAACACATTTGGACGTTCAGATCGGATGAAATGAGAAGGGAAACGTGCTTTGACATATCTCTTTTACTTCATAAACCGAACATTCTGCATGTTTTAAGTAGAATATTTATAAATTATATTAAATCATACATACTGGCGTTTCGGTTGGTGCAACCTAACCGAAACGTCGAGGGAAATAAATGAGTTATGAACAACGCGAAAATCTTAACCTTGCATTATGTTCTTTGCTTTATTATCTCAAATGTTTATGTAGCAATATCCTTCCGCAAATACCATCCGTCGCGCACTTAATTTAATTTTTGCTAAATACCTTTTATGCTCTAATTAAATAAACTCATAGATCTCATAATTTAGTAGATCTCAGCTAGACTTCGACTTCTGGTAGCTAGGAAGCAGTGCCTACCATTCCCACGCCGAGGGAACCTTGGTATAACAATAGTTACCTCAATAGGACAGTCCATTAAATGAACATCTTTTCATTATATGTGTTTCTACGTGACCGTTCGTTTGCCACCATTTTTTTATAAAAAAAAATATCAATATAAAGAAATTCAAATATGATTACAAAAGGAACTCTAATTAAGTATTTAAAATGTCTCCATTGGAAACAAAAATGGATATGATACTGAAAAAACCAAATCGACGCTTAATCCTTCGCACAGACCCGCGTCATTTGAACGTTTCCTAAACAAACATTTTAACGATATCCCTAATTAATTCGTTCATCCCATTCGTATTCATGTGGCGGAATATTCCGTGGCGGAAAATACGCGGGACTACACGCCACAAACAGTGCAGTCTGTCAAAAGTAACTTTGCACAACGGTAGAATATATTTCTTTTACACGGCAACCTTGTTTTATATGCACGGGGAAGCGGCTCACGTCTGCAACAGCAGGAGATATGGACCTTGCATAATCCTATTCGCAGGCTTAAAGAATCCCATATCGCAGCGTCATGTAAAAACCTCTTGAAGCAGTTCGTTCCACAGCTTACGCATTCGCGGCATGAAATGATTTTTGGATCGTACAGTGCGCGACACCTCCGTATCGAGGAAATGTGTATGATATATAGATACAACTCTTTATTGCACACCAAAACAAAACAAGACAGTAACAGACATTGAAACACGTGAAATGCACAAAAGCAACATCTCATCGGTCTCATCGGATGCAACGCACTTCTGTAATATGAAAATTAATCAATTCCACTAGAAGTAATAATGAATAGCCGATTATAAATTAATCGTTTTTTTTTTTAATTTAAACGTCTAACTTGATATTTCTGACAACGCCATTTAAAGTGTTTTCAATGTTATAAACTTAGAGGTTTTGAAGTTAGGAAATTTTAAAATTATACATTGCCGTTTTGAATTCAAAACTATCCATTTGTGTGATAATTCTCATAATAAAGTAAAAATTGTCTAATTTAGAGCTGTTTTTCTTTAATTAATTAAAATCTAGTTTTACTACACAATCGATTACTTATATTCGAAAAATCGATTTATTTGAAATCGATTTTCATGGATCAAGAAAAACGAATAACTGAAAATCTATTTATTTATTTAAATTGTTCTTAAATCTATTAGCGGGTTATTAGCCTTAAATCTATAATAAAACTATAGAACCAGTATCTGTACATTGAATATATTTACCAAAAACTGATTGGGGGCGATAAAGGAAGAGTATCAGAATACAAAAAGACGATTTTGAAAATTTTTGTCTGTTTATTTGTTTGTTCGAACACGCTAATCTCCAAAGCTACTTAACGGATTTTCATGGGGCGTCCACATGTTAATTAAGCTTAGCTTGGTGCTTCGAATAGGCTTTGTTTCATCGAAATCGGCTGACGGGATGAAAAGATATCCCAATTTAAAAACTAAAATTCCACGCGTACGAATGTTAAACTGAAAATCTATTTTTTATCCATTTGTCACATCCCTATATGTGATGGGAGGAGTGGTTGTAGAATCCAGAGTGGATAATTATTAAGAATAATTCCTAGATGATTGTGAATTACATGTTCATGATTAGATGGCCTACGGTTTTCTATATACACGCACTTCGCACGCAAACCGGCGAGCCGCGGTACTTGTCGCAGATAATTAATTCAAATTACACGCCTCCCGCTAAAAACAAAGCCTAAATGGGCAAATAAAACCCGGATAAATATTCAAAGAGTCCCCGTGCCTTTTATAATATTTTTAGTAATTTGCGGTCCTCCGTCGTCACAGTCGATAGGTTTTGTTCCACATTAAATACCCGAATACTAAATGTATGTCGACATTTTAGCGGGAACGCGAGACGCGAGTTTTCGTTTGATTATTATAAATATATGTCGACATTTTAGCGGGAACGCGAGACGCGAGGTTTCGTTTGATTATTATAAATATATGTCGACATTTTAGCGGGAACGCGAGACGCGAGGTTTCGTTTGATTATTATAAATATATGTCGACATTTTAGCGGGAACGAGAGAAGCGAGTTTTCGTTTGATTATTATAAATATATGTCGACATTTTAGCGGGAACGCGAGACGCGAGGTTTCGTTTGATTATTATAAATATATGTCGACATTTTAGCGGGAACGAGAGAAGCGAGTTTTCGTTTGATTATTATAAATATATGTCGACATTTTAGCGGGATTGCGAGAAGTGAGTTTTCGTTTGATTATTATAAATATATGTCGACATTTTAGCGGGAACGCGAGAAGCGAGTTTTCGTTTGATCATTATAAATATATGTCGACATTTTAGCGGGAACGCGAGAAGCGAGTTTTTGTTTGATTATTATAAAAAAAATGTGTATTGCGAGTTATTTTTTTTTAGTAGCTATATTTTATGAAACGTCCAAGTGCTTTAGTGCGTAGTGATATTGATAAGCAAATAAAGCATAAGACTGCGTTTTTAGTGTGCTTCCGAAGAGTCCGCAATAAACCTACTATCAATCTTCAACTATATAGATATAGTTTTAAGATTGTAAATATATATGTATATTAACTTACTTAGAGGGGACTGGACAATATGAGATGTCTCAAATTGTTTTAATTTTGAAATTGTTAAGTTTTAAGATTGTAAATATATATACATGTAATGATATTTTCTAATTACTTGGATCGACACTGCTAATCAAAACACAATTGAGTTTCTCTGTGAATAAAAGTTTATTACGTTACATATTTTTTTATAGGTAATAACAATATGTTAACATGCCTTATAACTAAACTTTACCTGTGAATAAAAGAAACGACATTTAATGTTATTAATCGCAATGTCGATTCTTATTTCTAATATTACAATTAGTTTTAATAATTAGTTCACGTTAAACGTCAAAGTATAAACGTCAATCATAGTTTTCAAAAATATAAATCTATGTTCGCGGTCCACCATGAAGGCGCTTTGTAGCGCGGCAAATTAAAAATAAAGAAAATTATATTTTTCTTTACATACATATATATTAACTTACTTAGAGGGGACTGGACAATGATAAGTCATGTCTTACATTGTTTTAATTATAAATTGTTAATTACGAAGTAAACTCGACACTGACATAATGTTTTAATTACGCTATTAACATATAAGAATTGAAAAAAAGTAATAAATCAGCATGTCTTTTTCTTTCATGTCTTATAAATACTATGGGAACAGCGAAATAACCACATTGTGCCAGTGTTGAGTTTTTTTTTTTATGGAGAAGTGTGCAGACGAGCATGCGGTCCCACGTGATGGTAAGCACTACGAAGTTTAATAAACTCTCACTATTAATAGATGAATGTATTACTTGAACTCCCACTATTACACTAGTTTAATAAACTCTCACTATTAATAGATGAATGTATTACTTGAACTCCCACTATTACACTAGTTTAATAAACTCTCACTATTAATAGATGATTGTATTACTTGAACTCCCACTATTACACTAGTTTAATAAACTCTCACTATTAATAGATGAATGTATTACTTGAACTCCCACTATTACACTAGTTTAATAAACTCTCACTATTAATAGATGATTGTATTACTTGAACTCCCACTATTACACTAGTTTAATAAACTCTTACTATTAATAGATGAATGTATTACTTGAACTCCCACTATTACACTAGTTTAATAAACTCTCACTATTAATAGATGAATGTATTACTTGAACTCCCACTATTACACTAGTTTAATAAACTCTCACCGCAGAACTCACAATATACTCATACAACTTATATACTAGTGAAACAAAAACGTTTAAGTTTCAACTCAAATTGACATAAATGGAGTTGGACAATAAGATTGAGGAAGGGTCAGTTAATTCTCTGTTCTGGTTCGTAACAAAATACATTAGTAAATCCTGACAATTAATGAAAAGTAAATAATGGTATTATAATTAGTTGCGTCATTACCTTGGGTAATATTTAGGTACCTGTATCAAAATAACATACAGCACGCGTGTTTAATTTTGAATAGCCATATTAATCACTCAAATGAAAATTTCAATACAATTATCAACCATAAGCGTGAAGGAATAAACGTCAGATTAAAGTGGCACATGAGAATAATAAAACACAAAAGACAAATGGAATCATTCAACCGTCATTATATGGGTGTTTCTATACATCGGTGACATAACATCGCAAGTAATGATCTTGATACGTTTGAACTGGGAATTTCTGTCAAAGACATAGGGTTGAGTTTTAGTTGTGTTGGTAGGAAAGTTAAGGAATTCGGCTACTCCCCTAGTCATATGCTGACCGTATCTACTGTGGCCTAAGCAAACAATTATTTTGGCCACAATGGCGCAAGGAATGTTATTCATCTTTCCCCGTGTCTCGCAATGCCTGTCCATTTGGAGACGGGATGATTGTGCTTCGGTTTTATAAATAACGCATAAGTTGAATGAATAACGGAATTTTGATGAGAGAACGCCTTTGTTGATGATATTACTCTAGGACATATTGTTAATTTTAATTTATTTTGACAAACAGTAATAATAATCAATGAAGCCTGCTAAAGAGAATTTGTTTAAAGTTAGCGAAAAAGGAACGCCTAGATGTACTGCCTACCTTTAGAGATTTGGGAATTAATTTGGAGAAAAGGTTGAGAAAATGGGGAGGGATAGAATAGGACAGGACGGGAATGCTTTTTAGCATTAAGTCCGCCTTTTGTTAAAACAATAAAATGTAAATAAATAAGTGGACTCTGGCTATCTCACTCGCTACCAAAACATGTATGTACATACATTGGGAAAATAGGCTAATGTATATTTTACGATAGCCTTCCTTGAGAGAGGGGTAACTTGGCCGGTCGAGTGCGCCTAGCGGCTGTGGAATTTTAACTTCCAATAGAATTCCCCTCCAATAGAAGAAATAGGATAGGTTAATAGTAAGTAGGTACATATTACATACGTATCTTGGCTCCCCTCCCAAAGTTTTATGGACTAAAATATAGATTGCAACCACAGTATCAATCATAAAGATTAATTCGGATCTGAATAGGTCAAAGTAATCCATAACTGATCCATCAATGTTCGTTGTCATTATCTAATGAACAATCGGGATTAGTTCCACTGAGCAAAATGCGCAGAACGAGGGATGCAAACAATGCACATTATACCCAGCCTGTACATAAACGTGTTGAGTATCAAAGACTTGTGATGCAGCAACAAACTACTCTGTTGCATTATTTCAGTTTAACAAGGTATAATGTTGTTCAAACGATGGCGACGTTATGGTATAGTTTCTCTCGGTAGTCTGTAGTTAAGGTAATATCTGGAGTTATGTCGGAAGGAATTTGACTTTTTAATGAGAAACTGTCGGAAATTCCGGTGTTGATCAAATTCTAGATACGCAAATAAAAATATCCTTTATGGAATGGTGCAAGTAAAAACAAAAGAATAAAAATTGTTAGGTATGCCAATCGGCACCAATTCACCATATGTCGCAACATGAACCAGGATGCCCATTTTCAGTTGTAGCCGCACTGGTGACCACGGACTGTTCAGATAAGTGGTGTTGTAAAAGCTAGCGTTGAGCGCTCGATGATCGAGCACTGAGTGAGCGCTCAAAATTTTTTATGTTTGATGATCTTAACCCTTACAAGTAAAAGTTTAAATTTAAAACGGTTAAGGTTCAATAACACTTCAGCGTTCATTTTAACAACACTACCCATAAGTAACCTTATTAAATTTTTAGTAACTATCACAGTGAAATTAACGAGACATGAGCTTTGCGTTTGTGTGAGTGCACACCGATAGTGTGCGAGCCATTGTAACAATCGGATTGGACAATTCGGCACCCACTCACACATCACGCAAAGCTCATGACTCGTCGATTTCACTGTACCTTGAGTATGTTCTAAATTATTGCTTGACTTAAAACGTGTTTAATCTCTTGTGCTATTGCGTGCATTAACTGCTTTCTTTGTTTTGTTTTATAAATAACTCTACTACGTTGACGACGCAACGTGCCGTTGTCAGGTGAAAACGAAATTAGCCTTCGGCATTCTTCACAAAATTACAAAAGTTCTTTTATGGAAAAGGCATGAAAGAAGAAAGACTAAGGAATCGGTTGTAATTCAATGAGGCATTCCTCTTATTTATATCTTAGGCATCGAACACACGGCTCGCAGCTACTATTGACGCGGCAGGACACAGTTGCGCTGCTGCTCGCAAAGACCGTGAAAAGGCAAAACCCTGCACTGGACTTAAGACAAAAGCTGAGAATGATGATGAAGTATATATATGTAAGTATGTGTTGTGTGGGTTTATGTGCGTGACTGTATCTGGAGGTTCAACATTTAAACAATGCTTCTTTGTGTAGGTAGAGAAGCAAGACCGTCTATGGTCGCGGGCTGCTAGCAGCCCGGTCGCGCTATCAGCAACCGTGTGAACACTATTCAGCGACCCCATACAACTCTTTTCGAACTACTAGTCGCCTGGTAGCAAGTTGTAGAGACTAGCCACGCCGTGAGTTCGACGCCTTACGTCGCAATAACAAACAAATGTAAATTACTGTACTGACGGAACTATGCTAGTTTCATTAAACTGAGGTACCGTAGAGATATTTCACATACGTGTACACTGAAATTATAAAACATTATGCTGCTCTGTCTTCATTTGGATGCAGCAAACATGTCGCGAAATTTGCCTGAGTAATATTATACGAACTTTATGGAGAATAAATAGGTTTACGTTTAGCCTTTGTAGAGACACAGTCATCTCCCTCGCACCGTTCCATTCGGGAGTTTGTTTTGTAATTGCGTCAAAAATAATATACATGAAATAAAATATTTGGAGCACAATCTTAAGTGTCTCGATCAATATCAGAACACTTAACTCAACAACACATCATTAAATAAGAATACGTAGGTTACCTAAAGGCAGTTTGGTGTGGGCCGGCTATAGAACTGCACCTTCCTTCCAGTCTCTTCCAGTGGGTATTGTAAAAGGGTCAATGAACCCGCTACCACAAGCGCCAAGAGTGGGCTCGCCAACCAGCGTGGCGTTTTAAGGTCATACATTGTCTTGAGCATGAGATGGTCCATGTCCAACAGTGAATACTGAAAGGGCTAGCTGCGCTGCAGGTCAACTAGTCTTTCAGTTTTCGTTTTATTTATAAATTAAATTAGCGTTTACTTGCGGTTTGGAACCAATTTTTTAAATCAGATACCATAATAGCAATAATTAAGGAAATAAGGAAAGAAATAAAGAGAAGTAAGAAGGAGAGGGGATGAGAAGGAGAGATCGAGAGAAGGAAAGCGGAGAAGAGGGAACGTGGGCAAGAGGAATAGGAAAATTTGAAGAGGAAATGGGAAATTGTAAGAAGTAAAAGAGGAACGGAACAAAGAAATGAAAGTGAAAAGTAATAGAAGAGAGAGAGAGAGATAATTAAAGAAAGAAAATGTTTTATTAATCTCAACACAATGTTATATTAGCTTACTTAATCAACCTTAGAATGTGTGTCAAGGACACCAAAATAGCACTTATGTCTCTCAGCATGACACTTTGGAACAAACACTTTGCAACCACAGCCTATAAATATGTACAGATACAACTTCATCATTTATCAGGGCGAGGGCGAACACTGCAATCCAACAGCCTCCACTTAATTGGCCTCGATACCATCTCTCACAGAAGACTACCTTGAATTGTACCCCATTTATCACTTTACCGTATTCCTCAATGAACGTACTTGTTTCGTTAGTGAGTAAGATATTATGCCAGAGCCCATTCCCAACGATTTCTCCAAATCCATTCCTATATCCCCACAGGTGGGCAGCGCATCCGGGGTCGTGCCAACGTTTGTCACTCTGGACTGAATTTGGCATGTATCGCGGATGTTCATGGGGGACAGTTACCCCCAGGTGGGATGGTATGCTCGTCTGTCGCCTTCATTGTATAAGGCTGTGTGACTAGGTGACAAAAAGATTATCTGACTTAGCATGATGCTGTGAAACAAAATTTGCAACCACTTTTTATTAATTATTTTAAACCTGCGACTATATTGTATAAGGAAGGTTAACGCGAGTAAGAATTATATAATAACACGTGCGTGCCACTAACTGCTGTTAATTAACATCTCCCAAACCATTTTTTATCTAAACATTTTCTAAATCAAAGCATTTTATTCTGGATCATAGGTTTATAACGTTGTCATCTTTAAATTTATATAGGAAAGTTATGTCCCACCCTAAGGGCATACAATAATAATAATTGTAATAAAAGACAATCTTACATCTAAGGTTGCATCTAATCTATCTTACATCTTACACCTAACATTTGAGATTTTCGCGTATTTCACACATATTTATCTATTTAAACGGGTCTTAACGCGAATGTTTACCTCATTCAGTTAGCTCGTGACCATGGTTGGTGCAACCCAACTGAAACGTCGAGAAAAATAAAAATAAGTGCTATTAAGTTACCAAATAAATGTTTATATGTTTTACATCTTCATGTGCTTATTATGTAACCTTCAAATTTTATCATACTATCATACTATCTTCAAATTCGTATTTAAATGGCATCATCAAACGAAAAAGGTCAAATGCTCTAATGGAAATGGAGGACTGTTTCTGACAACGTTCAAAAACAAATCGACCGAGTGTAAAGCGAAGTTTTTCCTCAATGAAGTGGCTAATGAGCCGACTCCGACGCTCTCCGCCCCAGACGCCATTGTTTTAAGAACT
The DNA here is from genome assembly GCA_914767545.1 of Sesia apiformis. NCBI lineage: Eukaryota > Metazoa > Arthropoda > Insecta > Lepidoptera > Sesiidae > Sesia > Sesia apiformis. The sequence goes on from OU611952.1 coordinate 22,067,731, forward strand.
CAATTGATTCTAAAGAGCAATTAGAATTATCTGCTGACTTTCTGGACTTAATATGAGGGTCTGATACCAGACATACTTTTAATCTTATACTTTCATTTTTGTATTTTCAAATTACTATTATACTTTAATCAGTTGTCGTAACTCCAAACAATAGTACAAAATGGCTTTTAAACATACTAACTGAGAATACTCTAAACTATAAAACAATCTATACATATAATAAAATCGTAACAGAGTCCTTTCTGTACATGAAATATTTTTTTAAAAAGTCATTGCAAGTCAAGTGATCCAGAACCTAAAACAATATTTTTTTGGAATTTTTGTCTGCTGTCTGTCCGTCTGTCTGTCTGGACGCGCCCCACGCAGAAACCGCTAGACTGATTTTATTGAAACTTGGCATATTCTTAGCCTATGTATCGGGTTAACATTTACGGTACTTTTTATTCAGACCCTTTATAGAGTTCCAACGGGGATCACTCTAAAGATCACGCGAGCAAAGTCGCTGGCATGGTTAGTAACTAATACTTTTCAATTTATATTTCTTTCCACCTCTACTCATTAAGAAAGACATTAAAATTTATGGTTTTGCTAACATAAATATAATTAAATTAATTAATTTAGTAAAATTAGCGACAGTACATGCATTTGTAATGATCTAACATAATCGTTTTAAGCAGTCGTAACTGCTAAAGCTATTGGGTTTCTTTATTAAAAATATGAAAAATATTTTAACAAATAATTGTATAGCGTTTTATATCATGGTTTATGCACTGTTTTAAGATCCACTACCATAGCATTACGCGGTCTTTAAAACAAAAGTTTTCAATTGAGATATACCTCAAGTTTTTTTTCTTTAGAATAGATGATAGACGAGCGGGCGGGGCACATGATGGTAAGTTGTCACCGCTGACCGCTACAACACTAAGGGGCTTGCGGGTGTGCTGCCGACCTTGCAGAATCCTGTTTACAGCTCTCTTGAAGAACCCCATATCGTAACGTAATGGAAAAACCTCGGCTAGCAGATCATTCCATAATTTTTTGAGCGCACTGTACGCAGCGACTCTACGTCAAAGAAGTGCGAATAAGCCGCACGACGATGACGAGCGGTGCGATGGTAAAAACCCGAAGTGTGTTGGTACATGTTTATTTTGTTTGGAACACTTTAATCCATCGACTTTTCATACAATAAACTAAATTTTTACTACTCCTACTCTCAATTCCTATCACACGTATTTAAAGCAATACAATCGAGAGTCCTAAGGTGCACCGCACCTACAATGAGATCTCGTTGCAGTCATAATTGCCAGTGGAGTGCAAAGCCTTTGTGCATTGCACAATACCGCCAGATACTGAACGCTTTCAAATGAATATGCCATTTTTATCTTTTCGCCCTTCTAGATGGATGCTCTCAATAAAAAACTGCATTATCGGGCCTTCGACTAATGAATGTCTAATTCATTGGAAATAATTTAAAGATATTTAAGTATCGATGATAGTAGAAAAAGAAATATAAACTATCACGTTATTATTCATAAAGTAACCTGAGGGGTTAACTATCATAAGATACATATATATTCTTTGAGGGGGAGAGTGCACGCTGCAATCCAACAGTCGCTGGGCGGGCTCGACTGGCCACGTTACCCCTCTCTCGCGGAAGACTACCTTGAAATGTACTGCATTACTCACTTTATCTTATTTCCCTAATGTACGTACGTGTTTCGGTAGTGAATGAGATGTGCCAGAGCCCATTCCCATCCTAACACTCCTCATTTTCCCAACCCTTTCTCCAAATCCATTCCTATATCTCCAAAGGTAGGCAGTGCATCCGGGGGCGTGCCAACGTATGTCATTTTGGACTAATGTTGGCATGTATCGCGGATGCCTATGGGCGACAGTATCCACTTACCATCAGGTGGACTGTATGCTGGTCTGCCGCCTTCGTACATAAAGAGAACCTGTGAATTTCGGCGAAAAACATCAAAATGGAAGGTCGATTTTCTTGTGGAAGAATTCAAACGGGAAACGAACCGGCCAAACTACTACTGAACAATTAAAGGATCCCCCAATGTGGTAGGTGTCATCAAGTCCAAACATTGAACGCACCTCGGGGTCTCATTAGCGAAGACCATGAGACCCCTCAATTTGTGTTCACGCACACCTACCATTATTACGCTTGAATGCCGACCATCCCTAGGGTTGTCACTACAATGCCAAATAAAATGGCGACTCCTGTGGGAGACGTTTCTAAGGATAATTGTGTGATTTGGGTAAGTCCTTCTAAACGGAAGTAAAACGTTTCTATTTGTAGAATTCTTATAATTACGCACGTTTTGAATAATTGCTTGGAATTTTATTGTCAAGCGTTATAAATCACGTTTTCAAATTTTGACTCAAGCGCGGCTTAATCCAACCAAGCTACTGATACACTAATGTCATACAACAACTGAGTTATACACTGAGAACAATTAATGGTCAAATGTCATACAGTCTGATAGATTTATAAATATTACAAAGTTTTTGATATTCAATAAAAATTATCACATGAATCACATATAAAAAAGCAGCGTCATATTTTCGAACAACTGCACCAGTGTTTATTTTTATTTTCGTTTGATGTGGTGGTTGAATGCCAGATAGAGAATGACGTGCAATGTACAAGCATGTGCAATGAAGTTTAAATAAATAAGCTGTATTAATAAAAGTATTTAGATACAAGTTTTCTTTTCTCTCTTTATTTTATTTAGGGGCTTTTACACTGTTGTGTATGTCAGCCCCATCGTACCCTAAAAGTTACAATTTCACTATCTATCTATCTGTCTTACTTATCCACATTTATCTATACCAGCGGTTCTCAAACTTTTCTGGCGAACCATTAATTATTTTACGGAGCCCTAAAATAAATAAAACTTGGTTTTATTGTTATTCTTTAATGCAAACCATACAAAAATAGGTACATTACGTAAATTGATGAAATTGTTTCCCTTTAATGGGAGGTATGAAATGAGAGGTCGCCTCATTTTCGACTATTATGTGATAAGACTTGACGTGCTACGTTCTTAAGGTTGATATAATTTCGGCGGAGCCCTCGTAGAGGCCTTGCAAGGCCCCAGGGCTCCGCGGAGCACATTTTGAGTATGGCTGATCTATACTATAATTACGTCTGTCTGTCTATCTTACTTATTATTACCTTATTATTTATCTTACTTTATCTATGACTGTGATAGCGACTCACAAATTCGCACAGAATGTTTGCAGCTGTCGATATTGGGTCGGACAGAATTCTATGGAACATCCCTACAATACACCTGCTCAGATTTAGAGTCCCCATCAGAGCCTTCCTCTCAGGTTCGTTCCGGGAACACTTCAACAACAGATAAAAATTAACAGATAAAATAAAAACAGATAAAATAATGCTTCATATCCAACCACATTTAGTTTGTATGTGCAACGTCATTTTTTTTTAAATCTTACGAAATACGCTCTGCATTTAGTCCACTTCGAAGTTACATAGATAGAAGTAGAAATTGATTGGTGTTTTGGACCTTAGTCAAAATATAGTCAAATTTTCACTGAAATTCTAAGGGCATTGTCGAAACGTAGTACTTAATTTTTTTTTATGAAATTCTATAGACATGTTCTCTGTAATACGAAAATTCTTTTAAAATCAACCTAAAAATATTTTTAACTTAAATGAATTTGGCGGGATTTTTCTTCCTTATTTTTTTTTTATAGACTAGTGGGCGGACGAGCAAGCGGTCCCACGTGATGGTAAGTGTTACCGCCGCCCATGGACACCTGCAACACCAAGGGGTATGCGGGGCGGTATAAAACTTCAGTATCTATTTGTTTTAACTTGTTATATTCATAAGCTGCCAACCCTACTTCCCTGGGTGATAATTGCCGGACTAACGAAGAGACAGTGTGTTTTCAGGGAATTTTCTTTAGTGTTATAGCGAAGGAGCGAAGTTATAGGAAGGAGGAGCGAAGGTATTTACGTCCCGTGTAAATTCCCTTCCCCTTAAAAAGCTGACAGTAAAACGTTGAACAAGTTAAAATGCTACTTTTAATGTATCTTATATAACCTTGGGTTATATGAAAAATATAATAACTAGCTATTTTATACATTGTATTCTTCAACTTATTAACACTCCCGGACACCTAAATCTAGTCACCCTGCATTTTCAGTTTTGATGCGCCGAAGCTTAAAAAAAATGTTTAATCAATCTAAAAGTTTTTATGTAGTTTTGAAGCTGCTATACTAACCATCATTTCAGTGTGCCATTGTACTAAATTTGAATTCAGAGTACAAAAAAATATGAGTATAAATGTAATAAGTCGTATGTCCGCCATTCTCATGGAGAAGACTTCTATTGGACTTTAGATGAAAACAATGGTTTACCTCCTTCTCAGGTCTTCCCATTAAGCTACGACATGGAGTTCTTCAAGAAAGCTGTGAATAGGATTTTGCAAGGTCGGCGGCGCGCCCGCATACCCCCTGGTGTTGCAGGTGTCCATGGGCGGCGGTAACACTTACCATCACGTGGGACAGCTTGCTCGTCCGTCCTCTTATCTATAAAAAAAAACAAAAAAAATCGTTTATTCAGTAACTTGTAATGCCTCCAAGAGCGTTTACGATGACCGTCGTACGTTTAATATAGAATCAATCAACGTCACTATGACGTGTTGTGGAATGTTTTCCCATTCGCCTCGATGGCAGCTTTCAGCTCCTGCAAGGTCTGCAGAGCTGGGTGGTGAGCTCGAACACGACTCTTTAGCTCATCCCATAAATGCTGTATGGGCTTTATATACTTATATATACGGACTTTTATACCGACGTTATGAAGGTATTTCCTTACAATTCCAGGAGTGCATTATCATACATAAAAATGAAATATTGGCCAACAAACCCAGCATATGGCATCACATAAGTCTGTAGGCATTAAGGAATGTAACTGTCGCCATTTAGTGGTGGCAGCCATGATCCCGTCACTACCTGAAGTCCAGTTTTGACTTCCGCGGAAATTCCTCCCCAGAGTGTCCATGACCCCTGCCATAACTCACTTCTCTTCAATACAGCACTGCATAAAACACTCTCCATGTCTTCGGCACACCTTCCACTTTCCATCAATAGCATACGGCATAATCTTGAATTCATCAGTAAGGAGTACCTAGCTCCATTGACGTTGAGTCCCATGCAAATGTTCGAATGGAAACTGAAGGCGCGCCATTCAGTGAGCTCAAGTCAGTTTGGGCCCATTGGCCGGCTTATGTGGTTTTATATCACGTTCTTCGAGTCTCCTTCTAATAGTCCGAGCGGTAGCAGCCACTCCATGAAAGTTTTGAAGCTGTTCTTGGATTTGTACTGAGGTCAGGTGACGATTTCGTAAGCTGGTCGTGAAAATAACCCGATCTTGTCTTTCCGTCGTAACTCGGAATCATGGTCCTCCTAATCCTCCTATCATGGTCCTCCTAATCCTCCTATCATAGTTCTGGCTGATGATATGATAGGGCAGAGGCCTCCCCTTCAAGTTATCACTCATAAGTCTCGAATGATAAGACGACGATTCATTATTTATTAATTTTTCGAAATTTTTTTTTTTGGACAAAGGAAAAATGTGAAATATAGACGATGACGTCACAGTTACGGCTATATGTATTGCCACTTCACTTCACTGTCACCAGTCATCGAACTGAAGAAACAAAAACATAACCGCTATTTGTGGCAATAACCTCTTACTTGTGAACTCACTGCGGTTTGTTTTCTTTCTTGCTGAACTTGAATTTCTGGTTATTTACGACAATATTGCGTTCGAAACTGCACAATGAATGTTACTGCTCTATTTGTACGGGCAAATTCCACTAATTTGCCTAAAATTTATACATGATTGTAAAGTACACGAAGACCAGTAACAAGTCTATCGTGCAACCGTTACTGTGACGTCATGCTACTTTTAATATATTATGTATACATAAAATGTTATAACTTAGCGATTATCACCTTTCTAACGCTGCCACATTGTGGTTCAATCTTGATCTACTCAATACAAAAATACACCTTAATCGAGATGTTAGAAAAATTGCACCATCCCCACTATTCTTGACTGAAGTTGGCATATTCGCGGATGTCCACGGACGATAGTAATCACTTACCAAGTGCAGTGTTTGATCTTCTGCCACCCTCTTTGTATATAAAAAATAAAAACGATAATTAAACAGCAATAAAAATGTCTAAATTTCCCTCGTGACTTGTTATTCCTTAGAGATTTTCTACCTGCAAGAAAATACGCCTAATTTACATCAGAATCTTATTAGTGAAAGAATAAATCAGTGAATTGAATGAAACAGGACTTAGGTACATGTATACAATCTTATTACATCTTCACAATGAGATTTCCCTTTATAATACGCCTGCGGGAATAAAACAGCTTTGCCTCGTTTGATTGAATTTTGTACAGGACTAGACTTGTCGATGCCAATTCACAGGGTTACGTCGTTTGGAAGAGCTCAAAGTCGGAATAGTTTCCTTAATCCTTAAGTAGCCCGGAAGATTCAATTAATATAGTTTGCTTAATACAGTAAAATAATCATTATTAGGTTGGTACAGCGATCAAACAAAATACAGAGATGAAGCATTAAAGCCCTAAAAGTGAGGCGGACAAATTTACTGCCCAAAAATGAGAGACTGAATCGCAGTCTCTCATTTAGGGGCAAAAAGCTAATAAAAACGTATTATTAATAATTATAAAAATGAAATTTATTTTCTGATCATAAGTAAGATGCAAGGTCGGCGGCGCGCCCGCATACCCCCTGGTGTTGCAGGTGTCCATGGGCGGCGGTAACACTTACCATCACGTGGGACCGCTTGCTCGTCCCCCCACTAATCTATAAATAAAAAAAAAAGATCTTAAAAAATGTCCATGAACCACCATTTTGGAATCGAAATTTACAAAATAATTGTGTTTACGATACTAGTTTATGATGTTTACGTCAACAATTTTACACTTCAATTCAATAAACCAATAAATTGATTTCCATTATCATAATGAAATATATTCAATAATATTGTTATCATTTTCGTTTCATTCAATTTTATTATTTAAAAATTATTTTCAATCAAGATAGACTTTATTTTCTTTTTTAACAGAAGTAAGTTTAACTTATTGTAATTATCAGGAATTGAATTATAGATAATTGGGACCATACCTAATAAGTTGCTTAGAAATGCTGTGACCGGCGTGTATGTCGACTTTATTATTCCAACGTATAATTTTATCATGGGGAGGATGTGACTGGAAGGACGAAATGTTAGATTGAATATATATATATATATATATTCATATATATACACACACACACATATATATATATATCATAGGGGTGAGTTCTATAGCACAACATTCGAAAAATATCTAAATATAAACTATTCATTTTTGTCAATTCTTTATATTATTGTTATTTTTATTTATAGTTTTATTTATTATTTTATATCTAGTTTTTATTCAGTTGAGTTATTATAGTTGAGGGGGAGAGCGCACGCTGCAATCCAACAGCTGCTGGGCGCGCTCGACTGGCCACGTCACTCCTCTCTCACAGAAGACTACCTTGAAATGTACTGCATTTCCTACTTTATCTTATTTCCCTAATGTACGTACATTTTTCGGTAGTGAGTGAGATGTGCCAGAGCCCATTCCCATCCATTCCCATTTTCTCAACACTTTCTCCAAATCCATTCCTATATCTCCAAAGGTGGATCCTATATCTCATCCGGAGGCGTGAAAACGTTTGTCATTTTGGATTAATGTTGGCATGTATCGCGGATGTCTATGGACGACAGTATCCACGTACCATCAGTTGGACTGTATACTCGTCTGCCAATTTCGTCCATAAAAAAAATTCATAACATTTTTTTTTTTGGAAAATTGCCTAAAAATGGATGCTAGGGGCGAGCGTATAATTTGTTAACTGAAATAATTTACTCTCACCTTCCAACGTGTAATGCTCTGTTACACACAGTATTTCGTTATCTGATTCGGTGTATTATTATATGTTTCTTGTAAGCATATCAGATTTACTTATTAAACCTGCTGTATTCTGGTGCATAATTATATACTTGTATTGTGCATTAACAAAAAAGGTCATGGCATGCATTAGTGCTAGTGTTTGACTGTATTAATGAGAGAGTGGTCACAGATTCCTTGTTTTTTTATTTTTAAAAATAATATCGAATATCTCTTTTCGAATGTATCTTTTATTATAACACGACTCACCTTTACTATTCAATTAAAAATGATTACTACAACATCCATTTTTTATGTAAATCGAAATATTTAATCAAGATATATCTGATGATAGATCTTGTATTCTATTCCCTAATTCATTTTATAACAAAAGTCTGTATATGAATAAAATGTGATGAAAAGAAAACATTGTAAAATCAAATCAATAAATAGCATTAACTTTTTATAACATACCACATATTGTTACAAAGCCCGCAACATCCGAGCTCTGACATGAAGGAATTTATATAAAACAGTTTACGATCGCAGCAATAGGTGGCGATAAAACGTTAATTACATCTTTTGTTGAACCTACTGTGGCACCCTCGTAAAAATTTGTGGCAGCCGTTAGGTACCACGGCTCTGTGAAATGTATCCATATTCAGTAGAGTGAAATAACAGTAGGCCGTGGACAGATTACCGATGTGACAGTTCATGAACAGTTGGTTGAGATAACTTTGAAGCGACGTACAAATTCCAACAGAAATAGTTTTAACGTTAATACGCGTCCTCAAAACAAATTTCACGCCAAAATGACAGAGTTAGGCAATTTTACACTAAACGTAACTATATTCTTTAATAGCTCAGAAAACTATTATATTTTCAATTCGTGACGCGCTGTTACAATGATTGATTCCATAATTGACAATGAAATTATTATTCAAGCGAATAATAGTGACGACGATAGCAATGGTTCACGTGATTCAGATTAAGAATAGCGTAAAAAACTCAATAAAGCATGTTGTAATCAAAATAGCATTTTTTTATTTCCGTATTCCCTATTTTATCACATCAATGAAAGTATTACCATTATCTGTTAATAAAAGTAGGTATTTAATGCTACTGCTACAATTGCCATAGTAACTCCAACCACGCCATTCTAATGCTTGGAATGGCGTAGTAAGACTAGCAATATCAAGATTTAGCAATGTCAAGAATGCCCATTTGAACTTTTGGAAAGAAATTATTGTAATCAAGATCATCCGCTGGTGACTGGTCAGTGTTAACATTGCTTTAATAAAATCGAATAAATCTCCTCAACCTTTGTGGAGTTTGTTCAGCAAGTATGTGCAGTGCAATGTCGGCATCGCCCAGGCAGCGCTGATTTTGTACCTCTAGCTTACGTAGCCCGTGATACTCATATATACACTAAGATGTATGCATATGTAAGACACTCACTCCGAATACAATGCATGTAGTTAACAAAACTGTAAAAAATGAGACCTCGTTCTCCAAAACATTGATTTTCTTTTATGGAAGAAAACGGCAGACGAGCATATTGACATTAGCGATACATGCCAACTGTATGACAAACGTTGTCATGCCCCCGGATGCGCTGCCTCTACTTTTGGAGATATGTGAATGTATTTTAGAATACATATATATGATATATGATATGGCGGATGTATGAATAATGTAATAAATAAAATTTAAAAAGCGAATTTAAAATAATAATCGATTAATATTCGCAGGAAGTGATCCCAAATAATGATTTGATGAAATAATAATGATCAAATTATAATTTTTAAATTAGTGTCGTTAACATTTGATGAGGGGGAGAGTGCACGCTGCAATCCAACAGCCGCTGGACGCACTCGACTGGCTACGTTACCCCTCTCTCACAGAAGACTACCTTGAAATGTACTGAATTTTCCACTTTATCTTATTTCCCTAATGTACGTACGTGTTTCGGTAGTGAGGGAGATGTGCCAGAGTCCATTCCCATCCTATCCCTCCCCACTTCCCCAACCCTTTCTCCAAATGCATTTCTATATCCAAAGGTAGGCAGCGCATCCGGGGGCGTGCTAACGTTTGTCATTTTGGACTAATGTTGGCATGTATCACGGATGTCTATGGGCTACAGTATCCACTTACCATCAGGTGGACTGTATGCTCGTCTACCACCTTCGTCCATAAAAAAAAAAAAAACAAGAAATTGAGACAGATTCCTTTAACACATACTGCTTGTTTTATGCACCGTGAGAGCCTTCGGCAACGTAACACTTTGATCTCTCTTCAGGTACCTAACGGAAAGAAACCGGGAAAATGGTTACGGTGTTTGTGAGAGTTTCATTTACCTTTTCGACTCTACAATAATTGCTTCTTATATGTTTTTTTTCGTTTTGCCAATTTGTTTTCCGTTCAACGTTTGCAGCTAACGAAAATGACGATGTACAGTCAGTAACAAGGTAATGTAACTCATCGGTATGTAAGGATTAGAATCTAACGGTTTTGGGTACATTAGCTTGTTGCTGACTGTACATACATTTGAGATGTAATTTTTTGTCAATGTATTTCTTTATTTATAGTACAGATAGCAGATAGCAGACTAGCGAGCGGCCCACGCGTTATATTTATTTTTACGGATCATTTATAGTCATCTCATCTATACATATAATAAAAATGTAACTGATCGTATGTCTGTACATGAAAGATATATGAGAAAAACTATTATTGGGGGCCTTTATCAACGCAATAGAATCCAAAACAATGATTGTTAGAATTTTTGTCTGTGCGTTTGTGCGCGCTAATCTTAGAAACGGCTTAACCGATTTGGGTGCGGTTTTCACTAATGTATCGTGGTAAGCTTCACTTAAAAAATTAGTGTTGTTTTATTTCAATCAGTTCATAAATAAAAAAGTTATATCAATTTAAAGAATCACGTCGAATAAAGACGCTGTTTATAAACTAAAGTCCACGCGGACGAAGTCGCGGGCAACAGCTAGTTGGAAATATAAATCTAGATACAAAGACAAATACAAATGTTATAATACGTTACTAATACTGTTAATTAAAGCTCCATATTTAACTACTAGGTATATAAACATTCAGCTTATGAAATAAATTCCTTAATTGATTTTAATACAATGAACCCTATCTTTATTATCTAACACAATTTGTAACTACCCTTAATTTTGTTTACATCAGAAAATATCTCCCTTGTAATGGAATGTACTGGTTTGATTTAATAGCTTGTAATGTACAAACTGCTGAAACGACACACCTCCTATTCTTAAGGTAAAAACCCTTCAATAAATTTAAATCTAAATTCAATAATTTTGTTTATGGTACAACAATCAGACAAACGGTGTTAGGTGGGGCGACGGCTATTCTGATGCTTATAGATTGGAGTGCAGGGTAAGGCAAGGTGGACTCACCTCACCAAGGCTCTTCAATCTGTACCTAAACAAAGTGAACCATCACAGATAGTCCCTAAAGCCAGACCTCACTCCGAACAAAGTTATGTTATGTGTATGGTGGGACTGGAACGGCGTTGTGTATTACAAGCTTTTGTCACATGGCCAAACGATTAATTCTGATGTTTACTGTCAGCAATTAGTAAAATTGAAACAAGCACTCGAAGAACTGGCCTGGCAATTCTCCACTGGCAACTTTGGCATCTCCACTGGCAACTTTGGCATTGTTTACACTTGTGGCTTGTTAAATCTATTTTAGTAAAATGAAGTAAATCCGTTTTAAAATACAGTAAATTTGCGTTCAAAGTGAAGTTACACTAATAAAACAAGAGCAGTGCTGTTATCCTGGACAATAACCGAAAATTTACTTGGAAAATCTATTAAGTTAAGTCGTATTTTTATACCCACTTTTTGCTAGATTGAAAATCTCTCAGAAGTACCCTAACTTTGGTGATTATCTTACTGTCAAATTCAACTGACAGCATCAGTTTTAACAACTTGTCACTTATAGAGTTGCCACCATTAAACGATCTCCCCCGTTTCCGGGACTTAATCAAGATGAGTGTTTGTAGAAAATGTAGCAAGCAAATAAAGGCCAGCGATATTAAAGCTTGTTCTAAATGTAACGCTGCTTTCCACTACCAGTGTTTGGGAGTATTGGCTGACAACTTCACCAAAGAATCTAAGTCGTATAAAGCTACATGGAAGTGTATTGAGTGCAAGTCAGGAGACAAACGTGTCGACACTCCGTCCCAATCTCTCAAGTCGCCCCTGCATAGTTCTGACTCGTCACCTGTAAACAACACTGAAGATTTTAAGCAGTATTTAGACCATAAACTTCAAGAATCTCTCACTCAGCTTCACAGGGATATTATGAGAGACTTCACACTGGACAGCTCTGATACTCGCACCAAGATACATGAGCTCACTGAAAGCATTAACTATATTTCGGCAAGGTGCGATCAACTGAAGGAAGCACTTGAAATTAAAAACAAGGCCATAAGTGAACTGCAAGAGGACAACAGCGCGTTGCGCGGTCAGGTGGGTGACTTGCGCTCTCAAGTGGTTGAACTTAGCTCTAGGGTAAACCAGTTCGAGCAACAATCGCGCGACTGTAACTTGGAGATACAGTGCGTGCCGGAACACACGTCAGAAAATATCAAGACAGTCGTTAAACAATTTGCCACTACTGTCGGCTGCGACCTCAAAGAGCACGAACTGCTAAATTACCACCGCGTGGCAAAATTAAACAAAGAGTCCAATAGGCCACGGTCAATAGTGGTTAAACTCTCTAGCCCATTCGTGAGAGACTCCTTGATTGCAGCAGTAAAAATTCATAACCGGATTCACCCGAGCGACAAATTGAACTCTTCTCACCTGGGCATTGCAGACAGGGACAGGAAACCAATTTACGTTTGTGAACACCTTACTCCAGCTAACAAAAAATTGCACGCTGCCGCCAGAAAAGTGGCCAAGGATAAGAAGTTCGATTTTGTGTGGGTGCGCAACGGCAGAATATTTATGCGCAAAGACGTTAGCTCGAAGAGCTTCTTTATTAAAGACTTGGAGTTTCTAAGTTCTCTTTGAGCTACGGTTCTCCTTATGAATATTCGTTCTACTTCCAACTTCAAAATAGTGTATCAAAATGTTAGAGGCCTTAGAACAAAAACCGACGAGTTGTTGACCAATGCATTGAAACTTGAGGTTGACGTCATTTTACTTACGGAGACTTGGCTTAATGACTCCGTGTATGACCACGAAATTCTTGACAGTAGATACGCAGTATTTAGGCGTGACCGCGCTTCTGCTGTTAGTGTTAAACAAGACGGTGGGGGAGTTCTGATTGCTGTCTTGAAAAAACATGAACCAATTCGCAAGCTTAAATGGGAATCAGTGGATGAAGATCTTTGGGTCGTCGTCAAAATTAGACAGGGTAATATTTCAAAACATCTATGCATTTGTACACTTTATAATCCACCACCCACTACCTTCGATCGCCTTGACCGCATCACGTCTAGTGTTGCTCTGGTTGTCCAGCATAAACTGCCTCAAAACTCATTATTACTGCTGGCCGGGGATTTTAATCTGCCTCACCTTCAATGGCAGAATAATATTTATACTAATTCGTTTCTCCCGCTTTCTGCGAATGCCGAAGTAGAAAACGTTTTCGTCGATATGCTCTCTTTCAACAACCTTCATCAAATCAACTCGGTTTCTAATATAAATGGACGTATGCTAGACTTAATAGTAACTAACGATACGAACTTCTTCTCTGTGGATTTATTTGCTCCGCCGTTTGTGAAGCAAGATACTCACCACCCTGCACTTGTGATCAAAATAAAGATTGATCCGCTCAGGAGAATTAAATATCTGAGATCTCCCATTTTAAATTACTCTAGGGCTGATTATATTGGGATTAATGACGATTTGGACAAAATTAACTGGAGTGATCACTTAGGGCCTGCCTGCACAGTGGACGAATCTGTTGACATTTTTTATCAACTCATTGTTCCCATAATCCACAGTCACACTCCATCTACCATAAAGATTGACAATAGGTATCCCTGCTGGTTTAGCCGTTCTTTGGTGCGAACACTTAGAGAGAAAGCCAAATTCCACAGAAGATTCAAACTATATGGTAATCCCCGAGATCATTTAACTTTCAGAATGTTGCGAAGTCGCTGTGACACCATGATCAAGGAATGTTCGTCTAGATATAAATCCGACGCTAAAACCCAAATCAAAAAGAACCCAAAGTACTTCTGGACATTTATTAAATCGTTCAGATCTAACAGTAATGAAATACCTGATGAAATGTACCTTGGTAGTCGAAATGTTGAGGGTGGACAGCAGATCAGCAATATTTTCTCCGAGTATTTTGACTCCATCTACAACAGTTCTACGCCATCAGTTCTGCTGACGGATAATTCAAGGACCTGTCACACTTCCAGCTCATTCGCTTTAACAAGATCCGATATTTTGAAAGCCCTACAGTTCATCAACACTAACAAAGGGCCTGGGCCAGATGCAATATCACCTATTTTCCTCAAGCACTGTGCCTCTCAGTTGGTCGAACCCTTGCACATTATATTTAATAAATCATTAACATGTGGCATCTTTCCTACCAAATGGAAAACTGCGCATATTATTCCTATACATAAGAAGGGTGATCATGCCGATATAGCTAACTACCGACCGATCTCAATCTTATCTTCCATTGGTAAGCTTTTTGAAGGCATGGTTAAAAAAATATTATACTTCCGCCTGAAGCCCACACTTAGCAGGCATCAACATGGATTCCTGGCGGGTAGATCTACGGCGTCAAATCTCGTTGGTTACGTTAACGAGATAATTGAGGCATTCGAAGACAACAATGAAGTTCATGCAATATATACAGACTTTTCTAAGGCTTTTGACGTTGTAGACCGTGCTATACTCATTCGCAAGCTGGGACACGCTGGTATATGCGGATCTCTCTTAAGATGGTGTGAGTCTTATCTTCTTAATCGTTCCCAGCTAGTTATTGTGCGTGGTTTCAAATCCCCGGCCAGGATGGTTCCTTCAGGAGTACCTCAAGGTTCCCATCTTGGACCCTTATTTTTTCTGTTATTCATAAATGACCTCTGCTCTGCATTAGCATCCAGGTTCAAAATGTTTGCCGACGATTTAAAGATCTATAGAGTTATTCAGTCTAACGAGGATGTTAAAAATTTACAAAAAGATCTCAGTGCTGTCAACATATGGTGCATTCAAAACAAAATGATTCTTAATGAGACCAAATGTTACCATATTAAATTTACCCGAAAATTATTCACGCAACATAATGCAACATATTCCATAGATAATAGTGCGGTTAAAGAAGTCTCAAGCATTCGTGACTTGGGGGTTGTTTTAGATCGGAGGTTAGACTTTAGAGAACATATAAACCATATGTCAAATAAAGGAGCTAGATTGGCTGGCTTTGTAATTAGACAAGCTAAAACTTTTAAAGATCCTGAAATACCAATTATACTCTTTAATCGTTATGTCCGAACACTGTTGGAATATTGCAGCCAGGTTTGGAGCCCGTCTCATGCGGTTCACGTCACTAGAATTGAGAGGCTCCAAAAACTCTTTTTACATCACCTCACTTACTCCAACAATCGCTGCTGCAGTCTCAAATCATATGAATCTAGACTCAAGCACTATGGGATGATCCCCCTTGACCGCAGACGTAAGATTGCTGATCTTGTTTTCCTCCATAAAATTATTAATGGTATAGTGGATGGCCCTGACCTACTTGAAAACCTAAAGTTTTCCGTCCCACGAATCAGTAGCCGTTTAATTAATCGCAAAACGCTAGTTGTGCCTTTTTGCCGAACTAACTACGGTCAACACTCACCGTTGAACCGAATGTGTTCCTTTTATAACGACATCTGTCTTGAGATCGATATTTTCAATGCATCGGTTAACAGTTTCAAACGATTTTTATATTCTAAATTGTAATCATATTTTATCTTTCCTGCTTCCTTTTTTTTTCCTTATTATTATTTGTTAAAATTTTATTTCTACTGTTATTAAGTGTAAACTATTTTTATGCAAGTTGTGTTCGCATTTAGAAGGCCGTTCAGCCTATCATGATATTATGTTTTGTTGCTGTTATGTTTTATGCTGCTACGTCCAGTTTGTGAACCGTAAATAAAAAAAATAAAAAAAAAAAAAAAAAAAAAAAAAAAACGCCCATAAATGAATGGAAAACGCCAATGCTCGACCGCATACATCTTTGATGACTAAACAAAAATTGATACACCTTAGCTGGGAAGTTTTAATGGATCCTCCATACATACAGACACTTTACAAAATTCTCTAAATGGAGTAAAATTACATTGAAGAGAAGCCTTGGGTTCTACGATATGCGGTTCTTCAAGGAAGCTGTGAATAGGATTTTGCAAGATCGGCGGCGCACCCGCATGCCCCCTGGTGTTGCAGGTGTCTATGGGCGGCGATAACACTTACCATCTCACTTGGGACCGCTTGATCATTAGTCCACTTCTCTCTATAAAAAAACCTGTATAAACCATTTAAATCAGATTTTCGCTCAGATACCCCAAAAAAAATATAGCAATGGGATAATGGCTCTGCTAGAAAAATGGCGAAAGATAATCGAATTAAATGGACAATATTCCGTTCAATAACTATTAATGTATAATAAAAAAAGATCCTATTGTTTTCACTATAAAAAAGCCGCGAACTTATCCGACTACCTAATATTTTATTATATGTATTCTACTAAAATATACTTATTCATTATATCATACACCGCCTTTCTGACTTCCGCTAAACCTAAGGTTGATTGGCAGAAAATGTCACTGGGCATTAAGGCTGCCTCTTGTACAACATTTATTTGTACTGTAAAGTTTTTTAAAAAAGAAATTGATTTCCCAGAGAGGAATAAAAGATGGGTTCATGGGTCAAAGGTTGCCTAATGCATGAATTTAGAAAGGTCAAAAGAGCTAAAACGGACGGCCAAAATACAAAGACACGGATCGCAACAGCTGATTACGTTAGAGAATGTTCTCCTAACAAAACACTATTGTTGTCAAAAGAGTGCGAATGCTTTGATAACGACACAGTGAACCGCTACCCTCTGAAGCTACGAAGTAAGCGAAAAACATTGAAGAAATTAGATTAAAAACATGATGAACGATTGTGTATTATTATATTCCTTATTAAGAGGGTTTCCCTCTAATCATATTTAACTCCTATTAGTTGATATGAATCGATATTAAATATTATTCGAGTTTTTGTATCTTTTTTTATAGACGAAGGTGGCAGACGAGCATGCAGTCCACCTAATGGTAAGTGGATACTGTCGCCCATAGACATCCGCGATACATGCCAACATTGATCCAAAAAGACAAACGACGGCACGCTCCCGAATGCGCTGCCTGTCTTTGGAAATATAGGAATGTATTTGGAGAAAGGGTTGGTAAAATGGGGAGGGATAGGATGGGAATGGGCTCTGGCACATCTCACTCACTACCGAAACACGTACGTACACTAGGGAAATAAGATAAAGTGGGAAATGCAGTACATTTCAAGGTAGTCTTCTGTGAGAGAGGGGTAACGTGGCCAGTCGAGAACGCCCTGCCGCTGTTGGATTGCAGAGTGCACTCTACCCCTCGAGAAAATTGTATTTTCTCAAGAACCTCGCTCAAGATTTTTTTGTATTTATAATAAAGTTATAAATAAATAATTTATAAATACGTTGTACTTGAGAAACCATACTCTGGATATATATCCAGCCGTGGAGAGCTATAGGCTGATGATGGCTGATTCCCTGCGAATCTAAACAACATAGACAGGTAGATATACTTCGTTGTACACCAAAACATACATAAAAAAGAGACACAAAAATACAATTAGTAATTAGAAGTACAATTGGCGGCTTCATCGCTGAAGCGATTAGCTATAGGTGTAATCGATTAGCGCTTTAGCTGTGAGCGGTGCAATGAAGAAATAATGTCTCTATATAAATAAATAGATACATACATGTGGGATTCAATTTTTCCATTGTAGAAAACGAAAATGAAACGAGTGGAACAACTTTCCCTACTTGTAATTTGTTCTTTTGATTTTTAATAATTTTAACACAGTTCTAAGCAACCACTCCTCTCACCACCTAGCAGCCATCATTTTATTTTTTCTCTCTCTCTCTTCTCGCTCGCACACCTTCGTTCAGAAACATGTTATTTTATGCAAGATTTTAATCCTACACACATATATGAACAAAATTTCTATGAATAATGTTTATTAAGTTATTGGTATTCTGGAACATTCTATCGCAGTCACAATTTACTTACGCTATTATAGTGGCCGCATCCTAAGTGTCAAAGGTCGCGGCCGCGGCAGCGATACCCGTGCCTTTTATTGAATTTCCCGGCGTCTCCCGAGGGACGCTGCCCACCACATTATCCTGTCACAGGAGTACTCTATCCCTTCCCCGTAATAAAGGGACGGATAATACAAGTGTTTATTTTGCTCAAACAAACGGCCTTTTCACTGACCTTTCCAAAACCAAGTCGAATGTTCCGAGATACTGTAAATAATTTCTTAAAACGGAATCTAATTCATATTTTGAAATAATTCCTCGCGGGATGGAAAGAAAATATTTGATTTTGTGTTACGTGAGCCGAGACATGCGGGCGCAGATCAAAGGGATCGTGTCGGTGGCGAAACATGGCGGATACAGAATGTTGTGATCTTCGGAAGTCCTTGTGTGCACCCCACCGAGATATTATATTTTATTAAAATCATGCCACCATAATATCACAAATATTGTTTTTCTTTTCTAATTTAGTACAATAACGATATAGATACTTCGCCGTGTGTATTTTTGTTAACAGTATTTGTTTTTGTTAACAGTACCCTATTACTATTAACAACAGTCTACCCGTTGATAAGTGGATACTGTGGTCCATAGATATCCGTGATACATGCCGATATCAGTCCAGAATGACAAACGTTGGCACGCCTTCACCTTCTCTGCCTACCTTTAGAGATTTAGGAATGGATTTGGAGAAAGGGTTGGGAAAATGGGAAGACATAGGATAGGATGGAAATGGGGTCTTGACATATCTCACTGAGATATCACTGAGATCACTGAGATCTCACTGAGGAATGAGATAAAGTGGGAAATGCAGTACATTTTACGGTAGTATTCTGCGCGGTAAAGTGGCCAGTTGAGTGCACCCACCAGCTGTGGAATTGAAGCAGACATTGTTCCCCTTCCATATTAAAATTTATAGTTACAATACATTGACATTAATGTCTAAAATCATACTGAGAAGATTTAATAACAGCTGAACACAATTAAATATTCAACTTGAAACCACACTAGATGCGAATGAAACTTTCAATGGTCTACCATTATGTATTCCAGCACGGAGTCGTATAATTTCTCAAGAAAACTCCATCAAAACAGCAGTATATTCCCCGGTCATTGGGCAAATACTCGTAAATCTCCAATTCAATCACGGCGAGGCCCGGTGACGCGCCGTAACCAGCTTAGAGACCTTAATAGTAATACAAACACAGGAGGAAACCAATATGAAAACAGTGGAGGGACCTCTGCTGTACTTACAAAAAACACTAGTCACTTACTATGAATTTATTAGATTTCTATTAAATAATGATGGAATATTTTCATCTCTTCTCTTTCTCTCTTCTCTTTCTCTTTAAGATGTAGTGTAGTTCCTCAGGGCTTGTTATCTTTCAGTCGCCTTTTACACATGCGGAAAAAATGGTGTTGTGCTGTTTTAATGCCGACTGACACCACATGACTTATATCGCACAATAATTTAATGTTGTGATCTTGGCTTTTTTCAAACAATATTAATCTGATCCTATTAATGATAAGTATTTTTACCCTTACGTTGAAACCACTCCTACATCTCCAAAAGTAGGAAGCGCATCCGGGGGCATGTCAACGTGTGTCGTTCTCGACTGAAGTTGGCTTGTACCGCGGATGTCTATGGGTGATAGATATCCATTTTCCACGAAATCAACTGAAATAAAATCTGCCGCCTTCTTAAAAAAATATAATGCCAATATTACCGTTGTCGGTTACCGAGATAAAATTTCGCGGTAGCTGAAGAAAACGGCCAATCCATTTATTTTATAGTGGCATTCTGGTGTACAAGACGACAGAATCTTTTAACCAGAAGGGATCTGCCGTAATCCGTTGGAGGTATTGCGAGATTACTCCTGTAAGACGTCATTTTATAACTTTGGCCACTACCAGCGATATTAAACTATAAGTCACTATTAGATGAGTTGCAGAAAAAAGTGACGATTACACTGCCACTTAGAGAAAAACGACACAATTTATTAAAGTTTGTACCGTGTAAATTTTGGTAACTATTAAACAGAGATTTTACAGTAGCTTAGGCCTTTGTCACACAATGCTACTCAAAAACAATTACTAACTCTGATTACCAATAAGTTTATTTTTAGTCACAGCACATTTTATGACCATAAAACATTGTTTTTTTTTTATATTACTAGGTAGTCTAGGTACATAGTCGCCTACAGACACTACTCAAGGTTTATGTGTAGGTGGCGAGTCGTTCTTATTACATACATACAGTTCATATAAATTATTATAGTACGATTTAAGCCTACTAAGCCTATAGGTCATTATGTAAGATAATGTTTAAGATAATGTTAAGTAAGATAAGGTCAGTAAGATGTAGTTTCACGATCTCGTTCAATATACGTTATTGTATTTAGATCTCGAGTGCGTGCAGGATTTCAATGGGGGCCTGCACACAGTGCTATCGATTAGTAATCGATCGGTAACATGTTAGTTACCGAACCCTAGCGACGCGGGCTTGCAGGTCGCTAAACAAGAACAATATTGATCAAAATGGCTGAGCAAACATTAAACTTAAAACTGATTATCTGAATCAGTAGACATCGTGAAGTCAAACTTAAACAAGTGACTAAAGTTACAGAGATTTGAATAAATAACATCCTGTGCGAAATTTTGTCCGAAACTAGTTTATGAATTCAGTTAATAATTAGTTTAGTTTATATTGAGTAGCGTTTCGGGACAAAGGCCTTACAGTACTACTAATTAGAAGGACATTTTTAATTGAACAATAAACAACCAGTCACGCTTCAAAAATTAACATCAATAAAACTTTGGCATCTGTTATATTATTTTACTAAATCTGAAAATAGTCATGACTAACAAAGTAAGACATGTTTGCTCCTAGAGTATTTAATATTATCTCTATGGCATTTAATATTAGTAATATGTAACCGCGTGGTGTCGTAAAACCGCGACTAAAATATAACAAAGCGACTACCACAAACTCAAGCTCACACTAAAAGAGTGGACTCACTAATTCGCTTCATTAGCATGGCGTTTTAAGGCCATACATCTCTCATGCATAAGACAATGTCCAGCATTGAACGAAATAAATAGGCTGGTTACGGTTACAAAAAAAAAATTTTCACATAATATACACAAAACCTCTCTCAAGTCAAGTACAGTCATAAAGGATTTATAAACAGGATCATTAAATGGTGTTCCAGTTTCAAGTGAGTTCTCAGTCTCAAGTACCAGGTACCTATTATACCCTTCGCCCTTCGACTGCCATTAAATGGATAGATATACCACTTTCATGAAGTTGGAGAATCATTTACTTAAGTGATATTTAAAGGTATAAATATAGATATGTAAGTCAACAACACTTTTGATAAAACCAACAAAATCAAGCTAAAAAACTCTATAATTTAAAATTATTTTAATTAGTACGATCTTTGTTTCCTACGCCTATTTTACATGTTTTGCGGAGAACTCAAGGAAATTTACCTATTTCATCTAACATTTAGACAATCCAATAACGATTTAAAAGACAGTATACATATTATTATATTCATAAACGATATATCGTTGAATAGGCTTCATAAAGCTCTTACAAGTTTCAATCTAACATTTTTTTTCAAAAACAATGCTGAATGCCGCGTACCATCAGAGGTTTTTCTATGACTACCGTCTACAATTTTTGTATTGTTCGGAGCATCCACCCACCGCTCTTCATTATATTTACTCTGTCCCCCCTTGTCTAGTAGCCCCACTCCTCTTTAAACACTGGTATCTCTTTCAAAGGCAACCTTCGTAGTAACTGGATATAGATAGAGCTTTTCAATAATACGCATTCTTTTCTATTTTTAATTTCGATCTTTTGAACAACTAGACATCACCATGTATATGTCAAATATGAAATTTGTTAAACAAAATTCAATTCAAAACAAGAGTCTGTGTTACAATTTTATTGCTGTTGTAAAAGATATGTTTGTGTTATATTGACGATCTCATTGTTTTCGAAAGTATTCTCTAAATAGAAGTTGCGTAGTTTCCACGTCAACGGGAAGATGTAAAAAAGTACTGTTATTCTTCAATATAAAACTTTACGTATAAACGCTACATGTAGGCATACCAAGTTTCAAGAGAAGCAATGGTAGTCTTGTATTTACTTGTGCAAACAACGCGAATACTTCTATTTGTTTGGGAATCGCAGAATTACAGAGGCGGATGAAACTGAGAACAAATAAGATTTGCTCGCCTCCCAATGTAAAAAAAACTATTGTACTTAACAAGTTTTCAACAGTTTAATCAACAATTTATAAGGCGAGTTCATGAAAATAAATGTTTGAGACGACCCAAATCTTAAGCTATAAACATAAAAAAATATTGTTAAGTACACACAAAAGATTTAGGGCCTTTCTCACCACCTTCTGATTAGGTATCAGGAGGTTTCAGAAAGACAGTTATACTTTGTCAGAAAGTCAGTATCAATAGATTTAACTGGTAGATAATGTATGTATCAAATTATTAACTTTACAATTATATAAGCAATAGTGATCTTCGTTTGCCTAAAATATTTCATAATTTGTTTATTTTGTTGTAAATATAGTGCACGATGTGTTTACTATTAACGAGCATACATAGTATATATGCTGCATGGCTACTATAAGTATATTTTCGTTTGTTTTTCTGTGTATGTTCTAATTTTTTTAATTGTTTAAAAGTTTTGAAATAAAATAAAATAAAATTAACAGTTACTTTATCAGGAGGAGGTCGTGAGTGAGTGGTGTATGTGTGTGTATATATATATATATATATATATATATAGTATAACATAAAAATGACTGTACCCTCTTAACGCCGAATTTGTTTCGTGAAAATTAACAACTCTTATCCTTTCACACATTTTTTTCACACAAAGCTGACACCGCGCAGATATACTCGTATATACTCACACCGATTTGCATAGATATAGGTATCTAATACTAGCGATTCGATAAGAAGTTGTTTAGGAATAGAGGGTACAGCACTGCTGTTCGTAAACGCATATAGAAAAGTTAATTTATTTAATGAAGAAAGAGACTGTATTTAAAAAAAAACTTCTTTGTATGGAAGAGTAATAAGTTTAGAAAAAGTCGTAAAATAAAAAATTATTACTTTAAATGATATAATTCAGTGTTAATTAACGTGGCAGGTATTTTTTATTTAACTCTGTGTACATGCAGACAACATAACAATAAGAAAATGAAATTATCCTGAGCGATCAAGTTAATTAAGAGGAGATCAATTTTCATGTGATTTTGTGACTGAATTTAAAAAAAGTAGCTTTTTGGGAAAATATCGAGTTTAGAAAAAAGTTGTAAAACTAAAACTCAGGATTAAGAAGATGGCAGGATTTACCTTGATAGATTAAGCGGAGATAAAATAAAATTTGCCATTTTTGACATTACTACTATTATAAATATTTTATTTATATTTATTTAAATTAAGTATTTTGAATTAAGCATTTTCTTTTATCTTTTGTGTCTTATGTAATCTTGCACGCCACTACTGGTAAATCTGACGTTCTGAATGTATGCACTTACCATCTTCGTAACGCACATTGCAAATACATAAATAGATAAATTTAAATTGAAAAATGTCTTCTATATTCAGGACCTATGGCCATTCATATTAAATGTTACGTCGTCTGTTACAAAATATCAACCTAAATATCTTAACAGATTTTGATAAATGAGACGTCGTTTGTCCCAAATGAGCGAGTGAAATGGGCGCTATAAATTTTAAATACCCTCTCCAAAGTTTCCGTTTCACTCCGAAATGTTCTAGCAACGACGATGACGACACATCTACAATTCTGTTGATATATTAAATAAGCACAGAGAGGACCGTCGCTATTCTCCAAGGCTTAAATCTCCTTCATGCACTTGTGGCGTGAATGTTCGCAGTGAAGCCTTGAAAAGGGTTTTCTAATTTGAACACTACTCATAAGCCGGCTCTAGACTCACGCCGTGAATCTACGTGTCTCGAGAAAACCTCTCTACACTCACAATTGTTCACAGTCACATTGACGCGCTTATTCGAAATAGAGGAAACGCTAGCTTAATATATAATAATATAATCTTAATAATATAGCTTCAGCTTGGTAGTATTCTTTGAATTTTAATTTTATACATTCACTAAATTTTATTCACGTTGGAAAAAATAAACAAAGACTTGCTGTCACTTGCCATTGATTTTTGCGCCGCAATGAACCCAAGAACGCCGTGGACACGGGGTGACCCCGTGACCACGTCCACTGCAAAGTGTTCGAAACGTCGGGATATAAATAATGTCAAATATACGCGATTTAAACCGTTAAAGTTGTTTAATTGCTACAGATTATTCTAGTACAGATGGCAGCACACATTGTCCTTATGAATATTTATTATTATTATTAAATAACCTGATAGTAAGTGGATGCTGTCGCCCATAGACATCCGCGATACATGCCAACATTAGTCCAAAATGAGATACGTTGGCACGCCCTCGGATGCGCCGCCTACATTTGGAGATATGGGAATGGATTTGGAGAATGGGGAGAATAGAGAGGGATAGGATAGGACTGGACTCTGGCACATCCCACTCACTACCGAAACACGTACGTACATTACGGAAATAAGATAAAGTGGGAAATTCAGTACAATTCAAGGTAGTCTTCTGTGATATTACAGACATTAATAATATTGAGTGTTTACAGACACACGAACATTTAACAAAGTACAGGGCTTCTTTACTTACATCCATCAAGTAATCCATACTTTTTACGATTGCTGCAAAATAAACAAGCTATAGCTTATTATAAAAAAAAAACATAAAAGGTATACCTTCTTACCAGTAATTTTATTTCATCCATAAACGGTACCGTTTACCTCGCCCGACCCTCACTCATCACTTAAAATTATGAAAATGACTACGTTTACCACCGCGTGTATTTCGGACAGCCGTGTTTCTGGCAATAAAAGTGTCATAAGACGCCACGTAAATAAATTGGATTTAGTTTATGTGGTTTTAAATAGAGGGAAATTATATGTGTGTACACAGGATGTTGCAACATATTCGCTAAGTCTGACACCAAGGATTTTGCTAATGATTCTCATGACGAGTTAATTATTAATAAATAACGACACACTCAATGGGGCCATACACTCGCACTCAATACACTAGGATTCCTTTAGTGGATCCAGACATAAAATGACAATGACAAAGATATTTTTCGTAACATTTTGGAGTCAAGTCAAGTCGTAAATAGTACCCCCTATCCTATTCCCCCATCACGTGTTTCCGTAGGGAGTAAGATATCCCGGAGCCCATTCCCATCCCGTCCCATTCCATTCTAATCCCTTCTGTCCGAATATAAAGGAATTGAATAACTGAATAAAGTAGCTCCTTATTAAATTATACCTTTAACTCCCTTTTACCCAAGTAACATTGTAAGGTATAATGGGATGGGGAAAACTCCTTGTCCCGTTATACTTCTTAATTCTCCATTTTCCCAACCCTTTCTCCAAATCCATTCCAAATCTCCAAAGGTAGTCAGCACATCCGGGTTTGTGCCAATGTTTGTCATTCAGGACTGATCCCCATGGGCGTAAGTTTAATTAAATGTATTTTAATTAAATGTAGTTTAATTAAAGGTAGTTTAATTAAACGTAATTTAATTAAAGGTAGTTTAATTAAACGTAATTTAATTAAATGTAGTTTAATTAAATGTAGTTTAATTAAATGTAGTTTAATTAAATGTAGTTTAATTAAATTACATTTAATAAAGGTAGTTTAACAATAAAGGTAGTTTAATTAAATGAAGTTTAATTAAACTGCGGGAAACGTATTGTGGGACTCACTCCGGTCAGGTGGAATGACGACGAGAGATTGGACGAGAGAGCGGAGGACCGTGTGTAGTAGCGAGCCTTAGGAAAGGCCTACATCCAGCAGTGGAGATGGCTGATGGTGAGTGGTATGTATGGTATGGTATTGTTTATGGTATGGTTGTAGAAAGATAGTCTGTATAATGTTTGTATGTATTTAGTGCTATTGTCATATTATCATATTACAACTTAATATTATTCAAGTTTTAATTTCTCTGTTAAATATTTGTTCAACACATGTTATTAACCCAGTTGGAACTAAATTTTTCAAGGTTGTCTGATAATTGCTACTAAAACGATAAGACCCTTTAGATATAAACATTGTTTTAAATTGAGAAATGATTACCTATACGAGCAATACAAAATGCTAAATGGGAAGTAAATCGATGACAGCATTTTTTTTTAATTTAAAGCTATAACACCGAACCATTTCAAATTGTAACTGCCAAAATGCAGTACAGTTTGTGGGCAGTAAACATTACATACTATGTTATAATAGCTATGGCAAATATATATTGTGCAGTGATTGCTGTGAGTCTCCTTACCAGTATATCTGGTGGGAAGGCCGTCAGCAATCTACAGCCTATCTAGCCTATCAAATAAATATGTGTTTTAATATATTTTTATAATATTGCATAGAGAATTGTGGAAATAGTAAATCAATTGAAAAATCATTCAAAATTCTGGGCACCAGGTATTTATTTAAGGTTATGTTTAAGTTCTCTGGTGTCAATAAAGATATAGGTAGGAGTCCCGAATCGAAACTGCGTCGATCTTCTGATGACATTCTTAGTAATTCGTCCTTAACAAAGAATGGCTGCATACAGCGCAGTCATGAAGACATTATATGCCGCGAACCCGAAAGTTGTGGAATGAACTGTCGGCTAAAGTTTTTCATTATGCTGCGAGGTGGCGATCTTCAAGACAAAAGAGCTGTGAACAGGATTCTGCTAGGTCGGCATGCCCCGCGGTATCGCAGGTGTCTAACGATGGCGGTGACCACCTGCCATTTTTATTTGTCTCTGTCCGAAAGTTGCGTGAAACAGGACGCTATATGAATAAAGTCACCTGTTATATTCTGTCATTTGAAGGTATGTGCACACGTAATAACCATTTGAAAACAATAAAAAGTTTTATTAATATTGTATCGTAGTACATATAAGTACCTCCCCAACATCGTAAAGAATACCTCAGTTATATAGCACACTTTTGTAGTAGTTTAAGGTTTCAAATGACTGGAGCTGGAGCAATGCATAGTGTCCAATCTACCGGCCATCTGGTCCCAAGTCACGCGTCCCCGTAATCACCGGCTCCCAATATTCAGCTCGCGTCGGCATCGACCCCATTAGGAAGCCCTCCCTGCAGTTTAACAACACTGATTTTCCTAAAGAACCCTATGAAACTGCTAATTTGGCGTGTAATTGACTGCTCCAAGAAGACAATTCTAACAATTTTCTAGAATTTATTTTTAGTCAATAATGTTATAAGGAATTTGAGTAAACTACAAAAAAATTCAAGAATTTCATGGAAGATTTGTTCATAATTTATTTTACAAAATGTGTTCTTTGGTTATTTATTAATACTGCAAATATTGCAATTTGCAATTGCACTACCTACATTAGATCGATATAACGTTGGTACGCAGAATTATTTTCATCTTAACTCGACGGGGTAGAAGAGATCTTGAATGGAGACCTCTACTAGTGTGGTACACCTTATGGCCAGATGGATTTGAAGAAATTGACCGGTAGTAATTGAATGAGAACAGTGAAAGATCTTGTATGGTGGCGAGTGCTTACTCCGCACCATACAAGATCTTTCACTCTATTTTCTTTCACTATTATCTTATCTTTCATCTATTATCTTTCACTTTATATTAAGCAGTGGGGAAACGTAGGTTGATGATTTGCTACTCAATCGGTGAGCCACATTTTACATATTCTCTATACCCTTTTGTATACAAAATTCTACATAAAATACAAGTACGAGTACTGTATGAAAACTGAATGCAAATTTCTTTACGGGTTCGGCGTTTCGTTGACACAGACTTCGTAACAAGATGTAACGAGATCAATGAGATATATATATGTACTCGTATGTACGTATATATGTAGTCGCAAACAATACATCCACAGATAGTACGACTACAATACCAGTCGGGTTTATAATAGGGTACGTGCTATCTTAACGTGTACGTCGATTCCTAATACAATTATTTGTGACGATAATTTTGAGTCAAATATGTGGGTACTTTGTATTGGCAAGACGTATGTCAAATTCTATCTCTCGTTTTGCTTATATTGTTTGATTTTATCTAACTCTATAGGTATTGTTATCTATAGTGATTTTTTAAACAGAGATTTTCAGCTTTTTTTTGTGGGTTTCTATGTAAGAGGTAAAATCAATAATTACCCAAAAAACGATATGGAAAATTCTTCCACTTTCAAGAATCTTAAGTAAATACTTTCACCTTTGTTTTAAAGGGATTTGGGTTTATATTTTGTCACGTATAGTACGTAGTATACAGGTTAGAAAATATGAACGGGACATGGAGGAAAAGTACATTAAATATTGAAGATATCAAATTTCACTCAAAGGAAACATTCTTTTGTTTTTTAAAATAAGAATAACCGCATTCAAACATTTTTTAAAAAGATTACCTGAGCCGGGAATCGAACCAACTAAAAATGCAAAAAATAGACAGTCACTATTTTATTGAACCAATCGATAAGGTCTATGATAAGGATAAAATCTCTCGAACAAACATTGTATCTTACAATTAAAGAAGACCTTGAAATCTAATAATTCGTACCTATCGAATTAACCTGAAGGATACGTACCTAGATAGATAGATAACTCTTTATTGCACATAATTAGAGCGAATGCTTACAAATAACATTACAATCTGAAAAGGTACAATCGGCGGTCTTATCGCTAAGTATCGATCTCTTCCAGACAACTGTTTGATACTGAAGATTTCTTAAAAAAAGTGCTAGAGAAATTATATCGACTAATACAAAAGTTAACTAAACATAGGTAACCTAATAACTAGATACATTAACCATTGAATATGCAAATTAGTACCTGAAGTAAACTATTGTAAATGGTTACCTAAATTAGACATTGATTAAAATTATAATTTCGATAGAACATTTTTATTAATTAACTGATAAGTTGCTCGAAATGCGAACCATTTTCATGAATGCAGAGATTGAGTCTTTTCAAAAATTCATTTCGTGTAACCTTCTGCAATGGGTTGTGATGAATGTTCGTGATAAAATTTTGAACCTGAACTCTTAACTCTTCCGCAGATTCATAGGATTTATTGTAAATTAATTTTTTTACATGGCCCCACAAAAAAAAATCCAGCGGCGTAAGATCTGGAGATCTTGCAGGCCATTTAATTGTCCCGTTTGTACCTATCCAGACATTGAAATTGTTATTAACATAAGCAGTGGATATTCTACTATCTATCTATCTAGGCACGTGTCCTTCAGGTTAATTCGATAGGTGCGAATTGTTAGATTTCAAGGTCTTCTTTAATTGTAAAATACAATGTTTCTTCGAGAGATTTTATCCTTATCTTAGACCCTATCGATTGGTTTAATAAAATAGTGAGTGTCTATTTTTTGTATTTTAAGTTGGTTCGATTCCCGGCTCAGGTAAACTTTTTAAAAAATGTTTGAATGCGGTTATTCTTAATATTTTCTTAGGTTATCGCGATTACTATACATTGCAATTAAACAACTTTTAACGGTTTAAATCGCGTATATTTGACATGATTTATATCCCGACGTTTCGAACACTTTGCAGTGGACGTGGTCACGGGGTGACTAATTGATTTTATTTGTCACTTGAGTTATTAAGAAATTATTACTACCGTCTGAAATTTTTTGAACTACCGTCTGAATTTTTTTAATCATAACATTCCCTATGCACGCAGTATTCGCTCACGATGTCCAGAGGTCTTGCAGTATGGCGTTGGCCTTACTTGGTATTCTTATTTTAAAAAAACAAAAGAATGTTTCCTTTGAGTGAATTTTGATATCTTCAACATTTAATGTACTTTTCCTCCATGTCCCGTTCATATTTTCCACCCTGTACATTATACTAGCTGCACCCGGCAGACGTTGTCCTGCCTGTGTATATTTATTTACCTCCGCATATAAAATCACAAATTATTCTGTTTTGACGTCGATATGATTTTTGTGATCGGTTGAACGGTATAGAAGTTAATGTGCTGCAGCGCCATCTCGTGGCGAGTTACAACAAAGTCGATAGATCGAAAATACCTATGTATACCAATTTTCATGGCGATCGGTTGAATGGTATAGAAGTTGATGTGCTGCAGCACCATCTAGTGGAAAGTCACAACAAAGTTGATAGCATAAAAACCTTCTCCATGAAAATATACATATATGTGCCAACTTTCATGGTGATCGGTCAAACGGTGTCGAAGTCTATTAACATCAGATATACCAACATCCTCTTTTACATATATAGATGTATAGTATTGTAGTATGTGTAGTATTGTAGTATGTAATCTGTTAAGTCGATATAAGGTTGGTTCATAGATATCGCTCAAAGTGGTTGTTGTACTATAATAATAACCATAACATAATCGGCCATTGTATCGTCCACTTCTGGGCCATCTTCATCCACATTGTCTTGTGCATGAGGGATGTGTGGCCTTAACCCTTAGTTACTCGCGCTGAAATAATCACATAACTACTCGCGCGGGGTCTGTTGGACCCCATGTTGAAGTTAAGTAAATAAAACAATGTTTTAATTTTTCAGTAATTCTAATTGTACAATATTGAGGAATAATCAACAATTATAGAGTTAGGAACATCTAAAATAATAATCAATCAATATCGGTTGTTTTTTTTTTTGTTCATAAACATAATATACAATTTTGATTAACAATTTGGACATATGAACTTTGTACGCTCATTGCATATATTTTTGTGGCAATTGGTGCACATTTTTCTTTGTTTTATATACAATTTTATATATACATGTTTTATATATGTTTTATATATACATACAATATAAAAAGATATTAATTAATTCATAACATGTTTTAATTGATAACGTTATAACGAAAAGGGCATGTTTCAAAACACCGACACATATGAAGCCTTAATCCGATTCTGCCATTCATTTTTCATGTCACTGATCGTATCGTGACGGATGTACGAGTTTTTCCATTTTCCAACAATTCACTACGCAAATACAAATCATAAGCCTGCCCGTTTACATTTCACAAAACAAACCAGTCTGGGTTATATTTATATCTTAAAACAAATAACAATTTTAGGAGATCGAGAGGTAAAAATGGTTATTATAGTATATAGTGGAGTGTAGGCTTTCTCGGCCGGTGTCCATATTAATTGAATCTTCCGGGCTATTTGGCCGAGGTCTTCTGGAATCTCATCTCTTTCTTCCAAACGTTTCGTCAACAACTGCGGTTGACATCTTCAATAGCGACTGCGTTCACTTTCGGAGAGATGTTATCTCTTCGGCTTCTCGAGCGCGCGCTACCAGAAGACCTCGGTCAAGTAGCCCGGAAGATTCAATTAATTATATTATATGCACAAATAATAAAGAGTATTATTATTATTTTCAAAACTCTATAATCCGTTATATTAATAATTTCTTTACTTTGAACAATGTCCGTAGATATTGTTAGTAAGTTACAAGTTGAACTAACGTTAGTACTTACTGTTAAATTATACCTAAAACCAACTTCATCCACTGCGTCTGTAAGGGACAGGGCCACAATCGCCCTCAGGATGCTATTGCCGCTCCCCATCATTCTGTTCATCAACGAGGCTGCCCATTTCCTCATGATGACTTGAAAGCCATCTGTGCGCGCCGCCGCAAACATTGTTGATGCGCTACAAAAGTGGGCGAGCCGCATCAACAGGCGTTGTTATATTGAGGGATTGAATATATATTGTATTGAATATATTGTTATGACTGTGTTTTGTGAATAAAATAAGATAAATGATGAAATATTTTCTATACTACGTGTAATAATAGCTGTCGTTTAGTCCTCGGAATTTCTGTTCCATTAGAATATTTATACACCTTTTAGCGTGCTTGTGCATTTTCTCATAAAGTTTCCTCAGCGGACACAGTTAGTTACACACGTACATAAATAGTTACATTATTGAATCACGGACTTTTACTAAATAAATAGAAGTATTTGAAGTATTTAGTGAAAAAATGGTAAAGAACTTAAGAAGAACTGCTCAACAGCCTTTACAATGTCAAAGAATAATGAAATGAACGAAAAAATATTGGAATAATTTATATACAGGTTTAAATAAAAGGACCGGTGGATCAGTGGATTTTGCAAGATCGGCGGCGCGCCCGCATACTCCCTGGTGTTGCAGGTGTCCATGGGCGGCGGTAACACTTACCATCATCACGTGGGACAGCTTGCTCGTCCGCCCACTTGTTTACAAAAAAAAACAAAAACAATAGATCTTTCCACTGTGAACGTTTTGTCATTACGTATTGTACAATACCTATATAAATTAAATTATTTTTTTCAATATTATACATTTTCATTGTCGCAACACAGCATAAGCATGTATTCCTGGCACGGAAAGGCCATGTCACACGAGTATTTTATCTAGCACCGGAGCCGCGTTCGGAAATTATCTAGGAAATTGTCCGCGCGCAGGATATTGGCGGCAGACGCGATTACCGCCTCGTGTGAAGAGAGCGCAAACTTGTTTAACTGGTTTAAACTGGCTATGGGTTGGAATCTTTTGAAGCGTCAAACTCGTTGATTATTTTCATTCGAAAATCAATTTCTATTTTATGCCGGCATATCTTATAAAATCGTTCCAATGTTTTAATTTTATATTCAAAAGGTCAGGAATTTCATAAAACGGGAGCTTACTCTTTTTTTATAGATAGCAGAGTTTCATAGATCACGATGTAAACTATACATATATTACTCAATAAAATAAATAAATATATATATCTTTATTTGCCTTTGAACAGGTTATTAGATAATAATAACAGGTATTTTAAGGGTATTTAATAAAAGTAGATCGTTTAAAAGATAAAGATTTATTTATTACATACGTACTCCATAAGGTACCGAAAGTAATACACATCGACAATGATCGGCTAGCTTCGGTTTTGTAGAGCGTCGTGTCTGTCGTGTGCCGATGCGTCGCTGATTAACTGTCTGTCGACAGAGACGACGCTTTACAAAACCGAAGCTAGCCGATTATACTCGATGTGCATTACTTTCGGCCGGGAATTGTACAAACTTATCTATTGATCTTTTTTAAGCCTTGTATTTAAATGAGCAGCAAAAAATACTAAACGGGCAGCAAATCATGATCAGCAAAACAAACTGTTTATTATATAATATATATTTTTTTTCTATTACTAAGAATGTCAACGCAAAATCGACGGCGGGACTCCTATATCTTTATTGTCACCGGAGAATATAAACCTAACTCACATTTAAATTCGCTGCCATCGATTTGCTGCCACTTTCAGTATTTTTGATGCTCCTTTAATGAATTCCCTTTTTTTTAATACCAAAAAAAACGAAAACAATTCCCAGTGCTATAAATGATATTATACTAAACGGTGTCTGTCTAATCAAGCCCTAACTTTTAGTCATAAAGAGGAGAACATTCTTCGTCACTGAGTAGGTAGTTTAAAAATAACTTAATAAAAAGCAATAACCGTTAAAACAACTATCAAGTTTCCAAGTTGTGGGAGTGATGAAAAACGGATAAGTTATAAAAACTGTCGACATCTGTGACCAGCCCGAGCCCGATATTATCTCTTGTCGTAAAGTACTAGAAGTTATAAGAGTAGTTTATTAAAGAAAAACTGATATAAAACGCTAGAAGTGCCCACATATTTTTTTTTTATTTATATATAAATATGTTTTTCTGGTATAAAAATTAAAGCTATTGATTATAAAAAAAAATGTACAGTCAGCAATACGTTAATGTGCCCAAAATCATGCAAAACGGAGTCTTATTAGTTACGCATAAAAGTGCCCATGGGTATAGGTTGACCTGTTGTTGACTGTACTTATATAAATCAATTTCGTCTATTTTTTTTTCTCAAATATACGGAAAATATACAAAATCTACCTTCCAACTGTTGCCTGCCATATACTTTTTAATGTTTTGCCTTTTTATACAAATGCCTCATCCAAAAACATATTTTGCCGCGAACCCATAAGCTGTTGCAAGCAAATAAAATGAATTGTAACAACAAATAAATAAAACGTTATATTTACCATGTTCCCCGCATTACAATCACAATAAGCAGATATTTGCGTGGATCGAAACGCGGGTAAACACGTGGTTACATTATACCGATGTTAGAGGTGGAGTCCGGAATATGTTGGACAATCGATTGTATTGTACGGTCGTAAAGATTCGTGTGGTTTTCGTTATTTGCGTGTTTTCGGCTCTTTTTATCGGGTCTTATAAAAAATGTGTTGTCTTTTCGGTTAAGTATCTCGAGTACCTCGGTTAAGTTCGTATGTGGGCCATATGAGTTTCAGTAGCGTGACACTTCCATATCAAAACGGTCTAATGACAGGATCGAAGGTAAACATTACTTTGAATAGTCTTCTAGAATAAGCTATAGTTCCCATGTCTTACTATACCATCGTACTGTGTGGTGTCGATCAGCTATAGACTAGCACCACAGCATTTCCTCTCATGGGTGTTATAAAAGGCGATTAAGGAATAGCAAAGAGCTAACAGAGTGGACTCACCAACCCGCTTGGTTAGCGTGGCGTTTTGAGGTCATACATCCCTCATGTACAAGGCAATGTCTACGGGGAGGCCCATGTCCAAGAGTGGATACTGAAAGGGATTGCATTGGATTATCATACCATCTCCACTACTAGATATATGTAGGTGTCTCCCAAGTTTCGCAACACAATCTTACGGTGTTCAAATCTAACCATCACCACCGAACTTCTTCAAACATTTATAGTTTACATTTTACATTTTGCATACCTATTGAAGCAGATCAGGTACTTGTATCTACGAAATAAAATTTCTATCTATCATAATTACAGACATTTATAATTTGATCCCATATTTTGTTTCAAAACGATTTAATTACATATGTTTACTGAACAAACTACATGTTATATCCATTAGTCAACAGATACAATCGTGGACATCTAGGCCAAGGTATCTGTCCCGATATAAGCCTTCGACTTGCTAGCATCTAACGTCGAGCTCAGATGGAGATCGATTGCAAACAGATTACGTCCTATAAGCTGTGTTTATAGCAAATATAGCCTACAGATATACTTGTACCTGTTCTCGACACACTTTCGTGAGGGCGCATATTCGAATTAGGTAGATGTAAGCGAGTGCCGTGTGGTGTTTGTTATTTTTTAAATAGCACAACCCCATCTTACCGTGGGTGGCATAAAAGTACTAAAGCGACTAAAGGACAACAAAGCCACTATCACAAGACCTGATGAATTACACCACATCTAAAAGAGGGGATTCGTCAACCGGCTTAGCCAGCGTGGCGTTTTAAGGCCACACTTTTTTTTTTTATGGACAAGTGGCAGGCGAGCATACAGTCCACCTGATGGTAAGTGGATACTGTAGCCCATAGACATTCGTGATACATGCCAACATTAGTCCAAAATGACAAACGTTGGCACGCCCCCGGATGCGCTGCCTACCTTTGGATATAGGACTGGATTTGGACACTTACAACCCTCACGCACAATATCGTGCAATGTGAACAAGGAAGCTTTATTTGCTGAATACAAAACCATTTAATTATTTTTTTTATACAACAAAATACGTCTCATTATGTTTTGAACTCAGAGTCAAGAGCAGAATCCATGTTTTCAGATTAATTAATTTATTCACACCAAATGTGCAGTTATTTTGGTAAATTATTTTAGCAAAAGGTGGACTTAATGCTATGAAACATTTTCTCCCAGCCAACCTTGAGGCTATATAGCGATGGTAGGGTAGGTATAAGCGAAAGAACACGGTTTCCGGAATCGATCGAATACCACCCTACATTTATAGGACAAAGATATATGTGTATAAGTACACAGACAAATGTCCACAAAGTGAATCGCTTATGAGCAAAAAGCCGAGGATGATTTTACGAGAGAGCCATCAGTAACACGATCTGTCATTAGGGTCTTCCAAACTGTACACGGTTTCTCTTTGTTTTTCCGCGTCCCTCCCACGTTATGAGACGGTAATGGACGGGAATCAGTCTTTGATTTCGATTGTATTTGTTCTTTTGACTTTATTCAGCATAAAAACTTCCGTTTAACAAAATATCGAAGGGAATACGAACGGACATTAGGAATAAATGAAACGTGGTCGGAATCGTGCATTGCATATTTTTCATGTAGAATTTCCTACACCCATTTTTCTTTAAAATGTAAACCAAATTCAACTCCAATTACATTAGCGTCATGGTATAATTTGTATATTTGCTGCAATGCAACGCGTATCATGTGCTGGACACCGATTGTTAGCTGAAAACATTTACCTACATAGACCATAGAGTTAGAATGAAAAGATTGTCAAAGTCGAATTCAATGCGGTACAAAAAATGTATTTGTTGAATGTGTGTGATAATAAAAGTAAAATATCACTTAGAAACAATATACTCTATGGTTTTGGCCGCACGATGAATGACGCGGGAATAAGCCTCGGATTGATATTAAAAAAAGTAAACATGTATAACAAAGAGCTGTAAATATTATTATATTGATATTAATATTATTATAATATATATAATAGTTAATATTATTATACTGATAGTTCCAGCTGACGAAACTACATTTATTAATAAGAAAAATCGTCGAAATACTAGGAACATTTTTCCTTTTTTTTTATAGTGATCTAGGCGGACGAACAAGCGGTCCCATGAGGACAACACCGGGAGTTATGCGGGTGCGCCGCCGACCTTGCAAAATTCTATTCACAGCTTTCTTGAATAACCCCACATCGTAACGTAATGGAAAGACAGTGGAGGCAGTCGCGGACAGTGGTGGACACTGTCGCACTGTCATACTGTCCCCATGTACATCCGCGGTACATGCCAACTTCAGTCCAAAATGACAACAGTTGCCACGCCTCCGGATGCGCCTACCTTTGGAGATGTAGAAATGGATTTAGAGAAAGGGTTGGAAAAATTACGAGGAATAAGGTAGGATGGGATGCGAACCGGCTCCGGCATATCTCATTCACTACCGAAACACATAAGTACATTGAGGAATAGCTTAAAGTGGGAAAGTACATTTCAAGGTAGTTTTCTGTGAGAGAGAGGTAACGAGGCCAGTCGAGTGCGGCCAGCAACTGTTGGATTGCAGCGTGCACTCTCCCCCTCAACTATAATAACTCAAGTATAACAATGAATATAAAGAATTGACAAAAATAAATAGTTTAGATATTTTTCGAATGCTATGCTATAGAACTCACCCCTATGATTATATATATATTAAATAGCTATATTTGTTCAATCTAACATATCGTCCTTTCAGTCACATCCTTTTCATGATAAATTTATACTTCGGAATCATAAAGTCAATATTCATGGCGGTCACACAGCATTTTCATACAATAGCTATGGTATGGTCGAAATTATCTATGCTCCAATCCTCTTTCCACTTGTTGTATTCGACTAACATGAGTTACTCGATAGTTGAGTCTGACTTTTTGTAGCTTATGATGAATGTAATAGATCGTATCTCGCTCACACACTGCGTTTATCTTTGCGGTTAGCAAAATTTAAATCTATGACATATTGTCTGTGGCATTTCATATGCTTTCTAAATGTGATGTCATATAAACTAAAATAGACAGACAAATGATGTTCAAAACTTGTATTTCTAATGAAATTTGTCGGTGGTAAGTGAACATCTGTGTACGAGTATAAGCCACTAAAGCCCTGTTCGAGAAACAGCGACCTACTTACTCTCTTGACAATTCCAAATAATTTAATAAAAACGGTCCTGTTATTTTATCGAAATATTGTATAACTTCTTATGAATTATTAATTATCCACTTAACAAATAAGATAAATAACCTAAAGACCTTTCCCAAAGTTTTCTGATGGGTATCATTCTTTATTAATTTTATTTATTAATGTTCCAACATCTGAAACTAAAGGGACGGCAGATCGTTCCGTAGGTAGAGGAAAGGAAACGAACTTTGCTTATTCCTTTCACAGAAACGCGCAGATAAATTTTCACAATAACATTTTGTGGAAGTAAACCAACTTGATTGAACCAACAACCAACAAATTGGGCCGTGTGGCTTTAGAATAGCACCATCCTATCTTTTCCCTTGGGTGTCGAAAGAGACGCTTAAGTGATACCAAAACCGCTATCACAAGCCCCGAGGAACAAACATCACCTCCAAAAAGTGTAATTGCCAGCCTGCTTGATCAGCGTGCCGTTCTTAGACCATACATCCCTCATGTACAGGGCAATGTTCGTGAGGAAGCCCTTGCTCAGCAGTTTACGATAAAAGGGCTGATGACGGAACCAACTTGTGCTCTCCCAATGAAGAACATTGTAAATGTTTTTCAAGAAAGACAGTTCTAACAATAAAAAGTTAAAAAGTTACAGACCAAGAAATCATTTACTCGATGCATTTGATTTCATTCTTCACATACTGAATCTTGTAAATTTAAACACGCATTACAAACAGAAAACTGGATAATAGAGTTCGTTTTATATCTCCAGACCTCACAAAAACATTGCGGATGTACTTTAAAATAATTTCCTTTCATAAATTAAGTTTGTGTACTCGGTCGGCTCGTGACATAGGACGCGTGACACACAGTAAGTAATCTCAGAGGTATTTATCAACTTAACTGGGGATAATTCCCAATTCCAGTATCTCATTGGAAAACTGGAATATCCTAATTGGATAATTCCAACGGGGAATAATTCCCAGTAGTAGATGAGAGGGACAGTAGTAAATAACCTGTACCTCCTCAAAACTTTTTAAAACTAATAATTTTTATTCTGTTCAGTTTCAAAACATTTAAAAATTCGACATCATACAAGCTATTTATGTCGTTGGATAGGGCTTGTAAAACTACTATACAACTTTTTTCAAAACACTTTGTTAACGCCATTCTAACACATTTCATTCTCTCACATTCTTCAAACGATTCTAAAACATCGTTCGTTCAAGCACTCGCTTTAACGATCTCATCGCGAACGCGCGCTTTCGTAATCGTTCGATTTTCGAAATCTATCAAAATCGCTTACACTTCGAAAACCGCGTGTATTGAGAACTCTTATCACTAAGTGATAATTTCCATTTTAACGCAAAGTGGATTTTGTGGTATTCTGAAGCGAACCAGCGCGGAGGCGAGCAGCTCGGTGGACGTCTTCTTCTATCTCTAGGTAAGTGCCTTGGCTACCATCAGAATACTCGTACAAACACCACACTTTATATCAACAACATACGGAAAATAGCGAAGTCCGCTTTGGAATAGCGCTGCCGTGGGTTTTTATTAAAATTTGGATCAAGATTCCATACCGAACTTAAGCATACTGTGTCAGTGATCCTGTTGCCCGCTATTTACAAGGCAATCTACATGAATTACTGAGTAAGCAGCCCGTCGGGGAAATAGAAGCAGTTGAGAGGTATACATGACAAGCTTAGCCCTTTAGGGCATGTTTCAGGAGCTATGTACTGATAAGGAAATTGGACTAAAAAAAATTAATACAATATTTCTAACAATATCACAAAAAAAATATTTAAACATAATCTATAACGTTGTAAAATCAGAACAAAATCGTGCCTATAGAAGGACAGTACAGTTATAGGAAGTCAGGACTATAGAAGCCACACTGTGAAACAGCAGCTTTCGCAACTGCGACGACGGCGTGAACAGGCGCATTGTCATGGAGAAGCCACACACCTTTCCTTAGTTTTCCACGTTTCTGCTTACGTTTCTGCTTGATTGCTTCTCCTAATTGCTCTATAAGGTTAGCATAATAATTTCATAGCATAATAGCATAATTTACCGTAGTATTTCATTATTTTATATCTATAAGTAATATACCTCGACAATCCTAGAATATCGAAGCCATAATGTTTTCAGTGCACTGAGTCCTTTGCACCTTTGCCTTTTTATGCGGTGCTTCACCAAAACCACTCTACTCCTCCGACTCCCTTTTGGAAAGGGAACATAGTAAAGAACATAGTTTCATCCCCAGTAACAATTGACTCCAAAAAATCATTTCCGTTTCTCCGAAAGGCCTTCAAAAGTTCCTTGGAGCACGCTACTCGTTCCCTACGCCGCACACTTGAAAGAAGTTTTGGCACCCACCTCGCACTAACTTTATTCATATGAAGATGTTGATGAAGAACCCTAAAGACTGTCCTTACTTCTATTTCTTTCGTCTTTCGCCGTCGGTCGTTCATAACTTCTAGTTTATCTAATGTTAAGTTTATTTAATGTTAGTTGGAATGAATGCCTCAACGAGTCGACCTGAGCGAGGTTCCTCTTTGATGAACTATCGTCCTAAACGAAATTGCTTACACCAATCTTTGATGGTGGAAAATGATGCAAAAGAATTCCATACATATTATCCAACCTTTGTTTGATATGAGTGGGGCTGACACCTTCCTTTGTAAGGAACTTAATCACGAACGATATTCCAGTTTAAACATTTTAAAGATTTTGCAACTTCCTGTTGTTCTAGGGGTCGAGGAATCAAAATTAACGAGAGTTGAACTCTAAAAAATATACACAAATTAGCAGGATAAATGACAATTTGTCCTTTTTCTCGCAGCACCTCGCTTCCAAAGCATACCTCTTAAGATCTCGGAGAGTATCGGGATCGTTGGTGTCAATAAAATTTCAAGCAAGTCGAATTTAGGGGTCATCTAAAAAAAAAAACGAATGTGGCATCCAAGAAGCTCAGTGTGCTGAACAGAGCGAAGCCTAGGGTTATTTCGCCCCTAGGCAACTCCTAATGCTCTTCAAAGCTCACGTTAGGCTCCATATAGAGTACTGCTCACATCTCTGGGTCGGCGCATCGAAATATTAATTGGACCCATTTGATTCCATCCAACGACATGCTGTTCGAATTATCGACATTCCTACTCTCACTGCGTCTCCTTGTCTGTTCTAACTAGGTTCTCAGAAGAACTGTTCAATATATTTCCCACCTCGGGTTTCTGCAGCCGTACCTCCCGTCACAAAAGTGCGATCGCGTACTGTTCGGTCCAAAACTTATTTTATACCGTAAAATCCGTAGGCTGTGGAAGGAACTGCCTCAAGGGGCCTTTCCATACGCTACGATATGGGGATCTTCAAGAAAACTGTGAATAGGATTTTGCAAGGTCGGCGCGGCGGTGCACCCGCATACCCCCTGGTGTTACAGGTGGCAGCCATTGGTCTGAGTGACAAAACGATATTGATTTATTTGTGTCAAATCTGGTGAAGAGCTCAAGTAGTGGGTACCATATGAGCTCAGTCCTTTCACCGTCCACTGCTGGTCGTGGAAGGTCCGTATATTGTGTCGTGGAAGAGGACCGTTGGAGCTAAAATGCCACC
This sequence comes from Sesia apiformis, assembly GCA_914767545.1. NCBI lineage: Eukaryota > Metazoa > Arthropoda > Insecta > Lepidoptera > Sesiidae > Sesia > Sesia apiformis. Next base: position 22,109,555 of record OU611952.1, read on the forward strand.
CCGACTTAGCGGGTTGGCAAGTCCACTCTTTAAGAGGTGGTGCAGTTCCCCAGGGCTTGTGGTAGCAGCTTTGTTATCCCTTAGTCGCCTTTTACCACACCCACGGAAAGATATGGGGTGTTGCTAAAGTCGGCCGACATCACACGACTACCTCCTGATTATTTCAGTCGGTTTAACTAAAAGGTTAACATCAGTAGCCTTTTATTTCCTACAAAAAGTCCTAAGTATCTGATTTGCGACATTTGCATAACGCATCTGCATCGTCTGCTCGTGCATCAACTGAATAAAACATCAACTGATACCATCCTGCTGGAATATTTACTGTGTATTGTGAATACAGTCGCCTCTAAAGTATGCAGTTACTGAGAGTACTGGGTAAATCATCATAGAACGGAAAAAATGTTTGAGCAGTTTATAGACCATGGAATTTTTATGTTAGGGAAGTTGTAGGTTGACTTATCAGTTATCAGTCATTGAAGCGCAGGCAATTTTTTTTTATAGAAAAAAGGCTACAGACAAGCATACAGTCCACCTGATGGTAAGTAGATACTGTCGCCCATAGACATCCGCGATACATGCCAACATCAGTCCAGAATGACAAACGTTGACACGCTCCCGGATGGGCTGCCTACCTTTGTAGATTAAGGCGTGAATTGGGAGAATTGGGAGGGATATGATGGGATGGGATTGGGCTTTGGTATATCTCACTCACTACCGAAACACGTAGGTACATTGGGGAAAAAAGGTAAGGTAGTAAATGCAGTACATTTCAAGGTAGTCTTCTGTGAGAGGGGAATAACATGGCCGAATCGAGTGCGCGTAGAATGCAGCATGCACTCTCCCCCTACGATAATATAGGTTTGGATAGGTGACCTGTAGGACCTAATCATACTTTCTATACACATTAATGATGTGCATACAAAATCTGCATTTTGTATATGATCCTCTATTACAGTAATCTGAAACTAAAATGCTTAGAATCCACTTCAACAAGCTGAAACTTTCCAGCGCTCATCCGAATGAGCGGCTCTCTACTGCTAACATACTGTAGAGTGTACATTGTAAGGTGAATCCGTGTTAAGCTCGGAAAATACGTAACGAGTAGCGCTCACGCGTTAAAACTTTTTCATACATCACGATACGACATACGGGGACATTATCTACTGTAACTTTTTCTCCAAATTTATTCCGAAATCTATTCCGATCAAAGATAAGCAGCGCATCCGGAGGCGTGGCAAAGTTTGTCATTCTTCTTTTTATGGATGAATGTTTTTATAATGGTAAATGGTCACCGCCGCGAATGGATACCTTCAACACCAATGTGGACGTCAGTGTGCTGTCGACTGCACAAAATCTCGTCGACGGCTCTCTTGAAAAGCTCCATACGTGGGTGACACTGAAAATTTTAAAATCTCAAAAACGAAATCAGATATAAAGATGGAAGTTGCTTCAATGTTTTTCGAAGTATTCTCCGCGACAAATGATACACTTTTTCATGCGATGAAACCATTGTGTGAAGCATTCAGCCCACCCTTCTTTAGGCACCTCTTGAACAGCCATTTGGAACGCCGTTACTACCTAGCGAAACAACAAAAATCACAGGGCGCAAGATCGAGACTGTATGGTGGATGACCCATTAGCTCTACATTTACAGTACTCAAAAATTGCTTCGTTTGTCTGGCGGAGTGAGCTGGGGCATTGTCGTGATGGGGCCCCGTGATGGGGCTGGAGCATTCTCCTTCGTGAGCGTTGTTCTTTGACTTTTTCCAAAATAGAAGGCGAACAGCTGTTTACATACCAATCCGCAGTTTTTTTTCTTCTAAAGTTATAGTAGCAAAGTGGTCCGATCTTCCAAAGAAGGAGGCTATCATCTTATTTTCAGCACTCTGTCCTTTCTTCACTTTCGTCGGCAACTCTTCGAAAGAAAAGACCCACTGCGCAGATTGCCTCTTAGTTTCAGGCTCATATCAGTAGATTCAGCTTTGTTTTTGGTTTAGAGCGTAAGGAAAGTCATAAAAAATCGCCCTCTTGTTAAATTCATTTTTCCGCAAACACTTAATTTTTAAATTGCCGCCAGAAATGAAAAACAAATGACAGCTTTGAAAATTTAATGGCGTTTAAGTAAAGAGTTCCATTTTCAAAATTAGCATTTGTTTTTTTATCATATTATACAGTAGCCAGTTCTAAGAAATTTTAATATGACCCAGCATATCGTAGCATCGCTGAAAATCCCCACGGCTCGTTACCCTGTCGAAGTCGGTAACCAGTGACTCTTGAAAGGCCATTAGAGCCACAAAAATTTAGCCATTCAGAAAAAAATGTGTCCGCAAGGGTTCGCGGACGCGAATCGTGATCGCTCTCCACATTCACGTGTCGTCCTCAGTGCAGCGCACCGGATGGAATGCGAGAATACGACTGTGAATGAAGAGAGGTGTTCTCGATACACGGCGTGAATTCTCACAGCGACTTAACCGCATGAGTCTATAGCCGGCTTTACAGTAGGTATATCGTGTTGCGATGTGTAAATAGGTTCACAGTATTATCGTGCATTATACATCGCTGCACGAAATTAAATCGTCTGTTACGGTTTAAACATTCACGCGGCAATGTAGCACGAGCATGGATATTGCGATGTCTTGCATAAGATGATTTATATGGAGATAGGGGAATGGTAACATTTGTATTTTGGTAACGAAACATCCTTTTGTTTTTGTGTGTATTGTGGAAAATTAGCTTTAGAGACTGTATAGAACGTTATTATTTTACAAAACATTGCTCTGCAGAAGATTATATATCTTCCAAGAGCATATATAATTACTTACTTTATTTATATATTGCTGTGTATATAACTTGTACTTATACTGTCATGTGTATACGACCTCTAATAAATTTTCTTTTTAATTTGTAAGTCAATTTCATTTTTGGCGGGAACTTGAGAAGTAAAGAAGTGAGTTTTAGTCTGATTATTATAAAAAATGTGTATTAGCAACACCTACTTACTAGGTGTTGGTACTTATTAGGCGTTTTGTGGTTTAATAGTGATAGTTTAATAAACTTCAAAGTGTTTTTCGTGCGTGGTGTTTGTGATAATTGATATACTTAATCAAATAAAAGCGTGGGATTGCGTTATTCGTGTGCTTACAAGGAATCCTCTTCTGTCGTCCGTAAACCTACTATCGTTTTACTGAGCGACTCCTGGCTTACTTTGACGGTACTGGACATTGATGGGATACATTTTAGATTTAGAAATTCTTTGTTACGAAAGATCTTTACACTGGCAGAATGTGCTAATTGCATCATTGCCATATATGAAGAAAAAAAAATTACATGTAATTGTCAAATAGTTTCAAGGACTTTTCGGCGGGAACCTGAAAAGTAAAGCTGACATTCTGTTTGCTTTTTGTAAAATTTGTGTATTGTGAGATGTGTGGTTATCACACATGATTGCTGTGATAGTGGTATGATTGCAGAGCGACTCTTACTTCGACTCGACTGGACAGTGACGTAATAAAAACAATTGTGTTTTATTATTTGCTATGTGTAAATTATAAAAAAAAATGTTGATTAAAGTCTGTAACAATATAATCAACAAAAACGAAATATTTCCTTGAATTCCTATAAACGACGATGTACGGGTATCTTTGACCGGAACGATTTGATGAAGACCGGTGTATCAATAGTGTCAAATGGTGATGAGCCAAATTGGTTTAGTGGTTCCAAAATTAAGACTGTGCAAACATTTAGAAAACTTTAAAAAATATCGACGTAGTTTCATACAAACATGTATATCGTTGGATGGAACTCGTTCGATCTAACACTGTCTGAACACTTTTTTTGCTATAACGTTCGAAAAATAGCGAAATCTATGTTTCCAAATAGCGCCTTCAATTAGTGTTATTTATTATGAACCTTCTGTACATTGGTATTAAGAGCTATAATGTGACTAAACTAACTCATCATGAGTTTAATAATCCTTTCAAAGTCCTCGTCGCGAATGTCCACTTAAAAGGTTTTTAAGTTAAAATATTAAATAGATGGACGAAAATGTATAAAGGTAGTTTAACTGGTGTCTACACAAAGATTAAAAGCGAGCGAAGCCTTTGTAATAATAAACAGTGGATTAGCCTTACGGCTTCCGCGTTCACAAGACCAACTGTGTTACCACGTGTGCCCACTGTATTACCAGCATTATCCATGGTTCGTACAAATCCGATATTTATAATAAATATCAAAATATTTGATATATATTATGTATATAAAAAAGACGCGAATTTCATTCTGCAAGTGGTTTTAATGTGTCAAAATTGTTAAATGAAACATTGAGTTTGATTAATATACTTATTTATTATAAAACAAAACAAAAAATAAGAATATAATTAGAGTAACAAAAAATTTGAATCTGGGATAAATAATCAGTCTACTTAATCAACATTCAACTAAATTATAATTTAGTGTTGAATCATTGGCGGTGGCAGTGAATGTAATTTTTATTTATGTCAGTATAACAATTTAAAAGCGTGGGATCTGTCAAAATTCTAGTTTCGACGATATATATATATATATATAACATATATATATATGTAAATGAAGATCTGTGCACTTCATTCCGAATGCACTATGGTGGTGGCTCTATGGAGTTGGTGCAAGTCTGTAGTTACTCTATGGTTGAGGCAATGGAGGTTTGACAGAAGGGCTGGTCTTTTTAAATATAATATTATTGGAAGTGTTTACAAGTGAATCTAGTGACAAATACAAATAAAGGGATTTGTTTACTAATGTGGAAATAAACTTCATAGATAGATAGATAGAGAGAATCAATAGCTTTAAATGTTGTTTCTCTTTTCAGGTAGGATAGTAGGATTTAAGTAACACTGTATTTATTATTGTATGTAAGTACCTATGTAAGTACTAAAATAAAAATTCTCTTTTCAGAGCAACACAATTTAGTTTTGATTCCGAGATTTGTCTCGTGCTTGATAAAGCACATTATATATATAATGATATATATCCGCGAACCCTAGTATTATCACTTGTGCAATAATTCCAGAACGATCTATCTACATTGCCGTTTGGTGATGGGCAGCTTTAGAATAGCACCACATACAACACGCGAGTCAAGAGATGGGTCTCTCCCCGTACGTGTCGTAAAGCGGCTACCACAGGCGCTGAGGAAATAGACCATCTCTAAAAGAGTAGACTCGCCAACCCGCTTAGCTAGCGTGGTGTTTTAATGCCATATACCCCTCGACTACCCGACAATGTGCATGAGGAAACATACGTCCAGCAGCTGACGATAGACATCGATACCTGGGCCGACCACCCGGTCCACGACCAACTTGTATCTAGGGACGGTTCACAGCACGATCTTCCATTCTTTCCAAGACAGCGGATTCGGGCAGATTTTACTTCGCCCACAATATTTGACTCGAACAGTAGTTAATCTTGTTTATTGTAATCACTTCATTGGGTTCCATGATACAAGCTTGACCTGGTATGAGGTCCATCGGTACTTCGTTTTAATAATATTTGTACCTGGTTCATGTGACCGGCATCGGCCGGAATGAGTTCCACTCCAACATATGATACGTTTATGGGACCGGGTCTATCCTGATCGTCGCGGGTATTATTACGTTTACGTATTTGGAAATTGTATTATTTTGAAGTTGTTTTAAACTTGTGAAATGTGTCCATCCTATAATAGAAATGTAAATAAATCTACCTGTAATATTTTATAAGTTCATAAGGAAAAGGTTATATCACAAAATCAAAAAGCGTTTTAAGAACCTCAAATAAATGGTAGATGCCTCCAACATAGCCTATAACTCTCACATAACAGTTCCAAAACCTTAGTAGCCCCCTAAAACGAGTCTACAAGTTATACGGAGCTGTTTTACGAGTAGGTAATTTAGTGGATTATTAATATTAAACATTGTAATAAAGAGGGTGACGCCCTTGCCCGCGGTTGAAGATGTAGGTAAAGGTATGAGGTGGGCCTGTGTGGTCAGACCTGAATAATGGAGTATATTTTACAAAGGATAGAGGCACACATTCTTGCCTCTCTGGCCTCAGCCACAATAATAGCACAACAATTATGTCCGACTAACCTTAAATGCATAATTCTTGGTTATAATAAAGACGATAATTTAATATTATTAATTGAATCTTCCGGGCTACTTGGCCGAGGTCTTCTGGAATCTCTTCTCTTTCTTCCAAACGTGCTCTCACGTGCGCTCGCGCTCAATCAGTTGCGCTCGGGAAGCCGAAGAGATAACATCTCGCCGAAAGTGAACGCAGTCGAAACGTTTGGAAGAAAGAGAAGAGATTCCAGGAGACCTCGGCCAAGTAGCCCGGAAGATTCAATTAATATGGACACCGGCCGAGAAAGCCTACACTCCACGATAATGTAATATTATAGGGACCAAAAACTGAAAGTACCGGTCGAACAAAAATAATGTTACATCCTGTTAGAACTTATTAGTCTAAGAATTTATTACTATGACACCAAAACTGTAGAGTAATGATTTCTCTGTGTTGTTTTTTCTGTTGGAAAAACCTGCATTTTCACTTTTCTATGAAAATCAAAGTCTGACATTACAAAAACTAATTACTAAAGGACGTTCAATGTGGTATTTCCTAGCGGCACATTTGATAATCACATTTATTCATCAGCTCCTTTTGGGTTCTACATGGCTTGTCACTAACTTTTATCAATGTCAACCATGTTGCGTCATTAGCGAACCAATTTAGTGCCGTGTCGAATTTTTCGATCAATCGAGCAATCGGAAGGGTTATAGAAAATAATAGGGGTTAAAGTATGAAATTGCCGTTTTATAGTAATAGATACTTTGAATTGACATAAAACCTTCATGGTGTGAGATTTTCGAGTGAAACTTTTTTCACATGATACCTATGAGGTTCTTGTTTTAAAAAATGTGCAACATTCGATTTTCGACTTTCTATTGTTTTTTTTCTTCAGCTTAGACGGTAAAGATGGATACTTCGAAAATCCGAGTAATCTTTGAATACGAGTTCCGACGCGGAACTAACGCGGCAGAAACGGCTCGCAATATCAATGCTGCGTTTGGAGAGGAGACTGCTAATGAACGAACCGTGCGTTTTTGGTTTAAACGCTTTCGTAATGGAAACTTCGACTTGAAGAACGAACCACGTGGAAGACCGCCCACACAGGTGAATAACGCTGAATTGAAGGAGATGGTGGAAGCCGATCCGAGTCAAACTACCCAGGAATTAGCGGCATGGTTTAACGTTACCTTACCTACAATATTGACTCATTTGCATCAAATTAATAAGATAAAAAAATATGAAAAATGAGTGCCTCATGATTTGACTGATCTGCAAAAAGAAATGCGTGTTGAAACTTGCGTTGCCTTGTTGAATCGGTACAGAAATGAAGGAATATTGGATCGAATTGTGACATGTGACGAAAATTGGATTCTTTACGATAACCGAAAGCGAAAAATGCAATGGCTGACCCCAGGTCAAACGCCGCAACAGTGCCCTAAGGCAAAGCTTACCAATAAAAAGGTAATGGTAACTGTTTGGTGGTCTATTCATGGTGTTATTCACTATAGCTTTCTCAGGTCTGGTCAAGCAATAACAGCAGATGTTTACTGTGCCGAACTTCGAACAATGATGGCAAAACTAGCAGTGAAACAGCCCCGACTCGTGAATCGATCTTCACCAATATTGCTCCATGATAACGCAAGACCTCACACTGCACGAGAAACCGTTGTAACTCTACAGGAGCTGCAGTTAGAAACCATACGTCATCCTCCGTACTCGCCAGACCTTGCTCCAACGGACTACCATTTTTTTCGTGATTTGGACAATTTTCTACATGGTAAAAAATTTTCTTCCCAAGAGGCAGTACAAAATGCTTTCACACAGTTTGTCGAATCTACATCCCCAGAGTTCTATCGCAAAGGCATAAATGAACTTCCGATTAGATGGCAACAATGTATAGTTAATGAGGGTAAATATTTTGATTAAATAAATATGTTACATTTTAGAAAAAAACGAGTTTTAATTTTTCACTACAAATCGGCAATTTCATACTTTAACCCCAATACATTTAACAAAATTTTATGAATCGGAAAATCGATACTGATAAATCAACATAATCAACGATCTGATACATTTTTATCAACATATCTACTGCTCAATATTCATATAAATTCCTACTTTTAAAATATATTACCTATTTTAATAAATCTAAATTCACATAAAAAACTAATTAAGTTACAAACTATTAAGTACACTTTAACATCTGTAACAAATTCAGTATACCTAGCTACCTACTTCTGAACGTACTCTAAAGTGAACGCGAAGTCTTATGTCTCGCTCCCTCTGGCTCGTTGTTTCTCTCACTCGTCCTTTGTAAAACGCAAGCTGAACAGCCATGTCGGCGTGACGTTCGCTATATTTAAAAATTATCAAATAAAGAAGATGTTACAAGTAAGCCCTCTCTCAGTATACCTGTACACACAAAACACAAACCTTTGACCTCAAGTAAAATGCAGTCCACTTGAAAACAATTACAATATAAAACACCTAAAGTCGGAGTTATTATTTAAATCAGGAATATGACATGTAGAACTGTCAATAAAGTGTTTTTTTTTTATACTGACAAGAGGACGGACGAGCAAGCGGTCCCACGTGATGGTAAGTATTACCGCCGCCCATGGACACCTGCAACACCAGGGAGTATGCGGGCGCGCCGCCGTGCAAATGTTACTTCCAAATGTTATGTTATCCAAATGGAAATAACAAATGTTATCTCCGTACAAATGTCACTCTGACAGTTCTGCATGTCATATCCCTGACTCGAATAAAAAATCCGACTATACTATACTGTACCATTAGTCTATATCTCTCTACTGCTGGATATAGGCTTCTCCCTAGGCTCGTTTCATCCAACCACAAACAGCAAAATTCTTTAAATCGTCAGGTCGACCTGGCCAGAGGGCGCCACAATGCGCTTTGCGGTGCTATCTATACATCATTATTAGTTTTCATTACGTATCGACTTTGTTTTCAAATTTTCAAAAGCTTTTGACGTGAAACGTCTTTAAAATCACACCGAAACATACGAGTACCAGGTCAGAAACGTGAACCTTAACGAAAAGGTCCATATCGTCATACCTTGATAATTACAAAACTATTAGTCCTAGAGACATAAATCTAGTGTCGCAGGCACCGCTTATAGTTTAGTCAATAAATAAAATAATACAACATCAACCCAAGTACAAACTTATGTACAGGCTTAAACCTTTTACTGTTTTATTATTACATTTAAAGATGTTGTTGGTTCTAGTTGGTTCTTGTTGGTAATAATTAAACACCTCATAAAAGTCAACTGAAAAGAAAGTTTTAACAAGAGCTTGTCACCTTTGACGAGTTGGGTCTAGTTAGTGGAAGGCCAGCCTAACGAAATTTTGGAAACAGCCTAGTATCCATTGACTCTTGACCTTCTTGATTGTTCAAAGCCTTTCCCAATAACCTAATTTTATAGGTGACTAGGGAGGGGGGGCAGGTTCCTAAAAACTGGTCGAGTGTTAAGGAACCACGTAACACCATTTGAGCCGTGGGCAGAAGTTTATTGAGAAGGGTCTCTTCATACATCCTGACATTTATTATTTCTGGCACTTTAATTAAAGTTTTTGAAGTCGAAGGTTATGGACTGATTCATACCTACGATGGACATCTACAAATTTTCATTGCTCTTTCGTCTTTCAGATTAGGAAATGACACAAAATACCTTATTGTCTGTTGTAATGTACTGTCGGCCGACAGTACACCGCATATAACATAAAAAAAATACAATAATACAGTACGTTTTTATTAAAATTTAGTTAAACACTTATCAACTTAACTTGTCTAAACCGGCTTTTAAGCAACGTAATGCTATCTCACTTGTAAAAGATTCTGACTACATTTACAGTTTCACAAATCCCCGCCGTAAAAGTACCATTGGAAGGTTAAATTCCTTCCGACCTTTTGTAAAAGAAAGAGGGTTGAATCCTTTCGACGTTTCCGGAGGTAGGGGTACTGGCTTTTAAACAGGTGGACTGCTGGCAGTTCGCCAACTATTCGTTACAACGGCAAGTACAGAAAGAATCATTTATAATTGACCAAATCGTAAAGGAATTTAGAAAAACCTGGAAATATTCAGGGGACTTTTATTTTATTTTTATACAACAACGTTATACATACAAAACATTATTTGGGTATACAATTAACATAATACTGAAGTATGGTATCCCAATTATTGAGGTGCACAACATGTTCGTGTCTTCATCGCGTATTCACTGTCCCACTACAATCTTTTTTTTATTTAAACCACATAACAAAAATAACTATACAATATATAGGTAAATCACATAGTTCTGCCGACAAACTGATCATGTTTGTCTCTCTCTCTGCTTAAATTTATTGTAGTGCAGTTTATTGTGCAATTATATGTATTATATGTATATGTAATTATATGTATAAACTTTGATTTATTTTTTAAATGTCTTTCAATTATTTCTAATAAATGTTCTTTTAATTGATTTTGAAGACACCTTTTGACATATATTTAGTTTTTAAATCTAAAGGTAAATTATTTTCAAATTTAGTTTCGTTCTTTGTTTCATACTTTCGTGACCACGAACAAAGTGAACTAAAGAACGTCCATGCAAAATTTCTGCTCGATTGGTCGATTCGTCTATCTGTAGATGCGTGAAAGCATTTCAAACAAACAAACAGACATCGTATTATAGATCATGAGGAAATGATTGAAATGAAAGGACATCTGAAATGAAATGATTCACCATTTTGAAAATTCTCGATTTTGTGGTCACCAACTAATCCTTAATAAATCGATAGAAAACATCCAAACAAACAAAAAATGTCCTTAGGATAAAAACTCTTAAAATTTCTTAGAACTAAGATAATTAACATCAAAGTTATAATTTTCAATATTAATTATTTCGATTTTATTATATAGTCAATTAATAATTTTGTGATAGTGTATGTTGACCATGTGATTTGTATACCAATTTGGCAGGATGTAGAAGTTGTATATATATATACACACGCATACACACACACACACACACACACACACACACACACACATATATATATATATATATATATGGCTTGTATACCCGCAATGAACCAAATGAATGTGATTTTTAGTGCGGACTAACAAGGATAATAGCAAAATTTCTCTTTCAACTGGCGAATGCCATCGGCGTTCTTTGAATTATGCATCTGTGGCAATAGAAAAACACGTATAATGTTAATCCCATCGATATTTCATTCAAACCATTTATACAGGAAGTAAGATCAAAGTGAGGAAACCAAAGAATATTTCAAACGAACGCATTTCACTATGGATAGTGAACGCGCTGACATTTGATAGTGAAAATGTTCACATAAACATCTTTATTTTTGGTCGATCGGCTTCCGTAAGCTAATTTTAAAATGGTTTGTTATTAAAAACATCCGTAATGCAAGACACAAATTAACTCCAATTTTATTATTATTTTAGGACATTTAATGATATACTCGTATTTCAAAATCAAAACCGCGTCAGTACTTTTTGATCGTGCATATAAGACCTCCATATATATAACCTCCATGCATATATACGTGCATATATATAACCTCCACGACACGACTCCTTATAGGCACGACAGGCCTCCTAAATCAATAGGAGATTTCGGACCATATAGTCCATCACGTGGGCCCAGTGCGGACTGGTGGATACGTATACTTAAACATAAGGGCTTACGATCTCCTTACGATGTTTTCCTTCACCGCTGAGCTAGTGATATTTATATTATTTATTTTTTTATGGAATGAAGGCGGCAGACGAGCATGTACAGTCCACCTGGTGGTAAGTGGATACTGTCGTCCATGGACATCCCGCAGTACATGGCGACATCAGTCCAGAATGACAAACGATGCGCGACCGGTTGTCGGATGTGCTACCTACCTTTCAAGATTTAGGAATTTTTTTTTTTTTTTAAATCCGTACTTAAGTTGTAACTCAGTGGTACGGGGCGAAGATTTAAACTCAGATCTCACGAATAAGAGTCGAGAAGACTATCCACCGTTCTTATGGTTATTATAATAGTTATCGAGCTATTTGTACTTAGTTAGCTAGTTAGTTAGCTAGTTAGTTAGTTAGTTAGTTAGTTAGTTAGCTAGTTTTAGTTAGTTAGCTAGTTAGTTAGTTAACTAGTTAGTTAGCTAGTTAGTTAGTTAGCTAGTTAGTTAGCTAGTTAGTTAGCTAGTTAGTTAGTTAGCTAGTTAGTTAGTTAGTTAGTTAGCTAGTTAGTTAGTTAGCTAGTTAGCTAGTTAGTTAGTTAGCTAGTTAGCTAGTTAGTTAGTTAGTTAGTTAGTTAGTTAGCTAGTTAGTTAGTTAGCTAGTTAGTTAGTTAGCTAGTTAGTTAGTTAGCTAGTTAGTTAGTTAGCTAGTTAGTTAGTTAGCTAGTTATTTAGTTAGTTAGCTAGTTAGTTAGTTAGCTAGTTATTTAGTTAGCTAGTTAGTTGGTTAATTAGTTAGTTAGTTAGTTAGCTAGTTAGCTAGTTAGTTAGTTAGTTAGCTAGTTAGTTAGTTAGCTAGTTAGTTCGTTAGTTAGATTTTTTTGAGTCGAATCCAAATATAACACTGTTCGTCTATACTTGTACTTCGCCATATTTCTATTTATGTTTTAATAACTTAGTTTAATTTAGTGTAGTTAGTTAGCTAGTTAGTTAGTTAGTTAGTTAGATTTTTTTGAGACGAATCCAAATATAACACTGTTCGTCTATACTTGTACTTCGCCATATTTCTATTTATGTTTTAATAACTTAGTTTAATTTAGTGTAGTTAGTTAGCTAGTTAGTTAGCTAGTTAGTTAGCTAGTTAGTTAGCTAGTTAGTTAGCTAGTTAGTTAGCTAGTTAGTTAGCTAGTTAGTTAGTTAGTTAGTTCATTTTTTTTGAGACGAATCCAAATATAACACTGTTCGTCTATACTTGTACTTCGCCATATTTCTATTTATGTTTTAATAACTTAGTTTAATTTAGTGTGGTTAGTTAGCTAGTTAGATTTTTTTGAGACGAATCCAAATATAACACTGTTCGTCTATACTTGTACTTCGCCATATTTCTATTTATGTTTCAATAACTTAGTTTAATTTAGTGTAGTTAGTTAGTTAGTTAATTTTTTTTGAGACGAATCCAAATATAACACTGTTCGTCTATACTTGTACTTCGCCATATTTCTATTTATGATTTAATAACTTAGTTTAATTTAGTGTAGTTAGTTAGTTTAGTGCACTCAAAAAACTTGGTCCGCCAACCCGCTTGGATAGCGTGCCGTTTTAAAGCCATACAAGACAATATGCATATGGAAGCTCACGTCCATCAGTTGACGGTAAAATGGCTAGTGAATGTTTGTACGATCTTAATTCAATATTTGACTGCGGTTGTGTCTCACGCAAAGGATATCATTATTTATCCATACAAGTCTGGCATCATTTTTTTTTTGGATGCGGCCAGCAATAATTATATTTGGAGGATTGAAATACTATGTAAACTTTTATTTTTTTATTTTTATCTTTATGTCCATTTTTTGTTTTTATTTTAGATAAAATTAGAATTACCTACATTGATTAAAATCCAACTAGATTTAGTTTTGTTATTTGTTTCATAGAAGGCTACGGAACCCTATTAATGCGTCTCCGACACACTCTTGGCCCGTTATTTAATTATTTCAAAATCATACTCCAATCCTTTAAGTGTTTATAAGAATCGATATAACTCGTGTGTTATCTAAACAACGAAGTCATATACGTACGCCTAAAGATATGGATGTAACTCTTTATTGTACCTAAAATAAAAAAAAATCATTTGTAGGTATACCATTAAGCCGGCCATCACGCACACATTTGAAATTTTGAACTTGGAACGCTCAAAAACCGACACGAGACGGCAAAGTGCAAGTGTTTGTTCAAACTTTGAACACATGTTCAAATGCCCGCGGCACACATCGAGACTTTGTAGGTATTTGCGTATTTGAAGCTATGTCCGGCGCCAGCATTAGAATAGATTTCACGTAGTCTTTCGATCGTCCAAATATCAAAGCAGGCCGCATCCAACAAAAAAAATATGCCAGATAAAATGATGTCCTTTGCATTTTCATTTGGTTATTTTCCTAGTTTATCCCTCATTCGTTCGCCCACACGTGGAAATATTGTCTTTAAACGAGTATTTTTAAAGGAGAATCAACAAAAGCTGATGAAATGATAATGTTTTCCACGGCGGCCCTGTGCAAACTATAGAAAGAAAGGATACAAAGAAAATTTATTGAAAAACTTACACAAATATCAAGTGGTTATGATAGTGATGACAGGTATTGTAATTCTCTTATGGACTCTTATGGAATGCATCTTCAATTTAAGATGTATAGCTTCAAAATATCAAGCTGGCCAAGCGCGTTCGCCAGTCCATTCTTATAGAGGTGGTGAAGTTCGTCGGGGCTTCTGGAAGTCTCTTTGATAACACAAACGGGTACGTGTTAGTAGAATTGGACCTCATATCGATGAAAAAATTAAACTTTACGTCCTAAAAGTATTATTCATCTCAAAATCTCGTGCAGTCCGTCCGCAATCTCCAGCAGCGGTCATCTTGACCAAATACGAGAGGACAAGGACGTAAGATTATAAATATGTACACATGTAGAACAAATTATGCAAAGGTTTTTTTCCATATTTCGTCACGTCATCACCAAACGGGACAAGTGGCGTATCTTGACGCGTAATCTTAATATGAAAATAGACCCTTTTGATCGATTGAGGCACTTAAAGGCTCAACAACTCGGGACTTTTTGATAGAGATCAATACACTTAGAAAATGGAACATAAAAAGTAACTACCTACCTGAAACGTGAATTACTTATTCAACTTTTCGAGAACATAATGGCAGGTCATATTTTTGAAGAATATAAGGCATTAGATTGTTTATAAATAGAGACTAGATCTAGTTTTATTATGCCATCTGAATTCAAACTTTAAGGGTCAAATATAAAATAAATTAAATTTTGTTCAAGTGGCATTTACTAATAGCTCATAAATTAACTAGCTTATAAATTTAGTCAACTAGCTCATAAATTTAGATTACGGAACACAGTATCCCTTCAGTAACCTTCGACTGATTCACTTAGCTAACGACCGGAGAGGCAAAATTCTGAAATTCAATTGAATATGAAAATGTATACAGGCGTTGGGACAGTGAATACGGCACCGCAGCTGCTACAGTTAGTTGCTTCAAGGTATGTTACTTGCCCATTCCCATCCCATCATATCCTATCCTTCACCATTTTCCCAATCCTTTCTCCACACTCCTACATCTCCAAAGGTAGGCAGCGCTACCCACGCAAGCCAACGTTTGACATTCTACTCTTGGCATGTATCGCGGATATCCACGGGTGACAATAGGCATGATGATGGATTTTGAAATCCGCTTCTATAATGTAGATTCACGTCTACTGTTTCCGAAAATAACATTATTTCAGCAATAAAATAAGTTTTAACGCAAATTATGCATTTTTGTTCTATCTACTTTGAATTATGCGCGAAAACACTCGCAGGTGTCATGGCGTCGCTTGTGACGTTACACCTAGGTAAACGTAGGTAGGTAAATCAATCGAAGTTCAAGCGACACGGTGATGTTCACTGAGGTGTGACGTCATTCGCTCTGATTGGCGTTTTAGTTAACATGACCGAATGCAGTATTTTATACTTTTATTTTATTGAAAATATTATTAATCTCAATGTTTACATTAAAACTGCTTAATTTATTAGAATTCTTTCAACATATTTTTTTCTCTAAAATCATTTATTCTTTAATTCTTTGATACTGTCATCGTGCCTATTCCCCCACCATGTAAACTGTATGCTCGTCTGCCGCCTTCTTAATATAAAAAAGGAAGTACACATTACACACCAAGGAATACAGAGAATATGACATAGAGTTTAAATACGAGTACATTGGTGTAAGAAAGCCTTATCGCTAAAGTGACCTGTTCCAGGCAACCTTTGGGCGGGGAGTGTATGCGAACACAAGAATAATAGATAAGTGTTTCACATATTATTACTATATGTAATAAATATGTATGTTTATAGTCACAGAAGTGTGATGCATCCGCATTTTCTCGATGCGGAATATACCGCTAACCCGTAGGCTGTGGAATGAACTGCATCCAGAGGTCTTTCCATTACGCTGCGATACGCTCTACGCTCTTCGAGAAGGCTGTGACCTGGTGTTGCAGGTGTCCATGGACGGCGGTAGCCACTTACCATCACGTGTGCCGCTTGCTCCCCTCCTTTTATATATATGTATATATACAGAGTATATGTAAGTACCAATAAAGCAGGAAATGGAAATAAAAGTAAAAAAAATACTTACATAGGTGTTACAAGGTAATCGGTGAAGGGTTACATGTGAGTTTGACGAGGAAAGCCGGTCAAATCCAGGGGTTATTAATACATGTCACCGTAACATATAGGTCAGGAACGGGATACCAAATTAATGTACTTCGGAGAAATGTGGTGATTTAGGGATGGATTATTTTTAAATTTTTAACCGACTGTAAGGTGTAGGAGGGATATGTTTTCACCGTTTTGTATGTAGGTACTCGTATGTCTGTATGTTCGTATGAGACCGACTAATGAACGAGGTGATGTCGCGAGTGCTACTGGCGTATTCGATTTCTTGAAAATCCAAAATGGCGGATTTTAAGCACCATATAATTTGCTTCAAAATAATAAGTAGTATTTAGACCGCCTTCTCGCGCGAAATTTAACATTAGGAGTATATCAATGAAATGAGATGATACGAAACTTATTTGCTAATCATAAGCACATAAGTACGATCTCAAAAAATAAATAAATCTTTACGATATGCCATTTTGCCATTAATTTCTAAATCGATATACATCGCAGTATTCTACAAAATAATTACGTTTACGTCAATAATTTTTAATTTTAAGTCATTAATTCACATTTTAACTCTTAAATTCACATTTTTAAGTCAATAATCAATAAATTACTTCCTATAGTTAAATTTACAATGCCATAGATACGTTAATTGACATAAAACTTGCGCTGGAAAAAAGACTATTTGATTCAGATGATACTGAAATTTAAGACCGTTCCCAATAGATAGTCTTATAGTTCTACATAAAAGGTCGTATAGAGAGACTTCCGTGAATACTATAAAAATTCGTCATTTCGAAGACCCAATCAGACCGTGTAGAAAATTTCAAAAGCTCTCTTCAACGGATTACCTCTACGTATTAGTATCCGGGTCAACTCGAACATTTAGTAAAGAAAACTGACTAAATAAATCGAAATATACCATTTCAAGATGGCCCGCGCAGATTTAACTGATAACTCGTCAACCTGGCGTTTTAAAGCTATGCTTGCACAAGACAATGAGCATGTCCACCAATGGATACCTATACTGAGAGTGCTGATTACCGTTGCGGTAACTGGATGAGAAGAGTACAGGGTCGTGTGTGGCACAGAGTACTCGTATACTCAGCAGAGGAAAAACAGGCTGACGTTATGACATGATATTTACGTTTCAACATTATGGTCAAATACTAGTAAAAAATGTCGTAGTTGTTGCGAAGAGATTATACACCAATTAGCAAAAATGTGATTCTTTGCAATAAACTAAAATGCTGAAAAATAAGTTAATTATTTAAAAAACAAAAACCCGCCGGCGTCCAACTACTATCTGAAACCTGACACACGTTGGAATTAGCTAAAATTAATGAAACCAGTAAGTTTACATATTTACTGCATACACTAACTGGTTTGTTTGTTTTGTTTTAAGAATATCTCTACTGTTTTGACAATTCAGTATCAGACTTATAGCAGTCGGGACTAGATTTATGTATTTCGTAATCTGGGCTCGACTTCTTTCACTCTGATACTGAATTGTCAAAATTATAAAATACCTACTTAATTTATACAACAATATTTGGATTTTTTGTCTGTCTGTCTGTCTGTCTGTGCATCTCGCAATAACCGCTGGACGGATCCTAATGAAACTTTTCACAGTTGTAACTTATGTGCTGGATGAATTTTTTTTTATTCAGATTAATAATGAAGTTCCCATGGGAATCACAAGTACACGCAAACGAAATCGCTGGCACCGTTAGTGTAGATATAATATAATATGTTGCTGCAAACGGTATCGCCGCACACTCCAGTCATAAATTAGTTAACTATCTGTTACCTATGTTAATACTCACGAGTATACTCACGCTGTGTGAGCAAGAGAGCGTTTTATGCTAACTTTAAAAAAAATGTAGAACAAAAGTCGTTAGTTTGTTAGTTTCCACGAAAGAAATTCACTTCAAAACGCTACAGATAATTTTTTATTTAACCCTGTTAGTCCGGTCAAACTAGACATTCACCCTTGCATAAATTCCCAAGAAGCTGAAAATGTACACGAACGTTAGGGATACCATTATAATGAAATTGTGAAAAGTCCCCATCGATCCCATGTGTGCAAAAAATGTTATATACGGAATCCATAATATGGAAACGTAATCTATAATATTATAGAGAATACAACTTTAGTAACTTTTAGAATCGCTTTTTCTCAGAAATGGTGCATTTTAGGAAAAAAAGTGTAACAACAATTTATGTAGATAATTGCATGATCTATAATCTTTATTTGAACTATTTTTTATCATAAAACTAACCGTTTCGCTAAAAAATCCAAGAAACCCATTTTTGCGAACTTTGACCTTGCATAACATTTTTTGGACACATGGGATCGATGGGGACTTTTCACAATTTCATTATAATGGTATCCCTAACGTTCATGTACATTTTCGGCTTCTTGGGAATTTATGCAAGGGTACCCCTATTTTTCGGGCTAACTTGACCGGACTATGAATAAATATTTAGCAGTGATTGTCATATTAATTTATTTTTATTTAAAAAACTTTATTGCACTGAAACGTACAAAAAGCGTGCTTTCTCTCATTCATTCTGTACCTCTACCATTCTAGGCATTCTCTACCAGCCGACTGTTGGTTAGAACACAGAGGCACGTTGGGAGGTGCGATGAAATGTATAAAATAAGTATAACTTAAAATATGATTATATCTGTCCAAATAATCCACGAATTTATACGTAGATAATGTATTCAATTGCTATAAAATCCAGACAAATGTACTCGTAATTGACGAGACGAGCCGATACATCACGATCTGAAGGACAAAAATCATTTTAAATCTGAAGTATCTCATAAATAATATATATTCTCGTAAATGTCGAAAAAACTCTGGAGTCGAATAAAAAGAAATTCGTAATAAGTGTCATAAAATTTACAAACGGATTGATTGAGGGAAGGGCGAACAAATGGATAGACACGAGGAAATTATAAGGACTTCTTTGTTTCTCAAGACTCTGTTCCGAGGAGAATTAAACACCTGTGCAACTGTTTTGCGGATGTGGCCCTTTTACATATAAAGAATATACATATATGGGCGCTTACCTACTAAAGCCTGAAGGGGTTCAACGACACTTGCTGTTAAAACTATCCTACGATATCTACAGGCCATATGCACTGGTAGCGAACTATAAGAAAGACCCGATCACAAAAGATCAGCTATTTGACTTTGACTCCATCCAATGGCATGCTGACCGAATTGTCGACTATTCCGCTCTCATATTCGGTTTAGAATCGCTTAGCATCTTTCTGCGTTTTATACCGCCTGAAGAGTAGTTTTGAAAGGTAGCTCAATTTAATGGAAACTTTTTTATCATCGCATCGTCACCAAGGAGCGAATCATCAGCACTTCTTAGATGGGAGATACTGCACACGGTCTTCCAGACACTTTTTATCGCGAGGCCGTAAGTTTTGGAATGAATTCCCACTAAGATTTTACCACTAAGTTACGACATAGAAAACTGTTCTTCAATATAACTATGAATTTTATTTTACAAGGTCTACCCCACACTCACGCCCTCTTTCAATGTTGTTGTTCGACAACGCAATCGTGGTGCGAGCACACGTTAATTTTTCTTTTTTTTTTATATAAAAATAGGCAGCAGACGAGCATACAGTCCACCTGCTGGTAAGTGGATACTGTCGTCCATAGACATCCGCGATATGTGCCAACATCAGTCTAGAATGGCAAATGTTGGCACGCCCTCGGATGCGTGGCAGACCTTTGCAGATTAAGGAAAGCCTGGGCCATTATTGCCAGAAAGAGATGGGAAAATGGGGAGCAATAGGATAGGGTGGGATGGGAATGGGCTCTGGCATAACTTACTCACTATCCAAACACGTACGTACATTGAGGAAATACGATAAAGTAGGAAATGCAGTACATTTCAAGGTAGTCTTCTGTGAGAGAGGGATAACGTGGCCGATCGAGTGCGCCCGGCAGCTGTGGGAATACAGCGTGCACTCTCCCCCTACAGATACTCGTCCCATATTCATCACTCAAGGCAGTAGCAGTAACCAGTTACTATATTGTGGAACGCTCCGCTCTCTACCACCTCTCGTATATAAGAATGATAATAACAGTTGCTAAAGGACCCCAAAACATGGTTCACGTAGGTTTATAAATATTGTATTACTGTTACCTTATTGAATTTTACCTTCCATTTCTCTCATTAGAGACCCCTCTAATTTCCCATGAAAGGTTGTTCCTCGTCCTTGTAAAAGGTTAATATTCGTAAAATATCTTTTGAAGCATCCCAAATAGGCGGCCAATTTAAATTGGAAGTCGTTTAGAATTAAAGATTGCGAGGGGTCTTTCAAATTATATCCCGTTATTTTGGAGTTATATTCAAATTTTCTGACGATAAAATCACGAAGGACCAAAATCTTCTATAAATTGGGATTAATCAAGCATCAATATGATTTGCACATATTTTAAGTAAACAACATTACAGCTAAAGATAAGAATATTTAATTTTAATCATACTCGACATAATCTATTTCTATTAGATAGATATCAAATTCGTTCTGATTAACATTTTCTAAATACATAGATAGATTTAAAAGTTCTATATTGTACACCAATAAACACATGTTGCAAAGAGACAATTTAAGTAACGCGAAACAGGCGGCCTTATCGCCAAAGCTATCTCTTCCAGACAACATTTGCGTGGTAACAAGAAAACAGTATCAAATAAAAGTAGATGGTGCAATTACTATTGTGCATTCCAGTATCCACTGCAAGATATTGTCTTCCTCGTGCACCTGGTCAAGCGGGTTGGTGAGTCTTTTTTAGAGATGGCGTAGTTCCTCAGGGCGTGTGGTAGCCGCTTTGTTATCACTTTAGTACACCTTTTATGACCCTCGCGGGATGCGATGAGATGGTGCTATTCTGGAGCCGACAGACACCGCACGGCATTTCCTTAGTAAGATATATAAAAGTACTTGTATCTTTTAAGATATTTTCGGCCAGTACATTGTTAACCTTTAGGGAGATTCCTACATATCGCTGATCACTACTCTGCAATTTCGGAAAAATGTCACCCCATCTCGACTAATGGTGACCAGGTTTGACATTAGGACCATTAATTATTTAAACCCATACACAATGACACGTATATAAGATTGACGGAGGTTTAGACCGGTCCCCCGTCACGGCCGGTTTACCGTGTAGCTATCGGACCCTCCCACGACCACGGGAGACAAGAGCAAGCTGAACAAGGCAGATATTCGCGCCGTCAATGTGTTGGGCCAGGACGTCTTAGCTATCGTGGCCCACCTACAGATCGAACTGATGGAAGCTAAGCACAGTGCTGCCAAGGTACAGCGGGAGGCCGAGCAGCTCAGGCAGGAGTTATGTCAGGAAGAAAACACAAGGAAGAAGGCAGTGACACAGCAGTCTGCACCACAACAGGGGTGCGGCTCCACAGCCCCTGCCAAGATCTAAAGGCCCCACCCTGGCCTTCTATCCGGCCGCTGATAAAGTGGAGACTCTGAAATCGGCGGAGGACACCAAACAGGAGCTCAAGAAAACTGTGGACCCACGGAAGGTGGCCGTCCAGGTGGCGGGACTACGCAAGGTAGGGAACGTATTTTTTTTTATTATATTACTATACTGATTTCTTAAGTAAACACAAAAAGTATAATTGGGTACCGGTAAATACTAATTGTGGTCACTCAGTTATGTTAGCGTAGACAAAATTGGATTTAAATTTACAATACTTACTTACTATATTTTTGTGTAACCCCAAATATCCAATATCTGATTTTCACAATATTTTCCAATAAACTCAACGTCAATATAAGTACAAACGACATGTTTATATATTATTCAAGATCTGTAACCTTTAGCTGAATATATTTTTATTGTATTTATAACTATCAATGCCAGCGACTTCGTTTGCGTGAACTTGTATTTCCCGTGGGAACTTTATAATTGGTCTGGATAAAAAGTACCCTAAACGTTAACCCAGCTTATAAGTTATAACTATGTCATGTTTCATTAAAGTCCGTCCAGCGGTTTTTGCGTAATGCGCATTCAGAGACAACAAATCCTAAAAATGTTGTTTTGTGCAGTGTATTGTACTTTATTTAAACTGCAATTACTTTGTTCAAAAAATATTCCATATACAGTCACGGCTCCGTTACGGTTTTATTAAATGTATAGACGAATTGTTACATTAAGACATTACAACATTACCGTAAGTCCAAAGTCGGACTTATTCCTAGAAGGAATCTCATCCAGTCAACCTCAGAATAACTGAAATTAACTATGTCATTACTCATTGGAAAGCGGGCTGCATCATTTATAATAAGAAATATAAAACATATTTACGTTCTGTCTTTCTTTTCTTGGCATCGCATATTTTTTCTAAAACATACTAAGATATAGCAATCTACATTTTGGACTAGTCTTCCATCTGATATCGCAACCTTATAAAGGTAACCTTGAGAATTGCCCTAGGATTTACCTAAATAGTACTGCAACCTAGCTTAAATCATAAGCTCAACTCCCATATTTTTCATGCCTTCATTAATGCCGGACTCTGCCCAACAAAAGCAGTTCACTACGTTATTTCAGTGGCAAAAAGGCTTTCTAGCCCCTTGGCCTCTTCACCATCTTTTTTTTAACACACTGCTCAAGCAAAAATCATCCCTAAAGCCGCTGTAATAAAGTCTGTATAATCCGCTAATAAATCATGCACATCATTAGCGTCCGGGAGAGCTATATTGTTCCGGTCATGTATCATACTGATCTATGACATTTTGTGGTCGCTAAACGACAAACCTTATGTAGAGTGAAAAAGTAATATGTGAATAGTAATTTGCCTTTATGGTGTTATATTTTATTATCTAGTATAGAGGTTGAATTTGAACAAAAAAATAATTTGCAAACAAACTTTTTCTTTTTCATTTCATATATGGCAATGATGCAGTTAGCTGTTAGCACCATCTGCCCGTGTCAAGTTGTACCGTAGCAAGTGGGTAGCGCCTACCAAAAACTAATAGCAACGAATTGTGTTCACATTCAATTTCGATATGCAATACTTATAAATATTAATCAAATTTTATGAATCAAATTAATGAATTTTTCATTTGTTACATAATTTCTATGAAAAACAATTTTATAGTTCTCAGTAGGTAATGTTAATTAATTGACAGATTACCATTGACACTGACATTGTTATATCTATATAGAAAAGAACGAAATATTGGCGGAATTATTTATATTTATTATAAGGGAAAGTTTAAATTTGAAGTTGTAACATTAAAAAAAATCTAAACGAGTTTAAATACGTTACCTAAACGATCAAAACATTGCTCAATTGCACAATATAATGAATGGCCTAGGCTTATTTTACATTTTTTAAATTGTATTCGTACGTATTTAGGTAGTGAGTGAGGTATGCGAGTCCATTCCCATCCCGTCCTGTTCTATCCCCACTTTGCGAACCCTTCTCTCAACCTTTTTCTTTAATCTGCAAAGGTAGGCAATGATTTAGAGGCGTGCCAACGTTTGTCATTCTCGACTGATGTTGGCATGTATCGCGGATGTCTATGAACGACAGTATACCAATAAACTTTTGCATGCTTCCTTATACAAAATATAATTATTGTCCTATTAATGAGTGTGAGCCCATTGAGTGTGGCGTTATTTATATATTTATTTATTCATGACGCAAATAAATCCGAGTGTGTAATTGATGCAGTCAACAGTGGTTCGTCGACATTTTTAATCATAACCTTTTCAATATTCATTTGGGCATTTTCGACGCGTATCAAGATTTGCAAAATATTAATCGGGACCAAATAGCATTGTTTATTTTTTAAATTCTTTTCTGCATACATTTTACTTATTCGATGTGTGTTCTCTATTATTTAGGGTATAGGGGTTTGTCCAAGTCGGTAAAATTATTGTGTAAAGTTAATGTCAAGGCCAACAGATGGAGCTGTATCGGTTCTACTTCGTGCTATGGTTTCGTTCTCGTGTAGGCCTTGAATGTTGACTTTTGGTTTGTTGGACGACCTTACCAGTGGAGCTATAAAATAAAAGTATATACACTTACACTTGTTTTTTTTGGGCACCTGACCTGAGTCAAGTCGTGCACGGGGAGTATTTTATTTAGGGAACATAGAATAGGAATAGCTAATGCAGCGCTCTTTGTGAAGAAGAAAAAATCCTACGTGACCTAGGATTAAAGAGAATCAATGAAACTCTTAGTGTCGATTTACGTAATGTCGGCTGGATATAGAATATCATACCATCTCCTCCCGTGGATGCCGTAAAAGGCGACTGAGGGGTAACAAAGCCGCTACCACAAGCGCTGAGGAACTACACCACCTCTAAAAAAATGGACTCGCCAACCTGCCTGGCCAGAGTGGCCAGCGCGCGTCGCGTTTTAAGGCCATACATCCCTCACGCACACGGCAATCTGCATGAGGAAGCTCCAGCTGTATCTAGTAGCAGTGGATACATAAAGGGCTGGTTGGTTGCATGTTGTTGGACACATCCCGTATATATATTTTTTATAGAAAAAAAGTACGGCAGACGAGCATACAGTCCACCTGATGGTAAGCGGATACTGTTGTCCATATACATCTGCGATACATGCCAACATCAGTCCAGAATGACAAACGTTGGCACGCTCCCTGATGCGCTGACTACCTATGTAGTTTCAGGAATGGATTGGGAAAATGGGGAAGGAAAGGCATAGGGAAATTGGCAAAATGACTTCAAGTCCAATATAAATTGAAGCCACTTGCACAAACAAAATAACAACACGGAACAAAGTCAAAATGCAATAAGTTTAATTTAGGCAAAAGCCGAGCTGCAAAAACGAGTCGGGACAGCGGGTCTGTAACACAATTAGCGGGAATTGTTGTTTTAACATATTGTACATTTTGCCGTTTTTTTTTTTCACTTTTTGTTTTAGTGAATAATTCCGTACGAGTGGCGGTGAGTGACGTGGACAAAGTCCATAATTTGTTACAATTGTACAACGAGTTTTTTCAATGGATAGGTATTTTACTTTTACCGTACCTTGTGTTTTTTTTCATATATGGCAATGGTGCAATTAACATTCTGACTCACATTCTGCCAGTGTCAAGTTTTCTTCGTAATAAACAATTTCCAAGTCTAAAACGTATCCTGTCAATGTCTAGTCCCATCGAATTAAGTCAGGAGTCACTCAGTAAGGCCATAGTAGGTTTAGTGAGGACAGAAGAGGACTCCTTGGAAACACGAAAAACGCAGTCCCACGCTTTTATTTTAATATCATAAACACCACGCAGGAAAACATTTAATAAACTATCACTATTAAACCACAAAATGCCTAATACACATTTTTTTACAATAATCGAACAACTCAACTTCACTTCTCGAGTTCCCGCCAAAAATTCTACCGTGTATTCTGCCCGCCTTGGAAAAAATAGGCCGCAGCGCATTTTGATAACAATCGAGAAAATTACAAAATTATTTTGTATATTGGTGAAATTTAAAAATAATTTAATATCAAGCTAGAAACTTACAGTTTTAGATAAAACAAAAAGAATAATCAGCCTTTATTCCCTTTGTTTATTTTTATACCCTATTCAAAGGCCAATAAAGATATATTAAGTATTATTAACTAGAAGTAGTAGAACTACTAGAAGTATTATTGTATGTCTGGTTAGCTTGATTCCCGTGGGAACTGTATAATAGATCTGGATAAAAAGTAATCTAAAAGTTAATCAGGTACATAAATTATAATTATGCCAAGTGCCATATAACATTTGAGATTGTAGCGTTTTGCACACATATTTATCTATTTAAACGGGTCTTAACGCTAATGTTTAGCTTATCCATTTCACTCGACGTTTCGGTTGGGTTGCACCAACCATGGTCACGAGCTGACTGAAGCCTCTCAGTCAGCTCGTGACCATGGTTGGTAAACATTCTCGTTTAGACCCGTTTAAATAAATAAATATATGCCGTCATTAGAATCTGTAGAGCAGTTTTAATTGCAAAAGACGTTGTTATGGACTCTATATCATTCGTACTTTACACTGTAATCCCTATTTTTCAAAAACTATTTCTTGTACAGACGCGGCTTTGTTACAATTTTATTATAGTTTCGATGGTAGCATTTATTCACCTTTAAATTTAAATGTCAGAGTTCGTTGTGCCGATGAACGTGATATACGAATACAGTATAAATGAATGTGCCATGCAATGCGATGCACTTAGTCCTTTCTGTATGCACTGCTGGCCGTGGGCCTCCTCAAGCACATTGTCTTATGCATGACCCACGTATGGCCTTAAAACGCCACGCTGGCCCAGTCCACTTGGCGAGTCCACTCTTATAGAGACTCTCCACTCTCTTTCCTCAACGCTGGTGATAACCGCTCTGTTATCCTGTAGTTATTTTACGAGACCCACGGGCGGAGATGGGGTGGTGCTATTTTATATAGCGGGCCGATACAAGATACTGGTAAAAGAGATATGAAATTGACATGGAATTACGAGTAACTGGAATTGGCATTTGTTTATTTAAGCCACTCAACATAGAACCACTTATTATTATTTGTCATTCCTGGAAAAGGATAGGTATTTTGTATTCCAATATTTTTGTTACGTGTCGATATTTACGTGAAATATTATCCGAATTTCAGTATCTGCTACATCACCACCAAAACTTCAATTAAAACTGTCCCAGTGATTGGAATAAACCAATTTATTTTGTGGACCAATCACGTCGATATATGCACCATGATTGACACAGTGCGATGAAAGCACTAAAATTCAAGTAACGAACTATTAATAAAATCGTTTACACGTAATATATCCGATCGTAGTTCCATTGATTTTTGATTAAGAACTAATGATTTTTCTTACATTAGTAGTTTATAATTTGTCACGGGGAAGTGCACGCTGCAATCCAACAGCCGCGGGGCGCGCTCGACTTTCCAAGTTACCCCCTCTCACAGAAGACTACCTTGAAATGTACTGCATTCCCCACTTTATCTTATTTTCCTAATGTACGTACGTGTTTCGGTAGTGAGTGAGATGTGCCAGAGCCCATTTCCCATCCTATCCCTCCTCATTTTCCTAACCCTCTCTTTAAATCCATTCCTATATCTCCAAAGGTAGGCAGCGCATCCGGGGGCGTGTCAACGTTTGTCATTTTGGACGAATGTTGGCATGTATCGCAGATGTCTATGGGCGAGTGTCCACTTACCATCAAGTGGACTATATGCTCGTCTGCCGCCTTGGTACATAAAAACAAAGTTTCTACCATAGACTTTCCAATAAAAATCCTTATTGCTTGAAGATAGTATCAAATTATCAATTATCTATTCATCATATAATTAAGACATACATAACATAAGTGACATAACAAAATCACATAAATCTATTCGCTTTGTCAATGATTTACCTTTTTTATAGTATACGTGGCAATCAGGCAGACGGCCTACCTGATGTTAAGTGATCGCCATCGCCCCTGGACGTCTGCAATACCAGGAGGATTACAGACGCGCTGTCTATCCTGCAAATATCAATTCACAGCTTTCTTGGTGAACGCCCTGTTGTAACGCAGCGGAAAGACCTCAGGAGAAAGGTCGTTCCACAATGCTCAGGTTCGCGATATGAAGTGTCTGATACCTCGAACAGTACTCGACTGGCCCCTGTCTAGAAAGTTAGAATGAGTCTAGAATGAAGTTAGTGTCTAGAATGAACCACGTTTCGATAGCGGGAGGTGCAGTGATAAAAACCAGTGGTAATTGGTAAGAATAAATCCCCAGATTATTCGCCATTGTACAGACGATATAACACACAAACATAACTTCATTGGATACCTTTATTACTGTGATAAACTTAAAGCTCTAAAGGTTAAAACGATAGCTCTAAAACTATTAAATTTACCGAGGACTTTTTTATAAAAAACCTTTTTTACTCGCTCTGTTTGTATTGGTTTACATCTTACGCCAATTGTCATGAACTATATATTGGAAGATTTCCAATCAATACCGTACCCCATTGAAAAAATCGCCACATTTCCTAATAAAGAGATTTGCGGCTCTTTCAAATTACATTTATTGGGAAGAAAGAAATTCCGCGATAAAACAGAATCCAAGCAGATGTACCCGGATTAGGCCCTTGAATCAATAGACGGAAAACTAATGGAACAGATCTCAAATCGTAATCCGGTTCTTTGTTGCCGTCCTAATGTCTATACTTATTTGTAATTGTATGATGGGCCGCTTCGAGGCAATCTCTTTCAGATATTAGACAAATAGAGAAGGGAACATTTCCGAAACTATGTCCAAAGAACACTACGTGAGGGACTGTCTGATTGCTGAGAAAAAATATGAAATAGTTCCAAGCAATGTTAACCGTAAAATCGCAAAATTAAGGTTGATAATTGAGTGTGAGTGAATGGTGGATATGTCGTTTGGTTAGTGGATACGTAGTACCTACGTGATAATAGTCGCATTAGCGCCAAAATCTCGGCTTCGGTTCTTTGCGCAAACTTGCACAGACTCGTTTGCCCCTACAAGGGCACAATGTAGTTGGTAATCTATTATTTCGTCTTAACTTCCTGAATAATGTACATCGCTTAGTTAAATTGTGTTAGAAATACATCATTCTAACGTAAATGTATAGTGTATAATGTTAGTTCTGTCTTACCTAGTAACATTAAGAAATAAGTTAATTGTGTTGAAATATTTGGTTTATGTAATAGGCATATGTTGGTGTAGGTATTCAGTTGATATGTCAGAAGTGTTCATGGAGCTCTTGTGTAGAGGAAGGCGATTGAATTAAAGATCACAACTTGATGATAGTTGTATATTCATTGTGGAGTGTAGGCTTTCTCGGCCGGTGTCCATATTAATTGAATCTTCCGGGCTTCTTGGCCGAGGTCTTCTGGAATCTCTTCTCTTTCTTCCAAACGTTTCATCAGCAACTGCAGTTGACATCTTCAATGGCGACTGCGTTCACTTTCGGAGAGATGTTACCTCTTCGGCTTCTCCAGCGCAACTGACTCGACGACTGTGGCGCACCGGTACTTATAGTGGGCGAGGGTAGTTGTGATTGTGTGTGTACCGACGCACCGATATTTATAGTGGCCGAAGGTAGTTGTGATTGTGTGTGTACCGAGTCTGTTTTTGTCCCCCCCTCTCGTCTCTCTTCCCCGTGAGCTTGATGTCTTCGGAGTGCTGGATACCAGATATTACGGAGTCTTAGATTCTCTTCTTTTTTGCTAAAATTGTTGCGATGCTTGTAGATTTAAATAGCTTCCCTATTGAGATGGGAATAATAATGATTTCCGGTTGACAAGATCTTTGTGCCTCTGCCAGAGAGAAGAGAGAAGCAGGGCGGTCTTACCTTACTTAAAAGGCGTAACAGATCACATCAGCAAGATCTTACAAAAGAAAAACGTGAAGACCATTTTCAAGCCTACGAGCCAACTCAGAAATATTTTCAGATCAGTCAAAGATCCCAGAGATCCGTTGTCCTCGACTGGAGTATATAAAATACCATGCTCCTGTGGGTCAGTGTATATTGGCACTACAAAACGGAGTGTCAATACCCGCATTAAAGAACATAAAGGCAATTGTCAAAGAGGAGAGACTGAGAAGTCGGCCGTAGCTAAACATGCCTTGTCGGATGGGGACCACGAAATCTGCTTCAGGGACACAAAGATCTTGTCAACCGGGAATCATTATTATTCCCGTCTCAATAGGGAAGCTATTGAAATCTACAAGCATCCCAACAATTTTAACAAAAAAGAAGAGAATCTAACACTCCGTAATATCTGGTATCCAGCACTCCGTAGACATCAAGCTCACGGGGAAGAGAGACGAGAGGGGGGACAAAAACAGGCTCGGTACACACACAATCACAACTACCCTCGGCCACTATAAATATTGGTGCGTCGGTACACACACAATCACAACTACCCTCGCCCACTATAAATACCGGTGCGCCACAGTCGTCGAGTCAGTTGCGCTCGAGAAGCCGAAGAGGTAACATCTCTCCGAAAGTGAACGCAATCGCCACTGAAGATGTCAACCGCAGTTGTTGACGAAACATTTGGAAGAAAGAGAAGAGATTCCAGAAGACCTCGGCCAAGTAGCCCGGAAGATTCAATTAATACGTGTATTCATTCTCTTTTGATACCAATTAGGTAATCCACTTAAAAACCTACCTATATTGTATTTAAAACCTTAATTGCTACATTAACATACATGTGCCACTCACATAACATACATGCGTCACACACATAACATACATGCGTCACTCAAATAACATACATGTGTCACTCACATAACATACATGCGTCACAATGTCGCAACAATTGAAAGTCTTTCTACCTCCTCTCGAATCAGACTAACCAGGCTATCATGTTTTCGACAAAATGGCCGCAATAATTTATTATGAGTCCTGGACAAATATGTATCGATGAAACAGTAGTTGCGATCCTTTTAGCAGAGCACACTTGACATGTTTTTTTTTAACATTGGATATTTTTGCTGGTGATTCCTCTGAAGTAGACGGCTCTTGCTCAGCATAACTGTTGACACTGACTCATTTAATGACAAATTTTAATTATATTTTGAGTCATATTCCTCGAGAATGAATAGTATTCGTTGCCGTTCAATCTTTTTAATTCATTACTTTTTTACAACCCACAATACAGCAAAATATAAATAAAACATCACATGCATTGACGGCGTGGAATAGTTACATCAAAGGTAAGGTTGGGTCATAATTACCTTTTCAAAAATGCGTACGTGTAGCTTTCTGTGTAGCGTGTAGCGTATGGGGACTCAGTGGTGACGGTCAACAACAAGACGCTGGTCTTAACTCCAGCTACTAAAAAGTCTGGCGGCGTTGCATGGCTAGTATATATACGAAATATGCAAAAATCAAATATAAAAAACAATGACACCGACTTGAATGTTGTAGCAAATATCGTATGCATAATTTTATCAGAGCTATTATAATAAATAGTATTGGAGACAGCGACGGTGCGGGTCGCTGCACTAATCGGTCGACATTGAGCTATATTTGTATTTGACGTCGCCGATGTAAATAGCGTAACAATATCGAAGGTGAAGGTCGTTTGATAAAAAAAGTATAAGTTTCTGTGAGGATACCTAAATGACAACTCTAACAACTCTATATGTATACATTTGTAACGCTATAATGAACTTAGAGCCCACTAGTGTTTTTTTTTCTCCTCATATATGGCAATGGTGCAACTAGCACATTCTGCCAGTGTCACAGTGTTGGGCAAAATTAAATTGTTGGACAATTAACAATTAATTAATTGTTAATAACGCCTATTGCAACTCAAAATTAATTGATTGCAATTGTAAAAACTCGCGATTAACAATTAATTAATTGTTAATAATCCAACAATTTAATTTTGCCCAACACTATGCCAGTTGTGGTGAATGTCATAAGATACACAAGAATGTAGGCTTCGGCAATATTGCTGCTGTTGTCAAATCAAATCAATCAATCAAATCAAATCATTTATTAGCACCATGAGTAGTAACAAGTAACAATAGTAACAGATGCATTTGCCAGAATTGGCGTGCAAAAACAAATATAAAATTATAATGGAACATTAGTCAATACATTTCAAATTATTTACATATGTTGTGGTGAACATTCCTTAGTCTGGGGTATTATAAATAACAATTATGATCTTTGTAGATATTTATCACACGAGGACCCGTAGCATCCATTCCTAGGGATTAGTATTCTTACTTTATGGAACCATAACCTCCACCTTCCTATAGTTACTCCACAATCTCTCTTATCCGGATATTGTGAATCCTCAGTATGGATGATGCTTATGAAAAAATGATATAATTCACTCACCGAAGCCGCCGCTGAACTCCGAGGTCACCGCTTTTATCTTTCTTCATTATTAGCTTCCTTTCGTCTCGGTCGGTCGCTTGAAGTTGAAACTTGAAGTTCTTCTTCTTCTCGTTCTTACAATGTCACCAACATAAATATAGTTACCTTATTTAGGCTGCATTCCCATTTCGTATGTCGCGACAAGTGTCAAGTTTATCCTACTAAGCAATTTACGAAGCAATTCGTACTAAAGTCTAAAATATATGTCAATTCCGTGGAAATAACTCAGGAGTCACTTAGTCAAGTAATAGTAGGTTTACTGAAGACAGAAAATTACTCTCTGGAAGCACACGACGCAGTCTCATGCTTTTATTCGATTATCACAAACATTACGCACAATAAACTATTTGAAATCTAATAAACTATCACCATTAACAATAAAACGATATTTACAATTAATCAAACAAATACTTAATTTCACTTCTCGAATGAAAAAGGCCAAAACGGCCACTAGGTTCAAATAACTACTTACTAGCCGGTACCCATGGCCTACGTGAATTTAAATGCCCTTTTGATTCCATACACAATGTGGCACCCTGCAATTTAGCCCCCTGACAAAAAATTGATAAACGTTGAAATATTTGTTCAATCATTTGTATTGTAGAATACTTATACCGAGTTTGAAGTTATTCATCCAGTCCATTCCATTACACTCCATTTCATCCAGTTAGGGATTTTAAAATCCCTTCCTAGCAAACCTTTAAGTCATAATAAGAAGCTACTGTCCAAGTTTCTAGCTTCAGCGGTTTTAACTCGACGTTGACGAAACAGTCAGTCAGGATCTTTCTCTTTATATAGATAATGATAATAACTTTTATAACTTTAACAGTACTAATTACGTAAGAGATATTTTTTTCAAACGTATCCCAAATAACTTCAATCAAGAATTAAATGCTATCGATATTTTTGGGCTATCCTTGGCTAATAAAAAAAGTAGTGAGTGGAATATTATTTTGTTAAATAACTTTAGGTATATATTTTTATTAAACCTTTTGTTTTCTTGCTATGGAACATTAGGTGTGGATGTAATCTAATCAATTTAACTATGTTTTAATCACTATGTGACTTTTTCTTCTTTTGATGCCATCTCCTAACGGAGGTTGACTATCAGCATGGCTATTCTCACGCAAGAGACTATTGCTCGGAACAAACACATGGTGCTCATCCGAACCATTCCGTCGGTCCAGGATGCCCGTCTTCTGTCAGTTTTACAGCCAGGTCAGGTTTACTATGCGACTATTGGTCCCAAATAAATAAATGCATAAATACCTACACTTATTAGACTTGCTAGACATGGGCTTAAAATGGGCTTCATGGGCTTGCTAGGATGTTGACGCTGCACTGGTGAAACGGGTTACCAAGTCCACCCTTTTATATGTAGTGTAGTACCGTAGGGGTTGTGGTAGCCACTTTGTTTTTTTTTATAGGAAAAGGCGACAGATGAGTATACAGTCCACCTGATGGTAAGTGGATACTGTCGTTCATAGACATCCCCGATACATGCCAACATCAGTCCAGAATGACAAACGTTGGCACGCCCGGATGCGTCCTTTACAGATTAAGGAATGGATTGGGAAAATGGGGAGGGATAGGATGGGATGGGAATGAGCTCTGACACATCTCACTCACTACCGAAACACGTACGTACATTGGGGAAATACTATAAAGTAGGAAATGCAGTCCATTTCAAGATAGTCTTCTATGAAAGAGGAGTAACGTGGCCAGTCGAGTGCGCCCAGCGGCTGTGGGAGTGCATCGTGCACTCTCCCCCAAATACACGCGGAAAGAGATGGTGTGGTACTACTTTAAAGTCAGTTAAAACTACGAGTGCACGACACTGTCTAGTATCTTGGCTTATTTAACAAAATAACTATGCAAATAACCTATTTCCTAAATGGAACCTACCGTTCTGAAAACAGTACAAAATCATCGCGTTTCAATTGGCTGGTGCGAGCTCATTAACCCTCTAGTGGGTAATGGGTCGGATAGACC
Source organism: Sesia apiformis (assembly GCA_914767545.1). Taxonomy (NCBI): domain Eukaryota; kingdom Metazoa; phylum Arthropoda; class Insecta; order Lepidoptera; family Sesiidae; genus Sesia; species Sesia apiformis. The sequence goes on from OU611952.1 coordinate 22,143,988, forward strand.
CGCTTCTAATTCGACGCGCCTCGTTGGAAACGTCCCTTTCATCTGGATTTAATAGTTGATTTTCTATATAGTGTTTTTAAGCTTTAGTTTCCGATACTTTAAAATTTAATGTTCTACTTTCTCAGCAAATACTCTTCAAAATTAAGTTTAGTAATGGACTTTTGGGCGGGAACTCGAAAGGCGAAAGTCAAGTTTTTGTATAATTTTATAAAAAATTGCGATTATTGTAGTTTAATAGTGATAGAATATTTTCTTAGGTTTTCGCGATTACTATACATTGCAATTAAACAACTTTTAACGGTTTAAATCGCGTATATTTGACATGATTTATATCCCGACGTTTCGAACACTTTGCAGTGGACGTGGTCACGGGGTGACTAATTGATTTTATTTGTCACTTGAGTTATTAAGAAATTATTACTACCGTCTGAAATTTTTTGAACTACCGTCTGAAATTTTTTAATCATAACATTCCCTATGCACGCAGTATTCGCTCACGGTGTCCAGAGGTCTTGCAGTATGGCGTTGGCCTTGTGATTTAATTAATTTAATGACTGGATCCCAAGCTGGTGGTACTTGCCAACCATCTTCTCTATTGAAATTTGGGTGTTTCTTAATTTCAATAGCCTCGCGTAACATTCTTGGCATGTACCGGGTCTCTCTAGCGAGGATTTGTGGATTATCAAATCGAATGTAATGGTTGGGTTTGTCCAGAGCATGTTCACAAACTGCAGACTTGGTCGAGCGTCTGTTCTTCATGTCAGCTATGTGTTCTTTTATCCGGATACCGATGCTCCTCTTTGTTTGCCCAATGTATGATAACCCGCATTCACAATCAAGCTTGTAAACACCTGCATCTTGTAGGGGGATATTGCTCTTGACCGGTCTTAAAAATTGGCTAATCTTCTTGTGCGGCTTGAAGTAAGTTTTAATTGAAGCTCGTCTTAAGATATTGCCAATTTTGTCAGTGATGCCCTTGATGTATGGTAAGATGGCAGGTTGTCGCTCAACTGTAGGAGGCTTGGGGCGGCTTCTCCTCACAAACTCCCACGAATGCATCACAGAAGCCGCCAGTTGGGGATCCAGTCATTAAATTAATTAAATCACAAGGCCAACGCCATACTGCAAGACCTCTGGACACCGTGAGCGAATACTGCGTGCATAGGGAATGTTATGATTAAAAAATTTCAGACGGTAGTTCAAAAAATTTCAGACGGTAGTAATAATTTCTTAATAACTCAAGTGACAAATAAAATCAATTAGTCACCCCGTGACCACGTCCACTGCAAAGTGTTCGAAACGTCGGGATATAAATCATGTCAAATATACGCGATTTAAACCGTTAAAAGTTGTTTAATTGCAATTAATAGTGATAGGTTATTAAACTTCGAAGTGCGTAATGTTTGTGATAATGAAGTAAAAGCAAACTCTATGTTCTCGTGTACTTCCAAGAAGTCCAACTCCTGAACCTAACCTACGATCACTTCACTGAGCGACTTCTAATTTACTTGGACGGGTCCATGTCATGACGGGTCCGGTCGATGTCCAGTACATTGATGAAATGTGTTTATGAATTGTCTGCATATTAAAATTGTTGAAAACGAAGAAATCTCGTCACGGGCACAATGTGCTACTTGCGGTATTGCCATATAAAAAAGGGAAAACAATTTACTAATCATTCCTTTTATATATGGTTAACAACTCGCAGGCTTTATGCCAAATCATATGATTTGGCAATATTTCTAATTTGTATGAAGTGTTGTATGATTGTTGTATGAAGTGAACATTCTCATATTAATATACATTAAGAGAATGTTCACTTCATACAAACTAGAAATATTATATTTAGCTAAGCAAACGCAACGAGTACCTACTTGTTAGTTAGGCCAGGGCATTCCTGACGCCCCAAATACCACATTCGGATGCCTTGTACCGCAGGGACTTGTCGGAAATGCATGCTAACGTGCGTGTTACATGCACATTAGCATGCAGAGTGTCAGAGTGTGTGTGTGTGAGTTTGCGTGCGTGCTCATGTACGTACGTGTGCGCGTGGACGTGTTTGTGTGTATGCAACATTGGTTATAGTGTGCAATAGTACCTTTTGTAACAATTGGTGTGTATGCGCGCGTGCTCGTGTTCGTACGTCTGCGCGTGTATGTGTATGCGTGTATGCAACATTGGTTACGGTGTGCAATAGTTCCCTTTGTAACAAATGACTAAAACCAATAATAAATAAATAAATACCGAACTATCTGTTGATTTGTGACATAAAGTTAATAACGAGATATAAAGAGTATTTAATTAAAATGCTAGCATATTAACAAATGAGAATTTGCTCCAAAATCTAGTTGTACCTACCACAGAATTCAATTAATTTATTAGTTCAACAGGCTTACGCCCTCATCACCTCGAACCAATTAGTGAAAAGCCGCAATCATCAATTTTCGGTGAAAGGTGAATCGAAAACAATTTTTTATCGAAAATTCTGGAATAATTCTTCAATTGGAGCGAAACTCCAACCTGTTGCCTCGATACTGAAATGAAAATGTATACATATAGAATCGTTAGAAGCAGTGTCTGCACATGAAATATTTTTGAAAAAGTCATTATTATTTAATAATAATGACTTTTTAACGTGTTTTTTAATAATAATAAAAACGTGATGGAAATATCTGAATTCTATAGGCAAATAAGCGATCTGTGACATATTCACACACAAGTAGTACGGAAGCTTTTTACTGGAGTGCAGTATTCAAGTTCTACCCCCATTTAAGGTTGTTTAGTGCAATTTACAGGATATGAAGAGGGTGCAGCTCAATTTTGACAACGGATTGGAACTCAATTTCAAGCCGATTCATCGTTCATAAAAAAGAAAATAAAAGCGGGTAGTTTTGACGGGAAGATTTACCCCATCCCCATCTTGAATCGAAACAACTCATTCATGTATGATACAAAATAGCGATGAGTAACTCCGGATTCAATGAATCAAAAGATCCGAATTCGCGAGCGGAACCGAAACTCTTAATGATTCCGGCTAACTCTTATCGACTCCGAGGAGTTATTTTTCCTCTCTATTTTGGATTGCTGAGGTACACAAACGAACATGATGCAAAGCGAATGAGTCGCTCTCGGGTTCGTATCAAATATAAGTAGGTCAATCAAAGGAGTCAAGGAATCGTTAAGAGGAGTCGGATCCGCGAGCGGAGTCGGATTAAGTGAGCCGAAACACTCCGAGGAGTCGTGAATACCTACGACTAATTCAAAAGCAATCATTTCTACACAGGAACAATGGACTTTTGAGGGTTGATTGGAATACTATTGGAAAGTATTGTTACAATATAAAATAAGGCGGCAATGCACATTATAATAGATTGGTACAAGTAAAACGGATGTACTTATTTTCATTGCTTCTACTGTTTAAATTAAAAAAGCAAAATTGAAGAACGACGAACACGAGGAAGAAAATGAGAAGAAATAAACGATTTTTTTCTCAATCTTATTGCGGAACAATAAATTTCCTTTTAATTTCATTTGGCTTTATTATCAGGACGTGTCAGGAAATGAAGGCGGTGGACAGGGAAAGTTGAAAAGTTATCATTGTGGAGTAATGAAGCGGGAGACGGTGGAGATTACAATTACATGCAGTATTGGGCGCGCCGCGAAGAATTCCTTCGATGACAATTTATTGTTTAAATATACGGAAAGATGGGTATCTTTCCGTAACTTAATAAAAAATGTTAGCATGCATGTTATTTATATTAAATAATGCTTAAGCAAAGATATAGATATATGACTTATAATTATTAAGTTTTACAATGTTTTTAAATGTTTCAAACAATAAAATTGTGTAAACCGGTTGAATGTGGGTCTACAAGACAAACCAACCGTTTTTTTTTGACCCAATTTCCATTTGATAAAATAAGTTTCCTTTGTATGCTAATAAAATTAAAATAAAAAACTCATGTTAGATTTAAGTAAATAGTGTGTTCTTCGGAGCACTGTTTTCTACAGGATTTGTCGCTTCTAAGTTTATAAGAAATCCTGCAATACATGGGACGTGGGCCTTCTCATGTACACTATCTCGTGCATGAGGGATGTATGGCCTTAAAACGCCACGCTGGCCAAGAGGGTTGGCGAGTCCATTATTTTAGAGGTGGTGTAGTTTCTCTGGGCATGCGGGTAGCGGCTTTGTTATCTGTTTGGAATTGGCGCGAGCATCTTTGCATACCCGCATACATTCATTATTTGAAGCAACATTTTTTTTGTCCCCGCCATATTGAAGGCGGTTTGAGAATTTGATATTTTTGAGTAGTAACACGCGCTCGGCGGCGAGCAGAGTAAAATTGAGATAAATTCACACCGCGGTCCCGGACAGTTGATTTTGTGATTCGCGCCTAGTAATAGATCTTGTTCGCGGATATCCTGTGCCACGCGAGTGTTTTGGTTGGATTTGTTGTGATTGTGCTTGTGGTTTGGAAGTGATTCTCGAGGTAATTTGCTGCCGGGTGTGAGTTGCCGAACGATAGCGGCCACCGGCTCACCACAGGACGAGACTTGGATTACTACACAAGTATCTATTGTGAATGTATGTATATATTCAATCACACTAAGATAGGTCACGTCTAGTAGGGACTAGCGTAGGTACACTTTCCAGATTTGTGCGTGGGCAAAACCACCTGGGGTAAGTGAGACCTATAAATTGTGTAAATTATTGATTATTGTGCTTACCCACCATTTCGGTGGATATATTGAGTAAGTTTACTACATTTGGGCCCGAGTGCACATTCCTCGGGCTGCTTTCGCGTAACGCGAGGCAGGTGCGCGCCTAGTGTGCGCATCGTAAACATTATCCTTTAGTCGTATCGTGTTATCGTCAAAGGTTACGACACATAATAGAAGAGATGGGCTATGTGTAGTGCGCCTATAATTATATCGACATTTCTTATAACCGACATTATAAATCAAAATCATTAATAAATAATATTACAACTTTACTATGATTTCATATATTTATTAGACTTGCTCACATTCATTTTGATTCTTAGAACTGAACCGATTTTGATGAAATTATATTGGAGTCTTTTGGAAATCCCGTAGAAATCGGAACGCCTGCTGGTTCCTGATAATTGCGTGAACAGACAGTCAAATATATGATTCTTTTTATGTGTTAGATACAATAAGAACAACATTTAATTGCAAATTATGCGCTACATATTATAAGTGAATAATTTCATGTTGTTTAGGTATATTATTTATTTATATAGTTTACAGCCTTGTGTGTAACTTATTTAACAAATATATTGCTAGTGTTAATGGCCAAATTCAGATTACACTGACATTTAAAAACAGTATGTAATCAATCGTCGGTATTGTGCACGACAGAACAATGAGTGTGTAAGCAAGTGAGAGTGTAGTGTCCATTGTGTGTAAATAGAGTCAGTGCGTGTAGAATGTATGTACTGGCATCGCGTTTTTTTTTTATGTTAGGGTCTTTCCTTCAAGGAATATCTCGGAAGGGAAGGAATCGTCCAAATGGAGTTGCACAAAGGGTTATAAGCGTACGGCGCTCTCCCGTGCATGCGCAGTAGATGCGTATGAGATAGTCCGGATTCCTTCCCTCTGACATTGTGCGATGTTAAGTGCATTGCTATTGTAATATGCAACGTTATATGTATTATGTATTGTATTGTTCTATGTTGTAAGCTGTTGTAAATTGCTTCCCTTGTTTATCTGTGTTTTTATATAATGTTTTTATACCGCACCCCTGGGGTTCTTGTGAATCAGAGCGGCGTTATATTTTCCAAAATTTCACCCCTACACCACCCATTGGCCTCACCATCAACAGGTGTTTAAAAGGTGAAAATTTGTATAATATATGTAGAATTGTGTGCCCTTGTATCCAACTCGTGCGTGTGTGTTTGAGTATTTATCTAAGGTGGGCTTAAAATATTAAAATATTTATGGGAAAGCATGTTTTTTGAGATATAATATTGATTCTGAAGCATTTTTTATAAATTATGTGTATTATTCTGTACCCGTATTTGTACCAGCCTATAACATCCCATTGCAGGACACGGGCCTCCCCTAGTAAATCATCGGTAAAAAGAAAATCTTACTAAGTAAAAACATATCGACATCTGTGTAGTATCTATTGTAATCTTGCAGAATGTGAGGAAGGACTGAATTTTGGGCGTATCTAGTTTTGACGAGAGGAAAAGATAGCTATTTGATTCACTTGGTATTGGGCATACCTAGTTTTGACGAAAGGAAAATCAAATAACACGGTCCGGTTCGTTAGTTATAAAATAAAAATATCTCAAAGTTGACAAACAGCTATTTGATTAACTTGCTAATAGTTTTGAAACACTGAAGATCGCCTGCCCATTAAAATGTAAGTGACTGTATATTCAGTAGATATGTACTCGTATTTAAGTGTGGCGATAAGGGCAAGTCGGCAGTAAATAACTGTCGATTTGGCTCCGTGCCAGCCTCTGATAGTTTTGGAGAAAGACCGTTGGATATACCTACAAAGCGCGGAGTGTCCAGTTAACGCTTGACTAAAAATTCGATGTTGAAAAGTTACAAGCTGTGATCGTAACCTGTCTTAACAGAGAATAATAAAAGCCGTTAAGTAGTAATATCAGAAATCTGCCTTTTTACACAACATGTCACCCAGCCAAAAGCTGAAATTAGGTTGTTTACTATCGAGAGTAGAATTGATTCTACCAGTTTCTACAATAGGTTTTTTTTTCATTATTTATAGTACAATTCTAGTATATCTTTTATTCTACGCGGGTCGCCCGCGCCGCGTCGCGTCGCGCCCCCCGACCGCCTAGGATCGTAGCGCTCGTTACTGAGACCGGGCGATCTCAGTAACGAGCGCTACGAACGTTTTAGACGGGACAGCAAAACCCTACTGCATGTTTACAACTTTTAATGTATTGCTGAAAATAATTTTATTTTTGATTAAAACGATTTCATATATTTTAAATTGTTATTTCGGCGACACATATAAGGTCCTACAAAAATAGTGTTAAATATTTTAATATGTCCGTCAGTACATTAAAACTATAGTCTAATTACAAACTGACATGTAGGTACTTCGTGATTTTTTTATTACATTAAACATGAATAATTGATGATTAATTTTTATAACACGTTACGTAGATCATACAGACTTACGCATACTTACCTACATAAGCGAGCAAGTGTGGATAGTGTTATATATATACCAGTAAATTAATAACCAATTATTTATGTTCAATGTAATATAATAAAACGTGAAGTACCATTTCATGTTTATTTTTAATTAAATATATTAGTTTTATTATATTTTGTACCTACACTAACATATATTTTTTTATACTACTTTTGTAGGAGCTTATAATAATATATCTTTTCTATCTATGTACAAATCAGTCATTTTTTTTATTATTATCTGTCATTCTCTCGTCTATATTAAAATAAAATAAATATCTCCATAGTATTAATAAAATATTAGCAAGCAAACTCTCGGTATTCATTTCCAACCAAAAGAATAGCAGTTTTTAAACAAACGAATGTCCGACCAGCAATCGAACCCAGGACCCTTTACGCAGCGATCAGGGGCATCACCAACTGGGTAATCGGTTGTTAAAAGCGATCAAGGAATAAAAAAATAAATAATAACGTCAATAAATCGGGAGTGCTAATAAAACTAAGACACTGCAGAAATAAAACCTGTTTTCTGGAACCTGTCTTCACATATTAAATTTCACTCCAATATCTGGAATTGTTCAAGTTGTATTCGCGATGTAGACAAAATTTTTAAATGTAATATTTCTCATCTCATATCCGAGGGAATTCTTCCCGTGAGGAAAATATTTGGCATTCGTCGTGAACGCCGACGACAGATATTTAAATGCTGCGTCGTCTGCCTTCTATAAAATTGGTTTTTACAATTCATTTCTTTGCACATCCCTGAAGTTCTGTCAACATTTTACTTTTTCTAAGTTCCATTGTAACAATGTTAAATACATGTCTTTAAAATACACCACGGAATAAGTATTTTACGTCTTCTGATTGGAAAGTAACAGTACTCTTGATAGGAAACCAATTGTCTTAACAATTTTACTTAAGCCAGAGCCCATATCCACACTATCGTATCCTAACCCTCCTCATTTCTCCAACCCTTTCCAGAAACACATTGCTATATCTCCAAAGGCGTGCCAACCCCTGTCATTTAGGACTAATGTTGGCATGTATCGTGGTTATCCACGGGCTACAGTATTCACTTACCATCAGTTGAACTGTATGCTCGTCTGCTGCCTTCTTCTATAAAAAAAACTTTAGCTAGTCACTGGTTTCTATAATTTTGCAACGCTATATGTGATGTAAAAATACCCTTAGCATGTCTGCTGAAACCTACTTATATTATACTACTACCTATGCCTACCATATATCTCTACATTGTTTGATAGAATAAGAACAATTTATTGATTTACTCTAGATTCTACTGACTAAACCTGAAATACATAGCATTATAACAAAAGGAATGAAAAAGAACAATACATAGCTCATAAAGTACATCTTAAGAACTACAATCACATAGAAGAATAAAGATATATCTTCCATAATCGTCCGCTCTATTGGTCTCGTCATTAACATAAAGAAAACAAAAACTGTGTCCAATTCACCTATTCTTCCTGATCCAATAAACTTCGAAGGCGTTTCACTCGAAGTTGTTGACGAAAAAACAAACAAAATAACAGCATCCTCCTACAAAAAAAATCCTACAAAAATCCTACAAATACTTATGGTAGGGTTTAATATGCACAGTTTTCCTACTTGCTTTAGCCGCAATTCCTTCGTAGTTCAGTCCCAAATGTATGACATAACCATTAATCGAAGCTGTTAACTCCCGCTTGCGGTTAGAGCTGTATGCAAAACAGTGTAGTTGTTACAAAGACACCAAGTGCAATATAAATTCGACGCTGTATGGCGCTGAATATTTGGCCATTCTCACATCAGCGCACCAACCTCCTTTAAACACCAGAGTGCTTGAAAAATAAAACTCTTCCACATATAACATTCTAACTTATCTAACGCAGAAGGTTAATTGAAGCTTAATGTTAATGTAACAAAGTTAGTTTTCAAATAGAAAGCGATGGTAGTTGTAACAGTTGAAAACAGTTTACTATTGGATTTCATTGCAACTAAGGCAGTCGTGATTTAGGTGTTGATGGTAATTCCTTCTTTATTGGTAAAACAATCTATATTGTACTGCCATTAGTTAAGTTGGAATTAGTCGTTAAAAGGAAACAATTAATCTGTGTATTGATCATTTTATAATCGATCTAACGACATTAATTTTGTAAAAAATGAGAAAATGATAACTGAATTATTTGATATGACTTACATAAATACAGTGTGAAGCTTTGCTAATGATATATGGATAAGAAAAAAAAATCTAAACACGATGCATACATAATATTTATCAGGCTGTAACTGCAAATTTTAAATTTCTTATTTAGATGGGCTGTTTTTCCTCCTCTCTAGTCCGGTGTTCAAACAACTACATAATATATAATTGATGTCGTTGATACCGGAGACCATAAAAAATTCCTGCCAACAATTTGACAGTTGTTATTATGTATGTATATTTATCGATGACAGAAACTACTTACCTGTCTGCTCCTTTATCTCTTTTTAAGCATGCGACAACACTGAACTGTGACAAAAGTGAAGTACCTAACAAAATGTATGTCATTTTTTAAGATTTCACTGACTTTCACAATTCTTTAGAAGAGAACACATGGAAGGTGACCTGGTGAATTGTAAAACCTTCATTTGTCGATAAATCGTTCTCTTGGAAATAATAACAGTAAAACCGTCGAGGGCGACATTAAACCTCTTTGTAGTCTGTCGGCGACGGACCAATGGGCGTGAAGATATCTCCACAGTAATGTCGTTTTCATTCGTTATTGTAATTGTGAATTGTCTCGTTGAATACGCCACTAAAACTTACATTTTATGCATCTGGTTCACTAATGAACGGTTGAAATGATCGCATTAAAACAAAGAACAATTTGGATCTTTTGTATACAAGCCTTTCTTTTTAATACAACTAGTATAGCAACAAACATAGGTTATTATATAGTCCACAGACCGTATGTATATAATATATCATACATACATGCAACGTTATACTTGTATAAGGAAATTTAAATCATTTTATTCAGAAAACAATATCTCATACACGACGAAAATTAATTTAATACGTGAAAGTAAAAATATACAATCAATCTAAGCCACTATAGCTATAAACAAAATTCAATCAAAATCTTCAAATACAAAATTTAACATTAAAATAAAATATTTATATACGTAAAAAACTTATATATGGTCAAGAATTAAACGGTTATCTACTATTCTAACCGTAAGGGTGGACATAACTAAGGCTGTCATTAAATGTTTCTCATATCATTAAATTTTGTCGCGCTCATACAGCGAAACTGAATGAGACTAGGTATGTGGCAAATGGATGAAAAAATCGATTTATAAACAATTTTTCATGTTCCAAGATAACTTATTTTATAAGTAATCGATTGTGAAGAAAAAAATCGATTTTTAGTTAATTAAACAACCCTTTTAAATAATTTATTTTTCATTATGGGAATAATAAACACAAATTAGTTTTAAATTCAAATTGGTACTTCCATGAATGGCGTTATTTGAAAATTCTGTTAAGACTTTTGAAATGTAAATATACATTAATTTATACCATATTGACTATGTAAAATTATAATGATTGATATTGTCACGTGTTACAAATGTCCATAGGCGAAAGTATCTTTTTACAACCATGAGATCTATTTGCTTGACAGCTAAATGTAAGATTTTTGCACAAAAAATAACTACTGGATCCAGGACATCGACAATGTCAAATTATAATGTTAAATTTCATATATAAACAGTAAGTAATAATCTATTCCTTCAAAATAAAATGTCTCTTTATATTCTCTCCTTATAAAAATTATGTATAAAATACTCAATAGTGATCCCACAGCTGACCCTAGCTTAACAGGACTGCGCTACGTTCAAGAAAATATTCCGAACAGATTCTATAATCCTATTATAGAATTTTTCCTCAATCGCTGGAACTCCCAATGCTGTTCCAAGGCGATCTCATCTAGGAGCTAATATGTTGTATTCAACCTAGGAGCTGCAATAGATATGTGTGCTCGTGACACACAATTACCCAGAGAGGCCCCTCTCTGGCCACATAGGGGGGGAATAGAACGTTCAAGATTGATGCGCTCGTTGATAGAAGTGCCCAAAAATAACTTGATTTTTAAAATGGACCAGAAATTGTGAGAGTATGTGTATTTTTTCGTTATTTCCATGAATTTCATATCCACTCGGTGCATATTTTTTTAAAGTAATAATTTCTTTAGATGTGTGATCTCTGGCTACAGATATTTAGATGAGTTAAGTAATACGTATTGTGTTTTTGTCTCCTTATCTAAAAATTTCTGCAATTTAATTTGCATTAATTGCAAGTAAACATTTATTATAAACTAGCTGGCCCGGCGAACTTGGTACCGCATGAGACCAATAGATTTGACAGTTGTTGTCATTTGTTCTCTATATTTTTGTTTAAATTTCGATTCGAGTATTTTCTATTTATTTCTATATTAATTTTTTTTCCTTAAATTTTTCAGATATTTTAATAGTTATTTTGCTATTCGGGGCGGAGACGAATCCAACAAATCAGAGATCATTAAAATCGGTCCAGCCGTTCTTGAGTTATAAATGGTGTAACTAACCCGACTTTGTTTTATATATATAGATTGTATATCATACAACATTTTATTCGTCTCTGTAATGTATTAAAAGAATTCACACACTTGACTATGAACATCCTTTTTATTCATACATTAATGTCTCTCCACTGCTGTATATAGGCTCTTCTAATCTAACCACAAGCGGCGTATTTCTTTAAGACATCAGTCCAGGCCGGGGGAAGTCCCACACTGCGGTTCCCGGTACGTGACCTCTATTTGAAAACTAGTCGACCCTTTCGAAATTAATGTTAAAATTTAATATTTTCTTAATATACTTTCGTTTATCAACAACTTTCAGAGTTTGGAGTTAAATAAAAACAATCGTAGTCGTATAAGACTGAAGATAGCAATAAAAACTGTTCGCTCAACTTCGGAGCCTCGGGACATTAAAACTTGTTAAATAACTAAACTAATTTGAATCCTTTAATCCGATTCGTGCATTTTTCTCCCCCATACCAATTCAAGTCAGAAACTTTTTCAATTTTAGTGGACGCAATAAATTCAAATAAACTCCAGCCTTAGTTAACTGGGAGTCTACTCCATTTTGTAATTGTTTAATTTTTCCCAAATTACAAGGTTGAAATAATTCAAATTCGACTTGACGTTTTAACTTTATGAAACATTGAAGTTAGCCGTAATAAATTATAATTTATCATAATTATTAAAGTGAAGGATAAAATCCTTGATAAAATCATTTATAATAGAAAGACAGACTTGGATATCCATTTACTAAATACCGGTTGAAGGTTGAGTAATAAATTATGTATGGCTGTTTTAAAACGATCAGTATTATATTTTTTATCATTCGCTTCACTGCTTTGTAAAACATCTCCAAAATGATCCAAAAAGTTTTAGTTATACAAGATTAAATAAAACCATTTGCATCCTCTTAACATTGAATTCCAATAATTAAAACTAACAAATTTTGATGTACATGTTTTTTTCTGAACTTGATATTATTCTCCTCAACAATTAAGATTAGTTTTTTTTAAATGAAGTCTCTCACTTTATTACTCTGTAGTACTTACTATAAGCTGCTACGAACAGCAACACCGCACACTCCAATCATGAACAGTTGCTAATCGAACCGCTACTATTATTATATATATATATTCCTGTATCTATGTAAATTGGTGCGAGTAATCATACGCGGTGCGAGTGAGTGATTTGCGGGAAAAAAGTGCAGAATTTTAAAAAGTTGCCCAATAAAAAGTGTTAGTTTTCTTAAAATAAATTCAATATTAAGAGGAAACAGTCTTTTTTCACTTTATACATTGACGATGTCGTTGTTTACTAGATTTACTTCAATATTTGTCAATTTTAACTGTACTGGTACTAAGAATCTTTTCAGTTCAGTACAAATTTGTCGAGTCAAAAATCTATATCGTCGTCCAAGGCACCTGAAGGCTTAGCAACTCAGAGCTCCGAAGCAGAAAGTAAGGGCACAAATTTATCGTCGGTCCCAAACATTTCTCAGTCAGTTCGGGTCGCGGACTAGTTAGTTCTTACTAAAAATAAATAATACGGCTCGTTGACTCCAACGTAAACTTAACTCGCTATGTTTCAACGCAACCTCACTATGAACGTAGATACGTACACAAATATAGTTACAAGTGATGAGCGGAAGGAATAAGACAAATATTAGGGCCTTACCTATGAAATTGCCGTTTGTTCATAGTGGCCATTTTGAACTTAGTTACCTTACGTTTGGCTTGAAATTCCAAATTCACAAGCACACTAAGAATAATTAAATATCTGGTAATCTTGACGAAGTCCTCCGTCTCGTTGGAGTCTTTGGCGCCAGTCGACTACTATTCTTTTACAATTTCGCAAGGTAAGCGGATTCAAAAATCATTCTGGTTTATTTGTGGGCCAATGGAGTATCTTACAATAACTGAAATTTCAAGTAAAATAATAAAAGTTATGATCTGTTTAACAGTTATATTTATAAAGCTTCTCAAACTTCATCCAAATGAATCCAGAATTTTTTAACTGTAACATAACAGAGTTACTTTCAAAAAGACAATTTTTCAATTCGACCAACCTCTACCTCTTATTACTTGGACATATTTTCGTTAGGTTGAAACGTTTATCTTCGACCGGCTAGAGCAGTACGTGTGTCGGTGAACAAAAACAATGCTGCCTGAAAGTTTCCTTTGTATATACAGGGGTTTTGTCGAGGGTCGAGTGGTCGGCAAACTAAGTGAAACCAATTAAAACATTATCTATTGCCTTCCAAGGGCAGGTGTTTGGATTGGTTGGACCGTATCCAATTTAGTTTTGACAGGTATAAAAAGTGTGTTTGCTAATTGATTACTGTGTTTAGTCTAAATCTTATTTGTTGACTGTATTGTTTTAAATATTAATTTGTCTTGTATTTATTTTATAATTTCAAATTATACAGGGCTAAATAAAAAATATATGCATCCGCTTAACACTGAATTCGCTTCATGACAACTAAAGCGCGTGCCACGAGCAGGAAGAATTTCATATTATTGAACTTTCATATGAGGGGTCTAGGTAAAGTTCTCGGTGATCGCCGATTTCATACAAATCTCTTTACTTTCCGGTCTTGGCTGACCTCACGTCTATGACCGAAATTCTTTCTGCTCGTGGCGCCGCGCTCGCTTTAACTAATTCTACGACTTTTTTAAAATTCGGTACTTTTCTTCACACTCAATAATTTGACAGGGTTGCGTATTTTTTCACTTTCGATTAGATTTTTAGGTAACACGAAAATGTTTTCATTTTTCTGTGATGAATTTTGAAAAGTTGTTACTTTTGTTAGTTTAAAAAGTGTCATGAAAGATCTTCCGTTTTAAAAAGGAGTGGGTATTTTTTATTTAATTCTGTTTAGTCTATGCACGCAGTGTTGTGTGATGTCGGCCAGCTAGAGAATACCACCTCTTCATATCTTCACGTGGATGTCGTGAAAGACGACTATAATTGAGCCGTTCTAATAGGTCGGATTTGACATATGATGAATCATATAATCCACCGATGTGAAATATTAATTGTCATAGACGCAACGCTTCCAAGAAAACGACGCTTAAAATTTATCGATTTATATTACTCGTACTAATATTACTCGATCAATTTTAAGCGTCGTTTTCTTATATTACTAATATTACTCGATCGATTGTAAGCGTCGTTTTCTTGGAAGCGTTGCGTCTATGACAATTAATATTTCACATCGGTGGATTATATGATTCATCATATGTCAAATCCGAACTATTAGAACGGCCCAATTATAAGGGATAACAATGCGGCTATCCTGAGAAACTACACCGCCTCTAAGAATGGACTCGCCAACCTGCTTGGCCAACGTACAATTTTAAGGCCGTACAACCCTCATGCACTTGACAATGTACATAAGGAGGCTCGTATCCAGCAGTGGATTCTATAAAGGGCTAGTTGCAGTCTATTCATTACACAAATTCCTTTTTCTTTATGGGAAATAAAATTAAATGAGTTGCAGAAATACTGAAAGTGGCAGCAAATCGGTGACAGTAAATTTAAAGGTGGGCTACGTTTAGATTCTCTTGTTGAGATTCTAACCTAATTTAAATAATAGGAGTCCCACGAAGCGGAACTCCGTTGTACACATCCCGGCCGAGAGTAATACATATCGACTATGATCGGCTAGCTTCGGTTTTGTAGAGCGTCGTCTCTGTCGTGTGCCTGGACGGCGACTGACAAACTAGCTGATAGTCTCTCTCTAAAGGCCGATGTGTATTACTTTCGGCCGGAAAGTGTAGGTACTTGTGTTGACATTCTTAGTAAGTAAAGTGATTAAAAATTGTTTATTTCAATTTATTTAAAAATAGTTTGTTGATTTTCTGCCCAATTAGTATCATTAAATACAAGCCTTTTTTTATAGAATACTGTTTTTATAAATTACACAAATTTCTGTTTCTTTATTTACAAATTACAGAATTAATATAAAAACAAACAAAGTAAAAAAGTTTGTTTACATTACGCTAGTGAAGAAAATAAAGGTTTCTCTGTAAATATACAAAACAAAACATATACGACTTACGTAAAAACTTTGTCAGAAATCAAAGCATAAAATCGCCTTTCTATGAAAAATTTCTATCGCCGATTGACCCAAACTCCAAACAGAATTTTGTATACGAAATTCGATCACATTCTTTTGATCTTTACTCACCTGAAATGCTGTATGTGGGTCAGTATAACGGATACTTGGTCTCGCAGAAAGCTTCAAATGACTTCGCTTTGAAGGACACGCGAGGCTGTAGCCGACTTTCCCTTGATTTTAGTGAGTTGGAGAGTTTTAATTTTATAAGCGAAAGCGATAATCGAGACAAACGTTAAAACTGACCATTATTTTTGAAACTAAGATCATGTAAGCGGGTAGTTTACAAACGATGTTCCGAGTTTTCGCGAAATTACTAGTCGTTTGTCAAATGCCTAGCTAGCTAGTAATTTCAGAAAGACAGTGTGACATTGTGTGTTCTTACTGCGAATTAATAATTATATATCGTCATGCACTATTTGTGAGAATCAATACATATTTTTTCATGGGTGTGCGGCTCAACGCGTTATACACAGTTAAGTAAAAAATACCCTAGCACCGAAATTATTTCGTGATAACTAACAAATTTAGTCCTAAAACTTTTTACAATTTAGCATTATTTTTCACACAAACCCGTGCACTCAGTTGCACCGCATAGGTACACCCAAACCGATTTACCTGCATATTATGTAGATGCAGGTCCTGTATCTAGTAGTAACGGTTCGATTGACAGTTGTTTTTGAATTAAGTTGTGCGGCATTGCCGTTGATAAAAGCGTATAGTACAGAGTAATAAAGTCAGAGTATAAAAAAAAAGTTTATGTAATCCTGAACACGATTAATATTAATTACTAATGATATTAATCAGGTAACGATTAATATCGTAGAACAAAAGTTGTTAATTTTAATGATTCAAAGATTACTTTTATTTAACATGTGTAAATTTTGTTTTAAAAGTAATTGGCTCCCCCTGGAAAACTAATTAATTGGTGGGGATAAAAATTGTCCTATATACTTCCTTTTTATTTAAAACAGTAAAATTAAAAACAGTTGTAAAATTGGTTCAGTAGTTTGGTCGTTAAGGCGTAACTAATAAACAGACAGCCAAACACAATTTCATATTTTCATATTTATAATATCAGTGTAGATGTGGATAGCAGTTTGTTCCCTAAAAATATCTATAATGTTTATGACTCGTGTCAAAATCGGTCTAATCGCTTGTCACTTCTGCCTTGGCCGGTTATCGCACACGAGCGGTCGTCGCTTAAATATTTGCCAAAGCATTTCGGCTCTTTGCCGTTCATTTACACGCTGCAGTGTGACCGACCGCTCCGAATATTTACGCGTACAGTCAGAAATACCCATGCGTACACCCGTGTATACCCATCGGTACCTTAATGCGTAATTACAAGCGTAATTAGGACTAGAATCGAACTGTTATGGGTACATTAGCGTGTTGCTAACTGTACCTACCTACAAAATTATTCATATTTTCCTACTCATTCCTTCATTTTTCCTACTCATTCCTACTCATTCATATATTCCTTCATTTTTCATATTTCCTATATTACGTTTAATTTGGTATATTAATTTTTGGTTTTAGTATCGTAGCTTTAATTTATAAAACGGATTGAAGTAAAATTTGGCAGAAAAGAATTGTTTGTGTCTATATCCTGGTTAAGTTCGACGATGAGCGATATCGGCCCAATAGGTCCAACATTATATTTTCTAAAACGTACGAAAAATAGCGAAATCTCACTTCGAAGTGGCACTACCATCGGTTATATTAAGATCTGGCGTTTGCATACATACCTATGTGTATGCCCATGCAGTGGGCAGGCCATATATGCCGCAGGACCTCGAATGGAGACCACGTACCGGGATACGTAGCGTGAGACGCCCTCCGGCTAGGTAGGTGGACAAAGTTGGCGGTAGTTGTTGGATGATAAGAACTGAAGACCATGTGTGTAGGTACTTGGGATAGGCCTATAACCAGCAATGGAGAGACACAAGCTGTGTATGCATATGTGTATGCAAACTCTCTCCTTCGGTGGTAGCTATCACTTAGTCAACTCTTACGCCATCCACAGGAAGAGATATAACACTATTTCTAAATCCAATCGACGCCGCACGACCATCCAAGAGTAATAATGAAAATAAAAAGTTCGAAGCATATTTTCGTCTCGTTTCATAAAAAAACACGTTATATATTTCTATGGTTATATGGACCGTTATCTGTTGTAACGTTAGAGTATCCCTAAAGATGGCAGCCATCTTGAAATATAATCTGTGCCCGCAATAACTGTCGCCCGGCCGATATATTGGGACTATCGTCCTTCAATATCATAAATGCTACGGTTTTTGTCGTAAGTCTATAATAATATTATTTAATGGTATATAAATTATTAAAATAGCAGCTATTTTTGAAGATAACATCCGTCTGTTACCGTATAGACAAGGCTTTGTTACGGATAATCAAAAAGTGTAGTCAAAATCAATACACGGAACAGATGTTTCCGCGATTTCACTCGCGTGGATTTAGTTATAATTAATTATTTAAAAACAGAAAGTCCGCCTGCGTTCAATTCCTTTTTTTCCAAGGAAGAAGGCGGCAGACGGGCATACAGTCCACCCGGTGGTGGGTGGATACTGTCGCCCATGGACATTACAACATCAGTCCAGAATGACAAGCACGTCGCCGGATGCGCTGCCTACCTTAGAAGATTCAGGAATGGATTTGAAGAATAGGTTGGGAAAATGGGGAGAGATAGTATAGGATAGGATGTGATGGGAATGGGCTCTGGCATATGTCACTCACTACTGAAACGTACATTGGGGATATACAATAAAGTAAAAAATGCAATACACTTCAAAGTAGAGTTGTTTGAGAGAGGGGTAAGTGGCCAGACGAACGCGTCCAGCGGCTGCGAAAGTTGAATACTTTGTTATTGTGATGGGTAAGTAAAAAAGTAAAAAGTGTAGTAAAAATGTAAGTTAAATTGATATAACTAACTGTATCCCGGGGTTTCACTCATGTGGAGTTAATGTCCCAAACAGAATATGAAAAAAACGCAACTTAAAACCCTGAACAAACACATTTTAAGATGGCAGGCGGAACATCATATATCTCTAGGTTGTTTGACCACTTAATGAATGATGGTGTTCATCGTATGGTAAAATAGTCAATTCCATTGTAATAAGTTTATGGTAATACATATATGTAAGTTTAAGGTATACTGTATATGATTTGATTATGCAAAAATAAATAAATAATTTTAAATATCTTCTTAAGATTTGTCGCTTCTCGTTTCACGAGTCATAATAAGCCAGAATAATTATTATTATTATTATATTTCCGTGTTTATTTCAGTGTGTCCTCTTGTAGTTAATTACAGCAAATTAATTATAGGATACCAATTATTTATAATTATTATCGTATCTCTAATAACATTGTATTTATGTTGGAATTCCGGGAAAACAACTCAATTCAGTTCAAACTTTGAGGATGTTCGCAAAAGCATATTTATTGCTTAATTAATTGAATGAGTAAACATTTATTGAGAGAGCCATTTTTTTGTAAGTGTAATTAGTGAATTGCCGATTACAAATTGTCGGCAGTAATGTAAGTAAAGCTTAGTTTACACCAGTCACACTGATGTGCTTTTTATTTTTATTTATTTAACATTTACAAAAGAAGGGTACTTATTTAAAAATAATTTCTTGCACATTAATTTAAGGGTAGTTCGGTGAAATTCACTTAAGGGGTTGCGGCCCCTATTCTATGTATATTTCTATCTTGTTTTCTCTTTATTTTTGATATTACAAATTATTGTGTGTTGTGTTGTCTGGAATAAAGTGTTGTCTATTGAATAATAAAAATATGTATATATATTATATATTAATTTTCATTTATATATAATAGTTTTAGTTTACTGATTGTGTATGCGCGAGTATGCGAGATGAAAGCCACTAATGGGTGCGTCCAGACAAGATACCCGGGAAGAAGGATCCGGTAGGACCCGATGGTCCTAGAGATCCTGAGTGGTGCTAGAGTGCAAAATCATTCAGGAAAGAATAACCAAAATGACTAATAATTATAGTAAATTGTCTGGTACTTACCCGTGAGATTACGGGCGCAGCACATCCAGGGCAGCCGGTGATCTGGTACACTTACTAGGGTTGCGACCCGCATTAATATTGGTTTTGATGAAACGATTTGCACTGCGGTTTGCGAAATGCCGACGATGGCAACCAAACGAACGCGGCGGCGCGGTGCGAAGTTGTATGATAGAGCAGACGTCACAAAAGAAGTCGTGGCGCTATGATCGGCCGACATAATCTTGCCAGCACATTGGTTTCAATTTACCTTATCAAATTATGTATTTTTATTTATACCTACCAATAAAGATGTGCAAAATTAGGAAGTAAATTATAAACGGACACAATAGTATTTATTTTGCAGAATGGCCGACCTGTCTGTCATATATAGTTCACTTAAATTCCGCGGGACTTCTTTAGTGGCGCGCACTCTAATTGTGTTCTCCCGCTGACATATGTCAGTCAGTCGTCGATCATGGCCAAACAATGAGCTGCGCGAACAGATTAACATATTAAAATATAGGGCCTATTTTTCTATTTTCACTATTTTTCTAGGGCCTTATTAGATCATCCGTTATGGAGGGGTCATTGTCAATCAACTGTCAGCACTAGTCCTTAGACCTGGATCCCGAGACATTGATAAACGAGGGCTAAATATATAAATAGCAAACGCGTTCATTACGACAACGATAAATTGCGGCCAATTGCCAATAATGAATTGAATGCTCCTTTTCTTATCATTTACTTATTAAAACTGTCAAAGATTTCTCTTTCGTGTTACTTTTTATGACATTTTGAAAACCCACAACGACGGTTTAAAATTACTAATTGAAAATAGGGGGCCATCCAAAACATTAAGTCGTACAAATTTCATGATTTTTGGAAACCCGTGCCGTCCTTGTCACAGGTGGTCACATTTGTATGACCACCATTGGTGTGACGTCACATCGTTTGCAATCTTAAATTTAGAAATTATTAAATTAAAACACCCTTATAATAATATTGATAAAGTCGGTAATATTTTAAAAATTTTCGTTGGAGTTGAAGTTTAGTTTTAATACTTTAGATTTATACATGTGACGTCACGAAGCTTATGCCTGGTCCTCCCCCCCGTCGCACGATGTCACACTTCGTTGATCCCCTCCCCCTCTTAACGTGTGACGTAATTTATGGATGACCCCTAGATACATAAACTCTTTATTATTCACCAATACATGTTCCAAAAAAAAAAAACAATTTAGGTTTGTAAAACGAAAAGCACAACAGGCGGCCTTATCGCCAAAACCATCTCTTCCAGCCAACCTTCGGGTGGTAATGAGAAGACAGATAGCAATATCAAAAATAAGTAGATAGTGCAATTTTATATAATACTAGCGATTTATAATCGCTTCGCTTCGGTTTATAAAAGGTTTTTTTTTCACTTTTTTTTTCATAATATCAAAATAAAATATAGTCTATATTAGACACGGACAATGTAGCTTAATATTTGTGAAATAATTTTTGAAATCGGTTCAGTAATGCCAGAGTTTACATATTAGACATAGACAAATAAATAAATACATATTTAGACATATATACAAGAATACATACATAAATATATATATAAATACACACAAACATACATACGTAAATAATATGGGGAGTGGAAGGATAAATATAGAATTTAAACAAATTGGGTTCAGAACAAAGTAAAGAACTAAGTAAAATTAAAACTTTAACAACATTTGATCATTCTAGAAGTTCACAGAAGCCTAATTGAAAGCTCTAATTGAAAAACTTTTGATAAGTGAAAATATAAATGTAAATCAAATTCATAACATTATTTGAGAAGAGCAACTTTTACTTTATTGATTTTTTTTAAAAATCTGATATTAAGCCATGTGTCTATTTAATTAAACAACTAGTGATAAACCTAATAGAGCGGTGGTAGCCTAGGGAGAGCGGTGATAGCATAGGGAGAGCGGTGATAGCATAGGGAGAGTGGTGATAGCCTAAGGAGAGCGATGATAGCCTAGGGAGAGCGGTGATAGCATAGGGAGAGTGGTGATAGCCTAAGGAAAGCGATGATAGCCTAGGGAGAGCGGTGATAGCATAGGGAGAGTGGTGATAGCCTAAGGAGAGCGATGATAGCCTAGGGAGAGCGGTGATAGCATAGGGAGAGTGGTGATAGTTTAGATGTATCTATACTCGACTCATATTCGTGTGATCGTGAGTTTAAATCCTCGGTTTGTACTCGTATCAATGAAATTCTTATGTACGAATTTTTAAAAATTGTCACTAGCTCGATGGTAATGGAAAACATCGCGAGGAAACCCGTGTTAGAGAAATAAAAAAAATCTGGAGTACGTATATCCACCAATTAGCACTGGACGCGCGTGGTGGATTGTGACCTAAAATTAGCCAGTGATTTACTAGGGAAGGCCTGTGCAACACAATGGGGACGTTATGGGCTGATACAAATAACAATGTACTATAATATGTAAGTATATATTTATTATATGTAATTATGTATACTGGACACCATCTACGAGTATATTACCTGTGATTAAAATATTTATTTCCTCTCTACCCAAAAGTTATCTGGCAGGAATAGCTTTTTGGCGATAAGACCACTTTTGTCCATCTAATGTGTT
Source organism: Sesia apiformis (assembly GCA_914767545.1). Lineage (NCBI taxonomy): Eukaryota > Metazoa > Arthropoda > Insecta > Lepidoptera > Sesiidae > Sesia > Sesia apiformis. The sequence goes on from OU611952.1 coordinate 22,166,579, forward strand.
TGCAAAATCTGTTACTGTCTTGTTTTGTTTTGGTGTGCAATAAAATGTTATATCTATCTATATAAATATATTAAACTATCTCTCTGTCTACCGACGACTTGAAAAAGTTCACCAATGGTGGTTGTATGAGGAGAGCCGAAGATCGTGTACAGTGGCAAGCTGCGGGCCTATATCCAGCAGCTGAAAGACATAGGTACTTTTATGGTATCCATCTGTAGATATATTTTTTTTTTTTTATGGGCGATTGCGGCAGACGAGCATACAGTCCACCTGATGGTAAGTGGATACTGTAGCCCATAGACACCCGTGATACATGCCAACATTAGTCCAAAATGACAAACGTTGGTACGCCCCCGGATGCGCTGCCTACCTTTGCAGAATAAGAAATGGATTTGGAGAAAGGGTTGGGGAAATGGGGAGGGATAAGATGGGAATGGGCTCTGGCACATCTCACTCACTACTGAAACACGTACGTACATTAGGGAAATAAGATAAAGTGGGAAATGCAGTTCATTTCAAGGTAGTCTTCTGTGAGAGAGGGGTAACGTGGCCAGTCGAGTGCGCCCAGCGGCTGTTGGATTGCAGCGTGCACTCTCCCCCTCCCAGACCTATACCCATGGGACTGAATAACCAGTGTTAAACCAACCAGAAACGAAACTTTGTTCCGATATCTGTCGAAATGACCCGTCGGTAAACACAAGCGGTGTTAACATTAGTCCGGGCTGTGTATATTAATCACGGATCGGATCGGCCCTGTTTGCTGACGGCCCGTATTTGCGCGGATCCCGCCCGCCGTTCGATCGAAGATACACCTACTGGATACATGTATATTCGATGTCCTTAACTAATACATTTTAATATGAAAATGTATGCCCACGGATGCGCTGCCTACCTGTGGAAATTTAAGAATGGATTTAAAGAAAGGGTTGAGATAATAAGTAGTAGGATAGTATGGGCATATCTGGCATATCTCTCTCACTAACAAAACACATACATACATTGGGGAATAGGATAAAGTGGGAAATGTAGTACATTTCACTTTAATCTTGTGTCGGTTCTTCTTATGCAATCACTGCTTCGTCGGTCTGGTCGGAGGACGTCCACAACTGCGCTTCTCGGTACCGCGATGCACATAATAACTTAGTAACTTCTTATTTTAGTGAAAATGTTACTGTAAGACCAATTACTGTAAGTATATAAATACTTATTACAATTGCGGTGCCCATACGGCGGTATAGGTACGGCAGTTTGTTGAATTTAACAATGTTAGAGAACGAAATCCACATTTATTTGTGTTATAATTATTTAGATTGTTCGCTGGAGGCGTCCGTCACGTACAAACATTGAGCCGAGCAGAAAATCAGCGTTGTTGTGTGCTGTACGCGGCCACAATATTCTGCTGAGTGAGAGACGTGAGAGACTAGGTTAGGTCAGTGCCACTGCACTCTACCTATTTAGTTGCAGATTATGTTGATAATTATAAGCTATTCTAATTGTGTCATGTATTGTGTTTTAAAGCAATGAACTGTAATCTAACTATATCTATTCTAACTTTCGTCATTTTCAAAACTATACTACTTTACTGCATTTTAGTAAGTCCACAGGTCACCAGTGAGAAATTCATGCACTCAAAAACATTTGATTCATTTTGAGCACTCTCCCAAAACGCACGGAAACTATTTGGTAGCGAACTCTGAAATCTAATAATCGAGCAAAAATTCCACGCGAAGTTGTATTGAAAACTCGAATGTTTGTTTTCAGATTCAGATAGCAGTGAAATCTGTAAATAAAAAATGTAATGGGAATTTAAAAGCGATTTTAGAATCGACTCGTCGATAATCGAACTCAGATCGCCATCCCTAATTTGTAGCTGACTTTGCAGATAAGTTAGAAAAAAATTTTGGCTGTTGTCATTTTTTTGGAAGAAAGAAAAAATACAACATACAAAGCCTTTTCAGAATTATTATCGACTCCTCGCAGAAAAGCAGGAAGAGAATTCGGATTGGAGACATACTTGACAATATTTGTAACATTTTTAAAAATAAATTTGACTGTCTCTGTTATTGTTACGAAAATGAAAAGTGAATTGAATTTAGAAAAAACATGTTTAGTCTCTTACACTATGACGTCAAATCGGCGCAGTTTGTAGTGACCCTACCTGCTATGCAATAGGTTCGATTCCCGGTCGGAGATACAAAAATTATTTCCTTTTTTTTTAAATGGTTATAATTTAAAATGTTATTATATGTTACAGCAATACTTGGTCATAATTGATTCACTGGGGAATCAATTATTATTATGACCAAGTATTCGATTGGAAGTGATTTGTATTCAATTTGTTTATATGAAGTGGATTTGATATTTTAAGACCAAAATATGATGGACACGGGCCACGGACACACTGTCTTGTGCACGAGGGATGTGTGGTCTTAAAATGCTACGCTGGCCAAGCGGGCTTGTGGTTATCTCTTAGTAGCCTTTTACGGCACCCACGGGAACATATGTGGTGGTGTTATTTTATAGCTGGCCGACATCACACGGCATTTTTTTTAAAATAATTTAATCCTGGGAATCGCTCCGATCACACCGTGCTTGATATATGACAAATCAATGTCTACCGTAGCCTGAAAGGCAGTTAAAATTGAAGGATAGACAAACAAACATTACAGTAAAAGATAATGCTCGTGGGAGTATTGTTACAAACAAAGGTAAAGTTCTGAGTGTTGTAAATAAAAATTCACATCAACATGAATTTACTGTTGTTGTTATGGTACCATATATCGAAGGCACTCTGGTTGCAAGTTGCATGTAATGCAGCTATAACTCCGTCCTCGCAACTCTGTCATAAGTACTGGCTATAAATTTCCATAATCGTCTGTTACAATGTAACAATTAGGATTAGTTTTATCGTAACTGTTTAACGCTGGCTGCGTTCACTGGTGAGAAGGATAATGGTACCAGTGAAAGCGAACAATAAAGCTTTTAACTAAGCAGTTAAGCTTAACTGGAACACGCAATAACTGGAAATAATTTTATTTCAGACATATGTAGTAAAAATAAATAATCAAAAACGGAAATAAGTAAATACTTTTAATCCAGTCGTTTCATTGACAATCGAGTTGGACAATCAAGCCTTCCGGCGTTCATTGCTAGACAATAGTGTGCAAAATTAAATAAAATAATTCTACAGTGAAGCACTTTCACTTTTATGTGTCTCTTTTGTTTGATTTTCCACCGATGTACCGAAGGCGCCTCAATGGTTTTAAATTGATGTATAAAGTTCTTCGATTTACACTCCAATTAATTAATTGACTTTAATTTATTGTCAATTATTATAAGCTTACATTTATTTAACTCGCGCGGGTTTCCTCGTGATGTTTATTTTCAACATTGAGCTAGTGGTAATTAAAAGAACAATTGAAAGTTTTTTTTATATAGAAATAAGGCGGCAGACGAGCATACAGTCCGCCTGATGGTAAGTGGATACTGTCGTCCATGGACATCCGCGGTACGTGCCAACATCAGTCGAGAGTGACAAATGTTGGCACGCTCCCCGGATATGCCGCGTATCTTGGAGATATAGGAATGGATTTGGTTAAAGGGTTGTGAAAATGGGGAATGATAGAACGCGATAGGAATAGACCATACATATCTCACTCACTACCAAACCACGTACATACATTGGGGAAATAGGATAAAGTAGGAAATGCAATATATTTCAAGCTAGTATTCTGTGAGAGTGGGGAATATGGCCAGTCGCGGGTGAACAGCGGCTGTGGGAATGCAGCGTACGGTAACTCGTGAAGATAGTCGAATATAGACATTATATTAATATATCTAAGCCCAGTTATTATAATATTTAAGTTCATTGTTGGCAGTTGTAATTTTTAGATCGTACAATGCTTTTTAGATGTATTTATTGTGGAAGCTACGTTAAATATTCACTCTCTATTGAGATTGTAAAATGTATATATATGTATTATATTGCATGGGGAGAGGGGGAGAGGAGAATGTCCTCAGTTTCCAAATCTTGCAAAATTACAGAACAGTGAAGAAGATTTGCTTGCCTACTGTCAACACTTAACATCTCTACATTCTGACGTTAGTCAAAGATTTCATGACATTCTTCACATTAACATACCAAATTGAGTATAGCACCCTTATTCAAGTAGGATCGAAGTGTCAGATGCGCCGATATCTATACAAGAGCAACTTATTGAAATATCCACAAATGAGGAGCTAAAACCAAAGTTTGAAGAAGAATTCCACCAATTTTGGTTACAAAGGCAGATTCCAATTCTGTACCCTGCATTATGGGCTATTGTACAGAAGTTGTTGATTGCTTTCCCGTCATCATATTTGGTAGAACGTGGATTTAGTGCAGTGACAAACCTTATTACGAAGAAACCGACTACAAATTACTGATCGTGGCGACTTACGAATGTTATTGACAAAAATGGAGCCAAACATAATCATCCCATCAGATTCAACCTTCTCACTAATTATTTATTTAAGTATTGAGTACTTATGAATATTTTCAAATACAATTGCGTTTTTTCTTTTGTTTTCCTAAAATTAATATACATTCTTTTAAAAATTAAAAATGTGTACTTAATTCATTTACTTACTTGCAATTGTCCCATGAGAGAGGACAGAATGAAGTATTTTTAGTAGGTTTTATTATATCATAAAAGTTAATTCACTTGGGGGTTCATTGTTAAGTTTTTGTTATGGTAAGGGGTCCATAACCGAAATAAATTTGGGTAACACTGATCTAGATCATTCATTATTTGCAGATATATTTTTGACTATGGGAAGGGTATCCTGTACCCGCTGTAACTGGCACCATACCCAGTCGCTTGTCTCAGTTGGCAGCGTGCCGGCCCAGCGCGACATTCTGCTCTACAGGATATCCTTGCTCCGGACCAGTGTCAAGTTATTTATGTCTTCGACTTCAACTTTGCTCCACGGTATTTTTGACTTTCAACCGTGTCACTAGATTTATTCATTTGGATTTGTATGGTAAATTTATTTATTGTTAAATATATTCAGAACAAAAATACAAATAGATTTTAATATGTTCTTTTTTTACAACCACTCAATTAAAATCGCAGGCTGAATAAGATGTGTGTTGGATAAAAAATTTAGAGAAAAAGAAGTTGCGAGCTATACCGATCACGGGATGAAAGCGTAGAGTCATTTTATACAGCAATAGAAAATCTAATAACAGACAGTTTAAGATGTGTAAGCGTAGCCAAATAATTTTGAATTTGATAATAATTTGAAACTAAAGATATAATTACAGAGGAAACAGGAACATCAATGAAAAAACTTCACTAATTGCAAAACAGTATGGAAAAGCACTATATCTAGCTTTCATTGATTACGTCAAGTTGTATCGGAAAAGTACATACAAATATTGAAACGAGAAACCCAAAGGAAGATCTTTAAATAAAGTATCTTAGTAAATTGATAAATACTGCATCAATTATTTTTCTTTGATAATAAATAATAAAGCTTATATGAAATGCAATGCAACCAGCCCTTTCAGTATCCACCGCTCGAGATGGACCTCGTCATGCACACAGTGCATGCACTCGTGCATGAGGGATATAGGTCCTCAACACGCCACGCTGACCAAGAGGTTTGGCAAGTCCACTCTTTGGCTTTGGCTTAACAGATGGGCTGGTGCTATTGTGTTAGAACGCAAAAGTGTCTACACGTTTTGTGTTCTAACACGTTACATTCTCAAGGTAAATGTGCATTAACTGACAAAGTAACGCATCATTAAATTATATTTATGTATATAAAGTTGAATGTGGCGATATCACGATTAACTCATAGTGTGCAGTGAGCAGGCGTGCGCCAGACATTGATTTACTTCCCAGCGGAGAGACCGCGTCACTCACAAGCGCTTTACATAACGAGATTTATTTCCTTTCCGTGCACTAGACGTCTCTTATTGTTACAGTGTCTCGGGATCTGCTTACATCGGCAGGCTTGTCGGGGCTCTTTTTTGCAATTTCATGAAATTAATAATAAATGAATTGGTAATGTGATAGTTAATATAGCATAACTCATTAGGACAACATTTCAAAAATAATGTTTTCAGAAGAGAATATAATCTGGCGGTGTTCGCTTAATAGCAATATTTTCCAGTCACTGTTGTGAAAAGAAGTTGCGACCGAGATATTTATTTATTTACCACTTTATTGAATACTGGCTGTTGCCCGCGACTTCGTCCGCGTGGACTTTAGTTTATAAACACCATCTTTAAATTGATATAACTTTTTTATTTATGAACTAATTGAAATAAAAGAAACACTAAATTTTAAGTGAAGCTTACCACAATACATTAGGGAAAACCGCACCCAAATCGGTTAAGCCGTTTCTAAGATTAACGCGCACAAACGCACAGACAAACATACAAACAGACAAAAATTCTAACAATCATTGTTTTGGGTGCTATAGCGTTGATAAAGGCCCCCAATAATAGGTTTATTCATATATCATCCATATACAGACAGCGATCAGTTACATTTTTATTATATGTATAGATATAGATATGTATATGTATAGACTAGCTGTGCCCGGCATGCGTGGCATGCCGGTAATTTTTTTTGCTCATAATATATGGATATATACATAATATACAGCCTATGTTCATCTGGAATAGTGTACCTTTCAAATGGTAAAATAATTTTTCAAATAGGTGCAATGGTTCCGGAGATTACCATCCACATACACATAAACTCACAAAATTCGCACTCTCTTTATTATATTATAGATAGATAAAGTAAAGTGGACGGGCTTTAATGCTACGTGGCATTGTCTTCCAGCCAACCTTCAGGACAGGCATGATATACAGGGCATGGGACAGGGAAGGAGAAAAACGAAATAAAAATAAATGAAAGGAATAACGGAAGTACTATTAAAATAAATGTGTGAATTAATAAAATATACAGAGATAATAGAATTGGTAGTGCAAATATTTTTATTTTATTTCGCCACAAACAGTGCAGATTAAATATAAAAATATACTAATTAATTTATCCACCAGTTGAGCTCCCATTAATTTATCCACCAGTTAAGCTCCCATTCTTTTATCCACCAGTTAAGCTGCCATTAATTTATCCACCAGTTAAGCTCGCATCAATTTATCCACCAGTTAAGCTCCCATAAATTTATCCACCAGTTAAGCTCCTATCAATTTATCCACCAGTTAAATTCCCATTAAATTATTCACCAGTTAAGCTCCCATCAATTTATCCACCAGTTAAGCTCCCACTAATCTATCCACCAGTTAAGCTCCCATTAATTTATCCACCAATTAAGATCTCATTAATTGGTACATAAATATTAACAGATATAAATATACCATTATAGTATTATAGATGTATAATACTACCCATCATAATTTACCTATAATTAAAAAATCATCACAATAAAAATAGTGAACCGTAAACGATGATAATGATCTGATCGTGATCAGCCTACACGTGTCCAAAACTGTCAGTTAAATACTAACTAATTTTGCAACTTGTATAACTTACGTCACAACCAGCTGCAAATTGAAAACTCTGTTTCTTAATTAGCCACCGGGCTCTTGTATATACGCAAAATAATAATTACCTGAGAGCAAAACTTGCACCGTGTAATTAGGGCGAGTCTAAATCAGCACATCACAACAAAGTATTACCACAATAGAGATATGATTAATGTACGATTCGGTTACGTTTCCAGTTGTCTCAGTTCTTTTTTTAACAAAAGTTTGTTTTCAAATGGATAACGAAATTTAAAATATAAATATTCATATATACTAAATACATTGTAGTCATTCTTTTTTTAATAGTAGCTGTTCGCGCCAATAACATTGGTGCTTTTATTTTCTAGGGTAATATCATATTTTATTACCCACATTTTGTATAATCACTTCCACCGATTCTTTTATATCGATTCTTTTATTTTATATTTATATGGCGGATACACAAAAGGTGCAGAGCTTTTGCGTACCCGCCAGTCTGGCGATCGACCCCTCCAGTCGCCAGTCGATTGTGAAACTCACATATTCTCCTGGACCCCGGAATTGGCACACGCTGTGCCCTTTCTATACGGCGGGTGTATCTGCTCTAAGCTGCATCGCTGCTTAGTACCGGAGGACGCTTAAACCAAGTGGAAAGTCATGAAGAAGCGCTACCAGGCTGGGAAGAACACAAGGCGATCGTAAGCTTGGTCGGAAGACAGCTATTCTCGGCATATAAGGTCAGGCTTTCTATTTGGATATTTTTATCAGTAATAAACCTATGGATCCGCACGTGGATTAGCATACGGCTATATTGCTTAGCTGCCGCGTTCACAGTAGCATCAATATTAACATCTGATATATTAATTGAAATTGAATTAATTTTCGTGGCTTCTATTCCTTTTCTTCTTTTTGTCTCCAAAATGTAATAAGGAAAAATATTTAATTAACTACCAACCCTAGATATTCAATTGCAACTTCACTTAAATCATTCGTAACTTCGAATCCTAGTGCGGGTCCCACACAAAAATTAATTTAGGTACCTACCTTAAGTTAATTTTGGTCAATAAAGATTTTTTTTACTTTGTATTTGTATTTCATGTATCATCAATGATTAATTTATTTAGTATATTATGTGCATTCCTTTGTTAACATTGTTAAAATAATCAATATTACCTACATTCAGCTTTAAATGAAAATACCCGCACATACTTGTCTATTAAACTGGTGATAAACACATCAACTTTCTTTACACCAGTCTAAGCAAAAATTGACAAAATTTTGACTTTGACATTTAATATTGTTTGTTTCTTGAAAATATTTCAAGGCTTTCAGAACCCGCCTTTACTTTTAAATGTCATTCCCACGCTCAGACTTGTGAGGGCTTAATTCAACTTTTCACTGTTTTGAAACAACAAGACCGTGTTGGCCACAAAACGAGAAGCGCCTTTATCGCCCCGGGACAAACGTTCGCTCGCACCCCGAAAGAATATGAATTTCAAGCCTTCACTATGAGAAAAATCTACTACGATAAACTTTAAATTAATTCATCGTACATCGAGCTCTACGTACTACTACCTTATATAAGTACACGTGTAAAACCAGTAATAGTAAATATACAATATATTTTTGTAGATAGTGGTTGGTAGATGGTTGATTCCTGTATAAAAGATAGCTTGGGTTATTTTTGGAATATGCATTTCGTGGGTTTAAACATAAATATTGTTTTAATTTGAAATACTTCATTAATCATTTTGAAATTAAAAATTGCGAAGTATTGCAGAGATATATCCCTGCAATACTATAAAAACAGTATACAAACTGTTTTTATAGATTAACTAAGGGTTGCCGACGGTTTCAAATCGAACCAAATTTTCAAATCAATTCATTAATTGCGGTAGATCTATCTATATATATAAGAGTGAATGTTGGTATATCTGTCTGAGATTAATAAACTTCAAAAGCATTTGATCGATCACCATGAAAGTTAGTACATACATCTATTTTTTCATGATGAAGGTTTTTATGCTATCCACTTTGCTGTAACTCGCCACTAGATGGCGCTGCAGCACATCAACTTCTATGGCAGGACAACGTCTGCCGGGTTTTGCTAGTATAATATAAGGTTCCACAAAAATGATGAAAAATATTGTAATACGTTAATCAGTAGAGTAAAACTATTATATCCAATTAAAAATTTATACGTAATGATTTTTTTTATTAGCTATATTAAAATAAATAATTGGTGATTAATTTACTCGTATGTGCATAAAACCCTGGCACCAGCAGGAGTTTCCTGTAAATAAATTTGCAGCAAAAAAGTTTAAATATGCATTCAAATAATTGTAAAATTTGATTTTTACGCGAATCAAAGGTAGAAATTCATATTTCATTTTGGCTATATGACTAATGTAATTAAAACGAAACTAGAGATTACCTGCGACTCCGCCAACGTAAACTTTGTATTAAAATTTGACAATTATTTTTATTTTCTTTGTCCTTCTCCACATTTCAGGTTACCTCTCTGCCAAAATTAATTGAAATCAGTTCCGTAATTTAGTCGTGGAGACATAACAAACAAGCAGATAGACTGACTAACACATTTTTCGGTTTATTAGTGTGGACTAAGCCAGTTGCCAAGTGGTAGGCTAGCACCCCACCTAGTTGTAGGTAGGTAGGCTATCACAGCCACAGATCAGTGATAGCCAAGGGGTATTAATTCTTTATCCTTATTCTATTCTTACCCTTATAACACTAAGATTCTACTTATCACAATAAAGACCGTATTACATGAGTCAGTGAAAAGCATGCCAGCATGTAAGAAGCATTACAATTACTACAAACGTTCCGTGAGTGCCAGTTGAAAACCACAAAATGGAGGCTCGTAAGTTCGCAGTTCCCCCCCCCCCCCCACGCTTCCTCGCGGGGATTCACCCACGCGAAAATCAAACGGCTTGCGATCTACTGGCGTGCTGTTAAAACGCACGCTTCTGACTCGCAAAATCTTAATACACACGTCAGTAGCACGCACAAGCAAGGTACCGATATGCTTTTGTGCCAGTAACACGCATGTGTATCGCGGCCCTAAGCCAAATGTTTTAGCTGCTACGTAGATGCTGGTGCTACGACGTGCTACGAACCTCTACGAAAGTGCTACGTTAGCCTCCAAACTGCCCGTGTTAACAGCCAAACGTAGCAAATTCGCTAACAATGTTTGCGAATCGTTTTATATTTATAAATACGTTATTATTTGGTTTAAGTCTTCATGGCCAATTAGAGAATCTTAGTTTCTTCAAGTCTGTACGTTATATATACCACCAGCATACATACCAACCGCCTATGTCCTTCCACTGCGGGATATAGTCCTCTCTCGAGGCTCGCCACCACACACGATCCACGGCTCTTTTCATCCAACCGCCACCGGTGAATTTCTTTAAGTCGTCGGTCCACCTGGCTGGAGAGCTTTGCCCGTACCGACGTGTGGCAAATACTGTCCATTGCCACTTCAACGTGACTTTAGTTCTTTGGCGTATATACAACGTTGTATATACGACGAACATTTATATTATATGAAATATAATACGTATTCGTACATAAAATGTATATTTTGCTCAACGAGATTTATTATTTATCCTGATTGTCGTTTAAATTATATATTTATACCTCTCATCGCCCTTCCCAATGTATCTCACTGATCGACCTAAAGGTTAGCTGGTAGAGAGTGCCTCAAGGCATTAAGCTCGCCTTTTGTAACATAACATACAGTTCACCTGATGGTAAGTGGATACTGCTGTCCATAGACATCCGTGATACATGCCAACATCAGTCCAGAATGACAAACGTTGTCACGCCCACGGGTACCTTTGTAGGTTAAGGAATGGATTGGGAGAAAGGGTTGGGAAAATGGGGAGAAATAGGATAGGATGGGACGGAAGTGAGCACCGGCATATCTCTCTCACTAACGACACACGTACGTACGGGTACATTGGGGAAATACGATAAAATAGGAAATGCAGTATATTTCAAGGTAGTATTCCCCTCTCTCAAAGAAGTCGAGAGCGCCTAGTCGCTGTGTAAATGCAGCGTGCCCTCTCCCTGTAGTAAATAAAAATAAAATAAATTATTGATCACAGTTATGAGTCCAGTATCCAGAAGGATTTCAGGGGAAAGAGACACGATCTTAACGAAATGTTCTGTTTTCTTTCAAGTATACTACAGTTTGTCAACAGTCAAACTTCGTACATTTACAATAACAATCCATGTGCACAAACATCAATAACACTCGGGATGTCATAACTAACAATGCACCGGACATATACCGACAATTGTCAACCTCTTGACATATTAGCGGTTTGTCCGGCTGTCTGCAATCCGACAGCACTGAATTATTGTATCCACATCTAGAACTGGACACGGTATTAATAAATCGGCACATATATGCACATATAACACACGGCACATGACAGCGCGGGCTTCCTAGTGGGCTCGAGACAATAACAAAAAGAAAACAGGATGTAACAACATGTGACAAGATAATAACATATAAAATAGCAATAAGAAAACAGTAGAATAGCACAATTAATATAAAAAGCCAATAACATAACGATAACAAAAAAAAAAATAGAATAAAAATAGAATAAAATAAAATAATAAAAAAAAAGAATGAAAAAAAAAAATATATATATATAAGAATATCATAAAACAATGTATTATGCATATGTATATATTGAAAAATAGTGTGATTAAGCAGGAGTAAGAAAATAAGTAGAATCAATATTAATAAAAAAAAAATGAGTTAAAAAAGGACACGGACAAAAAAGTCTGTGGAAAGTAGTTTTTCTTATAAAAAAAAAAAAAATCGGCACATATATTTTGGATTAGCTCCCGCAACCCAGTAATTTACTAGGGGAGGCCTGTGCCCTGAAGAGGAACGTTATAGAATGATATACACATACTCGTATATATATTTGGTCTAGGACTTGCCAGAGAACTGTAGTAGATGAAATAGACGAGTCCTTGAATGGAGACCAGGTACTCGTAAATAAAAGTAAAAGACATATAAATACTATCCATAGATATAATAAAACCCTGACAAAGCGGGTGTGTACATAAAATATTTTTTTGAAAAAGTGATTATTGCAATATAAAGTACGAAATTCTGTCTGTCTGTCGCATCACGCAAAAATGACCACACGGTTTTTTAATTAAACTTGACATAGTTATAACTCATGTGCAGATATAATATTTAGGGTACTTTTTTTTATATAGAACTGGGCGGACGAGCAAGCGGTCCCACGTGATGGTAAGTGTTGCCGTCGCCCATGGACGCCTGCAACACCAGGGGACATGTGGGTGCGCCGCCGACCTTGCAAAATCCTATTCACAGCTTTCTTTATTGACTTTTTTTAGATAAATTATAGAGTTCCGACGGAAATCATTTTAAAGCTTTTTACGACTATACTGAATTATACTGTCTTTATTTATTTTTAAAACATATACCCGTTACCTTAATAATAAACCTGTTACCTTTTTTTTAAATCAAGAAATAATTTATTATTCATACAATAACAAAGAAAGACAGCCTAATAGGTTAATTTTACGTAATTAATAAGGCAAACATAACAAGCATTTGTTATGCCAGAAAATTAGTGACGCTCCAGTGCCCGCACTAGGCATCCCTGTGTCGCAAGGACCATGGGTATGCGGATAAAATACCGGTAAGTGAGAAGCTGATCGTGAGTATGAATGTGTGTGTTACTCGCCCATATACACATATGTGCGAGTGAGAGAGAGAGAGAGTGTGTGCGCGCACGAAGCGCACAATTCAAGATGGCCGCCGTGTCTTCTTTCACCACATTCATAAAGATCTTTATCACAGTGTTAGAGATTCCCACGCCTTCAGAAATTATCCCCATTACAACAAATTGAATAGAACATATTTGGGATTGGGGGAAAACGGGCATTTATCGGGACTTGTTCAACTTCCATACTAATAAATGATTCTTGTCTCGGACCCTCGGATTTTCCTAGAAAATTCTATATCTACCGCTAACTAGTTGCCAAGTTATTATCACCATATTACTGTACCCTAACTTGTACGGACTTTCGGAATGTCTACTGAATAACTTTTCGGACACAGGTGAAAATTTGGTTTTATATAGACATACCTGTAATTGGCTTTCTACGGAAAGAAATATGTCACAAAATTGTTTATTTAGCTCCAAAAAGCACATCTATGAGCCGACACTGTCTTTGCCTAGTCTTGTGTGCTTAAACATAAGCATTTTTTAAAGTATCTTAGCCAAACCATATTCAGGTGAAACTTGGATGCTATATGATTTAGTGTTAGTATAATCAATACATACATATATTATAATAAAACACTAAAAGGATTGAGTCTGTACATTGACTTATTTTTTTTAAAATAGGGATCTTTAGAAGCTGCAGAGCCCAAAACAGTTTTTTAAATGTTTGTCTGTATGTCTGATTATTTGAGCATCACGTAAAAACTACTAAACGGTTTTTGATCAGGTTTTTACTAATGTATAGCTAAGTACCAAGAAGGAAAACTGGTATATGGGTCATCGTCATATGACCCAAGGAAGTTGAGTTATAGAGGAAAATAAAAAATGATTTTTAATAGAATTACTTAAAAACTACTAGATGGATTTTCATCCGTGAAATCCATCATGTCGGTGCTTTTATAAAAATATAGTGGTATATAAATAGTCGGTGGTATAAAAATATTTTACAGTTGCTTAGTGCAGGCGAGCGAAGCCGCGGCTGGAAACTAGTTAGCAATAAATTAGGAATGTATGCATAGGGTACAATGGAACGGCTAATTGAGAATAAAAAAGGCTTCTATTTAAACGAGCAGCAAAAATAATACTAAATAAGCATGATCAACAAAACAAACAAACAACTAGAGGGAGAGTGCATGCTACATTCCCACAGCCGCTGGGCGTACTCGACTGGCCACGTCACCCCTCTCTCACAGAAGACTACCTTGAAATGTACTGCATTTCCTACTTTATCGTATTTTCCCAATGTACCTACGTGTTTCGGTAGTGAGTGAGATATACCAGAGCTCATTCCCATCCCATCCTATTCCTCCCCGTTTTCCCAACCCATTCCTTAATCTGCAAAGGTAGGCAGCTTATCCGGGGGCGTGCCAACATTTGTCATTCTCGACTGATGTTGGCATGTATCGCGGATATCTTTGGACGACAGTATCCACTTACCATCAACTGGACTGTACACTCAACTGCCGCCTTTGATATTTTTTGATTAACTGACAATTTTCCGACTCAACTCAGTATGTTCTCAGCTTAAATATTTCATTATTATCAACAGAGAAGTATTCTTAACTGAAGATGAGTTTTTCTTTAATTTATTATAAAAAAATGTGTACTGTACGTTTTGTGGTTTAATAGTGACAGTTTAATAGAGAAATTTAAATAGTGACGGTTAACAGTTTAATAAACTCGTAAAGTGTTTTTTCTGCGTAATGTTCGTGATAATTAAATGAAAGCATAGGACAGCGTTTTTCGTGTTCCTCCAAGAAGTCCTCTTCTGTCCTCAGTAAACCTAATATCACACAACCTAAAACCTACTCACTACTGAGTGACCTCTAAATTACTTCGAAGAGACTGGACATTAACAGGATACGTTTTACACTTAAACAAAAATATTACTAAGAAAACTTGACACTGGCAGAATGTGCTAATTACACCATTGCCATATATGAAAAGAAAGAGAGTGATTTATAATTTATAAATGCAAAGGCCTCCCCTCTTTTACTCATATGTCAGATCGCTCTGCTTAAAGCCATTTTTGATTAATAGTTTAAAAATTCGCCAGCATCATAATAAAAGGATTTCTTCATCATTCTCTCCGCACGGGATTGCTAATACAATAGTAGAGCGTTATAAGATTACTTTTAACATTTTTAATCTAAGTACTTCCTCTGGAACCGGCGAAAATACAAAGTCATTTATTTTAAGTGGTGTTTGTATACAGGGCGCTTGGCTTTTTATCTGAGTTGCTTTTTGTATAAACAAAGTTATTTTGCCCCTGTAGGCTATTTTAGGATTACAGTAAAAACACTTTTTATGTAACGATATCTAAAATAACAGCAATAAATTGCGTAAGGTGGTTTCGCCTCGGTGTTCACCCACACGCGTCCTTGATGGCGAAGCGTAATTCAAGGTTGGGTTACTTTTAAGGCAATTGGTTAGTAATTCAATAATTCTCTATAAATAAAATTGAGTTTATTGATTTATTGATATATTTATTTATTGATTGATTCAGTTATTGATAAAATCTATAAGTTATTGAGTTTCGTGTCTACTTTTATAGGGTATAACGTAGATGTGTCTATCCGCCTGTGTGTCTTTCTATTTGTATATTGGCATTTACGAGGCTTATGAGAGGGAGAGTGCACGCTGCAATCCAACAGCCCCTGGGCGCACTCGACTGGCCACGTTACCCCCCTCTCACAGAAGACTACCTTGAAATGTACTGCATTTCCCACTTTATCTTATTTCCTTAATGTACGTAATGAGTGAGATGTACCAGAGCCCATTCCCATCCTATCCCTCCCCATTTTTCCAACCATTTCTCCAAATCCATTCCTATATCTCCAAAGGTAGGCAGCGCATCCGGGGGCGTGTCAACATTTGACATTTTGGAATAATGTTGGCATGTATCGCAGATGTCTATGGGCGACAGTATCCACTTACCATCAGGTGGACTGTACGCTCGTCTGACGCCTTCGTCCATAAAAAAAAGAAAATTGCAACTATAAACACAGGGATTAGATGTAACTTTACATTTTGAAAGAATTTATTACTTTATCACCTTGTGTAACTAACCACAATACATCGACTGGTGAATACTAAATCTCCCCTCTCATCCCCTACTTTGTCTCTGTTTGAACGTTATTGAGTCTGTCCTATTTCCCGGTTCTCCCCCGGGAGCCATACCTTCCCGACTATGAAGAGATATCAGCTGACAACTAGCTGCACAGCAAAATATTGCATTACCAGCTTACAACTTACATTTCTACAAACAAAATTCAACCTTAAACCTTCTATTTAGGGGTGAAGTGAATGAAATACGGTCTGTGGTTAAAATGCAGTCCATCCGCGGTACCAGCGTCGACACTCGATAAATTGATACAGAAATTGAATTTAAAATATTGCTCTGAAGCACTGTTCTAGATTTTCGTAAGAAGATTATTGTAAATAAAAAAAATCATTTTTCTAATCGATTGCGTATCCGGGTCTCAGGATAGGTCTATATCCTTCAGTGGAAAGAAATAGACCGATGGTATGTTATGATATGTGTATTGTATAGTATGAATAAACATAAGAGTTATTTCAGCATATCAATTGTATAGCGTTATAGAGTTTCATTGCAGCTCTCTGATAAAGAAATATTTTATCAATTCAAGAACACATACAAATGCGTATTCGCACACGCACACACATGCACAGGCATACACAATTATACACCCAGGCGCGCACACAAACTCGCACCCATTCGAATCCTTGAAATGCTTGTCATTTATAACAGGTTTCTTTTGTTACAGAAGTTATTTTTATTACAGAATTGAACAGTTTGTTTTGGCTTGCTTGAACGGGCCATGCCAAAAATGATCTATATACCCCGACCTATATACTATATTACGTGTATATACTTAATTGTTATTTCAAAATATGTATATACATAAAAAAGAAAGCGTGTACGTCAGTAAAATGTCGTTCATTTTTCAATTAAGGTCTATGTCAAAGTAAAACACATTAGCGTGTGTACATTAAGAGTCATAAAGAGCTCGTCGAAGCCTCACGTTTTGTTCACCAACCCCGCCGACCCGTGACCTTTCACCGGATTTTGTTAATGTGCTTACTTTTTTCAAATTAGTTCTTCGTTCAATACATTAGCATCGGCTAAAAACTTCGAAGCGGTGATTTTTAATATTGAAAAGTATTTTTTACACAAAACAACACTCTTGAAGGCACACAGTAGTGAATAAAGTTCACGTTGGGTATTCTAAACGAATAACATTCAAGTAGTAGAGATACTTGAATTATAGTGGTAGATAATTGTAGTACACGCTTCGACATGCTTCAAGAAAGATGTGAATAGGATTCCTGGTGTCGCGGGGCCATCATGTGGGCCGCTTGGCCGTCTGCCATCATTAATATAAAAAAGTGATGTCATACGGTTTTAGAATAATATCGCCGGTGTCGTAGATGGTGACTAAGTAGCTACCACAAGCCTTGAGGAACTATACCATCTTTTAAAGGACTTGCCAATTGTTTGCTCAAAACTATGTGCATGAAGACATCCGAGTCCAGCAGTGGAAACTAAAAGAGCTGATTATGAGATGAATGGTAGTAGGCTGATCCATTAGTTGAAAGGCGCTCAGTGATTTGCTCGGAATTCATTTGCTTGTTAAGATACAAAACTAAAATGTTCACCGATGAATTAATGTCACCGACATAGCTCGTACAATCAGCATGCTAAAGTGACAATGGACAGGTCATATTTGCCGTGATAACTGATCAGGTAGACGAGTTCTCAAATGGAGGCCACGTACCAGGAGGTTCAATGTGGGACGCTCTTCGCCCAAACGGACTGGCGACTTAAAGAAGTTTGTCGATAGTCACTGGCTTATATATCTAGCAATAAAAGAAAAATAAGTAAATACGTTTTTTTTTATAGAAGGAAGATGGCAAAAGAGCATACAGTCCACCTGGTGGTAAGTGGATACTGTCGCCCGTAGACATCCGCGATACATGCCAACATTAGTCCAAAATGACAAACTTTGGCACGCACCCGGATGCGCTGCCTACCTTTGTTGATGAAAGAATGGATTTGGAGAAAGGATTGGAGACGTGGGAAGGGATAGGATAGGCATAGGCTCTGGCATATCTTACTCACTACCGAAACACGTACATACATTGGAGAATATGATAAAGTGGGAAATGCAGTACATTTCAAGGTAGTATTCTGTGAGAGAGGGGTAACGAGGTCAATCTAGCGCGCCCAGCGGCTGTTAGATCGCAGCGTGCACTCTCCCCCTAAACAACGTGTCACTAAAATATCGCAAAAGTTAAAAATAAGTTGTTCAGTATGGAGGGTAGAATCTATTCATATTCTATCAGTTTTTACAATAGGTTATTTTTCCATGATGTATATCAGTTCTAGTATATCTTTTACTCTACGCGCATCGCCCGAGCCGAGCTGCTAGCGGGCGCCTGGTCTGACTAATGAGCACTAGAAACAGCACAACAAAATATTACTGTTTGAAACTCTTGACTCATTTTATTTCTCCCTAGAACGGTCAGTTGACGACATGTTTCTGGTTTTGCATTATTTCTATGACACGTTGTATATAAATATATAAACACAAAGTTAAACAGAAAAGTTGTCATTAATAAGTATTTTTATGACTAAACCAAAGTATTTATACTTTATAGCAAACAATCACTGTACAAAAGCGGACAATGCCTTATGGTATTCTCTACCTGTCATCCTTTGGGTAAACGGAGGTAAGCGTTAACAGCCGTTTAAATAGAAAAAAATATGTGTGAAAACGCGAAAATCTCAAATGTTCGCGACAATAACATTGGTGCCTTTTAACTTGTAGGGTAGTGTCATTTTTTATTACCCACATCTTATATAATAACTTCTTCACATTCGTTTTTATATCGCTACGTTTTTGCATAGCGGCCAGTTTAGCGATCGACCCCTGCGGTCGCCCGGTTGTCAATTGTGAAGCTCACATTTTGGTGTTCTCTTGGACCCTGAAATTAGCGCACGCTGTGGTTTTCCATACCGTGAATACATCTACTTTAAGCAGCATTGTAGTTTAATATCGAAGGACTCCTAAACCAGGTAGAAATCCGAGAAGAATCGCTACCAGGCTTAGAATAATACGTGGCGGTAGCGAGCTCACTGGGCGGTCGTGTGTTTGGTCAAAGTGTAGCTACTCTCTGGATATAATGTCACACTTTCTATTTGATTATCTGCTATTTATATTTGAGCTATGGATTCTCTCGCGGATTAGCGTGCGGCTATATACCTTAGCTGTTGCGTTCACAGTTATAAATGGAGAATCACGAATAATAATAAAAATACATACATACAGACATGGATTATAAAGGAAAATAAGTTTTATAACTTTTTCTTTTTTTTTATTTAACAACTACATTTAAATATAGGTTACACTAATAGTTACAACGGGTGCTTACTCATAGTGACCTTATGGTCCCTGTGTCGTGTGATTGCGTCGCCCGGCCAACACCACAACAGTTAAGTCTTTATACTTTATATCTAGAGCCATCTACTATACTCAATTTATGGGTATTGTGTAATAGATTAATGATTAATATATCCAAAAATAGTACCTACTTTTATACGAATTGTAATAATTATTACAATTTTTATTTTATTTTAATTACTTCCGATTTTAATAGTATTATTTATTTTTATTTAACTCGAGATGTATCTTCAATAATGTTCAAGTCAGATATTCCACTTCGAAATTGTATCTATTCCATTACACATTCCATGTACAGGTGATTAGTCACCGAAATTAGTGCGCCAGATGGGCGGTCGAAATATTTTTATGAGACCGGGGGATCTATACGAGAAAGGAAATTCTGTGCAGAAAATAAGTGCAACACGGTGCACTGCAGGCTGAACAAACACATTTTCTGTTTGGGAGTAAAGGTTTACAAAACCTGCTTTTTTCTTCCGAGTTGGATGAAATACAATGCACTTGCATAGCGAATGTAGTCCTTTGTTGTACAAAAGATACACGTATATCAGCGTTCACTTACTAAAACCGGAAAATATCCCAACAACTCGCCGCTAAAATTATCCTGAGATATCTGCAGGCCATAGTCATTGGCAGCGAGCTATTAGAAAGATGGAGATCACAAATTGATCTCTGCGATACGGGCCTATTGACTCGCAGAGCCTTGAATCCTCATTAGTATTATTAATGCAATTTCAATTATTAATTAATGTTATTGCTTCAATCAACTTCTCCATGAATTATACACCAAGCAACTCTCTTCCGATTTAGAGTAGAGTTTATCGCCTTGAATAGTTCACCTATTGTACCTTTATAACCTGTGGCTTTTGTATTGAATTAATGTGAAACAAGACGCGGTGACAAGGTGGGCTTAATAACGTTTAACTGGGTATCGGTTCGCCAACATGTCAAGGTTAAATTCACCTCAATGTGAGCAGGCGTTCACAGAATAAGTGGAGTGTGATGGAGTTCTGAACATTAAATTTTGTAAGTGGAATAAAATGGAAAAGCTTTCTGTGTGCTAAAAATCGTCATACTTATGTGTTATTAATATTATATCTTAATAGTTTATTACCAGTCGCACCTCTGCGTCGCGATATCCTTACGAATGTATATGCATGAATGCCAAATCATGCTTTGGCCTGCTTTAGAATACGTACACGTAACTGATTCAAACAATAGCGACATAATAATTACGATGCCTTCAATCGATCTGTCCATGCCATATATTGATCAATGAGACCTCTTGTTCCAGGCGCACCCTTTTTAGCAGCTGTAATTTAATGATAGCATATTTTCTTTCATCTCACCTTTACTTTCAGCACACAATCAAATCCACTCCCAGCTACTTGCTACAATCGAATGCGTAGCTGACAGCTGAAGTATAAATATGAAGTATAAATAGAAGTATAAATTCATGATACACAAATCGATTTTGATCTGTCTCGTTAACGCCGACTCGAGCCCGGCAAGACAAACACTATAAAGACAAAGAAATATACATATACTGTATGTGTGTAAGATTGTATGTATGTATGTGTAATAATGTATTATATTTATTTTAATACACCATCTAAATTGTGTCTTTCATGCACCTCCTAATTGAATTTCTCTGATGAACCCAAAGGTGGGCTGGTAGAGAATGACTTAAGGCATCAAGCTCGCCTTCTGTACGTTATTGTGCAATGAAGTGTAAAAATAAATATATACTTGCAATCCCGGGAGCGTCGTTAAGTTCTTAAACCTGCGATCCTTTTAAAAGTTTGTAATACAAAAATATTGCTCTCAACGCTCAATATACTCCATCACGGTAGCCTGTCATTTTCTGCCATTCAACCTCCGTGTTCAAGTCTGAGGAAGCATCGAAGGTTCTAAGGACGACAGCAATTTACGTCATAAAATTGTCGCGAAGCGCGTCATCATTATGGTTCATTGTAGTGTGAAATCACCAGCGATTCGGTTAACCTTGTCACATCGTGTATGTGTATCGCCGCTCAGTACTTAGAGAACACAGAAGAACATCTTAGAGCTGTTCTTCAAACACAATGTTAAGTTCGACTGGAGGATATATTTTTTTATTCAAATAAGGTGACAAACGAGCAGACAGTCCACCTGGCAGCAGGTGGATACTGTCGTCCTGCGACATCCACGATACATACAAGCATCAGTTAAGAATTACAAACGTTCGTATACCCTGCGATGCACTGAATACCTTTAGAGATATAGGAATATATTTAGGAAAGGGTTGAAAAAATAAGAGGAATAGGATGAGATGGGATTGGAAATTGGCTCTGGCATATCTCAGTCACTACCGAAACACAGAGAAATAGGATAGGGTGGGAAATGAAGTATATACTCAAAAAAAAACAACAATGAGTTATTAAATGCTAACAATAATGACATTGCTTCGTTCGATGTAACTCGGATATTTCGGCTTCTTACTACAGTCATATAATGAACAAACTGTGAGTGAAATTACTTAAAATTTCCTAAGATGCCACGTTAATAGTTCACGTGTGTCGGCAACATGTTCGTATATATGAAAAATAATTATGTACAGAAGGCAAAATAGATAAGTTTGCATGCAATAGTCTTTGTTCAAAGACTAAACGCTCAACGCTACGGACGCCACGAGAGCACAGAGCAAAATTTTATTACACATTCAGCGAATCAGTTAAAGTGCGTGCGTGGGTTGTTGTACGTACTAAGCAAGAGCAGTTGCCTGCAGACTTATCTATTTTGACGTCTGTACATACTATTTACTCCATGTACTATGGTATCGTATACACGTCACCACTTTAACGGTGGCGAAAGACGTCACTCTATTTTTGTCTTTATTCTATTGAGTGAAAGATTATATTTAAATGTCCCACACAAGTGCGATCCGAAAATTTATGATATCATGACAGCCGCTTGGCTGGCGCGAGGTGGAAGTAAAAAGTTGTACTTTGATTGATACGCATCCCCGTGTGTCACTTCCATTTGATGTCAGTCATTTGGAAGGTTTGAATTAAATATTCATAAATCTTACTAAAATTATAATAACAACGAAAAATCTGAAACACGTGAACTAATTTTAATTATATAAAAGCGTTCTAGCCAAAAAATAAATAAATAATGGTGGGGTTTTGTTCTTCTATCTAAAACGTTCGCACCTCTCATTACTCACTACAGAGTGTATATGAGACGGCGCACTGCGAGCTATGGCAGCGCGCCGCATTAATTCCGTAACTACGCATAGAATAAAAGATATACTAGAAATGAACAATAATTTATGAGGAAAAAAAAACTATTATAATAACCGGTAGAATCGATTTTACTCTGGATAGAATAACCTTTTTTGCAGATTTTTCTTTTGTTCCAGTGATACGTTATATAATCCCTCACAACATAAGGGCGACTATTGTCAGCCATCTGTTCTTGTTGGCCTCCAATACATTTTCTTCCTCTAAATTTTTTTCACGTTCCTATAACAAATTCAATTAGGGCAAATCAACGAAATGGAAGTATTTGAGGAAAACACGGAATTCCAGGAAGAAGTCTTAGTTACGCAACTTCAGACAGAGAAAAGTATAAATCCGACGCTTTAAGAGGAAAGTAAACATAAAATATGCAGCATCGGTTCTCAACTCTCACTAACTTAGAGGGCACTTCAAGCAACACCGGATTCTTGAGCATTTTATTGTATGATACAGCCTTTTGCCTTTCGGCTATGTCCGCTATTCTGAATTGGCTTTTTCGTGAAAGGATCGATAACGGCACAACTTTTTAATGATACGGTTTAAGTTAAGAATTATCGCCACCACAGTAACTACAGATACTTGGCCAAAATCTACAGTGCTTTAAAATCAGAAGTTATTCCTACGTACAGTCAGCGACACACTAATGTACCCAAACATTCGATTCCAGTCCTTACAACTAGCATATTAACGTACCGATGGGTATACTTTGATCTGTTGCTGACTGTACCTGTACAGAGGTAGGCACTCCGAAGACATCAAGCTCACGGGAAAGAGAGACGAGAGGGGGGGACAAAAACAGACTCGGTACACACACAATCACAACTACCCTCGCCCACTATAAATATCGGTGCGTCGGTGCACACACAATCACAACTACCCTCGCCCACTATAAATATCGGTGCGTCGGTACACACACAATCACAACTACCCTCGCCGATTATAAATACCGGTGAGCCACAGTCGTCGAGTCAGTTGCGCTCGAGAAGCCGAAGAGATAACATCTCTCCGAAAATGAACGCAGTCGCCACTGAAGATGTCAACCGCAGTTGTTGACGAAACGTTTGGAAGAAAGAAAAGAGGTTCCAGAAGACCTCGGCCAAGTAGCCCGGAAGATTCAATTAATATGTTATTGTATTGTTATTGTTTTAATTTCATGTTGAATTTCTACTACATCCCCTTTAATTTATCTGATTTAACCAACAGTTCTCATAGTTCATCAACAGTTCATGACTTCACTCTGTTCACGCTTGGAAGCGCATACGATCATACACGCATATACGTACACGCACATATCACACATCCGGACACTCACACATCCTCTCACACACACCCTCACGCACGTACACACATACGCACACAAATATTCATACACTCATAAAATATAAGATCGCTATAGGGTTACCAATAAAGATAAAGAAATATAAAAACAATAGTGACTGGCAAAGTGGAAGGAAAGACACCACTAGAACATACCCTGATGCGTTGCTCTGACTTGATCGGCATCTACTACTCTCGATATCAACATTCACAATGCCATGAGGCCAAGGGCCGAAACAGATGGCGCAATGTCGTTCAAGAAAAAGTAATCAAGGCCGTGGGTTACGACCCTCAGTAGGAAGAAGGACGAACAACAGTTGACTGAAAGAATCTGTGCAAAATATCTACTGTTACAGCATTCTTGCGCTTGGACATAATCGACCAAATTCGGCTACCTTCGGTAACGGACCATCGGGCGCGGCCGGCGTCCGACCATCGCACTCACTCAAAATCTATTTTTTGCATTTTATTAAATATATTCTATTAAACAACTGTTTTTAGAGTATTCAATGTTTTCTTATTTCTGCAATCATATAATTCATCATACACGAAATCTACAAATAAAAATAGATAATAAAATCAGGACGTAAAATTTATAAGAATCTCTTCTGACTAGAGAACTAGAAGGGTGCACGCTGCAATCCAACAGTCGCAGGGCGCGCTTGAGTGGCCTCGTTATTTCTCTTTCACAAAAGACTACCTGGAAGTGTACTGCATTTCCCATTTTATCTTACTTCTCCAATGTACGTACTTATTTCAGTATTGAGTGAGATGCAGGAGCCCATTTCTACCCCATGCTATCCTATCCCTCCTTATGTTCCCAACCTTTCCTCTAAATCCATTCCTACGTCTTACAAGGCAGGCAGCGCATCCGGGGACGTGCCAACGTTTGTCACTGTGGACTGAAGTCAGCATGTACCGTGGATGTCCATGGGTGACTGTATCCACTTACCACCAGGTGGACTGTATGTTCGTATACCGCCTTCTACCTATAAAAAAACTACACCTCAAACGGTGAGGATAAAACAATATAGAATTAATCAAGAAAAAAACAGTTGCTTTGTCGTTCATTAGTAATATTACAAAAAATTCTTTCAGATCCTCATTATATAAAAATAGCTATGAAAATATACAAAATAGAAACAGAATTTGGATTTGGAATAAGCAAAGTCACAGACGTAAGATTTTCCAATTTATCTTATTGTAGAGACCCGTCTCTTACAATCTTATTAGGCAACTGTATATAATGTCTGAATGTATGTAGTTATTTCGTTGTTTCTGACTTTGTATATTATTCAGTTCTCTTTCCACCTTTTCCTTTGGATACATATATTTTTTCGCCAACTTAGTTGTTATTGTCTGTTTCTTTGTTATTTTTACGGTCATTTGTGGAACAGAATATGGAGTTGGTGTCGTAGTCGCGCTAGCGGAATATACGAGTGTATATCTAACATTCAGATTGTTTCAATTATATCACTGGTTCAACCATCGTGCCCGAATGTTTGTAAATTATTCTTGGTATACCTATCATCATTAAATTCAGATTTGACATTTTCTTTTATTTGGGTCTTTGCTTTCGTTTTATCAGTTTAGACTCTTTCAATTTCCTCTTGCAATACTATCTTCTACGGAGGGTTGACAATTATCATGGCTATTTGCACTTTAGCAACTTTCAATTTCCTCTTGCAATACTATCTTCTAACGAGGGTTGACAATTATCATGGCTATTTGCACTTTAGCAACTTTCAATTTCCTCTTGCAATACTATCTTCTAACGAATGTTGACAATTACCATGGCTATTTGCACTTTAGAAACTGCAATACAGAATAGTCACTGAGTGCTCAAGCTAAACCACAGGAGTAAGTTCTTTAGTAGAATGTTCGTCGCCTTCCGACCTCCTCCTACCCTTGATATACATATACAATATTGTACATATACAAAAATGGAGGAGCTGCTTAACCCGTGTCGACAATGTAGAAGTTCAATGGTATTCTTCTGTGCGAGAGGATTGTCGGTCGGTTGGACACGACCAGCGGTTTCATGCAGCATATATTCTCTCGTTTGTAGCAATGATTGTCATTTTGACTCATGGTTGTAGGTATATATCCTAGATATTATGGTGAATTCATAGGTGGTGATATCTTCAGTATAGTATTCGCATAACGAACGGATCGTCCGCATGTTTATTACTTTTTGCTATAAAAACAGCTTCTTAGATATTTAATAATCTTAAGTGTTCACAACAGCAAAAAGGCAATTTATTAAACACAACCGAGAACTAAGCGGCGTTTTATTACATCGGATGAGGCGATTTAGATCGTCTGGGAAATTTAATAATCGCTCGATCGGATGGCCCCAGTCTCCCCGCAGGATCCCCCCCCCCCCTCAATACCCCCTTTTTCACGTTCGATGTATTGCAGCCAGTCATGTTCACTTTTCCCTTTCAGAGCACATTTTTTTTGTAATCATTTCTTTGCTTTTAAACTTTTGTTATCGTGAAATTACTTGCCGACTTTCATTTATTATTTTGTTTAAGTTATATTTTTGATTTCTAAATGTTTTATACAGCATATATCAGAACTATTCCAGAAGCCTGAAACCAAGGACCAAGGACTCCAGATTAGTATGGATCATGAGATCCATACTAATATCCCAATGTAAATCATGTGTTTCAATAGTGTGTGAGAGATTCCGAAGCCGACACCCATCCTATCCTATTCCATTTTCTCAAGTCTTTCTAAGGTAGGTAGCGCATTGCGAATGTCCATGGGCGACTGTATCCACTTACCACCAGATGGACTGTCTAGTCGTCTGCTGCCTTGTTTTAAAAAACGCATTGTAACTCTAGACTTTGACCTGTCCGATGCCATATGATTGTTCGCGCGCCGAAACGCTAAAGCCGACTCTAGACTCACTCAATGAACCTCCGCGAATAGCCGAGAACGCGACTGAGGACGGTTTTCGTGGATTTCTCTCGTGTTCACGGCTCTTGATTCCCGGTCGGAGTCGGTAAGCTGTGCCCGCGTCAAAGGGTTCGCGGGAGTGTGAGTCTAGAGTGAACATTTGTGAGTCCAGAGAGGTATTCACGCAGATTCCAAGCCGTGAATTCTCGTTGTGACTCCGGGGCGTGAATTTAGAGCCTTCCAAGCTAAGCTTAATTAACCTGTGGGAACAAAAACAGTCAAAAATTTTCAAAATCGTCTTTTTGTATTCTGATATTCTTCCTTCAACGCCCCCAATCAGTTTCTGGTAAATAATATATATTCAATATACAGACACGCTGGCTCTACAGTTTTATTATATGTACCTATAGATTGCGTATGCAGTAGCCCCTTAGAATTATACAGGTTAATTTTATTACACCTTATATAATTGATATTGGGTAATTTTATTTCTAAAATCGCAGCTATATATGTATTGGTAATCTATATCTTAATCATTTTACTAATACTAATAATTACTAATTTACCAATAATTTAATTTTACTAATAATGTATAATCTATATTTACTAATCTATTTAATTTGAAATTTCAATTACTTTAACCTCATATCTGCGTATTGAGATTTTGGCTTCACCGTCTGAGGTTGATTAATTAAATATGTCTACGGCCGGGCGGTCAAGTAAGTGAAAACCATTAAATTAATTCTTTAAATTGCTTTCTTAGATTTCTAAAAGATTGGAATTTAAAAATGTTGCTCAAACTAAATTGTTAAAAGTCAAATTCAAGACAGTAAATAACATGGACTCAATGCAAAAAAAATAAATCGAATGGTTCTTTAATGAAGACGTATTTTTAGTACTGATTGAAAAGAGAATACATTTTTGCAAATAATATTTGTCTACGCTTGGAGACGCTGCGAGTTTGGCGAAATAAAACTCGAAAGGTTTGCTTGTATTGACTGGTTTTTATTACTAGATACAATGTTAATGCGTCTTGGCTCAAGATTTTGATTGACTGAATTTTATACATAAAACAAGTAGGTAAGCACCAAAAACAATCAAAGTACATGGATGGCTAATTCTTTGTGACTATTGAATGATATTATTATTATTATTTTGTAAGAAATTCTCAGATTTTAAACATGATTAGCGAAGGGTCTTTCAACAAGTGCACTCTAGTTTCGAATATAAATTAAACAAGTTTTATAATCGATACCGCCATATTTTTTTATTATTTGGACGGTCAATCGATAGTATTAATTATGGAATATGATATCAGGCAAATGGCCGCCGCGGTTATGTTGAGTGGCGCGTATTCTAGAGGTCCAATTTTCGATGACCCTATCCCATAAATTGGCTCGATTACATTAATGACGTGAATGATGTTGACCTTTAAGGCATCAATTGTTTGCAGTTGATTTGCATACACCTGGGATTTAACGTAACCCCACAAGAAGTTTAAAGGCGTTAGATAATACGATCTCGGTGGCCAGTCGATGTCAGGTTGCATGCGCTGTGGCAGGTGGTGCTGGGTTGTTGAAACCACATATGGCTAATGTCCATATCATCTAACGGGGGCCACAAATAATCGGTTATCATCACCCGATACTTGTCGCAGTTGATAGCACCTCCTTACTCATTTTGGAAGAACTAAGGGCCGATGATGCCCCCGGATCAAAATCCACACCAAACAGTCACTTTTTCACCAAACAGTCACTTTTTCGGGATGAATTCAACAGTCTTGTATTTCCCGTGGATTCACATTCAGGCCATTCATAAAAAAATGTTCTTCGTCGCTGAAGATTATTTTTCGCCCAAAAGCAGGGTCCACTTCCAATTGCTCCAAAGCCCAGTGAACGAATGTACAGCGTTGTCTATGGTCATTAGGATTCAGTTATTGAGTCAATTGAATTTTATAGGAATAAAGCCTCAAGTTCCGATGCATAATTTGCCAAGTTGATGTCGCAGAAAGACCAAGTTCTTGCGGACGACGATAAATGGACTGCCTCGGATTCGGAACAGCGACAATGTTTTCGATAGAGCTTGCAATTTATTGTCGTGCAGGAAGTTTTAGATCGACAACTGACCCGGTATCTTCCAATTAGTTGATTAGACGTCGAATTGAAGTCTCAATTCTGAATTGAAAATTCAATTCAGAATTATTCTGACCATAAATTCCACGTAACGCATGGAATGCACGTTCCACGAACTGAACAGACATTTTGATAATAAAGTTTAATGATTTCCACGCGTTGTTGAATCGTGTAATGATTAAGTGGTATATCTTTTTAAAGATAGCCGCAGTAGGCTTTTAAAAATCGAACGTCCCTTTTGAAAGAAAGACCCTTATAATAGGAGGTCACGGGCTCCGCCAGGTGTTCTCTTAAGTTTGGTTACTGGATGAATTTTGAATAGTTTGTAATAATGGAACGACTCTTAATATTCTTAAAATATTGCAAATGTTCAATATGGCTGTTTTGTGTAATATGATGTTTGTTTATCTAGATAAACCCATTGCTTGTAGACTCTTAAATATCTGGGGATCATTCGTATTAATATTATTTCAGTTTATATTTAAAATGTTTTGTTTTCAATTATTTCTCAATATCTTATATATTTTTAGTTACGTTAAAAATATTGCAGTTATTTTAAAAAAGGATAATTATCAGTAATATATTCTTGATATTGAATATAATATTGAATTTATATTAGATAAATTTGACCTACTTGCAAATGCCACCTTGTTTGGACCGTATTGCTACATCTTTGTATTTCCGTTAATCAATATATACATATCGGTCAATCTTTAGACAGTAAAGTTAGTATTTGCTTTGAACTGCAAATTATAGAACCAGATTCTTCTAGTAAAAACAGAATGAATGCTATTTACGCAAGTCGAAAGTACACTCACCGATTATTGGGTGTGCTCCGTGATATAATTTGCACAGGCACGATACGATGCCCACTAACACTCACCAAGAGTATTTTGATGTTTTAGGATCCGTGATTTTAGTTAACATGGGTATGGCTTCTTCAAACTTTGTTGCTTTCGCCATATTCGCCATATTGGACGTTTGACATTATCGCTTAGCACTTCATGCTCACTCGCAGATTTGAATGTTTGGTTCACAGTAATTCCGATAAACGGCGCGAGGTGTAACAGATGAGCAAGTCGGTCGTGCCAAGTCAATTAACAATTAAGGGTGAGGAAATATTATGGCTGTACTAACCACATATATATAAAATAGAAATGGCTTATCCACACATGTAAATAAAGACAGTAATCGGAAGCATATCCTGCAGCGGATATTGCCACCTGTTCGCGACGGTATTCGGTCGAATCGCGACATATGAACATTGCAATCGACTCATATTTCCAGCCGCCAACAATCTCTATTGAAAATCGTTTTCCGGCGCGCGCTTCTATTGCAGCAAAATTGTCGATTCGACGTGTGTAGTCATATTGTTGAGAGATAAATAGATTGAAACACCACACTGGCCAAGCAATTTATAATTTACTTTAAGTTTTGTTTCATGAGTGTCCTTGAGTTATGACGTTTTAGAAAATAGTTTAAGTAAGGGACACTATTGAAATATATAAATAACTAGCTATTGCCCGCGACTTCGTCCGCGTGGACTTTAGTTTATAAACACTGTCTTTAAATTGATATAACTTTTTTATTTATGAACTGATTGAAATAAAACAAACACTAAATTTTAAGTGAAGCTTACTACAATACATTAGTGAAAACCGCACCCAAATCGGTTAGGCCGTTTCTAAAATTAGCGCACACAAACGCACAGACAAACAGATAAACAGACAAAAAATCTAACAATCATTGTTTTGGGTTCTATTGCGTTGATAAAGGCCCCCAATAATAGTTTTTCTCATATATCTTCCATGTACAGACAGCGATTATTTTTATTATATGTATAGAATATAGAAGATTAATAATACATAAAAAGTTAATGATAAGTAATGCATGACTTAAGTGTACTTCTTGTTCATTTTACTTAAAATGTGTGCGCCCGCGCGGGCAAAACAGCTGTGCAACAATTTGAATGCCATCTGTAGTTACCTGTTTTAAGCAAATAAATTTAATTTGAAGTTGACGGTTGGCGAGTCCACTCTTTCAGAGGTGTACTCTTGTAGTTCAGGGCTTGTGGTATCCTATTTATCTTTGCTATCCCTTAGACGTCTTTTACGACCGAGAGGGTATTATTAAGGCGACCGACACCGCGCGACCATCCCTCATACATGCACTCCCTCATACCCTAGTCAATGTGCATGGAGAGGCCCATGTCCTACAGCGGATAAGAAAGGGGCTGGTGACAGTGAGTTGTATTGTTACATACATATAGGATGTACGTATTAACCCCTCACCGTTGCCGTGGTCATCGTCGTCCTAGACGACCCCGACAACCCAATTACTGCTGCCAATGCGGTTCTTACACTACACTCACAGGCTACACATATAAACGGTCCGCGGCGGTGGAGACGAGGACGTCATTCTCGCCGCGCCGTGAACACACAGCGGCTTTCAGCCAACACTTTTGCCAGGTAACGGCACGTGCCTGGGCGCTTTTTACCGACTCACGATCCCGTGGTACCCTCCCAAAGCAACGTCCTAAGCCTAGATCCTTAGGCTCGTCGCTGCACACACTTTTTGCTCCTGGCTGAGCGCCTATCAGCGCTCGCCTTAATCCGTACGTGTTCGGTGACTCTTGAAAGGCCATTAGGGCCATAAGAATTTAGCCATTCCAAGAAAAAATAAAGAACAAAACTAACGTTGTTATATACATCGTGTTGAGTCGGCCGGTTTAAGAATAGCACCACACCCCGTCTTTTCTCATGGGCCTTGTAAAAGGCGATAATGAACTCCTCTAAACACCACCTCTAAAATAGTGGAATCTCCGACCTGCTTGGTCAGCGTGGCGTTCCAAGGTCATACATCTCTCATGCACAAGACAAGGTCCATAAGGAGGCCTATGTCCAGCAATGGACTATAGCTGAGCTTGTTACGATACGGTTACGGTACATAATAGAACTATAAGACCACAACGGAGAAGGTAATGACTCTAAATCACCGGAACATTATCCTGATTCCCTCGGGAACTTGTATCTAATAAGTCACGGTATTAAGTGACACGTTGTAATAGGACAAAAACTATCACTTTTCACATCACATCCCATGCCACCTTATCTTATTCCATCAAATGGAATAAATAATTAATTCCATTATACTCTTGGCTCCTCATCTCGTGCCATCTCTTCAAAGAGGATTGAGAGGAGGATTAGAGAGGAGAGTGTAATGAGATGAGAAAAAACCTTTCTTTTTTTATGGACGAAGGCGGCAGACGAGCATACAGTCCAATGGTAAGTGGATACTGTCGCCCATAGACATCCGCGATACACGCCAACATTAGTCCAAAATGACAAACGTTGGCACGCCCCCGGATGCGCTGCCTACCTTTGGAGATATAGAAATGGATTTGGAGAAAGGATTGGGAAAATGGGGAGGGATAGGATGGAAATGGGCTCTGGCACACCTCACTCACTACCGAAACACGTACGTATTTCTGGAATATAGGGGTTTCCTCGCGATGTTTTCCTCTCATCGCTAAGCTAGTCACATTTTTTAAAAATCCGTACTTGAGTAGAAAATCAGTGGTACGGGCCAAGGATTTGTTAACATCACCAGTGAATTGTTCAGCGCTCTTTCTTCCTCATTTATCACAACACAACCCCCGTCACGCCAGACGAGCTGATAAAAAATGTAATGTAACCTTTAAAGTACTTTTTTTTACTTTCGTATGTTACATTTATTGTTAAGAGTAGGTGTTTCCATGGGATTATGTTAGGTGCCATGGCCTATGAAGTGGCCGTTTTTTCACACTAGCTACTTTGAACTTGGATATCTTTGGTTTGCTTACAATTCCCAATTCAAATAAATTTTAATTTAAGACTACGTTAAGCTAACAATTAAACAACTTTTAACGGTTTAAATCGCGTATATTTGACATTATTTATATCCCGACGTTTCGAACACTTTGCAGTGGACGTGGTCACGGGGTGACTAATTGATTTTATTTGTCACTTGAGTTATTAAGAAATTATTTGGACTACCGTCTGAAATTTTTTGAACTACCGCCTGAATTTTTAATCATAACATTCCCTATGCACGCAGTATTCACTCACGGTGTCCAGAGGTCTTGCAGTATTGCGTTGGCCTTGGGATTTAATTAATTTAATGACTGGATCCCAAGCCGGTGGTACTTGCCAACCATCTTCTCTATTGAAATTTGGGTGTTTCTTGATTTCAATAGCCTCGCGTAACATTCTTGGCATGAACCGGGTCTCTCTAGCGAGGATTTGTGGATTATCAAATCGAATGTAATGGTTGGGTTTGTCCAGAGCATGTTCACAAACTGCAGACTTGGTCGAGCGTCTGTTCTTCATGTCAGCTATGTGTTCTTTTATCCGGATACCGATGCTCCTCTTTGTTTGCCCAATGTATGATAACCCGCATTCACAATCAAGCTTGTAAACACCTGCATCTTGTAGGGGGATATTGCTCTTGACCGGTCTTAAAAATCAACAATTTGTGTCTTAATAACACAAACGTCGGGATATAAATAATGTCAAATATACGCGATTTAAACCGTTAAAAGTTGTATAATTGCTATGTATAGTAATCGCGAAAACCTAAGAAAATATTACGTTAAGCTAAGTTTGCCCCTTGTTAACAAAACGGTTAGAGAAAACGTTCACATGGTCTTCCGCCGATGAAGGCACGGCTAGCTTATTTTAGGTGCGGACTTCCTGTCTTTTTTTAGTGCTAAGGTAAGAAAAACTAATTAAAATAACACAAAACTCGAATTAGCACCGGTAAGCGATCACGAAACCGTGAAAACGAGCGGTGTCGTTAACAGACTCCCATAGACTAGCTCATAGCTCGATATCTTGCCGACAATTTTCTCGGTTTTCCGCCGCGCCGTGGTATCGCCGTGTGTGTTAATAAGTGGCCCATACAATACATACATAGTGCCCTACATACATAGTGCCCTACATACATAGTGCCCTACATACATAGTGTCCTACTTACATAGTGGCCCATACATAGTGGCCCATACAACACTGACGACCGTAAGTTTCTATATTGATGCCCTTAGGTTTTGAAAAAACTTGTAAACACAAGTTTTTTATAGCAGAGGGATCAATCAACTTCCCATAAAATGACAAAACTGCTTAAAATCAGATTTTTTATTCGAGTCAAGGATATGACATGTAAAACTGTTAATGAAGTGTCATCTCCGTACAAATTTCACTCTGACAGTTCTACATGTTCGACAGTTCCCTGACTCGAATGAAAATCCGATTTTAAATAATATGGGTCAATATTTCGATAGTATAATTATATACTTTTCAAACATGTTTTTCTATTCTATATATACATATAATATAAATAAATTCTGTCACATATATATATGTACATATATACTAACATACCTAAAACAACTATCAAATAATCAATTAAAAGCATGCATAGGTAAAACCGCAAATGCATAGATAAGGCCTAATATTTGTAATAGTCTGTCACAAGCGCTGAATACTCTGTGTGAATCAGCGTCACGTAATTATTAATGACATTTTAATTAATGAGCGTACAGTACTTTCATTAAATAAATAGATAAATATTCCGATAATATACCGTGGTCATGTATCATATAAAAAATGTGTATCGTTATTGTAATTGAGATCATAGGGCCCTAAGCACTATTAAAAACACACTGTGGCTAGCTTCAACAAAGGGCAGCCGCATGGGCCGTCATGTCAAGCTTATTATTTTATGCGAGTAGGTAATTACATTTGAAGGGCACTAGGTCTAACTACTATTATACTATCAGCCTCTCTCTTCGCTGCTTGGCCTCTTTCAAGGTCCACACGTTCTATTCTTCTTATTAATTTACTACCAACGACTGTAATCAACTCGTAAGTTATGCAACTGCCTTGAAAGGTACTCTCTGTTATACCTCGAGAGGTCGTTCCATTATGCAACTGCCTTGAAAGGTACTCTCTGTTATACCTCGAGAGGTCGTTCCATTATGCCAACTGCCTTGAAAGGTACTCTCTGTTATACCTCGAGAGGTTGTTCCATTATGCTACGACAGACATGGGATTCTTCAAGAAAGCTGTGAATAGATTTTGCAAGGTCGGCGGCGCACCTGCATACACCCTGGTGTTGCAGGTGACCATGGGCCGCGGTAGCTACTTACCATCATGATATCAAAATGGCACACACTCATCCACACACAAACCTGCGCTAGTATTTCCCCCTAGCCTCAGCTGAGATTTTTTTATTTATTTTTATATTGATGTTAATAATAATTGTTAATAATATATTTAATAATAATAATAGTTTATTAGCGGACATGTGAGTGCAATACAGGTGACAAATTCATTTAGATGCTATACGTCCTACTGTAAATACAGCGTGCAAAAAGTACAATATAGACTAATAAATACGTATTTATTAGTTCAGACTATATAATATACGTAATATTTATATCAAAGATTGAATGTCAATATACATAATTATTACTATAGGCGCCGACAAAGACGTTTCCCTTTGCTTTTTCTCTTAATTTTTTTTAACTATAAACTGGCAATAAATGCTTTCTCTCTTTCTTTCTATACAAATATTTTAATATTTTAAAGCTCACACACACATAACACACGCACGAGCACACGCACAATGCAGTATTATTAATGAAAAAAAAAATACACCTATTACATACCGACAATCAATACATACTCTTTTTAAATGTCAGTGTAATCTGTATATGGTCTAGCAATATATTAGTTTTACATAAAAATTGAAATTGTCTTTATTTCTCCAAATTGTTACCTAAGCACCAGACCCCTGACTCTCTAACTATATTAAAAAAGGCTGTAAATTATATGAATAAAGAAATAAAATGTGATTAGGGACATACTGCTCGTAATCGCTTTCAAATGAATTTTTTTATTTGATTTTAATAGAGTATAATTGAAATTAAACACAATACAAAATCTCATGTACATCGCACCTGGAAACGAAATTCTATGTTCTCATTTTTCCACCTAACAAAATTCAATTAAATAAAAACTCGTTTTATGCGAGCACAAAACAAAGTCAATTACGGCCTATTGTTTTAAAATCAACTTTTTAACGAACACACCATAAACATTCGCTGCCATAGAGAACTGAACTGTACTCGACAAACACAACACACACACAATAGGAATGTGCCAAATGGATGAAAAATCGATTTTTAAACAATCGATTTTTTTTCTTATTCCGTGATAGATATTAATTTTAAATGAATCGAATACTCAAATAGGAATGAACTCGATAGTGAAGTAAAAATTGATTTTGAATGAATTTAAAAACAGCTTTAAATATGTAATTAGAAAATTTCTACTTTGATATGAGAATAATCACCACACATTGATAGTTTTAAATTCATGAATTCATTTTCATTTAAATTCATATTTTAAATTCATTTTTAAATTCGAACTTAAAAGAAAACCCCATAAATGACGTTGTTTGAAAAGTCGGTTGTGACGTTTGAAATGAAAAAAATCGATTAATTTATAATAAATTATTACTTCCAATCGATTAATAGAAAATATTTTTTTTAAACAAAAAAATGAATAAAAATATAAATCTATTATTTTTTCACATCCCTAACATACAATATTATTATTTATGCATGTTCTTGTATGCGTGCGTATATTCAATACGCTTTTGTAATATTTTCTACTTTAATATTTCCTTGTTCAAAACGTCAGACAACCCGCGCTTGTTAGCTTTGTGTTTTGCGTTTGTCAAATAAATACAATGGCGAAAATAATACCAACCTTTTTGTTTTTTGTAGTAAAATTGTTTAGTATTCGAATCAAACAATCTCAGATAGTGTTCATACAAATAGTATTCAGGTCACCAGCCCTTTCTTACGTTCACTGCTGGGCGTAATTCTTGTGGTCCTAATGGCCGTTCAAGAGACACCGGACATCTATAATTTAGGGCGAGTGCAGAAGGCGCTCACCCAGGAGCAAAAAATGTGTAGCAACAAGCCTAAGGGCTCCCCAGCCGGCAGACCGGCGGAAGGAACGGACCTTCCTCTGAGGGCGTAAGGTTGGGAGGATGCTGCGGGTTTGCGATTCGGTGAGAAGCGCCCAGCCGATACCTGGTAAAAGTATTAGCTGAAAGCCGGTGTGTGTTCACGGTGGCGAAGACGTCCTCGTCTCCGCCGGCGGGGACGTTGTACATGTGTAGGTGCGAATGTAGCTTAAGAACCACATTGGCAGCAGTGATTGACTAGTCGTGGTCGGCTAGGACGTGCCGAGGACGACAATGACGACGGTAATGGGGAGGGACATTCCTACTGGGGATATAGGTTAGGCTAGTGACTACTAGGGGGTTGGGATGGTGAGGTACGCTGGCGTTGTAGCGTCGGACGGAATCTTTCACGTATTTGACGATGGAGGGAAGTTCCAAGTCCTTGTGGAGGCAGCCACGGCCTTTCATACGAATCTATTTTGGAGAGTTTGTAGCATTTTATTGTTGGAGGAGGCTGCGTGTGTAAAGACAACGCTGGCGAAAGTCATTATGGGACGTGCGCAGGTTTTGCACAATGTCAGCTTATTTCTAGGCGACATTTTACTTCCCCCGCCTATGAGGGGGTTGGAGCGACCGAGAACTAAGACGGCTCGGTTCCGGACTGTTTTTATATGTTTTCGGAAGGTCTAAAGTGAGTCCGAGATATTTGGTCTTCCTAACCCAAGGGATAGTTTGACTGCAGAGGGATATGGGGAGACGCGAGAAAGCTAGGGCTACAAGTACCATTAATGGGAAAAGGGAAGCATATTGCTGCATTTTTCTCCGGGTTCACCTCTATCCTCTATCTTACAAACCACTTGCCGAGGGTCGTGACTCTGCGTTGGAGGCGTAGAGAGACGTTTCGTAGGTTCCTCAGGTGACATGGGCCATCTCATGCACATTGTCAACGCACGTATGGCCTTAAAATAGCACGCTGGCCAAGCAGATGAGCAAGTCCACTCAGCAAGTTTAGAGGCGAGGATGTAGTTCATCAGAGCTTGTGGTACCTTCTACCAGGTATAAGTAAATTGTTAGGATTTTTATTAAAAAGCGTATTCCGCAGTGATTCTCTTGTTTTATGAGATCAGTTACATTTTATACACAGTAAATAAACTACACAGTAATGTAATTTTGGAGGGAAGGATAATTGCTACCCACAAACTTGTAACAACATCATGGCGTCATTACGGTCATTGAGTAAAAGGATATGGTATATGAATATACAGCCTACCGCTCTCCGTTCTCCGGCTGAGACTTTGTTCTGGATTCGTTCCATTAAATAAATTTGCGCATATCATGCGTAAGATTAACTCTTCGGTTTGTGTAGAATGTGGCATGATAGAAGATATGTATCATATCCTGATGTAATGTATTCGAAATGAAGTATGTAGAATACAACTTCTCTTGCGCTCTGATTGTAATGTTGGAAAGTGTAATAATGTTTAGGCTTTTCCGATGTCGGATGAAGCCAGGGCGCTATATGCTTTGGTACAATTAGGTACTAAGGAGAGCTTGTTGAGATAAAATTAACATAATCCTATCTTATCATTCTCAACGTTAGCTGTATATTAGTTATGTATAGACTTAGCTTGGGATTCTAATAATGAGGGTGGCATGATCTTTTTAATCAAACCCTCTTAAAAATAAAAATAAAAAAATGACGTCACTTTTGAGTTGCCTTAAACACTAGAGTGTAATCATACTAAAATTCGCTTTTAAAAACGTCATGAGCTTATTGGAAAAAAAATGTAATCAAATGAACGTAATAAAACATACGAGGAAAGAATGGTGATGATAATTGAATAAATGGAAAAAGTGATTTCTGAATTACGAGGCATGTGCGTGCGCACCGGCGTTTGTATGTATATTGCGTTTCTATGTAAATCCGTGCTAATCAGTGAGTGTTCTGTGTGAAAAAAGGGCTGGATTTTAAACACTTTTTAAACTTTTGCATTTTGTACACACATTTTATATTGTTTTTTTTTTTTTTTTATAGAGACGAGGGCGGACGAGCAAGCGGTCTCACGTGATGGTAAGTGTTACCGCCGCCCATGGACACCTGCAACACCAGGGGGTATGCGGGCGCGCCGCCGCCCTTGCGAAAACCTATTCACAGCTCTCTTGAAGAACCGGGAAATAGAAAAAGAAACTCTGTTTAAAATCGGGAATTTAGATCTGTCGTCGATGTGGAATCCAGTGATTAACAAAGTTAAACCTTGCGACTTACGTCGAAGACGTGTGCGGACATTGTTATTGTAGTGTGTCGCAGTCTTTTCGAATGAAACGTAACGATCAAATACGGGTAGTTGACGAAACTGCTTGCAGCTCCCACTCTGGACCACCTGTCCAGTCAACTCGTGATCTCGGCTGGTGTAACCCGTACCGAAACGTCGAGTAGAAATGAAAGGTTAACAAAAACAAATCGCGACAAACGTGCCAACGTACCAACGTTTGTCATTCTGGACTAATGTTGGCATGGATCACGGATGTCTATGGACGACAATATCCACTTACCATCAGGTGAACTTTATGCTCGTATGTCACCTTTTTACTACAAAAAAAACGAATTTCAGAAAGCCATCATACGTTGTTAGTTTTCAGGACAGAAATTAAGTGTTAAGAGGATGCAGATATTTTTTTATTTAACCATATACGTATACTGTATGTGTCTCTTATTCCATATGGATGTAAACATTGTTTGGGATGTATGTGCTCTTATCATGGTTCTTTTATATTTTACGGTCTCTCCGACTTATATAGTAACTTCTACACTTCAGCTTGCTTACCTACTTCAGAATTCGGGGTTAGTGTGCAAAGCACTTTACTGGTATTTGGACCATTCAAATGTTTTAACATGAAAGGTTCGAGTGTTTCAAAGGCATTTTAACCTTAATAGAATATTTTATAAAAACTGCTCTTGGCTTCTTTCTGACTTTGATATAGGTATTGAATGATGTTTTATACAATACCCTTTACCTGTTCACTGTTTTTGCTATTATACGGGTTTCGATATGTTAAAGGGTCATATTGCATCTCATAGCATGGCTCTCCACCGCTAAATATAGGTCTCTTCCAAAGCTGACGACCACACACGATCTTTGGTGACATTTCACCATCGGCGAACATTTTCGAATTGTTGGTCCACCTGGCCGGGGGAGCGATAGATGATAGAACAGACGAATCCTTGAATGAAAACCACGTGGAAGCGCTGTGTAAAATGGGCACGTGAATAAGTACGAGTTCAAGAAGTACGAGTATGCCAGTAGTTGCTTCATTAGAAGAGTCGGAGATTGTATATGGTCTTAAGCCTTGGGAGAAGTTTATATCCAGCAGTAGAGATACAGGTTGACCATTTGGTATATTCATCCATTACAGAAAAATCAATAGAGCAGAATTATTATTAAAAATGTAAGCGAGCCCTACCGAAAACCGAAACCAATCAATACGGATATTAAGCCGCGATTTTGGTAAACAAACAAATTAAGGCGCGATTTTTAACAGAATTTATTAAAGTTTCTTTAACAGCTTGCTCATTTTACTACGATAGGGAAGTACATGTCAGCTTTTTATAAAAAGAGACTAGGATATTGATCGTAACTCAAACAAGCAATTCAAAGAACTTACCAAAGAAACTGCTTGCTTAGTTTATATATATATTATATAACCAGGAATATTCAGGTATATCCAGAGGTATATTTAGGAAGTAAATATAATTTAAATATATATATTTATATACGCTTTTAGAGATAAGGCCCTTTTGCGCATTTTTGTGTCTACAATGCCTGTTATTGTTTAATTTTGTTTTTAGTGTGCAATGAAAAGTTTAATGTATCTAACATCCTCATCTAACTGTCCGCATTGAAAGTAACATAAGATTATACTAGCCTATACTAGTCAGTTCTATTACTATTTTATTAGATATTTCGCCAAGTGAACGATGATCACGGACGAGTAGTACATCTGTGGACCGGCTGAAAACTGAGAGCATATTCCATAAGGAGACTAACTTGGGCTTTAAACTTATAGCAACAAGCGTCGCCGCTGGGTGAAGTACTGTTTCACTCCATACAGTACACCGAGCTTGTTTGAAGCCAGTTTTCCTTTGTTCCTCAGATGAGATCAGTATAAAATTTTGCTATGACGCGGCACGTTCTAGATTCGAGAATGTTTACGTGTAGATTTTCAAATTTGTACGCTCGTAAATTATAGCATTGCCGCTTTTGTCCGAAGAATAG
This sequence comes from Sesia apiformis, assembly GCA_914767545.1. NCBI lineage: Eukaryota > Metazoa > Arthropoda > Insecta > Lepidoptera > Sesiidae > Sesia > Sesia apiformis. Next base: position 22,208,311 of record OU611952.1, read on the forward strand.
AGCTATGTTTTCTAGTGGTCTGTCATTAATGAGAAGGCAGCCTTTTCGTGTACCAACGACTAAACGAGATGTTTATGAAAGGATCTCAATAAATCCATACAATAGTCAGATATAAACAACATCTACCGCTTCCAATACATAGAAACGGATTCACCGTTTTGCTTTACTTAATTCATGAAATATTTCAGAATATATTGTCTCATAGACGTAAAATTGAACGGTAGGCCTGAATCTAAATTCCAAAATCGTCCAGCGAGTAATGGAATCTCTTTGCTGGACAGATGGAAAAAGAAGAAATTTGACGAAAAACTAAAGTTGCTAATGGAACTCAATGAATCAGAAAGCAGAAGTGAACTGAAAACCAATAAGATAAAACTATCCTCGAATGGAGTGCCGAGAGAATTCAAATAATAAGATAGCTAATGTGGACCGTGAAGTAACCGATGAGGTAAAAGTGGTATCGAACAAATGATGAACACACTAGTGAATAAAGCGCGGAATCAACTACGGCTAAGTGGACTGACGATTTGGAGAAACTTGCTAGTAGGTACTAACTAAATGAATAAAACGAAAGATCATTTGAAGTGACGATCCTAGGAATAGAGAAAGAACGAATGAAAGAAAGAGAGAGAAGTACACGGAGAGAGAGAGAGAGAGGGAAAGACAGAGTGAGAAAGAGAGAGAGAGAGGGAAAGACAGAGTGAGAAAGAGAGAAAGGAAGAACGAGAGAGAGAAAAATAGAGAAAGAAAGAAAAGCTATACGATATATAATAGTACTTATATAGAATATTTTAGTTCGTGAAATCACTGAGCTGTATAAATGCTTGAAAACGTGAACTTATGCCGTCAAAACTGCCAAAGTGAATTTCACCGCAGTATAAAAAATCTCTTATTTGAGAGTATGTGACATTTGCCGGCCGTCTATCTAAATTGTATCGACATTGGGATCTATATTACCGTAAGTATATTTGAATAACATTACACGATAATCAGATGAAGAATTGTTTCAAATGATTGGTTACTGTGAAGTATAGTAGATGTTTGAAAGACAGATTGCACCAGAAATACTGAACTGCGGTCTAAAATTCGATTTACTGGTACAAGGCCAATACCAGCTTACGTTCTCTTTTTTTATGGACGAAGGCGGCAGACGAACATACAGTGGACCTGATTGTAAGTGGATACTGTCGCCCATAGACATCCGCGATACATGCGCACATTAGTGCAAAATGATAAACGTTGGCACGCCCCCGGATGCGCTGCCTACCTATGGAGATATAGAAATGTATTTGGAGAAAGAGTTGGTAAAATGGGGAGGGATAGCATGGGAATGGGCTCTGGCACATCTCACTCACCACCGAAACACGCACGTACATTAGGGAAATAAGATAAAGTGGGGAATGCAGTACATTTCAAGATAGTCTTCTGTGAGAGAGGGATAACGTGACAGTCGATCGCGCCCAGCGGCTGTTGAATTGCAGCATACACTCTCCCCCTCTCAAACTGCAATAAACACTGCAAAAAATACCTTCAGCTATTCTCTAACTTTTCTTATGAAACTAATCTCTTCCCTTCTTTCTGCCCCTCCCAAAATGGCGTCTATAGGAAGTTCTTAGACTCCGTTTACTGCAAATAGACTTTTATTTATTTTTATTTTATATGAAACAGCAGCATAAACACAGTATAATACATTATAACTCGTGCCAATTAATGTTTCAACGAATAATGGCTCAACGAATGTACACTTTACAATTTAAATTTATCAAAAATGACATGCTTTTTTTAATAAAAAGAAGTATCAATAGAATAGGTATAGTGGACATTAATATATTAAATGAGATTATTGTAAAATATAATTTGTTCTTAGGATGTAAATGTAAATATTATTACGCCTGATATAAGTAACAACTGTATATTTAATTATTGCAATTCACAATAAATATATTCTGATTCTGAAACTTGTAATTCTCATTTAAACAATAACAATGTCGTGATTGTATCAAAGAAAAGGAGCAAAGAAATGGCAGCATTCCTCGACAAACTTTATTACGTGTAATGTTCCATACAAAACTTTGGTGTACACACGAAAGTATGTTACATTTTTATTACAGCTTAAGAGCCTTAGTGGCTTGAAATTGGAGCTCTTGGCAAACAGCGATAAATCTGATATTCTTCGCTGTTACCGCGACATTTGAGAGGGAAGCCGTGCACATACCGTACACTTGGGTGGATCCAGGTGTTTAAAAATAACTGTGTAGGGGATTTAATTAATACATGTGGATTGCGGTTTCCATGAGAATTAAAAGCATTGATTTAATTTTCCTTCTTTTATTATACATAAAACTCGCACTCGACTGGCCACGTTACAGCTCTCTCACACTGTACTGCATTTCACACTTTATCCTATTCGCCAATGTACGTACGTGTTTCGGTAGTGAGTGAGGTATACCAGAGCCCATTCCCAACCCTTTCTCCAAATCCATTCCTACATCTCGAAAGGTAGACAGCGCATCCGGGGGCGTGCCGACATTTGTTATTCTGAACTGATGTTGGCCGTTTCTCATACTTTTCTTACGTTCTGTTCCCATAGATGTCAAATGTAGTCTTTTTTTTTTATAGACGAGGGCGGACGAGCAAGCGGTCCCACGTGATGGTAAGTGTTACCGCCGCCCATGGGCACCTGCAACACCAGGGGGCATGCGGTTGCTTCAGCAATCCCACAGGAGTTATAATCCATTGTTATTAATCCTAATTGAGTAGTTTCTAATTTATTTCCTATTTGTCCACCATATTTCTAGAAAAAGAAATTAATCTTGAACCAACGAAATTTTAAGTTAGGAGATCTTAACCAAAGTGAATATACTAAAATCAACCTATATACCGACAATTCCTTTGCAATCTTTTGTCCCTGTACTCAGATTATGTCCGAGTATCCCAAAAAGGTATTTTTGGGATACTCGGACATAATAAATACATAAAAAAATGTGTGTGTTCATGAATATGGCAGAAATTAATGTTCGGAGAGTTCCAGCCCTTAGTTTAGATCATAAGCAGAATCCGTTTAGGTAGTAAATTCCTATATAGGGCAATACAATGTGGTGGCGTAATAAAGTTTGAGACATCGAGCCGGGTGGGTAGAGGTGACAGTGTGGAATTTCATGTGATTGGATAAAATTCCCATCCCAAAATGTAGTTACACCATAATAATACGAGTAGTAGGTATACGAGAGCTAGAATGGCACAGTCAACGAGCGCATAAGTCGGGACGATTAACTCCTCTCTCACACAACACCGCTCTTGAAGTATATTGACGTGTTTTGGGAGTGAATGGGATATAAATGGATGACGAAAGTTTATCATTCCGTAATACTCTCAACTCTCTGTCCCATCTTATACCGCCTATTATACCTTATACCTTATATCGGCCCGTACCACCGAGTTTCTGCTTGAGTACTTTTAAAAATTATCACTAGCTCGGCGGTGAGGGAAAACATCGTGAGGAAACTCGCATGCTCCGAAAAGCCAAGTCGACTGATTCATCAATTCATCATGCCTTAATTGCTTTGAATTGTGGCCTGTGAGGGCTGCGAGTAATCAAGACTTCAACGCCATTGTGTTAGTGTTTCAACTGCGCCATTGTGAATTTCAGCAATAGCTACCACAGCGCAAAACAGCCTTGCATTCACTGTCTGCTCCTTTGCCGCATTCTTCCTATAAAAAAGTTAGTTTTACACAGATAATGGGAAATATAATGGACTTTTTGACGGGAACTCGAGAAGGGAAGTGGGTTTTTTAAAAATGGTACATTGTGGGTTTTATAGATTATAGTGATAGTTTAATGAACTTCAAAGTTTTGTTATGCGTAATGTTTGTGATAATCAAATGAAAGCATAAGACTGCGTTTTACGTGCACTGTCAAAGAGTCCAAATCTACTGTTCTCAGTAAACCTACTATCACGTTACTCAGCGACTCCAACTTCGATGGAACTGGAAATTAATGAAATGCGTTTTGAATTGTTTTGATTTTAAAATTGTTAATTACAAAGAAAACTACCAAACTATGAAATGGGTTTTTACCATCGCACAGCTCGTCATCGTCGTGCAGTTCAACAGCACTTCTTTAACACAGCATCGCTGCGTACGCACTGTCAAAAAGACTTATACCACGAACCTGATAGTTGTGTAATGAACTGCCAGCTGAGGTATTTCCGTTACGTTAAGCTATGGGACTCTTCAAAAAAGCTATGAACAGGATTCTGCAAAGTCGGCAGCGCACCCGCAAGCCCCCTGGTGTTGCAGGTATTCGTGGACGGCGGTGACCATTTATTATCACGTGGGCCGTCCGCTCGTCTGCCATCTACTCTATAACAAAACGACATTGGCACAATGTGCTAATTGCTCTATTGCCATTTAGAAAAAGAAAAGAGGAAATAAGATTTGAGTGATCGTGTGAGCATTGCGTTTGTCCACAATATTTTGAGGGTTCATGTGACGATTGTTCACTGATTTCTCATTACACTGGGTAATAGGGCCTTGGGCCGTTAAGACGACGCCTTGTCTCCCGACCGCAAGAACTCGGTTGCAAGTTCAGAGCTTCATCGCCATAAATATAGGAGAATGATTTCGAAGGATCTGCTTCTTTTCTTGATGAAATTTCTCCCATATAATACTTTAAGTAAGCAGATCTGTATGTCAATGTGCATAAGCACATACATGTATAACATATATTTCTACGAATTTTCGAAGTCATGTATTAATTTTCTTTGGCATCTTTTTTTAGGGGTGGCAGACGTGCATATATTGTCCTCCTGGTGGTAAGTGAATACCACCCATGGAAGTCGGCCATATTACTATCCAACATCAGTCCAGAATGACATATGCTGGCACGCCCTCGATTACGCTGTCTACCTTTGGAGATTTAGGAATAGATTTTGAGAACAGGTTGAGACAATCGAGAGGAATAGGGTAGGACGGGATGTGAGTGGGCTCTGGTATATCTCACTCACTGCGGAAATACGTAATTACATTGGAGAAATAGGATAAAGTGGAAAATTCAGTACAATTCACGGTAGTCTTCTATATCACGTTCTGTGAGGTAATATGACCAATCGAGTGCGCTCAGCGATTGTGGAAATGCCGTGTGCATGCTCCCAGTATCCCATGGAGGGATCCCAGCACTCTATTGTAGTCTGTTCCGCTCCATTGAAAAATCAAGTGCGCCTTGGCCCAACGGGGCCACTTATACTAAAGATAACAATTAAGGGTCAAAAGTCACATATATTATGTCCTTACCTATAAAATTGCCGTTTTAAAAATGGAATAATTCAAATATTTCTTGTATGAAAATTATATATATAATTAATCGAAGTATCAATGCACTTTTACCACTTTAATGGAAGTTGATTGAGGCCTCTGCTACAGAAGTCCTGGGGATGGGAATCGATGAATTCTCTGACGGCGATTTACACTGCCTCATTGGAGTAGAATTTTTTCATCTGTAAAAAGTTATCTGAATTCCGAAAAAAATGGAATACAGCACGGGCAAGGTCTGGCAAGTATGGTGGGTTACGGAAGGTTTCCATTCGAATCTCCTGTAACTTTGAAACTGTCTGTCGTGCAGTGTGCGGGCTAGAGTTTTCATCGACACGTTTGGGACATAGTTTGTCTGTGTCTCCTGAGTTCAACCATGATGACGAACGTTTACAATTATCATACAGGACCCCCTTCTCGTCATAAGTGACAATATGATTCAGAATCCCTTTATTTTTGTGCCCGTTCAGCAAAGTAAGATAAGCTTCGACACGTGTATGCAGCTGACTTTCATTAAGCTCATACGGTACCCAATTTCAGAGTCTTTTCACTTCCCGATTTGACACAAATGAATCAATATCGTTTTGTTACTTACGCCGAAGGCTGCTGTTAACTCAGACGTGGTTTGAGATGAATACTCTTCCACTTTTGCTTTCATTTCGTCATTAACGACTTTAGTCTCCGGTTTAATCATTTAATCATGATCGGTTTAATCATCATCCTTTCATCCACGGGAGCTTGTTCTCCGACGGTATCCACGGGAGCTTGAAGCCAGAACGGAAACAAATCAAATCAAAAACGCATGTCACCACTTGTAGGAGTTGTAGGAATAGTGCTAATTGATAGTTTGTAAGAACGAAATTTTGCCTAAAGTGGATGGCTGTAACAGCATCTTCGCCTATCCTCTGTTAGCAAAGTTAGCTCTTGTTAGATGCAACATTGTAGTAAGTTTGTGTGAAATGTAACTATTTTGCACGAACGCCTAGGGGCAATGAAGCTTTAGGATAGATAAGACGACGTAGTCACATTAGTGACTAAGCCTTTATATTAAGAGAAAATAAAAGATATACCATGCTTAAAATATTACAGTTATCTTATTCATACAATATATTATTTCTTTGTTTCATTCCAATAAAGAATAAATATAATAAAAACACTAGAATATCGTTGTTTTTGTATACATTTTATGTTTGAAACTGTACCTGTATTCAGTGTCATTGTAGTTATAATTTTTCTAACTTTCTTACTTTGAGTTTTGATATGGAGCAGCCCATTCGAACAGATAATCCGTTAAAGTTCGTTTTTAATATACCTATTCAAATATAAATACAACTTTGTAAAGCAAACATATATTTTCAGTTCAAGTTATTTACGAACATAACACTCACATAAGTTATTTACGAACTCAAGAAAAGTTTTTCTCAGCGTTTATTCCAGAATCCCACAAGTAGGTTACCAACATTAATATGCTTATTACAAATTCTTCGCTGATACCACAGTTCGTTATTGCCTTTGGTATAATCTCCCCTGTGACGTCATCAACTCCCCCTTCATCAAAATGGAGTCCACAATGTGAATTAAACGCGACGATTAATACTACCGTCCAATGCATTGTTACCGTCGCATTGTCACGTTCCATTCATTTCTAGTCATTCAATTTGTACATTGAATAATTTTAATATCCGTTCAATTAGTTTTGGAACTCTGATGCCATTCGATATTCACACGTACCAATTAATGTTCGAGCTCGATGAGATTGTTGTTCAAATAGATAAGCGCATCAGCGTTCAAATGCATATACATACTATATGTATTGTATATGCATATACAGGATGTAATAAAAAAATCAGCACCCTCTTAATATTGAATTCCTTTCGTGAAAATAACAATGTTTGTTCTAGGACTTTTTAAAATTAAGCAATATTTTTTCACACGAATCACTCATAGGTAGGTAGGTACTAATAGTAGAGTTTCGATTAGCAGCTCTTTACGAGTGGACTATCCGGCGTTGCCATTTGTACCAGCATATAGTAAATAGTATAGAGTAACAAAGTCAGAGACTTCATTAATAAGATAATTATTTAAAAAAAACCCGCCCACGTCCGATTCCTACAAGATCAAAATAAACTAGAATATTGCAATAAATTAGAAACAAGCAAGTTTGCATATTTACTGCGTACTCTAACTGGTTTCTTTGTTTTGTTTTATGAATTACTCAACAATTTTGACTATTTAGTATCAGACTCAAAGCAGTCGGGACCTGATTTGTTTGTAATCCAGTCAATATGCATCCCCTATGCTCAAGTCAATGTGCATGTGGGATTAAAACGCTACACTGGTGAGTTAACGGATCCACTCGTTTAGAATGTAGTTCTCAGTCTATGTGGTAACCGCTTTAGTATTCCTTAATCGCCTTTTATGAAACCCACGGGATGGGGTTTTGCTGTTTTATAGCCGACCGACAGCACACGACACAAGCTGTATATTATACATAATGGCAATCAAATCAATAAGTCTGAAGTAAACTTTAATATAATTCAATCCAATCAATTGTGATTGTTGAGTGACATTGAAAAACAATTTCAAATCGTAATGAAAGATTGACACAATTCAGTTATCTCTTCCAATACTACTAAAGCTGTATAGATCAAATGCTGAGACCAAGACAACAATAAAAAACTTTGTTGCCAGATTAAGTTGATCTTTACAATTTCGCTTGGAAGCTCTACAGTCTTTATCAGCATTCCAATTTTAAACTTTATCGTTCGAATTTAATGAATGAATGAATGAATAAGAGGTTTAATTTGTTAACTAAACAACACGCGCAACTATTAACATTTGGTTTGAAGTAGGAGAAAATGTTAATACGCGGCCGAGGGGCTACAATTTTTAAGTGCTTACAAAAAGTAACAAAATCTATACATATAGTGAAATCGCAACGGAGTCGTATCTGAAGTAATACAGAACAATACAATACAGTCTGAACAATACAGAACTCAAAACATTCAATTTTTTAGAATTTCTGTCTGTCTGTCACGCAAAAAAGCCACTAGACAGAATTTAATGAAGCTGGTCATAATTATATGTAGTTTGTGGCCTGAGTTAACATTTTATCCCGATCTGTTATAAAGTTCCCACGGGAATTACTCTAAAATTAACTAAACTACTACTCTAAACTAGATCGCAAAAGGACTTAATTACAAAATAATGACTATATAATCGCAATAACAAAATGGACACGTAGCTCAACTGAGGCAGTCCACGACGCTGATATGCTGCTAGGGACTATTCTATAGGGACGTCTCACGGACGTGCCATAGACATCTAAATACTTATTAATTAGATTTCTGTGGAACGTATATGCGATACTGGAGGCAGATGCGGTTGTACTGAAGGTAATAAAGTAATATTTATTACCCATACTTAATGTCCCGACTAATTAATTGTTAATTAATATTAATTATATTGTTAATAATATAATAATTAATATTTAGTCATTTTTATTTTATTTAATCATTACATCCTTTTGTAATAATATATGTATTATTTTATATAAATGTATATTTTACTTTTCGAATGTATTAATTAGACGGATAAATAATTGTGATCTGTATTATAAGAATATTTGTACTTTAAAATTATATTATCATAATTATATGATATAGAGAACAAATACGTTCACAAATAAATTGATTTGATTTGATTTTGAATAAATTTACGATTCGGGAAGTACTTAAAACGACATCTAATAACAATCCTGCCGAAGCAATCTAGGGATTGACACGAGCGTGCGGTTTCTTCAATTCCGTCGGACATTTCGCGGTCGGCCCGCATCCTCTTTTTGCAGACTCGACTGGAATCTGACAGGGGATTGACTGGAGAGCCGAGACGGAATCGCGAATCGATACTCCGAATACAACCATTAAGAACAATCAACAAGTTGAACTTTTTCCCACTTCCATCTGTTGGTTGTTTTGGAAGTGTCACAGATGGCGAACAATACGTAACACTTGTGTGGCACTTGTTACGAGAGAGGCTTTAGCCGTGAAAGAATGGACAAACAATACAGTGTTCCGCCTTTTAACTGATGCGCTTGGATGGACTAGCCACTCGAATCAGGTAAAGTAAACTGTAGTATACTAAAAATTACATCTAAAACTACACTGAAATTCGATGAGTTCGAACAAGTGTTGATTCTAGTAACCGTAATCAGCCCTTTTGTTATCTACTGCTAGATACGGGCCTCCCTATGAATATTGTCATGTGCATGGCCTCAAAACGCAACGCTGACTAAGCGCGTGAGAGATAGATAAAACTCTTTATTGCACACCAAAACAAGACAGTAACAGATATTGTAACATATAAATTGGACAAAAGGCGGTCTTATCGCATGTAGATGGTGTACGATTATCCCACGGTCTAGTGGTCTAGATCTCTGGTCTAGTGGTCTGGTCTAGACACATGGTCTAGTGCTTCAAAGATTGTGAAGGATTGTGATTGCGCCTCAAGAATGTGGTAAGAAATGTTGTGGTGCTTTTCTATAGCCAGCCAACACGATATTTCACCACCAGGCGCTCTCTTCCGCTTACCTCATCTACCCACTACCGGCGACATTATTTAATTTGGCAGTCCATCAAGCCGGAGGACATACGCTAACTGAAACAAGTAATTAATAAAATTAACATTTTCAATTAATAAGTACTGAGATCGCAAGTCGTGACGTAATAGCAAACTCAACGTGAGACGGCTGTTCTCTAAAGAGATGAATAATAAATTTCATAGAATACAACTGCGAACGAATCACGGAGACACTTCGGAAATTCCCGAGCATCCGTTTTAATTGGCCTCGTTATTGTCTCCAGCAATCTAAGAAACGTCTCCCATTATTATTGAAGTGCTCCGATCCATATGAAATGAGTGGACTTAACTTTTTCATACCGTCGAATAAATTGCACTCGTATGTATACCAAAGTATCTGTAGTCTGGTCTACATACAATGTACGTACTTGTACGTTTGTGCTTCGGTAGTGAGTGAGATATACCCAGAGCCCGTTTCCTACAGTGTCCATTTTAATACATTTTCATCTGATTTTATTTTATCACTATTATATCATTACACTGAATTCCGGTCGTTAGCTTCCGATTCGACGTCGCTCAAATCTGATACTATCTCCGGAAAATATTTCTCTCCATAACATGCTTCCGACTCAGATTCGTTTAATAGGTATTCTATTAGTTCGGTTGACAATCTTTTAGCCAAGATGGTATATCATGATGACAAAACTGAAGAAAAAAAAATGTAAGAATGGTGATACAAAATATGGTATACCATGTAAACGGAAAGCATAAATCCAGCGCATGTTTGCACACTGTCAGGACTCGGGAAGTACTGTGATTACACAGAGACTCAACTGCATCGCACATACACCGTAAAACATATACACGAAGATTTGTGTAGTGGGGGAGGGTCCCCTGCGAATGTGGCTAACGGTTAAAATTTAACGGAATAATTTAACCACTTTATTCCACTACATGTTTGACTACCCATCCCACCCAAGGAGAAAAGAGAGGTGCAGCAGGATGAAGAAAAAACGTCGTTCCGTTATATAATAATTCTTATTCCTCTTTTTCCACTTTTTGCTCCAAATACATTTCTTAATCTCCAAATATAGGTAGCGAATCAGGGGGCGTGCCAACGTTTGTCATTTTGGACTGAACTTCTCATGTATTACGGGTGTCCATGGACGATAATATCCGCTTACCATCAGATAGGCCGTCTGAGGGCCCGGCCAGAGAATCTCACGATGCCATTATACATAACCCATGAAAAGAGTGTCCTTTAATTTCATATTATGCATAGATTGAATAGGCTTTCGTATTGAGTCGTCACTCTCCAATCCCGGGAGACGATGGCGATGAATATCGCGATTGTTATTAAAATTAAATAGCCCATGAAACAGACAATAACGGGTATTAATTGGCATCAGTTAATTCCTGAATCGCAGAAGGGCCAGTTGACCTATATTTCATTCAAAAAAATGGATCTTGGTAACGGATTAATAAGTATTGTTGAATAGGTTAGAAAAATCCCTTTGGAAATTATTTTAGTATTCATACTTACTAGAAATCGATTACTTACCGTAAGTACCTTCACCTTAACCAACCTTTTTATCATCTACCGCTAGGCCTCAAGCACGTTGTCTGAGCGTGCACATGCAGGAAGGATGTATGACCTTAAAACGCCAAGCTGGCCAAGCCGGTTAGCGAGTCCACTCTTTTGGAGGTGTTGTAATTCCTCAGGACTCGTGTTAGCATTTTTGATTTCTCTTAGAACTAGCGGAAAATCTACGCACACCCAAGGATGTGTCCCACCAAACGCCAGGTGCCTTTGAGATAGACTGCAGCTGCGGTAGTTCCTTTATAGGCCAAACTAAGCGTTCAGTTGCGGAAAGGGTCAAAGAAAACATCGCAGATGTAAGAAAACCGCCAAACGAGTATATCAGCAATAGCCGAACACATTAATCACTGGATAGATCTCTGCACTCCGAAAATCCTCTCCACTGAACGTCACTATTATCCCGGGATTATACGTGAAGCGATTGAAATTAAGAAATATAAAAATTTCAATCTGGTAGATGGATATAAACTGTCGTCTACGTGGAATCCAGTTTAAAGCTTGCGATTTACCGTCGAATGCGTCCGCAAACATTGTTAGTGTAGTATGTAGTGTCACAGCCTTTCAAATCAAATCAAATTCAAATCAATTCAAATCTTCGCAGTGAAGATCAAATGTAGGTAGTTGATAAAACTGCTCGCACCTCCCATTCTGGACTACCCACCTCTTCGGTCAATTCGTGAGCACGGCTGGTGTAACCAGTGCCGAAACATCGAGTAGGAATAAAATGTAAATTTGTTTACCTTTATTATATGTGTTCAGCCCCTATTTAGAATATAAGAAGGTGTACTCTGATTTTACGCTTCCGAAGTTCCGGGCCCGACAGAAGTTCGAACGAACGAAGTGTTAAGATTATAACCCTATTCTGACTTTCCTTCTTTAGGATCTGTATATTTCGGGTATCTCCCATTAATTATTTTTTTAAAGGGTGAGACATTTATTGTGAAATTTGACCCGAGTACCTCAAGTATCACTTTCAATTTCTATATTTCAATCGTTGTCTTGTGCGATACGAGTAGTTTCAAATGTCAAACGAACTTCGTTCGGGCCGATATGTCGTAGTGAACGTTTTCGTGGTAGGAATCTACCGAAATATCGGACGAAGCTTCCGTTTTCGTCAAAGTCAAAGGACAAAACACTTCACACACGAAAACACTTCGTCAAAGGACGAAGTGTTTTAGACGAGTAGACCCCCTCAGTTGGTGCCGATTGATACAACCATCTCTACTGTTTTTTTTACATGTTATATTACCTCTGCTGTTTTTTTTTGTCAATCAAGTTATTTCCATCACTATTCTCTATGGTATTTCTCGTGTATTATTTTATTTACTTAATATATCTTCGGTGTCATCGCTACCCAACCCTGATCCGGGTGTGTAAAATGAGATTTTGGTGATTTTATCCGAATAATGTCAGTTTAATTATCTATCTGTCCGATGGCGTTTTAATTAAAACGATGGCTGGTCCGCCGATTTAGAATGATTTCCATTTATTTTTCACTAATAAATAAATGGCCTCGTAAAAGGTGATGGTCTAATGATTAGGTTTTTTTTTTCTTTTTTTTTTATGGACGAAGGTGCTAGACGAGCATACAGTCCACCTGATGGTAAGTGGATACTGTAGCCCATAGACATCCGTGATACATGCCAACATTAGTCCAAAATGACAAACGTTGGCACGTCCCCGGATGCGCTGCCTACCTTTGGACATAGAAATGCATTTGGAGAAAGGGTTGGGGAAATGGGGAGGAATAGGATGGGAATGGACTCTGGCACATCCCACTCACTACCGAAACACGTACGTACATTAGGGAAATAAGATAAAGTGGGAAATGCAGTACATTTCAAGGTAGTCTTCTGTGAGAGAGGGGTAACGTGGCCAGTCGAGTGCGTCCAGCGGCTGTTGGATTGCAGCGTGCACTCTCCCCCTCAGGTGGTTAGAGAAGTTTGAAGAATTTAAGAAATTGATATTATTCAGGCATTAAAGTTACAGATTTTATGGATAGCATTGAAAATATTCGAATTTACCCAACACAACGAAGAGAATACAAAAGAAGAGTAAGTAAAGATTTGGGCAAATGAAATATCATTGTTGTAGATAGGGTAATGTGTCTGAACAATGTTGAATATATTAAATAATAAAACATAACGGTGCATCTAACGTAGATGTAGATACACCATTTAAGTTAAAAAAAAAAAGATGGCGGCGTCATGCCGTACGTTTCAGCAAAAAGTGTTTAAACAAAAGTTGTAAATATTTACCTTCTAAACGGGTCTCAACGTTATGTTTACCTTATTTATTTTACTAGACGTTTCGAATGGTCTTCTACATGGAATCCAGTGAATAATAAATTTAATACTTAATAGTAATAATATATTTATTAACTTTATTTATTCAAAAATAGTTTGTTTTGTTGATCATGATTTACTGTCCATTCAGTATTTATCACTGCCCTTTTAAATGAAGCGTTTTTCTAATTCTCGGGCATGCAGGTTTTCCCAGATTGTTTGCTTTCACCTCTCAGTTAGTGAACTCAATTTACAAATGTGAGTAGAGGGTAGATAGCACCAGGCCATCACCGCTCTTTGCCGTATTGAGTCTGAAAACTTCCATAGAGGCACATTCTCAAATTCACACACATTTCTACCCTATACAAACTATGTTTCAAGTTCAGTGCGACAGTTATTCAGCTCGTAACACGTCTTTGAAACTTTTATGAGCTCCACCGCATAATGTGTGTTGAAACGACTTCCTGAAGAGACAGCCTTTGAGAAACTAACAACTAAAATAGGTTTCTTAACGTTGAATTACAATGACTTGTTAATAGACTGATGAATGGATTTGACGGTGGGTCGTGATGTATATAAAATTGTCTCTCTTCTCATAGCGTAGACACAATGTGTCGCGTTTTAAAAAAAATGGGGTGTTTGTATATACCTAACAAAAGGGCGGAAAATAAATTTCAAATAAATTTATTTCCGAATTAGCCTATATTGCACCAGGGGCGTGGCAACTAGGGGCAACTCTTCAGCTTCGGTACTGCCAGAGTACTCTCCTGAGATAAACGGCAGCGGCACGAAGGACTAGACGTTCGTCGCCGTTCCAGGAAAATGTGAAGCACGGGAGCAACCGCAGCGACGACGCCGTCGGACTCACTCGAAACAAGACTCACTATTAAGAAAACCGAATCTGGCACCTTTGAACACGTCATATGCTCCTATTAGGACGACGACCAGAAAAACTTGGTCTCGTGCACGCCAACCGCAGACAAATAAACGGAACAGAGGAAACATTACAGCAAAAAATAATAACTTACAAATTATTTACGACCACAGACCATCTCTCCCGTACATCTGTTGAACTGCGATTCAATACAATTTGGCCATCTGTTATGTAGTTTCACTGAGCCTGTGTGTTGTGAAATCAAATTCTAATTAGTCTGTCATCTCCACAAAGGTCGCGTCGGCTCAGTTTCCGACTGCTCTAAATGTTCACCATTTTGTTTGAATAATAATTTTGACAGATTTTCGACTTACTATTTCATAAAATGTACTTCAATTCGTCCTCTTGTATACGTACTTGTTACCCCATCCAGCAATATGACCTTTAACTTCTTACTGTCTTCTGTTGTGTTAATGGCCTCATTTGTGCCAAAAATCACAAGAAGTTATAGTGTATGAAAGGTAGTTCGATAAATAATGTCGGTATAATCAATACTTTGTCTCGTGCGCATGTTCGTGAAGCGTAACGTCAGATCAATATTAAGCGTCATAAACACGGCCACCTGGCTTCTGGCTTCTGGATCCGAGAGATACATTTGTGCGAATAGCAGCGTACTATTTAAGCACAACTCTACGAAATAGCAAATCTATTTTTAATGAGGCAAAAACATTTTTGGAATTTTTGCATTCTTTGAAGAAAATCTAAAGTGAAATAAGATAAGATTGAAGTGAATCCAAGAGATGGAACCGAAGCAATTTTAGAAAGCTTGAATAGAAAGTTGTGGGCCATTTCAATTTCTGTAGGCGTCAGAATTGAATAGACACGACAGTTGGCGACTGAAAACGTGGTGGACTTGTACTTTAACAGATTCAAGAAACAGTTTAGGGCCGTAGGACTAACAAAGGGGTTTCCTCAATTTCAATTTATCCACTTCACTGAGATTGAAACTTATGAAAACAGTTATCAAATTTAAATCATTTGATAACTCTTTAGAGTTATCAAGGGTACTTCTACTCATCAATCAAATTGTTTTTCGATACTTTGGAAAAGGCATATCCTGTTGTAATTAAAAAGGAAATTTATTTTAAATTACTGATGATCTTATATTTTTTACAGAGAGAGAGGGCGGCAGATTTTCAGGTAGTAAGTGGATACTGTCAGCCACGAACATCCGTGATACATGCCAATGTCAAGCCACATATTTATCTATTTAAACGAGTCTTAACACGAATGTTTACGTTATTTAGTTTAAATAGATATACTCGTATATGTGTGAAAACGTGAACATTTCACATGTTATAACGACAGATCACGTCAAGAATGACAAAAGTTGGCACTCCCCGAGATGCGCCGCCTACCTGTAGATATTTAGAAGTGGAGAAGTGGATTTAGAAGAATACACATATAAAACCCGTTTAGTATTTAACGAGTAAATCGCGACTTCGTCTACAATAAGTAATACAAAAGATAATAATTACAAGTTAAAGGTCATATAGCTTAATAGATTGAATATTCATACGTGTCTCAATGAAGGGCACAAGCCCTATGTTGTTTCTATTATTTTGTAATACATATTTATTAATACCTATTGCCTATTTATTTTGTAACTTAGACCTAAACGTTATTTTGTGATCGCAGACTAGTTTCGGATAATTATCCACGACGTGGACCCAGTGCTAATTGGTGCTGATTTTTTTAAATTATAGGTTTTTTAAAACCTATTATGAAAAAATTATGAAAAAACTATTGAAAAAAATATTATGAAGCTATTAGGCAGATTGTAAACACGATCTTATACATAATAATGATTCAATCGTAACAAACCTGTGTCTCTACATTTAATTTCAATTTTTAGTAAAAAAATCATTGCAGTGTAAAGTACAAGTGATTTATAGTCCAAAATAACGGTTTTTGTCTGTCTGCCTATCCGTCTGTTTGTCTGTCTGAACGCTCCTCACCCAAAAATCACTAGACGCATTTAGTGATTCCTGGCACAGTTATAGCTGTGCCGAGTTAATATTTAGGGTATACAATATTTTATAGGTCCGTTATAGAGTTCCCACGGGAATCACTCTAAAGTTCACGCGAATGAAGTCGCGGGCACTTCCAGTAAACAATGTGTTATTCAACTTTCACTATGACTTTGACTTCGAATTCTTTTCACCCTGAAGGTCGTTCGAAAAACTTTGCCAAATGATTGCGAAGAAAATCCCTGATGACAACTTTAAAATTTATGATTGCGACAGTTTCTAAACGATTGTTCTTGTTAATCAAAGGATTAACTAATAGCGCAAAACAGTAGCGCATCAATCAAACGCGTTTTGAGTAATGCTCGGAGTAATCCGGGAGTTTGCTACTAGACTAGTACACGGAGGAATAAGTATAGAGTCTACTTTATTTAGTAAGTTTTTATAATCACACATCCAAATACGCACGCCCACACACACACACACACATATAAACACCACAGACACATAGACATATAGGTACACACTCATATACATATATACCACACACGTTTACACACCAGTACACACACGCATCCTACGTACTCTTAACATTGTTATTTTGTATTTTAGTGTCCACTGACTAGGGTAATTAATTAATACCATACAATCGCATGAAACACTGTTTTTATTGTTTAATTTTATTAATTGTAATGCAGAACGTGATTACGACCTGAACGCAAGAGAAAGAGTGAATGCTTGAGAGAGCAACATTGTATTATATAACCAACATATAACAGTTATAAATTAATATCCATTGTTCAGTTTAAGGAAAAAAAATATTGGCCCTGTTTTACTGTTCTGATTTAATTATGTTGAGGCTATTGATTTTATGAATAAAAACGTATAAATAAAAGATGGTGGCAGACTAGTAGGTACTTCGCCTGGTGGTAAGCGGATAATCAGAACCAAGTAGGACGGTGGCCTAAATCGTCGCATGATCTTGTATACGAGTATCTACTTGTATGGATGGGTACAGTTTATGCAGAAAACTTAGTATGTTAAATGTCAGCTATCTTACAGTACAGCGTCACTGCACCGCCTGTGTTCGCCAGTCGTCTCCCGCACATCCCTCTATTTGCCATGTCACCGTTATGATCTACTATAATCACTAACTATAATAAATAATTGCAGGACAGTGAACCTCTCACATGGCAACACCCCATATCTTCCCGTGGGTGTGGTAAAAGGCGACTAAGGGATATCGAAGCGGCTAGGAGAAGCCCTGAGTAACTGCACCACTTCTAAAAGAGTAGAATCGCTAACCGGCTTGGCCAGCGTTTAAAGTATTTTGAGGCCATACATACTTCACGCACAAGACGCACAACACACGCATAAGAAGACTCGTGTCAATTAATGAATTAGTGACGCCGACTGATGTAGACAAGCATTGATAATACAGTTACCGACACATTCCAGTTTATATATGAATTGTATACTGGTTCCTCTGTCTACTGTGCTGCCTAATCCCAGCTCGTTATACCACAGATTGTGCTCGCTTTGATCGTCCCGCAGATAGTTTACGCTGCTTGTTTATATCGCTAGAACTATATCAGCAAAATACCCTATTTTTTTTATTTATAGAACATTTCTGCCAGTCGTGATGTACAGTACCAAAACGTAGCTCTGACAGCTGCAGCATGCTTGATTCACAAGTTCAAAGGAGTACAAGCGATGAAAAGGTTTCTTCAATGGATAGAGATACCGATATGACCAATATGGCAATGGGCATGTCATAGTTATTTAGCGCAGGGCTGACAATCGAGTGGAGATAGTGTACTGAAAAACGCCTTCCGGCCAGTTGAACCTAGGAGTTAAAGAAATTTGTGGTGGTGGCTCGATGACAAAAGCGCAGAACAAAATGTAGTGCTGCTAGAATATGGAGAGCGATAAACTTGGATCACATGGAGAGATATACATATATCTAAAAATGGAAAGATTAGCGGATGGTGTGGTATGGTAAAAGGAACGTAGCAGACAAACAGATAAGTGCTTACCACCTACAAAAAATATGCGATACAAGCCAACGTCTGTATTATGGGTGGCATTTAATTTTAACATTTCAGGATCCAGAATTTTGGAAGAATGAGGAATAATGAACATAACCGTAGGTACGAGTTTTCTCTACTATAAGTTCCTGTAACTCAATTCCTAACAATCCTTTACGATTTTCTCATTTTATTTTCAAAATTTAATATTATCCTCCAACATTGAACGCCTGCCATTGTTTGATCTGTAATGTTGCCTTTGCACTCCGCAAAAGTCTTTAATATCTAATAACAGCTCTCTCATAATATTTAAACTTACAAAAATAATTCCCGCTAACAGGGAAACTAGATCTAATACAAGCTACAAATTAACATAAATCGTTTACATAAACTTCATTAAAACCTTCGTTTTGAAACTCCATACGTCGCGCAGTTCAAGTTACATAGTTCCAATTAACGTTTGTGGAAACTTAATAATGTAAATAATCTCACCAGTCAAGTAGTGGGTAACTGACATGTGATTTATGAGTGTGTAGTAAGCGTATTAAGTGAGGCTTGTTACTTAGTGACGTCCTTTACCTTCACTTCCATAACACATATTAATGTAATTATAATTACATTTGAAGGTACACGAGTATATATTATGATTTAGCTTTGAGAACCTTTCTTCATATCGTGAAAGTTACTGACTGACTCGCTATTAATTATGAACGAAGGTATCGATCGTTCTTAAGTTCGGGAGCATTTATGTAATTTCAGAAAGTTACATGACTCTCACCACTACTCCACTAGGAACTCGAGTGTGTTAGCGGCAGTTAAGCGTTCTTTAATTAAATCCAACAGGTTGATACATGTTTGAAGTCCAACAATATACAACCATTTAAAATATACCTAAATATGTAACATTTGGACGCACGTGGGACCGCTTGCTCGTCCGCCCACTAGTCTATATAAAAAAAAAATTCAAACCTTCGAACTGAGGTTGAGTCGATGGTTTGGCAAGCAGGCATTTTCTATCTCTCTCTCTCTCTATTTCAGTAAATGATGTGGCTTATATTTAAAGATTAATTTTAACTTAAATGCAATAAGTTTGTATAACAACTTAATTATAAATTTCAATATGTGTATCACTATCACGATGGGGAGGGTGCACGCTGCAATCCAACAGCCGCTGGGCGCACGCGACTGGCCTCGTTACCCCTCTCTCACAGAAGACTACATTGAAATGTACTGCATTTCCCACTTTATCTTATTTCCTTAATGTAGACAGGTAGACAGGGCATCCGAAGGCGGCATTCAGAATGTTTGTCATTCTGAACTGATGTTGGCATGTATAGCGGATGTTCTTGGGCGACAGTATCCACTTACCGTCAAGTGGTCTGTATTCTCGTCCGCCGTCTTACATTAGTCATCCGTAGTTGAATTTGCTGATAGTAGATGAGACGAGCGGAAGATGTCTGTATCCAGTACATGAGCTGACGATACTTAACCAGCCCTTTCAGTATCCACTGCTGCACATGAGCCTCCACATACACATTTTCTTGTGCATGAGGGATGTATGGCCTTATTAAAACGCCACACTGGACATCCGGTTCATCGAGGCTTGTGGTAGCGGCTTTGTTATCCTTTAGTCGGTTTAGACAAATTGTAGTCTAAATCTGTATCAGGTCACTCAGGTGTGACTTGCATATTCTCTGACTCCCCCCCCCCCCCCTAATTCAGCCCCCTCAGGGCTATTCAAACACAAACATTAATATTAATTTGCAGCGAGCAATACAACGCTACCGGAATATTTACCGCGGATTTCTGTAGTATTGAGGTTTGGATTACAACGGTATCAACTTATAATGTTCCCCAGTTGATTTAGATTTAGGTTACTTTATTTCCCAGGGAAGTTTAAATACAATAGATATTTTATACTAGCTAAGTCCATGTACAGTTTATACACGTGTCAAAAATGGGTGATGATATCAAATTGATAACCGCAATAAGATAACAATGTCAGCAGATCTACAACGGACTCGTGGTCACACCGTTTTGTCACACCAGTGTGACCACGAGTAATTGTTTTCCTCTTAGTCACACTACTGTTTTAAAGACCACCCTTGACCATAATAAGCGGGGATAGATAGTTGACAGGTAACTATCGATGCGAATTTTGCGAATTTTGTAGCAGTGCGCCACGCCACGAACACGCCACCCATCCGCGCGTTCTGTGCGTTCATGTTAACGAAATGTGAACAAAAATCGACGAAGATGTTGAGTTCATTCTGTTTTACATAAATCACTTACTTCCCTGGCGTTGTGTCGCGTAGAACTGCGGTGCCTCGTGAGTGAAACTCGGCGTTACGTATAATGATAAATGACTAGTTGCAAGTAATATTCCAATAATCAGCATAAGGACAAGGAGTGCTGACACCTGGACTAGAAAGATCTGTCTTACAGCTGCCAGCTCCTCCCCTTAGATCTATTCATAAATACCACATTACACCAAATTAAGATACGGTTTAACAAGATGGTAAATATTGTATATATGTATGTTGAGTATATGTTTATGAACATGTGAAACACATGAACACTCTCATGTGTGCACGTGAGAGTGTGAAAACGTGGTTTTAGGTACTTACCAAATTGTAGGAAGATTTAGATCTATGTAAATTATATAATGTCTGTATTTAGTTAAGACTGTATGTTTTCTCACTAAATGAAAAAATAATGTATTGCGGCGCTGCCGAGGCACTTTTTGTGTGGATTAACAGAAATGGAAGTTTTACTGTACTCCCAGCCTTATAATGTCAGGGGTGGGGGGAGGGCGACACGAGACGCAGGGTGGTAATCAAAGAAAATATTGTATAATTTTTATTCAACAAACGTATCGCCGGCCGTTTCGATGCAGGTGCCGCTCTAATCGTATTTAAATAGCGAATTTGTTTGGGACGCGTAATGTTTTAATGGCAGAATCTAAAGGGGTTGGATAACGACACCGGTGTATGAAAAGGTCGCGGTCAATTCATTCGAACAATTTGACTTCTGCTCTTTCCAAGTCTAATGTAAATGAAATTTTATGCTCTAGACTTGATGTGATGTAGAAGAAAAGGAAGAAACAAAGAATTTCTTGAATTTCTGGCGAGTACTCGAAAAGTTGATTAATTAAACTAATCGAGTCGATTAAATTAATTAATCGAATAGTTAATTAAACTTCAAATTGTGTAGTGTATGTGCATAATGTTTGTGATAATGAAATAAAGACCTTCGAGACCTTCGTCCAATCAACATCTCACCATTCCTCTCTAAGATATATGAACGAGTATTCAGTATCCAGCTGACTAAGTTCCTTGTATCTAAAAACATTTTACCCTCATTGCAGTTCGGCTTTCATAAACTCTTACGTGTTACACTTCTACGGCGTTGCTGTATGTCGTTGATAACATTCTAACTGCCCAAGATAGACCAATGGGAACCTTGCTAGTTCTGTTGGACTTCTCTCATGCATTCGATTCTATTATCATCTTTAATCTTTTTTCGAAATGGCTGAATTCTCGTGGCCCTTTCAAGAGTCACCGGACATATATAGTTAAGGGCGAGCGCAGAAGGTGCTCAGCCAGAAGCAAAAGTATGTGCAGCAATGAGCCTAAGGTCTCCCACGCCGGTAAACCGGTGGAAGTTACGGACCTCGGCTTAGGGCGTTGAGTCGGTGACGTGCTGATACCAGATAAATGTGTTAGCTGAAGACCAGTGTGTGTTGACGGTGTAGCGAGGGGCACGTAACATAAGACGGTGTAGCAAACATAACATAAGACTGCATTTTTTGTATTAATCCAAGGCGTCATCTCTTCCGTATTTACTGATCGGCTCCTAACTTGCTTCGACGGGACTGAACATTTGCAGCAAATTTAAGGGTCGATTAGGTTTATGGTCTCTGGTAACAACAAAGGAATATGTTAACCTAGGATGGGTGATAATATTCTTAGTAATTTTTAATTATTTGAGTTATTCGAAAACAGTGTGTTTTATTGATCATTTACTGCCTGTTTATTAAAATTACACATTATAAAATTATCATTATTACACATTATTAAAATTATTTTTTGGAATTTGTATTTACAAGCCTGTCTGAAGGTCGCCTATAATTGTATTCAATCATTTATTATTTGTGTACATGTAATAACTATTTGTATACAATAAAGAGTATTTATTATTAATATTACAAGCAATTAAACAATACAATACAATACTTGTTTAATACAATTAAACAAGATACTACAACACTATACTTCAAGATACTATCTACAACTGTAGAGATACAAGTAAAAGTGCTAAATTCCAATACCATGTGGTGTTTGTGTGAATGTTTATAAAACTCCAGTGATTCGGAACGGATGTGCATGCGATCGGAGGACGAGCGCGCTGCAGAGAAAGTTTGATGAAATAACTTTAGCGATACGCCATTATCAATGTACGGTACCCGCTTTATTAGAAGTTAGAAATACGACGTATTGCTGACAATACAAAGTCGTACACTATTTAACATCTGTTTACAATTTAATTTATTATTTATAACCGTAACCAGCCCTTGTGTCGTCCACTGCTGCACATGGGCTTCCTCATGCCAACTGTCTTGCACACGAGGGATGTATCATGTATGCCCTTAAAACGCCACGCTGGCCAAGCGAGTTGGTGAGTCCACTCTCTTAGAGACAGTGTAGTTCTTCAGCGCTTGTGTGGGGAAGTGATGTTGTGGTGTAATTCTAAAGCCTGCCGATACTACACGGCCAATAAATAAGGCATTAAAAATCGATCCATGAAATCAAAATTTAAATATCTTCAAAAATGTCTAGTGAGCTTGGAAGTCGCCGTTAGTTATTGAGTAAATGATGTCCACACATCAAATATTCTCAAGATAAATTTAGATAATTTGAAAAATCTTTCTAATACTCGTACGGGTCTCTTTCCTTTTGTCGTACTTGAATAACTTGTCCATACGAACCGCTATAAAAAAAGGATAAAAAGTCCCTCTAGTTCCATGATTCTATTCAATTATATAACTAATGGGGATGGTGGTACCACGAACCCATTATCATGTGTGTAAGACCCAATGTTTCTTACCCAATGTGTAAGAAACACATATGATCCAATAGGTCATATAAGTATGGCGAGCTCGACCCAAACTCTTAGCTTCGATCAAGTAACAGTTGTTTTTTGCGTGAGAAAAGCAGTTCATGCAATTATAAAAATAGTAGCCACTAGGACGGCATTAGGTTTCATAGGTAAGCAGTGATAACCCACCTGATATACGCCCTCGAGCATCGCTAGATTGGCTGATTTTTTATTTAAATAATTCATTGCAAATGCGTAGTCTAATTTGTCTGTGGTAGGTACGAACAATTATACAAAGAAATGTTGTGATTAACTGACCGACTCATCAACACCGAGCCTAAACTGCTGAAGCTGAAACATGAAATTTGGAGAGTAACTTCCCTTTATGACGTAATAATAATAATAATAATACTTTATTTCAGAAACTTTCCATAGATAGTGTTAGTAATTTTTTTTTTTGTGTAATAACAACAATTATTAAACTAGGTTGGTATGTACCAACATCTAAAAAAAATGTTATTACATCTAAATTCTTAATAATAAATCCATTCAAAATGTCAAAATTTGTATGGTATTTTTTTTTATAGTTAAGTATGCGAACGAGCAAGCGGTCTCACGTGATGGTAAGTGTTACCGCCGCCCATAGGCACCTGCAACACTAGGGGAGCCGCCGCGCGCCGTCTTTGCAAAATCCTATTCACCGCTTTCTTGAAGAACCCCATATCGTAGCTTAATGGAAAGACCGCTTGAGTCAGATCGTTCACAGCCTACGGGTTAGCGGTATAAAATGATTTTTGGACCGAACAGTGCGCGACACCTCCGTATCGAGGAAATGCGGATGGACCGCACTTCTGTGACGGGAGGTGCGGTTGTAGAAACCCGAGGTGGGAATTATATTGAACAGTTCTTCAGAGCATTCCCCATTGTACAGGCGGTAGAACACACAGAGAGACGCAACGTCTCTGCGAATGCTGAGGGGTTCTAAACCGCCGGTGAGAGTGGGATGGTTGACAATTCGAACTGCACGTCGCTAGATGCAATCAAATGGGTCCAGTTAATATTTCGGTGCGCCGACCCAGAGATGTGAGCAGTAGGTACCCAAATTTTTTTTTAAACTATAAAATAATATAATTCTATATATATATATATATATATATATATTTTCTATAATAATATCGTAACAGAGCCGTGTCTGTACATGACACGTCTGTCTAAAAAAACATTTTTTGGAATTTTTGTCTGTCTGTCTGTCTGTGCAGAATTTAATGAAACTTGACATAGTTATAGCTTATAATAGGTTGACCTTTAGGGTACATTTTATCCCGGTCCGTTATAGAGTTCCCACGGGAATCATTTTAAAGTTCACGCGAAAGACGTCGCTAGCACCTCTTGTATTGGATAATACAAATAATAATTAAAGACTTGTTTTACTGTTTTTCAAACTGTCTTTCAAAATTTTCTCACGGGCTAAAGCCATTGACAGAATTTTCTACACCATCAAACAATACACAACCTGTATAAATAAATTACCTGTAACCTGTAACCTGTAATAACCTGTAATTAAACGTAATTAAATCTACGCGAGTGTAGCCGCGGTTAACAGCTAGTAAAACATAAATTTTAAGTACACGTACAGTAGGGTGTCCCTTATATGGGTGAAAAAAATATTTTTTCGGATATCGAAATGCATACCCCCTAATTCTTTTTAAACTACCCAGACTTACTCAAATACAAAATTTTATCTTCCTACGTCAACATTAACCCGTGCCGACAGGGCTCTGAAGATTTTGAAAATTGCTGTTTTTAACCCTTTCCGTTATGTAGCTAAATCAATTGAAATATTTATATTTTAGAAAAATAATAATTAAAAAGAAAGTTAGTAAATAGGTACTTATTTATTAAAAGAAGATAAAATTACAGATCAACCAGTATATTTTCTTTTGAGGTTCTCTTTTTTACAGTCTGGATACAGATTTCTATGCTCTTGCACACAGCGTAACAAAAATTGCTTTTGTTCTTCCTTTGCAGTGATCAAACCATGAAAATCTTAACTTCATTAACTGCCCTTAAAGAAATAACCTTTCTTTTTGCCTCTAAATAGGCAACATCTTCTTCCCACGTAGAAACGGGTTTCTGGAGGAAGTTCTCATCAATTTTTAATCGAGAAAATAAATTTGTGCTCTTGACAGACACAAAATCACTTAATAATTTTCCTGCAACAATAAATAAGGCCGTATTATTATCAGTTTAGTGAAAACAGTGTAAAAAATAATACTATCTTTAAATCCCCACAAATGGGATAAAAAATCCCACTTACCATACAAATAATCAGACATATCTTCTTTCGATGGAATGTATCTCTTCCCAGAATCATATAAACTCTCTCTTTGTAAGTTCATTACAATGTTTCTCTTGGTTTGTTCATCAACTTCATCATCAAAGAGTGATAAAACGGCAATTTCTTCTGACAAGTACCAAAGATGTTGACTAAACTTGCTCAGGGCTGCTTTGGAAATCAATTTGTCAACAGTTTCATATTCCTTAACCCTCTTTCAAAAGCACAAATCTTGATTTGGTGCCTTCACCGCCAGACTACATCCAAACCATGATTTTTTCACATATATAACCGCAATGAATAAACAAACGTCTTGAAGTGCTCGTTTATCCTTGTCGCTAATTTTGTGCTGGGATTGCAACAAAACATATTTTTAAAGAGTAAATAGCTCTAGCCATCCACCTTGCTTGATGCATCGCTCCAGGAGGTCTGATTTTAATTTTTTTCTCATTATCTCCTAAGAAAATAATAGATAGTTCAATCAGTTCCCGATAATCTTCACGTACAATGGATTTTTGCAGTTCTTGATTATAAAATGTCAACAATTCTTCTATTGTTGTATTACAAAAATGTTGTGTGACGATATCGGTGTATGTTTCAATAGCAGCAGGATTAATAGTTTTCCAGTTATCTCTAAACTTTTTGAATATTGGGATATCAGGCCTACTTGTAATTTGGTGGATTTTTGTTTCGAACACACATTTTAAACCAGTTCGTAAACGTGATGGCGACAAGCAAAGAGTACTAATTCCCTATCTAATTTTTGTTCCAAAAGTACACAAGCTCCTTTCAATCGCCCTGTATTAGACGCAGTTGTATCACAGCATATTATTTCTACTTTGTCATCGAGGTTCCAGTCATAAAGTGCGTTTAACACTGCTTTAGCTTGATCTTGACCAGAAGAGCTCTCCAGTTTGGGCACAGCCAGAAGTTGTTCCTTTTCTCCAAATGAAATAAGAATTGGCAGGCGTTCTTCTTTAGAACTTCTCACGTCCAGTCCAGGTAATAATTTCCCATCCCAGTGAACGGTCACCATTTCAGGCATTCAGATTTATTCTGAAAATCTGATTTTGTAGATTCCGCTCTATCATTTCTACTCTGTGTGCGAATGCGTTGAATGGACGATTTGTTTATCGGGAAATCATCACAGCTAAGATCTAGTGCTTCTACTATAGCCTGAAGTATATAGAAAGAATCCCTTATGCTTAATTGACATCTATCTAAAGCTGCAACTAACTTAGGCGTGATAAAGTCTTTCCTTCCTCTTTTTGTAGTAGTTCCAGAATTTACCGTTTGAGATGTCGATGGCAAGGGTTCCTCAAGGCTTTCATCAGAGCTGGTAGGTTGATCGTGATGTCCTTGCGTTTGTATAAAATCTTGTGTAGTAAGAGATGACGATAAACTCTGGGAACACATTTGCTCATGTCTTTTTTTCTATTCTTTTAATTTTCTCTGTCTTGCCCTTTCTTCTTTCTCGGCTAACTTTTTGTCTACACCCGCTAAACATCCTGGACGCCCTGGTTCTCTTTGTTTTTGTAAAAAGATTTTATCTTCCTCTATTTTCATCAGTTCCAAAGCATCGGCGTGTGCTATATCGAATAAATTATCTAAATTGTTTTGAAAGTCCTCCTCACGGCGCTCGTAAGCATATTGTTTTTTTGGATTTTTTTTGCAACTCTCTCCAAGCATGGTGAAGATCCACAAGTTTTTTTACACAGTTAGGTATAGCTCTGGTATTCTAGTTAGGGATTCTAGCTTTTTCCCAAAATATAATACACTCTCGAATGACGAGATTTGCGCTTTCACTAACAGTCAATTAAACTTCGCGAATGTTAAAAAAAGTACTGCAAGAACTTGACGTTTAGACGGTAACTTTGTGCCTGTTGTTTGATAATTTACCTCACCAACTAAGAAAATACTTTTTTTATTGCTTCTTAATTCCACTGCCATCTTCTAAATGTAAAACAATGCGTGTTAATCACGAGAATAACTGAGAACAAATGACAAATACCGCGAGTACGCGCTGCTACTTCCGCGCAACTTGTATGAACATGATTCGATGCAAGTCGGCACGGGTTATCGTACTTCAAATAAGGTTAAAATTTATTTCTGAGTGTTTTAAGAGCAAATGAACAAAACTAAGACCTATGCGTTAGAAAATAAAAACTTTGAAAAATAAGGGACACCCTAACGTACAGTCAATTGGCGTATTCAATACAATATTTGCATAAATATTTCGTCTATTGTTAGAATACTATTAATAAGGCAGACTCATATTCACTGCAATTTCAAATAATCTCTATAAGACGCTCAAGAGTTTGCTACGTGATTATCTAGTAAAAAATCATCTTGAGATGGAAGCACAATAGGTACGAGGAATTGATTTGAAGGTTAACTCTCGAAATATTTTAACTAGACAATGCCTGGTATGTTCAATGTGTACATAAGTTGGACTGGCATTGTCCCCGCCACAATAGGGTAACCTTTTTCATACAGACAGAGAGGAGGACAATTAACGTGGGCAATTTTTCGTGCTATTAAATTTTGGGGTAATTTTCTGATATCTTCATTGTAGTAGCTCTTGTTATATTAAAATTTCGTGATGAAACGTGATAGGGTAAGATAAAACGTGATAAAACGTGATAGGTCCCCACGAGGACGCAGTGATATTCGCTCCAATTGTGAATGAAATTGACGAATTTCAATTGTCTTTTGAATGTCCGTATACATGTGAACTTACGACAAATTTTGATAATAATCAAATAAGTTTCATAGGAAATAAGTAATTTTTATTTTAGCAGTTTTTGTTAAAAAAAATCATATTTTTCAGTGCGCTTAACATGTTTATTGTAAGTATTTTTTTATGGACGAAGGCGGCAGACGAGCGTACAGTCCACCTGATGGTAAGTGGATACTGTCGCCCATACGATACATGCCAACATTAGTCCAAAATGACAAACGTTGGCACGCCCTCGGATGCGCTGTTTACCTTTGGAGATATAGGAATGGATTTGGAGAAAAGGATGGGAAAATGGGGAGCGATAGAATGGGAATGGCCTCTGGCACATCTCACTCACTACCGAAACAGGTACACACATTAGAGAAATAAGATAAAAGTGGGAAATGCAGTACATTTCAAGGAAGTCTTCTGTGAGAGAGGGGTAACGTGGCCAGTTGAGCGCCCCAGCGGCTGTTGGATTGCAGCGTGCACTCTCCCTTCAGTAAATTCCCGGTATTTGGCTGTTCTAAAGTACAGAATTGTTATGAATGGCCAGCAGGAGATCTGTGGAATTATTAATTTATTTGATATAAATATTTGAAGATTAGATTTTACATCAAAACTTGAGCCTTAAAAGTACTAAATATCATGCCCGGTAAAACAATGACAAAACGATTACACTACGTCCCATGAGAACTGTTTCCGAATGGGGTGAGGAGCGATCAGAAGTGAACAAAAGTGTGAATAGGAAGATATTATTATGCGAAAGCAAGAGTTCCTTATGAGACTATGAATGCGAGTTTTGTAGCAAATAGTTCACTAAGAGATAGTGCTCGGTAGTGTGTTACAACTTACAACTATATGTATATAGATTCAGAACGGCACTCAGGAAACCAATGTTGTTAGAGACACTAAAGACAGGAAGGTGATTTAATCAGGGATTTGGGAGGTCCCAGTAAGGGGCAAATTCGGAGAAATCCTCAGTCAAAGGCAGGGAAGACAACTGATATAGAAAAAATGGATAGTGTTTTTTTATGTTGAGGAAAATCTAAATTAAGGTAAACTTTCGTTTTTCACTTTGATGTGTTTACTATTTTACATATTATTATATTTAGTTGTATGTAGGTATATCATCCTATTTGTGGCAAAATCAATTAACTGACTAAGAATTACTAAGAAAACTCGATTTGAAAACTTCATAATTTGAAAGTACTATTTCGAATTCTTTTTTGGACTGTCAATCAGATTCAATGAGAGAATTGATATTTTTTTATATACTTACAGTGCTAAAAATAATAATAAAAAATATAAAATCAAGGGAAGAAAGCGAAACACTGAACATAATTATTAAGTATTAATTTATCGTTTTCTCTTAATATCTCCGAAACGGTTTATCGTAACGGAAAACCGACTTTGCTAATAGAAAGAGCTCAAAAAGCTGAATATTTCGGTATAATTATCAAATATTTGGTAAAATTTTCGAATAATCGAGTATAGATAAAAAGGGGGACGATAATAGTATGGTAAAAATAGTTCATTTTATTGTCGGTGTAGTTGAATGTGTTGTTGCTACTTGTCTTTGCCTGTGAAGGTTGGCTCGCAGAGAATGCGATTCTCTCGAAAGGTTGATAGCTAGTATAAATAACTGTTATCATCATCCGATCACTGTTATTCCTGTTATCATCGAGTTTCTATCATTACGTAAACGTAGGCGAGAATTGTCTGCAGTTTGATCGCATACGAGAATCGAATACAATATTCTCGTACGAACCGCTCCTTGTATAAATCCTGCCATAAAGCTCGCCTTTCGTAGGATAATGTTTAATAAACAAAAAATAAATAGATAAATTTGATGTTAAATGATACATAAGTCTGTGGCATTAGATATAATTAGTCCTCGCCGACACTACACAAATAAGTCAATTAGGTGAAATATGGGCCCATTTGCATGAAAATATACTTCCTTGCTCATAAGGGGTAATGGAGGCTCCTTATAAGGCATTTCACGACGTTACTAAGTTAAACAAATACGAGATAATTATGGGGATGGGATGAGTGTAATGCGGCACAGAGTATAAAGTGAATAGGACACTACGGGTACTGCTCAGTATATCACGCCATGAATACAAGAAAATTTGGCATTACTAGTATAAATTCCTTTGACTTTGAAATTGATGGAATTTGCAACACTGTTCCCGTCATTGTCTGTTCTTATATAGTCTGTCTTGACTTTTTAGCGGGAGCTCGAAAAGTGTCGATGGTTTATTTGTTATAAAAAATGTATATTTTGGGTTTTGTAGTTTATCAAAGTGCGTAGTGTTTGTACGTAATGTTTGTGATAATCAAATGAGAACATTAGACTGTATTTTTCGTGATCTTCCAAGGAGTCAAACTCTTCCGTCCTCAGTATCTAAATCTACTATCAATTTACTTGCAACTTCAAACTTGCTTCAATAGAACTGGATATTAACGAAATCTGTTTTAAATTTTGATTTCGAAATTTTTAATTACCAAGAAAGCATTAGCATATTTTCACAATGTGCTAATTGCAATAAGGTCATTGAAACAAAAACAAGACACTGGCACAATGTTAATTGTGCCTTTGCCGTATATGAAAAGAAAAAAATCTACGAAGAAAAGGCAGTAAATAGATTTCACTACTTGTAGTTTAAAATGGTGCACCATATTATGTCCCACGCTTTGACAGTTGAGAGCTGTCTCTCCTCGCCTTTCTGCCTTGTTCAAATCTCTGACACTGGCTCTGTTGCGAACAGTTAAAACCTTTGTTAATGACTTTTCATTTGTTTCCTTATAGATATGGTTATTTC
This sequence comes from Sesia apiformis, assembly GCA_914767545.1. NCBI lineage: Eukaryota > Metazoa > Arthropoda > Insecta > Lepidoptera > Sesiidae > Sesia > Sesia apiformis. Next base: position 22,239,991 of record OU611952.1, read on the forward strand.
TTTAATTCGCAATGATGTGTAAAAAAGGCGGACTTAATGCCAATTAGGCATTCTCAACCAGTCGACCACCAGATTATACAGGTCGTAGGTGCACTTTTAAATTAGTTAGTAGAAAGCACAAAAATGTAACAAAATATCGAAGGTGGATAGGAAAAATGAGCTAAGCGCCATACAATTTACTTTAAAACGTAGACCACAATAAATAAGGTTTAGTTTTGAAAGTAATTTGTGTGTCGCTTACCCCATTTCTCCTTTCCGCCGTCGTATAATAAATATTACAATACTCAACAATACTCACACGCACTCGAATGGCCAAGTTACGCCTCTCATACAGAAAACTAGCGTAAAATGTACTGAATTTACCACTTTATCCGATTCCCCCAATGCAAATGTACGTACGTGCTTCGTTAATTAGTGATATATACCAGAGTCCATTACCATTCCATCCTACACTATCTCTCCCCATTTCCCTAATCCTTTCTCCAAATTTGTTTGTGATTGTGATTTGTTCATCTGCACTTCCTTGACATAGAGTCGCTGCGTACAGTGCGCTCAAAAAGACACTTTATAGCGCGAACCCGAAAGTTGTGGAATGAACCGCCAGCTAGGGTATTTCCATTACCAGATACTATAGAAAATACTATTCTATAAAATACTATACTATCTATTCTATAAAAAAAGAAACTATCATATACTGCTGGGTAAAAAAGTGCTATAATAAGCTCCAAAAGTGCACTATATAATTAGTTAACTACCCTGTGGATATTGTTAATTTGTTAATTATTCCAAGTATATCACAGTGGTGGCTACTGAATCGATGAACGATAAGTAATTAGCGTAAATGAGAGTGAAGTTTGGTCAAACTTGGCGGTGTTGTGTCGACGTCACTAGCAATCGACGAGGATAAAACTTACCGTAAGACGAAATGAAGTTACATTTTCTTTTCATTTGTTTAATGGTGCCCCCACACTGCAATTGTATTATTCAATACTAGCGTTACGCACACGGTTTTAATTGTCATTAAGTAATTTAATTGTTGAACAAGAAATGAAATAAAATCAAAGATCTTGGATAAAATAATAACGGCCTTTAGACTACTTACATCTGAAAAGGTACTCGTATTTCAATTCCCAATTTGCTGCCGGTAAAAAAAAAAAATTAAAAGTTCTTGGCATTTCTTAGTTAGTTGTCTATTGCGTTAGGTTGCGTGTTCCTATGTTAATTGAGACATTTAAGAATATTCTCCAAATATTTTAATTTACATGAATACAATTACTTCCCAATAGCGATAGCACAGCTCGGTGAGCTGGAGACGACTGAAGGTAGCAGGGGCGGTACGGTGCCGCTAAGCATCGACTGCTGAGTTAATATAATCTAGATTTCGACACCGTGTCCACACCATGTCGACACTGTGTCCCTTACGTGAATTTTAAATAAAATAAGTAATAATTAAACTTATTTATATATACTTTATTACACACAATCACTGTACAAAAGGCGGACTTAATGCCTTGTGGCATTCTCTACCACTCAACCTTTGGGTAAACGTAGAATCACAAATATTAAACAATAATAAAAATATACATACTTGGATTATAAACATATTAAGGAATGTTAATAAGATACTTATAATAAAAGTATCTAAATATAACACTAAATAAAATAGCAAGTCAATAAATATCCATTTTACATAAATATATATGAATATATATTATATACCCATATATTAATAATAAATATATTAAATAACAAATAAAAACTGATAATAAGAACGGCAGTTTTATGTTATTGAGTCGTAATGATCGCGGAGCAACATTTTGAACGACTGCTTAATGTCAGTGGGAAGAGCATTCCAGAGTTTTGTAGCTTGAATGGCGAGAGAATGGGACATAAAGCCAGTACGGCAAGAGGAGACAAGCAAAGAGGGATTTCCATCCGATCGCAAAAGAAAACATGAATGTTTCCCAGAAACTGTAATTAACAATTTACCAGGGACAAATGGATCGTATAAAATACCAAACAACGTAACTAACATTCTATCGTGTCAACGTTGTCGGATTGGTAGCCATTTAAGCTGAAAACGATAAGGAGATACAGGGTCATACGCAATCACAAATAAACAGAGATCTCGATTTAGTTTCCCAGCTACGTACAATATATTTTAATTTGATAAAAAAAATATGGGAAGGGCTGATTGCCTGGTTGTGCTGCACTGGAACTCCACGCATATGAGGATCAGAGCCTCTTTATTCAATATTAAATAGTACCTAATAATTACTATGAAGAATCAATGCGCTTGAAATAAATCTATGAATAAAAATAGTTCATTTTATTTTTCTTCAAGCATATATTCAAAGCTCCCTAAATAATTTGAGATTCATGAATCTGTGCGTACAATAAACAAAATATCTTATCTTATTAACAGGCCGTGCTATCTTCGTACATACTGTTTTCGTACATAAAAGAAAATCCCCTTTCAAATTTCACGTAATCACCCTGTATAAACGAGGCTTAAAGGTCTTGAGCATCATCTTCTGAATGAATTGAATGAAAGGATGGACCAGCAAGTTGAAAATAAAAGAAAACGTAATGAAAAGGATTTTTGGGTAAATAATCAAAATAACACAAATAACATAATACATATGAATAATATAATACCTACTCGCCTCGTCATGTGCAAATAGTCTTTTGTTAGAATCCTTTAAGAACTATATGAATTCATTAACATTTGAAGAGACTCCAATTAGTAGAGTAGCATTTGTTTCTGTGATGCTTCAGGTATATTTTAGAGTCTGTGAATTAGCTGTGACATTGGCATCAATATTTTTCCTTCACTCTTTCTAACTGTATTTTACTAATCTCTTGAAGGTATTGACGATTTATAGTGTCACTCTGTATACCGCCATTGGATGGTTGGTTTACTAGTATGAAGAGATGGTGGACGAGCGTGTAAGCCACACGATTGTAAGTGGTTAGAAGTTATATATACTCGTATTTAGGCGAAATGTCTAACATTTTAGGACCATCAGGTGTGATAACGTAACCAATGAATAGATTGATAGAGTTTTTGGATAAAACTTTTTGACCGACACAATAGGCATGATGACAGTATTAAAGAATTAAAGAATAAATGATTTTAGAGAAAAAAATATGTTGAAAGAATTCTAATAAATTAACCAGTTTTAATGTAAACATTGAGATTAATAATATTTTCAATAAAATAAAAGTATAAAATACTGCATTCGGCCATGTTAACTAAAACGCCAATCAGAGCGAATGACGTCACGCCTCAGTGAACATCACCGTGTCGAGTGAACTTCGATTGATTTACCTACCTACGTTTACCTAGGTGTAACGTCACAAGCGACGCCATGACACCTGCGAGTGTTTTCGCGCATAATTCAAAGTAGATAGAAAAAAAATGCATAATTTGCGTTAAAACTTATTTTATTGCTGAAATAATGTTGTTTTCGGAAACAGTAGACGTGAATCTACATTATAGAAGCGGATTTCAAAATCCGTCATCATGCCTATTGACGACACTACTGGAAATAAGTTAACGAAGAGCCACTTGTAAATAAGCAATAAACAAAAGTATCAGTGGTCTACACTCCGAGTGTCAGCTGTGATCCAATTAACCAGTTACGAACTGGTTGGCAACTAGTCGACGGTGACACCAAGTTGGATCATTATCCGCACAAGTTGGCGCCATACAATTATAGGACGGAATCTTAGCGGATCAACGTAACTTGTTTGATTGATATCCCCCCGAGGGAAGGAAGGGTGGCCCTTTATTATTATTAGGAAAGATGATCTCTCCCATTACTATCAAATTGTTAGATTGTTAGATTCTGGGTCACTTCTCTGGCATTAGTTTATACAGACAGAAATAAATAACTTCTACCCTCTTCACATTGATTCTTTTCTGTGAAACAAACAACTTATGTTCAAAACACAAACACATGTTAAAAGACCACAAAAACATTATAAAGATTGCCATCTTCTGCTATTTCTTATACAAGGTATCAATTGAATTTGAGTGAATATCTCAAAGAATTCCGAAATAAAAGTATTATTGATGTGCACATGTTAGCTGTTAGTGACAGGTATATATGTATTATTGTGACGGAGCATATAAAAAACCTTTTACATAAAATGCTCTTTATCAAACGAGTAGACCGAAAATTGAAGACTACATATGTACTCAAGTCGTGCAAATAGAGAGACACTTCGTTAAATGGGAAGGTAATAGTTTCCCGCGTCCGTGGGAATATAACAGTAGATACTCTTTCGAATATTTTGCTTCACCGATCCCTAAAAATCCATAAGCAGGCAGAACTGGCCGCTAATGCAAATTTAAATTCAAATTCTCTACAAACGTCCTTTGATCCAAAAGGACGTGGCTACTGCACTCCGATAAAGCTTCCAGTGTCTTTACTAATTGTATTTGGGGATATTCCACTGTTAAATATTGTGTAACTCAAGCTAGAGAAGCGCTTTTTTGCGCATTGATCCAGATTGTTTTTTATACTCATGCATGGTTTTCTTCACCGTGTGTCGCGAAGTATCGCGAATATCTAATAGGTAGGCTAATGACTAAAAAAATAATATAATAAAATAAATATATAGCGGCACAATACTCTAGGAATCGTTTTTTTTATGGGTTTCCTTATAATGGCAACACGATTCGATTACGACGGATGACGTGTACCGTTTTTGGAGGGAGAGGTGTGAGAAGAAAAAGGATGGAGGTAGGCGAAACGACGAGAGCCGGTGGCAGTTTTAGGAACGAAATTAGAGGGACTGGAGAACAGGGGGATCCGTTGAAGATGTTCGTGCGAGATGAGTAGTATATTTATTGCAAATAAACTGGTGAGTGATTTCTTTATGTTGAAGAAACAATGATAATGAATGAACAAGAACATAGAGAGATAAGGCATTTTTCTGGTTTAATAATGAGACAATGATGATAATGTACAATGATAATTTTATGAGATAATGAGTGTGCGTGTGGCGGTCAAGGGCAGACTAGAAGGGGTGATGTTGGAGGTCTCCCGGGGATCAGTACAAGGTCCCCATCGCACCTGGACCACGATGCGTCATGATTCTTAGAATCATAAGAGAAATGTAAGAATTCCTTATCTCCCGATGAACGACGAGCACTATAGAATACAAAAGTGCAAAGATTAAGTTACACTTTGTCGCCAAAGACATTAGATGAATTTATTGTACCTAGGCTGCACATAATCCTATAAAAGTATGATTGGCGGCGACACCGTGGAGCTAGTGACAGTTTTCAAAATTCGCACTTAAGTTGGAACCCAATGATACGGGCGTAGGTTTTGAATTCATAGCGTCACGAATGACAGTTCCCTAGGTAAGCACCTCTCTTTTCAATAACAGCTTAATAAATGGACAGTCATTTTTATGTAACGAAAGCAAAACCTTTTCTAAAATTCTCCATTACATTTAAGAAACGGATGAAACACATCAGATGTGATTCCCGATCATTTTTAGCTAGAGAATGTTACAAAAAACGTCATTTTCGGACAAAAAATGAATAAAATGTGAAGAGGAAAATACCCTGGAGCCAACTGCCAGTCAATTCTGATTGAATCGTTCTCCACAGAAAATTCCTTTTAATTTATCATCCATCGGCGATTATCGGTAGATCTCAATCAATGTTTCGGAGCCAGTTGGTTCGAGGGGCGACGGGTGAGGCGGCTAACTCCCGCTCACAGTACACAGGTGAAACAGCAACAGGGCTTTAGGTAAACTACGGAAATGAAATTAATATATAGTACATACAGATGCACAGTTTACAGAATCAACATTGACCTTGGATGTGCTAAAACCGTCTGTTTGGGATGCATGTTGACCTTTGTTGAACAATTAGTTGAAAATGAACGGACAGTTTATACGCCCAATACACTCCAGGAGTAAGAACCACGGCGACTCCTCGCTGTGCTACAGATTTATCAAAAGTCTGTTTCAATTTTTACACATACTATGTGGTCCAGAAATCGTTTCATACCGGGGTTCCGTAGGCTGTGGATCGAACTGCCTTAAGAAGTATATCTGTCTATTACGCTACTATGTGGGCATGACAACGCTGTGAATTTAATTTTACAAGTTCGATAGCGCACCTGCATAGCTCTTGGTGTTGCTGATGTCCATGAGCGGCAGTAGCCACGTGGGCCGCATGTCCATCCAACTCCTTTCCTATAAAACTTCTTTCTTCTTTGGTCCACCGGGGCGGAGGGTGTCCCACGTTAAGTGCCCCGGTACGTGGCCTCCGTTCGAGGAGTCATTTACCCCAACGGTTATCAGTCCCGCGGCAGACGTGCCTATTGCCACTTCAGCATACTGATTCTATGAGCTACACATGTCGGTGACTTTTGTTCTTCAGCAAATCTTTTCGTTTCTTATCCCGTATCTCGTAAATAAATTGTAAACCGACGCATTTTCCCAAATGCCGATCCTTTATTTCAAGAAATATTCTGAATTCGAATACTGATTGTTCAGTTGCCGCGGTTCGGCTGGCCTGAATTATTCATAACGGCACGCCCTTTTACATCTTCAATTAAGTTGGTGCATACCGCCGCTGCGACCTCGACCCCAAGCTAAACCCAACAGTTTGTCCGCCCCACCTGACACCTATTTCTAATAAAAAGAGATAGCTCTTAGTTTTTGTAGCCCTTTCTATAAATAGAAATACTTCTCAAAGTTTTTATGTAGACTGTAAAGAGAATGACAAGTTCACCACAGGGCCGTCTTTACCAGGGGGTGCAAGGGGTGCGGTGCACCCCGGGCGCTCACCTTTTAAAGGTAATGAAAAAATATAACGCTATAGTAAACAATTACACAATAGGATATTTGACTGTCATAGGATACACAATAGGATATTTGACTGTCATAGGATACACAATAGGATATTTGACTGTCATAGGATACACAATAGGATGTTTGACTGTCTTAGGATACACTCCCGCACCCCGGCGCAGAATAGACTTAAGACGGCCCTGGTTCACCACATGGTGGTAATGATTGACTGTTTAATAAGAAATCAAATCAAAAACAGAGATCCTTCTGTCGGACTGTTATCGGAATAGAGATTTCTACTCGTAAAGATTAGTTAAGATATTTTAAATGATAAAATTTAATAAAACGAAAAAGATAATAATATTATTGAACATATTTTATAATGATATTGTGACTACTGAAATGTTCATTAAATTATTGTAATTTGACTATGTGAAGCAATTTATTGATTATTACGTTATTAACTTAATATTTAAAATTAACGACGTAATCATAATTTATATCGACTTAAAATATTGAACGCCAGAAATGGTAGATCACAGAAATTATTTATTTTTTAAGATCTTCATTATGTACCCTATGATCAGGAAATAAATTTTATTTCATTAAGTTAAAAACTTAACCAAAGTCCATACCAACAATGTCAGTTGACTTAGATACCATCACAGTTCTACTTTTTTTTTATATGGATTTTTTTTATTTTTTATATGGAAGTGGGCGGACGAGCAAGCGGTCCCACGTGATGGTAAGTGTTACCGCCGCCCATGGACACCTGCAACACCAGGGGGTATGCGGGCGCGCCGACGACCTTGCAAAATCCTATTCACAGCTTTCTTGAAGAACCCCATATCGTAATTTAATAGAAAAACCTCTTGAGACAGTTAGTTCCACAACCTACGGGTTCGCGATATAAAATGTTTTTTGTATCGAACAGTACGCGACATCTTCGTATCGAGGAAATGCGGATGGACCGCACTTCTGTGACGGGAAGTGCCGTTGTAGAAACTCGAGGTGGGAATTATATCGAACTATCAATCAACAACATCAATCTGGATACTACGACAATTATTCAAATACAATCAATACAAAACTAACATTATTACTTGAAAGCGTGTAAGAACCTTCACACGGCAATAAAAATAATTATATTTATTAACAAAAAGGCTGTACAAGTATAACATTTGATTTGGTTACTCACGCACTGTCCTCGATTATTCAAGCTATACTAACGCTCATTCTGTATTGGAATAGCGTGATGTGGTAAATCGATTTGTAATTTCCTGAACTTATAGACCGATATTAATGTTACAGTAACAGAATAGTCACGTATTAAATCGTGGACGTTATGCTTAATCTGGAATCAAAATTACACCAAATAGTCTGTTAGTACAAATATTGATTTGACAAAGAATATAGCATTTTTATTAATGAATTCGTTCGCGTGAATTTTAGAGTGATTCCCGCGGGAACTCTATAACGAATCGGCTTAAAATGTACCCCAAATGTTAGACCAAGTCATAAGCTATAACTATGTTGAGTTTCATAAAATTCTATCCAGTAATCCTGTCTTTGCGTGATGCGGGCGCAGACAGACAGATAGACAAAAAGAAAAGAAATTGTTGTTTTGGACTCTATATAAATCGTATTTTATATTTCAGTTCCTTTTAGAAAAATATTTCATATACAGACACGCACTGTTGCGATTTTTATTATATGTATAGATAGATATCACTTTTGAATACTACATTTCAACCATAGAGAATTTGTAAACTAACTACTAATTTGAAGTTTAGACAATATCTGTTTGGGCATTAAAAATCGATTCATATGTTCCAACATTATAATATATAGTATATTTTCTTTTTTATTTATTATTAGGGGTTAAAGTATGAAATTGCCGATTTGTACTGAAAAATTAAAACTCGTTTTTTTCTAAAATGTAACATATTTATTTAATCAAAATATTTACCCTCATTATCTATACATTGTTGCCATCTAATCGAAAGTTCATTTATGCCTTTGAGATAGAACTCTGGGGATGTAGATTCGACAAACTGTGTGAAAGCATTTTGTACTGCCTCTTGGGAAGAAAATTTTTTACCACGTAGAAAATTGTCCAAATCACGAAAAAAATGGTAGTCCGTTGGAGCAAGGTCTGGCGAGTACAGAGGATGACGTATGGTTTCTAACTGCAGCTCCTGTAGAGTTACAACGGTTTCTCGTGCAGTGTGAGGTCTTGCGTTATCATGGAGCAATAATTGTGAAGATCGATTCACGAGTCGGGGCTGTTTTACTGCTAGTTTCGCCATCATTGTTCAAAGTTCGGCACAGTAAACATCTGCTGTTATTGCTTGACCAGACTTGAGAAAGCTATAGTGAATAACACCATGAATAGACCACCAAACAGTTACCATTACCTTTTTATTGGTAAGCTTTGCCTTAGGGCACTGTTGCGGCGTTTGACCTGGTGTCAGCCATTGCATTTTTCGCTTTCGGTTATCGTAAAGTCTGGTCGTAAAAAAAACACTTTTCGTCACATGTCACAATTCGATCCAATATTCCTTCATTTCTGTACCGATTCAACAAGGCAACGCAAGTTTCAACACGCGTTTCTTTCTGCAGATCAGTCAAATCATGAGGCACCCATTTTTCATATTTTTTTAACTTATTGATTTGATGTAAATGAGTCAGTATTGTATGTAAGGTAACGTTAAACCATACCGCTAATTCCTGGGTAGTTTGACTCGGATCGGCTTCCACCATTTCCTTCGATTCAGCGTTATTCACCTGTGTGGGCGGTCTACCACGTGGTTCGTTCTTCAAGTCGAAGTTTCCATTACGAAAGCGTTTAAACCAAATACGCACGGTTCATTCATTAGCAGTCTCCTCTCCAAACGCAGCATTGATATTGCGAGCCGTTTCTGCCGCGTTAGTTCCGCGTCGGAACTCGTATTCAAAGATTATTCGGATTTTCGAAGTATCCACCTTTCCCGTCTAAGCTGAATAAAAAAAACAATTGAAAGTCGAAAATCGAATGTTGAAAATTTTTTAAAACAAGAACCTCATAGGTATTATTTGAAAAAAGTTTCACTCGAAAATCTCACACCATGAAGGTTTTATGTCAATTCAAAGTATCTATTACTATAAAACGGCAATTTCATACCTTAACCCCTATTATATACTTCATTGCACATTATCTTCATTGTAAAAAAGGCGAACTTAACACCTTAAGGCATTCTCTACTAGCCAGACTTGGACTGATTAGAGGAGTTCAATTGAGAGGTGTGAAAAAGACTCAATGAATATTAAACGCTTTCACTGGAAAATAAAATGCTGAAAGCACTAATTATTCATTAATTTCAGGCAACTAAGGCCCATATACAATACTAGCAAAAGCCCTTAGACGTTGTCCTGCCATAGAAGTTGATGCGCTGCAGCGCCATCTAGTGGCGAGTTATACCTATATACAAAGTCGTTATACAAAGTCAATAGCTCGAAAATATTCTCCGTGCTCAAATACCTATCTATGTATGCCAATTTTCATGGTGATTGGTTGAACGGTATAGAAGTTGATGTGCTGCAGCGCCATCTAGTGGCGAGTTACAACAAAGTCGATAGTATAATAAAAACCTTCTTCAGGAAAAAATACATATATTTGCATATGTTAATAGAGTTCGTCACTGTTTGACCGATCACCATGAAAGTTGTTTCAAATCAAGTTGTTGATCAGTCAAACGGTGTCGAAGTCTATTAACATCAGATATACCAACTTCCATTTATATATATATATATAAAGACGTTAGATTTATAATAATAGATAAACGTTAACCGAGATACATAATAATATAACAGTAAACTTAATAGCTACTAATAAGGATTTCATTGTTTCACGGTCTCACTTCCGATTCAATTTAGAACGTCAGCGTCAGAACAAGATTCAATTTTATTCAACATTTACGCTGTCCAAACTTCCGTTATGTTATTTCTGTTTCAATTCGAATAGGTAGCTGGTGACCCGACCCAGTCCCACAGGAGTCTGCGGTCTTACACATCCGTTTCGTACACTATTTTAATTCCCGCGTATCTAACAGAGGTGTAATTGAATTCTGTTAACCTTCAACCCTTACCGCCGACTTTAGTTTAATATCACTATACAATTTTATTTTTATTAACATTCTATACAACGGGTCACTAAAATAACTGAAGTGAATTGTAAATTATATATACTATTGTACATTCGTTAGATAATTTTCATATGAAATGTATAGCTACTGTATAGGTAAATATTATATGTTATTATTACCTACATATAGATTATAAAATAACTATTAATAAACATAAGAAAATTACATAATGAAAAATAAGTGTTAATGTCTCTCACATATATATACGCAAACACAACAAATATATATTTACCTGCATACAAATCTATAATATTGACAATCAACATACACACTTATAATTTTACACGCTGATGGTATGGTATGGACCATGTGTATGCAACAATTCATTCTAAAAATGAATGATTCTATTCGATTTGATCTGCCGTCTGAAACTTAAAGTCGATTAATCTCATTTGTCGGTATTTCTTCAAGAGTCCTGTATAATTGTTAGTTTTCCTTGTGCCTTTATCAACGCCTGATGTTTATAGACCATATGGTAATATTACTTTTCACACTCCCAAAATTCCCAAAAACATTCTAGTAACACTTTACTCTTGATAAATGAAAGTGAAGGTAACGTCTTTAAAAGAAACACTTAGCTGTAGACACCTGAATGGAGGAGCTCTATTGAGGCCCTCATAAATAACCTCGAAGGAGGGGTCCTGTCTGTTCATTAACACGGACTTTTGTTCGCGGCCGGTTGAGCCTACCGAGACAAATAGTGCTGCCAACTTAACTATTCAATCAGCTCAATGGAAAATGACCTCTGGGTTGTCAGGTTAGAGTTGAAGGAGGGTGGTGTTATCAACTTTGTGTCAGATCGGTAGTTCGCGTCCCACTTTGAATGTAACCCGACGAGTGGTAATCGCGATAATTGCCAGCCAACAATAACGAAGATTCCTTGCCGATTTGAAATCTTTATTAATAAAAGGGAAGAGCAAATAAATTTTATTACCACTCGATCCTTTGTGAGTTAATGTTGTTGCGGTAAATTAAACCTTTTGTGGAGTTCACCCGGTAAAAGAGCATTTCTTTTCCGTTCATTTGAGAAACCGTTTTCAATAGAACACAAGCGCCCTCATTTTGTGAGTGGGAGTGAAGTTGGGAACATTGTTGCAACAGTTTTACAACTCGAGAAAAATTCGGATTGGTCGTAACTAGTGCATCAGCAGTCAGGTGGAAATGGAAAATTCTAGGAAGTTAATGAGCCGTCAAAAGTTGAAGTCTTTCTGGGGATCTAATTATGCGTAGTCGCACATCATATTATTATGGATAATAAATCGGATGGCATGGACCTTGCAGTTGTTTTGAATGGAATTGAGTTCATGATAATGATCACTGTGGATTTTTCAGACTTGTGTTATTACTTATGTTACTTCTAATTACTCAATGAAATGAATGAATCAAAATATTTCTTGGATATTTTTGTATTTCTCAAAATATTACGTCCGTCCATTCGGATATCTAGAGAGATAGATAAACTCTTTATTGTATCCCTTATTGTTCCTTATTGTACGAATAGTATAGCGGGCAGCCTTACCGCCAAAGCGATCTCTTCCTGGCGACCTTTGGATGGTAAAGAGAAAATACATAACAAATAAAGGTAGGTGGTGAAATTTTTGCATAATGGCAACATATAACTGAATTATATGATTTTACACATCTAAACTTACCTACTTGAGATGCACAAGACGATCAAGAGACAGACCTAAGAGGTGATGGATGGAGTATATAAAAAAAAAAGAAGACTTGAAGAAGATAAAAAAGGAAGAGAATAAGTCTTTGGTCAATATAGGGCTACTGAAATATAAATAACTAGGATACCCTGTGTCGTGGGTCCAGAGACACAGATAAAGACACATCCAGACCCGAACAAACATTTGTTTTTAAACAAAGGAATGTCCGACCGGAATACGAACCCGGGACATTTTGCACAGCTGGTAGGGTGAGTACCAACTGCGCCAATCGATCGTCAAAATAAATCTATATTTATTCCAATCTATCAACCCGAAAATCTATATATATATATTGTAGTACATGTACATACGAGTACACGTAGTAGTCTTCAGAAAATCCTTTCCATTCGTACTTAAAATATCTTCACTCTCCCTTTAGTCGTATTTCTGTTGCTAAATTTGTTACTTCGTTATTTTCAACAAAGTGTTAGAGAGAATAAGGAACTTTCAACAAAGTTCTTTGTCTAATTGGCGCTTCGAGAAAATGCACATGGAGAATCTCGACAACTTTACGACAATATCTTTCAGTTTCCAATTTGAGAATATCGTCGTATTAAAAATATGTAGCGGAACTCTGCGACTTGCCAATAGGGCTGCCACCCTTCTTAATTAGATCCGAAGTCTTTGCGTTTGAAGGATGCTTGTCCGGGCTGCGGGTTAACACCGTAAATCTCCGGACGACGCAGTTGTGACGTCAAGCATTCAAAAATCTCAGAAACCTGTTAAGTATGATTGTCAAACTGGCTCTAGTAAACATTGATACTAATAAATATACACTTTTAAAGATTATTTTTGTGACAAATGAAAAGGAGCGTCGTTGGTTGCAAAGACGATAGGTATAAGTATGAGTAGTATATCTAGTGTTAATTTTATTCGTAATTTAATATTATCTCATCGAGAATCAATATTCTGCAATCATAATGTGCAATATTCGTGATTGAATGTTGTGGGTCATAATTGAAAGCACTTATAACTTTAAATTGACATTTTACTACTAAATTTTCCGTTTCATTTTTTGTCCCATTTATTTAATCTCCGGGTTTAGAGTATTCCGAAGTTGGCAGCCCTACTTGGCACACAGTCGACTCGTGGATTATATTCTAAGTCGCAACGAGACTGTGAAAATATTATTTTTATTGGATCTCCTGTAAAATTTGAAAATTTACAGTTCGTCCTTTTAGTAAATTTCCACAGCCATGAAACACTTTATTTACAATCAGCTACAATCAGAATAAATCAGCGCTGCTACTTTTGTATTTTACATATTACTACGCTGAGTTACGGCCCTTTAGCATACTAGCAACTACTTGTAATACGTATTCATATTGATTCTAATGTTTGTATAAGTATAGAGTTGTTATTAAGCCAATAAATTATTCATTCATTCATTCGTTTCAAATTTGTCCTTTGCTTATAAATAAACATATTGTACCTACCGTACTCTACTGTTTTAAATAGAATGTACCGATCATTACTAAAAGCAACACACATTCGTGATAAATTCCAACACAAAAGTCAGCGCAATATTTACCGAACTTTCTCGAACGACTAGGTATGTAACCTATTTAACCACTTATGTAAACTATGTAACCAAATCAATCATAATCCACCGGAACTCCCACCTGGGAACGTATCCTCTAATGCTCCTCAATTAGCAACTAGCACTAACACTTGATCCAGGCACGCAATTGCAGGTAATTAATTGAGCTTAACTGACGCGAGCCAGGGTAATGGAGTGGAAACAGCCTGGTCACATATTCACGATTGATTCTGGGTCACGTACTTGGTGACGCTTTTTAACACCAAGCGAGTTTAAAAACGTTATAGAAGAAAGGAAAAATGAATGAGGTAATAAGTCTGCAACCTTTGATCTGATAGAATTGTTGAGCACGCTGCTATATGTCGTCCTAGTATGTTTCGGGGTAGGGATAGAAAAAATTCTATGATTTCATTTAGTTTTCACTTCGTTTTATTTTGATTCTAATGCGGCTCTGAACGCGTATAATAAAGATATTTGTTATTCCTACTCGACGTGTCGGCCCGGGTTACACCAGCCGTGGTCACGAGTTGACAGAAGAGGCGGGTAGTCCACGATGGAAGCTGCGAGCAATTTTATCAACTACCTTTGATCTTAACATTCGGAAAGGCTGTGACATACTACATTAACAATATTCGCGGACGTATGCGACGGTAAATCGCAAGGTTTAAATTTGTTAAAGCTAAATAAATACTTTTATTATACGCGGTCAGACCCGATTTAAATGTTTAAAAAATGCGAATGTTTAAAAATTTATAATAATTTACGAAAAAGAAAAAAGAACATAATCACCATCCCATATCTTCCAGTGGGTATAGTAAAAGGCGACTAAAGAATGACAAAGTGGCTACCACAAGCCCTGGGGAACTACACATCATGTAAAGGACAATGACAATGGAGGCCCACGTCCAGAAGTAGAAGATGAAAGGTCTGATTATGGTTACGGTAATAACCTTTTACACATGTTAAAATTTGCACTCCATTCACCTGGTGGAATGTGTATGGATTCACTTTCTCTTAGAATGAGGCCTATATTAAGTACCCATAATTTTAAGCAAATAAAAAATTGACTATGAACTATACAAATTTATCTCATTGTTAGATTGTACTACCCACTATACGGCCGAATTTTCAATATAAAACTCAGGCATTTTAGGAATCTGATCACACAACCTCCGTACATCAACTTGTGAAAGAAGTGAGATTAAAATTTGTTATTACTTCCAATATCGCCAGCCGGAAGCCTAAAAAAGGATGGACCTTTGAAAATAATAGGCGCAGATATTACGCCCTAAGATCCAAATATAGGTATAAGCCAATAAAAACGGTTTTTCTTTTTGGAATAAAGAGCTTCTTCTTTCGAACAATGTGTCGACCGTCGACCGTCGACTAACTACAACGTGTTACCAAAATAACGCAAAATCTGAAACACGTCAAGTAATTTCAACAAATTTCATCAAAGATCAGTTATGTTGTTCTATCTAAAACGTTCGTAACGCTCACTGCTAGGTACAGGCTAGTGAGCGGGCGCTTGGGTGGTAGTTGCAATAAGTGTATTGCGACGTTTCTCGGACGGTAGAAGGGTTCTAACCGTACTAAGTAAATAAATGACACTGGGTGTATAACTCTAGCCTTAACTCTAGCGATTTATTTGTCAGTAAAATTATTAGAAATAAAAAAAAACCCTGAAACAAATGAGGGGCGGTTAAAAAACTGATTTTATAAAAGTAAAGTGTAATGTATAGCAGAAATACAGTAACGTGCTCAATTGCAAGCGTTTTATGAGATATTCACAAACATACAGACACAAAAAGCTTCACGTGTTTACAGATCGAAAATTAGACAGCGGAATGATTTGAAAAGCAATAGAGTCAAAGAGTTCCAAGTAAACTGAATTTAGGTTTTTCATTAGCGGCCAGTGGTTAGTATTTAGCAGCAAGAAGGTCGGTATAGTTCTTCTAGAAATTCTAGAAAAAATAACAGAAAATTACGAAAAAAATAAACCTATTGTAAAAGCCTTTGCGTTAATTCAGTGACTCGTTGTATATACCTGGAGAGGCATGTAAATAGCTCCTTACCAAAAGAGAAACCCATTAGTAAGGACGAATAGTCCCATTAGTCCATGGTAGAATAAAACGTAGGGCTAGTGGGAAAAAAGTCCCATTAGTTCTACGATAGAACTGATCAGTATATAGAACTAATGGGAACAAAGGGTGATGACGATCGTTTGGAGAGGCCTATATCCAAAAGTGGAGAAACACAGGCTCATCATGGTATGGTGTGTGTATCCACTTTATGCAAATAGCATATTGACTTTATAATCACCGAGAGCGAATACGCGAAGGACCGAAGTAAGACTAAATTTTGTAAAATGTATGTAAATAATTGTAATTCGGCTCGCGAGCGGCAGGTGGCAGAAGGTGGCTGATCCGATTCGATCCGGTTCCGACCGGATTTGAATTCAAATGGCGTCAAGTGCGAGAGTTCCACGCGCGCGGATTAGAATAATTGGCGTAATAGTGGAGCTTGGGAAACGCTGATTTATACTACTTAATGCGCTTTGTTCTTCAGTAAATACCTACAGATATCTAACTAAGTACAGTACCATTTATTACCCATTTCTTTTGTTGTGGTTATAGGTGACATCAGGTCAACTAATCTGATAGGTATTCCTGCATTCTACAGCGCGCGTAAATGCCGCTTCGGGGCCATCCATAAATTACGTCACACGAATTTCATGATCTTTGGAGTCCCCCCCCATCCCTGCCACAGGTGGTCACATTTGTGTGACCCCCCCGCTCCTGGTATGATGTCAAATATTTTGCAATGTTAAATTTAGAAATTATTTAGTTAAAACAACCTTATAATAATATGGATAGAGTTGGTAATATTTTAAAGTTTTTCATTAGAGTTGAAGTTTAGTTTTAATACTTTAGATTTATACATGTGACGTCACGAAGCTTATGACTCGTCCCCCCCCCCCCTGTCACACGATATCACACTTTGTTGACCCCCTCCCAACCCTTTAACGTGTGACGTAATTTATGGATGACTCCTTCTCTCAGAAACGATTGCCATGTTTCGAGAATTAGTGAGGTACCTATTCCAGATGCAAGTGAGACGTACTATATGTAACGTGTATGTAACCCTTCCTGTTTCTCAATCTCGACGTTTCACAATCTTATAAATATTTACAATATCTTTATTTATTAAGATGTACATTTATTAAAAAACATTATTGGACAGACAAAATGTAAAAAAATGCGGACTTAATACCGTATGGTATAGCCTATCAATCAATCTTTGGGCAAACATAGAATCAGGCATTATGAAGTCAGGCATAAGAATTAGAAAATATATAAATGTAACACGTAATTATATAAACATAAATATAGACTAACGTGGTTTGAGGTAACTGACACGATTTTTTTTTTGCGCTTTATATTTAGCAAACATTTAGAAGAGCTTAATTAAAAACATATACTTTTTACAGAAAAATACTTTAAATGATCATGTCATTTAACTCAAAGTCAGAAATGGTTTAAATATTCGGGTATTTAATGATTATGATCAATTAAGAATTAAAATTCTCAATGACAACATTTGTGTTAATGTCTCAAGCCTGCGTTAAAAGCCTGCAATCACACTATCGCAAATAGAGGAAAACAGTTGAATGCTCTGCGATCTATCACTTTCCAACAATATAATGGCGCGGAATAACGCCGGTGCTCTGTTTAATTGCGTTTTTTTATTGTTTATTTACTGTATGGATAGCAGTTAACCTTTCCAGTATAAGTTCACCTGCAGTGACGGTGCATTGCTGATGTTTAAAACTAGTAGAAGAGGTAGATCCAGGATCTAGTCAAACACGTATATCATGATTATGATGGAAATAATGTTGCAATAAATCCGAAAATAAATTCAACACCAATAATATACAAACGGTAGGTATATGTTGGATCCACCCCATGTATTCTTATGGGTGTATTGAAAGGCGACTAAGGGATGACAAAGCCGCTACCATCAGCCCTGAGGAACTACGACACCTATAAAAGAGTGGACTCGCCAACCTCTTGGCCAATGTGCCGAAGGAGGCTCATGTGCAGCAGTGGACAATGAGTAAATCGAGCTAAATGTGACTTTGACAGCCTTTTAGTTCTAAATTTATAATTCGCCTTTACACAAATACATTTAAGTATCTTTCCTGCATTAGGCGATCCAACGAGTAAAGGAAAAAATCTCGAAAAGTTTGTTTCGATGCCATAGCCGATAAAGGGCATAAAGTACGAGAGTAAACATGGGAAGGTTATGGCGTAGAGTGGCGCCCACGCTGAGGGCCCGACCGATCGACCATCAAATGGGTATATTATGGGAAGTGAGCGGCGCAGTGGGGAACACGCTAACTTGTTTACTTAATATATTTTTTATGACTATAATGGGGAATGTTCTGAAGAGCCGTTCAATTGAATGCCAACTACGAAAGAAAGAGAAAGAAAATTATTTTATGGACATCAAACGTATTATAACACAAAAAAAATTAAAGGCAGGTAAAAAATTTTAAATGTTGTGTCAATCGGCACCAACACAGCATATCACAGCGTGGACTCCGGTGCTGATTGTCAGTTAGAGCCGCACCGGTTCTAGCAGAACACTCGCAAGGTCTCTTGAAAGAGCCCGGTAGCATAGCGGAAAAATCTCAGCAGGCAGTTTGTTCCACGACTTTCGGGTTCGCTGTATATAGTGTCTTGATGGCCGCACTGTGTGCAGCGACTCTTTATCAAGGAAGTGCGGATGCAATGCATGACGATAACGGGAGGTGCGATGGTAATAATCCGAAGTTGGTCTCAAACCGATCAGCTCTATAGAGTGTCTATAGATTTGTGAAAGATAAAATAAAAACAAATTATACTTTAAACAAGTCCCGATCCGTGAACGCCGTATATTCAAATTTGTGAGAGATATAAAATAGTTTGATATTTACCAATTCATTGCATTTTCGATTTCCAATTTCGTTTTGTGGCCAATAGTGATCACGGAGCGTTCGCTATTATTTGCTTTTCCGTTTTCATTGAGTTTCCGTCCATTTACAGTTCAACCTGTAAAAATATATTTTATACAAAATCCAGTGAACCACCTCTGCTTTTTTTAAGTTGGCATAGAATAGTAGGGTAAGCGTACATAAAATATATGTAGTCGTAAAAATGGACTGACGTAAAATATCTATCGTCTGTTTGTTTATAAATAAGAGATGGCGGACGAGGGGGCGGGACATATGATGGTAAGTGGTTACCGCTGCCAGTGGACACCTGCAACACAAGGGGGGATGAAGAGACCTTGCAAAATCCTATTTTTTTTTTATGGACGAAGGTGGCAGACGAGCATACAGTCCACCTGATGGTAAGTGGATACTATAGCCCATAGACATCCGTGATACATGCCAACATTAGTCCAAAATGACAAACGTTGGCACGCCCCCGGATGCGCTGCCTACCTTTGGATATACGAATGGATTTGGAGAAAGGGTTGGGGAAATGGGGAGGGATGGGATAGAAATGGGCTCTGGCACATCTCACTCACTACCGAAACACGTACGTACATTAGGGAAATAAGATAAAGTGGGAAATGCAGTACATTTCAAGGTAGTCTTCTGTGAGAGAGGGGTAACGTGGCCAGTCGAGTGCGCCCAGCGGCTGTTGGATGGCAGTGTGCACTCTCCCCCTCTCCCCCTATTCCAACATATTGCTAAAGTTGGTTCTGGTTGGTGATTTCGAAAATCAGCACAAACAAACATTTCTTCTGTAATAATAGTTTTTTAGACGCATTGGAAGCAGATCACATGCTGTGTATCATATACCTATATATGTGTGTACCCTAGCAAAATAGACGAGCTCACGGTGTTTGACTCCCCGTATCGATAATATCGCCACGTGACAACAAACACGCCATTAGCCCAATATTTGTTTTTATTAGTACTAGCCGTTCACTCGATATCGGACTATATCGGCCTCAAAACAAACACTAAAATATGTACAAGTGCTTATTGGGACTCATCGTGCTTTTGATGGACCTGAAGCGCTTTTTATTGAGAGCATTTTCAATTGAACAAGTTTGATGAATGATTAGGTACCTACTGAACATTTTTCAAATCTATACAAGAAGAATGGAAATAATCTATTGTACTGTATACATCTGTATTTAACGTATATTTAAGTATAGCGAATTTAACATTAGGCCAGTATAAAGTTAATCAGCGAAGTTAGCGCATGCAAGCCATGCAAGCTGCGGAAGTTGGCCCGTTGTTCGCTTGCTACGCGATTTGTGTAGCGTATATTAAATGAATAAATCCAGCCCGCAAGCTGAAGTGACTAAAATTTATGCATTTCAACTAACCGTAACCGTACTAACCGTAATTTTTGGGATAATTTCTCGTATTACATACTTGTAGCTTGGTTAGAATATGCTGTTTCATGTTAGTCGACCGACCTTCCGGTTATAGAAGCTACGAGTATGTTTTTTCTAAAGTAAAAACCCATCCAGACTGTCTGTGTGTCGTTCTTAACACGGGGCTGTAGCTGAAAATATGCTATGCAAAACTTATTTATTTTGGAGCATTTATGCTAAGATACAGAACCTTTTATCGGCACTAATTAGCATATGAGTGCTTGTTGGTCCTGTAGCAGGTACTTATGGCATGGTCATTGCGAATGTCAGTGACTTGCGTTAGTTCTCAAATCTCTTCGTTTGGTTAGCTCGCTGAGCAACTTTGAATTTTTGGATTAGGCCTAGGACTTCACGTTTCGTTCATAACTTCTTTTTATAGAAAAAATGCGGCAGACGAACATACAGTCCACCTGATGGTAAGTGGATACTGTCGTCCACAGACACATCCGCGGTACATGCTAACATCAGTCCAGAATTACAAACGTTGGCCTACGGAGGCGCTGCCTACCTTTGCAGACTAAGGAAAAAGACTATTAGTAAATAGGGAAAGAAAATAAGTAAAATAGGGAGAGATACGGTGGGATTAGAATGGGCTCTGGCATATCTCACTCACTACCGAAGCACGTACGTACATTGGGGAAATACGATAAAGTAGGAAATGCAGTAGGTACATTTCAAGGTAGTCTTCTGTGAGAGAGGGCTAACGTGGTCAGTCGAGTGCGCCCAGCGGCTGTGAGAATGCAACGTGCACTCTCCCCCTACAAAATGACTATGAAGACAGCGACAACAGACGCATATAAATCACAGCAGACTTATTCATAACACTGAAATAAGTAAACAGCGTTGAAACAACAATGCTGGTACCGTTCTATACAACAAGTGGGAGTCGGAAGTGAAACGGCTCGCGGCGGGAAGACAACGCGTTTCCGTCGTCATGCCGCACTATCCTCGAGTATGATGTGCGGTAAACAATGTGACCACGGTATAGATATTGTTGCAATACACAACGTCATAGAAAAGAGCTGATACTAGAAACGACATAACAAGAGACATCATTTCAGCAGTCATTTGTAAATAACTTTGTATTTTGGCACTTCACAACACACATCGACCGCATAAAGATATTCTTAAACGTGTATTCCAACGTCAATCAGAAACATCAATGTATAAAATCCGCAAATCGGCATTTATAAAAAAAGGCAGCAGACGCGTATACAATCCACCTGTAGACAGGTGGAGATGTCGACAATGGACGTCCCCGGTATATGCCAGCATCAGTCCAGCTTGACAAAGGTTGGCACACCCCCAGATGCGCTGCTTACCTTTAGCATATTTCACTCACTACTGAAATACGTACGTACATTGTGGGAATAAGATAAAGTAGGAAATGTACCCACACTCAAGCCTACACGAGTTTGTCTACCACCTTTGTAAACCAGTGTGTAGACTGATGCAGAAACCATATTAACGACTTAGTTCCACAGGATTGTTTAAAACTTGCGTATAATGTGCCTACAACGGCGGCTCGACTACGGAAACTCACCATATAACTAAATACTATAACGCGGCTCTTTGTCAACAGCTCGCGCGTTACTGTTCAAATATTTCTGCTTTGTATTTTGTGAAAAACTGACCAAAACTAACACTTTATGTGCGCAAATTATTATGTCAATACATTTTATACCGGGAACCCGTAGACTGTGGAACGAACTGCCTCAAGAGGTGTTTCCATTAAGCTACAATATGGAGTTCTTCAAGAAAGCTGTGAATATGATTTTGAAGAGTCGGCGGCGTACTCGCATACCTCCTGGTGTTGCAGGTGTCCACGGGCGACGGTAACACTTACCATCGCCTGGAACCGCTTGCTCGTCTGCCGACTTCTCTATAAAAAAAAACCAATTTAAAGTAATTACTCTGAAACGATAACAGCTACGGCACTTCACAGTCTTAGCCTATCATGGGCGCTGGCACTATCACTACCGAAACACGAACGTAAATTGGACATTGGACAAATAGGATCAAGTAGGAAATGCAGTATATTTCACAGTAGTCTTCTGTAACAGAGAGGTAACTTGGCCAGACCCCCCCCCGCCCTCCGCCCCGCCCCCCACCCATCCTAAAGGTTTTCGTATCAACTTTTTAATTAGTAATTTGTATTGTATGTATCTATAACGTCCCACTGCAGGGCACAGGCTTCCCCTAGTAAATCACTGAGGGGTTTCAGGCCGTAATCCACCGCGGAGGCCCAGTGCCGATTGGTGGATCATATATTCCACATTTTTTTTTATATTTCTGGAGTATGTATGCGGGTTTCCTCACGATGTTTTCCCTCATCGCCGAGCTAGTGACAATTTTTATAAATCTGTACTTAAGTAGAAACTCACAGCGTAAAAACGATCACACGAATGTGCGTCGAGTGTAGATACCCCTGCGCCACTGGGCCATCACCACTCTTATTAGTATTTCTATTTACAAAATTGATGAAATACTCAATTGGCATAAAGATGAAATGTAAAAGATATTACACATGCAGCTATACCAACAGCACATTTACCTGTACCTAAGCCTTAGGTAAAGGTATAGAGATACAAAAAATCTCTCGTCCTCGATGACTCCAAACCCGCTCATTAATGACACCTGGATAAGACGCTCCGCCACCACTGACAAGTTTCAGAAACACACCCTGGAACTGACTCATTGACATAGGCCACAACTAATAGGCGACATAAATCTTTTCAATATTGGTCTACCTGGATCTACATTGACAGAGGTTTATCGTTAAAACGATTTTTTCCATTGAAATTTTTCCTTTTGTCAAATATCTCCTTCCTTCAATCCATTCAGTTTATAATGTAGTACTAGATCTGCCCGCGATTACGTTCGCTTGATTTTTGAACTATGTTTAGTATACTTATATTGTTGGAAATATAAGTCTTTAGGAAAAATGGAAGAGTGCACGCTGCAATCCCACAGCCGCAGGTACGCTCGACTGTACCCCCCTCACAGAAAACTGCCGTAAGAAGTATAATGTAAAATCTAGTTTCTTGAAACGAATAGTTTTGCCCCAGTATACACAGTCACAATATTTAATTGTTTTATTCTTAACTAGCTGTTGCCCGCAAGTTCGTCCGCGTGGACTTTAGTTTATAAACAGCGTTTTTATTCGACGTGATTCTTTAAATTGATATAAGTTTTTTATTTATGAACTGATTGAAATAAAACAAACACTAAATTTTCAGTGAAGCTTACCACAATACATTAGTGAAAACCACACCCAAATCGGTTAAGCCATTTCTAAGATTAGCGCGCACAAAGGCACAGACAAACAGACAAAAATTCTAACAATCATTGTTCTGGGTTCTATTGCGTTGATAAAGGCCCCCAATAATAGTTTTTCTCATATATCTTCCATGTACAGACAGCGATCAGTTACATTTTTATTATATGTATAGATTTGATAGTATTAAACAAACATCGACAACATAATATACAATTCAACACAATACAGTTGTATGTATCAAACATGACAGTATTAAGAAAATTAAGAATAAAGGTTAGACGCTCAACAATTATTCTCTTGTACGTGTTTCGGTAGTGAGTTAGATAATATTCCAAAGCCCATTCCCATCCCATACTATCCTATCCCATCCCCTACTATCCCGACGAATGAAGTCGTTCACAGGACGTGGTAAACTCCAGATATAGTAAAGTCAACACCATAAAAAGTAACTTTCACTCGCAGATAACTTTTACAACGCGATACACCATATCGTTCATCGTTCATTTTATATATTCACCACTACATTCATTATGTATACCACTATATATTTATTAAATTGTATCATTCACCTCACGGTATATATCACTCGATCCATCAGCCATTCGATTCGGTGTTAATCTTGCGTGGGACGAACACTCACGGAATAAATACAAATTATATAGATATTTCCCCAACATGTCGGCGGTATCATAGCACCTAATCTGTCCTTTTCCTTACAAACAAATCCGGGGGGAGGATAATTGAGTGCGTAATAATCTGTGCCGGAATCGACGATATCTTATTAAGATTATCCAAATCGATCGGCCACTCTAAATAAAGCGGATCGCTTTCCCTTCAAAATTAATGGACGGTACAGCGAATAATCAAAATGATACAATGCGACACGATTCTAGAAACCTAAATACCGTCAGCGTCACCAGCCTTTTTATCGTTCACCGCTGGACATAAGCACAAAGTGTGTACACCTTTCGTTGTAGTTATGGGGCCTGGTAACTGTTCTTCTCTTATTGACCATGGGCAAGCAGGCACCACTACCACTACTCATGCCACTACTCGCGATCCTTCAATAAGTGGAATTGCGATTGCAGACAAATCCGCCGCTACAGGAACTGAAAAACTACACCTAAAGGAGTGGATTCGCCAACCTGCTTGGCCGACGTAGCGTTTTAAAGCCTCATGTACAAGACAATGCCCATGAAGTTGCCCGTATCCAGCGGGTTACAGTTAAGAAGAGCCCGGTTACAGTTAAGAAATTATATTTTATTTTCTTTTAATATTTACCTGGAAAACCAAGCATTAATAAAACAATATGCAATTGATAAAACAAAGAGTTGAGATGGACCGACAATTAAAGCCAATAAGTTTCCACAGATGGTTATCTAAAGTTGCAGACAATAGTAAGGATAACATAGTGAGACAAAGAATATGAGTGATTTTTGAGAAAAATACCTAGTGAGATGGAGAATCTAACAACCGAGTTGAAAATAAATTTCTTACTTAAGTAGGCTTGGTCTATAGATAAATATAATAAAGAGGTAAAATTGTGTGTTTGTACGTATGTTGGGGGTAATCTCTGGAACTACTGTACCGATTTCAAAAATTCTTTCACAAGTAGGAAGCTACATTACCCGTGTCTAATATGGCTATAATTTATTTTGAAATTTTGAAAAAAAAAACATTGAAAAAAAAAAACTTATAAACCGAAGCGAAGCGAGGGCTGGTCGCTGGTATGGAATAAATCAAGCTTACATTGCTTACAAAGCGCATTATATTCTGACATCGCTCTGCAAAAGAATGAGTTTTTCCGATAGCTAGTACTACTAGATGGGACGTGTAAAAAAATATCTACAAGTATTGATCAATTGATTTATATCAGTGGACTCGTCGTGCCATTTGATGCACATCGAATCCGTCGCCTGCCGGCAATAAGACCGGAGACGACCAACCGCCGGGTGTTCTGATTAGTTTTTCCGTTTTATTAAACTGGCAAAGGAATATCGATTTCCCTGCCGGCGATATTGTTTGCGCGTCGCTAATTCAGCTCATTTGTCTGTCGGGGACCCGCGGGGCGACGCTTGGACTAGGGACGGTTACGTAAAATTCATTACTTTTGATCGTACCAAAGTTTAGGTACACGTACCGATTTTCTAGCCGTCACTACCGCAAAGTGTAGTATACTGGATGTCACATAGAGTTCATTAGTTTCACTCTTACCTACCAGGGTTCAGGTACGCGTACCTATTTTCTAACTGATGCTACGATCACTGGTACTGCATAAGCAGCATCATCATCATTTATTATCTTTTAATAAATAATTACATCACATGTTTTTTTTATGGTGAAGTAGGCGGACTAGCAAGCGGTCCCACGTGATGGTAAGTGTTACCGCCGCCCATGGACACCTGCAGCACCAGGGGGTATGCGGGCGCGCCGGCGACCTTACAAAATCCTATTCACAGCTTTCTTAAAGAATTCCATATTGTAGTTTAATGGAAACACCTCTTGAGATAGTTCGTTCTACAACCTACGGGTTCGCGGTATAAGGAGATTTTATTATTGTATTTTGTAACTATTTAGTAATTTCCCGCAGTAATAGTAATAGATACATATTAACTGAATTAACCGATGTTCATGGACGGCAGTATCCACTTACTACCAGGTGTATTTTAAACAATATATAAAGAAATATGTGCATTGTAATAATACCTATTCCAATGTCTAGTTATTATTAATACTGTGTAAAAAAGAACTTTTGTGAAATGAGTACAATTGTACATTATCTGATGACCAATCATATCAGCCTATTGACGCCCACTGCAGGGTACTTACCTGCCCTAGTAAATCACTCATGTTTGGGCCATAATTCACCACTTGAGATCGGTGCGTACACATTCTCCAGATTTTTGTTTTATTTCTCGAGTATATGAATTTCCTTACGATGATTTCCCTCACCACTGTTTAAGTGGCAAATTTATTTTTCAACCGAATGAATTCGGTTAAGGTCATATTTGTATGAAAACTTAAATACAAACACAATAATGTTTATTATTATTTTTTTAAATACCAGTTTTTGGCGATACTCTGCAACTGGTATGAACCTTTCAACACATGGAATCGTTGACATCCCTAACGTGTGGGACGTCACCGATGACAAATGGTGTCTTAACGCGTACGATACACGCGAAAACAGCGAGCAACAATAAAAAACGCGATTAGCAATATGACAGTCACCGTGACGATCTTAACGAGAAAATGCCTCGTAATACGGTGGTTTGAAAGAATACAAAAATTCGTTTACTTTAAAAAAACACCTTTTTAAAGGTAGTTCTGCGAAATTTAGCTAGCTATTATCGCCAAACATTTACTAATTTATTTTATCCTATAAAGAGTATTTTTATTCAACTTTTTATGATCCTATCTACCGACGATAATACAGTTATTTTTACGAAAAACAAAGTGGATAGTTTCCAATCAGAAATTAACAACAGTTTAGGAAAAATAATAACGTGGTTATAGAAAAATAATTTAGTAATTAATATAGATAAAATAAAAATAATGACATTTAAGCAAAATATACAATTGGACACAAACTATTTGAGCAAGGGTATAGAAGAAACTGAAAACGCAAAATGTTAGGAATTATAGATTTATCAAACATGGAGAACTCATACAATTTTATGTAAGAGAGTGAACCGGTTTTCATATGCCTTATAAGATAATCCGCGGTTCTTCCAGCTTACCATTGATTTGTATCTTTTACACTTAGATACGGCATCATGTTTTGGGGCAATTTTACTAATAAAGAGAAAATGTTCAAGGCCCAGAAGATATGTCTGAGAGCGATATGCATTACAGAGAGCTGTAAACCACATTTCAAAAAAATAAATTTCTCACCTCACTGTTCCTTTCAGAATTTGCAGTATTTGTTAAATGCAATCCAAATTTATTTACAGATCCACTGAAGATTATGTTATGCGGACCGTCTTGTCGAACTGCTACGATTAAAAGATTATCTAAAAGACAATTTAGATTCTTATTAAATGTAAATAACACTTAGCTATTGACAACAACTTTTTATAAAGTGATGACTAGTAAAATATAGTTTTATAACTTCAGATGTATTATGCAGTTTGAATTGGCAAATCGAATTGAATTGTATTATGAATAGATTGCCTTATACTCGTATATTAATGTATTATTGTATTTGATGGCATTCTTTTCTAATATATTAATTTACGTGAATGTATATTTTACTTTATAGTATATTCATTTGATGGATAAGTGATGTAAGCGACCTTGCATTTTAATGATTGTACACAAACTTTGTAACGCAATAATTATATGATATAATTTGTACGCCTTACGGCAGAACTAATATTTGATTCGATTTTATAACGTTAATTTATCCATATAATTTGTTAGGTTTTCCCTTAACTTAAACTATTTGCAGGCACTCCGGAACCCTTTAAATGTTGTAAAACAAAGCGAAATCGTTGCTGGCATAATGACGTTCAAAGTAATTAAAGTTAAATAGAATCAATTGCTTTCCAAATTCAGAACTTAATCTTTATAAAACACTTCAGGACATTCAGGACAATCTTTAAAACCTTTAGAAGACCTTTTAAAAGGTATAAAAATATTAAATTTTCAATGTATTATTTCCAAGTAGATAGTTGCAGCATTGAAGAAAGAATTGCGATATCTGCGCTAACGGCAAACATGAAAGATTCTCGAACCTTACAGTTTTATCTTTTTAACTTTATCTACGTTTCAGCATTTCATGAAGTTTTTAATCGACGGATTTATCTCGGGTTATTTTCACATATTGTTTTCACACATATTAAATACAGGTCTTTTATCGTCACCAACCCCTTTTATCGCCCTCTGTTGGACACGAGCCTCTTCTTTCACGTGGCCTTGTAGATGAGAGATGTGTGGCCATAAAACACGACGCCAGTCAAGGAGGTCGACGAGTGTTAGAGTTGGCGTAGTGCCTTGTGCATTGTGGTAGTGGCTTTGTTATCCCCAAAGGTGACTAACCTTTTACCACATCCACGGGAAGAGGTTGGGTATTACTATTGACACCACACGGTCCTAAAAGTATAGGTATTTAACCAAAACATCGACATCGGGATTTCTGCAAACGAGCAAACAATAGACAAAATATAAAAGTCAAAGATCAATCGCTTGATTGGTTGAATTAAAATTATATAAAATTTAATTACATAAATTAGATAACCAACTGATTGTCAGTTGAAGACACTCAGCCTGTATCTCTCCTCTATCCTCTCCCTCTCATCTGCCAAGAAGCGCTTCCACACACCTTTATTATCCATTCACCACAGGTGACTTTCTTCAAGAAGTCAATTCACCTGACTGGGGGGTGTTCCGCGCTACATTTCATTCGAAGGCAAATGTGCCCCGTCAATGTTTTTTTTGTCAATGTCAATGTCAATGTACGAAGCCGGCAGACAAGCATACAGTCCACCTGATGGTAAGTGGATACTGTCGCCCATAGACATCCGCGATACATACCAAAATCAGTCCAAAATGACAAACGTTGGCGCGCCCCGGATGCGCTTGCCTACCTTTGGAACTATAGGAATGGATTAGGAGAAAGGCTTGGGAAAATAGAGAGAGATAGGATGGGAATGGGCTCTGGCACATCTCACTCAATACCGAAACACGTAGGTACGTACATTAAGGAAATAAGATAAAGTAGGAAATGCAGCACATTTCAAGGTAGTTTTCTGTTAGAGAGGGGTAACGTGGCCAGTCGAGCGCGCCCAGTGGCTGTTGGATTGCAGCGTGCACTCTCCCCCTCAAAGTGAGAGCGTAAAGAATAAATAAATAATAAAAATAATAAATCTTTAAATAAATCATTGCTTAAAATGTTTAGAAAACTCGTTCATGGAGCAAATTTCAAGCTTAAATTAACTTGTTTCTACCACGCTACATATATTTCATGTCTCAATGCCACGTACTGTAACCGAAACTTTCAATTTAGGAATCCTCTCTCGACTCAATATCAGGTGGCTCTCACGTAGCGTTCCGACTATCTTGTGGATCTGGAAAAGCACTCGCAAGCGCCTCGACACCTGACATTCAGCGCTGTTGTATGCAAAACACGGACATTATCCTTCTTCGTATCAGTATAGTGTAGAAGGGGCGCAAGTCCAAGCTCCCCCCTAATCATTAGTTGCTCACAGCTGAAACCAGCTAATTGCTGTAACTTACTCATCGTTACACGACCAATGATATACGGGAGATTCGGAAGAAGGAGGAATTTGAAGGGAGATTTTGGTACGTTCCCTATATTTCAGAAAACAATGTTTAGACAACAGTTTTTTTTATAGAAAAGAGGCGGCAGCCAAGCATACAGTCCACCTGATGATAAGTGGATCCTGGTATATATGGATAGTGGTAAGTGGATAGAAACATCAGTGAAATTACTTGTTCCTGCTTTATCAACTGTACGAAGACACACTGATTAGTGAATAAAACCTTTGGCATACGCAGATGCAGCATTGGAACACTTACATTTAATCGTCACATTTTTTTAATAATAAAAAGCGGCGTACGAGCATACAGTCCACCTGATGGCAAGTGGATACTGTCGCTCTGGACAATACATACCAACAACAGTCCAGAATTACAAACGTTACGAATGAAAATATTTACGCTAGACACAGGTACACGTGACGTACACGACGTAGATAGATATATTTCTTATGAGTATTTCTGTAAAATATTTACTAATCATCGTTTAAGTCATATTTTTGCGTTTCATCACGCCAAAACGCCTCCCTGCTCAACCCAAAGGTTGGCTGATGAACAATGGCTCTAGTGACCTTTTGTGAGACTATTTTGTTTATACACTTTATTGTACCAATAAATTATAGAAATAGTTACAAAATAAAATACATACAAAGGGCGTGCTTATTCCCTTGGGAGATTTCTACCAGCAAAACTGGGAGACTAAGTGCAATAAGTTTTTAAATAAATAATTAAAAATAAATTAGATATTACACATAATAATTTAGGTTTTAAAATTAAGAGTATTATTCAAAAGGATTTGAATCAATAATCAATATTATTATGTCAAAAGAGAAGTGCACTCAGCATTTATGCCGCAGTAGGAGTATAAGGTAGTAAGTAGTAGTATCTGATGCTGATTTTCAGTGGAGCCCCAAGTGATTCACGGTTGAAATGACAACCTTCTGCATGTCATATATGGTATATAGTAAACATATCACTTTCAGTAGTTTAGTTAATGGATCTCTAACTTTTTAAGAATTCAACTCTTTGGTAGCTTCACCAGACTCACCGCTTGCCAATGCGCTGTAGGTACCACTCGCCTATCTGATAAAGTTAATTAGGATTTATGTTAGCAAATCAGTTACCATTCTAAAGTAACCTTTACATCGATTATTATTTACCAGGTGTAACGCTCCATCTCTGCATAGCTTATTTACTTCTACTTTCTGGCAACAGAGGAGTCTCTTCTTCTCTTACTTAGGTTGTGTAACAAATTCCAATTTATTTGTTTGTAGATCACTAGAGTCTTGTAAATGCCTGAGGGGCACGCAATCAGCTGCGTCCCCGACTGTACGAGGCGTTATCGTAAAACTGAAGCGGTATTCGATATCGTAATGGAGACGCGAACCACTTTATTGACGAAAACTCGACTTTACGCAACGACCAGTTGTCGAATTTAACTATGTATTTACGTGTTCAATTTGTTTGGAAATTAGGTGTTGGGATGGCTTCTGTGAAAGGGAAAATTTTGTGAGCAGAATGCAATATAGGGTCCTGCAAAAATAGTGTAAAAAATATGAATATGGCAATCGATATACTAAAAGTATTATATCTAACTAAAACATAACATGTATTGTATTTCACTATACCTTTATCACATTAAAAATAAATAGTTTATTATTAATTAACTTATCGCGTACTTGCTAACAGAAGTGGTAGGAGGTCAAAGGTCAAAGACCTAAGTGAGCAATTGTGGATAGTAAATTAATAACCGATTATTTATTTCAATATAAACAAAATCATGAAATACATATTAATTTTTAGTTAGATATAATGTTTTAGTGTACTTATTTATTTATTCATTTTTTTAAACTATTTTTGTACAACATATTTTTATGGGATTGCAAACAAAAAGGGTACATCCTAGGAGAAAGGATTGCGTAAGAAAGAAACCTGGAAGATTGCGTTGATCATATCGAATAAAAACAATACTCAACAACCACCAGCTTTTCCGGGAAAAAAGGTAGAAAGAAATATTGTCACAAAAAATTGACTACGAAAACTGACAACCGCTATTGTTAACTTCCATTTAATTGTTATTTAACTGTTCCAGACCTAACTTAATTGTTACTTTTATAATAAAATAAATATTTGACCCCTACTTTTTCCAGCAGGTATCAAATTACTCTTATTTCCTTTACTACTATCGATAGCAGTACCTGTATCAATTTGAAGATAGGTACATATTTGATAAATTTTTCGTCCGTTTACAAACGTGACTTCATAACACGTTTGCTATTGTGTTAAATAACATATTTTAATATTTTTCAAACAAATCTTTTGTGTGTATTCACTTTATTGCGTACACCAACTCGAAGGCGAATATAGGGCACCGAACAATCGCACGCCATTCACAGTCTTCCACAAAAGGTGTTTTTGAAAACAAACTCCGTGGAATATGCATTCGATTCAGGCCAGAGAACAAACACAATTTCCCGACCTTATTTAGTTATTACACTTGCAATTTTTCAATAGATTTTTTTTAGTAACTCGCAACGAATATAGGGGACAAATGTTATTCGCGGTCGTAGCAGAGTTACCTTTCAGCTCCGTACACATGATCCCCAAGTGGTACTAGAAGTGACAACAACACGACGCGACGCCAAATATCGAGTGGCGACAACCCGAATCCATAGCTTGCCAAGGCGGCTACCATAATATACGGCGACTAAGTAACCCCATAACGAATGGACTCGCCAACTCACAATGGCCAGTGCAGCTTTGTAAGTCTATTGAATTCGCTCGTGGCTGCAAAGGGAGCAAAATTGTTCAGAAACCTAGGACATATTCATATTTGTATTCATATTTATTTATTTGCATCTGCAGGTGTTACATTTATTTTAGTATTTATTTATCTGTTCGTTATTGCACAGAGTGATGATAAGTGGACTTAATGCTTCAAAGCATTATCTACCAGTCAACTTTTGAGCTATGCAGAGATGGTGAGATACGTGTAATAATGGTTAAAATTATATTAATATACTTAATGACGCGAACATATAAGCTCGGGGAAAAAGTTTCTTCGTATTTTATATACAAATTCAAGACATTTTTTTTAAAAGTGTAATTACATTTAATTATAATATATTTAAGCCGTTTTGCTCTATAACTTGTTGCCATCCTGTAGGTAGTGACATGATCCCGTTGCTGTAGAAATTTTGGGATTTTTGGTCAAAAAATTGCGACAAGTAGTTTTGACAGTCCTCTCTTGATGTTAACCTTACACTACCTAAAGAAATCTGAAGAGACCGAAACAAGTGGAAATCTGAGGGCGCAAGGTCAGCGTTATATGGTGGGTGCATCAACACTTCCCAACCAAGCTCTCTCAATTTTTGCTGAGTGGCCAAAGATGTGTGTGGTCTGGCGTTATCATGGTGAAAGACTACACCCTTTCTGTTGATCAATTTCGGGCGTTTTTTTCTCTATTTCTTGCTTTAGTCTCATCAGCTGTTGGCAGTAGAGATCCGAATCGATGGTTTTGCCCGGCGGTAAAAGCTCATAATGAACGATGCTCTTCCAATCCCACCATACACACAACATCACCTTATTGCGCGTTAATCCGGGTTTCGCCACAGTCTGTGGAGCTTAGCCGCAATTAGACCATGATCTTTTCCGCACGTTCTTATCGTAAGTGATCCACTTTTCATCATCAGTGATCAACCTTTTCAAAAATATTCGATTTCATTGCGTTTTAATAGAGAATCGCAAACGAGTACACGGTTCATTAGGTTTCTTTCAGTGAGCTCGTGTGGTACCCAAATATCGAGCTTTTTTGTGAATCCAGACTTTTTCAAATGAGTCAAAACTGTTTTGTAGTCAATGCCCAGTTCATTAACAATGTCGTAACTGCTTATATGCCGATCTTGCTGCACTTTTTCACAAATGGCATCTACTTTATCGGTAATAGGGCGACAGGAGCGAACTGCATTTTTAACATTAAGATTTCCTGACTGAAAACACTTAAACCAAATAAAACTTTAAATGTATCGAATTTCTTCGTTAGATTCGCTCATTATCTTTAATGGAAAAACAATTGAAAAATGGCGGGAAACAGTTTTTTATTTCTTTTTTTAAATGTTACCTTTTCAATGGTATTATAATCAGCCAGGTACAAACAGTTCAATAAAAGATATTGGATCACAACTTCATACATACAGAATACGAAAAGACTTTCTCCCCGATCTATTATTAATTAAGTATAAATACTTACATCAAAAATATTATACATAAAGTCCGTTCAAATCCAATTTGCCGAAAACAAAAGCAAACCAATGGTATATCTCAATACAGTTTCGATTAATCAAATTACTGATATGTAAACATTATCACCTCACTATTCAAGGCCGTGTCGCTTACCTCAGGTCGCTATATTTGATTAGCTTTTGGATAAATTGGACTGAAACGAGGAGTACATACATCCAAACATACGAATACTTGCTTTAGTCGTCTTATGTCATATCAATATTTTCCGCTTTTAGTAAATGTACGAATATCTTAAGCTTTTCCTTAAAACTAGCACGTGATGAGGCATTTCTGATATTGACTGGTAGAGCGTTCCAGAGAGTTGCGGCGTTACATTTGGTGTATGTAACAAGAGTATAGGACAGCATACATGGACAGCAAATTTCTGTTCCATATACATACATAGTTCTATATAATTCATCAACATGATGGGGTGCCATTTGGCTATTTGGCGAGAATGAAAGAAATGAATGAAAAGAAATTTGGTGAGAATGAAAAGCAAGAAATGAAATTTGGCGGTCAGCTGGTGAAGTTTTCGTTTACCCTTCGCAACTATCTGCAAATTGTGGTACTTGAGGCAGGATCATTCTTAACGGCCGTCCATCCGTCTCCTTCTCTGGCGATCTGGTGCTCTATTTCCAAGGACCCTGTCTTCTAGGATCAACTTTGGAAACTCGTAGAGGTATCCTCTTTCAATGTGCCCTTAAACGGCAACTTGAATGGCTACTTCAATGAACTTTTATAATTCATAATTCCTTTTATGAACAGTAGACAACTGCTCCCCGCGGCAATCTGCTCTCTCAAGAATCTTTGCGTTAGAAATAAAACTTCCCCGGGAGATATTAAACACTTCCTAAGCTTCCACATTGCGAATGTTCGTATACGGCTGGAAATTCCCTTCTTAAGAGTCCAAGTTTTTATATAATTACAATACTTTATATAAACTAATATTTATCTACAAAAGGTAGGCGAAATGTTGGAAAACAACACATATTTATTTCCAATGAGCGCAGTTATTTAAAACCCACAGAGCGACAGTTAGTTGCGAGTATAATGGTGTTGTATTGCAGTACGACTCCCTCGGTTCACATTCACTTAGCTACGGCCCCACTAGGATTACTGGAGTTAAATTCACAAATAATGAACAAGCCAAATGTGATACGAATATGACGGTAAACGGTATAAAGACTGTGAAAGAACACCGACTTGATTATACTGCATTTTTAATAGAAGAGTTGGCATATTAGTAGGCAGAACAAAAGATGACAATAGGTCACCGCTGCTCATGGACACCTGTAACACTAGGGGGCGTGCAGGTGAACTGTTGATCTTGCATCCGGTCGCTTCTCATAGATCTCATGAAGAAATCCATATCGCAGCTTAATAGAAAAACCTCAGTGCCCAATTATTGGGCTCACGGTATAAACTTTCGGGTTCACGGTATAGGGTCTTGAATACCACACTATACACAGTACAGTACAGTAGTTTACTGTCAACAAGTGTTCCCTTCAGTGATGAGAGGTGCGACCGAATTTGGCATCGGATTGTACAACTCTTCAAAACATTCCTCATTATACAGAGGTGCAAAACCCAGATATAATGAAAATGTTATGGTAACATAATATTCTTTGATAGCGGTCATTGTAGGCGCCTTTGTGGAGCTTTACAATAGAAAACTGAACTTTTATTTGATATCGTTATAAAACTGACTGTCAAAATTTTACAGTAAACGAATTTAATCAATTTAGGTCGAGCTAAAAAGCGCAGTGACGCACTCCAGCCAATATTTTAATTTACTTCAATCCGGAGGTATCCGTTTTTACTCCCATTTATGGAGCATTTTAATTAAATTTAGCGGTAATAAAGTTACCCTCGCTATTACTCAACGGGCTTCAAATGTGTCGGCACGTTTGAATTCATAAATGAAATTAGTCCTGTTAACTTTATGTTTGCATCGGATATTTTAATCATAATTCATAGTTCTTAGTCTGCATTAAAACTACACAGTTTTGTATTAAATTTTTTCAGTTACATCTGATAAGAAGAGTCCGTGAAATCCCTTGTAACTACAAGAAAGGATTTTTTTTTAAATAACATTAATTCTTGTGGCCCTAGTGGCCTGTCAAAAATCACAGGACGTGTTTAATTTAGGGCGGACGCAGAAGGCTTAAACCTGGTTGGAAGTGTCGGTCATGGACATCCGTGATATATGTCAACATATACCAGAATGACAAACATGTACCAGTTGACACGCCCTCGCGTGAGCTGGATTCTAGAGTTAGAAATAAATTTGGAGAAAGCGTTGATAAGGAGAAAGTGATAAAAACTTTCTCTTGTTATCTCGAAATCGACCAGGGATAATCATTCCTTTGCAACCCTACCTTAAAAGGTTTCTTTATTCAGAACAGCGTTATAGAACATAGGGCACTGATCTTTTCCAGCTGTGGAAATCGTTATAGCTATTTTTTTAGTTGTTGCAAATGCAAAATCTAGTTCTATTACTCCAGTCTGTAGCGACTAGTCGCGCCGACGCAATGTTGTTTGTATTCCAAAAATAGAACAGAATATTGTATAAACTGACCACGATATACTGCCATAGTTGGATCCTTTCTTCAATAGAATATATGGTCACACAGTATAAATATTCATACAAACCTACAAATAAACTATTCGTATCTTTTTTTATAGAATTGATGGCGGACGAGCGGGCGGCCCACATGGCCACCGCCGTCCGTGGACACCTGCAACACCAGACAGAGGACTTGCGGGTGCGCTGTCGACCTTGCAGAATCCTGTTCACAGCTCCCTTGAAGAACCCCATGTCGTAGCATGATGGAAAACCTCAGAACAATTAGATGATTTATTGTTACAATTGATTATTGTTTTTTCTTTATTTGCTGTCGAAGTCGAAGTAGTTGGCAGTTATAGAAGAAAACAACCTATTTATCAACTTAAACGCAGTGGACTTAATTGACATTAGGCCTCAATGGAAGTCCAGCGCTTCTCTTCGTCTGGGAAAACACATTGCTGAGTTGAGGAGCTATTTGTTGCTGCAGCATGTGGAGACTCTTTATCAGTACATATATACAATATATAAAGGGTGTCCGGTGGCAGAATTAGGATTTGAATTTCGAATTTTTTTAAAACCGTTCGGTGGAGGAGCGGGGAGGGGGTCGCGTTAGATTCGTCTTTCATGCGGGTTATTTAGTCGCGATGTCGTAGTGGATGGGTGAACAGCGTATTTTAAGTGACTGTTGAAAAGCCATTAAGGCCACAAGAATTTAGCCATTCCGAGAAACAAAAAGAAGTGATGATGTTTTTTTTTTTCGGAATGTCTAAATTCTTGTGGCCCTAATGGCCTTTCAAGAGTCACCGGTCGTGCGTGATGATGGTAAGTGGATATTGTCACCCATGGATATCCGCGACAAATTCCAACATTAGTACCGAATGAGAAATGTTGGCACGCCTCCGGTACCTTTGGAGATTTCGGAATGGATTTTAAGAATCCGATGTACGATCGTCTTCTAGCTTTCAGCACTTCTTCACCCCAGTCACTTTCCAATACATTTGACTTACTTTTCCAATACCTATTAGTTTCACGGATTTATATCTAATATCTCAAGTTTTTTGATTATTTTTTAAACATAGTAAAACACCAGACTAAACATAGTATTTAGATCATTGAATAATAAGTCTACATATTTAAATTAAAAGTCAAAAGTGATATCATTGTTTCTAAGTAGTTAATCTGAAATTTTAAATCTAAAAGCTAAAAAGAAATATCCAGCACCATATCCAGCAGTATCCTCAACAGTTATTCTGAATTAAAAGCACAATCGCCAAAGAGAAACGTTTCTATGCCACTGAATTTTAAAAATCCAATTCACTATAAAACGAATTTTCCACGTCCGCCATGAAAAAAAGATGTTAAAATGAAGTGAGCGGGAATTATTCAACGATTCAGCTTCCCTGTAGGCGGTTAAGCTGTAGTTTTACTATTCTGTATCGGAACAAATGCGGATATTACGAAACAACTTTCACATTAGCCTTGCACATATTTCGGCGTTCGAAGGATAACATTGGCATTCGAATCAATATGAAATGAAGAGACGGGCTAAATGAGACCTTTGCTAAATTTTGAACTTTTGCATTTCAGTAAAATTTCGATCAAGGCTAACCAGTTGAATGATGCGCATTTTAAAATCGATTGTAATTAAATTCAGCAGAAAATTCTGCATAATGGGAAGGGATAGATAGGATAGGATGGAATGGGCTCTGGCATATCTCACACAGTTCTGAAACTCGTACATACAATACAGTGAGAAATGTAGCATGTTTTTTTTCGGTAATCTCTGAGAGGGGTAACGCAGTCAGTCTAGTGCACCCGGGCGGCTGTGGGATTGCAGCGTGCACTCTCCTCCTCCGAAATTTTCCTTTTCGACTGGCGCGTAACACTGGCCTTTTTAGAAACTAAATTTGTGTGTGAACCCAGCAGGTCTTAGCAAAAGTTCATTAATATTACATACCTACAGTCCTATATGAAACGTAGTCATAACAATTCACCTTTATTTACGCTCACCCGTATAACTATTTCGTGCGTTTTTGAAAAGACTCGTCTTTTTTCAAAGCTCCATCTGTCTCCTAAAACTAGTAACGTTTGAAGCGAATCAATTTACTTTAATATTGCTGGAAAACGTTTGTACGGAAATTTTACGAGAGGGCAACTTTGTCAACCTCCTTTCCCGTCTGCGCGCGGTTATTGCCAAACTTTTCCCTGAATATAGTCCCCCTCGCCCCTCGCCCCTCCGTGCGACACTGACACATGTACTTTTGCCAATATTGCATTTTTAGAGCTCAGTCCGTAGTCGATGTGTTTGATCGCATCTTGGCATTATGAGTTGTCGGTTACGTGATTTATTGTAGTACAGAAAGAAAGAAGGAAAGAGATTAGTTTCATAACAAAAGTTAGAGAATAGCTGGAGGTCTGTTTTGCAGTGTTTATTGCAGCTTGAGAGGGGAAGAGTGTATGCTGCATTCCCACAGCCGCTGGGTGCACTCGGCTGGCCGCGTTACCCCTCTCTTACAGAAGACTACCTTGAAATATACTGCATTTCCTACTTTATCGTATTTCCTCAATGTAAATTTCCATGTATGTGTTTCGGTAGTGACTGAGATATGCCAGAGCCTGGTGCTGATGGAAAACTACACCTTTTCTTTTGATTAATTATGGCTGTTTTTCTTCAAGTACTTGTTTCAATTTTGCTAATTGCTGACAGTAGATGTCAGAATTGATCGTTTGGGCATGTGGCAAAAGCTCGTAATACACAATGCCTTTCCAGTCTCACCATACACATGACATGACTTTGTTCAGAGTGAGGCCTGGCTTTGGTACTATTTGTGATGGCTCACCTCGCTTAGACCAAAATCGTTTTCTAACATTGTTATAGTAGGTGATCCA
Organism: Sesia apiformis; assembly: GCA_914767545.1. NCBI lineage: Eukaryota > Metazoa > Arthropoda > Insecta > Lepidoptera > Sesiidae > Sesia > Sesia apiformis. The sequence continues at coordinate 22,279,988 of OU611952.1, forward strand.
CTTCACATCGCCTGTTACCAATCTCTTCAGAAATGGATCGATTTCATTTCGTTTTAGCAACATCTCGCATGTGAAAATTCTATTCACCAAGTTTCATTTTTTTACAGTAATGATAGGATAAGGCATCTTCTCCGTAAACACCACACATCTCTTTTCGAGCACTAAAAGCATTCATATGCTTGTCTAAAAATAATTGTAAAACATATTTAATCTTCTCCGTATTAACATCCATTTTAAAATTGTTTGAAAAAAAATATATATACAACTTTAAACTGGTAATTTCAATTTGCTGCGATTACAAAAAAGTCAGCTGTCAAACGGTACATCACTTTCCCGCCAGTGATCAGTGTTTCCAGGAATATAGCACGCTAAACTCATACGATCAAAACAGCAGCGTACTTTTCCGACTACCTATTATGACTAATTTATATGTAATATATACAGTGTACAAGTTTATATTGTATATATACTATGTATTATATATTGTGTAATTTTGTATACTATACGCCATCTGCCTGTGATAAAAAACATTTATATCCTCTCTACCCAAAGGCTCTCTGGCAGAGATCGCTTTTAGCGATAAGACCGCCTTTGCATTTTGTCTCTACAATGTTTGTTATTGTTTTATTTTGGAGTGTAATAAATGGAGTTTTGATATATTAGCATACGTGTATTATCTATCTATAACCCTAAGACCTTGACCTCACCGTTTATTTTAATATATAGGTATATACATAGGTATTCAAATATAGACTTGTGCCGTAAATCATAAGTTACATTTTTGCGTGGGTTCACAATCACGTGCGTTGTAGGCATGTACAGTAATAAGATCCGTATTACGTACAGAAGAAATAAATCTTCTGTGTATTTACACGTTCAGAGCGTTTGTGTAATATAGCGTGCCGTCTATTTGAGGCTTATTTATTTAATTTCAGATGGTTCGGAGAACGCGCTGCCGACGCGGTTTTCACTTCAAAACTATCTGGATTGTGTAACGTAGTGTACAAAGTAATCTTTTTTCATCTTAAAAGTTTATAAAGTTATGAATATTACACAGAGGAAATATTGTAAAAATTAAGAATTCATTAAATGTTAGATAAATATATTTTAAATATTTTTTTATGGAAAGAAGGCGACAGACGGGCAGACGGTCTGCCTGCTGGTAAGTGGATACTGTCACCCTGTGACATGCACGGTACATCAGTCCAGAATAACAAATGTTGGCATGATGGAGATTTATAGGAAGGGATCTGGAGGAAGGGTTGGGAAAATGTCGAGGAATAAGACAATACAATACAATACTCATTTACTGACAATACAAGTACGTACACTGGGAAAATAGGATAAAGAGGGAAATGCACTATATTTCACGGTATCAAATTTCATCATATGACATTCCTTTGTTATTTTCAGTCTTCGCTCATCACAACGTACTCAATTGTCCATATTTTGAGCACATTTCTTGAAAATAGGTTTATACTATGAACGAAATTTCGAGATTTTGTACTAGAATTTTATAATTCGTCGTCTGTCAACACTAGTACAGATACATTACGAAAACATTGGCCATCGCGTAATCCGGAAACACCCGAACGCGTCATCCACGTCTATGAATTACCGTTCGTCTAATTGCATACTTTATTACGAGATAAATACTAAACTTGAGTCAATGCAGCTAAATATATGGAGCTGTTATTTTCCTTTGAAAACTAATGACATTATTTTTTTACTAAACAAGTCACGATATTGCTAGATGATCGTATTACATTTTTCTACTTGGACCTTATATATATTTATCCATGTATATTTGCATAGGTACTAGATAATTAATTTTAATAAGTATCTATACTGTGTAATGTATGTAGATATAACTTCATATTGCTTTTATTAGCCTTACACACATTATATCTTAAAAAATCAACACCTATATCACAGTGCCTATTACAACGTGTGACTGATGATCTGTAGATCATTTAAGAGATTTTGGTTGACCCCCTGCTGGTATGTATTCAATATCTTCCATGTCATAATCAGAATAATAATAGTTTTCATCGTCACTTTCAGAATCATCAGAACTCTCAGAAGTATTGATTATTATCCTATCCATAAAATCGTCAATGGCTTCTTCATATTTTCTATATTCATCTACGCTTTTACCATTTGTATAATGCAACCAGCCCTTACAGTATCCACTGTTGGTAATGGGCCTCCTCCTGCAACATTGTCTTATGAATGAGAGATTTAAGGGATTAAAACGCCAAGCCTGTGGGGCTTATGGTGGCCGCTTTATTACACCTTTGTTATGCGACACCACGACAAAAGAGGGGCTGGTGCTATTTTATAGCGCGGCCGTCACCACACGGGGCCATTTATAATGGACATGTTAAAATTACTACATATTTCCTTCTTTATTTTAATGCGTAAACAAGACTTGTAACATGTTGAATTAGCCTACAAGTATACTATGTACAAATCCAAAGTAATATTTGTGACACAGTATTCACCATGCACGTATCAAATGCACGAGTACATTCATCACGTAGTCTTTCTATTAATAAACTTTTAAAGTTTGTCACAAATACTTATCTGTTAAACGAGTGTTATGGACTGCACCAATCGTGATCACGGGTTGTTTTGCTCGTGGCCATGGTCACTGTAATAGCCAAGACGTCAAGTATAATAAAAGACGTAAACATATAAAACCCATTTAATACATGAATGTCCATAATGTCTTGAACGTTGGTCCCGACCTAATTCACTCAAGTTATTATCATATACCTACTGAAATTGTAATTTAAGAACATCAAATGTGTTTTAGTATTATACCCTATTCAGCTAACTCAAAAGCCACATTACATACTGCTATTTTAGCATAATAACATTTGGTAAATAAAGGTTCTATATTAATAGGCCTTTTAATATCGCCCTACGCAGGCTTAAATAAAATCGAGGGCCTGTGTATAAACCTTCGCGTTTATTGACGGCCGACCCCGATGTAGGGCGCTGAACTCAAGCGAGGTATGTAATTAGCTTATGTTTATGTACGGTGGTGTATAGTGAACGCCTTTGCGGTATTCTTCGGTTGGAGCCAGCAGTGCTGTGAAGTTGGCTCGTGCAAGCCACAACTCACCGGTAAAGGCAAGCGGCACGAAATACACGTTGAAGCGATTTTCTTTTTATAGAATAGATGGCAGACGAGCGGGCGGGCCACATGATGGTAAGTGTTCAACGTCGCCCATGGACACCTGCAACACCAGGGCGCTTGCGGGTGCGCTGCCGACCTTGTAGAATCCTTTTCACAGCTCTCTTGAAGAGCCCCGTGTCGTAGCGTGACGGAAATACCTCAGCTGGCAGTAAATTCCACAACTTTCGGGTTCGCGCTATAAAGTGTCTTTTTGACCGCACTGTACGCAGCGACTCTATGTCAAGGACCACATCACGATTTAAGTGCGTCTGTTGTAACTTCGGTTGTTAGTTCTGCTGCAGATATGGCCGACCCATTACCATTGGCAGGCTTGGCGACTCTACGACTGGCTCTAGGCACTGGTCTTTACTTCTTTGTTGGATAACTCCTGTTCGGATTTTATCTCACTTTACTTTACTTTCAGAGGAGCTATAGAAGCCGTTGTGGGTCTTCGCCTCGTCTACAAATTATTCTCCTCCATTTATTTCTATCTTAGATTTCTTTCTCTCTCTCTCTATGTCTTCCAGGATCTTACTCTTCTCATGCTCCTCAAATCTTCTACACACTCGATCTCTTTCACGGCCTGCTTTGTGGACTCTTTCTTTGCGGGATCCAGCCTGTCAATATATTTTTTTATCACGCTGTGTAAAGAAATTGCGACCATAGTTCTCTGCATAGCCTCTAGCTAGCAAATCCTTGAGACTACGTACTGGGAAGCACATTATGTATCTCGTTAGGCACATTAGGCCACTCTCCGGCCAGGTGGATAAATGAGTTAAGAAAAGTTTACCGGTGGCTGGCTGTGAAGAGCCCCTGTTAGTCACGGACATTCCCCGCTAAGCCAGAACATTTTCCGCTTACCTCTTCTACCTTATGTTCCAGCTAAATGTGCAGTTGGTTGCCAAACCGGCGCGATTTGCTTATGTTCTCGATTGATTCACCCATATTACCTACCAACTTACCTCGCACCAGTGACGATTTCACCATCGCTATTCATGGGTTGGCACAGATTGGCGTGCTTGGATTCCCAATAAGAGTATAAAGTGACGTTTAATTAGTATGCTCCTATTTAAGAATAAACCTCACCCACATAACGTTAAATCACATATGAAGAAATGCTTTGTTTGAGACTGAGGAATGAAAGTAATATTTTCAGTAATTTTAGAAAAATCATACCATCAGCCTATGTCTTCCGCTGGTGAATATAAATCTCCCGAGGGTCCACACACAGTCTTCCAAAGTTCTTATCTATCAACATTTTAACATTTAAATAATGTTCTAACAATTGCTTGTTGGTCCTACCAAAGAGGAGAGCTCTTTAATAGTTTAGCATTTACCTTCGGCTTCACTTGCTTGGGATCCGCGTTCCAAATGCTGCGAGGGCCGACCCTCCCAGTACAGTCCGACATGAGCTCCCTCTTAGTAGAAAAGTAACACGTGGGGCAAGAGCACTGCTCAGTGCTCGTGAAGGCTGACTGCCCCGCCCCTCCACTTGCACTCCGATATTGTGGAAAAATACGCTGTTTTCTTTATTTTCTTCCTCAATACCCCGTTGAAGGTCGCCGTCCTCAATATGATCCCTTGTCCTCTACTCATCTGAACCGAAAGATGTACAGACATATTACTAATGTATGTTTCTGTAAGTAACTGACAATCCATATTATTAATAATATAATTTATTTGTAATCATAGGTACCTACATTGTGTCTCAAGTAAATATTACACTATTAGTGCCCCCATGATTTACCCAAAGTGTTTACAAATCTTTAGTTATTACGAAGTTACATATCCACTACATTAAAAAACAAACAATCAAATGAATGGAAATAAACAAATAAATATTAAATTTCTACCATTGTCTACATAAAATCAATATTCCAGGATAGTTCCCTGAAGAGACACGACATGACACGACACACTGACATGACACGTGTAACATATTTTTTAATAATATCCGAGGTTATTAGATGTCAATCGTCTCGAAGTTTATTGGATGTCTCCGCGCATTAATATTTATTGACGTTATAAACATTATTTAGTAACCATCTTGAACAAAGACAACAATTGAAGTGATAAAGCATTGCTAAAAGGCGCAAACGTTGAGTCGTGTTGACGGCGTGCCAAATCCCACGCGAGCTACTGAATAAGGTATTATAGCTCTTAATACTGCTTTATTATCCACTATTTACGTATATTTTATAAAGTCTATGGTTAACGTAGCTCGATTATTTGCTTTTACCAAACGGCCAAAGGACAAATCAGGTGGGTCATACAAAATTTATAGGCCGATGGCTCAATGGGTGGATCATGCCCTAATACGGCGATACTATTTCAATTAAAAAAATTAACTACATATATTATGATGTGTAAAGTAACTATCCTTCTAAAAAACGTAGGTAAGTACTTACGTTTTTTGTCCATTTCGGGTTTCACTACTGTTTAACTAAGTACTTTTAAAAATAAAATATGTATATCAGTTAACTTGTTTCACTTACGTACATTGCAGCCTTATCTTTTATAAGAAAAACAATTGAAAAAGATTGGGAAATAGATGCTCGAGGTAGATGACCGAACATGCGAGTCATTCAATTCTGTGGGCCCTTAGCTCATATATTGAGTCTTTATTTTCTTACTGGCTTCCGAGACTGGGCTACCACAAAAACGATGATAAGGAACCGGTTAATGTAAAAATCCAGAAGTTTCTAGACTTAATTCAAACTTTTCACGGGCACTTTTCATATTTTATACAATACAAGTATTAAAAAAATACATTATCTAATTAAATTGCTGCCGAGGGTCGTTCGGATAATCGAAAATTCGGAAAATTTAATTCATCGGCTGAGAAAACAACCTGTTCACATACAGATGCCTATATTACTCTTATCTACATAGAAAGCAATAACTACATGCAAACAAGAAACTCTGAAACGAACCAAATAAAAAATATTGGATAACAATCTGAATATGTATAAAAAACAATGTCTGTCCGTCGTTTTGTATGGCTGCTCGCTTATAACTTTATATAACTAGCATAATAGCAAATTATCTAGGTATAGAAAGAAGTCGTAAGACAAATGTTAACTGCCACCGCCTTAAATTAAATAGTGAGGTGATAATTGTTTACGTATCCATAATTAAATAGTGAGGTGATAATTGTTTACGTATCCATAATTAAATAGTGAGGTGATAATTGTTTACGTATCCATAATTAAATAGTGAGGTGATAATTGTTTACGTATCCATAATTAAATAGTGAGGTGATAATTGTTTACGTATCCATAATTAAATAGTGAGGTGATAATTGTTTACGTATCCATAATTAAATAGTGAGGTGATAATTGTTTACGTATCCATAATTAAATAGTGAGGTGATAATTGTTTACGTATCCATAATTAAATACAGAGGTGATAATTGTTTACGTATCCATAATTAAATACAGAGGTGATAATTGTTTACGTATCCATAATTAAATAGTGAGGTGATAATTGTTTACGTATCCATAATTAAATACAGAGGTGATAATTGTTTACGTATCCATAATTAAATAGTGAGGTGATAATTGTTTACGTATCCATAATTAAATAGTGAGGTGATAATTGTTTACGTATCCATAATTAAATAGTGAGGTGATAATTGTTTACGTATCCATAATTAAATAGTGAGGTGATAATTGTTTACGTATCCATAATTAAATAGTGAGGTGATAATTGTTTACGTATCCATAATTAAATAGTGAGGTGATAATTGTTTACGTATCCATAATTAAATACAGAGGTGATAATTGTTTACGTATCCATAATTAAATACAGAGGTGATAATTGTTTACGTATCCATAATTAAATAGTGAGGTGATAATTGTTTACGTATCCATAATTAAATACAGAGGTGATAATTGTTTACGTATCCATAATTAAATAGTGAGGTGATAATTGTTTACGTATCCATAATTAAATAGTGAGGTGATAATTGTTTACGTATCCATAATTAAATAGTGAGGTGATAATTGTTTACGTATCCATAATTAAATAGTGAGGTGATAATTGTTTACGTATCCATAATTAAATAGTGAGGTGATAATTGTTTACGTATCCATAATTAAATACAGAGGTGATAATTGTTTACGTATCCATAATTAAATACAGAGGTGATAATTGTTTACGTATCCATAATTAAATAGTGAGGTGATAATTGTTTACGTATCCATAATTAAATAGTGAGGTGATAATTGTTTACGTATCCATAATTAAATAGTGAGGTGATAATTGTTTACGTATCCATAATTAAATAGTGAGGTGATAATTGTTTACGTATCCATAATTAAATACAGAGGTGATAATTGTTTACGTATCCATAATTAAATACAGAGGTGATAATTGTTTACGTATCCATAATTAAATAGTGAGGTGATAATTGTTTACGTATCCATAATTAAATACAGAGGTGATAATTGTTTACGTATCCATAATTAAATAGTGAGGTGATAATTGTTTACGTATCCATAATTAAATAGTGAGGTGATAATTGTTTACGTATCCATAATTAAATACAGAGGTGATAATTGTTTACGTATCCATAATTAAATACAGAGGTGATAATTGTTTACGTATCCATAATTAAATAGTGAGGTGATAATTGTTTACGTATCCATAATTAAATAGTGAGGTGATAATTGTTTACGTATCCATAATTAAATAGTGAGGTGATAATTGTTTACGTATCCATAATTAAATAGTGAGGTGATAATTGTTTACGTATGCATAATTAAATAGTGAGGTGATAATTGTTTACGTATCCATAATTAAATACAGAGGTGATAATTGTTTACGTATCCATAATTAAATACAGAGGTGATAATTGTTTACGTATCCATAATTAAATAGTGAGGTGATAATTGTTTACGTATCCATAATTAAATACAGAGGTGATAATTGTTTACGTATCCATAATTAAATAGTGAGGTGATAATTGTTTACGTATCCATAATTAAATAGTGAGGTGATAATTGTTTACGTATCCATAATTAAATACAGAGGTGATAATTGTTTACGTATCCATAATTAAATACAGAGGTGATAATTGTTTACGTATCCATAATTAAATAGTGAGGTGATAATTGTTTACGTATCCATAATTAAATACAGAGGTGATAATTGTTTACGTATCCATAATTAAATACAGAGGTGATAATTGTTTACGTATCCATAATTAAATAGTGAGGTGATAATTGTTTACGTATCCATAATTAAATAGTGAGGTGATAATTGTTTACGTATCCGTAATTAAATAGTGAGGTGATAATTGTTTACATATCCATAATTTGACTCAATGAGACTGCAAGTTTACCCTAGATTTAAAGTTAAATGTTGAGATATTCTTTAACAAATGGACTGGAGTGGAGTATGATAGGGGGTGATTCTTTAAAATGGTCCATAAATCACTTTAGACTTTAGATTACCACAGGCTCGCTAAATAATATATTCAAATTTTTATAGGTTCTGACATGATATCGACGAGATAAGGTTACTATAATGAAGCTTTTTGTTACTAATTCATAATATAGTTCTTATTACCCGTGTCACGACTTCTGTTGTTATTTTTTAAAACTATGTATATAAACATTTTTTTTAGAAATAACAAGAATTAATATAAAATATGAATTAGGTAATGACTTTGTTTAAAAAATAATTAAAATTCTCGTCGTCGTTTTATATATATCTAACTCTAGTTCTCTCATACACATTTCTGAAGTGTATAAGTCACCAGTGTGGAATATAATACACATCACCCAGTGTGGAAAGATTGCCCTTGTTTTTACAAGGTGCCTGTATGTACAAGGTACAATATTCACATACGAGATCTCCAAACACGTGAAAGCCGTGAAAGTTTACCAGCAAGGCTAATAGTCCCAATAATATTCCCAATTGACGTCCACGCACACACACACATATACATATCTGGAATATCCCAGAGTCTTCGGCATTCGTTGGTAGAGGCCATAAAAACACTGTTCAGATTTGCTGTACGCATCGTGGTTCACCATAGCTAAAAACCACAACTATTAGGGAGAAAGAAGACGACAACGAAAGGACATTCCACCTGGTGTTACGTGGACACTGTCGCCCGTGGACATCCGCCAACATCAGTCCGGAATGACAAACGTCGGCACGCCCCCGATCGCGCTGCCTGCCTTTTGAGATTTAGGAATGAATTTGGGGAAAGGGTTGGGAAAACAGGGAGGCATAGGTTAGGACGGGATAGGATGGAGATGGCTCGAGCATATCTCACTCACTACGGAAACGCGTATGTACATTGGACGAATAGAATAAAGTGGGAAATGGATTAAATTTTACGTTAATTTTGTGAGGTCGAAATAACTTGGGCAGTCGGCGCGGCCAGCGGCTGTGGGATTTTAACGAGCACCCTCCTCCACCAAATTATACTTAATGGATTTATAATATAAGATAAGATTTTTTACGATGGCCTTTTGGGTCATTCTTCAATAATAAAGAGAAAGGTCTTTAATCGGCATTCATCGTTAGTTTCGTGGCCAACCCATGTTTTATACGGAGCACGGAGCAGTGTTCGATAACAGGGTTTACTACCCCTCGCGGCATTGACAACTGATTGATTTGCACGCGATCCCGCCCCGGCCCAGTGCAAAAATATCCGTAAATAAACTCCTACTTCACCTGTTTACCCGCAAACTGATAGGCGGCCTTACCATGTAATTGATTCAGTAGAACGACCTGCGCCTAGATTCGCCCTAATAAATATGACCTGAGCATGCGTATATAATAACACGCTAGTTTGAGGAAGTTACGACGGAATTAATGGTAATAACTGAAATGGATTTTGAAGTGGGTAATATGTGAACAGTCAAAAAATGTGAACGGTGAGAGTTAATAAATCTTACAAGATTAAATTATAATTCTAGTTGAAGTAAAAGTAATTGAAAAGTAAGTAAGTAATTGTAAGTAATTGAATACGCAGCAAAAAATACTGAATAAGCAATAAATGTTAAGGTTGGTTATTTTTATATTCTTTGCTGGCAATAAAGAAACCGGGGTACCGACCACTGAGTTGGTGGTGAGTTGATGACATTCTTAAAGTAATTTATAATTATATACTTCAGCCATTAAAAATATGTTGTTTCTATCATGATTTGCTGGTCTTTTAGTGTTTTTTTCCGTTCGTTTAAATACCAGCAATTTTATTTCAATCCATCAATATGGGAATAGACTAGATGACACATCATATGTTCTTATCAAATAAACCCGGTTGACAACTTGTAGGGTGGTGAAGCAGTAGTTAATGAAACAGAGATCATTAAAAAGTCAAATATGAAACTTAAGTTCCATGTAATATGAATTAAATAATTCGCGAGCTACTGAACATAGAACACTATCAGATTGTAACGTGGGTGCCCTACAGTGCTTGTATAACACATCTAGTATGTATTCTCAAATCGATGTTGCAATCTGAAGTCGTATCTCTATTATCTTGTCTGATTTATCATGGTTTGTATTAAAACATCTAATCGGCCAGTTACACTTCTTCAATAAGATTATACGCGGGAAAATCAAATTAATGATATTTACTGTAAAAGTAAACGCATCTCCCGTCACAGAAGTGCGGTGCATCCGCATATCCTCGATACGGAGGCATCGCGCACTGTTCGGTCCAATAATCATTTTATACCGCGAACCCGTAGACTGTGGAACGAACTGCCTCAACAGGTCTTTTCATTACGCTACGATATGGGGTTCTTCAAGAAAGCTGTGAATAGAATTTTGCAAGATAGGCGGCGTAATCTGGCGTTGCAGGTGTTCATGAGCGACAGCGGCAGTAATACTTACCATCGCGTGGGGTCCCACGCTCGCTCGTCCGCTTACTGCCCTATAAAAAAACTGCAACAATTAATTATATCGAACTTAATAATTAATTACACACAGAAAATACATTAATAGTAATACCATTAAGAGGAATGTATTTTAATAATATGCCGTGTGATTATTTATTAATTACCAGTACTAGTATAACTAAATACAAATTTAATTAAAATTATTTGATATTCAAAATCGCAGAAAGGAAGATATTAATTGTAACAAAATTAATTATTTACAATTCAACACACAGCTTTGATTACAAAATCATAAATAGTTGGTAGGTAATAAATAGCAGTATAAAGCAAGCTCATAATAAATGTAACTTATATAGGTAACTTATATTATAGTTTGACAAAACCTCGAGTAACCTTTAACGTAATTTAGACAGAGAAATTCCCGGTAAGACATTTAGGATTTGAAATATTCTAGGCGAGCCGCACACTATAAGCTAATTTAATAAATCAAGTCAAAATACACCGACTGTCACGTTTGTGAGAGCACAAATGTATTCAGTGGTTGAACATAACTGGTGTTGGGATCGAAACGCTCCATTGGCGCAGAAATGTCGAGTTTGGGCTCAAATAATGCCTCTATTTGGGTTCTACAATGGAATATCCAATCGAGGCTGGCTACTCGATCCGAATAATGCGTTTGATTGAATACAATACAATATGTTGATGCTGAGGTCTCGCGTAACGTTCAGAAATCAACCAAATAACTCTGTTATGTTTTCAAAACTTTTGATTCTCAATCGAAACAAGTAAATGTTTGACATACAAGATATCTAGTTCTAGTTTATTTTTAGACTTGGCGTCAATGTTGGGGTATCTTGATGCTGCAGCATTTTTTTAAAGAAAGAAGGTGACAGACATACAGACAGTCTATGGACAAGCGCGATACATACCAACATTAGTCCAAAATTACAAGCCATCGCACATTTATAATTAGTTGTATTAGGAATGGATTTAGAGGAAGAGGTTTTCTTCATCCCATGACATCTCTCATTTTCTCTTGGTGGAAAAAAGTATAATAGAATAAGAAGTTAATTTGCATACATTATATTCTTCATTCGATGTAATAGGATGAGTGGAGAAGATGGCATGGAGACGGACTCTGGCATATCTAACTCACTATCAACACACGTACGTACATTGAGGAAATAGGATAGAAGCAAGCAAATATTAAGATCAATGCTTACAAATAATCATCTTAATATCTTAATATTTTATTAAGCGGATTACAAACCTTAGTAGTGTTTTACTATATTGGCATTACGGAGACTAAAAGTACAATCAAGGAAAATAACAAAAGCAACGTATGGAGAAGTAGAAGAGTACTTGACTTGTCACCCCAACAAAACGTCACACTACTAGGCCGCGGTCCGATCAAGAGAGCGATGAACTATTTTCTATCGCCCAAATTCCACAAGACGATTGAAACGACCTCATTGCAAGCGGAGATCCTTGCTCTAGTTTTATCGCTCGGCGATGAGAGCGGCAAAAGAGCTCGCACAGTAACACTCGCCTGCAATGTGACTGTCAGCTTAAATTAGTGTATGGGGACGGAGGGATTCACTCGTGAGTTGCTTCTAGGACGTCGCTGTCGCTCCTCGCCCAGCGACATAAAATACGTCGTAGAGTCGGCTTTACCAATGGATAGGCTTGCCATACGTCCGGAATTAGTCCGGTATTTGAAGGCATATCCGGAAAAGCGTCCGGACTTAAGATTTGTCCAGATTTTTATATATGATGGAAAAATCCCATGCGATATCCGAAATCGCATGAACGTAATATCGAACAAAGTGTTGCTGAAGCAGGCAATGTCATCGGAGAAATATGATTGGTTTAATAAATGAAAATGTAGAATATAAAATTAATTATTAGTTATGTATGTACCTACGGTTTTTTTAATAAAGTATAAACCAAATCCATTCAAGTATTATTACAACAACTCTTGCTTTTTAAAATTGAAGAAAATTTTAGTGAGACTGACTACGGAACCCTATCATATGTGTGCTCAACAAGCTGTTGGCGGTTTTTTATTCATGGAAAACCTGGATAACGACGGATTACTAAAATGTGAATTTCATTTACAATGTCGACCTAGCACACCTCGATAAATAAAACAAGCAAACTCTAATAAACAAACATAGACTTATTCATACATATAATAAATCTATGCTCTCAAATATGCATTATGTTTTTGGGGATCAGTGACGCGTCCGGAATTGAGCCTGAAAAATTATGGCAAGCCTAAGGATAGAACTATATACCCGCTCATTGTTTCTCGTACTTGGTCAGACCGCAGCCTAAGGATTAAATCCCGCTCGTGCCGATCGCTAAACATTTCCACATGTGCACGTCAGGTTACACTTGTATGTTAAGATTGACACGTAACACTCTTGAGTTGTAATGTAACTTATGTAAGGACCTGTCTTTGTTCTCTCTTACCACTCACACTTCAACTATGTATTTGTAAATTTCAGTTAATAAGCGTTTACTTTAATCTATTTTTATCAAATGTAATGTTAAGATTGTTAACAATTTACAGTACTACTAATTAAATAATGCCGGACTGATAATCCCACGCTGAGAGATGTACAAAACATACAAAGTAAAATAGGTTACAAAGTAAATCGCAATGAACTCTGAAAATGTGTTTGTACGTTGTTCGCCGTGTTTCATGTTTGATATGAAGATAATCGATCGGCATCATTTAATGAGTAGTATTGTAAAATCTTATTAGCAACTACTAAATCTAAGACAGTTGAGGCGCAGGCAATGGATATACTACCGACAAGATCGTTATCCACTGAGATTATTCAAACACTACCTAGTAAGTACTCCCTACTTTCAATTGTAGACCTATAACTACAAATGCCTCATACCAACATAATCATATTTTGAAACATAATATCACTAAGGGTCGACCGACGAGCTCCTAGACCGGTTGTGAATGAAATTCACTTGTTTATGGGTCGCTTCTAATTCACTCCACTCGGACCACCTCACGATTGAATCTATACGATCACTAACATTAAAATTTAAGCGGCTTGAGCCTTGTTTTTAATTGCAGCAAGAGTCAGGATTCAATGAATGGGTGATAGCGTGGGTTGGTAAAAAAGTAACACATTTCTACTTACCCCATTGCCTTCGATACCGTTACAAATGATACGTCACAGTATTAAAAATTAGTTACATACGTAACTAACAATTTCGTCATTATGAGAAACGTACTTTCATCAATCCTCATCAAAACTTTATAATCAATATTTTGAAGACTAATCACGATTATCGGCCAATTTGCATTGACTCCGCGGACGTTATTATATTTATATATGTATTTTTATGACATAGATACAGGGCTTGTCAGTTTTGTCACATATGAAATAATCGCACTCGGTTTCGCGTCAATAAATCCGTATATAATCCACTGCGACATGCCACGTCGATATCGCATATTATTATATCGATGACATCCGTATATCAATGTTACCGACACATGTGTACTGTGGACATTCCAAATATTATACAGAAGATAAAAAAGTGAGTTATTTGTAAAATAAAGGAGCAATTCATCCTTTTTCCATTTCGGGCATACTCGTAGCAACGCAAACATTCACCACTGATAATACTGCAAGTTATTGTTTATTTATATTTGTCATTTTTTTTAAATGTTATGTCTAGTGAACGAGATCTATAAAGTATGGATGTGGTCCCTATCTAACAATAAACATAAAATTAGTGACAATATATGACAACTATGATCTACAATAATTATAATCGTTATAACCAATTGCATTTGCATTGAGGTGATTATTTTTACTAAAAATATGTGAAGAATATTTTAACAAATAAAAAATAAGGATAGTAAAGAGTTCACGGTTTTACATTAACTGCCTTAATTATGTTAATTAATTGAATTAATAATAATCGTCACCCATCTTTTCTATAAAAAAAAGGTTTTATAGTTTTAATTTGAGGTATTTGTTGGTTTTTTGGGTATTTTATCCATCGTTCTTTCCTTTTATATTTTTACTGTTTTGTAACACACATAATATTCATAACAGACGAAATCATCTTGTTGACTTATGTTATGACTTATGAATATTATGTGTGTTGGAACAAAGTTTTATCTATTAGTGTAATCTGGACGTCCATCAGAATGAGAAAGATATAGATAGATAAAACTCTGCACGCCAAAAACAAATCAAAAATAATAACAAACATTATAGACACAAAATGCAGAAAAGGCGGGCTTATCGCGAAAAGCGACCTCTGCCAGCCAACCTTTAGGTACAGAGGAAATAAATATTTTGAACACAGATAGATGATGTACAGTATACATAATTACGCAAGCTATATATATATATATATATATTGAAACAGTAAAAGGGTTGTCTGTACGTACATTGATTTTTTTGTTTAATTGGGGGTCTCTTTAGTACCCAAAAATTTAGTTTTAAAAAGATGTCTGTTTGTCTGTACGAGTATGTCTGTCCCTTTGAACATCACCTAAAAACTACTGAACAGATTTTGATCGGGTTACCACTAATGTATAGCTAAGTATCCAGAAGAATAACTGGTATATGTGTCATCTTCATATGACACAAGGAAGTAAAAAATAGAATTACTCAAAAACTATTGGATGGATTTCCATCTGTGAAATTCATCATGTCACTTCTTTTACAGATGTTAATTTTTTTACAGCTGCTTATTCCAAGCGAAAGAAGCCGCAGGCAGAAGCTAGTATATAATATATAATATATGATATATATATATAGATCATAAGTTATTATACAATATAATGTAGTTATAAATAGTAGAAGCAATACTATAACTAGAATAAAAGGAAAAATGTTTATGCAAGTGATGACGGAAATGAAGACAAATATAAATTATACTGTAAATCTTCTTCTTCTTCTTTCAGCCCTTGGACGTCCACTGCTGGACATAGGCCTCCCCCATTGTCCGCCATTTAGACCTATCAGCAGCGACCTGCATCCAGCGGGTGCCCGCAACCTTTATGAGGTCGTCTATCCATCTAGCAGATGGACGTCCTCGGCTTCGTCCGCCGGTACGTGGTCTCCATTCGAGAACCCCTCTGCCCCATCGGCCATACTGTAAATAAAGAATAATATTAAAAGAGAGACATAAACTCGTGTCAGTAAGTCACGAGTTTACAATATATGTTTTTAGAGTACATAATAATAAAATATACTACTGTTTCATTCTCGTACTATGATTGTAAAGAGCACGGTAGGCTTACATTAACATGTCAAAGCGTTGCCGTGGCCGAGTGTGAGCCAACTCAGCGGATAACACACCTAACCCAATTATGCTAAGGAGCCAGATTATATATTCCATCTATGCTGTTGTGTTTATACTCTCCGATAGAGACTGAAATGGTCGTCGAAATCTCGTATATTCATAAAATATTTGCAGATCTCTTCTTTTTGGGATGCGAAATAAAAATCTCCTGAAATACACTCTAGAAACACATTGATATAAAAGATTTTAAACTTTTGTTATCGTGGTTGAACATAATAATTGTTGTGTAAACGAGTTACATACCATTACATACCGCGTTTAGTCCGAGAGGCTATAGAAATTCAAAAAAATCCGAAATTTCAATCGCGTAGGATTTAAATTGGCACGCACATGGGACCCAGTAATTGAATTTTGCAAACCCAGAAAAGTAGATGCGTTTTCAAAATCGCGTGTGTGTGGTGATATTGTTAGTATAGTGTGCAAGGAACTTAATGAACAAAAACAAGTTCAGTGCGGGTAGGTGAATCAAAAATGAACACGACGGAGGGTAGACAGATTTCTCTGTCAATGACAACAACACCTTCACCGGCACCGCAGTCTCGCCGCGACCACGGTTCATATAACTGGACGGAAATATCGGCTATAAGAAATAAAAAATTAATCGTGAGTAAACCGTTTACATATCAATTACATTGATACAGTTCATGAGAGATATTTTTTATATATGAAGAGCAGACAGTCCACCTGGTAGTAAGTGCATACTGTCTCCCTGAGACATGCGCGGTACGCGCCTATATCATTCCAGCGTGATAAACGTTGGCAAGCCCCCGTATGCACTGATTACCTTTCCATATTTAAAGGAAAATATTTGGAAGAAGAGTTGGAAAAATGGGGACGGATAGTACAGAGTGGGATGTGTTTGTCTTACTCACTACCGAAACACGTACCTGCGTACATTGAGGAAATAAAATAAAGTGGGAAATGCAGTAGTACATTTCACGGTAATCTTTCCTGAGAGGGGGGGTAACGTAGCCAGGCGAGTGCGTCCAGAAGCTCTCTCTCCCTCTTATATTAAAAGTACCATAACCATGTTACACAGGTGTAGAAATCTGTACATATGTTTTTTATCTACGTTTTTTTATATAGAATAAATGACAGACGAGCGGGCGGATCACAAGATGGTAAGTGGTCACCGCCGCCCATGGACACCATAACACCAGGGGCCTTGCGGTTGCGCTGCCGAACTTACAGAATCCTGTTTACAGCTCCTTGAAATCAAAAAAATCTCGGCTGGCAGTTGATTCCACAACTTTCCGGTTCGCGGTATAAAGTGTATAAACGTAGATATATAAATATGTGTTAAATTCCTTGACTACATTAGCACTGGCTTGTAGAACGAGGATAGATTAATCAATTAACATAAATTAAGATCACTTTAACTGGAATGTTGTTGGGCGTACGAGTGTCTAGTGCTGGGTCACTCAACTATACTTAAACATACGATATTTTGATCATGCTTGGAACGAGTTCATTTTAAAAGTGACTTTTTTATTTATCATGTTTATATGATACGTCTGCCGCTTTATGCCGCGGTTTATGCTTAAATTCATTGAATCTTAATGAGGTTTTAACTTTAAAATTGTTGTTATATTTCGAATAAATACGCATACTCCTTCAATGCATGCGGAGTCCACTTGTTATGTTATACATTTAGTTAAGTTTTTCTCATGTACACGTGTGAATCTCGTAGTATAACAAATGCTTGTGGACCAAATAATAAGATAAATAAACATTTCGAAGTTAGTAGGTTAGTAGTTTAATTTATGGTTAGCTACGTCACTGATTTTCAAATAAACTTTGATAGCCTCTTTTATCTACTACTCATGTTGAATCTTTACTATTGATTAGTAATGGAGTATTCGTTTAGAATAATTACAAATACGAATGCTTGTCATTAAAATCCCTAATATCTAGGCACACTGATAAAATAGTTTCTTAATAAATAGAAACACCGCGGTCAAACACTAGTTGCAGTATAATGTACGAGTATGTAACTTACGTCTGAATGTAACCTACTAAGGCGTGCTCTTTACGCAAAAGTGGATTTTCGTATGAATAACAGATGTGTTATATTCTAGTTACATATGAAAGTGGAACTAAACGAAACAAATGAGGGAGTTTGCTATTGAAATGGATGTTAAAATTAATTAATGTCTTTGAATGAACTTATGCCGGACGAAAACAAAGAAGAAATAGATAATAATCGACATTTTCTTCGACAATATTTTTACAACGATGTGTCAATTATATCAGAATAATGACCAGAATCTATGATTCCTAGAAAAGTGCAGACGTACCTATTCTTTAAAATACAATCTATACATACTATAATAAAACAGTAAAAGGGTTGAGTCTGAACATTGACTTAATTTTTAACCTAAAATTAGTTTTAAAATTTTTGTCTGTATGTCTGTTTATTTGAGCATCACGTAAAAACTATTGAACGGATTTTGATCGGGTTTTCACGAATGTATAGCTAAGTATCCAGAAGGAAAACTGGTATATGTCTCATCTCTAATGACACAAAGAAGTTGAGTTATAGAGGAAAATATAAAAATGAATTTTAATGGGATTACTTAAAAACTACTAGATCGATTTTCATCTGTGAAATCAATAAAATCAGTGCTTTTACCGGTTGTAAGAAATATTTTACAGCTGTTTAGTCCACGCGAGCGAAGCCGCGGGTAGAAGCTAGTATACAATAAATAAAGCAAATCATATACAGTGTAACATTACGTAAATATGAGAGTGCTTACACTTAATTCATGAACTCATGCGTGTGGCAAATGAGACAATGTCTACTTTTCAGACACCTGGTGCCTTTGTTTAGTCTACAGTTATTTACGCCTGTGCGACATTATCACGCCCACGGCGAGAGGCCATTTTACTAAAGTGACTTCAGACACAAACAGGATGATGATACGCTACAAGAATTTGATGACATCTCCTCGCATATACTATATCATAAATGTCTATACATATAATAAAATCTAAACAAAGTCCTACACAGTACCGGGCGTACATGAAATATTAAAAAAATAAATAATAACAGTATACCCTACGAATGATACAGAACCCACAACTACTTGTATCAATCTCTCTGTGCGTGTGTCTGTCTGAATTAGCTTCATGCAATAAGTACTGGATAAATATTTCATCTACAAACACGACTTTGTTATGATTTTATTATATGTGTTCGGGACAACCGGTTTAGTTTCGCAAAATTAGCGATAGATGGCGCTATAGCTTATTTAAAAGTCGCTATTAAGATTTTCCCAGATAACATAAATATGGGCGCGGATGTCCATACATTCATTCCGAGCCGTACAGCGATATAAGAAAACCAGAAAATAGAAGAAATATTGACATCCTGAAGAAAAACCAGCATAACACAGCAAGCAAGAACCGTACCGGCGACCACATCGTTATATACAGTCCGCTAATAGGAAGCCGGTGCGGTATGTATAGTATAGTTAAGATATTTTTTGAAAATGTCATTGCAGTGTACACTATGAATGATACAGAGTCCAAAACAACAATTCATTCAATTTTTGACTGTCTGTCTTTTTCGTCTGGTGGTTTTTGTGCATCACGCAAAAACCAATAGACGTAGGTGTTCGATTATCATTTAGCTACGAAAGCTATGAGAGTCGTTAGTAAAATTTTGTTACAAATTCAGTGAATTACAATAATTTGTGTAGAATCTGTCTATGTGTGCGTGTGCTGTTGTATATTCTATTTTACCGTGTGTACGAGTAGCTACAAACCTGTATGACCTACTGAGATAAGGTTTTCACAAAACTTCTGAACCTTTGCTGTCACCCATATTTTCAAATAACACGAGTCCCGCATGCCCTTGAAGCCGGTCGCTGTCTTAAGTTTGAATACCAACAACACTCGTCGGAATCTTCAGACCCGAGTTTGTAAAAGTTTTGTCATCCCTTAACACGGCATCCACTCACAGAACCCTCCGTACCTCAGATACTTTCCACGTCTTTTGTTAGTAGTTAAAGTTTGGATTTGGATACGCGTTATCGAAGATTTCTCAACATATTTCTATAGCGAATTAGTGATGTGTAACTTGTTTGGTTTCACGACATTCACTAAGTCCCATATTTGCCAAATCACTACAATTCGTCAAATCCTCATTTCGTCAAATTATAGTATTAGTGGAATTGGAATTGGTTATGTCCAAAAACTATGTAAGATTACAAAATTGTTTGTTAAAACAAAATATCTATTATCTATTATAGAAATTATCTATTTGTAAACATAGGTCGTAGAGAAAATAATGGTGAAATACGCTTAAAATGCACTCCATGTTTTACCATGGAAGGCATACAAATATCTCTACAAGGCATATTAAAACTAATTGCCGGATATTAAAACCAATTAAGACATTAAAACTAATTAGGTTTTCGTTGCCATTCTTAAAAAAGTTAAGCCCGGCTTAACTCTTTTAAGGACTGCAATAGATGTATTTTTGCGCTCAATAATTCTTATACGACTCTTTCAATTTTTAAATCCATCAGTATATCTTTTTTCTTACATTTCTTGTCAGTATCCGTTATATTTAAACAAAAAATACAAGTAGGCTTTTCTTAGGTTACTTATGTATAAGAAGAGGTTATTACTTTCATGTGATTTGGTTCCGAGTCCTTTGTGACAACCCTCGAGGGCGTTGGAGGTACCTACCATGACGTTCACTTGCACAAGACCATGGACTACTGTACCATGGTACCATGGACTTGACCAATTCCATACCTATTTGACTAATTATATAATTTGACGAAATGAGGATTTAAGGAATCGACACCTATGTGGCCAACATTGAATTTGACTAATAGCGTAAAAACCGCATGTTTGTGTGTGTAAGTGTATGAGGGTTGAGTGTGTCAAAATGCGACCTCGTTCAAGGGATTACGTCTTCGTCAGAGCGTTAGACGCTCAACTAAATCCTTATAAATCGCTCCGTCCATAAAATCAAAGGCTCAGTTCTTTGCCAAGTTTTCCGGGGCCGTTTGAAGGATGCCCGAATTGTAACCTTGAAGGGAAAACAAAACTCGAAAACGGTCTTGACAAGTTCTCCACTGCGAATTTTATTTCAATCGCGAAATAATGTAAAATATTGGAATCAAGCTGTGGTTTACCTCAATGTTGCTCGGTGTTT
Source organism: Sesia apiformis (assembly GCA_914767545.1). NCBI lineage: Eukaryota > Metazoa > Arthropoda > Insecta > Lepidoptera > Sesiidae > Sesia > Sesia apiformis. The sequence continues at coordinate 22,301,559 of OU611952.1, forward strand.
TAGCGGATTTATATCACAGAACGTAGGAGGTAAACTTTCTCTGGAAACCTAGACCGCTAAAAATAGCTTAGGGCATCGTTTCTCAAACTTTTCAGTGTCGCGACCCCCTTATAAGACCGGAAATAATGTAAATAACCTCATGACTCGCTTATAATTAGGTAGTAATTATGTGTTTTTACCGTTTAACATTTGATTCCAACCAGCCCTTTCAATATGCAGTGCTGGACAAGGGTCTCCTCAAGCATATTGTCTTGTGAATGAGAAATATATGGCTCGAAAACGCCACTCTAGGCAAGCAGGTTGGCGAGTCCACGAGTGATGTAGTTCTTCAAGGCTTGTAGTAGCCTGTTACGACACCCACAGGAAGAGATGGGGTGGTGATATACTATAGCCACATGGGATGGGTACCAGGTGGGTACCATATGGGGTACCAGATGGGGTACTACCACTGTACCAGATGGGGTGGTGACAACACACGCCACAAATAATTAATAATTTATAACGATTTATAACATTTGATTATACATCATTAATTAATTAATAAAAGGTTTTTCGTAGATAAGGGCTTAATTTTTACTGACCAATTGACCCAGGGGTGTCACGACCCCCAGTTTGAGAAACGATGACTCAAGGTGAGCACGCGGTTGCCTTTAGCAAAATTGCTCTCTGTTACTTCAAACATACACCCGTTATTTTCCTACCATGTAATAACTTAATACACTTGCTTGGAAAACTGAAGTTATTATAACCTTCTTTTTACACACTACACTTATGCCATTAAATCATACAAAAACATACAACTTTACTATGTATTACTTTACTATTACCTTTCAATAGAAATTTAATAGAAAATAGATTATATAGTACATAATATACTAAATTGAATAATACGCTCAAAATACTTAACTAGTCCCTACACTACCCTGTACTCGAATAGTAGTGGTACTGAAAGATATACCACATACAATGGTTAATTAAGTAAGATTTTATTATTATTAAGTATGGAGATGCGCCCTCAGCTATTGTTTGTTCTATAATTAATAACTCTATGGTGCAATAATAAATAGGTATATAATTAGAGCGGGTCGCGGACGTTTTGCTGAACTTTAATAAAATTTCAGATTTTTTTACTCTGTATTTGTTCCCATAGTTCACGTTTGTCACTTATTATTTACGTTAAATAGCACATTTGTATTTACCTATTATTATTTTTTTATTAACCCTTGTAATTCACTTTTAATTTACGATAATTCACTTGTATTTCAATAATTAAACTTGTTTTATATACCCACGAAGTACTTGACATCCTAAATACATACTAATAAACACTTTGTTTCGTTTAAATAAAACCTCGTTTGTACCTGTACCGTGGTGGGCGAGGGAGGGGGGTGGGGGGGGGAGGGTGAGAGGGAGAACAGAGTCAATATGTGCCAAGCAGGAACCTCGGTGACACTTCGCATGTTTGGAATAATTGGGTATGCTATTATTAGTCTCGCAATTTGCAAAGTCTTTAATCTATATAAAGTCGTTTCTAAGACGGGATCATTTCTGATGTCAATGATGTCATTGTGTAGATCTAGATTCTAAAAAAAAAGGTTTTATGCAGTCTTAATAGAGACACGGCTTTGTTACGACTTCATTATATGAATAGATATAAAACAGATTATCAGCATTATACAGACATACAGCTGACTCAACTGAGTATTATATATATATGAGTTTAATGTAGTTTACCGTGATAGATAGACATACTATATTGTACACCAAAACATACAAAGAAACACAAAGAAAGAAATACACGCTAAATCAATTTCTTCGAGGCAACCTTTGGGTGCCTGGAATATGTTCTTAACTGTCTGAATCGGTGAACAATTCGTTTGTTTTGATATCTAGCGTATGTGTGTGTGTGTGTGTGTGTGTAATTTACCTACAAATGTGTAAATTTGGCGCATTTTGGATTAAGGGGCTGTGCAAAAAACCAGCATTGACTCACTGTGCGGCCAGCATATGCTGAAGCTCAGTCCCATTGCCACTAAATTAGATATATCGTAGATATACTCGTACCTAAATGTTACTCTAACACTGTGGAAATAAAGAGGTTTTGTTTATTTATTATTCATAGGTTTTTAGCACTTTAAAGTCAGACTGCTGAATCAGCCGGATATTACATCCATGAGTTTAATGTGGTTTACAGTACTATGTACGATGCAACGTGTGGGGCTAAATTCCGCGCGTACAGACGAAGCCATATAAGTGATCGGCAAACTTACCGCACACCTCTGCATTATACGATTACACAAGGATTAAAAGAATTGCATTACCAGTAGCAAGATTATGTAATACTATGACTTAGGGGACAACCAGAAACTCAATCAGAAGACTTAGCAAGGATCAATGTAACCGTACAACATTAGACCACATTATCATCGATACGATTTGTCGAAGGTATGTTTTTATGACTAGTTTTACTAACCTAACGCAATATCTAGAAACGGTAGTCATAATAAGTTTTCAAGGCATGATAATGCCTTGAAAACTGCACACTAGTACAAAATATCGCTTGTTGTTTAGAAGCCAGAATTAGAAGCTGAATATTATAATGAATCAAAATGTCCTAAATACCAATTAGTTTCTTTCTTGGGCAAATAGGTACCCTGCTTTATAATCTGCTTTATACCCTGTCTTATAATCTGTTCTCGTTAATGTTTTGCCGTTAAGGGTTTACGCTATATTTTTGTGGATGATTGAATTTTATTAAAGACACCATGAGCTTCCACTTAAGCACGGATTTTTAAAATTATCACTAGCTCGATGGTGAGGGAAAACATTGTGAGAAGACCCGCGCATGCTCAAGAAATAAAAAATCCGGAGTGTGTGTACCCACCAATAAGTTCTGGGACTGCGTGGTGAATTACGGCCTGAAACCCCGGGTGATTTACTACGGGAAGCCTGTGTCCTGCAGTGGGATGTTTGATACAAGTAGTGTTTAGATAAAAACTATGTAAATCTTCAATTAGTGACACGTGTTATTATATAATTCGTACCCGCATTAACCTTGGTTGTATAATATAGCCCGAAAGCCTTAGCGTATAATATAGCGAAATGATTTATTTGCAGAGGCCTGGTCCCAGCAGTGGGACGTTACAGGTCGATATCACATCATGTCTCTCTATTGCTAGATATGGGCCTTCCCCAATGTCCGCCACCACTCACGATCTTCTTATCCAGCCGCTACAGGCGATTTTCAAAGTCATCGGTCCACCTGACCGAATGGCGTCACAAACTACACTAAGGCATTTTTTTTATAGAATTATGTTGGCAAACGAATATACAGCCGACCTGGTGGTAAGTGCACACCATCGCCCATGGACATCCGCAATACATGCTAACATGAGTTCAGAATGACAAACGTTGGGACGCCCCCCCGGATGCGCTGCTAACCTTTGTAAATGTAGGAATAAATTTGAAGAAAGGGTGAGAAAATGGGAAGGGATAGGATGGGATAGGAATGGGCTCTGGCGTATCCTACTCATTACTGAAACACGTACGTACATTATGGAATATGATAAAATGGGAAATGCAGTACACTTCAAGGTAGTTTTCTGTGAGACAGAGGGGGGGGGGGGGGGGGGTTATCGAGGCCAGTCGAGTGCGCCCAGCGGTTGTTGGATTGCAACGTGCACCCTCCCCCTCTCTGCAATGCTTTGCTTTGCCTATTATGCCTGTAATGAAGATTTACAAGTATATGTTATAGGGATATCCCTATAATATATACTCGTACCTACTTGTAAATCTTCAGTAGCAGTATGCTGCACTGAACAAACAATACGAATGTTTGCGGCAACGGTGCTCCCACAAATTTTGCCACTTAGACAAATTGTACGCTCTTTCAAGTAATTAAGTGCGAAAGTTTCCGACTAAGTAGTCATCAACAACAGGCAAATGTTCCTTCTCAACGACTGCAACTAAGTGTAAATAAAAATCATGTAAGTTTTCTCGACACTTACTTGTATAAAGTAAAAAATCCCACCATAATGGTACAAACTGAAACTAAACTAGATTAGGCCTTAATTAGGTATAGGATTAGATAAGTTAGGTAAGTACCTATTCCCCATTTTTAACAATCATTTTTTTTAAATCCTAGCAGATAAGTAAGCAATGAAAATGTAGATGTAGGTACCCAATATTCATCCATATTGATTGATGTTATCCTTATAGACTGATTATAAACTTCAACCGCTACCATTTGGATTGAAATATCCGTTCGCTTGCTTCGTTTTGCTGTATATAAAAGAAAAAGCCTAATAACTTATCCTAAGTTTCTTTGTGCCGTAGCTCTATACACACAAACACGAACACAAATTACCAAGATTTATCAACACAGATTTGTCTTATAAACAATTCCCGCACTTTTAACTTAGCAAGCAGAGACATCATCGTCTACATTAATCGTTTATGAAATTGCTAATAGTTAAGTCTTTGCACCGACAACCAATGCGGGAAACAAGTCCTTAAATAGAGACCACTTACCTTGAATAGAGACCACTTACCGGGAAGTATGGGACTCGCTGGGGCCAGATAGACAGACGACTTGAAGAAGATTGCCCTTAAGGGCTAGATAAAAAGAGCGAAAGACCGTGGAGGTGACTTGGGACTTGGGTGGAGGTGAGACATCAAATGACTTGGGAGAGCTATATACAGCACTGGAGAAACATAGGCTGATGAAATGGAACGAATTCTATAAAGGTTTGTGTGATTTGATGTCGATCATTACAGAAGAGCGATACTATCATATAACCACAAGGAGTTCTCTTTCATTTTGTAATTATACCACAAGTAATAAAACCTACAGAAAGCCGAGGAGTACTTCACAAACAAATTCTGCTTTAAGTAAAAAGTTCCCGGACGACTTGGAGCTTGTTGTTTTGTCAACTTCAATCAAATTCAAACTGAAATGCCAAAGGGATGGTTGTGATGTTTGAGAATTTGTGTTCCGAAAATTGTTGGTGTCATAATACCTTTTGTATACAGATTAACCGCTCTTGGAAATTGAAAATGTTTTATAATTCCCTACACAAGACGAGACATATTCATTACACGATATCTATAATGAAAATACAGGTGACCACAATTAAAATTTCAGAAAATATCTCTGCATAACGCAGTTCTTTAACATTTAACAGTAGCATAACATAGTAACGTAACCTAACCTGGGGTAGTCAATGCATAAAATAAATTAACAAAAATATAATTCCATCAGATGACAGCGCGGGCTTCCTAGTGGGCTCGAGACAACAACAAAAAGAAAACAGGATGTAACAACATGTGACAAGATAATAACATATAAAATAGCAATAAGAAAATAAAATGTACTAAAAGAAGTAGCAATGAGAAAACAGTATACTTAATAAGCCAATAAAATATGAACGAAAAAAAAAAAATACATATATATATATAAGAATATCATAAAACAATGTATTATGCATATGTATATATTGAATAGTGTGATTAAGCAGGAGTAAGAAAATAAGTAGAATCAATATTAATAAAAAAAAAATGAGTTAAAAAAGGACACGGACAGAAAAGTCTGTGGAAAGTAGTTTTTCTTAAATAAAAAAAAAAACCTGGGGTAGTTGAATCCTTGAACAGAGACCAAGTACCGTTGAGCGCAGTGTGGGACGCCATCCGGCCACGTGGACTGACCACTTGGAGAAGGTCGCCGGTGATCGCTGAATGAGAAGAGCGGAAGGTCATGTATGGTGGGCCTATATGCAGCAGTGGTGAATGGCTAATAATGGTATAGTACGGTAACCACAAACAGCGTCACATTTTTGAAAAAGTTCTGAAAAACAATTTCCTTATATATCTCTAAACTTTATAAATTCCACTGTTGGTCGGATCCCTCTCTGTTTACCCAATGAAATTCAAAGCACACGAGTGAGGGCATATTTGTTGCGAGATAGGGAGCGTGGTTCATTAAGTCGGCGGTCGTGCCGCAGACAGTGGCCGGAGACACTCCTGGCTCGAGGGCCCTCGAAGCGCCGCATCGCTCGCTACTCAGACGTTCACGCCCGTGACCTACAATAACGAACTTATTCTATGGCAGAATCGGGATCAGAATCCGAATAATTTATTGTACACTGTAATTACAGATGAAGCAGAACCTAGTGTTAAGATAGAATTTACAGTTTATTCTCAACGGGCATACAATGCAAATAAATCTATAGATCTATAGACTTATTTTACACTGGAGAGGCGGTATTTAAAAATAGTATAACAAAATTCATTAATGATGAACATTTTTAAAGATATGTAGAATTATACTTGATATCATACTTTAATTCGTCTCATGCATGCTTTTAACACATTCAGTTACATATATACGCAAGACACAAACCCCCCCACAGACATACACATGCATGCCCACGCACACGCACATACACGCACACACTCATTCTCACACGCACACCTCCACACATGCACGCGCACACATACGTTATTAAATTTAGATTACTTTTATTAATATAACAGATTATTAATTTATATACTCGTACACTTCTAAGTCGCTGCTTGAACGTTCAATGAATGCATTATCACTGAAGTTGTTCTCTGCACATGTCCATATTGAATTAGAAGTAGAATATTATATTTGATAGAAGAAATAGGTCCGTTATTGGCAGTAAGATTGAAAACATACTGTGTAATTTTGTCTAAATATTTTTAAGTGCTGTGTGACTTTGTTTTTTTTTAATTTTTTATTGGCTTAGTACGTTTTCGGTTCTGATCGTTCATTACTTTTTTTAAATCATTGTTCTGATACTGATTCTACTATTCAACTTCTGGTTACTATCCAATCACCCTAATTTAATTTAATAATCCATTATCTTAAGGTATTTTTAAGTCTTTTTTTTATTCATAAATTCAATCAATCAACCACTTATAATTAATCAGTCAACAGAATTAATCATTAATCAACCACGTATTCAATTATCATAGAGTGTTCAATAAAGATCTGCAATCTTCACTAAAATTCAACAAATGTAATTTAAAATTCAAATTTCTTTACCAGCGTATATACTCGTAGTAACGAGTAAATGGAGAAGAGATCAAAGATAATAAACCATATTTGTAAATGCCACCGTTAAGTTATCGACACAACCGACAAATCTTGTCTGCAAACTTTAAATTAACATTGCCCTAAAACCCTTTCTAAGTTACTGAATTAACAGTTTACTTCGGGTAACTTGTTCACACAACTCGGCGGGTAGATACGAATCTACCCATCTTGCTTGTAAATAATTCAGAAGGAGACTCGAGCGTGGAGTGTAGGTATGGATTAAATGAAATTTCTCTCGGCCACCGCACGGGGAGTTTTATATTCAATTCACACTAACTAGCGGACTTGTGAGAACTTTTTCTCGGATTTACAGTTAAGCTAATTCAACGACTTTAAGATGAAAAGCGCGATAATGTGGAACGTGGCTGCTGTTCCAGCTACGAATATATCCGCTCGCTTATATTTCTGCCTTTGTGGGGAACTTTTTTTTTATAGACTAGTGAGCGGATGAGCAAGCGGTCCCACGTGATGGTAAGTGTTACCATCGTACATGGACACCTGCAAGACCAGGGGGTATGCGGGCGCGCCGTCGACCTTGCAAAATCCTTCATCAGACATGCACAAATAATAGAAGAATATACGTATTACTTACGACTGTGATACAATATTCAATTATACCTCTAGCGGTACGGTTTCTCTACCAACGCCTAAATGATTTTTGGTCTAATTCTAAAATTCTAAGAACGCTCATCAGGGCATTATTTACTTATGAAACAGATATAGACAGTTCCGGCGAGGATCGAGGACACCGAAAAAGATCTAGAATTATTTTGTGAATCGTAATAACAGACAGCAGAAACAGTTTAGTTATAATAATAGTCAAGCGTATGTACTGTTACCTACTATAAACGTCTGTATTGTTATTAAATGGGTAATTATAATTAAACAAGAAATGCCAAATTAACGTTGTTGACGAAATGTTTGGAAAAAAGACAAGAGATTCCAGAAGACCTCGGCCAAGTAGCCCGGAAGATAGGCAATCTTCTGTTGACTTCTGACAACATTATGAATTTGATAAGTTCCGCTCTATGTGTTTTCTGCTTTTAAGTGGCGTGTGGTGGCTATTCTACAAAACCCCATATCTTTTCGTGAGTGTTGTAAAAGGCGACTCGCAACCCGCTTGGCCATCGTGGCGTTTCAAGACCATACAGCCATCGTGCACAAGTCAAGGAGCATGAGGAGGCCCGTGTAAAGTGGATACTAAAATGACTGGTTAAGGTATGGCATGCATTCTGACAAAACATCTTTTCAAGTGTGTGTCGTACCGTGTAGTTGCCTGTTAGAAATAAACCTTTTGCTCGGAAACGAAACTTTCTCAGTCGGCACCGCGTAGTTTGTACAAAAACATATATTTTCCGAGCGCAGTTTGTTATGATTCTTATTCCGAGCTGTAATGGTTTCCTTTACAAGTGTCTGGAGCACACACAACTTTTTGAAGTGTTCACGCTCGTGGCCAGCACACTGACCCATAAAACTTCCACGTACGCAGTTTGGTGCAGCCTTTAAACAGTACTCGGTATCTATATGAAATTATATAAATGAAACTTCCATTATGATATATAACTATGTATTTATGATAACTTAATGATGTACGAGTACTAACAGTGCCCGGAATTTCGTGTGCATAGACATTAAGAGTATGTGTGGTTAGCTTGATTCCCGTGGGATCTTTATAGCTAAACTTAATGAAATGTACTCGGCACTTATAAGTTATAATTAAGTCAAATTACATTAAAATCCGTCCTGTGGTTTTTATGTAATGGCCGTTCAGATAACAAAAATTAGACAAAAATCGTTGTTTTGGCTCTGTATCATCCTTACTTTACACTGCAACTACAGAACTTTTAAGGGGGGAAAGTGCATGCTGCATTCTCACAGCCGCTGGGCGCACTCGACTGGCCACGTTACCCCTCTATCACAGAAGACTACCTTGAAATGTACTGCATTTCCTACTTTATCATATTTTCCCAATGTACGCTTCGGTAGTCAGTGAGATATGCCAGAGTCCATTCCCATCCCATCCTTAATCTGCAAAGGTGTGCAGCGGATCCGGGGGCGTGCCAACGTTTGTAATTTTGGACTAATGTTGGCATATATCGCGAATGTCTATTGACGACAGTATACACTTACAATCAGGTGGACTGTATGCTCGGCTGCCACCTTTTTTCTATAATAAAAACAAATGTACATACACAACTTATGATATGTATGTATTATATATATATATATATATATAGAAAAAAGCTATCATAAAGTTGCTAGTTAATCTCCCTGTATCAGTCGCAGTTATTTTATCATTACTTTTTAAAACAACACTTAGGTATGCGAGATTTGTAAGTAAACCCGGTTGGATTGCTAGTATTTAGTTTTAGCTCCCAAAAATTTAGGGCTTAAATAACTAACAAAAGATATTTTTTGGTTGCCAGGTCGTTTTAGCCATTAGGAGAATCAGATTTATTTTTCCTCGTAGAAAAGATTATAGAAAAAGCGTTTGCATTTACGAAGAAGCGCTAATTTCCCTTATCAGAAATCAGTTTAGCGGGCAAAATTAGATTTGGTTACCTTAAACCCGCTACATTTTCATTATAGGATCTCATAGCATCTTATTGCTTATGTATTTGTTTGTTGTATATACCTATCTATGCAAATGCTACGTGACAATGTACATACTATGACAGGTCGAAACTGTGAGACTGTTTCGAACTATGTTTCCAAGAGGCTTCAAGATATCAAACCGAAAAACAAAAGAGATTTGAATTAATTGCAACCTTTTTTAAAATGCTAAAACGTTTCAATATAATACCGATTCTTTAAGTCGATGCAAACACTACTGACGCAATGGAACTAAGTAAGATAACCTAAAAAGGATTTTCTCTGTACCAAGTTACAGGTTAACATAAGCGGTTACGTTGAGAGTACACCTGGTGATCCATCCCCCTTGACCTGTCAATGCAGCGTTATTGTTACCCGTCACGGAACCACTCTAGCTTTATGCTAATATAGTCATGTGCCTAACTGTATCTGAAGATGCAAATTGCTTGATAGATCCCCAGGTGTACATATCTGTAGTCATACACATAAATATGTAGATATACTAAAAACAAAAAATATTGATTTGGCATAAATTGACTTTCTATGTATTTATTTATTTGTATTTTGGAATTCTATCTAAATAATATGTTCGCGTCATTCAGTATTATAATTTTTCTTTATATTAACTGTTATTGCACCTACTGCACCACCTCTGCAGAGCCCAAAGGTTGACTGAAAGATAATGCTTCTTTAGCATTAAGTCCGACTTATGTCACTCTATTCAATATAGATTAAATAAGCAAATAGATAACTAAATTCGGAGAATTGTATGGAAAACAAGGTTGTCACTTGTTTTGTACCTACGACTATGACGGAAATCATTCACCAATGAAACGAAACATCTCCTTTGACTTTGATCACCACTTATGATGATTTTTCTATATTTTTTTTATAATTAGGAATTTTTGTGTTTCGTTGAGCAGCGCCAGAAGTAACTAGGAGCTTAGTTCGCCACTGCTTACGAACTTTTGATGTGAATCTCCAACGACGCGCTCTCCGAATTGTCGACGATCCCACTCTCACAGGTGGTCTGGTAGCGTTCAGCATTCGAAGAGATTTTGCGTCTTTCTACTGTTCAATTTGATGTAAACTTCGAATTTTTACCATCACACTTGTCATCGTCGTGCGGTTCATCCGCACTTCCTTGACATAGAGTTGCTGCCTAGAGTGCGGTCAATAAAACACTTTATACCGCGAACCCGAAAGCTGTATAATAAACTGCCAGCCGAGGTTTTTCCACTACGCTACTACATGGGGCTCTTCATGAGAGCTGTGAACAGGATTCTGCAAGGTCGGCAGCGCACCCGTAAGCCCCCTGGTGTTGCAGACGTTCATGGGCGGTGGTGATCACTTACATAGGTATATATCCTTAAAAGTAAATCGTGTTTTGATGGTAAAATTGTGCCCTGCGACATATTTTTGCTCATCGTGTACAATTTCATTTTTGATGCTTTACTCAACTACAGATATATGCGAATATGTATTTATCTGTTTGAGTATATATGCTGCTGTTAATGTTAGATGCGTGGACAAAGCTAGCATTATTCAGATAAGAGCTTTTTACTTTCCTACTAAATAACGATTTGACTCATTCAGGTTAGGTTTTTTAAACAACGCGACTATCCTCTCTAGCGATAAACAATTTGTTTGATATAATTAATACTATTTATACTTTATCAAAAGCCCTTAGAATAATGCTAGACTTTCCACACACCTAACATTAACCGTAAGAGATATGGGTACTCAAAATAAAGGCACGATTATTCTCAGCGGTATCTATTCCGTTGTTGGCTACTTCAATGTATTCTGCTAGATTGGTAGTACAACTGTTGTTAACATTGTTTAGCAGTCGGTTCTAACCAGAACGAACAACACTTATCTAAATTGTGTCGGATAACAGCTTCTACGATTCAAGGGTAAGTGCTCTAGTTATCCACTCTGTCTATTGAGACCGGTTCCGCGAAACTAAAATCGCAATCCATTATCATAAATAGGCACACTTGAACGACCTCAGTATACATTTAAAGAGAAATGTCCTGACTTACTGACTAAGGGCCGTGAGCCGTGATACACATGCCAATAAAAAAGCATGCCAGGCGGAAGTATCTGGCATATCTAACCAGTGATGAAGTCTCAAAACACATTTCAATAAGAAGCATGACTGTTACTAGACAAGCGTCGTCTTGGGTGACAGTTGAAAACCACAAAATGAAGCTCTTAAGTTAGTTCTTTTCCCCAATTCCCGGCGGTGAACACACGAACACGAAAAATCAAACGGCTTTTAATAACGCGCCAGTAAATGGCAATTAGAATGCAAATTAAAACGCATGCTTTCGACTGGCAAAATCTGAAAACAGTTACCAGTAGCAGGCACTTGTAAGGTACTGGGTGTGCTGTTGTGCGAGTAACACGCGATTGTATCACGGTCCTAACTGATTCATCAACACCGACCCAAGACAGTTGCAGCTAGAAACACAAAATTCGGACAGTAACTTCCTTTTATGATGTCAAGAATTTCTAAGAAGATATTTCCCGAAATTGAATCCATAGCGAGGTGAAACAGGTTGTCAAACTTTGTATGGAAGAAAATTATTTCATGGTACTATTAACATGAAACTTGGTATAGATAGAACAATACAAATAATTAAACATATTTTTTTCCTTTTTCAAAATGATGTCCGGGATCTAAAACATGGCAACTAAGCCCCGAACTAGAATAGCTAGTTGTACATAAATTAATACAAGGTTCTTAACATTAGTTTAGTTACTACATAGATCTCTTGCTTAAAAAAATAAAACTATATAGCCAATTTGTATGGCAGTAATTGGCCGTCACGTCGCTTGTAGGTAATCATTCTCAAGGCACTTCCTGTTTCAGTACATTTATGGGCCAAAGTTCCAGCACAACGGAACGTGTGCTCCAACTTTCGGTTTTGTTAGCACTCACAATGTTCCGCGCTGCTAGCACACCAACAATTCCGTAAGAATATACTGTTTTTATGAAGCGATTTAATATTCAACTTGAGTATGCTTAGCACTCCAAGACTAACAGTGATATTGCTAAAACAAATACATAATATAAACAAGGATTTAGCAAATATTGTATATGTTTTAAGACAACTTTGTATTTTATTTGGTAGCTAAAAGAAACCTGCCAAATTGTACAGTCAAAAGCAAACCTCGATCCTCATCGATCCTCAGTGGTGTGCTCACACCAGGACATAAAGCGTGAAGTTCCTAAGTGATTGCACTGAAACCACGACACGAAATGTAAATAATAAGTGTGGATTCCTTTAAGAGAGTGGAATTTAGCAGGAAAAGGAAAACTGCTTTTTCTTTATTGTTATCTGATGCATATCAGAATGTCGCGTTCTCGTTAGGTAATTATGATTTTTAACAAGCTTTAATTGTTCTACACGCGATGATCTTCTTTAAGAAGCAGGACATATTATATGGCTTGTTTAATATATTTAAACGGGCAGCAAAAAATATTCAATGAGTAGGAAACCATGTTCAACAAAACACACTATTATTGAATAATGGAGATAAATATTTTAAGTTACTAAAGAATGTCATCATGAAAGAATGTCTTCACGGGACTCCTATTACTTTATTGTCACCACCATTAAATTTGCTACCATCGATTTGCTGCCAATTCAGTTTTATATGCTGCCCACTCAGTATTATGTGATGCCAATTCTGTATTATTTGCTGCACACTCAGTAGTATTTGCTGCCCATTCAATATTGTTTGCTGCCCATTTAGTATTATTTGCTGCCTATTCGGTAGTATTTGCTCTCCATTCAGTACTATTTGCTGCTCAATCAGTATTATTTACGGCCCATTCAGTATTATTTTCTTCCTATTCGGCATTATTTACTGACCACTAAGTAGTGTTTGTTGCCCATTCAGTATTATTTGCTGCCCATTTAGTATTGTTTGTTGCCAAATCAGTATTATTTGCTGGTCATAGAGTATTGTTTGCTGCCCATTCAGTATTATATGCTGCCTATTCGGTATTATTTGCTGGCCATTAAGTAGTATTTGCTGCCCATTCAGTATTATTTACCGCCGATTCAGTATTGTTTATTGCCCAATCAGTATTATGTGCTGCCCATTCAGTATTATTTGCTGCCCATCTAGTATTATTTGCTGCACATTCAGTATTATTTGCTGCCCATTCAGTATTATTTGCTGATAATTTAATTATTTTAATATTTTATCTCAATCATATTGCATGTTGGTATAGTGAATTTAGGGTCGTCTAAACGCCTCATGACGAACAGTACCAAACTGAAATCAATCATTGCCAGACTCGTTAATATAATGTTTAGACACTATTGCACATCTTGACTAAAGTTATTACCAAGATTTTGCCCAATCACTGACCCTGGCGTGTGAGTATTCGCTTGCGTAATTTCAGTGCGGAGCTCACCCGAAGCGGATCGATGGGCGACGCTAAATGGATATTAATCATTTACGTCTCTCGCCAACGTTAAACACCCCGTTATCGCACCACTTCTTACTTTTGTTTTTCTTTTGAGAATTTCCAACATTCCGCCCAAGTAGCTTTGCAAATTCGAGACGTTTTGTTTAATATTTGAGGGAGCCGTAATGGCATTCCAGTGAAAAATATAATTTGAGTGAAGTGAGGGGCGGGGGCATTCATCAATGCCGAATGATATCGGAAAGAATGGGGCGCGGACCCTCGCAAAAATCTCATTTCGTTGCGGGCAATGCGAGGCCTGGTGGCGGCTGCCCTCGGTATTTATACAGAATCTGGAAAATTTGAGCGGCAACCCGCATCCGCGCGGGGCCACTAACACCAACCAAACTTTTTAACGCTTTGGACAGATAGATCGATATACTTTATTTTACACCAAATACACTAAATACAAGTAACTACGAGTACAACCGGCGGTCTTATCGCTAAAGCGACTTCTTCCAGGCAACCCATGAGAAGTCCAAAGACGAAATAGAGGTAGACGGTACAGTACAGAAATAATGACAATAAAGAATTTTCATAGAGAATAAGGAATAATGAATAGCTTTAAAGATTCACTAAAATACTTCTTAAACTTTCCCGTTTTGTACACATTTTATATTGTAAATTGGATTTGTAAATAAAAGAAAAAACAAATAACTGTTATATGCGTTCAGACCCAATTTACAATATAAAAAAATATTTATCTGATAATAACTGAATCAATCGAAAAATCGAAAATCGAAACCACGTGTAGCGTTTAAAATTTGATATTATGGCTTTAAAATATCGCTTGAGGAAGAGTTGAAAGTTAGAATTCTTCAAATCCCCCTCATTCTTCAAGGTTCCGGCAGATGTTAGCGGGCGACGTTCAACTTGCAAAGTTGCTTTAAACTTTCCTCTTCGTATTCCTAACAATTTCAAATATATGTCTTTTTCTGTAAATCCGATGTTGGAGTTTTCGTCTAGAGCATTTTGATGAAGTGTATGAAAAGTATTTGGTTCAGGACCATGCAATGCGAGCCTCCTCAAACGCCTTGGTTTGAACAGACAAAATTGAGTAGAATACAAATTGTGACTGCCCAAGGCTTCATTCCGGCCACATGCTCTTAAACGAATTCCATTATTTAATTAAAAAGGTCATATTGTAACAATACTCTTTTGAGTACTGTCATTTACCCAACTTCTTCCTACTAAATCTCTAAGAACGGGTTGGTAATGAAAACATAAATTAAAATTTGCTCCAAACTCTTTGATTTGATTGCTTTTTGATTCATTGTGCTATCTCATTTTTGATGTATAAATACGTGTCTATTACACTTCGGTAAAGCCTTCGGTATCAGTGCTGCTTGTATTTGTAAAAATCTGTTAAAGCTCTTGGTTACTGAAGTTGCGCTTGGTACTGAAGTTCTGCTGTGTAACAATAAATGTATAAAAACGCCTTATTAAGGTAAGTAGTCTTTATTAGTTAAAGACGCTTTAAACTATAAAAATACTTATAAGTACCTAGTATTCATTTGTTACAGTGTTTTTTTTTATTTATAGCACATTTAATCGAAATAAATTGCTGATGCTGAAGTGGAAATATCTTGTGATTGTGAGACGTGGGAAGATAATATTTTATTAGGGATATAACGTGCAATATTTGTTAGGGGAATGTGATAGGAATAAGCATAAAAGAATGTTGATATTAACTAAATTGAATATCAACATTCTCGATGTTGGCATTTTTCAAAGCATCTTAACCAAGCAAGCTATCTTCGGGTGAAGCTGAGATGCTATATGTTTTAGTGTTAGTATAATTATATGTGTGGGATAGTAATTACCATAGGCTACGATTGGATTTACCAATCGCCTACTCAATGAGGACAAAAGTTCCTGTTAAAAATTGAGAATATAAAAATGGTTGCGCGTTATCCATTTAAATGGTTTGTTCCCTATCCAAAGGACCCGGTTTCTTTGTAAGTTTTGCCCTTAAACGCTATTGTGGAAATATAAAAAGTGAGCTGGCTTTTATTTTATTTATCCATTTCTTCTACACACGCGACTTCTGAGTGATTCTTGTTTCTTATAAGAGTGTGCATTAAAAATGTAAAGGTTGGAGCAGCGGCGGCACGAATGTTTGGGAATTCATTTAAATTCATGAAGACGTTAACAAAGCAATTAGGCTGAGTTGAAGAGACAGGCGTGCGGGGGGTGAAGTGAGTGTGTGCGGGGTGGGAGGATGTTGACTTGCTCACGCGTGTTTGCATGTATTAAGCAAAATATTTTTTTATAATAAACTTACGAACCCTCGTCATGTTCGTTATAATCTCGTGATGATTGTCCGTTCAACTGTGTGTGTGCCGTAGATTCGTTCATCACAAATCCGTAACTGTTATAATTAACATACGAATTTAAAATTGACAAATGTTGCAAATTAATTTCAAAAATTGCTTTCGACGAATAACTTAAGACGACAATTGTAAAATGTAAAGAAAGTTAATACGTAAATAACTTTAAAACTTTGAGGGGGAGAGTGCACGCTGCAGTCCAACAGCCACTGGACGCCTTCGACTAGCCACGTTACCCTTCTCTCACAGAAGACTACCTTGAAATGTACTGCATTTCCCACTTTATCCTATTTCTCTAATGTACGTACGTGTTTTGTTAGTGATTGAGATGTGCCAGAGCCCATTCCCATCCTATCCCTCTCTATTTTCCCAACCCTTTCTCCAAATCCATTCCTATATCTCTAAAGGTAGGCAGCGCATTCGGGGGCGTGCCAGCGTTTGTCATTTTGGACTGGTGTTGGCATGTATCGCGGATGTCTATGGGCGACAGTATCCACTTACCATCAGTTGGGCTGTATGCACGTCTGCCGCGTTCGTACAAAAAAAAAAACGTAAATAAAGATAAGAATATCAAATCGCGTTGAATTTTCTTTGAAAACTTTATCTCTTCAAACTGGAAAAATTCTTTCTTTTAGACTAACTAGTCTGCCAACAGCCAACGATCTCTTTTGTTTTGTAGCGAATATTAAAAAAGTAATTCTTATGAAAAATTTCATTATCTGATACTGTATGGAGCGTCTATTTTGTCTCAGCGTTTTATACCACGTAGTATTATTCAATGGACCCCTGGCTATCTTTTGAGGTATCATTTTTTTTCTATCTCTCTCTGTCTGGCTTAACAGAAGATCACTTGGCAGTAGTACGAGTACCACTGTCTTATCTAGCTTTTCAACTCATCACCACCAATAAAACTTATTATCTGATTAGAAGGTGTAATAAGGTTATACAAAAACACAAGATGTTTAGTAAATTTTAGTAATGGTATATACAAATTGTGCTATACGATATCATTAGATGTACAAAAGTCGTTGTATTACACGACATGAGTACGATACACGAAGCAGGCCACTGGTCGAGAATATTGCACTGCATACGGCTTCCCTCGCCCTACACTCGTCCAATCACGGCTTCCCCCGGGACACCCTCACTTGAAACTGAAGCCCAACAAGTGGTAAAAATAACTATTTATTTTTACCCCGCTTAGGGGAGCAACGACATAAATAGCTGACACAATAGTACACGCGCACATTGTTGTGGAAGAAATGTAGGACGCCACGGTAGTAACCAGAATGAAAGGAACATTTTTGTCGTTTGTAGTTTGAGCTATGTCTTATGTGCAACCTTTTCTTATACACTAAGGAGGTGGTAAACCAGCAGAAAGTCCTATGGTAATTTCGCCTATGAACATCTACGATACAAGTCCTTTCCAATGTCAATTAAAATGATGTACGTTTGCACATCCGTAAATACGCTATGGAACTTTTATGATATGGATTAATATTTGAAAAAAAGGGTTTGCGAAGGGTGAGGAATAGGGAGTGAACCAAGAAGAATGGGAGTGAATACCCATTCACTAAAAGTTCAAGGTTCAACTAAAACATTTCTTTTGAGATAAAAGATATTACAATCTAGTATTGCCACTTATAAAAATTATCAGTAGGTCGGTGGAAAAATAAAACTTCGGGAGACGGAATCACGTGTTCTGGAATTTAATATAAATCTGTATCCAACAATCCATAGTGAGCCCCCGTAGTGGATTATGACCCGAAACCCGCAAGTGATTCACTAGGGGAGGCCTGTCTAGTGGAACGTTGCGACGTTAAAAAGGCTGACTACATCATCATAATTGCCAAAAAACTGTTCAAATACGAGTAATAAGAAAGTAATTCGAATTAATTACCTGCTTCCAAGTTACACGCAATTGAATTTTAGAAATCGCCAATCAGATCATACAATTTGCCTCGTTACGAATAAGCATGACCCTTCAAACCTCACATTAATCGTCTCCCAATTGATTGGATGAACGATTAAACAGGCAATTCGGCGTGCGGAATTGTTCGCTCATTTTTGCCGGCGTGGGAACAATGCAAAACAAATGACAAACGACAGTTGGATTGTTTTGAAATTAGTCCGTTTCCGGAACTTGTAGTACGGGAAACAAACAGTACGAGATCGTAGTATGGATCTAGTCTTGTTGGTTTCAAATTCAAACAGAAACATACAGTTAATGACAGTTTTACTAGCTTTTGTATACTGTACATCACACAGCAAAAAATATTCCAACACAAACATTTCCGGATCCGTTAGTTTATCAATGGTAGAGATGCACGAATGGAAATGGCCAAGTCACAAGAAGTAACATCCTATTAAACAAGTCTTGGCGACTTTTAGATCTCGCCATTTTTATCGGCCAAACAGTCCCTAGAATGGGCAACATTTTCACAGAAAGGTTTTTGTTGGGAATTCACATCTTTTTGGAGGTGAAGTTTCCAATTATCGCCGTGAAGGAAAGCATACCTCTTAAGATCTTGGAGAGTATCGGGATCCTTGGTATCGACATCTCCAGCAAAGTCGAATTTAGGGGTCATCTGGACAATAAAGCCAAAATGGCCTCCAAAAAGCTCGGTGTGCTGAACAGAGCGAAGCGGTACTTCACCCCTGGGCAACTCTTAATGCTTTACAAAGCTCAGGTGAGGCCCCATATGGAGTACTGCTCTCATCTCTGGGCCGGCGCACCGAAATACCAATTGGACCCATTTGACTCTATCCAACGACGTGCTGTTCGTATTGTCGACGATCCCACTCTCACGGGCGATTTAGAATCCCTCAGCATTCGGAGAGACGTTGCGTCTCTCTGTGTGTTCTACCGCCTGTACAATGGGGAATGCTCTGAAGAATTGTTTAATATAATTCCCACCTCGGGTTTCTACAACCGCACCTCCCGTCACAGAAGTGCGGTCCATCCGCATTTCCTCGATACGGAGGTGTCGCGCACTGTTCGGTCCAAAAACTATTTTATACCGCGAACCCGTAGGCTGTGGAACGAACTGCCTCAAGAGGTCTTTCCACTGAGCTACGATATGGGGTTCTTCAAGAGAGCTGTGAATAGGATTTTGCAAGGTCGGCGGCGCGCCCGCATGCCCCCTGGTGTTGCAGGTGCCCATGGGCGGCGGTAACACTTACCATCACGTGGGACCGCTTGCTCGTCCGCCTCCTAGTCTATATAAAAAAAAAAAAAAAAAAAATCTCGAGGAAACCGGCTTGGCTGAGAATTAAGAAACATCTGCTATGATCTGTAGTACTAAGTATTTCATAAAGTGTGGAACGAGCTACTACAGAATTGATCACTATAGTAACGGTATAGTATTGCGGCAAGAGAAGATTATTTTTGTGACATTTCTCAAATGGCCGATCGGTTGAAACGTAACAGTATAAAATTGCAAGCAGGAGTATTGGTATTGGTTAACCAATACTGAATAAGTGTAGAGGCAGCTTTAGCGTTACCATAGTGATATACTGAATGTCATAACAGATTACTTAATAATCTATTAAATGATCTGGGATTATTAATAACTATTAAATAAATTATTAATATCAGGATTTTTTAATGACTATATGGTACATACACAATTTATATTATATTCCGAAATTACCACAATTAATCGAGTTTTAGATGATAGTAACCACTCCTCACATTGAAAGTAACCAGACTGGAAAATTTCCATTTTCTGATTTTTCCTTTAGGTTTTATTAAAACATTTATCAGCATGCCAAATTTTAACTTCCTAACATTTATGAAGGTACTATAATTTTTTGATGATCAGTGAGTGAGTGACAATTTTGGTTTTTCCTGTTCACATATCTTAAATATTGGAAGTCACAAAAATTTGAAATTAGGAGTTTAATTTAGTTCCCAAACTTCCCATCATTTTGAACCATCTGTGTTTCTCCAGTGTAATATTACGAGAGGTCAAATGTACGCTGAGTTGCTTCGAGAAAAGCTTGCAGTATTCGGTGGTGTGGCGAGTCTTGGCGAGGTCACTACCGTGCCCCCAGATATGAGTGTACGTTTAAAAGGCATCTGCCTTTTCGCTCCTAACTCGATTTTCATTGGATATATTTTAATGGAATTTTCATAACTGGGCAGGCTCGCGACTAGTGTTGTACAAACGAACGTTGCTCGCTCGACGCTGGAACGTGCTAAGTGAGCGCTAATGAACTTTTAAGTCTATAGGCTGGTGAGTTTTAGAGTCCAAATTTTATATATTTTTTTAATTGGGTAACTGTTGTTCTAAAGCTACGTGTAAAGCAGTGGCCAAACGAGCGTTCACACGATTACAAACTTTTTTGGCGTTCGTTAATGAGTTATTGCGGGGGTTTAAGGTTCATATTCCTCAGTTTTAACTGAATTAATGAATACAAAGTTTTATTAGGTGTTTACAGGTAGGTACATATGAAATGACCGATTTGATTACTGGCCACTTTGAGTTTCGATATATTCTGTTCTAATTCGAACTTCAAAATAAAACCAAATGCATCTAATAGCTGCGATGCTCTAATTTCAAAATCAGCATTTCATTTGTTTTTCTATAATTAAATTATGTTCATGTGATTGTCTTGAGAATAAAATGAAAATTGAATAAAATTGAATAATTGAATTCAATAAATATAAATTGAAAATTTGTGCTATTTTGAATATGAGTTTCGTCACGGCACCCACGCAAGTCAGACAGCTCACAATATCAATAGTGTGTATGGGCCGAACACCACAAACGATCGCACCGTGCGTGGATAGTTTGAACGCTTCCGTTCTGGAAATTTGAATCTTAAGGATGAGCCCCACAGACGACCTACGACCAAGGTTAATACCGATGAATTAAAGGCTATAGTGGAAGCAGATCCATTTCAAAGTACAGCTGAGTCAGCAGCAGAGTTTGATGTTAGTGATAAAACAATGTTGGTTCATCTGCGTCATATCGGCAAAATTTAAAGAAGCTCGAAAAGTGAGTATTATTTGAACTGAACAAACGTCAGCGACAACAATGCGTCGAAGTGTGCACTATGTTATTGAACCGTCACAAAAACGAAGGAATTTTGAATGACATCGTGACTTGTGATGAGAAATGGATCCTGTACGATAACCGCAAACGTTCGTATCAGTGTTTGGATAGAGAAGGTGCAGCCCAACAATGTCCAAAACGCAAGATAACTAAGAAAAAGGTATTGACATCAGTTTGGTGGTCCTGTGCCGGTATTGTCCGGTACTGTAGTCAGTTTCTTGCGAGCCGCCCAAATGATTGATGTAGATGTGTACTGTAAGGAGCTGCAGATGATGATGGCAACAAAGCAACCAAGTTTGGTCAAACTCTTATCTCCACTTTTTCTTCATGACAACGCTCGCCCTCATTCTTGTCATACGACAGTTTTAGAACTTCAAGAGCTGGACCTGGAGACTCTCCCTCACCGGTGCTCTCACCGGACCTTGTCCCGACAGATTACCATTTATTTCGAAATTTGTACAAGTTTTTGCAAGATAAAAATTTGATTCTGGTTAGTGCTTTTGAAGAATTCTTTGATACCAGCTGTCCGTGAAATGGCGACAGTGTGTAGATAATATCGGTCAATATTTTGACTAAAATGATAAATATTTTTACAACAAAATTTTTTTGTAGTTTCTCATACAAATCGGACATTTCATAGATTTCATACCTAATATATGCAGATGGCGCTATCTAACCGCTTATTAAATAAGTTGATAACAACTTGTAAGGCAGTTTGTATTCGTGGGAACGTTCAATTGCTCGATACTTTACACAAAATATCCTTTAAAAAATTGTATTAATATGTATAGGTACAAATTCTTTTCGATCCGATTTAAAGGGATCCAAAGTTAATTCCAAAACAATTTATCTTTCCAATGACGATATCAGCTTAACAATAAACGAGGGTATTATTAAACGGAAGGCAAATCAAGAACTTAAGTGGGTATTAACTTTTTTCTTCATGTAGAGGCGTTTCTCCGGAGGCGGGGTGTCCGCGGGATGAGTGGGGGGGGGGGGGGGGGGCAGAAACGAGAATATAATTACGGGGAATAATAGCAAAACAACTTCACCAAGAACTGACATACTCATTTGTTGGGTCTAATAGTCGTCCTACAAACCGGATACAGTCATTCAAAGTATCTTTATTTAATTTTGTAATACGAGTAAGTACCCCTCCGATTCATTTCACCCTCGAACTACACTTATTTCAAATTTTTCCACGCCTGGCCCTAATTCTTATTCTAGTGGCTACACGACACGATGCTTTTTATATTTAGTTTGCACGTGACCCTAATTGTCGGTACAGGTGTGAGCGTTCCAAAAATATATAGGTACTTGGTCGACTGGCCACGTCACCCCTCTCTCACAGAAGACTACTTTGAAGTGTACTGCATTTCCCACTATATCTTAGTCCCCCAATATACGTACGTGTTTCGGTTGTGAGTGAGATATGTCAGAGCCCATTCCCATCCCATCCTATCCCTCCCCATTTACCCAAATATTACTCCATATCAATTCCTACATCTATTACGGTAGGCAGCGCATTCGGGGGTGTGCCAGCATTTGTCATGTATTGTTGGCATGTATCGCAGCAGGTGGACTGTATGCCTATCTACCGCCTTCTCATTATAAAAAAACATAAAAATAAACAAAGATAATAAACTATGGTTATTATTTTTTTGAACCTTCTTTTCTGATTTGGCAATAGCGCAATTAGTACATTATGCCGGTGTGACAGTTTCTACATAAATAACAATTACAAAATCGAAACAATTCAAAACGCATTCCGTCAATGTCCAGACGCGTCGAAGCACGTTAGGAGGCGCTCAGTAACATGAAAGAACGTTTACCGAGGACAAGAGCTAGACTCTATGGAAGCAGATAAAAACGCAGTCATATTATTGATTATCACATCAGTTTAATATACTCATCACTATTAAACCACAAAACCCACAATAGGTAAACAATTTTTCCATTCTCAAAAAAGTATATTCTTTCTAACTCGATTTTAAATTAATAAAAAAATGCCTTTTATTCTAAGGACATTATAGAACAATTAACTTATTAATATTATAGTTCAGTTAACAATTGTATTTTAAAAATATTGTATTTATTTTGAACTGCCATAATTGTAACTTTCATTAGAGCCTACTTTAGTTACACTTAAAAACTTAACCCAATGAACCTTTGTTGTATCTTATTCACAATTCATTCATTTTGACCATTACTATACACGTGTTTCAAAAATATATATCCACTGCTAATTGTTAGATTGCGTGCAGTTAATTTCATTGTAGGTATAGTTACTTTTCTTTTTACAACGACAGAAATTGTAAAGACTTTTAAAGGCATCGAAAGCATTAAAAACCTTCAAAATGTACACACAAAAATAATTCGATAAAATAACGGCCTAAAAGGCCTAAAAACTTTGCTATATATGATATATTCAATCGGTTATTAATTGATTATCACTAGAAAATTATTTACAATTTCTTTTTTTGTGTTGATCATTTATTAAAATTGCATTCCACTAATAATTGAACAGCAGAAATGCTTTATGGCATTTTCTACCGATCAAACACCAGATCAAACATAAATTGGAAAGCCGGTACAATTTTTATTTCAATTTCAATATTCTTTTTATAAAAAAAGGGGGCGGCAGACGAGCACACAGTCCACCTGATGGTAAGTGGAGATTGTTGTCCATAGACGTCCACGATACATGCCAACATCAGTGCAGAATGACAAACGTTGACACGCCCCCGGATGCGTTGCCTACCTGTGGAGATATAGAAAAGGAGAGGGATAGGATGGGATGGGAATGGGAAAGGTATATCTCACTTACTATCGAAACACGTACACACATTGGGGAAATATGATAAAGTGGGAAATGCAGTACATTTCAAGGTAGTCTTCTGTGACAGTGGGGTATTGCGGGCAGTCGATCGCGGCCAACGGCTGTGCACTCTCCCCCTCCAATAATATATGTATAATCTTGAATAATAAAAGTCACAATATAGTAAATTGACGTCATTCTTCTGCAATTCTATCAATATTATCAATATCGATGACCGATATCGATAGGTTACACGTCCCACTGCAAGGCACATATATCACTAGAAAGTTTCGAATCATAATCCACCTGCATGCTTTGTTCTACACTTTGTTCCTTAATTCTCGAGCATGCGAATTAACTCATAATGTTTTTCTTCGTCATCGAGATAGTGATAATTAAAAAAAATCGTACATAAATAGAAATTCAGTGGTGGGTACTGGCCAAGGACTTTAACTCACGATTTTACGAGAATAGATACCTCTAGGCTATTAGCGCCGCATTTAAATACTTCATCTGCAATTATATGCAATATGCATCATTATAACCACGAACGTCTGACAGATTAAGTAGATTAACGAAGTCTTCACTTTAAATATGCTCTAAATATTCTTAATACCTTAGAAATTCTGAAGGTAACATCTATTTTTTTTATATATAAAAAAGTGGGCGGACGAGCAAGCGGTCTCACGTGATGGTAAGTGTTACCGCCGCCCATGGACACCTGAAACATCAGGGCGTATGCGGGCGCGCCGCCGACCTTGCAAAATCCTATTCACAGCTCTCTTGAAGAACCCCATATCGTAGCTTAATGGAAAGACCTCTTGAGGCAGTTTGTTCCACAGCCTACGGGTTCGCGGTATAAAATAATTTTTGGACCGAACAGTGCGCGACACCTCCGTATCGAGGAAATGCGGATGGACCGCACTTCTGTGACGGGAGGTGCGGTTGTAGAAACCCGAGGTGGGCATTATATTAAACAGTTCTCCAGAGCATTCCCCATTGTACAGGCGGTAGAACACACAGAGAGACGCAACGTCTCTCCGAATACTGAGGGGTTCTAAACCGCCCGTGAGAGTGGGATCGTCGACAATACGAACAGCACGTCGTTGGATGGAGTCAAATGGGTTCAATTGGTATTTCGGTGCGCCGGCCCGGAGATGAGAGCAATACTCCATATGGGGCCTCACCTGAGCTTTGTAAAGTTGTTGTAAATTTTTTTGTTTATTTTTAATTTTTGAATATAATGTAGTGATGCACCCTACACTTAAGCATAACATCCGCGTCAGCAGAATCTGATTGCAACATTGTATAAAGGACATACGTGTCAAGAGTAATCTAATGCAACGTTGCAATAGGATGTTTATTGTTTAGTCTAAGTCGCCCACCTGCGAGTGGACCTTATACCACGAGAAACCATTGTAGAACACTTAATAAAGAACGGTCGTACCGTGAAGACGTGTCGTCTTTTTAAAAAGTCATTCCCTCGACTCTCAAACTTGACTATGTTGCTTATGTTTTCATTATAAATATTACTAAATACCTTTTCTTATTAGAAGGGCAGTATCGTAAGCTTGTTTCATCCGTCAAGTTGTCAGAAAGCTATAAAACATGTCAATTTCACGAACCGTATTATATATAAATAATATAGGTCGGCAAACTGTTTTGCCAAATGACGACTGAATGACATATATTTTATTCAATGTTCCAACATTAATCTTCCTTCACTGGATTGGTGTTATTCTGCCAAATTCCATTGTCGCCGACATCCTCATTTTTCCTCTATGTCTCCAAGATAAATGGGATTCTTCATCTAGAGGTAAAGAGGCCTACTTGAATTTCCCTTGCGAAGTTAACAAATAGCTTCCGCTAACTGTGAATTTCAACTGAAACTTATGTTGATTCGTCTTTCGGCTGCCGGATGGCTAGATAGCACGGGGCGAGCGCAGCAGCGTGCCGCATTGATTACGTAACTGCGTGTAGAATAAAAGATATGCTAGTGTAGAATAAAAGAAATGTACAATAATTTATGGTAAAAATATGAACTCCAAATTCTCTTCACTAATATAAATGATTCTGAGCTGATCATTCCCATTTTGAAATTAATGAATTTCATGGACTTCTTATCGATGGGCGGTATTATTATCCAAACAAGCAACATAAAGTACCAAACAACCGCTTCAAGGACATAACATTTATTTTACTTTAAGCAGTACAAAACAGAAGGACAACAAAACAATACAATACAATACACAATTAATAATTTCACAAAAATGTTAATTGATCCCCCTTAAATATTGACATCAAGCCCAGATAACAATTTCACCAGTGATAGACTAAAAAAGATGCAATTTTGAACGCTGAGTAAGTAATTCTGCATGATTATATTTTTTATAAATAAAAATATGTAAATATTAAATATAAAAGTAATATAAGGTAAATGTAAAATAGTATCCTTTTCATACATGACAATGGAGAAATTAGCACATTCTGCCAGTGTCAAGTTTTGAACTTAATTAAACGGAAAATAATCTAAAACACATTTTGTGAATGTCCAGTCAGATGTCTGCATCATCAAGCATTTTAATGAAGTCACATTTCATTATAGTTGTATAGACATCGTCTTTGCAATATGCGACTTCTCGTGGAATTGCGCTCGCACTAATTGTTAATATTCCAACAATTCGAGACAGACGGTGCTGCAAAGTAGTAATTATTTGTTTGAGGTTTCATTTCGTTTCTATTGTCACGTTTAATTACGAAACTCATAAGGAGAATGGAGTAGGTAAATGAAGTTTAACGCTTGATGATACGAAGTTCTGCTGGATGCGGTTACGGTGAACTATGTGTGTTATTATACGAAGTTCTGCTGGATGCAGTTACGGTGAACTATGTATGTTATTATACGAAGTTCTGCTGGATGCGGTTACGGTGAACTATGTGTGTTATTATACGAAGTTCTGCTGGATGCGGTTACGGTGAACTATGTGTGTTATTATACGAAGTTCTGCTGGATGCAGTTACGGTGAACTATGTATGTTATTATAAAGTTCTGCTGGATGCGGTTACGGTGAACTATGTGTGTTATTATACGAAGTTCTGCTGGATGCAGTTACGGTGAACTATGTATGTTATTATACGAAGTTCTGCTGGATGTGGTTACGGTGAACTATGTGTGTTATTATACGAAGTTCTGCTGGATGCAGTTACGGTGAACTATGTATGTTATTATACGAAGTTCTGCTGGATGAGGTTACGGTGAACTATGTATTGTTATTATTATGAATACTATACGAAATAAAATAAAGTGAGAGTGCGAATT
Organism: Sesia apiformis; assembly: GCA_914767545.1. Taxonomy (NCBI): domain Eukaryota; kingdom Metazoa; phylum Arthropoda; class Insecta; order Lepidoptera; family Sesiidae; genus Sesia; species Sesia apiformis. Next base: position 22,329,281 of record OU611952.1, read on the forward strand.
TTGTGAGTTGTGTGTGTATGTGGAGGATAATCTCCTGAACCACTGCACCTATTTGAAAAATTCTTTCACCATTTGAAAGGTACATTATTCCAGATGAATATAGGCTATATATTATTTATACATATTATATGCCAAAAAAATTGCCGGTCATGCAACGCATGCGGGGCACATCTAGTACGAAATAAAATTACCACGTTTACTGCGGAGAAGTCTCTTCATTAGATCTTTAAATTTAAAAATAAATTGATTGTCAAATCAATTGATGAATTTCAATAGCTCTCTCTCTCTCTTACTCTCTGATTAGAAGATTAAAAATGTCAATAAAAATAAACTTTTAATAAAATTCAAAACTAAAACCGAACTACGCAAAGGTGAACGCGGCGCAAGTGAAATATTTTTGTTCGTTTCATTCAACTCCAACAATATACATTTTTTAATTTTAGTCGATGTCCTTTAAGAACCATTGCTTTTTAGCGTCTTTGTAGTTGGATAAAAAGAAACATTTATTTCATTGGGAAGGTTAACAAAAGATCGTTAAGATAAAAATGATAATTCAATATTTCAGAGATATTTCAACAAAGAAAATACAGTAGGAAGATTAACCAGAGAGATAATGGGTACTTTCATAAAAATGGACATAAAGAAAGAGTTCTCCAGGAAGAGGTCAGAACTTCCGTGTGAAAATCCAGATTTATGCACTGCACAGATAATTGTCGCTTTATGAGTAGGTAGAAACACTCAGTTTATGTTAGAGGCCTAACTAATGTGTTTACTGTGTGTTTATGTCGCATAATGTTGCTTGCGTTAGCTCCTCTAGGCTCGGCGCCGTTTATAATACGAACATAATAAGGTTAACTGCTATACGCCTCGATATCCGTCCAGTGTTTCGTCACACAATTAACGTCATCCTGGTTAGGCCAGTAATGACTCAACATGGTTTTACATTTCCTGATTAACTTTTAAGTGATATTTATTATGGTCATAATATTTCGGTGAATTGAGAGTACCTACCTACTTTAGATAGATAGATAAAACTATTTATTGCACACCAAAACAAACAGTGACGGGTATTGTAAACACATGAATTACGCGAAAGGCGGTCTTTATATTACTTTGTTGGTAAAATTGTATTTGTGATATTGAACGTTTAACTGTTTGCTGTAAGTCATTATCAGAGATCGGACTTTTGGGTGCTATTGACAAAATATGTCATCAAAAGTATGGATACGACCAAAAAAATTCCGGCAAAAATTCCGTGTCTCGGAATTACATATATCACTGGGATATCTAATATGGATGAATGTCGGAATCACGAGTACGACTATTATGTAAAGAATGGATACGACTAAAAAAATTCTTCAAGAAGTAAGCTTAAGAATGTGGTATTTAGTAATAGATGTAAAAATATTAATGATGAGATTCCGAATAGGATAATTGTTTACTAAATAAAACACTCATATAAATTTACAGGGTATATTTCTTGATTTAAAATACAAACAAAACATAAAATCTCTTAGGTATATAAAATATATCAGAATAAGATAGTACTCACCAAAAGCATGTTATCGGGAAAAAACATATTTAAATACTTGTCATGCAAATATATTTTTTCCCGGTGAGTATACTCCTTACAACATTAGGGTAGGGACAATCCAGCAAAGCTTGAAATCTGACATTTTACTACTAAATGCTAAAATGTTCTTTGGATATGGAATTGATGCTACGAAAATAAAACAAAAATCTACTTTCCTTACAGATTGACCGAGTCGGTTAAAATGGGAAGTAGATTTTTAAATGTCCCAACATTTGAACAGTTGTTCTATTTCAGGCTTTGCTAAGTCCACTACGCACCATCCACCTCGGTGTACTTCTGGAGATGTCCAGCGAGCTGAATAGTTTACATAACGAATCTTAAGGACATGGCGATGTACTTGGGCGCGAAGTTTGAACTATATCTAGTTTTTCGCAAAAATTACCAAGTTGAAAAACGAAATGTAATGATGTTTTGTAAAACGCTGGCCCAGAACATTGTTTTCCAGCTGCTTAAACCGTAGTCAAGATTTGAAACCATCCTAAATTTGAATGCAGATGTATTCTATAAGGTTTCATATCCTGTCTATGGTTTAAGCAGCTGCGAAACAATGACTCATTATTTAGGTATTATTTATATATTATAAAGGTACCTAACTCCAGAATTTTTTCTTAGTTTGAAATTGTGTCCCACTGTGGGGCAAAGTAAGTAGGGGACCTTCATTGCCGTGTGGTGTCCGCCAGAATACCACCACCCTCTCTTCCCATGGGCCCCCCTTGAGGAACTACATTAGCTATAAAAGAGTGGAATCGTCGACTCGCTTGGCAAGCGTTGCGTTTTAAGGGCTCATGGACAAAACAATCGGTCCTCCTCGGTCTAATTCTCCGTCAGTCCTGTGGTCCACTCGGTGACGATTTTCGCCCAATTTATTATATACTAGCTGGTGCCGGCAACGGAAACGTTAGAGTTGAACTGGATAAAAGGCATCCTAAATGTTAACTTGGCACATAAGATATAACTATCAAAGTAACTATCAATAAAATTCATACAGTAGTTTTTGCGTGAAGCACAGACAAACATTCCAATAAATATTGTGTTGGGTTCTACACCACTCATCTTACACTTACACTGCAATGAGTGTATCGATACCTACTAATCTAAATGTTACATTTGCGTGTGAAAATCGTTACGTAAATCACTATTTCTAAATTCTAATCGTTTGTGAGCAGTGCATTGTTGAGAACAAACAAAATGAACAAACAATTTATACTTTTAATTGCTAAGAAAATGTTTTGATTAAATAAGTACGACAATTTGTCAAAACAGTTTAATTAATCCCAGTAGTTATGACAGCAAAGTCACCTTATCACTCTAAGCAATTTCTATGAAACGTTTATTAACGAAATACTTTAATTGTACTCGTCAACATAAACAACAAGAAACCTTTAGGAACTTATAATTTGTTGCGATTTTGCGAAGAAAGACAAAGGTAACTTTTATGCGACTTTATGAAATCTTATTGCTGTAGATATGGTGCACGTGAACAAAATCGATACAAATAAAATGGCGTAACACACTCAGTTATAGGACAGATGTTTATAGGACTTATGGCGGGAAGTCGATAAGTATGGGGTTCTTCAAGAAAACTGTGAATAGGATTTTGCAAGGTCGACGACGCACTTGTTTACAGACCTTGCAGAATCTTGTTTGCAACTTCCATAACTTTTTGAGTGCACTGTACGTAGCGACTCTATGTCAAGGAATTGCGGATGAACCGCACGACAATGACGAGCAGTACGATGGTAAAAACTCGGGTAAAAACAACTTCGGAGTTGACATCAAATTGAACAGTTTCTCAGAACATTCCCCATTATTTAGGCGGTAGAAAATGCAGCGAGACGCAACATCTCTTCGGATGCTGAGCGCTTCTAGACCAACTGTGAGAGTGGGATCGTCCACAATTGGGACAGCACGTCGATGGACGGAGTCAAAAGGGTCCAGCTGATATTTCGGTGCACGGACCCAGAGGTGTGAGTAGTACTCTATGTTTTTCTTGAACTCTATAAAGCGACAAGCGTTGCCCCGGACTAAAGTACTACTTAGCCCTGTTCAGTACACCGAGCTTTTCACTGGCAGGTATTGATCTTGGTCTCCAGATGAAACTCCACTTTTCTCGAAATATCAACTCCAAGGACCCCAAAACTCTGGAAGATCTTAAGGGAAATGTTCTGAAATCGAGGTACCATGAGAAAAGGAAACAAGAGATGGATAAAATGAGAGTATTACAAAATTGTAAATGATGCGTGTTGCATTTTAATAGTGATATTGTGTATGATGCGTGTTGCGTTTTAATAGTGATATTGTGTATGATGCGTGTTGCATTTTAATAGTGATATTGTGTATGATGCGTGTTGCGTTTTAATAGTGATATTGTGTATGATGCGTGTTGCGTTTTAATAGTGATATTGTGTATGATGCGTGTTGCGTTTTAATAGTGATAGTCTATTAAACTTCAAAGTATTTTTTGTGCGTAATGTTTGTGATAATCAAATAAAAGCATGGGACTGCGTCAAGGAATCCTCTTCTGTCCTCAGTCTAATATCACTTTACTGAGCGACTCCTGACTTACTTTGACGGGACTGGACATTGACATGATACGTTTTAGACTTTAACAATATTTCTTACGAAGAACACTTGACACTGACAGATGTGCCAATTGCACCATATCCACATGAAAAGAAAGAAAATACAATAGTTTTTTGGCGGGAAATCGTTTGTCAATTATTTTTATGGCTAATTGAACCGTATCTGCCGCACTGAGAATGGAATTAATGTGAAAAGGTTTTAGAAAAGTTCGCTTACTCCGCAAGAATGCAGTTCTAGACTTGAATATTCTTTAGCACATGAAGCACCTTATTTGGACACTGTGAGGCCTTGGTACGCTGAATTTAATCGTGGTTTTAACACTGATAATGAATAATTGCCAGCGCACACTCCTGCCACAGCTCACCGCTGCTCCCGAGACCTAACTCTCCGTCATAAATTAGTCTCATAAAATTGATTTCGCTCCCAAAATTTCGTGGAATCGAATTCCATTATTATGACAGAAAACAGACTAAAAGATAGATGATATAGTTCATATGCAAATATATAGAATGTTCCAAAACAATGTTCCAGTGCTTCCTCAAACCTCTAGAACGTGTTTTTGTAGAGAGCCCAAAACCAAATGGGTTTGAATTCTATCATAAAATGTTGATAGAAATTAGAATAGTGGAGTATTTTCTCAAAATTTTGAGCTTGTTTCTCTGCATAGAGATTAAATCATTCATTTTTACGGGTTTTATTAAAATACATATATACACGAGAAATAGTCCATCTGGTTAGTCCACTTACCAGATAGTGAGTGGTAAGTGGGTACTGTCGTCCTGCGACTTGCGCAAGACATGTACCTATTACGTGGATGTTGCGGTACTGGTGAGATTTGCTAGAGTCCATTTGGCAGTGTTGTATATAAAAATGAGTGCTCATGACTCGATGCTTTGGCGCATCGAGTAATCATATAACATGGGATGGGATGAGGAAGTCCCAAAAATAATTATTGTTGAAATATGTTATTGTCTTCAATAAAACAAGGCAACAATAATCATTTTTGATTGCCCTCAATCTCTATATTTATAAAACGCAACTTATGTCTGTCCTTTTTCTGTCTATCAGTTCGCTTATGACGTCAGTGCAACTGGACATATTTCGACGCATCTCACTGTCGTGTAGATAATATCTTCCGAATGATCTTAGTATCTTAGACATCAGACTTAAACCGAGTCTTGGGCAAAAGGCTGATATTATTAATTAATAAAGTCTAAATACAAAGCAAGATACAAGCATCTTCATTTTGAAAAAACGAATTAATAAAAATCTGTCAAGCATGAAACTGTATCGCATTGGAGAGTGGCACTCGATCATCGTGAGAGGCCGGCAGTCAGTAATAAAAATCGCATGAAACGAACCCGCGAGCGATGAGCATCCATCAGCGGCGGATGTCGACCGCGACACGTACTTTCATACAACGTTGCTTCTTGACTCGGTGAACCTCATGCTCTAACTAACTTATTACAACTAGATTTTCTTTTCAACGTTTTTGTTAAACGTTCAACGTTAAAGGTTTTTGTGATATAAAGACGGTGGCAGGCGAACAAACGATACAGCAGTCTGAAATGGCGATTGTTGCCACATCCGCAGATCTACCTAATTTAGTGAAAATTCAGGTATCTAGAATGAGGAAGAAAAGCGGCTAAAACAGATGGACAATAGAGAGTATAATTAGGGATGGAGAGAGGTAAAATATGTTGTATTACACGGCAATCTTCTGTGTAATTAGATATCCTATCCCAGTTTTCCCAACCCTGTCGCCAAATCCATTCCTATATTTCCAAATGTAGGCAGCGCATCAGGGGGCGTGACCTTTGTCATTCTGGAGTGATGTTGCAGAGCGACAGTATTTACTTGCCACCGGGTGGATTACGTTCTATAAAAATAAATCGAATGGTAGGGTTGTGTAGTCTTCGAAAACTCTTTAGTTTAAGTTAAATAAAAATCTTCAAAAACCTCTATCTGACCTTGAAATCTGTTCAAAGCAACAGATGATTTGACCTACATAGATTTGGTAGTGGCATTGTTCATTCTTGTGACGTCACGTATTTGCGGTAATACAATTTACATGAGGTGAGCCGGCAGCCCCCTCCCACCCCCTCCCGCCACCCCCGCGGGACGCGCCACGTTTAAGCTATTAACGCTTTGCTTTTAATTATACCGCTTCCAAATTCAGAATTGCATTAAACAGACGTTGTAAAGTTTAATGATTTTTTAATGAAAAACGAAAGGATAGTATGATTACTTGATTAGGTAAATATATTTTTACGTGTTGGTAAAGATTTTTTTTATAGAAAGAAGGTGGCAGTGCGCCTGAGAGTAATTCAATTGTATTTATTTTAATGAAATAAAAATAAAATAAAATGAATACGTTTCCAATTAACACAAAAAAATCTGTTGGACGTGCCTCTTTCCGGTTCAGCTTCTTCAGATTTAAGGATAGTATTTCAAGGTTTAGTTATATAGGGTTAAATATAAAATATCTACGCGCTCTAACACTGAATTACTATATAACAACTTTATTTTATGACTTTTTTCTGAACTTCATATTTTCCCAATAAACTTAATCTTTTCAACTTTGACTTTCCTACTCTGTATTACTCACTACATGCTACTACCAAAGGCTGCCGCGCACTATTCACAAACAGCTGCTAATGAAATTGCTACTATTATATACTATTATATTATGCAAGCAGGTATATGGATTTATACCTGGATATATATATATATATAACCATATAATTGTATTATTTTGCAAGGTCGGTGGCGCACCCGCATGCCTCCTGGTGTTGCAGGTGGCCATGGGCGGCGGTAACATTTACCATCACGTGGGACAGCTTGCTCGTCCGCCCACTTCTGTATAAAAAAATACACATATTGTGTGTGTGTGTGTGTCTATATATACATATATATTATATATATATATGTATTTGAATTAGTGCGTATGTAGCTAGGTACGCGGTGCTACAGCCATAGTTTGTGTGAAAAAAACAGCTGAATTTTAAAAAAACGTAGACCAAAGCCAGTATTACTTTTTAGTAAAGGGAGTTATACTGGGGATATTTTTTATTTTAGCCTGTATATATTACATTTCTTTAAAAAAATGCTAAACCCTTGTTACGAGTCCATAACTAGAAACCCTACAAATCATACAAATAAATGTAGAAAAATCTAAGGACACTAGATATAGTCGTACGTGGCTCTACGTGGCCAGCTAGCAGCTGTCTTATGCAAATCGTTCCTTCCAGGAAGAACAGTGGAATAATTTCCCTGACGTTTTCTCTCCAGGAAAATTTCGTGGAAATAGGATGTTTCACAAACACCACTTACATCACGGTTTGCGACAAACTAAAGAAATAAACTATTTTCGTCGTTAAAAAGTATATTTTTAGTTAAGTATAATTTCCAATGATTTGTTAGTTCTACAATAAATGTGATCGAAGGGAATGAGACGTGTCCCTTAAATTGGTTCACCACTTTTGGCGAATTTTTACAATTGAATAAAGCGCAATTAGGTTTATAACTATGCCTTGCTCGCTAGCAAAAACACGGGCCGAAAAAGACTGAACGCGCGAGAGTAGGAGTTTAGCGCCAACTCGGGCACGCAGCGACGGACAGCTTGCGTTATCTATCCCTCTACATCTGTGATCGGTCATTACTATCATTTCACAAATTTTCACCTTTTATCAAATATCTCATCTAAATTGTTGCACATAATACTTACTTTTGCGTAGTCTGAAATGAAATCCAAACAAGATACTGTAAAGAATGAGATGTTTCTCAAAGAAGGTAGAGCAAAGCCAGAAAATTTGAAGGCTTTAAGGACAAATGAACATAAAACGGAGCTCCTCGTCAAATAGCTGATATAACAACAACGTTTACGCTCGTCCACGCCCGTGGTTTACATTTTTTGAGATAAAGCAAATTGTTCACTTATTTAAAAAAACAGAAGATACATTACAGTTATGAAAACCAATGCGTACATTCTTTATAACGATTTCTCTAAGAATTCCACAGCACACATGTTTAGAACCCGCTTATTTGAGAATAAAACATCTATGTCACTATACGTCTCGCTCACATTTTATTAATCACACGTATAGCACGTGACCTATGTAGTGCATTGCTCCCGAGATTACTTTAATGTATGTATTCATTCAAGATGGGACCTCCTACAGCAAGTGCGCGTGCTGATATACTCGTACCGATCCGGGACTGATAGCGACACTCCACTCATAAAAGTTACAAACATTAAAATAGACAAGTTGCGCCGAGCTTTTAATGAAAATGAATGATCTCCAAAACCTCACATTGTAATGGGTATAAACATAAAACCAAGACTATCATAAACTTAACCAGCCCTGTTTTCGTCCATTGCTGGATAAAAAAAATCAACATCTATACATACATACTATATGTCCTCGGATAAGGCTCGTAAAGCTCTACACAAAATACATTTTCTCCTACTTGCCTGGAAATGGCTTCATTATTTTAAAAAAGGAATACGTCAATCGGCTCTTTTCTGTATTTTTTGTTAAACGTAGAAGAAATAGCGAAATCTCCTTTGCGACTGGCACTTCTATCGGTATTTTTATAATTTTCTATCGCTGACGTATTCTAGGTGAGTCAATCATGTATAGAATAGCACCACATCATCTTTTCCCGTGGCTGTCGTAGAAGGCGAGTGAGCGATAACAAAACGGCTACCACCAGCCCCGAGGAACTAAATCACCTCCGAAAGAGTGGACTCGTCAATCCGCTTAGGCAGCGTGGCGTTTAAGGCAATACATCCCTCATGCACAAGACGATGTCCATGGCGTAGCCCATGTTTAACAGTGGATACTGTAAGCGCTGGTTGCATTGCATTGCTGATGTATTCCTGTACCGCCAATATAGTATTAATTGAAAATTCGTACTTAAGACCATAGTAAACATCCGTACAAAAATCCTACATACATATTTACAGAGCATAAGAAACCTCACGTGCGTTGCCTTCCCATCATCACACGCATCAACCCCTGCAGCACTCGACCCCCAACACTGGTGACCTCGTTTCGTCTGAACGACTATACAACATAAGTCAATTTATAACATTGCCACAATTCTCCGTTAAAAGCCGTAGTAGTTGGCAGTGAGCGCATCATATATCCCCCAAAGCCGGCCGGAGTCGCAGTTACAACCGCCGCCGCTGCCAAATGAATCGACATTAACTCCAAAATACTTCCCTCCCACCCCGCACACCCTTTTATCTCTATCTTGTATAATAAAAGTTTTAACATTGGACGTAAGTAATCTCATATTGTTCAATACAAATAGCTCCCATCAGAATTAGGTAATATGATGCAATTGCAACGCACAGGTCACATATACATAATCTACTGTAATTTATTTATTCAATACGGGCGAACTTCTTTAAATCGTCGGTTCACCTGGTCGGTGGACGTCACACACTGCGCTTCCCGATACGTGGCATCCATTCGAGAACTCGTCCACCCCAATGGTTATCGGTCCTGCGGCGAATATGACCTGCGCACTGCTAATTCACTGCTAGGTAGTATCCTATCCGGCAAAGAATCTCCGAGCATTAGCTCTCTCTTTAGCCCGCTGAATGAGTGATAAGTTGATAACACTATACGTGACAATATGTAATATAAAGATATTTACAATATTTAAAACAAACGTGTTAGTATTTACTTAGCAATATCTCTGAAATGTGTCACTACTCTACTACATACTCGTAAGTCCAATAAGGTGAGGTCTATGTTACACGTGTCCTAGATTTCTTTCTCGATTTTATTTTCTTACTACATTTGTCTTCGCAGAACTAGTGATAATTGGAAAAAGTATTTTTATATACCTCCTCAAAATTAGAATACCCAACTAAACTGTGAAGTCATTCCCTGATGTCCCACGATCTGTCTCATCCATCATTCATCCAGACTGTGTGTCACTACTTAGATTTAGCACTCTCTCAACATTCTCACAACATTGTCTGAAAAGCTTGAGTGGATCGATTGAATACATAGGCCTAGCTAAATTACTTTATAGTGGTTTAGTGCTAAAACCATAGACATAGTCAACTAAAGTTCGTGAAATTGTATGGAAACTAAGCGTGTCACTTTAGTTGTTTTTTGTGATGGAAAACCACTCACCGAGGAAACCAAACATCTCCGTTGACTGGGCTCACTGCTTTTGACTGACCTTTACAATTGATTATAGCATAATCAGCATACTGAAGTGGCAATGGGCAGATCATATTTGCCGCGGGTGAGATAACCGTTGGCGCAGACGAGGTGGTACTTGGATGTGAAGAGCCGAAGATCGTGAGTGGCGGCGAGCCTTGAGAGAGGCCTATATCCAACAGTGGAGAGACATAGACTGATAGTATATACCTGCTAGCGACACAGGTCGGAACAGATGGAACGAGCGGCACGAGAAGTGGAAGCTTAGCGCCAACTTCTGGTACGCAGTGACGGACAGCTTAACGCAAGCTATCCCCCTATATATGTGGCTGAACGGATTATTCAATACTATTTACAGTAAAATTCCTGTGAATACGTTTCGGTGAACAAGAGCGTTATGTAACCGACGTACGATGTTGACGATGGCGTGACGCGCTCACATCAAACGACCTGCGTGTCACTCGTCACGCAGGGCTCATAGCCCAAAATCAGCTTCGTATCTGTAACATACCTTAAAAAAATAAAATAACACAAGATATAGCTAATTATAAGATAACACAATAATTCAAATTGAAATTTATTTATTTGAAGATAAGTTGCCAAAAACACTTCGCCAAAAATCCTTTGTCTGGCCGTTAGACATACAAATATAAATATAATATTGACAATCGATTAACACAGTTGATAGCGCCTGCCTGCTGTGTAAAATGGCCCGGTACGATTCTTAGTCGGACAATCATTTATTTAAAGGAGAACGTTTGCTCGGCTCATGTAGGTCTGATCGTCTTTATATGTCTTTGAAACCACGTCAGAATCCTAGTGTGTGCCATTGAGTGTGACGATATTTATTTATTGGTGTAAAATTCGAAGGAGTCCTACGTGCAATTGAAAACTATTATCAAATAATTTTCTTTTTAATGAGACTATGTTACATATCGCCCTCTGATCCCTATTAGATATAAGTAAATTAATTAGTAAATAATAATTCTTGTTTAATCATGTACTTAGTAAATATACTGCTTTCCATTCACACATTACATAGTTAAAGAATTCATCACACCGCGTGCTTTGCTTGTTTATATAAAACCTAAGATTAATGCATAAACATTCTTCTTCTTCTTCTTCTCAGCCCTTGGACGTCCACTGCTGGACATAGGCCTCCCCCATTGTCCGCCATTTAGACCTATCGGCAGCGACCTGCATCCAGCGGGTGCCCGCAACCTTTATGAGGTCGTCTGTCCATCTAGCAGATGGACGTCCTCGGCTTCGTCCGCCGGTACGTGGTCTCCATTCGAGAACCCTTCTGCCCCATCGGCCATCGGTTCTTCGAGCTATGTGCCCTGCCCACTGCCACTTCAGCTTGCTAACCCGAGAGGCTATGTCGGTGACTTTAGTTCGTCTACGGATCTCCTCATTCCTGATTCGATCACGTAGGGAAACCCCGAGCATAGCCCTCTCCATAGCTCGCTGTGCGACAGTGAGTTTATTTATGAGGCCCATAGTCAGAGACCACGTCTCGGTGCCGTAGGTCATCACCGGCAACACACACTGGTCGAAGACCTTCGTCTTCAAGCACTGAGGTATTTTGGACGAGAAGACGCTGCGTAGCTTCCCGAACGCTGCCCAGCCGAGTTGGATTCGTCGATTGACCTCTTTCTCGAAGTTGGACCTACCTAGTTGGACCGTTTGGCCTAGGTAGACGTACTCGTCAACAACTTCGAGAATCGAGCTCCCAACTGAAACTGGGGTGGGCACGACATGGACATTCGACATGATTTTCGTCTTGTCCATGTTCATTTTAAGGCCCACCTGTTGGGAAACTCGATTGAGGTCTCCGAGCATTGTGCTAAGATCCTCCAGCGATTCTGCCATGACCACGATATCGTCGGCAAATCGAAGGTGAGTGATGTATTCGCCATCAACGTTGATGCCGAGTCCTTTCCATTCCAGGAGCTTGAAAGCGTCTTCCATCGCATTGGTGAAGAGCTTCGGAGAGATGACATCTCCTTGTCTCACACCCCTCTGCAATGGAATCGGCTCCGTGCTCCCTTCCTGTACTCGGACTGACATGGTGGCGTTGTTATACAAACACTTCAACACTTCGATATACCGATAGTCAATATGGCACCGCTGGAGGGACTGTAGCACTGCCCAAGTCTCGATCGAATCAAAGGCTTTCTCATAGTCCACAAACGCTAAGCATAATGGCAAGTTATACTCCTCGGTCTTCTGTATAACTTGCCGCAGCGTATGGATGTGGTCTATGGTACTATAGCCTTTTCGGAAACCGGCTTGTTCGGGAGGCTGGAAGTCATCAAACCTGCGCTCGAGACGATTCGTGATAACCCTCGAAAACAGCTTATAAACATGGCTCAGAAGCGAGATGGGCCTATAGTTCTTCAACAAGGTCTTGTCGCCTTTCTTGAAGAAGAGCACCACCACGCTTCTGTTCCATGCCTCCGGCGTAATACCTTCGAGCAAGACGGAATTAAAGAGCTTCTGAAGGACTTTCAGTACCGGTGTTCCACCCGCTTTCAGAAGCTCTGAAGTGATTCCGTCTTCGCCCGGCGCCTTGTTGTTTCTAAACTGTTTGAGGGCCATCCTAATCTCGTACAGGCTGATGTCCGGGATATCTTCGGTATAGTGTCGGGTCAACTTGGCTCTTGGGTCTTTGGCCAAGTTGCCAACAGGTTTAGCGACCGAGGTATACAGCTGTCCATAGAACTCCTCGATCTCCCTCAGTACCTCTTGTTTGTCGGAAGTGACACTGCCGTCCTCCCTCTTCAGCTTCGTCAACTGGCTCTGCCCAATAGATAAGTCTCTTGCGAACACTTTGGAGCCTTTATTCCGCTCTATCGTCTCCTTAATACGATTAGTATTAAAGAGACGGATGTCGTGTCGCAAGGACTGGTGAATCCGTCTATTGAGCTGCCGATATGCTTCCGCGTCATCAGGAGTCTGCAGTGCCATCGAACGTCGTTCCGCCAAGAGGTCGAGGGTGTGGTCGGTGAGCTTTTGGGGTCCATCTCTTCGACGGTGTCTGAAGAATTTAGACCCCACCGTATGGACAGTTTCTACCAACCTGTTGTTGATATCGTCCACTGCAACGCAATCCTCTAGGCAATCGAAGTGATTTGACAATTCAAGCTGAAAGCTTTCGGGGTTTTGTATGTGGGCAGCAGTAGGTCGGAGCGTAGACTTCATCAGGCGGGACCTTTCCAACTTGACGTTTATATTCAATGTGCCTCTAACCATTCGGTGATCACTACCGGTTTTCACCCTGTGGATCACGGAGACATCATTGAATATTTGTCTCTTTGTGGCCATAATGAAGTCTATCTCATTTTTAACGGAACCGTCGGGGCTCATCCAGGTCCACTTCCTATGAGGCGGCTTCTTGAAGAAAGAGTTCATCATAAAGAGTCCCTCTTTCTCAAGAAAGTCGGCCAGCCTCTGGCCCCTCTGGTTCCGGTGCCCACATCCAAATTGCCCCACTCTCAACTCATCGTCGCCTCTTTTGCCCAGTTTCGCGTTGAAATCCCCCATAACAATATTGTAGTGTGTTTTCGAAGCATGTATGGCTCTACTAATGTCCTCATACATTGCTTCCACTTCGTTATCCGGGTGTGCCGAGGTCGGTGCGTAGACCTGTATGACCTTCAACGAATATCTCTTGGATATTCTGAGTATAAGGTACGCGACCCTGCTCGACACACTCGTGATGGCTACAACATTATTTACGAGGGACTTGTGGACGATAAACCCGACACCACCTTGGGACTGCTGGTCGCCCTCCCGGTAATAGAACAAGTTGCCGGACTTCAGGGTTATCGTGTCCTCCCCCTCTCTTCGGATTTCTGATAACCCCAATATATCCCAGTGCAACTTGCCTATCTCCTCTTCCAGCTCAGCAATCTTCTCGTCTGTCCTCAAAGTGCGCGTATTGTAAGTCACCAGTGACAACCTACGTCGGTAATCCATTTTCAAAGCCCTGGTCGTTCGACGGTGGAATCCCGCCCGGAGATTCTTAGCACCCCTGGTTCCAGCGCTCGACCAGCGCCCGTCGTCCACGCCGGTGTTGCGACTGGAGCCGCCGGGAACTTGGGGCCGTTTTACTTTTTCTGCCATAGGGGGGGGGGGGGGGGGGGTGGACCGTAACCCGCCGCGCTGGTCCAGTGCGTGGTGGCGGGTCGTCAGAGCCTCGTTCGTTGGTCGGCAGGGTGCACCACGAGCCGGTGAGGTTGGCTTGGGTCCCAGAGATGTAGGTTGGGACCCCTGTTGGGTTGGGCATAAACATAGTTCTCGATAATTAGAACAATAGCGGCACTGTTTGCAATGACGCAGCTCCTGCCAGCAGCCCGGATTTTCGACACTTCGTTTTAAACCTAGCATCGGTCAAGACATGTATTCTTATATTAAATTTATGTCTTAGTTCTTAGTATATTAATAAATATATTCTTTAAAAACTCAAGTTACCATTTACTGCGTAACAACTAGCAACGCTGTTCGCCAGTCTTTCCATACTCGCCACGTGTACTGCTTTGTGATAAGAAGTACGCGAAAGGATAAAGGATCGTGTTACTGAACTGTACCTTCTAATATTGAATATTCAACCGAACCTTGTCTCATTGAAATAGAGTTCAAAATGGAGTGTTTCAAGTATCATGAGAGCTGGTTCGTGTGACGATGTCCCTCACGCACGTCGCTAATTGCTTTCATTTGGTTTATTGCTGGATGCGCGGCTTAAGGCACAATGGGACACCACCCTGAATTATGGCTCAAGTTTATATGATTGTTGATACTGATTCACGATACTTAATAGCTGTGAGTCTATGACTGTGAATATCTCTGATTTAATTATTTATTAATACCTAGTCGCATAATTTAATGATGGAGCGACATTAAACAAGAGGCGGGTTACGTTTAGTAATGGTTGTGCTCATACATGTACCTTGATGTAGTGTGCGCTGCGGCGTCGGAATCCCACTGACCGTTCGAAGTTTACGCACATATCTAAAACATATGCCCTGTATTTAAACCAGGCTTGCTCAAACTTATGCTACCGGCGTTCTATAGAAAAATATTTTCACGGCATGCGATCGACTAGAACAGGCGGTAAAAACGACAACTTGTATTAAAGTGCACATAGTCTATTGATACCTACTATGAACTGTCGCTACGCAATAAGTAGGTTCAAAATCACATTCCCGGTGAATGCAATTTTTCATAACTCTATAATCAACGCCATTGCTTCTTAGAACAAATTTCTCTATTTTATTATAAGGAATGTATGGTAAGTGGTCACCGCCGCTTACCATCTTTTGGTTACCGTCCCGCATATGGTAATCCTGTAGGTAATAAAGCTCTCTTGAAGAGCCTCATACCGTAGCATAACCTGTACATCCTAACAAAAATCGACTCAGAAATCTTTGGATGAAATGTTAAAGTGAAGAATGTAAGTTACTACGAATGCAGTGGCAGGCTTCGTGCCGCTAGTGGCGCTTGTGGCGCATAAAAATCCAACAATGCATATTGAAATATGTAGGAATGCATATACGAGTAATAACGCATATTTGTGGGTGGCGCACAGGAGGCATGGTGCCCTATACTGCGCACTGTATTTTTCACACTTAAGCCGTTGCAGCCGGTCCCCTAAGCTTGCTTGTATCTTATATTCACATTGTTTAAATTTTGTGCAATGTAATATATGTTTGAGACGTTTTCTTACTCAAGAATAAGCCTTTTACAAATATTTATATAATTCTCACGGAAATCATGACATTTCAAAGATTTTGTAATATTTCAAAATTTATGTTTTTAACTGAAGTATAAAATTATGATAATTTATAGTAGACTATATTGAAACACTAACATGTAACTTTTATTAAATTTTAATATTTTTTGGGAGATACAAGACTTGTCTTCATGTTTGGCCAAAACCTATAAAGTGGTGTGCATAGGTAGATAATGAATCGATCACAGACCGATCTATGCACAGTACACCTTTAGGTACATCTTATTTTTAATTTAGTGTATATTTCATTCTAATTATATATTTTGTACAATTAATAATTTTGTTTTATTTATTTTAATTTAGATATTTTAATGTTAAAAATTGTTTTAAACAATGAACTTTTTATATTCATGTGCATTCCAACAAACGCCTTACAATATGAGTTTCTTTAAACGTTTTCAAAATATGTATAATATAAACTGGTATTTAAAAATTATAACGTAAACTTTTAACAAATACTTCACCTAAAATTCAACAGCTGATCTTACTTTTGATCCAGATTCATCCAGTTTGGCCTGTAATAAAATAGAGCTCATTGCATCTAATTATTCCCTGGTTACGTATAATTACGTCGGCACACCGAGCAGCTCCGAGCAGCTCCGAGCAGGTGCAGCTGCTACCTTAGCGTATTAGTCTCGCGGTTGCCGGCTCATTAGCACTTCACCTAAGACGATAAACCTATGTAAGCTTTTAATATATGTCTATAGAATTTGGGTTTATCGAGGAAACATACAATCATATTAATAAACCATTCAACAAATAAAACATGCTTTAATAAACCTAAAGGTTCGTTAATTTAAAACTAGTTACATTTAAAATAACAAATTAATTCGGCAATTAGTGAAACAAAAATATTTATTTCAAAAAAGACACATCACTAAAAATCACACTAAACTCAAGACAGTAAATTTCGTACAGCCGCATTCGTACAATGCCACAATATTTGAAATAGAAAGTCTTCAATCAGTGCTTTCTGCCACTAATGGCAGCGCCGAACCCATACATGCACTTAAATAATTATAATTTAATGATATTATTTAATTAATTTATATTCTATAGATATTTATTTATATTTATAGATTATTAATTATTTATTAGTATGAGAAAATATTAGAACCGGCTCACATTATACTAAACATTGTGTGGATGTGGATATATATATATATATATATTCATCCGATTGCGATGAAACTTTGGTGAGTTGTTGCGCGCACGCCCGCGAAGGAGTGTGTCCGCAACGATGGGTTTAGAAGTAGATCAGTAAGTAGGTCTATGGATGTAGGTCACTGTAACAGTGTTCTAGCTGAGCCTCTATCAAGCACAGCTAGAACTCTTTACAAACTAGCTATGCTAAGATCATCCTGAGTTGATTGTTTACCTAACCAGGGCGGCATAATCGCATGTGCGACAAAGCCCTTTACTATGATTAAAAAAAAAAAAAACGCCCTCGAAGGTTTCTGAATTAGTACTTGAAGACCACGCGAACGAAATCGCGGGCAACGGCTAGTGTATAATAAAAATATATAGGAAAATAACAATATCGCCTATGAATACATGCATGGAAAAGATTATGACTTCAATTACATAATGACTTATTTCTTTTGTAGATACTTTTGTCGAACCCTAAAATGTTTCGACCATAACGCCTCGACTCTGGTTCTCAGTTAACCATTCAACCTTAAACTGTGGTGAAACAGTGTGTGCTTTTGTTAATAAATATTTACCACAGAACCGACAACTTATGGGATAGATGAGTCCTTGAATGCAGGATGATAGCTGGATTCATCCATTCATGGAAGAACAAATGGTGTATCGGTTACAAGTTTTGGAAGATGCAGTTATGTCCAACAGCAGAAACATAGGATTATAGTATACGTACAGTCAGCCAATGCTAATGTTCGAAGTTGAGTTTCAATTGGACATTTCTAAAACATAATGGCTATTTTCTCTTGGAAATCTAACTTACCAAACGCAAAATTTAACTTTATCACTGTATTTTCTTTCAAACGAATTTTACCGCGAAATTACTCGATAATTTCATAGGCATACAAACAAAATTGTGATGAAACTCCACTATGCTTAGTTAGACAATATTTATTTATGTGTAACTTTGCAACTCTTGAATTTTTATGAACTTCTATTTATGTGTGCTGAAAAACTGTGCAGTGTGTTTCCTGTAGAGCTGTGATATGCCCCGAGTTGCGAGCTCAACCCGCCCGTGCGGTTGGATGCGGTCGTGCGCTCCTTCATAGCATCCATCTCACCGACGACTGCGTGCCGGGAACACGACGTTGACGACACTATCCAAACCGGAACATTACTTACATAAACGACCACCCAACAAACACTTAAGCGCTAATATAAGAGTTGAGCTGTGGTGTAATTGATGCCTTTGCGATGTATAAGAGCGCTTCAAAGTAGCGATATAGCGTGCCTTAACCGAGCTATAACTACTCCCGAAAAAGGCCCAAAATTTTACAGCTTTAAGTTCTTCAATACAATTACGCCAAAAGGCGGTATGCCAGCGCAGTTAGAGTTGTACTGTAGCGACCATGGCAGCCTACGGTTCTATACAAGCTATGGCTTGTATAGAACCGTATAAGAGCCAAATCGGCACGATTGAAATATAAAAAATGAAAGATAAAATGACAATAATATATCTCTTGTATTACTATTGTAATAGTAGTAATCTCTTTTGCAATTGGACAGTGATGGTGCAAACTCTTTTGCAATTCGACAGTGGTGGTGTAAATTCTTTAAAGTTACACAATAATTCTTTATTAGCTAATGCTATTTGATAACTCTATACTGACATATATTATACATACATATGTTATACATTTTTAAGTTGCAAGAATGAAGAATCACGGCACATTTCATTACTTAATTGAATTTGTGTAGCTGCTAATCCGCAAGTCATAGGAATGATTGTAAAGATGGCGTGGCAAATAGAAGTTTTATTATTGAAGCCCGGTTTCATGAAGTTATAGGGCTAAATACTATTGCAGTGGTCAGTTTTCTGTATGATGAATCTCAATATGAATCTCAATTTTAAAGCGCCGTGAAAATATATTTTTTTTGGTGAAATCAAAGATAATAAAATAATGGCTTAGTCATTATTTTTTGACAATTTGAGGCATATTACCATCTATAGGTATTTTCATATATAGTTGTTTATAAAACAAGTACAGTGGGCAAATAGTGTTGTTAAATAATTTTCTTGAACATTTCAGTTATTTTTATAAACATAATGGCGTCATCTCTAAACAGCTTACGATTACCTATTACTCTACCATTTCATCTTTAAGACAGTGATCTTTACAGGTTTCAATTGCATAGTGGCATCAATTAAAGTTTAGATTAGTCAATGAAATTAAAATTAGGGTTCTCTTTATTGTATAATATTATTTGAGGTTAGGTTAATTCAGTGGTATATTAACAATTATTTATACGATAACTCAACCTAAGGTGGTAATTAAAAGCTATAGGGGTGCTGCATAATGCTTGAGTCTGTACAAAAGTTTTAGTTGAAGTTACTCTATCACTTAAACTCCGTGAGTATCTCCAATACACATTCTAAGTCACATGAAAGCGTTTCCTAACACATACTTGTAAAGCATCTAGCATTATACGTGTTGTGATTAGCAATCTTATAGTAGTAACGACTTTCATATTTACTGATATACTTTTAGAATTAATGGAGTTATAAGGGATTCCACTAACAGTATTTAAGAGCAAGGCCCGTTAGCAAGAGTTAATAGGCACCTAAACAGCTTTCAGTGTCGCTCGCAAGCTAATGCCGTAAGAATTACGAGTAGCTGTACAGTGGTACCCGCTAACGCGCCTATACCTCCTTAACTTGCAATATTTTTTTTATAACCATTACTCCTCTTTAGTGGCACTTTAAGTGTTAAATATTGACTATTTATCTATCTATTTAATGGGCCAGAGCCCATTCCCATCCTATCCCTCCCCATTTCCCCAACCCTTTCTCCAAATCCATTCGTATATCCAAAGGTAGGCAGCGCATCCGGGGGCGTGCCAACGTTTGTCATTTTGGACTAATGTTGGCATGTATCACGGATGTCTATGGGCTACAGTATCCACTTACAATCAGGTGGACTGTATGCTCGTCTGCCACCTTCGTCCATAAAAAAAAAGATATTATACACTCATAAGTTTTTATTGGAGTTTTTATAATTTTTGTATACTACTGTAAATACCTATATAAAAGGTTGCCGTTAACGCCAAGTTGCTTGTTGGGCGGGCTTTCACATATACAATTTTACTTGTAATGAATCCAAGAGTGATAAAATGAGAAAAAGAAAGAAAGAAAGGGGGCAAACATATTTATTGCCACTCTATAGTTACAAAAAAATAAATGCAATACTTTTCTTAATTAATGGAAATGTTTATTTTTAATTTCATTATATTGTTTTTAATAAACCTATTCCATCAACTTTAGACATGAATAATAGAAAAAAATAACTTAATTAAAGACAATAATAAAGACTCTGCGGATACTGGTTGGTTGTTGCGGTGCGTCCATGTGTGTGCTCATGTGTGTGTGTGTGTGTGTACAAAAACACATGTTGGCAAATATATAATTTGAATTTGGGTGTGCGTATCAGGATGTGTGTGCGTATGTCAGAATAAACATGTATGAAATTCTACACATACCATGCAACTACATGTTTTATAAAGAGGACAGATTCTCTCAAACTCGTATTCTTCAATAAAAGTACGTCATTATAATATAAAACAAGGTTAATATAACAATGCATCTTTTTTGTCCAAAATTGATGAAATCACAGAATTATAACTTTAAATTTTGATAGTTCAGTGACAACTTCCTTAGACTTTAAGAATATGAACACTTCATGGGATATAGGTAATGCTAGTGTATGTAATGCTAGTGTATGTAATTTATAGTTGTTGCCAAAGTTTACATAGTTTCAGAATAGGGTGGATCCTCATCTGGACAATGTTTGGGGTTCTGTATTATCTCGTTCGAATTTTCTTTCATATTACTTCAAATTATCTGAACTTTATTTTTCAAATATACTAAAATTAATCATTAGACACTTAGTATAAATATGCATAATGTCAAAACTATTAAAATGGAATGAACTAGTCCTCACGACGCAAGGAATTCTAGTGCGAGCCATGGGGTTCGCCTCGTTCTCGTATAACTGTGATTTTTATGTAAATAAATATTTATCTTATGTTATTTTATCAACGTCATTACGCCATTGGATAGTTATTTTATTCAATTACTGTTATTGAATCAAAATAAGTACTTACAGGAAAGAACTACGGAATAAAGCCCCACAACCTCGCCTCATAAATAATTTATTTTCAAAATTTACTACCAAATTGACAATTCGAATTCGACTGACTTAACTGAAGGATAAACAGTAGATATTCATCGAAAGTTATATACACGCCAAAGTGAACAAAGCTAGGGACCCATAAACAATGTATCGCATGTTAAATTTGAGCTACGTGCCGGGCCCCAGAGGAAATCGGCGCGCCAGGCAATCTGTCGCTTCCGCGTGAGCTCGACTGACGCGCGATTGGGGCGACACTAGCGTAATGAGGTTTGCCTCCATCGCGGTATGTTGTTTGACGTGAAAAAAATATTGTAACCACACACAGGTCATCATTTGTATTGACGTAATTATTTAAATAATCTGTGGTGTTACAGGTCATCACATGCATTGACATATTAAGTTTTGTTTAAATTTCGTATAAATAATTTAGTTTACTTTGCAAAAGTTCACTATTGCAATGCAGTAATGGAAGATGTGTTGCTTTTTGTCTTTCACTAGGTACGGGTATACGGTCACTTACAAATTGGCATCGTTATCTATCTTTCCACGTTTTCCCAACCCTTTCCCTAAATCCATTTCTAAATCTAGTAGGCAATAGTAGGCAACGCATTCGAGGTCGTGCCAACGTTCGTCATTCTGAACTGACGTTGGCGTTTATCACCGATGTCCACGGGCTACAGTATCCACTTACGACCAGGTAGACTGTCTACACGTCTGTCACCTTCTTCCTATAAAAAAATACTTGCAGAATATACAGAATAACAGTTAACCAATAGCGAACAAGCACACCAGTACAATACCAATATGTCGACGCATTTCAGGTCCTAGCAAGACCCATTCTAAACGTAGAAGAAAAACGTAGACCAATACCAAAGGACCTTATTTAAAAACCGTTAGAAAATTGCCTTAAGAGTTCCGATCTCAAAAGTGAGTTGGGCTAAACTGAAGTATTTCCTGATATTTTTCAATTCTACATCCGTTTTTGCAGAACAGTTTTACCAAAACAAAATCAGCTTAATAAAATCCAAATCTTGTTTTGGACATAAACTTGAACAGCAACACTGTACGTTGCGTTATAAAAGGAAAATACTAGAAACTCTAAACAAAAGTAAGAACATACAAACAACTCGTCGCCAATCGGTTCAATGGACTCATTTCTTCAACAAAACTCATTTCGGCGAACTACTCGGATATCCTAAAGCTATGAATAGGCACTTCACAATAATAGCAACTACCTACTTTACAATAAAATCAATTTCAATTTATTTTATTGTATTTCGGAAACAAACAAATTATTTTACAAGTAATATATTATACGAAAAAATTAGAAACAGTTATCCAAACAGTCAAATAATTACAAAATTACAATAGGTGGACAAAATTCGCTGATGGTGGTTGGATGATAAGAGGGGAGGGTCGTGTGTGGTGACGAGAATTGGGCGATGCCAATATCCAGCAGTGTAGAGACATAGGCCGATGGTATAGTATGGACAAAATATAACAATATAGACTATAATAATTTTAAGATAAAAATTGATATAAATTAATAGTTAATCAATAATTAAATAATTGATACATAAAAAAAACGTGTGCGGTCAGGGGACCCCATGTCAGGAACGAAGATCCTCACGCATTTTTTTTAAACTCGAAATTGTAATTCGAAATAAAATCTGTATAGTTCATGTATTTTTTTTATTTTGTATCATATTTTCAATGCAAATAATTTAAAATAAGGAATCAAATAAAAAATAAAAAAATTACGTTATACAACCGGCCACGCACTAGTCTGCACGTCTGTTATTCTGCTTGAGTCTCGCTCTAGATACTCGCACGCACACACAGAGAAAGAGGAAGGCGTATGGAGGAGGTAAAAATCTTACGTGACGTTACATTTTCTCTCGAATCACACCTACCGCAAACCGCGTAAAGGAACTTCGTTCCAAAAATAAAATGAATTGACATGTGAGAAAAATAATTATAATTAATTAATTATATTGACATAGATTTCGGTTTGTATTCAAATGAGCAGCAAAGTATATTAAATGGACACCAAATCATGAAAAAAAAAAACGAATAAATTAAAACAAATAACTTTACATTATTAGAATGTTATCACGACGGAGTCGGCGTCTTCTAAATTGTGATGGGTAACTCCAGATTCAATGAATCAAAAGATCCGAAACCGCTAGCGGAGCCGAAACTCTTAATGATTCCGGCTAACTGTTATCGACTCCGAGGAGTTATTTATTCCTTTCATTTCTGGATTGCTGAATTACATGAACGAACATGATGCAAAGCGAATGAGTCGCTCTCGGGCTCTTATAAAATATAAATAGGTGAATCAATGGAGTCAAGAGGAGTGAGATGAAGTGAGCCGAAACACTCCGAGGAGTCGTGAATATCCACTACGACTTCCAAAGGTGCTGCTTTATTGTCATCAGAGAATCTAAACTTAACTCACCTTTTGCCACCATCGATTTGCTCCTCATTCATATACTTATTAAAAATCAAAGAAAAGTAGGTACTTTAAAAACTGATTAAAATATTGATTACTGGCAAATAGAACTGTGTAATGCCAGTCGTGAATATACCACCAATTTACGTCTGTTTTTTTTTATAGAAAATAGGCGGCAGACAAGCATACAGTACACCTGATGGTAAGTGGATACTGTTGTCCATATCAGTCCACCTGAAAGTAAGAGGATACTGTTGTCCATGTTTCGG
Source organism: Sesia apiformis (assembly GCA_914767545.1). Lineage (NCBI taxonomy): Eukaryota > Metazoa > Arthropoda > Insecta > Lepidoptera > Sesiidae > Sesia > Sesia apiformis. The sequence goes on from OU611952.1 coordinate 22,353,494, forward strand.
TATATTAAGAAGAAAACGTACGCGCCCTATAAACCGGAAAAGGGATCACGTGACGGACAGCGATGCGACAGATTAAAAAGCCATTTGGGAGCATCCATCTAGCAACGTGATGCGATGACGTGGTTTCCGCACCCGGCAATTAACCCGACCTGGCCATCACAAGGGAGATTATAAGACTCAAAGAGATAGAAAGCAGATATATACCTACTTATTATCTTAAACTAGATGCTATTATTATAAAAATCCTTTTACTATAGTTTATTAATTTGGGTTGGGTAATATAGTGAAGGAAGAGAGGGGAGAAAGTTCGGAATTGATGGATTCGTGAAAATAAAAGGAAACAAATAACGTAGATATAAAGGTCAACCGGGGAGAACGATTGCGTACGTGATACATCGGTTTTGCTGACTCAGCCGTTTAGTACATACGAGTACCACACTATTAAATACCCAAGACACTAGTCACTAGAGAGATGTCTGCCTAGGGGTACCTATACTCGATTCACAATATATTGCTGTTAGGTTGGCACTATTGTAGCTAATTTTCTGTCAAATATGTAGTAATTTGAAAATTTTCATATTTGCTAGACGACCTCGTGTGGATTTTGCGAATTTTACAATGGATAAAAATATCGAACAAAGAATTTGCCTCAAAATTTTGTGTTGTCAACAATATTTCTCGTGCGGAATCATGTAAAACGTTAAAGAAGGGCTAGGGTGAGTCGACTTTATCAAAAACAGGAGCATATGAGTGGTACAAAGCATTCAAAGAACGCCGAGAAGTGGTTGAAGACTCGAGCTTTCACGTCGACCTTCAACGTTGTCGACTGAATAATTATCAACAAGATGAAGGACATGGCGATGGTAAATCGTCGGCGCTACCTTAAGAGAGATAGCTCAGGAAGTTGACATGTGTCACAAATTCGTTTGCACCATTTTAGTTGATGTTCTACGTATGAAACGCGTCGCTGCACGGCTTGTTCCGGAGGAACTGAATTTTCTTCAAAAAGATACCCGCCAACAGGTTGCTACAGACATGCTTGAACGAGCCAATGCGGATCCCACATTCATGAAACGCATCATAACGGGCGACGAAACGTAAGTTTATGAGTTTGACATGCTAACCAGCCAACAAGCTTCAGAATGGCGCTTCGATAGCGAACCGAAACCGATAAAACTACTCGAAAGCTATTTAAAAAATCAAAGCCATGTTGTTTTATTTGATTATCATGGTGTTGTCCACTCAGAATTCCTTTCGGAGGGTCAATAAACATTATTATCTGGGCGTCATGAGGCGATTACGAGAGAATATTAGTCGGAAAAGACCAGATTTGTGGAACAACAATTCTTGGATACTGCACCACGACAATCCGTTTCACCTCTCAATCATCGTACAGGAAGTTTTAGCCAAAAATTCAACGAATATCATCTACCAAGCCTCACATTCGCCAGATATGGCCCCGTGTGACTTTTTCTTATTCCCCAGAATCAAATTATCATTTCGTGGCAGACGTTTTGAGTCCGTTGACGTATTAAAACAAAATTTGCTAAAACAGCTAAAGGCCACACTCGAAAGTGTCTATAAGAAGTGTTGCGACGAATGGATTATTCGCGGTCGAAAGTATATTGCGTCAAATGCAGCCTGTTTCGAGAGCGACAAAATAGAGGATGAAGCAATATTTTTTGTTTTATTAAAAAAGTCCCGATAATTATTTGACAGAGTAACATAATACAAATATACATATATATGCTAATTAAGTATTAGCAAGAAGATATTTAAAATAAGAGGAAACGTAGTAATACTCGTACAAACAGATAGTTTAATTGCGTGAAATGTATACAGAATGGCCGCTATGTTTAGCCAAAATTGGCGAGCAAATGTTTACTTATTTGATTACTGAACTTCACCATTTACCGAACACCAAAGATAATATTTCTGATCTGTTTACCAAAAGGCCGATAGGAATGGAGTCTAATAAATTATTACACAAATAAATTCAATATCGTTCTGGTGATGCATTATTGGCCGCGTGAAGTCAGCGGGCTTTAGAGGAACACTATCCACCTCTTCCCGTGGATATTGTAAAAGGCGATTAAGAGATAACAAAGCCACTACCATAAACAATGAGAAACTACACCATCGCCAATCCGCTTGGCCAGCGCGGCAATTTAAAACCATACATCCCCCATGTTATGGTTTTAGGGTATGATGCATTATTTGTTATTTCAGTTTTTAAAGATCACAATGTACGAGTTTTATTTCTATTGGATGAGAAGGTAAGGTATTGAATTTGGTGAAGGAATGGGAAGGGCAACAGACTTGGGCAACCTTCACCTTCTTTACAAAAGTGTTGATCTGTCTTCAGTAAGATCATTTAGTATTATGTCACGATTTAGGTGATGTGTGTGACCTACATTTGCCTCCGCTAGGTATTTAGTAAATGGAAAAGCACTCGTATAACGCAAGCGAGTATGATGAAAACAACCCGGAGACAACTGAAAGAGAGTAGTGGAACAAGTTTTAATTGCACACTTTATGGTCCCATTTCAAATGCCAGGAGTCAAAGCGTGACGTGTTGCGGAGACAGGATAATGGAACAGAGTGTATGATATCAGTCTGTTACGTTCCACTAAATGACATACACTTCATAGTCACGAAGAGATCTTGGGTCATAATTTACCACGCTATCATAGTATGGATTCACCGTCCACCACCAGCCTCGTTATTGTCCACTGTTGGGTTGTCCATTGTCTTATGCACATATGTCCTATGTAGATTATGTCAATTAACTAAGAATCATTAGCAGAAACGATTTCAGGCTTCGAAAAATGTTAGGAACCTGTATCCGATTTTCGTACTATTAATTTTAGGTAAAACATTAACATATTTTAATTTAAATGGTTTACATTTATAATACTGTACATATTTTACATAGTATTTTGTTACATTTTAAATAGAGAAATCATTAAGTAGGCAGCAAAAGTACTGAATGGACAGCAAATTGATGGCAGGAAATTTAACGATGGGTTAGGTTGAAATCATTAAATAAACAACACAAGTACTGAATGGACAGTAAATTGATGGCAGCAAATTTAACGGTGGGTTAGGTTGAAATCATTAAATAAACAACACAAGTACTGAATGGACAGCAAATTGATGGCAGCAAATTTAACGATAGGTTAGGTTGAAATCATTAAATAATCAGCAAAGGTACTGAATGGACAGCAAATTTAGCGGTGGGTTAGGTTGAAATTATTAAATAAGCAACAAAAGTACTGAATGGACAGCAAATTATTAAATAAGTAACAAAAGTACCGAATGGACAGCAAATTGATGGCAGCAAATTTAACAGTGGGTTAGGTTGAAATCATTAAATAAGCAGCAAAAGTACTGAATGGACAGCAAATTGATGGCAGAAAATTTAACAGTGGGTTAGGTTGAAATCATTAAATAAGCAGCAAAAGTACTGAATGGACAGCAAATTGATGGCAGCAAATTTAACTGTGACTTAGGTTGAAATCATTAAATAAGCAGCAAAAGTACTGAATGGACAGCAAATTGATGGCAGCAAATTTAACGGTGGGTCGAAGTTCATTGGTGACAATCAAGAAACAGGTGTGACCGTCGACTTCGTGATGATATTTTTAGTAATTTAAAATGGGAAATAATGAAATTAGCAGCAGAAATACTGAAAGCGACAGCAAATTTAAAGGTTAGATGTGGGTTCCCTGATGACATCGATGTGGGAATATAGGTAGACTATATGACACATCATACGTTCTTATCAAAGGAAACCTGGTTGGCAACTTCTAGAGGGGGTGAAGCAAATGAAGAGGGGTTCATTAAAAAGTCAATTTTGAAATTTAATTACTACATAATAATAATGTTTAATTTTTCAAAACACAGATCTATTAAAGAATTCGAAAGCTACTGAACTACTAAACACTATTAGACCTAGAGTGTACGTATGACATATCTAGTATGTATTCTCAATTCGATGTCTGGTTACAATAACGAAACAGGAGGTCTCCGTCGAATTGGTGTTAACATTCTTAGTAATTAAAAATTGTTTATTTCAGTTATTCAAAAATAATTTGTTAAGCTGATTATAATTTTCTGCCCATTTAGTATTTTTCTGCCGCTCATTTAAATACAAGCCCTTCAAATATTGTGTGCATCTTACAAAGTTTTACCTAAGCCGTAAGTTAATTTATTTAAAACTGTTTTATATTAAAATTGTATTACTTTATACGGTCATAAAGCAGGAAGTTAGTAATAATGTTGTAATTTAATTTAAAACAGGAAACTTCTACAATGTTTTGTTAGAACTTCATTACTACTAAATGTTACATACATATATAATTTTTGTTAGTAAATATATCGTACTGGGAAACCGACGACTTGAAGAGTTCGCCGTCATGGCAAGATTATAAAAGCCAAAGCTCGTGGGTGGGAGAGGCCTATATCCAACACTGGAGAGATAATGGTATTGAATGGTATCGTCTTTGTATGGTATACAAATGATTTCTTTTTTTTTAATAAAAATTAGACGGGCTTAGTCTAAATTCTTTAGACGGGCTAAAAGTCCACCTGGTGGTAAGTAGATATTGTCGAACTGCGACATCAGCGATACATGCCAACATCAGTCCAGAATGACAAACGTTGGCACGCCCCCGGATGTGCTGCTTAAATTTGAAAAATTGGATTTGGAGAAAAGTATTTAGAAAATAAAGACTGAATTTACTGGCTGGAATTTAATGAGAATGGACTCTGCCATTGGGGGGAATAGGATAAAGTTCGAAATGCAGAAATGCAGGGAAAGTACATAAATGTAGTACATAAAAAAATTAAATCGCAGTCTATTTTATATTGTGAAATCATCGTTTACAATCCTACTAATATTATAAAATGCGGAAGATTGCATGTTTTTTACTCAATCACTTTGAAACGGCTAAACCAATTTTGTTGGAACTTTTTTTTTATGGACTAGTGGGCGGACGAGCAAGCTGTCCCACGTGATGGTAAGTGTTACCGCCGCCCATGGATGGACACCTGCAACACGAGGGGATATGCGGGCGCGCCACCGACCTTGCAAAATCCTATTCACAGCTCTCTTGAAGAACCCTATATCGTAGCTTAATGGAAAGACCTCTTCAGGCAGTTCGTTCCACGCAGTTCGGGTTCGCGGTATAAAATAATTTTTGGTATAAAATAATTTGGTATCGAGGAAATGCGGATGGACCGCACTTCTGTGACGTGAGGTACGGTTGTAGAAACTCGAGGTGGGAATTATATTAAACAGTTCTTCAGAGCATTCCCCATTGTACAGACGGTAGAACACACAGAGAGACGCAACGTCTCTCCGAATGCTGAGCAAATTGGTAGATTTTAATCTGAATTAACACATAGGCTACTATTTACGTAAACAACGCGAATGAATTCGAGAACAAAATCTAGTATATTATAAAAGAAAAACGGACTAAACATATCGTACATAACAACCGGGCAAATGTCAAGGATGTTTAAAGTTCTAAGGTCACTGGCACGCTAAACAAATACTGAATCTATTGTACTAACAAACAATAATTTTGTAACTACAAATAGCATGTGAGTGGCCATGTTGTAAGTAGGAGCGGCTGATTGTAGTCGCGATGGTTTCAATTGATTACAATTGACGACGGCGGCAGCAGGAATGCGCTTGACGTGGACGCCGCTAGTCGCGTGTGTCTATGAACAAATACAATCTATAGGCATACATGATTACAATTAAGACAATTGCAATGTAGATACAACAAGCAAACTACATTAATACGAAAATTTTCTAATAATACTCTTACGAAGATCGTTTTATTAATATTAATATTATTTTTATTAATTTTTATTAATTAATCTTTGTTTAATCAACTTTATTCCCTAGAAAAGGACATGAGATTTTAAGTAAAGATTTTTAAACAGCGTTTGTGAGTAAAACGATTAGAGTAACTAATTGTTACTACCGCATTTCATGCATCAACAGCTTCATTCGTATCAATTTCTTTTTCTTTATTTACTTTTAACCACTAGCTTATTTACAATTACATTTTACTTTAAAAAGTAAATCATGCTGTTATCACGTCATTGAGTTTTTTACCGGACTTGTTGCTACCCTACTGGCCGCTAATGCAAACTTACGAAAAAATGTTCTGCATTTCTATTACTCCATAGTATTTGCTTCTCTAAATTTCAATTTCGCTGCAAACGTCAAATACCTGCACTTTGATTCGCATACTATATATCGTGTGATAAGAAAGGACGTGCCTACAGCATTCCGCTAAAGCCTTCAGTGTCAGTATGTTTGTGAATATTCCACTCACAAACTCACATATTCTCACAGCTAGAGAAGTGCTTGTAGCTTATGAGTAGGACTCAACTTATTAGGTGTATTGTTATTGTATTTAAGTTTATCACCAATCATTGATAATTAATTCTTAGTGTAAAGATTTGTTGGTATTCTTTAAAGAACTCCTAACGTCTTCACTAATGTCGCAATTTTATTTCCTTGCCTACACGAGTCCTGGACGTGTGGAGGCGCTAATTAATATATAGGTATATTATTTTATTTTTATCAGACAGTCCATATTTTGTTAGTATATAAGTCTTACAAGTTATGTTAGTAGATAATTTAATTACATATACAACGTGATATATAACATAATACATAAAACAATACAATGTATACAGGTACATACACAACATAATACATACATGTACATAACCAAGCATATTGGTTTTCTTATTCATTTCTAATGCACTCCCACCCAGTGTGTTAACATCGGACTATCTACATTAACTGACAGCGTATTCGGGATGCTATTGTTACCTACTCCCACGGAACTGGCGCTTCCTCGATGCCACTCTTTTCCTTATGATAGCTGGGAAGCTATGTGTTCACGCTTCTGCGAACATAGTCGATGAGCTACAGTATCGAGGGAGACCCCTGAATGCATTGTTATATTGAACGCGCAGGCCGTTGAACGAGTATACGCAGCCCTCTCAGTATACCGAAGCAGTGCGTGTTTTAATTTCCTTGAGCATCGTGCAAACCCGCGAGCCGATATATTGCATCGGACCGGACTGGGCTTAATATTTAATATCAAACTAAACTGTCAACAGGATTAACATCTAAGAACTCAAAATTTCTTTGATTCTCGCTGTTTTCAACCCTCGTCCTGCATTTGAATTGTCAATTTCGCGTAAATCAGTGTTTCAAACTTGGTAACCCTATGTGCAACATACCTAAATATAACGGTAATCGCCAATATTACATAAAGCAGACAGGGAAAGTGCGAACGCTTCCCCAAACCGACGTGAGGGGCGGACACCTTTTTTAATTTTTTTCATATTATTCCCCGAACGCTCGAGAAGTTGCCATGGTTATAAATCTAACGCTTTTCAGGATAATCTTCAACGTGAAGGAAAGAGTTTTTTCAAATGGATCTAATAGATTTTGGGTTAATCTTTTTTATGCTCTAATTTATTCGTATTTAAATTAGGTCAATAAGTAGGTATAAAGAAAAAATAACGTTTTGAGTGAAGATCATAGCGAAAGTCATATCTTTAATATGTATTTGATTCAGAAATAATGTTATTTTAATAACAATTATTAATAAACTGTTGTTGAACTATAAAGTTGATTGAAAGTTGAACTGTTATAAATAATTATATAAAAATAACCGAGTGGTGTGACGTAAAAGTAACAATGCTCTCACGTGTACTACTGGTTCGGTGCACCTAAAAATAAAAAATACTTCTGAAAAACCATTACTTAGTACTAACGCGAAGATAACTTCGAAGGTTTATTTCTAGTGATCTTAAAATAAAAATGACAGGTACCCAATGAGAGTAGTTTTCCACATTACGCTTGCTTGTAATTAAGACTATATTTCTGCCTAACGAGGTGTAGATGTGGGCCGTCCTCATCCCGCAGAGCAGCGATACCGATGAGATAAGGGTGCACGTTAACGAGCATCCTAATTCCACAGAACGCAACGTTGGAGAAATAAATAAAGCCATAAGCACACTGGATACTTTTAGCATCGGCTATCTACGATTTTGCAACTGCATCAATGCTGCATCCCGTTTTGGCAAGTCAACGCTCGATCGCGGCATCATTTTCGCGCGTTTTTACCATTGTATCAATGCGGCATCGCATTTTGGCGACTCTCTGCACTCGATCGCAACTAAATCGTCGATCGTCGATGATAAAAGTATCGCGTGTGTTAAGTAGTGTGTAAAGTAGGACTTAACTCACTAACTCTAACTCACTACTGACACATGTACGTACAATGGGTACATTGGAAGAATAGGATAAAAAGGGAATTACGGTACATTTTACAGCAGTCTCCTATGAGAGAGAGATAACTTGACCAGTGCCAGTCAAGTACACCCAGCGGCCACGGGATTGCAGCTTGCACCCCGATAATTATTAGAAACATTTTAATGATATCTAATCACAGAATGAATGTGCATTCAAATAATTATGTTACGATTTCTTGTCAAAACCTGTCAGTTGTTGGCAAAGATAACATAAATAAAATTACTGCTACCCAAAATAGTTCGGCATCAAATGTTGTTTTCCAAATAATAATCAGAGTTGAAGTATTTGATTCAATATAGACTTTGGCGGGCACTTATGTGCGCCAAATAACTCACGAGAGAGATGGGAAAAATTGAATTCGTTCATTGTAATCCTACAGTAATATCTATTAACAGAATAGTAAAATCATATTTACTGGGAAAACTATTTTTAGTCCAATTAGAGGAATGCTAGTTACAATTAAAAATATTGCTATGTCTGTTTGCTATCTGCTTCATTTTTTTTCTTTTCATGAAAAGAAGGCATAAGGCGAGCAGACAGTCCACATGGTGGTAAATGGTCCGCCATGGACATGCGCGGTACATACCAATATAAGTCCAGAATGACAAACATTAGCACGCCAACAGATGCGCTGCGTACCTTGGAAATTTAAAGGAATTGATTTGGAGAAAAGGTTGAGAAGATGGGAAGTGATAGGGGGCATATGATGCTCAGGCATGTCTCACTCATTCATTACAGAAACATGTATATTGAAAAATGTACATTGGAAAAATAGGATAAAGTAGGAAATTATTACAAGTACAAGCTGTCCTACTTATTGTACATTTTGGGTAGTTTTATTCATTTATTTATCTAAATAGTGGTGCATCCACTATTTATAAACATAGTGTTATAAATAGTGTCATTTATAGCGTTTATAAACAAACCAATCAACAAACAAAGAAATAACATATATAAACAATTCGAACAGACCTGTTCCATGTAGATAAACCTATTATAGGTTACACACAATAATAAAATAAAATTGAAGTCTACAACAACAATAATACAAAAAAAATCAAGGTAGATAAATAGATAAAACTGTTGATTGCAAACCAAAACAAAATAAGACAGCAACAGACATTGTAACGTATGAAATGCACAAAAGGCGGTCTTATCTTTATTAGAGTATTAGAGCTTTTGTAGAACTGTAGAATCCATATTTTATATTTAAGGTCTATAAGGAACAGTAGCCTCTTACTATCTAGCAAGCCACCTGCTCGTCTGCTATATAATGCTCATATGAAACTTATAAGACGCTACCTCTTTAAAATAAATTGCAAAATTAATACTATCTACCTATATATTAGGGGTTAAAGTATGAAATTGCCGATTTGTACTGAAAAATTAAAACACGTTTTTTTCTAAAATGTAACAAATTTATTTAATCAAAATATTTACCCTCATTATCTATACATTGTTGCCATCTAATCGGAAGTTCATTTATGCCTTTGCGATAGAACTCTGGGGATGTAGATTCGACAAACTGTGTGAAAGCATTTTGTACTGCCTCTTGGGAAGAAAATTTTTTACCACGTAGAAAATTGTCCAAATCACGAAAAAAATGGTAGTCCGTTGGAGCAAGGTCTGGCGAGTACGGAGGATGACGTATGGTTTCTAACTGCAGCTTCTGTAGAGTTACAACGGTTTCTCGTGCAGTGTGAGGTCTTGCGTTATAGTTATCATGGAGCAATAATGGTGAAGATCGATTCACAAGTCGGCGCTGTTTCACTGCTAGGTTCGCCATCATTGTTCGAAGTTCACCACAGTAAACATCTGCTGTTATTGCTTGACCAGACCTGAGAAAGCTATACTGAATAACACCATGAATAGACCACCAAACAGTTACCATTACCTTTTTATTGGTAAGCTTTGCCTTAGGGCACTGTTGCGGCGTTTGACCTGGGGTCAGTCATTGCATTTTTCGCTTTCAGTTATCGTAAAGAATCCACTTTTCGTCACATGTCACAATTCGATCCAATATTCCTTCATTTCTGTACCGATTCAACAAGGCAACGCAAGTTTCAACACGCGTTTCTTTCTGCAGATCAGTCAAATCATGAGGCACCCATTTTTCATATTTTTTTATCTTATTGATTTGATGCAAATGAGTCAATATTGTAGGTAAGGTAACGTGAAACCATGCCGCTAATTCCTGGGTAGTTTGACTCAGATCGGCTTCCACCATCTCCTTCAATTCATCGTTATTCACCTGTGTGGGCGGTCTTCCACGTGGTTCGTTCTTCAAGTCGAAGTTTCCATTACGAAAGCGTTTAAACCAAAAACGCACGGTTCGTTCATTAGCAGTCTCCTCTCCAAATGCAGCATTGATATTGCGAGCCGTTTCTGCCGCGTTAGTTCCGCGTCGGAACTCGTTTTCAAAGATTACTCGGATTTTCGAAGTATCCATCTTTCCCATCTAAGCTGAATAAAAAAAAACAATTGAAAGTAGAAAATCGAATGTTGCACATTTTTTAAAACAAGAACCTCATAGGTATCGTGTGAAAAAAGTTTCACTCGAAAAACTCACACCATGAAGGTTTTATGTCAATTCAAAGTATCTATTACTATAAAACGGCAATTTCATACTTTAACCCCTATTATAAAGAGAAATCTCTTTACTGACTGACTTAGCGAAGCCGAGCCGAAATTACTGAAGCTATAAACATGAAAGGACACTAGTTCCTTTTATAATGTAAAGACTTACTAAGAAGGGATAGCTCGATATATAATCCCTGAAGGGATGAAACAGGGTGTCAAAGTTTATAATATGGAAAAAAGTACTTGAAACTTAGTCGTAGTATTATATAAATAATTAAACATAGAAATATTCTAGAATACAAATAATTAAACAAGTGTTTTATAGTTTTCCAATATTGGTTACATACATGGTATCAAATAGTGTATGGATTCACTATTTTTTAAATGGCCAGAGGGTGGAATCACTTAAATATTCAAAATCTTCGTAATATGTTTACATTAAATTTAGGAAATATGCTGTCTATACGAATGTTATTTCGTTGTCCCTAAAGTTTTAGTCCTGTAATTGAGATACGAATAATATGTGGTATTTTATTGTTAATTGCATTAATTTTAAATTGTATTAAGTATATATTAATTTCGTATGCCCACCGGGTGAGATATATTTGAGCAAAATTTTATATTAATTACACCTATTCTGTACCTATGATCCATGAAATAAATAAATCTGAATCTGAATAAATAAACACGTTTTTATATTTCTGTAAAATAATGTCGAGGAAATAAAATTCATGCGAGCAGAATGCGCGGCCAGCAGCTTCACTATAGATTTAATCATATTGCAATAGAGCCGTGGCTATACATAAAATATTTTTTTAAAAATAAATACACAATCATTTGGGCCAAAACAACATTTTTTGGAATTTTCTGTCTGTCTAAACGCAAAACCACGCAAAACCACGGGACAGATTTTAATGGAACTTAACATAGTTATAGTTTTATTCCAGAGTACCTACTTTTTATCCAAATCCATTTTAGAGTTGTCACGGGAATCAAGGTTTACGCGTACGAAAACGCAAAGAACAATGTAGTTTGATACAAATTTTGATATTCCAAATTCAAAACCAATGTATGTGAAATGATAGTTCACTAGTTTTTTTTTAGTCAGCCCATCGTTTAGTCGAGTTGCATTAATTATTATTGTAATGCACATATATGGGAGTGAGCACATTCAATGACCAAACAAAAGACCAGTGACATATTGCAAAGGACTCCCATTTGTCAAAATATTATTCAGTAGACTGTGGGCCGATTGTGATATCAGTATAATCAAATGGAGGCCTAAATTGAATATAATAACTGCTATTATTTTGTAATACAACCGAGGGTTTTATTACAAAATAATAATGGAACATCAGCTCGGGGACTAGGGGGTCTCAGCAAAGGATTATCAGCTAGTAAACGTAAAAAAACACCTGTAGGGAATTAGAGTTCTTTCATGTCACGGTTTCATACAACCGTCCAGCCTTGGGGGATCTCGTGTCAATGACCGAAATTCTTCCTGCTCGTGGCGCGCGCTTTAGTAGCGATGGTACTCGTGCATGTACACTGTTTCAGTGTGCGTAAAAACGCTCAGTACGAGCACAACAAATCCGACTTCGTGAGATGTAAGAACTATACCCATTTTAACCTCCTTAGATAAGAGGCACAATTAATTCATATTGGTGACATTAGATTTAAATTATTAGAATATTTATTAACAATTGTTTTATTCTCTTCTTCTCTTAAGTTACTTAAGCTGTCATTAAAAATGTTGTTAATGTCTTTTCTTCTTAGGAGAGCAGTACTGTAGGTGTTTGCCTATGGTACTGCGGCATCAAAGAAATGATATCAGCAAGAAATAAAAGGTTGAGTCTAAAACAGTTAAGGTTACGTTTCATTGGATTTAACTTAGCGTTCATTTTTACAGCAGTACCATAAAGATTCCTCTAATTCTCTGATATTGTATGTATCAGCCTATAACTTCACCGCTGCAAGGTGCATGCGGACTTCCCCTAGTAATTCACTGGGAGGTTTCGGGCCATAATCCACTTTAAAGTTCTGAGTCAACTCAGAATTACGAACGGGACCCATGATTTCGGTCTTCGGGAATACGTCCTGTAGGCCAGCGCTAGTCTGGATATTTGTAAAGATACTTAGCAGTATATTTTACTCTATGACTATCAACATCGTGAACAAGCTATTTTTAAACATTGATTTCCATTCCACGTACGTCCTTGAAGCGCAATATTGAATAATTTGCAAGCGTCGAGTTTTGCGCTCGTTGGCAAAGGAACTGTTGTACAATATTGCTTTGTTTATTCGCACAATTATAATACATTTATATAAAATTTTGTTACCTTTTTTACCCGATTGCGGCACGCAAAGGGGGGGTTATTATCTTTATTGGACGCGGCCCACTGGCCGATTTATCACGACCTCCAGAGGACAATCGTAAAATCATATACCTATATTAGTTCTCTCATCTCACGAAGACGGGTTACACTTAGTAATGGTTGTGTTCGCACCTTTTTTTATGGACGATGGCGGCAGACGAGCATACAGTCCACCTGATGGTAAGTAGATACTGTCGCCCATAGACATCCGCGATACATGCGAACATTAATCCAAAATGACAAACGTTGGCACGCCCCCGGACGCGCTGCCTACCTTTGGAGATATAGGAAGTGATTTGGAGAAAGGATTGGGAAAATGGGGAGGAATAGGATGGGAATGGGCTCTGGTACATCTCATTCACTACCGAAATACGTACGTACATTAGGGAAATAAGATAAAGTGGGGAATGCAGTACATTTCAAGGTAGTCTTCTATGAGAGAGGTGTAACGTGGCCAGTCGAGCGCCCCCAGCCGCTGTGGGATTGCAGCGTGCACTCTTCCCCACAAAACTTACAAATACATTGGTTCAGTGTGCGCCGCAGCGTGGGGAACCCAACTGAACGTTCTCAAGTTTACGCACACTAAAATAATGTACACGTACAAGCACAACTACTACTAAGGGAAACCCGCCATCGTGAGAATTACATATATGTACTAACGTATTTCAATGATAGAGATTTGCCCATTCCTTATTCCATCCCATCGAGTGGGAAGTGTAATGATGATGAGATAAAGGAAGTCTCTTATCAAATGGAATGAGAAACTTCCCTTATAATGATACTTACCCACTTACCCACCACCTAACCCATCCCATCCAATGACAGATGGAAATCGAATAGATAGCTTAATAAGACAAAAGAAACTCCTTGTTGCATAGGGGTGTATAACGCGCTACCTGCCGAATGAAATAAGAGTCCTCCCAGAAAAAAACATTATAAGAAAATTGAAAGATTGGTTATTATTATTAAAGAAACGATTTTAACGATCAATGATATATTTAATCATAATGTGAATTCATCGTGATTATAATTAATTACATATTTATAATTATAATTAATATCTGACGCTCCTATAATGCATAAGTTTGACGAAATAGTTTTGTTTAAATTTGACGCGATGTGCATACCTGTATGTGCAAAATATGTTGGGCAGTGTACTTAACTTTAATATCTTGTTTTATCTGTGTTCTGGTAAATAATTAATTTGAATTTGAATTGATACTCTTTACTTCCAATATATCTCGGATGTCCGTGTGCGACAGCACCCACTTACCGACAAGTGGATTGTCTGCTCGTCCGCCAACCACTCTATTTCTACAAAAGAGAAGAAGAACGAGAAGAAGAAAACAATCTTTATGAAAAAGAAATTCATCACGAAAATAGCTTGGGTCTAATCTTCGTTAAGTTCGTATATTGCATAATGATTTGACAGCACACTTTTTAAAAAATTACAGAAAACTGCATTAAAATGTACATTATGAAGGACTCATCAAGGCTTATACATTCAAATGTACAATCTTAATCCAAACTTGTTTTTCTAAAACGTACAAAAACTATCGAATATAACCTTTTCGCCTGCCCCGTGTTGTCGGATTTTTATCTCAATCGTTGTTCCAAGCTTCACTCACTGGAGTTTTACGTAAAAGCGGTCTCGTTTTTTTCCATGACACATAAAGGTCACAATTACGACATTGCGCGTGGACTCGGTGAAAGTGCCCTTACTGCGTGCTCGCATACACCGCGATATGAAAGAGGCCGCTCCATGAGCCGCGATTCTAATCACCGAGCTGTATCGACCGAGATTAATATGACATCTTGCGGGTTTACCTTCAAGTGCGTTCGCGATGGCAGAGTGAGTCTTATTCCGGGGCGTCAAGAGTGAAAATGTTGAGGTTCGTATGGCACGTAACTGCTATGATCCGAGGTGAATATCAAAGCATCGGCGGCGGGTCGCCGGCACGTCCGGATCAGAGGCGACGTGTCGCGCACCCACAACACTTATGCTACATGCACACCTTCCACGTTTAATGTACCTCCTTTAAGCCCCGGCAGGCGAAATGTCACTCTCTCGACAATTCATAAGTGTAGCATTTATTTTTGCTAATCGCAAATTCAAGACAACCTGACGTCAAAGTCCGACGTTAACTCCAGTTGAACACGAACTTTCATTGAAGGAAAGAATAAACATTTATTCAACAAGACACATAAAGCCCACAAAGGTAGAGAAAATTATGACAGATGCGTACGTATGTGCGTATTTCGATAGTGAGTGAGATATGTCGAAGCCAATTCCCATCCCGTCCTATCTCTCCCCATTTTCCCAACCCTGTCTCCAAATGAATTCCTACATCTCAAAGGTAGGCAGCGCATCCGGGGGCGTCACAAAGTATATCATTTTGGACTGATGTTGGTATGTACCGCGGATGTCCATGGGCGGAACATGGCTGGCATAGCTTACCACCACATGGACTAAAAAATAAGATAGAATGACAGAAAATAATAACAAATATGTTTCTTTGAATAATTGTTATTCCGTGCGCGGCAGTGCCCTTGTCTCCAACTCAGCAGCAAGACATGCATTCAGTGCTGATTTTCAGCTGGAGCCCCTTTGACGCACGGACCTATTGAAGGTACGTTCTTGAAGGTAATGTCCACACAATCTAGTGCGGGTTAGTTGAGGCGCGTGTGAACCCGTCTTTATACACGTGTATTACGTTGTGTACAATGACAATCCGACCCAACCTTTATGTTTAAACAAGTTTCGATATCTTTTGTGTTTCCGCGGCACGTGGAAGTCGACGCGAATTTTGATGAAGTTATAAACGGAAGTGACGGCGACGAATTGAACTTGATGCTAGAGTTTTGGCTTGTTATTGACGTTATAGATTATAAATAACTTTGTAGATGAGACCAGGGGAGGATAAACAAACACCTTAAACAACTTCATAATATATGAGTATATGTTTAAGAGCCTCTCCGCCTAGTTACAAATGTGTAATATTTGACAGTTCGTTCTAGCGCTAATAGTAAGTAGCTGCGGTTACACCAAATTTAAATCTACGGTTAAGGTAATGTAACGTGAAACAGTTCTATAATTCATAAGAAATGTTTCTTGTTACGTGTATATTAATCCAACCAAATGCAGTCAGTTATATAAAGTGAAGTTTACTGTCATGAATGGTTTGTATGACGGCACAAATACCTACCATGCCCCCTAGTATAAAAATAAACTACGTTAATCTCGTCAAATCTGTACGGACACAGACGGGCGGCGCGCACGCATTTTGTACATGTAAACATACAAGGAAAAGGCCTTGTCTGTTTATTTCTCACAAAGGAATGTGATTGCTTATGCATAGTTGTAAAACTAGTTTTTAAAAGTATCGCATAAATGTTAATGTCAGTTTAGTTCAACAATTACATTCGGGACGAAATCAATTTGCAAACGTTTCCTGAACTTCGCTAAACCGGAGAAAGCGGATGGTATCGTCTTTATCTGTGCGTCGATCGGAGGGGCATATCAAATAAGAGTGTAATTCTAAATCGGTGTATACCGATATAATAACGTTCAAAGAATTCTCCATAAATGAAATCAATTAAATAATTATATATTTTATGCCAGTAAAACCAAAACATTATATGAGCTTAAACCCAAACAGCCACAAGGTACCTTGGCGGCGTTCAATAATATCAGAAGCGCAGGAAATTGGTCTCACTTGATTAAAATATTTACGATCTTCGTAATAATAATCAAGAAGTTGGAATTAGAGTACTGAAGTTCCAAAGTCAAAACGAAGCCGCAGCTAGATCACTAGTTTGTTACAACTCACTCACACTGGTTTGTTACACATGTATTGTGAAGGGAACATAATCCAGTTACTCTAATAGCGGAACAGACGAAGCGCAGACTGCAGAGCGTATAAAAAACATATCTACCGATTAAATATCAAAGCAGCTGTCTTGGTAACAGTGAGAATAACTACAGAACTAAATGAGTGGTGGCAGAATCTAATGTTACTATCAATCATGTCACCACAGCAGAAGATAATGTAACTGTTCGAGTGTCGAATGGAAGATTAAGAAAATAACTAAGTGGCACCTCCAGGAGTGGCTCCAAGTTCCAATTGGAAGTTCGTTCCAGTTGGAGCCGCAGCTCTTAAACTATAAGCCTAGGTCAATTTGAATATCTACATGCCTTGTCTGCTTCTCTGCTGTTCTTCTTTGCTTTTCATTAATAATATGATCCTCAGGGAGTGCTTTTGAGCAGAAGAGGCAATGTTCCTACGCTAGGAAGCGAGAATATGTAACGTATAATTACTAAATGTTTGTTCAAATTTAGTTAAGTTGTATTTTTATTACATTCGTATTTTTAAGTTAAGGTATATTTATTTGGACCTAGCCATCTGGATTAAATAAATAGAACTGAAAATAGAGGTAATTAACAGGTTTCACGGGATGCAAAAATTGTTGCAGCTTCTCAAGTTGATTGACTGACTGACTCAAGTTTACAAGTTGTATTTTGGTAGGGGGAGAGTGCATGCTGCATTCCCGCATTCCCACAGCCGCCATCTCATCCTCTCCTACCCCCCCCCCCCCTATTTTCCCAAATCTTTACTCCAAATTCTTTCGTAAATATCTAAAGATGATAGGCAACGCGTGCTAACGTTTGTCGTTCTGGACTGATGATATTGGCATATTTCGCATATATCCGCGGGTATCCACTTACCACCAGGTGAACTCACGTCTGCAAGTTTAGGAAGCAGGGTAATAAAGGGAGTATTTGTTCAACTGCATATAAAGCAAAGCCTCGGAACGAAAATTTTATATGAGCTCGTACGGCATAGTTTTTGCACTGCAATTATACCGACGCTTCTTTAATTTCTCCGGTTACGTTGTGTCGGAGAGTCCACGCTGCAATCCAACAACCGCTGGGCGTGCTCGACTAGCCACGTTACCCCTCTCTCACAGAAGACTACCTTGAAATGTACTGCATTTCCTACTTTATCGTATTTCCCCAATGTACGTACGTGTTTCGGTAGTTAGTGAGATATGCCAGAGCTCATTCCCATCTCATCCTCTCCCTCCCCATTTTCCCAATCCATTCCTTAATCTGCAAAGGTAGGCAGCGCATCCGGAGGCGTGCCAACATTTGTCATTCTGGACTGATGTTGGCATGTATCGCGGATGTTTATGGACGACAGTATCCACTTACCATCAGGTGGATTGTATACTCATCTGCTGCCTTCTTTCTATAAAAAAAAATAGTAAGCGAAACTTTCAACAATTACAATAAAGTCTGCATATTATTATGCAGTAACAAAAAGAAGTCGGTTTCCTTATCTTTTGCCTTCTTCCTCTAGTTCTTCTCAGCAAGTAAAGAATAGATAACACAAAAAATATACTATTTTATGAAAACGATAATGTACAAGTACCTAAGCATGATCAGATGTAAGATCAGAGCCTGATTGTCAAGCTAGTAGCATTTTTGAATGACAGCATAATGTGGAACTTACTCCAACAATCTCGTGCGTTCGATGGGAGTGTATTTGTGTTCATTAAATTAGTTTCAGTAGAGCGGTGTCAGGACACGGCGGACACCTCCGGCGGGGATCGCTAATGAAACTATACAGCCGAGTATCGGCGTGCCTCGGATACACAACCAGTACAAGATCGATAGCTACAACCATTTTCACGATGTTTATAGTTTATACGGAAGGTAGCCTTGCAAATGAGCAGCTCATTTCAAGCCGGCTTGGGAGAGGTGATGAGATGTGGAGAGAGAGATGTGGAGGGGTGATTAATAAGTATAAAAAAAATAAGTATATAAATCCATTTTATACGGCTTGAAATTTATCTAAATACATTTTTATATATTAAAAAAGTATGAAAACGGTAATCAGCTGTGCTTATATAGTGGGGGAAAGGCCGTCAGTCAACGTCATAAACATATTGAACGCTCAGTATATCTGAGCGCCGTTAAATAGCTTTGAGCCGTTCAATTTAAATATATGACAAAAATACTATATATTTATTTAAATTTTTCAAAATTCGAATTCGTTCGTCTTTCAAATTTCGCTATTTATCAATTTTTTTTCATCACGTAGTATAATTCAATGAAATGCAACAATGTTATATGTATAAAAGAGATAAAACATAATTACATCATATGATGTAATGTGGTGTAAGATGTTTGCACTTCTCTTTTGAGGTGTATTATAAAAAGTGGTAAAGTATTAGTATCTTTTCAAATAAAAAATACAAATACTTAAAATTAAACGATACTTTAATATAGAACTTCTACGTGCAAGATCTTTGTTTATCATTTGTTTTTATTTTAAAATTATTGTTTTGTATCTATTCAAAATGAAATAAAAAGATCTAGATGAGAATAACATCGTTTCAATTCTTACAGCCTCAGTTAATAGTGCATATTTAATTTTAAATCGAAATGTTAAAATGTTAAATGTGTAAAATAATTTTAAATGTGACCCCGCGACACACGGTATGTTAGTGTGGGCCATTTATTATTTATTTATTTGCCAGACTACGGCTACTCCTATTGGAGATCCGTTTTATGAATATGATAACAGTTTACAATGTGTTTTATCGGAGTCGTTGACACGTGGCGAGTAGTTGGCGGCGCGCGAGTGATGTGCGTTTCCTAAACACTGCATTTTATTTTTACACAGCGGACGGCGAACGGAGGAGACGATTCTTTGCTTTGTTCGGCCCTGAGAATAGCGAGTAAAGCGCGATATTAAGGTTTCATATGTTTGTTTATAGGAAAAATCTGTCAAACGAGAAGACATTTTGCATATGGTGAGCGGATAATATCGCCTATGGACAGTATACATTCCAATACAAGTGAAATTATTTTTTTACAAAAACTTTGTGCATAATTTATTTATAATAATAATAATATATATAATACTAATCCGAAATTATATATAACAAACGTTATTGTCACTCGTCGTATTTAAAATGGTCTTTAACGTGTCGTCATCCGTAAGGCCAATAAAAGTACCTACATATACATTGCATTGATATTTATGTAAACACTTCAACGCATAAAAAAACCACAGCTTACTTTTCTAGCTGGGCAATGTCAACGGTGTGTATATACTTTATCAAGTTTGTCAAAGCTAGCATTTACTTCACGTTTAATTATTATTCTCAATACAGACACAGTTGTTCGTTAATACTATAGGAGATAACAAAGCGGCTACCAAAATGCCGTGAGGAACTACACCACCGCCGAAAGAGTAAACTCGCCAACTCGCTTGGCCAACGTGGCGTTTAAAAGCTATACATCTCTCATGCACAAGGAAATGTATTTGAGAAGGGTCCAGTAGTGGATAATAAAAGAGCTGGTGACGTTGAGTTACTGCACAACTTTGATAAGAAAGAAGATGAGAAATGGACTGATGCTAAACGTATATTGACGGCCACTCACAGTTGTCGACGAACAATTGTAATACATGCCAACATCCGTCAAAAGAGACAAATGTTAGCTATGCGGAAGCGGTTAGCTATGAGGTTAATACCGATTAAGAGGGATAGGGAATTGAAATATAATGGGATGAGGTTGGTTGAAGAGGATGGTATGGAAAGAAATGCGAGTTTTGACCCGAAAGACGTTGGTAATTTCACAACAGTCTTCTATGTTTTGCAACGGTATGTAGTACTAAAATGTGAATGCATCAAAAAAATACTTTCGCAGTATTCAACCAAATGGAATATTATATGGAAATGCGAACTGGTATTAATCGTAAACCGTTTCCCTGTTAAGTGCCAGCAGTGCCAATTGGTTCAGCGATGCAGTCACGCGACAAGGTTTTTCACTGTGTGATTGCGCCGGTATTGGCGACATTCAACATATTCGGAGAAATTAAAGAAGCCGCGGTATAATTGCAGTGCAAAAACTATGCCGTACGAACTCATATACATTTTTCGTTCCCCGGCTTTGCTTTATATTCTATCGTTGGACAAATACTCCCTGTATTACCGCCCTGTTTCCTAAACTAGGTAAGTTGTAACCCGCGGATATACGCGATACATGCCAATATCAGTCCAGAATGACAAACGTTAGCACGCCCCCGGATGCGATATCGTATTTTTCGATATTTAGGAAGGAATTTGGAGTAAGGATTTGAGAAAATGGGGGGGGGGGGATAGGACAGGATGAGATGGCAAACTCACTCACAACAGGAACGCGTACATACATCGGGGGAATACGATAAAGTGGTATAAGACAGTCTTCTGTGAGAGAGGGGGTCACGTGGTCAGTCGAGTGCGCCCAGCGGCTGTGGGAATGTAATATGCACTACCAAAGCATAGTGAAATATGCCTCCCTCTACCAAAGGGAACATTGTAAAAGACAACAACATCGGACAATGCAATGTGTTGACATATGATACTACGTTAAAATCATATTTGTTCATCAGTACTGCATCATGTAATCAACAAGCCATCGGTATCGAGTACCAGCAAGCCATGCTCATTTTAAACATTAATATAAACTTTATCCTATGGATGGTACCTATAAGCTTTTCAAAATTATTTCCGCAGATCCAGACATGAAATTCACCTTACAATAATATATTTTAGTAATCACTAATCACGTTTACCCCACTCGCGTGTCTAATGGCCCCGAAGTAAAGACGCGCTACTCGTCGAGCAAATCTCCTTGTAATGTCTCGCAGACGTTATCCCTTTTTGATTGCAGGAAGCGTTTTACTATTATTACATACAAGTTATTTCCTTATAAAGCTGACAATTAAAACGATCGTCGTTAAATTATTGTCTGTCTTCGGTGAATAAGCACTGTTTAATTTCTACTATACGCGTTTAGCGAATAGGTAAAGAACAGAAATCAATTTATTGACAACAATCAACGGTTGTCAAGAGACTAGGTAAAGGACAGAAATCAATTTATTGACAACAATCAACGGTTGTCAAGAGACACGTGCTTCTGTACGATGACAAATGTGGTAAAGTGGTATCTATTATTGACAATATTATTTATCTTTATAGTTATTATTTATCTTTATTAGCTGTGCTGTGTCGACCAGTTTTAGAATTGGACCAGCTCAACTCGCCCGCGGGTGCGTAAAAAGCGATTACGGAATAACAAAGCTATCACAAGCCCTGACGAACTACATCATCTCTAAAAAGGTGAACACGCCAACCCGCTTGCCCAGCGTTGCGCTCTGAGGGCATAACGTATGCGTGCATGTGCGTGCATGACAATGTGCATGAGGGTGCCCGTGTTCAGTAGTGAACAATAAAAGGGCTGGTTACGTTTACGGTTAGAACCCCACCTAGGGGTTCTAACAACTAGACCAAATAGCATTCGTTAGACAACGAATGCAATAAAAATGTATTCAGGGATGACAATCCTGTATTTGAAAGTCTCACGCTGATTAAATATAATTTATCTTTCTAATGCGGATCGTTGTGGTTTCTATCAAGTACGTCTAACACATAATTAGTTCGTACTTGAGTTCCACTATCAAAGGCATTTAATAGATGTGCGGTTTGAACATATGAAATCCTAGTAATATAGAGGAGTAACATAGTACACGCCCGTAATATTAATGCGTGGCCTTGACAGGCTCGTAATGTTTATGTACATTTGTGTATTTCGGTGTTCAGCAGTATTTGCAATTAGTTATAGCCGTCAAAACCTGATAGTTGAGACCTAATTATAAATTTCCGTCACAGTCAAGCTCAGACGCGTATCCAGAATTGGGTTTTGAGGTTACCAAATACGGTGGTGTCCAAAAAAATTTAGATAACTGATGCATTTTTGACCCCCTACCATAAGCCCTGGGGAACTCGACACTTCTAAAAGAGTCCTAGTGAATTAGCCAACCGGCTTGGCCAGCGTACCGTTTTGAGGCAATACATCCCTCATCCACGAGACAATGTGCATGACAAAAGGGCTGGTGAAGGATTTACAACTGTTAGAATATGTGAGCCTAATGATAAAATGAATGAAGTGAAGAATGAATGAGTATATACTATCCTAAATGTTAAATTCCAATCTTCAGTTCCGGAAGCCTATGTTGATCACATTGTGGTTAAACAGCAAAAAAAAGTTCTCTGAATAATATCACGTAAATTCGCATAGCGCCAAACTATTGTGAAATAGTTTGGCGCTATTGTACAATAGGATACAGTACGATACTTCGATACGAGTAGGATCACATACGAGTAGGATACTTTACAACTCTTGATGAAACACTTTTTTTTAAAACGTACTCGGTATTTTTATTTATTTATTTATATACCTACTGTATTATAAATAGTTACAAAAGATAATTCATACAAAAGGCCCCTTAGCAAATTTCTAGCAGCAACGAAAGTTTTTCGTACGTTTTAGTTGTTTTTGAAAAAAAATCACACTATCAAATTCGAAGGGCTTCAGGAGGCGGTCCGGATCTCGTACACCTTCCTAAATACGTGCCTGGTCGAACTTAAATCGTTAATTTGTACGTAATTCCGATCAACATCCAAATATATTGCTTTTCATTTACTACATCCGCGCCCGCTAATGATTTAGTTCGTGTTACAGGAATATAATTGTGGAACACGACGTTTTTGCCGACGTTTTTGCCATAAAATATAAATCTGTGCCATAGATGTAAGATTTTTTGGGGAGTTTTTGACAGAATCTCGAGAAGTGAAGTTGAATATCTCTTTGATTATTGTAAAAATTGTGTATTAGGCGATTTGTGGTTTAATAGTGATAGTTTATTAAACTTCAACGTGTTTTTCGTGCGTGGTGTTTGTGATAATAAATAAAAGCGTGGGACTGCGTTTTTCATTTTTTCGTATGCTGCCGAGGTGTCCTCTTCTGTTATCAGTAAACCTAGTATCGCTTTACACTGACTTACTTCGACGATAGTGGACAGTGACAGAATACGGTTTAGACTTTGAAATTGTTTATTACGAAGAAAACTTGACAAGGGCAGAATGTGCTAATTGCACCATTGTCATATATGAAGATTTTCTGGCAAAGAAAACTTTTATCCGTTTCTGCCAGTGGTGCTAATTAAATACGAATAAAGCGGAGAAAATATTGTAAATAAAACTACTCAACTATTACGTGAAACGTAGTATCAGAACTTTTGTAAATTATCGTCAGTATTAAAGTTCAATTAATATTGCATAGTGATATATTGACCAAAAAATGCAAAAATATGTAACTTTTGGAAAAGAACTGTATGATGTCGACCTAATTGTTTACATATCATCTGTAATTGCAGTATACAAAACAATATTCCCAATCCGAATGTACGAGTATCATTAAACATTTGCACATGAAATAACAGAGCCAATGAGAAAATGTCAACAAGAAAATCAATGACTAGCAGCGTAAATGTAAATTAGATTAACGCCCTCGTGAGACTGAATAAGACTGTATCAGAAAAGCAGGTATATTTGAATCGATACACCGTTTGCGGTCTGAACGACCGCTGGAGCTTCGAGCGACACTTCTGGAAGTTATTTTCGATGTTGAGATTACATTCCCCGAATATACTTCTCCTCTCCCCCCCATACCCTTCGCCCCGTCTCTCCGCCGCCGTGCGATGCACTTATTAACATCCAGTCACACGCGCCGCGCAGGGTTGACTAATACTCGGCAATACTATACACCACTTGAATGACAAACTCGATACGATTATACAAACTTTCAAACCAAGATTGTAAACAAGCAACTCTATGCTCGATATGCTTTTCTTACATCATATCTTCAGAGCACTCAATAGCACTCAATCGCACTATTGACTGCCCTCCACTCACATCTATTTTCTTTTAACTACGTGCTCCCATTAGCACTTTCAAATACACAAACACACATATGTATGCATAACACAAACTCACACACATACATGCCCACATACACGCGCATGCACACATACATCTTTTATTAATATAACACATTATTAATATATATACACTTTTACGTCCGTGTTTGAACGCATGATGAATGAATTATTGCTGAAGTTGTTCTCTGCCATATTTAATTAAAATTAGATAATTATATTTTTATAAATTATACATTAAAAAGTAAAAAAAAAAATTGGTATTTTAATCAAACTACATATTTGTATTTCTTTTAAGTTCTTCAAAGACAGTCTCCATTGAAAAAACATATTAATAAGGTCTACGTCATACCAGAAATATTTTAAAGCAGATTTGCAACTAGGTACCTACTACAATCGAAGACACCTTAGACCAAGTCTCGATTTGGGGTGCACTGAACCTAGTTGAATTCAACCCCAGTAAGACACAAGTCTGTGCATTCACCGCTAAAAAAGCCCCTTTTTCTAAAAAAGACGCTCTCACAGAAGACTACCTTGAAATGTACTGCATTTCCTACTTTATCGTATTTCCCCAATGTACGTACGTGTTTCGATAGTGAGTGAGATATTCCGGAGCCCATTTCTATTTCATCCTATCCCTCCCCATTTTCCCAACACCTTCCCAATACATTCCTTAATCTGCAAATGTGGGCAGCGCATCCGGGGGCCCGCTAACGTTTGTCATTGTGGACTGATGTTGGCATGCATCACGGATGTCTTTGGACGACAGTATCTACTTACCATCAGGTGGACTGTATGCTCGTCTGCCGCCTTTCTTTCTGTAAAGTATATACAATATAAACACTTTGAAAGCAACGTCTCTGTCAGCCCTGGCGTCGTCACACGTGTTGCATACCGTTGTCTCGCGACAAAACATTATGATTAGTAATAAAATTAGAGACACAACTCCAGACACGCTTCGTTCTACAAATCTGTTTTTAATTTATTTACGGGGGTGTCGTGTGGACCGCGACAACACAATGAATTTCTTTATTTGTTCGCTATAAGTCTGAGATGTGATGAGACGCAACCGAGTAAATAGTCACTTGAGAAAGTTCCACGCGCTACAAGCGCTCGGGATTCTTCCAAATTAAGCTTATTTGATGTTCGTAAAGACTGTTGACAAGGGAATGAACTGCCATCTAAAATTAGATTCTAATTCCAAAAAACCTTAAGTCTTCATTCTGTATAGACAATGTCCATGTCAGGGGTACGGGGTAGTTTGATTTTTAAGTAGTAATAGTAAGTAGTAGTAGTAGTTTAAGTAGTTCAGTAGTAATAGTTATTTTAGGGTGGTCTGGCTTGCTCCTACTTTGCTAAAAGTTGGTGTCACACCTTATAGGTGTGCTCTAGTGGCCACTCTGTTGGATAGAATCTCACTGTTTGTTTTACCCTCAAAAGTTCGAATGTTTTACCCACATCTTTATTAGATGTTTTTCTAGTTGTTGTAAAAGTTCTAGTTGTTTGTTTATGATTTCGAAATAAATTCCTACTTCATTGAAATAGGTCAACTTTTTAATTCTTGTCTTTTTGTTTTTTGAGTTTTCATCGTTTTAATCTGACCGTTAACCGACATCCAAATACACTAAATGAAAGGGCAAAACAATATGTTTCGTCTGGAAAACGAGAATGACTTGAACCCGATTTGGATCACATAATAACTACCGTGACCAGCCCTCATACCGTCCACTGTTGGACATGGGCCTCCTCATGCACCGTATCTCGTGCATGAGGGATGTAGGTCCTTTAAACGCCACGCTGGCAAAGTGGAATGGCGAGTCCACTCTTTTAGAGGCGGTGTAGTGCCTCCACTCTACCAGATGCCTCGGGGCATCTGGTAGAGGCTTAGATAAACTTTAGTGGCCTTTTACGACTCCCACGGGAAGAGATGGGCGATTGCGTACACGTTAGCGAAGAGGTATTAATTCTCTTTAGAACTGGAAACATGTAGCTCGATGTAGTTCGATGTGGCTCAGTAACAGAGGAACCGAAAAAGCCGAATGTAGCCGGCCCACATCGACATTGTTTCATTGGTCGGTGCAGGAAGTCCAACGTGATCTTCACTCAAGGACTCGTGTACTGCATCTTTAGTCGGTGCAGCGACAGTATTGTGATACTATCTGTCTGTTATCTGTGAAAACGTAATCAATACTGACATGTAAGCTTACAGGTCCGTCGAACCAGCATGCAGATAAAAGTCAGTTAAAAAATTATGTAGGTTAACAGCGAGTTTAAATGATACACGAGAGAGAGCAGTGTCGCGCGGGCGGAGCAGCGTGGGCCCGCCGTGATGCAGTGCAACTAAGGACGCGGTATGGATTGAAAAGTATATTTAATTTACTCATGAGTAGTGTCACAAAAACGTATCGTGAGGTTAAAGTTTCGAAAGAAAAGTATCTATAACCCTCTATCTATAGTATCTATCTATCTAAAGTATCTATCTATAGTATCTATTATTATCGTTTATTTGCTCTACTAACGAATAATATCATTAAAAACTATATCATTATGTCAACTTACAATAAATGTTATAATTTTGCGCTAAATGTAATGTTAAATAAATAAGATAACAATACTTTTTTTAAATCCATACTGCGCTGTTACAAGGCTATGTCAACTGTTTATTTTTGTAGTGATGTGCCAAAAATACTAGGCAATTGTAACGTTATCTGTCGTTATACTATAAAATAATACGATTTTATTTCTAATAATTTAATAATAATAGAATGTACTAATAAAGTTAATAATATTATAAAGCTGCGCCTAAACCGAACGCGCGAAAGCAAGTAAAAAAAAGCAACCCCAAATGGCGTAATGAGCCGCCATTTTGTGACGCTAAAACAGTCGTCTGTTGTCATTTCGTGCGCATAGACTACGTTCTCCAGTGTTTCTCGTTCTGTTTTTTCTTGTGACCCGGCTTTCGTTTAATTGACTGTTCCTGCTTGTTATACTGACCTCGGTACTAAATTGGACTTCGATTGTGTTTCGGATTGTGTTGTGTTGTACTTTTGGTGCATAATAATGACGAAACGTGGACAAACATTGAAAAGTAAAACCCGTGAGCTGCAAGATTACTTTGAGCGTGAAAGGCAAAATGGTGGACCCTTGATACCTGTAGAACGGGTACAAGAGCGCATCTCTCAGGCGCTTAGAGTTAGCAAACGAACGATAACAATATTAATAAAGAAAAATTCGGCCCATCTGGCACGGAAGAAAATATTTTACGAACACCGAAGAAGAAACGTAGAACTAAACCTGTGACAGATATTGATACCTTTGACGCCGATGCAATAAGGAATCATATATATGGTTACTATTCGAGAAATAAATACCTTAACGGGACAACGCTTTTGGCATCTTTGAGAGCAACTGATTTGCTTAAGTGGAGGTAAAACTGCTTTATCTAAAATTGTAAAAGATATTAGTTTTCAATATAAAAAAACAGACAAAACAAAAGAAAGTCTCATTAAATTTGTTTGAACTCAGTCGCAACTATTTTTCAAAATATGTGCTTTTATTGTTGTATTTTATATTAAATATTTCCGAATATTACTATCGCATTTTTTTTTCTTTGCGCTAGTTACATTCAGAAATTAGACGCCAGACAAACATGTATTGAAACTTATGTTACTCTTTTCTTGGGTCGGTTAAAAAAAGTAAATAATAGTGTTACTTATTGCCCATCACTAGTCATAACCAACTGACAGACGTTAGGAACGCATTCTCTCAGCGGCCGGAGATTAGAGTCCAAATTTTAAGTGTTTGATTAAATCCTTGTAGTCAACAGGTTGCGTCTGAAACGGTTGAGGTTGAACTTCAATAGCACTAAAATAGCACGCGAAGCGTTCATCGCTCATTTTAACAGCACTACGTAATATAGTACACATATAAGTATATCCATTAAAAAGTATCGATATCAAATAAAAAAGTACGCGATATCGAAGAGTATCGATACTTTTGCGCGTTCCTAAATGCAATACGTCGACGAAACGACAGCGAATAGAGCATGGCTCACATAACGAGACCAACAACTTCATTATGCACAAGTTTGTCGCATGATGTTGAATGAATGAATGAATGAGACTCGTGTTAGCTTCAGATTTCGTTACGTGATTCGTGTCATCGACATATCTAACATATTGTAACTCGAGGTATGCGCGGCAGGTTCAGATAGATTATATAAGTGCAAGATTTGTGAAATAAACAACAATTATACCTTCTAGTTGTGCCAGCGATTACATTCGCGTGGATTTTGTAATGATTTTTGTAGGAACTTTGTTGAAGATCTGGATAAAATTTGTTTTGAAAATATATTATTACTCGTATTCATTAAATAAATTTTATATTTACGGATGTTAAATGTAACATAGTTATATTATTAATTGTCCTATAATACCATTTATGTCCTGGATATTTGTTACATTTAACATTCGTTAATTCAACATTTAATATCAATAAAATCTGAGATTTTTTGGCGCGATGGATACCTGCACCAAAAAGACAGACATATTGACTAAATATTCAGACTCTATTTGCCAAAGTACAGTTACAATAGATGATATATATTTATTAATTAATTGTGTCCATACATACCTACTCTGCGTCGTCGGCGTGCAAATTCTTATATAATATACTATCTTATATTACATTTGTCAAAAAATTTTGGGCTGTATATCAATGTACAGCTACTGCTATAACTTTTGTTATAGCTATAACAAAAAAATATTTGATGTACCCACGGATACGAGTTGGTTATGATTTTATTCCATTTATTTATACCCTGTAATTACCCACGCTCTGGCCATTCTACCATTCTCTACCATTCTGGTGGCAGAGCGTGGTTCCGATTCACGAACTTTTGCGTTAGATGAGTATTATAATTATTTTGTTTTTTTTTTTTACTTTATAAAAAAGGAATATTTATTTTTAACAAAGTGACGAAATGCGGACTTAATGCTTTCGAACAATATCTCCCAGTCAACATTTGGCCTACGCAGGCGCAGTATGTGTAAGGTCCAGTAACAGTTAAAACTATGCAAAAATAAAATGCATAATGACACGTACATACCATATTACATTTAATTCATTAATATAAATAAATACATACATATAATACTACAAGAAAAACGATTCTTCATTATACTTTCCACGAAGATGTACCTAATATTACAACGATTGGAAGCACAATGAATAGAAACCCCATTTATTACCTGTCCAACGGATAGTTCAAGCAAAACGCGTTTGCCAATTTTTTGCAGAGTAGACGCGACGCAGATCCTCCCTAAATCAATCCCTCTAGCGGAGGTCTATGGGTTTTCAGTCAGCAATAACGTCGAACCAGCGCGCCTCATTGGCCGACACACTCCACTGACGCCGTGCTTACACATGTCAACACAAGGCTAACCAATCGCAACCATTACATCGTTCGCTAGGCAGCAGTTGATGTAGTTTAAGCAGTGTTCAACGCTTCAATGTAATGATAAAAATGCGTTGAAACCGCCTGAATGAACTATGTAATAATTTAAATGGCGCTTGCCGCCCGCTCGCATGTAGTGAATGGTCAGCAATCGGACCACAACCAACGGTGCTGACACCGACTTTGGCGTCATGTGATTGCTATTTATGTGAGGCAATCCATATTAATAGTAGCGAAGGCGAACTATTCTCTGGTTCTTTAAAATACCCCGACAGCACGCGCAAATCAAAAGGGAGATTTTGATATTTGGAAAATATGTTTATGAAAAGTTTACACTGTCTAAACTCCGAAATGAGATGTAATTAAATGAACAGCAGAATAGTAGTTAAATGAGCAACAGAATAGTAGTTAAATGAGCAGCAGAAAATACTGAATGGGCAGCTAATGGATGGTAGCAAAGGATAATGGCCTAATTTGTATGAGGCGATGCCCAGCTATAATTATTCATGTAGGTATATCAATGATTTTTGTTATGTTGTATTATGGATTAATGGATTAATAATAGCTAAAGTATAGTTTCCAACTATACCTACTTTAGCTATTCAAAGTATAGTTTGGAAAACTGATGTAAGGGTAGCATATTATTATCCTGAAAAGCATTACGCTTTATATATATATATATATATATATATATATATATATATATATAAAGCGTAATGCCTGTCGTTTTTTAACCAATTTCAAAGCCATTTGTCCAATTTAAATGATTTTAACACACAATTGGTCCAATTTTAGTATACAAAGAACATGAAAATTATTAAAGAAGCGAAGCGAGGTCGGGTCGCTAGTCAGATATAAAGATGAAATTTGTTTTATTACTTGTCGAAGTATTCACTATATTCGAAGTATACACTTTTTCATGCGATAAACCATTTGTGTGAAGCACTCAGCCCACCGTTCTTTAGGCACCTCTTTAACTGCCGTTTGTAAGGCTGGTACTGCGTCTTCTGCGTGCATAAACTGCGTGTATTCCTCTGAGTTTCTCCTTAATTTTAGGGAATAAATAAATATCACAAGGTGCAAGATCGGGACTGTATGGTGGATGACCCATTAGCTCTACATTTACAGTACTCAAAAATTGCTTCGTTTGTCTAGCGGAGTGACCTAGGGCATTGTCCTGGTGGAGGATCATTCTGCTTCGTGGGGGGTCGTTCTTTGACTCATTCCAAAACAGAAGGCAAGCAGCTGTTTACATACCAGTCCGCAGTCACTGTTCTTTTATTTTTTAATGTTATAGTAGCAAAGTGGTCCGAACTGCCAAAGAAGGAGGCAATCATCTTCTTTTGAGCTCTCCGTCCTTTCTTCACTTTCGTTGGCAACTCTTCGAAAGGAAAGACTCACTGCGCAGATTGGCTTTTAGTTTCAGGCTCATAGCAGTAGATCCAGCTTTCATCACCTGTTACTTACTATATTAAAAACAGCATTTAATTGACTATTGACGAATTTTTCAAACATTTGGAGACACCATTTCACGCGGCAGTGTTTGTGAGCTTCGCTCAAATTGTCAGGAATCCACCTAGCACAAAGCTTCCTTACCCGTAGGTGATCGTGTAAAATAGTTTGAACTTGACTCATACCAATAGGTACCTAATGATGCCCGAATCTGCTGAAGAGACGTTGCGTCTCTCTGTGTGTTCTACCGCCTGTACAATGGGGAATGCTCTGATGAATTGTTTAATATAATTCCCACCTCGGGTTTCTACAACCGCACCTCCCGTCACAGAAGTGCGGTCCATCCGCATTTCCTCGATACGGAGGTGTCGCGCACTGTTCGGTCCAAAAATTATTTTATACCGCGAACACGTAGGCCAGGGATCATTAAATGGCGGACCGCGGTCCGGAACCGGACCGCCGACGTATTTTGTGCGGACCTTAAGAAAACAATAAAATTCATACCCAAAACTTTTATTTAGATATGCCAGAAAGAATCTAGGTGTATCAAAATATAAATTTGTGGTAATTTAATTTAGCCCGCGCTTTGTCTTCTTTGCCGCTCATCGGTTAGCCACGACAACGGACGACGCGAGACGCAAGCCGTGGCGACGAAGCGACGCGCGCGAATTATCACTGATCATGCCATTAATATTCGCATTTATATTAGTTATTTACTTTGTTATTTTTGTGCATTAGATAGTTAGATATATCCTTAATAAGAAAAATATTCAGATGTCCTTTCTTTTTATTTGTTAATTGACATTTTAAATCTTAGTTGCTAGTCATCATCTACCAAACGGACCGTGACAGTCTTATAATTTAAAAAAACGGACCCCCAATGAAACTAATTGGTGATCCCTGCCGTAGGCTGTGGAACGAACTGCCTCAAGAGGTCTTTCCATTATGCTACGATATGGGGTTCTTCAAGAGAGCTGTGAATAGGATTTTGCAAGGTCGGCGGCGCGCCCGCATACCCCCTGGTGTTGCAGGTGTCCATGGGCGGCGGTAACATTTACCATCACGCGGGACCGCTTGCTCGTCCGCCCACTAGTCTATAAAAAAAATATCGTTCGTTTGACTTTTTCAATTATGAGCCGCACAGTTTTGTTGTTTTCCTCGGTCACCGCCATCGCAGGACGCCCTTCTCTAGCATCGTCACTGAGGAGCTAACTAGCACGTTTAAATTCACTGAACCAGTTATAAACAGTGGCACTGGATGGGGCTTCATCACTAAATGCTAACTTAAGTCTTTTATAACTTTGTTTAGACCGCAACAAAGTCACAAAAAATTATTGAACGAAAATGTTCTCTTGTTAAATTCATTTTTTCGCAAATACGCAATTCTCAAATTGCCGATAGAAATAATAAACAAATGAGAGCTTTGACAATTTAATGGCGTTTGACAAGAATTCCGTTTTCAAAATTCGAAGTATTTGTTTTTCTATCGTATTGTTCCCAAGAACTTTTAGTTTGGTACCTATCGTACACAGGATTTTAAAAAAATACCTGTAACCTCTTAACAGCATATTTCTTTCGTGAAAACTAAAAACTTTTTTTCTACGACTTTAAATGTCATAATCTTTTTTCAGACAAACCACTCAATCACTACCGCTTAGCTACGCTCGTGCCGATTTACATAGATCTACTCGTATTATAATAATAGCAGCGGTGGATCGGTATCTGTTTATCAATGGAGGATGCAAAGATGCCATTCATAGTAGTACAGAGTTACAAAGTCAGAGAACTCATTTCATTATTTTTTTTTTGGGAAAAAATATCTACTAAATACAAAAATGTGGTAGAATTAAAGTTGTTAGTTTTAATAATAGAAATTCAATGTTAAGGGAGTGTAGGTATTGTAGGTCGATGTATATTTGTAGGTATTATTCGCCTTTGCAGACACAAACTATACACCCGATTGATGTTTTGAATTCCTTCGTGAGTTGTGATTATTTTCCGAAATTTCGAAGTAATAACCTACGCAAATATTAAATGCAATATATAAAATGTAGTAAATTTTAGGAAATATTTATTTATTTTTAGTTATTATTGTTTATTGCACAAAGTGACAAAGGGCAGACTTAATGGTTGGAAGCATTCGCATTATCTACCAGTCAACATTCGGGCTATAGTTAACTATAGTGATATATTAACTATAGTGAATAATGATGCATATTAATTAAATATAATATTGTAAATAAATGTATACCTGAGTACCATAGATAATACTTAACTATAATAAACGTTTAATAATATCTCTTGTAATTGTCTTATGTCTGGGCAACATTCTCCATTTAATCTGTAAAAAATCTAATAATATTTACTTATACGTATCTCTTAACCTAAAATTAGGTTATAAACGGAAGGACAAATATGTACATTTATTTGATACTGTATCGATTTTTTTTTATCGACGCCAGTAATATTTTAATCAATCAGTCTTACCCGTCTTACTCACACACATGTTTACTTGTCGCTTGTATATACATACATACTTACACAATGACACCGATATCGCAGTGGCGTCGTCGCCAAGAAATTACTATCTAACTGATAATTTTGATATCCGGTGTGTAATATAACTAATTTGAGCTTATGATGTTTACATTTCACTTGAAATACGAATCTAATCGATTTAACTGTCGTCGGTGCGGCGATGCGGGTGTCGTAAGCGATTAATACGAAACCGACCAAATAATGGTTGCTTCGATTGAACACAAACAACGCTATAACCCGAAAAGTGGGCGCGCCCGAGAATTTCCGAAGACTTGATGATGGAAATGATATTTTTCTTTAGTTTATGGTTCTTTAAAAATTAAAACCCATATAGTCACATTTTTGGACTTTAAACAAACCATATACACTGTACCAATACTTAATATGTACCATGAACATACTATTACACAAGATACATAATGTACCTCCATTTAAAACTCCGGTACACACATGTTTCTTGTGACTCCGAGCCTCTCCTCTAGTCGGTTATGACTTCTTCGCTCACGGTACACGTAGTAAGTACGATTTGAATTCTTGCATGTTTTGTTGATCTTTGCAGTCATTAAAAGATCCTACATCTGATCATAGATTATAATAATGAGTTTATGTGAAGATTGCGTCATCCACAATGCAAACTAAGAAAGTTTACAAATAAACAAGAATAATGACGGAATAAATCACAAAATTAAAAAAAAAATTTTTTAAAATCTGTTAAAAAAAGTTGTTGATAAAAATTGTATAATTAAAATAAAACTTTATCGCATAGTATCTTTTAATGTCTATAATCGAGTAAAGATAAATCAAATAAAGTTACAAGACACGAGTGGTTTTTTAAAATCTATTATTTTTATGTAGTTGCATAAAACCATTCACTTTTACAGCGAGGGGCAATGCGCCCACGCCTCGTCGGGACCTAAATACTTACGCCCGGTGCACACAGCTGTACTCTGTGTATGGAGACAGCCGCAAATGAAGCCAGTTTGTGGTTTCTTCATAAACTTCTAACATTCTACAGTTCGAACTAAATAAGGAGTGGTGGATTATACAATTGTGCGGTAGGTTTCCTGTTTAACATCGTTCCTGTTTATGAAACGCATATACTACCTACACCATACCATCAGCTTATGTCTTTCCACTGCTAGATATATCCCGCTCCCAAAGTCCGCCTCCACACACGGTCTTTCTTTCCGGTGACTTTCTTTTAGGCGTTAGTCCACCTGGCCGTAGAGCGTCCCGCGCTAGGCTTTCCAAGTAAGTAAACAAATAATATAAAATAAAATTCAATGTGATATGACTTGAAACTACTGACGTTGCTTTCAAAATATTTCAAGTTAGTTTAAAATACTGAATAGAGTTTAATTTGGTGCAGTTTCAAAATAAACTGACAGCATAAATATCATTGGTTACTGTAAATGATATAGTGGTTTTATTTCCGGAAGCGGTGGCGCGTGGCATCATCGAAATAGATATGTAAGAACTGGCAGAGAAAGAAAGACAGTGACTGATAATGAGATGAAAAGGGGAAGGATGTAGGTACTTGTATTTTGACGAGCTGGTGTCGGCCCAAAATAGTTGGGAATGTAGGAGAGAAAGATGATGGTATGACTATTCCGTCATCATACTTCGAAGAAATTCGGAGATATACATAATTACACCACAGATATAAAGGGAAAGATAACGCAAGCTGTCCGTCGCTGCGTGCCTACAGTTGGCTCTAAGCTCCTTCTACTCGCGCCGCTCGGTCACTCTGTACCGGCCCGTGTCGCTAGCAAGTCGTTCCTAAACACATAAATGCCTAATCACACTATAATCTATTGTAAAAATTCATCTAAAGTGGTCAATCGAAATGTATCTTTCGGACTGGCCTTCAGGATTTAAATAGAGCAAATATTTTTGAAGAAAACTTATTTATCTTATTTATAACATTAGATAAATTAAGTAAATTTGGCTCTGTTGAAACATATGATATCTACGGTAAACATGATTGTGACTGTGTTTTTCCTCAATAAATAAAGAAAATCAAAATAAATCCACCTATCAATTTATACGACCTTTGATCTTTAAATGTTCTTCTCTTTTAGTGTCTCCATTAGTCTGCAGAAAATGTTGTATTGGCGTAATAACAGGAGGTTGATTATTTTGTACAAATGTCCCCTAACATTTTATTAATGGTTGAACACGTAAACACATTTAAAATGAACTGACTCTTGAAAGGCCATTGAGGCCACAAGAATTTAGCCATTCCAAAAAAAAAAAATTCGGGTTGTGCGCACAGGACGGCCACAATTATATACTTACTGAAAAAGCTCCACTATGAAAAACTAAGATAAATAAACCACTGTGTCGTCGTGTGTCGAACACTGTGTCGCTACAAGTCTATTAAATGTTATCTATTAGTGGCACTATTGGGCCAAGTTGTGCTTGATTGTCCAACTTCTGTGTATTGTAAAAGTATGCAAATATCGCTCCTCTTACCAGTTATAGTGAGTTGCTCATCATGAGTTGCTTGGTGAGACTGACTCACTTTGGCCTTTTATAGCGCGCATCAAAACTGCGGGTGAACAGTTCGATGCACATTTTATGTTTGACAAATTGGAGTCGCCCGGCAATGACTAATATTATCTTTCTTCCACTTTAAAAGGCAAACACATTAACCCTCAACGAATGATACATTAAAACAACTCGTGAATAACAATAAATGAATTTATGGTCTTCTTTACTTCAACTAAACGTCAAGAGACGTTCGATGAAATCGACATTATCGACATGTCACGAAAAAAAAGTGTATTGTAATAATCATTAACGTTACGTATAGTAAGTAGTAATGATTACTGATATCACCCTATCACGTCCCACAGTAGGGCACAGGCCTCCCCTAATAAATTGCTGGGGATGTATCACGCTAAAATCCACCGTCGCGGGTCCAGTGCGGTTTGGTGGATACATATATTAAAGATTTTTTTTATTATTTCACGATCAGACGGGTATCCTCATGATGTTTTTTCTCACTGGCGAGCTAGTGACAATTTTTAAACTTCGTGGTAAAGAGTCGTGGTAAATCTAGTATCTATCTATTGGAAAGCTTCTACTATGTAGTACGCTAGTAGGTACATATTTGTTTTGCCTGACAATTAAAAAAATACATAAATTACCTGTACTTATTATTATTATCATCTGTTTGACATAGAACTTATAGGACTCATTAACATTATTTGCCAAAGGCCATTCCTATACCGTCCAATCCTATCCTTCCTTATTTACCCAATCTTTTCTCTAAATCCATTCCAAATATTCTAAAGGTAGGCAGCGCATCCGGGGAAGCCCCAACGTTTGTTATTAGGTAAGCACTGATTTTGGCATGTATTTTTTTAGCGGCCCATTTAGCGGTCCCGCGTGATGGTAAGTGTTACCGCCGCCCGTGGACACCTGCAACACCAGGGGGTATACGGGCGCGCCGCCGACCTTGCAAAATCCTATAAACAAACACAATAAACACCCAGCTCCTTGGGTACCTAGAGGATCACCAGCTGATTAGAGACCGTCAATATGGATTTCGCATAATCGCTCGGCTGGTGATCTTTTAGCGTATTTAACACACCGCTGGGCTGACGCCATTGAGAGTAGAGGCGAGGCTAGTAGAGGAGTTGTACACGTCATATACTTATGCAGTTAATGG
Organism: Sesia apiformis; assembly: GCA_914767545.1. Classification (NCBI taxonomy): domain Eukaryota; kingdom Metazoa; phylum Arthropoda; class Insecta; order Lepidoptera; family Sesiidae; genus Sesia; species Sesia apiformis. Next base: position 22,391,757 of record OU611952.1, read on the forward strand.
AATTGTGTACACGTCAAATACTTATGCAGTTAATGGAGTTTAAATAAATAAAAGCCTACTGAGTACATATGTTCGTAGACGGTGTCATTTCCGAGGTGAGACAGTGAGACGGGGGCAAAGACGGTGATGTGCGCGGGGGGGGGGGGGGGGGGGAGCGTTCATGGTTTCGCTAAATGTCACAGCACGTCGACAACGCTTGCGTAAACTGACACTCCTTGTAAATGCATAGCGAGTAGGGACATGGCCGCTTTACTTAGTTTTACCTATTTCAGGTCCTATAACCTTCCGTAACACTGGGAACATTAGTGTGTGCGAGCTACCTACATGGAATAAAGGGCCAGCACATGCGTTGTAACTGAAAAAGAGTTATATCAGCAAAACATTTTATTTTTTCTTTCACAGAAGTATAATCATTTTAGAGCACTTACTTTTAATATTAAATGTACAATTAAGGCTTCAAACGGCTTTTCGTTTGAAGAGTAAAGAAAGTTTGAAAAGTAAGACATATTTTCTTAAACGTTTGAGGGGGACACTGCACGCTGAAATCCAACAGCGGCTCGGCGCGCTCGACTGGCCACTTTCCCCCTCTCTCACAGAAGACTACTTTATGTACTGCATTTCCCACATTATGCTAATTCCCCAATGTACGTGTTTCGGTGGTGAGTGAGATATGCCTGAGCCCATTTACACCCCATCCCATCCTATCCCTCCCCATTTTCCCAACCCTTTCTCCAAATACATTCCTATATCTCCAAAGGCAGGCAGCGCATGCCGGGGCGTGTCAAAGTTTGAGATTTTGGTTTGTCAGTTGGTATGTATTGCGGATGCCCATGGGCTACAAGTATTCACTTATCATCAGGTAGACTCTACGCTCGTATGCCGCCTTCGTCCATAAAAAAATGTGAAGGAATCAAAACAACTCATTAAAGGCAAATACAAGTATATATATATATCTATATACGAAGGGAGGTCCAAAAGTTTCCGGCCTGACAAAGAAAAAGGACACTCAAGTTCATGAAACTACTTTATTTCCCAATGCAGCCTCCGTCTATTTGAACACACTTGTCGGATAGTTTAATTAGCATTTCTATCCCGATATAAATATAGTCAGAAATTTTGTCTTCAAAATGAGCGCAAAACCGCAGCGGTCACTTCATCATCAGTGAAGAATCTTCTACCCCTTAAATGCGGCTTGAGTTTCAAGAATAATAATAATCACTCGGAGCCAAGTCAAGACTATAGGGTGGATGGCGAATTTCCTTGAAGACACACTTTGAAACAGCAATTCTCGCAACTGCGGCGGCGTGGACGGGTGCATTGTCAATTTTTATGGAGAAGTTTCTGTGCGAGCTTCTCGCAATTGCTCTATAAGGTTAGCTTATGCTAACCTTATAGATTATTATTAGCTAACCTTATGCTATTATTAGCTTCCAGTCATCGCAGCATTGCGGTCTTTTATGTATGACAGTCCCTTGACAGTCCCAGAATATCGAAGAAATAATCTTTTTAGTGGACCGAGTCACCTTTACCTTTCTAGGCGGTGCTTCAACAGAACGACGCCACTCCAATCGTCCTCAACGAAATTGTTTACACCCTTCTATGACGGTGGAAAGTGATGAAGAAGAATCCCCGTACACATTGTCCAACCTTTGTTTGTTATCGGTCCAACTAACACCTTCCTTTGTAAGGAATGATATTCGAGTTTAAAAATTTTAAAGATTTCTGCCTTCCTGTTGTTCTAAGAGTTCAGGAATGAAAACTAACGAAGGTTGAACTCTAAAAAATATACACGAACATTTAGAGTACATACTTTTTAACCATATCCTTTATAGACCTCTCACGGGAATCACAAGTTTACGCGAACGACGTCGCGGGCACCGCTAATGTTACATTATAACGAATAGTTATTGATGAGATTAATATACGGTTATACATAGATATTTGTTAATTAATTATCTGTATAAAGATAAACGCCGTGGGATGTGTGTGCTGGTTCCCGGACTCGACGATTCTGCTCCGATGTAACTTCGATGAATGTAATTGTAGACATCTTTCGGCCGCCATCTGTCCAATTGACGCGTTCGCTTACGATGTGTACACACGACAAAATAAATAAGTTCGCATGTAATACTTTGTATAGAGACTAGACGTTCAACAAATTGAGGTACGGACACCATGAGAGCCGTCATTATAATTCTGTTACACATTCAATGAATCTACGTGTGCGTGTGTTGTAAAACCAGTTATTAACTAATTTTTCAGGAATCATAATAAATAAATAACGCCACACTCAATGGCCCATACTATTCCCTATCTCGTGGGTCCAGAGAGAATTCTCACCGACACGCGATCCCGCGGTATCCCCCCAATGCAACGCCCTAAGCCGAGGTCCGTTCCTTCCGCCGGTTTACTGGCGGGGGAGCCCTTAGGCTGTTGCAACACACACTTTTCTCCTGGCTGAGCGCCTTCTGCGCTCGCCCTACATCAATCACGACCGGTAACTCTTAAAAGGCCACAAGAATTTAGACCTACACGATGTTGAGGCAATGAAGGTTTTTTAGCCGGTAGGAGCACTACCTGGTAGACTAGCCTAGATAGACTAGATGGTACCAGGTGACCATGCAGGGTTTTAATTGATTGTCTTTCCTAACATAATAAAAAAAAAAAAAAAGGGTCCAGAGACCCACTTATATTTATTTATTTGAGAAAACATATACTATCTTACAAATATATGTATACATATATATAAATTGAATTATACCAACAAAGTATCCACTAAAATGAAACTTACATTATAAGTACTAAACTAAACATAATAATATGGTAACTAAAACATAAAAGTTTAAAACACTCGGATGTAAATTTAGGAAGGGACAGGTTGAATATGTCTAAATCGCTAAACTGTTTATTATACAATACACAGGATCCGATGAAAGAACAAGATGTAAGAATTAGTAGCATATGTAGTTCGTTGGGACTGTCTTTGGTAGGTATCAAAAAGAGATTTGTCTCAAGATGACGCGGACATCGAAACCTTAACTTACCAAGGAGGTATGGAAATTCTATATAATTTGATCACGAACAATACATCTTTGTTCCAGCGAGACAATATTAATAGGGAATATTATAGTTTCTTCAATACACTATATTCCAATAGTATCAGAAATACTGTTCATACAAAGCCACAAACACACTCAGACCCGAACAAACATTTGTCTTTAACAAATGAATATCCGAACGGGAATCGAACCTGGGACCTTTTGTAGAGCACACGGCCGAAAACTTATCTCTTTTGCCGTGTGTAAGTACTACACAACCCACCGCTGCCGCTCGCGTTTCGATCTCTAGTAATGTGATATGAACCCCTCAAAGAATTCCAATTTTCTTCCCGTTGCTTTTATTACGAGCCGACGTCGGCCGCTGCCGTCGCCAGAGCTTATTAGCGCTGTACAGAGGCGGCACTAGCCGCTCACCTCCCGCTGCGGACCCAATAGAAAACAATAAGATAAAGTGCCCATAGACTGGAATTAGAATTACGCCGACGCCGACGCGGGGAGGGTCCGAGTAATAAAACACGAATATTCTTGAAGGGGAGCAGATTATCCAATTCTGCGGATCTCAAGGGGATCATAAAAACGATAAATTTTACTTCAGAATAAAATTGTCGCTGGTTCGAAGGCGTTGTTGATGGAGCGAGCGCCGCCCTCAGCCTTTACCGGTTCCACGACGATCGATCGCGTCAAATAAAACGTGTACTGTTGCATTTTATGTCAATCAACCTTCACATGTAACCAACAATTTTAGTGTTCACTACTGGACATGGATCTACCCATGTACCTACATTGTCTTTTGCATTAGGGGTGTACGGCCTTGAATCCCCACGCTGATCAAACGGGTTAGCGAATCCACTCTTTGACGTGGTGTAGTTTCTCAGCACTTGTGGTAGCGGCTTTAATATCCTTTAGTCGCCTTTTAATACACCTGCGGGAAGAGATGAGGTAATGATATTGTAGAGCCGGCCGACACCGCACTGCACACTAAATACCCACTTGAAAATCACTTAAAAATCAGCAATATTTTGATATACAAATTGTAACCAAATCTTTTCTGAAGCCTGAACCTATGAATCGAGCTTACCATACATATTATATGTACATACTGGTTAGTGGTCGTAATTTTAATCCCACTTTGTTGGAGTCTATGATCATTCATGTGCGTGACAACTATTCTCGAACTCGTTGTCCAACACTACCGAGCACAGGCACATTGATGCCTGGATGAACGACACGCTGGTCTCCCATGAGTCTCGCGAGCCCTGCGTCTGCTCCATGATTTTATCCACCAACACCCAGCTTTGAACTTGTTTCACAGCACCTTGCAAGCGTTTCATAGGGCGCCACTGGATATTCGTTCATTATTGGTTGCTTTTGCATTGAAGTAGTTTCTATTGTACTCTCTTAACATGAATAAAATTGTAAGGAGCCCTGAGTAGGTGCATTGATGAAAACACTGTAAAGCCTACTCAAGTAAATAAATAAATATTGTAAAGTGCAGGCGCTCGCAGCCGCCAACATTACTAGTAAACAATATATTATGCTGTGATACACATATTATTATATTAAATAATATAATTTGAACATGTAAATGTTTATAAATTTGTATCATCATTTTGTAAATGTTGTAAATGTTATGTTTATGTATTAATTATTTATACTTATATAAATATACGTATAAATAATTAATGAGTGAATATAATTAAATAAATTAATATAATACACAATTACATTCATTTTGTTAAATAATTTATATTTAATATATATAAATTCATTTAGTATTTAAATGAACTTCTTGACAATTTAATTTACTCCTGCCTTGTCATGTGTATAACTGAATACTACAATATATTATGCCACTCTCAATGACATTATACTTCTGGCTCTTGCCACCGTCAACGTACCTACCGTCTCTTTTAGAGCCACTGGTATGGAATGCCACCTGTGTCGATACTCTGGCCCCATCTCACTTTCAGGTAACTTGCGGGAAGGCTGGGGCAGAGGCAGAAAGTGCAGAAAGGCGGAAGGCTCTTAAATACCAAAGTGTCGCCACCAAATACATCGTTGCTTTCGGTGTCGAAACTCCAAAGTTCCCAAGTTCGTGCTCACTCCCTATTTAAGGACCTATGAAGGCGTCTTCTTAACACCACGTGCAACTTCAAGGCCGGCAATTACGTATTAATCTGGCGATTCGGGTAGGTAATGCCGCCAGCTATATACGTTTTTGGTATATAGTAATTTTTATCCTACATACTGTAAATGTCTTATATTTTTATTTTTGACAGTAAATTTCATTGTATTATAGTATATGGGTATTAGCATAATTTCATTTATCATTTAATGTTTAAGTACATATTATTGTTAAATATTATAAACATATCTGAATAAAAAAGAATGAACATAATATATATATTATACAAATAATGTAACAACACTAAATAATTTGACATTAAATTTAATTTAATAAACAAAGAAATTAATTAGGAAGCCAATTAATAATTCATTTAATAATGTCTAATTTAAAAACGTATTTAATGTATGTATTTTAAATTTTTAGTATTGTAATTTTAATGTACCTACCACATGCAATAAATAAATAAAATAAATGAACTGCTATTTGTACGCCATATGTATTGTTCAGTTAGTTTGAAACCGCGACGGCTCAGCAGTGTCGAAGTTTTCATGACAAATTGCGTCGCGTGTCGCTGCCGTTGATCTTCATGATTCACAGCCTATTTTAGACAATGACTTTGCACCTATGAGTCGTTAATTTAGATGTCTGCAATAACAACATACGGTTACTGCGAATCAGATAACACAGATCCAGTGTCAGTGTATTATTTGATCTACTTTTACAAAGCGGAAATTGCTAATCGCTTTGTAATAGCAGACAAACTTCCAATTCATTGTTGTATTATTCTTTATAAATTGTATTTTAACTGACTTGTATTTTAACGACCAGCAACAAAATACTGTAAAGGAGCCAAAAAGGAGCAGCAAGTCTTGATGATCAGCAAAATAAACTATTTTGGAACAACTAAAGTAAATAATATTAAATTACTAAAAATGCCCCGCTTCGCGAGATTCCACAGTTGTCTCCAGAGAACGTAGACATAACTCACCTATAAATTTGCGCCTGTCAATGTGCTGCCTATTCAGAATTTTCTGCTGCACATTTAATTATTTCCCTTATTTTATTTCAGTACCACTGATTACAGGAAGCAAGGTAGTCACTAATATAACTATACCGAGCCCGGTTGAGATCAGTTGCGACGCAGCGGTGTGGTCGCAGGTTCAATCATGGCTCAATAGTTGTCAAGTCCCGGGATCATGTTAAGTGGATCGGAAAAAGGCAGTGGCCTGTGTCGTTCCCCGCGGCACCGGTGCTACATACAAAATGCCGCCCGCTCCCTGCCAGCCCCCACTCTGACGAGCCTCATCTCATTGATACCCACTCCGTCAGAACCACCTTTGTTTCGCAATGTTTACGAGCCCATGTAGTTAACATTAGTACGACAATAGGGATACGGTATCAAATGAAAAGTATCGATACATACTTTATTCATGACTAGTATCGCAAAAAAGTATTGTACTCATCAACGTACCTACCTCAAGGTATACATTACTTCGTTATGGATACTTTTCCTATAAAAATCCTGGTATCGAAAAGAACAAGACCGTTGATAACACAATATTTCAGAAGGTAATTTCCCAGTACTGCACATGTGATAGTGAAGAAAAACGTCGACAGCCCCAAATATTGATATTTTCCTAAAGTTTTCGAGAACATTTTCGGTATCAATTTATTAGAATATGTACTGTCCTCATGAGTAATATTAAAAGTATCGATAATTAACTTCGATACGATACCCGTCTTAAAATATCATATGGTATTCGAGTCAATTCGTACATTGCATTTTCATGACATGTAGTTACTGCATTAAATACAGCTAGATCCTTCGAGCTGAATTTGAACCAGCGACCTATAGACCAAAATCTGTGTGAGTCACTACTGCTTGTTGTTATTCCGCACAGAAATTTTGTCAGATTGTCTTGTCAATTATCAAATAAAACACGTGCAATGTGGATGTACGAGTTGACTCGTACAACAATGAATAAAAGTATCGAGTACAAAAGTGTCGGTATCAAACAAAAAGTACTTGATACCGAAAAGTATCGATACTTTTTCCATGTCCCTATACGACAGCGGTTAGGGTACAACTAATGTGGTTAACTTACTAAATCAGCCAGCGTGACAATTTGATATGGAATATCAACCTATTTTGAAGGCAGCGGCGCGATTTATTTTATTATGAACGCAACAGGTGTTCTTATAGGATAATGAAAGCTTATAATTTTTTGACGCTTTCCTGATGTTGTTTACTTTCTTAAATGCGCTCAGATATCAAAGAGATTCCACAATCAACAGCGGCAATTATGTATTTATTTATTGCTTACAAAGAAGATAACAGATATGTTGCAGATTTTTTTATTTTAAGGATAATCTTGGATATTTACAATGCTCCAAAGACATACATATTAACCGTTTATATATCGAGCAGGCGTATCTCAAAGAGGTCCTTGCAGAATCCTGTTCACAGACAGCTCTCTTGAAAAGCCATCTCACAGCATAACGAAAAAAACCTCAACTGACAGTTTAACTTTCGGTTTCGCGGTATAAAATGTCTTGATAGCCGCACTGTACGCAGCGACTAACATGCTCTAACATCTGATTTTTAAGATCATAAAAGCAAAAAAAAAATGTTACTTTTTAAGATTTTAGTAACGTCTCATTCTTCTCGCAGATAATAATTAGAATTCTTGTCATTAAAAGTTATTTTAAAGTAACGCAGGACATCGATTTATGCATTGTGTAATTGTATTAGAGAAACACGAATTTTGTCACTTGAAGGTTAGAAGTCGTGAAGCCGATAACGTTCGTCAAGCAAAATCGGCAACTTGTCGCGACATGTCGCTGTTATTCTGAATGAGCTTCGCCACCTTACTGCACTAACAAATGCGTAGGAGCGGAATCATAGAATGGTTTCCATATTGTTTCAACTAGTGATGCAAAATTATCACATAAACGAAAAGAGAGATTATAAGAGAGATATTAATCTTTTTGATCTTAAGATATACCTACATATTATATCACTCATCTACCTCAGTAGCTTAATTAGTAATAATTAGCTCGGTGAAATATATAGAACGGTTAAGCGAGAAAATTGTTTGAATGCATGTTTATATAGGTAAGTAGAATGATAATGATAGCAGATCTTATTATCAAAGTAGATAGGTACTTACACGTTTTAAGTTACCAACACTTAGTAAGTACTTCGCGCGTTGCGAGGGAGAACGATTCAACGACTACATTACATTATATTTTGAGTGAGTGAACTAGATGATACTCGGATATTGTAAGTATGTATATACATTGTTTGAGACCGTATAAACAAAAAAACAAGTAAACAATTTTAAATAATTAATCCTAGACCACACCTATTTAGGAAATTACTTATATTAATATGCACCGTTTCTTTCTTTCGTTGAATTCTCTATACCTAAGCTTTATCTTTGTAAATCTAGGGCATGATGTATGCAATAACTAATTAAATAGTAAGAGCGCCTGATTCACAAGCTAACTCATCTTCACCTCTCACTCACGAGCTACTCACCTTTAATTTTGATGTTTAGTATGTAAATCGGTGCGTAGGAACCAGGAGGGTCCCGTGCGTCCAATGCCCATTCACTTTCCACCCACGCCCGCGGCGGCCCGCCAGTCTCCACGTCTCGTGGCCACATCACTGACCACTGAACTCATCAGCTACTCCCTGCCCACGTACTTTCTAAACGTAACTGTTCTATATTGCATCACTACAGCATTCTAGGGCCTTTGCTTTTTGTTAGTTTTCTTCCATATTGTAAATAAATCAGCGTGTAGGCGAGTTGCCATTGCTGCTACCGACTTATCAGTTAGACTGGTGATATTTACTTACTCCCATTATTAACTTCTAAGGGACCGCTATCTGGATAGGTGGGCTTTTGTTGATAACGCTCTAAAACGCTGAAAAAAATGAGAACAGATGTATTTAGAAATATCTACTATGTATCTATATTACAAAGTAATAAATAAGTAAATATTCATTCAAAGCAATTATTGTGTTTGTCCATTTTATAACGACAAGTTTTATCATTTTAAGGGTGCGTACCTAGTATCATAGTTAACAAGTCAATGGGTGCGTAACATTGCAACTGCTATTCTGTCTCCACATTTCCGTGATTTTTGGACTAAAATATATTTATAAATATATATATATATATAGACAATTTAACAAAAGAGCTACATTATTCCTCGATACGGAGGTGTCGCGCACTGTTCGGTCCAAAAATTATTTTATACCGGGAACCCGTAGGTTGTGGAACGAACTGCCTCAAGAGGTCTTTCCATTGAGCTACGATATGGGGTTCTTCAAGAGAGCTGTGAATAGGATTTTGATTTTGCAAGGTCGGCGGCGCACCCGCATACCCCCTGGTGTTGCAGGTGCCCATGGGCGGCGGTAACACTTATCACCACGTGGGACCGCTTGCTCGTCCGCCCACTAATCTATAAAAAAAAAAAAAAAAAAAAACATTAATGGCAATTTTATGTCAAACTTTCACATGTTTTTGATGCTATGAAACCAATATTCAACATTTGTCAAATTTATATTAATTAGAAATATTAGAATGCTTAAACAAAGCCAAAAGCTACTTTCTAAAATATAGACTTATTGGCTATTTATTAAAGAAACTAGATATATCGCATTTTCGGGCGGAGCAGCCATGGTTCCTAACTAATTTTTACTGACGTCTTATTGTAGGGCAATTGTAGGGTAAGATTTTTAAACCGACTATACATTCTTCAGCTATACATACTTTATGTGAAAAATGATTGTATACGAAACGGTCTCAAACTAATCCGCCAAGACTTACCAAACTAGCCGCTATCTTATTGTGGAAACGAGCTTAATCTCATTACAAGGTTTCTACAAGACACTTGCGTGAAATGGTGGTGTACTGTTCGTACATACAACTACATGTGGATAGGTATGCAAATACAGGCTCGACGGTGCAATTTACCTTTCACGAAACTGCACGAGGAGTCAGCCGGCTTACTCACGATATGAGAGCAGAAACCAAGTTTATAGGGCAAGCTGCGGAGAGAGCGGCGTACCCCGCACCCCCTCCCTCTACCCTACTACCGCGCCGGCCCGCTGCTGTCTTCAGTCAGCCGTTGGCAGCGCTCGGAATCAGTTTTATTTATGTCGCTCATGTGAGCCTCACTTCCCGCGCATCTCTCCTTGCACTCGCGCGTTCTATCTATCGTGAGTGACCAATGGAGTAGTTCCTTATGAAACTTCGTTAGTGTACTGTTTAGTGTTGATGTGTTATAACGGCGTGCAGTTTTAATATTGTGTACAAATAAATATCAAAGTGCAAGCCGGTTCACCTCGTGCGAGGGCCGGTTCCGTCGGTCGACAGTGCCAGTGCCCCTGCGACTCGTGCTTTCCAATCCCGACGCAGGACGTTAGGTACCTGCGAACGAGACTACATCACTCGAATCTAAACTAAACATTTTAAGTGATTAAAAAGGTTCGTTTCAAAAATTGGACTAAGAACTAACAAATAATTTGCATGAATCTTGCATGTCATTAAGAAAATTATAGATTGAAATTACTAAAAATAATAACACGAACTCAAAATTTCGTAATATAACATTATGCTGGTGCTTTTAAATCATTTTAATGTCCTGTTAATGGTTTTGCAGCTGTCAGTCAAAAGTAACAGTAATCTCAAGTGACTTATTCAATTTAATTTGCCAACTGTAGCAATAAATCGGTTTTCAGTTCTAAAATTATATACCTTAAGCTGACACTTGGAAAGTATGTACGCGACAATATCAAATTGTTACGCTGTACGTACAGTGACCTTAAGAGTGATGCTGATGACTGGTATGATAATTGATAACGAATATAAAAGATGAAGACCAAGCAAGAAATTAATTAAAGCAATTCGAAACAGTAAATAAAATAGAATAAAAATCAATCATTTTTCAAGGAAATAGATAACAAAATATGGTATTACATTCCATAATAGCTCTCATGTTCTGCCTCCACAGGCGTGCAAAGATAATTTAAAATTCAAAACAACTTGCCTGATAGTGATAAGTTCGTCACGCATTCTCTCCACATTTAAAAAACAAGAAATACACAAAAAATGACAAAATGCACTATACAGTGAATATCAGAATTCATAACCCAAATTTAAAATATGTATAAAGGTATTATATAAAAGTGCTGTGATTGTATATACCTATATAAACCATAAAGAAATAACTTACAGTGGCAGATCAATAAAATGTGACGACTTCTATAAGGGCTGAACTAATAATAACAGTACAAAAGTATCTATTTTAATTTATCAACCCAAACCTTTTGCAAGTCTTCTGAGTTTTCTGTCTTTTGATGTTTGTCATTCTAGATTGTAGGTAGATTGTCATTCAGATTCAGTTACATCCGCGTAGTTTGCATGTATCGCGGATTCTGTTACAACCAGATGGACTAACTGCTCATCTGTCACCTTCTTCCTAAAAAAATCAGGAAACAATCATGAAAGTGGCAGATTTAATAACTCTAATTGTAATACTAAGTAACACAGCAATGTTTAATTGATTTTGGATGTTTATTCGGCTGCTAATACTCTGATTCAATTCTACTTCAAAAACACGAATCTCCTCGATCAATAAACGTTTCAACCAGCCGATTATTATTTTACATGGACTGTGTTAGATTAAGCGTTGTTGTACGTGAGTTTAAATTCGAGCAAGCGAAGCGAAGTAAACTAGGTTAGGTGGTGTGCTGTGAGCATGCGGCGGCAGCCGGCGGCGTGGTTGCCGTGTTGTGGCGTGTTGGATTATCGGACTATCATCGCGGCCGTTCTCTCGCAAACAACGCTAAACGATTTAAACAAACTGAATTTGACCTATTCTATAACATAAATACAGTATGTACTTACATTAGTCAGATACATGACATGCAACACATGCCTATTCGTAATTCAGTTACGCAATCGTAAATATTTCAAGTGTCTGGAATAAATATTATGCTGAAAGCGCTTCTTGTGTGGCTGAAAAGGTAACCAATAGATATCGCGATCGAAACATGAAATAAAGAAAATAAATTAATCACAATATTGCACTTTTTTCAATTTCAAATAATTCATCTAGTAATTTTAATAGGTAACGGAATTATCTGGCTACTTCATCGTATTTACAAATTAGTGACCCACCCTGGCTTCGTTCATGTGGCATAAAAATTTTAGCTTTATAAAGTTAAATACGAGTAATTTTCTAAATCGGTTCAGGAGTTTTTAAGTCGTATAAACTCTCCATATAAACAAACTTACTTTATAACGTTAGTACAGCCTATCATAGTTGTTTTCAAGGACTTCGCCCGCATTAATCGAGAAGAAAATTATTCTGTGTTAATTCGTCCCACTTAGTAGCGATTGATTTGGTACAGAATTATTAGATAACAAACTCACTAACTTTCGCATTTAAGAATTAGTGAGGATTAGGATCCATAAAACTAACGACAAAACTAATGTACCTACGTACATACGTATTAATTAAGACAAACATTAGATCGTATCTTTAGTTTTAAGTACGTAAATGACAAAAAGGAAAGGTCTGACAAGCTAAATGCAGGATCAAATACAAGTCACATATCAAGATCGTGACTATCACGTGATCACATATCAAGTCACTGGAAAAATTGATAGTCCTGAAGAAAACGTGTGAATCGTGACTATCATGAGAGTAATTCTCAGACAAACTGGAATTATGAGCTGTGCGTACATCCGCTCTTGCGTCGCAATTACATTTATTTTATTTCATTTTTTTTAATTCATTACTTTAATGTCTTTAGTAGGGTTTGAATCAATAAAATATATCGTTAATATTATATGGATTTCACTCAGTACAATTATTTATTATTACCGTTACGACGATCATTATAATAAAGTTAAGCTAATAAATTGAGATTCCCAATACTTTTATCTACGGTTAGTTCTGAGATAAATTTATTTAAGCGTCTTGACGATTTCACAAATAAGTTCATTAGTGTTAAGGAAAGTTTGAAGTACAACAAGATGTTGAAGATGGCAACGCAAAGATTGTGATCGGATGTTCTGATTAGTCAGAGAAAGAGATACTGGACTCCCTGCGACTATTAATAAAATTAACTATTTATAAGCAGTACTTGGACAAAAAAGTGCCCGGCGCCGCCGGTCGGAGAGAAGGTTTCGCTATTTTCCCTACGTTGCAGGAAAAAGTGATTTTTTAAACAAAAGTTATGGACTTATAGAGCTTTGCGATCCCTCTCCAATCACATCGAGTTTGTACGTATATACATCAATTATTTTTAAATTTTTTTGAAACTTGCAAGTACCATTATTATTTTATGACTACATACTACTATTACATATATCGATTTGACTTATCTTCGAACTTAACCGAGATATAGACCCAAACTATTTTTCTGTCAAATTATATTTCAATGCGTCATATACATGCATATACATATGTATATAAATATATATAATAGATAAACCTCGAAACTGATTAGTGTTTTGCACTCAGCTAAGATTCCCCTTAGTCGAGATATAGTGATATCTTCCAATATTCAAAAGTGACGTGGCAGTAGTGAGTAGATACATTTCTTCGAAATTTCACTAAAATGTTAAGAAATTCGCAGCGCTTGTTTAGAAAGGATAAACAAGCATCCTGGTTCAATGGGTTTCATGCAAAAACAATAACAACCTCGCTATTGTATAATATCTGGTCAGCGCCGGCTCGTGGCAACACGTTCATTAATTTATTCTGCTGAAATTAATGGACTTTCATTTTTCTTTTCTTATTCAGAAAATTCTCTAACAGCTAATTAGTCACTGCGACCCTGATTTAGCGCGAGGAAATAAAAACAAATGAAATCTAAACGATTCATAAATTGAACCTCTCGACCCGACCGGAAAGATGATACAAGAATGATACATTTGTGTTTCGTGCTCGGTAAAAGGGAAAAGAAAGTAAACAATAACCAAAATTCTTGTATTTTGCTAAATATTTTATGAAAATAGGATTCTGAACTTGAACAGCAAATTCATTGAACATTGAACAGCCATTAGATTGCAGTGAAATTTGTTATTTGCCATCATTTCAACAGTTACAACTTGCAATATAAATTCCACAGATATATTATAAGCTCCCGAGAATCAATAGATGAAATGTTACGTTACTGATAATGTTAGATGTATGAATAAAGCTATCAATATCCAGATTAAAGTTTCGGATAAAGTCCGAAATTCAACATAAACCTTCCTAACCAGAAATATTTCTTACTCAGAAATGATTTGTCTCGTTCAGGTTAGAAGTGGTAACTTTTTTTTAACAACACGAAAACCACCGTAATTTTAGCCCTTACATAATGTTAGCTTTATCCATACACCTAACATTAACCATAACGTATAGACCCATCAAACAGAGGACGTGCTTTGTTTTTGTTAATATTTACAAACATACAATTAATGATGACAATTCAGAAATATCTAAAAGAATTTGCAGAAACCGCTTCGAAGATTCCTAACTTGATCATATGCCTTATTTAGAATTCTTATAATGAATAGTTGAATTATGATACTTCCCTCTGTGAACAGAAACTCATGATAATTTTCACAGACACATAAAATAGCTTCTGAGTGAATATTAATTAGACATGCAAATTTATACATTATAATTCGAGTCATGTTGCCAGATCTTGTAACAAATAGCTTAAGTGAGTATTACAAAGTCAAGGCTCGCATCAAACGTATTAATTAATATAAGTAATAAAATAAAGATATGTGGAGAAATTAATGGAATGTCCGATGTTCTGTCATGGCTAAGTGAGGTTGTTTAAGACGGATGGACGTGTATGTGCTGGTAGAAAAGGGCGCGGGCGAGGCGCTCGCGAGCCCAACTCTAAATAACTAATGCGCCCTCGAGCTCCCTCCCCCCCTACAGACCGCACCCCGCGCGCCTGTCGGTCGCACCACTCGCGCACCTGCCGCCCAGCAATCTACATCCACTACAGCCATTCACTTTACTAAGAAGCCCTTCTTGCTTTAAACCTTCAAGACATTTTAAGGTTAACTTCTAATTTTAAACATTATATTGACTACAGCTAATTTCGCCGTGAAGTGAATGCCATATGGCGTCGGGTGGCTTTAGAATATCACCATCCCATCCCTTCCCATGGGTGTCTTAAAAAGCGACTACAAGATAACAAAGTCGCTCCCACAAGCCTTGAGAAACTACACCATCTCTGAAAGAATGAACTCGCAGACCCGCTAAACCAGCGTGGCTTGAGGTCATATATTCCTCACGGACAAGACAGTGTGCATGAGAAGGCCCATGTTCAGCAGTGGATACTGAAAGGGCTGGTTACAATTATAGCTATTTTTTGTTTTATCTTATTCCTATTTTCCTACCATTTTTTTCAAATTCACAAAATGAAAAAAATTATTAAGCGCTGTTTTATTAAATCTCATTCACATATTTTATGCGCGTTATAACTCTTGTATAGCCAGAATCAACCTGATCAATGAAGGTCAGGTTAACCCGAGGGAAACGTAAACTGAACGACGTGATTTAAAGTGTCTTGAGAGCCACAAGTTTCACAAGAAATGGCAAAGCCCTTTTTTCCGAAGAAAAGGGTTGAAACTAGATTTCACTATCAGTGTCTAGTTCAATGTATTTCTGTCCGGAGCGTTATCTGTAATCTTACTCGTAATTGCACCTAAGTTAAAGATCCTGTTAAAATCTTATCAACAAATATGTATATAACTTAATACTATGTAGACCTATCGCCTTTTCGTAAATAAAACAGGAAATATAATAGTGTTATGGTTCATCCATCACATATGTCATCAATTGCTCATATATACCCTATGGGTTTTAACATCTGTTGTGATTTTAAGAAGGTCTCTTGTACATCTGTTACTGTACCGTTGTCAGAGATCGCATTTTTAACTATTACCTTCGTATGCTGATGAGTTAAAGAAATGTTTTGTTTCGTGATATTTTCCTAAGTACATTATAGTAAATGGCAGTTTCATCATATTTTGAGTTGCTAAGTGTTTTATCTATGCAGTAAGTTTGGAACTACATAAAACAGGCAATTGTAATTAAAGGTACCACAGTCATTTAGAATTCCACTCATAACAATGCTAATTTTATTAGTACATAAGTCCATTTCCATGTGATATATTAATGACTAGCTGTTGCTCGCAACTTCGTCCGCGTAGACTTTAGTTTATAAACACCGTCTTTATTCGACGTGATTCTTTAAATTGATATAACTTTTTTATTTATGAAGTGATTGAAATAAAACAAACACTAAGAAGTTTACCACAATACATTAATGAAAACCGCACCCAAATCGGTTAAGCCGTTTCTAAGATTAGCGCGCACAAACGCACAGACCTCCACAGATAAATAGACAAAAATTCTAACAATCATTGTTTTGGGTTCTATTGCGTTGATAAAGGCCCCCAATAATAAATTATCTCATATATCTTCCATGTACAGACAACGATCAATAATTACATTTTTATTATATGTATAGATTGACGCAACTGCATACTACGAACAATTGTTTTATCCGAAGCAATAATCATGTTATACATTTAAATCAAAATTACTGTAATCCAATCTATCGTGTAGCAACAATTTCAATATAATTCATGTATAAAAACATGAGTACCAATTTTCCACCCCGCTTACTTCAACAGCTCATTAAATATGTAAATTAAATATTTACTAACCTTTACAACAATGTCACAATAGATACATGCAAGTAAATCTCGAAATTAGATGCCATTACTCGCCTATTATAGCACTAACATAAGCACGTCTCTTTACGATGAAAATGTCTCGAGAGTTGACTGACATCTAAGAATAAACGTCAGCAATGTTAACACGAGGAATCTGGAACAACGTATGTCAGTATCTAGTTCATACGTGATGTACATACATGGACATGTACTACGTAATATTCCACAAACGCGTTGTACGCACCTCGAGCCGTCAACAATGAAGTTAATATCCGTGCCGGCGGAAACACTGACGGAAATTTAGTTAAATAAATGAGATTTGCCGCGGCGACGGGACCGAAGACCTTGTTTATCCCTTATTGTAATTTCTCGGACGTCGTTAATTATTAGGCAGAGCGCATGCAGACGCTCTGCTTGGTATTTCTACTCGATAATTGTGAGTGCGACCAAGGGACTCGACTAGCCGATACAACTAATGTAATTTAAACCATTCCTCTCTCAGCGCCCGGACTTTAACACTTTCTATAATCCCTCGCATCTGTTTTATTACACTCCTTACTTAAAATAAATCCTGCAAAGGCTTTCAACTAATTTATAGTCAGAAGTGATTACATGGCGAGTGTTTGTCAGTATAGCCAAGCGTGATGCGGCGACTATAAATGACTTTTGAGATAACGTGAAGGGCCATCAGAGTTACCAGTTGATGGGTCAGCTAGCTTTATGGACATAGGCCACTTAATGGATATTATGAGAGGTACTTAAGGATACAAACTAGATATTATATTGTATATTCTGCAAGCAGAAGACAAATTATATCTAATATTATCTTTAATTACCTAAGTCAATATTTGTCAGCTATGTCTGTCATGTTCATTTTGTAATTAGAGGGCTTTCTCATTTGATATATGTAATATGCTGATGGTTTTACTGTTATTTTTTAATTTAATTATAACGTCAATAACATTTGGATGTTTCTTACAGAATATTTTCAATAACGTTATGATGACACTGGCGAAATATCAAAACTTTCGTTTTATTTGAGGCTAGAGTGACCCTGCGGACACACATCGGTTTGTTACGTGTCCAGTGACTCTTGAAAGGTCATCAGGACCACAAGAATTTAGCCATTCCGAAAAAAAACATCTGTGTCCTCTTGTGTAACTAAATAGGTATATCGTAATTTAGAGTAACTAATGTTAATTACAGTTCTGATCCTAAAGTCAGGACCCTCGATCCGGAGAGTTGATAGCGAGGAGACTATGGTACTTGTTAATCTAAGCAGACTAATTTGTAATCTACTTATTTATCTTAGTGTCCATATTATCTATTCTGATCTGTACACTTAGTAGATTTGATAACTCTTTGTAAAGTTGAATAATCAGAACTCTTCTTTAAGTTTTGTGCCTTTTATATTCGCGATCTTCAACTACATCACATATCAGATTGCCTTTCACAAGACAAGGGAAAAACGTTTCAAATAAACTTGTATTGCTAGTACTCGCGCCCGTCGAGCGCTGGTAATAGCCGAGTAATGTTGTAGACGTACAAGGCACATGGCAACTTTATGAGCAAGTTCAACCGCGGCAGGTCCCCCGCTCCCCTTCCCCCGCCCCCGGGTCCTTCCTCAGCGATACGGTAATAATAAACATTAAACAAACGCCTCGGACACCGGTCGACTACCTCTCGTTACGACTCTAATGCACGGAACCGTCTCCTCGTGGAAGTCTTGCACGTCCGCCGTGTCCGTCTATATTTGGAGGGGTTACATTCGGGAACACAAATCACCTCCTTTATAGGTCTGTATGCAGCACGTTTCAAGAATACCATTAATCAAATCGTTTCGGCGTCTGCGATGAATACTCTCGTCATACATAAAGTTTTATCATCAATAAATTGAACACGCATATCAATACATTACATTACACGGAATCAATATAAAGGTGACTATGGAATACGAAATAATGTTTACGTTAGAACTTAATACTCTGTATACATCGGATGTATACATAATCCTATACTATCGTTGTTAAACTTGTCTGAGTTCGGAATTTAACAGCCAATAGCATATCTAATGTTTGTACAGTGTGGCTGCCCTATAACAAACCCTACTAAAGAACAAGCTTAGAAAAAAAAACAAATTTAATTTCGAAAGCTAACCTGGAAACTATGCAAAGATATTAAACCTTTCGTATTTATGCAAATACGAGTGCCTCGAAATTTACTAAATGCATCACGTGACACACATAGTCTTGAATCACTAAAAAAACCTATAAAACAAGAATCTACATAGTAGGTAACTATAATATTTTTAACCATGATATATCTATCATCTTGTATTATACGAGTAACTTCCGTTTTTTATTTGGCTGTTTCAATGTTTTAGGGCTCTCCTGTAACATAATTATGTTAAAAATACCTAAACTAGGTTTTGATATGCGGCACCCGAGTGTAGTTGCACAAGATATTGCAGCGACGACGACAGCTGGTCACTGCTCAACTAAAGCTAGCCACAATTCACCATCTGTTTACAAAACATATTAATAAACAGTGCCATTCGGTGTGCTGAACCACGCGACGCCTAAGTAATGTAATGTTATCGCTTCTTAAACACTCAAGTGAATAATTTAAGGCAGCAGTTTAAAACTTAATAAATTCATGTTCTTTGTTCTAACAACAGTGGCTGTAGGAAACAAGGGCGAAAAAGTCCTCCTGGAACCTTTTTAAATCTTATTCTTATCAGTTTACATACTGGTATTTGCCTGCCCTTGTGTGCATTACCAAATGAAATTTTACAACGTACCTAATGATTTCTGTAAGTAATTAATGATAGTAATTGGTTGTTCTGAGGCAGACATACAAGTATTACTTAACTTTCAATGTTACATACAATTCAGCGTTGATTCATTCCAGCTTCAAATAAGGTACAGCCGTTTTAGCGAAAGCTGTTTAGATTATAGAACCCAATATGGGAACATAAACATTGGCGCGGCTGAACGTTACTTGCTTGTTGAACCCGCGTAGACCCCGACTGTTGCGTACCAACACTATGCAGTGTGCTTGTGTGCGTGCGCGGACGCAGCTGCCTGTTCTCTTCCCCTCTCGTCGCACCGCCCGCTGCCGCACCTCCGCACTCTGGAACTAATTTACTGCCTGGCCTTACGGATGCTTGCCGCATACCTGCACTGCTTCCAAATAGCTTTTTCGCCCTTTACTACTTCTACACTTGTACTGTTATTGTATTTTCAAAAAAAAAACTCGATAGTTTCTACATCGTCATTACACTTTCTGCATTAAGCTAATAAATAATCTTTAATACCTTTTTAAGTAATGTACGAGTATCCTACGTATTGATGTAATACACTAACGATACAACACCGTGCTCTTGTTTAGTGGAAGATCTTTAGATAAATTATTTACAATGTATTAAGAGATGACAGCTGACGTCCACTGTCCAACAACAAGCACTAGTCACTCGATGAGGCCCGGCCGATGACCTGCCGCCGCTGACATCATCTCAATTCACTGCACCATTGCGGCAATCATCATTGAACTAGCAGTTCTAATTCTACTATACTTATTCGTTGTCTCTGCCATAAAATGAGGTCGAAATGACGTCACATGAAATTCAATCAATGTCATCGCTATGTAATCTTTTGTTTATTGGAACACTGACTTTGCTCGCGTAGATTTAGTTAGTTGCGTTTAGTTGTGATCACATATACTTTTTGTCCATACAAACTTTGACCTATTGATCGTTCATATTCGGGAACGTACTGTAGATCCGTCACTTAAAACATTTCTCATTATATATACATGTTACAGTTGTATACACATACATATAATATATTACACTACTACCAAATCATTTGCAAAGCTATACAATAACTGTGTTTGCTGTTAAATTTCTTTGTCATATCTGTATGCATCTATGAATCACAAAGATGATATCACCCTAAATTCGATCAAATGCAATGATCTATATTTTTTAATGTAACAATAGTTTTTTTTGTGTATAATTGCGTGACATCACGTTGTAGGTACGTGTCAGCCAAAAGCACAAAACCTTTTAGAAAAATTTGCAAATCCTTTTAGTAAAATATAATGGATGGAAAAGAACGGATGGAATGGATCATTTTGCCTCTAGATCACGTCTAGATTTGACGGTTAGCTCGTCAACCGGTATGTATTACCGTTAAAATTATTAATCTTAAATTTAGGAACGACCTTAAGAATAATAAATAAAACGCGTATTATTTATTATTTTTATGGCACGATATATAACTGACGGTGTCATTTTTAATGATCTTTTGTATCAATTTAGTTTTTTTATATACCTACTTATTATTATTAGTTACTATTTAACTTACTTACTTACTTTTTATGTACCTATGATTACAAATAAATTATATTATTGTTATTACTTTGTTGGCTCAGCGACCTGAAGTGGACCTTGAACTCCAACACCAAGAGACGCCATCTTTCTCGGACCTTCGTGCCAACAGGCCATGTTGAGCTCCCGCAGGTCGCTCTCCGCTTCGTCTCTGTAGCGGTACTTGGGAAATCAAAAGCACCAACTTTTTTTTAAATTCCCCCTTAAAATGTCATGTCCACAGATCTCTTTACAATTAAAATTTAGACGCATTATTTTTCTACTGTTATTTTCCAACGTATAAAATACTTTTTTTTGTTTCTTCATATAAGTACCTACTTTTTCTGAAATCGGAAGAAGGAACAGGTGTGAAGAATAATTCACAAAGATATGAACTAATACTAATAAGTTATTAATTCCAAGGTGTATAGCGGTGATAGCCTATTAGATCTTGTTTAATAAACCGCCCATCTTTGATTTAAATCAGCATTGTAGCTACACTAGTAGACACGTGTAAATTCATTTTACTCGGCACGTTTTACATTATTACTCAACTTTTTGTTTATAAATTAAATCGAGACAACAAACGGCGCCTATCTGCACACCTGGCGATACGTGTGAAGTTCGCTCCTTAAACAATGGTTGTCGATAAGTCACGGTCTTATCTCGCGCAGGAACAAAGCCAAGCTGCGAGGTGCGCGCGCGCAGTGAGTCAGCGGCGGCGGTGACGTCACCCGCGGCTCCGCTGCCGCGCTCGACCGCGACCGAACGATCTCATCAGTAATCAGAATCACGCTGTACTTACCTACTAATCTAATTACTATTGACGAGAAACATTATGGTCGACATTTGACACGCGTCGCCACACACATGGACGTCATCAATGCCACTATGGACTCTTGAATGAGTTCAATTTGCATATTTTAATGGCCAACTTACTGAGGCGAAAAATCGATACATTATCGTGAATTCCCTGGGCGTTATAATCACAAGAACCATTAATTTTATACCATCAGCTCAAGGGCAGGCTCTTGAAATTTGAACACAAAAATACTGATGTCAATTATTACTTCGGTAACACCAATAGTTTTACGTGTACTACTCAGCACCATAAAGTTTTAACGTAATGTTTTATACACAAAAGTCTTTCCAGAAAAATACTCTTTCCAATAAAAAGTTGCATGAAAATCCTTCCATCCGTTAAACAGATACAAGGCAACAGACAGACAAACATACGCTTCAAAATAACACCCCTCCTGTTGGTGTCGGGGATTGATGCTGTAGCGTAATCGTTCTTAGATTATATTACTATCCGTATACCTTAATATATGTATATACACATCCATTTTTTGGGCTTTACTACGTGCTTACACGATATAACGAGCAGCTCAACAAGACAACAACAATAAAAACTTAGCAATCGTGAACTGTACATGTATTGTAAGCGAAAGATATCCGAGGGTCCACAAATCCTTCCTACAAATTCGGTGTCGGGGTTCCGCCTCTCCCCCTCAGCCGCGGCTTGGGCCCTCACTCCGTGACGTAGTACTCCCCTCCGTAACGTGACTCTTTTACCTAATGTTGTGTGTTAATCCGCGCGAGACAGGTGATTTCATATTTTCACGTAAAACGTTTGCTCTGTAGCAGTGATATAATACTGTTATTACAGCAGATGGCCTGCCTGTATATGTGAAAACAATGGGACACCTACGCCCTAGCAAAATGAAAAGCATATATTTTTAAAGAAATCTATTGTAGAACTAAAAGTATATTACTAAAGGAATATCAAATATACAAATACATCTGAAGCGCAGCAGCCGCTGGCCAACATTTTTTATTTGTGTTAATCTGGATTTGATTACAAAATTGGAATCTTGTGATTCTGTTGTTTGTGAACCAAACACTTTTTGTTTTCAAATAATTTTAATGAGCAATAGTGTGTATCTATTTCATATTCAATAATATTAACTAATAAAATACAGATTTATGTATTATACCTTTATATGCAATCTTTTGTAATTTTGAAAGGAGATGAACAATATGTAATATTCAGAATTAAGTACTTACTTCATTTTAAGAATAGAACTTATGCAGTTACTGCTAGAAAAAATAGTTCACGTTTCTCCATAGTTGTATACCTTTATTTAAAAACTCACACCTAAAATATATCCTGACTATCGATATCAATAACTCTTTCAAAAAAATAAAACTTAGATAATATACAATGTGTGTGACTATAGATAATATAATATACAATACGACCAGTGTGTGTTGCCAGTGATGACCTACGGCACCGAGACGTGGTCTCTGACTATGGGCCTCATAAATAAGCTCACTGTCGCACAGCGAGCTATGGAGAGGGCTATGCTCGGGGTTTCCCTACGTGATCGAATCAGGAATGAGGAGATCCGTAGACGAACTAAAGTCACCGACATAGCCTCTCGGGTTAGCAAGCTGAAGTGGCAGTGGGCAGGGCACATAGCTCGAAGAACCGATGGCCGATGGGGCAGAGGAGTTCTCGAATGGAGACCACGTACCGGCGGACGAAGCCGAGGACGTCCATCTGCTAGATGGACAGACGACCTCATAAAGGTTGCGGGCACCCGCTGGATGCAGGTCGCTGCCGATAGGTCTAAATGGCGGACAATGGGGGAGGCCTATGTCCAGCAGTGGACGTCCAAGGGCTGAAAAGAAGAAGAAGAGAATATACAATATTAAAATACATTAATATTTTCCATTCATTCTTCTTTCTACATACATACAAGTACACACAAGCAGGGCATGGGCCCGCTGGACCAGGGTCTAGGGCCCCGACGTTGAAGAGGCCCTATGAATCTGGGGTTTCTAAATTTTTTTATCAAGAAAATTTTTCATTCACTTCGTCCTACTGATTTTTGTTTTATGTTTTACCATGGCAAAAAGAGATTCAAATACCCATTCAAGTTGAATGTAAAAAAGGAATAATAATAAGTATTTAAATGTCATGTTGTTTGCCGAATATTTAGGTTATATAGAGTTCCTATGAGTGGGCTCCAAGTCATATCTGACCCAGGGCCCCGATATCTTTAAATTTATCCCTGTACTCAAGTATCACTTATTATAAAGCCCAACGACACAGACATTACTTGTCGGTATACTATATACTTATTACTTAAGATTTCTTCTTACATGAGAAGTTCAGATCAATTATTGCCGTCAAAGTTCCCTTTAGACATGTTTCACAAAATATATATTTTATACATGCATGCCAGTAATATCGTCATAAATGAATCATCCTTGTCTAAAACATTAGTGTTTTCGATGCAGAAAATTACATTGACATGCGGCTCAGTTACGGCTGTGTGAAGTTCGGATTAACTTCTATTCAAAAACTATCGCTTGTTTATACTTCCTACATGTGGCACTCGTCTGCATATATATCGGCAATCGATTTTGCTTAGTCAACAAACAAGGGAGTGAAAATATTTGTAATCTTTTGGTTATTGAAAGCGTTGGGAGGAGGGTGCCGCACTATATTAGCGAGTCATCGCCGCCTCGCGCCTCGCTTTTATCAGGTATCATCAATGTTTTACATGATAACAACAACCGTTGAATAGCGGTAGCCAATCATTTTTAAATTAAGCCCCCAAAACCTCTTCAAAGCAAATTCTCGCCAAAATTACATTAGAATTTTAGGGTGATTAATTGGTATTTAAATGGCTACGTCTTCCACCTGGCGCCTATTCTACAATTGTTTCGATTTGAGGGAAATTTTAAGGAATAATCGGCGGAGCACTTTTAACAGTTAATCCATGTTAATTGAGATAAACTATGAAACTGTGGAAACGGTTAAAATAATTTGATTTATATCTGAAAACTCATTACTGTCATTACTTAGCAAAGTAGAATTGACAAATTATTTTTATGTCGTAATCATTTCTGCTTCTTTGGTTCAATATCACTTACAGACAATTCCAACAGAGAAAGGCGTACTCGTATAGCTGTATTAAGTATAGTAGTTATTCAATGCAGCAACTAGAAGGCTATCATTGCGGTCATCAGTTGTTGATAAAAAATACTGCTGTTTATAACTTAAGAATTAGCCATGGATTTTCATCATAGTATACTTGAATGAATTTAAAGATCTAGAAAGTTGTTAAATTAGTAATTGTCATACGAATGCGTAAATTTAAAATATTTTATATTGTAAATAAACTGAACGCGTAAAATTACCTTTTACTACTCGTAAGTGTTTGTATTGGACGGTAATCGTAATTTGGTAATCACTGGATTCCACGTCGACGACATTTTATATCCATCTTCCCGATTGATATTTTTCTTTTTCTTAATCTCAATCGCTGCACTCCTGGGCTAATAGTGACTTTCCGTGGAAAGGACTTTTGGAGTGCAGAGTTCTATCCGATGACTAATTCCAGCGTTGGTAATGTGTTCGGCTATTGCTGATTTACTCTTGGCGGTTTTATACAGCTGCAATGTGTTTCTTGACCCATTCCGTAACTGTACGCTTAGTTTGGCCTATATAGGAACTAACACAGCTGCAGTCTCTTATAGATCTTATAGGCGTTTGGTAAGGTAATAACATCCTCGTTATACCTAAACTCAGGAGCAGGACTAACGATACTTGTTTACATTTCGACTGACAGATGTCAACTGGATGGCGCCACTATGACTATGATTGACTATGACAAGGAACAGTCTTCTCTAACCATTATTAATCATACGCTTTCTGTAACGATTTACAATATAAAAGGTGTACAAAACGCGTGTGTTTAAAGAAAATAAATATTGTTTCATCAAAAACATTAACTATGACCTCCGAGCAAAGAAAGCTTCTGGTGGGACTCAATCACACGAGGACTGTAATAAGTATGGTGAATTCAGCCGCTTGTAATGGCTAATGGCAATAAAACACAAGACGCAACTCGTCAGTAGCTCGCAGCCGCGCCCACATCGCGCTCGCGTGATCATGTTAGCTCCTGTGCACCACTCTTCGGTAATCACCTGGCGATCGATACCACCAATTCCACAGTATTTATTTTCCTCCTGCAGTTAAGCAATACCAGCTGCTTACATACTACCAGTCGATTTTATAAATCTTAGCCTAAACTGACACATGCATGCAACGATATATCGCTGTTACGTAATCGCCTGACTCAAGGTTTCTGGGTGACATTTTCTTCACCGTCACGTCGATGCGCTATATTTTTTTTCAGAATGATTAAAGTTCTTATGGCCCTAGTGGCCTTTACTGATCGTAACTTAGGGTCAGCCCTGAAGGAACTCAGACAAAAAAAAAATCTTTTTTATCTTGTTTATGTACCCAAAACAATACATAATATGTTTTGCCTACTTTGTGCCCGTAAACCGAGAAGATTTGTGCAGCCATTCGTATTCAAACTAATTGCAGCTATAAAATTAATTGCTGCATTGGTTTAAAACTTATTTTATAACTTTTTAATATATAGTTTTAAGTAGTGACCTGCTGAGAGCACGGACCTCAGCTTAGGGCGTTTATTTTGCAAGTACAGCGCGGAATCGCATGTTGCTTAAAAGCACGATTTAATTTAAAATCGTATTCATTTATTTGAAAAAGATTAAAACTCCAATATCGCTCAAAGTGATTGAATAACTCTTTCATTATTATAAAGGTTATTTATCCTCTCTATTATAATTCTCTCTAGTTGATCAAGTAAATGGTTGTGCTCTAATTCAAGGTGAACTTCATGCCGAAACTACGGTCGTCTGTGAATATTTGCTACAAAATTGTTGAATAAATTAAGATTTAGAAATATTTCAGTTGAACATTTCATTTTATTATTCATCGGTAGTTATCTATAAGAACAAAATAATGGTGCTAGATTTTCCGGAATAAAATTTTTGCTGACAAATTTTCTTAAAGTACTCATATAACGCTATAATATCACTGAAACTACTTAGAAACGCAATTCTGCTTTATTTATGAACAAATTTGCGCAGGCGCCTTCGTTACCGTTTAATTTGACATTTTACAGCTATCCAGAAGTGGTTTCTGTTAAACAAACTGAATAACGATGTCTGTTTAATTAATCTTGCGTTTTCACTAATCACCAAACATCATTGCCGACATTGTCTTGATTCTGTTTCCATTTTTACGACTTTTTACCGACGTGACGATGCTAAATCTAAGGCTTGATGTCGGTTGTGAAATTGCGTCAGTTAAACCGGTTGTATCTTTATAAAGGAGTACGTTTCATTGTACCTACCACCTTCTTCATTGTCCACAATTTATATTTTCTAAGTATTTATTACAAATTACCAAACATTAAAAGTAGATATAAAAATAAATAAATAAAAACGCTCTTTATTGCCAATAGTGATTCAATAAACATTTAAATGTCTAATTATACTCCGTCCACTATGTTATTTTCTATTTGACGTTTGCATTTCCATCAAGATCCGTTATTCTTGACAGTCAAGTCATACTTATCAAGTACTCGAAATAATGTCATACTTTATTGTTGAGGGCGAAGAAAGAGTAACGTTCTTTGAGTCATATCACAGACTATAAGCTATCACACGTAAAATAAATCGAAAATAATAGTTTTGAAATAAAAGTATATTTAGAAATAAAATTGTTAGGTACTTATTTGCAAAAAAAATAACAAAAGTAATGCGTTATAATTATTTATTATTCGTCATAGCCAGTGTTGCTAGAATAAATAAATCTGCGTTTTATTACGATTTTAGTACTTATTATTTGATATACCTAATAGAAATTATTTGATTTCGTTTTAAATACATTTTTAAGATTAATAAATCAATTATTTAAGACAAATCTTTTTATTAAATCCAATCTATAAAAGGGAATACAAATTGTACTTGAAATATATCGGTAATCGGTGTGAAGCAATTTAAGTCGGATTATATTATTTATTCCGAGTCAGGGATATGACATATAGAACTGTCAAACAGAGTGAAATTTGTACGGAGTTGACACTTTATTGACAGTTCTACATGTCATATCCTGGACTCGAATAAATAATCCGACTATCGGACATCATACACCTATCTGTCATCGAGAAAATAACATAGTGGACGGAGAATAGTTTACTTATATCTAATTTACCGGCAAGGGCGCACACTAAACCATCAGCTATCAGCTGGTTATCAGCGAATCTAATCTCAAATCTAAATCTAGGTCCCTTAATCTAAATGCGCCACATTTACATAGTTGTGGGCAACATACACACACAGCACATACACATACGTTACACCTACACACTACTAATTGAGCATATAAATATACAAATGGATGAGAAAAATGAAAAGAAAATTGAAAATATAAATACAATCTCAAACAATGTGACATAAAATAATCACAATAAAAATTAAAATAGTGGGTCCTTGAACCAGTGGTTATTGTACTAAAACAATTGAATACAAATACTACTCTGATTACAATTCATTATAAGCGTCTGTATGAGAAAAGAGTAAAAAAGTAATAAATTAGTAAATGGGGATTCAGAATAACGGTAAATTAAGTGAAAGTAACTCTAACTCTGATAGAGTAACTCTGAGACTAACTCTGATAATGAACCTCAAATTCACAAGTTCATACTCGTAGATGGAGACAGAAGTCAATTCCAACAATGTTGCGCGGTAAACGGACTTCAATAATAGCATTTACTTGGATAATGAACGATGATATACTAGTAAGTGGACATAATAAGAAACGCGCGGCGACGAGACGACGACGCCCGCGGGAGGGCCGCCCCGGATAGATAACGCATACCGATAACGCGCCGCTTATACCTCTTCATACGCGGACACTTATTTGATATGCAGCAACTCGTTTTTTAGTCTGAACGTTGTTTTGTAAGAATGTAATATACACGACAACAAGAAACTAAACAAGATCCTCTTCTGGAATCCTTGTCTAGTGGCGTTATGAGTCTATTGATATAGTCAATATATATATTGAACTTGTTAAATATCTTGAGAATTTCCTGTTGACTTGCAAATATTCGGTAATTCTCCGCCGCTCACATAGTTGATGGATTCTTTGACTTAACGTTAATCTTATGGTACTATTTTTTTCTTTTCTTGATCTACCTACGAGTACATATGTCCTTTATTCTTTGTACTATCCATATACATATTCACTGGCAACTCTTCAGTATTTCTGCAGCCAAACAGTTTATGACTTCTTTAACTGCATAAAATATATCCTGTATTACTAATAATCTTTTTATTAAACTTTATTCTTAATACCTGTTTATTGTCCATTATCTTATTTGTATTGATGTTCATATATATGTTGGAACTAGGCATACATTCCAGAAACCTACAGAAACTTTGTAATCCACCTATCCTTTTAAACCATGATTACCCTTTTCGTTGAATATTTATTGAAATTTAATTTTTCTTCCTACGAATTATTATTTACTCAGTGGCAAGGGATCCATCGGAACAAATATAAACACTTGTAGCGATTTAAACATCGCTCTAGAGTGTAGAGTGTAGAGCAGGGGTGCTCAAATGGTCGACCGCGATCGACCGACTTACATTCACTAAAAAAATGCATATTGTGCGGAAAACTAATATCTATGCCATGATACACCCTACCTAGACGACAATCCTGCATCACACATACTTGCAGCCTCTCAGAGTCGATCGATCGTAGTCTAACAATATTGAGGTAGATCGCCAGCAGTTCAAGTTTGAGCACCCCTGCTCTAGAGTGTATCACCTGATTTGATTCATTGTGATTGATTAAATTATACTACGAGTATTATCTGGTTCGGTTCTCTAAACATTTATCCTGTAACACTATAAAAGGAAAAGGCTGCTGTTTTGTTTGTTTATGTGTAAGACGTATTTAAATAACAATTTTATCAATTTTTTATTTTTTTCGCTTTTAGCAAGCTAAATTAATTTAAATATAAGTTGTGTTTGGGTTCCCTCGGGAATTGCTATATAACATGAGCTGTGCAAAACCAGGACCGATTGTTAATTTTTTATGGGTACTTACTTCAGTACAGTTCAACATAATTGTTTAGATGTTATTTTATAATTCTGTAATGACATTATGTCCCAATGAACATTTCTAAGAATTTACGAATTCATGGATAATTGACATAATTCCTGTAATAACTTCCAATTATTTCTGATATTAGGTATTCACCAAAAATTACATTTAATATTGTTTATGCGGCGTGAACAGTAGTAGCGTTAGTGCTGAACAAACAATAAACAAGAACGTTCCTAATATTAGCATACAGACGAAATTTAAGATTATAACCGTGATAAGTCGCGTGTGGGTTGGTAGAATTCGCGCTGGTATTGTTGTTGGTGGGCCCGGGAGGCAATATCCGGTGACACAACACTATGAATAATGGAGGGCAATATCTGCGGGGCTGCGGGTCAGTGTCGGCCTCACTTCGATCCGCCCCCACTCGCGGGGACCAAAGCCAACTCCGATCTTAACGTGATTTTAACGTGTGCCATTGAAAATGCCCACACCTAAGAAATATCTGACTTTTTATTTGATCTATTCCAAATTAATCTGCTCTGCCAATTGACGATAAATAAATTCCTCTGCCATTGGGCTTGCTAGCATTGATTTAAATAAGACATATAATGAAACGAGCAACAGAAAATAGTGAATAGGCAGCAAATCGGTGGCAGCACAATTAATGGTGGATTGGGTTTTGGTTTTCCGGTGACAATAAAAAAACAGGACTCCGTCGACTTGGTATCGTCGAATTGGCACTTCATCGATAATACGGAGCAAAACCTATCATTGTGGGTATGAATGTAAAGTGTGTTAATTAAACAACGCTTAACTAAATAAGCAGTTGACCTGTTACCACGCTCAATGCCGTTCGCTGTTTGACGAAGGTGAAATTGTACTGCTTAATTAATTCGAAATTAACCAACACCGACGGTGTGATTGAACTGTCTTTACTGTATTTATTTAGATAAAACTTTAGTGCTTTTAGAGGACGGTGATAGCTTATGGGTGTCTATGCTCGGCGCACTACGGAGTTTTCATTATTCCTAGAGTTCTATTAGTACAACTATTTACTTAGTTGAGCGGTGAAGAAGTTGCTAGATTTCGTTATTTTTCGTATCTTTTAGAAATTTTATTGAGAAAAAAAGCGTTTGGTTTTAATGGTCCGATTTTATTGATTTTATTAATTAACTTTGGTTTTAAACGAAAAGTGTTCAGACAAAAATTACAGATCTTTACGATAACTTTGCATGTCTTTTGTATTTTTTTTTTACACAATTTTATACACGTAATTTTGGAACTACTGAACCAATTTAGCTCGTCTTTGAACTTAACCGACATATTGTTCCAAACTATTTTTCGTGAAATTCCATGTAAGGAATACTAGTTCGTTATATTATTACATTCTGACCTTAGACTTTCTCGTACTTTTGATGGCCTGGGAAGGTACAGACAGTAGAATACAGTAGAATTTGATCTAATATCTATTAAAATATTTCATTACTCCATGAAAAAAAATTCAGTTATTCTTTCATTTAACATTAGCAAGGCGGTTTGCTTCACCTAGCTTCCTAAAAGCGAAAAGCAAAATCTGTTCTTTAGGTGTCAAAATTACCTCCCTTGTTATATATAACTGCTTTACTAATATACGAGTAGATTACAGTGCAGTCGCTATAAAGCAGTCGCCCTAATTCCACGCTGCTGTTTATGAGTGACACCACTTTGCGCAATTCGTTTTTCGCCGTCGATGGACTGACTGTCTTCATTAACTATAATAATATACGAGCGAAATGAACAAGGTACAATATACGGTTTGACACGAACCAAACATTCCCTATCAAACCGAAGAAGTTTATCTCAGCGAGGCTTCCACAAATAGTACGTAGGTATCTCTAAGTTATAAATTGTCCATTTGACGCCAGAAGGTCAAGGAGACATTCCCTGCATACAATAGCTGGTAATCGTAATTTATCAGCCGTATACGTTTATAGAATCCGGCGATATGTACCATATAGCACGTTGCAAGTAACAAAACACCATCAGCTATTTTTGTTATAATATAAGGTTTTACTTGATTCACCGTCGCACGATATGAGATAAATTTATCTAAAAGGAGTTGTTTAATATACAAAATCGAGAAGAAAAAATCACGATTGATGACCTCTTGTCATTCGCGATGTAACATATGAGTACACGCCAGTTGGTGTATACCCAATTAATTACGGATTCATATTTTCAAATGAATTAAATTTCTAGAATCTATAGTTTTGCTACATATGACTGAGACCTCAACGCAAACATACAGATTCCTTCAATAATTCTGTCATACATTTGCACTATTTCTCAATTAAACAGTCAATAGATGGTACTATTCCTCTAGTGAACTCTAGTCTATAACAAGTTATAATGAGCTCTAGTCTATAACAATATTTTTATTCTTTTAATGCCTTTTTTAATTTTTCTTGTTTTAATGACGTACCTATATTTATTTATTTATTTATTCTTGTTTTAATGACGTGCCTATATTTATTTATTAATAAGCACACCTACAATGAGCAGACAATACATAATATCAAAACGTTATTTGAAATGTGATGGCGTGGCACATCAGATCACGCACATGCATGCACAGCATTTTATTATTGTTAGTGACATGTTATAAATTAATAGAAGTTATATGGGACAAGCCACGAATAGAAATATCCATGACAGTATTTGAATCGTACGTGTCACTAAATATAAGTACGTATCACAAAATCATCGATACGAAAGTAGAACCGTACTCTGAGGATCTTGCAGTGCAGAACAGTCTATAAAGAAATTCGCATAATATCTGTTTGCCAAATATTCCTCAATGAAGTTTGTATGACTGTGAGAGCTCATAAACAGATAACGTGAACTCTTAAGAAAAAGGACTGTGTTTAACCAAGATAAATCGGGTAATAACAATTAGAGTCTGCTCTAAAGTAAACGAAGACAAGTGCAGGGCGCTTCCCCCCACCCCGCACCCGCACCCGCGTGCGCGCCTAACGACCTGCCCCATTACACGCTCACACAACAGTACATGAAACAAAAAGCACTGCAACGTATTGTTATTATCTGTAATCTAAAGAACTAGCTACTTATTGTCAATGAAATGTTGATGATGAAGGCATAGGAAGGTATTTGGCTGTGTCCACACATGCACTTTGCGCCTTTAAATTCCTTTTTTTTTGGTATCAAGCAATAATATTATTCAACTGCAGAAAGTTGGAATCCTCTTGACATCATGAAGGGTTTCTGGCTATAATCCACGACACTATATACCGTCGCTTACTATAGCCATAAGGCTATACATAGCAATTAAACAACTTTAACGGTTTAAATCGCGTATATTTGACATTATTTATATCCCGACGTTTCGAACACTTTGCAGTGGACGTGGTCACGGCGTGACTAATTGATTTTATTTGTCACTTGAGTTATTAAGAAATTATTTGGACTACCGTCTGAAATTTTTTGAACTACCGTCTGGATTTTTTAATCATAACATTCCCTATGCACGCAGTATTCACTCACGGTGTCCAGAGGTCTTGCAGTATTGCGTTGGCCTTGGGATTTAATTAATTTAATGACTGGATCCCAAGCCGGTGGTACTTGCCAACCATCTTCTCTATTGAAATTTGGGTGTTTCTTGATTTCAATAGCCTCGCGTAACATTCTTGGCATGAATCGGGTCTCTCTAGCGAGGATTTGTGGATTATCAAATCGAATGTAATGGTTGGGTTTGTCCAGAGCATGTTCACAAACTGCAGACTTGGTCGAGCGTCTGTTCTTCATGTCAGCTATGTGTTCTTTTATCCGGATACCGATGCTCCTCTTTGTTTGCCCAATGTATGATAACCCGCAAAAAACGTCGGGATATAAATAATGTCAAATATACGCGATTTAAACCGTTAAAGTTGTTTAATTGCTATGTATAGTAATCGCGAAAACCTAAGAAAACATAAGGCTATAGTTTCACATTAGCCTCGATACCAATCCTACTAATTTTGCGGCTATTCTGACTGAATAAACTTCCATAGATACCTTAGATCTTGATATATTCACTGATAAATTAATCAGTGGAGTCTTAAACAAAAAGCGATGTCAGTTTAAGCCGGCGGTCGGCGCGCCGCTGCCTCTGCCTCTGCCACACTTACTTACCTTTTTACTTTATTTTCTTATGTTTTTTGTTTTTCATTTATACGGCGTCATGTAGGAGTATGAACTCGTATTTATAATATTACAAGTAAGTGATAGTCTATAATTAGAGGAACATCTAAAATGTAATTTAAAATGTTAACTTTTATCTTGTCTTATTTTGATTGTCCTAAATAAATAAATGAATATCGGCCGGAGTGCGCTTTACTTTCGAGGGCTCCTTTCATCGCGCTCTTGCTTGACTACCTACAAATTCTTCTCCTGTCCCTTTTCTTCTTTCAACTGTCCTCCTTCTGAGACCAGATAACACAATGACGGTCAATCCGGGTTTGAGCAGCCCTTTTTACCATCTGTTTCTTTTTGCCATCGGAATGAGAGCTGTAGTTGCCGAATGCCGATGTTGTGATCTAACACGCAAACGATCTGACAACAATTCTTCGGATTAACATACTCCACAGATCGGGCACGAATATATCCACGCGATGTTTCTTTCACCGCCGATTTAGGTAGTCATAATTGAAAAAATTGTACTAGAGTGTGATACGAACTGAGGTTCGAAATCATAATTGCACAAATGACTCGAAAATAAGTACTTCTCGTATTACCACGGCTATTACCACCAACAGCCTATTTCTCTCCATTGCTCTTCCACTCTTCTCATCCAATCAAACGGAAGTTATAGGTCCATCTGGGCGGAGAACATCCCTCTAGGCTATTACCACTCCTCAAATTTTCTAAGATGCTATAATTATACGTCGTTTTCTATATGTAAATGAGGCATTCTAGTGTTGTATGAAGATGACCCGCTGTTTCCATTATCTATGCTGATGCGGCACTTACCGCGCTCGCCACCTCCTCGCACCCCCATCACGATCTCATGTGTTGTGTACACGGCTTAACAAGCTTCCATCGCCAGCAACTCAATGTTAATTATTGAAATTTTAGCCAGCATTCACCTGACCATTAAGACAGGTTTCAATGGTCATACCCATGTAGCCGATCCAGCAAGAACATTGAACACGACTAGATTAACACGTAAGTATAGATTAACACATAAGCTAGGCTTACAGGGATTGCGCGCTTCAATTAGCTTAGATGTACGCGAACTAGTGCTTAGTTTGCGAACTAAGCACTACAGTTATCATCACGCCGCCGTCAATATACTCGTATATTGGACAAGAAAAACATCTTTTGTAGAAAGAAGGTGGCAAATACTCCTAAATGAACTGTCTAGCGGCAGATAAAGACTATTCTATTTATATTGTATTGGATAATTCCAAATAAAATAAAAATGTATCTATCAAATTTTATATAAATTCAAGTTTTATTTGTTACAAATAAACCTTTATTTTTTACAATTCACGGACTTAATGATAGGTAGCGTTTTCCACTAGCCAACTTTGAGTATCTAGTATTCGAAAGATGTGTAGCGACACGGTGTTCCACTCATCATTACACGCTGTTTTATTTATGTTATTTTTTTCATACAGAGGCTTTTCCTATAGAGTTTTGTTGTGCGTTCTGCGGCCTGTGCTCGGCAATCGTCAATCTTCTCCCAGGCTCCCAACTAAGCAGTTCAGTTATATACGGGGACGATATAAACGGTGAATATACTACAGTGAACAGTATACATTATACTAATAACTCTATTTACCAGCGAGTTATGTGGTCCAATTACCATTCAGCCCAAAAACAATTTTTTAGACGTGAGAAAATAAAAATCAAATGGTGTAAAAATTGTGTCGCGCGTTAGAGGTGTCAGGCGTGATGGGTGCGCAGAAACAACGCGGGTCTCAATTAGGTGTCGACGACATGTGACCTTAATCGCGGCCCGCTCTATGTGGCGATTACTGTCGCTGGTAAATAGGGCGAGCAAA
Source organism: Sesia apiformis (assembly GCA_914767545.1). Taxonomy (NCBI): domain Eukaryota; kingdom Metazoa; phylum Arthropoda; class Insecta; order Lepidoptera; family Sesiidae; genus Sesia; species Sesia apiformis. The sequence goes on from OU611952.1 coordinate 22,428,138, forward strand.
CGCTGTACCCTTGGCTGCTTGCTGACACGAAGGCGGTATCGGTACTTTTAATACCAATACCGCACGTACAATAAGAGCTGTGAATAAATATTGAATAGATATTAGCAGGGTAAGCAACGCGTATGTAGTTCTCCTGATATTGCAGGCGTCCATAGGCGACTGTAACCACTTAACACTATGTGGGCCGCCTGTCTGTTTACCATCTTCAATATAAAAAAAACGCAGTATTTTAACCAAACTGAGCAAGTGAACACTCTCTCACAAAAGACTACCGTAAAGTAAAGTATACTATATTTCCCACTATAAAATTTCCTATTTCCCCAACGTATTGTAGATACGTAATTACGTACATGTTTCGGTAGTGAGTGAGATATGCCCAAGGTCATTCCTATCCCACCCCATCCAATCCTATCTCCTCCTATCTCATCGAGTGGAGAGTGTAATGAAATAAAAGTAACTTCTTATTTAATTATATTTGAAGAGAACTTTTCGTCGCCGGAGTGATTAACATTCAATTTTTTTTTTTTTTATAGATTAGTGGGCGGACGAGCAAGCGGTCCCACGTGATGGTAAGTGTTACCGCCGCCCATGGACATGGTAGCAAGTGGAGTGGATACTGTCACCTGCGTAATAAAACTACTAATACATACGCGGTACATGCCAACTTCAGTCCAGAATGACAAACCTTTGGCACGCTTCCAACCTCTAGAGATGAAAGAATGGATTTAAAAAAGGGTTGGGATCATTATCCTTTGGTAGGTTTCCTTGGTTGGCTGGGTGGTAGGTTCAATGAAGTTTCCTTTGGTAGGGAAAGGACAGAATGGGATGGGAATGGGCCCTTACCTATATCACACTCACTACCGAAACACGTACCATGTACACGTACGCGAATAGGGTAAAGTGGAAAATGCAGTATATTTCAAGATCGTCTTCTCTAAGAGAGCAGTAACGGGCCAATTGAGTGCACGCAGGGGCTGTTGGATTGCAGCGTGCACTATCCCCGTCAAAAAATGTAGCGATACTTCTTGTAAATATTTGTAAATACATATATTACGTGCTTCCTCAACATTGCTACCCTCCGTAAAGCCGTACGCAGCATAATAATAATAATTTATTTATTTCGGACAATGTCCATAGACTGGGTCACTCTTTGCAGAGGTGCACACATTTAATACCTCACCTCAATACTTAAATACCATCAGCTCACTTTATTGCAGGTTATATGTAAGGCCATGGACTTTATCATATCTCTCACAATAGGCTAAGAGCTTTCTAAGAACAATGATGGCTGGGTTCAGCTTACATTAAATGAAACTGCCACATTCGAAATAGGTACACCAATTGAGATGCAACATAGCCGAATTCTTGCGGCACATAATACGAGTAGGTACATGAGGAACCGGCTGTAAGACAGGCTGTGTCTGACCTTCAAGTGATGTACGAGTAATTACACCGGGTGTCTATATTCAAAGTTATTATTTATTTATTTATTATAGGTCACCAACAGCGCATGCGTCATGTAAATTAAAGGGTTCCATGCAATAATGTTAATTATATAAATGTCACTCTACTTAAAGGCGACGACAACATGACTTAAATTTACTTTACTTAAAACACACCCTTATTTTTGGATTTATCATCATCATTTTCAGCTTTTTTATTCAGATCATTACAGAAAGCCTCCTATACCTGAGCCTATATATTACTTACATGCAATGGGTCCCATATGGGTCCAATCTTCACATCATTTTTGGTTTATTTTATGGGTATGATTTAACTGATCAGTGATCAGTATTTTAATTGAGCTTTGATCAGCGAAAATTATAGATTAATAAGCGAAAATGATTAATTGATCAGCGATTTGTCATCAGCGGATAAAGCGAAACAGTCGGCTCTTGTATTAGGAATTACTCTAAAATAAAATGATTTACAAAAAATACATTCTTAGAGCTTAAAATAAATACAGATAATTAGTTTTGATAGATACACTTTGAACTGCACATTATTTGCGCCAGATTGAAAATACAGAACTGTAGGTACATTCACTTGAGTATTGTGTACCTGGCATTGAGACAAAGTTAGATTCTATGGTAACGCCAAATAAATCAAAGATGAATAGAAAAATAAAACATAACGGAACTCCGCTTACAGAAAACAAATGAAGAAGATGCACGCAAACCGTAATGATCGGTCGTGGCTCCTGAGACGATAACTCGTGCATTAATTAGCTGTTAGAGCCCTAAGCTCCATCCACGTCAACAGAATTTCACTAGTATTTTCAATAAATGGACCTGTCGCGGCTCTACATTGCCCCTTCAACATTTTTTATTTCATTATTTAACTACCGTCACAAAGTATGGGTAACCTGCCGTTTTTGGTGCTTACCTACTTGTTTTAAGTATAAAATTCAGTCAATCAAAATCTTGAGTTGTGACGCATTAACATTGTATCTACGAGTAGTAATAAAAACCAGTCAATACAAGCAAACCTGTCGGGTTTTATTTCGCCAAAGGAGTAAAACTCGTAGCGTCTCCAAGCGAAGACAGGACCTATTCAATAATGGACCAATAAATAGTCTGATCAATCAATAATTTGTTCGGTTCAATACTTAATTAAATTGTAAGCAGATTAGATTTTCAAATAATCAACGCAATTTATTTAGCTGTTCCAAATATTAATTAAATCGGTTAAATCGTGATAAAAGGCTAATTTAAATTTTGTTAATAAATAATTTTAATACTGGTAAAATATTATTAACTCAGTTAAATATTTATTGAGCTGATTTATAAGTTTTATATAACACGTAAAAAAAAAATAACGGGTCAAATAATCGGTGCCTTTATTTTATTATTTTATAATAATTGACTAGTCAATAATAACTGAGTTTCAAAATACTACCGGACCACACGTGTAAATGTACATAAATGTCTGAAATCACACGATTCCGATTTTTTTACTTTCAAAGTCATTTCGAACTTACTGTACCCATTGTACTTTATGTTTTTTACTAGGCGACTTGGCCTAATGTTTATTGTGTGACGTCCCAGGCAGCTGAGTTTACTGATGTCTCGTATCTTCTGTGGCTACTAGAAATGATACATAATAAAAATCATCTCGTTGATAACAGCGACTAGTGACATAATTTTAGGAGCGCAAGCGTCCGTCTGGCCGTCGCGTCGCGTCACATCGCGTCGCCGCGTCATCAATCATTAAGATCATCATTAGAGCCGCCATATTGCTCTTGAGTCCTCGAGTTACCTATGAACTCTACACTTTAGTCATCTATTATGTAAAGTCACATATTTATGGGATGTAACCGAACAATTGCCAAAGCTTGAAACCATAAATTCCGTTTGTACTCGTACTTCTAAGTTCATTAGCATGAGAATTTGACATTGTTGTAGTTATGAATACACAATTCTTCTGAGTTCCGAGGTTCTGCTAAATTTTCATACATATCTGCTAAACGCATTACCCCAAAAACAATATACATTTAGTAAAAACAGTACGTAACATGTTACTTCAATTTACTTAGATTCATGAGCAGACCGAATAGGCTGGTTTCAGGAATGCAGTACAAAATATGAGCCGCCTTGGAGTGTATTTACATATTTACTAATTATAATAATACATCGCAATCAAAATATCTAATAGTTTACAAAAAGTAAAATTTAAATCATATCCAATGTGCACCGGACTATGGACCGAGGCGTGTGCCCTGCAGTGAAACGTGAAAAAGGCTGACATCGTTATAAACCTACATGACACTATACTCTAAACGTCGTTGTATAAACTAGCGAGAACTTGGTAACAATCTGCGATGTTACATGGTAACAAAAACGAAGACACTGTACTCTCAAGCTGATAAACTTAATGCAGTGGATAAATTAAATAATGGGTATAAACTCACCAATTTACGTCGTACACCTTGGCCACGTGACATGGCCCGCAGCGGAATGTAAAGTACATGATATTCCGGTGCGGGCTTCGGAGGGGAGTGCGGGAGAGGTCGTGAGGCTTCCTGTCGCCGCTCGAGACCGAAGCGCAGACCGAGGTCTCGTTTCACGCACAATTAAAAACCCACTGGCGGGTTAACGAACGGCTTTTATCAAAATCGTCGAAGGTTCGGAGTTTGCAACGTCCATTATGCAGTAGTTATATGTATTTATTATCCGGTTCAGCGGATTCCAATGTGTCTACGAAATTTATACGGATACATAATTTCTTTATAACTAATAACAAAGTATACCTACTTATTGTTGCCTACATATTGGGATTTTTTAAAGAAATGATTTCAGAAGGATGGGAATAGGTTCAAATTACATTCACATTCCTTGAGTTATTCATATAATTTCTTGTTACGTACATAGTTATTCCAAGAAATTTAATTTATTTGTGTGAAAATTAACCGAGTGTTTTATTCTTTCAGCAGAACGGCGCGGGCGCGGAGAGACGCCGCTCGCGGCGCGGGCGGCCACGACGCGCCGCCTTGGAGCCGCGCGCACTCGCGGCGCACTCGCGGCGCACAGCCTGACACTGGCTGCTATATGAGGTTCGTAGAAATCATTCAACAACCTATATGAAAATCTATGCGATCTGTAAACCTAACTAACTTTAATAGTAACTACAAATGAATAGAGTTCGAGTGTTCTGACCAGGGGCGGATTAAAGGCTCTTCTCATGAGGCCTTGGCTAGGGTTTGTGTCGAGGCCCTTTTAAGGAGGAAAAACTTTTTCGACGCCCCCAAGCTCTGGTTTGGACGCGTGACACTTCAGCTCGTTACCTTCAATGAATCGTTTTCAAAATTCTATTATGAACATTCTAGAGATGGGGCCCCCTAGATCGTGGGCTCCTGGGCTATAGCCCGTCAAGCTCTTAAGTAGATACTTAATGAGGTACTTTTCAGCATTCACTAGTTGAAGAGGTCTTCAACTAGTGAATGCTGACAGAAAACTGCACATATTTGTATGTATTTGTCGCAATGCGAAACAGCAGAATCGTATGCGTAAAACCAGTCTCTAATATTACTATTGTAGCTGTTGTTGACATACCGTAAATAGTCTTTTTATCATCCAATGCTAGACATGGGCCTCATCATGAGCCTCACATTCACTCTTTTACGCATAAGGAATGTATCGTTTTAAAACGCCACGCTGGCCAAGCGGGCTGACGACCCCGACGACCCAGTCACTGCTGTCAATGCGGCTCTTACACCGCACACGCAGACTTCACAGACACACCGTCCCCGCCGGCGGAGACGTGGACGTCCCCCTCCATACACCGTTAACACACACCGGCCCTCAGCCAACACCTTTACCAGGTATCGGCACGTGCCTGGGCGCTTCTCACCGACTCGCGATCCCGCGGTATCCCCCAATGCAACGCCCTAAGCCGAGGTCCATTCCTTCCGCCGGTTTACCGGCGGGGGAGCCCTTCGGCTCGTTGCAAAAAACAAACAAGTTAGTCAACTCGCAGTCACCACAGTAAACACATGTCTAACAAATAGTTAAGTCTGTACTGAATATAAGTCTCAAGAGTGGTTCACTGCGTTTTTTCCTTCTTCACAATCCCAGCCATAACACATTGCGGTTAATACAGGCCCGCACAGACATCGTCGCGCCGACATGCGTTCCCGGTAATTTAGGTGATCGATACCAATTCTATTCTCTTATTATTTAGATTTCTATGAGTCCACTCTTTTAAAACTGGTGTATTTCCCAAGAGCTTCTGGCTTTGTTATCCCTCAGTCACCTTTTACACCACTCACGTGAGGGAAGGGGGTGGGCTATTATGAAGCCGGCTGACAGCATACGGTCGTTGACAAATGTCACTGTAAATAATTAGTTTCTGTCAGTTTTATATTATTATGTTAATTAAATGACAAATTTTAATCGTTCAAGGCACGCGCGTCTAATTTGAGTAGGTTGCCAGAAACTCATATTTCAAAAAGCTAGCTAGATGATAATTATCAAGAAATTAAGATAATATATATAACAATGTTAGGTAAACTCCGAAGCGAGACTTAGTGAAAACTCTTTCATGAGATCCTAGTAATCGTACTAAGAAATGGTAAAACGGAGTTTGTGTTTCCCGCTTAAATAAAACCTACCAAATATTGTAATGTAGGAAACAACGACCGTATTTTTTGTAGATGAAACCTTCCAAATATTGTAATGTAGCAAACAACGACCATGTTTTTAGGGGAGAATCTCTTAGCGGATATCATTACTGCGGTCGCTACGTGATTTAATCAACACAAACAATGCGATGAGCGATATCATCTCCGCGCGCGAACGAGATTGCCCTGGTCTCAGTATTTTCATTCGATTTACCTCTCCTGCTCTATATAATTCAATGCGAGTGAAATAGTAAGATGGATAGGTTTACGTCTAGAAAACAATTAATTCTGAATAGGGAGGCTGAAGCCTGCCGGCCGGCGGCTGCGGCGACAATGTTTCCGTGTCGCAACACAAAAGCGCTGTGTCAGATCTCAGTAGCCACAATGTGCCCCTGGCCCCCACCTCTCACCGCACCCTCACACCCCCACACAACACATGACGAAAGTCTTTTTAAGTCAGTAGAATATAACCTACGTTTATGAATGGAAATGGTAGTGCTGTTATGAAACATATTGTGCATAATAGAGACATTAATTAAGAAAATACGTTGCAAATCTGTAGGTAACTATAACAGCAATCAACCCTCCACTGCTTTCCATAGTTTTCAATGGTGACCGTGTGACCACGCGCCTCCTCGTGAACATTGTGAATGAATGAATGAATAATTTATTGACATAATAACAACACAACACTTATACAAACATAAGAATCAATATGAATACATATTGCAATTAGTTGCTACTATGCCCAAAGGCCACAATTTATTCCTCTGGTAGGTAAGAACATTTTCAGTTTAATTCTAAAAGTGAAAATAGATTTCAGTTGTTTCCTTCTGTAAGTCATTTTTAAAAAGCCAGCCTCATTCAAATAGGGTGGTACGTGATCTCGCCGAGGGCTGTTAAAACAAAATCGTGCACAAGCTTCAACGCTCTGTTCTCCTAAGCAAACGAGCTCCATATACTAGCAACATGGTCCAAGGGCAGCAGTTAGTATATATCGCTAAATATGACACGGCCGTTTAAGTTTTTATCAAATGTGTTTCAGCTGTGAGTCAAACAGCGACTTATTTTTACAGTGCTCTCGTAGCCACCACAAACCTCACTCATCGCTTTATTCTTTTGTTGTTTGTTATTCAATGTTTCCAATATCTACTGCTTTTAGTTTAAGTAACTCGAGAAATACATTGCAATAATTACAAAGCTTAATATTATCATTTATTTTTTTGTATTACAGAATAGTAACGGAAGCATGTGGGGCGCGCGAGCGTGGCTCGTGCTGGTGTCGGTGTGGTGGTGCGCGCGCGCCGGCCCCGGCCCGCCTGACCTGCACTTTCCGCACGCCCTTTACAACGTGAGCATTCCCGAAAACAGCCCGCCGCGCACCTACGCCTCACAGCCTCCAAATGAGGACCCACTCGGCCTCCATCTACCAGCGATCGACGCGCATGTGCGTTTCAGAATACGCCATGGCGACAAGGATAAATTCTTCAAAGCCGAGGAGCGCACCGTCGGCGACTTCTGTTTTCTATCCATTCGTACACGCACTGGAAATGCTGATGTTCTTAATCGAGAAAGAAAAGACTCATACCGTCTCGAGCTACGCGCCACCGCTCAGCTCCCTGGGGGACGGCAACTCGAAGCGGATACCTTCGTGGCGGTCACCGTCACTGATGTCAACGATCTGAGTCCACTTTTTTTTCCAACCGAATATGAGGCGCTTGTACCAGAGGACACACCGGTACATTCCAGTGTCGCACGTGTCACCGCAGAGGACGCTGACCTGGGCATCAATGGCGAAATTTACTATAGTCTCGCGGAGCCAACTGAACAATTCTCCATACACCCTACGAGTGGAATAATCACGATCACGCGACCACTATCAGCGGCTGAAAGCACGCGCCACCAGTTTACAGTGCAAGCACGAGACCGTGCCTCTCTACTATCTAGAGGCGAGGATGCACCAGCAGCTCGCGCCTCTGTCGTCCTACGGGTTGCTCAGGCGAATTTACATGCACCCGAAATGCGCGTGCGTCGTTTGCCGGAGCTAGTGGAGAATTCCACTGCTGAAATATATGCCATAATTGATGTTAGAGACCGCGATATCGGCGAACATGGTCGTATAGCAAGTTTAGAGATTGTCGACGGCGACCCTGATGGACACTTCCGCGTAAGACCCTCGTCGCAACCAGGAGAATACGATGTCGTGGTACATGCACTGCTTGATCGCGAGAGTACGCCTCGTGGTTATAATCTCACATTACGTGCGTCTGACGCTGGTCAACCGCCACGGGCATCCTACCTTACGTTACCAGTTACGCTCACTGATGCAAACGATAACGCACCAGTCTTTAGCCGCGAAGTATACGAGGTGAGTTTACCAGAGACGGCTCCTCCTAATACTCCCGTCATCAGGCTTAAAGTAAGTGACAAGGACGAGGGACGCAACGCACGCGTCTACATTGAAATAGTCGGCGGAAACGAAGGCGGAGAGTTCCTCGTTAATCCAGAAACCGGTGTATTGTACACTGCTATGTCCCTAGATGCAGAGGAAAAAGCCCTGTACACATTGACAGTATCTGCCATTGATCAAGGGAACGCGGGCACGCGAAAGCAATCCTCAGCTAAAGTTAAGATAACAGTACTTGATTCGAACGATAATGACCCTGTTTTCGAGCAGGAAGAAATGGATGTGACTGTACCAGAAAATGGAGCAAGCGGGGCCGTAGTCGCTCGCGTAATAGCTCGAGATGCCGACTCTGGAGAGAATGCTTATATTTCTTATAGTATCGCTAATCTTCAACCCGTTCCCTTTGAGGTAGACCATTTTTCTGGTGCCATACGAACAACACGATTACTCGATTATGAAAGCATGCGTCGTGACTACATGCTTCGAATTCGTGCCAGTGATTGGGGTTTGCCATATCGTCGACAAGCTGAAATGCGTCTCACAGTGCACCTAGTGGATGTGAATGATAACCGGCCACAATTTGAGCGCATAGATTGTGTTGGATACCTACCTCGAAAACTTCCGGTAGGTTTTGAAATTGTTACTCTCTCTGCTATCGACTTTGATGTTGGTGACGTAGTCTCTTATCGCATTACTGGTGGAAACGACGACAACTGCTTCTCACTGGACTCGGGCACAGGCGTAGTGAGCCTTACTTGCGACTTAAGCGATATTCGTACAGAAACCCGGATTCTTAACGTAACAGCAACAGATGGCACGCACTTTGCCGATGCAACTTCGCTAGCGTTACACCTGGTTGGAGGTGGAGGTGATGCCAGTGCGCTTGAATGTCGCGACACCGGTGTCGCGCGACGGCTTACCGAGCTGCTAGCCGCAGCCGAACGCAGCAACGCGCCGCTCGATTTTGCCGATGAATTCCCACTTGCACCTTCTCGATATGGTGAAAATTTACACTCTCCAGAGTTCATTGACTTCCCTATCGAAGTAAAGGTAAACGAGTCTGTTGCGCTTGGCACATCATTAGTACGACTGCGTGCAAGAGACAGGGACCTTGGCTACAATGGACTACTTACATACGGAATCTCCGGCGGCGATGCCGATTCAGCCTATCGGATCGACCCTGATACTGGCGAGCTTAAGATAATCGGTTACCTGGACCGGGAGCGCGAGAGCGAGTACTATTTAAACGTAACCGTGTATGATTTAGGTCGACCGCGACGATCGGCGTCACGCCTGTTGCCCATCACTGTTCTCGATGTCAACGATAACCCGCCACGCTTTGAAAAAACTTTAGCGAGCTTTCGAGTGACGGAAAATGCCATCAATGGTACCACTATATTCCGCGCGAATGCAACAGATCGCGACGCTGGCGAGTTCGCACGAATTACATATAGTCTCAGCGGTGACGGCGAAGGAGAGTTCTGCGTAGAACGCGACACGGGCATACTGTCAGTGTGCTCGGCACTGGACCGCGAGCGGCGAGCTCTGTATGAGCTGACAGTGCGCGCCACTGATGGCGGTGGACTGCACGCTGAAGCACTAGTACGTGTAGCTATTGAAGACGTAAATGACAACGCCCCACGTTTCAGTCTTGGGCAATATGGAGCACGTGTGCGTGAGGATGTACCAATCGGCACATTAGTGGCAGTCCTCGAAGCCTTTGATCCAGATCTCGGTGACGGCGGTCTCGTCACCTATTCACTGCAGGAACAGACCTCTGACGACGTTGTATTCATCGTCGATCGCACCTCTGGAACACTTCGAACTGCCAAACCTCTGGATTTTGAGGAGAGACAGGTGAATACAACATTCTTATGAATTCTTTGATTAATTCTTTATAATTAAAGACTATTTAATTTTTATGCAATGTACCTCTTTTTACAGGTTTATGGTATCACAGTACGGGCATCAGACGGCGGCACGCCACCCCTTTGGGCAGAAGCGACTGTAATCGTTGAAGTGGTAGATGTAGACGAGAATGCATACGCGCCTCTGTTTGCCGAACGCGTAGTATCGGGTGCTATTCGCGAGGACGCACCGCGAGGCGCTGTAGTCCTCACGGCAGCCGCACGCGACGCCGACCCCCCTGGTCGCGACTCTCGCCTTGCTTATTACATAGTAGGAGGGTCAGGAATGGCACATTTCTCTATAGACGATGCAGGTAATACAAATACGCTACACAAATCAGTTCAAATATTTATTTTTTACAAATGTTTTAATGTTTTTCTTACTGTGTGCAGGGGTGGTGCGTACTTTAACGCCTCTAGATCGCGAATCAATCCCGCACTACTGGTTGACGGTGTGTGCGCAAGACCATGGCCTTGTACCTAAACACACTTGCGTACAGGTATACATCGAAGTTGAGGACGTTAACGATATGGCGCCGTGGCCGGAACAAGCGGCGTATACGGCTGAAATACCTGAGCACTGTGCGGGCGCCACAAGAGTTGCGCACGTGAGGGCGCACGATGCGGACGCTTCACTCATACCCGCCAACATCTCATATTCCATCGTTGCTGGAAACCCGGATGGATTGTTTTCCATCGACGAGCGAACCGGTAATGATACTTAACCATAATCTAATCATCACGAATAAAATCATAATAATTGTAAAAAAATTCAAAAATGCCACGAAATCCATTAAACATGTCAGAACTACAAAAGTATATCAAAAACAACAGCCATGAGAATTAAATTTTGACGTGAATAAATTATTGAATCGTACTAAATAGATTGCTTAAGGGTGTAGATCGTGAAAATCACCGAAAAGAGTGTTACGATTTTTCATATTTAACCTATTTACATATGATTGATATCAATGATAATTTGTATATATTACAATCAAAGACCAATAAGTATGTTCATGCTTATATTAAACTCTTAAACCTAATAGTTGTTATATAATAAACGTCAACAAACGCACAAAATTGAGTAAAAATGCAAAAACATGACTTCGTATTTTTCAGATTTAACCCCATAAATCAACACAAATTGATAAAAAGAAACACTTTTTGAACACTGAAGAAACCAATAAGTATAGCTGTATACTTCTTTTTATACCTTTACAAACAAAGACTTCCTCTTTTAAAGCCCTAAAATCTAGATATATTTTAAGGTAAATTTTTCATACACAAATGTATGGGATAAAACGTTCGTTTCATTCGTGCAATCTCGGTGGTCTGCAGCGGCAGTTCCTTTCTGTAAGTGAACGCGACACCACGCTTGTCGGCTGCAGACAGCAGAATTACGTATTGTGAATTTGTGTTTTTTGTAAAAAACTGTAAGTATAACATTTTTATAATTAATTTATTTTCAGTTAGTAGAAAGTATCGATATAATGAATGTCTGAAAGAAAACCATGATGGAACTAGATATAAATCGTAAAAAATACAATATCTACACTAATAGGTATTATAAAGAGGAAAGATTTGGATTTTTGTATGTAACGAATAAACTCAAAAAGTACTGGACTGATTTTAATAATTCTTTTATCATTCGAAAGCTACATTATCACTGAGTAACATAGGCTATTTTTTTCGCAGGACTGATTGAATTTGAGTGGCATGCCAGGGAAAAGAAAGTTTTGTACGCATTATAAAAATATGAAAGCCAAAAGATCTCGGAATAAAATGTAAGTTCCTCCCTACTTATTTATTATCGCATTTGAACAGGGTACATTACAAAGCTAATACAATATGTCATATGATTTAGATCGCCCGATTCAGACATATACCTACAATAACATGTAAATATTGGTTTGTATTATCTATATCTATACTGATAAATAAAATTGAAGTATCTGTATGTAATATCAAAATAATAGGATTTTAAAAAAAAAAAAGGCGATACGGAGTTCGCCGGGTCGGCTAGTATTGTCTAAATATCAAATTGTGGAAGTAGGTAGGCGACAGCGCAACTTTGTCGACATACCTATACCGCCAAACAGACGCGAGGCGCCTAGCGTCTGGCTTAGGGTTGTACAAAATAAATAAAAAGTGGATAATATTGATGAATAATATTTCCAGTATTGAAAATAAAGAAAACCTTGGGGCCGAGACTCTGAGCAACAATGCTACGCGCTGTATAGAGGTAAGTTGTTATACGTAATTCTTGTAGACTTGTTACATAAATAAACAAACTACTTAGTTAGTGATGGGCGAAGACAAAATCTCAATACCTACCTATAGATTTTTCTTGCAATATTTATTATTTTCATCGAGAGACAAACACCTTAGTACCGAAATACTTCTCAATTACTTTCTCAAAAGAAAATTTACGTTCAAATAGGTGACGTCATAAAAAAACAATACCTAATGCGTAAAGAAATTATAATTTCTATTCATCAGGAACCTAATATTGTATTAATTCTTTTGCATTTTTTTAAATTTTTAATTATTTTTTATAAAAAAAATCAAGCCATTATCTTTCTTTACAGGAACTAGTTATTGAAAACGACCAAGAGGGAAAGGTGGATGAAATGGAAGTTGGGCGTAGAGTTGTAGACGTTTCTTTTTTTTTTAAAGCTCTTCAGGCCATAGGGGACCACGGTCCAATGGATTGTAAGTTAAGTTACCTCAGTATAATAGGTGAAATAAAAGTTGGTCTGGACTCAAAACTCATCATGAAATGTAGTATGTGTAGTATGAAATTTACTGTGTGTTTGATTGAAAAGAAAGAAGATAGAATGGAAGTGAATCATCAAATTGTATCTGGTATCATATCATCTGGTGGGAGCTACTATCAGTTAAAAACATTAACTGCCGCAGTAGCCCTACCAATCATGTCACCTTCATTATACAATGAAATTAATAATACGGTTTGCGATTGGTGGGAAAAGACAGCAGCACATTCCATGGCAGAAGCTGTCAAGGAAGAAGCGGAGTACGCAGTGTCTATAGGTAGTGTTGATAAAAATGGTACACCATTAATATCTGTTGCTGTTGACGGTTGTTGGAGCAAGAGATCTTATGGTAAGAATTTTTCCGCCTTGTCCGGCGCAGCTGCGATAATTGGCATTAAAACTAATAAAGTATTGTTTTTTGGAGTTAAAAATAAATACTGCGTAGTTTGTGCACGAGCCGCAAAGAACGACAGTCAGCCCTCGGAACACCGTTGTTTCAAGAATTATTCGGGATCATCTACCGGTATGGAATCGACCATAATAGTTGAGGGGTTTAAACGTTCCATTGTTGATCACGGTGTAATTTATAATAAATTTGTAGCAGACGGCGATTCCAGTACTTATAAAAAAATATTAGATTCGCGACCGTACGGTAATTTAACAGTAGAGAAAATTGAATGCAAAAATCATCTTTTACGAAACTACTGCAATAGCTTGGAGAAACTGTCGAAAGACACTAAGTATCCTTGCGAATTGCGGAAATTCCTAAAAGAAAGGTATTTGCGTTTAAGAACGGGTGTAAAATGCGCTATTAAATATTGGGGCGATCAAAATCAGTCACTCGAAGAAAAAATAAAAAATCTTAGTGAAGATATCCTAAATGGTCCACAACACGTATTTGGTAATCACCAATATTGCAAGGAGTATTTCTGTAGACCTGATACTCGTCGAATAGAACCTGTTGGGTTGCTTCCAGCAATTGTTGGATGCGGATTAATGGACGCGGTACACATTTTAAGTAAAAGACTGTCATATCATTCTAGAAGTTTAATTCATAATTGTACAAGTAATATAGTTGAAAGTTTTAACGCAGTGATTGCCAAATTAGTAGGGGGTAAGCGTGTAAATTATTCTTCCCGTGGTTCTTATGCGGGCCGATGCGCAGCTGCTGTTGTGTCTTTTAATACAGGATCGATTCATAGTAAAACTCATGAAGTAATATTTAAATCTAGTCCTAATCCTTTGATCGCGAAAGTGGAAAATTGTAATCGTAGAATCCGTTTAATTGCTAAACCTAAATTAAGATTGAAAAAGAGCCACAGCGCTGTATCGAAAGACGCTCACTATGGACCAAACTGCGAAAAACCTGATCTGAGTCCAGAATTATATGAGAAAGCCAAGTCATCTTTTTTAGCCGATTTAAAGTTGTCTTGTGCTGAAAGAGAGGAGCTTGAAAGGTCGACCCATTTGCAAAGAAGTAGTTCTGAGTGGATGAGTACAAGGAGAAAATTACTAACCTCATCATCGTTCGGGGAAGTTTGTAAAAAACGAGAGAGCACAAGTTGTGCTGTTCTTGTTCGTAAAATCGTTTATGGTAGTAATATCTCCAGTTTGCCTGCTGTACGGTACGGTATCGAAAACGAAGAAACCGCAATTAAACAGTTAGAAATTCAAGAGAATATTAGTATACAAGGTTGCGGTTTGTTCGTCGACGATCAATATGAATTTCTTGGTACTACACCAGATGGCATTTATGCAAACGGTTTAATTGAAATTAAGTGCCCACATTCTTTAGCTGGCATGACTCTTGATGAAGCAATGGCCAAACATACCTTTTGGGTTAAGGACAAGGCTTCCAAGGGTTATGTCATAAATAAAAATCATAACTGGTATTTCCAAATTCAGGGACAGGTACATATTACTAAAAGAAACGTTTGCATGCTTGGCATCTGGTTTGGTGCTACTGTACCTATGAAAGTTTATATTATAGAAAAGGACGACAAATTTTGGGAGGAGAAAATGGAGATGAAATTAGTTAGGTTTTATTACGATTGCCTACTTCCAGAATTAGTTGATCCTCGGCAGTCACGAAGCATGCCCATTCGTGACGCGCCCAGTATCATAGAGGCTATGAAAGAGAGGAAAGAAAGAGCTTTACGTGTTATGAAAGAGAAGAACGCCTAATGATTTTGAAAGATACAGGTAACTTAACTACCCAGCCAGTCGATTCACGTAAACACGCCAGTCCAAAAGTCGTTTTAACTTAGGAACTTAGAAATCGCCTTTTGGTTTTCTGTTTTAAACGCACTTACTTATCTAGTCTTGGATTGTCATAAATCTTCCAATAGCTCAATTACTATACAATTTCTGAGTTACCTGGTGTAAAGAATCATAAAAATTGGTTCAAAAATACAGCGAATTGAGAATTCTCCTTTTTTTAAGTCGGTTAAAAGGGCTAAATTTGCAAAAAACGAAGTGACGTCACTGCGCTACGGTTTTTATTACTTACGTGAATCGGGCAGCTGGTAACGTTTTCATTCTGATAGGTTTTGTGATAGCCATTGATTTTATCATCAAATTAGCAGAAATCAGAACTTGATCCGTAATCGAATGAAAAACCATTAGAATTTTGAACTCATATTTCGTTATTGTTTAATTACATACTTTTAATTAGTATATTAATAATTTACAAACTTCTGTTAAAATTAGTAAATAAATGAATTATTTACTAATTTTTGTACAACCCTAGCACGCTTTTGAGATAGCGAGTAATGGCGACTCATATTTGTTATTGTGTAGTAAATAAATCATTTTTATACTTGTGTTTCATTTATTGACATTTTTTTTAAAACCCTAGGATTTTTTTTAGATATCGACGAGGTGATCGTAAACAATAAGTAAGTATTTGAGTTTACGCAATAGGCACATTTCCTTGCGTAGAGATAAACACACTTCCTACTGAATTTGCAATTATTTTATTGAATGAATATTTTACGAATTAGAATAAATTTTGGTAGTGAAATTACAAATAAATAAATAGTTGGAATTTTAGGTAAGTAGAATACAAAAATGTCAGATGTCAAATGATAGAAAAACATAAAAATTGTGTCTCAACTACTCTTATTAATCTATTAAAAAGAATCAACAGCTAGTTTCCAAAAATTCAACGTTATTGTTATGCTGTAAATATTCAAGTTCAATAACAATTTCTCAACGTGGAACGTTTGTTGCAAAACATTTTGAAAATCGCGCTCTCTAGGTCATTCATCCGCCCCGTCGGATGTTACATTAAACTTTGGCGCTGCGGTCGCTCGAAATCGAGATCTCAGGCCAACAATCTACACCCTTAAATTGTTTTCCTTCCTAACCAGTCTAACCAAAACCGAATCCGAAATAAAAGATTATATTACATTAATATAATAAACTATTATTTCAGACAAAACCAAGTGGCAACAGACTAGTAAATAAGTAGCGTTTTTCCGCAGGCGTGATTGTGACAACGGGCCGATCTTTGGATCGAGAGGCGGCCGCATATCACGCGCTCGAAGTACAATGTTCGGACGGCGAGCTCTTCGTGACGGCGCGAGTTCACGTCACGCTTCAGGACATCAACGACCACGCGCCTGCATTTACTCAGCGATTTTATGAAATACGAGTGCCGCCACCGCCTCCCGACCGGCGTTTTCTCGCCTTGCCCCAGGTACAGACCTACTCCCGAGACCACAATGCATGCATTAATGATTTTGATCATAAAAGAGTTTTTTTTTCTTGTGAATGTATACTGGTGTAATCGCGTTGCGTGTTTCAGTACTTGGTTGATTCGTGCGAGGTTTGCTTTCAATTTAGTAGGAATATTATGGAGCTTTGTATCCGTAGTCGAAACTATCGGATGCCGAAAAAAAAAAATCGAAACCGAATCTGAAACAAAAGAGTCGTATGTTATTACAAATAATTAATTAGGGGCGGAATTTAAACGAGGTGAATTTAGACAAGTTCTTGCTGCTTGCATTTGATTAGACAAATTTTTCGTTCGTTCTTTATAAGAGTAAAGTTTCAATTATTCCCTATTTGATTATTTTTGTTTAAATCTTCTTTTGGTTCATATCCGTAACCGAAATCGTATCCGAAACCATATGCGAAATAATTTCATATCCGTCTGTAACCAAAATGGTTTCGGTTACAGACAGTATGTTTTAATGAACTTTTTAAGAAATGTATTACTAACTGAAAGCAAAGAGAGGCTTTCCGGGTCCGAAATATCATATCCCTGCCAACTACGCTTTAGTCTTGTGAACTAATATTAGGAGTGATTTTCGAATCCAACGTTAATTGTATAATACATTTTCACTGAAAAAATGCTACCGTAAGTACGACTGTGCTGAAGCACAGTACAATGGAACAAGCTTTCATAATCATTCTCGAACACTAAACGTTGTAAAGAGGTTCTAAACATCTATAGTGTAATCGCTATTACAGATTCCCAACAAACTTGTCCATCTCAACTTTTTAAACTTTCGCGTTTTGTACATACATATTTTTTATTGTAAACCGGGATTAGCCTCTTCAGTCAACTCGTAACCACGGCTGGTGTTACACGTGCCGAAACGTCAAGTAGAAATAAAAGGTAAACAAAAGCATTTAGCCCGACTTACAATATATAACTTGTACATCTGTTGTGATGTAACCTTTTGTGTTTTGTCAATAATGCGACGAGTTTTATAAGATTTTGGTGTGTGTGTGGAGTGGTAGTGTAGCGTGTGTGCGTGCGCAGGGCGACACGGCGGGCGCGGAGGAGAGCAGCACCGAGTGGGAGAGCGAGGACGAGGACGAGGGCTCAGGCGCGCGCGTCGCCTGGGACTCGTATGAGGATGACCCGCCCCTAGGACAGTACGTGGCGACGGTAAGTCGCTTCGGTCTTCATGCATGATGTGACCATGCCTTCTTACGACATGTCTTATCTTATTGAAAAGAACACAATTATTTATGTATTTACACCAATTGAATGACTAGAAAAAGGATAATATAAAAACTTGTTACAATCATTGATTCCTATTTAACGGTGCATATAGCACTCAACAGCGGTTCTTTGTACTCACACTTAAATTTTTAAAAAATAAAAGCTAAACAAAACTTTCAAACATAGCTTATCATAAACTCTGAACTATTAAGTATTAAGCTATTAATAAACTACTACTGCTTGACCGGCGTGTGTTCTAACGCCATACATTCCTCATGCACAAAATAATGCGAATGAGGAAGTCCATGTCTACTAGCAGTGAACGGCAAAAGGGCTGCTTAAGGTGATAAAATATTTTACTTGTACGATAATGTTGTGTGTAATTGATATTCATTAGTCAGACAATGTATTTGTAACTACGCAGGTGTTGGCGCTAGACAGCGACGCGGGCGAGAACAGTACGGTGCGGTACCGAGCGCGCGCTCGCGGCGCCGCGCGCGGTGCACTGCGTGTTCACTCCGCTACCGGACGCATCTACGCGGCGCGCGCGCTCCTCGACCGCGACTCTTACGACATTACCGTACGTGTACCTATTATTTATTTATTTGCTAAATTTATTTATTTGATTTTTAGACGTCTAGAATTGTTTTTTTGACTTATAGGGGGAGAGTGCATGCTGCATTCCTACAGTCGCTGTGCGCACTCGACTGGCCATGTTACCCCTATCTCACAGAAGACTACCTTGAAATGTACTGCATTTCCTACTTTGTTGCATTTCCCCAATGTACGTACGTGTTTTGGTAGTAAGTGAGATATGCCAATGCTCATTCCCATCCCATCCTACCCCTCCCCATTTTACCAATCCGTTTCTTAATCTTCAACGGTAGGCAGCGCATCCAGGGGCATGCCAACGTTTGTCATTCTGGGTTGATGTTGGTATCGTGCATGTCTATTGGCGACAGTATCCACTTACCATCAGGTGGACTGTATGCTCATCTGCCGCCTAATTTCTATAAAAAAATGTCAGGCCAGAAACTTTTCGACCTGACTGGTATGTTTCGTAAACAAGATATGTATGTGTATAGGTGAGCGCCTGCGACGGTGGGCGACCATCACTATGCGGATACGCCCGAGTGTCAGTGCGTTTAGCGCCGGCGCGCGCGGGCGGTCGGCCGCCGACGCTTGCGGCTGTGCCACCGCTGCAGGTAGCCGAGCTCGACGCGCCCGGCTTCCTGCTCGCCGTATTGCAAGCCACCGACCCCGATAAAGACATACTCTTTTATGATATCGTCGGTTTGTATCTCACCTGTACTAAGTTATTTACATATATGTTGCAGGTGACGTAAAAAGGGTTTGAACCCGAACACAAATACAGTTTCACTACTAATGTTAACTTGATTATGGTCTAGCAATTAAACAACTTTGAACGGTTTAAATCGCGTATATTTAACATTATTTATATCCCGACGTTTCGAACACTTTGTAGTGGACGTGGTCACGGGGTGACTAATTGATTTTATTTGTCACTTGAGTTATTAAGAAATTATTTGAACTACCGTCTGAAATCTTTTTTCAGACGGTAGTTCAAAAAAAAAATTCAATAACTCAAGTGACAAATAAAATCAATTAGTCACCCCGTGACCACGTCCACTGCAAAGTGTTCGAAACGTCGGGATATAAATAATGTTAAATATACGCGATTTAAACCGTTCAAAGTTGTTTAATTGCTATGTATAGTAATTGCGAGAACCTAAGAAAATATTGATTATGGTCTGTTCGTAAAAGAGAGGGCGGTCATCTGTTTACTAGCCACGGATTTTATGGTGTATTTCTTCTACTGATAAGTGTCAATATGAGGTTGGAAAGGCGTTTCGTATCATCCTAGCGCCATCTCATTTGTCAACGTTTATCATTCTCGACTGATGTTGGCATGTAAGCGAATGTATCCACTTATCATCAGGTGGACTGTATGCTCGTTTGCCGCCTTATTTCTATAAGAAAGAAGTTTCCCCTGCACATACAAAATATGGCACATATCGTGTTTATTAATGTCTATCTACCAATTAGCACCGGGCCCGCGCGATGGATTACGGCCGAAAATCTTCCAGTGATTTACTAGGGGAGGCCTTTGCCCTGCAGTGGGATATTAAAGGCTGATACAAGTACACAATTCACGCGAAACTGTAAAAGATGACGCGTGCGCTGCAATGCAAACAGCTTCATCAGTATCCACTGCCGGATACTCGATGGGCCTCCTCATGCACATAGTCTTGTGCACGAGGGACCTTAAAACGTCACGCTGGCCTAGCGGGTTGGCGAGTCTACCCTTCTAGAGGTGGTGTAGTTCCTCGGGGCGTGTGGTAGCCGCTTTGTTATCTCTTAGTCATCTTTTACGACACTAAAGGAAAGAGATGGAGTGGTGCGTGCTATTCTATATCCGGCCGACACCACGACACAAACAAAAGATGACATATGTGCCATGTTAAATGTAGTACTTAAATACTTGTGTATTGTGTGATGATAGATGGTGACCCGAGACAAGACTTCTACATCGGGCGCGAGGACGGCAGCCTGGTGCTGGCACGCCGTCTGCTGTGGGAGCGGCAGCCGGCCTACGCGCTCAACGTCAGCGTCACCGACGGGCTGCACGTTGTCACAACGCTTGTAAGTACACTCATACAGTGCGGTAGAGGTATGAATTTAATCGCGTTACTTTTGTCATTTTAATTAAATTATTTTATATGCAAGTATAAAATAAGTAGCGATGGAAAGAGCTATTCTCGGAGTTTCCTTGCTGGACAAAATCCCTAACGAAGAAATTTCGACGAACAACTAAAGTTGCCGACATAGCCCAAAGATTCAGCAAGCTGAAGTGCCAATTATCAGGCCATATATGCCGCAGGATCGATAGCCGATGGGAGAGACGAGTCCTTGAATGGAAACAACGTACCGCGAAAGTCACCGGTGATGGCTGGAAGAGAAGACCGTGTGTGCGGCGGCCCTTGGGAGAGGCCTATATCTAGCAGTGGTAGGGTCGAGACACAAGATGATGCCAGGGCATGTATATGCTAGTAAAACAATTAACAATTATATACATAAATTAAAATTATCGATGCGCACCTATCAACCTAACGTTGTTTTCAAATCTCCATAAAATCTCCCGTACTCCCGTGATGTCGCGTACTATATATACCTGTAGTACGTATATGGAGGGGGCATAACAGTAGGAACTACAGTTACCAGATACAAAATCATTTTTCCGGGAAAATTCTACTGGGTATGTGCGATCAATAGAATCGGCGATCAAACTAGCAACTAGTGGCCGTTTTTTTTTTTTTTTTTTAATTCTATATACTTAATTTGGGACTTTGGCCAACACTGGCATGTCAGTCCCATCGTAACCTAAACAAAATTTCACTTACTAAACTAAACACTCAAAAAACACAACGACGGCTTGGACATATCCACCAGTGCCACCGCCCAAAAGCGGCTCCGCCGTGCGGCCGGTTTACGACTCAAATTCAAGACAGCCCCACTCCAGGATAGACCTAAGATGGAGCTGATCCAAATCCAAACATCTCATACACCTGAATAGCAGCCTCAGATGCAGGAACCGCTAGGATATGAGTGAACACACCCATATCATAGGGGTTCAAATCCCAGCGCTGCATCAATGAGGCCCTTTGCCTTTGGTTTCGGGCACATTCCATCAACAAGTGGTACGTATCTTCTACGGCTCCACAAATTTCACAATCTGGTGATTCATCTATTTTCATTCGGAAGCTAAAACTTTTTGATGGAAAGTGTCCAGATCTTAACCTATGCGCTAGGACAACCATTCGTCTTCCCATCTTGGTCATACCAAACCATGGTAAACTAGTGGCCGTACGTGTGCGTGTGTGGATACGTGTGCGTGTGTGTACGTGTTAAGCGTGTGATATTTTTTTAATAATTTTATTTGTTAAATACATCGTAATCATGATATATCATGATGCGATACATCATGTTACTGTAGCCGTAATTGGTGCTAGTAAGATGTATGTCAAATAATAATTTGTGTAACTGTCCTCGCGGAGGGCGGAGTTCTACACGAAATGATAGTTGTTCCACGAGTGGTGCGCAGTCTATTTTTATGTTTGCCAGATCATAAAGAAAGGTCAAGTAAGGATCTACGAAGTAGTACGAAGTAGTATCTTTAAGTGAAAGTCATTTTTTATCAAATTTATAATTAAGGAATGTATTTAACAAATTACCGTTGAATGGTTTCTACTTTATCTTGATATACAGCATACTGAGGAGACCACGTGGTATTAGCAAAGTCCAAATGACTGCGGACATAAGTCGAATAAATAGTTTTTATGCAACTGAGATCTTTGAACTATTTACAAGCACATATTGGAAATTCTAAATTTTTTAGTGTGTTTCTTGTAATGAACTCAAACATGGTCATTTTACTGTCTAAAATGACTCGGATATCTCGAATGGAACTGACTACGTTCAGGGCTGTATCGTTTATGGTGTATGTGTACTGAATTGGATTAAGTTTGCGAGTAAAAGTAATTTTTAAACATTTATAAGTGTTGAATTATATGATATTATATGATGCAGATAAGCGGTCAAAAGGAGAGAACTTGTCCAGTTTTGTTCTATATGTTCTAACATGGAATGTTTCTGAAGTACCTTAAAAACGACATTCTCTAGGAAAAAAAAAAAAAAATTCTCTAGGAGTTGGGAAGCGGCTATCTCATTGTTAATTAATTTATGTTAGAGTGCAATATCAAGTTAATTACGCCTCTCTTGCAAAATATTCAATTTAAAATAAGATAAACGTTCGTTGTAGTCCCTGAGACGTTTTTTTATTTTTAACTTTGTGTGCTATATCTCTTATAAAAGAGCATTGGATCCTCTCAATTCTGACCCGATGTATGTTATATATTGGATTATGTGTGATTATTAACATAATTTTTATCACAGTGAGCATTTTCGGGACAAAAATAATTAAATTCCTGGACTCCTGACACAGCAACAAGTTACGGTATATACGGAGATCCCAGAGACCTGGCAACCTTAGTAGAAACTGATAAGACATGATATCCGCAGGTGAACATAACTGTGATCAACGACGTGAACGAGGGTGGCGTGTCGTTCTCCCGCTCCGAATACCCCGTAGAGGCGTCGGAGGCGACGCGCGTGGGCGAAGCGCTGGCGGCGCTGCACGCGGCCGCGGGCCATGGCGCTCGGTTGCTGTACGGTGTGCACGCGGCGCGCGCGCCCGCCTCTGCTAAACTGTTCCGTTTGCACGAGCTCACTGGAGTGTTGGAACTTGCACAGCCGCTGGACAGGTACCTAAATGTCTTAACTCTGTTCAGCGAATTTCCGCTGATAGCAATTTTCCCGCTCCCAGTGCCCGGTACTCGTCATACAGGGTGTCCCGAAACTAAACGTCAAGCGGGTACCGGGCGAGAGGCCAGTCTATACCAGTTCTGGCAAAAATAAGAAAAAAAATCCATATCACTTAGTTAAGTGATAATAGTCATATTTTTGAAAATGTCGAAATTAAATATCAAGTTCAGGTTAACACAAGCCAAAATCGTCAGCACAAGTAATATCAAGTCCAGGTAAACACAAGCGTAAGTCGTCAGTCTGAAAGTTACAAGATTACGAGAAGATAGGACGGAACGTAGCGAACTAAATGATATTTATGACGATTTTGGCTTGTGTTTAGCAACAATAAACTTTTTGGCGTCACTATCCATCTCGCTCACTCTAAAAGTTGAATATCAATCTGTCTCACTCTAATTCATGTCGCACAGCGTCATTATCTATCTCACTATCACATTAGTCCATCTCGCTCACACTATGATGAAGCCGGAATACGAGTAGTATTTATCTTAGTAGCTTTTAAAATAACGTCCTCTTGCAAAAATAAGCAATAATATTTTTTATGAAAAGAAAAGTGGCAAGTGTTGTACCATTTTGAAATCTTGACTAAATAGGCCATCTTTTGAAATTACTTGCCTAGGGTAGTGTAGTACTTTTTTTTTTAAAGGTGAAGTGTCAAAGTTAGTTGACTTAATTTTTTTAAACCATACCTCAATCAATCTAAGTTTTTTTAACTAAACTAACACATTTCGTTTGTTGATTAGTGACTGCCATAATAGCATGGTTATTTAGGATTACATTAAAAAAAAATCACTATCAAATTAGGAAAATTTGTGACCATAGTACCCAAAGACGTGGCAAGGGTGTCGATTTTCGACATTTTCAAAAATATGACTATTATCACTTAACTAAGTGATATGGATTTTTTTTCTTATTTTTTCCAGAACTGGTATAGACTGGCCTCTCGCCCGGTACCCGCTTGACGTTTAGTTTCGGGACACCCTGTATATAAAAAAAAATGTTACCTATATACCTAGTAATGTATACAAGTAACATTTTTTGTTGAGATGTATAAATTATTTGTGATGTATGATCTTTTGTACAATAGGTAAAGCAACTAATAATTGAATTTTGATTTGTTCTACTTAACTTACATTGCATTGTTTCTTTTTTTGACGAACACTTAACTTTAAGCAAATGTGTGTTTGGTGGAAATCTAGGCAGCAGACTATTGATTATGCTACCTTTGTACGGTCAATATACTGCAGCCCTTTAGTTTATATCAGCGGGCAGATTAGACCCTAAACTATTTTCAATAAAACATGTTGCATGATGTATGTAATAAATAAATAAAATAAGACATATGAAGTGTTCGTGGACAGAGAGACCGCAGCAATACACGAGCTAACCGTGTGGGCGCGCGATCAAGCACCGCGAGCTTCTCGCGCATTCGCGCGCGTCACAGTACGCGTGCACGACGCTGACGAGCACGCACCCGAGTGGGGCCGCCGGCTAGCGGAGGTGCGTCTGCCGCGCACGGCACCCGCCGGTGCGCTCGTGGCTGCGCTGCGTGCCGCTGACCGAGACGCGGGCGACGCGGCACGCATCCTCTACTCACTGGCTGGTACGGACTCGAAAAAAGTATCTACACTTTTCGGTATCCAGTATTTTCTTATTTGATACCGATACTTTTGGACCCGATACTTTTTAATCAATACTTTTACTCATACTTATGATACTTGAAGGCAGATATCGTATCGGAAATTAATAATCGATCCTTTTAATATTATTCATATGGACAGTATCTGGGAGAATACTTGAATCAAAGCAACTTTGTGCCTTTCAGTCATATTACTATTTTGTAGGTTGTTTATGACGATTTTTACAACTTGGGGCGACAATGGGAAGTGAATATTACAGATTACAATAAATTAAAAAGAATTTAACATCTCTTTAGTTATTAAACTATGCATTCAAAGTATTCGATATTGTGTCCGTAGCTGGCGGCGACGCGGCCGGCGCGTTCGCCGTAGACACGGCGCTCGGCGACGTGCGTCTAGCACGCGCGCTGCCCCCTACCGGCCCACGCGACTACACGCTGCACGTGCGCGCCTCTAATCCGCCGCCCGCCACCAACTCTTCCACGCTGCCCCTTCACGTCATTATCGTCGAGCCCGATGACGCTCCGCCACGGTACATTATGTTTTTGACTGGACTTGTTCAATTTATAAACCGTGAATTGCACTAAGTCCTAATTACCGTTCACTACACTTCACTTAGTCGACACTTTCAACTTTACATCCGACTCGAAGGACCATAATAGTAAAACACTCTGCACATATTTCCGTTCCAATCCAATTTGCCCAAAATGTAAACAAATATTTCAGCCTGAGCTAACTAACACTGTTTTAAATTAAATAGTGAGGTGATCATTGTTTCCATATTCATCAATTGATTCATCGAAAGTGCAAGTTTATCCTACATTTAAGCCTAAATATTGAGACATGACTTTAATTTGAGACCGTGAAAGTTACCTCAGGCCGCCATGTTTGTTTACAATTTGGACAAATTGGGGCTAAGGTCACACGGTACAGTGTTCTATAGCTCAGAGGTCAATAGAGGTTATTACAAAAAATACACATCAAAAATTTCCTACAAAAAAAATTCAATATAATAATATATTTTTTGTAAAACCAAATGGTCGATTTTATTACTGGCCACTGAGTTTCGGCATCTTCTGTTCTAATTCGAATTTCAAAATAAAACAAAATGCTTCTAATACCTACGATATTTTTATTTCAAAATCAGTATTTCATTCGTTTTTATGTACCTAAATTTTGTTCATGTGATTGTCTTGAAAATAAAATGGATAAATTGAAAATTCGTACTATTCGTTCAGCACCAAGTCAGTCGTCAGCAACTCAGACTAACGCAAGTTAGACAACTCACAATATCGATAGTCCCGATTGTAAATCACAATATGGCCCAAACACCACAAACGATCGCACAGTGCGTCGATGGTTTAAACGCTTCCGTTCTGGAAATTTTGGTATTAAGGATGAAATTTGATTTTGAAGTAGCTGTGATTAGGACTTTTGAAGAACTCATTGATATCCGTCCACGAGACTTTTGAGTGGCATTAATGAACTGGCCGTGAAATTTGAAAGTGTGTAGATAATTTGGGTCAATATTTCGATTAAAAATAATAAATATTTTTATAACAAAAAAAACGGTTTTCAGTTTCTCATACAAATTGGTCATTTCATAGGTAATCACCTAATATTACTCTAAACTATGTATATATTCCACTCTTAATGCTGGATTGCAGTTACCCATGTGCTTCATGTTGATCTCACATCGCAGTCAGAAAGTAGTCTTAAATAAATCACGCACATCATCGTGGTCTGTGTGTTGCCCCAGTAGATAGAGCGAGGTATAATTGTAACCGTATTATAACAGGCGGAAATGTACGATTCCGTCAATTCTTTAAAGTATTTCAATTCTTTCACTCGCCGATAGATGGTGTTGAACTCGGATCCAATCCGAGGGTGCGACCAATAAAACCACAAGTATGCTGATATAAAATCCACTATATTGGTAAAACACACACACAATAAAAATTCTCCATTTATGATGTTTACACAGAAACGAAACCATACCGCGATGCAGACACGATACAGCGACATCTGTTGGTCTTGATACGAACTAAACCCTTACGATAAAACTAAAACTATCGCCGATCGCAGTCTGGCTGACCTAACATGGGTATTACAATACCGTGTTCAACAGATGGCGCTGTCTTGCCCGCTACAACTCGCTAGTTTGATTTTTAAAAATTGTATAGGTAAAATAAAAAATCGTTAAAAATCAATGTCAAATAAACCAACAGAGGTGGTATATTGTTTTATTGTATGAACTACTGATGTGTCGAGCACCATTTTTTGCAGATTGAATCATCCATTAATACTTTTCATTACTGATTGCATCAGTCCATTATCCGCACTCGAATATCGGCCGCCGCGTGTGCCGATCAACTCCCGAGACAAGAATTCTCGGAACAGTCATAAGACTCATGAGTTAATTGAGTCAGTCGCTGCGCTTCGCGCGCTAGTTTTCGCTATCACTTTACGATTGTTTCGTTTCATTTAGTACATGATTACGAGTTCTCGGTGGTTTTTGGTTGTAGACAAAGGTGCCTAACTTTTTTATTTACTAAAGTACTAAAATAATACGTTAATTTTGTAAGGTGGTAGTGTATTCTTTTGCAAATTCCTTGATGATATTTTTACTTGAAGTAAAATGTCATCAAGGAATTTGCCTAATGAGTTTGACTAAAAGTTCATTTGTTCATTATCGCATTATTAGCGCATTCGTTCGTGAATCATTTATCGCAATCAATCAATCAATCAGTCAGTCAATTGGAAGGATTGAATCTAACTGATTGACACATCTCTAGTGTGAACGCTCTCGCATTTTTTTTCGGCTGCGGTGTATCGCGGTTGATGTAATAGTTGAGTCAATGATCAATCGTTTCGTTAACTTCAGATTTGTGTCGGATGAGATCGTGTGCGAGGTGTACGAGAACGAGCCGGCGGGCAGCGTAGTAGCAACGCTGGAGGCGCGTAGCGCTTCCACGGTGTGGTTCGCACTCGAGGGCGGCGCGGGACGCTTCCAATTGAACCCCGCCGCTGGCGTGCTCGCCACCGCCGCACCGCTTGATTATGAAGCACAACACTTCTACAATCTCACTGTCGTCGCTTACAATATGGTGAGATTCATGTTTTTTGCATTACTACATTATTATTAGGTACAAGTTTATTACTAGTGGGTTCAGTAAAGAGTTTGTAGAGACACCTTACGTGTTAAACAAACTTTTTCACAGTTACTACTTACATGACAAACGTGTCAAACAAACTTTTTTTTGCAGTTACTGGGGACGTGCTTATCCAAATCTACATGATATTATTCGGGATACTTTCTATATTTCTTTAGTGCTTCCGTTTGTCATCTTGCACTTCCCCTTCTGTGGCTTCGCCTTTGTTCTCCAATATGGACAGGTTCCCGGAGTGACCCCTCAGGACCGTGGTGCCGTCTCAGTTCTTATGCCGCTTATGTGGTGTACGTCGTTATGTCACTTCATTTCTTATTTCTTATGTGGAAAACCTAATGTAACACTAGCGTAGGCGACGACTTGGGAAACTCTATCAATTGACGCCCCTCAGGTACCGTTAGGACGCACGGAAAATCCTTGCTATTGTATGGCCGCGTATACAGGGACGACATCATCCTGGTGACTTGTTAATTCTACCGTCCGTTAAATAAAAGGCGGCTAAAAAATGCCTATTTTGCATTTTTACAGTGTCAAAAAGCTGAGAATTCTCTATCGGCTTGTCTTGGATTATGTCTCTAATCAGTGTTAAAAACATTTTCGTGTCTCTTCACATTTCCTAGAGATATCGATGCCCACGTTTTATTGCCAATATTTCAATACTTAAAATACTGGCAAAACTTAGTCGAGCCGTCTATATGTTTGCAACCTAAAACTCAATTATCACTTAGCTGCCTTTTATTTAGCGGACGGTAGAATTGTTCACTCGTTAATTTCTTCATTTCTCCACTCTAGAACTAGGCTCACGCTCATTGCTACAATTACCAGTTGTAAATAAAACATTTTAAAACTTAATCGTAGCTACAACAATTTCTTGATAGATGATTCCCGTAGTAGTAAAAATTTCGGCTTCAACAAAAGTTCTTATTACATTCGAGCCCTTATATTAAAATTATTCTTCCTGGCACAGGGTGGCGGCGAGGCGCGCGCCCACGTTTCTGTTCATGTATTGGATCGCAACGAGTTCCCTCCCACGCTTCGCAAGCGTTCGTACCGCGGGCGCGTGTCTGAGGCGGCGGCGGCGGGCGCGCTGGTGGCGGAGGCGGAAGGCTCCGAGCCGCTGGTACTAGCCGCTGACGACGCGGACTCGCCCGCCAACAGGCAGCGGGCGTATGAGATCCTCGAACCGGAGGCCGCGGCGCGCTTCCGCGTCGACGCTACCACTGGCGCGCTGCAACTCGCCGCTTCATTGGATTATGAACATGCGACGGAGCATCGGTTTACTGTTAAGGTCAGTGGTGACTGATGATAAACTTTCGCGACAACCGAAAATCACATTTGACATACGGTTCGCGCGCCTGCATATCTTTAGTGCAATCACGCCATCCAAACAGCGAGTGTACTCATCTATATTAAACAAACACATTTAGCATTTGTACCTCCTGGCAAATATACATTAGGGTGTCCCAAAAAATTCTAAATATTTTTAACGCATTCCCACCTATTTTTTTGTCCTATATAAAACACATAAATCAAATTTCCTGACCTTTGAACTACGGCAAACCGTGCTGAATTGCATCGTATGCAAGCAAGTACATGTCAGTACTTGCAGTCAGGCGAGCGCAATAAACATGTCAATCGAATTGCGCAGTTCTAAAAGGGTACGTTTTTAATAAAACATCAAATAACGCGGTCATAACTTCCCTCCAATGGACAAGTACTCCCAGTTTTGTTTTATAACATCCGTGGCGTGAAATTAACTACTTATGAAAGCGCAAATCTCGCTATTCGCGAGTATGATATATTTTGGGAAAAGGTACGAATACTTACCAAATCGTTAGCGAAATGTGTGAAAAAACTTATATCAGTATTTATAAGAAAAATGCAAATAAGAAACAAGACATATTCAAGTGGCGTAAACTATAATTTACCAGCAATTTGGACAATTTGTTTGATATTGCACACGCCGATGCATATCAATTAATAAAAATATAGGA
Source organism: Sesia apiformis (assembly GCA_914767545.1). Classification (NCBI taxonomy): domain Eukaryota; kingdom Metazoa; phylum Arthropoda; class Insecta; order Lepidoptera; family Sesiidae; genus Sesia; species Sesia apiformis. The sequence goes on from OU611952.1 coordinate 22,458,508, forward strand.
AGATAAGATTTTCTTGCAGCGCCAGAGAGAGCCAGGTCGATTCTATAACTTGGAGTGGATAAAAAACTGGCTGACAAAGAAGAAAGGGCTACTGAAGAAGAAAACCGGCGAATGAAATATCTTTCCGCGTCAACTTCTTCGGCATCGTACGAATCTGTACAGGATGATTCAGCTTTCAGTTCTGGTGAAAGTATGGATTCACAAAATGATCTGCCAACTGTGATCGAGAGCACACAATTTGGGACTGGGTAACGAAGAAAGATTTCAGTTACTCAAAAATTAGTAGCTGCATTAAACAGGTGTCAGTTTAGTATGAGAAACTTTGTGTTTATTCTTCAAGCTACTATCGACGCACTTAGACATAATATTGACGAATTTCCGATAAGAAAGTCTTCCATCCAACGAATCTGTACGGAAAAACGAAAGGAAAGCGCGGAAACCATAAATGTTGATTTCAAAAATGAGTTACCAAACGTAACTGTTCACTGGGACGGCAAACTGTTCTCTGCGCTGGATTCCCTAAAATCCAAAAACGAACGTCTTGCTATAGTCATTTCGTTTGGAAATAAAAATTAACTTATTGCTGTGCTAAAATTGGATAATTCTACCTGTAAAGAGCAGGCGCAGGCTGTTTGGAATGCGATCACAGATTGGAATCTCGAAGTTAAAATGCAAATTCTCTGTTAATATACTACGGCTTCCAATACAGGTATCCGTGTGCTCCTAAAACAAAAACTTGACAGGGAATTGCTTATTTTTGCTTGTCGCCTTCACGTCTTCACGCCGAATCGGTGCTGAAAAGCTCCGATATTATGCTCTTCAAAAAGTTCAGAGATAATTGGAAAAGCATCGATTTCGACAAGATGCGGTGCTATAGGGAAAACGTGGAAACCTTATCGCTTCCGAAATTGTAGCTCTGCTTAAGCAGAGCGAAATTGCTTAAGAATTTAACTCTATCACGCTGAATTGACAAATAAGATGATTTTATATCGGTCAAGAGCAAGTACTTGTTCACTCGTCTCAGAATTGAAGACAGTTTTCTCCACGAATGTCCTTCTTTCTGGGAGACTAACGCCTCGTTTCTAGAAGCCAGAAATACTGTGTCAACCCTTAGAGCAGTAAACGATACAGCTGAAAGGGCTGTAAAGTTGATGCAAGACTCATGGTTTGATTACGGTTGAGGAGGAACAAAACCATTTTTTTTTACGTTCTGTGCAAGAGCACAGAAATATCTTATGTCATAGGACCCCCCCCCCCCCCCCCCCCTTATGTCATAGGACACCCTATCATACATATAAAAATGAAACCATGTCTGTTTGCTCATTTATTTGAAATGCTTTCAAGTGTCAACGGACGCACGAATGTCCTGAAATTTTACATTCACCTTCTTGAGGACCACGAGAAGGACATAAGATACAAAACTGAGGCTCCCGTGGAATAGTGAGCGCGCGAGCGAAGCTTCGGGCAATAGGACATCCTAGGCTACAAAACTAAGGATCTATTTGTTGATCGAAGTCCCACGGGATAGTGAAAGCTGCGAGCAAAAGCTAGTAAATAATAAAAGCATAACAATTTTTACATTTTTACAACATTTTAGTGGTAAATCAAGTCTCCTGCATTTTTATCGTTGAGATGGATCTACTTTTTAATAACTTTTAGTGGGTCCTATTTGAAGATTTTTCTACCCTTAAAATGTTATAAAATCTGTTATATTTGGTTGTTTATGTTAATGTTAAATGGTTTTGTTTAACGGCATGTTCGCTTGCCATTAGTGCACTGAAGAAACGCATGTGGACGAGCCACTTGTCGCGTACATAGAATGCGAACACCGTTAGGCACATTATAAAAAAAGTAAACTGAGAAAATCGACAATATTTAAGCGATTTTTAATCGTTTCAGGTGATCGACATGGGAACCCCACGTTTACCGTCGGACAGTATGGCGAAAGTAGTGGTAGAAGTGACGAACGTAAACGACTGTCCACCCACATTTACGCAATCAACATACGAGGCCACCACATTGCTGCCGACATCGAACGGCGTTGCCGTCGTGACGCTATCGGCTACAGACCCCGATCTGCCGACTGGTGGAAGCGTTAAATTTGACATTATAGACGGAGACGAGGGTGGGGCTTTCGCTATATCGTCCTCGGGTGTTGTGTCGGTAGCACGTGCCGATGATTTGGCAGATGCCTATAGACTTCGTGTGCGAGCGTCCGACGGCCTCTACTCGACTACGGCTCGCGTCAAGATCCGTGTGCGCGAAGCTGATAACTCGGGGCTCGCCTTTCATAAGTCCGACTACTACGGCTCCGTGGTCGAAAACTCCACGAAACCGACCACGATAGTTGTCCTTAACGTGCTCGGCGCGGCGCTCAATGAACATGTTGAGTTCACGATACTGAATCCCGTTGAAGGGTTTGAGGTGAGTTATTTATTTTATAGATAGATGGATATACTTTATTAGTCACCAAGAACATATTTTACTTTATTCATGAACGGAAAACTGTTGACTACAAACAATGAATAAAAATAATAGGTACATGAGTAATTTACAAGTTTTTGCCGATACGGTTTAGGTCATACATATTAGTAAGCTTTCGTTACTTTTTCATATTTCTTTCTATATTTTTAGTGTTAATCTAGTAAAACTCACATATACTGTTATCTGCGAAATTTGTTAATAGTTTGCACGTGCTATTTACTTATATATTTTTGCGTACACCAATTGAATGTCTACAAAAAGCTTATTATAAAAACTTGGTACAATAATTGATCATGCGCAAACATTCCTAACTAAAGGTTCACACAGCATTCAACAGCGGCTCTTTAGTACTTAAGTACACCCAAAAAAATTAACCTTCAAACTTAGCTTATCCTATAAACTTAAATTACATTGTAAATTATTTTAAAATATACTCATTACATCCAGGAGAGAAGCGGGCATAGCGTCACTATACATGACACAGAAGCACTTCTGTATACTTCTGTATTATATTCACATTGTTCGAGAAACTTAAAATACATAAATAAATATGTAACACCTACTTAAAAGAAATTTGTAAACATCTCGCATTCCCACTTCCGTCAGGTGGGACGCACATCAGGCGCGGTACGCAGCACAGGACTCGCAATAGACCGCGAAACGAAGGACTCGTACACTTTACTGCTCCAAGCACGCAGCGCGGCGGGCGGCGCCGAGGCGCGAGTAGCACACGCCCGCGTGCACGTGGCCGTCTCCGACGTGAACGACAACTGCCCCGTGTTCGTGGAGAGGCCGTACATGGCGGCCGTGCGCGCCGGCGCCGAGCCCGGCACGCCCGTGCTCCGCGTGCGCGCTATAGACGCCGACGCTAACGACAACGGAGAGGTTAGTCGTAAGATCCTTGCAGCTGCTGGCAATAGTAAAATAACTTATTGTAATTTGATTTCATGCCTCCCACCGTCATTTATAAAACTTATAATTTATATACCCTTATAGAAATAGTAAATTCTGTACCATCGTGGACGATGGAGGTAATATTTCAAGGGTTATTGACCTACAAAATAAGTGTTATATACTGTACAAACGGCTTCTTGGAGCAGTGCGAGCGCGGCGTGCGTTTCTTCAGCCGAGCGGAGGTCACGTATCTCGCACTTCACACAAAACTCCACAGTCAGCAAATATATTTACATATTTAAATTATTTCCTTACCAAATATCCCTGTGTTTACTTTTAATGAAAATACATTCTGTTCTCTTTCAAATATATTTTAACGTGTCATTTTGTAGTATTAAGGTTCGGTGGTAAACGTAAATAAACATATAAAAAGAAATAAAAGTAAAATTTATAACCGAAGTTGGTGTTAATGTTGTTGGTGTGACGGGTGACAGGTGCGGTACGAGATGAAGCGGGGCCACGGCGAGCTGTTCCGCGTGGACCGGCGCACCGGGCAGATAGCGCTCAAACAGACTATTGACACCCACAATCAACTTTACACGTTAGTTATTGCAGCTTTTGACGGAGGTAAGAATTAAGTTATTTAACTAAACTCAGATTGTTAATTCGAGAGCATTCCGACATTTGGTGGTGTTTTCAGACAAATGAAATTTCCCTAAAAAACAGCAACATAAAACTTATGTTTGACAAAATCTACTTACGATAATATTTTCTTCAGAGTATGTAAAATGTTAATGTAAAATATATTTTAAATTAATATAACAATACTGCAATCCTTATATTGTACACGTAGTGACCTATCCGGATTGATATGAGAGACGAAGGAAACTGTACTTGTGTCACTGAAGCTCTTGACATACAATACAAACCTGTATTTTTATACAAAAATAGCTCTCATTTATTGCAATGATTTTATACTGAATTATATTGTTATTACCATTATACCATGTTAGATAAGTTTTGTTCTATTTTGATATCTTTTCAGTACTTGGTTGTTGTGTTTATCTAAATAGTAATAGTAGCTTATACTCCATGGAGGTTAGAACGTAAATATTAAGTCTATTTATTTATGTAAGTCCATAATAAAAACATACTTAATTTAACTAGATTATCATGTATATCACATTACATACTTTGGACATTTTTAATACTGAATACTTAAGAAATTCTAAGAGTTAAGAAATGTTAAGAAGTCACAGTCTAGACTGCTAGCGATAAAACCTAAGTGTACGAGTATGCTGTGTATTAATTGCGCGGTGTGCTCCGAGCAGGCGTGCCGGCATGCGGCGCGGAGGCGCCGGTGACGGTACGCGTGTGGGGCGGCGGCGCGGCGCCGGCGTGGGAGCGCGCGCACTACGCGCTCTCCGTGCGCGAGGACGCGCCGCCCGGCGAGCCGCTCGGCGCACCGCTCCGCGCGCGCTCGCCGTTGCAGCGCCAGCTCATCTACACGCTCGTCGACGCGCCCGACTCCGCTGACTCCACCGACGCCATCGACTCGCCGCCTCGCTTCGAGATTCACTTTGACACCGGTGAGTGTATACAAACCTGTAAAATCTCACAATCGACGATCGAGGATGAGTACATTTAAAATCAGTCGATTCAAGGCGTCGACCAATTAAAATACATAGATGGATTTATTCAGAACTAATTATGTAAAAAAATAAGACGCGTCACATCTGAATAAACTTGTAAAAAAGGGACATTGTCAATAATACGTCCTTTGTAGCTTTTTGCCATCAAATGACAAACTGAATTGACGGTAAGTAAATTTGACTGCCTTGAAACTTCTTGCAAATGCCTCTCACTTTTAAAGCCGTAAGTAGTAATTTGATTGATCGATGCTTTAAGGGTCGTTTATAAAACTTTGGCTTCGGGAGGGTTGCACGATATTAACCGAGATATCATTGACATACTAGCATGTATTTAAAAAAAAGTAGATAGTGATATAATACAATAAAACTGTTAATGGGGAGCGCTCTAGCGCCAGTTGGGTGCGCAGCATCCCGAGATGCCGATGTGTTTCTAACGCTGACGTCGGTACTAACGCATTGGTTTTATTCGCAGCACGCGACAGAGGCAATAGTCCATGTGAGTATTTATGGTAGTCCAGTATGCAATCACATTTCGCGACATCTTTACAATTTTCAAATATCTTTATCAAAAGCAATGGAAAAGCTGTCAGCTTTTTAGTATCACGATGGCGTGTGTATCGCCTGTGACTCGCACACGCTTTCCTCGTTTACCGAATTCTTGAACATCGTTTATCACTGGCGTCATGTGTTATAACCTAACCTTTCAATCGCAATAGCATTAGGTGTCGCGCTTGGTATGTTAAAAGTCGAGCTTTATTTCATTGCATGAACAAAGATGTACCAATGCTTTCAATATATACCTACCTATGCATTTTCATTTGGATAACAACAATAACTCCATAAATGACCAGAATCGCACCGCATTTATAATATTTTGATCCTTTCCACAGTGCCTGGCGATATATGACACATCCATCAGAATACTATTCTACTTAGAAAGCTACTGTCGACCTCGAAGTCGACTACAACGGTGAATGACAGAGAACGCGTTCTAAAACAAAAATAATTTCTTCCTCAATTACGATGTATCATATATATCGCTGCGTACAGTCATTTTGTCATTTCAGAATTAACTATTTTGAATGTTTTTTGTGTATTAAACAATTAATCGTTACGATTCATGAGAGGGATCATGAAACTCATTTTTAAAAGAAACATATTGATGTCGTACATTCGCACTGCACGGTCCAGCCACACATCATTAATACTTATGTTACTTTAGCTACAATAAAATTTAATTACAGACGGACGCGTCATTTCGCTTTCCACTTTACATAAATAATGATTTACAAAAAGTTACATGTACTAGAGATAGATAGCTTCATTTTAGTCTTTGGGTCCTTCCACCAAAAATTCAGAATTATCAATAGGGCACTCTTGTTTAGATACTTGTTGTCTGTAATGAAGTGGCTAAAGTAACATACGTATAAATATTGTGCGGCTTGATCGTACACGCACGCTGACTAACAAACGCCAACTCTAACCATCTGCGTGTCAAAAAGTGCCTCACAATATATATGCAAAATTTTATCAGGATAATTACTCAAGGTTAGTACAAGAAGGGCTATTTTGTTTTTGTTGAATCATCCCGTTTACGGGGAAAATGGGGGAAAATGTGGTGCATACCACGTCACAGTCCAACAGACTGAATTATCACAGAAAACTGCCGTAAAATGTGTTGAATCGTGTGTTTATTACCCACGATTTATACGGATGAAATAAACTTTTCATCCGTTCCCCTTCTCTTAATCCATTTCCTTATGTACATAGTACAATCCTTTTTCTTGTACAAAGTTAATTTCCTCCAAATAGTTCCGAACACTATTTCTAAATACTTAAAAGTGGACAGCGCATCTGTAGATGTACCAACACGTCCGTCATTTTTTACTCGTGTGTAGCATGATTTCATCGATGAGAGTAACTAACTGCTTACTATTAAGTGGATTGTTCGTTCTTTCTTAGACAATTCCCGTCTCACCGTCTCATTTGGCGTTACGCAGAATAGCGTATAAATTAACAAATTATGGAACGACCATCTATTACTTTAGTTAAATGTTATTTTTTCTCCCTTAACGACTCCTCTGAGTGACAAGAGACAGCCTATTTTTTTACTAATCTTGATAACCGGATAAGATGATCGCTATTAGCGTGTTAGTGCGTTGACGAGGTGTGGATGTTCAGGCGTGCTGGTGGCAGCGGCGGCGCTGGACTACGAGCGCGCGCAAAACCACGAGCTCGTGATTCGCGCCACGGACGGCGTGACGGGCGCGTTTGCGGACGCGGCCGTGACGTTGCACGTCACCGACGTTAACGACTGCGCGCCGGAGTTCCCGCAAGACGTCTACCGAGCATCTATATCTGAGGCGGCCGCCGTGGCCGATCTCGTTGTTACAGTACGCGCTAACGACAATGACACAGGTAAATTTGGAGCCTAAGAAGATATGATACCGTGGTTAGGATGACATTTGTTACGAATTATACCGACCTACTTGTTCTCATTTTATAATTGTAAAAATCATATCATAGTAATAAAAAATAGAAACAATATAACAATCCAAATTAAGGAAATGTATAAGAAATTGTATAGTTAGTATAAAAATGTTTAAACTTGTTGCTTTTGCGGCTAAAGAAAGGAAAGTAGCGCACTGTAGTTGTTGTTTGGGCTACAGAGGAGCTTTATAAGAGCGTCGAAGTCTTGAAGTTTATGTAGAAAAACGCACGACAGGGTGTTTGACTACAAAAACTCATAGAGAACGTAAAGACAAACGCGTCGATAAGATTTCAAAAGCATTATCCTAAGATGTATGTTTAGTCACTTTTATCATCAATGCAACATGCTGATATACCTACAGACTTTAGATTTCATAGATTTTCCAAAATTAGGAACTTAAAGGACTAAGAATATATAAATAATTCTGAGACTACTACATAATATTCACAAATCATATAGTGACTTATCAACATTGTAACAATCAAATGCACAAACCGCCTTTAAGATGTCATTAAAGTTTTCTAAGAAACAAGAAATTACTGCGCTAAGAATGAGTGAATAAACTATTACTACATTCATTATTGTAACACTCATTATTAGTCATTATTGTGACACTTGGCAAATAAATATTTGAATGAATTAAATTCTACATAATTTAATGCCATTTCCCAACAGTTATTGTTATTATACAATAAAAAGGTTGACGATGTTGGATTGTGAATTGTGATGTACAGGCGCAAACGGCGAGGTGTGGTACTCGTTGTCGGGGGACAACGAGTCGCTGGCGCTGTTTACCGTGGAGGGTGAGACGGGCGCCGTGCGCGTGGCCGCGCCGCTCGACCGCGAGTTGCGCGCGCGCCACCACCTGCAGCTCTCCGCCACCGACCGCGGCCGACCGCCGTTGCTCACTACAGCGCACTTGTTTATCACCGGTTCGTTGCTAATATAAATACAAATAGTTTTACTTCAGTTTTTATCAACGCACCGCTCATCATAGTCATGCGGTTCATCCGCACTTCCTTAACATAGTCTCTGCGTACAGTGCGCTCAAAAAGATACTTTACCGCCAACCCCAAAGTTGTAGTATTCACTGTTAGCTGAGTTCATTCCGTTACGCTACGACATGGGGCTCTTCAAGAGAGTTGTTCTGCTGTGTGCTGCAACGTTGGCGGCGCACTCGATGGCCGCCTGGTGTTGCAAGTGTCAATGGGCGGGGCTGACCACTTCACCATCACGTGGCCCGCCTGCTCGTCTGCCATCTTATCTATATAAAAAATCAATCAGACACATGACGTAGTTTTCCAATAACCGTGGTTGGTGTAATCCAGCCGAAACGACGACTAAAAATGTGTGTGTTATGTTTTATCTTAATGTTATGTGTGTGTGTTAAGACCCGTTTAATAGATAAATATGCAACCGAACACTCAAGTCATCTCGTGTTATTTTAGTATAAAAATACCTTTATTTCTATTTATTTTGTATATCGACAATGCACATATATTTAGTTTTATTTTCTTTCATTATACTAAAATTATCAAATGTCTTTATCTTAACTATTTAAAAACGTATGCAACAAATTTAACTTACAACATGCAAGAATGCAATAATTAACTTACCAAGCTGCATGATGTCAGCCTATAATATCCCACTGTAGGACACAGGCCTCCCCTAATAAATAAATCACTGGGATGTTTCGGGCCATAATCCACCGCGCGGACCCAGTGCGGATTGGTAGACACACATACTCCAGATTGTTTTTATTTCTTGAACATACATGGTTCCTCACACTGTTTTCCCTCGCTGCAGAGCTAGTGACATTAAAAAAAAATAGTAACTAAGTGGTACGGGTCGAGGAATTGAACTTACGATCACACGAGTGCGAGTGGAGTTTAGATATTCCTAGGCCATCGCCGCTCTAACAGGCGTAAATAAGCTTGAATTAAAGCTATTTATTCAAATGTGCCCTTTAATAGAACTATTAGTCTGTTTGTCAACTACTTTTCATTGTATTTTAATTTTGTAAGACTTTCTTAAATTAATTTTAAACAAATGTCTTTGTTCTTAAAATGGAAAATACAATTGCCAGTGGAGGACGTAAACGACAGTCCGCCTCGCATGGAGCGGTCTGTAGTGCCGGCGCTAGTGTCGCAAGAAGCGCCGCGCGGCGCTGCGGTCGCGCGCGTTGCGGCCTGGGACCCCGACGAACGCGACGCGCCGCGACTACGTTACGCTCTTGCGGCGCATGAACCACAGCACGCATTCGCGGTACACCCACGTACTGGCCTCGTGACACTGGCTAACACTCGCGCGTGGGCCGCCGGGGTGTCGCGCTCGCTCAACGTGTCCGTGTCGGACGGCGCGCACGCGGCGTTCGCGCGCGTGAAGCTCACGCTCGCGCCCGCTAACCGCTCTCCGCCACACTTCCCGCACCTCGTGCACGAGGCACGCGCGCTAGAGAACCAGCCGCCGCCGCTGCTGCTCACCACGGTACGTTGCACTATACCTTATAAAATAACACTTTTTTTTATAACGCATACTTAGTCTGGCCATAAATACCGTTACAATAAAGAAAAGATAATTACATTTGAATTTGGAATTTATCATTATCACGTGAAAATAAATGTATTTTTCTCATTTTTCCGCCAATCATTATTAAATATTGTACTAATATTCAAATGAAGTGGGGTGATAACGAAAACTGTATTGCTATAATTACATTACACAAAGTTGGCATGGCGCGATACCAATCCACTCTCGTATGTTGCAGATGTCCATGGGCGGCGGTGACACTTATCATCACGTGAGACCGCTTGCTCGTCCGCCCTCTTCTCTATAAAAAAAAAAACGTAGCCATGGCTTTTTCCTGTGACCGACGCCTCTTTCCGGCAATATTGCCCATCATAATTAGTTGCAAAAGTTCGTATCTTTCATGCCTTAGCACGTGACCCAGATACGCAAGTTTTCTGCACTTAAAGGCCTACAAGAGTTCGCGTTTCCGATCTACTCGTCGCAGGACTTCCTCATTGGTGACCTGCGTCCAACTGATAGCCAGCATACGTCTCTACCCCCGTATTTCGAAGCTTCTATACGTTTACTAAGCTCCATGTTCATTGTCCAGGACTCGCATCCGTATAGAAGAATGGGCCAGATATAACACTGGAGGAGATGGATTTCGGTTACAGAGAACTTTTCTTATGTTGGTGAACGCATTCCTAGCGGTTTCAATGCGGGTTTTTATATCTATAACACTATCCCAGTTTTCATTCAGCCAGGTGCCTAAATATTTATATTTGCAAACCCTCTCAAATTTTTAAAATGCTTAATAACACAAATTTTCCTTTATAATGATAATGTAAAAAAAATATCAATGTTTTCTTTGTAACAATATTTTATGACCAGACTAGATAGTCTTAGAAAAGTGGAAATAAATAAAATAATTTTATAAATGAGGGACTAGTGAGAAAACCTAAGTAAATAAATGCAGTAAGTAGATTGATGTAGTCAAAGTTATTACAAAAAACTACTTACTCATGATTAAAATATAATAATTAAAAATAAAAGTTTTAAATAAAAGGACAGTATCTCGCCCTGTCATCTCTAGTGTCAGCTATTAAAGGCATAAATGGAGTAAAATATATTGAAACGATTGAATTTATACGTTTACAGAATACATTAACTTGCAGGTAAAAGCGTATGACGACGATGCAGGCGAGTACGGCGTGGTCACTTACTCAATCCCATCAGCCAAATTACGCGAAACTTTCGCGATCGATGCAAACAGCGGCGCGATGACGACACGCGTGCCGTTGGACAGGGAGAAGCGTGCGGAGTGGGAGGTGCCGGTGACCGCGCACGACGGCGGCGGGTTATTACGGCACACGACGGTACGCGTGCGCGTCGCAGATATCAACGACAACGCGCCGGCCTTCCCGCTGCGCGAGTACCGCGCCTCTGTGCAATACGACCGAGCTCCGCTCTCGCCCTTCCTTACGCTAACGGCGCGCGACCCCGACGCGGGAGACAATGCGCGACTTACTTACTCCGTGTACGAGGGCGAACTACACTCCAACACTAGCGGGCTCTTCGCCGTCGATCCCAACACCGGTGCTCTTTCTTTCGCTCGCAACGCGTCCGAATTTGGTGAGAATTTTCTTTTATAAATTAAGTGACAACATGTCCTCAAGCCACTCGCCAAACTTTACTCTAATTTTACGTCTCTAACTGCAAATCGATTAATACCACTTTACTAATAGTACTGCAACCAACCACCACAAAACCATTAAAAGATGATTGGTGGCCACGACGAAGAGGCAATTTGTTTTTCTCTGACAATGATAAATTTTGTATCATAGATGAAGGAACGATATGTGTTCTTTCGTCTCAAATGGGAAGGGGTAAATCATCCCCTCAAAATGAACAAAAACACAACTGTAACTCATTTTCAAGTAGATTTATTGCAACAAAATAATAATAATTCAATAAAAAACTCAAAACGGATAGTTTTGAGAGGATTGAGATGATTTACCCCTTCCCATTTGAGACGAAAGAACACATATCGTTCCTTCATCTATGATGCAAAAGCTATCATTTCCACCGTTTCTATCTTTATCATTTCTTTATCATCTATCATTTCTATCGTTGCCACCTCGCCGTGGTCACCTAGACGTCTTTCGATAGCTTTTTGGGGGTTGATTGCAGTACTATAAGAAAATAATATACTGAGTAAATAGCCCTTGAATAACGATAACCACTTCCGGAGGTATTCTGATTCTTTCCATAAAAATATTGAATTTGATTATTTTTTCATCATATAATTTTCTATATAAAGACGACGTGACACTTCATTTCTCCTTTTTGTATCGGGGCTAAAAAATAGTATAAAAATATATTTGTTGTGGCGTCCAGCATCACAATCGGTACAAGTGTGGGTGCGCGCGCGCGACGGCGGCGGACTCGCGGCCGAAGCTCCCGTCGCTGTGTACGTGCTGGGCCTCGGTGAGAGTGCGCCGCCGCTCGCGGCGCCACCGCCCGCGCTCTTCCTGCCCGAGGACGCGCCGCCGGGCACGCTTATCGCAGAGCTGCGCTCACCCGACGCCGCCGCGCCGCGTTACCGCCTCGCGCCGGCGCTCTACCCGCGCGACCTGTTCGCCGTCGACACCGCTGGTCGTCTCGTGCTGGCCGGCACGCTTGATCGGGAGACTGCTCAGGAACACATCATAGGTAATATTCAACGTTATTTGTGCAGTACTTTGAGAAATTGCTGGAAAAAATATGATCTTTTTACACTGCAAATCATTGTTTCGAATTTCTAAATAAAATCCCTTATTTTATTCCTTATTTTCCTTATCCCTGCCTTTCTCGCCACCTTCTAATAGGGTATTGGGAAGTATCAGAAAGTCAGTTATACTTTATGAGAAAGTCAGTATTAGCTAGATTTAAGTGGCAGATAATTTATCTATCATATTGTTAACAGTGACTATCAGGAGATAAATATAATCTTGTTAATACGTTATCAGAAGATGGTGAGCAAGGCCCTCTATAAATAAAATTGTAAAGTTGATGGTCTTCAAAACTCTTCGTCATGTTACGCCATGTTTATATGTGCACTGCAGGTGTGATAGCGGAGGGCGCGGGTAGCCCGGCCCCGGGCGCGCTGGCGGCGACCACGCTGCACGTGCTCGACGTCAACGAGCACGCGCCCGTATTCCACACGCAACCATACGTCGTGCACGTCGCAGAGAACACGCCGCCGCATACCAATCTCGTGCAACGTACGTAAACTGTAATCTCTATTATTAGAGGGAATAGCAATGCAATCATGAAAAAAAAAATTGGGAAAGTTAGTACAATAGAATCAAAAGTATTTCGATAATTTGAATCGGGGTGTAAATACACCCCGATTAAAATTTAGGACAACTGCTTGTATAAAATTCTTGATATACTCGTAAGTTGAAAATAACGATCTAAATAAAATGCCATAGATTCCAGCAATACAACTTTTGAAGCTCATGATTACTTGTGATTTTATGTATTAAATCGGGTTTGAACGCGTATAATAAAGGTATTTGTTTACTTTTTATTTCTACTCGACGTTGCACGGGTTACACCAGCCGTGGTCACGAGTAGACTGAAGAGGCGGGTAGCCTAGGATGGAAGCTGCGAGCAGTTTCATCAACTACTCACACTTGATCTTCATATTCGGAAAGGCTGCGACACACTACATTAGCAATGTTCGCGGACGTATTCGTTTCGTTACTATACGCGTTCAAACCCGATTAAGAATATAAAATGTGTACAAAACGCGAAAGTTTAAAAAGTTATACTTCTGATTTATTGTATTAATTGCTTTATTGCTTATTTATGTCTTTACAAACTTAGCCACATATATTTAGTAATAAAGTCATTTAAAGAACAAATTAGATGCAGTAAACTTATTACTTGTTCTTTTTTTTTTATAGTCTAGAGGTCGGACGAGCAAGCGGTCCCACGTGATGCACGGCACCTGCAACACCAGGGGGCATGCGGGCGCGCCGCCGACCTTGCAAAATCCTATTCACAGCTCTCTTGAAGAACCCCATATCGTAGCTCAATGGAAAGACCTCTTGAGGCAGTTCGTTCCACAGCCTACGAGTTCGCGGTATAAAATAGTTTTTGTTTGGACCGAACAGTGCACGACACCTCCGTATCGAGGAAATGTGGATTGACCGCACTTCTGTGACGGGAGGTGCGGTTGTAGAAACCCGAGGTGGGAATTATATTAAATAATTCTTCAGAGCATTCCCCATTGTACAGGCGGTAGAACACACAGAGAGACGCAACGTCTCTCTGAATGCTGAGGGATTCTAAACCGCCCGTGAGAGTGGGATCGTCGACAATACGAACAGCACGTCGTTGGATGGAGTCAAATGGGTCCAATTGGTATTTCGGTGCGCCGGCCCAGAGATGAGAGCAGTACTCCATATGGGGCCTCACCTGAGCTTTGTAAAGCATAAGGAGTTGCCCAGGTTTGAAGTACCGCTTCGCTCTGTTCAGCACACCGAGCTTTTTGGAGGCCATTTTGGCCTCATTTTCCAGATGACCCCTAAAACCCCAGTTCTGTTCTCTGTTTATTAGTCGTTGGCACAAAATTGATTTTTAAAATAAAAAATGTGATTTTTTTGCATGTCATAGTGATGGCAGACGATCCTGACTCAGGCTCGAACGGCGAGGTACGATACTCACTAGCATCCGAGAGTGACTCGAGTTTGTTCGCGGTGGATCCGTACACGGGGTGGGTGAGCACCACCGCGGAGCTCGATCGCGAGACGCAGCCCGAGCACCGCGTGGCACTGCTGGCGGCGGACGCGGGCGCCACGCGGCGCGTCACTCGCGGAACACTCGTCGTGCGCCTCGTCGACTACAACGACTGCCCACCGCGCTTCCACGCCGACGAGTATACCGGCGATGTGCGCGAGGATGCGCCGGCCGGCACCGTCGTAGCACGCTTACGTGTCGACGACGCGGATGCCTCCACCGCACCGCTCTCCTTCTTTGTCGCGGACGGCGATCCTCGAGCGCGTTTCCAGCTTCGCCCCTCTGGTGAATTGTATGTCGCGCGCGCGCTCGACCGCGAACTCGAGCCGCTGTACACGCTCGCCGTCATCGCCACAGACGGCAAGTTCACTGCGCGCACCACAGTGCGCGTCACCGTCACCGACGTCAACGGTATGTAACTACAGATGACTTGGTTTTGATTAACTGGAAATATGAGCAGATTTCTTGTTTAAATGGAAAGAAGGTGGCAGTCGTGCGTAAAGATTGCAAATACTACCTGGAGTATCAGCCACAGAATCGTCCAAAAACCTTTTCGGAGAGCAGCTTTTTGATTTTCTTTTATTTTTAACAAAGGAAAGTATTCACTTTAGAAAGAGTGTATTCAGGTTGAGTTATCGTAATAGATTTATTAGACGAGATTAAATCAAGTAATCAAGCATTGTGATTTTGTTAAGACTCGTTTTTGCGGATGAATATTTTTCCATTCCGAATCCAACTAAACGTGTAACTTTTCTGTTTTGCCGTTATTCCGGTCTTAGAATGTTTTCCTTATTACCAGGTGTTAGGTGCTCCGTAATAAAGATAGGTTTGCTGTCCCCACCATTGCCCAAATGCGACGTATGTAGATTATCAGACTGGTTTGATTTGTGGTATTTAATGCATGTAGCCAAAAAGCCGTCACGTACACGAGGCGACGGTAACTTCATTATGATAGACTTAGAGCGAGAAGAATTAGAATTAATCTTCGACACTGGAGAAATATAATATTGTCTTTTCCTAAGTGGAAACGAGTCTACTTTTGTCATCTGCGTAAGGGTAGCAGCCTGATGTAGACGATGCTCAGCCACGCATATTACAGTCTCTCCAATAGGTACTGTTCAACAATCGCCAGCCGTATATTAAGGTTTTTTTACTTCTTGCTTTAATTTAGTGTTGTCATCTTGCAATGGTTTAATCTCGTTTTGCTTCTGTTCAATGATGGTTATTAATACGTCATATTTTGAGGACATATATTTGATAGTCGTTTGAATTTGGCCCAATACCTCAAACTCAGTTTCGAATGCCTTCAATTGTTCTTTAATTATGTCCTTGATTTTTTCAGCACTAGATTCGCTAATTACATTGTCGTCAGATGGAGAATTATTCATATGTCTGTTTAAGGACAAAGAATGTATTAGAGTATTTATGTTGTCTCTTCTAGGACCAATTTTGCATTCTGGCCATATCTAGTTTGATTTTGCTTGCTTGGAAAGGCTGGAAAAGTTTTCTTTGGTAATATTTACGCAATGGAAATGAAAAAAGTACTTAAGTAAGGATTTAAAAAAAAATATTACTAGCTCGGCAATACGAAAACACTTATATTAATTATTGTACATATTATAAATGTGCAATTATAAATTGTAATATTATAAATACTTATTACATATTATAACATAAATATTATTATAAATAAACATTATTATAAATATGTACATAAACAAATTCTGGAATATGTGTACCTATCCACCAATCCGCACGGGGCCCGCGTGGTGGATTACGGCCCGAAACCCCCCAGTATTTTACTAGGGAAGGCCTGTTCCCTGCAGCGGGACATTAAAGGCTAATAAATACACTTTAATTTGTCAGATAACCCTCCGTACTGTCTGCGACACCGGTACTACGCGCAGCTGCCGGAGGACGCGGCGAGCGGCGCGCGCGTGGCCGCGCTCGAGACCAGTGACGCGGACGAGCCGCGCAACGCGCGCCTGCGGTACTACCTCACCGGAGACCACGCGCACCACTTCGCCATACACAAGGTATGTACTCACATATTCTGCTGCTCTGTGTTACACGCTACTGTACAAAATATTTCTCTCTTTAGCATTAATTCGTAAATATTGCCCCAAATGGATATCGAATATACTAGCGTAGACTTATTAGCCTTTAGTAATAACTATTATTAAGGCTAATAGGTTATGTACATAGCTCAAAGTATCAGCAAGCTGAAGTGGCAGTGGGCAGGCCATATATGCCGCAGGATCAATAATCGACGAGGGAGACGAGTCCTCCATTCGCTCGTCTGTCATCTATTCTATAAAAAGTTACCATGTAGTTATAAATATAAAATAAATATATGTACATTCTATTATATAAATATAAAAGATGGGTAAAATGAGGTTAATAAGTATATATTCAGTTGTATGAAATATTTGTATCTCTTGATCTATAATTTCTCATTTGTCGATAAAATTCAATTGCTTGTTGGATTTTATGGACATGAAAAAGTTTGTTGCAAGTAAAAAGTTTGGGAATCACTGCATTAAATTATTATGTAGAATTATGTAGTAAAATAGTTTATTTACCCATTGTTAGCGAAGTTTTTTTTTTTAGAAAACGTTTATGTAATCTCTAAGCCTGTTTGTGTGTTTGTTTTTTACTTTAATGATAAGAGACTATGATTTCTGAAAAATAAATAATACATAAATAGATAAACAAAGTAATCCACCGCTATAAATAAAATCCATGCATTAGAAAATCCAATTTAGTACTTTAATGACAGGAAAGCGGCGTGATAACGGTAGCGGGCGAGTTGGACCGCGAGACTCGCGGCGCGTACCGGCTGGTGGCGCACGCGCAGGACCGAGACCGCGTCGAGTGGGAGTGCAGCTCCGAGCTGCAGGTCGCGCTCGACGACGTCAACGACAACGCGCCGCGCTTCTCCGCGGACACGTACAGCGCCACCTTGCCGGAGGACGCGGACCTCGGCACGCTAGTTGCAAAGGTAATTTATGAATTCTAATAATTATCAATAAGGTAATTTATTTAGCAATAGATATGTATTTCTGTATGATAAAGTTCACAGAAATTCAGGACTTCGGCTATACACTAGACAGTAAACTGTCTTTCACTTCATATTACGATAAGATAATAAAAAACTATTTGCAAATGGTAGGTTTCATTTTGAAATACTCGTACAACTGATTTCAAAAGCCTAATATCGAAAACGTTACTATTTAATGGATACTGTCGCTCATAGACATCCGCGATACATGCCAACATTAGTCCAAAATGACAAACGCTGGCACGACCCTGGATGCGCTGCCTACCTTGGAGATATAGGAATGGATTTGGAGAAAGGGTTGGGAAAATGGGAAGGAATAGGATGGGAATCTCATAGGGAAGGTAAATAAAATGGAATACACATTAAAAAAAAACAACAAGAGGACGATAATAAGTCGCTGAAATACCAACTATGTGTAATGCCGGCCGAGCTGGACGACGCGGAGCAACGAGCTCCAGCGTGCCATATAGAAATATGGGGAATACCAGAAATCGGTAGAGAAGATCTCTACTATTAATCCAGCGAATTAATTATTCTTTTCTCAAAATGAATTTGGATAAGAGCGATGTATTTAACATCTTGAGATCAGGTCGCAAATTGGGTCCTGAAAAAGCCGGGCATAAAGTACTATGTAGTTAGCTTTTAAAAGTTTATTAATATATAATCACTTATTACGATTGGCTAAATAATATAATAAAAAATGTATGGAGCTAATATTAATCTCAACTTAACATCATGTCCTTTTTATATATCTGAATACCTAACACCAAAACTAAAAAGAAACTGTTATTTGTTAGTAAAATTAGATACTGTTGGTACTCCATTAAAGAAAAATATATAAAAAGGGATCAACAAAGCGTAGCATAGTAAAAGTAAATAGTAAGTAATCAAATCATAGTAAAAGTAGGAAATTATCATGTAACTAAATGACTTGCGCCGTTTCTATCTCTCGACGTCTATACAAATTTGTATTTGGCGTAAACCTAAAATATGATGTACTCAAGAAAATAAATATATATTTTGTTTGTTACATTGATGATAAGTGACTATGATCTCAGAAAAAAAAGTAAAAAAAAATCTACTACCTTATAGGTGCACGCAACAGATGCTGACCTTGGGGAGAACCGCCTGGTGCGGTACTCGTTTGTAGATGAACCAAGCGGCGCATTCGAACTTGCCGCCGACAGCGGCATCATTACACTGCGCGCGCCACTCGACCGTGAGACGCAGGCCGAGCACCGGCTCGTGGTGCGCGCCCGCGACGCCGGCCGTCCGTCGCACTCCGCCACAGCCACCGTACGCCTCACCGTAGCCGACGTCAACGACAACCCGCCCGAGTTCGAGTTCGACCAGTACCGGGCCGCCGTGCCCGAGATCGACGCGCCCGGCACGCAGGTCGTGCGCGTCAAGGCCACCTCGCGCGACGCCGGGGTCAACGCCGACGTCTATTACTCGATCGTCGGCGGCGATGACCGCGACGACTTCGCCATCGACAGATCCACAGGTGTCGTGACCATCGCACGTCCGCTTGACTTCGAACGCAGACGGGAATACTTTCTAACGGTACAGGCGATCGATGGTGGTTCGCCGCCGTTGAGTGACCTCGCCACCGTCAACGTGACCGTCACGGATAGCAACGACAATGCGCCGGTGTTCTCGCAGGCATCGTACGGGGTGCGCGTGCGCGAGGACGCAGCGCCGGACGTGCGCGTGTTGCAAGTAATCGCGGACGACGCTGATTCCGGAGCGAACGGCCGCGTGACCTACTCGATCGCCCGCGGCGACCGCGACGGCCGCTTCTCGATCGATCCCGACACTGGCTATTTGTCGGTAGCGGCGCCTCTGGATCGCGAGACGACGCCCGCCTACGTGCTAGAGGTGCGAGCTCGTGACCGCGGACTGCCTGCCCTCGATGCCACTGCCCTTGTTAACGTAGAAGTGGTAGACGCCAACGACAATCCGCCTCTGTTCGCACAGACTAACTATACGGCAGTGGTGCAGGAAGACAAGCCCCTTGGACACACGATTCTCAAGCTGGATGTGGAGGACGCGGACGCGCCGCCCAACGCCGCTCCCTACACGTTCGACTTTCAGTCCGGCAACGAGATGGGCGCATTCCGGCTCGAGCAGGACGGGTACTTGCGCTCCGCCACTCGCTTCAACCACCGCATCAAGGACCGCTACGTGTTGCAAGTGCGCGTCTTTGACAACGGTACACCTCCGCTTTACTCCGATGCCTGGATCTATATCAAGGTATTTATTTTTGACTAATTATCTACCTATGATCATGTAAATGTTTACATGAACTTCTAAAGCTAATAAGATAAGTTTAATTAAAAACACGTTATTGATTTTTAATTTAAAATGTTCATTTTTGATTAAAAATAATGAAGGTAAATAATAAATTAAAAGAATGGAGTTTTCCATATTCGAAAAATGCTCTTCATTGACATATTTTACACCAGGATTGTGTGTGAAGTTATTTAAATTGAGAAACATAAACATAAAAATGTAAACTCCGATAAATAAAAATTTAATTTCAAAATTAAATTAATCCCAATAAAATAATTAAGTTCATCTCAAATTAAAATTATTTATTCTAATTTAATTTTAATGGGTTATTATTATTATAAATTTTCTTATTTAATTTAAAAAACTTTTAACTTATTATATTTGTTAGTTAATTTGTAAGTTTTTGATCTGATTTTTTTTAGATGTCTTAAGACAAGACGATAGTGAAATAAACCGTATGCAACTTTTCTAACTTACGAGTACCTGTGTGCTCATGACCTTAGTTCCTTCAGTCTAGTCTAGAAGTTTCCTTGAAGAAAAATGAAATAAGTAAACGCGTCTAAGACCCGTTTAATAAACTATACACACATTAAACATGCTTGCGCGCGCCAGCGTGTGTGTGTGAGTTTTGTATATGTATTAAATGCGAAAATCTTAATACATTTTGTATGGTTGTACATATATCTATACATCAAGGATATATGTTATAACAAATTATCCAATAAGTGAATGACATATTATTATTGTTTTATCCGCGATACGCGGAGTCAAAGTTCAAAAAGGAATCCAAAAGTTCTGACTTTGTAACCTCCTGTTCACTCACTCTCGATCTTTCTGGGGGCCCCCGGGACTGCTGAACAGGGATGCGGTTAATAGCGCCGTTGCAAGGTCGTCGTTCACTGTTTTCACTGTCACTGCCATACACTTATTATCCAACTATGGCCACTCGCGTGCCCCAAGGTCTCCCAAAAATGTGCAGCCTACTTGCACAACAACAAATTGCGATTGTATCGTACCGAGCCGCCGAAGGGTCAAAAGCTAACTAATGGGCGATCCGCGCCCGCGCAGCACGTGAATTCACCCCGCAGCCCCCGAACAATACCGAGCAATTATTAAGTTGAATCTAGAGCCATTGGCCCCGACCAATACAAACGAGGACATGAGGTGATTCATTCACCCGGTTCGTGTGTATAATTTCTTAACACTGCTTATTTATACCACAGATGTACGATTTATATTTTGTGGTTTATACTATTATTACAATTGTATCTTTGCAATGGGGATCTTTTATTATTATTAAGTAAATTTCGTTGTTCACCTCTAAAATTAATTCTTTTATTTGCAACATTCGTTAAATTTCTCTACCTACTATTAAAAAAATAAGTAAACTGCGTGATTACTTATAATATGAACGTGTATTATTTAAATTGAAATCCAAATAAGGATAGTGGGTATTACTTACACATGCGCCAAACCGCACCTATTGCGCCTTTTTTACAATTATCTATGTTTTTTATTGTCTATAGTGTTTTAGTTATTATTTTGTTTCGCTGCGTGGCCGTGTATATAATTCAACAAGATTAAAACGCTTTTCCAACACCAACCGGCGCAGTTATTTACAGTCCGCTTCTTCACAACATATATTCGTATATCAAACATTAATTACTAATACATACATTACTATGTGATCAAAATATACTCGTAGGTAGTCGGAACTTGGTATCGATAAAAAAAAATCCTCGATTCCAGTTAAGATACGATCCTAGGGATCTTAGTTTAAGTAACTGCTGCAACAAATTCTATGGACATTGTGATGGTATTTTATAATTAGAACATTCACCTAAAAATGTTAACTTTTAAAATATTAAGACGTTGATAAACTGCATTACGATTAATAATTGTTTTAAAAGATAAATAACAAATTGTCGCACTGTGCATTTTACACAACATCCACAGTGGTGCAAACGAGTGAATATTACAGACAAAAATGTAAATAAGATTATATAAAATCTGCAGTGAACTCAGTGAACTCGAATTGTCACTATATCATAATTTTATGAGAGTTGCTGAACATTTACGGCCTGTCTCACCACCTCCTGATAAAGTAACGGTTAACAATCTGATAAATTTAAAACAGAATTTTAACAACTATCGCTCGGATAAATACTAGATAGGCTATTAGACACTATTAACATATGGTGAGATACGCCCTTAACTTTTGTAATAACCATGTTATAAAAAAAAGCAATCATTATATTTACATAATATTTTATAGCATAATATTATTGTTTTCGTTCTAGGTTATCGAAGAGTCACAATACCCTCCCGTGGTTACACCTCTCGAAGTGGTCGTCAACTCATATCTGGACGAGTTTCCTGGCGGAGTGATCGGTCGCGTTTTCGCATCGGACCGCGACGCATACGACACGCTGTCGTATGCCATAGCGCCGGTAGACGGCGCGCCGTACGCCGCCACCGACTTGTTTGAAATCGACGTAAGCGACGGTACGCTGCGCGCCGCGCCGCGCCTCGACGTCGGCGACTACCGGCTCAACGTTACCGTCGGAGACGGCAAATTCGTTAGTTTCGCGATCGTAAAGATCACTGTTTTACTCATAGCGGACGAGATGCTCGCACAGGCGATCGTCGTGCGTTTCCGAGAGGTGACCGATCATGATTTTGTTCTCAGTCATCGTAAAGGTTTTGTGCGGGCCGTGCGCGAGGCCACTGACTGTGAACCCGGTGATGTTATTATTGTTGGTGTACAAGCCTCCGATGATGATGGCGGCGACACTAGTCGTCGTACGCGACAAGTTGCACAAGACCTCGACGTGGCGTTTGCAGTTCGATCCAGAACCGTGGCCGGCGGATTCCTGCCCGCGGATGCGCTGCGCCGACGTCTCCATGCGCACCTTGAGCGCCTCGAGGAGCGAACGCGACTTGTAGTAGAAGAGCTGCTGCGAGCCACTTGCGGCGGCTGCGCACATGGGACATGTGTCGAACGGATCGAACTGAAAGAGAGCTCACACGCTGTTGCAACAGATGTCTTTGCGCTGGTGTCCCCACCGCACCGACTGCGTAGTGAATGCGCCTGCTCGCCTGGCTACGGCGGTGAACGCTGTGAACGACCTGTCAGCGAGTGCGTTTCTGCAGAATGCGGGGATGCACGTTGCGAGCCCTCACCCTCTCCACCTGGATACCGCTGCTGCGACGGAACCGACTGCCGCGTGCCCGCTCCTGTCGCGTACCTCACAGGCGACGGCTATCTTACTTACCAGTTACAACGAGGAGTTGTGGACGGCGAACGCCTCCTCGAGGATGAAGTTGTACTTTCACTACGATTTCGCACTCGACGAGAACGAGGGACGATTGTGTACGCCGCTGGGCGCGTGGATTACCTGGTGCTGGAAGTGGTCGAGGGATACCTTCAGTTCCGCATGGAGCTGGGGTCCGGTGAGGCCGTGGTGCGCGCGAGCGTACCGGTGGCAGACGGCGCGTGGCACGAGGCGCGGCTGGAGCGGCGTGGAGCGGCGGCGCGGCTCACGGTGGACCGGCGCGCCGCCACCGCACAGGCGCCGCCGGCCGCCGCGGTGCTCGACGCGCGCGCAGACCGCCTGCTTCTCGGTGCCGCACTCATTCGACACGCGCACTCACTAGCTGCCGAACAGGTAAATGCCGAACGGCATCGTTTTGGTACATACAAAACTTGATTTGAAATTAGAATTTTAAAAGTCGTTTACGTAAATTGAAAAGGTCTAAAGAAAAATACAATAGTGAAGTGAATATTCAACAGGATTCAGAGATTTTTAAACTGATGTTGGTTGATTAACGGTATCCGAAGGATTAGACCCCGGGGATAATCATTTAAATTTAGGTAATCTGTCGCTAAAAGGCTCCAAACATGTTTCAAGAAATTGTTTCATGAAACTATTGTAGGATATCATACATTTTTTATTAAAAGAAGGTGGCAAACATGTATACAGTCCACATGGTGGTAAGTTTGGCACGCTTTCGGATGCGCTGCCTACCTTTAAAGATATAGGAATGAATTTGGAGAAAGGGTTAGAAAAATGCGGAGCGATAGGATACCATTGTATCCTATCCCATTGGAAGTTATAGGCTCTACCATATCTCACTCACTTCCGAAAGACGTACGTACACAGAGGGAATACGATAAAGTGGGAAGTGCAGTACAATTCCCATTGGCAATCTGTAATATCCCAGTGACAATCTGTAAAAAGTATGTATTTTAGATTCCGTTAAATTATTTTTAATACCGCTTCTTTTTTTTCAAATCATCATATGAATATCTGCTTATGTCGTAGGTGACGTACGGTTTCGAGGGCTGCTTGTCGGAGGTGTCGCTGGGCGGCGTGCCGCTGCCACTAGAGGAGGGCGGCACGTCGCGCGACGGTCGTGCGCAACTGCTACGGCGCGTGCGCGTGCGCACGGCCGCCGCTTGCCCACCGTTGCCGCCGCCCACCGCCTGTGCCGCCTATCCCTGCCTCAACGGTCAGTTAAAACATAGCTCCACACTTTACGTTACAATAATTAAATGGAGACAACATAAAGTATTTATATTGTTCAAGGCGTTGATAGATTTAGTTCACCAAAGTAAACTAGATGGCGCTGATCGGGTTCTACATTGCGCTATCACTGCATTCGCAGAATGTTAGTACATTTGATGAATGAAAACAAGCCTTAGAGCAGATACATAGTTGGTGTTTCCTTTAGACCACCCTTTAGTATCCCGCGTATAATCGCACACCGTATACCGTTAATATATGTCGTTTTCGGTTTATTTATGACAATTTGTCACAAGTAATTAATGGAACTATTACTTTAATATAAATTTTATTTTTTTTGAATTTTTAATGTTGAAGTCTGTTTGTTTCTTATAGTAAATAAAATAATAATAATTACTGGTAGCTAATTAATTATTCCTTGTACTGAACAGGTGGTACATGTCGTGAGATCGCCAATCTATTAGAAGAGGGTGAGGGTGAGGAGAGCGGCAACGCGGGTGCTGACGGCGGTTACGCGTGCACATGCCACGCGCGCTTCCTCGGACGCCGCTGCGAGGTGGACACGGACCCGTGCGCGTCGTCGCCATGTCTGCACGGCGGGTACTGCACGCAGGCGGCGGCGGCGGGCGCCGGCGCGAGCATGTTCCAGTGCGCGTGCGCTAGCGGGCTGGCAGGCGCGCGGTGCGAGCGCGGCCGCTGGTGCGCGGGTGGGGTGTGCGCGCACGGCGGGGTGTGCGAGGAAGGCGAGTGGGGCCCATCGTGCCGCTGCCGTGGGTATTACGGGCCGCGTTGCGAGTACGACGTCGACGAGTGCGCCGGCGAGCCCTGCCTCAACGGTGCCACCTGCCTCAACGAGCCCGGCTCCTTCCGCTGCCTCTGCCCGCCAGACAAAACTGGTAACGATCCAAAAGTACATTTGTACGGTTAGAGTTGCCATACATTTGAAAATTGTTGATGATGGTAGATGTAGTCGAAAATAGATTAATAATTTAATTTAATGATAAACAAACGCTATTTTTGGCAAATCTTTCCAGGTGCGCCTGGCTAAGTTAGTAAGTTGTTTTACCATTCGATTAAAGTTGTTGTTAATGTTGTAAACGTGCGAGGTCGCCGCCTAAGCAAAAATGCCCCTACAGTTTCGAAAGTGTTATTATTAAAAATTAAGAAAATATTATTAAAAAAAAAAGTATGTTTTTAACATTTATTTTAGTTAAAAGTATGTTTTTAAAATTATTTTCAGCCAAAAGTATGTTTTTTAAATTATATTTAGTTAAAAGTATGTTTTTAAAATTATTTTTAGTTAAAATTAATGTACCACGTAAATTATAAATAAGTAAAATGTTCTAGATAAGAAATAGGATATTAAACTTTGTTTTTTGACATCAAAATTAAATAAAAGTAGTCATTTGACAAGCACCAACCTTGGTGAAGTTGGGTTAGTATTAACACACCAAGTCCAATGTTTTTTTGCACGACTGTTAAGCTCCATCCTTTAGAAAGGTGTTAATAATGAGTTAAAATTAATAAAAATAACATTTTCAATTAGTAGATGTTTGTAGATATTTGTGAGACTCGTCCGTTGAGTGACAGTCCATTGGCAATGTTCAAATATTTGATGAAATGACATGGTGAACAACCAATATAATATGTCTTACTGTTCCGCCAGCAACCACTAATAAGACGCGAGATAAAGGAAAAGTGGCCGTAACTGAACTATACACCACTTTTCTTTCTTTTTTAATCGTTAGTTTTTACTTAGACAAACAAATACGACGACTGCAATACGAAGCCGCAAACTTTGATTTCGTAGAAATACGTTTTGGATGAGTTTATACTTTACGTAGTAAAATGAGTAATCCGTAGGAATACAGTGTGTTTCATTATAGTCTGTACAAATTCTATCGGAACAGGTATGAACTGCGGCAACCCGCTATACTCGGACGCAGTGGTGGCGGGAGGCGCGGTGGGCGGTGCGCCACGGTCGCTGCACGAGGTGTGGCGCTGGGCGCGCGAGGCGCGCTGGCCGCTGTGCGCGGCGGGCGGCGCACTGCTGTTGCTGTTGCTGCTATCCGTAGCGCTACCGCTGGCGCTGCGCCGCCGCCGCGCCGCGCCGCGCGCTAAGGATGAGCCGCTCAACAGCCACGCACACGAGAAGCTGCCTCAACGCACTTCCAAGTTGTCCAACCTGGAGGCGGTGCGCCGCGAGCGGCCCGCCTCTTGCGCCGACCCGCCGCCGCTCAACAACATCGACACGCTACGCAGCTACGGCTCCGCCGGCGACGAGCTCGAGGGCATCCCGCCAGACTACCTGCGCAACCTCAACATCGAACCGCCCGACCGCAAGCCCTGGTCCGAACAGATGCATTTGCACACCTTCGTCGACAACAAAATATATAACGGTAAAATACTTCAAACGATATTTAGTTGCATTCAGGTTGAAACATGGAATACCTGCAAGAGTACGTTACAAATTACGATTCTATTTTTTAATAATTTGACGATTTCATTCTATCATGGTTCCAGCAGAGTACAAAGAACCTCACACAATGCAATCCCGGCCCATATACCTACAGGAACCCATCGGTACCTTAAAACAAGCGAGCAATAACACTTGGACAATAGTTTTGGATATATTAGCTTCGTGCTCATTCGTTTATTTTACATTAACACAGAATCTGAAGCTCTTTCGACTTAATTACCTATGTGATTTTTGACTTTTAAATCAAATAACTTTTAACTTGCCCCCAAACTAAGCGTATAATTTTATAAACAAAAATAATTACAATTAATTAATGCCGCTTGTCGCTTTCGTTAATGTTGGGGCTTCTTTGCTAGGGTTCGAGAGTGACGTAGTAGTGACGTACCAGTAACCATCCTATACATAGTCTCGTTCTTCCTAAGCACAAGCGAATTCATGGCTCTAGTTGCCCATATATAACCGTATGAAGGCTAGGCATTGAACGTTATATCGTTTAGTCTACGAATGCATAATTACTCCGTCGAAAAATTACCGATTTGACAGTTTATGAACAGTTGATTAAGATAACTTTGAAATGCCGTTCAAATTACCACAAAAATATTTTCATCGTTATTATGCGCTCTAAAAACAAATTTCATGCGAAAAATTCCAAATAGGAGAATGCAAATGCTTTTGATGTCGTTAAAAAAGTGTTACGACCGCCTGACGGCGGGTACAAATAAAAAACACACAACTACAATGTTATAAGTGTATATTTTAAAACAATAAAAAAATAAAAAAAAAAATGGAATATAATTTTTACAATAATTACTGTAAATACAAAATAAAAGCTGCAAGCTGTAATAGTTGTAAGTTACAAAAATCTTACAAAAAAAAATCATGAAAATAATTCAAGGTAACGGACACAAGCGATATAGTTTATAATAACTAATCAAATATAAATATTATTAGACTGAATCAAAAAAAAAAGAAAAATTAGAAGAATAGTCCATACGTTTTGAATATCGTCTGTCTTAAGTCCTTACTGAAGACTACACCCGGGGTGTGGATTCACGGCACAGGGAAGCCCTCCGGTACTCAATAAAAAAACCTATGCACTGGGAACTTAGCTTCGGCGATCGCTATCCCGTGACGCGTGGGGGGCCTCGGCGAGGATACCTCCGCCGGCCCAGTGGGGAACCCGGAGGCGCACAGCAACTACTCGAACCGAGCGAGATGGAAACATTCGCTATTGTATTTTTTCTCGATATTTCTATTTTTTGGGCGTTTGTTATTAGATGTTCTAGAAGGAATTTGACTTCCGGCACCAAACGAATACCTTATATGGTCGTATTGACGCTAACACTAGTCAAAGTGCGCGGTTTCCGTTCTAATACAAAAATCGGTTATTTTGTCTGTTTGTGTGTAAAGATTTTTTATTTTTTAGAACCTTGTTACAACGTAACAAGAGGTTGGCTTATTTCGTGGAGGAAAACGGCATTCTCACAAATATTAAAAAAGATTTATATTTATAAATTATTGTACAGTCAGCAACATGCTAATGTACCCAAAACCGTTTGATTCTAGTCCTTATTACAAGCGCATTAATTAAGATTCCGATGGGTATACGAACACATTACTTTGTTGCTGACTGTACGTTTTGATGTAACGCTTGCTTAGTTGTTACGAAATAATTGATCTGGATTTAAATTTATTCTATTCTATTCTGTTGAAATTACTATGTGACAGTTTGTTTCTAATGAAATAAATAAATTTATTAATACCATATTGCGACTTGCAGATCTGAAAGGATGCAAGAGTCGTCCTGTGGGCGGGTCCACAGTGTTGGGCGTATCGAGCGGCGCGGGCAGCGGCGCATGGAGGCGCCCGGCGGGCGAGCCGCACCTGGTGGGCGGCTACCATTGGGATTGCTCGGACTGGTGCGGCGGCGGCGCGCTGCCCGGCATCAGCGAGGTGGCCGGCTCCGAACGTCCCGACTCCTCCTCGCCGCACTCTCCACACTCACCGCACTCGCTGCACCTCCCGCCCCTACTCGACACAGACTCCGCGCCCGACTACGCAGACCGTGACCACTACCCGCTCGCCTACGAAAATGGTGAGTCGCTATGTAAATATTAGTCAAAGGCCAACAGATGGTGCTGTATCGTTTGTTACATCGCGCTATGCTTGCGTTTCTGGCTAAACCTTAAAGTGTGAATTTTGGTTTGTTTTGTGTGCTTACCAATAGAGTGGAATATATATCAACCGCACCTGTGGTTTTATTGCTCGCACCCTCGAATTTTAACAGAGTTAAACAGATCACAATGCACAGTGAGATTGCTGCAGCGGCTTGAGTACGTGGTAGGAGGATTGGCGTGCTTGCCAATAGAGTGGAGTTATCAGTAAAATTAAACAAGTGTCGTATAGTGATCAAATCTCTGTTTTAATTCTTGCTTCCCTCGAGACCCTTGAGTGCATTATTGTACAAAATCATTGGTGGGTTTCGAGTAATAATCTACCACGCGGGCCCAGTGTAGATTGGCGGATACACATACTTCAGATTTTTTTTTATTATTTCTCAAGCATGCTGGTTTCTTCACGATTTTTCCCTCACGAGCTAGTGACTATTTTCTTTTAAATCAGTAGGTACTTAACTTGAGAGGGGAGGATAAGCGAAAGCGGAATGACGCTTGTCCAACAAGAGTATTCCTCTGTTTTCTGTCTTAATTCTGGCAACAGGGCAATTATTTTTAATGTTACAGATATCTACCATGAGTATGTTGTTCCAACGTTTTGATTTTTTTGGTTAGTTATTTCTTATAGGAGCTAGGACGCTCCAAAAATAAACAAAAATGCACCGTTTAAACGCTGCATAAAAAAGCCCAGTCTGCAAATTTACCAATTCCTATTTGAAAAAGCAAAACGTATACATCGTTTCATGTAAAAAGAGCGCTAACGGCTAACTTGAGCAGTAAGCGATTTAACGATCTATTTTGTGGTATGAGGTGAGGCGCGACGGGGGGATTACACGTCACATGTCAGTGCCGTCGCGCTATTGGTTTGTCAGTCGACCTTTGCTTCCCACGTTCAGTCGATGTTTCGTTCGTTCCCAAAGTACAGTCGCGCACAAAAGTTTTTGTTAATTACGAATATTGCAAAAAGGTTTTGCATAGAAAGAAAGAAAAATGGTTTACAACGTATATTGTTTTATGAAAAGAGAGGCTGAAAATGGGGAGGTAATTAATTTAAAACAATGTATGAAACGGACCGCAGCCGCAACGCATACTTCTGAGGCCACTGTGAAACGAATTGTAAACTGTCACAGTTTTTCAAGCTCCTGGTAAAAACAAAAGGCATAAATCATATTAAAAATTATATTGCTAAACTTGTTTTTAGGTACAAACAAACCTTTACTCTAAAGTATTGAAATATATAAAAAATAAGTAATTTCGTGCGAAACTGTACCGATGCGCGAACTCATCCCTTCCACAGACGTCCAGCGCTCTTTTTACGTGATGATACGTATACCGACATATAGAAACTATACTTTTATGTAAATCAGAAAAAAAAATCAATTCATTTTTGGAGGAGGAAACGGGAGATTGCAAAACCTCGATTTTTTATAGGCATTATCAGCTCGGAGTGCAACTGTCCCTTTCTTTCAAAGAAATTGCATCGCTCGCTTCTGAGACAGCAATAAATTGTTAAAATAACTATTTTGAAATCTGCTTATGCTGATCCTTTAAGTGGAAACTCAGTGGCATGGGCCAAGGATTTCAATATAACAACGTAAACTATTTTTTATTTTATGATGATTTACATGTCGTTAAGGACTTTCCCAAGTATTCATAAATGAACCTGTTTAGTGATTTGAGCGGTATATTTTCGCAGCGACGTCGTACCTGCTGCCGGCCGCGTCGCTGCCGTCCGACGCGGACACGCCGCGCGCGCGCCGCCGCCGCGAGCCCGACGCCGCTAGCCTTATTACTATGCTAGGTGAGTCCTTAAGCTGTATTTTATTATTATTTCTTGTTTTATTACGGAATGATACTGCAATAAAAGTCGTATATACAAAAACTTTTCCTAGTATGTCATACAACAACTTTTATTTGCTGAAACTATGATTTGGCTAGCGGTAGCGAGAAGCGCAGAAGACCCTTACTCTTGTGATAGCGGCCCTTGGGAGAGGCCTTGTGTCTCTCCAAACACAGGCTGAAGGTAGTAGTAGTATGATTGATAAATTACTATAATGGTTATTTTGTCTGAAATATTCATATCTTCCATGTTCCATATTACTTGACTTTTTAATTTGTTTTCCTTTTAACATTTTCTGCTGGACTTGGGTCTCCTCTTGTATATGAGTATGGCCGCCAAAAATTGTACAATAACAATTGTGAATTTGTAACACACGGTAACATACGTGAATGAAGGTAGCACATGTGAACTTCATTACGCCTAAGAGAAATTCCTAATAATTTTTGGTATGATATTTTTTTTTTGTCAAAATAAAAGAAGGGTCCAGGCATGCTTTAATGGTATATTATATAACAATTTACACTGGACAACAGCCAAAATGTATCTAAAATAAAATCGACTAAATCGTACTATTTTTGGTGTGCCAAAACCGAAAATAAACTTATCTTTTTAATATTAGTTCAAGTTTTAGAGATACGTGATGTCATGTGTCCCTATATATTAACACTGTAACCCCAAGAACGCATGTGGTATATTTGTATTGTCATAACAATAGAGGGGTGCGGCGTTGCTAAATCTACGTTTTCCCCAATCAATACAAACAATACCCAACAACAATAATAACAACAATAATATACAAACCCTGTATACAAACAAATGACAAACGCCACTATCGCGAATATTATGGAATTGAAAAGAAAATTCTCGTATCTTCTCTAATGTACTCTAAAAATCTAGAAGTCGTATTTGGGTATATAAGCAGCTACAAAGCGGGGAGGTTAGTTGGTCGAAGTTAGTGAGTTGAATCGAATAGTTGAGATTGTAAGATGTCTCGAAAGTGTGTAAACCATCAAGATCACTTCTGTTATGTTTGTGGTTATTAAAAAATTACCCACGGGCCCAACTTTGAGAAATATACTGTACAAATATACGAAAACACTTATTTCTCACAAAAAAGACAAGTTTGTGCAGCCTTTTAATTTTAGATTCTGTGGTGTATCCTAACTACTCTTAACAACTGATCACGAATGTTACGTAACACATATAGTAACACACGGTATCATTCGTGAATCAAAATGACTGTGGACATAGCGTAAAAATATTTATTCATGTAAGTTTTGAAGTAGTAGGACGCCGCATAATTTGATTTGTTAAAGGAATAGTCTATCTACACACACAATTTAAAATAATATAGTAAATTTGCATTCTCACCGTCCATATTCTCAGTTAAAAATATTAAAAACTCCCGAGACAAAAGTGTCGACTACCTTGAAGACCACTTTCACAGAAAACAAAATGGCAATTTCTTTCCATACTTGGCCAAGTTGGAGGTGGTGTTGCGATGACTAAAAAAATATTTTTACGGCCTGGGAACCTAGCTAGTTTCGTTATTATTTATGGTAACTTACGGGAAGTATCATTCGGGAAAAAAAAGTGAGACACATATTTGAAATTAGTTTTGTATTTATTTTTTACGTTATTTATTTAAAATAATTAATTATAACTTAGCAAATTGACAGAATAATTCAGAAATGCCAAAATTTAACAAGTTACAAAACATTTTTGC
The DNA here is from genome assembly GCA_914767545.1 of Sesia apiformis. NCBI lineage: Eukaryota > Metazoa > Arthropoda > Insecta > Lepidoptera > Sesiidae > Sesia > Sesia apiformis. The sequence continues at coordinate 22,491,420 of OU611952.1, forward strand.
ATATTTATGTGACTTCAAAGTATGAGATGTCTTATTGGGACACACGATTTTTGTATGGATATAAAATTAACTCTTTAGAAAAAAAAAAAAATGCGCTCGTTAAATGCAACCAAATAGAATTTAAATTATTTTTATGAATAAACATGATACTGCGAACCAGAATCTATTTACAACTTATCATTAAATAAAATAACATGGAATTTTTAATACTCTATATTGAGAGGACAGATATTTTTTCGCAAATGTACGGCGGCCATACTCATATATAGTCTCGTGCATCAGAATGTACGACCTATAAACACCACACTAGTCAAAGGGGTTGGCGCACACATTCTTTTGGGGTTAATGTAGTTCCTCGGGGCTTGTGGTATAGGATTGTTTAACGTTACCCGCGGGAAGAGATGCGGTGATGCAATTCCAAAACCGGACGATACCACACTGTTATTAACAGCCAAATGTTATTTTCTTGTTATTATAAATAAATAAATTTAGTTGAATATTTAAAATAATATTTAAGTATTGTTTAAAATTATATGGTAGTCACCTTGCACACAAGATTATGCATATGAATCTCAACATAGAAAGCAATTCCCAAGCAAAGAGAACTTAAATTCGTTACAATGACTTGTGTTTGTGTTTGACAATGAATTTTAAACTAAAATGTTGTATTTTCAGAGGAGAGAAATTCACTACTAGGCGGCGTCGGCACGGGGTCGTGCAGTGACTTGTCGACCAACCTGTGCGAGATCGAGGAGTCAGAGGAGGAGGAGGGCGGCGGTGCGGGCGGCGCGCGGCACACGGACGTGTGACGGCGGCGTGCGGGGCGCGGGGGGCGCGCGCGCGGCCTCTAGCGCTGCCGCGTCGCTGCGTGCCGGTAGGGACACGGCCTCCGATCAAAATTATCGATACTTTACACAATAAAATCCAGTAGTATCGCTACAAAGTATCGAAACTCCAAGGTATCGGGTATCAACACTTTTCCACCTTCAAGGTACGATGATAAAGAAAAACGTCGACACCCCAAAGCACCGATAGGTACTCTTCTGAATATTTTAGACATCAGTTAAAACCTGTTTATACATCTATAAATCTATTTCACTTTTGTATTTTCTTTTAATTCTTTTAATTTTTCCGTTCAGCTTTCAAATTTCTCATTTGTAAATTTTCAAATTAAAAAAAAAAAATTGTAAATTTGAAATTCAGCCTATATAAGTTTCTATTCATGTTGTGCACGTCTCTAATTGGGATATATACTGGACTTTAATCTTATAATTGTATATTCCTAAATTCCTAATCATGTTTTGTATGTATAACGTCGTCGTGGCCAAAATAAATATTTTTCCTAAGTTGTGTATAGTGGCCGGATACTTTGATAGCAATAAAAAACGTAAAATCGTAACCTATTGAGCCAATAAATATTTCTCGAGGAAATTTTCGGTTTCACTTTAATTTCAAATTTCGATACGATACCTGCCACATATAGTACTTACTCATATGAGTCAAAGTATAGATTAAAAATTGTCGAGTACAAAAGTATCAGTACCAAGTAAAAAAGTACCTATTCGATACCTAAAAGTATGGATGGTTTTCCGTGTCCCTACGCGCCACCGCCTTCCATACACCTCGCCCATATGATGTGTGATCTCAAATATAAATTCGGTGATCTTTTCCGCGTCTGTAAATATCAGTAGTTATAAATAACGCGTGAATGGAAAAAGTCGAGGACACATCCGAATGACGGCGCTTGTACATGAAAATTAGACGGATGTTACTGCGATAAGATTTCATCGTACAGCAGTGAGCAGAAGCGACAGCGGGACTTGCGCCGACATAGTATACAAACGTTCATTTAATGTTAAGGGGGACCGACGTTCGTGTGAATACGGGTGTAGACCCGTCTAATTTTCTTAGCGTGTATAAACAAGCGCCCTGAAGGATGTCGCCGGCGCCGAGTGCGGAGCGTAAAATAATGGTAACATGTCTACAATATATAAAACCGGTTTAGCGAAAAATAAAATTATTTTATGGAATATATCAAAAGTTACAAACATTTCCTGTCTAAAATCTTCTTAGCACTCATTACTGAGACTGGTCGCCTCGGCAGCGCTCGCGACGCGACTCGGCGAGTAACTGATAGAATGGATTCTACTCTCAATACTGAGCGGCGTATCGTTGCATTACTGCAGTGGCACTTTGTATACAAACGTTATGACAACTAGTGTGAACTATGTGAATTTGTACTGTTATCTACCAAATTAATATCTACCAAGGCGTTGCATGGTTCAGTATACAGTAAATTACAAATAAATAGATTATTTTATTATTTAATCAGTCTTGCCTCGTCTCCTAATGAAGTGAATTCTATCTTCTATTCTTAACTACTAATAACATTTATTTATATATTGTTTATATTTACACAATCCTGTAAATATTACAGTAGGTACAATTATTACTATTATAATCTTTAATATTTATTAAATAAATCTAATACGAAGCAATGCCAATAACTGGTAAATTTGTAGAGATTGTCAGAGGATTGTACATTTGTAAATACATTTCAATTCTAGCTGTAACTGTATAAATATGTGTGAATAAAATGTGTTGAGAAGTAAACGCGCGAGTTTGGCGGGGTGGGTCACGTGACAGGACTGGGGTCGAAGGGCAACCCCCGTGATCACAAGTGTTATATACATTAATTATGTAAATGTTATTTAATAAAATGGTGCTCTGACTATAGTTTCATATCATAACTTTAAACTGTGCATTTATAAACCATTCTCCTTTTAGGATAGTAAATTAAATGTTAGGGATCTATTTTTATATGTATAGAGATATGACGTAGGTGGTACTAGAGCGGTCCGCGGCCGCCGACTCATTGTGATAGCACGTATCTTCCCAGTGCGCTCGTCGCGCGCACTCTCCCTACTGCACTCCACGCGCACCGTGCGCCCGACCGAGGACTCTCTCATTCTCATCGACACGACCACGTGCGTGTGCAGAGTCCTGCTGACTGATTATAATTACATTATTTGCAAACACGATGACTTGTGTTATGTCGTGTTTACATTCCCGTCGAAACTTCCTTTCTCACGTTTCTATATACAACTACATTACACATGAAATATTCGTGCGTGCGGGCGCAACACCGACGTATATATATGCATTATGATCTCGCTCAAACTCCTCACTGGGCCGCAACGTCACTTTCTCTTTCTACAAATTAAACAGAAAATGTTTCAAGTTCATAATTTCGGCGAAAATGTAAACATTGGACTCTAAATCGATTTTTTTATAATATTAATGTAAAAATATTGTTTATTACTTGAAGTTGTTAATGAGTTTTGACGCAACTAATAAGGGTATTAAAATAAAAATAGTAAAATATATCTGTGTTTTATTGATCTTGAAAAAAGATCTATCTAGTGATAGACAACACTAGGACCCAGTTAAATATCTGTGGTATTTGGGACACTTTCATTTTGTCTAAATGAGATAAATGTAGAGTTACTATAAATGTATGCAATAAATTGATCTAAAAAGATTCTCTAAAATGTCATGGTAAAATAACATGTCGCTTGGAGTTTGAAGTTATCACATGTGTACTAAAAGCCACAGATATTATGTAAATACATAGTTTTAATTTTCAATAAAGTAATGGGATATTTAGTTTCTACACGAATGAGATGTGGAGCCAGAAAAATCGCATGTTTTTATATTCCAAATTTTCGAACATTCTCATATTTTGCACATATATCAGTTTATTATGTGAATATATTTAATTGACAAAATCAAACGAAATCTTACTAAAACTGTAAGTTGAGACATGAACATTTGTAATTAGACTGACTAAATCAATAATTATTACGTATAGTGGGGTACTTAATGCTTATGTATTTGACGCCAATTTCGGCTTTTACCCTCGCACCGCTCGTCATCGTCGTACAATTCATCCGCACTTCCTTAATAGAGTCGCTGCGTACAGAGCGCTCAACCTGAAACCTGAAAGTTGTGGAATCAACTGCCACCTGAGGGTTCTTCGTTACGCTACGGCATGGGGCTCTTCAAGAGAGCTGTGAACAGGATTCTGCAAGGTCGGCGCGCACCCGCAAGAGTATGTACGTACACCCATGCTTGTTGCTCTTCCGTATCCAACGAGACGAGAGGGCGGAACAGGGTGGCACTGCATGCGACATCCCAAAACGTTCCGAAAGCAATACTAGTAGAATAAGTAATGAATAATAATATATATATAATAGGTATATACGAGTATATAGGGTGTAAGGGACATACTATCGATAACTTTGTGAAAAGCTTACAAATAATATCTATTATTAATGATGGGATTGATGGGTTACCGATTAAGTCATTTTAGAGCGCGCAATGTATTGCGTTCGATGTGCAGACAACGCGGCTCCACAACATAAGTACGTACCTACGCATCGATACCGCGGTATGTACGTACACAAATATTTACTTTCAATTTCTGACCCCTTAACAAATTTATTTATTCTCTCATTACTGACTTATCCCAAATAGATTTTCTTTTTATAAAATTCTATTTTAATTAAATCACGTTCCCTACTGTAATGCAGTTAATTTACTTACCTCAGGTGATCATGAAATCATGAACCTACCTACAATCATGAAAAGACCGACGAAAAATTCCAACGCCAGGGGACTCAGTACTAATGAGTACTGTACTGAACTCCTGATTTTAATTTTCGATAGCATGTCACTAACATATAATATATATATATATTATTCCTTATTACGTATATTATATTATTTATATATATAGTGCAATATCTCCAATCTTATTAGGAATTGTAAATTTCTAATAAACAATTGTGTTGCTCTGAAAAAGTTTTTATTTTAGTACTTACATAGGTACATACGAGTACAATAAAAATTACACTGTTTAACTTAAATCCTACTATCCTACCTGAAAACAAATGAAACGACATTTAAAGTCTATTATTTAAATTGTCAATTCCTTTTTATACATTTTTTATAATAATCTAACAATATACTGAATCAAGGTGAGTTCTGTCAAACCTAAACATCAGCTGCTCCTCCAACCGTGTGGGCCGCCATTACTCAGCGCCATCTTTGGAGTACAGTACATGGTCACTGTTTACAGACAGAAGAGCGCTGTACAAATTAAAGAAATATAGTTTCTTTACATATATATAAAATATATATATATTATACAATATATTATATATTACAAATAATAATATATTTGCAATAGCTAGACCCAAGGATTGGCCGACTTGTATGACATATTTAGTACCATTAGGATTTACGATTACGATTTAGGGCTTTAAATTTTTTGTGCGTTTGGCTGTAAATGACTGTTCGCGACGACCGACTCTTAATAATAGCAATTAATAATACAATCTTAATAATACAAATACAATACATTTAATACAGTAGGTTAAATTTAAAACAGTACTATAGTTAAATTGTTCCGATCCTTCATTCTGTATAGATAGTTATTTCATTTTATACAAAAGTTTAAACAAAAGGTTTTTTTTTATGTACGAAGGCTACACAGACGACTACACTACGACTACCAGTCCACCCGATGGTAAGTGGATACTGTCGCCCATAGACATCCGCGATACATGCCAACATTAATCCTAAATGTTAATCGTTGGCACGCCCCCCCCGGATGCTCTGCCTACCTTTATGGATTTATGATATTTATGATATCGGAATGGAAAATGTTGGGAAATGGGGAGGGATAGGATGGGAATGGGTTCTGGCACATCTCACTCACTACCGAAACACATACGTACGCGATAATAATACGCGGGGTCGTCCGGTCGATGGCCCTGTACGGGGCGCCCGTATGGGCGAGCGCCCTGAACAGACGCACAGTCGCCCACCTGCGCGCTCCGCAGAGGGCGATCGCGATCAGGGCGTGCCGAGGATACCGCACGGTGTCCTTCGCGGCGGCATGCGCGCTGGCGGCGTCCCCCCCCTGGGACCTGGACGCGGAGCTCCTCGCGTCACTACACTACTGGCGCGAAGATCAGTCGGAACGGGGTCTAGTTCCGACGCCGAGAGAGGTGGACGCGACGCTCGCCGAGCTCCGTCGGGTCATGGTGGATGAGTGGCGGCAGAGGCTGGGCAGCCCCAGCGCCGGAGCCAGGACGGTGGAGGCGGTCCGTCCGGTCCTAAACCAGTGGCTGGACAGACGACACGGCGTCCTGACCTTCCGGTCGACGCAGGTGCTCTCGGGACATGGCTGTTTCGGGAAGTACCTGCACAGGATCGGGAGGGAGCCGACCGCGGTGTGTCTACACTGCGACGGCTGCCCGGAGGAGACTACCCAGCACACGCTGGAAGCGTGCACGGCCTGGGCGGAGCGGCGCGCCTCTCTCGGCGCCGTGATAGGCGGCGACCTCTCCTTGCCGGCCGTAGTGAAAGCTATGGTCGGCGACGAGAGGTCGTGGAAAGCAGTGACGGCCTTCTGCGAGCACGTGATGCTCCAGAAGGAAGCGGCGGAGCGGGCCAGAGAGCGCGAAGCTACTGACCCGCTGCGCCGCAGGCGAACCGGGCGCAGAAGGCGGGATTACGCCCGCCATCTGCCCCCACCCTAAAAATGAGCCGGTCGGCGAACGCGGGGAAGTTCGTCGACCAACAAGGCTCATTATAAAGAAGAAATGGGCGTCCGCACGCGTGTTCCCGTGCGACGCCCACCCTCCAGGAGCGGTAAATTCAACAGAGACCGGGGCCCGCATTAGCGGGCCATCACAGTCGGGGTCGCGGACGAATGCGAAAGCGCACCCGTGACCCTGGCGTTAAGTGACCAGATGGAACACCGTGGGGTTTTAGCCGGTAAGAGTCCGGCATAACCCTCCGCCTATCCTCAGCGGAAGGGTATCTCATGCAGGATTTCCCCACGTAAAGAAAAAAAAAAAAAAAGGTTAGGGGTTCGCTTAGGTTTGGGTTAGGTTGAGTTTTTTTTTGGTTTTACCCTGCCGAGTAAATCCGCCGACAGGGGGAGTATATTGACAACTAGATACAATCAAAAGAAAACAAATGAGTGGCCCGAGCTATTTGATACTACGGGCCAATTTTAACAATACAATCTAAACACAACATTTATGCAGGCCTAAAGCCCACACTAACTTAGATTACAAATTAAAAACATAGATAAAAACATAAACATTAATCCTAAGTAACAAAAAACATAATTAATTAATTACAGAGAAACAGAAAGGAGAAAAAGAAAGAATACAGACTAAAAATAGAGTAAACAGAGAATAGTATGACTAACAAAAAGTAATAAAGAAAACCTAAGGACAAAGTACAAATGGAGAAAAATGATTTCAAGTAGAATTAAAATGTTTGAGTTGCCCAACTATGCATCCGACCAGTTTGTCAAATGAATCAAGAGCGGATTGTTTAAGTAAGAGAACCAATAAATTAAATGGAGACACTCTAAGGTTACTGCAGAGCAATAAGTGGTGAAGGCGGATGCTGCCAAAGCGAGGGCAATCCTGAATAAGGTGGTCAAGGCTTTGGGAGGTGGTGTCATCGCAGGGGCACAGATCGTTGTCCGTGATATGGAAACGATGAAGATATTCCTTATGGAAGCCATGTCCAGTAAGGATTTGTGTAAGATGAAAAGACTTGCCCACCATTTTCCACAATGAGACAATGTCTTTGAGCCGCGAAAGAAGTCGGCGTGTGTGAGCGCCCTGTAATGCGCTCTCATAGCGCGATTGCCAAATTATTTATCTTAGAAAAATGCTTAACATAGGAAATAGGGAAACTGCTATAATCCGGGGCTTTGTGTAAAGACGCAGCACTCTTAGCCGCGCCGTCGGCCGTCTCGTTTCCAGCAATGCCCGTATGACTCCTGACCCAGGTGAAGTCGATCTTCCCCTGGTAGGAGTGTATTTCGTTAATTGTGGCGTGAATGTTAGAGATGAGAGTATGAGTGCTGGATCGATGCTGAAACGCTAAAATGGTTGACATGGAGTCGGTGTGGATAATAGAGTAGGAATACCTACCATCCGCCACCCACCGGCAGGCGACCAGGATAGCAAATAGCTCCGCCTGGTACACCGTGCAGCTGCTGTGGAGTTTGAGCTTTTTTGTGTGAATGCATCCACAAAACACACAAACCCACAGCTTGGTCTTCTAGCTTGCTGCCATCCGTGAAAATATGAAGTGGTGCAGGTGTGTGTGGGTTGCTCAGGTCTTCCGTATTCATAGTGGTAAGTGGCTGAATGGAGATTCTGTGAGCAGGGTGAAGGAGAAGGTGAGGGGGTGTTAGTCGTTCAAAAGGAATGTCATGGGGAAGAAAGTCAGTGTGCCCAGACAGCCGGGCATTTTCAGTAGCATGGACCTCACTAATTTTGAGATCCAGAGGCATGAACTGGGCCAAGGCAAGAGCAGCCGAAGTGGAGATGGTCCGGAAGGCTCTGATGGCTTTAATGACGAATCCGCGTTGCATGGATTCCAGGGTCTTCCTAGCACATCTCTTCTCTGCCAGGCCCCAAATCCCAGCCGCGTATGTAATAGTGGGCACGATGACGTGGTGGTATATAGTGCTAATATTCTCGGGGCTGGCACCCCACGTTGGGCGGGCGTAAATACAAAGCTTATGAAACAGACGCGTGGCTTTGCCGACAACATATTTAATGTGGTTGTTGAACAATAATTTAATGTGATTTTCAAATGCAAGGTGATGACCCTCCATATGAATATTTGCCATCTTGGCCTTAGGGGTAAAAGCAATCGCTTGTGTTTTAGTAGGACCGAAAGTCAGCTTGACGCTTCTACCCCAACCCGCTATCACAGCCAGGGCCTGGTTAGTCATGTCTTGGAGTTCCTCCATACCTTTGGCCGATGCGATCAGTAGCACATCATCCGAAAAGGCCTGCAAATGGCATCCAGCCGGTAACGGGGTGTCAAGAAGCTCGTCCAGGATGATGTTCCAAAGTATAGAACCGCATGCAGAACCCTGAATGCAGCCCTTGTTGGTACGTTGGAGCCGGCATGGTCTAAGATGACTGTCCGTTCTGTGACATAACTCCGTACGAGTCCATAAATGTTTTTGGGGCAGCGGATATGTCGCAGTCTGTGGAATAGGGCGGGCCACCAAGCATTGTCAAAGGCCGCCTTAATGTCGAGAGATACACCTAAGACCAGCCGGTCGGCGGCCTTGGCGTTGCGGATCACCTGGAGAGCAGTGTGTAGAGCAGCAGTGGTGTTGGTCTGCTCCTTGAACCCAAATTGTCGGGAGTTCACGAGGCCGGCTTTGGCAGCATGGTAGGTTACGCGTTTGATGAACAGTTTCTCTAGTAACTTACCAAAAACTGAGAGCAAGCCAATAGGACGGAATGAGCCGAGTGAGCTGTAGTCACTCTTTCCCGGTTTAGGTATGATTTTAACATACGCACTCTTCCACTGTCGTGGAAAGTGCTGTAGAATGAGACATCTGTTTAGAATATCCGTAAGGAGCCTGGGGTAGCAAGCGGCAAACTGCCTGCAGATATCCGCAGTAAGCCCGTCAAGCCCAGGTGCTTTCTTGGGATTCATCCATCGAAGGTGTTCAAGCACTTCCCCTTCAGCGAAAGGGGGATCGTCGGCGGTGTCCGGTAGCTCATCGATGTGCAGCCTGAGGTCGTGATGACGGGGTTCAGAATCGGGAGAGTCGTCGGGGTAAAAGTGCTGTAGGAGGGCAAGTGCGGTTTCTTCGCAGTTGGTGGTAAAGCGATCTCCTATCATCATAGTGGCTGGTGGACGCCTAGGTGTAGTGTCTTTTAAGAGTCTATTAGTGAGCGACCACACATTTTCCTTGTTCTGAAGCTCGCAGAATTCCCGGAAGCTCCTAGTAGATTCCGCACGAAGCTCCTCTACGTAGAGAGCTCTCTCGGAACGTTGCGACTCCAGCAAGTCGTCGAGTGGGAGACCCCGTTTATTTGTCCGGTGCAGCTGATGATAGAGTCTAATGACCTGCTTCTTTCTTGCCTCGAGACTATCCGTCCACCAAGGCGGGCAGCGACTGGTGCAAACCCCCTTAACAGGCATGGACTTTATACAGGAAGAGTGAATGATTTCCGTAACTTTGTCAATGAGCGCCTCAAGCTCAAAAGCATCCAAAGTGGGGATGTCTTCCTCGAGAATATTAGAGTTGATCATGATAGTATGTAATGAGTCTTTGAAGAGTGCCCAGTTGGCCTTACTATTGTTATAGCGGAAGGTGCTATTATTGGGATTAAGGGTGGGGCATGCTGCGTTAGGTGTGTGAATGTCGGTGTGGATAGTGAATTCAATGGCGTTGTGCTGAGATGAAGGGCAGAACTCAAGGTTTACCCTCCAACCAGTCACTCGGTCATGAATGTGGGCGTGTGCAAATGTAAAGTCGATTATGGATGAACGACTGCGAACATAAGTGATAGTTTCAAAAGTAGGAGTAGAACCCGAATTACAGCAGTAGAGATCATTGCCTGATGTCAGCTCGATCAGAGCGTTGCCTCTGGTATGTTAGTGTTGCTGCCCCAAAGATGATGCCAGCCCAATGACTTCAATAAGTCGCCCCCAATGACAGTGTTTGGGCAGCGGGTGGTTCTGAGGAAAGTATCGATGTGTTCCAATGTGTTAGCCTTATCAACTCCTGGCTCCAAGTAGACCGAAGCCAGAAGTAATTTTTGGCCTCTGACCGACAGCTGCACAACACAAAAGTTGGGGTTGGAGTATTGCGAAAGGCCCAGCACCTGACCAAACCGTGTTTTGGTGAGTATGCAGGCTTTAACTTTATGAGTATGCGGGAATTGGTAAATATTTACACCCTGGATGGGTTTCAACTCGTTACCGGAGCCTAAATACGGCTCCGACAACAGGGCTATCTGGTGGTCGCCAGCCATGAAAGAAAGGATAAATTCGTGTAAACTGAATTTAGATCAATCAATGTTTCACTGAACTATTTTAATTGTGCCTCTGTTATCCATAATCCACTCTATTGATAATCCTTTCCTTCATGGCTCGCAGCCTCGGGCAACTCGGAGACATGGCTGAGTGGCGGACGTCCGCCTTGGTGCCGAACCTTTCGTTGTGTTTTGAACAATTAATACACTTAACTGTGCCCGGCTTGTTCTTATCCGGGCAATTGTCTCCACTGTGTGTCATGTTAGCGCAATGAGCGCAGGGGCTCTCCTCAGCGGGGCAGCGGCTCTTTGTGTGTCCGAAAAGCAGACACTTGTGGCATTGTAGAAATGGAGAGAAGTCACTGACATGAACCTTTTGATGGTCGATGCTCACTCTGGACATGGCTACAAGTGTTTTATAAAGTAAAGGGGTAACAAGAAAGACGGCATTATACAAATTGACATTTCTGTTATTTCTTTTAAACCTAAGACGCATATCGTCGTCAGAGGAGAAACTCGCCTGAAGCTCAGCGTTTTGCCCTCTGATAACGCCCACCAGCTCCTCTGCCGTTGTCTCCTTAGAAATACCTTTGAAAATGACCATGGGTCGCAACCTCTTGGCTGGTTCCGCACTGACATGCTGTGAGCTCTGCAGGCGCATAAGAGTGTCTCCCGCTGGACCGCTGTGTCGAACTCAATGCGGATTTTATTATTGGAGACAGTACCCTAGCCGGCGCATAGTTGGACGACTTGTAGGATATCGACTTCTTGAATGCCTCAATTGCTTCCTGACGACTCTTGGGGATAACCTTCGGAGTGACGACTATTGCGGGGCTGGAGGTGGGTGGTGCGCTGAGAGATGTTTTCACGGAGGGTGTTCTCGCAGGTGTGATAGCAGCCGCTTGAGCATAAGAGAACGAAAACACTGGCGGTTGAAGCTGCTGCGCTTTGAATTTTGTCATCTCCTCCCGTACACAAGCTATTATTTCGGTTTTCAGTTCGCCTGCTGAATTACTGGTGTGGGGCGCAGCGCTGGAGATTATAGTTTGCAGTATTTTTGTGGATGCGCAAATCTGTTCGGAGGCCTTCGTTATGAGGGTCTTGTTGGAAGCAGTGACACTCTTACTCTCTATCACAGCCTTTGTGATGCAAGAGGTGAGTTTGTCTATAACCGTTCTAAAGGTATCAATATCCTTCACCTCATCGAAGTGAGCCGGTAAATCCGGGCCAATTTCTCTGGGGGGCGGCATCAGGGCTGCATTTGACGCACTTCACCCGTTCAAGAGATGTGCTGCGGTGGATAAGGTACCACTGGGGAGGGGGGGGGAGGTTTCACGTGTGACACAATGGGGGGGGGGGATAGGTTGGGGAGGTTTCACGTGTGACAAAAAAAAGGGGGGGGGGGGGTTGGGGAGATTTCACATGGGTTAGGGAGGGGGGGGGGGGCAGGGGGGGAGTTTCACGTGTGACACAGGGAAGGGAGAGGGGAGGGCCAGGGGGAGGGGTAGTTTCACGTGGGACACAGGGTTAGGGAGGGGGTGAAAGGGGGGAAGGGAGCCCCAAGGTGCCTACCACGTTGAGATATTTCTCTTGTGGTGTTGAGATATTGTGGAGCAGCAATTCTTCAACTCTAAACTCTTAGCTGATGTGACGTAATGGTGCGTTCAGATGTAAATTTCAAATTTCGTTCCCTTTCACTTTTGACAGAATATTCACAAATTTTGTTCGAGAAGGCGTGGATCCATTGTTTCAGTATCAAATGTATGAAAATTTCCCTTACATTGATGTTCAGATCCGGATTACGACATGTAGCTCGGAGACCTTCTGGTCTCCTGGCGTAGTCTCCTGGCAAATCTACCAGCGGATCCCTATCCGTGCCTAGTGCCTACCTAGTGCCCTCACTGAACAAGTCACAAATAGCACATACACAGACACTTTTTCCCTATTAAAATATTTTTATTATGCGGAGTGTTTGGGTTAGGTTAGGTTTGGGTTAGGTTAGGTTTGGGTTAGGTTAGGTTTGGGTTAGGTTAGGTTTGGGTTAGGTTAGGTTTGGGTTAGGTTAGGTTTGGGTTAGGTTAGGTTTGGGTTAGGTTAGGTTTGGGTTAGGTTAGGTTTGGGTTAGGTTAGGTTTGGGTTAGGTTAGGTTTGGGTTAGGTTAGGTTTGGGTTAGGTTAGGTTTGGGTTAGGTTAGGTTTGGGTTAGGTTAGGTTTGGGTTAGGTTAGGTTTGGGTTAGGTTAGGTTTGGGTTAGGTTAGGTTTGGGTTAGGTTAGGTTTGGGTTAGGTTAGGTTTGGGTTAGGTTAGGTTTGGGTTAGGTTAGGTTTGGGTTAGGTTAGGTTTGGGTTAGGTTAGGTTTGGGTTAGGTTAGGTTTGGGTTAGGTTAGGTTAGGTTAGGTTAGGTTAGGTTAGGTTAGGTTAGGTTAGGTTAGGTTAGGTTAGGTTAGGTTAGGTTAGGTTAGGTTTTTTTTTTTTTTTTTTTTTTTTTTTTTCTCTTCGGGGGGAAATCCTCTTGGATGCCTTCCGCTATAAGGTGTTCTGTATTCCGGCGGAAGGCTATGCCGGATTCGTACCGGCTAAAACCCCCCGATTGCAAGAACCTCTGATGTGGACGTCAGAGTCTGTATATATCTTGTTATTTCTTGCTATTCCATTTATAATTATAAATCGTGAAAGTCAACTGTGAGTCGTTGACTTTCTGTCCCGCCTATTGGCTTCCGACATTAGGTTCGGAAGTCCAGGCCTAATCTTCTTTGTCACTAGTTAGACTCTGATGTATAGGGTCAGAGTCAGTCATACTTTTTAAAACTTATCTTCTAAATCTGTTGTGTGCATTTCAGCCTTCGACTTCTGATGTACAGGTCAGAAGTCTTGGCGTTGTCTTATACTAGTTTTTGGACTCTGATGTATAGGTCAGAGCCCTGGTCATACTTTTAAAATATCTTATCTATTCTTGTACTCCTTCCGTTCTGTCTTGCTATTTTGTTTGTTTCTATTAATAGCCCCTTTGGCTACGTGCCGACAGAACTCCAGGAGTACGTGTCGTGTGTCGTCCCCGTCCATGAGCACAGCGAGATTATCTTGTTTTATATTTCTGTTCATAAGCATTTCTGCTTCAAATCTTCTCTTTCCATATACAGGGCAATCAACAATGAGGTGCAATATACCCTCAGCCACGTCTGGGTCACAGATACACGCCGGGCTCTCCTTGCACTTGAAGCGATTCAAGTACTCGGAGAATCCGCCGTGCCCCGTTAACACCTGAGCGATGACTGACTCCATCCGGATCTTCCTGATTATGCTGTGTGCCCTTATGGCGTCCGGTAGGAAGGCTTTGGTTACTGCAGCCGTTTCGCCTTCTTGGTAGCGCCGGTTCCATTCATCAAGCGAGTCCTTGCGGATCTGTCGCTTCATGAATGAAACCGGATAGCTATCATACTCTGCCTTCACTTTCAGGCTTCTGGCAGCGAGTTTGGCCAGCTGGTCAGCGCGCTCATTCCCTTCCAGCCCCGCATGTGCTTTAATCCAAAACAAAGAAACTTCTTTGTTTTGGAGTACACCATGTCGGATGTTGGCCCTCGTTTCGATGGCTAGAGGGTGGGGACTGCAAGGGTTGACGATTGTTTCCAACGCCGAGCGTGAGTCGCTGAAAATGCCAAAGCTCGACTCTCCGCATTGGAGGATATACCGCGAGGCTCTGCATATGGCTAGCAGTTCCGCCTGGTAGACCGTGCAGTACGGCGACAGTCTAAGCTTGAGGGCTCTGGTTTCGGCTTCGTTCTTCCATACGGATAATGAAGCTCCCACTTTGCCCTCAATCTTAGAGCCGTCGGTGAAAATTTTTACTGCTGTTGTTATTTCTTCACAGTGTTTTGGATCTACCAGGTTTATGAACTGTAGATCCATATGTTTTGCCGGATGCGGAGTGTCTGCAAATGCCACCCTGCGCTCTACCTCCCCGTCTTTCGGCATCATCCGAGGTATTCCTCTCTTGACCTCATATAGGGCGGCTGCCTCCTGGATTCTGAGGTCGAGTGGCAATATCCCGGCTAGTAATAGTGCCGAATTTAGGGAGACAGTGCGGTAGGCTTTGCAGAGCTTTTGGGCGAAGCCTCTTTGAACTACGTTCAGCTGCCGTTTGACGCCCAGTCTGGTGACAGCCGGTGCCCATGCGCTGGCGGCATACAAGATTATGGGCTCCACCGTTGCCGTATATATAATACGTATTATGTCTGGGTGGAGCCCCCAACTGATCCTGGCAGCTCTAGACAATTGCTTATAAACATTCAACGCCTTTTTGCAGGTGTTCGCAATATGGGCGTTGAAGTTCAGCTTCTTGTCTACTGTGAGCCCCAGGATCTTAATCTCGTCGGACATTCCAATGTCAACCCCGCCCATGCTCAGGAGTGGCACGTCAAACTTTAGCTTTCTAGTTAGCACCATTGCATTTGTTTTATGCGGTGCGAACTTCAGCTTATTTTTGACGCCCCACCCCCGAACATACTCGAGGGCGGCATTGGCTTGCCCTTGCACTTCCCGCGCAGTGCCACCGGCGAACACCAGGACGACGTCGTCAGCATACGCCTGCACGTAGTCACCTCGCTGTTCCAGGCCCCTCAAAAGTGGGTCGATGAGGAGGTTCC
The DNA here is from genome assembly GCA_914767545.1 of Sesia apiformis. Lineage (NCBI taxonomy): Eukaryota > Metazoa > Arthropoda > Insecta > Lepidoptera > Sesiidae > Sesia > Sesia apiformis. The sequence continues at coordinate 22,506,951 of OU611952.1, forward strand.
AAAGGAGGGGTCCTGCAATGGACCCCTGTACGCACCCTTTGTGAGTGTCCTTTATGTATTCCTCTCCGGCATACCTGACCCGTACCTTACGGTCTTCGAGGTAACTGGTCATTATCCGCCGGAGGTTAACCGGACACTCTTCTTCGGCCAGTCTGGTTTTTATAACCGGCCACCAAGCATTGTCGAAGGCTCCCTCTATGTCCAATGATACAACTACCACTAGCTTCTTCTCGTGAAGCTTTCCGCGTATGTGTTGTATCAGGTCATAGAGGGAGTCCTCGGTGCTTTTTTGTGGCATAAAACCATACTGGCGGGTGCACATTTTTGGTGTGAGGTGCCATTTTAGCCTCCCCACAACCATTTTCTCTAGCACCTTCCCCATGACCGGCAGAAGGCCTATGGGCCTGTAGGATTTTGGGCTGCTGTAATCCTCCTTCCCCGGTTTCCGCAGGGCTATAACTGTTGCCTCCTTCCAGATCTTGGGGAAGTGGTTCAGTTCTAGGCATCTATTAAAGATCCTTAGGAGCAGCTGAGGGTCGGCGGACTGGACTTGTTGGCATATGTCTGCTGTAAACCCATCCACTCCGGGGGCTTTTTTGGGGTTGAGGCCTCCCATCGCCAGTTCCATTTCGGTCAGAGTAAACGGTGGGTCATATTTTTCATTATGTACCCAACCGTTTACCTGATCTGCCGTAGCTCTGGTTTGGCGATGGTCTGAGTTCTCCCCTTCCTCGGAGTCCTCCGGGTAGAAGGTTTCAGCCAGCAGCCTCACCGACTCCTTATCGCTCAGTGTTCTCCCCATCACGGCCAGGGGCACATCCTCACTTCTTTTCTCCGTTCTTCCCATTACCCTGTATATTCCTTCCCAGAGACCTTCTTTGGTTTGTTTCTCACAAAACCCCTTCCAGCTTTCTATTTGTGCTCTCCTGGCCTCCATTTCGTACGTTTCTTTTACTCTCAGGAACTCTTCGATGACCTTCGCCCGTCGAATCGGCGCAGCACATCTTATACGCCGTTTCCTGGTGGCGACCTCTTTTTTCAGTTTTTCGAGCTCCGCAGACCACCACGGCGTGGAGATTTTCTCGGATTTTTTCTTTTTCGGTATGGCTTTTGTGCATGCTTGTGCTATTGCCTTGTCGTATTTGTTTATGATTATTTCCAGTTCTTTGATGTTATTAATTTTCGCAATTTCTTCCACATTAATTTTATTTTCTTGCTTTAATTGGGCCATTTTCTTATGAAACTGGCTCCAATTTGCTTTCTTTGTGTTGAAAATTCTGGTGGTTCTTTCAATTTGCTTCCCTTTTTCTTTCTCCATTTTTATTTTAAATGTTATGCCGTTGTGGTCAGAGCTCGTCAGACCTTCTTCGACTTTCCAGTCTTCCACCAGGTTCAGCATATTTGTTGAGCAGGCTGTAATGTCAACATGGCTGCGATATCGTTGGCCTCCTCTTATGGTATCGAAGGTCGGGGTTTCGCCCTGATTGAGTATCTGGAGGCCCAAGTCCTCAAGAAAGCCGGACACATCCTCACCCCTGTCGTCTGTTATTGCGCTCCCCCACCAGGTGCTCTTTGCGTTGGCGTCACCTCCGAGTATGAGGCTTTTGCGGCCAATTTGCTCACTGATTACTTTAAGGTACTCCAGGTATGGCCCTATGGGCTGATTTGGCTCGAAGTAGAATGACACCAGTATGATCTCCCGGACTCTGGTTCGGATTCCCACCACTGCGATGTTATTTGTGGTGAGTTGCGGGTACTGTACAATATCCATATTTGGATCGAAGACAGCTATTGCTGCCTTTACAGTCCCTTCTCCTTGCTCAGAGTTCTGGAAGATCCTGACGCCTCTATGGTTTCTTATGCATCTTTCTGCGCCCACGTACGGCTCCTGGAGTAACGCTACAGTGGCGCCTCTATTGGTTGCCTCTATTAGTAATTCCGTCGTTGCTAATTTCTTCCTCTGGAGGTTCGCCTGTAGTACTCGGTGGAGGAGGCTCTTGCCCTGTGCGCCCTTAGCAATAGGCCACTGATGACCTAGCCAGTGTGTCCCATCGCCTTCTCACCGGGCAGTCGTTGCTGAAGGCATTGTGGTCCTTTCGTTCCATTTTTGCCCTCAGACAATTCCGGCATGTCGGCGCCTTTCCTACTGCCTGCTCGGGGCACTCTGTTCTCATATGTGGGCCTCCGCAATGACTGCATAGGTCCGCACTTTCATTGCAGAGGCGCTTACTGTGTCCGTAGCCTAGGCATCGGGAACACTGCACCAGAGGAGACTGGTCTTCAACTTTTATTTTCTGTAAATCGATGTGCAGTGTCCCCGCCTCCATTGTTCTCCTCCAGACGGCAGGGGATGTGCTTACAACAATATGTTGCGTGTGGGGGTTTCGTGCTTTTTTGGCGTATTTGATCGTTATCCTGCTATCCTTCTCGCCGAGGCCGTCGAAAACGCTCCTGTTCTGATTTTTCACTGCCTTAAGGACGTCCTCGTTACTGTTAATCTTTAGAACGTCCCTAAGGATCATGAGCGGGTCCTTGTTCTGGACTTCCTCGACGACAAGGTTGCCTCCCGCTTTTTTTTCGATTCTTTCCTTTATTTTCCTTTGGTCCTCTTTTGTGTGACAGCCCATTATTACCTTCCTATCCTTTGCTTTTCTGACTTTCTCCACCTTGATCCAGCCCTCCTTTGCATCTACCACTTCTCTTATTTTGTTCAGGACTTCCTCCCCTGTATCTGTTGCACTTTTGGATGTGACCACTACGGAGTGCAGCCCAGATCCCACCGGGTGTAAAGGTCCGGTGCAACGGGCCGCCACACCCGCGTATGTGGTCTTTACTATGGCCTCCTTTTGTCTTTCAAGGGCCTCTTGAAGTTTTTCCATCCTTTCACTGTTGTCCTGTACAATTTTCCCATGTTCCTTCATTATTCTGATTATTTCCGTTTCCTGCGTTTTTGTTTTATTTTCCTCCTCACCCTCTTTTTCCCTTGTCTCTACTTTTTGGGGTCCTCTCTCCTCTTCGGCCTCTTTTACAAGGCTGAAAAGCCTCTCGACTGCCTGGCTTATTTCTATTTTTATCTCCGTCTTTAGGTTGCGGCTGTTGTTCAGCTGCAACTTTACCTTTGTATAGCAGGCTTTCGCCTCATTCAGTCTGCTTTTATAGTCCTGTGTAGCTTTTGCTGCCTTTGGCGTTAGTTTGCTACTGGATGTACTAGCTGTATTTAGGGCTGCGGTGGATACGTTTTTCGATGTCGATTTGTCCACCTGTTTAGGGGACCTTAACTTCGCCTCGTATTCTCCAACGCTGCGGCGTACTTCGGACATTTTCTGTGATGGAGACAAAGGACAGAGAGAGGACAGTACACACGTTATGCGGTATCTGCTCAATAAAACAGATATCGCATGCACCAAAAATGTAAAGTGAAAAAGAAAAGTGTAAATAGTCCAATTCTGTTGGGGCCAAAAGACGGCCCTCCCTGTCCTCTTTAAAACGAGCCCAAACTCGGGGGTCTCACGGCTTTTAATCTATGAGATAATAAGCGGGGGGGTGAAAATCTGAAGGGGTGAGGGGGGGAGGAAAAGTGCTCCACGTGAAACCTCCGCGGGGGGGGGGGTTGCGGGGGGTAAGGGGGTTGCGGGGGTAGGGGGGGAGGGGGTGGGGGGGGGGGGGGGGTAAGGGGGTAAGGGGGGGGGTAAGGAGGTGCGGGGGGGGGGGTTAGGGGTGCGGGTGCGGAGGGAGTGCTGGCGAAGTGCGTCACCGTGTGACGTCACCGTGTGACGCTGTGGAAAGTTCTGGAATGTTCGAGAGAATTCGAGACTATTCCAGAACTTAAGTGCCGAATGACGTCACTTAAAACTAAAAACTTTCCATTACCCGTGGCGAACTTGTAAACAATGGAAAGTTTTGGGCACTTTACTTGCGGTTGCTGACTTTGATTATATCTCCGCAATGGCTGGTCCAATTTTGACGCGGTTTTCGGAGTTTTACTCCTCCCGATGAGGTCTTCGCTGTGGTGTTTCCAGCCACCGCAGAAACGGAGCCGCTGAGGAGATAGGCGGATTTTAGGCTCCTCTGGCCAAGGTTAAAGTCTGATCGTTTTAGTTTCAGCACCAAACGATTCGGCCCGTCAGCGCGCAACTTTTTATGTATCACACTTGTCACTTTTCCACACTTTTCCACACTTTTCCAATTTTTCACTCGGGAGCAACGCAAAAACGATGCGTTCGCGGCGACGGTTGGAGCGACACTGGTTAGGTTAGGTTAGGTTAGGTTAGGTTAGGTTAGGTTAGGTTAGGTTAGGTTAGGTTAGGTTAGGTTAGGTTTTTTTTTTTTTTTTTTTTTTTTTTTTTTTTTTTTTTTTTTCTCTTCGGGGGGAAATCCTCTTGGATGCCTTCCGCTATAAGATGTTCAGTATTCCGGCGGAAGGCGATGCCGGATTTGTACCGGCTAAAACCCCCCGATCGCAAGAAACCTCTGATATGAGAGTCAGAGACTGTGTTTACTGATTTATTGTGTTCTTGCTGTTAAAATATTTGTTTCTTCGTAATTATATACCGCATTCGACTTCCGATGTACAGGTCGGAGGTCATGCGTTGTCCTGATTGGCTCTTTGATACTGATGTATAGGTCAGTGTTGTTGTCATTTCTTAAAATTTTTTATCTATGTACATCTTATAACTATCTTATCTTATCTTATTCTAATTTTTGGACTCTGATGTATAGGTCAGAGCCCTGGTCATACTTTTAAAATATCTTAACTATTCAGTCTTGTACTCCTTCCGTTCTGTCTTGCTATTTTATTTGTTTCGGTTTATTGCCCCTTTGGCGACATGTCGACAGAACTCCAGGAGTATGTGTCGAGTGTCGTCCCCGTCTATGAGGTCAGCGAGATTTTTCTTTGCTATGTTTCGGTTCATTTTCATCTCCGTTTCAAATCTTCTGTTTCCATATACAGGGCAGTCCACTATCAGGTGCAATATACCCTCAGCCACGTCTGGGTCACAGATACATGCCGGGCTCTCCTTGCACTTGAAGCGATTCAAGTACTCGGAGAATCCGCCATGTCCCGTTAACACCTGAGCGATTACGTGCTCCATCTGGATCTTCCTAATTATGCCATATGCCCTGATGGCGTCCGGTAGGAAGGTCTTGGTTATCGCTGCCGTTTCGCCCTCTTGGTAGCGTCGGTTCCATTCATCAAGCGATTCCTTACGGATCTGTCGCTTGATGAATGAGACCGGATAGCTATCATACGCAGCCTTTACTTTCAAGTTCCTAGCAGCGAGTTTGGCTAATTGGTCAGCGCGCTCATTTCCTTCCAGTCCTATGTGTGCTTTAATCCAAAACAAAGAAATTTCTTTGTTTTGGAGTATACCTTGTGTGATGTTGGCCCTCGTTTCGGTGGCAAGAGGGTGAGGACTGCAAGGATTGACGACGGTTTCCATCGCCGAGCGTGAGTCGCTGAAGATGCCAAAGCTCGACTCTCCGCTTTGGAGGATTATCCTCGAGGCTCTGCATATAGCTAGCAGTTCCGCCTGGTAGACCGTGCAGTACGGCGGCAACTTAAGTTTGAGAGCTCTAGTTTCGGCTTCATTTTTCCAAATGGATAATGAAGCTCCCACTTTGCCCTCAATCTTAGAGCCGTCTGTAAAGATTTTTACCGCTTGGTTTGCGTGGTTATCGAATTGACTCCGGTCTACCAGGTTTATGAACTGTAGACCTATATGTTTTGCCGGGTGCGGAGTGTCCGCAAAAGCCACCCTACGCTCCACCTCCCCATCCTTCGGCATCATCCGGGGTATCCCTCTCTTGGCCTCATATAGGGCGGCTGCCTCCTGTATTCTAAGGTCGAGTGGTAATACCCCGGCAAGTAATAGAGCTGAATTTAGGGAGACGGTGCGATAGGCTTTGCAGAGCTTTTGGGCAAAGCCTCTTTGGACCGCATTCAGTTGCCGTTTGACGCCCAGTCTCGTGGCCGCCGGTGCCCATGCGCTGGCGGCATACAAGATTATGGGCTCCACCGTTGCCGTATATATTATACGTATTATGTCAGGGTGGAGCCCCCAACTAATCCTGGCAGCTCTAGACAATTGCTTATAAACATTCAACGCCTTTTTGCAGGTGTTCGCAATATGGGCGTTGAAGTTCAGCTTCTTGTCTACTATGAGCCCCAGGATCTTAATCTCGTCAGACATTCCAATGTCAACCCCGCCCATGCTCAGGAGTGGTATGTCAAATTTCAGCTTTCGAGTTAGCGCCATTGCATTAGTTTTATGCGGCGCGAACTTTAGCTTATTTTTCACACCCCACCCCCGAACATACTCGAGGGCGGCATTGGCCTGCCTTTGCACTTCCAGCGCAGTGCCACCCGCAAACACCAGGACGACGTCGTCAGCATATGCTTGAACGTAGTCACCTCGCTGCTCCAGGCCCTTCAGCAGTGGATCGATGAGGAGGTTCCAAAGAAAGGGTCCTGCAATGGACCCTTGTACGCACCCTTTATTGGTGTCCTTTATGTGCTCCTCTCCGGCGTATCTGACGCGAACCTTTCGGTCCTGTAAATAACTTGTCATCATCCGCCGGAGGTTCACCGGACACCCTTCTTCAGCCAGTCTGGTTTTAATTGCTGGCCACCATGCGTTGTCGAAAGCTCCCTCTATGTCCAAAGATACAACTACCACCAGCTTCTTGTCATTGAGCTTTCCGCGTATATGTTGTATCAGGTCATAGAGGGAGTCCTCGGTGCTCTTTTGTGGCATAAAACCATACTGGCGGGTGCTCATTTTTGGTGTGAGGTGCCATTTTAGCCTCCCCACAACCATTTTCTCGAGAACCTTCCCCATGACTGGTAGTAGACCTATAGGCCTATAGGACTTAGGGCAAGCGTAATCCTCCTTCCCCGGTTTGCGCAGGGCTACAACTATCGCCTCCTTCCAGATCTTGGGGAAGTGGCTCAGTTGCAGGCACTTATTGAAGATCTTTAGGAGCAGCTGCGGGTCGGCGGACTGGACATGCTGACATATGTCGGCCGTAAATCCGTCCACTCCGGGAGCCTTTTTGGGGTTGAGGCTTCCCATCGCCACTTCCATTTCGGTCAAAGTAAACGGTGGGTCATGTTTTTCATCATGTACCCAACCGTTTACCTGATCTGCCTTAGCTCTGGTTTGGCGATGGTCTGAGTTCTCCCCTTCCTCAGAGTCCTCCGGGTAGAGGGTCTCAGCCAGCAGCCTCACCGACTCCTTTTCGCTCAATGTTTTCCCCAGCGCGGCCAGGGGCACTTCCTCCTGTCTGCTTTTCGTTCTTCCAATTACCCTGTATATTCCTTCCCATATTCCTTCTTTTGTTTGCTTTTCGCAGAACGCCTTCCAGCTCTCAGTTTGAGCTTTCTTGGCTTCTGCTTCGTATTTCTCTTTCATTTCCAAATACTCCCCCACAACCTTGGTTCTCCGCACCGGCGCGGCGCACCCGATTCTGCGTTTCCTGGTGGTAACCTCTTTTTTCAGTTTTGAGAGCTCTTTTGACCACCACGGCAAGGAGAGCGTTTCCGTATTTTTCTTTTTAGGAAACGTCTCTGTACAAGCTTTCCTTATTATATTGTTATAGTTGTTTATTGTCCTTTCAATCTTCTCTTTTGTATCATTAGTTTCGATTTTTTCCAAGTTTATTTGTTGTTCAAGCTTTAATTGGTCCAGTTTCTTACGAAACTGGATCCAATTTGCCTTCTTAGTGTCGAAGATTCGTGTGGTTCTATTTATTTTGGATCCACTTGACTTTTTTAATTTTATTGTAAAAGTAATGCCGTTGTGGTCCGAGCTCGTGAGATTCTCTTCTATGTTCCAATCTTCCACCAGGCTCAGCAAGTCAGTTGTGCACGCCGTTACGTCGACGCAACTGTGATATCTTCGACCTCCTCTAATGGTATCAAAGGTCGGAGTATCTCCCCTGTTTAAGATTTGGAGTTCCAATTCTTCCAGGATACCGGACATATCCTCTCCTCTATGGTCTGTTTTATCACTTCCCCACCAGGCGCTCTTAGCATTCGAATCTCCTCCAAAGATTAATCTCTTGCTACCGATTTCATGGCTTATTTTTTTGAAATGCTCCAGGTATGGCCCTATGGGCTGGTCTGGCTCGAAGTAATAGGATACCAGGGTGATCACCCAGGCTTTTGTTCTTATTCCCACCACAACGATGTTGTTTGTGGTGAGTTCCGGGTACTGTATTATATCTAGCTTCGGTGTAAAGACAGCTATTGCTGCTTTTACAGTCCCTTCTCCTGGGTTGGTGTTTTGGTAGATCCTTGCACCCCGGTAATTCCTCATACACTTTTCCCGGCCCACATATGGCTCCTGGAGTAGTGCTATGGTAGCTCTGCGCGTCGCGGCCTCTAGCATAATTTCATCTGTCGCTAGTTTCTTTCTTTGGAGGTTAGATTGGAACACCCGGTATGGGAAGTTATCGCCCTGCACACCCTTAGCAGTACGCCACGGTTGTTCGGGCCAGAGCGTCCCATCTTCTTCGTACCGGACAATCACTGCTGAAGGCGTTGTGGTCTCTCTGGCCCATTTTCGCCCTCAGGCAGTTCCGGCACGACGGCGCTTCTCCTGCTTTTGATTTAGTACACTCCGTCCTGAGGTGTGGGCCTCCGCAGTGACTACATATGTCTGCGGTTTCATTGCAAAAACTTTTACTATGTCCGTATCCCAGGCATCGGGAACACTGCACCAGAGGCGACTGGTCTTCCACCTTTATCCTCTGCAAATCAATGTGCAGTGTCCCCGCCTCCATTGTTCTCCTCCAAACGACAGGGGATGTGCTAATAACAATATGTTGCGTGTGGGGGTTACGTGCTTTTTTCATATATTTAAATGATATCCTAGTTTCCTTCTCGTCGAGGCCGTCGAAAATTCCCTTATTCTGGTTTTTAAAAGCCTTAAGGACGTCTTCATTCGTGTTTATCTTCAGTACGTCCCTAAGGACCAGAAGCGGGTCCCTGTTCCTGACTTCCTCGACGACAAGGTTACCTCCCGCTTTTTGAATCCTTTCTTTAATTTTTCTTTGGTCCTCTTTCGTATTACACCCCATAATAATTTTTCTGTCTTTCGCCTTTCTAACCCTTTCTACGCTGACCCACCCCTCTTTCGCGTCCACCGCTTTTCTTATCTTCTTGAGGATCTCGTCCCCAGTGTCCGTTTCATCCCTTGAGGTCACCACAACGGAGTGCAGCCCAGATCCCACCGGGTGTAAAGGTCCGGTGCGTCGGGCCGCCACATCCGCATATGTGGCCTTCACCGAGGACTCTTCTTGTTTTTCTAGGACTTTTTTCAGCCTCTCCATCGTTTCCGCATTATCTTTTAAGAGTCTTCCGTGTTCTTCTATCCTTTTAATCATTTCCATTTCCTGTGATATTTCTCCTTTTCCCTGTGCTTCCTGTTTTCCTTTTTCTATTTCCCCAGCCCTGTGTGCTTTCCTCTCCTCCTCGGCCTCTTTCACCAAGCTATAAAGCCTTTCGACACAATCCAGAACCTCCAACTTTATCTCACTTTTCAAGTTTCGGCTGTTATTAATTTGTGTCTTCGCCTTTGTGAGATATGCCTTTGCCTCTGTTAATCGGCTTTTGTAGTTTGGTTCCACCTTCCCGGTCGTCCTGCCTGATGATGTGGATGGGCCGGCAATTGGTGCAGCTTTTGGTGATTTCGTCTTCTGCACCATTATGGGAGACCGGTTTCTAGCTTCAATCTCCCCCACGCTGCGCCTTACACTGTTGTTCGACATGTTAATGGGGGGAGAGAAGGTGTTTCGGAGGTTTTTCGGGCTAGGAGATAGGACAGATTGTGCGATATCTGCTCAATAAAACAGATATCGCATGCACCAAAAATGTAAAATGAAGAAAAGTGTAGGTAGTCCAATTCTGGTGGGGCCAAAAGACGGCCCTCCTTGTCCTCTTTGAAACGAGCCCAAACTCGGGGGGCTCACGGCTTTTAGTCACTGAGATAATATGCGGGGGGGTGCAAATCTCAAGGGGTGAGGGGGGGAGGAAAAGTGCTCCACATGAAACCTCCGCGGGGGTGAGGTGCGGGGGTGAGGTGCGGGGGGGATGCGGGTTGGGGGGGGGGGGGTACGGGGGGGATGCGGGTTGGGGGGGAGGTAGGGGTGCGGAGGGAGTGCTGGCGAAGTGCGTCACAGTATGACGCTGTGGAAAGTTCTGGAATGTTCGAGATAGTTCGAGACTATTCCAGAAACTTGACGTCACGACTGACTCGAATGCCAATAGCTTCACTAAAAACTTTCCATTACCTATAGCAAGGTTGTAAACAATGGAAAGTTTTGGGGCACTTTACTTACGATTACAGACTTTTGATCGTATCTCCGCAATGGCTGGTCCAATTTTGACGTGGTTTTCGGAGTTTTACTCCTCCCGATGTGGTCTTCGATCTGGTGTTTCCAGCCACCGCAGAAACGGAGCCGCTGAGGAGATACGGAGACAAAGGAATTTCGTATTTCCCCGATATCTCACTCAAAAACGGTGTAAAAAATTCCTTCCTTTGCAGTGTGGTGAAGGACGCTAAGCCCGACGATTTGACCCTATAAAAGGAGGGGTCGTAGATCGCGTTTGCACAGCGTCTTCAAAAAGGTGTTCCACACGACGGTTTTTGGGCTCCTGTGGCCAAAGTTTTTGTCTGATCGATTTGATTTAGGCACCAGTCGATTCGTCTTCACTGCGCGCAACTTTCTATATGTAGCACTAAACACTTTCGCACACTTTTCCACACTCTGTAATTTTTCAACGCGGAGCAGCGCAAAAACGATGCGCTCGCGACGGCGATTGGAGCGACGGGTTGGTTAGGTTAGGTTAGGTTAGGTTAGGTTAGGTTAGGTTAGGTTAGGTTAGGTTAGGTTAGGTTAGGTTAGGTTAGGTTAGGTTAGGTTAGGTTAGGTTAGGTTAGGTTAGGTTTTTTTTTTTTTTTTTTTTTTTCTCTTCGGGGGGAAATCCTCTTGGATGACTTCCGCTATAAGGTGTTCTGTATTCCGGCGGAAGGCTATGCCGGATTCGTACCGGCTAAAACCCCCCGATTGCAAGAAACCCCTGATATAGTTTCAGGGTCTGTGTTTGTCTTATTAATTTTTTCTTGCTCTTCTAGATTATTCATTTCCTCGTATAGTTGTCTATCTATACGGTATGTCCTGTTTGTTCCGCTTTCGACTTCCGATGTACAGGTCGGAAGTCTTTGCGGTGTCCTAATTACTATTGTTGATACTGATGTATAGGGTCAGTATCTTTTGTCATTTCTTAAAATTTTTTGTCTATATACATCTTATATCTATTTAATCTAATTCTAATTTTTGGCTCTGATGTATAGGTCAGAGCCCTAGTCCTATTATTTAAAGCTTATCATTTTTATTTAGTTACTCCTTCCGTTCTGTCATGCTTTTTTGTTTATTTATTTCTGTTAATGGCCCCTTTAGCCACGTGTCGACAGAACTCCAGGAAAACGTGTCTAGTGTCGTCTCTGTCCGTTAATTCCGCGAGATTATCCTTTTCTATTTTGCGATCCATTATCATTTCTGTCTCAAACCTTTTCTTTCCATATACAGGGCAGTCCACTATCAGGTGCAATATACCCTCAGCCACGTCTGGGTCGCAGATACATGCCGGGCTCTCTTTGCACTTGAAGCGGTTCAAGTACTCGGAGAATCCGCCATGTCCCGTTAACACCTGAGCGATGACTGACTCCATCCGGATCTTCCTGATTATGCTGTGTGCCCTTATGGCGTCCGGTAGGAAGGCTTTGGTTACTGCAGCCGTTTCGCCTTCTTGGTAGCGCCGGTTCCATTCATCAAGCGAGTCCTTGCGGATCTGTCGCTTCATGAATGAAACCGGATAGCTATCATACTCTGCCTTCACTTTCAGGCTTCTGGCAGCGAGTTTGGCCAGCTGGTCAGCGCGCTCATTCCCTTCCAGCCCCGCATGTGCTTTAATCCAAAACAAAGAAACTTCTTTGTTTTGGAGTACACCATGTCGGATGTTGGCCCTCGTTTCGATGGCTAGAGGGTGGGGACTGCAAGGGTTGACGATTGTTTCCAACGCCGAGCGTGAGTCGCTGAAAATGCCAAAGCTCGACTCTCCGCATTGGAGGATATACCGCGAGGCTCTGCATATGGCTAGCAGTTCCGCCTGGTAGACCGTGCAGTACGGCGACAGTCTAAGCTTGAGGGCTCTGGTTTCGGCTTCATTCTTCCATACGGATAATGAAGCTCCCACTTTGCCCTCAATCTTAGAGCCGTCGGTGAAAATTTTTACTGCTGTTGTAATTTCGTCGCATTGTTTTGGGTCTACCAGGTTAATGAACTGTAGACCCATATGTTTTGCCGGATGCGGAGTGTCTGCAAATGCCACCCTGCGCTCTACCTCCCCGTCTTTCGGCATCATCCGGGGTATCCCTCTCTTGACCTCATATAGGGCGGCTGCCTCCTGAATCCTGAGGTCGAGTGGTAATATCCCGGCTAGTAATAGTGCCGAATTTAGGGAGACAGTGCGGTAGGCTTTGCAGAGCTTTTGGGCGAAGCCTCTTTGAACTACGTTCAGCTGCCGTTTGACGCCCAGTCTGGTGACAGCCGGTGCCCATGCGCTGGCGGCATACAAGATTATGGGCTCCACCGTTGCCGTATATATAATACGTATTATGTCTGGGTGGAGCCCCCCAACTGATCCTGGCAGCTCTAGACAATTGCTTATAAACATTCAACGCCTTTTTGCAGGTGTTCGCAATATGGGCGTTGAAGTTCAGCTTCTTGTCTACTGTGAGCCCCAGGATCTTAATCTCGTCGGACATTCCAATGTCAACCCCGCCCATGCTCAGGAGTGGCACGTCAAACTTTAGCTTTCTAGTTAGCACCATTGCATTTGTTTTATGCGGTGCGAACTTCAGCTTATTTTTGACGCCCCACCCCCGAACATACTCGAGGGCGGCATTGGCTTGCCCTTGCACTTCCCGCGCAGTGCCACCGGCGAACACCAGGACGACGTCGTCAGCATACGCCTGCACGTAGTCACCTCGCTGTTCCAGACCCCTCAAAAGTGGGTCGATGAGGAGGTTCCAAAGGAGGGGTCCTGCAATGGACCCCTGTACGCACCCTTTGTGAGTGTCCTTTATGTATTCCTCTCCGGCATACCTGACCCGTACCTTGCGATCTTCGAGGTAACTGGTCATTATCCGCCGGAGGTTAACCGGACACTCTTCTTCGGCCAGTCTGGTTTTTATAACCGGCCACCAAGCATTGTCGAAGGCTCCCTCTATGTCCAATGATACAACTACCACTAGCTTCTTCTCGTGGAGCTTTCCGCGTATGTGTTGTATCAGGTCATAGAGGGAGTCCTCGGTGCTTTTTTGTGGCATAAAACCATACTGGCGGGTGCACATTTTTGGTGTGAGGTGCCATTTTAGCCTCCCCACAACCATTTTCTCTAGCACCTTCCCCATGACCGGCAGAAGGCCTATGGGCCTGTAGGATTTTGGGCTGCTGTAATCCTCCTTCCCCGGTTTCCGCAGGGCTATAACTGTTGCCTCCTTCCAGATCTTGGGGAAGTGGTTCAGTTCTAGGCATCTATTAAAGATCCTTAGGAGCAGCTGAGGGTCGGCGGACTGGACTTGTTGGCATATGTCTGCTGTAAACCCATCCACTCCGGGGGCTTTCTTGGGGTTGAGGCCTCCCATCGCCAGTTCCATTTCGGTCAGAGTAAACGGTGGGTCATATTTTTCATTATGTACCCAACCGTTTACCTGATCTGCCGTAGCTCTGGTTTGGCGATGGTCTGAGTTCTCCCCTTCCTCGGAGTCCTCCGGGTAGAAGGTTTCAGCCAGCAGCCTCACCGACTCCTTATGGTTAGGTTAGGTTAGGTTAGGTTAGGTTAGGTTAGGTTAGGTTAGGTTAGGTTAGGTTAGGTTAGGTTAGGTTAGGTTAGGTTAGGTTAGGTTAGGTTAGGTTAGGTTAGGTTAGGTTAGGTTAGGTTAGGTTAGGTTAGGTTAGGTTAGGTTAGGTTAGGTTAGGTTAGGTTAGGTTAGGTTAGGTTAGGTTAGGTTAGGTTAGGTTAGGTTAGGTTAGGTTAGGTTAGGTTAGGTTAGGTTTTTTTTTTTTTTTTTTTTTTTTTTTTTTTTTTCTCTTCGGGGGGAAATCCTCTTGGATGCCTTCCGCTATGAGATGTTCAGTATTCCGGCGGAAGGCGATGCCGGATTTGTACCGGCTAAAACCCCCCGATTGCAAGAACCCCTGATATAAATTCAGGGTCTGTGTTTATCTTTATTATTTTCTTCTTGCTCTTCTAATTAATTGTTTATTTCCTCGTATATTTGTATATACGGTATATCGTCTTTTCTCCGCTTTCGACTTCCGATGTACAGGTCGGAAGTCTTTGCGGTGTCTTGATTTCTTAGTTAATACTGATGTATATGGTCAGTTGTCATTTCTTAAAATTTTAATATGTACATCTTATATCTATATCTTATCTTAGTCTAATTTTTTGGCTCTGATGTATAGGTCAGAGCCCTAGTCCTATTGTTTGAAACTTATCCATTATTATCTTATGCTCCTTCCGTTCTGTCGTGCTATTTTATTTATTTCTGTTAATGGCCCCTTTGGCCACGTGCCGACAGAACTCCAGGAGAACGTGTCTCGTGTCGTCTCTGTCCATCAATTCCGCGAGATTATTCTTTTCTATAATTCGATCCATTTTCATTTCTGTATCAAACCTTTTCTTTCCATATACAGGGCAATCCACTATCAGGTGCAATATACCCTCAGCCACGTCTGGGTCACAGATACATGCCGGGCTCTCCTTGCACTTGAAGCGATTCAAGTACTCGGAGAATCCGCCATGTCCCGTCAACACCTGAGCGATGACTGATTCCATCCGGATCTTTCTGATTATGCTGTGCGCCCTTATGGCGTCCGGAAGGAAGGCTTTGGTTACAGCAGCCGTTTCACCTTCTTGATAGCGCCGGTTCCATTCATCAAGCGAGTCCTTACGGATCTGTCGCTTCATGAATGAAACCGGGTAGCTATCATACTCTGCCTTTACTTTTAAGTTTCTGGCAGCGAGTTTGGCCAGCTGGTCAGCGCGCTCATTCCCTTCCAGCCCCGCATGTGCTTTAATCCAAAACAAAGAAACATCTTTGTTTTGGAGTACGGTCTGACTGATGTTAGCCCTCGTTTCGATGGCTAGAGGGTGGGGACTGCAAGGGTTGACGATTGTTTCCAACGCCGAGCGTGAGTCGCTGAAAATGCCAAAGCTCGACTCTCCGCATTGGAGGATATACCGCGAGGCTCTGCATATGGCTAGCAGTTCCGCCTGGTAGACCGTGCAGTACGGCGACAGTCTAAGCTTGAGGGCTCTGGTTTCGGCTTCATTCTTCCATACGGATAATGAAGCTCCCACTTTGCCCTCAATCTTAGAGCCGTCGGTGAAAATTTTTACTGCTATTGTAATTTCGTCGCATTGTTTTGGGTCTACCAGGTTAATGAACTGTAGACCCATATGTTTTGCCGGATGCGGAGTGTCTGCAAATGCCACCCTGCGCTCTACCTCCCCGTCTTTCGGCATCGTCCGGGGTATCCCTCTCTTGACCTCATATAGGGCGGCTGCCTCCTGAATCCTGAGGTCGAGTGGTAATATCCCGGCTAGTAATAGTGCCGAATTTAGGGAGACAGTGCGGTAGGCTTTGCAGAGCTTTTGGGCAAAGCCTCTTTGAACTACGTTCAGCTGCCGTTTGACGCCCAGTCTGGTGGCAGCCGGTGCCCATGCGCTGGCGGCATACAAGATTATGGGCTCCACCGTTGCCGTATATATAATACGTATTATGTCTGGGTGGAGCCCCCAACTGATCCTGGCAGCTCTAGACAATTGCTTGTAAACATTCAACGCCTTTTTGCAGGTGTTCGCAATATGGGCGTTGAAGTTCAGCTTCTTGTCTACTGTGAGCCCCAGGATCTTAATCGTGTCGGACATTCCAATGTCAACCCCGCCCATGCTCAGGAGTGGCACGTCAAACTTTAGCTTTCTAGTTAGCACCATTGCATTTGTTTTATGCGGTGCGAACTTCAGCTTATTTTTGACGCCCCACCCCCGAACATACTCGAGGGCGGCATTGGCTTGCCCTTGCACTTCCCGCGCAGTGCCACCGGCGAACACCAGGACGACGTCGTCAGCATACGCCTGCACGTAGTCACCTCGCTGTTCCAGGCCCCTCAAAAGCGGGTCGATGAGGAGGTTCCAAAGGAGGGGTCCTGCAATGGACCCCTGTACGCACCCTTTGTGAGTGTCCTTTATGTATTCCTCTCCGGCATACCTGACCCGTACCTTACGATCTTCGAGGTAACTGGTCATTATCCGCCGGAGGTTAACCGGACACTCTTCTTCGGCCAGTCTGGTTTTTATAACCGGCCACCAAGCATTGTCGAAGGCTCCCTCTATGTCCAATGATACAACTACCACTAGCTTCTTCTCATGAAGCTTTCCGCGTATGTGTTGTATCAGGTCATAGAGGGAGTCCTCGGTGCTTTTTTGTGGCATAAAACCATACTGGCGGGTGCACATTTTTGGTGTGAGGTGCCATTTTAGCCTCCCCACAACCATTTTCTCTAGCACCTTCCCCATGACCGGCAGAAGGCCTATGGGCCTGTAGGATTTTGGGCTGCTGTAATCCTCCTTCCCCGGTTTCCGCAGGGCTATAACTGTTGCCTCCTTCCAGATCTTGGGGAAGTGGTTCAGTTCTAGGCATCTATTAAAGATCCTTAGGAGCAGCTGAGGGTCGGCGGACTGGACTTGTTGGCATATGTCTGCTGTAAACCCATCCACTCCGGGGGCTTTCTTGGGGTTGAGGCCTCCCATCGCCAGTTCCATTTCGGTCAGAGTAAACGGTGGGTCATATTTTTCATTATGTACCCAACCGTTTACCTGATCTGCCGTAGCTCTGGTTTGGCGATGGTCTGAGTTCTCCCCTTCCTCGGAGTCCTCCGGGTAGAAGGTTTCAGCCAGCAGCCTCACCGACTCCTTATCGCTCAGTGTTCTCCCCATCACGGCCAGGGGCACATCCTCACTTCTTTTCTCCGTTCTTCCCATTACCCTGTATATTCCTTCCCAGACACCTTCTTTAGTCTGTTTTTCACAGAATCCTTTCCAGCTTTCTGTTTGGGCTTTTTTGGCTTCCGTTTCATATATGTTTTTGGCTTCCAGGTACTTCTCGACGACCTTCGATCTTCGGATCGGCGCAGCACATTTTATTCGGCGTCTCCTGGTGGTGACCTCTTTCTTCATTTTTGCGAGCTCTACGGACCACCACGGCAAACGGATTGTTTCCGAATTTGTCTTCTTTGGCATTGATTTTTTACACGTTTTTGTTATTATATTGTTATATTTGTTTATTATTAATTCAACTTGGTCTACATTGCTAATTTTATCTATTTCCTCTATATTGATTTTATTGTCTTGCTTTAATTGGGCCAATTTCTCGTGAAACTGGCTCCAATTTGCTTTTCTTGTATTATATCTTCTGGTTGTTCTGTCTATCTTCATGCCTTTTGATTTTTCCAGTTTAATTTTAAAGACTATGCCGTTGTGATCCGAACTCGTCAGGTTTTGTTCGACCTTCCAGTCTTCCACCAGGCCCAGCATAATTGTGGAACAAGCTGTTATATCCACATGGCTGTGGTACCATTGGCCTCCTCTGACGGTGTCGAAGGTCGGAGTGTCCCCTTTGTTTAATATGTGGAGATCCAATTCCCCCAGAAAGCCGGACATTTCTTCTCCCCTGCTGTCTGTTTTTGCACTCCCCCACCATGCGCTCTTTGCGTTGGCGTCGCCTCCGAGAATGATTTTGTTTGAGCCTATTTTCTTGTCGATTTCCTTGAGGTGCTCCAAGTATGGCCCTATGGGCTTGTCCGGTTCCAAGTAGAAAGAAACTAGTGTGATCTCCCAGGCCCTGGTTCGGATTCCCACCACAACGATGTTGTTTGTGGTGAGTTCCGGGTACTGTGCGACATCTATGTTTTGGTCAAAGACGGCTATTGCCGCCTTAACAGTCCCTTCTCCTTTGTCAAGGTTCTGGAAGATCCTAGCGCCATTGTAGTTTCTTAGTATCCGCTCTCCGCCCACGTACGGTTCTTGTACTAGCGCAGCTATGGCACCTCGGTTCGTCGCCTCGATCATAAGCTCGTTTGTTGCTAGTCTCTTTCTCTGGAGGTTTGCCTGTAGCACTATGTGGGGGAGGCTCGCGCCCGGTGCAACCTTAGCAATAAGCTACCGATGTTCGAGCTAACGCATCCCACCTTCTTCGTACCGGACATACTTTGCTGAAGGCGTTGTGATCTCTCTGGTCAACTTTCGCCCTCATGCAATTCCGGCACGACGGTGTCTCTCCTGCCTCCCTCTTGTTGCACTCCTTTATCATGTGCGGGCCTCCGCAGTGGCTACATATATCTACACTCTCTTTGCAGAATCTTTTGGTGTGCCCGTATCCGAGGCAGCGGGAGCACTGCACCAATGGAGATTGGTCCTCGACCCTAACTCGCTGTAGGTCGATGTGCAGAGCTCCCGCCTCCACTGCTCGTTTCCAGACAGCGGGGGATGTGCTAAGGATAATGTGGTTCGTATGTGGGTTTCTTGCTTTTTTCTTATATTTTATTTTTAGTCTGTCCTCTCCTTTACCGAGGCCGGAGAATATGTTTCTATTTTGGTTTTTTATGGCCTTGAAGACGTCTTCGTCGCTGTTAGCTGTTAAGACGTCTTTCAAAATCAGGAGGGGGTCTCTGTTTTCGATTTCTTCCACAGTTAGGTGTCCTCCTATTCCCTCTATCCTGTCTTTAACCTTTTTTCTCTCTTCCTTTGTGCAGCAGCCCATTATTATTTTCCTGTCTTTTGCTTTCCTGACCTTTTCTACTTGAACCCATCCCTCCTTTGCGTCAATCGCCTTCCTCACCTGGTTCAACACCTCCTCCCCTGTATCCGTCTCGTTTCTGGAGGTTATCACCAGCGAGTGCAGTCCAGTTCTGTGTGGTGTGTGGTTTTGTGGTGATTGTCGTATATTGTTTCCGGCTAATATAGCCGCATACGTACTTTTCCCAGGGACTTCTTGTTGTTTTTTATTTATTTCTAGTTTTAGGTGTTGCATATTGTCACTGAGTTCCTTCATCATCCTTTTGTGTTCGTCCAGTGCTCCCATCAATTCTCCCACCCCCTGTCCCCCCACGCTCTCGTCCTTCTCCTTTGTTCTTTCTTTTCCCTCACTCCTGTGAGGTCTGTCCCCTTCCGTCTCCCTCACTAACTCTTTCACTATAGCATAAATTCTGTCGACAGCCTCTAAAATCCCCGTTTTAATTTCGGTTTTTGTGTTTCGGCTGCTGTTTAGGTGATTTTTTATTTTTATGACATTTGCCTTCGCCTCCATTAACCGGTTCTTGTTTTCCGGTTCCGGCCTGGCAGCAGCCTTGCCCGTTGATGTTGTCGGGATCGTAGTGTGTGCAATTTTTGGAGATTTTATGCTTTGCGCCACTTTGGGGGACCTGTTTCTTGCTTCGATCTCCCCCACGCTACGCCTCACACTGGTATTGGACATGTCGAAGTGGGGAGAGAAGGTTTTTCAGGAGTTTTGTAGGGGCCAGAAGATAGCTCTATTCACCCTCTTTTAAATGAGCCCAAACTCGGGGGGCTTACGGCTTTCCTTCACTGAGATAATCTGCGGGGGGGTGAAAAATCTTAAGGGGTGAGGGGGGGAGGAAAAATGCTCCACATGAAACCTCCGCGGGGGGTGGGGGGGGGGGTGCGGGGGGGGGGGGGGGGGTGCGGGGTGCGGGGGGGGGTATGGGGGAGGGTTGGGGTGCGGGGAGAGTACCGGCGAAATACGTCACAGTATGACGTCACAGGATGACGCTTAGAAAATTCTGGAATGTCCGAGAATGTTCTGGAATGTTCCAGAATGTTCCACAACTTCGAGACTTAAAAGTTTTTGTATGACCCTACTCACCGAAGAGTGGCGCCACCTGTCTCGCTACTCACTGTTATTCCGCACTGCGTTATAGAGGGTTCCACAAAGTTCCAAATAGGGAGCGCAGAGACGTTTTAAGTTCGAGACTCAACTAAGTGAGTGGCTTATGTATGAAATATTGAAAATATAAAGAGTCTATTTAATGCACCACTGTTTTTTATTCTTTTCCTATTTTTATTTATATTTATTTGTTACTATATGTTTTTAACTTATGTTTTTGTGATTTTTAATATATGATTTAATGTTGTTACTACTTGATAGTTGATGGCGCCACTTGTTGTAAACAATGGAATTTTTTAGCACAAATTTGCAATTTTGAGCACTTTACTCACGTTTTTTCCGGTTTTTGAAGACGCTGTTCTTCGTTTTGAAACGTCCTCTTTCTCCTGGACGACACTGTTTTGGAAATATACTTCTAATAAGAAAGTGGATTTCCAAAACCGTATCGATCTTTTTGTTTTCGAAAAACGGCTATAACTCCCTTATGGCTGGTCCGATTTTTATACCGTTTGCTGGATTCTTCCTGTTTTCCCAAGCTCTTTCGAACGGTGTATCCAGATTATTCCTGTGTGCAGCTGTTGAGGAGATACGGAGACAAAGGGATTTCGTTTTTCCCCGATATCTCACTCAATAAAGTTGCTAAAAATCCGTTCTTCGGCAATTTGGTAGAGGACGATAAGCCCCACAGTTTGACCCTAAAAAAAGGGGGCGGTCGTTCATCTTATTTAGGCAGCGTCTTCAGTAAAGTGTTATTTGCACGGTTTTCGGGTTCCTGTGGTCCAGATTGATGTCCTATCGTTTTAATTAAGGCACTAAACGATTCGTCTCGCTAGCGCGCAACTTCTCGTATATAACACTGGTCACAGTAACTGTTTTTTCGCGCACTTTCGGTGAAAGTGTTATTTTCAACGGTTTTTCGGTTCCTGTGATCCTAGTTGATGTCTGATCGTATTAATTTACGCGCCAAACGATTCGTCTCGCTAGCGCGCAACTTTTGATGTATCACACTGGCCACAATAACTACTCTTTCCACGCACTTTAATTTTTATCATCGGAGCGGCGCAAAAACGATGCGCTCGCGCGGACGGTTGGAGCGACACTGGTTAGGTTAGGTTAGGTTAGGTTAGGTTAGGTTAGGTTAGGTTAGGTTAGGTTAGGTTAGGTTAGGTTAGGTTAGGTTAGGTTAGGTTAGGTTAGGTTAGGTTAGGTTAGGTTAGGTTAGGTTAGGTTAGGTTAGGTTAGGTTAGGTTAGGTTTTTTTTTTTTTTTTTTTTTTTTTTTTTTTTTTTTTTTCTCTTCGGGGGGAAATCCTCTTGGATGCCTTCCGCTATAAGGTGTTCTGTATTCCGGCGGAAGGCTATGCCGGATTCGTACCGGCTAAAACCCCCCGATTGCAAGAACCTCTGATGTGGACGTCAGAGTCTGTATATATCTTGTTATTTCTTGCTATTCCATTTATAATTATAAATCGTGAAAGTCAACTGTGAGTCGTTGACTTTCTGTCCCGCCTATTGGCTTCCGACATTAGGTTCGGAAGTCCAGGCCTAATCTTCTTTGTCACTAGTTAGACTCTGAT
Organism: Sesia apiformis; assembly: GCA_914767545.1. Lineage (NCBI taxonomy): Eukaryota > Metazoa > Arthropoda > Insecta > Lepidoptera > Sesiidae > Sesia > Sesia apiformis. Next base: position 22,528,559 of record OU611952.1, read on the forward strand.
GTATAGGGTCAGAGTCAGTCATACTTTTTAAAACTTATCTTCTAAATCTGTTGTGTGCATTTCAGCCTTCGACTTCTGATGTACAGGTCAGAAGTCTTGGCGTTGTCTTATACTAGTTTTTGGACTCTGATGTATAGGTCAGAGCCCTGGTCATACTTTTAAAATATCTTATCTATTCTTGTACTCCTTCCGTTCTGTCTTGCTATTTTATTTGTTTCTATTAATAGCCCCTTTGGCTACGTGCCGACAGAACTCCAGGAGTACGTGTCGTGTGTCGTCCCCGTCCATGAGCACAGCGAGATTATCTTGTTTTATATTTCTGTTCATAAGCATTTCTGCTTCAAATCTTCTCTTTCCATATACAGGGCAATCAACAATGAGGTGCAATATACCCTCAGCCACGTCTGGGTCACAGATACACGCCGGGCTCTCCTTGCACTTGAAGCGATTCAAGTACTCGGAGAATCCGCCGTGCCCCGTTAACACCTGAGCGATGACTGACTCCATCCGGATCTTCCTGATTATGCTGTGTGCCCTTATGGCGTCCGGTAGGAAGGCTTTGGTTACTGCAGCCGTTTCGCCTTCTTGGTAGCGCCGGTTCCATTCATCAAGCGAGTCCTTGCGGATCTGTCGCTTCATGAATGAAACCGGATAGCTATCATACTCTGCCTTCACTTTCAGGCTTCTGGCAGCGAGTTTGGCCAGCTGGTCAGCGCGCTCATTCCCTTCCAGCCCCGCATGTGCTTTAATCCAAAACAAAGAAACTTCTTTGTTTTGGAGTACACCATGTCGGATGTTGGCCCTCGTTTCGATGGCTAGAGGGTGGGGACTGCAAGGGTTGACGATTGTTTCCAACGCCGAGCGTGAGTCGCTGAAAATGCCAAAGCTCGACTCTCCGCATTGGAGGATATACCGCGAGGCTCTGCATATGGCTAGCAGTTCCGCCTGGTAGACCGTGCAGTACGGCGACAGTCTAAGCTTGAGGGCTCTGGTTTCGGCTTCATTCTTCCATACGGATAATGAAGCTCCCACTTTGCCCTCAATCTTAGAGCCGTCGGTGAAAATTTTTACTGCTGTTGTTATTTCTTCACAGTGTTTTGGATCTACCAGGTTTATGAACTGTAGATCCATATGTTTTGCCGGATGCGGAGTGTCTGCAAATGCCACCCTGCGCTCTACCTCCCCGTCTTTCGGCATCATCCGAGGTATTCCTCTCTTGACCTCATATAGGGCGGCTGCCTCCTGGATTCTGAGGTCGAGTGGTAATATCCCGGCTAGTAATAGTGCCGAATTTAGGGAGACAGTGCGGTAGGCTTTGCAGAGCTTTTGGGCGAAGCCTCTTTGAACTACGTTCAGCTGCCGTTTGACGCCCAGTCTGGTGACAGCCGGTGCCCATGCGCTGGCGGCATACAAGATTATGGGCTCCACCGTTGCCGTATATATAATACGTATTATGTCTGGGTGGAGCCCCCAACTGATCCTGGCAGCTCTAGACAATTGCTTATAAACATTCAACGCCTTTTTGCAGGTGTTCGCAATATGGGCGTTGAAGTTCAGCTTCTTGTCTACTGTGAGCCCCAGGATCTTAATCTCGTCGGACATTCCAATGTCAACCCCGCCCATGCTCAGGAGTGGCACGTCAAACTTTAGCTTTCTAGTTAGCACCATTGCATTTGTTTTATGCGGTGCGAACTTCAGCTTATTTTTGACGCCCCACCCCCCGAACATACTCGAGGGCGGCATTGGCTTGCCCTTGCACTTCCCGCGCAGTGCCACCGGCGAACACCAGGACGACGTCGTCAGCATACGCCTGCACGTAGTCACCTCGCTGTTCCAGGCCCCTCAAAAGTGGGTCGATGAGGAGGTTCCAAAGAAGGGGTCCTGCAATGGACCCCTGTACGCACCCTTTGTGAGTGTCCTTTATGTATTCCTCTCCGGCATACCTGACCCGTACCTTACGGTCTTCGAGGTAACTGGTCATTATCCGCCGGAGGTTAACCGGACACTCTTCTTCGGCCAGTCTGGTTTTTATAACCGGCCACCAAGCATTGTCGAAGGCTCCCTCTATGTCCAATGATACAACTACCACTAGCTTCTTCTCGTGAAGCTTTCCGCGTATGTGTTGTATCAGGTCATAGAGGGAGTCCTCGGTGCTTTTTTGTGGCATAAAACCATACTGGCGGGTGCACATTTTTGGTGTGAGGTGCCATTTTAGCCTCCCCACAACCATTTTCTCTAGCACCTTCCCCATGACCGGCAGAAGGCCTATGGGCCTGTAGGATTTTGGGCTGCTGTAATCCTCCTTCCCCGGTTTCCGCAGGGCTATAACTGTTGCCTCCTTCCAGATCTTGGGGAAGTGGTTCAGTTCTAGGCATCTATTAAAGATCCTTAGGAGCAGCTGAGGGTCGGCGGACTGGACTTGTTGGCATATGTCTGCTGTAAACCCATCCACTCCGGGGGCTTTTTTGGGGTTGAGGCCTCCCATCGCCAGTTCCATTTCGGTCAGAGTAAACGGTGGGTCATATTTTTCATTATGTACCCAACCGTTTACCTGATCTGCCGTAGCTCTGGTTTGGCGATGGTCTGAGTTCTCCCCTTCCTCGGAGTCCTCCGGGTAGAAGGTTTCAGCCAGCAGCCTCACCGACTCCTTATCGCTCAGTGTTCTCCCCATCACGGCCAGGGGCACATCCTCGCTTCTTTTATCCGTTTTTACGATCACCCTGTATATACCCTCCCAGACCCCCTCTCTGGTTTGCTTCTGGCAGAAGCCCTTCCAACTTTCTGTTTGGGCTTTCCTGACCTCCTCTTCATATGTTTCTTTCACCGTTAGGTACTCCTCGACGACCTTCGACCTGCGTATTGGCGCAGCACATCTAATGCGGCGTCTCCTGGTGGTGACTTCCTTCTTCATTTTTGCAAGCTCGGGAGTCCACCACGGCACAGTGATTCTTTCTAAGTTTTTCTTTTTCGGCATTATCTCTGTACATATGTTTGTAACAGTGTCGTTAAATTTATTTATCATATTTTCAAGTTCGTCTATATTTTTAATTTTTCCTATTTCTTCTATATTGATTTTATTTTCTAATTTTAGTTGGGCCAGTTTCTCGTGGAACTGGCTCCAATTTGCTTTATTAGTATTATATTTTCTTGTTGTTCTTTCTATTTTAATGCCCTTTTCTCTTTTTAATTTTATCTTGAATGTTATGCCGTTGTGGTCCGAGCTTGTCAGGCCTTCGTTGACCTTCCAGTCTTCCACCAGGTCTAGAATGTCGTTAGAACACGCAGTGACGTCGACATAACTATGATAGCGTTTGCCGCCTCTTATTGTGTCGAAAGTCGGAGTGTCCCCTTGGTTCAGTATATGGAGGCCAAGATCTCCCAGGAAGCCGGACATTTCTTCCCCCCTGCCGTCTGTCTTAGCGCTCCCCCACCATACGCTTTTCGCGTTTGCGTCACCTCCGAGGATAAGACTCTTGAGGCCAGTTTGTACACAGCTTTCTTTTAGAAGCTCCAGGTATGGCCCTATGGGCTGATCTGGTTCCAGATAGTAGGAAACCAGTGTGATCTCCCAGACTCTCGTTCTAATTCCCACCACAACGATGTTGTTTGTGGTGAGTTCCGGGTACTGTACGATATCTACGCTTTGGTCAAAGACGGCTATTGCCGCCTTAACAGTCCCTTCTTCTTGCTCAGAGTTCTGGAAGATCCTGACGCCCCTGTAGTTCTTCAGGCGTCTGTCTCTGCCCACGTACGGCTCCTGGAGCAGCGCTACTGTGGCTCCTTGCTTTGATGCCTCTATTATAAGTTCGTCTGTTGCGAGTTTCTTCCTCTGGAGGTTCGCCTGTAGCACTATGTGGGGGAGGCTCACACCCTGTGCACCCTTAGCAGTAGGCCACCGATGTTCTGGCCAATGCGTCCCACCGTCTTCTAATTGGGCAGTCTGTGCTGAAGGCGTTATGGTCCTTACGGTCCATTTTCGCCCTCAGGCAGTTTCTGCAAGACGGGGCTTCTCCTTCTGCCTGCCTGGTGCACTTTATTCTCAAGTGCGGGCCTCCGCAATGACTGCACAGGTCCGCACTTTCCTCGCACACTCGCTTTGTATGCCCGTATCCCAGGCATCGGGAACACTGGACCAGAGGCGATTGGTCTTCGACCTTTATCCTCTGTAGGTCGATGTGCAGTGCTCCCGCTTCTATAGCTCTCCTCCAGACAGCAGGGGATGTGCTCAGGACAATGTGTTGTGTGTGGGGGTTCCTTGCCTTTCTCGCGTACTTAATCGTCGCCCTGTTGTCCTTATTGTTGAGGCCGCTAAAAATGCTCTTGTTCTGGTTCCTTATGGCTTTCAGGACGTCCTCGTTTGTGTTAATTTTTAGGACGTCCCTGAGAACCAGGAGCGGATCCTTATGGTTAGGTTAGGTTAGGTTAGGTTAGGTTAGGTTAGGTTAGGTTAGGTTAGGTTAGGTTAGGTTAGGTTAGGTTAGGTTAGGTTAGGTTAGGTTAGGTTAGGTTAGGTTAGGTTAGGTTAGGTTAGGTTAGGTTAGGTTAGGTTAGGTTAGGTTGGGGTGGCGTGGCCGGGGAACCTCCTCGTGTGCCCGGGCTGTCGCTGGTCTGTTTGTCCCTCTGGATACGTCCGCAGGGAACGATGGCTCAACGACAGATCCGGGACGGTGCACCCTGGGCAACGGTCAGCGACTTTTCCTTTGTTGGGAGATCTCGGTGGCTGTTGGCTAATATCCTGGCAAAAGGTGAGGAGGCGGAGGCCAATCTGGTCTGTCGCTTCCGAGGCGTTGGCGTGTCTCCGCGTGTCCCTCTGAATGAGCAGAGGGCACAGTGGAGAACAACGGGATGGCTTTGGGATCGGGATTGTTATCCTGATCCCAATTAGTGATAGGGGCGGATTAGGAACTGTATCCTAATCCGCAACAATGGGAGGCTGGGGCCACAGTCGAAAGGCTGTGGGGCGGGTGTTGTAAAACCCCGCGATCATACCGTAGCCCTTCGGGGGCGGGGGTCTTGCCTTCATCGGCCGGACCGCGAGGAGTCCACCTCTATAAAAAACCCCTAATTCCTGGCGTTGAGGCGCCCCCTTTTGGGGCCTTGCGCGGCGTCAGGATGCTCGATATCGAGCGGCTGAGGGGCATATCAGTCGTGAGTGGCCAACCCTGGGATACTGCCCGACCTCCCAGCGGTATTAGGGTTACCCAGGCACAGGGGGCACTGTCTGGGTGGACTATTATTTCCCCCATACTCGTGGGAACTTTATGGACCTTAAAAAAACAATAAACCAAAGTGGACCGGAGGATGCCTCCGGCAGTGGTAGCGAGGCTGGGGACTCCCCAGCGATACGACGCAGCCAGTTTTGGCAGCGTCGCAAGCGGCCCGGCTCGACGCTGAGTTCGGGCTCAGACTCCAGCCAGGAGTCCGCCCCGAACTCGGCAGGGGGACAAAAAAAAATGGTGGCCAAAAGAGGAAGGGGCCGGCCTCCCTCTACGGGGCAGTACGTGGGCCTGGCCAAGGCCAAACAAGAGTACTTGGCCGCGAGGAGAGACGAGCTGAGGCTCGCGGACGAGGAGGACGTGGCCGCTATGGCCAGACAGATCCGGCCCAAGAAGGCGACGGCGGGCGTGGCCGGGCCGAGCTCGAGCCCGGACTCGACTGACAAGGCGCTGGACAGTCTGGCCATCATAATGAAGGTGGCCACAACGTCCAAAAATCTTAAGGGCACTTACGTGCGTGCCCTAAAGGACGCTGCGGGGGCGCTGACAGAGGCCCTAAAGGAGCTCGGTGCGCGCACAGCATCCGAGGAGTCGGCTCGACAGCAGGCGAACATTGTCCGCCTCGAAGCCGAGATCTCGGATCTGCGCGCGCAATTGAAGGAGGTGACGGAACGGCAGAGGGCCGTTCTCCCCTCGGTCGAGGCTGTGGAGGTCCTCCCTCCACCGCAGGAGCAGCGGCGGACTCCTTCTTCGCCTAATGCGGAGGAGCTCCTCCGCACCTTCATGGTCCAAGCGGGGGACCATGATGAATGCCAGGTTGGAGGCGCTGGAGGATAGGCTCCTCCCAGCCAAGCGCCTCCGTCCACCGCTAGCTGGCGACAGTGCTGGCGGTGGGCCCAGGCCGGCGTCGACGGCCGGCACTCGCCCCGGCGGCGACACGCAGCCTACGGCTGCCCCCGAACCCCGAAAGGGAAAGAAGGGGAAGAAGGGGCAGCGTAAACCTGCCACGAAGGCGTCGGTTGCCGCTAAAAAGGCGGCACAGACCCCGCGACAGCCCCGCGCGCTGCCGCCCGCACCGGAGTCCATGGACCAGGCCTGGACTACGGTGGTAAAGAGGGGCCGAAAGGGCAAGGCGTCCGGGGTGGAACCCGTAAGGACTGCCCCACAAAAGGCGCCACAAAGGAGGCACCCGAGGCAGGTTCGCACACCTCGGTCGACGGCCGTGGTGATCACCCTGCAGCCGGGGGCCGAGGACCGCGGCCTCACGTACGGGAAGGCCCTCGCCGCGGCCAAGGGCAGCATCGACATCGCTGCCCTGGGTATACCGTCACTGCGGTTCAGGCAGGCGGCCACGGGGGCGCGCATGCTCCAGGTGCCGGGCTCTGCGAGCGGCGACAAGGCGGACGCTCTCGCGCAGAAGCTGCGCGAGTTCTTCAAGGCCGAGGACGTCCGGGTCTCCAGGCCTACGAAGTGCGCAGAGCTGCGTATCTCAGACCTGGGCGACTCCGAGTCCGCCGAAGAGGTGAGGGCGGCCGTCGCACGTGTCGCCGGGTGCTCGGAGGACAGCGTTCGGTCCGGCGAACTCCGCCGCGATAGGTCCGGCCTCGCCAGTGTGGTGGTCCGTTGCCCGGTGGCGGCGGCGAAGAAGGTCGCCGACGGCGGACGCCTCCTCGTGGGATGGGTCTCGGCCCAGGTTAGGCTGCTCGAGCCGAGACCCTTGCGCTGTTACCGGTGCCTCGAGGTCGGGCACGTGCGGGTGCAGTGCACCGCCGACGTGGACCGCAGCGAGCAGTGCTACCGCTGCGGCCAAGCGGGCCACAAGGCGAGCTGCTGCTCGGCCCTGCCGCACTGTGCTCTGTGCTCCGCAGCCAGTAAGCCCGCGGACCACAGGGTGGGCAGCAAGGCGTGCACGGCCCCCCCGTCCAAGAACAAAGGGGGGGGAAGGAAAACTGCCGCCGCCCGAGCGAAAGGGGCCGCCCGCACAGTCGGGCGGTCCCCCGCAGCCCCCAGTGGCGATGGAGGAAGACGCAAGGCCGCCTGCGTAAATGGCCCTCAGGCTCGTGCAGGCGAATGTCAATCACTGCGCCAGAGCGCAGGACTTGCTCCTGCAGACTATGGCGGAGTGGTTGACCCAGGTGGCCGTGGTCGCGGAGCCGTACTTCGTCCCCGACAGCGACAACTGGACGGCGGCGAGCGACGGCTCCGTGGCCCTGCTTCGTCAGGGCTCCGCTGGCTCCCCGCCCTTCGGAAACGTAGCCAAGGGTCGGGGATGCGTCGCGGCGCTGTTGGGGGAGATCATGACCATAGGCGTCTACTTCTCCCCCAATAGAAGCCTCTCCGAATTCGAGAGGTTTCTGGACGAGGTCGGAGCCCTGATGGGTCGAAGCCACCACCCCGTCCTGGTGGCGGGCGATCTCAACGCCAAATCCACGGCGTGGGGATCTCCCGCCACCGACGCGCGGGGCGCGGCGCTAGAGCAGTGGGCTGTGGCGGCGGGACTCTGCCTCCTCAACCGGGGGTCGGTAGACACGTGCGTGCGACAACGGGGCGGGTCCATAGTGGACGTGACCTTCGCTGGCCCCGCCCTGGCGCGCCGTGTACACGACTGGGCGGTGTTGGAAGATGTGGAGACGCTGTCCGATCATCGGTACATCAGATTCAGCGTCTCTACACTGTCAACGACGCCGGATCGGTCGCCCGAGACCGGTCCACCCGGAGACGGACCGCGATGGGCGCTAAAGCGCCTCGACAAGGAACTCCTGAAGGAGGCCTCCCTTGTCGAGGCCTGGGTGGGCTCGCCCATCGACGGCCCTCTAAACGTCGCGAATGTGGACGAGGAGGCTGAGTCGCTGCGAGCGGCGTTGACGCGCATCTGCGACGCGTCGATGCCGCGGATGGGGCCTCGGCCGCCGAGAAGGCAGGTGTACTGGTGGTGTACCGAAATCGCCGAGTTGCGCACGTCGTGCGTAGCCGCGAGACGCCAGTACACGAGGCAGCGCCGGAGGAGGCAGCGAAACGAAGCCAGCGAGGCGCTCCTGTACGAGTCGTACAGGAGCGCAAAGCAGGCTTTGAAAGGGGCCATCAGTCGGGCCAAGGCAGCGGCCAGGGAGGAGCTGCTGGGGACGCTGAATCGCGATCCGTGGGGAAGGCCGTACCGCATGGTCAGGGGCAAACTTCGCCCCTGGACCTCCCCGCTGACGCAGATTCTCCAGCCCCAGCTGGTGGATAACGTGGTCGCGGCTCTGTTCCCGAACAGGCCCGAGCACACGCCTCCGACGATGGCGCCGATCGCGGCCGAGGAGGAGGACGAGGACGCCGAGGTGCCGGCAGTGTCCGAGGGGGAGCTGGGCGGGGCTGTGTTGAGGCTCCGCGCCAAGAACACGGCCCCCGGACCCGATGGTGTACCCGGTCGCGTGTGGGTGTACGCCCTCGGGGCCTTGGGCTCCAGATTCAGGAGGCTACTCGACACCTGCCTCGAGCAGGGACGGTTCCCGCGACAGTGGAGAACCGGTCGTTTAGTGCTCCTGAGGAAGGACGGGCGTCCGGCGGACTCGCCCTCCGCGTACCGCCCCCATCGTGCTGCTCGACGAGGCCGGCAAGCTCTTCGAGCGCATAATTGCCGCGCGCCTCCTCGAGCACCTCGAGAGAGTTGGCCCCGACCTGGCCGACAGCCAGTTCGGCTTCAGACGAGGAAGGTCGACCGTCCAGGCGATCCTGCGGGTGAAGGGCCTGGCGGAGGAGGCGGTCTCCCGGGGCGAGATCGTGTTGGCGGTGTCACTCGACATCGCCAACGCGTTCAACAGCCTGCCCTGGAGTTGCATCGAAGAGGCGCTCAAATATCATCGAGCGCCCCGCTACCTCCGCCACACGATCCGGTCCTACCTGTCGGACCGGTACGTGTCGTACCCCGGCCGGGACGAGCGATGCAGGCGCGAGATGTCGTGCGGTGTCCCGCAGGGTTCGGTCCTCGGGCCGCTCCTGTGGAACATCGGCTACGACTGGGTGCTGCGGGGCAGCAACCTTCGTGGCGTCGACGTGACCTGTTACGCCGACGACACGTTGGTGACGGCCCGCGGCAAGACATACAGGGAGTGTCGCCTGCTAGCCACCGCCAGCGTGGCCCACGTCGTGGGCCGAATCCGAAGGCTGGGCCTCGAGGTGGCCCTCGACAAGTCCGAGGCCCTGTGCTTCCACGGGCCCTCGCAGAGCGCCACCCGCGGGATCGGGGCATCGTGGTGGGCGGTGTTCGCATCGCCATCGAGCCGACGATGCGATACCTGGGTCTCGTGCTGGACGGTCGATGGGGACTTCGCGGCGCACTTCCAGCGCTTGGCGCCAAAGCTGCTGGGGGCGGCGGCGGCCCCTCGGAAGCCTGCTGCCAAAATCTCAGGGGACCGGACGTGTCGTGCCGGCGTCTGTACGTCGGGGTCGTTCCGGTCGATGGCCCTGTACGGGGCGCCCGTATGGGCGAGCGCCCTGAACAGACGCCACAGTCGCCCACCTGCGCGCTCCGCAGAGGGCGATCGCGATCAGGGCGTGCCGAGGATACCGCACGGTGTCCTTCACGGCGGCATGCGCGCTGGCGGCGTCCCCCCCCTGGGACCTGGACGCGGAGCTCCTCGCGTCACTACACTACTGGGCGCGAGGAGCAGTCGGAACGGGGTCTAGTTCCGACGCCGAGAGAGGTGGAGGCGGAGCGCGCTGAGCTCCGTCGGTTTCGCGGTGGAAGAGTGGCGGCAGAGGCTGGGCAGCCCCAGCGCCGGAGCCAGGACAGTGGAGGCGGTCCGTCCGGTCCTAGATCAGTGGCTGGACAGACGACACGGCGTCCTGACCTTCCGGTCGACGCAGGTGCTCTCGGGACATGGCTGTTTCGGGAAGTACCTGCACAGGATCGGGAGGGAGCCGACCGCGGTGTGTCCACACTGCGACGGCTGCCCGGAGGAGACTGCCCAGCACACGCTGGAAGCGTGCACGGCCTGGGCGGAGCAGCGCGCCTCTCTCGGCGCCGTGATAGGCGGCGACCTCTCCTTGCCGGCCGTAGTGAAAGCTATGGTCGGCGACGAGAGGTCGTGGAAAGCAGTGACGGCCTTCTGCGAGCACGTGATGCTCGAGAAGGAAGCGGCGGGAGCGGGCCAGAGAGCGCGAAGCTACTGACCCGCTGCGCCGCAGGCGAACCGGGCGCAGAAGGCGGGATTACGCCCGCCATCTGCCCCCCACCCCTAAAATGAGCCGGTCGACGAACGCGGGGGAAGTTCGTCGACCAAACCGACAAGGCTCATTAAAAGAAGAAATGGGCGTCCGCACGCGTGTTCCCGAGCGGACGCCCACCCTCCAGGACCGGTAAATAGACCAGAGACCGGGGCCCGCATGAGCGGGCCGTCACAGTCGGGGTCGCGGACGAATGCGAAAGCGCACCCGTGACCCTGGCGTCAAGTGACCCAGATGGAACACCGTGGGGTTTTAGCCGGTAAGAGTCCGGCATAACCCCTCCGCCTGTCCCCAGCGGAAAGGGTATCTCATGCAGGATTTCCCCACGTAAAAAAAAAAAAAAAAAAAAAAAAAAAAGGTTAGGTTAGGTTAGGTTTAGGTTAGGTTAGGTTAGGTTAGGTGTTAGGTTAGGTTAGGTTAGGTTAGGTTAGGTTAGGTTAGGTTAGGTTAGGTTAGGTTAGGTTAGGTTAGGTTAGGTTAGGTTAGGTTAGGTTAGGTTAGGTTAGGTTAGGTTAGGTTAGGTTTTTTTTTTTTTTTTTTTTTTTTTTTTTTTTTTCTCTTCGGGGGGAAATCCTCTTGGATGCCTTCCGCTATAAGGTGTTCTGTATTCCGGCGGAAGGCTATGCCGGATTCGTACCGGCTAAAACCCCCCGATTGCAAGAAACCCCTGATATAGTTTCAGGGTCTGTGTTTGTCTTATTAATTTTTTCTTGCTCTTCTAGATTATTCATTTCCTCGTATAGTTGTCTATCTATACGGTATGTCCTGTTTGTTCCGCTTTCGACTTCCGATGTACAGGTCGGAAGTCTTTGCGGTGTCCTAATTACTATTGTTGATACTGATGTATAGGGTCAGTATCTTTTGTCATTTCTTAAAATTTTTTCTATATACATCTTATATCTATTTAATCTAATTCTAATTTTTGGCTCTGATGTATAGGTCAGAGCCCTAGTCCTATTATTTAAAGCTTATCATTTTTATTTAGTTACTCCTTCCGTTCTGTCTTGCTTTTTTGTTTATTTATTTCTGTTAATGGCCCCTTTAGCCACGTGTCGACAGAACTCCAGGAAAACGTGTCTAGTGTCGTCTCCGTCCGTTAGTTCCGCGAGATTATTCTTTCCTATTTTGCGATCCATTATCATTTCTGTCTCAAACCTTTTCTTTCCATATACAGGGCAGTCCACTATCAGGTGCAATATACCCTCAGCCACGTCTGGGTCACAGATACATGCCGGGCTCTCCTTGCACTTGAAGCGGTTCAAGTACTCGGAGAATCCGCCATGTCCCGTCAACACCTGAGCGATGACTGACTCCATCCGGATCTTCCTGATTATGCTGTGTGCCCTTATGGCGTCCGGTAGGAAGGCTTTGGTTACTGCAGCCGTTTCGCCTTCTTGGTAGCGCCGGTTCCATTCATCAAGCGAGTCCTTGCGGATCTGTCGCTTCATGAATGAAACCGGATAGCTATCGTACTCTGCCTTCACTTTCAGGCTTCTGGCAGCGAGTTTGGCCAGCTGGTCAGCGCGCTCATTCCCTTCCAGCCCCGCATGTGCTTTAATCCAAAACAAAGAAACTTCTTTGTTTTGGAGTACACCATGTCGGATGTTGGCCCTCGTTTCGATGGCTAGAGGGTGGGGACTGCAAGGGTTGACGATTGTTTCCAACGCCGAGCGTGAGTCGCTGAAAATGCCAAAGCTCGACTCTCCGCATTGGAGGATATACCGCGAGGCTCTGCATATGGCTAGCAGTTCCGCCTGGTAGACCGTGCAGTACGGCGACAGTCTAAGCTTGAGGGCTCTGGTTTCGGCTTCATTCTTCCATACGGATAATGAAGCTCCCACTTTGCCCTCAATCTTAGAGCCGTCGGTGAAAATTTTTACTGCTGTTGTAATTTCGTCGCATTGTTTTGGGTCTACCAGGTTAATGAACTGTAGACCCATATGTTTTGCCGGATGCGGAGTGTCTGCAAATGCCACCCTGCGCTCTACCTCCCCGTCTTTCGGCATCATCCGGGGTATCCCTCTCTTGACCTCATATAGGGCGGCTGCCTCCTGAATCCTGAGGTCGAGTGGTAATATCCCGGCTAGTAATAGTGCCGAATTTAGGGAGACAGTGCGGTAGGCTTTGCAGAGCTTTTGGGCGAAGCCTCTTTGAACTACGTTCAGCTGCCGTTTGACGCCCAGTCTGGTGACAGCCGGTGCCCATGCGCTGGCGGCATACAAGATTATGGGCTCCACCGTTGCCGTATATATAATACGTATTATGTCTGGGTGGAGCCCCCAACTGATCCTGGCAGCTCTAGACAATTGCTTATAAACATTCAACGCCTTTTTGCAGGTGTTCGCAATATGGGCGTTGAAGTTCAGCTTCTTGTCTACTGTGAGCCCCAGGATCTTAATCTCGTCGGACATTCCAATGTCAACCCCGCCCATGCTCAGGAGTGGCACGTCAAACTTTAGCTTTCTAGTTAGCACCATTGCATTTGTTTTATGCGGTGCGAACTTCAGCTTATTTTTGACGCCCCACCCCCGAACATACTCGAGGGCGGCATTGGCTTGCCCTTGCACTTCCCGCGCAGTGCCACCGGCGAACACCAGGACGACGTCGTCAGCATACGCCTGCACGTAGTCACCTCGCTGTTCCAGGCCCCTCAAAAGTGGGTCGATGAGGAGGTTCCAAAGGAGGGGTCCTGCAATGGACCCCTGTACGCACCCTTTGTGAGTGTCCTTTATGTATTCCTCTCCGGCATACCTGACCCGTACCTTACGATCTTCGAGGTAACTGGTCATTATCCGCCGGAGGTTAACCGGACACTCTTCTTCGGCCAGTCTGGTTTTTATAACCGGCCACCAAGCATTGTCGAAGGCTCCCTCTATGTCCAATGATACAACTACCACTAGCTTCTTCTCGTGAAGCTTTCCGCGTATGTGTTGTATCAGGTCATAGAGGGAGTCCTCGGTGCTTTTTTGTGGCATAAAACCATACTGGCGGGTGCACATTTTTGGTGTGAGGTGCCATTTTAGCCTCCCCACAACCATTTTCTCTAGCACCTTCCCCATGACCGGCAGAAGGCCTATGGGCCTGTAGGATTTTGGGCTGCTGTAATCCTCCTTCCCCGGTTTCCGCAGGGCTATAACTGTTGCCTCCTTCCAGATCTTGGGGAAGTGGTTCAGTTCTAGGCATCTATTAAAGATCCTTAGGAGCAGCTGAGGGTCGGCGGACTGGACTTGTTGGCATATGTCTGCTGTAAACCCATCCACTCCGGGGGCTTTCTTGGGGTTAAGGCCTCCCATCGCCAGTTCCATTTCGGTCAGAGTAAACGGTGGGTCATATTTTTCATTATGTACCCAACCGTTTACCTGATCTGCCGT